>OX344724.1:76611968-81411968 GCA_947034835.1 Ballota nigra | reverse complement strand
TAATTGGAACCTTAATTTAATTTTAATTTCAAAATAATAAGATTATTGTGATTAGTGCATGCAAGCGCGTCTCACTCGGGAGTGGTAATATAACAAAAATAATGGGGTTAGGCGAGATAAATGGGGGGCGCACGTTAAAAAAGAGAGTGGTTAAAATGCGCACCTGACGGCGGAGTCCGGGAAGCGTTTAGAGGGCTGACGCTGGCGGAGGATGTGGAGATCTCCGCCGGGGCAGAACTCGGTCAAGAGGCAGGACCATTTGGGGGAGTCAATGGCGGCGTAGAGCGTGGGCAGAAAGGGGTGATCCAACATTTCCAGAATTTCCTTTTCTGTCCTCGCTCGCCCTTCCTTATTGCGGCTCACCAGCTCTTTCCGGTCCATCACCTTCGCCGCGAACAGAGCCGGGGGACGTTTTGGGGGGTCGGCCGGTGCGGGAGGAGGGAGTTTTGGGGGGTCGGCGGGGGGTTTGAGTTCGGCTAGGTAGACGGAGCCGATATCGCCGGCGCCGAGGCGGTGGAGAAAGCGGAGGTCGGAGAGGGAGAGGGAGGGGAAGCGGCGGGCGGAGGAGGTGTGGGATTTGAAGTTGGTGGTGGTGGTGGAGGAGGAGGTCCAATCGGAGCCGGAGCTGGTGGAGCGGTTGATGTCAGTGGTGGTGGAGGAGTTGAAGCTGAGGCTCTGGAGGTCGTCGGATATTTCGTCCACCCATGGCTCCATCGGCGACAATGCGGCGGAGGAGTGAGAGAGAGTGTGTGTGATTAAATATCTTGAGAATTGGTTGGGGAGGGGACTGGGAGAGAGGGTATTGGGCCAGAAAAGAAGGGGTTGAGCGGCGTGGGATTGTTTCTTGGATATTGAGAGAGAGAGAGAGAGATAGTAGAGACGGAGGAATTATAGGAGGGAGAGTGCATTGGGCCCGAAATCTTTTATTATTTTTTTCTCTACCGGTGCTTTTGTTGTATTTATTTTATAAAGAAGTAGTTCTCTCTATAAAGAAGTAGTTCTAATTTGCATTTAAGTGGATATGTACTTGGATTTTTAAAAAAATATCCAAGTAAAAATCAGTAATATCCTTAAAAAAATAATTAGTAATACTTAAATTGCACAAAATATATATATATATATATATATAAATAATTCGGTATGTTAATATGTATTTTGAAAAAAAATCAAAATCGAGTTTAAAATATAAAGTGCATACTAGAATTTTGTGTTAATGGAACATTTTAAGATGATTATATTATTTTTTTGTCAATATTTTATTCATTCATTTTTAATTGTTTTACACACTCTTGTCCACCAAAAGTATATTTAATTTTCTTATTTATTTGTCCATTAAAAGTGTGTTCATTCCTTATTTGTCAACAACCACTTTAACTTTACACTCACAAAAAAAAAATTGTATTCATATTTTGTCTAAAAATGTGTGTCCAAACAAATGAGCACACTGTCAGTAGACGGAGGAATTATTACTTCGGGCCCGCATGGGCGTAGCTCAGCTGGTTTCTGGGTGGCAGATTGCTACAAGGAATTATTACTTCGGACCAAGACACTTTTATATTAGAATATATTTTTTTTGGCAAATTCTAGTATATGTTTCTCTTCTAATACTTCATTTCAATAAATTTATGTTTGATTCCTGCTCGAATTTATTCATTTCATTGAAGAACAATAAAATGAAAATGCCAAAATTTTAAACTAAGGGTATCTAAATCTTTTCGGAAGTACTCAAGTGTTAAATACTAAATCTTTTCGGAAGTACTCAAGTGTTAAATAAAAGTATAAATTTTCTTACTAGAATTGGTATGCTTTATTTTTAGCAAATCGTGTAATTTTGATTAGCACCAATCATGGATTCATCAGCAAACTAGCAACTTTATTGAGCACATAACATATTGAGCAAGCAGTCAAGTATCATTACACACTACTACATAGTCTATGCATTAAATTTGTATTAGTCAAATAATAGTATGTCATGTTTTAATTAATTATCAAATTTTTTGTAGGTATGTTTCCCTAATCTAGGGAGAAGATTGGGTATGTGGTCGCTTGTTCATGCTGTGGACAAGGCAGACATGTTATGGCCGATTAAAGGAGAGAGATGTCATTGTGTAATATGAGAAGGCAACAATTCATAATTTTTAATTGTATTTAGAAAGTTAATTTAATATTAATGTTACTAAATTAAATAGTTAATATATTTATATTTTGATATATAATGATCAACTGAGAGTTGCCTAATTTTTACCTGACACTAGAGTAAATATAACAAAACGTAGCGTTACTATGTATATTAAACAGCAAATTTTCTCGCATCAAATTAAAATCAACTTTATATATTAAGAAAAACTTGAGCTATATAAAACGTATAAAAGCAATTAAACACATCTAACTTCATAACATTAAGAAGGGATCAAATCAAGAGTTACAGTAATTGATTTTTTTATAAAAGTATACTCACTCCGTCCTGTACTCAGGGACAGACTTATATGGAGGCAAGAGGGGGAAAGTGCCCCACCAGGATTTTAAGTGTTTACTATATATATATATTGATGTCAAATATGTTGACAAAGTATAGAGTGAAACTAGTTTACACAAGTTTTCACTGAAGGGTATTAGTTGTTTTCACTGGAGAGTATTAGTTGTTTTACTGAAGAGTATTACTGATTTACACGAAAGAGTCTTAGTTGTTCGGTGAAAATGAATTAAGACTTTTCAGTGTAAACTAGTAATACTCTTAAGTGAAAACAACTAATACTCTTCAGTGAAAACAACTAATACCCTTCAATGATTCATATATAAACCAAATTCACACTATACATACTCAAATATGTTAGCACATAGGATATTTGGTTCAATGGTTAGGTTGGTTCTTTCATACTTGGGAACTGGAGTTCGATTCCCAAATATTTTTAGTCACATATTTTACTTAAATATTATTATATAAAAACACAACATACATTGTTAATTTTTTTTAGATTGATTTACTGTGATATGATTTACAAATTAACAAAAATTACTATCTCTTAGTTTCAAATATTAAAGCGACATTTCCAAATTATGATTTGTATTATTGCGAACTCGTCTCACACAAGACAAACTCTACTTTATACTAATAATTAAGTTCTTAAATACAACTCCCTCCGTCCACCAAAAGTGTATGCATTTTTCTTATTTGTTTGTCCATAAAAAAATGTGCATTTTCCTTGTTTGTCAACAATCACTTTAATTTATACTCACAAATAATAATTTTATTCATATTTGTTACCCTTACTTTTTCTACCTTTTCTTATAACTTATGTCCAAAAATTGAAATTAATTAAAATTTTATTTTTATTTTATTGTGCCATCCCTGAATTTATTTCCTGCGTCCGCCCCTGCCTGTACTCAGTTGTCTACATATAAAAAAAAAGTTTGTCTCATACTAGATTGTCCATGCCACAATTAATCATATTTAATAAAATGCTACTAAAATAATTTTATTCTATTTTTATGTTTACCACAATATAAGAGTAGATTCTAGTGAATAAAACTGATATCATTAAATATGTTTATAGATATTGTATTAATTTACATTGTGATTTCAGTTTATAAGTCTAATGATATAAGTGAATACATCTAATAATATAAGTGAATATATGTAACGATATTAATTTCATACTATAAATCTTATTCATAGGAGATGGTATATAATATTACTAAAACCAATTTTATTATATATTGTATAATACTAATAAACAACTCACTACATTAAAATTCTTATCGAGTCAAATGAACAGTCACATGAAGAAGTACGGTGAAAGGAAGTAAATACAGATTGCAAATTTCACTTTGATTCATTTCTACGATTTTGTTTCCATTTGTTAGTTTTGAAGCTACAAAAGTAGTGTTAAACGTGTTACCGCCTACCCTCCCTGCCACAATATTATTTGCATAATTGAAATAATACATTTTTAAAAAAATATTTTATGAGTAAAATAGTCATATATGAATAAATATATATATTATTGTGAGTTTGCACGTAAATTAAATTATTTTATGCAAATAATTTTGAGACAGACAAATAAAAAAATGTAGAAATAATAATGAAATGAGTATAATATAATATAACAAGTACTCTAAATTTAAAGTAGACGTAATTTAATATTTAACTATATTAATGTATAACATATCTATACTAACTAAATCATTCATTTGAATTAACTATTTATATTAATTTCAATTCATTGCCAGAAAACAAAAAAGTGGCTTGAGCAGTGAGACTTGAATTCTTTATTAGCTATATGCATTTAACATTAATTTTAATTCTCCGTATGGAGTGATGTGTAAGCCTGTTGTACTTTAGTTCCTACTAGGTCACCCTATATTAAATGCTCATTATTTCTCACATTCAAATTTCAAAATTTATCCCGTCAGAAAAAAAAAAAAAAAATCAAAATTTATTATTTTTAAATAAATTGCAGTTACATAAAATGAAACATTATGATTTACGAATCGAAAATTTGTAAACTCGCCCTGATCGAAGCAGGTCTAAAAATAATTATTGGTGGTGCATTATATTTAATTGAAACATTTCAGCTAATGTAATCAAACAATATCTATAATCTATAAATATATAATAGAGCTAGGATTTCCTATTTTAGTTTTGGCTCCATTTTATTATGACCATTGATCATATTTTGTACTTCTCATATTAACTGTTGGATCATTTTATCTATTTGTTATGGAATTGTTTTAATGGTAGCATTTAAATTGTTTTTAATATAATTGATGATGTTGTTTATTGTCTTTGTATTCTACCTTGGAATGTGCGACCGTTACAATTATTTTACCTATATATATGTGTATCAATTATTCATCCATTCATCATTGGTTTATTTGACCTTTTGTTTTGTTGTTTGTTTCTCTTGAATTAAAAATGAGTTTAGTTGCAGTATTAGGGAGTTTCTTATCAAACTCCAAAGGATGTGGATCTTTAGGTGTATTGCTACAATTTTTTTTCTTTAGAGTGATACGTTCGATTAAGTATTGTATCTACAAATTAAGGATCGTTTTATTTATTTTACGTATATATATTTCCGTCTATTCTTCTCCATCATCAATATGTTCTTTCTTATTTGTTTATTCATGCATTTTGTTTATTTTGGTGCATTTGCAGATTTTGAGAAGGATAAAGATGATATGGATCTCGTGCATTTCCAAGTTCCCAATTGCATTTGCAAGTTTTGAACAAGCTAGAGATGATATATGGATCCGGCAGTGCCGCAGTGGCTCATAGTTTTTTTTTTCTTAGTTTATTGTATTCCATTGTAAATTTGTTTCGTAGGCCGTTGCATAAGTATATTTTTGACAATTGTTTTTGTTTAGTTTTTTTTTTATTTTTTATTTTAGATCAATACATTTGTAAAGCATGAACATATGGTCAAGTGTTTATGACTCCCATCATTCTGTTTATTCCAAATGTGTTTAATTGAATTCATGTGTGCTTAGTTTATGTGTGAAAGAATTATATTCCCGGGTACATTCTCAAATTAAATTATCTTCGTCATGTTTGTCATATATATAGAATTGTAGGATCAAATTCAAAAGCAAGATTATAGGATCAAATTTGTATTACAGGATTAAATTTGTATTACATAGATAATTTTGCTTGATAAATTTAATTTAACACCTTAAAAAATGAAGTTTATTATCACATACATAATTTTAGAATTTATTTTAATTGAATTGTTGTAATACATTCTTTTCAAAAGTAAAATCCGTATCACATACCTATTTTTGTGTTATATCCAAAAATTAACTACTTCAAGAAATCTTTTAAACAGTTAAGTTTAGGGTTAATTGGCATTGTATGTTGAACATATGTAATTTATTTTAATTAAATTTCCTTTGACATTCTTTTTAAAAGTAAATTCCTTATCACATACTTAATTTTGTATTGTATCCTAAAATTAACTCCATCAAGAAAATCTTTCAAATACTTAAGTTCAGGGGATATAGGGTTATTTGGCAATGTATGTTGAACATAAATTATACTGATATTTATGATTATTTTTTTAATAATATTTTGTCAACTAAATTTATTTCAAACCATAATAAAAGAAGTCAAATTTTGGGATTATTGTGTTTGCATGCAGTTTTTTTTTCTTTTTTGGTACATTTTCGTATATACTATCGAAATCTATGTCCTAAGCATATCCTATTAATGGTAAATCGGTTGAATACCCTAAACTTCACCCATTAATGGCAAATTGGTTGAAACTTTTGGATGAATTCGGTGGAATTAATTGAGTAAATCAATTAATGAACAAAAGAAGAAGAAAAAATGCTAGAGTCGGAGATATGGCCGAAAGTTGGGAGCTAATCTAGGAAATGAACAATTTTTTTTAAAAGTAAATCTACGAATTTTAAAGAGGTTGGATTGAATTGTTAATATTTCATAGTTATTGGAATATATAAAAGCTCTACAAGATCATTAATTAATTGTGAGTAGATAATAATTGCTTTTATTAGTGTAATTTACGTTTCTGACATATAAGCTCATGTCATATATTATATTTATAATTTATTTTGCAAGAGCAATAATTTTGAATTATTCATCTTATCTGATATCATATATACCAAAAGGCAAAGCATATACTTAAAGAGTATGTTTAATATGAAAATGGTTTATGATAAGTTTATCATGAGTCTGTTTTAAAGTATTGAATATTTGATCAGGAGTATCATTAATCTGAGTTTAAGAAAATTTACAACAAGTACAATATAATGTCATTGCCCCAAACTAATGATACTCCAGATCAAATATTTGATATTTTAAAATTGTTTCATGATAAGCTTATCATGAACTATTTTCGTATAATACTTTGTCATAGTTAAAACGATTAATACGTTAAACATTTTGAAAGGTGTGAATTGTTTAACTAAAAAATATTAGTTATTTTCATTAAATGATAGTAGTATGTTTGGAGGGTACAAGTTGTTCTTCACAAAAAAATGTGAGCCAAAAGGTATAAAGGTATTAGTTGTTTCACTAAAGTATATTAATTATTATACTAAAATTATTACAAAATAGTTCATATATAAATAATTTTTACACTATAGATACTCATAAAAAAAATATATATGTATACAATCTTGCAATCTATATTTATATTATTATGTGTTAAATATTTAGCAATAGTAGTTAAATATTTTGATGTTAATACAATATTTGACAAATTAATTTTAATCATCATGTATACAAATAGGTGAATTAATTTTGTTATGTGTGATTGACTTGAAGCGACTACACTAGCTTCTACTAGTAGCTACCCCGCAAGAGAACGGGTTCACTGTAGTATGGGCAAGTATAGGGACCAAGTATTATCGAACCCAAGGGATAGTGTATATGCGAATAGATCCCTGAAGATCTACGCGTCGTAGTTAATATGAGTGTAATGTTTTTGGATTTTTGGAAAGATTAATTAAGCTAACTAAATTATCCTACGAATGCAAAAGGAAAATTAAACTAAGTATCTAAGGTGTATATGCAAGTATGAGATGGTGATGCTCAGGATAGGAATCCCTACGTATACTAACGGAGCAGGTACATAATCAAAGTAATCGTGACAAACAAGAATTAACCTAAGTAAAAGTCATAGAATGAAAGCTCAAGATTTCTTACCCTAATACTTTATCCTAGCAATCGACTTCACTAATCCACTAACAAGTTAATGAATTGTGCTTAATTAATGAGACCCTAATTTAACTAAGGTGATGCGGTCGTCCTCCTTCGCTAAACCGGTAGATGAATTAACCTTTTCTAAACCCTCTCGTTAAGACTACTAATTGTTATTGAGTGATGCGGTCGTCCTCTCTCTAACACTTTCGTACTAAATTCAAAGGTAAAGTTCAGATTAATTATAAGAATTCATTAATTAAGAGAATTAAAACTAACGTCACAAGTTACTCTAATTACGTACCCACATCCTACTTCTACGAGTTCATCCTAACCTAAGCATGCAAGGGTTTTAGCCGGACATGGTTATAACAAAAATAAAAGCAATAGAAGAAACAACGAACAAAAACATAATGAATTGAACGAAGAAAATAAGAAACATGAACTAGGGTTTTAAAATAAAATAATTCTAAGAACTGAAATTTAATTAACTAAAACGAAGTTTAAAACGTTTAAAGTAATCAAGCTAATGAAAAGAAACTAAGAAACGAAAAGAAAACTAAGAATTCGTATGAAAAACCTCAACAACGTAAAAGTAAAGCTTGCTCGTTCTTCTCCTCTTCCTCTCTCTAAAAATTAAGTCTAAAGTGATTTCTAAAGTTGGGGATCCTTCAAAACGTGTTTGGAAGAGGTATATATAGGCACCGGGTCGAAACGGGAGTTAATGGGCCGAAAATACGCATCCGGAGGCGAAAATACGTGCGCGCTCGAGCAAAACGCTCGAGCGGTGGCGCTCGAGTGATTCGCTCGAGCGCCAAAACTGTTCTGTAAGTTTTTGGCCGCTCGAGTGATTCGCTCGAGCGCCGGCGCTCGAGCAAATCGCTCGAGCGCTGGCTGCTGTGCACTCGTTCGTAAAATCTTCATATCTCCTCAACCGGGAGTCCGTTTTGGCCGATTCAAAGTCCTACGAACTCCTCTTTTCGCCCTCTATCCATCTATGAAAACCAAAGAGACAAATTAATAATTTTATAAAAATGATACTCATTTGACTCCAAGCACTCATCGAAAACACTCAAAACATGAGTAAATCGGGCACCAAAACATAACAATTTCACGCCTAATCAACCCCCCCAAACTTACCATGTTGCTTGTCCTCAAGCAACGAAATAATAAGTCAAGTGAAATTGTTAGGAATGAATCAAGAATCAAATCATGCAAGTAATTGAACTCGAGCTTCAAAGATCAATCACCCGTATACTCACTCACTTTCTTTTATCGTACTCATGCAACAACAACAAGAACCACCAAGATCAAACATGGATGTGCACTCAACGATGTGTTTCACTCCCTCACAAGTGTATAACAATGTTTAAGAGACTCACTCAATCAATCAATCACACATATTGACAGCCATAGGCTTGTAAGCACTCTCAACTCCGACCATACTCTAGAAATCAATGCCGAATCAAAAAGGACTTTTCTCAAGGTTGTAATGTAAGCTCTTTGGACAGGTGGGATAACAATATAAGGTAAAGTGACTAAAGTGAATGGAGAATAGAAAATCAAACTTTGGCACTTCGAGATTAGGAACATACTACTTCAAACATATTCAATCAACACTCTTTCAATTCCACTTCTCTCAACACTTCATTTTTTTCTTTCTCACTCTTTTCACTTTTCTCAATCACTTCACTTTTTTTTTTTCTTTTTCGCACAAACACATGAGCTCAATTTTTTCTTTTGCTCATCCTCAATATTCTTTCTCTTTTTCCCACATCTCAAATTTCATTCCACCTTCTTCTCATATTCACTCAACAAACAACCTTTTCCTTTTTCAACTCAATTCACTCCCTTCATATTCACATTTTCCTATTCTCCACTCAAGTTGGGACAAAAAGGCTTAGGAATTGGAATAGTGTTCATATGTGCTAGCAAATAAAATAGGCTCCAGGCTCAAAGGGGCTAACAAGGGATCAATGTCATTGGTAAGGAAAATTTTGGCTAAGTGACTCAATTAAATCAAAGATGGCCTAAGATCACATTCGGCATATCAAACTAGACACAATCTAGAAGCAAGAGCACATGCAAGTTCTAGCATCCTCTAAGGTGACGATCCACTCACAAACGAAGAGATTAAATCATGCATTTAAATCTCATAAGGCTCAAAAGCTCACGGCTTTCACATCCATGCTAGTCCTAGTGAATTCTCACTCTTGTCACACAAGTACTCAAAAGAAAAATTCACAAGCATACAAGTTCTTTCTCAAATCAGCTCAAATTCAAACACTCACACAAGAAAACTCCTAACTCAGCCTCACAATTCACCCTACTCATCAAATCATACTCAAAGATAGCAATCAACAAGCATAAGGTGATTGATAGGCATAAAATATTGAGTAACAAAACAAATTAATAATAGCCCAAGGAGCATCTCAAGGCACCAAATAACTAACTCAACTCAAAGATAAGGGGTGCTCCGGTGCAATGTAATAATAAAACAAATAAAAAACTCCACCCCCCCAAACTTCGACCTTGCTAGAGGTCTAAGTTTGGGGTTGTGGGTTACCTCAACCGAACAATTCAGTTTCTCTCAATAGCTTTGCACACTCCCTTGTCTCAAGTTGGTTCCTTCAATCTAAATAACTCCATGATACCTTTACTCCTTTAGAGATAAGCCTACAAAATAAAACTCTCGAGTACGAGGTTAAACATACGACTCAACAACATCCTAGTAACATAAAATGAAAATAACTAAAAACACTCAAAAGCAAATAAAAATGGGTTGCCTCCCATTCAGCGCTATTTTTAAGGTCCTCATGCCGGACCAAGCTCAAAGGAGCTTATGGGACATCATACTCAAATTTACCTCCCTTACTCTCATAAGAGTGGTGTTTGAACTCCTTTCCTTGATTCCCTACCATCATGAGCTCTTTTGCTCTCTTCTCATCCCCAAGTGTTATGGGTCTCAACTCCTTCTTGCCTCTATCTGGAGGAGTCTTACTAAATAATTTCTTGAGTTTGGACTTTTTCTTCTTAACTCCTCCTTTCCCGTCTAACTGGACCACGTCCACTTTCTTCACCTCTTCGTCCTTCAACTTCTTCACTTCATCCCTATCAAAATAATCAAGATCATAACGCTCATGGGTTAAATTATCAAGTGAAGAATTATAAAATTCATGAATATGAGAAGAGTTAGGGATATGAGGTGTGTCTTCAACACTAGGATCAATTGCATCCATGCAATACAAGATCTCATCCTCCCTCGGGTGCTTCATGGCTTCATATAGGGAGATCTTCACTTCTTGATCATCGACCTTCAACGTGATCTTCCCATTCGCCACGTCTAGCACCATCCCCGCCGTAGCTAAGAACGGTCTTCCCAAGATCAGGGGTACGTGCTCATCTTCCTCCATCTCTAGCACTACAAAGTCAGCTGGAAAAATGTGATCTCCAACTCTCACTAGAACGTCTTCAACCACACCTTGAGGTCGAGTAATAGACCGGTCGGCTAGTTGAAGCGTCATCATTGTGGGTTGAAGTTCACCACCTTCCAACTTCTTGAAAAGCGACAAGGGCATGAGATTGATGCTCGCCCCTAAATCACATAGCGCTCCTTTCTTGATCCCGTTCCCAATGTCACATAGGATCGTGAAGCTCCCGGGATCCTTCAGCTTCGGTGGAAGCGCCTTGTGCACTAATGCACTCACCTCGTGGTTCAACTGCACCAACTTCGGCTCATCCACTCGCCGTCTTTTCGCAATCAAGTCCTTCAGAAACTTTGCATAATGCGGCATCTGTTCCAAAGCATCATAAAAAGGAATGTTAATGTGAAGTTGTTTAAAAACATCAAGAAATTTTGCAAATTTTTCATCAAGCTTCTTTTTCATGAAGCGCTGTGGATATGGGACGGGTATCACAGATTTGGGTACCCCCCACTCATCTCTTTCTGTTTCTTTCACTTTCTCCCTTGCTTCCTTTGCCTTTTTCCACTTTGGAACTCTCTCAACCTCCTTAATGCCTTCTTCTTCAAGCTCCTTGCTTGCTTGAGTGCTCTCATCCTCAACCTTCTTCTCAATTCCTTCACTTTCAATCCCCTTCTCAACTTCATCCCCTTTAGGCTCAATCTCTTCTTGGGGCGTCTCAGAATCAACAGGCATCTGAGGACCTTCGTAGTTGGTTCCACTTCTAAGCTGAATCGCCTTGCACTGCTCTTTCGGGTTCCCCTCCGGCATTCTATTCACTGACTTTGCAATTTGGCTCATCTGGAGCTCTAAAGAAGTGAACCTTCGATTGTTCTCTTGTTGAGTTCTAGTCCACTCAACATTCATCTTCTGGAGCTCTTGATCACGTTGATCACCCTTCTTATGCAACTCCTTCACATCGTACTCCAAGGATGACAACTGCTTGCTCCCTTCCTCCACCTTCTGAAGAATAGCTCTCAACATCTCCTCGGTTGATGCACCGCCTTCTCCACCAGGAGGTTTAGACCCCGGATCAACACCTGCAGGAACAGTAACACCAGCTTTTGGGTTAGCATAAGAAAAATTATCATTCTTCCTCCATGTGTTCTGAGGAGGTTGCTGGCCTCCTTGAACTCCTTGTGTGTTCCTCCATTGATTTTGAGGCAGCTGTGGGCCTGGAGGTACAAATGGCTGGCCATAAGAAGGTCTTCCATACTGATTTCCACCTTGGTAGCCATTCTGATTGTAATACGGACCTCCCATGTAATTGACTACCTCTTGTTGTCCACTGGGCTGGTCTACTCTCTCATTCTCCACTGCATGCTCTCCACCCAAACTCTTCCCCAACTCGAGGTTGTTGATCTTCTCCATCATGGCCATCAGCAGCCTTCTCGTTCCTTCACCTTCTTCAACCTGATTAACTCTCTGAAAATCTGCATCTCCACTCCAAGCACCGGCATTCGTGACAATGTTGTCCACGATCTCTCTACACCTCTCTATGCCTTGATTCAGGAATGCTCCGCCCGCACAAGCGTCTAAATGGTCTTGCCCAGCCTTGTTGGCACCACTATAGAAGAATGCCATAATATCCCCCTCATTGTACCCGTGCTGCGGGCACTCAATCAGCATGTTTGAGTATCTCTCCCACGCTTGACGTAGGTCCTCTCCTTGCTTCTGACGGAAGGAAGAGATCTCAATTCTAGCCTTGATCGTCCTAGATGGAGGGTAGAATCGCTCGAGGAACAGACGCTCGAGCTCGGCCCAAGTGGTAATACCTCCCCGCGGGAGCGTATTATCGTACCACTCCTTGGCTATTCCCGTCAATGAGAATGGGAACAGCCTAAGTCTCTTGGCATCTTCAGACATGCCATTGTAATTGAATGTGGAGGCTATCATGAGAAAGCTCCTCAAGTGTGTATGAGGATTCTCCTTCCCGATCACCCCTTTGAACTGATTCTCGGTCAGTAGCTTTAAAATCCCCGGTGATATCGAGAAGTTGTTCGCCTCAACAGGAGGCAAAGCCACTCCATCATAGTACCGATGTGGCTGTGCTGCAAACCTCCCTCGAATAGCAATATTGTGATCTACGTTCTGAAGAACGTGTTGAGGATTAGCAGCTGGTACGGGTACTTGTTGGGGTGGTGGTTGGTAAACAGGTGGTTGGTTGTAGACTGGTGGTGGATGATATGGATATGGTGGGTAAGGATAAGGTGGGTATGGGTAATGTTGGTATACTGGGTTGTTAAAAGGGTTATTTGGGTTTTGTGGGTAAGCAGGGTTGTTAGGAGGATTATGGACAAGGTTCTGAGCTGGATTCCCTACGTTTTGTGTACCCGGGTTTAGGCTCTGGCTATCCCCTAATGGAATTTGATTCTGGCTACCACTAACTCCAGTGCCTTCAACTCGGTCTACTGCCTGATTGAAATCGTTGGCAGCATCGTCCAACTCATTATTGATGTCCATTGGTTCCTTCCCTAAGTCGGCAGCGTTCATTCTTCTCAAGTAAGCTCGGTTCCTTCTGGCTATTGTCTCAGGATCTGCAGGTAATCTCTCTTCACTCGTACTCCCTTGTGAGCGTGTTCTCATAAACCTGACACACTAGCAGATAGATCAAAACGCAACTGCCGATTGAATACAAATAAAAATAAAAACAGAAATTAAATCACCCACTACTAACTACTAAGCTATCTACAAGTCCTATTCAAAAGCATACAACGCCATCCCCGGCAACGGCACCATTGACTTGAAGCGACTACACTAGCTTCTACTAGTAGCTACCCCGCAAGAGAACGGGTTCACTGTAGTATGGGCAAGTATAGGGACCAAGTATTATCGAACCCAAGGGATAGTGTATATGCGAATAGATCCCTGAAGATCTACGCGTCGTAGTTAATATGAGTGTAATGTTTTTGGATTTTTGGAAAGATTAATTAAGCTAACTAAATTATCCTACGAATGCAAAAGGAAAATTAAACTAAGTATCTAAGGTGTATATGCAAGTATGAGATGGTGATGCTCAGGATAGGAATCCCTACGTATACTAACGGAGCAGGTACATAATCAAAGTAATCGTGACAAACAAGAATTAACCTAAGTAAAAGTCATAGAATGAAAGCTCAAGATTTCTTACCCTAATACTTTATCCTAGCAATCGACTTCACTAATCCACTAACAAGTTAATGAATTGTGCTTAATTAATGAGACCCTAATTTAACTAAGGTGATGCGGTCGTCCTCCTTCGCTAAACCGGTAGATGAATTAACCTTTTCTAAACCCTCTCGTTAAGACTACTAATTGTTATTGAGTGATGCGGTCGTCCTCTCTCTAACACTTTCGTACTAAATTCAAAGGTAAAGTTCAGATTAATTATAAGAATTCATTAATTAAGAGAATTAAAACTAACGTCACAAGTTACTCTAATTACGTACCCACATCCTACTTCTACGAGTTCATCCTAACCTAAGCATGCAAGGATTTTAGCCGGACATGGTTATAACAAAAATAAAAGCAATAGAAGAAACAACGAACAAAAACATAATGAATTGAACGAAGAAAATAAGAAACATGAACTAGGGTTTTAAAATAAAATAATTCTAAGAACTGAAATTTAATTAACTAAAACGAAGTTTAAAACGTTTAAAGTAATCAAGCTAATGAAAAGAAACTAAGAAACGAAAAGAAAACTAAGAATTCGTATGAAAAACCTCAACAACGTAAAAGTAAAGCTTGCTCGTTCTTCTCCTCTTCCTCTCTCTAAAAATTAAGTCTAAAGTGATTTCTAAAGTTGGGGATCCTTCAAAACGTGTTTGGAAGAGGTATATATAGGCACCGGGTCGAAACGGGAGTTAATGGGCCGAAAATACGCATCCGGAGGCGAAAATACGTGCGCGCTCGAGCAAAACGCTCGAGCGGTGGCGCTCGAGTGATTCGCTCGAGCGCCAAAACTGTTCTGTAAGTTTTTGGCCGCTCGAGTGATTCGCTCGAGCGCCGGCGCTCGAGCAAATCGCTCGAGCGCTGGCTGCTGTGCACTCGTTCGTAAAATCTTCATATCTCCTCAACCGGGAGTCCGTTTTGGCCGATTCAAAGTCCTACGAACTCCTCTTTTCGCCCTCTATCCATCTATGAAAACCAAAGAGACAAATTAATAATTTTATAAAAATGATACTCATTTGACTCCAAGCACTCATCGAAAACACTCAAAACATGAGTAAATCGGGCACCAAAACATAACAATTTCACGCCTAATCAGTGATGTGTCATCTCCATATTATTATTACTATTATTATTATTATTATTTTGCAAATGTGCGTGCGAGACCATCTCATAGAGACAATTCATAAATTAACACAAGTTAACATCACTGTTGATAGGCGACCAACAGGGACATAATATTAGCATAAAAAATATTAGTCTAATAAGATTAAGAAGTCATCAAAAGCAATAATATGGAAGAGGACGAGCAACAGGGACTGCATGACATAGGAGGCGAGCAACAGGGACCATGTCCTAATGAAGGAGGCGAGCAGCAGGGACAAATACCCATCTGAAGGCGGCGAGCAACCGGTCATAAAGGCCATTACGAGGTAGCAAACAACAATAACAAGAAGACCCAAAGTCTCAACAAGAGGCGAGCAGGCGAGCAACTGGGGTTATAAAGGTTTCCAACACCCAATGAAGACATACAGACGAGTAGCTGGGCACCAAGGAGAGTAGCTGAGTGGTTTCAAAGACCAAGTACAACATTGGGAATGTCAAGAGTCACTAACTTTAGAAATAGTCAATGTGTCTTTACACTTGGCACCCATTCATTGGGCAATAAATTAGTTGTTGTACAAAAGTCATAACACTTGGCAAAATCCCAATGGCTAAGCCATCAAGATGGTGACACCTAGCCTCTTTGTATGCCTATAAATACCCCTTCATTTGCATGAAGGGGAAGGAGATTTTTCCCATAATAAAAAAAGTTGCCCAACTCTTGCCAATTCATTTCTTGCACTATATATCATGATCTTAGTATTTGTTTGATGATCTTATGTAGTAAAAACAGCCACTAATCATCATAGATTAGAAAAGGTCATCAACAATTGGCGCTAGAAGGAGGGTGTTCGAACCTCCGTTTCACAAAAAAGTCGAAGGGTGAAGAACTCCACCGGAATCTGCAAAATCCGGCCGGAATCCGGGAGGAAGCCATCGGAAATCAAGTGTACACATTATTTGAAGCAAAATCATCCATCTATACATTACTTTGAGAGTTTAAATGCATGTGTGTATGAACTAGGGTTTTCAAACCACCATATTCATACAAACAAAGCTAGTAACTCTTACGAAAGGTGTTTGTTGGAGATAAAATCACCCCATTCATTTGCTTACCACTTATACTTCGGTAACCAAAATGGTTCGATCACGAGAAGAACGACATTTGAGCACGTCTCCAAGTAGTAGGTCAAAAACGAGGGTTTCGTCTACCGAAGGACATGCACGTACGGTAAAAGCAACTTCGCAAAGAAACGTCCAAGTTACCATTGATACAATCCCGCCGGAAGTGGAGGCTCTCGCTCAAAATCCTGAAGAGCTAGCAAAAACGATTGTTGTTTTACAAGCATTGCAAAGGCGACAAACGGTCGGGCCATCAGGGACGCAGGCGGCGACCAACAGGGCAGCCGAGCAGCGAAGCGAAGGAAGAAAAGACGCACGAAATGACGAGGTTGACAGCGAAGAAATCCGTAGGAATAAAGGGAAAGCTCCTTTAAGTGAACGACTTGGAAGTCGAGGAGAGTCCACTCCGGGGACAGGTGAGGAGTCGAGCAGCGGGGACACAAGAAGTATAAGCCAATATCACACAAGAAGGACAAAATATCACGGAACGCATAGGGAGGATCAACAGAGAGGCGAGGAGCGAGCAACGGGGCAAACACACCCTGCTGCTCGCCGCTCAGTGCATGAAAGGCTAAGAAGATCAGCCTTCGGGCGATTAGGTCCCAATGGAGCCAGTAACATCGCTAGGCACGCCACTCAAGAGAAACGTCCCGTTAGCAAGGGACTGCGTCATGAAGAGGTCATTGAACCCAATCATGACGAACAGCCTTCTAGCGGAAAAACGTCTCCAGATGAGTGGCAAGCTTTGAAGAAAGCGGTGGAAGAGATGCAAAAACAGTTGGAGGAAAAGAAAGGCGACGGGTCGACGATGTTGCCATCATCACCCTTGTCCCCGGATATCCTTAATGCGCCGGTACAAAAGAAAGTACAATTCCCGGCCATTAATTTGTACGAAGGAAATTCAGACCCAAAAGTACACCTGTCCAAATATACCGATTACATGATATCGGTAAAGGCGTCTGATGCAACTCAATGTCGGAATTTTCCATTGACTCTTGGTGACGGTCCTCACAGATGGTTTTCTGCACTAGCTCCAGGCTCCATCAGTTCGTTCATGCAACTCAGCAAGGAATTTCTCTCACACTTCTCCACGGTCGGGTCTTACCTTACACAGAGACACAGGTTGGCAGATCTGAGACAAGGAGATGAGGAGACTGATAGAGCCTTCCTTGAGAGATTCGATAAAGTCCTATTGGAAGGAGAACCAGTGAGTGAGGACACCAAGATAGTGGCAGTTATGGCAGGGCTTAGGAAAGGGACAGACCTGTGGAAGGAAATGCACCTCGCTTTCCCTAAAACTTATTCCGAATTCAGGCACAAGGCTGGAGTGTACATTTCGATGCAAGAAACTCTACAGAGAGAGCTAAGAGACAAGGCTGATACCAAGAAATCGGGAAAGAAGTCAGGAGGGGAATACAAGGCCCCTAGGAACATGAAAGCTTTCAGCGAAGGGTCCGAATTGAAGGAGAAATTGAACCATGTCTTATCCGCATCAATTGAGGCTGTGTACAACAACGTGAAAGATAAGGATATGCTGTCTGAACCCCGCAAGATACGACAAGAACGAGGAAAGATGAACCCCAACAAATTATGTGCATACCATCAGACTATAGGTCACTTCACAAGCGAATGCCGAGATCTCTTAAAACAGTTGTGGAGATTTTACGAGGAAGGAAAGTTGTCAGAGTTTGTGAAGCGACAGCCGGGAAAGAAACCAAGGGTGGCGATATCCTCCGGCTCGGAAGATGACGAGAGTGACGAACAGCCGAGCAGGAGGGATAAAAAAAGGAAGAAAACGATGACAGCCCCAGCCGAACCCGTCCGAGAAATCTTAATGCTCGAGCCATCCGGACCGGTAGGGGGCTGTTCTGATGGTAGGCCACTGATGTCCAAAAGAAAAAGGAAAGCAGAGCTGAGGGCGGTAGCTCAAGTCAGGGAAGTTGGGGTAAATCAGGCTACTAAAAAGACAGACGAGTTGGTGTTTTCTGAGAAGGAATTGGACGGGATACTCACCCCGCACAATGACTCACTGATCATCTGTGCTAACATCATGGGGGCCCGAGTTCACCGTTTGCTTGTGGACACAGGCTCCTACACAAACATCTTATTCAAAAGCACACTTGATCAAATAGATGATTGTGAGGGATATGTAAAGGGATGTGATCATAAGATAGTGGGATTCGGAGACGCTGTAACCGTTCCTTTAGGCTTAGTAACGTTGTCAGTCGAACTTGTATCGACCGAGAATCCCGAAAGGAGACTGACTAGGATGGTTGAATTCTTAGTCGTAGATCAGCAGTCTGCCTACAACGGGTTTCTTGGTCGACCTTTTATAAATGAATTCAAAGCGGCTGTTTCAACGTACTACTATTGTATTAAATTTCCAACTTCGAAAGGCTCGGGTACGGTTAAAGGTGATCAAAGAAAAGCCCGAGAATGCCTCCTGCAACTTCAACCCACTGACAACAGAATATCCATGATGGACGAGCAGCCGAGCAGCAGGGACGAAGGTGAACCTTCCATCCTAGACGAAATCATGGAGTCCGTCGACACTGAAGTGATGGAGGTGGACGACCAGCAGGGCGTGGACGAGCAGGAGGGCATGGCCGAGCAACAGGGAAGAGAGGCCGTACCCGAACTAAATCAGGTCGAAGACTTGGAACCAAGGCTGGGGGCAGAACCAATGATCAAGGATGAGATCAACTTTGAAGGGCCCATTATCGATCCTCGATGGAAAGACCAAAAAAGGAGAGCAACCCCGGTAGAGGAGTTAGAAGCAATAAGAGTTGACCAAAATCGGGAAGACTTGGAATTATTCATTGGATCTGAGCTCCCTGAGCCATACAGATCCAGAATGGAAGAGTTTCTCAAGTCCAATCTCGATGTATTCGCATGGTCACATGCTGATATGGTAGGCATTAGCCCTGAGCATGCCTGTCATAAGCTAAATATTTGTCCAACTAAGAAACCGGTGAGGCAAAAAAGGAGAAAATTTGGGCCCGACAAATATGAAGCATTGGACATAGAAGTGAAGAAGTTACTCGACAATGATCTTATCAAAGAAGCCTTATGTCCTAGATGGGTAGCAAACCCGGTGTTAGTAAAGAAATCAAATGGTACATGGAGGCTATGTATCGACTTCACTGATTTGAATGCCGCTTGCCCTAAGGATAACTTCCCATTGCCTCATATTGACCAACTGGTGGACAACACGGCGGGACACGAGCTCCTTACCTTTATGGACGCATTTGCTGGGTATCATCAAATACCAATGCACCCAGATGACCAGGAGCACACAGCGTTCTACACCAATAAAAACTTGTTATGTTGGAAAAGAATGTCGTTCGGGTTGATTAATGCAGGAGCCACATACCAAAGACTCGTTAACAAAATGTTCGATGAATACATCGGCAAGACAATGGAAGTGTACGTGGACGACATAGTCGTGAAAAGCCCGAGAAAAGAAGATCATTTGGAACACCTCGCACAAACATTTGAGATACTTCGAGCGTATAACATGAAGCTAAACCCAAAGAAAAGTAGCTTCGGGGTACACTCGGGAAAATTTCTTGGGCACCTGGTCAGTCAACGGGGTATTGAGGCGAATCCATCAAAAGTCAAAGCAATTATGGATATGCAGCCGCCAAGGTCTGTTAAAGAAGTTCAACGACTAACCGGATGTCTGGCAGCCCTAAACAGGTTCATTTCCAGGTCCGGAGACAAATGCCGACCTTTCTTTGATGCCATTAAGAAAGGACAGTTCCAGTGGACGGATAATTGCCAACAAGCGTTTGAGCAGTTGAAGGAGTATCTGAGTGATACTAAAATTCTATCAAAACCCGTCTCCGGAGAAAAACTGTACTTGTATATAGCAGCATCAGAGGTGGCCATCAGCTCAGTTTTAGTTCGAGCAGAAGGGAAATTTCACTTGCCAATTTACTACGTAAGTCAGGCCTTGCATGAAGCAGAGATTAAGTATTCGTCCATGGAAAAGTTAGCCTACGCACTGGTGATGAGTGTGAGAAAGCTAAGGCCGTACTTCTTCGATCATCAGGTGGAGGTCTTAACAACTTTTCCATTAAGGCAAATCTTACAAAGGCCTGACACAGCTGGTCGCCTTCTCAAGTGGTCGCTCGAAGTAAGCCAATTTGGAATAACTTATGCACCTCGAACAGCGATCAAGGGACAAGCATTAGCCGACTTTATTGTCGAATTAACATTCCCTCAAGATCCGACGAGAGGTCATAATCACCCATGGCACATGTATGTAGACGGATCATCGAATAACACAGCAGCAGGAGCCGGAATAGTGTTAATCAGTCCAGACGAACAAGTATTCACCTCAGCCGTAAGGTTTGAGTTCATGGCAACAAACAACGAGGCTGAGTACGAAGCATTGATAGCCGGGTTACGGTTAGCTCTGGCTGTGGGGGTTCGAAAAGTTCAAATTTATGGAGATTCCCAGCTGATAGTCAACCAAGTCCGTGGGGAATACGAAGCCAAGGATGAGAACATGGCCTTATATCAAAAGATTGTTGCTCACTTAGCTTCTCTCTTCGAGCAAATTTACATCGAACAGGTACCGAGAGACAGTAACGCGCAAGCAGATGCACTTGCCCGATTGGCTACTAGCACGGGACCAGCAAAGCTTTCAGAAGTCACCATCACAAGAATCTCCAACCCATCCACCAGTGACTACAAGATCAATCAGATCGAAGAAGAACTGACAGAGGATGACTGGAGAGCACCGATATATAGATACCTCAAAGATAACACAGTGCCTGAAGATCCCCAAGAAGCAACAAAGGTAGCCAAGCGAGCAGCAAGGTTCACAATCATGGATAACCAACTTTACAAGAGAGGATTTTCACTGCCCCTACTAAAATGCCTGGCAAGGGGGCAAGGTCAGGAAGTTCTGAAAGAAATACACGAAGGAGTATGCGGAAATCACGCAGGGGGGCGAGCATTGGCATATAAAACAGTAAGACAAGGATACTACTGGCCAACCTTGTTACAAGACGCAATCAGAATTGCAAAAACATGTCACAGGTGCCAGCTGTTCGCTCCCAACATCCATAAGCCGCCAACGGAGTTGATTTCGGTAAATAGTCCATGGCCGTTCGCAAAGTGGGGAATAGACATCATAGGACCCTTCCCAACGGGAAAAGGGAATGTCAGATTTGCAGTGGTAGCTGTGGACTATTACACGAAATGGGCCGAAGCTGAAGCACTGGTAACGATAACACAAGAGAAAATGATCAGCTTTATCTGGAAAAATATAGTTTGCCGGTTCGGAGTCCCACAAGCAATAGTGACAGACAATGGAAAGCAATTCGAAGGAAAGAAGATAAGGGATTTCTGCAAAAAATGGGGTATCAAGAAGCATTTTTCAACACCATATCACCCTCAGTCTAACGGTCAAGTCGAAGCAGTTAACAAGATAATCAAGCATATCCTCAAAATTCGTCTGGTAGACAAGAAAGGCAAGTGGTCGGAAGAACTGCCCGAGGTACTTTGGGCATATAGGGTATCACATAGAACAAGCACTGGAGAAACACCATTTGCTATGGCATTCGGTACAGAAGCAGTCATACCTATAGAGCTCAAAATACCGACTGAGAGGGTAGCCGAGTTCAATGAACAGGAAAACAACAAGGCACTAGCTGCAGAGATGGATTTGATCGACGAAAAAAGAATCTCAGCAGAAATAAAAAACGAGATATACAAAAGAAGGATTGCAAGGTACTACAACTCACAAGTAAAAGTCAGGGAATTTGAAGTCGGGGATCTGGTGCTCCGAAAAATCTTAGCAACACCTCCAGGCGTATTTGGACCGACTTGGGAGGGCCCATTCAAGATAACTCAAAAGTGGCACAACGGCACATATGATCTCGAAGACATGGAAGGCAACTCGGCCCAATACACCTGGAACGCGGCTTTGTTGAAGAAATATTACCAATAATTAGGAAACCAATGTAAAGTTTTTTATAGGTTATCGTGTCGTTTATATTTTTGTAAGGTGTAAAATCGATGAAAATTTTACACTTTTTTGGGCAAAATTTGTAAGTAGATGAATGATGGTTCAGTGAATTATATACATAAAAAAGCAAAAGGTGTTAAAACCCAACTGTTCGCCAAACAGAAAAGCTGCTCGCCGAAGATACTATATGCATAAAAGCACAAGTACAGTGGAGGCGAGCAGCAGGGTCCATGAGACCAAAAGGCCCACCTGATCGCCCCCTCACAAGAAAGTTGCTCGCCAAATATACTAAGTGCATAAAGCACAAGTATAGTGGAGGCGAGCAACAGGGCACATGCCAACGCACAATTGCTCGTCCCGAAGCTGAATGCACTCAGGTACAAATACGGCAAGTGGCGAGCAACAAGGCATAGAAAGAAGCATGATAAAGGGTTAAGTTCTTAAAGAACAAAATAAACCCATACATGAACATGCATAAATTTGCAAGGAAAAGTATTTTACTTTCAACATAAGAAAGAAATACTTAAGCAAAAAATAATTAAAGGGCAAATAAGAGGCGAACAATAAAATAAAAGTGCAATTCTCATTCATTAGCACCAAAAATTACAAGAGATGAACATACAACTATCATCCTACCACATCAGCTAGACAAAAAAAAAACTAAGCCTAAGTCTCGGGAGCTGGCGGAGCAGGTGGTACCAAAGGATCTTGGGAAGAAGGAGGAGGTGGAACATCTTGCACAGTGACCCCGGGGACCTGCTGTTCGCCTACTGCTGCAGAAGAGCTTGTTTCACCAAGAGGATTAGGGAGAAGGGGACCCAAAGCTTCAAAGATATTCATGTCCCTGTCCGCCTCCACTCTCTCCCTGGGGGCAACAACACGAACATCGTCTTTGAAGATGTCTAAGTTAACCCCCATCTCTCCTAGGTCGGCTACCGGGATCTCGAAGCCGGGTGCTGGAGGGTTTTCTGTGACATAATCCGTGAAGTCCTTGATAGTCGAGGTCATCACGTCCAAACCGTTATCCAAGGCATACTTTACGTTTCTTACACTATCAGCATACGCACAGATGTAACCAAGATTGGTATTGTCGGTTACATCCTGCACATAAGTGGTGTAAGAAATGGCACGCTTGTTCTTCTTCTCCAGCTGGTTGACGTGGACCTTCAACGACTCCACTCTTTCCACCAGACCCACCCTCTCGGTCTCCAGGACTTGTAAACGATCAGTGGCAACACCTAAATCCAGTCTAAGCTTCTCTGAAGCATTAGACGCCACCATCTCCCGGTCCTCAGCAGCCTTTACCTCCCGCGTCCATGTGAGCTTGGCTCTCTCGAAGTCGGCCTTCATCTTAGCCAACTCCTCATCTTTCTTCTTCAGTTCCTCGTCCTTCTTCTTCAATTGAACAAGTTGAGCATCACGATCTGCTTCAACTTGCTCAATCCGTCGCCCTAAACCGCGATTTGTTCGCTCCAACTCGATGGCTTGATCCAAGACTCGTTGAGCTGAGATTGATTGATGGCTCGCGTTGTAGCTCAATAAACGAGCGTTGTCGCTAAGGCTCTGGCTCTGAATGATTTCCTCACCAGTCTTGGTCCACGAGCGGGGAACATATTCCATGGCTCTGCGGACGTGGGAGTCCTTAATCTCGTGGGGTACCGGAGGGGACTTCACACAGCTAAACTGGTGAAGTACTTTTGAACGACCAGGATAGTCGTTTTTCCGGTACCTGTTTGAAGAAAAAGCTGTCAGAAAACTAAGTCAAAGGAATAAACAATTGAACTGAATAAGAAGATACTCACTCCCGCATTTTCACAGGGTCGTAGCCCAGGTACGAGTTATCGGGGGAGGAACTCCTGCCCTGACCGGCGATCATCGCACCAATAACTTGTTGCTCAGTCACCTCCTCCACTGGCGAAGAGCGAGCAGTAGATTTACCCACTTGGGAAGAGACTTGCCCTTTTGTCCGCTTAGCACGGTCATCTCCCCTACGAGGAGCAGTTTCCTTGGCAAGTCGTTTCTTGCCCCTCGTGTCTTGGGGAGACGGCGAAGAGCGAGCAGGAGGGCGGGGAGCAGGAGCAGGGGCCTGAGGAACAGAGAGAGGGTCCTGGGGAGCTTCTTCTTCATCCTCATCTGCTTCAGCTCTAAGCCTGATCAAGGAAGTGCAAGGATCAAACTTTTTCTTCTTTGAAGGATGATTAGCTGCCATTTGTTTAACCCGACGTGCGAGTAAATGATAGCTTTCGGGAATGGGGGGAACAACGACCGTTACCCTTTGAGCTGAAAACAATACAAAAAGTATCAGTAAAATTGGCAGGTAAAACTTATCCTAAAACGACCAGCAAGGCCTAGGCGACCAGCAGGGCCTAGGCGACCAGCAAGGCCAAGGCGACCAACAAGGACAGATAATAGAAAACACGGGAAAAATAACAAGTAATGCTTACCCTCAGGGACCTCTGCTTGTGCTTCCAAATGGTGAGCACTAGTGATAAACTGAGCGTGCTTGCGAAGGTGCGCTTGCGAAAGATGTTCAACACTCCGATCTTTAACGTCCCGAAGAGAAATCAACGCAAGGACGTATAGAAACTCTTCACTCAAATCCGGATGCCCCCACCTCAGGATACGCGGACCTGCAAAAACAAAGAAAAAGATTAAAATTAGTTCACCTAAAAGTTCGATGAACTGAGATTTAAAACCTACGCCGAATTTCGCCGAAATGCGTAGGAGAGTCTATACGCCCCGGTCCTCCCGAAAAATCGGAGGACGCCCGCCAATCGCCGCCAATATAAAAGAACTGCCTGTGCCAACCCTTGACCTTGTTGGGCACTCCTTCAATTAGCTTAACGCCACTACGGGCTTTGATGTAATACCAACCAAGCCCTTCTTCATGAGCAGCCGAAGAGATAGTCAGTGCGTAGTGTATCTCCGTCGTGCTGATCTTATTCCGGTACCCCTCCAACCCGAAAAGGGTAATAAAAGACAGTAGAGTACTCCAACCGTTAGGAGTAATCTGAGTGATTGCCAGGTTTATATCCTTCAGGAATTGCCCGATTACAGGATGTAGAGGAAGAGGGAACCCCAATTTAAGTATGTCAAGGTTGATGGCAGTGCAACCTGGAGGTGGGTCGTCAGCTCTCTCTCCTGGTTGGGGGGCATACAAATGGATGTCGTACGGAATACGATAGCGAGATCGTATCCGAACTAAATCCTCCTCTATAATCTCGCTGGATACCCTACCAGCTGTGTATGGCGATGAACGGGTCTCCATAATAGGTCGAGCGGGAGTAGGGAAAGCCTTGTGGTACTTATTCGCATAGTCGATCCAATCTTGTCTTCGAACTACGGCTTTAGGAATAAGAGATTCGGGCATTGACCTTGAAACGGGAAAGTTTATCTCTCGGAGAAATTCCCATGTGACTCTCCCTTGCTCGCCCCCTGATCCAGTTGCTCGCTGTTCGCTCCTTGCCTGGTGCTCGCTGCTCGCTCCCACTTCTTCAGGAAGACTCATCCCGTCTATTTCAGCAGCGACCTCGGAAGAATCTTCACCCAAGTCCGAGTTAGTCCCCTCTCGAGCCGAGGAGCGAGCAACAGGGCCTTGGACGTCCTGCTCGCCCGAGCTTTCCACAGCATAGAATGAATCAACGGAGCGAGCAACAGAGCTCGCCTCAGAGCCCGTCTCTTTATCAACGAGCAGGGTCCTAGGGTTTTGCCCAGCTGCTCGCCGGAGCGAACGGCGAGGAACAGGGACTGACGGTTCGTCTTCCATAGGTCTCTTTTCCGGATTTCGCCCAACCAATTCAACAGATGGCGTATTGCTTGAGGAGGGTGACGTCATCTTTGAAATTTTTTGAAAATTTTCGAAAATTCCTTGTACAAATCAAACGATGAAATCAGACGAAGGAGGAAGCAATTACGACGGCGACACGGCGGCGACGCGGCGGCGATACGGCGGCGGCGATGGCGGATAAGGAAAATAAAAAACGAAAATGGCGAAATTGAAAGAAAAATGCAAGCAATAACAAGGACAAACAAGAAAGATCAAAGGATTCACCTTTGATTTGGATAAAATCGACTGTAGAATCGAAGAAAACAACGAAAAGAAAAGCTCGAAAACTCTTCAATGGCGGTTTGCTTGTGAAAGAACGAAAAAGAAAGAAAATGGAAGGGGGGAGCTATTTATAGATATGGATTCGGGGACAGAAGTAAGGAAAGTAAAAAATTGAGGCCCCTAGTTGCAAATATAGGGGCGCACGCTTTGGCAGACTGCGTCGCTTCGTATTCCGTGCCTCGGGAAGCAAAACGACGCAAGTCAAAAGGAGGTTCCACGCTGCTCGCCTCTTGAAGTCCCTCGCTGATCGCCTCCCAGAGTTCCCGCCTAAATGTTTGAAAACTTGCTGCCCGCTCCCTATATAGAAATAACTCACTTTCCCCGTTGCTCGCCTCCTATTGGATAACACAGCCTATCCTATAGTTTGACATAAAGGAATAAAAATTCATCCTTATATGCCAAACTAGGGGGCATTGTTGATAGGCGACCAACAGGGACATAATATTAGCATAAAAAATATTAGTCTAATAAGATTAAGAAGTCATCAAAAGCAATAATATGGAAGAGGACGAGCAACAGGGACTGCATGACATAGGAGGCGAGCAACATGGACCATGTCCTAATGAAGGAGGCGAGCAGCAGGGACAAATACCCATCTGAAGGCGGCGAGCAACCGGTCATAAAGGCCATTACGAGGTAGCAAACAACAATAACAAGAAGACCCAAAGTCTCAACAAGAGGCGAGCAGGCGAGCAACTGGGGTTATAAAGGTTTCCAACACCCAATGAAGACATACAGACGAGTAGCTGGGCACCAAGGAGAGTAGCTGAGTGGTTTCAAAGACCAAGTACAACATTGGGAATGTCAAGAGTCACTAACTTTAGAAATAGTCAATGTGTCTTTACACTTGGCACCCATTCATTGGGCAATAAATTAGTTGTTGTACAAAAGTCATAACACTTGGCAAAATCCCAATGGCTAAGCCATCAAGATGGTGACACCTAGCCTCTTTGTATGCCTATAAATACCCCTTCATTTGCATGAAGGGGAAGGAGATTTTTCCCATAATAAAAAAAGTTGCCCAACTCTTGCCAATTCATTTCTTGCACTATATATCATGATCTTAGTATTTGTTTGATGATCTTATGTAGTAAAAACAACCACTAATCATCATAGATTAGAAAACCAAACTAGGGGGCATTGTTGATAGGCGACCAACAGGGACATAATATTAGCATAAAAAATATTAGTCTAATAAGATTAAGAAGTCATCAAAAGCAATAATATGGAAGAGGACGAGCAACAGGGACTGCATGACATAGGAGGCGAGCAACAGGGACCATGTCCTAATGAAGGAGGCGAGCAGCAGGGACAAATACCCATCTGAAGGCGGCGAGCAACCGGTCATAAAGGCCATTACGAGGTAGCAAACAACAATAACAAGAAGACCCAAAGTCTCAACAAGAGGCGAGCAGGCGAGCAACTGGGGTTATAAAGGTTTCCAACACCCAATGAAGACATACAGACGAGTAGCTGGGTACCAAGGAGAGTAGCTGAGTGGTTTCAAAGACCAAGTACAACATTGGGAATGTCAAGAGTCACTAACTTTAGAAATAGTCAATGTGTCTTTACACTTGGCACCCATTCATTGGGCAATAAATTAGTTGTTGTACAAAAGTCATAACACTTGGCAAAATCCCAATGGCTAAGCCATCAAGATGGTGACACCTAGCCTCTTTGTATGCCTATAAATACCCCTTCATTTGCATGAAGGGGAAGGAGATTTTTCCCATAATAAAAAAAGTTGCATCACTCCTACCAATACATTAATGTGTCATGCCAATTTATAACCTTTCTCATACCGTCAGATGACATCACGCAAGACCTATTCAATTTTTTTTTCATTTTTGTTAGGTATATATGCTATACATAATCGTCTTTAAGATATCTATTATGCACATGGACTTAGAAAGAAATTGCAAGGTGATTTGCTCAAATGTATTATGCTCTTTCTTTTTAATATTAATGTAATAATCATTTTTTTTTTGTATTGTACCTTTTTTTTACTTTAACACTGATGAAAAATGTTATTGGGTAATTTGTAGGTAATTTAAATTTTGAAAGAAAATAGAACTAATTAATGTTAGTGATATCATCAAGCTTTACGTAAATTGCTATAATGCTGAAAATATTATTCATTTAATGATAAGATTTTATATTTCTTTGAAAGCATGTTTATTTATTTAAAAAAAATGATTATATATTTGTAAGTCCCGTAATTTTGCACAATTTGAATTTGGTCCACATGAATTACACGTTTTTATTTTGGTCCCGTAAGTTTGAGATTATTTTGATTTTAGTCCTTTTAAAACTTATAGGATCAAAATCAAAACGTGTAATCCAATTTCTTTTAGAAAAAATTCAAACTTACAGGACCAATATAAAAAAATCAAGGTAAAAAGACTAAAATCAAAATAATCTCAAACTTACGGGACCAAAATCAAAACGTGTAATTCATGTGGACCAAATTCAAAATAGTACAAAGTTACGGGACTTACAAATATATAATCCCTAAAAAAATCTGAAATTGAATTTAATATATTTTTTATTTTTCTTAGACATAACAGTGACAGATGAAAACTTTTTTAGAGAAGAAGCGAATTTTATTATATTGAAGTATATCATAATTAAGTTTTGTTCCCTGTATATTAAGAATCCAAGGTTATTGGTGACACGGGTCATCACATATTCTTCATCCCACTAAAGTTTGGTATAATTTTTTTAAAAAGGTTGGATTGAATAACGATGATACAATTATTTTGAAGAAGTATAATGCTATTAAAATTATTAAATATTATAGATTAAATATGAAATGTTAATTTATAGTTATAAATTATAGGCGCAACTTTAATCATCTGGATAAGTCAGTCCTTGAACCGAAGATTGAGTCGCAAAAAATTAGAAGGGGAGCTATACCCATTTTTTACTAAATTCATCCACCCCATTTCTATTTTTTATAAACTGTATCCATTTTTTAAAATTATAATTTTATTTAATATATAATACCTTGCACAAAAATTCATAAGAATACTCACTCATCAATCTCATACGCCAAAAGCCAATATTTTCCCACCTTTTTAGTCAAGAAGTGATTAACATTTTCTATAAAAGTGTCTATTAGGAAGGGAGACTAAGAAATAAATCAACAAAACAAATGTAACATGATCTAATGTATCATGTTTTTTTTTTCTAATGTAACTTTTTTTATATCATATTATATTATTATTTTTCTTTGAACAATGAATGAAAAAATTGCTTTTGGACCATTTATAGGAAACTTAAGTTTTCTTCTATATGTTTCGATTGAAAGTCAAATTGATCATTTTTCAGATAATTTTGAAGGAATATTAAAACCAGTATATATTTGGTGAAATGACTGAGCTTCATGTGAATGCAACAGTGCAGAACTCAAACATCATTTTGTGAGATTTATATAATTTTTTGGATTGGTGTCTGTATTTTTAATTACTTACTGAAACTATAAACTTAAAATATTTTTTTTATCTTTTTTATTAGGACATACCAGTGTTGTGAGAACTTTTTTTTTTAAGAATCAGTTTTATTTTATCGAAGTGTTTCAAATCTTGAGATTTGTTCTCGGTTTAATATAAAGTCAGGTTTGCCAGTGACACAGGTCGTCACATGATTAATTTCACTAAAGCTTGGTAAAATTTATTATAATGGTTGGATTGCATAAACATAATAAAATTATTTTTAAGAAGTATAATGATATTGATATCGGAGCAAGAATGATTCATTAATTGTATACCAGGTTGACTACTCAGTATTGATTAAGTTCTTTTGTTGATTCTTTTATTTGCATTGTCATACTTTCATGACGATACAATATTTTTTGTTACATAAATTTATGCTCCCTTCGTTTCAAAGTAAGTTTTCCACTTTCCCTTTTGGGTTGTCTTATACTAAGTTTCCATTCCATAAATGGAGAAATACAACACTTCATATATTAATAAATACTTTTTTTAAAACAACTACTCTTTACTTTTCACAACTACCCATTATTATTTACAAAATTAATATGTTGGTCTATTGTATATTAATAAACAAATATTTTCTTAAATAAAACAACAAAAAGAAATGAGAAGCTTACTCTGGGACGAAGGGAGTATTATTTAACATAGATGTTAAGCATTAGAAACAATTCATTATCGAGTTAGAGAGATTTAAGTGGTGATTTTTATTAAGATCTGGGTTACTTAATTTTATTATATTTGTCTTAAATAATCTTTTATATAATTTTGTTTTTGTCATTGTTACTGTTATTAACATAAAATTGAATTTCACAAACTTTAAAAATTACTTTAGTTTATTATCATGTTCATAATTATTTTAAAAACAAACAAGTTGGGTTTTATATTTTTTTTATTAAATTCGACATCAATATTGAAATTTTCAATGCTTAATCAAATTAAATATGATTATTTTTATAAATATATTTATTATAGGACTATCTACACCAATTGTTTATTAAGTTCATCCTCTTTATTTTATATTTTCACTATTTCACTTTTATTGGAAAAATTACAATTTTAGTTCCATAGGAATGTTCCAAAAACGTTTGGTCCCAATATTCAAAAGCGGTCTTCTTTTATGCAAAAATGGCCTCAACCGTTAACCAATTTTGAGACCAGTTTTGCAATTTTGGAACACATTTTGGTACCAAATATGTTAATTATTTAATGATTGGGGCATATTTTGCATTCAAAAGTATTACTTTTGAAACATGAGACCAGATTCGAGAATATTTTTATGGGACTAAAAATGCAATTCTCCCAACATTTATTGTTCCGTACGAGTTTTAGGGTTGATTGTGATGCATTCATAAAAAAACGTGAAGGCCAATGGTTGAACATTTATCATAAATATATTAGATTGTGTAAAGATAATTTTTTTTTTTTAATTTACGATGGTATTGATGTTAGAGCACAATTGATTTTCATTGTTTGTGTACAGAGCTTGAATACTTTATTTTGACCGATTATTTATTTTTGTGAATTATGGACCATTTGATGACTTGCTAGATTTTATGATCAATTTTATTGTGATCCTATTATACCCTTCACTTATTCATTCTCTCGACCATCATATGCAAATCAGTGGTTTAAGGTTTTTTCATTGCATGTATTTATTATCTAATTTTTTTATATGTGTAAGTTGACTTAGTTTTTAAATATATATTAAAATATTTATATTTGTAGATTGGAGCGTTTGTTCATAAATTATTTGAAGATATTTCTAATATTCATTAGATGTTTTAATATTTTCCAAGATATCCATCAAAATTTTGAAGACATTGTTAGTGATCTGAATATATCCATCAGAGTTTGAAGATATTCATTAGGAATTCACAGTAGATTAAGATTTTAATGTAGATTCATTTGAAGTCTATAAAGATGTGAAGAATTTTTGTGAATTATCCACTATATAATGTACCAGACTTTTTCATGATTTTTAATGTTATATTCTTTTACATGTCATTTTTTTAAGAATTTTTTATTAGTATGACACCATAAACTGACATATACACGACAACCCTACTTTTTACCGGTGAAGATAATTTTTTGTTGTTATATATATCGAGAGTCATGTGATTGAATATAATATCATAAATGAGAAAATAATATGAGATTCGCTAAAAAAGAATAAAATAAAATGGAGGCTATGAACTTCTGATGGGTGTTTCTATCAATACAAAGGATGAGGCCCAAAGATGGTTCTCCACGAGGGAAAAAAAGTATAGAGTTAAAATGATTCATACATGAACTATTAAAGTGTATTAGTTGTTTTGACTAAAAAATATTAGTTGTTTTCACTTAAGGGTATTAGTTGTTTTCACTGGAGAGTATTAGTTGTTTACTAAAATAACTAAGATTCTTCACTAATAACAACTAATACTCTTAACTGGAAAAAACTAATACACTTTAGTGAAACAAGTAATACCCTTTAATGGTTCATATATGAACTAATTTCATTCTATACATACTGATTTATGTATGAGTATGTATAGAGTGAAATCGGTTCATACATGAATCATTGAAGAATATTAGTTGTTTTCACTGAAGAGTATTAGTTTTTTTCATTGAAGAGTATTAGTTGTTCTAACTAAAAAGTCTTAGTTTATTTTCGGTAAACAACTAATACTCTTCAGTGAAAACAACTAATACCCTTTAGTGAAAATAACAAATACTCTTTGATGATAACAACTACTGCTTTTCTAAAACATTTAAATATAACATTGGTTTTACAGTTACTAATTATTTCAAGAACAAACAAGTTTGGTTTTTTTTAATTCAAAATCATATGTGATAATTTACATTTCTTAATAAAATTAAATATTAAGTTGCTTATAAACAAACTTATTATAGTTATTTTACTGAGTTCATCAACTTCTAATATTCCCATCTTATTTTATAATATTTAAATACATCCACTATAAAATTCTAAATCTATTCAACATATAATATTTATACAAAAAAAAAAAAAAAAAAAAACTCACAGCCCTTAAAATACTCACCCTCCAAATATCATTCAATACAACCATAAAACTTATACACTTCCTCACCTCTCTAATCCACCAGTAAAAAATATGGTTACCATGTTTGTGTAAGAGTATTTATTACGTAGAATGATTAAATTGAGTGTAACAAATACCAACAAAGCAAAGTAATTTGTTGATATGTATTATATATTTTTAATGTCGTTGTGTAGTCTTTTTATTATTTTATTCTAATTTTTTATTAGTTTTTGTTTGAACAATGATGAAACTAACTTTTGGACCATATTAAAGTCATATCTATCATTTTAGAGATTATGTCGAAGGAAAATAAAACTCAGTGAATGTTGGTGAAATCATTGAGTTTTTTGTGAAATTCAATAATTATGAAATTATATGTCGGTTATTGAGATTTATATTTATTTGCATGCATACCAATGCCCTGTGTAAATATTTTAAAGAATGATCAAATTTTATTATACTGAAGTATATCAGATCTGGAAATTCTCCAATTTTATTATTAATACATGTTTAGTGGTGATACAAATCATCGCATGTTTAGTTTCACTTAAGTTTGGTTTAAGATTTGCAAAAGTGTTGGATTGCGTAAAAATGATTAAATATTTTTAAGAAGTAAAATTGTATTGATGTCGCAACAAGAATGATTTTCATTGTGTACCAAGGTTGTACTTCATAGGAAAAAGTATATTTTTAAAGATCGTAACTTAGAGATGGTGAAAAAATTAGCATATTAACTCTGCAAATGGATAAACTAAAAACAATAACTAAGCCGCAAATTGAGGCCAAATTAGCCCGAACAAAACCAAATCGGACCAATTAATCTAATTTGGCCTGAAATCTGGGATTATTGGCCTGATTTTGCTTGGATTTTTTGTTGAACTTGGGTTCGATTTTAGTTGATTAGTCCTAATATATTCTAACTTACTTTAATACCTACATCGTCATTGACTCCTCCTGGTGCGAGATTACCCTTCAAGTTTTCATGCTGACAATTTTCATTGTTCCTTTATTATGATATATCGATAAATAAAAATCAAGATCAATTATTTTCTCATATTGGTGTATTTCTTAAACCCCTGTATTTCACCACAATTAGTTTTATGTTTTAGTTTCAACAATCAAGCGAGGTTGAAGATAATGTTGTATCATAATGATAATATTAAATGTAGTGCGAGTACCACTACTCATACCTAAAAAAATTCTAAACCTACCCCACTTGCTTAAAACACCGCAATAAAGTCACGATTTTAAAAACCAAATCTCCAAGTGATAAAAGAAGGCTCTCTATTTCTGGTTTCTTTGTAGTTGGAACCTCCATAATCACAAAACGTAATTATATTTATCTTTATATATATTTTAGTAAAAATTAAATATATGTTCACAATAAAATTATATTTTAATAGGATAACTAATATTTAAAATTGGCAAAAACTTGCATGAGACCATTTCATGGCATAAGACAATATAAGTTAACAATCACCCCTATCAAAGTGTTAATGTGTCATGCTCAATTTATGTCTAATCTCACCATCTTATTACATGAGACGATCTCACGCAAGATTCACTCTCTAAAATTTTATTACGTAAAGTGATATTGACTAATAAACAACAATCAATTAGAAAATCATTTATCATTATATTGACAATATAGCCATACAAATGACTTCCGCGCAACGCGCGGGTAGGTACAACACTAGTAATCATAAAGTAGGGTGAATAATGCACTTGACACTAGTTTTAACTAATACATGTCAGTTAATGTATTAAACCGTGCTAGTTTATACTCCCTCCGAACCTGGATAAATTTCTCACTTTTCTTTTCGGGCCGTTCCCCAGTAAACTTCTCATTCCATAAATAACAAAAAATAACACTTTATTAAATATAACCTTTAACTTTCAAATTCACACAATATTACCAAAGTACCACTCATTCAATTTACCTTTCAACACTATTCATTACTGTTGATAGGCGAACATAAATCAATGACTGGCGAACAAGAATTAAAGCCTTAATAAGGATTAAGAGGAATCAACCCCAAATCAAAGATGATCAACAAAGAAAACCAAGTCGGAGTGCATAAATCAATCCAGGGAGTGCATAAACTGACGAACAACTACAAAGACGAACAACTTATCGGCGAACAGGTTTGAAGGCCCAAGACCAGAGATGAACATTCTGCTAGGTCACTGATGACGAGCAACATTGATAAAAGGTGGTGAATCTACCAACCTAAGAGGTGCATGTCGACGAACAAAGGATCAAGATCCCAACGCCAATCTGTGTAAAACACAAAGGCGAACAACTTCTGAGCCATGTACCCAAAAGGCGAACAACTTTAATAAAAAAAAACCATCCTGGATTAGCTAAGCCGACCTGGGCGAACAACAATGAAGTCCGAGATAAGACCAAAGAAGACTTTGTAACTAAGATTCAGCTTAGATAAGGTCAAACTAAGGTCAAAGGACACATGTCAAGCATGCAGGCTAGGGAGACCAAGAGTCATAGGCACCTCATGCTTGCTAGTCTCTATAAGTAGTTGTTCTTCAGCTTAAGAAATACAAGTTCAAATTCACAAATGCTCCAAAAACACACACTTAAACACCTAGACGTGCACACATACGAAATTATTACGATTTCGACTTTCACGTTTACAAGTTCATAACCCGAATCCTCGATTTACCATTTACGGTGGTAACCAATCACACGTAATTGATTGATGATCTTTAAACCGAACTTAAACAGTCACTAATCCACCCGATAAAAATTGATCACCAACAATTTGGCGCTAGAAGGAGGGATCGAACCTCCGAATAAATTGTTGGTGATCAATTTTTATCGGGTGGATTAGTGACTGTTTAAGTTCGGTTTAAAGATCATCAACAATTTGGCGCTAGAAGGAGGGATCGAACCTCCGAATTAGTGTGATTACTCAAGAACTTCAAGCTGAAAACTTGAAGATTGAAAGAAAACCTCAAGAAATATTTGAAGTTTCAAACAAAAGTGTTCTTGGTGTTCTTGGTGTTCTTCATCATAAGAATTAAGACAAATTAATTCGGAATGCCTCAATCCAAAGAAACCCAAGCGTCACGCTTGTCAAGGAGAGCATCTCCCACCCGAGCCTCGTCGGCCGACCATCAGGATCGTGATCCTAGACATGTGAATAGATCACAGCACACGGCCATAACCCATAACCTCCCACCTGAAATGGAGGCCCTGGCGAACAACCCTAACGAATTAGCCAAAACCATTGCTGCTCTCCAGGCTCTACAGAGACAGCAAGATCAGAATAGGCCTTCACTAGTGAGGCCTAAGGACAAACCCGTGGAAGTTGTTAGGGCTAGGTCAACCGGGGGCGAGCAACATGAAGTGAACAGTGCCCAGGTCAGGCGGGATAGAGGCAAAACTAAGATGGTCGAACCAAGAGAGGGCCAGGCCAAATCTGCTCGCGGGCGAACAATAATGTCGAGTCACGGAACAACCCGCTCCAGTGCCTAGGACAGACTTGGCCAACCCCAGCAACAGGAGAAAGTTGCTCGCCAGGAAGCTGAGCACGGGCGAGCAACATTTGAGCAACCACGCCCATCAATTCATGAGAGACTCCCTCAATCTGCCTTCAGGTGTCTAGGGCCAAATGCGGCGAGCAACCTTAGAAAACAGCTCCAGGAGTTGCCCACTCCAAGTGAGGGACTGCGACGAGCAGAAAGGTTAGTACATTTGCTCGCCGAACAGCCTCCAAGTCAGGTGGCATCTTTGGATGAGCTATCAAGTTTAAGAAGGGCAGTGGAGAACATGCAGGGACAGTTGGACCAACAGAGAGGTGTGGGGACAACCAGTTTGCCATCCTCACCACTATCACCTGTCATTCTGAAAGCCCCGATTCAGAAGAAGGTCCAGTTCCCGGCAAGCATACAGTATGACGGTGTTGCTGATCCCAGAGTTCATCTGACGAAGTATTCAGATTATATGGTCTCGGTAGAAGCCAGCGATGCCACTCAATGCCGAAACTTCCCCTTAACTTTGGGGGATCGGGTACACAAGTGGTTTTCGGCAATGCCACCAGCATCTATCCACTCTTTCACTCAACTGAGTCGAAAATTCCTTTTCCATTTCTCAACGGCGGGATCATACTTGTCCCAGAAACATCAATTGTCAGACCTAAAACAAAATGACGACGAGTCAGATCGGGCATTCATGGAAATATTCGACAAGGTATTGTTGGAAGGTGAACCCGTCAGTGAGGACACGGAAATCGTTGCCGTTATGGCCGGGTTGAAGAAAGGATCAAAGCTATGGAAAGAGGTACGTCTGAAGTGCCCAAGAAGTTATGCCGAATTCAGGAATCAAACCGGCATATTCGTTTCCATGCATGAGGCTTTGCAATCAAACTTGGGGGAGAACAAAACTGATCCCAAGGAGAACAAAAAGAAACATGGTGCAACAAGCTATCGAGTCCCTAAAAACATGAAGGCGTTCACTGAAGGGACAGAACTCAAAGAAAAGTTGAACCAAGTGCTAACAGTGTCAGTCGATACTGTTTATAAAAATGTGAAGGATAAGGAGTTGCTCTCCCCTCCCCGGAAAATTCGCCAAGACACTGGCAAACTCAACCCTAACAAGTATTGTGCCTACCATCAAAGCGTGGGGCACTTTACAAGTGAATGTAGAGATTTGCTCAAACAACTATGGCGTTTCTACGAGGACGGAAAGCTCTCCGACTTTGTCAAAAGACAACCCGGGAAGAGAGTCCGGGAGAACAATTCTGAGGATGAAGATGATCAACCTCAAAAAAACAATAAACCAGCACGACCAGTTCCTACCATTCCTACTCGTCCATTGGAAGATTTATATATGATGGAACCTGCAGGTCCCGCAGGAGGATGTTCTGATGGACGACCGCCAATCTCCAACCGGAAAAGAAAAGCTGAGCTACGAGCGATCGATCAAGTCCAAGAAATGGGGGTCAAACCATCTATCATGCAGACAGCAGAACTGACCTTTACCAAAAATAACTTGGAGGGAATCTTAACTCCGCACAACGATTCGCTCGTAATTTGCACAAAGATTATGGGAACACGAGTCCACAGATTGTTGGTGGACACCGGAGCCTACACCAACATCTTGTTCAAAAAGACGCTCGATCATCTTGGAGATTATTCGGGCTATATCCGGGATACAACTCACAGAATAATAGGCTTCGGGAATGCTGTAACGGACCCATTGGGAATAGTTACTTTAGCAGTACAACTTGTAACGGCCAACGAACCCGAGAAAAATATTACAAGGATGGTTGACTTCTTGGTTGTAGACCAGGATTCAACTTACAACGGGTTTCTTGGTCGACCCTTTTTTAAATGAATTCAAAGCTGCATGTTCCACTTATCATTATTGTTTGAAATTCCCAACAGCAAGTGGAGCAGGTACTATCAAAGGAGATCAAAGAAAGGCCAGAGAATGTCTCTTACAGTTGCAGGCCAAACATGTATCAGTATCCATGATGGAAGCCACAACTAGCTATTCCGCTGATGAACCATCAGTAATGGGGAACATGATGGACATAGAGGAAGACCATATGGATACTGACGAACAACATCTTGACGAGCAGGTGTTGGACGAACAACTCCTCACCACCCATGAGGAGCATCATCCTGACGAACAACAAAGGGGTGGTGACGAGCAACATTCATATGATGGCTTGGAGGGCCAGGTGTTGACTAACAACAGCGAATCAAGGCCAACAGATGATCTAGATCCCCGCCTGGGGGAAGAGCCGATGAACATCGAAAATGATTTCAACTCTGAGGGACCAATACTTGATCCTCGGTGGAAAGGACAAAAACAACGAGCAACTCCAGTTGAAGAGCTGGAGGCGTTCAAAGTTAATCCTGAAAACCCGGATCTCGAATTATACATAGGATCTGAGCTCCCTGAGCCTTACAGATCCCGAATGAAAGAGTTCCTCAGCAAAAATCTAGATGTTTTTGCTTGGTCTCATGCAGACATGGTGGGGATAGATCCAGAGCATGCTTGCCATAGACTTAACATCAATCAAGCAAAAAGGCCTATCCATAAAAAACGAAGAAAGTATGGCCCAGACAAGTACCAAGCTTTGAATGAAGAAGTAAAGAAGTTGTTGGACAACGACCTAATCCGACAAGCACTCTGTCCACAATGGGTAGCAAACCCAGTCCTTGTGAGGAAACCAAACGGAACCTGGAGGCTATGCATAGACTTTACAGATCTGAATGCAGCATGCCCGAAGGACAACTTTCCACTTCCTCACATTGACCAGTTAGTGGACAACACTGCAGTTCATGAAATGCTAACATTCATGGATGCCTTTGCCGGGTACCATCAAATTCCAATGCATCCAGACGATCAAGAGAACACAGCATTTTATACAAACAAAAACTTGTTGTGTTGGAAAAGAATGCCCTTCGGCCTCATCAACGCCGGTGCAACATACCAGAGGTTGGTAAACAAGATGTTCGACGAACAAATCGGTGATACGGTAGAAGTCTATGTGGACGATATCATAGTCAAAAGCCCCCGAAGGGAAGACCATCTTCAACATTTGACCCAGGTATTCGAAATCCTTCGACACTACAACATGAAGCTGAATCCAAATAAGAGCAGTTTCGGAGTTCATTCAGGAAAATTATTGGGCCATCTTGTTAGTCAACGAGGGATTGAAGCCAATCCAACAAAAGTTAAAGCAATCGTGGATATGCAACCTCCACGTTCAATAATAGAAGTGCAAAGGCTTACGGGATGCCTAGCAGCATTGAATCGGTTCATATCCAGATCGGGGGACAAATGCCGTCCATTCTTTGAAGCTATCAAGAAAGGACAGTTCACATGGACTAACAACTGTCAAAAGGCGTTCGACCAACTCAATGATTACCTGGGAGATGTAAAAATCCTATCAAAACCTATCCCAGGAGAGAAGCTATATTTATACTTAGCAGCGTCAGAAGTGGCTATCAGCTCCGTTCTGGTACGAGAAGATGGCAAATTTCATCAACCAATTTACTACGTCAGTCAAGCTTTACACGACGCGGAGATCAAATACTCTCCAACTGAGAAACTGGCGTATGCACTTGTCATGAGCGTGAGGAAGTTACGACCATACTTCTTTGATCATCAAGTCGAAGTGCTAACAACTTTCCCACTCCGACAAATTCTCCATCGCCCCGACACAACTGGTCGCCTATTAAAGTGGTCACTAGAGATTAGCCAATTCGGAGTGAATATGCTCCTCGAACAGCGATCAAAGGGCAAGCGTTAGCTGACTTTATTGTCGAACTAACCTTCCCACCAGATCCGACGAGAGAACTTGATCACCCCTGACATCTTTACGTTGACGGGTCTTCAACCAACATAGCCTCAGGGGCAAGAGTAGTTCTAATCAGTCCAGACAGACAAGTATTCACCTCGACAATCAAATTTGGTTTCATGGCCACCAACAACGAAGCCGAATATGAAGCTCTCATTGCTGGTCTCCACCTATCCCTTGCAGTAGGTGTTAGACGGTTACAAATATTCGGCGACTCACAATTGATTGTGAACCAAGTTCGAGGTGAATACGAGGCGAAAGACGTGTTGGAGTTATACGTGAAAGTATGCTTTTACTTTGTATAACTCGTGTATCAAATACTTGGTTATGAGAATAATACTTTTATCATACTTGCTTTAGTTATGATTGAATGTTGAATTTCTATTGCAAACCGTTCAATATATAGTACATGTTACATTGTAGTTAATGTGGTGATACCCGATCACGGAAGACAACATTAACAGTTTACTTGTAACTAAACGTACATTTTCACGACCTAGGTGGAATTGAACAATCCGCCGTGAAAGGTCGATGTGTAAGGCTCAGATTGGTCTGTCTTGACTAAGAGATTGCACTAGCACATTTAGTATGTGTTGAAGAGGACCTACAGCGAGGATAAATTCTTCTGTTCTGAAAGGTGAAGAATTAGACCTCAGTGGTTGTTGATTTCTTAATCTCCGTCACTTAAATAGGACCGTGTGTGCTTAATGGTTACTGCTTTGATTCATGTTGGGTGAGAATCATTGCGACTTCGAACTTTGTGTCTTGGGCAGTAATATTAATCATACGACGGTTGGTAAGATTTAATACGGAGAAACGCGTGCGAGTACGGCTCGTGTGATTAGTCCCCTTGGTGGGCTCATAAGTTTTATTGTACCAAATCTTGCAAGTGAAGAATTAGTTTCTTCGGTACGAATAATAATGTTGAGCTGTCTTTACTCCAAGGTGAAATATATTAATTAATTTAGAGCTATTCAAAAGCTTGATTAATTAATGGACTTGATAATCTTAAACGCGGGAAATAATAACCGGGAGCCCATATTATCGTAATATGGATTAAGATGGATAGTGCAATATTAATTTATTAGTGGTAATAATTAATATTAATGGGTTGAATTATATTGGGGCTCATTATTGAAATTCAGAAGTCCATTAGGAGGTCCAATCTTAATTCTCCTTAAAGGCCCCTCAAGTAGCCCATTAAGTAGTCCAATAATGATAAGGTGATTAAAATAAAAAGAAAATATGAATGCTGATTTTTCTAGTATTTTTCGAAAATAAGGAATATAGATTGAGAAAAGATTTTGTTGATTTTCTTGGAAAGACATTATGGAAGATAAGTATTCTTGGAATACAAGATTATCTCATATATTCAAGAAGATCCAAATCTTAGATATTCTCTCTATAATTTTCGATCAATGTGGGTATGAAAATAAGAGTGAGATTTTTGTGGAATATTTTATTATGGAGAAAAGAATATATGAGATATATTCAACATTTCTTAGAGACTAAGAAAAGATTTTTTCCAAGCCCATATCTCCTCTAATTTTCGGCCACTCCCCTCTATAAATAGGGGATGATTATTTCATCCTCAAGTACGTAATTCCATGTGTTGGAAAAATCAAGAAGCATAGATATTTTTCTTTTTCCTTAGTTTATTAAATTACTTGAAAGCATCTCCCACCGGTGATCAAGTGAGGTGAAAAGGGAAATACTTGAGAAGGCTTTGGGTTGATAGAGCGAGATTATAATTGTCCCGTATATCCAAAGGCCAATTCTACAAGAGGTACGTTAATTGCATATTTACTTGTTTATTCCGCCTAGTTAATATGTGAAATTAATTTAACATGCATGATGAAAATTAGTTGTTGGAATTATTATTTGAATTAATTATGATTAATTCATGCTAGTAATAATTGTATTTAAATTCGTATTTAAATTTCATCCCGAATAGATTCCGGGCACCCCTATTTTCCCAACAAGACGATCACATGATCGAGTATCAGCGAATTGTTGCTTACCTGATGTCCTTGTTAGAACAAGTCTTCATTGAACAAATTCCAAGGACAAGCAACACTCAAGCAGATGCGTTGGCCCGACTAGCAACAAGTGAGGGACCAGCAGAGTTGGCAGACATTATAATTACAAAGATGAATGATCCATCAACAAGAAGTTATAATGTCAATCAACTTGATGAACAAGCAAGTGAAGAAGAAGATTGGAGAACAAATGTAGTCAAATATTTGAAAAGTGGAGAAAAACCAAACAACCCATTTGAAGCTGCCAAGCTAACAAAGCAAGCCGCCAGATATACTCTGGTGGGCGAGCAGCTTTACAAAAGGGGAATATCAATCCCACTTCTCAAATGTTTGCCTAGGGGGCAAGGACGAGCAATACTCGAAGAAATACATGCCGGAGTATGCGGAAATCATACTGGGGGGCAAGCCTTGGCATACAAAACCATCAGACAAGGCTATTATTGGCCAACTTTACGTCAAGACGCAATCAAGAAAGTGAAGACTTGACATCAATGTCAAATTTTTGCCCCGAACATTCATACCCCGGCCCAACAGCTCGTATCAGTTTATAGCCCGTGGCCATTTGCTAGATGGGGGATGGACATTATTGGTCCTTTCCCCGCGGGAGTTGGAGAAGTTCGATTTGCCGTTGTGGTAGTCGACTATTATACAAAATGGGCAGAAGCAGAAGCCATGGTAAAAATCACCCAGCAGAAAATGATCAACTTCATTTGGAAGAACATTGTCTGTCGTTTTGGAGTTCCACAAACCATCGTGACAGACAATGGTCCGCAGTTTGATGGAAAAGAGTTGAGAGATTTCTGTATAAAGTGGGGGATCAAAAAACATTACTCTACGCCCTATCATCCCCAGTCAAACGGACAAGTTGAGGCCGTAAATAAGATAATCAAGCATATGTTGAAAGTACGGCTAGCGGAGAGCAAAAGCAGTTGGTCTGAAGAACTCCCGGAAGTCCTGTGGGCATATAGAGTTTCTCCCAGGTCAAGTACCAGAGAAACACCTTTTGCAATGGCTTTCGGAACAGAGGCTGTAATACCAATCGAGTTAAAGACCAACACATACCGGACGACCAACTTTGATGAGTAGGCGAACAACTCTGCTCTAGCTACTGAAATGGATTTGCTCGAAGAAAAAAGACGGAATGCCGAGCTAAAAAATGCTACCTATAAGCAGCAAGCAGAACGCTATTATAATTCCCATGTTAAAATCAGGGAATTCAGAGTTGGAGATATGGTTCTAAGAAAGTTGCTCGCCCAACCTCCAGGTGTATTGGGACCAACTTGGGAGGGCCCGTATCGTATAACGGAAAAATTCGTTAACGGTGTATACGATATCGAAGATATGGAAGGCAAGCCAGCCCAATACTCCTGGAATGTTGTACATCTGAAGAAGTACTATCAATGAGACGAACAAGTTCTTAATTGGGCGAACAAATGTCTTGGGGGGGCAGTGAACCAAGTGAGGCAAACCAAAAACTTGCCTAATTTTTTGAAAATTTTGCTAAGTATAGAATTTAAAGTTGTTCGGCACATTGTATAGTTTGAGTGTTGTTTCATCTTTTAATTTTAGACAGAGTTGCTCGGCAAAAACATTATAAGTGAGCATGTTTTTTAGTTAGTGTTCAAAGTTGTTCGTCAGGTAGTATGTGTTAGTGACGAGCAGTCTTACAACACTCGTAAATTTTTCATAATGTAAATATAGTAGTTGTTCGTCAAGAGGAAAAGTCCAAAAGCTCGAGGTACAAGTCCATTTTGAGGACCAAAGCCACTTAAAGGTTGTTCGTTTTTTAAAATGGACAGAACCTAAGGCTAAACCCTGATTCCACTAAAGGCAAAGTTCAATTCGAACAAAAGCCCAATACTATATGTTATAATTGCAAAGTCATTGACAAAAATGTAAAGGCAATTAACATATAAAGAAAATGAGCGAATATAAGAAAGACATTCCATTAATCAAAAGGCATTAAGCCTAAAAAATAGTACAATGATCCTAGAAGTCAAGTACTACAAAAGGAGCGAACAACTATTACAGAGAAGAAGAAAAGAAAAAACTAAGTCCTATAACTATTGCTGCTCGGCGGGAGAAGGATCTTGAGTTTGATCAACGGGAGGTTCAACGATCATATCTTGAGCCAGGTCTTCAGCTGCCTTATCCTCCGCCTCTTTAGCAGCTCGTTCGTCAACAGCGGCCGACTCTTTTTCTTGCTCGTCCTCATTGACTTGGGGAGGAGGGTGAGTAACAACAATGCTAGGGTCAAGTTTATCAATCTTGACCCCCAATTCAGCCACATCCGCCAGCTGAATCTCAATGTTGTTCGGCGGCGGGTAATGTTCGATAAACTCGGAGAGGTCTTTTCCCATCTCTTCAACCAGGTCCTTGTAATCATAGGCATCGGCCGTGCGGATGCTGTCCGCGTAGGCGCAGATATACCCAAGGTTAGAGATGGGGCCAGTGCGAGCCTGAACTTCCTCTTCAAGTTGCTCGCGAGTGAAGAGGTTGGCTTCTGTCTCTCGAAGACGAGCATTTTCTGCTTTAAGCTCGGCAATCTCTTGTTCGGCCACGGATAATCTTTTCTCCCCCTCACCGAGCATGGCCTCTTTGCCTCTCAATTCACCAGATAGACCCTGAATTTCTTCAAGGTGCTTCTTTTCAGTATCAATGTAAACAATGATCTGGTTGTTGAGGCGAGCAAGTTTGGCCTCGTATTGGCCGACCAAGCCATCCTTCTCCTCTGTAAGCTGCCGAGCAGTACTTGCGTAGCGACGAGCAGCTTCTTCTTGCTCGGCGATCTGGGCCATTACCCTCTGAGCAGTGACAAGGCCGTTGGCATGAAGCATCATGGAAAGATGAACATTGTCCGCCAACCCCTGTTGGAAAACAGCCTTGTCCAGTGGGCGTGTCCAGGCTCAGGCGACCAACTCTGTCGCTCTGCGAACATGGTCGCCGGGAATCTCCCTTATATTAACGGGAGTCTTCGAACAAGCGTACTGATGGACAACACTTGATCGCCCGGGATGATCGTCAGCACGATATCTGCGAACAAGAAAGTAAAGGATACTTAGAAAAAAAAAAGTGAATCTTGCTCGGCAAAGGCAGGGGTAGACTTACTCCTTAAATTTCCGATCATCCCAACCCAGATGGGTGAGGTCTTCAGGGCCACGGACAGGGGTGGAATCCCTGCCCGCTTTGCCGGTTCTCTCTGTAGGCTCGATGGAGGAGTGCCGAACAACATCCCCCTCAGGGCGAGCATGACTCTGACCCACCTTTTCCTTCCCCTTACCGCCGCCGGGGACATCGTGGGCCAATGGAGTCCCATCAATTTTTTTCAAACGTTTCCCCCCGCGAGGAGGAGAAATTGAAGAAGATGGCTGAGCAGGACCGGGGGGAGCAGCTGGTCGCGGAACTTTGGCTCCTTCAGCCTTGTTCGTCATCCCCAGAACCTTAGTAGGCGGGTCACCTCTCCTCTTCCGTCCCTTCGGAGGTGCCATCTAGAAAACTCTTTGTTCCAAGAGGGCAAAGCAGGGTGGAACGACAACGGTGACTTGCTCGGCTACATAAAAAAAATATATATATATAAATATGAGGTTAAGGCGAGCAAGTTGGAAAGGACGGTGACGAACAAAGTGTGCGCAAAGTGTTAGAAATTTTTCATACCTGGGGGTACCTCTGCCTGGGCCTCTAGATGGTGAGGGTAAGTAAGTAGGCGAGCAGCTCTCAAGCACTTCCCTCACGCAAATACTCAGTGGTCCTTTCCGCTCTATTGCGAAGGCCGACCAAGCAGGAGGTGAAGAGGAACTCCGAGCCAATCTCTTCTTCCTCCGAGTTCCACTTGGGTAAACGAGGGCCTGCGAACAAACAAGAAAAGTTAAATTAGAACAGTACAGTTCGAGGACGAACAAGAAAATAATCTTACGTTTAAATTTCCCATAAGAGGCTGGGGAATTTATTCGCCCATCACCACCGTGTGGACCAGAAGATGCTCGCCAATCACCCCCAATGCAAAAGAAGTGCTGCTTCCAATCACAGATTTTGTTCGGCACCCCTTCCACCATTTTCAATCCAGTTCTGGCTTTGAGGTAATAATAACCTTCCTCTCCTAGGGGGCACTTTGTGATGGTCATGAGGTAGTTGATCTCCTCAGCGGTGATGCGGTCAATGTACCCCTCCAAGGCGAACAAACACATCGACCCCAACAAATTCATCCACCCAATTGGAGTAATTTGGGTGATGGCAAGGTTGGTCGCCTCTAGAAAATGACCAACAACCAGTGGAAGAGGCAGTTTTAATCCGGCGATCAAGGTGTGAATATTGATCGCCGTGCATCCTGAAGGGGGGCGACCAACTCTTTCTTTTCTCCGAGGAGCCCACATATGAATATCATAGGGAATCTTGTAAGTCTCCCGGATCGAGTCCAACTCATCTTCGCGAATAACGCTTTTAATTTTGCTCACCTGGAATTCGGACTTCACCAAATCCAACACTTCTCTCTGTGGGCGAGCAAAGTTGTTCGCGTGTTCCTCAGCATATGCTCGCCATTCGAAGGGCCGAGCAACTCCAGTTGGGATCTCGTTTTCCATCATCTTTGGAGATGAGAACCCTGTCCCTTCCAAAAATTCACGAGTCAACTCGTCGAATTGGGGATCTTCCGATTCAGCGCTGGACGAAGAGCCTTCGTCGGAATCTCTGTTCGCAGCGACCACCACCTCCCTCCCTGACGGGCGAGCACCCGTATCTTCTACCGATCGAACAACAGAGTCTACGTGGGAATCCGATGCCGAAGAGACTTCGAAAGGGGGTCGATTCTCGTATGCCACAATAGGGAAGAGGGGTTCAAGAGTTTCCTCGGATTTGTTGCTCGAATGCGAAGACATAGAAGGAGAAGGGAGAAGAAGAACCAGACGGCGGCGATTCGTCGGAGAAGACGGCGGAGCAAAGCCCCACACGGTGGCGATGGAGGTTTTTGAAGAAAAAACAAAAGAAATGAGGTGAAGAAAGAAAGTAACTACCTGAGAAACAAAATTTGAAGCCAAATACTGGAAGAACGAACGCCGGAAAAGCTTGGAGTCGCCGGAGAAAGAGAAATCGTCGGAGCACTGTAGCAGAGATGGAAAAAGTGGGAAAAATTTGTTTCCCCTTCTATTTATACCCCAAGCAAAAAACGGGGTACAAGATGCAATTTACAACAAAATATGGGCCAAGTTGAGAGGAAACGGGGTCTTTTTTCGAACATAAAGAAAAATCGAAGGACCTACGCGCAATTATAGGGGCGCGTCGCCTCGGGATTGATCGCGCGTGGACGGCGCGCAATCATGCCGCCCACGTCATCCTCGTACATCCCCCAGATCTTGGGAAGACGAAACGGTGAACTCAAAGTTGATCGCCTATTTCAATGATGATCGTCCAAATCATCACCAGTATAGTATCCTAACTACAGTTGCTCGCCACAAAGTTGCTCGTCTGGGACAACATGTAGTCAGGATAGGGGGCAATTGTTGATAGGCGAACATAAATCAATGACTGGCGAACAAGAATTAAAGCCTTAATAAGGATTACGAGGAATCAACCCCAAATCAAAGATGATCAACAAAGGAAACCAAGTCGGAGTGCATAAATCAATCCAGGGAGTGCATAAACTTACGAACAACTACAAAAACGAACAGTTTATCGGCGAACAGGTTTGAAGGCCCAAGACCAGAGATGAACATTCTGCTAAGTCACTGATGACGAGCAACATTGATAAAAGGTGGTGTATCTACCAACCTAAGAGGTGCATGTCGACGAACAAAGGATCAAGATCCCAACGCCAATCTGTGTAAAACACAAAGGCGAACAACTTCTGAGCCATGTACCCAAAAGGCGAACAACTTTAATAAAAAAACCATCCTGGATCAGCTAAGCCGACTTGGGCGAACAACAATGAAGTCCGAGATAAGACCAAAGAAGACTTTGTAACTAAGATTCAGCTTAGATAAGGTCAAACTAAGGTCAAAGGACACATGTCAAGCATGCAGGCTAGGGAGACCAAGAGTCATAGGCACCTCATGCTTGCTAGTCTCTATAAATAGTTGTTCTCCAGCTTAAGAAATACAAGTTCAAATTCACAAATGCTCCAAAAACACACACTTAAACACCTAGACGTGCACACATACGAAATTATTACGATTTCGACTTTCACGTTTACAAGTTCATAACCCGAATCCTCGATTTACCATTTACGGTGGTAACCAATCACACGTAATTGATTGATGATCTTTAAACCGAACTTAAACAGTCACTAATCCACCCGATAAAAATTGATCACCAACAATTACTTTATCCCAAAAGTCAACATGTGACATACCATATATTAATAAACAAATATACCTTCTTAAATCATTCAATAAAAAGAAGTGAGAATAAAGTTCGGGGACGGAGGGAGTATAAACAATGAAAAATTAAATTTTGGTGTCTTTTTCATTTGAACAATATTAGTGACAATAAAACTTGACAATATCTTTAACTGAAACGTTACAACTAATGTAAGTTTTATTGTCTCCATTTCTAAAAAGGGTGAGTGTGTTTGGTTTGAGTAATATAAGAGTCACTGACCTCCTGTATGTGAGTCGCGCTACAAAAGTCCCGTCTTAATATGAGAGATTAGTTTTCGATTTCGCTACACACAATAATATATGATTTAGGGCAAAAATTGTGTGAGATCATTTAATGATATAAGCACAAATTAACACATTCCCCTGTCAAAGGGTTAACGTGGCATGTCCAATTATACTTCATCCCACCGTCTTATGAAATGACAATCTCACACAAAATCTACTCATGATATAGATATTATTTACAATTGTATATTAATGGATATTGAGTATGTATAGAGTGAAATTGGTTCATACATTAATCATTAAAGGGTAATAGTTGTTTTACTAAACAATATTAGTTATTTTCACTAAAAGGTATTAGTTGTTTTCACTGAAAAGTTTTAGTTTGTTTACATTGAACAACTAAAACTCTTTAGTGAAAACAACTAATATTTTGTAAGGATTTATATATGAACTAGTTTTACACTAAAGTTTGTCATGGATATTTCGTCTGCGTCACATGTATTGATTTTCAAATGAAAATAAGACTCCAACCATCATAATATAAATTCATGAAAAATATATTTATGGACAATAATAATAGTTATTGTACAAGGGGAGTTAGGTCCGAAACCTTTGTCAATAATATCGGTTGAATTAAAGTTTATTTATGGGTCTGTTCGTTTTAAATTGTTCGATGGACGGGACTAGACATGTGACTGCATTGATATCTTCATTAGATTAGTTGTCACAATTACATAATAATTCTTTGAAAAGACCAAGTCAAATTTTTTTTTTTTTTTAAAGGTAATCAATTACAATAGTTCCTTCGACCACCGGGTACATGACAACATCTTTTCATCTCGCTGTAGACCGGAACCGCAATCACCACAAGAGGGGGACCACCCGAACCCGCAACTCCGAACCACAACCGCACTGCAGCCGGAACCGCAACCACCACAAGAGGGGAACACCACCCCACCACAATAGGGGAACAACCACCCCACCACAAGAGGGAAATAAATTCCCTCTCCGTGTCTCGAACCCAAGACCTCTGGGTCTTAGGTGGTGGCCTCAACCACTTGAGCTACCAACACTTGACAAAAAACCAAGTCAAATTGAACATGATCACTCTTGCTATAATTATCGAATAAGCTTGTCCGTCATATTCGAAATTATAAAAACCACTCCATGATTAATTAGTTGCAGTGTGCGCTTGAGCGCATCGTTTGCACTTGGATAATAAAAATAATATTCTAAATAGGAATTAGTAATATCTCAATTGCAAAAATATTAAACAGTTCAACGTGTTATTGTGTATTAAAATTAAAGTAAAAAAAAATTGAGCTTAAAATTCAAGGTAATAACATACACTTGAATGCATGATAGAATTTGTGTTCCATGATATATAAAGTAAGAGTGCAGGTAAATTTGTATGTTGCTTGCATATATAATATTAACATTTTTTCAATATATTCCATGATATTTTTATTAAAATATTGACTACTTTTATGGCAAAATTTTATTTCCAACAAAATTAAATTTTATATAATCTCAAAACAAGAAAGTATACTTAAAAATTTAGGAAGTGTTTGGTTAAAACTTGGAAGGGAAGAATAAGAAAATATATCACTTTAATAGTTGATAGGAATTAATAATAATCCTCCCAGTTAGTAGAGGTATAAGAACTCCTCACTTTTGAAGAATAAAAAAAGAAAATCATTCTCATTCTTAAATTCCAAATAACATACAATTTCATTTCATTCTTTATATTTTACTTTATACCCAAAACACCCCATAATATAGTTTACAAAGGCAAATTTTAATGATTGTTACATTCCAACATTACTTAGAAGACTCCAGAAAATAGTAAAAATCACCTTCAAATTAAAAAAGACATTAAAAAAATAATAATACATTCTCCTTTAGAATGTGTGGGCATGAGTTTTTTTTATTTTATCAAACTTCAAAAGAAGCAAAGAATAAATAAATATGAACATGATTTACAATCAAACTAATTGTGCGTAATGTTGCAAGAAAAAAAATTAGACGAATAACAATTGGAATGTTAGAAACGCAGCTGTCTTCCAAAATGAGGCACAGATGAAGGATAAATTTTTTGAGGATCTTAAATGATGTATTTGGAGTTGGATTGTGGGAAGAAATTATTGGGTGAAAGATGTGAGTTTGATTGAGTGGAGCAAATCTCGGAAGAAAATGGTTTATAAAATAGTTGTGTAAGGAATTAGGAGGAATTCATTTGTGATTAGCTGCTTTTAAAATCTTTGTTTTGTATTGATGCAAGACGGTTTAGAGTAGTTCTCTTGCCCATCTATTAATAGAAATTTATTTTCCTAATAAAAAAATTCTAGGCAAGAACATTAAAGACCATAATATTTCGGAACATAATTTCAGCAAACATGTAAAAGTTTTGGAACAAGTATACCGATTTTTTTTTTTTAATTTTGATAAATTTCAGAAGATAATATCCGAAATGTTGGTACAATCTCGGAAACCAGGTTCAAAACTTCTATCTTCTACAATGCTAGCTCTCTATTTTTTCTATGATGCATATTCTACTCAAAACTCAACCAACTATCATTCAATTAAATAGCATTCTAAGACAAACTATCAAAAGAAAAAATCTAACGATTTCCTGATCTCTCCATATTGTCACCAATGTAAAGTAGATTGTAAGTTGAGTGTGCAAAATATTTCATTTTTAGAAAGCATGACTAATTTATTGGACATTACCAAAATGTAAAGTAACAATAGTAAAATTAAATAGAAGCAGTAATACAATTAAAATGGGTAGGGGTATGTTTATTTTGGAACTCACCTGGATAAACTTTGGACTCAATCTCTATCCTATTTTTTCTGTCAAAAAAAAAAAAAAAATCTCCACTATTTTTTCTCACACAATATAATATAATAATACAATATTTATCACTATTAACTATTTTGATTTGACATAAATCAAAATTTCATCCTACTAAAATTCTAAAACAAACATATATTTATATTATTTATTAAAATTTACATAATTCTAAGATTTCAGAATACCTGGAAGATTGGAATCAAACTACGTCCAGATTGGAATCAGGCTGCTTCTAAATGGGCTGGCTAAATTTATGGGCTTAATTTGCCCTCTTTCCCAATTTTTTTAAGGGTTGTGCTATATACCCCACCATATTTATTTGATACCCCCACTCTATTTTTGACTTATTATAATATATTATATAAATGATTTTTATATCCTTATGATTAAAAAAAATTAGATACACCCACTAGAATACCAAAAGACACAAGATACACAAACACAAGAAGAGAATCGGTGAAAATACGGGAAGAGAAGAAAAAATTCATCTTGTCCACTATTTTTTCATCTTTACAATGGTGATGCAAGTTTAGTTCGTTGTTTCATTACAATAGTGAAGCAAGCAGGTGCAGGTAATTGAGTAAAACAACACGTAAACGGGATTACTTTGTCGCGGACACCACCAAATCACCCCACCCTAAGCATCACCATTTGACCAATATTTGAGTAATGCATATAACAGTGATTTAATTTTCGAGGGCAATTGCTATATTTTTAGGGGAAAAAATCCCGATACTAATTTTTCGAACCTAATTTTTCGAAAAATGGTTAAAATTTCGGCAAAACCTTGTCGAAATATGGTTAGGGTTTCGGCAAAATCTTGTTGAAATATAGATTTCGAAAATATTTTGCCGAAATATTTGTCATTTTTCGACAAGTGTTTTTCGAAACCCTAACATTTTTTCGAAAAATTTAAGCCAAATTTTTTTTTTTTTGAAACCATTGTTTGCGAAATCTCGTCACTATCGTTGTTTCGCCGCCGTGAGTCCTGGGTCAACGCTTCATCTCGTTAAGCAGAAGCGCTTGGTTCGTGTCGACATGCAGAAGGACAAAAAAATAACGATAGGGAAGAGTTTAATTTGATTTTGTGGGGCATTGTCGGCGGCTCATTGTTGTTGGTGGCTCATCAGTTTGTCGACGCTAAAATGGATATAAAAAACAGTGTAAACATTATGACAGGAAAAGAGTTTGTGGGGGGGGGGGGGGGGGGGGGCGGGGTGTATCAACTTTTTGAACAAATATGAGAAAAATAAGAGGGGTATTAGGAGTAAGGGTAATATAATATAGATATATTAATGAGGGTGTATTTAATAATAATTTAAAATAGGGTGGGTAATTAAGTGGGTGGGGGTATCTAATAAACATGGAGGGGTATATAGTCGGACCCCTTTTTTAATGAATCCGACTATATACCACTTTTATATTTATTTGATACCAACACCCACTTAATCTATCATCATATTTTAAACAATTATTAAATACACCCCCCATAATATATCTATATTATCCTAATATTATTTCAAAATATTGATACACCCACAAAAATCTCTTCCCTGCATTCTACATACTTCCTTTCCCATTCCTCACTTTTTTCACGCAACGCCAAGGCTGCCAGCGGCCTCGCGACCGCCAATTTCTTAAAGAAAAAATAAAATAACACTACGATTCAACAATATATATTCAAAAAACAACTCATATTTCGACAAAAATATGTCAAAAAATAACTAATATTTCGACAAAAAAAAATCTTTTCGAAATCCTAACCATTTTTCTATAAACCAGGTTTGAAAATCAATGTCGGGATATATTTTTTTTTCAAAAAATGCAGGAATAACAATATCACATTATCATCGAACTTATAGGCTAAAAATACGAAAATTTTGGTACACAATACTCATCCCATAAACAAAAAACAACATTCAAAGAAAAAATAAAGTTATACTTCATCAAACAAATATTCAAACAAATGCACTTACACAAGTTGCGTAAGACTCTTGTATGTACACCTTTTTTGTAACAAAACACGCTAACTAATATTGCATCACCGTCATAAAGATGATAAAATGGTGGACAAGATGAATTTTCTCTTCTCTTCCCATATCTTCACTGCTGAGTTTAACTTCTCTTCTTTTGTTTGTCTTTATTGTGTCTTTTGATATTCTAATAGGTGTATCAAGTATTTAAGTTTTTTTTAATGATAAGAGTATAAAAGTTATTTAAAAAATATATTATAATAATTCAAAATTAGGGTGGGAGTATCAAATAAAAATGGAGGGGTATATATTCATTGATTTTTAAGTATCGTGGTTTTTCATTCATTAAATTTCTGCCCTCTTATATTTTAGTTAATTAATAATAAAACATTTTTACTCGTTTTTTCCTATTTATCATTTTAAATTAAAAAGAATATCTAGAACACCAAAAGACGAGCAAAAAAGAGACCATATACCAACCAACCACCCCCCACCACCAACCCACATAGAGCAGAATTTTCTCCATTAAAATCCGATAAAGAAACCTCAATGAACGCTACTATAATCTCAACCCCAACTTCTCCGAAATTACCAAATTGCCACCACTCTTGGCTACTCTATCCCCAACACCCATCATTTCTCCCATTCTCAAGGCAAAAGCAAACTTCATCTAATCACACAAAATTATCAGTAAAACCCAGGAAAATAACGGCATCATCAATGGCTTCCACAGCAACAAACGATAAAGCAGAGAGCAGTAAACCATTCTCCGTGCTGTTTGTTTGCCTTGGAAACATTTGCCGGAGCCCAGCCGCGGAAGGGGTTTTCAGACACCTTGTTAAGGAAAAGGGCCTCGATTCCAAGTTCTTCATCGATTCTGCTGGTACCATCAATTACCATGAGGTAAGCGATGGTTTCAATTTTACCTAGTAATTTGGGGTTTTGATTTTGTTTGATTACAAATGAAAGGGCAATCAAGCGGATCCTAGAATGAGGGCAGCTTCCAAGAAGCGTGGCATTGAGATAACTTCGATTTCGAGGCCGATTAAGCCTAGTGATTTCAGGGATTTTGATCTCATTCTTGCAATGGATGAGCAAAACAGAGGTACAATATTTGTAAATACTAGTAAGATTTAGTGCGTTTATAAAACTGAAATTCTTTCGGTATGCTATTGAATGAAATGTCATCGTATTACTGAATGAATGTAATGGTATCAACTCTTTATTTATGTGCTTGGTCTGATCAATAATGGTAATGTCTTACAATACATTTTGTTGTATGAAGAGGATATACTAGGTGCATTCGAGAGGTGGAGGCATAGAGAAACAATACCAGTTGATGCCCATGAGAAGGTTAAAGACCCAAAACATGTTTGGATAGCTTCAATGATCACTCAAGTGTTATTTATCTAAAATGTTTAATCACAAATCTCTATCCCCGTCTATTGTAGGTTCGCCTAATGTGTTGTTACTGCAAGAGGCACGATGAGACCGAAGTTCCTGACCCCTACTATGGGGGTGCACAAGGTTTTGAGAAGGTGAAACTTGGGATGTGTAGTATTAATTATTATTATGGGAGGGCTAATGCCTAATGTATCTTTTGTGGCAGGTGTTGGATATACTGGAGGATGGTTGTGAATCACTCTTGGAAAGTATCGTCTCCAAGAAGCTCTAATGCCATTGTTATTTATGCTTTAGAGCATCTGTTGATTTTATGATTATGGATACGGATAACCTACATACTTTTTCACCAAGGTGTTTTACTTGGATGTATTCGAGACTCGACTCAAAAAATATTTGTTCAGCTTGTCATCATAAATAAACAAATTCAAACTTTGACAAAGTGAGCTCTCTACTAGTATAAGGCTATAATCGAAAGGTTATGTTCGAATCACAGCTTACTGATCCGAAAAAAGAAAAAAGAAAAAAAAAAAAAAAATCAAATTCAAACTCAATGAAATTCAATTTCTTCGAATCACAACTTACTGATCCGAAAAAAGAAAAAAAAGGAAAACCAAATTCAAACTCAATGAAATTTAATTTCTTCGAATCACAACTTCCTGATCTGAAAAAAGAAAAAAAAAAAAGAAAAACCAAATTCAAACTCAATGAAATTCAATTTCCTACCTCAAAAATATATTTGTTTGAGTTAATTTATTAATTGCTATCTTGTGAATGGACTCGTTAATAAAATCAATAAACAAAATTCAATTGCTATCTTGTGAATGGACTTATTACTAAAATCAATAAACAAATTCAAACTCAACAAATTTTGATTTGCTTAAGGGTCGGGCTACATACACACCTACAATTATAATAAAATATCCATTATAACCTTCCTAAAATTACCCTAAATTATATCTCTCTTTCTTTTTTCATACTCTCTCACCTATGCATTCTTGTGGCACCGCAACACTAAGTAATCCAAGCCAACCCACATTACTGACTAACGGCGAATAATCATATTTCTTAGAGGTACTAGATGCAACTAGTTGGTTCGGGTTGGAGCTACCTATGCCGTTGCGAACTGGTGTTAGGAGATGAGTTCTTTGCAATGCACAGGTAGTTAAGCTCACAACTATTCGAGTTTGGATCACACTAGCAGCATCACTTTCTTGTTGAAGGTTTGAGGCAAAGAATACTGGTGTTGGACCTCCGCGGGAAAGGGGTAAGACCCCGCTATTTCGAATTCCAAAAAAAAAAAAAAGGAGAGACTCTTGTTGCGCGGACCCCACAATAAGGTTTCGGTGACCCTACTACATCCCGCGCTCGCCGGTGAAGAACGCAAGCAAAGCTGGAGCTCGGGCCTTGTGGCCGCGCCGCTCGACCACTACTGACTACCCCCTCACTGGCACCCCCACACGCCAAAAGTGTGTCCCACTCCACACATAAATTTTGGAAATAAAAGAAATTTTATAAATTTAATTTTGACTACGACGGATTGGAAGAAGAGATTTCGAAGTTGTTTTGTTGTTTAATTTGAGAAAGATGGGATGTATAAAAGGGAGAGGAGGACTTTTGTTTGAGTTGCTAAATGAAGAGAAGTTTATTTTAAGGTTCTTTTAGTTGATATTTAATTATTTGATTCAAGAAAGGAAGAGAAGAAGTGTTGTGAGATGTCCCAATTTAATTTTGTTATTGCCAAAAATTAGATGTGGCGTGAGATGATGTAAGGGAGGTGGCGGGCGGTGGTCTTGTTGCATCATTTATATTAAGAGTTTGAAGTTGGAGGTGTATCTTCTAAATATAAATGCAAGGATAGTTTGGAGTATTCATAAAAAAAATTATTTAAGAGGTGTGTATCTTTTTATAACGGAGGGTATTTAGCCGGGCCCTTCGCCAAATTCAAACTCAATAAAATTCGATTTACTACTTGTGAATGGACTCACTAATAAACTCATGAACTAGTACTTATATCGAGTAGTTCTACTTTAATTTATATTTTACACACTAAATATTTATAATAAACTATAAATATATAAATTTATTTAATTAAATAAAATACAATGTAGTACTCCCTCCGTCCCAATTTTATTTTCTCATTTGTCAAAAAGGTTTGCCAAAAAGGTGGGACAGAGGGAGTAAGTTTTAAAAAATGACTTGTGAGCTAGGCCGGATTAAGAAAAAAACTCCGCTCAAATACACCCATTATAACAGAACTTAATTCTTTTCTGTTTAAATATTTAGCTCCGCTCAGTTACATCCATTACAACGGAACTTAAACTTTTTCTGTTTAGATTTATTTAAACGCAAAAATTGCATGGCTTATGATGAATGATTCTTCTACAAATATCCAAATTATACTAAAAAACGAACAAGAAACACCATAAAAGACAACACATGCCTCTTTCTTGTGATTAATGGCAATGAAAGATGCAACAACTCATATCCAGTCCGAATGCCAGAAATTATTAGCAGCAAAAGACGCAGATTTTTGAAGAACAAGAACTGATTTCAAAGTAACATGTTTATAAAATTGAGCTCCCATATGGAGAATTCACTGAATGGAAGACATCTTCTCATTCCTTCTTCCCGATCCCATGAGACATGTTATATATCCCTCTCCCCTGAAAAAAGAAGGTAAATAACCATTAGTATCAAACTTATTTTTGTCTGAGAATGGATAAACCTATAAAAGGACAGAGTGCACTACTTACAATCAGAAAGAGAGAAGAAGCAGCCAAAGCCACAGGAATGGCAACTGAGGTGAGTTTATCATACCGTCCTTTTAAGTATGTGTGTTTGTGAACATTCTGGAAAAACTTCTGCTGTTCAACGAGCTTTTCTCTTGGCCTAAAGGGTTGTTCGGGTGCAGACATCCTGCATCATTTGTATTCTAATTATGTTAACAAATGTTCGAGGTCATAAGAAGCAAGAAACTTGTAGAGGATATCTTGGACAAACTAGTCATGTAAGTTATCCAACGAATTAAACAAAAGCTTAATTCTGGTATTTTGTCATGCTCCACACATCGTGTATAATTGGTATTCTATATATATGTAAAGAACTTGAAATATTATAGGCAAAGAAACAAACACTTGGAACCTATCTGAAAGGTGATTTTCATGTAAACAAAAGATTAGTCATGCAAGTTACGCTCCAATAGCAAAAAACCATAGTGCTAAAACTTCTACACATCGTAAATACCATGAAGCTCACTTTCCCTAAATCCAAGCATCAAATCTTGGGAATCAAACACCTTCAAGTACTAATTTTAACATCAACAACAATGATCTGATTACTGGAGAGCAGGGTACCCGCACATTTCAGGATTGTTTTTATATGCTGATGATCCTCTTATCATGACTTTATTCATAAAGAGGGTTCAAAGCATAAGGTTTAGACAACTTAGGGGTCGTTTGGTTTGTTGGATTGGGTGGGACTAAAGTTTTAATCTCACTCAATCCCATGTAATATTGTGTTTGGATTGAAGGTTTAAGACCCAAGATAAAATAAGGGTCCGGATCATAAACCTACTTAATCCATCAAATGAGGGACTAAATAATCCCTTGGGGATGGTGGGACTCCATAGTCCCATACTTTCAAATTACTATTTTGTCCTCACAATATTTGTGAAGGAAAAGAAATATTTGGGAGGCTGAATTAGTTGGGGGTAAAAATGATATATTGCACTTTAAACCCACTTAATCATTCAATAAAAAAAAAACAATCATACAATCCAAACACATATTCCTCCTCAAATAATCCTATTTAATCCAATCTCTTCTAATCAATTCGGTCCTTCAAACCAAACGGCCCCTTAAAGGAATATCTTGTTAATACAATAGCAGCAGCACATACATTCTTAGACGATCAATAAGAGATTTTGAAGCCAATTTCTCCACAAAGAATAATTTACTTTCCATCTATATCTCTATAATAAAAATGATATGTTGCAATGATGAGATTGTATTGCTAGTGTCATGCCCCAATTTTGGAATAGAAGTATTGAGGAGAATGATTGTAGGAGGGGAAATGGGTACATTATTTAGCAGATAACGTAATAGTTTTGATCTCATGAACCATCATAATTATACTTATTTTTAATCCCATTCTCAATACATTGAAGGATTACTAAACAAGCGCCACTTAAATTTGCCGCAAGAATCATAAGACCTGTTTTGAAACTCAACTGAAACTCTAGCATCACCTTTTTTTTTTTTCAAAGTTGTTGATTCAGCATTTATGAAAAATAACTGATTATTCGTTTGCAAACAACACCATAATCTGGCAAATCCATCGGAGAAAGCCAATTAATACCATTGAGCCCTCGATAAAAGACTGTTAAAGAAGGGTTTATAATGACGGAAACCGGTTAAGAAATACTCCGTCCATGATTAGAATTTTTTTACCGCATACAATTTTTGGGGGGTTGGGGGATTCTTATAAGTTACAATCAAGTCAACACAAGCCATTCCTAAATAACGAAGCAGATTGCTTTTCTGCTGAATCTTAACCCAATACACGGAAAATCATCAAAGATAAATTAAATGGAAGAATAATAAAACCGTAAACACCAGTGGATAGATCTAATCCGATAAACAACCCCCATCCACACACACAGGAAAACAGTCGAAAATACGATTGCTGAACCCAAAAAATAAAAAAAAAGAATTAGATCTACGAACCCTAGATATGAAAAATTGACCGCGTGAAAAATCATAAACAATAATCCATAGGAAGAACGACTTGCCTGAGCGTAGAAAAACCCGGAGAAGAAGAAAATCAATCAACAAAATTCTGCGAAATGATGCGAATTACAATTGATTAAAGTGAAGCAGATGGGATAGGGAGAAAAATTCGACGACCGGGTATGATCCGGTTTTGTTGTGCCTTTTTTAAATGGGCCGGGCTGCAGGTCGCATACAGCCCATTAAGCAAAATCCTCGGGTCCAACTAATATACAAGGTGGAGTGAATATACTACATGGATAAATTCACTACACTTAGGATGAATACACTACATTTATTCCCAAAATACCCAGCAAGCTCTTCGTAGGTGAAATTTTTGGAAATTTTTTCCGAACATTTCGAATATGTTCATAAAATTTATCCGAACATATTTGTTCAGAAATTTTTCTCGAACATATGTACATAGTTCGAAAAAATATTATGAACATCAAAGAAATGTTCACATAAAAATTCCGAATATTCTGGTCGAGTTCGGAGAACCAGAAGTGAACAAGTGCAATCACGATTTTAAAAAAAAATTGTTCGAAACAAGCAAACAACAATAATATTATCATACCCATACAATTTTATACACTCAATGAACAATAATGTGCATGAAAAATATCATAACACCAACAAAAATTATATTAATCATAAAAAACCTAGTTTCTAAAAAATACCAAAACACTTACATAATCGTATTCGGGGTTTGGAGGATCGTTCATCCTTACAATGTAGGCCGACAAAACACATTTTAAGCGCCTAGTGGTCGATTGATGGTGGGCCACATTCTTGAAGTATGAAGTTCGTTTGTATTGCTCGGAATTGGTTTCATTGTTCGAATGTGTATATGAAAATCAGGTGGAATGTATTCACTAAATTTAGTTTTGGAGGGAAGACTAGAGGGATAATATTGTCAGTTCAAAAATTAGTCTTAGGAATTAAATTTTGTTTAATGTATTTACTTCATCTCGTAGTGCCAATAACCTGGACCTATACCCCTCCATATTTATTTGATAACCCACTCTATATACCCACCATATTTTAAATAATTATTAGATACACCCCTATAATATACCTACATTACCCTTACCTCTAATATTATTTTAAAATTTTGATACACCCACAAATATCCAGTCCCCTTTCCCGTTGTTGTAGCAGGAATATACTCGCCTAATAGGAGGTCAGATTCTCAAAGATACACTTACCCGATAAGATCAAGAGTCTACATCAGACAAGAGCTTTTAATGTACTATAGATCTATTATTGATCGTTAGATTAATAATTGTAATAAATCTAAAAAATAAATGGTTGAGACGAGTTTGTGGCCACTTTTGGGCCTTTGAGGGTGAACCTTTATAACTAGAAGGTCAACCCCCCCCAATTGTAAGGGTACACATTTCCTTCATTAATCATATATGCAAAAAGCTCTCATATTACAATGATTGTTTGTCGGGAATGCCTAAATAGCCACAATACACTTATTACGAAAATGTCCGTCAACAATTTGGTGCTAGAAGAAGTGTGTAAACCCAAAAATCATTCAAAAAAATCTTCAAGTGTTCATCAAAAACACATTTGAATCTTCAAATCTTCAAAGGTCAATCTTCAACACCAACTTTAAATCTTCGAACCACACCTAAAATCCACCAAAAATTATACCCAGATTTCAGTACCAAACTTAGAGAACCAAATATCAAAAGAGATTTTATGTTCAAAATTAATAGTCCACATCTACGACTTCCAAGGTCTCCTTTCCAAAATATTTCATCATACATTGTTTCCCTTTCTAAAATCATACACATAAACCTATATACATTATCTCTCTCTAGAATTGGATAATTCCTACATAAATATTTCCATCAATATACATCATACAACCATATATATATATATACACATATTTTACATACAAATATAGAGGGATAGAGTTTATTTACGTCCCATAACTTTTTCACTTTTTCGAAAACATCCCAAAAAAATTAATTTCTCCAATTACATCCCAAAATTACGCTAATTGTACAATTTACGTCCCAAATTTCGTCGGAGTTCGCCGGAGCGGACGAAACGCTGTCGTTTCAACCCCATGTGCCGGTCACGTGCTCTTTTAAGAGGGGGTTTCCGGCAGCTTGGTGATGTGGATATACGTGTGGCATGCCTCACCCAATGAAACTCAAGAAAATGGACATGTCATCTAAAACCATATACATGAACTTAAAAAAAACTATATACGGGAATTAAAAAAAATCAATACAGAAATTACAACTTAAAAAAGTCTCTAAAACTAATTAAAATTTAATACAAAAAAAATCTAAGATTTCTTCACAGAATTGGGCGCAATTTTTCTAGGGTTCACATATCTCCCTCCAAAATCACATTTCTCTTTCTCCTTCCCAGATTGGTTTCGATCTTCTCCCTCCCAAAACGTCCACTTTCTCCCAAATTGTGTTTTCCCTTCTCCGGCTTCTCGAATTGCAGTATTTTTGCTTTTCTCTCCCGAGTCCCGACTAGTTGTTCATGAAATGAAGGACTGTTAGTTTTCCAATCGAAAAGTACCAAAATTGTGTGGAGGCGAAATGGTTTTCGTGCGTAGGAAAGGTGCGAGAGAGTGGTCCTGCCCAAAGTATGGTAAGTTGTTCTTTTTTTTATTAAAGTAAGGTTCTTCTTTGTCGTGTACTGTTTGTTAGATTTATCTTTAACAAAAGCACAAGCATCAATGTATATTATTGCTACTTTTTGGCCGAGTATTGAATATAATAGTTGGATGAGTATTGTTTTTTTTTTTTTTGGTTGATTGCCTATTGTGAAAATTAATAATGTAAAAATTGTCCTTTTGTTGTCTTTAGTTATATTCTGAGATGTATTTTTTTATACAGATTCAAAAAGCAAGTATATTACTGTGGTTTTGTATTTTGGGGGTCATTTTGAAAACATGCCGTCACCTGAGTATATTGGGGAGGATACACTTGTTTATGATTGGGTCAAGGCTAATGAAGTAAAAAAATCAGATTTAGATGAGTTTTGTGAAAAAGAAGGGGTTAAGGGGGAAAAGAAGTATTATATCAAGCTTAGAGATATGACATTTCAGTTTGTTATTGATGATGAGAATCTTAGAACATGGGCAATCAAATATCTTGCATCCAGGGAGATTCATATATATATTGAACTAGTACATGTACAACCTGAAAATATGGGGAGCTTAGTTGAACATGATTCTGACTTTGTAGATCTTGACTTTGCAATAGGTAATGAATTGAGTAGTGATGATGATGATGATATTTTTGAGAGAAATGTAGAACAAGTGGAGTCTGGCCTTGATGAGATAGATGAATCTAATGTAGTTGAGAGTACTACATATTTTGTCGTAACTAGTGAGGATCCTGTGGGTGGTGATGAGAGGGGTAAGCAACCTTTAGATGATAATCAAAGGGGTAATCAGCCTTTAGATGACAATCAAAGGGGTAATCAGCCTGTGGGTGGTAATCGAAGGGGTAAGAAATCTTTAGTGGATGAATCTGAAAGTGGGGGTGAGGGTGATCCTGATGTCCTTGATGGGGGTGAGGAAGTAGACTTTGATGAGTTTAGAGCCTCTGATGAAGATAATGATGAGCCTAATTACCCTGTTTTTAATCCCAAAACTACATTTGATCCAATTTTTATCTTGGGTCAAATTTTTGCAACTAAGCAAGACTTTAGAAAGGCAGCCCAATCACATGCTATTAAGGTCGAACGGAACATACATTTCCCAAAAAATGATAAGAAAAAGATTTATGCTAGATGTGTGGATGAAAAGTGTAAATGGAAAATTCATGCCTTGAAAATGAAAAATGAAATGTCTTTCCAGATTAAGGAATATGTGGAGAAACACACATGTGCACCTACTCGAATGGTAAAAAAACTGACCTCCACTTGGTTGAGTGAGAAATTCTTACATAGAATTGAGTCTGACAAAAATAGGGATGTGGGTGGGTTTATGCTTGATATTCTCGTGGTACAAGATGTCACATAACTAGGCAACATGCTTACAAAGCTAAGCAAAAGGCCTTGTTAAAGATTGAAGGTGATCCTGACCTTCAGTACTCCAAGCATTGGTCATATGTTTATGAACTGAGAAAAACTAACCCTGGCTCAACCATACTCTTGGGGACTGAAGTAGATAATGGGGTGACAATGTTTAGTAGAATATATGTGTGCTTTGATGCCTTGAAAAAAGGGTTTATGGCTGGGTGTAGACCTATCATAGGGGTTGATGGTTGTCATTTAAAGAGCAAAAATGGGGGCATATTGTTGACTGCGGTTGGGGTAGATGGCAATAACAACCTCTTTCCAATTGCTTATTCTGTAGTTGAGAAAGAAAATGGAGATAATTGGGAGTGATTCCTCACTGTACTGAAACAAGACTTGTCTCTAGTGGCTGCTGAAACAACCTTCTTGTCTGATAAACAAAAAAGTTTAATTCAGGCATTTAATTCTGTCTTCCCAGGCTCAGAACATAGGTTTTATTTTCCTCCTTCAATACTCTGTTTTCTTCCTCAAGTTTGCCATTCGCACTCTCCAATACTTGGCTCTTTCCATTCAACTTTTCTGCAATCATCTCCATTTTAGTGATCTCCTTCCTCTGATCATTAACTCTTTTCAATAATCCAGGTATAATTTGTGTCGCCCGGGTGCACAACGGATCATCGATCCAGCGAAAGAACTTACAATACCCACTATTCTAAAACATATAAAATCATCAAAAAGTCAGATTCGATAATCCATAAATAAAAAATAAACCATGACTAATACAATACCCATCAGTTTGTAAACTCAAAAAACAAATAAAAATCATTTCAGAGGATTCTTAAAAAATCTTACCGGGTATTTTTTGCATCCATAAAAACGACGGCCCATATTTCCATCTTTCCAGGTGGTCGCGGCGGCGGCTTCTCTATGGAAGTAGCATTCTATGTTTGCAAAAAAATTGGAGGAGAATAGGGTTGAACTTCCCGTCTGCAATGGAGTTTTGTAAAGTTATTTTATGTTTTAAATTTAGTAGTATTAATCAATTATTTATTATTATAACATTTTTTGGTAATATTAGAATGAGGTGGAAATGTTATAATTTATTTTGGGCTAAAAAATAATTTAAAAATTAAATTTTAAATCCACATCACCAAGCTGCCGGAAACCCCCTTTAAAAGAGCACGTGACCGGCACATAGGGTCGAAACGACAGCGTTTCGTCCGCTCCAGCGAACTCCGATGAAATTTGGGACGTAAATTGTACAATTAGTGTAATTTTGGGATGTAATTGGAGAAATTAATTTTTTTGGGACGTTTTCGGAAAAGTGAAAAAGTTATGGGACGTAAATAAATTTTATCCCCAAATATAGAGATACAGAGAATCTTTACACATATCTCGATTATCAAACGAGACCAACCGCCTACAGTGCAACCTCCACGCACCGCCGGCGTGACCATCTGTAGCCCCATCTCCATCGTTCGCCAAAAAAAAAAAAATATATATATATATACCCATGTTGGTGTATGTTCAAGCAAAACCATGGGAGAGAGCTATTGTTGTTGGTTTCAGTTCCTCCACTGCATACCTTGATCCTTGCACCGACTTTTCCACAGTGGTGCAACTTTTCAAGTCTGTTTTTGACACGTTTCCCAACAAATTTGCCGACATCGATCTGTGCGCTGCCGAGGTCGCCTAGATGCTAATCCGTGATCTCAGCCTCTAGGTAACGACCTCCGGCCTCCGCCCCCCAGCGGTCTCGATCGCCGCCAATCGTGGCCTCCTCACGCCGCCTAACTCTGGCCGCTCGCCGCCCTGGCTTCCTTCCAGCGTACCGTGGCCAGTGGCTTCCAGACCTCCAGCCCGTCCGGGTACTAGGCAGAGTCACTGCCTCTCCGTACGATCGTCTCCCATTCGTGTCCAACCCACGTCGCCTACCCGCACACCGCCACGTCGCCTACCCGCAACCGCCGGATATCCTCCCCATAAGACGTCGCTCGCGGTCTACCCGTATTGCCGCCCATTGCCAGCCTCGCGTCCGCCTCCCCTCGCCGCAGCCTCCAGCGACCTCCCTGAGCCGCAGCACCGCGGCCTCTCTGCGCCTACCTGCGCTGCCAGTGGCCTCAATCGCTGCATCCCCCCGCAGCCTCCGACTTCCGCCTCGACCGTCTCCCCGCGCCGCCAGCCCGCGGTCTGACCTTCCTGCTTCATCGCCCTCACCGCAAATCTGCACAGCCGAGAAGCGATCTCCGCCGCCATCACACCAGCCACAAGCGCCACCACCGGCCATATCTCATTCTCTTCCCGCATTTCTGAAACCACCGTCCAAATCTCTTTCCTTTCTGCAATTTGGATGCCCGCATTTAGTATAGTAGTGTTGGGCCAATTTTCTAATAAGATTTTGGGCCCAATCTCTTACCTATTAATTGTTGGGCCCAAAGTTAAGTTAGACGGTGGTCCAGTTTTATTTCATTCTGTGGGCCAAGGATTTTTTTGGTTGTGGGGAAATTTGCCACAAAAAAAAAAAAATACAGCAGCTCTGAGACGAGCATCCGGAGTCTCTTCATCAACGGAAAATCTATGGGCAGTCCTTTGCCCACTCGCATCAGGTTTTTTCCGATAATAACTTTTAATATATATCACAACTTGCAAATTTTCATATAAATTAAAAGCGGGGGAATATATACTCGTATTTCAAAAATTCAAAGCGGGGGCAATTTTTGAAATGCAATTTTCATTTGGTAACTTCCTTTTAATATATATATTGTAACACGCATGTTTTCATATACATTTAAAGGCGAGGGCATGGTTATACATATCCTAAGATTATTTTGTGATATAAAAAATAAATTATTTGACACTAAATATAACTAAGTACAGTCGGTCATTAAAAATTTCGAATATAATTTTGTAAAATTATTGAGTTGTTCACCGAATAAATAACTCTATATTTAAAATGGTCATACCTTTTCGACTACAAATATTTGTCCGCCTTCATAGGCATTGACCGGTCCGCCTTTTAGGCGTTGACATTCCGCATTGATTGGCGAGGTAATCCATCTTCTCGGCGTTAATTAGTCCGTCTTTTAAGCGTTGACATTCCATCTAGATTGCTGAGGTAATCCGCATTCTCGGCGTTGATGTATTGATTAGTTCGCCTTCACCGGCGTCAATTAATCTATTTCTCGAGTTATTCTGTCTTCTCGGCATTGATTAATCCGCCTTTTAGGCGTTGACGTATTAATTAGTCCGCCTTCACCGACGTCAACTATTCTATTTCTTGGCGTTGATTTGTCTATCTTAATGGCATCGACCAGTCCGCCTTCACCGGCGTCGACTAATCCGCCACTTTATTAATTATAAATTATTGTGTCCATAACGCTCTCGTTAATAAAGTCGCTGACTCCTGCGGCTATAACAATTTATTAATTAATCATCGTGGTCCTTACCGCTTAATTACTAAAGTCACTGCCACATGCGACTATTATGCTTTATTAATTCAAAATTATCGCGTCCTAAACGCCCTCATAATAAGGTCATTGTCCATCGCGGCTTTAGCACTTTATTAATTCAAACTTATCGTGTCCTGAATGCTCTCATTAATAAGGTCGCTGACCCTCGCGGCTATAACACTTTATTAATTCAATCTTATCGTGTCCTGAACGCTCTCATTAATAGGGGTGAGCAAAAAAAAGCCAAAACCGAAAAACCGAACCGAACTGAACCGAAATATTATATTCGGTTCGGTTTTATAATATTTATTTCGATTTCGGTTTTAAAATATTAAAATTTTGGTTTTCGGTTTTCGGTTCGGTTTTGAAAAAAAAAATGGGTAAAACCGAAAACCGAAGTTATATATTATATATATAGTAGTTTACTCATATTATTAAATATTTAATAACTTAACTTAAATATACTATATACGCACACATAATTATGCATAGTCTATTACTATTTACTAAGATATTTTTAATTATTACTTGGCCACAAGTCAGTACAGTGGTCCAAATCCCAATCAAGACCAATTATAATTTCAATTTCCCAAATAATTTCAATTAATCTCAATTATCTCATTAGTTCAAAATGTTGGGATATGTTTTAGTTTTGATGATTTTCCAAAACAACATGTAATAGGTTTGAAAGCAGTCAGGATAGTATCTTTTGGTTCAGGTCAGGCTAGGTTAGCTCCTAGAGAATAGGCTGTCAGTTGAGAAGAACTCAGTTGAGGGAACACTCAGTTGAGGGGGAACTCAGCGAGGGGGAACTCAGCCACACAGCCTGAGGATATCAAGATGACACCAAGGAGAACTGACTGAAGCCATGCTTGCAACCTGAACCAGAAGAGAAGCCTGAAGGATGTCCCACTGAGTGTAAACCGGGCTGATCTAAGCTAGGTCAGGTGGACCACTCAGTGAAGAGCATGATCAGGAGGATCAGTGCTGCACCAAGTAGGCCCTGAAGGAGTCAGGCTACTGTGGTCAGGGAAGTTTGTCATTCAGCCTTATGACAAACTTCTTGGAGTGATCTTCAAACAGTCTCTGAAGGACAACCAAACTGAAGACGTTCAGTCCACTGAAGATCATCAGTCAGTGAAGGAGGAAGCTACCTAAAGTCAGTGGGTCTTGGTCAACCCACTGAGTCAAAGATCCGTGAATCCAGGCCACGTGGACCAATCAGCACAAGGCTGCAACTCTGACACTGACAAAGGCCGAATTCCAAGAAAAGTGGTTGAAACCATTTAATGTTGGATTCAAATGTATCTTCCCTCCAATGGATACATTTGAATCCCCATTATAAATACAAGCTCATAGCTTCATTGTAAGTGTGTGTGAAGAAAATAAACACCTACAAGCTGTGAGGGTGTGTTAGTTGTTAGGGAGTCATAAGGAAGTGATACACACCCACGACACTGACCTTTAGGGTTATCACTTATATTCATTGAGTGTCAAGCTTGTAACTCTTAGCTTAGAGAGGTTTTCCTAATCTTAGCTTTAAGGCTAACACATTGTAAAGGAAAACCTCACCTAGTTGGAGAAAGCCAAACCAAACTAAACCCTTTCAGAAGAATGTTAGGTTTGTAGTGAGGTGAGGAGAGGTAGCCCAGGGAGTGGCGTGAGTCCAGTTGTAAGTGCACCTTGGCACGTTAAAAACAAGAATCCCATGTAGTGGATTTCCTGTTAAATCAGGCCGTGGATGTAAGAGCTTGAGTCTCTGAACCACGTTAAACTGAGCGTACTTATCTTTTAAAGTATTTACTAAAGTATTGTGAAAATCAGCTCACTGAGAGCTTTGTTAAGAAAACTTTAGTTAAGCATTTGTCAGGGAGATCCAACTCACTGACTAAATCAGGCAAGGCACTCGAGAGTTCAGTCTCTCGAGTCACTGCCTTGTTACGAGACTGAGCTCGCAAGTCAGTTGCACTGACTTGCTTGCTCTGACTCGTAGCAACGCAGTGACTTGAGTATTCCGTCACTGAACTCAGTCAGAGTGCGGCGCGAAGGTTTAAAAAAAATTTGTGCTCCTAAATTCCCATTTTGCCCTTCGAAAACGGGACCATCACAAAATTATTCCGTCAATTCATCAAATGATCTCAATCGTCTTTCTATATAATTTTGAATTTTGAATTTGATTCTTCAAAATTCTCAAAACTAGCTAGTATCGTCATTGACTTATTGTGCCTCTTGAGTTCTATTTTCAATTCACGACTTCCTGTGGTGGTCGTCGTCGACGTTCGCCGGCATCCTCTAGTGTCCATCTTTTCTGCAGTGCCGTCCCTCTCACTGGTAACGAATCACAATTTTCTCTTTTCATGATGTCTCCATGTAATTAATGTTTATTTATTGTAGTTTCTATTAACATCTCTTGTAGTCATATGACTCTTATAGACTTATCTAACTAGGTTATTGGAGCATTGATCATGATAATACTGAACTCAACATAAGTGAATAAGTAATTAGTGCTTTTTTTGTTTTTTTTTAAATCTAGCGAGTTTTAAATTTTCTTCCTTCCATTCATATATGTTATATGCTATTTACTGTAGTTTTGTGATTTTTTTTTATTCTAATCTGTATATTTTTAAGATTATGTTAATATGATTTCCCCCCTTCTGATTCTTAAGTTATGGAGCCTCCAATTCATTCATCAAATGAAGAGTTTGTGGAAAGCAGCAAAAAAAACTCGAATGACAACATTCTGCCTTCGAGTCAGCCGTCAAACCAAGCTAAAGCTCGACCTTCATTGAAGAAGAGAAAGCCAATTAAATCGAGGTCAAAGGTGTGGGATCACTTTGAGAGGATCATGGATGAGGATGGTGTCACGATATCCGCAAAGTGCAACTACTGTGATAAGGTATTTTGTTGCCACAAAAAAAAAATGGAACTTCATCTCTAAATAGTCATATGCTTGCTTGTATGAAAAACTCGCATGTTCAACAAGCTAGACAAACACTATTGAACTTGCAACCACATAGTAATGGACTAGATACTAGTGGTGAGGTGGGTACACTAACTGCTTGGAAATTTGATCAAGATAAAATTAGACAAGCTGTTGCATACATGATTATTGTTGATGAGTTGTCATTTAGGCTTGTTGAAGGTGATGGGTTTAAAAAGGTTATGAATGAAGCATGCCCTAGGTTTAAAATCCCATCTCGATGGACAGTTTCTAGGGATTGTTTTGATTTTTATGATGATGAGCGGAAGAAATTGAAGTCTTTCATGAAAAACAATTGTCAAAGAATTAGTCTCACCACTGATACTTGGACATCAGTGCAGAGAATTAATTATATGTGCATTACTGCACACTTTATTGACAATGATTGGAATTTGCATAAAAAAATTCTAAATTTTGTTCCGGTTACTAGTCATAAAGGTGAATACATTGGTAAGGCTATTGAAAATTGTCTTCTTGATTGGGGTTTGAAGAATGTGTTCACAATAACTGTTGACAATGCAAGTTCAAATGATTCAGCTCTTGATTTCTTGAAGAAAAGAATGGTAAATTGGGGGGGTAGTGTAGCAAATTGTAAGTTTCTTCACATGAGGTGCTTTGCACATGTGATTAATTTGGTGGTTGCTGATGGCTTGAAGGATGTGAATCCTTCTGTGAAGCGTGTGAGAGATGCTGTGAGGTACATAAGAAATTCTCCTGCAAGAATTATAAAATTTAAGGAGTGTGTAGACTATGAGGAGATAACAAACAAAGGCTCGTTATGTTTAGATGTGGCGACAAGGTGGAATTCCACTTATTTGATGCTGAAAACTGCTTTAGAATTTGAGAAAGCATTTGAGAGGTATGAAGACCAAGAGTCTAACTTTATTTCAGATCTGGGTATAGATGGAGTTCCAACATCTCTTGATTGGTCATGTGCTAAAAAAAATTCAGATTTGCTGCATCATTTTTACGAGCTAACATTGCGCATCTCAGGCTCTTTGTATGTTACTAGTAATTCTTGTTTCGGTGAGATTAGTGACTTATGCTGTATTTTGAATGATTGGAAGAAAAGTGATGACTTTGAGGTTAAGAAATTGGGCGAGTCTATGAAAAAAAAGTTTGATAAGTATTGGGGTGATCCGGATAAGATGAACAAAATTATATTTTTGGAAAATGTTTTTGATCCACGTGATAAATTTGAGTACATGGAGTATTCATTTCGTGAGATGTATGGTGTTGAAACTGGTAATAAATTGTTTCAAAGTGTGAAAAAGGAATTGTTTGATTTGTTTCAAGAGTACAAGAACAAGTACCTTCCAGAAAATGATGCATTAGTTGAGAGCAACCGCTCAAGTGGTTCCAGTTCTTCCATTACTTCTTCAACTAATGATACTTTGGCAAAAAAACCAGCCTCATACTTGAGGACTAAATTCAAGAAGCAAAAAATGGAGAGTGGAAATGGTGGGAGTAAGAGAAGTGAACTTGAAGTTTACTTGAGTGAGGAAGTCTTAGAGGATTCTGAAAATCTTGATGTATTAAAGTGGTGGAAGTTGAATTGTGAAAGATTTCCCGTTCTTTCAAAAATGGCTCGTGATGTCTTGGCGGTTCCTGTTTCAACTGTTGCATCGGAGTCGGCATTTAGTACCGGTGGAAGGGTACTTGATGTGTTTAGGAGTTCTTTAACTCCAAGGATCGTTGAAGCTTTAATTTGTGCTCAAGATTGGCTTCGAAAGTCTAATGTTGCAATATCGATTGAGGAAAAACTAGAAGAACTTGAGAAATTTGAGAAAGGTATGTATAATTAAATTCTCATTTGTTGCATTTTTATATATAATATATCATGTATTTACATATTACTGTTTTTAAATTTATTTTTCAGATTTGCCCAAGTTAGGAATGAGACAACTTTAGTTGGAAATTTGGAATCTGCATACTTGCTGCAAAATTTGGAAGGGGTGCATGCTGTGACAAGTTGAACTTGAAGATATTTCTATTATGTATTATAAAGTGCTAGTTTTTGTTGGATGGTTGAATTTTAATTTTTCTTTGCGAATTATGAACTTATGGTTATGGATTATGAACTTAAGAATTATCTTTTGTGTTAAATTACTATCTTTATATTATGGACCAATTTGAGTCACGTTAGTGTTATGTTGGTATGATTGAACTTTTTATGGATTAATAATTATTTAATACACTGTTATAGGATACACAATGAAGAATATCATCAAATATAGGCAAAATTAACTTAATATAAAAAATTCGGTTTTTTCGGTTAAAAATCGAACCGAACCGATAATTTCGGTTCGGTTTTTATTCGGTTCTATTACACTTTCGGTTTCGGTTCGGTTTTGTATTTTTCAAAGTTTGAAAATTTCGGTTTTTTCTATTTGGTTTGGTTCGGGGACCGAACCGACCGATGCTCTCCCCTACTCATTAATAAGGTCGCTGCCCATCGCAGCTATAACACTTTATTAATTCAAACTTATCGCGTCCTGAACATTCTCATTAATAAGGTCGCTGCCCCTCACAGCTATAACACTTTATTAATTCAAACTTACCGCGTCCTGAACGCTTTCATTAATAAAGTCGATGCCCATCGCGGCTATAACACTTTATTAATTCAAAATTATCGCGTCCTGAACGCTCTCATTAATAAGGTCGCTACCCATCGCGGCTATAACACTTTATTAATTCAAAATTATTGCGTCCTAAATGCTCTCATTAATAAGGTCGCTGCCCATCGCGGCTATATCACTTTATTAATTCAAAATTATTGCATCCTGGACGCTCTCATTTGTAAGGTCACTGCCCGATATGGCAATAACACTTTATTAATTAATCATCGCGACTCTCATCGCTAAATTATTAAAACCACTGTCCGCCAGCGACAAGAACACTTTATCAATTGAATGTTACGACACTCGACTCGGGTGCACGATAGAGGATCATGCCCCATCCAACCCGACCAGTTTTAAAATTTTACAATCCAAAGATGACACAAAAGATATTCAAATCAAGGTTCCCACCGTAAAAAAATTCCCCGGGGCATCCGAGCTATCCTATTTGCATGCTCGGGGGTGACTTGAAGCGATGATACTAGCTTCTACTAGTAGCTTCCCCGCAAGAGTATGGGTTCACTGTAGTATGAGCAAGTATAATGACCAAGTATTATCGAACTCACGAGATGGAGTGTATGCGAATAGATCCCTGAAGATCTACGCGTCGTAGCTAATATGAGTGTAATGTTGTTTTTGGGTTTTTAAAAGATTAATTAAAACTACACTAAACTAATTAAACTAAAGAATTAAAGAAGCGAATTAACTAAGGGTTGTTTTCTAATGAGAAATGGTGATGCCCAGGATAGGAATCCCTACGTATACTAACGGAGCAGGTACATAATCAAAATAACCGTGACGCGCAAGAATTAACCTAAGTAAAAGAATGCAAGATGAAAACTCAAGATTTTAAACCCTAATACTTTATCCTAACACTCGACTTCACTAATCTACTAACAAGTTAATAGATTGTGCTTTATAAATGAGACCCTAATTTAACTAAGGTGATGCGGTCGTCCTCCTTCGCTAAACTGGTAGATGAATTAACCCTTCCTAAACCCTCTAGTTAAGTCTACTCGTTGTTAAAGAGTGATACAGTCGTCCTCTCTCTAACACTTTTCGAACGAAATTCAAAGGCAAAGTCTAGATTGATTTTAAGTATTCATTAATCAAGAGAATTAAAACCTAACGTCACGAGTTACCCTAATTACGTGCCCACAACCTACTTCTACGAGTTCATCCTACCCCAAGCATGCAAGGGTTTTAGCCTAACATGGTGGTTTGAATAATAAAAGCAATCACAAGAACAATAATCATATGCATAATTAAATTAACAAAAGAAATCAAGAACATAAACGAAAGAACAAATTAAAGTCTCTAAAGAAATATATATAAATCTGAAAAACTAGGGTTTATCGTCTCAAAGAGTAAAGAAAGAAAGAATTAATCTAATACGTTCAAAAGAAATACTAAAACTAAGAATTCGTAAATTAAAACCTCGATTACAACGTATAAAACTCTTCCAATCTCCTTCCCAAGCTTTCTCCTCACTCAAAATATGTAAAAATATGTGTTGGTATCTGGTGATATGCTTGGAAAAGGGTATAAATAGGCTTGGGATCGAATTTGGGTGTTCATGGGCCAAAATACGCGTCAAGATTGAGTATAGGTCGAGTAAAACTACTTGACCTGTTGCATCTCGAGTGCACTACTCGAGTGCCCGAGTAGTGACTACTCGAGCGACTCAGCTCGAGTACTTTTCGGCAGCTGTACACATGTTCGTAAAATCTTCATATCTCCTCAACCGGGAGTCCGTTTTGGCTGATTCAAAGTCCTACGAACTCCTCTTTTCACCCTCTATCCATCTATGAAAACCAAAGAGACAAATTCATCAGTTTATAAAAATGATACTCAAATGACTCCAAACTCTCATAAAAAACACTCAAAATATGGGCAAATCGGGCACCAAAACATAACAATTTCACGCCTAATCAACCCCCCCAAACTTACCATGTTGCTTGTCCTCAAGCAATGAAATAATAAGTCAAGTGAAATTGTTAGGAATGAGTCAAAAATCAAATCATGCAAGCAAATGAACTCGAGCTTCAAAGATCAATCACACGTATACTCACTCACCTCCCTTCATCATACTCATGCAACAACAACAAGAACCACCAAGATCAAACATGGATGTGCACTCAACAATGTGTTTCACTCCCTCACAAGTGTATATCAATAATAAAGGGCACACTCAATCAATCAATCACTCAAATCAGCAGCCATAGGCTTGTAAGCACTCTCAACTCCGACCATACTCTAGAAATCAATGCCGAATAAAAAAGGACTTTTCTCAAGGTTGTAATGTAGGCTCTTTGGACAGGTGGGATAACAATATAGGGTAAAGTGACTAACGTGAATGGAGAATAGAAAATCAAACTTTGGCACTTCGAGATTAGGAACAGAATACTTCAAACATGTTCAATCAACACCCTTTCAATTCCATACTCTAAATACTTCAATTTTTTCTTTCACTCTTTTCATTTTTTTTTCAATCACTTCATTTTTTTTCCTCTTTTTTCGCACAAACACATGAGCTAATTTTTTTTTTCTTTTGCTCATTCTCAATTTTTTTCTCTTTTTCGCACATCTCATAACTTCATCACTCCTTCTTCTCATATTCACTCAACAAACAATCTCTTCCTTTTTCAACTCAATTCACTCCCTTCACATTCACATTTTCCTATTCTCCACTCAAATTGGGACAAAAAGGCTTAGGAATTGGAATAGTGTTCATATGTGCTAGCAAATAAAATAGGCTTTAGGCTCAAAGGGGCTAACAAGGGATCAATGTCATTGGTAAGGAAAATTTTGGCTAAGTGACTCAATTAAATCAAAGATGGCCTAAGATCACATTCGGCATATCAAACTAGACACAATCAAGGAGCAAGAGCACACACAAGTTCTAGCATCCTCTAAGGTGACGATTCACTCACAAACGAAGAGATCAATTAATGCATCAAAATCTCATAAGGCTCAAATCTCACGGCTTTCACATCCATGCTAGTCTAGTGCATTCTCACAATCATCACACAAGCACTCAAAAGGAAAATTTGTAAGCATACGAGTTCTCTCTCAAATCAACTCTAACTCAAACACTCACACAATAAAACTCCTAACTCAACCTCACAACTCAACTCTACTCATCAAATCATACTCAAAGATAGCAATCAACAAGCATAAGATGGTTGATAGGCATGAAATATGCAATACCGAGTCAAATCAAAATCACCCCAAGGAGTATCTCAACAAACCAATAATCAATCAAACTCAACTCAAAGATAAGGGCGTGCATGCATGTGCAATGTAATCATAAAACAAATAAAAAACTCCACCCCCCCAAACTTCGACCTTGCTAGAGGTCTAAGTTTGGGGTTGTGGGTTACCTCAACCAAATAATTCAATTTCTCTCAATAGCTTTGCACACTCCCTTGTCTCAAGTTGGTTCCTTCAATCTCCACTTCTTTGGCACTCCATCGAGACAAGCCTACAAAATAAAACTCTCAAGTACAAGGTTAAACATACGACTCAACAACATCCTAGTAACATAAAAGGAAAATAACTAAAAACACTCAAAATAAAATAAAAATGGGTTGCCTCCCATTCAGCGCTATTTTTAAGGTCCTCATGCCGGACCAAGCTCAAAGGAGCTTAATGGACATCATACTCAAATTTACCTCTCTTACTCTCATAAGAGTGGTGGTTGCATTCTTTTCCTTGATGCCCCTCTTGTTGGGAAAATAGGGGTGCCCGGAATCTATTCGGGATGAAATTTAAATACGAATTTAAATACAATTATTACTAGCATGAATTAATCCTAATTAATTCAAATAATAATTCCAACAACTAATTATCATCATGCATGTTAAATTAATTTCACATATTAACTAGGCGGAATAAACAAGTAAATATGCGATTAACGTACCTCTTGTAGTATTGGCCTTTGGATATACGGGACAATTGTAATCTCGTTCTAACAACCCAAAGCCTTCTCAAGTATTTCCCTTTTCACCTCACTTGATCGCCGGTGGGAGACGCTTTCAAGTAATTTAATAAACTAAGGAAAAAGAAAAATATCTATGCTTCTTGATTTTTCCAACACATGGAATTATGTACTTGGAGATGAAATAATCATCCCCTATTTATAAAGAGTAATGGCCGAAAATTGTAATATTTTATGGGCCTGGAGAAAATCTTTTCTTAGACTCTAAGAAATCTTGAATATATCCCATATATTCTTTTCTCCATAATAAAATATTCCACAAAAATCTTACTCTCCTAAATATAGGGTGTAATTTTCGAAATTAATTAAGAGTGAATCCAAGATTTGGATCTTCTTGAATATATGAGATAATCTTGTATTCCAAGAATACTTATCCTCCATAATATCTTTCCAAGAAAATCAACAAAATCTAATCTCTCCTATTACCTTAATTTTCGAAAATTATAGAATAAAATCAGCAAGATATAATCTTTTTATTTTAATCACCTTATCATTATTGGGCTACTTAATGGGCTACTTGAGGGGTCTTAAGAAGAATTAAGATTGGACCTCCTAATGGACTTCTGAATTTCAATATTGAGCCCCAATATAATTCAATCCATTAATATTAATTATTACCACTAATAAATTAATATTGCACTATCCATCTTAATCCATATTACGATAATATGGGCTCCCGGTTATTATTTCCCGCGTTTAAGATTATCAAGTCCATTAATTAATTAAGCTTCTGAATAACTCTAAATTAATTAACATCTTTCACCTTGGAGTAAAGACAGCTCAACATTATTATTCGTACCGAAGAAACTAATTCTTCACTTGCAAGATTTGGTACAATAAAACTTCTGAGCCCACCAAGGGGACTAATCACACGAGCCGTACTCGCACGCGTTTCTCCGTATTAAATCTTAGCAACCGTCGTATGATTAATATTACTGCCCAAGACACAAAGTTCGAAGTCGCAATGATTCTCACCCAACATGAATCAAAGCAGTAACTATTAAACACACACGGTCCTATTTAAGTGACGGAGATTAAGAAATCAACAACCACTGAGGTCTAATTCTTCACCTTTCAGAACAGAAGAATTTATCCTCGCTGTAGGACCTCTTCAACACATACTAAATATGCTAGTGCAATCTCTTATTCAAGACAGACCAATCTGAGCCTTACACATCGACCTTTCACGGCGGTTTGTTCAATTCCACCTAGGTCGTGAAAATGTACGTTTAGTTACAAGTAAACTGTTAATGTTGTCTTCCGTGATCGGGTATCACCACATTAACTACAATGTAACATGTACTATATATTGAACGGTTTGCAATAGAAATTCAACATTCAATCATAACTAAAGCAAATGCGATAAAAGAATTATTCTCATAAAACGAGTGTTTGATACACGAGTTATACAAAGTAAAAACATACTTTCACGTATAACTCCAACAATCTCCCACTTATACTTAAAGTCCGCTTTTAGTATACATCACACATGTTTTAGTGTAGTAGCTCTACGTGACATCTCATGTCAACCTACACTAACCTAATAATTCCTCCCACTTATACTTAAAGCAGATTGGCAATAGTATTGACTCCCATTCCATCCACATGTCTCTCGAATGTACTCTGAGGCAGACCCTTTGTGAATGGATCCGCTAGGTTGTCACCCGACGCTATCTTTGCCACCTCTATATCTCCTCTCTTAACGATTTCTCGTACCAGATGGTATTTTCTTTCTATGTGTTTGCTGGCCTTGTGGGCTCTCGGTTCCTTTGAATTTGCAACTGCTCCGGCATTGTCACAAAAGACAGTTATCTTGTCGGGCAAATTCGGAACAACGTCCAAGTCCACTAAGAAGTTCTTGAGCCAAACTGCCTCTTTCGCTGCTTCACAAGCAGCTACATACTCGGCTTCCATGGTCGAATCGGCGATGCATTTCTGCTTAACGCTTCTCCATGAAATGGCTCCTCCTCCCATGCAAAACACACTACCCGAGGTTGACTTTCTTGAGTCTATGTCTGATTGGAAATCCAAGTCCGTGTATCCTACGGGAACTAGACTATCTGACTGGTAAATCAGCATCCGCTCCCGAGTTCTTTTCAGATACCTCAAGATGCACTTTACGGCAGTCCAATGGTCTTTCCCGGGATTACTTTGATATCTTGCCACCATGCCCACAGCAAAGCAAATATCCGGTCTCGTACACAGCATTGCATACATAAGGCTTCCTACGGCCGAAGCGTATGGAACACCTTTCATGTCATCTATCTCCGCTTGCGTCTTAGGGATCATTTCTTTCGATAGATGGATTCCGTGCCTAAAAGGTACAAAACCTTTCTTGGAATCTTGCATGCTGAAACGCTTCAAAACAGTGTCAATGTATGAAGCTTGCGATAAGCCCAACATCCTCTTCTTGCGATCGCGAGTGATTTTGATCCCAAGGATGTGACCGGCTTCCCCTAAGTCCTTCATATCAAATTGTTTTGACAGTCATACCTTTACGTCTGACAATACCTTTACATTGTTTCCAATGAGCAGAATATCGTCTACGTATAATACTAAGAATACCACCGCAGTTCCGTCACACTTCTTATACACACAACTTTCGAACTTGTTTTGATCAAACCCATAAGACTTAATCACTTGATCAAAACACTGGTTCCAAGTACGCGATGCTTGCTTAAGTCCGTAAATGGATCTCTTGAGCTTGCATACGAGATTCTCTTGGCCTTTTTCAATGAAACCTTTGGGCTGTTGCACATAGATATCTATCCCGTCAAGACTTCCGTTAAGGAAAGCCGTCTTGACATCCATTTGCCAGATCTCGTAATCTAGGTGCGCAGCGATCGACAAGAGAATACGGATGGACTTAAGCATAGCTATAGGCGAAAAGGTTTCCTCATAATCGATCCCTTCTTTCTGAGTATACCCTTTGGCCACAAGCCTTGCTTTGAAGGTTTCAACCCTTCCGTCCGGTCCTCTTTTCCTCTTGTACACCCACTTGCATCCAATGGGTTCTACCCCACTGGGTGGCTCGACCAACTCCCACACTTGATTATGATCCATCGAACCCATCTCGGCTTCCATTGCCGTTTGCCACGACTCCGCGTCTTTGTCTTGGATTGCCTCGTCGTACGTCCATGGGTCTGATTCAACACCGGGAACCAAATCCGAAGATTCTCCTATCCCCATGAATCTCTCGGGTTGCCTAGGAACCCTCCCACTACGATGGGGTTCCGGTTGTGAAGATGTGACGTGTGGTACATCATCTTGTATACTTGGTATCGAGGTTTGATCTCTCAATTCTTCTAAGGTAATTTCACTTTTAGGTTTCCGATTGTTCATATAGTCTTCCTCCAAGAATTTAAAGTGTGTACTTATCACGGTCTTTTGATCCTTGGGACTATAGAACATACACCCTTTCGTTCCCGCAGGGTATCCTATAAACAGCCTTAATTCCGAACGTGGATCCAACTTACCGGCTTCCTTGTCTAGCACGTATGCCGGACAATCCCAAATCCGCAAATGTCTTAGACTGGGCTTGCGCCCGGTCCACAATTCCATCGGGGTTTTAGGAACTGATTTGGATGGCACCAAGTTTAGAATATAAGCCGTCGTTTCCAAGGCGTTACCCCAAAACGACTTGGGTAAATCCGAATAACTCATCATGGATCTGACCATCTCTAAAAGAGTCTGGTTCCTTCGTTCCGCCACACCGTTCTGTTGAGGGGTTCCCGGTGCGGTCAACTGGGATACGATCCCTTCGTCCAATAGGTAGTTCAAGAATTCATCGCTGAGGTATTCGCCTCCACGATCTGATCGTAGAAACTTGATACTCTTTTCCCTATGTTTCTCGGCTTCGGCCTTAAACTCTTTAAACTTTTCAAAAGTTTCAGACTTATGCCGCATAAGGTAAATGTACCCATATCTTGAGTAATCGTCGATGAAGGTAACGAAATACTCATACCCCATTCTCGCTTTGATCGTCATTGGACCACACACATCGGTATGAACGAGTGCTAACACTTCTGTGGCTCTATTCCCCTTGGCTCCAAATGCCCTCTTGGTCATCTTACCCTCTAAACAGGATTGACAAGTTGGAAACGGCTCGACTTGGAGCGATTCCAAGGATCCGTCTTTCACCAATCTCTCTATCCGCTTTAGATTAATATGACCTAGTCTAAGATGCCATAGAAGTGTTTCGTTCATCTCCGAAGAACGCTTTCTTTTATTGCTCGAAATGATCGACGTGTTATTAGATTCATTATTTGAGTGGTGTGCACACTTAATCGTATAGAGATTGTTTACCAACGTTCCATGACATATAACATCATTCTTAAAAGAAACAGTAACAACTTTATTAAAAGTAACTGAATATCCATCAAAAAACAACTTAGAAACCGAAATTAAATTCTTCCTAAAGTTCGGAACGTATAAAACATCTCTTAAAATTAAAACTCTATCTTCAAAAGATAGGTGCACGACTCCCACTGCTTCGGCTGCCACTCTCGTAGCATCCCCCAAAGTGATTGTGATCTCATTCTTGCTAAGTCGCCGGGTTAGCTGGAACCCCTGAAGAGTGAAACAAATATGATCAGTTGCCCCGGTATCCACTACCCAAACGTGGGCAGCATACGCTGCAACGTATGTTTCAACGACTAAAGCATGAGACTTACCTTTCTTTCCACCCTTCTTAGGCTTAGAACAGGTCGCCCTCCAATGTCCCTTCTCACCACAATTAAAGCATTTACCCTTAGCAGCTTTCTTTCCACCTCCTTCTCCCTTTGCCTTGGGTTTCGCAACGGTTGGATTTGCTTGGGTCTGGCCCTTCGTCCTCTTCCTCTTCTTCCCTCCCTTGGGACCCGAAGAGGAAGACGGGCCGTTTGCCACCATAGCAACGGTTTGGTGATCCATTAGAGTCTCCGCCGATACCAAAGCTTGCAAGAGCTCGGACAAACTATTTGCCCGGTCATTCATTTGATAGTTCAACTGAAACTGCTCAAAGCTCTTTGGCAGAGAATGGAGAACGAAATCGACCTTAGTAGGGAGGTCAAATTCCGCACCAAGTACTTCCAACTTGTTGAGATAACCCATAATCTCGATTACGTGATCCCTTACGGGCGTACCTTCCACCATTTTCAACGAAAGCATCTTTCGCATGGTGATTTGCCTAGCCATACGGTTCTGATGTTGAAACATCGCTTCAAGATTTTGCATTATCTCAGAGGCGGTCTCCATGTGTTGGTGTTGGTGTTGCAACACATCTGACATTGAAGCCAGAATAGTACACCTAGCCATCTCATCGGAGTCAAACCAACTCTTATGCTCTTTCTTGTCCGCTTTCGTGGCATCTTCGGCAGGCTCTTGGGGCTTAGGAGTAGTAAGTACCCACTTGTGGTGTTGAGCGGTTAGGACAATATTGAGGTTACGTTTCTAATCAACATAGTTCTCACCAACAAGTTTGTTATCTTTAAGTATACTAAACAGTGGATTAAAAGGTTGCGACATGATGAACTGGGAATAAAACATACATTCATATCAATATCTAAAAAAATACGAAATTATCACATAATTCGATCACATCAATTATATTGAAACCTTAAAACAATATAATCATGCATCAGCCAACATCTCGAAACAATTTAAATGCGCCACGAGGGGTGGTCTATACATTTAAACACATTCAAGCGGATTACAAACTTAAAAGTTACAAATCCTTAATTCAAAATTAATAGTTGGCTCCCACTTTGACCACATAAAAACTGACAGAGACTCCGAGGGGAGTAAGTTAATATCAATTCTCTATGCCTAAGTAATAACCATAATTAAATACAGGATTATTATTTCGCTTTGAGCAAGCCACTCGTGGTGAGGGTCAATACCGCCACTAGTAATAATCCACAATCATCCTTTCGGAATTTATTCATGTGAAATCCGTTCTTTTGGCCGATCCGAGGGGGAAATGTATTCCAAAAGAACTTCACAAATAAATAAATTATGGAGGTCAAAATAATCCAATTTTAATATCCAGAATAAAATTGCGATTATTAAAAACATACTTAGTAATTTTCGAAAGTAAGGTTTTTCTTGGACAATTAAATTCATGCAAACACATATTAACAAATAATAATAGGTGCACGAAATAAAACATCCATCAAAACAAAATTAAACACATTGGAGCACTCAAATCCAATTGTCACGGTTTAATTTCTTCACGTCTTGATGCGAAAAATCGTCCTTGTTGCTTTTCGACGTTCGTCTCGACGTGCTCCCACTCGAACAGCAACACTTCATCAAAAACAACATCGTTTGGGGTTCGAGACGACGTTTAAAATCACACGGAAAAAAAACACGAACCGAAAAAATTCCACGGCCCGAGATACAGCGCGCGTCGGCCCACGAAGTGGGCCCGCGCGCTTCCCGGCCCAAAAGGTGCCGAAACGCTGCCCGAAGCGCGCCGAAGCGCAGCCCCGAGGCGCAGTCGAGGCGCTGCACGGAGGCGCGCCGAGGCGCCGCCCGGAGCGCCCCGAGGCGCTGCAGCCTCGCGCCCGAGGCGCGCGCGCGGTGCGCGCGGCGCTGGCCACCCGTCGCGCACGACGTGCGCCGTGCACCCCCGTGCGCCATTTTTTTTTCGCCGTTCGTCCTCGTTTTCTTCACCCCTTGCATGATTTTACGTCCATACATGCGCCAAGCTTGTATGCGTCGTCCGGGTACGCCGTTTTTAATTCTTCATTCTTCGTCACGATCCGGTTACAATTTATTTTTACAAAATAATAAATACTAGATCTAGACTAGTCTATTACAATGACCGAATCAAAATAAAAACAACTAATCTACTCGTGGATTTTCTCACGAGAAAAACGAATTCGAACGAATCGAATTAAAAAACAATTAATTCACACACATGAAATTAACAACATTAAAACCATGACAATTGGATACCTGCAAAAAAGATCTAACAATTCTACTATCCAATTTCAATTTAATGTTTAACAATTTAAATTTCAATTTAAAATTCAGAGCCCGAAACCGTGGCTCTGATACCAGTTGTTGGGAAAATAGGGGTGTCCGGAATCTATTCGGGATGAAATTTAAATACGAATTTAAATACAATTATTACTAGCATGAATTAATCCTAATTAATTCAAATAATAATTCCAACAACTAATTATCATCATGCATGTTAAATTAATTTCACATATTAACTAGGCGGAATAAACAAGTAAATATGCGATTAACGTACCTCTTGTAGTATTGGCCTTTGGATATACGGGACAATTGTAATCTCGTTCTAACAACCCAAAGCCTTCTCAAGTATTTCCCTTTTTACCTCACTTGATCGCCGGTGGGAGACGCTTTCAAGTAATTTAATAAACTAAGGAAAAAGAAAAATATCTATGCTTCTTGATTTTTCCAACACATGGAATTATGTACTTGGGGATGAAATAATCATCCCCTATTTATAAAGAGTAATGGCCAAAAATTGTAATATTTTATGGGCCTGGAGAAAATCTTTTCTTAGACTCTAAGAAATCTTGAATATATCCCATATATTCTTTTCTCCATAATAAAATATTCCACAAAAATCTTACTCTCCTAAATATAAGGTGTAATTTTCGAAATTAATTAAGAGTGAATCCAAGATTTGGATCTTCTTGAATATATGAGATAATCTTGTATTCCAAGAATACTTATCCTCCATAATATCTTTCCAAGAAAATCAACAAAATCTAATCTCTCCTATTACCTTAATTTTCGAAAATTATAGAATAAAATCAGCAAGATATAATCTTTTTATTTTAATCACCTTATTATTATTGGGCTACTTAATGGGCTACTTGAGGGGCCTTAAGGAGAATTAAGATTGGACCTCCTAATGGACTTCTGAATTTCAATATTGAGCCCCAATATAATTCAATCCATTAATATTAATTATTACCACTAATAAATTAATATTGTACTATCCATCTTAATCCATATTACGATAATATGGGCTCCCGGTTATTATTTCCCGCGTTTAAGATTATCAAGTCCATTAATTAATTAAGCTTCTGAATAGCTTTAAATTAATTAACATCTTTCACCTTGGAGTAAAGACAGTTCAACATTATTATTCGTACCGAAGAAATTAATTCTTCACTTGCAAGATTTGGTACAATAAAACTTCTGAGCCCACCAAGGGGACTAATCACACGAGCCGTACTCGCACGCGTTTCTCCGTATTAAATCTTAGCAATCGTCGTATGATTAATATTACTGCCCAAGACACAAAGTTCGAAGTCGCAATGATTCTCACCCAACATGAATCAAAGCAGTAACTATTAAGCACACACGGTCCTATTTAAGTGACGGAGATTAAGAAATCAACAACCAATGAGGTCTAATTCTTCACCTTTCATAACAGAAGAATTTATCCTCGTTGTAGGATCTCTTCAACACATACTAAATGTGCTAGTGCAATCTCTTAGTCAAGACAGACCAATCTGAGCCTTACACATCGACCTTTCACGGCGGTTTGTTCAATTCCACCTAGGTCGTGAAAATGTACGTTTAGTTACAAGTAAACTGTTAATGTTGTCTTCCGTGATCGGGTATCACCACATTAACTACAATGTAACATGTACTATATATTGAACGGTTTGCAATAGAAATTCAACATTCAATCATAACTAAAGCAAATGCGATAAAAGAATTATTCTCATAAAATGAGTGTTTGATACACGAGTTATACAAAGTAAAAGCATACTTTCACGTATAACTCCAACACCTCCATCATGAGCTCCTTTGCTTCCTTCTCATCCCCAAGTGTTATGGGTCTCAACTCCTTTTCACCTTTATCTGGAGGGGTCTTACCAAACACTTTCTGGAATTTGGACTTTTTCTTCTTAACTCCTCCTTTTCCTTCCAACTGGATCACGTCCACACTTTTCACTTCTTCATCCTTCAACTTCTTCACTTTATCCCTATCATCATAATCACGATCATAATGCACATTGGTTAAATCATCAAGTGAAGGATTATAAAATTCATGAATATGAGAAGGATTAGGGATAGGAGGTGTGTCTTTAACACTAGGATCAATGGCATCCATGCAATACAAACTCTCATCCTCCTTCGGGTTCTTCATGGCTTCATATAGGGAAATCTTCACTTCTTGATCATCAACCTTCAATGTAATCTTCCCATTTGCCACGTCTAGCACCATCCCCGCCGTAGCTAAGAACGGTCTTCCCAAGATCAGGGGCACGTGCTCATCTTCCTCCATCTCTAGCACTACAAAGTCGGCTGGAAAAATGTGATCTCCAACTCTCACTAGGACGTCTTCAACCACACCTTGAGGTCTAGTAATAGACCGATCGGCAAGTTGAAGCGTCATCATTGTGGGTTGAAGTTCACCACCTTCCAACTTCTTGAAAAGCGACAAGGGCATCAAATTAATGCTCGCCCCGAGGTCGCACAACGCTCCTTTCTTGATCCCGTTTCCGATATCACAAAGAATAGTGAAGCTCCCGGGATCCTTCAGCTTTAGAGGAAGCGCCTTGTGCACTAATGCACTCACCTCGTGGTTCAACTGCACCAACTTCGGCTCATCCACTCGCCGTCTTTTCGCGATCAGGTCCTTCAGAAACTTCGCATAGTTGGGCATCTGTTCCAAAGCATCATAAAAAGGGATATTAATATGCAATTGTTTAAACACATCAAGGAACTTAGCGAATTTCTCATCAAGCTTCTTTTTCATGAAGCGTTGTGGATATGGGACGGGTATCGCAGATTTGGGTACCCCCCATTCATCTTTCTCGGTTTCTTTCACTTTCTCCCTTGCTTCCTTTGTCTTCTTCCACTTAGGAACTCTCTCACCCTTCTCAATGCCTTCCTCTTCAAGCTCTTTGCTCGCTTGAGTGCTTTCACCCTCAACCTTCTTCTCAATCCCTTCACTTTTTATCCCATTCTCAACAGTAACACCTCCATCTTTCTTGTGTTCTCTTTCCCCCATCTCAACTTCCCCTTGGGGCATCTCAGAATCAGCAGGCATCTGAGGACCTTCATAGTTGGTTCCACTTCTAAGCTGGATCGCCTTGCAATGCTCTTTCGGGTTCCCTTCCGGCATGGAAGGATATTTTCCCGGCTCTCTATCCAACGACTTTGCAATCTGGCTCATCTGGAACTCTATAGAAGTGAACCTTTGATTGTTCTCTTGTTGAGTTCTAGTCCACTCAACGTTCATCTTCTGGAGCTCTTGATCACGTTGATCACCCTTTTTATGCAACTATTTCACATCGTACTCCAAGGATGACAACCTCTTACTTCCTTCCTTCACCTTCTGTAGAATAGCTCTCAACATCTCCTCTGTTGATGCACCGCCTTCTCCACCAGGAGGTTTAGAACCTGGGTCAACACCTGCAGGAACAATAATACCAGCTTTTGGGTTAGCATATGAGAAATTCTCATTCTTCCTCCATGTGTTTTGAGGAGGCTGCTGGCCTCCTTGAAATCCTTGTGTGTTCCTCCATTGATTTTGAGGCGGCTGTGGCCCTGGAGGTGCAAATGGCTGACCATAAGAAGGTCTTCCAAACTGATTTTCACCTTGGTAGCCATTCTGATTGTAATACGGATCTTCCATGTAATTGGCTACCTCTTGCTGTCCACTTGGCTGGTCTACTCTATCATTCTCTGCTGCATGCTCTCCAACTAAATTCTTCCCCAACTCGAGGTTGTTGATCTTCTCCATCATGACATCAACAGCCTTCTCGTTCCTTCACCCTCTTCAACCTGATGAACTCTCTAAAAATCTGGATCTCCATTCCAAGCCCCGGCATTCGTGACAATGTTGTCCACGATCTCTCTCACCTCTCTATGCCTTGATTCAGGAATGCTCCGCCCGCACAGGCGTCTAAATGGTCTTGCCCCACCTTGTTGGCACCACTGTAGAAGAATGCCATAATATCTCCCTCATTGTACCCATGCTGCGGCACTCAATCAATATATTTGAGTATCTCTCCCACGCTTGGCGTAAATCCTCTTCTTGCTTCTGGCGGAAGGAAGAGATCTCAATCCTTGCTTTGATCGTTCTGGATGGAGGGTAGAATCGCTTGAGGAACAGACGCTCGAGCTCAGCCCATGTGGTTACACCTCCCCGTGGGAGCGTGTTATCATACCACTCTTTAGCTATTCCCGTCAGTGAGAATGGGAACAGCCTAAGCCTCTTGGCATCTTCAGACATGCCATTATAATTGAATGTGGAGGCTATCATGAGAAAACTCCTTAGGTGAGTGTGAGGATTCTCCTTCCCGGTCACCCCCTTGAACTGATTCTCGGTCAGCAGCTTTAGAATTCCTGGGGAAATCGAGAAGTTATTTGCCTCAACAGGAGGCAATGCCACTCCATCATAGTACCGATGTGGCTGCGCTGCAAACCTCCCTCGAATAGCCATATTGTGATCTACGTTCTGAGGAACGTGTTGAGGATTAGCAGCAGGTACTGGTACTTGTTGGGGTGGTGGTGGGTAAACAGGTGGTTGATTATAGACTGGAGGTGGAGGATACGGGTATGGTGGGTAAGGATAAGGTGGGTAAGGGTATGGTGGATAGGGTAAGTTGTTTTGTGGTATGCTAGGATTTGGGTAAGCAGGGTTGTTATGAGGATTTTGGACCATGTTATGAGCTGGACTATTTTGGTTCTGAGTACCCGGGTTTTGGCTCTGGCTCTCTCCTAACAGATCTTGATTCTTGCTGGTATTGCCATCAGTGCCGTCAACCCGGTTCAATGCCTGATTGAACTCATTCTCGGCATCATCCAACTCATTAGTGATGTCCATCGGTTCTTTCCCTCTGGCAGCGTTCATCCTTCTTAAGAAGGCTCAGTTCCTTCTAGCTATCGTCTCAGGGTCCAACGGTATTCTCTATTCGCTCGTATTGCCTTGTGAGCGTGTTTTCATAAACCTGACACACTAGAAGAAGGATCAAAACGCAACTGCTGAATAAATAAAAATAAAAATAAAATAGAAAAGAAAGCACTCACTACTAACTACTAAGCTATCGACAAGTCCTATTAAAAAAGCATACAACGCCATCCCCGGCAACGGCGCCATTGACTTGAAGCGATGATACTAGCTTCTACTATTAGCTTCCCCGCAAGAGTACGGGTTCACTGTAGTATGAGTAAGTATAATGACTAAGTATTATCGAACCCACGAGATGGAGTGTATGCGAATAGATCCCTGAAGATCTACGCGTCGTAGCTAATATGAGTGTAATGTTGTTTTTGGGTTTTTAAAAGATTAATTAAAACTACACTAAACTAAAGAATTAAAGAAGCGAATTAACTAAGGGTTGTTTTCTAATGAGAGATGGTGATGCTCAGGATAGGAATCCCTACGTATACTAACGGAGCAGGTACATAATCAAAATAACCGTGACGCGCAAGAATTAACCTAAGTAAAAGAATGCAAGATGAAAGCTCAAGATTTTAAACCCTAATACTTTATCCTAACACTCGACTTCACTAATCTACTAACAAGTTAATAGATTGTGCTTTATAAATGAGACCCTAATTTAACTAAGGTGATGCGGTCGTCCTCCTTCGCTAAACTGGTAGATGAATTAACCCTTCCTAAACCCTCTAGTTAAGTTTACTCGTTGTTAAAGAGTGATACAGTCGTCCTCTCTCTAACACTTTTCGAACGAAATTCAAAGGCAAAGTCTAGATTGATTTTAAGTATTCATTAATCAAGAGAATTAAAACCTAACGTCACGAGTTACCCTAATTACGTGCCCACAACCTACTTCTACGAGTTCATCCTACCCCAAGCATGCAAGGGTTTTAGCCTAACATGGTGGTTTGAATAATAAAAGCAATCACAAGAACAATAATCATATGCATAATTAAATTAACGAAAGAAATCAAGAACATAAACGAAAGAACAAATTAAAGTCTCTAAAGAAATATATATAAATCTGAAAAACTAGGGTTTATCGTCTCAAAGAGTAAAGAAAGAAAGAATTAATCTAATACGTTCAAAAGAAATACTAAAACTAAGAATTCGTAAATTAAAACCTCGATTACAACGTATAAAACTCTTCCAATCTCCTTCCCAAACTTTCTCCTCACTCAAAATATGTAAAAATATGTGTTGGTATCTGGTGATATGCTTGGAAAAGGGTATAAATAGGCTTGGGATCGAATTTGGGTGTTCATGGGCCAAAATACGCGTCAAGATTGAGTATAGGTCGAGTAAAACTACTCGACCTGTTGCATCTCGAGTGCACTACTCGAGTGCCCGAGTAGTGACTACTCGAGCGACTCAGCTCGAGTACTTTTCGGCAGCTGTACACATGTTCGTAAAATCTTCATATCTCCTCAACCGGGAGTCCGTTTTGGCTGATTCAAAGTCCTACGAACTCCTCTTTTCACCCTCTATCCATCTATGAAAACCAAAGAGACAAATTCATCAGTTTATAAAAATGATACTCAAATGACTCCAAACTCTCATAAAAAACACTCAAAACATGGGCAAATCGGGCACCAAAACATAACAATTTCACGCCTAATCAGGGGGCAAGGCCTATTTGAAGCATAGATCAAGATCGAACTCCAACCATAGCCAGAGCCCAATCTTGGGGGCAATTGTTATAGCAGGAATATTCTCGCCTGACAGGAGGTCAGATTCCCGAAGATACACTGACCCGACAAGATCAAGAGCCTACATCAGGCAAGAATATTTAATGTACTATAGATCTACTATTGATCGTTAGATTAATAATTGTAATAAATCCCTAAAATAAAGGGTTGAGACGAGTTTGTGGTCACTTTTGGGCCTTTGAGGGTGAACCTCTATAAATAGAAGGTCACCCCTCATTGTAAGGGTACACATTTCCCTCATTCATCATATATGCAAAAAGCTCTCATATTCAAGGGATGAGCACGGTTCTTCCCCTATCGTTCGTGTGCGTTTACAATGATTGTTTGTCGGGAATACCTAAATAGTCAAAATACACTTATTCCTACGAAAATGCCCGTCAACACCCATGTTCTACATTCTTCCTTGCCCCTTCCCCACTTCATTCTTCCCTGCCAGATACCGCCGTACACTGCCAAAAGTTTTTTCGGTGCTGCTCCCACCATCAACCGACGACTTTACGGTCTACTCTCTTTGCTTCGTGTCTCAATGAAATCCAGTGTTGTGTGTCGAATTTTCATCTTGGGAAGAAGACAAGAGCCTCTCTGGATGTTGCACTTCTTGAAGGTAAGAACAACGAAGAACTTGCAACAGCTTTTCTTCACAAAGAAAATGACTGCATTGTTGATTTATGTGGGCATGATGCCCTAATATTTCAATTTGGGCAAGTAGTGTGTTTCATCGATGAGATTTCGACAAACAATAGTTTCGAGAAAAAATGTTTGCTTAAAATTTTCGAACCTGATTTTTCAAAAAATTGTTAGAATTTTGAAAAAAAAAATTGCTGAAACCCTAACCATTTTTCGAAAAATCAGTGTCGGGCATTTTTTTTTTTTTTTTGAAAAAGTGTAAGAATAATAACAACACACTTGTCATCGAATTTGTAAGGTTGCAACACCGCCATAAGAAAGATAAAATGGTGGTGCAACCACAAGAATATTTCCAACGCCAGTATTGCAGCGCCGGCTCCGACTCTTCCATAACTTCTTGCGTTGATTTGTGACTATTGGATTTCTTGTTGGATGTACTAAATTTGCGGCATTTTATTTTTTAAATAATAAGGGCATGAGAGTCATTTAATAAATATATTATAATAATATACAAATTGGGTGGAGGTATCTAATAAATATGGAGGGGTATATAGTTGGACCCAATCATTAATTAGGTCTACATATGTGATAAGTTGGGCTCTCTGGGTCTAGTACCAAGGCCCAAATTATATAAAGTTCATGTTTTTTAATACACTCCCAAAAAAAATGTTTGGAAATAAAAAGGAAAAACTTAACAATTTTTTTCCATATATACACAGACCAACTCTTTTTTTTTTTTTTTTTTAACATTGAATAGAAAAGGTTTACGAAATCAATACTTCGTTTTTTAATGGGTTAATTTCATATTAATTCACGACATTTATACTTAGTATCAATTTAATCACGAACTTTTAGATTTTTGTAAAAAAACTCAATCTTTGATATTTGTTGCAATTTGATACACGTTCTTTTTTTCGGCCGGCAACTGATGATGTGGCTTGCCGGAGCGTGTGTCATCTTGCCACGTAAGATTATACATGTTTATTTTATTTATTTTTTAAATTCACATCACAAGTAATACTTACAATTTAAAAATTTAAATAGCAACCAAATAAATTAAACAACCAACATAAATTATATATAATATTTCTCTTTACGTTCTTAGTTTTGAGATTCATTTTGTTGTTGTTTAATTTATTTGGTTGCTATTTTAATCATAAGTAGAAATATGTTATTTAAATGGTAAGTGTTATTTATGATATGAATTTAAAAAATAAATAAAATAAACATGCGTAATCCTACGTGGCAAGATGACACACGCTCCGGCGAGCCACATCATCGGTTGCCGGCCAGAAAAAAAAAGTGTGTATCAAATTGCAACAAATATCAAAGGTTGGGTTTTTTTACAAAAATCTAAAAGTTCATGATTAAATTGATATTAAGTATAAAGACCGTGAATTTATATGGAATTAACCCTTTTTTAATTTAGGTAATAGAAGATATTATGGGACAAAGGGAGGAGGAGGGAGCAATATTTATAATAATTTGATAATTCTAAAATATGGGGCCATTTTTTAGGCGACGAAAAGTCATCGGTGAAGCTGGATATTATCAATCATAATTCAGACTTTTAACTTATTCATGTGATAAAGTCAAATGGAAGGGGCCAGCGTGGAAGAAATTTTGATCCCTAGTCATATTCACGAGACACTTTCTTCTTGTGTGAATTGTGATCGTCTCATGTTGGATTATCAAAATTTATTAGATAAAAGAAAATTAGATATTAAAAAAAATTGGTGTATAAATATACTCAAAAATTTGTACGAGACGTAATATTAAAAAAATGTATTTTTTTAAAATTGAATATTACAAAAACTTTTAAAAGTACTACGTCAAAATGTGAGGTGATTTCATAAAAGACTTGCTCATGATTATGAGGATAAAATTGTTATAAATATATTATAACTAGAGCGTACCCACGCGAATTTCGCGTACTGAAAAAACATATTATATTTATTTTCTGTAGACATTTAATATAAGAGTATTTTTGTTTAAAAAATTTCGAGGTATATACAATAAATTATGGGGTTTGTTTAGCTATGGTCCGTGCCCTTCACTAAACTCTATATGTATATCCTACAAACTAAATAATTAAAAAAAACATCAAAATTCACATAAATTAATAACAATTATGGAATAACATTACTTAGACTAATAATTTAATAATAATCAATTTCCATTTCAATATTGAATAATTTATAAATTAATCAACATTATTAGTTATTGAGAGTATACGGTAAGAAATTAATTTATATAAGAAACAATACAAAATTTGAAATAAACTTTAAAGTTACAAATACCCGTTCATCGATCAAAATGAGTTCTAAGTAGAACTTGTCTCTATTAAAATCATTGAAAAATATTGTCCAACTTTTTCAATCCTAACTTTAACGGTCAATTTTTTGCTCTAACTCTTGATATTAGAAATCAGAGAAAATTGAGGTGTCATACTCTTGAAATCTAAAATGAGATTTAAATTACAACAATTAAACCATCATAATTATTCAGATAAAAATACATGGTATAATTAAATTTATTATTTGTGCACATGAAGAATATTTAAACTGAACGATGTAGAGCATAAATCAACAATCATTATTACATTCATATTGATATTGATATTTAAATCTAATCAAATTGTGAACACTTAAAATGATGAATTTAATTATAAAATAAATATACTAATAACAATAGATATATAAATAACTAACAATTGATGGGAGAAATCTCAGCAAAAGAGTGGAACAAATGAAACTTTGATGTGAAAAAATGAAACACAATATGCTCTTATTTATAATAAAAAAAAAATGCATGCAATATTATATCTTGTCCATAATAAGAATATATCACATAAGAATATTCTTTGGAATATATAACTATATATCTTTTATTTTAGGAAAAAATAATCGAACATTATATTATACTATATATACTAACTCAAACTTAGAAATGATAAATTTAGATTCATTCAATAAGTAGATCATATTTAATTACATTAAGGTTTGGAAAAATTATGATTTATAATAAATTTTAAAAATAACTAAATAAGAAAATGGAAAAAATATCTATTTGCATTAATTATGCAGATATAAATTAATAGTTTAGATTTAATGATATAGAACGAAGGGTCGAGATTAAAAGTTTAACCAACTTTTAATGAGAGCACAATATTTCAAAATGTAGAGATTTGAGACATGCCACATCAGCCTAAGAATAAGGTGGTGTTGACACATCATCTTGGAGAGGTTTGAGAATATATTATTATAAGATTATGGACATTACTTGGAGGATAAGATACTTAATAGGCCGAGATGCCTAATGAGCTTTTAGGGTTATATCCTTATCACTATTATAAATAGATCGTTGATCATTGTATTTTTTACACTTAGATATATAGTAAAACCCTCCTGGCTTGGTACGCCACCAGATGTAGTCATTTATGACGAACTGGGTAAACAAATTTGTATTTTTACGTTCTTTATTTTACAATAAAAATAATATTCTATTTGTCCATGAAAAATAGTCCATGCTATTGTAAGTCCCAAAAAAAAAATGGTTCACTACTTCACTTTTTTAAAATGAAAATATTTTAGACTATCAACAACAAACTTATGGCCACGGTTATTAGCACTAGCCTCTTGGTTAAAGACACTACCACTATAAACTCATATATACAAAATGTCAATAATGCCCTTAATGAATTCCCTCCAAAATTAGTGTAGTAAATACACTTCCCCAGTTTTTCAACAATTTTTTTTAAAGTTAGGTTTTTAAAATCTTGAATATGATGATGTTTATTGTATTTGAATTTTTTTATGCATTTCTTTATTGTTTGAGAGTGTTAATTCGAATGGGTGTGATAATGTTGTTGTTGTTTGATCATATTGAGTGTTAAATTTTTGAAAAACCGTGACTTCAATTTTCATGCCTGGTTTGCCGAAACTAGTATAAAATTTCGGAAATAAAAATCGAAATTTATCTAAAATTTTGAAAAAATATTCCGAAATTTATGTTCGGCCGTGTTTTCCGATTTTTAATGCAAATTTCGAAAAAAATTGTTGAACATTTGTTCAATTTTCGACACAAAATTTCGAATATAATGTTTCGGAAAAAATATATGAATTTTATTCAATATTTTGGCAAATATTTTCGAAAAATTTAAGAATTTTCGAGTTTTTTTTTTAAAGAAAATATATGTTTTAAAATTCCGAGCTTTCTGTTTGGAATTTTTTTGAGAAAAAATGAGAAATTTTCGGCAGTTTTTTTTCGAAATTTAATGAAAAACTCTAAAAAAAATTTCAAACATTTATTTGCTATGTAAAAGGTCTTTTTTTCACAACCAAAATTAAACCATCCATTAAAGTACTCATAACCTGGGCCCAAACTTATTTACTTTTATACACAATACTAGATGAGATCCCGTGTATTACGAGAAATTTTCTGTTAAATTTAGCACTACAACAATATTATATTTATATATATATAAATTAATATTTTAATCAAATAAGAATATAATTATATAATAAATATATCAAACTAATATATATATATATATATATATCTTGTATAATTATATTATTTAAATTAATTAATGGTAATTGGAATCATAAATACACGAATTTCTCAAATATAGTGAGAATAAAACAATCAAATAAGTAAATATGAATAAGTTAAGCAAATATTAAATTTCAAATAATAAGAATTGTTAAATGTAAGTTATCAATTAAATTTAATTCTCTTGTTTGAAATATTCACAAATTGACAATTCCTAAATTATGATTTTTTTTTTTTTTAAATAATAGTATGATACATAAGTTGATAGATTTATAGACTTAAGTTAAATAGTTATCTAACATATGTAATGATTTACAAATTGGCATAGTGTCTAAGTAACATAGAAGTTAAAAGAGAGATGAAGGTTCAAACCTATGTTACTACCTTTTTTTTTTTTTAAATAAATTGAATTTACATTAAGATGTCACATGTATGAACATATGGAATACGATCTAATATGACAATAACACGTCATCCAAAAAAATCTCAAACTTAATGAGAATACGACACATCATTCAAATCAATATAAAGACGAAACATCATCATATTAAACTCCCTATTAGTATAATAAGGGATATTTACTTTTTTAAAACTCGCGCAATAGACAACAAGGCTAGTTGAACGGAGTAGTAATTTATCATAACTTGTATGAGTAAATTGCGTCAAATCCCCTTATAGTTTGAAATATCGGCAAGAAACCCTCTTGTGCTTTAAAAATTGCATGAGACCTCCTTGTGGTTTTATAAATATAATACTACAGGAAAATAATGATTTGCCTACGGAATTTTTCCAACAAAAAATGCGTAGTAAGAATTGTCAACGAAATTTTCTAATTATGAAAACAACTATATTTCCCAACCTAGAAACAACTTGTCTACGGAATTAATTTGCCTATAAAATAAAATTTCTAGGTATAATTACCTACTAGTCACTTGTCTACAAAAATTTACCTACAACACAATTTACCTATGGAATTTCTGTAGGCAAATTATTTTGTAGGCGTGGAAGGAAGATGCCTATGCAATTAAAAAATTTTGTAGGCAATTCAGAGGCAATCCTCACTACGAATTTTTTTGTTAGAAATTTTGTAGCCATATTGACAATTTTCGTAGACAATTTTATGTTTTCTTGTAGTGTAACATGAAACCCCTTTGTGCTTTGAAATATCGGCAAGAAACCCTCCGGTGCTTTAGAAATTGCATGAAATCTCCTTGTGGTTTTATAAATATAGCATGAAACTCCCTTGTGGTTTATAAATATAGATTGAAACCCTCCCGTGATTTATAAATATAGCATTAAACCCCCAATTCTGTTAAGATTAATAGTAGTGTGTAATTCACGCACACTTCATGTGAATTTTAATGGGTTTCTTCTTATTTTTTTAATGTATTGACACAATTATTCCTCCATTAACTAAATTAAATGCTCCTTCTATTAAGAATTTTTTTAAATCTTTTATAATCTTATGCTTTTATATAGTTAATTTATTTAATAATTATTGTCTATAAAATATTATAAATAGACGAGAAGTGTAAAATACTTTTAAAAAGTCCTCTTTATATCTAATTATATATTAATATACTAGCATTTAGTAAATAATTTGTAGTTAGAAATATTAAAAAAAATACAAATAAAATATTGGAACGTGCTCTGGACACTTCTCGTTCTAAAGAAAATCAGCAACAATAAATTTCTTCTTTGTCAGGTCTTTGTATGTTCACAATAAGCAAGTTTTTTCAAGAAATTCACATATTAAAAAAAAAGAAATTGTATAAATTATGAAATTTTATTTGGAGACAAACTCTAATTTGCATTTAGGTGTTTTATGAAAGAATGTCAACATGTCAGAAGTATATAATAGGTTATATGGGTTAAAAACTAACGCTATTAATTTTTTTTTAAAAAAATCTTGTACTATATTTATAAAATTACAAGGAAGTTTAATATAATTTTTAAAGTATAGAGAAGTTTCACGCCGATTTTCTAAACCAGAAAGGAATTTGATACCTTTACCCCAACTTGTATTGGATTTACGTTGTGCGCCGTAAAATTTTTCTTTAAACATCATATAAGTTGGATAATTCTGCATGACGAAGTAATTATACCGTTAAAATGATGCGCTTTTATTTGACTTCTAAAGAACAAATTGAAGCTGCTTATTTTATGTGGAATTGTCAACATTCAAAGACTTTAGCACGCGCAAAAACCGACAATGATGTTTCACTGGCAGAAATTTACTCTGCACAAAAATAAAAAATTACATACGGAATTAAGAATGGCCTACAAGCTATGTTTTAAAACCGGAAGCGGACGTTGACCCGGTCTGCCTTAGCGCTTTTGGTCGGACCGGGTTCAACCGGGTCTAACCGTTTTCAAAGCGGTTGAACCGATATGATGTTATAATTATATAATATATAATTATATATTATCATTTATATTTTTCCCCCTTATAATAATACATTCTATGAACAAATTAATTTGTAAAAATGTAGCTATATCAAATTAAATTAAGTTTTCTAGATTAGGATATGTGATTAATTTGGAGAAAAAGTAAAATGTTATATTCATTAAGATTATTATATATGCTTATACAGGGTGAACATATATATAGAGAATATATGGTAGTATATATATAAAATATGGTGCAGCACAACAACTGCCAATTGTGGCATTTGTAAAGAGAGTGGACCGCCCAAGTTGCAATAAAGAATTATATAAGGACTAGAAAACATTAAAACATTTAAATAGGGACACAAATACCAATTTATCGAGTGACTTAATGGACAAGTGTTCGGCTGAGATTGATATTAAAACTCATTTTTTTTCATCAAGCTGGGATTTAGTGACACGTGCTACATCTTTCTTCTCCACATAAGACTTATTTGGAGTACTTTTCATACACTTCTCTCGCAGACAAAAAATGGAAAAAACCAGTATCAATCTTACACAGTAGTTATCATTTTCATTTTTTCTTCCTTCAGCGTTAAAAGATTAGTGCTGGAAGCGTGGCGTCTCATCGGCGTCGGGACTCAAGAGCAAGGGATGGGACGAAAATCAATTTTGGCTCTCAATTTTTTTTCCAAATACCAGCGAACCGGCGCTTTGAACGCTTCAACCGGTCAGCGGTTCATACCGCTTTTACCGGTTTTGAGCGGTTTGTGAGCGGTCCGAAAACTGAGCGGTCCAACGTATCGAAGCGGACCGTTGTCCTTACCGAGTAGCGGTCGGACCGGTTGGACCGGCCGGTCCGATCCGCTTTTTAAAACATAGCCTACAAGGCTACCAAAATTTTTTAATAAAAAATTTCGAAATAAGAATTGTTTACATTACCTATAAAATTTTCTAATTATATAAACATTTTTATTTCTCAATCTAAAAATAATTTATCTACGAAATTAATTTGTTTATGAAATAAAACTCCTAGGTATAACTACCTACAAGTCATTTGCCTACAAAAAATTACTTACAAAACAATTTGCCTACGAAATATCCGTAGGCAAATATTGTAGGTGGAGAAGGAAGATGTCTATATTATTAGAAATTTTTTTGTAGTTAATTCGTAAGCAATCCCGACTACGAATTTTTTATTGAAAATTTCATAGTTATATTGACAATTTTGTAGTCGATTTTATATTTTTTTTGTAGTGTTACTAGTAGATATCATGAATGTCAAGATTCATGGTGTATAAATTATTCTACCAGTTTTGAGTCCGTTTGATTACATGTATTTTTAGCCAATACTATCTGATAACTATTTTTTTAATTATATGTTCTAAATAACTTATTTTTAACACCTTAAAGATGCTTAAGTTAAGTCGTTTTTGGCAAATAAATCTAATAATTTATAAATTTCTAAACATTTTATAAAATATTTTAAAGAGCTTGTGAACTCCACCAAATAGACACTTAGTGGGGGTAATAATTATACCTAAACATGGACATTGTTAATTATATATTTATTTAAGTTTTGAACTTAAGATGTATTTTTTTTCCAACTTAAAGTCCACAAGTTTTTGACCTTGCAATCTGAAGTCAATTTTCACCCGCTTATATATATATATATATATATATATATATATATATATATATATATATATATTTTTTAACTGGAACTCAATATATTGAAAATAGATTAAATTAATTGCAAATAACAAGAAATAACTGATGCTAATGTTTTCATGGTTAATTGCAGTTAGGAATTCCCAATTCGAATTTCGGGTTTGTGACATCAACTAGGGTTTGCTTATTAGAATTTTATGAGCTTAAATGATGAAAAATCAAAGATTTTTGCTTAACGATGGATATATTCTAATAAAAGATCTTATGATATGAAAATTAGTAATTTATGATGAATTTTGTTTAATATAAAAATTATTGAATGAATTTGTTGATGAAATCTACTAGAATTGTAAACCCTAACTCAATTAAATCATGCAAAAAGAAATTACCCTCCAACTCAAATTTTGAAAAAGAAAAAAAAAAAGGTGGTCAAAGAATGAACCCGAGGTTGCAAAAAGAAATTACCCTCCAACTGAAATTGCAAAATGGACTTTATATAAAAAAAATTGCAAAATGGACCTACCTAATCCATTTTTTTAGTTAAAATTAAAATAAGTGGTGATCTCTTGACAGGATTTCTGGTATTTAGGCAAATTAAGTTGTGGTGGCTTTAATGGAGAATTCCAAAGAGAAAAACTCAGTTTTAGTCAAATATGGTGAATCCCCAACCTACCGCTAGAGTAATGCCTTTTAAGGTTTCTTTACAATATGTCCATTTCTCTTTTTTTGCCAAAATTATTTACTCCACCTAAGCTATTTAGCACTTTAGCTAGTCTGATTCTCTCTCTCTCTTTTTTCTTTATTTATTATTTCGAAGTGGATATTCGCACTTAATTACTAATTCTATGTTAAAATCACTAACATGAAAAAGTATATAGGCTATAGACTCGTGAATTACAATGTAATTTCAAGGGAAAATAGACTCGTGTGTTACATGATGACCAGGCATATATGATATACATCACACTTTTAAATCAATTTTTTTTCTTCTTCCAGAACAAATAATTCCGTGTTACCAATGTGCATGGCCATTAAAATTATTAAATATATTCATCAATCTATCTAGAAGGCGAATAAGTATACGTTAATTAAAGCAATGGACAATTCTAATATAGCAGACATCCATAAGGTCAAATACTTTGAAATTAATATATATATGTGTGTGTATATTAACAATAATATATACTTGCTGTCAAATGTCAATTCTCTTGTCACCTAAGAATTGAATAAGATTTTTCTTAGAGCGGTAAAAGACTTCAATGTATTAATTCGAATGAACAAACGTCAAGTAACAACAAAAAATCATGGAATTATTTGAAAATAAGTGATATGAAAATAATTAATTATCTAATATTTTTTTAGATATGACTATAAAATTTCTAAAAATAATTTTTTCTAGGTATGTAGACATCATCCACTCTTTATCATGCAACCTTGCCTATGAATAAATTGTTTATAGGTAATTTTTTATAGTTAAATTGTTTATAGGTGATTAATTATAAAAAAAATTAATTTCCTATACAAATTGTTTACCGGTTAAGTAATGAAAATGTTTGTATGATAAGAAATAATGGTAGACTAGGCAATCTTGATCATGCAACTTTTTATTAAAAATTTTATAGTCATATATTCTTTATTTTCTGATAGTAATTCCAAAAAAGAAAAAAGAAAAGCAAAAAGTAAAACTTATCTATCAAATGTACAAGTTGGATGGGAATCACTATTTTGGCCAAAATGAATATTTGACCAATCTTCATTCAAATTCAACCTTAGTGTACCACCCCCCACCCCACCCCAGGAAATCAAATGTAATAAGAGTCTCTGCATTTTTTTATATATTAATGTTCATAACGTAATACTCTTGCAAGGAAATATCTACCTCTGCTCTGTTTCAACATATAGAAACCAGCATCAATCAATTCCTTGGTTCTTTTCTTTATAAGCATAAGCATAAGCATAAGCATGTATGTAAATTGATCCTGAAAAAGAGAGAGAGAGAGAGAGAGAGAGCAGAAGATTAATCAATGGCGGCGGCGTTGGCGGGGGATGTAGAGCTGGCGCGGGCGAGCAGTAGCCGGAGCTGGCGGTCGCAGAGCATACGGGAGGTGTGGCAGGGGCCGCCGGACGTGTTCTCTCGGAACAGCACGCGGCGGCGGGAGGTGGAGGACGAGGAGGAGGAGCTGAAATGGGCGGCGATCGAGCGGCTTCCGACGTACGATCGGCTGAGGAAGGGGGTGCTGCAGCAGGTGCTCAGCAACGGGAGGATGGTCAACTCCGAGGTGGATGTGGCCCACCTAGGTGCCCAGGATAAGAAGCACTTATTGGAAAGCATCCTCAAGGTTGTTGAAGATGATAACGAGAAGTTCCTGCTCCGACTCCGAAACAGAACCGACAGGTAATATTATTTGATATTTACTAACAACAATTCTTTTATCATAATTACAAACCGTTTTCATGTCATTAAACATACATAAATATATTTATGTACAATTATGACTATATACTTAAATTTGTGAACAGGGTTGGAATTGAGATTCCAAAGATTGAAGTGAGATTTGAGGATCTGTGTATAGATGGGGATGCATATGTTGGGACAAGGGCACTACCCACTCTGCTCAACTCAACAATCAATACTTTAGAGGTACCATTTTCTAAAAAAAAAACAATAAATTTTTTTTTTTTTTAAATTGTTTGATCATATCATATTACACAAAAACACAATTTTGACTTTTTTATACAAGTTTGTGTGTGAACTGGAAGAGTTTTCTTGCATAGATTTTTCTAATTCGACGTGAATATTAGTCAGGTCAAAGAAGCCGACTTTTTTTTTTTTTTTTACATAAAATGAAATACTACAAGAATAGAAACAACACCAGTAAATGTGTAACAGAAAACATTGGATTTCAATTTAGTGAAAAATCTTGAAAATGAATCTGGCAAATGATATGATGACAGGCTGCTCTTGGGATGATTGGGCTGTCTCCTTCAAAGAAAAGGGTGGTTAAGATACTTCAAAATATCAATGGAATTGTGAGACCATCAAGGTTTGGTACCTCATAAATCTAATTTCTATTTTAATCCAAAGAAATTTAAGTTAGTAGTTTTAATAATTCAAGAAAATCCATTTTCAGGATGACACTGCTTCTTGGGCCCCCAGGTTCTGGAAAAACAACATTGCTAAAAGCACTAGCAGGAAAACCAGATGATGATATGAAGGTAACTACATTATTATTTATTTAGTATAAATAACAAAAATGAAAAGCATATATATGCTTATCATATGCAAATTCTGAACAGGTAAGTGGAAAGATCACGTATTGTGGGCACGAGTTTCACGAGTTCGTTCCTCAAAGAAGTTGTGCGTATATTAGCCAACATGATCTTCACCATGGAGAAATGACGGTCCGTGAGACGCTTGATTTTTCGGGTAGATGTTTGGGAGTTGGAACCAGGTACGAAATGCTTGCCGAACTTTCTAGAAGAGAGAAAGAAGCAGGCATTAAACCTGATCCCGAAATCGACGCCTTTATGAAAGCAACTGCATTGGTGGGACAAGAAACCAGCTTGATCACCGATTACGTCCTCAAGGTCCATCTCCTTTCCCCTTCACCTTAATTTATATATTGGCAACAATGTGTAACATGATATGATTTGTAAACAGATTCTTGGATTGGATATTTGTGCTGATATTATGGTGGGAGACGATATGAGGAGGGGCATTTCAGGCGGACAGAAAAAGCGAGTCACAACGGGTATGAATCCAGTATGAAAGTATTAGCTGTTTCACTAGAAATAGCATTACTTATTTGTTCTGGTGAATGCAGGTGAGATGTTGGTAGGACCCGCTAAAGCGTTCTTCATGGACGAGATATCAACGGGGCTGGATAGCTCGACCACCTTCCAAATTGTCAAGTTCATGAGACAAATGGTTCACATTAACGATATAACAATGGTGATCTCTCTACTGCAACCTGCACCAGAGACGTTCGATCTGTTTGATGACCTCATCCTACTATCCGACGGTCAGATCGTGTACCAAGGCCCCCGTGAAAACGTCCTCGAATTCTTCCACTACATGGGATTCAAATGTCCAGACAGGAAAGGAACGGCAGATTTTCTTCAAGAAGTGACCTCAAAGAAAGATCAAGAACAGTATTGGTGCAAGAAGAATCAATCTTATCATTACATATCTGTACCCGAGTTTGCAGAGGCTTTCAACTCGTTCCACGTTGGAGAACGAGTTAAAGAAGATCTCCGAGTTCCATATGATAAGTCTAGGACTCATCCTGCTGCTTTAGTTAAAGAGAAGTACGGTATCTCAAACCGGGAGCTCTTCTGGGCTTGTTTTTCGAGAGAATGGTTGTTGATGAAACGGAGCTCGTTCGTTTACATCTTTAAGACGACACAGATAACCATAATGGCGACGATTGCTTTGACAGTTTTCCTGAGGACGGAGATGAAGTCCGGTAGTATTGAGGATTCTGCTAAGTTTTGGGGGGCGTTGTTCTTCAGTCTTGTGAATGTGATGTTTAATGGAATGCAAGAGCTTTCGATGACGATTGATAGGCTTCCGGTGTTTTTCAAGCAGAGAGATTGTTTTTTCTACCCAGCCTGGGCGTTTGCATTGCCTATTTGGGTTCTACGTATTCCTCTCTCGGTTATGGAGTCTGCATTGTGGGTTATTTTCACCTACTACACCATTGGATTTGCACCTGCTCCTGCTAGGTAACTGCAAATGAATGAATTTATGACAAGAATACAGGGGGGAAAATGGTATAATGAATCAATGTTGATCTGTTTTTATATAGGTTTTTCAAGCAATTGTTGACCTTCATTGGGGTGCATCAGATGGCTCTCTCTTTATTCCGTTTCATTGCAGCAGTTGGAAGAAGTCAAGTTGTTGCCAACACACTTGGAAGTTTCGTCTTGCTGCTCATCTTTGTCATGGGAGGCTTCATTGTTTCAAAAGGTCAATTATTCACCAACTAATCTCATAAACTTGATATACATTTACTAGTATTGCCTGATTTATATTTATTTATTTTACAGATGATGTCCAAGATTGGATGTTGTGGGGATACTACATTTCTCCAATGATGTATGGACAAAACGCTATCGCCATTAACGAGTTCCTTGCTGATAGATGGAGTGCAGTGAGTCAATCATAATCTAATCTGCTAGTTTTATAATTCCTAAACCTGCTGCATTATGATGCTAACTAATGTTGATTTTGATTCAGCCTACTAATGGCTCACAACCAACTGTCGGAAAGACTCTTCTTAGCGACAGAGGTTTATTTACAACCGAGACGTGGTTCTGGATATGTATCATGGCTCTTTTTGGCTTCTCTCTTCTCTTCAACGTTCTTTTCGTTGCTGCTTTGACATTCTTAAACCGTAAGCAGTACTTTTTTTGTAAGCAAAAAATGATGATTTGGTGCATGTGTTAACTGTTCACTCTACTTGATCTCAGCTCTGGGTGACAATAAAGCTATCATATCTGATGAGACAGAAGAAAGCAAGAAAAGGAGGCCTGTTGCATCAAGTGGAAATGGTGAAGGTTTGTTGTTTCTTTCAATAGAAGAAACATAGTATGTACTATTTACACAACTAATATGATCAATAAACTTATGGGTCTTGATTACTGCATGCAGGAGATCAAAATGAACAAAGAAGGGGGATGGTTTTGCCTTTTGAACCCCTCTCTCTTGCTTTCAACCATGTGAATTACTATGTTGATATGCCTGCTGTAAGCCTCTCTCTCTCTTTCTTTCCACCTCTCACTTAACACTGCTTGTTTCTAAATTGGGAGAAAATGTGTGATACATGTAGGAAATGAAGACTCAAGGTGTAAATGATGAAAGACTGCAGTTACTGAGAGATGTAAGTGGGGCTTTCAGGCCTGGTGTTCTTACAGCACTGGTAGGTGTGAGTGGAGCAGGAAAGACAACTTTAATGGACGTTTTGGCCGGTAGAAAGACGGGAGGTTACACTGAAGGATCCATAACTGTTTCGGGCTACCCCAAAATCCAAGAAACGTTTGCTCGAGTTAGTGGCTACTGTGAACAGAACGACATCCATTCACCTTATGTTACCGTCTATGAATCACTCGTCTACTCAGCTTGGCTACGTCTTGCCTCTGATGTCAACACTGAAACTCGAAAGGTAACTAGTCCCAGCGAAGCATTTTATTTTATTTTATTTTATTGACGAATTTGATTTCATCTTTTGAGGGGTGTTTCAGATGTTCGTAGAGGAGGTGATGGAGTTGGTTGAGCTGAATCCGTTGAGGCATGCGCTCGTTGGATTGCCCGGAGTTGACGGTCTTTCGACTGAACAGAGAAAGAGACTAACAATTGCTGTGGAGTTGGTAGCTAATCCTTCGATAATCTTCATGGACGAGCCAACGTCTGGTCTTGATGCTCGAGCAGCTGCCATTGTTATGAGAACTGTGAGAAACACGGTGGATACAGGACGAACTGTTGTTTGCACAATTCATCAACCTAGTATCGACATTTTTGAAGCTTTCGATGAGGTATTTATAAACTTTATTTGAAAATCAGTTTCAATGAACTCAACTCTCTACAATGTCAGTCTTTATATCAAATTACTAAAACCACCACATTTGGTTGTAAAATTTCTTTTTAGTGAAATAACTAATATTTTTTGTGAATCAAAGGAATACATCAGTTCAATGGTGTGTGTAAGTTTTTGCATGAAACTTACTATGAATATTTCTTCAACAGCTGTTGTTAATGAAGAGAGGAGGACAAGTGATTTACGCAGGACCTCTTGGTCGTCATTCCCACAAACTTGTCGAATACTTTGAGGTACGGTTTTCTTGATCCTTTTCTTCTGCTTCTAAAGCTAAACATATCAAGAAACTAACATACTTAAACTACAGGCTATACCTGGAGTCGCTAAAAACAAAGAGGGATACAATCCAGCCACATGGATGTTGGAAGTCACCTCTTCTTCTGTCGAGACTCAACTAGACGTCGATTTCGCACAAATTTACGCCAACTCTGCGCTTTATCGGTATGTCACACTCTTCTTATTATTCGTACCCCAACCAACAGATTGGTCTTGATTGTTTTTCCTTCAGGGAAAACCAAGAATTGATAAAGGAACTAAGCACGCCAGCATCGGGTTCTAAGGACTTGTACTTCCCGACGCAATATTCTCAATCATTCTTGACCCAATGCAAGGCTTGCTTTTGGAAGCAGCATTGGTCATACTGGAGAAACTCTCAGTACAATGCTATTCGGTTCTTCACAACGACTATTATTGGGATTATGTTTGGTGTTATCTTTTGGCAGAAGGGTGATAAAATGTAAGCCCAGTTACAATAATAATTTATATATAGTTACATCAAAACTAGTAGCTTGTCTTGATAAATATTGCAAACAGTTCTAGGCAACAAGACTTGCTCAATCTTCTGGGAGCTACATATGCTGCTGTTTTTTTCTTGGGAGCTGCTAATGCTGCTGCTGTTCAATCTGTCGTTGCAATTGAACGAACGGTTTTCTACCGCGAAAGGGCAGCTGGGATGTACTCAGAGCTCCCATACGCCTTTGCACAGGTAGCAATAGAGACAATCTACGTTGCGATTCAGACAATCATCTACTCTCTACTTTTGTACTCCATGATCGGTTATGAGTGGACTGCGGTGAAATTCTTCTACTTCTACTACTTCATCTTCATGTGCTTCACTTACTTCTCTATGTACGGGATGATGGTGGTTGCATTGACTCCCGGTTACCAAATTGCTGCCATTGTTATGGCCTTCTTCTTCAGCTTCTGGAACTTGTTCTCCGGCTTCCTCATCCCTCGGCCCGTGAGTACACTATATTACTTCTACACAATTGAGTGCATTTTTTTAAAATAGTATCAGCATTTTTCACTGAACAGTATTAGTTGTGCACTAGTGGCACATATTACTCTATACTAATTCCTAATTTCCTACATGATAAAAAAAAAAAAAAAACACAACTTTTTAAGAAACATAATGTAATGATTGTGCATACTGTTGCAGCTTATCCCAATATGGTGGAGATGGTACTACTGGGCTTCTCCAGTTGCCTGGACAATCTACGGCCTTTACGCATCTCAAATTGGTGATAGAACTGGGAATCTGGAGCTCACTGGAAACACTAGAATAGTGAAGATTAATGAGTTTCTTAAAGAGTACTGGGGATATGATCATGACTTTCTCATTCCAGTGGTTTTTGCTCATGTTGGTTGGGTTCTTCTCTTCTTCTTTGTTTTTGCATATGGTATCAAGTTCCTTAACTACCAAAGAAGATGAGAATTCTCAGATACAGTTTTAGAATGTTGTTAATGTCTATCTTTCTGGCATATATAGGATAAGTGTATATGTATAGGCAGGCTTTGTAGTATCTGTATAGCTAGCTGGTGTGATGAGGGAGGACTATCTCATTTTTGCCTCTTCAATTGCTTCTGGAGCAATATTATTTCGTTTTGGTTGTTTTTTTTTATCTTGTTTCGAACTTTAAAGTTGTATAATAACATATTCAATTTCATTGCTTATTATTTGAAATACTCAAGATAGACGTTGAAATTACTATTTCACGTATCAGCGTTTGATGTGTGATTTTAGTCTTGTCCTTTAAATATGTACACATGTATTCCCTGTACTCTTAGTAATAGGCTATACCAATTTGCCCAGTGTATACTTGAATACTTCGCAATTTTTACGCAACTTTTTGGGGAAAAAATAAACAGTATTAGGTGGTTTTGTTCCGTGTGAATTATTAAGAACATAAACTGGCAATTTATTTTAATTATTAACAATCCAAAATAAAATTCACTTATGAACTGTTAATTTAATATTTAAATCTTAATCTGAATGAGAGGAGACTGATTTGACTATTGATCCTTGTTTTAAATTTATCTCATCTATTTTTATTTTTTTTACAGAAAAATTTATCCCATCAATTAAAAACCTAATATAGTTAGTTTCAACCTATAAAAATGTACACACATAATGATTATACCTGTACAATTTATATTCTTCCTACGTCTGAGAAAATCCTAATTTGACAAAGGAATTAGTAACATTCAACTAAAAAGGAAAATCAAGCGGGTTATTTAAATTTAAGATATGATAAAGACTTATGTGAGACGTTTTCACAATGAGTCGGTTCACAAAATAAAACAAATTAACATTTATCATTTCCAAAGTGTTAACGCATCATGTCCAACTTATATTTCCGTCTCATCAGGAGAAGATTTCACGTAAAACTCACCCTTAATCACAATATCATATGAAATAGCGTACAATCTCGTAAAATAGAAATAAAAATTCAGCAAGTTGATTATTTAACATGATTTAACACTCAGAGATATGAAACAGAATGACCATTGCGTAAAAATAATGCTGTATAAGCCAAAAAAATATCACCCGGTTATGAATAGTACAAAATTAGTACAGCTGATAAAATTGCATTTGAAGCAGGGATCAACTCAAGAAAAGCAGTGATCAATATTTCTCTTAGCAGCCAACAAAATTAAATAGCAAATCTTGTATGGGATAAAAGTATTAAAAAAAACTTGTAAAAAAAAAAAGTATCACGTCTTGGTTCAGCAACAATCCAACTCCTAGTTGGTACTATCTCGCAACCCTAGATTTCCTACAACAAAAACTAACTTCTTGGTCCTAGCCAGAATTCGATATCCAGAACTTCATTCAAGAAGTAATTTTTCAAGGGGCTTTAACTAGTTTAAGAAGCAGAACTTATCAAGAAACTCAAATCAGGAGCACAAAAGCAATACCTACAGGTGTTATTCACAAAATGCAAGTCCTTAAGAATGAATCTAATAACAAGTGCAGAAACAAGTATCCCCGCTTGGTCATTGAATACAAATCACAACACATGCTTTTGTAAGCAAGTTGCTTTTTTGTTCTTTGGCTTGCTAATAGGAAATGTCTATCAAGAATTTTGATGAATATAACATTTCTCACGCATTTATTAAAAAAAACATCTGGAGATCTTCCTAAAGCAAGAATCTAATTTCATAATGCAAAGAATGCTGCAGTATAAATTATATGTCAAGCAACACTCCACATGCTCAGTCTATCTTCATATGGCCGAGGACGGTTACTTTGAGCCTTTGATCAAATATATCTAATCAGATGACTAATTAGTAATTACTTTGAAGATATATATATAAAAACAATTTCATTTTGAATATGCTTTTAATGGTTGTATTTGAAATGCTATCTTTATTATTTTTTAATCTACGATATATCATACAAGAGAGCATGTACACTCAAGACCTCATTTGATTAGGTCCAAATTTCACAAAGACAGGTCATCCGATTTGGGTCATCATAGAGAAACTCAACAAAATACCAAATGCAAAAACACGTCATTTCCAAAAATAAATAAGCTAAATTCAAACAACATTTATCCATTATCCAAAACTAGGTGGTATGAATTAAGCAGTTCTGTACGCCTAAGGATTTATATAAACCTTAGAGAATCTACTTCACAATCTTAACCAAGATTCAAAACACTCATCATGAATCAAGGACAAGAGAATGAAATCAAGCAGAAATTACCAGTTCATACGTGCAAAATCAAATCAACCACTGATGCTCACAATCTGCCTTCTGCTTCTCAGAACGCATCGTCTCTTGGTACAAAAGTCGAGTTTATCCAAATCCTCTGCAAGTCCCAGATGACCATACAAAAAGTCTTCTTCGCCCTCAGATGATGTTACTTCTGTACCCCTTCTGCCCTCAGATTTAAATTGCACTAGTTCAGCTCTCCCGTGCTTAGATTTAATGTATCTCTGGTGAAGTCTCTCTGCTTCTTGTAATCCAGACAGTGTACCACTGAACTTCACCACCATCACACTTTGATTGGCCGGTCTCCCATTGCACACCTTAAGAATGCTTCCAAATTCCATAGCTACACCAAAAAAATTGGCAAATTATTGTCGACATTATCACAATATAAGAACTACTACTCATACTAGATTCAAAAGTAAAAACTTGTACCCTTTCAATGACCACAGGCATAAGCAAACTTATATGCCAACGTTCTAAAGAAGCTAGGGAAATTCTATGAGCAGAACTTGTAGCACAAGTTCCAATTGAAGATTGAAATGAAAAACGAAAAAAATGAAAGAGAAACATTACATCTGAGCTTCATATCCAGCTTCTCGGTAGATATGATAACCTTCTCATCGGGATTCTTGTTATCTATGGTACTGTTATGAACAATCACAACCGGCGGCCAAATAATGATATCTTCCTTTATAGATGACGTCTCAGCATGACTCATTACCTCACAATGCCATTCACTGCTGGGCTCCTCTGCAATCTTCCATCCCATCAGCACACAAAGTGCTTTGTGCAAGCCCAGATGCTGAGATCTAAGACCTGCCTGTTTGGATGTGAAGGCATGCTTTACCAAGCTTTCTGTTCCTACAAACTCGTGGGAGTTGCTGAAATAACAGCCAATTAATAAAAGGATATTTCAATAATAAAGAGAACATATGAACAAATTCAGAAAAGATTCATATAATAGGTAGTAGATAAGATTCTACAACAAGGATATAATCTATACTGGAACCAAAATACTTGAAAGCAATTTTTTACAAAGAAGACCAATGATTTAATGATTTCACACAGCTTCTGAGATGGATGAATCACCTAAACAAATGGAGTATAAGCATGCAATAACCAATCCAAGCAAAACAAAAAGGATATGCAACATGACATTTAGTATCTCACCAAGGTGAAAACCTAATCATCACAAAGACCACAGAAGTATGGAGCCTGTGACCCAGAAGTTCCCTAAACCCAATCCAACAGAAAATGTTTCAATGGGAGAGCACCCAGTCCACCCAGTGTCAGGTAATCACAGCATGAAGGATTTGAAACCAAAATTGTCGGTCATAAACGGCACCAAACAGCTAATCTCTTATATTAACACAATGTGATCCTATGTAGGCTTTTTCTAATCCTAATCATATTCCTATGACTCTAAAAGCCACATATATCGTAGGCGGCATGGAAAATGGTTTCGGTGCCCACATAAGCCATCATGCAGCGCTTTAAGCGCGAGGCTTGATTTCCGATCTTTTCTACCTTGGTTTTAATGATATTAATGGCTCCTTAATATCATAAGAATTCCTGCCATTGATTCAATCAACACAAATTCTGTACATCCAAACAGAATACCAAAGTACACATCCTTCCTGAAAGCACACAATTTCCTCACCCTTTTTCCAACTTCAGCTATTTATTCCTCACCCTTTCAACTCTTCACGAAGTAAATAGGCATAGGGACTTAGGATCGAAGTAAACACAGACGCAAATATTATTATAAGATGTGCTCATGACAATAATCAAAACTGCTTATACTGATGCTGCTTAGCATAACCCTCACGGCTAACAAGCAGCAAAGTTCTTAAATTCTGTAGCCGGGAGAAGTCAGAATACTTACTATATCACAGTTAATATATTAGTAAGTTAAATGAAAAAGGGAAGACTTATAACTCTATCAATTCATGATGTAGAACACAGACCTGGCGCAAACAATGCACTTTAAAGTACTTGTTTTTCCTTTCTCCATGTAGTTCTCTCTCTTTATGGGTGACTCATTAATTTGTTTGAGAAACTTGAAAAAAGCGCTTTGCACCAATTGCTTAAAGTCCTCCGATTTTTCAGGTGGTTCGGACTTTTCTATACGATGATGATCTCCAAAGTTGTCTCCATCATGATCTTGAGTAACTCCATCATGATCTTGAGCATCTCCATCTGAATCATTTTGTTTGTTCATCACTATGTCCGAACTCCTTTTTTTCAGCCATGGTGGAGTTGCATGTTTCTTTACTCGAGCGTGTGTTAATCGCTGCTTTACAGAAGGTTTACGTTTGTCTACTAGGCGCTGTGACACATGAAGCTTTTGATGAACAGGTCCCAACCGCTTCTTTACATCTCTAGAATCAGACTTACGGGGTCCCACTGAATGCTGTGGGTGGATTTCTGAAGAGGATGGTTGGTCATTGGACATCTCCCTTGGCACCCTCCATGTTTTCCCATAGTCAGATCTCTTTAATTTGGGTTTCTTTGACGAATATAAGAGATCAATATCTTCCTCATCTACTTGTTTGTAAATCCTACGGGCACCATTTCCATCTGTAGATATTCTAATCCCAACATCACGCTCATACAATATATCATCGCAAACATGTTCCTTTCTCAGCCTCCTCTCGGAGTAGCTCAAGTCTGCCATAGGCGACTTCTTTCTGGGGCTATCATAGAGTTTGTCAAATGAAGGGTCGTATCCTCTTAATCGTGAGAAATCTGACTTTTCAAAACGAGACCACCGCTCACCATCCACATCAACAAGATACTCATCTGGTTTAACACCTTTATATATCAAAGATCCTTCGTCAACATATTTGGGTCGAGAACTTCCAGTACCCAAATGTAGTGGACCACAAGGGTCAAATTTATCATTTCTAGACTGCACTTGGAAAGAAGGATCATTGCCCCATAGTCCATCATCCCCCATATGACTTCTATTAAAACATTCATCAACTGAACGATTCAAAAGATCAGTTCTTGACGTATGTAGGTCTCTATAATCTCCTTCAACTTCATTGCGCCTAGGCATACTGTCCATTATAATTCTGCTCGATTCTCCATATGGCCAATCTACCTGCCTTTCCTCAGGCAGACGAATAGATAAACCAGGGCTGCTCCTTGTACCATCTAACTGACCTCCAGGGAATACATTTTGCTCCCTTTCACTAAATTCATCAAAGGCAATTGGGTGAGCAGGCAATTCACACCCTCCTCGAATAAAATCTGATGATATACGAGGAGAGTATCCTGGAAAGCCCTTCTTCAAAATGTCCGACGGCGGCATTGTATCATAATCATTAGACCGAGATGACGATACCATTAGATCAGAAACACCCTTCAAATAACTTCGAGATGGCAGGAGGTTGTCTTCCTCCTTGAACTTATATGTTTCTTGTTCTACCGCTTTCCTCGTATCCAGAAATCTATCCTGGAAACGAAAGCCGTCAGTTTTCTTTTCAACATTACGATCATGCAACCCATCTCTTCGCTCCGAATAAAGATCATTACGAACATCAAAATATCTCTGTTTTTCAGCATCAACATTCAGATACCGTGATGTCACAGACGGCATGTGGCTGCCACCATCGCCACCACTTATCCTAAAGGGTTTCTCATCAGTCAATGTGTATGGACGAGAGTACATCCTTCCTCCACTCTCATATTCTGTGGGAGCAGGCTTGGCGCCATCTGATACTAATCGAGCTCGATCTGAAACCGAGTAACGATTTTGTGGATAATAATCCTTCTCTCCGCCTCTAGTGACGTCAGTATCACCACGAGTGAGGCTATAATCAAAATTTTTGGGTCCATCTGAAAGAGGATCATACTGAAATTTTCTGGAACTCAAATCACCAGGATATGAACCCTCGTTATATGATCCCTTCGAAAGATCAAAGCTAAACCCATCTTCATATTTAGGATAACTTACAGGTCTATCAAAGTTATCCCTATTCCCAATCCTCCGGCCCACATCCGCATACCTCTCTCTATCTCTATTATCGTATTCAGAAAATCTAGCACGCAATTCGGAATCTCTATCCAAATAATCCCTTTCCTCAATCCTCCGTGAGTATTCTTCCGTCTCATGGGTACGATATTGCGGAAGCTTGCGATGCCTTGGAGGACTAAAATCCCTAGACGTTAGCGGTGGACGCAGCCGAGGTGACGGCGACCGTCCATAGGAGTCAACTCCATATCGCCTCTCCCCCATCGATTCAGCAAATCAATAACGAAAGCTTATAAAACCTATGTTCATCAACTAAATATCCGATTCAATAACGAAATCGGAAAGTGATAGGAAAACAAAAAAAGAAACCCCAAATAAACCTAAGACCTCCCAATATTAACGATAGAAACGAGAAATTGTGCCGAATCTCGAACCCTAGAATCTATTACAAAATATATTGAACAAAATTACATGATCTCAGTTCAATATATATATATTTTTTTTTTTAAAGTAGTAGGCTGTTGGTATTCGGATTCAGCGAGAAAATCCAACCTTCGAGAATTGAGAAACCAATTCCACAGCGCGCTTCAAACTCGATTCAATCTGCAAATTGGGTTATACGGTCATTGGGCCGAATTGTTCGATGTTCGTGCAGTAATTTTTTTTTTACAGGAAGAGGCAAAATCAATATAGATTAGAAGGAAAACGGGAAATTAGCATAATGTTAAAAGGAAAATTTTATGAACAAATCCAGTTTCAATTTAGTCATTGCTGCTCTTTCAATTGTAGGGTTTTTTTTTTTTTTTTTTTTTTTTTTTTTTTTTTTTTTTGGCATTGTACACGTTAGGTTTTTTTTTTAAATTACTTTAGGCTCCACTGCATTGGTTTACTTTTTACTTTTTTTTCTTCCAAATTAATTTTTCTCTCCATTCTCTCTCTCCCTCCCTCCCTCCCCTGCAATATTCCCCCTTCTTATCGATCTTGTGGAATCCATTGCTTAGCAATCGCTGAAGCAAATGAAAGCTTCAGTTTTTACCTTTTCCAAAAAATGGCACCGTCGCACCACTGCTTGGTTGGTCTCAATTCCGATGCTTATTGAAAGCTCTTGACGAGGGGAATAAAACCCCTCAAGCAATTTGAGGATTCGACTCCGGGAACTCCGTTAATCTTCGCTAGAAATTTACGCTTAGCAAGGCGACCATCTTCGCCGGAAATTTACGCTTAGCAAAGCGACCGCCGCCTCCGCGTTGCCCAGACACTTTGATATGTTCAGCTCGGTGAGAAATTTTAGAGCGAATGGTGAGCAAAGTGGAGGAATACGGAAGGAAAATGGAAAGGAATACATTAATAAAAATAGTATGATCCCTACTCTCTCTCCTTCAATTCCTTCTAACCAATCCTCTCCTAAATTCTTTTTTTTCTTCCTCTGAAACAGGTGTGTTGGCTTGAGGTCTCGTCAATGGAGTTTTTTTTTTTTTTTTGAGTTTTTTCTTTTTATTGGCGATTTTGGGGTTTTTTTTTTTTTTTTGGCCGACGAAATTGGGGATTAACTATGGGTATATATTAATTGTTGGGATGATATCTCACAATTTTAGAAGTAGTTTGTGGGATTTGGGAATTCAATGATTAGGAACAGTATGAAGGAATAAATTATGGAATCTGAAAAAGAAAGGAAAAAATTCAATTATGGTATACAATTTTTGATATGATATACAATTTTTGATTGTATATACAATGTTATATATTGAATGGATATAATTTTAATATGTACATATATATGATTAAAAAATTCTGATTACAATGTTATTAAAAGATGTACAAATTTCGAAATAGTAGAAAATTAGAAAGATTCTCATAGGGAACTTATTTTATTTTTGAAATGGTAGAAAATTAAAAAAGATCCATATAAAGTTTCTGATGTATAATATTTTATAAGATGTATAAAATGGTAGAAAATGAGAAAAGATCCCTATAGAGAACTTAAGGACGCTTGGTTAACAACTCTTCAATGGTAATAGAAATGAGATTGAAAATTAGTGTAATTAGCATGGTTAATGAGAACAAAATTATTTTCTCTCCTCCTAAATAAGGTAGTCACTCCTCCATTTTGATTACCACATTCGCTTCCTACAATCATCCTCCTTAATCACTCCCCCATTCCTCCACCAACAACCATTTGTTGTCAACTTCTATTCCAAAATTGGGGCATGGCACTAGCAATGGTGTCACCATTGAAACACTTATTCCCCTAACATATCATTTTTCTTATGAGGGCATAGATGAAAATAAATTTTCATTCTCATTACTATTGAAGAATTGTCAACCAAGCACCCCCTTATTTCATTTTTGAAATGGTAGAAAAGTAGAAAAAATTAACCTTTATTTTAATTTTCTAGTGTTGACTTTTTCTTATGTAGTGGAACCTAGAGTAGTTTTTGTCCTATGCAGTGGATAATTTATTGCCCAACAAAAAACTTAAGCCTACTTTGCATTGTGCAGTTTAAATGCATTTTTGAAAAATTATTTTTATACCACAGAATTTGACATTAACTTTTTTATTTTAATTTAGTTTAAATTAATAATTGTATTTCTTCAAATAAGTATGCTTCTCATTTTTAAATTGTATTTCTTCAAATAAGTCTGCTTCTAATAAAAAAATATGAAATTTGTATATATTGCTTTTAATTTTTTTATTTTGTATGTTGACATGACTTTGTGAAATAAATTTTTATTAGATTTTTTTTCCTTTTAAAATTGAACAAAAAGATATTTTCATGAATACAAAATAAATATATACTTTTTCAACTAATGTAGTTAAAGGATGAATTTCCCAAGTTTTAAGAAAACAAAAGTATAATAAATTCTTATTTCACAACATCATGCTTATATAAAAAACACAAAAGTTATAAATGCAAATTATATACTCCCTTCGTCCCTGAGCAAACTTCTCACTTTCTTTTTCGGGTCGTCCCCCACTAAACTTTTCATCCCATAAATGACAAAAACACCTCTCTACTACATATAAACTTTAACCTTCAAATTTATATATAATATTACCAAAGTATCACTCATTCAATTCACTTTTCAACACTATTAATTACTTTATCCCAAAAGTCAACATGTGACTCACCATATATTAATAAACAAATACACTTTCTTAAACCATTCAACGAAAAGAATTGGGAAGTTTACTTGGAAACGGATGGAATATTTCAACCGGGTCAAATTATATTTGCGGGTCATGTATAGAATAGCGGATCCTCCGGCAAGAAGCAATCCAGTTTCTTCACGACAGCGACAACCTTCATAGAACCTGATATCATATGCGGCAGTCGAAATTATGTTCGGGTGAATCAAAATGCATACCTGGGGTATATTACTTGTTGAGTACCAATGGTCTGCGAATCAAAGTGCGTACCAATGGTCTGCGAATGATGACAAGTACATTACTCTTTATTTTAAATTAAGGAGTAAATTTTTGGGTATTGATGATTAAGTTTTGAGTTCTACTCAATAAGGATATCACTGTTTAATGTATTGTTGAATAATTCTTGGAAAATTGTGATTATAATTTGGGTTATTGTTGAGTAACTCTTGGGGTATTGGTGACTATAACTTGAGTATTGATAATTAAATATTGAGGTTGTAAGCAAATAAATTTTGCACCCAATTAAATGGTGACACGTGTACAGAATAAATATTAATATCAAATTAAATTTACTTTTACATTTTGAGAATTTAATTAAATTAATTCTCGAATTAAATAGTTAAACTTGATATTAAATGTACATGGTACAAGTCAGGCGAATTAAATGAGTGTTCGATACTCATATTGGGTAATAAATACGCTTTATTTACCATAAGAACGAGAATTAAATGATATCTCGTAAAAATGGAAGCGAATTAAACTAATTCGCAAATCACGTCAATCAAATGGCATGGGCCATGGCACGACAGGAAAGACAGGTTTGTCATTCTCCACCCTATAAATAGGGCCCCTTCATCATTCACACCAACAACGAACACAAGCGAACGAACATTCAGACGATCAACAAGCGAATCCTCTGCAACCGTTCTTGAAGACTCAAAGCGTTTTTCTTCGTTCTTCGTGGAAAGCGGTCAGAAACAGCTGGAGATCGAAGATCAAGGCTCGAAGTTCCTCCGATCCGGCGTTTCCTCTTCGAAGATTCTTCAAGAACACTATTCAAGGCCTTTGAATATTCAAAGGTGTTCTTCGTCGTTCTTCGCCCAAATCCGCCTGAAATAGCTCGAGATTGAAGATCAAGGCCCGAAACTCCTCCGATCCGGCATTTCCTTCGACAATTTGAAGAAACATTCAAAGCGTTCTTCATCGATATTCGAAGATTCAAAGAGCGCTCTTCTTGAAGATTCAAGAGCGTTCGTCTACAAATCAACGTTTAATCCAAAACAAGGTGTTTTCACCCTTGGATTAACGTTATAAGCATTCAAGTCCAAAGATCGAGGTTACATCTATCCAAAATCCAAGTCAAAGTCAACTGAAGGGAAGAATCAAAGGATCAAGTTCAAAGTTGGTCAAACCCGCATAAATTTCTAAATTGAATTCAAAGAAATTCAAGTTGTAATATTTTTCGTGTTTTTCACGAAATTTGTTGTTACAAAGTTGGCACGCGCGATGGGACAGACTCTACCTCTCATCTCTTCTCTCCTCAAGTAAGCTCAAGATCACTAGGATGGCTCCTCGCAAAGTTATTGTGCAAAAAGTCAATTCATCGAAAACCTCCATAGGGCAGGTCGTGACAAGAAGTATGGCGAAACGGTCACTGACTGAGACCTTCACGAAAGTCAATCCACCAGTGGAGGCAACAACCAAGAAGCCGGTCTACACTGCTGAAGACGAAAAGGTCAACTCTCCAAGTTCCACTCCACATTCATCATCAAACTCGTTGTCAGACTCGAGCATTGCCCCAGTCATGATGACATACTCCTCGACTATTGAGGAACGATTCACTAGCATTCTCAAAGTTATCGAAGGGCTCGCAGAGCATATCAAGAGGCAAGACATTCAGATTGCCAACTTGATGAACAAGGTGGAGAACAGTGATGCAAGTCACGCTCATGGGAAGCAAGTTGAGGACCAAGGAATGGAGGAGACCTCAACCAGACGCCAAGAAACGAAACTGAGGAAACTGCTAAGGAACTGCAAGTCTCGTCTGATGGGGCGATTCAGATTGATCAGCTTAAGGAGCTCATATTGGAGACAGTGAAAGGGAATTTTGAAGACAGCTCCAAGTCAACCTTCACCTACACTAAGCCCTACACAAAGAGGATTGACAACTTGCGAATGCCAGCAGGCTACCAACCTCCGAAGTTCCAATAATTTGACGGTAAGGGCAATCCTAAGCAGCACGTACCCCATTTTGTTGAGACGTGCAATAATACCGGGACTTATGGAGACTATATTGTCAAACAGTTTGTCCGCTCTCTGAAAGGAAACGCCTTCGACTAGTACATTGATCTAGAGGCTAACTCCATCAACAGCTGAGATCAAATGGAGCAAGAGTTCCTGAACTGTTTCTACAGTACGAGAAGAACGGTTAGCATGATCGAGCTGACAAATTCACGCCAGTGGAAAGAAGAGCATGTCATCGATTACATTAATCGATGGAGAAACTTAAGTCTGAACTGCAAGGACAGACTATCCAAGACTTCTGCGATCAAAATGTGCATCCAAGGGATGAAGTGGGGTCTCCGATACATTCTCCAAGGTATCCAACCGCGAACCTTTGAAGAGTTGGCCACAAGAGCTCACAACATGAAGCTAAGCATGATTGCAAGAGGAGTCGAAGGACCACCAACACAAAAGTTTTGCGACAACACTTATGTCAAGCCTTCAAGTAAGGAATACATAACAGATCTTCCTCGCGATAGGGGGTAAAACAGGTTCACTCTAAAAGAGATGCGTAAAAAACAATATCATTTCTTAGACTCTGACGTCTCTGAGATATTTGATGACTTGATTGAAGCAAAGCTCATATAATTGCCCAGGATGAAGCGGCCGGAGGAAGCTGGATGCACTGACAATCCAAAGTACTACAAATACCATCGATTAGTGGGCCACCCAATTGAAGACTGTTTCATCTTCAAGGAAAATGTCATGCAATTGGTCAAGCAAGGAGATATCGTGCTCGAAGAAGCTACCTAAAGTCCCTCAAATCAAATGCTCCTTGACAAGAGCATAAACTGTCTGTGAAGCTCCTTGACAAGAGCATAAACTGTCTGTGAAACTCCTTGATACGAGCGAAAACTATCTTAAAATCCATCAAATTAAATATCCTCGACAAGATAAAATTGTCTGAAGCTCTTAAACTGGAGATCAAATTGAAGCCTCCCGGAACCAAATGATGCTCTTTGATACGAGTGAAAACTATCTCAAATCCAAATAAAATCTCCTTGATGAAAGACTAAACTATCTGAAGCTCTCAAGTTAAAGATCAAACTGAAGTCTTCATCAAGTCAAAACTCATTGATTCTTACTAAACTGTCTGAAGCTCTAAAGTCGAAGAACAAATTGAAGTCTCTCTCCAAATTAAATGATGCTCCTTGATACGAGTATAAACTCTCAAATAAATTCAAATGACGTCTTCTTGACACACGAGTTTAAACTGTATGTCACTCCTAACCTACATGGGTATAAATTGTTTATGGCACCCCCTTGAACTACGTTATGACTTGATCCTCTTTAAAGGGGTACGTAGGCAGCTTAGACATTCTCTAAGTTCAGTCATGATTCAAAACTCCAAATGTATATGATGGCGCAAAATACTTTCATGCTTCATTCACTCCAAGTCAAAACGTCCGTGAACAAAGCACGAGGGGGCATTTGTAAGCAAATAAATTTTGCACCCAATTAAATGGTGACACGTGTACAGAATAAATATTAATATCAAATTAAATTTACTATTACATTTTAAGAATTTAATTAAATTAATTCTCAAATTAAATAGTTAAACTTGATATTAAATGTACACGATACAAGTCGGTCGAATTAAATGAGTGTTCGATACTCATATTTGGTAATAAATACGCGTTATTTACCATAAGAACGATAATTAAATGATATCTCGTAAAAATGGAAGCGAATTAAACTAATTCGCAAATCACGTTAATCAAATGGCATGGGCCAACCAGGACGTGCCACGTGGTACGACAGGAAAGACAGGTTTGTCATTCTCCACCCTATAAATAGGGCCCCTTCATCATTCACACCAACAACGAACACAAGCGAACGAGCATTCAGACGATCAACAAGCGAATCCTCTGCAACCCTTCTTGAAGACTCAAAGCGTTTTTCGTCGTTCGTGGAAAACGATCAGAAACAGCTGGAGATCGAAGATCAAGGCTCGAAGTCCCTCCGATCCGGCGTTTCCTCTTCGAAGATTCGAAGATTCTTCAAGAACACTATTCAAGGCCTTTGAATATTCAAAGGTGTTCTTCGTCGTTCTTCGCCCAAATCCGCCTGAAATAGCTCGAGATTGAAGATCAAGGCCCGAAACTCCTCCGATCCGGCGTTTCCTTCGAAGATTTGAAGAAACATTCAAAGCGTTCTTCATCGATATTCGAAGATTCAAAGAGCGCTCTTCTTGAAGATTCAAGAGCATTCGTCTACAAATCAACGTTTATTCCAAAATAAGGTGTTTTCACCCTTGGATTAACGTTATAAGCATTGAAGTCCAAAGATCGAGGTTACATCGATCCAAAATCCAAGTTAAAGCCAAAGTCAACTTAAGGGAAGAATCAGAGGATCAAGTTCAGAGTTGGTCAAACCCGCATAAATTTCTAAATTGAATTCAAAGAAATTTAAGTTGTAATATATTTTCGTGTTTTTCACGAAATTTGTAGTTACAGAGGTATTAGTGAATAATTATTTGGCATATTACTTGGAGTATTGGTGATTATAACTTGGAGTATTGGTGATATAACTTGGGGAATTGGCACGAAGCGCGCGCGACCCATTTGCGACCTGATTTGTTATCAGACCCGCGAAAAGTCAACAAATTCGCAAAAAGTCAAAATTAATTTCAAATTAGGATCAAATCCCAAGTGCATAGTATGCACTTACATGTACCCTAAAATTTGTCTTTTTATTAGAAGCACGATTTTATTTGAAGAAACAAAATTATTAATTTATAAAAAAAATATTAAATTTAATTAAAATTTTAAAGCCGAATTTGGTGGTATACGGATAAGAAAATATATTTTAATGTTTAGATTAAATTAAATGCATTTTTAATTAAATAATAATTTTTTTTTTATTTATCTAATAAATTTTTGAAGGATTTGTTTGAACTTAAAATAAAAATTTAAGGGCTCATTTGAATAAAAAATAGTTTAAAATCCTAACTGTACTAGTCTACTAAATAAGTAGTTTGATCATACATTTTCCCTTTTTAATTATAATACTAGTTTGAAGGGAGAGCGATTAATCTAGTCCCTCCCCTTATTTTATGAGAATTAATTAGGATCCTTAATTTTTTATTTTTTATTTTTACAATCCACCCCTTTATTATTTTGGTTGAATTCAAATAAGCCAATTTTCTCGATTAAAAGAATCAAATGAACTCTTCCGTAAAAAAATTAGTATATGGCGTTAATGTTGAATAGTTGAACCTGTTGTAAATAAGTGCGTAAAATAAAAGACGAGATTTGTTCACACAGTTCTTCGGGAACGACTACGTCTGGGGGCGAGCCAAGCCAGGAGTTTCACTAATGTTCTTATGTATGAGTCATTACAATTATTAGTACAATAGTTTATTTATAAAAATAAAACTATAGTCTAAGATATAAAGCCCACTGGGTTATTGGTCCATTAGTAATGTCCACATCAAATCTTCTAGATTTGGAATAATAAATCTTCTAGATTTACAACACTCCCCCTTGGACATTACGACATAACATAAATGTCTTGTCATAAAAACTCCACGTGCTAGGTATCGGCCAAATAATAAGTTAGGGAGGAATGTGATTAGGCGTGAAATTGTCATGATTCGTAGCTATAAACGCCCTAGTTTTGGTCGATTTTATTGAGTTTTTACAGCCAAATGAGTACTATTTATATACATTGATGAATTTGTCTCTTTGATACTCATAGGTGAATCGAGGACGAAAAACGGAGTTCGTAGGACTTTGAATCGACTCAAACGGATGCCCGGATGAGAAGATATCGAAGAAATACGATTGGTATTAGTACGTGAGAAGAAAAGTGTTAGTTGCAAGGAAGGAGGGTCCATTCGAGCACAATCACTCGAGCACCTCGCTCGAGCAACGTAGGTCGAGCACTCCAAACTTACAGAACATTTTTGCCGCTCGAGGGGCACAGCTCGAGCGCATCATTCGACCTATGGAACCGCTCGAGCAACATAGCTCGAGCGCCCCGTTCGAGCTATGGAATCATTCGACCAAAGTAGGTCGAGCGCCCCGCTCGACCCGGACAGCTCGAGCGCCTCCGAGGCCTATTTTCCAAAGTTTGTTTTTCGGCCCATGAGATCCCGTTTCGACCTGGTGCCTATATATACCTCTTCCAAACACGTTTTGAAGGAGCCCGGAAATTTAGAAATAATATTTAGACTTAGTTTTTGGAGAGGAATGAGAGAAGCAAGTTCACGTTTACGTTTTGTTGAGGTTTTTCATACGAATTTTTAGTTTCTTTTCGTTCTTAGTTTCTTTTCATTAGCTTAATTTCTTTAAACGCATGAACTTCGTTTTAGTTAATTAAATTTCAGTTCTTAGTATTTATTTCTTTTAAAACCCTAGTTCATGTTTCTTATTGTCTTCGTTCAATTCATTATGTTTATGTTCGTTGTTTCTTCTATTGCTTTTATGTTTGTTAAAGCCATGTCCGGCTAAAACCCTTGTATGCTTAGGGTAGGATGAACTCGTAGAAGTAGGATGTGGGTACGTAATTAGGGTAATTCGTGACGTTAGTTTTAATTCCCTTAGTTAATGAATTCTTATAATTAATCTTAACTTTTCCTTTGAATTTAGTACGAAAGTGTTAGAGAGAGGACGACCGCATCACTCAATAACAATTAGTAGTCTTAACGAGAAGGTTTAGAAAAGGTTAATTCATTTACCGGTTTAGCGAAGGAGGACGACCGCATCACCTTAGTTAAATTAGGGTCTCATTAATTAAGCACAATCTATTAACTTGTTAGTAGATTAGTGAAGTTGAGTGTTAGGGTAAAGTATTAGGGTTTAGAATCTCGAGCTTTCACCTTGCATTCTTAGACTTAGGTTAATTCTTGTGAGTCACAGTTATTTTAATTATCGTACCTGCTCCGTTAGTATACGTAGGGATTCCTAACTTAAGTATCACCATCTCTCATTAGAACACAACCTTTAGTTAATTCGCCTTCTTAGTATTTTAGTTTACTTAGTTTAATTTAGTCTATTAATTAATCTTTCCAAAAATCCAAAAACAATACACTCATATTAACTACAATGCGTAGATCTTCAGGGATCTATTCGCATACACTCCATCCATTGGGTTCGATAATACTTGGTCATTATACTTACTCTTACTACAGTGAACCCGTCCGCTTGCGGGTGAACGACTAGTAGAAGTTAGTTTATTCGCTTCAAGTCAGAATGTAATCGATCTTCTAGATCAAATCTTCCAGATTCATTTCGGGGTTACCGCTCCCCCTGAAGACAACAACACTTTGAGTCTTTGCATCCCAATACCACGAACGTACTTTTTGAAAGTAGACGTAGGTAAGGACTTAGTAAACAGATCTGCTAGATTGTTACTAGATTGCACCCTTTGAATGGTAATCACGTCACTCTTCTAGAGTTCGTATGGGTAGAAAAATTTAGGTAAAATATGTTTCGTTGGGTTTCCCTTGACATACCCATTACTCATTTGTGTTATGCAAGCTGCGTTGTCTTCAAATATAACGGTGGGAGGTGTATCGCCTTTAGCGATACCACATGAGTCACCAATGTGTTTTATCAATGACCTTAACCAAACACATTCTCGCGCGGCTTCAAATAAAGCTATTATCTCTGAGTGGTTTGAAGATGTGGTAATCATGGTTTGTTTAACCGATCTCATGAGATCGCGGTACCACCACAGAGAAAAACGTAACCAGTCTGGGATATGGCATTGTGGGAATCAGACAAATAGTCAGCATCCACATAACCTACTAAGGTTTTGTCTTGATTTTTACGGTAAAACAGTCCAAGATCTTGAGACCCTTGGAGGTACCGTAGAACATGCTTAACATCATTCCAATGTCTCCTTGTAGGAGAAGCGCTATGTCTCGCAAGCAAATTGACAGCAAATGCAATGTCCGGCCGAGTGCAATTTGCGAGATAGAGCAATGCTCCGACAGTACTAAGATAAGGAAATTCTGGCCCCATAATTTCTTCTGAATCTTCTTTTGGTCTAAATGGGTCCTTATCCACTTCGAGGGATCGAACAACCATAGGGGTGCTAAGTGGATGAGATTTATCCATGTGAAATCTCTCCAATACCTTCTTCACGTAGGTTGACTGATGTATAAGAATTTCTTCTGGGAGATGCTCGATCTGCAGGCCGAGGCAGTACTTGGTTTTGCCCAAGGCTTTCATTTCGAATTCAGCTTTCAAGATTGAACTGGCTTCTTCAATCTCTTTGCATGTTCCGATTATGTTTAGGTCATCAACATAAACAGATATGATGCAAAAACCATTTTGCAATTTCTTCGTGAATACGCATGGGAAAGCTTTATCGAATGTGTATCCCTTCTTCTGAAGGAATTCACTAAGTCAGGGGCCCAATTGCTTAAGGCCGTACAACGACTTCTGCAGTTTTATGTTATACAAACTGCGATTTTCACCATCCTTCATATGAGGAATGTCAAATCCATTGAGGATTTTCATGTAAATGTCGGCATCAAGTGATCCGTATAAGTACGTGGTTACTATGTCCATTAATCTCATTTGGAGATTCATTTTAACTGCCAAAGATATCAAGTAGCGGAACGTTATTGAGTCCATGACTGGAGAATAGGTTTGATCGAAATCAATCCCGGGTCTCTGCGAAAACCCTTAAGCTACAAGCCTCACTTTATACCTCTCTACAGTATTGTTCTCATTTTATTTTCATACAAATACCCATTTATATCCTACAGGGATAGCACGCGCGGGTGTACGAACGAAAGAGTCAAATACTTGTCCTTTGTTAAGCGATGTGATCTCTGCTTCAATTGCCTCTTTCCATTTAACCCAATTGGAGCGCTTCCGGCACTCAACGATAGTTTTGGGTTCTGGATCCGGATCGTTAATGGAAAGAGCAAATGTCGCTGCAAATGTGTCGTCGACGACAATAATATTTATATTACATGTTTCTCCTGTATCTGTGAAATTCACAGAGACTTTGACATTTACGTCAACCAGACCTTCCTCATTTCCCATTGTATTTGGGTCTGGTTGTTTCACGGTCCTAGTGCATTGAATATTTTGTACACGTGCTTCATCACTAGGATGCTCATCTACTAGAGACTTTGAGTTATCTAGACGAATCTCTTCTAGAGATTTTAAATTCGACTGACCAGATTTACTAGCCTTTCGTTTAGGTGTATTACTATCTCTTGAGGGTCCTTTACGCTTTTGGCGTGTGGGGGCATGAGTACTAGTTTTGCTTGGGACCTCAACCCTTTGGGAGAGCATTTACTGCAGGTATATGCGATTTAGTTACACCTCTATGGTCAGTGAACGCGTCTGGCAGATTGTTTGCTAAATTTTGCAGATTAATGATCTTCTGAACTTCTAGTTTAGATTGATTAGTGCGCGGATCTAGATACTAAAGATTACTTACGTTCCACGTAAGCTCCCGGCATTAATTCAATTTTGAATTCGGATCTCCCCCTAATGCCGGGAAGTAATCTTCATCGAACGTGCAATCAGCGAACCGGACCGTTAATTGCTCCCCAGACAAAGGCTCGAGGTATTTTACGATGGATGGAGAGTCAAATCCTACGTAAATATCGAGTTTCCTTTATGGGCCCATATAGGTTCGCTTTGGTATTGTTATCGGAACATATACCGCACATCCGAAAATACGTAGATGGAAAATGCTAGGTTCTTTCCCACGCACTAACTGTAGGGGGAGAATGATCATTATATGCAATTGGATGGATTTGTATTAAGTGCGATGCATGTAGGACTGCATGCCCCCAACATGAAGTGGGTAGTTTAGATTTCATAAGTAATGGTCTCGCGATAAGTTTGATACGTTTTATTAGCGCCTCAACAAGACCATTATGGACGTAGGGGACCGAATGCTCCACTTTAATTCCCAGGGCCATACAGTAATCTCTGAAAGCTCTCGAGGCAAACTCGGCAGTATTATCCGCGAATGGGTTGGATAATCTGGGGACTGAGCTCGAAGCTCGATAATTTTCGCAATGAGCTCTGCAGGAGCTTGATTGCGGGTAGACAGCTAACAGGCATATATCCACCTAGTGGAGGCATCAATAAGGACCATGAAATACCGAAATGGTCCTGATGCTGGGTGAATCGGTCCGCAAATGTCTTCTTGAATTCGTTCAAGGAAAATCGGAAACTCTAGTCCAACCTTAGTGCGCGACGGGCACACTATTAACTTACCCTTAGAACATGCATCACAAATAAATTCATCAACAGAAAGGATTCTATTATTCGAAATATTATGACTAATTGAATTAGGTAGAATCCTACGTATCATAGATTGTCCTGGATGACTTAACCGTTGATGCCATAATTTAAAGAAGTTCGGGTCATGAAATTTTATACTCGTGGCTAGATGGGAATTAGACGGTCGGATGTATGAATAGTACAGTCCGGAGGAGAAGGAATGAAGTTTTTCTATAACTTGTTTACGGCTACCTCGAGTAATAGTCATCAAAAGGTATTCGTTATTGTTCTCAGTTTCAGTTTCAATGTGATATTCATTTATCCTAATGTCTCTAAAACTGAGCAGGGTACGCTTAGATTGTGGAAACAATAAGACATTATTCATTATGAGTTCGGTACCCACGGGGAGGACAATGGGAGCTCTTCTAGACCCCACTATCAACCTACTATCATTGCTATTGTAGTTATACTCCCCTTACATTTTAACAAGTTATAAAAATACTTCATATCTCTTAAGATTGCATGAGTGGTGACGTTATCTACTAAACATAAATCACAATCTTAATCCATCATGCTAGAGGAAATAGCCCAAACCTAATAGCTGATATGTTTACTAGCCATGTATAGCAATATCCAAGTAAATTTAATGGACAACGTTAAGGTAAACACATCGAAACTAAAATATAATATTACCCATAAAATAAAATATCCGAAAGAAAGGATCCATAAAAGTATGGGTTAAAATCAATTTGCCACCTATACTATTAACATTTTATCAATTTACAACTTGTACTATTTTTTGTATCAATTTGCAACCTATACTATACAAAAATAATCGATTACAACCTAAACTATTTTTTGGGTTTTTTTTTCTGGTAACACGTGGAAGGCATGCTTACCAGAGTGGATAAACTTGTCAATTTGTATTTTATTATTGAACCAAACATAAAATAAAATATAAAAAAGCATTTAAAAAATAAAAATTCTAATATCTTACAGGCACTCCATGAACGCCGTCGGCCGTCACCCACTGGTAGACTGATCTGCTCCGTCGGGAATAAGAAATAAACGATGACTGTCATGGCGGATTATGAAGGTGATTTTTAATACTTTAAAAACTTTGGAAACTTGACAAGGATTAACGATAATTAATTAATAATATACTTTTGGGAAAGATGGTGGTGGTCTCCTTCTCGCTTGGAAAGATGGTGGTGTGGGGATAAGAATAGTTGAATTGAATTTGACATGTATAGGAATAGGGGTGATTAGAGGATTAGGGCTATCGGGTTTCTCTCAACAATATTCTTAAAATTTGAAAATTAAGAAATTTGAGATTCATTTTTTATTTTTATTATTTTTATTTATTTATTAAGGTTGGTTCATTAAAAATATAAAAATGGACAAGTTTATCCTTACTTATAAGTGTGTCTTCCATATGTTACCGGAAAAAGCCCCAAAAAATATTTCAGGTTGTAATTGTTCATTTTTATATAGTATAGGTTGTAAATTGATACAAAAAATAGTATAGGCTGTAAATTGATAAAATGATAATAGTATAGGTTGCAAATTGATATTAACCCAAAAATTATTTTAATAAAAATAAAGTACTAAAACAATCAAATTCGCAAATCACTCATCATTTCCAAAGTCCTTGAGCTCAATGCCCAGATGATCGACGTTGTCTTGGTCAAAGTCTGCTTTAAGCAGGCTGGCATGGTGAGATTTGACTCTAGGGGCCTTTCCCTTGTCGTCCTTCTGCTACTATTGATAAGCCTCAACCAAGTGCTTGGGAGTGCGACACGTGCGAGACCAATGACCTCTGCATCCGCATCTGTAGCAGGACTACTCAACCTTTTCTTGATTGTCAGGTTTTTAAAGAGCGAAATTCGAGGTTCTGTGACCACCGGATGTACTACGACCTCGGCCTTTAGCCCAGATCATCTTACTCTCTCTCTACCTTCCACGTTTGCGACCAATCATATGATTGTCCCTATACTGCTGCTGGAGTATAAAGTTGCTAGCGTGGAATATCGACGGAGTGTTCTGCATCAACAGGGTTACTATACGTTGCAAAGCAGAGTTGTACTCCGTTATAGACTTAAGGTCTTGGTAATGGAGTCTCAACCAATCATATTGTACCGGAGGGAGGAGTATATCATTTTGTTGTTGGAAACGGTCCTACAGGGAGTTCCACAACATTCCGGGGTCCCTGAATGAGGATTTGTAATGAATTCCTCACTTAGGTGATTCATGAGAAAAATCAACGCTTTCGCCTTCAGGGCGTTAGTGAATTTCGAACCTTCGAGAATTGTTTTGCTCAACTCATTTAAGGCTAGATGAATCTCGACATCTAGTGCCCATGTCAAGTAGTTATTACCATCGAGAGCAAGCTCATCGAATTCTTTCATGGTAATATTATACATTTTTCACTACGATTTTAAAGTGACATGGTAAGAGTTGTGACCAATTTATTGACAACGGAGAAATAATGATTTATTTGATTATTCTAGAGCACATAGAAGCAAGAATTGGGCGCCGTCTATCCAAAGCATAAATTACGGTCCAACAAGTACCGGGTGCCGCCTACCCGGGCATAATATGTGGACTATAAAGAAATAAACTATGTGCGGGGAGAAATAATGCACGTAAGATAATTAAATCATAGATACATGCAAAATAATTTATTATGAACGATAATCACATGAAATAATTTCAAGGAAAATTTACGACTTAATAAACATGCATATTCACGAGGCTAAATATTTCATGTATATTAATGAAATTTAACGAAATATTTTCAGGATTTTAAAATTAATTAGTATTTTGTGATGCCCAAAAACGAGCTCAAAAGGGGGCTAGGGCTTCACAAGATACAAGGCCAAGTGCGACTGCGGGCGCGACGATGGGCGCTGCCTACCCGGACAAAAGTAATAATACATGCAAGATAATTAAATCATAAAAGGCATGCGCATATGTCAATTAAGCATATAAGACAATTTATTGAGAACTAATACTTGAAATTAATTCCAAAAATTTCGGGCTTAATTTACATGCAAGAATTATTACCTTTTAATTTTACAAATATTTTTCAAAACTCGATAAATTAATTCGAGAACACAAAAATACTAACAAAAAATATATGAGACCCAAGTTTAATAATAAAGTTTCAATGACCCAAGATAAAATAATTAAAGAGGCCCAAGTTAATTAATTAAGCTTCAATTATTTAAAAAAAAAAACTCAATTTGAAGGGGCCCATGTTAAATAAATTAAAGGGCCCAACTAATTAAATGAAAAAGGGCCCGGGGAATAAAAGAAAATTTGGCCCTGGGACGTATATTCATATACACAAGAGCCATATACATATTTACGGAAAAATTATTCACGCCATATACATATACACAGAGCCATATACATATTCACATTAAAGGTTGCAGATGAAGTAGGAAATTATTCACGCCATATACATATTCACGGCCTAAACTTTAACTAGCAATTACTACCTCCGTCCCCCAAAAGTATGACTTTCTGTTTTTTTTCAACAATTTTGTTTTCTTCACCATTTAATCGTCACTTAATAATTTCACATGTCGTCAGTTTTATTCTCACAAACAACTTAATTCATAAATGGATCACAAAATACATCAAAATATCCTTACTTTATATATTTTATCAGCGTTTTTCTAAGACCTGACAAAAGCAAACAACCATATTTTTGGGGGACAGAGGGAGTAATTAATTAAATACTTTAACAAAGTTATGCATACAATATAATCGAAGCATGAATGAATCGAATCATTAATTATCATGCTTATAAAAAAACTCGAGATTCGTACCGATTAATTGTGGTTAGAGCATCGTGTTGATAACGTGTTGTAAATAAGTGCGTAAAATAAAAGACGAGATTTGTTCACCCAGTTCGTCGGGAACGACTACGTCTGGGGGCGAGCCAAGCCCGGAGTTTCACTAATGTTCTTGTGTATGAGTCATTACAATTATGAGTGCAACAATCTATTTATAAGAATAAAACCCTAGTCTAAGATATAAAGCCCATTGGGTTATTAGTCCATTAGTAATGTCTACATCAAATCTTCTAGATTTACAACAGAACCATCAAGATTTCTTATTTCTATTGAATAGAGATTTCTCTTTGCTAAAATTAGTGCAAGAGTTCATTAATCCTTCTTTTTCACAAGCTCCCCTTCTTCCCTGGAAAATCTTGCTATCTTGATCTATCAATTTGCAATAGCTAATAGGTGTATGACTTTCTTGGGTATATCATGCATGCGATGATGATCCCAAGTGACGAACAAATTTATGTTGCATATATTCATCGATGTGCATTAAGATCATCTCCAACAGTGTAAATGGATAGTGTCTTTTTCACTTTATTTATAGCCTCCAACAGTGCCACCATTCCATACACTAAAATGGTGTATGACACCAAATATGACTTCCAATTTTTGACGCCACATTTTCCTTTTTCTTTTTTCAAGTTTAGTTTATATATATATCAATAATATTCAATATATTTATAGTTTTGTATTTAGGTAATTTATTTTTATTTAATTAATTCAATTTTTTATATCAACTAAAATAAATTTGTATAGTATAGTTAATTAAAAAAAATTAGAGCAATTAAAAATAACATGCAATGAATTAAAATACGATACATAAATAAATAAAAAATAAAATAAAAATACATATTCATAAAGCGATACAAATATTACAATACGGATACAATTACATTAAAGTACTAAAAATTAATAAAACTACATAAAAAAAGGCACACAATAGAAAACAAAGATATAAACATGCAATTATAAAAATACATAATAACTAATATATTTTTTAGTAATCGGAAAGGCCGCTTCCAAATCCCCCAAGATTTGAAAATTCTCCAAACATACCAAACCCTGTATCACTAGAGGTTGTCATGTATGTTTTTTTTTTTTTGAATAATTTGTTGTTGCTCCAACTTCAATGCCATACGACGTTCGGAATCCTCAATGGAGTCCGGATTCATATTCAAAACATTATCGTCTTGCATTTGTTGATGAAATTGAAGTGATTCTTTCTTCGGTTGGTTTATTACTTCTAGTGCTTCTACCTTTGTGTGTTGTATTTCAATAGCGCGATCCCTATTTTCAAATGAACTTTTCATCATTTCTCGAAATTTGCTATTCTCCTTTTTGATCGTTTGTAAGATAGTAGACATATCTTCACCTTGTTGGGGCGTCGTGGTGGAGAACTACCACTGCTATTATTTTCATCGCTTAAATTAATAGTGAATGAAGGGTTGGAAGATGGGGAATCCATCAAATTTTCCACAACTTCTAAAGAGTTTTCATTACCAGATGTTTGAGTCTGTTGCAAGAACGCAATAGTCCTTAATCATATTCCAAACATGGTCAAATTTAAATCCATCTTCGCAGCCTGTGTCGTTAATGTACACCTCGTGTGCACGTTGAAGCTGCAAATATTATAGACAAAGTTTATTTTAAAGACATGTCATCTCAAATAAAAAAATGATGGCAAAGAAAAATTACTTACGAGAATTTGATCATTTGCTCCTCTTATATGCATAAGCTCAACTTGTCGCGTATATCTGTTGAATTTTCTACAATCTTTAAGTATGAGCGTACCACGAGTCTGCACCGATCTAATTTTACGAGAGGGCTTCGAACTTGGTTTATCAGCATTTTATTTATTACAAACACGTTGTCCAAATCGAGTACGGGGCTGACTTCTACCCACTATTGCAACCTGATTAGAGGTGGCAATTTGGGCCCGGCCCACCCGGGATATGGGCCGGACTGGGCCAGAAATATGGCGGCCAAAAAATATCGGTCCATTTTGGCCCGGTCCGATAGGTCCGACGGGCCACGTTTCGCCCGGCTGGCCCGACCATATTAATTTTTTTATTAATCGGCGCCCCATATTAATTATAAAAAATAATTTAAACTAACTGAAGAACAAGAACAAAATTCGCGTACCACTACCAGTACCAGTTAGGGTTTTCTGTTCTCACATCTTCACAAGCTTCACCTCACCTCTGCTCTCTCTGCTCGCTCACGCTCACTGCGCCGGCGCCCCACAGGCGCTCACGCGGGCGGCACTCCTCTCACACGACCACAGGCCACCACCCACTAGCACCACTCGGCTGGTGATTAGTGACTTGAAGCAAACTACACTAACTTCTACTAATCGCTTACCCGCAAGCGGACGGGTTCACTGTAGTAAGAGCAAGTATAATGACCAAGTATTATCGAACCCAAGGGATGGAGTGTATGCGAATAGATCCCTGAAGATCTACGCATCGTAGTTAATATGAGTGTAATGTTTTTGGGTTTTTGAAAGATTAATTAAAAGACTGAATTAAACTAAGTAAACTAAAATACTAAAGAGAGATGGTAATGTTTAGGATTGGAATCCCTACGTATACTAACGGAGCAGGTACATAATCAGAATAACTGTGACACACAAGAAATAACCTAAGTCTAAGAATGCAAGGTGAAAGCTCAAGATTCTAAACCCTAATACTTTACCCTAACACTCGACTTCACTAATCTACTAACAATTTAATAGATTGTGCTTAATTAATGAGACCCTGATTTAACTAAGGTGATGCGGTCGTCCTCCTTCGCTAAACTAGTAGATGAATTAACCTTTCCTAAACCCTCCAGTTAAGTCTACTCGTTGTTAAATAGTGATACGGTCGTCCTCTCTCTAACACCTTTCGAACGAAATTCAAAAGTAAAGTCTAGATTAATTTTAAGAATTCATTAACCAAGAGAATTAAAACCTAACGTCACAAGTTACTCTAATTACGTACCCACAACCTACTTCTACGAGTTCATCCTACCCCAAGCATGCAAGGGTTCTAGCCTAACATTGTGGTTTGAATAATAAAAGCAATCACAAGAACAATAATCATATGCATAATTAAATTAACGAAAGAAATCAAGAACATAAACGAAAGAACAAATTAAAGTCTCTAAAGAAATCTATAAATCTGAAAAACTAGGTTTAATCATCTCCAAGAGTAAAGAAAGAAAGAATTAATCTAATACGTTCAAAAGAAATACTAAAACGAAGAATTCATAAATTAAAACCTCGATTACAACGTATAAAACTCTTCCAATCTCCCTCCCAAGCTTTCTCCTCGCTCAAAATATGTAAAAATATGTGTTGGTATGTTGTGATATGTGAAAATATATTTGGAAGGGGTATATATAGGCTTTGGGATGAATTTGGGCCAAAAACACGCAAAAACGCTCGAGCGGGACAGCTCGAGCGCCCCATTCGAGCTTGGTGGTCGAGCGGGTCAAGAGGTCGAGCGAGGCGCTCGACCGCTGGCTGTACACATGTTCGTAAAACCTTCATAACTTCTCAACCGGTAGTCCATTTTGGCCGATTCAAAGTCCTACGAACTCCTCTTTTCACCCTCTATCCATCTATGAAAACCAAAGAGACAAATTAATAAGTTTATAAAAATGATACTCATTTGACTCCAAACACTCGTCGAAAATACTCAAAACATGGGCAAATCCGGCACCAAAACATAACAATTTCACGCCTAATCAACCCCCCCAAACTTACCATATTGTTTGTCCTCAAGCAATGAAATAATAAGTCAAGTGAAATTGTTAGGAATGAGTCAAAGAATCAACTCATGCAAGCAAATGAACTCGAGCTTTAAAGATCAATCACATGTATACTCACTCACCTTCCTTTATCATACTCATGCAACAACAACAAGAAACACCAAGATCAAACATGGATGTGCACTCAACGATGTGTTTCACTCCCTCACAAGTGTATATCAATGATTAAGGGACTCACTCAAACAATCAATCACTCATATCGGCAGCCATAGGCTTGTAAGCACTCTCAACTCCGACCATACTCTAGAAATCAATGCCGAATCAAAAAGGACTTTTCTCAAGGTTGTAATGTAGGCTCTTTGGACAGGTGGGATAACAATATGGGTAAGTGACTTAAGTGAATGGAGAATAGAAAGTCAAACTTTGGCACTTCGAGATTAGGAACAGACTACTTCAAACATATTCAATCAACACTCTTTCAATTCCACTTTTCTCAACACTTCAATTTTTTCTTTCTCACTCTTTTCACTTTTTTTTTTCAATCACTTTTTTTTTTTCTTTTTCGCACAACACATGAGCTCTTTTTTTCTTTTGCTCATTCTCAATTTTTTTTCTCTTTCCCACATCTCATAACTTCATCACTCCTTCTTCTCATATTCACTCAACAAACAACTTTTTCCTTTTTCAACTCAATTCACTCCCTTCACATTCACACTATCCTATTCTCCACTCAAATTGGGACAAAAAGGCTTAGGAATTGGAATAGTGCTCATATGTGCTAGCAAATAAAATAGGCTTTAGGCTCAAAGGGGCTAGCAAGGGACAAATATCAATGGTAAGGAAAATTTTTGGCTAAGTGACTCAATTAAATCAAAGATGGCCTAAGATCCTATTCGGCATATCAAACTAGGCACAATCTAGAAGCAAGAGCACATGCAAGTTCTAGCATCCTCTAAGGTGATGATTCACTCACAAACGAAGAGATTAATTAATGCATCAAAATCTCATAAGGCTCAAAAGCTCACAGCTTTCACATCCATGCTAGTCTAGTGCATTCTCACTCTTATCACACAAGTACTCAAAAGAAAAATTTACAAGCATACGAGTTCTCTCTCAAATCAACTCTAACTCAAACACTCACACAATAAAACTTCTAACTCAACTTCACAACTCAACTCTACTCATCAAATCGTACTCAAAGATAGCAATCAACAAGCATAAGATGATTGATAGACATGAAATATGCAATAGCGAGTCAAATCAAAATCACCCCAAGGAGTATCTCAACAAACCAATAATCAATCAAACTCAACTCAAAAGATAAGAGGTGCATGCATGTGCAATGTAATCATAAAACAAATAAAAAAAACTCCACCCCCCCAAACTTCGACCTTGCTAGAGGTCTAAGTTTGGGGTTGTGGATTACCTCAACCAAATAATTCAATTTCTCTCAATAGCTTTGCACACTCCCTTGTCTCAAGCTGGTTCCTTCAATCTCCACTCCTTTGGCACTCCTTCGAGACAAGCCTACAAGCAACTTACTCAAATACGAGGTTAAACATACGACTCAACAACATCCTAATAACATAAAAGAAAAAAAAACTAAAAATACTCAAAAGCAAATAAAAATGGGTTGCCTCCCATTCAGCGCTATTTTTAAGGTCCTCACGCCGGACCAAGCTCAAAGGAGCTTATGGGACATCATACTCAAATTTACCTCCCTTACTCTCATAAGAGTGGTGGTTGCATTCTTTTCCTTGATGCCCCTCCATCATGAGCTATTTTGCTTTCTTCTCATCCCCAAGTGTTATGGGTCTCAACTCCTTCTCACCTTTATCTGGAGGAGTCTTACCAAACAGTTTCTTGAATTTGGACTTTTTCTTCTTAACTCCTCCTTTTCCTTCCAACTGGGTTACATCCACACTTTTCACCTCTTCATCCTTCAACTTCTTCACTTTATCCCTATCAAAATAAGTCAGATCATAATGCTCTTGGGTTAAATTATCAAGTGAAGGATTATAAAATTTATGAATATGAGATGGATTAGGGATAGGAGGGGTGTCTTCAACACGAGGATCAATGGCATCCATGCAATACAAACTCTCATCCTCCTTCGGGTGCTTCATGGCTTCATATAGGGAAATCTCCACTTCTTGATCATCAACCTTCAATGTAATCTTCCCATTTGCCACGTCTAGCACCATCCCCACCGTAGCTAAGAATGGTCTTCCCAAGATCAGGGGCACGTGCTCATCTTCCTCCATCTCTAGCACTACAAAGTCGGCTGGAAAAATGTGATCTCCAACTCTCACAAGGACGTCTTCAACAACACCATGAGGTCTCGTGATAGACCGGTCGGCAAGTTGAAGCGTCATCATTGTGGGTTGAAGTTCACCACCTTCCAACTTCTTGAAAAGCGACAACGGCATCAAATTAATGCTCGCTCCGAGGTCGCACAACGCTCCCTTCTTGATCCCGTTCCCAATGTCACAAAGAATGGTGAAGCTCCCGGGATCCTTCAGCTTCGGTGGAAGCGTCTTGTGCACTAGTGCACTCACTTCGTGGTTCAATCGCACCAACTTCGGCTCATCAACTCTTCGTCTCTTCGCTAACAAGTCCTTCAGGAACTTGGCATAATTTGGCATCTGTTCCAAAGCATCATAAAAAGGAATATTAATATGCAATTGTTTAAAAACATCAAGGAACTTAGCAAATTTCTCATCAAGCGTTTTCTTCATAAAGCGTTGTGGATACGGGACGGGTATCACAGATTTGGGTACCCCCCATTCATCTCGCTCGGTCACTTTCACTTTCTCCCTTGCTTCCTTTGCCTTCTTCCACTTTGGAACCCTCTCTATCTCCTCAAAGTCTTTCCCCTTCTGGGACTCATTGTTCTCTTTACTCTTATCATCAATTTTCATCTTAACTCCTTCCTTCTCAACCTCAACTCCATCACCTTGAGACTCTATCCCTTCTGTCTCAACTTCTTCTTTGAGCGTCTCAGAATCAGCAGGCATCTCGGGACCATCATATTTGGTCCCACTTCTAAGCTGGATAGCCTTACAATGCTCTTTGGGATTACCCTCAGGCATTGAAGGGTATTTGCCAGGCTCTCTATTCAATGACTTTGCAATCTGGCTCATTTGGAACTCTATAGAAGTGAACCTTCGATTGTTCTCTTGTTGAGTTCTAGTCCACTCAACGTTCATCTTCTGGAGCTCTTGATCACGATGATCACCCTTTTTATGTAACTCTTTCACATCGTACTCTAAGGATGACAATCTCTTACTTCCTTCCTCCACCTTCTGTAGGATCGCTCTCAACATCTCCTCGGTTGATGCACCGCCTTCTCCACCAGGAGGTTTAGACCCCGGATCAACACCTGCAGGAACAGTAATACCAGCTTTTGGGTTAGCATAAGAAAAGTTCTCATTCTTCCTCCATGTGTTTTGAGGAGGCTGCTGGCCTCCTTGAACTCCTTGTGTGTTCCTCCATTGATTTTGAGGCGGCTGAGGGCCTGGAGGTACAAATGGCTGACCATAAGAAGGTCTTCCAAACTGATTTCCTCCTTGGTAGCCATTCTGACTGTAATACGGACCTCCCATGTAATTGACTACCTCTTGCTGTCCACTTGGTTGGTCTACTCTCTCATTCTCTACTGCATGCTCTCCAACCAAATTCTTCCCCAACTCGAGGTTGTTGATCTTCTCCATCATGGCCATCAATAGTCTTCTCGTTCCTTCACCCTCTTCAACCTGATGAACTCTTTGAAAATCTGAGTCTCCATTCCAAGCCCCGGCATTCGTGACAATATTGTCCACGATCTCTCTACACCTCTCTATGCCTTGATTCAGGAATGCTCCGCCCGCACAGGCGTCTAAATGGTCTTGCCCCGCCTTGTTGGCACCGCTGTAGAAGAATGCCATAATATCTCCCTCATTGTACCCGTGCTGCGGGCACTCTATCAGCATGTTTGAGTATCTCTCACACGCTTGGCGTAAATCCTCTCCAGACTTCTGGCGAAAGGACGAGATCTCAATTCTAGCCTTGATCGTCCTAGATGGAGGGTAGAATCGCTCGAGGAACATACGCTCAAGCTCGGCCCAAGTGGTAATACCTCCCCGCGGGAGCGTATTATCGTACCACTCTTTGGCTATTCCCGTCAATGAGAATGGGAACAGCCTAAGCCTCTTGGCATCTTCAGACATGCCATTGTAATTGAAAGTAGATGCTATCATGAGAAAACTCCTCAGATGTGTATGAGGATTCTCCTTCCCGATCACCCCCTTGAACTGATTCTCGGTCAGTAGCTTTAAAATTCCTGGGGAAATAGAGAAGTTATTTGCCTCAACAGGAGACAATGCCACTCCATCATAGTACCGTTGTGGCTGCGCTGCAAACTTCCCTCGAATTGCCATATGTTGATCTACGTTCTGAGGAACGTGTTGAGGATTAGCAGCAGGTATTGGTACTTGCTGGGGCGGTGGTGGTTGGTAAACAGGTGGTTGGTTATAGGCAGGAGGTGGATGATATGGGTATGGTGAATAAGGGTATGGTGGGTATGGGTAATGTTGGTATACTGGGTTGTTGAAAGGGTTATTTGGGTTTTGTGGGTAAGCAGGGTTGTTTAGAGGATTATGGACAAAATTCTGAGCTGGATTAATGACGTTTTGTGCACTCGGGTTGCCCTCAGTGCAGTCAACCCGGTTCAACCCCTGGTTGAACTCATTCTTGGCATCTTCCACTCATTAGTGATGTCCATTGGTTATTTCCCTAAGTCGGCCGCGTTCATCCTTCTCAAGAAAGCTCGATTCCTTCTAGCTATTGTCTCAGGGTCCAACGGTATTCTCTCTTCGCTCGTATTGCCTTGTGAGCGTGTTCTCATAAACCTGATACACTAGCAGAAAGATCAAAACGCAACTGCCGATTGAATAAAAATAAAAATAAACAGAAAATAAAGCACTCACTACTAACTACTAAGCTATCTACAAGTCCTATTCAAAAAACATACAACACCATCCCCGGCAACGGCGCCATTGACTTGAAGCAAACTACACTAACTTCTACTAATCGCTTACCCGCAAGCGGACGGGTTCACTGTAGTAAGAGCAAGTATAATGACCAAGTATTATCGAACCCAAGGGATGGAGTGTATGCGAATAGATCCCTGAAGATCTACGCGTCGTAGTTAATATGAGTGTAATGTTTTTGGGTTTTTGAAAGATTAATTAAAAGACTGAATTAAACTAAGTAAACTAAAATACTAAAGAAATCAAATTAACTAAGGGTTGTGTTCTAATGAGAGATGGTAATGCTTAGGATTGGAATCCCTACGTATACTAACGGAGCAGGTACATAATCAGAATAACTGTGACACACAAGAAATAACCTAAGTCTAAGAATGCAAGGTGAAAGCTCAAGATTCTAAACCCTAATACTTTACCCTAACACTCGACTTCACTAATCTACTAACAATTTAATAGATTGTGCTTAATTAATGAGACCCTGATTTAACTAAGGTGATGCGGTCGTCCTCCTTCGCTAAACTAGTAGATGAATTAACCTTTCCTAAACCCTCCAGTTAAGTCTACTCGTTGTTAAAGAGTGATACGGTCGTCCTCTCTCTAACACCTTTCGAACGAAATTCAAAAGTAAAGTCTAGATTAATTTTAAGAATTCATTAACCAAGAGAATTAAAACCTAACGTCACAAGTTACTCTAATTACGTACCCACAACCTACTTCTACGAGTTCATCCTACCCCAAGCATGCAAGAGTTCTAGCCTAACATTGTGGTTTGAATAATAAAAGCAATCACAAGAACAATAATCATATGCATAATTAAATTAACGAAAGAAATCAAGAACATAAACGAAAGAACAAATTAAAGTCTCTAAAGAAATCTATATAAATCTGAAAAACTAGGTTTAATTGTCTCCAAGAGTAAAGAAAGAAAGAATTAATCTAATACGTTCAAAAGAAATACTAAAACGAAGAATTCGTAAATTAAAACCTCGATTACAATGTATAAAACTCTTCCAATCTCCCTCCCAAGCTTTCTCCTCGCTCAAAATATGTAAAAATATGTGTTGGTATGTTGTGATATGTGAAAATATGCTTGGAAGGGGTATATATAGGCTTTGGGACGAATTTGGGCCAAAAACACGCAAAAACGCTCGAGCGGGACAGCTCGAGCGCCCCATTCGAGCTTGGTGGTCGAGCGGGTCAAGAGGTCGAGCGAGGCGCTCGACCGCTGGCTGTACACATGTTCGTAAAACCTTCATAACTTCTCAACCGGTAGTCCATTTTGGCCGATTCAAAGTCCTACGAACTCCTCTTTTCACCCTCTATCCATCTATGAAAACCAAAGAGACAAATTAATAAGTTTATAAAAATGATACTCATTTGACTCCAAACACTCGTCGAAAATACTCAAAACATGGGCAAATCCGGCACCAAAACATAACAATTTCACGCCTAATTGATTATGTTTTGGTGCCCAATTTGCCCATGTTTTGAGTGTTTTTTATGAGTGTTTGGAGTCAATTGAGTATCATTTCTATAAACTGATGAATTTGTCTCTTTGATTTTTATAGATGGATAGAGGGTGAAAAGAGGAGTTCGTAGTATTTTGAATCGGCCAAAACGGACTCCCGGTTGAGGAGATATGAAGATTTTACGAACATGTGTACAGCTGCCGAAAAGTACTCGTGCAAAGTCACTCGAGTAGTCACTACTCGGGCACTCGAGTAGTGCACTCGAGCTGCAACAGGTCGAGTAGTCACTACTCGACCTATACTCGAGCAAATGCGTATTTTGGCCCAAAAATGCCCAAATTCGATCCCAAGCCTATTTATACCCTTTTCCAAGCATATCAACACATACCAACACATATTTTTACATATTTTGAGCGAGGAGAAAGCTTGGGAGAGAGATTGGAAGAGTTTTATACGTTGTAATCGAGGTTTTAATTTATGAATTTTTAGCTTTAGTATTTCTTTTGAACGTATTAGATTAATTATTTATTTCTTTACTCTTTGAGACGATAAACCCTGATTTTTCAGATTTATATAGATTTCTTTAGAGATTTTAATTTGTTCTTTCGTTTATGTTCTTGATTTCTTTCGTTAATTTAATTATACATATGATTATTGTTCTTGTGATTGCTTTTATTATTCAAACCACCATGTTAGGCTAAAACCCTTGTATGCTTGGGGTAGGATGAACTCGTAGAAGTAGGTTGTGGGTACGTAATTAGGGTAATTCGTGATGTTAGATTTTAATTCTCTTAATTAATGAATTTTTAAAATCAATCTTAACTTTATTCTTGAATTTCGTACGAAAAGTGTTAGAGAGAGGACGATCTTATCACTCTTTAACGAGTAGACTTAATGAGAGGGTTTAGAAAGGGTTAATTATTCTACCGGTTTATCTAAGGAGGACGACCGCATCACCTTAGTTTAAATTAGGGTCTCGTTAATTAAGCACTATCTATTAACTTGTTCGTAGATTAGTGAAGTCGATTGTTAGGATAAAGTATTAGGGTTGTGAATCTTGAGCTTTTGTCTTGCAATCTTTTACTTAGGTTATTTCTTGCGCGTCACGATTATCTTGATTTTGTACCTTCTCCGTTAGTATACGTAGGGATTCATATCCTGAGCATCACTATCACTTATTTGAAAACACACCTTAGTTAACTCGTTTCTTTCTTTCTTTAGTTTTAATTAGTTTATTTTAGTTTAGAATTAATCATTCAAAAAAATAAAAAACATTTCACTCATATTAGCTACGACGCGTAGATCTTCAGGGATCTGTTCGCATACACTCCATCATGTGGGTTCGATATTACTTGGTCACTATACTTGCCCATACTACAGTGAACATGTACTCTTGCGGGGAAACTACTAGTAGGAAGCTAGTATGTTCGCATTAAGTCAATGGCGCCGTTGCCGGGGATTTCGAGAAGTTATTTGCCTCAACAGGAGGCAATGCCACTCCATCATAGTATCGTTGTGGCTGCGCTGCAAACCTTCCTTGAATAACCATATTCTGATCTGCGTTCTGAGGAACGTGCTGCGGATTAGCAGCTGGTACGGGTACTTGTTGGGGTGGTGGAGGTTGATAAGCCGGTGGTTGGTTGTAAACAGGAGGTGGAGGATACGGGTATGGTGGATACGGATAAGGTGGGTATGGGTAAGACGGATAAGGTAAGTTGTTTTGTGGTAAGTTAGGATATGGGTAAGCAGGGTTGTTATGAGGATTTTGGACAATGTTATGAGCTGGACTATTTTGATTCTGTGTACCTGGGTTTTGGCTCTGGCTTTCCCCTGGCGGATCTTGGTTCTTACTGGTATTGCCTTCAGTGCCGTCAACCCGGTTTAATGTCTGATTGAACTCATTCTCGACATCATCCAACTCATTAGTAATGTCCATTGGTTCTTTCCCTCCGACAGCGTTCATCCTTCTTAAGAAGGCTCAATTTCTTCTTGCTATTGTCTCAGGATCTGATTGTAGTCTCTCTTCGCTTGTATTACCTTGCGAGCGTGTTTTCATAAACCTGAAACACTAACAAAAGAATCAAAACACAACTGCCGAATATGTACGAAATAAAAACAGAAAAATAAATCACTCACTACTAGCTACTAAGCTATCTACAAGTCCTATTCAAAAGGCATACACCGCCATCCCCGGCAACGACGCCATTTATTAGGGTTTAAAATCTTGAGCTTTTATCTTGCATTCTTTTACTTAGGTTATTTCTTGCGCGTCACGGTTATTTTGATTATGTACCTGCTCCGTTAGTATACGTAGGGATTCCTATCCTGAGCATCTCCATATCATATTTGAAAATAACCTTTTACATTCTTAGTTTAATTATTCTTTTGCATTCGTAGAGTAATTTAGTTTAGATTATATTTTTATTTTCAAAAATAAAAAAATATACACTCATATTAATTACGACGCATAGATCTTCAGGGATCTATTCACATACACAATTTCCTTTGGGTTCGATATACTCGGTCATTATACTTACTCATACTACAGTGAACTCGTACGCTTGCGAGGAATCTACTAGTAGAAAGTTAGTATTTTCGCATCAAGTCAGCTGGCCCCCTCATCGCCACCGCCCACCAGTCCTCCGTCTCTCTCACAGTCTCAGGCTCTCAACGCCACTGCCCACCAGCCATCGGCCGACCCTGTTGTTAGTCCATTCATTATAAGGCTCTCAAGCTCTCTGCGTACTATACTATATATAATAAGGCCAATAGACCCATGACCCATGAGCCCATCATTATTATATATAAAATAAAAAAAATAAAAAAGGGTCGGGCCGACCCGTTAGCCCGCGGGCTAGAGTAGGCTGCGCTGGACTCCATTTATAGTGACCCGATTGCAAATGGACTGGCCCGACCAGGCCCGAGAACACATCTTGGTCCGACGGGCTGGGCCGGACGGCCCATTTTGCCACCTCTAATCCTGATGAATATTATGCCAGGCCGTAACAAGGATATGATTTTCAGTAGGAGAGTAATTACCACTGCGTGGCTTAGACATTTTGAGAGAATATATATTGAAAAGGGATGAATATTATGGAGATGTGTATGGAATATTGAGATTGTGGAGTGTCATTCTATAAATAGACATTTCCAAACATTTAAATGGACAAGTGATATTAATATAGAGGATCCCTTATCAATGGATACAATTGAATGAACATGGATTGTGCTTTTCTACACTCCAACCACTTTTCAGATTTTAAATGGACGGATGAGATTAATCTAAAGGGTCCCTTATCGATCTAATATTTGTTTACTGGAAATACAACACATTCCATTTTAGCCCTAATTAAAACTAAGAGGGAATTACACTATTAACAATAAATGTCATTTCTGGGAGCTTGTGGGGGAGGAGGAGATTATAAAGAGATTATCCAACCAAACATTTTTTTTCATTATTCAACCGCCATCACTTAATTATTTCATATGTCATTAATTTTATACTCGTAAACAACCACTTAATCTATAAAAGAACCACACAATACTAAAAAAATACTCTTAATTTATCTAGATTTTCTTAAAGCTTGTCAAAACCAAACAAGCATGCTTTTTGAGGACGACGAAGAGAGTATATTTTTTTAAAAAAATTATCTCATCTAAAAGTTTGAATGTGAGAGTAATTCGATCTTTCTATGTATGAGTTTTTTTTTTTTGTTTTTTTATTTTGATATCATAAAATAATTTCATCTCATTAAAAATCCGAACTTGTAGAGAGGTGTGAAATTAATTCATTTAATTATTTCCCGTACAATTTTATTTAATTATATACTACCACTGTCCCTAAAATTGGTCTTGTTTTTTTTTGCATGTAGTTTAATGTGATATGTCGGAGGGTATAGATTACGGGGTTTTCAGGTTTGTTTTTAATAAAATGATCGTTAATAGAAAATTTGTTTGACATATTTTTCATAAACAATCATTTTATTAAAAAATGTATCTTAGAAAATCCCGTAATATTTTCCCATATATCGCATTAAATCACGTAGAAAAACATGACCAAATTTTTATAGACTTTAGGGGGTATATATGAAAGGTGAGAGGAGATATTATGGTCATGACATGAGTACCTCATTGTACCATGATTTAAAGAAAAGCAAGAGGGTTGTAGCCTTAATTAAGCATCTGTAAACAGGGAAAAGAGATAGAAGCATAATGATTAGGACAACGCAAAAGCAAAAGAAAGATTAATTGAAGAGAATAGAGAAATTAAGAGAATAAACAGATACAACTGGTTTTCTCAGCAATGACAACAAACAAACAAGAGTTGGAGGGACAAATGTTGTGCATGAAGAAAATCGACAACGAAGGTGGCAGCAGCCCTTTGCTCGATGAAGACCGGGACGAGGAAATGACAAACTCGGCACTGGCTGAATTCCGCGCTAAGGAAGAAGAAATCGAGACGAGGAAGAGCGCCATCAGGGACAAAGTGGAGGCCCGAATAGGTCACGCCGAGGAAGAAGCCAAGCGCCTGCTAGGAATTCGTGGAGTAAGTATTATCGCTAATGCAAATGCAAATATCATTTGAAATATAATTATGGAATAATAATTTATTAATGCACATATAGGAGCTTGAATCACTAAATGATCCTATGAAGAAAGAAGTTGTAGTTCTTTGCAAGAGAATCGAGCTGACTACTCGAGATGTAAAGCTTTTGGGAGTTAACTGCCAAAAAAAGGTGTGTATTAATTTTAATCTTTAATATTTATTGAATTTTTTCCATCATCGATTATTATTTTTACAGGAAAAAGAGTACAAAGAAGCCATTGAGGCTTTCAACGAGAAGAACAGGGAAAAGGGGCAGTTGATTGCCAAGCTAGTGGAGGTAAATATTCATAGTATTAATTAATTAGTTATTGAATTTCACATTTAATTTTTTTTTTTTTTTTTGTGATTAGTTGGTAACTGAGAGCGAGAAGTTGAGATCGAAGAAGCTGGAGGAGCTTTGCAAGAATATATAGATTTGCGCAAATTATAATTTGATGGTGTTGCAATTTGTATGTTTCTATCTTGTATTCATTTAATTTGTTGTTGTTTTCACCGTCCTTGTGTTTCCTTTCTTATTTTCCTTTTTGGTTAAGACTGAGAAACTCACAAGTTTGAAAGTGTGCTACTTTTTTACAGTAATGGAAATCATAATGAGTAGTAATGTTGTAAGTTATCTTTCCACAAAAGCAAGCTACACATGATATGATGATATTCAATAAAGTGGAGTGGGTGTGGGGTGGGGGTCAATTTTTTGCTTTTTAGACTACACACAAGTGTGATGTGAGGAGGCATTATGGTCAAAGATTTGCATCATTTATTGTCGCACTTTTACCATGCATGTTTCGATTTCAAATTCAACGTGCCCTCGATTTTTTTTAATTATATATAATGTAAAATTAAAATAAATAGCGAAGGGATATAAAACAAAAAATTTAAGCATAAAAGACAAAGTAAAAACAATTTAAATTAGTTTTAAAAAAAAAGGAAAAAATGAAATTAACCAAACTCGTCTCAATATTGTGAGTGTTATGAAAATAAACTTCAAAATGCTAGGATTCTCATAAGGTCCAGATTATATACAGTCCCACATTTGGTAAATACACCCTCTTCTTCTTTTTTTCTATTTAAAATAAACATATGAAAATACAATTTTTTCTTTTTAATTTAGTCATATGTAATTCATTAAAACTCCTTTAAATACGCCGTCAATTTATCACCGTGGAGCCGTCACCTAGTCGCTGCTGAATCATCATTTAATAATTCAAGAAAAACAAATAATTTTGAAAAATAATAATTCAATGGTGACATGGCAATGGCTCGGCGATGACTCGTTGGCAGTTTGGCGATGTGTTTAAAAGGATTTTAATGAATTACATTTGATTAAATTAGAAAAGAAAGATATTGTATGCTTATTTTTTTTTAAGTGTAATTTTTTTAAAACATATGTGTTTGAGCCTTCCCCTAATGGTGAAAACAGGATCTCAGGTTAAACACAAACCTATCATTTGTTAATATACTCCACCCAAAAAATATCCGGAAAAAAATTCAAATATTTTGGCAATTTTTGGAATAATTTTCCAAAAATGCAAAAAAAAAAAAAAAAAAACACATGTATTTTGGAAATTTTTTTCCGAAAATTTCGAAAAAAAATCGAATATTTTTTATATGGAGTGTATTAACAAAATATAGGACTGTATATAAGTTGGGTCGTAGGGGTTGTGCCCACCAAAAAATCACAGAGATCTGAATTATGGGCCCGACTATATAGCCCTCCATTATTAAGTGATACACCTCCTAAAGTAAAAAAATATATTAAAAATTCTATTCTACCCTTACCATTTCAAAGTTATGTCATACACCTCCAAAACTCTAACCCTAACATTGACATTATCGCCGCCAACGCCGGCCGCTCGCCGCTGCCGCCAACACCGGTCGTACGACGCCTGCACATTTTCTCTATCTTTAATTTTATTTCCATACATTTAATCTGTTCAATTGCCTCCCCGTCTTCATTTTTTTCCTCTTTCCCATCCGGCTATCGCCAATCCTCCCAACAATCACAATCAAATAATAATAATAATAATAATAAAAAAAAGACAAAAAAAAAAAAGAGAGATCAAACCAGAGAAACAACACACAAACCTGAAAAAGAAGAGAAATCGACACTGTTTTTTAATTTGACAAAAAAAAAAATGCGATCTATTCTTATTCATACAAACCTTTTCTCATTTCATGAAAAATTAGAGAGTTGGCGTGGGTAGAAGTGACGTTAGAGGAGTGGGCGAAGTAAGAGACGGTGTTGTGGTGGTGAGAGCGGCGGTGCTGCGAGCCTGCGATGCTGGGAGTGGCGACGCTCAATCTGTGAGAGAGGGGGGGGGGGGGTGTGTGTGGGAGCGTACAGGCGCGACGGAGAAAAAATAAAACAACAGGATGGCAGGCAAGGTTTGTGTTTGTGGGCAGTGGTGGGCGGCGCTGAAGAATCACAGATTGAAGTAAAGTAACATACTAAGAGTATCCACAATGGTGGAGGGGTTATAACCCTTCTCTCCCCTCCACCTCATTGTCACCTCACACTTTGTGTAAGACTAACCAAATTAGGCTAACTTTTATAATGGTGGAAGAGTTATAACTCATTTTTTAGGGACCCACCATTTATTTCATATCAAATTATTATTTTTTTATTTACAATCTTAATAAAATTATCTAATTTTTCAATATATGATAATATGAATATATTAACATTATTTTCACTATTATTTATTTAAAATATTTAGTGTTAATTAATGAGATTGTCCAAAGTAAAAAAATTAGAGAGCCATAAATTTACATTGTAAACTTGAAAAATCATACTACCCCCGTCCCGATATTATTTGTACATTTACTGTTTTCTCGTATTTTAGCAAATAATTTTTTTATTAATATTTAAAATAATAAAATAAAATTTTAAGGTGATATATAATAGAAGAGAAATCGATTAATCATACCCCTTTTTTAAATTAAATTTATCATTTCAAATACTAATAAACAATGTGATCGTTAAAATTGAAAAAAAAAAATTAGTGTACAAAGTATGTAAATATTGAATGACTCGAACTTCATTTTTTTAAATCCTAATATTAATTTTCAGAATATAAACATGTTTTTCATTTTAAAAATTATTTTATTTCAATTAATTATTTATATAACAGTTTATAGATGCAGCATATGATAATGAACCTAGTAGAGGCAGTATATTATCTTGAAGGCATGAAGACAGTATATCTATATATATATAAAAGTAGAAGTGAGGAGAGAGAAAAAATTGTTATTATTAAAGTAAGTGAAGTCTACTTGCTTTGTAGTGCAATAGTGAGTCTCACTCTCCATTAAAGAGAGTGGATTAACTTTACCATTTTTTTTTCTTTTTTATTTTGCACCAACAATTTTAAAATTATTTAAGCTATTAATTTTAAATTTATTTTCAACACACTATATATCAAATAAATTATCTTTTGAACATTTTTAATTTAACATATACATGACACATATAAAAAGAAAAACAATATTTATTTTATTTATTTTATTGTTTTTAAAATGTTCTTTTATTCACTCTAACTATATATAATGGACTGAATTTAAATAATTTTTATTTAGACTATATAAGTTTTGTAAAATATTAAAATTATTTTATGAATTTTAGTATTTGTTGTGAATTTAATACATAATTAAATTTTTTATGATTAATTAAACAATTGTAATACTCACATAATATACAATATAATTTTTACATATTAATAATTGGTTTATGAATTAAATAAATTTAATTTAAATTTTTTATATAATTTATTATGCAATTTCGCATTATAATATTCAATCCGTGCATCGCACGGGAGAAACACTAGTATTAGAGGACAATATATGTTTTACGGCTGTAGAATAGAAACAAAAATAAAAAGGGTATATTGCTGCAAAAAGTAGGGTTAATTTGCAGTAACTCTGCATAGGAGAGAGAAAAAAATTTTTGGTTATAACTACAACCCACAATGATCGTAACTCATTGATGAGTGTTATAATTCATATAAAAACAAACCATTGTAGATGCTCTAACATAAGACTATATTTATCGGCAATTTCGACAATCGGTTATAGGTAAGGACAAAAGAAAAATAATATTAAAAAAAGTAAACATCAATTTGAAGGCCACGAACTGTTTGGCTGGCCGTTCCGGACCGTGGGGAGGTGCATGGACACGTGTTAATATTTAATTGGCTATGTTTAATTTTTATTAAATAAGTTCTTATTCTATTTTTTAAATATTAATTTATAAAATAACACAATAAAAATTATATCAAAATTCATAATATTTTATTCTCTCTAAATGGAGACCAATATTGATATATTTTGAATAATAATTTTATATTTTATATTTTTTCTCCTAATTTCAATTGTTTCCTATCATCTCTACTAATTACTCTACCCGCCCTGAAATTACTTGCACATTTACTATTTTTTCGTGTTTTAGCGAGCTGATTTTTTTAATTAATATTTAAAATAAAAATAATTATTAAGGAGACATATAATAAATGAGAGATTGAGCTACCATACCCATTTTTTAAAATTCACTTTAATATTTTAAATACTAATAAACAACTCACTAAAACTCGGAAAAAAAGGTACTGTGCAAATAATCATGGAGAGATGAGTATGGATTTTTAATATTAAATAATTTAATATATCACATTATAAATATAAATAAAAATTGATTATACATAAATATATTAATTAAAAGAGTAGGTCTTGTATGAGACCGACTCATGGCATGAGACAATGGAAATGTGTGTAACTAGGACATTGACTCATTAACACTTTGGTAGGGGTAGTTGTTAATTTATATGGTATCATGTCATGAGACGGTTTCTTACAAGTTTTTGTCTAATTAAAATAATGAATAAAAAATTATTTTAGGTTGTGTTAGGTTGTCGATAAAGTATGAAAAAAGATGAGATGAGATTGAGTTGTAAATTATATATGTGGAGGAGAGATAAATGAATTATATATTAAGAGATTGAGTTGTAATGGATTGTTGATAAATATAGTCTTGTAGCAAAAGGCGAAGCCCTCGCCCCCAGGGCCCCCACCCCCTGGCCCGACAGGAGTTGATAAATATAGTTTAAGGGAGGAGGAAAGTGCGGAAGAATAACAGAGGAAGAAAGTGATGATTTAGGTTTTTTTTAATAAAGGATATAATGGGTAATTCATAATTAATATAGGTGTATCTATTATCAATAGGGTGTATATAGCCTTGACCCTGAATTATAAGCCAGTGTCCAATGAGAAAGACCAAAAAGATATCCTCGGCCCATTTCTATCGTTACTCGAAGCCTCGACTCCCTCCTAAACTCCCAAGTCCCAAGCTGTCGCCGGTAAACACCAGTTGCGGAGGAGAGTCAGCGGTCGTAGCCCTAGAATGGAAGCTGAAAGCACTCCTCCTGAGCAACTATCTTCCAATGACCCAAACCCTGACCCTGACCCTGACCCTGACCCTGACCCGAGTTCAACCCAAAAATCGAATTCGAAGCCCAAGATTGTGGTGATTCTGGGTGCCACGGGATCAGGCAAATCCAAATTAGCGATAGACCTCGCTTCCGACTTCCCCCTTGAAATTATCAACTCCGATTCAATGCAGGTTCCTCCTGTAGTTTAATTATTCTGTTGTGTTACAGAAATTCGAGAGAGGAAACGTTTGATCTCCGTGCATATTATGTGGTTTTATTTATCACAGGTTTATCAAGGGCTGGATGTTCTTACCAATAAAGTTCCTGTGAATGAGCAAAAAGGTTCTTGCTCTCTTCCCTTTCATGCTTGATTATGTTTAATCTTGTATAATTTGCGTGCTAACTCGATTCATTGAATTGTTGTCGATCATATTATTTCTTCTGTTGCTAGGAGTTCCGCATCATCTGTTGGGGATAATTAGCCCAAGTGTGGAGTTCACGGCTAAGGATTTTCGTGATTCTGCTATTCCTGTGAGATTAAAATCATTTCCTTGTTATTATATGATACGTGCACCCTCCAAATTCATGTTTCTTGTTGCTAGTCCATTTCGTCTTTTCCAACCGTTTTTCATCTACGAATTAAGTTCAAGTATATTATGTTGCATAAGACTGATACGAAGCTCTATTATTCCTCCGAGTAGTTTTACTATCCATTACATCTGTCTTGGTTAGTCCCATCTGGAAATTAGTTCTGGATTGACATAGTAAATTTGTGACATAGATAAAAATTGGATTTTATCTCTAAAATGTACATGAAGTAGTTTTACAATAATGCATGATATATGTATTACATATAATCTGTGAAAGTGATATATTGCCAAGCTCATGCAGTTTTATTGTCTAATCATTTTAAATCTGATTTGATAATTCAGCTCATTGATGAGATATGGTCTCGCAATCGCCTGCCTGTTATAGTAGGCGGAACAAATTACTATATCCAGGTTAGCTGCTATCTTCTGTTCTCGTTGGTGATCAACATGAAATGGTTCTTTTTTATGTGATCATCTAGTCCTTGTTGTGGTCACCCTGAGATTTTTTTTGTGTGTGTGTAATCTCATTTTCATTGCTTGTATCCTTATGTATCTTTGTTAATATATGTTTTACCAAAACGAGTTCCTGTACCTCTCTCTTGCCAATGGTGAATCATGAAAACCCCAGTTTGAGCTGTCTTACACTGCTTGTTTTTCTTGTTCTAACATATTTTTCTGATCTGATGAGTATCTTTGTTACTTTTCAGGCTCTTGTAAGTCGGTTTCTATTGGACGATCATGCAGAAGATCTTGAAGCAAAATGCTTATTGGATCTTCCTGGTAAAAGAGACACTTTACAATTATATCTTCATTTACTTATAAGGTCTTGTATTTATACTTGTGTTGAGGCATCGAGATTCTGGTGATGCATGTGGCAACTGCTACCCAGGATGACTTTTTCCTGATTTTTTTTATAGGAGACGATGGGAAACCAGATACCGAGCATGGGTCATTAAGCGAAAACTTGCTTTATACTTATAGTCAGTTGAAGGACATTGATCCTGTTGCTGCAAACAGAATTCACCCGAATGACCAAAGAAAGGTGAGAATACCCTTCAATATAGTTTTGAAATTAGTCAGATGTTTGGTTTTAGGTTTAGGCCTTTTATTTTTCTAGTTATCATTTTCACTGGGAAGTGGACTTGAGACAATATCGAAATTTGTAACTGGACAGTGTGGTGTTAATGTATATTTATCTAATAAATTTGTTCGAAGCTGACTTGTCTTTCTACGTATTTGTGGGCTAAAGTTTTAGACCTTCTTAAGGCATGTTATTACTTTAATTCTTAATTCAGAATTTAAGGACTATTGATGGCTTTTCGCAGGTTTTTAGCAATATAACTCCAGAAAGATAATGTCACATCAGCAGAATTGAGTATATAGAATCATTAAATGTGTACTGTGATAACCCGGCTTTTTTAAAAAAGATTTGTGCACTTTCTCCTGCTTTGTTATAAAGGATTTATCTACGTACTTTTTGATTAGTAAGATAAGATTGTTTAGTCACACAATGTATTTTGCCACCATTGCAGATAAAGCAATATCTGAGTTTATATTTGCGTTATGGTGTACTTCCAAGTAAGCTTTACCAGGGGAATACTATGCAGGTTTGTTCTACCACTCATACTATAACGCACTAAAAGGATATTCATAGCATTAAGTGGATCATGAAATATGTGTAATTTTCTTACTTTGGAATGTGGCAGGGCAGAACTGGGGTCAAGCTGATAACTTAAGATATGATTGCTGTTTCATATGTGTTGATGCATCTCTCTCAGCATTGGATGAATATGTGAATCGAAGAGTTGACCTCATGGTTTCTACTGGTCTACTTGAAGAAGTTTGTGATATTTACAAGCCAAACGCTGATTATACACGAGGATTAAGGCAAGCAATTGGTGTACGTGAATTTGAAGATTTTCTCAGATGCTCTAACTCTGAAAACGTGAGTCAAATCATGGATTCCCATGGTGAGGACCCCATGAAAATCATGTTGGAAGAAGCTATTGAAAAAGTGAAATTAAATACCAGAAAACTTGTTCGCCGCCAGGTAAGAGATGTGCATCATCTCCAAGACATATTACAAGTGTTTTTACTTTAATACACCGCAGCAGAGTAATACATTCTCAAAAAAAAAAAAAAATAATCTAATCCTATATAGTTTTATCATGCAGCAATCAATCCAATGTTATAATTTTCTTGGATTGTTGTTCCAATTGATAACAATAATCATTTCCTTATTTTTTTTTGGCAGAGGAGAAGGATTAGTCGACTTCAAATGCTGTTCGGATGGAACATACACTCCGTTGACGTCACAAGTTGTTTGCAATTGCAATGTATGCATCATTAAATCTACTCTTTCCATATTAATCCCGATAAATACCTTTACAATTGAGACGAGCTGTTTCTGTAGGTGCTTCAGACGATTTATGGGCTGTAGATGTGGTGGAGCCTGTCGCTAATATCATCAAAGCTTTCGTTGATGAAACTGCAAGCGCTGAAACGACTAAACGAGATCCCAAAGTGGCTCAGAGGGACCTCTGGACCCGTTACGTTTGTCAGGTTAGTTATAAGACAAAAACTTCAATGCATCATTCAAGGTATTAGTTGTTATACTGAATTATTATCATATGTGTGGATTTCTTGGTAGGCGTGTGGTAATAAGGAGCTTAGAGGTACACATGAGTGGGAACAACATAAACAGGGGCGTTGCCACCGGAAACGAGTATCGCATCTCAGAAAGGCGGGCATTTTTTTGGATCACCATAATACTAGTGTGGATTAATTCTTGCTCTTAATTTTGTGAAACCTATATACTCTTTATGCATATGAGTAATTTTCTACATGGCTTCTCAGTTGTGCGTTTTTTTTATTCGGCTTCTTTGTTGCGTAAAAAAAAGGACCGGTTGACAATAAGTGGATAAAATGTTCTCGGGTAGATTCCGCAACTTTTAATTTTAAAGCTCGCTATTTTAGGCCAAATTGGCTTGAATTACCTCAATTCGGCTAAATGTCGAGCCCTGTGACCTGATTGAGATGAGATATTAAAACACAAGTTAGGGGTGTTTTGGTATAAAATATTGGTTGATGGTTTCAAATTGATGGACTTAGAGAAACAGTGTGTAGTGTAGGACATGTTTTGAATCACAATAACATTGAGAATTGTTTTTTTCCTTTTTCTTTTTTTAAAAGCTGGGTCATATTAGGAAAAAAAAAAGTGAAAAATAGTTAAAACGACAATTATTTTAAAATAAAATTTAACCTCTGAAATGACATTTATTAAAATGTAGGGAGTATAAAATAAAAATTGCGTCAAAATTAAAATTTTGGATCTAAATTTGCGAATTAAAATTTAATAGATTTATATTTGCTAGTGAAAAAATATATTATCCTACAATTATTATCCCCAGAACTAAGGTCCTAATTTTTTTTTTCTATCATTTTGTTACTGTGTTACAATTTTGTGTTTATTTTATTTGGGAAAATGTTAATGAGGGTGTGACTTTAGAATTAAAGAATGTGAATTGAACGAAAGTTAGTTGTTTGATAAGGACGAATGAAATTATGAATAGTAATTTTTTTGATACTGTAAATTTAGGAACTAAAAAGTATAGATTCACGTCTCAACTTATTTTTTTGGCAAAAATTTCTATGAGACCGTCCCATGGCATGAGACCACACAAATTAATACCTACCCCTATTAAAGTGTTAATGAACCAATGCTCTAATTACATTCATTCTCATTGTCTCATGGCCATGAGACGATCTCATACAAAACCTGCTCTTTTTTTTTGTTAGGGTGGAGAGGGGACTTTCTTGTCCCCCTAAAATTTCATATTCAATAATTTTTTTTATTTAAGAATAGTCTTCAAATTTATTTTTATAATTATCATATATAAATTTATTTTTGTATTTTGTTGTAATTCAAAATTTCAAATGGTCAACCTCAATAGGATGAGATTTTTCATCGGGCGAGAAGCACAAGTCAATTGGCTAACAACGTTTGAATCAATATTTATTGGGGCGGTCGGACGGACCAACAAACTGCATGTATATGCGTATGGTTCATAGGGTTGTCCCTTGACCATTTCCACTTGAATTACATTAAGCAACTCCTCTTAATATGGAGGAGTAGTAGTAGTTTCACGAACACACTAATTAATGTGAGATAACTAACTAGACTTTCGGGTATATATTGGGTGTATGATACAATTCAAATGTATATTTTAACGGGTATACCTTGCAAGACTTACTCTTAGTTAAATCACATATTTTCCAATAGGTTAATCTATAAAAGTGTCATTTGACATTCCAAATTTGTGAGAGAGAAAATTCACTCACCAAAATATGATTTTAAAATGGGGGAATAACTTAGAGGTACCCCTTGTACCACTTTAGTCTACACTACATAAGCATTTGGTCAACTTTTTTCATCCACTTTATGTACCATAATGCCCCTCACATTAAAATTTGTACATCATAATTTTTTTATCATTTAAAAAATGAAATAAATTCCCTATATGGATCTTTTCTAATTTCTACCATTTCGAAATTTGTACATTTAAAAAAAACATTGTACATCATAATTTTTCTACCATTTAAAAAATGAAATAAGTTCCCTATAGGAATTTTTTTCTAATTTTTTTCATTTCGAAATTTGTACATCTTAAAAAACATTGTACATCATAATTTTTCTACCATTTCAAGAATGAAATAAGTTCCCTATAGGGATTTTTTCTAATTTCTTTCATTTCGAAATTTGTACATTTTAAAAAACATTGTACATCATAATTTTTCTACCATTTCAAAAATGAAATAAGTTCCCTATAGGGATTTTTTCTAATTTCTTTCATTTCGAAATTTGTACATCTTAAAAAACATTGTACATCATAATTTTTCTACCATTTAAAAAATGAAATAAGTTCCATATATGGATCTTTTATAATTTTTTTACCATTTTTAAAATTTATACATCTTATAAAACATTGTACATCATAATTTTTTAGTCAAAAAGTACCCTTTTTTTTGGTCATTTTAATGTCATTTATTTTTAATCTCCACACATCCCACTTAAAAAAATTATACATATATATTAAAATTATATATATTCAATATAGCATTGTAACTATGATTAAAAATTGTATATTATAGTTGTACATACACCAAAAAAATTGTATATTATAATTATCCATACAATAAAAAATTGTATATTAATTGTAATTTTTAATTGTATGTAGTCATTTAACCACAAAAATTGTAATCGTTTTATCCCCAAAAATTGTATATGACAATTATGATATACAATGTTTAATTGTATGTACAATTATAATATACAATTTTTAAATGTATAATCATTTAACCCTAAAAATTGTACATACAATCAAAGAAACAAGGTGAAGAAAGCAAACAGAATTCCTGTATGAAAATGAAAACAAAACGAAAACAAACTAAAAAATGAAAAATATAAAGTACCTTTAACAATATACAATTAATCAGTACGACTATAAAGGCTACCCAAAACCACTCAATGTGATTATACACATCAATAATATATCGTAATTGTAATTGTTTATCCCCAATTTTTGGAAAATAAAAAAAGTCCAAACAACAAATACACATCAAAATTCATCCCTCTGTTATCTTCCCAATTACTCCATACATATTATACACATCAATTGAGGATGGGTCGATCTGCAATTCCAGTCAAACACACGTTTACCTTGGGATGGGTCGATCTGCAATTCTTCGCGCAATTTTCGATCAATTTCCGGTAGATCTGCAATTCTTCGCTCTCTTTTCGATCGATCTGCAACTTGTAACGGTGGCGGTGCACAGGTATATGGTGGCGGTGGAGGTCGCGCTGCCTTCTCCGGTGGCGGATCTACAACGACGACGGCGGCACAACAGATCCGATTTCAAAAGGCCTCCATGGCGGCGAAAGGGAGGAGGCGCTCGCCGTTGACCCATTTCGATTGCTCTCGGCGCCACCGGTGTAGGCGGCGCCGCTGATTCTTCCATGCCCTTGCAGGCCGGCTCCTCCAACGGTGGTGCTGTGGCGGAATTTTCTTGAGGCCGCGCCGGTTTAAATATTGGGTGAGAGAATATTGATTGAATTCAAAATGATGAAATGACTGAGTTGTAGGTTAAGGAATGAGTTGTGAGACAATTAGAGATATATTAGACAATTTAAGTGTGATCAATGTAGTTTAGAAGAATTCTTTTTGCCCATGTATTCTAGATTTGTGTACTACACAACAATTTGGCAAATTTTTTAAAATAGGCCAAATCAAAAGAAATATAGTAAAAATAGGTGAAGTTCGAAGTTGATATAAAAAATAGGGTTGATCGCGCTCGGGGGAGGCGATCAAGGAAGTAGATCGCGCTCCCCAAGCGCGATCAAGGTGAAGTACTAAACTCGCGCCTACCAGAGGCGAGTTCCATGCAGCTGTTTCCCCACCCACATTTGTCGTTACCAAACTCGCGCCTCTGGTAGGCGAGTTTCGTTGATATCTGCTGGCATACTGAACTCGCGCCTCCCAGAGTCGAGTGCCACTTTGTCGTTTTCTATTTGGCCTGAGAATCGGATTCCTTCCTCCCTGATATATAACTCCTCCCGTAAGAACTCCTTCCTCCCAACTCCCAACTGATACTTCTTGCTCCTTCCTACCTCACTCATCTCCTCATTATATTTGTTCTTCGTTCTCCTTCCTTCCTTCCTCTCTTCTTCTTCTTCTTCTTCAAATGAAGGCTAGTCCATAAGAAAAATAAAATTTGCCCTCCAAAATACAAACTTGCAGTCTCACGTACTTGAGGAATTGATATTTTGCTATCTACCTGAGGAGTACAGACACTACAATTAAGTGGTAAATATTTCAAATTTTTTTGTATATATTTAGAATTATTTTGCATGCAATTTTTTGAAATAGTGTATATATAGTATATATATAATGTCGATATATATATATATATATGTTAGAGAAATTACATGTTTTAGCATGTTACTTTTGATTTATTTTGATTTAAAATTTGTAGTAGTGTTGCTATTTCGATTTAAAATAACATTAATAATGTCATAGTGTTGTTATTTTGATTTAAAATTGGTAGTAGTGTTGTTCTTTTGGTTTATTTTGATTTAAAATTCCATTAATAAGCTCATAGTGTGTTATTTATTTAATTGGGATTCAATTTATTTAATCAAATATATGTAGAATTTTATTTAATAAAAAATGATACACTTTTTTAATTTTTTGAATGTTTTGGTGATGCATAACTTTTATACATTTGAAGAATCGAAGAGTAAATTAGACATTTTATCAATCAAAGTTATTAAAGTAAAATTTGACTTTTTTTTAACGTGATGTTAATAACCATTATGTATACAATGTAAGTTTTATTTTTATAAAATTCTAGTGTTTTTAGTGTTTTAAAAAATCTAGATTTAATATATATAGTGTATTAAAAAACTCTAGATAACTTACTTAATGAAAATATTGATCATCATTTTAAAATTTAATTTTTGCAATCATAAGATAATTTTATTTAACTATAATAAGAGATTAAGAGATAAAATAAAATAAAATGAAATGAAATAAATGAAATTAAATAAAATATTAAAAACGAAATAAAAAATAAAAAAATAAAAAAATAAAATAAAAATAAATAAAATAAACGAAATAAAATAAATTAAAAAAGTAAAATAAAATAATATAAAATGAATTAAATAAAATAAAACTAATTAAAATAAAAAAACGAAATTAAAATAAAATAAAATAAAATGAATTAAATAAAATAAAGTAAAATAAACGAAATTACATAAAATAAAATAAACGAAATAAAATAAAATAAAACTAATTAAAATAAAAAAACGAAATAAAATAAAATAAAATAAAATAAACTAAGAAATGGAATTAAGAATATTAAATACTTTTTATTTGTTAAAAATTAAGAAATGGAATTAAGAATATTAAATGTAACAATAAGACTATATATATTCCTATCTTTTGTTAATACACCCATCAAAAAGTGTTCGGAATAAAATTTCAATACTGCAAAAAAAAACACACTAAAAATGTATGGAAATTAGGGTGTTGGGTTTGATTTACTATACTAGATGTAAACATAATTGAGGCCAATAATTAATTTAGTGCCTATAGATAAAATTTTTATAAGTGTTTTGTGTTGTTGAAGATATGTCAACCTCTCGCGACATTGGAATCATTGTGCGCTCTTGCGGAGCTGTTATTGGAAAAAAAAGAGTTGATCGTATGCTTGATTTCTACGATCTATTACGTGAGTTGTCTGAGGTTACGGGATTAGATTTGCGAGTGTATTCTTTGAATGTGTCTTGCATAATAAAAAATGGGAATGCCTCGTCTAGTTGTCCTATTAGGAACAACAACGACCTACGATACTTCTTCCATCCACAAGCTGGGCTCAATTCCGTTGAGCTATTAGTGGAGGTTGAAATGAAGGCGCAGTACCCAACATCCCATGGCCAGTGGGGGAACCAGTACTATCCTTCTGAATGGCCAGGTCATGGTGGTGCCAATATGGATAGACCTTCCGACGTTGAATATCAGGCCCAACATTTAGGGTCTAGTCATGCCGGGGGTTCAGATCCTAATATTGGACCTTCTGGTATCACTGAGATGGCCCCTGTTGGGACCTCCATAGTTGATATAGCTGGTGATATATATCCAGACTTTACTTGTAATTCTGAACCAAGCGATAATGGTTCTGAGGACGAGGGGTCGTCTGATGAGGATGGTACCACTGACAATCCTTGGATGCCAACTGTTGCTGTACCAAATTCCCTAATGCCAAGAGTGAGACCTCATCCAAATTTGGTTGGAGTGCCATTTTTTGATAGGTCATGTGATGATGTACCTGTCGATTCAGTAGGCGTTCGAAGTGGTGATCTAAGCTATGATGCGGATGATGGGGTTTTGAGGTTAGGGATGATTTTCAAAGACAAAGATGCTGTGATCAATGTCGTGAAGGATTATTCGGTCCGACATGCAAGGCGTGAGTATAGAGTCGAAGAGAGCAACTCGAAGACAATGAAGTTGGTGTGTAAGCAGAACTATGCCAGTGAAAATGATAATTGCTCGACATCGCAACGTTGTGAGTGGCATTTACGCGCATCGTACCGTAAAAGATACGATTATTGGGAAATCACTAGGTTGGGGCCGCCACATACCTGTTTGATGAATATTGACTCGCGCAATCATTCAAATCTCTGTAAAAACTTGCTTGCAGCTGACATGGAGAGTCTCATACAAGTTGATCCAGCATACGACGTCAAATATGTCGTGGAGCATGCAGATAAGAAATATAATTACATTATTTCATATCAAAAGGCATGGCAAGCGTTGAAACGTGCTAGGGAGAATGTGTTCGGAACTTGGGAGAGTTCATGTCAGTATTTGCCCAAGTACATGGGAGCCTTGCAGAAATACAATCCCGGGACCATTGTGGAGTGGAAACACAGGGATACGATTGAGTGGAATGTGCACACGTTGGGATATGTCTTCTGGGCATTCAAGCCATGCGTTGAAGCATTCATGCATTGTCGCAAAATACTTTGTGTAGATGGTACTCACCTTTACACTAAGTACAAACACAAATTGCTGATTGCTAACACCCTTGATGCTAATCAGAAAATCATTTCAGTAGCATATGCCATTGTTGATGACGAAAGTTATAGGTCTTGGAAATGGTTTCTTAGAATGTTAGCTACACATGTTGTGGGTGATATGGAGGGGATATGCCTTATTTCTGATAGGCATAAGGGTATTTTGAAGGCAGTGGAAGAAGTCCCAGCATTTTCACCACCAAGAGGAGTGCACCGTTATTGTTTAAGACATGTCGCTTCAAATTTTAATACTCAGTTCAAGAGTCAAAAGATGAAGGACTTGTGTTACAATGCGGGAACAGCATTGTCGGTTAGACATTTTGAGACAAAGATGAACGAAATCCGAGTTTTAAGTGAAGAGGGTCATCAGTATCTACGAAATATCGATCCTGCCAAGTGGACATTTAGTCATGATGGAGGTCAACGTTATGGGGTTATGACAACTAACATCTCCGAATGCATCAACGGTGTTCTTAAGGGTGCACGACGCCTCCCAATTACAGCTATAGTTTGTGCAACCTTCACACGATCCAAAAATGTATTTATGGAACGTGCTAAAGAAGCAGGGATTTTAGTGCAGAGACATCGGATGTGGCCTGATCATGTTAGTGACAAATATGATTCAGCGCAGCGAGAGGGGATGAAACATCAAGTAGAACTTTATAATCATTCGGTGGGATCAGCCAGAGTTACTGCCCGTATTAAGGGCTCAGTACAGTGTCGCACATATAGAGTTGCATTATCAAGACGAGAGTGCGATTGCGGGCAGTGGAAGTTGGATGGTATCCCATGCTCACATGCGTTGGAGGTGTGCAGAGCGTTCCAAATCGATCCAAGTGTATATATGCCCGAATGCTACAGTACAACAGTGTATTCCTCAACTTACACCTCTAGGTATTTTGAGCCATTACCGGATCCTCAGGAGTGGGATGAACCCTATTTTCAGTTGAGACATAATCCAGATCGCAGGATAAGGCGTCGTGGTCGGGATGTGACGTCCAGGATTCATAATGAAATGGATTGGGCCCAAACCCGCGCTAGACAACAGTACCAAGCACAAGATAGAGCTGGCCCTTCACATTGATGTTGTAAATCCCTAGGAGCTATCAAAATGCTATCAAAATATTGTCAAAATGTTGAATAAAATTAGTTTGTAGGATTGAATTAAAATGTTGACAATAATGTTGAATAATTTCATATACATTATCCTTTATGTGTTTGAGCTTTATGTTTTATGTGTATGATTTGTGTTAATTCTAATACATCTGTGTGAATGTTTGAATTATAGATGAATTCTGATAGAGAGGCACTGTTATATGGACCGAAGAACAGATCTGTACTCACCATGCAACAAACCCATCGGTCGAGGCTAGATTATATTAATAGGAAAACAAGCGAGACAGTGCTAAGTACATACAATGGAGGTGATGGGCCATTCTGGACATTTAGACTAGAAGACCCAAATCCTTATAAGATCGCACTCCATTCTCGTGTGGTGGACAGACTCAAGACGATGGGTTTTTACGGTCCCCTTCGTTGTGGGACATTCAGACTCGATCGTCATCTTATCACTGCATTAGTGGAGAGATGGCGTCGAGAGACGCATACGTTCCATTTCCCCGTCGGAGAGGCGACCGTCACATTGCAAGATGTTGCCATTTTATGGGGTTTACCGATAGAAGGAGAGCCCATTATACGGCGAGATGAATATAATAACTTTGATCAGTGGAAAAGCTTGTGTGAAGAGTTGATGGGCATCACCATACAACAAGATGATATGAGGGGCAATAGTGCGATCAAATTGACTTCCCTAAACGAATTGGTGAGACATTCTGTTGATATTGATGACTATACACCACAGGAGGTCGTTGATCAATATGCACGGGGGTGTGCACTTTTACTCCTGGGAACTACAATGATGCCCGACCATTCTCGAAATGCTGTCCCATTAGTCTATCTGTATTTTCTGCGGGACGTGAATACAGTCGGGGAATACAGCTGGGGAAGTGCTGTGTTAGCGAGTTTATATCGCGAACTCTGTATGGCTTGCAACTATAAATGCAAGAGCATCGCTGGACCATTATGCTTGTTGCAGGTAATTCTTGGTTAATTTAAATTACTTTTAAATATTTCATTGATTAATTGTACATTGAAATAAATTTATCATTGAACAACAGATATGGGCATGGTCAAGGATAAAAACGATCCAACCATCGAACGCACATCCGATGCTCCAACAAGGGCAGATAAGTGTAGATGGTCGTAATTTGGGGCCTCCACCGTATGGAGCTAGGTATTTTTCTATAGACACATTTATCTATAATTCGTTTGGATATACATACTTATTTTTTTACCTACTATAGGTGGATACATTATCACAGTCATATTGACAGCACGAGGTTTTCAATTCGTGTATATCGCGACATATTTGAGCGTTTGTCTAATGGTCAAGTAAGTTATTATTATAATGATTCAAACTAATATAAATTATTTTTTGAGAATATTGATATTAATGTTTTGTGTGTGTCTTTACAGTTTATTTGGGATCCCTATGATGTGGACGCTGAGGAGATCAGGAATCTCGAACCTCGTTGTTGGACCTTAAATTGGAGGTCGCAATGTCCATTGATCAATATTTGGATAGTGGAGCTTCACTATCCGAATAGGGTGCTCAAACAATTTGGAATGGTCCAAAACATTCCAAGTCATGTAGAGGAAAGGGACCAGAGCTTGCATGAGTATAACCGCCAGGGGAGAACCGGCTTTGATTGGACGACCAAGCATGACAAATGGATTAGATATTGGAGAAGCAGGCAACCATTCATGCCTTGCACGCCTATCAACGGGGGTGATCCGGTCACGGAAGACTATATGCAGTGGTACTATGACATTACACGACGATTGATTTCACCAGAGGAGTATACTGCAGCACCGGTCCGAGGCTTCCAACCACCAAGAACATCTGCCAGTGATGTTTTGGTAAATTATATATCACAAATTTAATTATATATTAATTTTTGATGTTTGAAATATGAATAACATTCTATTATTTTTTTGTTACAGGTAAGCTGGTTTCGAAAATTTAAAATCAGTAAACGACGGGCTCACATTGATAATAGACCATCAATGGTGGAATTTTTAGAAACAACTGAGAATTTCATCACTCAAGTGGAGCCTATTATTGAATTTCCTACTTATCTTGAACATCCACGAGCCTCAGTTGAAAACGTAGAAGTCGGGGAAACAAGTAGAGGACAAACAAGAAGGAGGTCTGTAGAGCGTGACGGCGATGAAGGTCCTTCAACGTCTGCGAGTCGAAGAAGACATTCCTCGGCAGTGCCATCAGATTCCCCTTTTCCCCGACAAGGTACTCAATACCGAGTTCCTCAATCAGCGCCCCGCACACAACATACTGCTGGAAATGGTATGCAATTTACGGAATTACACTTGTAAATATGATATTCCTTTGGTTTATATTTATTTAATTATTAAATATTTTTATAACATGTTACAGATGCTTCTACATCGATGGGCCAACAGTATGAAGCGTCTCGAATTTTGGGCAACACACCAACTGCATACGGTGTGTAATTCAATATTATCAAAGTTACAATAATAAATTAAAAATATTCAAGAAATTATATTTACTTGTTTATGTATATTTCTATTAATTTGATAGATGCTCGGCAATCAAATGAGTGGCCACCTCAGCCTACGCCTCACACAAGTTATGAGTTGCCCTCATTTGGATTTGGAGCTTACGCACATCCTGCTGGAAATGGTATGAAAGTTACACATAACCCTTAATAATATTTTTTAAAGATTATGTTTATTTACTTATGATATGTTATTGTTAACTTGATAGTTGGTTGGGCAAGCGTTGAGGGGGTACCCCAGCCTGCTTCTACATCGACGTTGCAACAGGAGATACCTCAACCCAGTTTTCAGACACCTTATAATGAACCAGGTATATAATATCAACTTATAAATAATATATATTTTAATATATATATATTATTGATCTAAATTAACTAAATCTGTGACAGATCTTCTTACATCATGGCCTGGTTCATTTACTGACATATTAAATACGGGTATTAATATGAGTACCTATTATCAACATCGACCTCAATTCGCACAACGCCCAGTTTACAGTTCAACGCCTATACCATATGCGGACACATACGGAGAGGAGCCCGGACCAAGCCAACATGAACAACAACCTCGTCGTAATTATCGTGAAAGACGTCCGCCGCAATGTGGAACGGGTGGTCGATTGGGCCATCGCTAATTGTATTGGTACTATTATTATAAATGTCATTTTTTTTTACATTTTACATTTATTACTTAAAAATATTATTTAGTGTTTGAAATAATTTTCAATTTTTATGAAATAGTTTATAATTTTTTTTTTAAAGATAGTATAAATATAAACCAATTTCAATACACAATTATATTTATCTCCACTAACAATTAGGGTTTTACATCTCAATAGCAATTTGGGTTTAGTTATAATATATCATTGAATAATCATCACATAATCATTGAAAAATAATTACTAAAATCAACTCAAATACACACCTATTTTAACCCATTTAATCATGGAACAAATTATAACTAAGAAACGAAAAAAAAAAAAAAAAATAATTTTAACATAAACACGCCTCTCCCAACGGCGTGATAAAATATAAAAAAAAAAATAAAGGCTTAGACTCGCCCCTCCCAGAGGCGATTTAAAAAAAAAAAAAAAAATATTAAAATCGCCCCTCCCAAAGGCGAGCTAAGAAAAAAAAAAAAAAAATTAAAATCGCCCCTCCCAAAGGCGAGCTAAGAAAAAAAAAAAAAAAAGGGAAACTCGCCCCTCCCAGAGGCGATTCCCTCTATTTTCGTAAACAACTTCCAGACCACTCTATATTATCCATCATACGCACTATTCACCATATATACATAAATTTGCCCAACAATTTTCCCTTTTAAAATTATAAATGCAGTAAAGTTGTGTTTGGATGGAGGTATTTGAGCTATAAATTTGAAGTCTACCATCTAAATTCATTCACTTGTTTGAATAAAATATTTAAATGGATGGATAAAATATTTAACTTTAATTTTAGTTTAAGTTGGAGAAATTTTAAATACTTGGTAAAACCATATTATTTAAAATCCATTCACTTTTAAAATTTTTAAATTTTAAATGATTCTATTCAAATGACATCCAAGGTTATTTATTTCGGGATCGATTTATGACATTTTAGAAGCTAAACTTTATGCCATCGAATAAAGATGAGAATCCAACTTCCCAATCAATAACCAATTAAATGCATTTATTAAGATGTATCAAGGGTGATTTGGTTAAAAAAAAAAAAAGTAATTCTCTCAATGGAAACCTGGACAAATTTTATATAGGGCCCTAAAAAGAGTCTAAATATAGGTCTATACATGTCTCATTTAAAGACTGATTCTTTACCATTTTTTAATTTTAATTTTCTCAATTTAAAACCGAAAAAATATATTTTATTAAATTAAAATCACACAAAATGATAAATAAAAATAATAGTAGCAGTATCACGGCCTTGAACTTAAAAAACAAATAAAAATTAAATTAAATTTGCTGGCCCAAAGAGTATGTGGGCTAAAAATTAACACTCAGTTTTCAGTTGACAGGTGTCCTCTTCCTTTTTGTCTTTCCTTCAACAAAAATCCCTTATTTCACCGCTTCAACGCCCCCACTTTGCCAATTCTGAGCATTCTCCGTCGCCCGCCGTCACCACGTTTCTCTATTTTCACTCCTTTTCTTTTTCTCACTTTCTGCATCTTCCTCCCGCGCGTCGCCGATAAACATTCCGTATTGCACCTGTGAAATTATTAAAAATCTGCGCACCTCCACAACCTACGCTATCTAGAATTCCCCTGAATTTGATTTCTTCAGCTCGATTTCAAATCCCTAATCTTACTGTAAACATACTGTTATCGACGCTTGAATCTCAATCTTCCACGTTCGTTCCACAATTATTCCCTCTTCAGCTCTTGATTTCTGTTATCGGGTGAAAACCCCTAGTTTTAAGTCTTGAACTCCTAAAATTTCCTAATCGGTACTCACCAGATATTAGGATTCGATTGATTTTGGAATATCTGACTTTGTTTACCAGGTATGCTCGATTTTGATTTCTTTCACTCGTAGGAATGTCAAAATACGTTATTATTATTTTTTTTTTTTTTTTTTTGGGTTTTTGGTTCACTAGTTATTGATTATTTCATTTGAGTTATATCCCTATTTTGTTGAGTGTTGATTTTGTTCAAAATATCAGAAGTGGCTAGCAATTGGTTTGGCTGAGGTTTAACATATTTATGATACTAATGCAAAGTTCCTGAATTGTTGTTTGGGTATTGAATTGACTATTTCATCTTATTGATTGTTATTGGCCATTCTTATTGTTGGCGTGGAGTATACTCTGTAGATTGTATTGTCGTGTCTGTTCATCAGAATTATACCAGACATTGTGCTACATAATAGTACTTCCTTTTCCTTTCCTTTGTGTGACTGGGAAAAAGCTGGCGATTAGAGATATTGCTATTACAAAACAAGCTTTGAATTTGTAATTGAATGTTACGTATATGTTGTACTATTTCATACAAGATACTATAAGTTCAGGGCTTTTAAGGCTACCCATTTTGTTATGTATCTTTGGTTTGGTTGCTAATTGGGTTTATTACTGTTATCTCTTTTGTCTGATGAGTCTATATCTTCATGTACAATCAGATCTCCTAATCCATCACTGATGCTTTATGTTTCCTTTCAATACTATAGAATCATAGTTGCATTGCTACACTCGTTGATGGCCCATGAGGCGACGAGTGTTAAAAGTGCTAGCCTTTGATGATGATGATGATGATGATATTAGATCTATAAATATTTAACTATATATATATATATATATATATATATATATATATATATATATATATATATATATATCATGGATACTGAAAATTTATTAATAAATTTCTAGTGTTATATTAATGGAAATTTATTACTAAATTACAGTGCAATTTCTGGTATACAAGCAAGGGACCCATCTGCTCTGCCTCCTGACTTCTCACTGAAATCAAGGTATTGATTGGTCTGGTTTCATTATTAATCATGTCTATCCAGATGCATGTGCACGTAGTGCGTAAGATTTCCCGTTTATGAATTTTGGATTAAAGAACCTTTTGATATACTATCAATTCTGATAAAAATGTTACTCTTTTCACCCGTAATTTTTGTTTTCAAGTCCTGTTAGGTTTGCACTGTAATTAATTTTAGTTTTACAGCTAGTTGAATTCAGTCCAAGTCCTAATGTTTCTAATTGGTGTCCAACTTGCTCAACTGTTAATGTGTTAATGTTAAATTCTAAATCTGCTTTAAGTAATTATTAATCATGTCTATCCAGATGCATGTGGAACTCTCGTTTACGGATGTCGGATAAAAGAACTTTTTTAATATTGGTTTCTTTCACTTGAAAAATTCACAACTACCGAGACATAAATCTAAAAGACTAAACTTTGGCCAAAAGTGACATTTTTTTCGCAAATTCAAACTTCCCAAGCCCAATTTTTTGTAGAACTTTAGGCGCTGCCGTGCAAACAGAATAAAAAATCCCAACCTGAGAACCATGGATTCCTCGCAGGTTACAGCAGCAACGACAATTGGCGGAGGGGGAAACAACATCATGGCTTCACAATCAACTGACGCATCGCCTATGGATTCTTCGGCCACCACCGCCGCTACCCCAGTCGATGATCCTAAACAGAATTTGACACAAATTATAGGTTCAATCCAGAAAACTCTTGGAATCCTCCACCAGCTCTACCTCACCGTCTCCTCCTACAACGTCGCCGCCCAACTTCCTCTCCTCGAGCGCATGTAACTCTCATAACCTCAATCTGTTATTCTCTCTTGCTGTTTTATGTTTCCCACTCCCAATAAATGTTTAGTATATGGTGGATTGCTGTAAATTCACATTTGAATATTGGTAATATAGACTTATATTTTGCTTTATTTTTTGTGATCAAGGAATAACTTGGTACTGGAGCTGGATAATATGACAAGATTAGCAGACAAATGTAACATTCAGGTGCCAATGGAGGTTCTTAAGTAAGTTTTCTTGATGTTTTGGAAACATGATTTTGCTAATACTTATATCAGAATGTATTTGTTTGTTAGTTCAACTTCTGAATCTATTAATTGGAATGCAGTTTGATAGATGATGGGAAGAATCCTGATGAATTTACTCGGGATATGTTGAATAATTGCATCGCCCAGAATCAGATTACTAAAGGGAAAACAGATTCTTTCAAGGTTTGTCTTTTCTTTGCAAACACGTTTATAAATTCTTAAACTTATACGACTGGAACTTCCATATTTTGCAATCTGAAATCTAATAGTTTGTTTTCAATTGGATAAATGAAGCAGCTCATCAAGGTGTTATTTGGTTTATATACTCTTTGAAGTTTCTTGATGTAAACAATGACAATTTGCAGGAATGCTCAAATAATTTTTAACTCTTTATGTAACTCTTTTCACATCTTCCTGTCATATAGGTGTCAATTTGATGTCCTTCATTTTGTATCTTTACTCATCTTCAACAGTTTTTTCTCCTCTTTACTTGATTTGAATATAAGTTGTATATCCATTGTGATTTGTAAAAAAGTAGCAACTCTTTTGATTTTATATAATACAGAGCTTGCGAAAGCATCTACTTGAGGAACTGGAGCAGACATTTCCTGATGAAGTTGAAACTTATAGAGAGATACGCACTGCATCTGCAGCTGTAAGTTTTATAAACATATTTCTTTACTTTTCTACTTTTTTAAGATAGTAAATTGCTGATTTTTCACATTTTCTTTTATTGGATATATTTCCTTCACATACACATTCCTGCAATTCTCTAAATTCTGTCAATTGTTTGATGCGAACATTTACCGTTAGCATTTTCTTGGAGGCATAAAGGAAATTATGATTCTTGCAATCTCGAAGTGTGTGCTAATGTCTTATGTGTACTTTTGATGGATCTAATGTACTAAAAGGGTTCAAAATTTGACCTAAAAGATATGGAGGGGACTGCTGTTATAACATTGTGATTGGCTCCAATATTGTCTATGAACCCACCGATCTATGATACACAGTTGTTTTTATCAGTGTAGCTTGTTTGGATGACAGGTGTTCTGATGAATTGCCCTGATGGCATATCCCACCAACTACTATTATAATAACTTACTATTATAATTCTAGTAATTGAAGATATTTGAGTTATTGTATTAATGCGTGATGGATTATGAAATAGTAATTACACCTTCTTTGCAAATGCTGAATCTTCGATGGGTGGTTTGCTTTTAGATATAGGCAATTTGATTTTGTATTATTTGAGTCATGGGTATGGTGAGCATGGGTATGTATTACTCCTTGTCAGCATATCAGTATAGAATTGGTATGAGTTTAAATTAGATGAAGGCTTGTATCTCTATAAGATCATTCATACTAGATTAAGTTTCGACAAAATATTTAAAAAACAATACTTGTTACATTCATATATTTTATACTTTGTACACCTTTTCAACTCCCTTTCATAATATCACCTTTATTTGCCAGCAGTGAATTTTTCTGATGATATGTTCTGAAAAATTATTGTACCCTTGACTGCTCTTGCTAGCATTGATTAAGTAATTTATAACCTCCGAAACATCTGTAATTTATGCAGGAGACCAAACGATACATACAAGCACAAAACATGCTACCGAATGGAGATGTGAAAGTAAAGCCGGAGCTCTGAGGAATAACGGGTTGTGCCAATTTCATCACATTGTAATATTAAGTTCTCTTTGATTAAGCTTGTGAGCAAGTGTCTACGTTTTCTGGAAATTTGTAGCACTTAAATTGTGCAAGATGTAATGTTTAAGCTTGTCGAAAACTTGATCAGAATCTTGCTTGAATATGAAAGCACAATAGGTCTGGCATTAGCAAGGGAGTCTTTTATGTTGGAGACTCAATTAGTGGGCACATGACTTAGACGAACCAAATGAAGGTGGTGTTTGCAAATTTCTGTAGTGTAGATAATAATGATTTATTTTTAAAATCTATTCGCATCTTTTGAAAATAAATAATTTTAAAATTTAATAGAATGTGCTAATAAGCCCGAGGTCGAATAGTTTGATCTTGCAAAGGCTCGAACAGTTTTTCAACTTTTTTGAAAGTGATAAAACTTATGCTGACGTATAAAAGTTAAATGGTAGAAATGCTGGATGAATTATGTGCCGAAGTGGAAAAATATCATAAATGGTCCTGTAATTTTGTCTTGGTTTAAGTTTGGTTCTTTATTTTTTTAATTTTTCAATTGTGGTATTTTTGTTTAAAAAAAAAAGGTCATTTTCAACGAAAATTTTAAAAAATTATCACATTTTTTATGGCGGTAGTGCTTGTGTGGTGTTCAAAGTCTATAAATTAGGTTTACATCGCTCTCCCTTCGAATTAAGTAAGGTTCATGTTAATGAGGAGAAATTCCATTTCCAACCGATTTAATCCAAATGAATAGTGACATTGACCTTATTTATGACATTTTTTTGGTAACAAGGATCATAATTGAGAAAATAAGAAGGTAAATGATCAAATCGGATATTTTTGAAGATAAATTATAGGACCTTTTTTTATTTTTCCCGGATAAAGTAACAAAATTGCAATATTGTGAATGATGTGATGAAATAATTGAATATATGTATAACAAGTAGGATTTTTTTTGAAATCGGGTTAACGTAAATTCTTTTTCTCACGTGTTGTTGTACATACATATTGTCTCTGATATATATATGAAATGTCACCGTGTAAAAATATTTTTTTTAAACCATGACACTTTATTTGCACAATAATGACATTTGAAGAAAAAAAAGTTCTTATATATATAACAATAATGGTGTATATACACAATAATAATACTTATTAAAGAAAAATAGTTCACCTAACTTTTTTTTTTCCTGTACAATTGACCTAGGAGAATTCAATTTTGGATTACACAATAAATATGCACGAAGGTATTGCATATATTTATTATTTACTTTATATGTATTTAAAGGAGTCAATAATTAAAAGATCTTAATGTGAGTATAAATTAAATATGATGTTCATTTTTGTCATAGTTATATCAACTGAGTAAAATTATATATTCATTTTTTTGTGTTAAATGAAGTAGAAACAATTACTTTATACATAATTCAATATATTTTTTCACCCTATGTGTTGATAATTATTCATTTTCAAAATTTTGGTATATATATCACAATCATTTTTTATTGTTTTTCCTTTTGATGCAAAGTTCATCGTTTGAATTTTTTATTTGCTTTTCAAATTAAGCACATATAACGTTTTGCGCTCGGAATGTAGATAACGTCTAATTTGTTAAGTAAGTCAAACTTAAAAGATATTATGTTTACTTATAAATTTTGAAACACTTAGTTATAAATCATATTGGTTGTTTTTTTATTCCTGTTATCGTCATCTCCGTCACATACCCGCATATCAAGATTTCTAAATTTTCTCGCTTGGTTCTGTGGACACGTGCAGTTGCCCAAGACTGAAAACTAACAGTGTAATTTTCTAAGAGAGAGTATGTTAAATTTATTAGATCAGTTGTGAGATATATTAAAAGTAAATATGATTTATCGACTTACCCACTTACCTGTCTTTATTTTTTCCTTTTTGATTTGTGTATGAATTTTATTTAAATCTCATGTAAGAAAACTTTGTAAGAGAGTATCACTTTTGTTTCATTATATACATTTTTTATTTGAATGATTTTAGTCTATATAAACACAAAAATCAACTTACTCGATCATTTTTTGTATATGTGCATACCAATTATAACAAAGACCATTACACCTTAAAAATTTATAATAACTATTATAATGATAATATTTGCTTTAATATTAATTACATATGTGGGAATATGCGCGCGCGCACACACACACATATATATGCGCCAAGAACATGAATACCTGAACAATTCAAATTTTAAGATCACAAAAATTTTAAAATGTATTTTAATATAACTTCCTTAAATATTTTGATAACGTAAATAGTTAAAATAGTAAAGATTATTTCAAATTTAAGCATTAGCTTAGATATTTTATTATACATATATGTTTCCTTTTTCACAACATATTTTTATATGCAAATTTATTTACTACTATTTTAGTATATATACCTGCGCCAACGGACATACATACTATATAAAGTATGTATTTAATTTTTTACAAATTTTTACATATCGTTATAATCTTTAGCTAAAAACCCTACATATAATCCCCAAGGGTTGGCTTTTAGTTACCTTTTTTTATACACACATACACTCGCGCGCACATACACACACACACACACACATATATATATATATATATATATATATATATATATATAGTTTGCTATAGTTTTTTTAACATATTATTATATATATTGCTAAAAATTATACATATAACCTTCAGGGATTGATCAAGTGGAGAAAGTTTGGGACTTAGGTGTATGCTCCTCTTTAAATTTCAGGTTCGAAACCCACAAAGTGCGATCAATGCATGAGATGTACTCGTTTATATAGAGCTTTGCTCTGACTTGAAGTGGATCCCCCGCTAATGGACGGCGGATTATGGGTTCGAGCTTTGCTCTGACTTCAAATGAGTCCTCCGCTAATGGATGACAGGTTATGCATGGGTCTGAGCTTTTTTCTTGCTTAAAATAGGTGTTCCGCTAATGAACGAAAAGTTATGGGTCCCCTGGATTAATTAGTCGGTCATTGGGCCAGATACTGAGTCATAAAAAAGTTATACACATATAAATATAAGTAAATTGGGGAAATTACAAATTTGGTCCAATGAGAATTTTTCAATAACAAATTTGGTCACACGTTCATTTTTGGTCCCTCTTATTTTTTGCAAATATGGTCCTTCTGTTAATTTTTGGGACCAAAACTATAATTTTTTTGGGATCATAACTGCAATATATACATTCTTTTGGGACCAAAACTACAATTCTCTTGAACAAAAAATATAAAAAAAAACCATTGGATCAAAAATATTGCAAAAATAACCATTTTTGCAGATCACATATTCTCATGGGATAAAAATTACAATTTGCCCTAAGTAAATTGATTTAGATTTTAAATCACATCAAAATATATTATACAACACATTCAAATTAAGCTTATTCGATCACCTTTTATATAAGTTTGTACCAATTAAAACAAAAATATTTAGATTGTAAAATTATACATTATTATAATGAAAATATAATGCTCCAATTCAGATTGCATTTTTTAGCTATAATTTTTTTTTTTTTACTTAGAATGAAAAATTAAGAAAATGAAATATATGAATATATCTATATACATGATATCATTAACTAATTAAAACAATAAAAGAAGAATTTTTTACATAGTTTTATATATCCAAATGAAAAGTCATTATTAAAATATCACTTTTTTTATTTATATGTTCATTGGTATTTATTATATTAATTAATAAGTAATTTATTATACTTCATAATAAATTTAGTAACAGTCTTTTGGTTTTATAGTTTTGTTTCTATTAATAGTATAAGCTTTTGTTATTAGGAACTACTATACAAATAAATTAATTTTACACCCTTTTATAAATTTGGACTTTTAGATGAAGTGAAATACTTTCATGATATTAAAGTCAAATTGGTCTGCCCACACGTCCTGGTATCAAACCCCGCTGTGGTCCATAGATGCCCCTTAGCCACTCTAATTTGAATTACGTTAACCAACTCCTATTACTATGACTAATTTAACAAACACACTAATCAATGTGAGACAATTAATTGAATACAACGTCTTGTAACCAAATGCACCTTGCAACAATTTCTTTTTAAAATAATATTAATTGTTTTTACTAAATAATAATATAATAATGTATTAATTATTTCACTTAACAATATTATTTGTTGTCATTAAATAATATTAGTTGTGCATCAGTTGCATGGTACAACTGATCTACAAGACTTGTTATTAATTAAATTAAGTTGGGAGAGTTTAAAGACAATATTTTACAAGTGTAACTTTGATTTAATTTATTATTTTCTCTTTTATCAAATTTCCTTCACTTGTAAATTCACTATTGATACAAGGAACCAACAATATACAGTAAAATCTCTATAAATTAATAAACTCTCTAAATAATAATTTTCTCCGATCCCGACTTGGGCCAATTCAAAAGTTTACAAATTTTGATAAGATAATAATTTTTCAGAAAAGTCCTATATAAATTAGTGGTCCCATAAATATCATAATTTAATAATTTCGTCAAATTGCAAAGATAACTTGGACAATTTATTAAAATATGAATCTATTGTTGATTGCTTTTAATTAAACTTAAAATTTAATTGAATCTTATCTCTAACTTTTCTTATCCTACAATAATTCTGGTGTTGTTTTCTAAAATTGCACCAAAAAATTGTAAAACGTTTTGAATGTTCTAAGTGCTATAGTGTATATCAGTCAATTACAATGACCTTCAATTTTATACGTATATTAATGAATATGATGCATATGATGAATACATATTTATTATGACTATATTAATTTTATAATATTAATTCAATGAATATAGACACACTCACATTTATAAAAGTTAACTTTTATTCATTGTATGAAAAAATACTCTTTAAATTAATAAATTATTAATTTTTTTCAATCCCAACAATATTAATTTATAGAGGTTTTACTGTATAATATATTTTATAGACGCAAGTCTTTTTCATCCATTTAACCAAAGTGTTCATGCTAGTTATTGATATTTTATAATGCTTATATTGTTCAATTTTATTTTTTTGGTTATGCGATGGATGTCATTTCTAATTAAATTACAAGTTCAGTTCGATGAAGGAAAAGAACGGTAGGTATCCTGTCAACTCTCATCCTAAGCTACAGGACAAATCGCAATTATTATTAGAAATATACATTAAATAAATTTTGTTCACATACAATAATTTGCAAGTACCACGAGGAAATGTGAATCTATAATCATAAATATATAATAGCACCAAGTTTTCCATATATAATTTTGGCGCCATTTTGTCTTGACCGTTGATCATTTTTATGCTTTTTATAGTGGCCGTTGGATCAATTTCTTGATTGAATATGGAATGAGTTTTATTGTTGCATTTGCATCATTTTAATATAATTGCGAGAATTGGTTATTTCCATTGGATTAATGCTTGAGTTTAGGGACCGTTACACTTTTTTTTACCTATATATATGTATGTTCATTATTCATCTACATCATTGCTTACTTTTTCATTTTTTTACTTGCAGGAAAGTTATTTTTATTGAAGCATTTTGGAATATTTGGGAGGTCAATGATGATGTAGATGCTTTGTATTTTCGATTTTTTGGTGTTTAGAGAGTTTATGAACAATCTTAAGATTATATGTATCTATAAGTGCACAATTTTATTTGTTTATTCTTGCATATTTCCGGCTATGCCGCTGCCTCACGCGTCGTGGCCTCCGCTAAAAAATTCTACGACGCGGACATGGTGGCCATCGTCCTCATAGCGATCTTCCATGAATCCGCTTACGTCCCGAGAGCATATGATGACATCGTGATTTTGAAACTCACTGGAGGATTGTGAATTATTATGCATGTTGGAGAAGCACGGTTGTGGAATGAGGAGGGAGAAGTGCATGATGATGACTAATTTCACTTTGAAGATATATGGTGTTTATTTTTCTTATAAATATTTGATTTGATTTAATTGTATTCATTGTTAACTTATTTGTATTCATTAGACATTTCTCTCTCCATATTGTAGCAATTTTTAAATTAGAATATTTTGCACAATAATATAAATTTATATTTTATTGCCACTAGATTGTTATTATTTAATATATCTAATTATCTAATATATATTTTAGTGATAGATAATATCTTATAATTATTATTTATGTTGGCCGGTTATTTTAATGAATTGAGAAATATATAGTCAGAAATTTATGCATGTATTATGCACATCATTTAACATCATTATGTATATACAATATAGCTTTGTGAGTTCATTTACTTAAAATTTCCAAACCTTCATTATTCTATCATTATTAATTAATAGAGTATAACATAGCAAGTAATTTTAAAAGATATATCAAGATTTCTCATTTTATATAAATTAATTTTATAGTTTAGTTACATATCTCCTAAGTTTTAACGTCTCAATTCTTTTTCGTCAATTCTGCAAATTCCAATAAAAAAGGTTATTTAAAACTTAATCTGAAAAATTATATTATCATGGTATAATGACTATCTTAGGACTTAGATTAATGTCTTAATTATTTTTCATAAATATTGCAAAGAGCAAGTGTTATGTGAGACCGTCTCATAGTATAAGTAATAAGACTAATATTATTTAATCCAGTTTTAACTTAAAATGTGTCACTTATTAATTAAAAAATTGTCACTTTTAAAAAATGATAATATTTTTTTGGTAAAAGTGATTTACACTTATCTTTAAAAATATTGTCACATTGTATTATAATCCTATCACTTTTTTTTTTAATTTCGTCGATCTTATACTATGAGACGGTCTTACACAAGTTTTTGTTTATTGAAAATCATAGTTGATCACCTAAATTTTAATTTAAACAATTATATTTATAAATAAATAATGAAATACACATCTCTTAACTTTTTTGTTTTAATTTAATCTTAATTCATGTAATGTTGTAATTTCTGATGAACCACGTAAATGTCTAATAATCATATTATAAATTCCACATTAATTATAGTAGATGTTAATCCCTTAAGGGCCTTAACTTTTGGGCTATAGTAAATCCATTAAAATTGGTTTATGGTGATCATTGCATGTAATTAAGTATATAATTGTGCAATCAAGGTCTTTCAATTTTAATTTTGCTAATTAATTTTTTTTAAATATAACACACGCGATTTTTTCCATAACTATAAGTTTAAACTTCGATTACTGCAACATTCAAGTTTATATAACAAATAATATAATACTGAAATTTTGATTGTGTTAAAAATTATTTAAAATGTGTGGTTATATTCAAATTCATACTAAATTAGAATATTTAAATAGTTTTTGTAATTTTTGTGATCTTTAATAAGAATTTGTAGCCTAACTAATAATTCAAGCAATTAAGGAATTTTTATAAATAAAAGCACTTTTGCTTTTATATTATATCAACCGTTCGAATAATTTTCATTGATAATTAGAATTTGATATTACAATATAAATGTTAGGTGAATTTGAAATTAAAATATCATGTAATGTTAATTTCATCAATGGTTGGAATTAGATGTAGGGTATTGAAAATCTTAATTGATAATATTATTCTAATTAATAAAATTATTTATACTTTTATTGTGTTATTAAGTTATTATAAATAAAAATTATTTAGTTATTCATCACTGATATTTAAGTTAAAATATGCATAGTCTAGATCTTAATTCAAGGAATTATACATACACACACATATATGTATATATATATATATGTATATATATATATATATATATATATATATATATATATTATTTTAATCTATTTACAAAGTCTCCTATGAACAAGTTTCATAATATAAAATTTTGACTATTACATATATTCACAAATATCATTATATGTAATCACTACTATCATAACAAATAAAATGTTATGATATAAGTGAATGTATGTAATAGTATCACCGATTGCATGTAATGATATCACTTTCGTATTATGAATAATTTTCTGAGGAGACATGTTCTTAATATTTTTTTTTGTTGTTCACACTTTACATTTGGAGTGTTTAACAATATAATATTATTTAAATTGGTTGAACATTAATTCCTAAAAATAAATATGATTTACAATAAATTGAGACTTCTCAACTTATTTTTTGACAACTTATAAGTGGCTTGAAGCGACTACACTAGCTTCTACTAGTAGCTACCCCGCAAGAGTACGGGTTCACTGTAGTATGGGCAAGTATAGGGACCAAGTATTATCGAACCCAAGGGATGGTGTATATGCGAATAGATCCCTGAAGATCTACGCGTCGTAGTTAATATGAGTGTAATGTTTTTGGATTTTTTGAAAGAATTAATTAAGAGCAACTAAAGTAAACTAATTAAACTAAAGAACGTAAGAAACGAATTAACTAAGGTTGTTTTCTAATGGGAGAGGGTGATGCTTAAGATAGGAATCCCTACGTATACTAACGGAGCAGGTACATAATCAAAGTAATCGTGACAAACAAGAATTAACCTAAGTATAAGAATGCAAGGTGGAAGCTCAAGATTCTAAACCCTAATACTTTACCCTAACACTCGACTTCACTAATCCACTAACAAGTTAATGGATTGTGCTCAATTAATGAGACCCTAATTTAACTAAGGTGATGCGGTCGTCCTCCTTCGCTAAACCGGTAGATGAATTAAGCTTTCCTAAACCTTCTCGTTAAGACTACTAATTGTTATTGAGTGATGCGGTCGTCCTCTCTCTAACACTTTCGTACTAAATTTAAAGGTCAAGTTCAGATTAATTATAAGAATTCATTAACTAAGAGAATTAAAACTAACGTCACAAACTACTCTAATTACATACCCACATCCTACTTCTACGAGTTCATCCTACCCTAAGCATGCAAGGGTTTTAGCTAGACATGACGTTAACAAACATTAAAGCAATAGAAGAAACGACGAACATAATCATGATGAATTGAAGAAAGAAAATACGAAACATGAACTAGGGTTTAAAGAAAATAAATATGAAGAACTGAAATTGAATTAATCAAAACAACGTTCAAAGCGTTTAAAGTAATCAAGCTAATGAAAAGAAACTACGAATTGAAAAGAAACTAAAATTCATATGAAAAACCTCAACAAAACGTAAGTAAAGCTTGCTCGTCTCCTTCCTCTCCAAAAACTAAGTCTAAAATTATTTCTAAAAGTCGGGGTTATGATGTTCTGTCTTCAAAACGTGTTTGGAAGAGGTATATATAGGCACCGGGTCGAAACGGGAGTTAATGGGCCGAAAATACGCATCCGGAGGCAAAAATCCATGGGCGCTCGAGCAAAACGCTCGAGCGGTCCCGCTCGAGCTGTGTAGCTCGAATGACACAATCGCTCGAGCGGTTCCGCTCGAGCTGGTCGAGCGCTGATATCACACTGTATGTTTTGGGCGCTCGAGCAATTCGCTCGAGTGGTGGCGCTCGAGCTGCTCGAGCGCAAGAATGGTTCTGTACGTTTAGGCGCTCGAGCAATGCGCTCGAGCGGGGGCGCTCGACCTAGTCACTCGAGTGATTTCTAACTCCTCCCAAGTGATACTTTTCCTCGTCCGCACTAATACCAATCGTATTTCTTCAATATCTTCTCATCCGGGCATCCGTTTGAGTCGATTCAAAGTCCTAAGAACTCCGTTTTTCGTCCTCTATTCACCTATGAGCATCAAAGAGACAAATTCATCAATGTGTAGAAATAATGCTCAATTGACTCTAAATACTCTATAAACTCGACCAAAATTAGGGCGTTTCTAGCTACGAATCATGACAATTTCACGCCTAATCAACCCCCCCAAACTTACCATGTTGCTTGTCCTCAAGCGACGAAATAATAAGTCAAGTGAAATTGTTAGGAATGAGTCAAAAAATATCAATCATGCAAGCTAATGAACTCAAGCTTCAAAAGTCAATCACCCGTATACTCACTCACTTTCTTTTATCGTACTCATGCAACAATGACAAGAAACACCAAGATCAAACATGGATGTGCACTCAACGATGTGTTTCACTCCCTCACAAGTGTATAACAGTGTTTAAGGGACTCACTCAATCAATCAATCACACATATTGGCAGCCATAGGCTTGTAAGTGCTCTTAACTCCGACCATACTCTAGAAATCAATGCCGAATCAAAAAGGACTTTTCTTAAGGTTGTAATGTGGGCTCTTTGGACAGGTGGGATAACAATATAAGGTAAAGTGACTAAAGTGAATGGAGAATAGAAAATCAAACTTTGGCACTTCGAGATTAGGAACAGACTACTTCAAACATATTCAATCAACACTCTTTCAATTCCACTTCTCTCAATACTTCAAATTTTTTTTCTTTCTCACTCTTTTCACTTTTTTTTTTCTTTCAATCACTTTTTTTTTTCTTTTTCGCACAAACACATGAGCTCATTTTTTTCTTTTGCTCATTCTTAATTTTTTCTCTTTTTCCCACATCTCATAACTTCATCACACCTTCTTCTCATATTCACTCAACAAACACCCTTTTCCTTTTTCAACTCAATTCACTCCCTTCACATTCACACTTTCCTATTCTCCACTCAAATTGGGACAAAAAGGCTTAGGAATTGGAATAGTGTTCATATGTGCTAGCAAATAAAATAGGCTTTAGGCTCAAAGGGGCTAACAAGGGATCAATGTCATTGGTAAGGAAAATTTTGGCTAAGTGACTCAATAAAATCAAAGATGGCCTAAGATCACATTCGGCATTTCAAACTAGACACAATCAAGAAGCAAGAGCACATGCAAGTTCTAGCATCCTCTAAGGTGATGATTCACTCACAAACGAAGAGATTAACTCATGCATCAAAATCTCATAAGGCTCAACTCTCACGGCTTTCACATCCATGCTAGTCCTAATGCATTCTCACTCTCATCACACAAGCACTCAAAAGAAAACTTATAAGCATACGGGTTCTCTCCCTAATCAGCTCAAACTCAAACACTCACACAAAAGAATTCTTAACTCAACTTCACAATTCACCCTACTCATCAAATCATACTCAAAGATAGCAATCAACAAGCATAAGATGATTGATAGGCATGAAATATTGAGTAACAAAACAAATTAATAATAGCCCAAGGAGTATCTCAACAAACAATAATCAATCAAACTCAACTCAAAGATAAGGGTGTGCATGCATGTGCAATGTAACAAGAAACATAAAAAAACTCCACCCCCCCAAACTTCGACCTTGCTAGAGGTCTAAGTTTGGGGTTGTGGGTTACCTCAACCAAATAATCCCGTTTCTCTCACTAGCTTTGCACATTCCCTTGTCTCAAGTTGGTTCCTTCAATCTCCACTTCTTTGATACCTTTACTCCTTTAGAGACAAGCCTACAAGCAACTCACTCAAATACGAGGTTAAACATACGACTCAACAACATCCTAGTAACATAAAAGGAAAATAACTAAAAACACTCAAAAGCAAATAAAAATGGGTTGCCTCCCATTCAGCGCTATTTTTAAGGTCCTCATGCCGGACCAAGCTCAAAGGAGCTTATGGGACATCATACTCAAATTTACCTCCCCTACTCTCATAAGAGTGGTGTTTGAACTCCTTTCCTTGATTCCCTACCATCATGAGCTCTTTTGCTCTCTTCTCATCCCCAAGTGTTATGGGTCTCAACTCCTTCTTGCCTCTATCTGGATGAGTCTTACTAAACAATTTCTTGAATTTGGACTTTTTCTTCCTAACTCCTCCTTTCCCTTCTAACGGGACCACGTCCACTTTCTTCACCTCTTCATCCTTCAACTTCTTCACTTTATCCCTATCAAAATAATCAAGATCATAACGCTCATGGGTTAAACTATCAATTGAAGGACTAACAAAATCATGAATATCAGAAGGATTAGGGATAGAAGGCGTGTCTTCAACATGAGGATCAATTGCATCCATGCAATACAAGCTCTCATCCTCCCTCGGGTGTTTCATGGCTTCATATAGGGAGATCTTCACTTCTTGATCATCAACCTTCAACGTGATCTTCCCATTCGCCACGTCTAGCACCATCCCCGCCGTAGCTAAGAACGGTCTTCCCAAGATCAGGGGTACGTGCTCATCTTCCTCCATCTCTAGCACTACAAAGTCGGCTGGAAAGATGTGTTCTCCAACTCTCACTAGAACGTCTTCAACCACACCTTGAGGTCTAGTAATAGACCGGTCGGCTAGTTGAAGCGTCATCATTGTGGGTTGAAGTTCACCACCTTCCAACTTCTTGAAAAACGACAAGGGCATCAAATTAATGCTCGCCCCGAGGTCGCACAACGCTCCCTTCTTGATCCCGTTCCCAATATCACATAGGATCGTGAAGCTCCCGGGATCCTTCAGCTTTGGAGAAAGCGCCTTGTGCACTAATGCACTCACCTCGTGGTTCAGCTGCACCAACTTTGGCTCATCCACTCGCCGCCTTTTCGCAATCAAGTCCTTCAAAAACTTTGCATAGTGCGGCATCTGTTCCAAAGCATCATAAAAAGGAATATTAATATGCAATTGTTTAAAAACATCAAGGAACTTAGCGAATTTCTCATCAAGCTTCTTTTTCATGAAGCGTTGTGGATATGGGACGGGTATCACAGATTTGGGTACCCCCCATTCATCTCTTTCTGTTTCTTTCACTTTCTCCCTTGCTTCCTTTGCCTTTTTCCACTTAGGAACTCTCTCTATCTCCTCAAAGTTTTTCCCCTTCTGGGACTCATCCATATCTCTATGCTTCTCAATCCCTTCACTTTCAATCCCCTTCTCAACTTCATCTCCTTTAGGCTCAATCTCTTCTTGGGGCGTCTCAGAATCAGCAGGCATCTGAGGACCTTCATAGTTAGTTCCACTTCTCAGCTGGATCGCCTTGCACTGCTCTTTTGAGTTCCCCTCCGGCATTCTATTCACTGACTTTGCAATCTGGCTCATCTGGAGCTTGACTTAAAGCGATTTTACTACTTCTACTAGTCGCTCACCCGCAAGCGAACGGGTTCACTGTAGTATTATCAAGTATAACAACCAAGTATATCGTACCCAAGGGACAATGTATATGCGAACAGATCCCTGAAGATCTACGCGTCGTAGTTAATATGAGTGTGTTGTTTTTGGATTTTTTAGAAAGATTAATTAAAACTAAGATAAACTAATTAAACTAAAATACTAAAGCAGACGAATTAACTAAGGGTTGGATTCAAATAAGGGATGGTGATGCTTAGGATAGGAATCCCTACGTATACTAACGGAGCAGGTACATAATCAAAATAACTGTGACACACAAGAATTAACCTAAGTCTAAGAATGCAAGGTGAAAGCTCAAGATTCTAAACCCTAATACTTTACCCTAACACTCGACTTCACGAATCTACTAACAAGTTACTAGATTGTGCTTAACTAATGAGACCCTAATTTAACTAAGGTGATGCGGTCGTCCTCCTTCGCTAAACCGGTAGATGAATTAACCTTTCCTAAACTCTCTCGTTAAGTCTACTAGTTGTTAAAGAGTGATACGGTCGTCCTCTCTCTAACACCTTTCGAACGAAATTCAAGAGTGAAATCTAGATTAATTTTAAGAATTCATTAACCAAGAGAATTAAATCCTAACGTCACAAGTTACTCTAATTACATACCCACAACCTACTTCTACGAGTTCATCCTACCCTAAGCATGCAAGGGTTTTAGCTAGACATAGTTTTAACGTAAACAATAGAAATTAAACAAGTGACGAACATGAACATGGTAATGAAAACGAAGAAAAGATCGAACATAAACTAGGGCTTTAAGAAATAAAAGAATACTGAAATTAATTGGCAAAACGAGGTCTCAACGTATTTAAGAACAAAAGTTATTAAGAATCGAAACTCAAACGTGAAATCGTAAAGTGAATTCGTAAGCAAAAACCTCAAAACCGTAAATCTATAGCTCGCTCGTCTCTTCTCTTCCTTCTCGTGATAAAAATTCTATGTAAAGTGATGTCTAAAAGTTGGGGATCCTTCAAAACGTGTTTGGAAGAGGTATATATAGGCACAGGTCGAAACGAGAGTTAATGGGCCGAAAATACGCATCCGGAGGCAAAAACCCATGGGCGCTCGAGCAAAATGCTCGAGCGGTCCCGCTCGAGCAGTGTAGCTCGAATGACACAATCGCTCGAGCGGTGGCGCTCGAGCTGCTCGAGCGCTGAAATCATTCTGTAAGTTTTGGGCGCTCGAGCGATTCGCTCGAGCGGTGGCGCTCGAGCTGCTCGAGCGCAAGAAAAGTTCTGTACGTTTAGGCGCTCGAGCAATGCGCTCGAGCGCGTGCGCTCGAGCAAGTTACTCGAGTGACTTCTCTCTCCTCCCAAGTGATACTTTTCCTCGTCCGCACTAATACCAATCGTATTTCTTCAATATCTTCTCATCCGGGCATCCGTTTGAGTCGATTCAAAGTCCTACGAACTCCGTTTTTCGTCCTCTATTCACCTATGAGCATCAAAGAGACAAATTTATCAATGTATAGAAATAATGCTCAATTGACTCTAAATACTCTATAAACTCGACCAAAATTAGGGCGTTTCTAGCTACGAATCATGACAATTTCACGCCTAATCAACCCCCCCAAACTTACCATATTGCTTGTCCCCAAGCAATGAAATAATAAGTCAAGTGAAATTGTTAGGAATGAGTCAAAAAAATTCAATCATGCAAGCTAATGAACTCAAGCTTCAAAAGTCAATCACCCGTATACTCACTCACTTTCTTTTATCGTACTCATGCCACAATAATAAGAAACACCAAGATCAAGCATGGATGTGCACTCAACGATGTGTTTCAAAGCATTCAATCAAGTTCAAAGCAATTCACAACAATTAAACCATGTTTTTCGTTCAAAGTTCTCAAGTCTTCAACACTTAGGGTATGTTTGTTTTGGGACTCACACGGATGGACTTTGGACTTTGCAATCCACGCCCCATACGAGTTCGGGATTTAAAATCGGGTTTTCAAATCCCAAACTCAATCCCTACCTATAAACCTATTACTATTTTTCATATAATTAAATACAATCACATCATCACTTTTTTATCATCCACTCAACCTCTCTCCTACTTTTCTCTTACACAATATAATAAAATAATACAACATCAATCACTAATAAACATTGATTTGACATAAAGTAAAATCTCACCCTACTAAAATCCCAAAACAAACACATACTCATATTATTCATCAAGATTTTCACATCCTAAGATTTCAAAGTCATGACTTCCCCCGCACACTTAAATCCCAAAACAAACGTACCCTTAATTCCTCCATTTCAACCCAAAATTGCCCACATTTAAGTCTATCATGAAGTAACATTACACAAATTATGTAATTTACATGCTCAAGACTCAACTCATACTCATTCATGCTCAATACCCTCTCAATTCACAAAAAAATCTTCTCAACATGCAAAACCCATTTCCTTTTCTCAAATTCCTACTTCTCACTCTAGAAATTCACCCCTTCTACTCATTCAATTCCAAAATTGAAAGTAAAACAAGCAAACCCATAGCATATTATCAACATTCATCAATCAAGGAATCAAGAATCAATAAGTTTTGCAAAAATCCCAAAAATTTCGAACCAACTCATGAACCCTAGTTCATATGCTCAACTCATGCCTAATTCAACCTTAAACTACGAATTGAATGACAAAAGTTAGAGATTACGTACCTTGCTTGAAGATTTAAGGAGGATTGTGAAGAAATTCGAGTGAATTCGTGAGCAATCAAGCAAACCCGTATGAAATCGCCTAAAATCGCCCCCAAATCGCCCCGTGTAGTGTGTGAAAGTGTGTGTAAATGGGTGGAAAGGGGTATTTATAGCTGGGGCATACGATGGGTCAAACCCGTGACCCGCTCGAGCGATTCGCTCGAGCGGTCGCGCTCGAGCTGCTCGAGCGGTGAAAACGTTCTGTAAGTTTTGGGCGCTCGAGCAATTCGCTCGAGCGGTGGAGCTCGAGCTGCTCGAGCGGTGAAAACGTTCTGTAAGTTTTGGGCGCTCGAGCAATTCGCTCGAGCGGTGGCGCTCGAGCGACCCAACTTTTCAACTTCATTTTTTAACGTTCAACACTCAAAATTTCCATCCGAACCAAGCTCGAACAATTATAACACTCAACCAAAACACGAACTAACCTGAGAACTCCTCGATTTAAGCCAGGTCGCTCATTCGACCGAGGAGTTGGGGTCTCTTCCATACGTGCAAATCACCAATCCAATTCCAGTCGAACTCAGCACTCTCACTCAATTCGACTCAACGACCCTCAAGCATCGATATTTTCGAAAAATTTGACCAATTTTTCATAGAATTTTCGTGTATGAACCCGAAGTACGAATACACACCCCCCCAAACATTGTTCTTGCTACGCAATAACAAAGTTTGAAACGAATGAGTACGTACGAGTAAGTACACAAAATTCGTATGAACTCGACTCTCTACGAATGCAAACTAATGAACAAAAAGAAACATCACCCCCCCAAACTTCGACTTCGCAAAGAGGTCGACGTTTGGGGTTCGGTTACCTCTAACTTCAAGAATCGAATGCTTTCCTACTAGAAACGTGCTCAACTTCATGACTTTCCTTCTTAAGCTCTCTCTCTCAGAACTTCACTCCACGAAGCAAGCCTACATCAAAATTCTCAACCAACGAGGTTAACACTTGCGATTCCCAAACTAAAAAAAAAAAAAAACCACAAAAAAAAAGCAAATAAAAATGGGTTGCCTCCCATTAAGCGCTAGTTTTAAGGTCCTAATGCCGGACCGAGCTCAAAGGAGCTCACGGGGCTTGAGACTCTAAAATACCTCCCTTATTCTCATGAGAGAAGTTAAAGAATTTCTTCACTCGATGCCCGTTCACCATGAATTTCTGTCCATCGTCCGTCTCAACTTCAAGGAATCCACTCTTGTGCACTCCCTTCACAATATACGGCCCGTTCCACTTGGACTTAAGCTTTCCACCAAACAGCTTCATCCTCAAATTGAATACGAGGACTTGATCACCCACCTTGAATTCCTTCTTCTTCAATCGTGCATCATGCCACTTCTTCGTCTTCTCTTTGAAAATTCGGGCATTCTCGTAGGCAACGTCTCGAAACTCCTCCAACTCATGCAGTTGGAGTAATCTTCTCTCACCAACCAAGGCACTATCAAAATTCAGCTTCTTGATCGCCCAATATGCCTTGTGCTCCAACTCCACGGGCAAGTGACATGCCTTTCGAAAAACCAATTGATATGGAGACATACCAAGAGGAGTTTTGAAAGCTGTCCTATATGCCCAAAGTGCATCATCCAACTTCATCGCCCAATCTTTTCTACTTATGCTCACCGTCTTCTCAAGGATCTCCTTGATTTGACGATTTGAAACCTCTGCAAGACCATTAGATTGAGGGTGATAAGCAGTCGAGATTCGATGACTTACCTCGTATTTTGACAGCAACTTTTCCATCCATTTGTTCACGAAATGGCTTCCACCATCACTAACCAAAGCTCTTGGAACTCCATATCTTGCAAAAATGTTCTTCCTCAAGAACTCGATGACCACACGGGAATCATTCACGCGAGTTGGGACAGCTTCAATCCACTTCGAGACATAATCAACGCATACGAGAATGTACAAGAATCCATTGCTAGGAGGAAATGGACCCATGAAATCAATCCCCCATACGTCGAATATCTCGACTTCCATGAACACGTGCATAGGCATCTCGTCCCTCTTAGTAATGGAGCCGAACCGTTGGCACTTCTCACACCTCTTAACCCATTCCATGCAATCTCTCAACAGAGTTGGCCAATAAAAACCAGATTGAAGGACTTTCCTTCCGGTCTTCTCTCCACCCAAATGTCCTCCACATGGCAAGGCGTGACAATGCCTTATGATATCACTCCATTCCTCCTCTGGCACACACCTTCTCAACACGTGATCGATCCCTCTTTTGAACAAGTAGGGGTCATCCCAAATGAACTCCCGAACCTTCTTCAAAAATGCCTTCCGATGCACCGAGTCTATCTCAACGGGCAACTCACCACTTGCTAAATAGTTAGCATAATCTGCAAACCAAGGTGCCCTCCCCTCAACTCTATACACAGGGATTTCTCCTAAGCCAAAGAGCTTCTCATCAGGGAATTCATCGTTCACCTCTCGATCCTCCACGGTGTTCTCCTTGGTGAGCTCCAATCTCGAAAGGTGATCGGCTATCACGTTCTCGCATCCCTTCTTGTCTCGGATCTCTACATCAAACTCCTGGAGCAACAAGATCCAACGAATGAGACGGGGCTTTGCATCCTTCTTGCTCATAAGGTACCGAATCGCTGCGTGGTCCGTATATACAATTGTTTTCATCCCTACTAGGTAGGGTCGAAATTTATCAAAAGCATACACGACCGCTAACAGCTCCTTTTCGGTCGTAGTGTAATTCACTTGAGCAGAATTCAGCATCTTCGAGGCATAATAAATAGCGTGAAAACGCTTCTCACGAATTTGCCCCAAAGCAACCCCCATAGCATAATCGCTAGCATCACACATCAGCACGAACGGGCTAGACCAATCCGGTGTGACAAGTATCGGGGCATTCACCAACGCTTCTTTCAACCTGTTAAAAGCCACTAAACACTCATTAGTAAACTCAAAGGCGACTTCTTTTTCAAGAAGCCGCGAAAGGGGTTTAGCTATTTGTGAAAAGTCTTTTATGAAACGTCTATAAAAACCCGCATGTCCTAAGAATGACCGAATCCCCTTCTCGGTCGAAGGTGGTGGAAGCTTCTCGATAGCAATCACTTTCGCCTTGTCCACTTGGATACCTTTCGAGGACACATGATGTCCAAGAACAATACCCTCTCTTACCATGAAGTGACACTTCTCCCAATTAAGCACTAAGTCCGTCTCTTCACACCTGCTCAACACAACTTCAAGATTGATTAGACATTTATCAAACGACTCCCCATAAACGGAGAAGTCGTCCATGAAGACCTCCATAATCTTTTCAATCAAGCCATGAAAAATCGCCATCATACACCTTTGAAAGGTGGCGGGTGCGTTACACAACCCAAACGGCATCCTCCTAAAAGTAAAAGTCCCATAATAGCAGGTGAATGTGGTTTTCTCTTGATCCTCGGGGGCTATCATGATCTGATTATACCCCGAGTACCCATCTAAGAAACAGTAATACTCAAAACCACATAATCGATCTATCATTTTATCAAGGAACGGTAAAGGAAAGTGATCCTTACACGTTGCCTTGTTCAACTCTCTATAATCAACACATACACGCCAACCCGTCACTAATCTAGTTGCTACCAATTCATTAGACTCCGTCTTAATCACCGTGGTACCCCCCTTCTTAGCAACTACGTGTAAAGGACTCACCCATGGACTATCAGAAATAGCAAAAATCATGTTGCTATCTAACAATTTCAACACTTCCTTATGTATCACCTCTTGAATAACCGGATTAACTCTACGCTGATTTTGCACTATCGGTTTTCTACCCTCTTCTAATCTAATCCTATGCATGCAAATCGAGGGACTAATTCCCTTAATATCCGCGATCGACCATCCTATAGCAGATTTGTGCTTACGAAGCACCACTAAAAGTCTCTCAAGCTGATCATCAGATAAAAGGGCTGATACAATTATCGGATACTTGTCGGTCTCATCCAAGTAAGCGTACTTGAGGTGGTCGGGCAGCGGCTTCAACTCCTTCTTCGCCTCCAATGGTGGCGCCTTATCGAACATCTTCTCGAAAGTTGACTCCTCGGCCTCCAAGTCCTCTTCATCCTCTACTTTCTTCAACTCCAAGAACTTGACGTCTTCATTGTCTTTCAAGCTGTCAAAATAATCAAGATCATAAGAATCATAAGACAGATCATCAAGAATAGGATAATCAAATTGATGAACATAGAAAGAGCAAGGGTCTAGAAGTGTGTCTTCAACACAAGCATCCGTGATGTCAATGAAGTGGCAACTCTCATCTCCCATGGGGTATTTCATAGCTTCGTAGATAGCTATCTTCACTTCTTGATCATCAACTTTGACCGTGATCTTCCCATTCGCTACATCAAGCACCATCCCGGCAGTAGCTAGAAACGGTCTTCCCAAAATCAGCGGGACATGCTCATCCTCTTCCATCTCGAGTACTACGAAGTCGGCGGGAAAAACGTGATTCTCCACCGTCACTAGAACATCCTCCACTACTCCTTGAGGTCTCGTAATGGACCTATCAGCAAGCTGGAGTGTCATCATCGTGGGTTGAAGCTCAACTCCCTCCAACTTCTTGAACAACGAAAGAGGCATCAGATTAATGCTCGCCCCGAGATCACACAAAGCTCTTTTCTTGATCCCGTTCCCGATATCGCAAAGAATAATGAAGCTCCCGGGATCCTTCAGCTTAGGCGGAAGTGCCTTGTGCACCATAGCACTTACCTCGTGGTTCAAGTGCACTAGCTCGGGTCCATCTATTCTCCGTCTCTTTGCAATCAAGTCCTTCAGGAACTTGGCGTAGTTCGGCATCTGTTCCAAAGCATCATAAAAAGGTATATTAATATGTAACTTTTTAAAAACATCAAGGAATTTAGAAAACTTCTCATCAAGCTTCTTTTTCATGAAGCGATGTGGATATGGGACAGGTATCACCGATTTGGGTACCCCTCTTTCTCCGTTTCTTTCACTTTCTCCCTTGCTTCCTTTGCCTTTTTCCACTTTAGAATTCTCTCTATCTCCTTAATCTCCTCATCAGGCACTTTGCTCTTCTGGGTCTCATCCATATCTTGACTCTTATCATCAATTTTCATCTTAACTCCTTCCTTCTCAACCTCAACTCCATCACTTTGAGACTCTATCCCTTCTATCTCAACTTCTTCTTTGAGCGTCTCAGAATCAGCAGGCATCTCGGGACCATCATATTTGGTCCCACTTCTCAACTCAATAGCCTTGCAATGTTCCTTTGGGTTATCTTCGGGCATTGATGGATACTTGCCAGGCTCTCTTGGCTGAGACTTTGCGATCTGACTAATTTGGTACTCGATGGAATTAAATCTTCTGTTGTTCTCTTGCTGAACTCGATTCCACTCGATGTCTCTCTTCTGGAGTTCTTGATCTCGATGATCGCCTTTCTTATGCAACTCCTTCACATCGTACTCCAAAGAGGACAATCGCTTGCTACCTTCCTCCACTTTCTGAAGGATCGCTCTCAACATCTCCTCGGTTGATGCACCGCCCTCTCCACCAGGAGGTTTAGACCCCGGATCAACACCTGCAGGCACAGTAATACAAGCTTTTGGGTTAGCATAAGAAAAATTCTCATTTTTCCTCCATGTGTTTTGAGGAGGCTGCTGGCCTCCTTGATACCCTTGTGTGTTCCTCCATTGATTTTGAGGCGGCTGTGGGCCTGGAGGTACAAATGGTTGACCATAAGAAGGTCTTCCATACTGGTTTCCACCTTGTGGATACCCCCCTTGTGGGTAATTAGGCCTTCCCATATAGTTGGCCTCTTCTTGCTGATTCGTGGGTGGTTCCACTTTCTCGCTTGCTGCTCCATTCCCTCCAACCAAGTTCTGCCCCATCTCAAGGTTGCTGATCTTCCCCATCATAGCCATCAACAGCTTCCTCGTACCCTCATTCTCCTCCAACTTGCATACTCTCTGAAATTCTGGGTCCTCGTTCTATGCACCAGCATTCGTGACAATATTGTCCACGATCTCTCTACACCTCGCTACCCCTTGGTTCAGAAAAGCTCCACTTGTACATGCATCTAGGTGGGCTTGGCCAGCCTTGCTGGCTCCACTGTAGAAGAACGCCATAATATCTCCCTCGTTGTACCCGTGCTGCGGGCACTCGATCAACATATTTGAGTATCTCTCCCACGCCTGGCGTAAATCCTCTCCAGACTTCTGGCGAAAGGAAGAGATCTCAATTCTCGCTTTAATCATTCTCGATGGAGGGTAGAATCGCTCGAGGAACAGACGCTCGAGCTCGGCCCATGTGTTAACACCTCCCCGTGGGAGCGTGTTATCATACCATTCCTTGGCTATTCCCGTAAGAGAGAATGGGAACAACCTAAGCCTCTTGGCATCTTCAGACATGCCATTGTAATTGAAAGTAGATGCTATCATGAGGAAACTCCTCAAGTGAGTGTGAGGGTTCTCCTTCCCAACCTCCCCCTTGAATTGATTCTCAGTAAGCAGCTTAAGAATTCCTGGAGAAATTGAAAAGTTATTCGCCTCAACTGGGGGTAAGGCCACTCCATCGTAGTACCTCTGCGGTTGTGCCGCGAACCTGCCCCGAATTGCCATATTCTGATCTGCGTTCTGGGGCGCAGGCTGAGGAGCGACAGGTTGTGCTGGTATGTGTTGAACTGGAGGTTGTTGGTACACAGGTGGTTGGTTATAGACAGGAGGTGGAGGATACGGGTATGGTGGATAAGGGTATGGTGGGTATGGGTAATGTTGGTATGCTGGATTGTGGAAAGGGTTATTTGGGTTTTGTGGATAAGCAGGATTGTTCAGAGGATTTGGGACTAGATTCTGAGCTGGATTGTTTACATTTTGTGCACCCGGGTTCTGGCTATTACTATCCACGAACTGGTCTTGATTCTGACCACCACTCCCTCCAGAGCCATCAACCCGGTCTACTGCCTGATTGAAATCGTTGGCAGCATCGTCCAACTCATTATTGAGATCCATTGGTCCCTTCCCTAAGTCGGCTGCGTTCATTCTTCTCAAGTAAGCTCGGTTCCTTCTAGCTATTGTCTCAGGGTCCAACGGTATTCTCTCTTTGCTCGTGTTGCCTTGTGAGCGTGTTCTCATAAACCTGACACACTAGCAGATGGATCAAAACGCAACTGCCGAATAAATAAAAATAACAATAAGAAATAAAAACAGAAAATAGGCACTCACTACTAACTACTAAGCTATCGACAAGTCCTATTCAAAGAGCATATAACGCCATCCCCGGCAACGGCGCCATTGACTTAAAGCGATTTTACTACTTCTACTAGTCGCTCACCCGCAAGCGAACGGGTTCACTGTAGTATTAGCAAGTATAACAACCAAGTATATCGTACCCAAGGGACAGTGTATATGCGAACAGATCCCTGAAGATCTACGCGTCGTAGTTAATATGAGTGTGTTGTTTTTGGATTTTTTAGAAAGATTAATTAAAACTAAGATAAACTAATTAAACTAAAATACTAAAGCAGACGAATTAACTAAGGGTTGGATTCAAATAAGGGATGGTGATGCTTAGGATAGGAATCCCTACGTATACTAACGGAGCAGGTACATAATCAAAATAACTGTGACACACAAGAATTAACCTAAGTCTAAGAATGCAAGGTGAAAGCTCAAGATTCTAAACCCTAATACTTTACCCTAACACTCGACTTCACGAATCTACTAACAAGTTACTAGATTGTGCTTAACTAATGAGACCCTAATTTAACTAAGGTGATGCGGTCGTCCTCCTTCGCTAAACCGGTAGATGAATTAACCTTTCCTAAACTCTCTCGTTAAGTCTACTCGTTGTTAAAGAGTGATACGGTCGTCCTCTCTCTAACACCTTTCGAACGAAATTCAAGAGTGAAATCTAGATTAATTTTAAGAATTCATTAACCAAGAGAATTAAATCCTAACATCACAAGTTACTCTAATTACATACCCACAACCTACTTCTACGAGTTCATCCTACCCTAAGCATGCAAGGGTTTTAGCTAGACATAGTTTTAACGTAAACAATAGAAATTAAACAAGTGACGAACATGAACATGGTAATGAAAACGAAGAAAAGATCGAACATAAACTAGGGCTTTAAGAAATAAAAGAATACTGAAATTAATTGGCAAAACGAGGTCTCAACGTATTTAAGAACAAAAGTTATTAAGAATCGAAACTCAAACGTGAAATCGTAAAGTGAATTCGTAAGCAAAAACCTCAAAACCGTAAATCTATAGCTCGCTCGTCTCTTCTCTTCCTTCTCGTGATAAAAATTCTATGTAAAGTGATGTCTAAAAGTTGGGGATCCTTCAAAACGTGTTTGGAAGAGGTATATATAGGCACAGGTCGAAACGAGAGTTAATGGGCCGAAAATACGCATCCGGAGGCAAAAACCCATGGGCGCTCGAGCAAAATGCTCGAGCGGTCCCGCTCGAGCAGTGTAGCTCGAATGACACAATCGCTCGAGCGGTGGCGCTCGAGCTGCTCGAGCGCTGAAATCATTCTGTAAGTTTTGGGCGCTCGAGCGATTCGCTCGAGCGGTGGCGCTCGAGCTGCTCGAGCGCAAGAAAAGTTCTGTACGTTTAGGCGCTCGAGCAATGCGCTCGAGCGCGTGCGCTCGAGCAAGTTACTCGAGTGACTTCTCTCTCCTCCCAAGTGATACTTTTCCTCGTCCGCACTAATACCAATCGTATTTCTTCAATATCTTCTCATTCGGGCATCCGTTTGAGTCGATTCAAAGTCCTACGAACTCCGTTTTTCGTCCTCTATTCACCTATGAGCATCAAAGAGACAAATTTATCAATGTATAGAAATAATGCTCAATTGACTCTAAATACTCTATAAACTCGACCAAAATTAGGGCGTTTCTAGCTACGAATCATGACAATTTCACGCCTAATCAGAGCTCTAAAGAAGTGAACCTTCGATTGTTCTCTTGTTGAGTTCTAGTCCACTCAACATTCATCTTTTGGAGCTCTTGATCACGATGATCACCCTTCTTATGCAACTCCTTCACATCATACTCCAAGGATGACAACCGCTTGCTTCCTTCCTCCACCTTCTGAAGGATTGCTCTCAACATCTCCTCGGTTGATGCACCGCCTTCTCCACTAGGAGGTTTAGACCCCGGATCAACACCTGCAGGAACAGTAACACCAGCTTTTGGGTTAGCATAAGAAAAATTATCATTCTTCCTCCATGTGTTTTGAGGAGGCTGCTGGCCTCCTTGATACCCTTGTGTGTTCCTCCATTGATTTTGAGGCGGCTGAGGGCCTGGAGGCACAAATGGTTGGCCATAAGAAGGCCTTCCATACTGATTACCACCTTGGTAGCCATTCTGATTGTAATATGGACCTCCCATGTAATTGGCTACCTCTTGCTGTCCACTGGGTTGGTCTACTCTCTCATTCTCTACTGCATGCTCTCCACCCAAATTCTTCCCCAACTCGAGGTTGTTTATCTTCTCCATCATGGCCATCAATAGCCTTCTCGTCCCTTCTCCCTCTTCAACCTGATGCACCCTCTGAAAATCTGCATCCACACCCCAAGCACCGGCATTCGTGACAATGTTGTCCACGATCTCCCTACACCTCTCTATGCCTTGGTTCAAGAATGCTCCGCCCGCACAAGCGTCTAAATGGTCTTGCCCCGCCTTGTTGGCACCACTATAGAAGAACGCCATAATGTCTCCTTCGTTGTACCCGTGCTGCGGGCACTCAATCAGCATGTTTGAGTATCTCTCCCACGCTTGGCGTAAATCCTCTCCAGACTTCTGGCGAAAGGACGAGATCTCAATTCTAGCCTTGATCGTCCTAGATGGAGGATAGAATCGCTCGAGGAACAAACGCTCGAGCTCGGCCCAAGTGGTAATACCTCCCCGCGGGAGCGTATTATCGTACCACTCCTTGGCTATTCCCGTCAATGAGAATGGGAACAGCCTAAGCCTCTTGGCATCTTCAGACATGCCATTATAATTAAATGTGGAGGCTATCATGAGAAAACTCCTCAGGTGTGTATGAGGATTCTCCTTCCCGATCACTCCTTTGAACTGATTCTCGGTCAGCAGCTTTAAAATTCCTGGGGAAATAGAGAAATTATTTGCCTCAACAGGAGGCAATGCCACTCCATCATAGTACCGCTGTGGCTGCGCTGCAAACCTCCCTCGAATAGCCATATTGTGATCTACGTTCTGAGGAACGTGTTGAGGATTAGCAGCTGGTACTGGTACTTGTTTGGGTGGTGGTTGGTAAACAGGTGGTTGGTTGTAGACTGGGGGTGGATGATATGGATATGGTGGGTAAGGATAAGGTGGGTATGGGCAATGTTGGTATACTGGGTTGTTAAAAGGGTTATTTGGGTTTTGTGGGTAAGCAGGGTTGTTATGAGGATTATGGACAAGGTTCTGAGCTGGATCCCCTACGTTTCGTGTATCCGGGTTTAGGCTCTGGCTATCCCCTAATGGAATTTGATTCTGGCTACCACTAACTCCAGTGCCTTCAACTCGGTCTACTGCCTGATTGAAATCGTTGGCAGCATCGTCCAACTCATTATTGATATCCATTGGTTCCTTTCCTAAGTCGGCAGCGTTCATCCTTCTCAAGAAGACTCGATTCCTTCTTGCTATTGTCTCAGGATCTAACGGTATTCTCTCTTCGCTCGTATTGCCTTGTGAGCGTGTTCTCATAAACCTGACACACTAGCAGAAGGATCAAAACGCAACTGCCGAATGAATGAAAAATAAAAATAAAAAAAGAAATTAAATCACCCACTACTAACTACTAAGCTATCTACAAGTCCTATTCAAAAGGCATATAACGCCATCCCCGACAACGGCGCCATTGACTTGAAGCGACTACACTAGCTTCTACTAGTAGCTACCCCGCAAGAGTACGGGTTCACTGTAGTATGGGCAAGTATAGGGACCAAGTATTATCGAACCCAAGGGATGGTGTATATGCGAATAGATCCCTGAAGATCTACGCGTCGTAGTTAATATGAGTGTAATGTTTTTGGGTTTTTTGAAAGAATTAATTAAGAGCAACTAAAGTAAACTAATTAAACTAAAGAACGTAAGAAACGAATTAACTAAGGTTGTTTTCTAATGGGAGAGGGTGATGCTTAAGATAGGAATCCATACGTATACTAACGGAGCAGGTACATAATCAAAGTAATCGTGACAAACAAGAATTAACCTAAGTATAAGAATGCAAGGTGGAAGCTCAAGATTCTAAACCCTAATACTTTACCCTAACACTCGACTTCACTAATCCACTAACAAGTTAATGGATTGTGCTCAATTAATGAGACCCTAATTTAACTAAGGTGATGCGGTCGTCCTCCTTCGCTAAACCGGTAGATGAATTAACCTTTCCTAAACCTTCTCGTTAAGACTACTAATTGTTATTGAGTGATGCGGTCGTCCTCTCTCTAACACTTTCGTACTAAATTTAAAGGTCAAGTTCAGATTAATTATAAGAATTCATTAACTAAGAGAATTAAAACTAACGTCACAAACTACTCTAATTACGTACCCACATCCTACTTCTACGAGTTCATCCTACCCTAAGCATGCAAGGGTTTTAGCTAGACATGACGTTAACAAACATTAAAGCAATAGAAGAAACGACGAACATAAACATGATGAATTGAAGAAAGAAAATACGAAACATGAACTAGGGTTTAAAGAAAATAAATATGAAGAACTGAAATTGAATTAATCAAAACAACGTTCAAAGCGTTTAAAGTAATCAAGCTAATGAAAAGAAACTACGAATTGAAAAGAAACTAAAATTCGTATGAAAAACTTCAACAAAACGTAAGTAAAGCTTGTTCGTCTCCTTCCTCTCCAAAAACTAAGTCTAAAATTATTTCTAAAAGTCGGGGTTATGATGTTCTGTCTTCAAAACGTGTTTGGAAGAGGTATATATAGGCACCGGGTCGAAACGGGAGTTAATGGGCCGAAAATACGCATCCGGAGGCAAAAATCCATGGGCGCTCGAGCAAAACGCTCGAGCGGTCCCGCTCGAGCTGTGTAGCTCGAATGACACAATCGCTCGAGCGGTTCCGCTCGAGCTGGTCGAGCGCTGATATCACACTGTATGTTTTGGGCGCTCGAGCAATTCGCTCGAGCGGTGGCGCTCGAGCTGCTCGAGCGCAAGAATGGTTCTGTACGTTTAGGCGCTCGAGCAATGCGCTCGAGCGGGGGCGCTCGACCTAGTCACTCGAGTGACTTCTAACTCCTCCCAAGTGATACTTTTCCTCGTCCGCACTAATACTAATCGTATTTCTTCAATATCTTCTCATCCGGGCATCCGTTTGAGTCGATTCAAAGTCCTACGAACTCCGTTTTTCGTCCTCTATTCACCTATGAGCATCAAAGAGACAAATTCATCAATGTGTAGAAATAATGCTCAATTGACTCTAAATACTCTATAAACTCGACCAAAATTAGGGCGTTTCTAGCTACGAATCATGACAATTTCACGCCTAATCAATAAGCTAAAAGAAGCTTATTGTGTGATTTTACAAACTGTTAAACACATTATTTTACAAAATACTTTGAGGGTATGCGGGCACAGTATATGGGCATCATTCATCTTTAGGTTTCAACACGTTGAATTTAATTTTAATATTGGATTTTAAAGGATCAAGTTTAAATAGTTAGTCTATAATAAGTATTTTATTTTTATCTACAACACTAATTATCAAATTATAAAAAATGTTCAAAAAAATTAATTTGAAAATCTAAATCTCCACCCACTGGTATAGTGCATTAAATTAGATTTTACTAGAAAATAAATACAATTTTCTGAAAATAATCGATTTGACTTTGAAACAAAACTTCTTTAGCCTAGCAGTAAAAAACATAATAATTGTTTTTGGAAAGGAATGTCTATTATGCAGATGTGCTTAGAATTTAGTTTGAAAGAAACCAACAATGCAAGGTGATTTGTTCCAATGTATTATGTTTTTTTTAATAGTAATGTAATAGTCATTTTTTGTTGTATTATATATATATATATATATATATATATATATATATATATATATATATATATACTTTTTCTACTTTAACTGTGATGACAATGTTATTAAACCATCTATAGGTAATTTAAATTTTCAACCAAATATCTCGGCTGAAAGCCAAATTGATCATTTTGAAGGAAAATGAGAACTTATTAATGTTATTGACATCATTGAGCTTTATGCTAATTGCAATAATGCTGAAATTATTTTTTGTTTGGTGAGATTTATATATTTTCAATGCATATTTATTTATTTTTAATTTTTTTTACTAAAAATTGAATTGAATTTTCTTTTTTTACTTTCTTTAGACATAACAGTGTCAGATGAGAACATTTTTTACAGAGAAGAATCAAATTTTTATTATGTCATCAAATTCTTCGTCTCACTAAAACTTGGTATAAAATTATTATAAATATTGAATTGTGTAAATATGATAAAATTATTTTGAAGATATACAATAGTATTGATATTGGAGCAAGATTGAATTTCATTGTTTGTGAAGCAAGGTTGAATACTTTATATTTATTTTTTAATTGAGTTCATTTGTTGGTTATTTTATTTGTATTGTAAAATTTTAACAATAATATAATATTTCTTTTGAATGTATAAAATATTATTATTTTATGTAGATTTTAAGGTTTACAGACAATTGACTTTCGAGTTAAAGAAGTTTGAATTTAGTGATTTTTATTATGATTTGAGGTACCTATTTTTGTTATATTTTACTTAAGTCATAGGATTTTTAAGTTTGTTTGTGTTTTTGCTCCTTTATTAATATAAAGTTATTTTTAAAAAAACTTTGAAAATAAAAATGACTTTATTATTATGCAACTATTTAAAAATAAATATTTTTAAAAAGTCATATTTTTAATTATTAATTGTAATCCTTGATTAAATGTGTATTTAAATTATTTAAACTATCAAACGTGTCCACTTCTCCATCTCTTTAATCTAGCGGTTAAAAATATTAACATATTTTTACAAAAATGTCGTTTAGACAGAGGGAGTTAAAATTGAGTTTGAAAGAAACCAATAAAGTAAGGTAATTTGTTAGAATGTACAATGTTTTTTTAATGACAATGTAATAGTCTTTTTTTTCGTTGCATTATGTAATTTTTTTATTTTTTCTGTTTGAACATTGATGAGAAATGTTATCAGAATATTTAAAGATATTTTAAGTTATCCTGCTAATGTTTCAGCCAAAAGTCAAACTAATCATTTTGAAGGAAAATTAGAACTAACAAATGTTGATGAAATCACTAATTTTTTTTGTGAAATTCAATAATACTGATTTAAATGTGGTTTTTTTATAATTATATATCTTTGGATGCGTATATATTTTTGTTAATTTCTTATTGAAACTGTTAATTTAAGTTGTTTTCACCATTTTTTTAGCATATAACAGTGTTCGGTGATTTATTTTTTTATTTTTTTTTTGGAGAAGAACATGATTTTATTATACTGAAATATGTTATAACAGAAAATTCATTCCCGGTTTCTTCTGAATTAAGGTTTATTTGTGATATGGGTCGTCGTATGCTTTGTCTCACTAAAACTTGGAATAAATATTTTAGAAATGTTGGTGTAAAAATAATAGAATTATTTTTTAAAAGTGTAATAGTAATGATGTTTGAGCAAGACTGATTTTTGTTGTCTACCAAAATTGAGCACTTAATATTGATTTTTTTTATTAAGTCCTTTTGTTGATTATTTTATTTGTATTTCTCAATTTCAACGACCATATAATATTTTGTTATTGTATCATAAATTTATTATTTTATGTTGATGGTTAAGGTTTAAAAATATTTCACTGTCTGGTTACAAAGTAATGTGTTTGATGATTATTATTATGACAAGAGGTATTTTTTGTTTAATATTTATCATATATCATTTGATATTTAAATTTTTTGTGTGTATTTGTTGCCATTACGATAAAGTTGATATTTTGAAAATTTTAAAAATATAATTGTCTTTATTATTATGTAACTTTTTTAAAAATGAACAAGTTTTTTTAGGCTCAAATATTAAATTTATTAATAATCAATTAACTCTGGAATTGATTATAGATAAATATATTATAGGGCACACTTTGGTACCCAAAATTAGTCGTTCTTTGGAAATAAATCAATAAAATGAAAATCTTTTCTTAATGGAATAAATCAATTAGTGATGGAAGTATTGAGTTATGAACTAATTATAGTTCTGATATAACTCCCAAAATGATATTTTGTTGAGTTATGGTGATGATCTTATTGCTACTGAATTTTATTGCATTTATCCCAATCTCAAATCTCAAACGTATGATCATGAAATTCTACAGGATAGAATAATTCTAGCTACAACACTTGATTATATTAGATCAATAAAGAAAAAAATTCACTTTAGGTCCCAAGAGAATGAGTTGATTTCGGATTAGTCCTTTTTATAGCACTTTAGTCCCATATGATATTTATGTTAAATTACTAACAAAAATCAAGCGTGACCTTAACGCCGTCAACTTAAGGTTTTTTTTCCATAATATATAACTTTAGATTTAAATATTGAAATTTCACTGAATGTGAACCTAACAAAATTGATTGCGACGAGCCTCCCTTACGCCTACTTCTACACCCACCTTCCCGTACCTTTCTGAACATTGTTCCAAACTTCCAAGCACGTCATTTCCCTGCTCTATTTGTCAAAAAATCTCAAAGCTCTTTGAAAAAATAATGCACAATTCCATGCTCTTGGAAAAATATTATGGTGTTAACGATGAACTCGACCCTCCCCATGCTTTAATATCGCCTGACCGCCTTCGATATAACGTTATTTTCTGAAGGCCAGCGTCAGCCTCCAGCAAATCAACACATCCAATAGTGGCCCGAAGAACAAAACTCGGATTTCTATGTTTTGGTGTCGAAGAAGTACCCACAGTCCAATCGTACAGTTAATTACAGGAAGAAATTTGATGACGAGATATTCGTCCTAACTTGCTAAATTGGTCATTCCGTGCGTTGCTTGTGTCCAATGAGATTTACATAAGAGATTTGCAAAGAAGAGATATTGAAGAGAAAATTCAGAGGTGTTATTTGATATGCAAATAAGAGAATCAAATTTTGAAATTGATTAAAGGCTTTGATTCCTAGCACTGAGACGAGACTAGAGTCGATAAACTCGAAAATTTTTGTGGTCGTAATTAACTTTTGTTGTCGAATTTTTCATGAGGTGCTTTGGATGGATGGGGAGTAGTGTATGGGTTGGTGCGGTGGAGTAAGGGATAGGAGTTGGGTTGCCTTCATATACCCTCTATGTTTGATGTGCTACATCTGTTGAATAATTTAAGGAGATTTAGTAGTTTATATAAATTAAAATTGTAACAAAAATATAACATATAATGAGTAAACCCCTATAAGTTGTGACTTTCATTGTGATGATGTTTTATTTTCTTTTGACAATTTAAGTTTACTCCATATATGGTTTTATATATATGCAGGTTTATGCACAAACATTTATATATACATATATATAGATTTAACATTAACCTAAACACAATATAATATATGTTTATCTAAATAAATTTGAATCAATTTTTAATGTTCCTTCCTTATTATTTTTATTAAAGTCACCAATCTCACTTTTTGTGTCCGATCTAACCCCTTTTCATTAAACAACAACTCATATATCTATATCAAGAAATAATTATTGTCTAGAATATTACAACACAGTTTATTGGTTAGTTTTCTACGTACAAAAGTGATATATTAATTTTGATAAGTTCAAATTACTTCAACTAAATATATCAAACATATAAGTCATTATCTTAAATTTAGAACAGTCAATTGTTCTGTATTATGGACAATCATGTTAGTTTGCATAAAAGTAGATCAGAGTTCTACCGCTAAAAAAATTGGGTTATCAGTTTTAGTATAATAAAAATTTGTATAATTTCAACAGTAAAATGTAATCCAGTAGTGCCTTTTTAAGGCTGGTGTAAAATATGTGACAACTAACACCAAGGTCTTCCTTCGATACATCCGAACTAATTTCTTATACCTTTATAAACAAGAATTAAGAAAGATTAGAATTTATTGTCTATAGTTTACTACAAAATAATTCAGTGCATCAAATATATGTGTTATATAATTTTATTTTAAATAATTTTTGAATTGTATTTACCATAACCAAGTGTATCACTGAATGACAATATTAACTTAACTTTACTTATTTATAGATGTATCTACTGACATATACACAATTCATTTAGAAATAATTTAAGAATAATTCTTCCACAAAATCCATTCTAATATAAACCTGATGTAATTTCTATCACTTATACATAAAAAAATTAAATCAATGTTTTCTTAATATACAATATTGAAAGAACACATGCCGATTTACGCATACAAACACAAAACAACATGATCAGAAATAAATATATTATGAAGTGCCCTAGACAATGTTATTGATTCAAAAAATGTATTGATATTTTTACCTTCATTTTTAGTTTTTGTTATTTTGGAGCTCTTTATTCCTTCAAAGAATTTTTTTGTTGACAATTCAAAGAACCTTAGCAAGTAGTGGATATTGTGTTGAAGAATTCATTTTCAGATTGATCGCCCGCTTTAGTGTTCCGACATGCATTGAAAAATTCTGGAAACAAATGAAAAACTTCACCCAAAATGGTCCTAATTCACTCAAAGATATCAAATACGGATATCGATCGGTAATATTTCTAAACCTGAAAATGTATATATTAAATGAAAAAAAATAAGGTCCGTGAATATGTTAACGAAGCCCTAAAATTGAACATACCTATTTTTTATGCTACAAATGTATCTATTTTGGTATCATTTCATTGCTCTTCTGGTACTTTTTCCCGACAAGAATAAGACGATTTTGACAAAATCGCAACTAAGGAAAGAAATTATATAGATGTGAAATGCAGTTTTTTTGTATCTTCCGTCATCTTCTATTTCTTCTTTGTAGAATGAATTTTTGAAATTAGCAAGTATGTGTGGGTGATTTTATATGCTCTGTTCTTTTGTTAAGTGTATGTAGAACAAACTTTTGTGGGTAGAAAATACAATAACTTTTTATTGTTAGAATATAGGGACAAAATACACGTGTGTTAAATTTATTTTTTACTTCTAAGGTTTCCAACTTATGAAATTAATTCTCTATGTCCATTGCAGTTATGTGGACAAAATATGCGCACTGCACGGCAATGATAATATATATATATATATATATATATATATATATATACATACATACATATACTATTAAAAGTATACCACACATTGTTTTGCCATTGTTTTATTTGTTTAATTTGTAAACAATTTTAATTGATTATGATACGAATATAACAAATGTATAGAGTGAAATTGGTTCATACATAAATTATTCTAAGATATTAGTTGTTTTCTCTATATAGTATTAGTTGTTTTTATGGAAGGGTATTTGTTTCATTGCATTATACAATTGATACTATTCAGTGAAACAATAGATACCATTTAGGGGGAAAAATTAATACTTTTTTCTCAAAACAACTAAGTAATTCAGTTAATTTAGTCACTTCGGTCCTGTTTTTGGACCGAACTGAAATAACCAAATTATTTATCATTTGGATTAAACCGAATCGAACAAAGGGTAAAATCGAATTGGACCGAGCCAAATTACTTTGGTTCTAATAATTCGGTCCATTCGGTCAAAGATAACATTTAAAAAAAAAATTCAATAAATAAATATTATGCGTCACAAATATCATTAAATTTAGTTCAATATCGATAATTTAAAGAAATCAATACGAAATAAAGTCTAATGACAATGTTTAAACATACACGCCACAATTAAGTTCAATAAAAACACTCAATGCCATACTCCAAAATTCAAAGTTTAATCAAAATTACACAACATTAATTTAAATATTTAACAAGCCAACAAAATCACTTCATTCATGGAAAATTAGGGTTAGATTTATTCTTACTTATTTATTAATTATAATATATTTTATATATTTTTTTAATATAAGTTCAGTTTTTCGGCCCGTTCAATTTTTTCGGCCCATTCGGTTTATTTTTCTCAGAACCGAATGGACCAAAATTATAAAAAAATTGGATCAAATTTTTTAAAATCGAACCGAATGGACCGAATTTCATCGGTTGTGTTCAATTTTTTAAATTTTCTGATCACCCCTAAAAACAACTAATATCCTTTAATCTTTCATGTATAAATCATTTCTACTCTATACTTTCTCTTTGTTTATATATTTTTATAGGTTTTATTTAAAAAATACTTCCTCCATGTCACTGTTTCTTTCACATTTGAAAGTGTCACATTGTTTAAGAAAAAATGTGTTATGTGAGTGTAGAGTTGAACAAAATAATGATAATTTTATACTTAATTCATTTTTTGTGATGCAAAACTCTTTCTTTTTATGTGACATGAAAATATTTGTGGAATATCTTAATTAAACAAATATCAAAGTAATCAAGCACCATTTATATATATTTTATTGCATGGTATTTATCAATTAAATTAAATTTATTTAATAAAAAGAAAATCTAATAAATCCTCAAACCTTCACATTTTAACAGTAAAGAATAATTTGTGCATTATATTTGCCTTATTTAGCCTATATAATTTAAATCTTATCAAAATGACTACTTTTTAATGAAAAATTAACAAATTTCATTTTCTTAATGTTATTGTGTTAAAAAATTAAAACAGACATGTAAATGTATTAGTAATTTTATTTATAATAATAAAAAAATGAATGATAACATTTCATTTATTTTTGTGAATATAAATGGTTTTTTTTGTAACTATAAGTTTTAGTTATTTGTGTTAGAGAAAAAAAATTCCATTTTAAAATCATTCAAAAAATATTATATATATGTATGTATAAGTTAGAATAAAAATTAAAAAGAAAATGACTTCCGTGCGAAGCACGGGTAGACCTATTACTAGTAAATATATAATAGAGCTAGCTTTTCCTATTTAAGATTTGGGCGCCATTTTGTTTCAACCGCCGATCGAGATTGTTGACGTTTGTGCTGTTCGTTGGATCGTTTTTTTGTGTTCGGTATGGTATGGTATTTAATGTTGGATTTTATTATTTTCATTTAATTGCTCACTTTCATTTTTTTTCTTTGTTATTGATCCCTCAGTGTTGCTGCCGTTATATTTTTTTTGCCTTTATATAATGCCCTCCAGTGTTAGTCTTTGCAACATGGTTAGTTTTTATTTGTGATGTTCGTTTTTTTCTTGCAGCAATGAGAATTTTAGTCGAAGTCTCATATGAAATTCGGCAAGGATATCAAGGTTGTATTTGTATTTGTTATTTTTGTGATCTTCTTTTTTTCTTGGGGGAAGTAGATTTTTTATGGGGGCCAAGCATCATTGATCATTTGAAGGTTTTTCCATTGTACATCTATATATAGTTGTGTTTCCATTGTCCATGATCATTTGACATCCTGACCGCTATTATAATAATAATAATAATATTATTATTTTTATTATTATAATAATAATAATAATAATAATAATAATTATTTTGCAGGCAAATTAAAAAAAAAAATTGTTCGGAGCATCTTTGAAGGTTTAATGTAGTTGTTGTTATTACAGATTAATTTTTTTATGGAGTTTCTTATCGATCTCAGGATGATATGTATCTTTAGTTTCATTCTGGCCGATCGGATTGATTCGTCCGATTTAGTGTTGTATCTAGGTTTGAATTGTTATCAATTTATACTTTTGTTTATGATGTAGTGGAGAAATTATGTTTTGTAATATTTTGTTTTGTTTCATTAATAAAATGTGTCCATTGGCAATTGTTACTTTTGTTTCAATATTGTATCATTTTATATAAAAAGTGTTCATTAATATCATTTTATAATTTTGTTTCAATATTGTATCATTTTTTGTTCGATTATTTTAGCGTTGCGATTTTATTTTTTTAAATTTTGTGATAAGTGGTTAATATATATATATATTTTTGGCCTAAACTATTTTCAAATATGGTGTATGTCAAGTTGCCAACGTTAGATTTTTTTTAAATTTATATTATTAAGCGTATGGTATAATCTTCTGATCGAGTGTATAATCTAAATTAGATTTTTGTTGTATTCTAGCAACATTGTACTTCCCTATCTAAGATACAGTATTACTGAATGAGATTTTATGTAAATTTGGATATTGTGATTGCCTCCTTTTACTGGTTTAGGGTTTTGTGTTGTTTTAGTGTATACTGATTCTTATCTTTATAAGGTTAAGGGTTTTATTGAGATTGAATATTTGTTAATAAATAATAATAGTCAGTTTGCAATCGGATGATACCGATCTTAGTAATCTCCTAATATTTGGTGCTATATCATTTTCCATGTGTCTATATAACTCAATATTGAACAAATTTTGATAATTTTAATATAGTTTGAATATATTGATTTATTCAGTGCGTGTCTATATATTTCATTGGACAAAATTTGATAGTCTTTTGAATGTTATGATATGTAAACCCTATTTTCGTGGATTATATTTTTTTGTAGTGTATGTTATTTTGTGTTAACATAATATCCTATTTTATATATTCTTAATTTGTTTGGTCTTGTGATTTCTAGCTTTTATTGGCTTATTCTTTAGTATTGTTGGTTTTTTCGAATACTAAAAATTGGTCGTGTTTGACTATTTTCGATTTTGTTATATTCTCAACCAAGTGATACCAATGTAAATATTCTCTTCATATTTGTTAGCAAATATTTTTTTAACCATCCGAACCATTTTCCATGTGGTGTAATTTTATAAGTTAAGCAAGTGTGTTCATCTTTTTTTATTGATGTGAAAATCACTCATGGATCCTTGAGAAGAACACAATTAGTTTGGATCTGATTTTTTTTATTGTATAGTATAAATTTGTTATTTTTTACTATTAATCTATACTAATCGTTGTAATTTTTTTTTTAATTTTATAAAATTTGTAGGTTTGAGATGTTCTGCACTTGTGCGAAAATTATTGGATTATGAATATGTATAGAGTGAAATTGGTTTATATATAAATCATTCAAGGGTATTAGTTGTTTTCACTGAAGAGTATTAGTTGTTTTTACTGAAGATTATTACTGGTTATACTGAAGAGTCTTAGTTCATTTTCACCGAACAACTAAGACTCTTTAGTGTAAATCAGTAATACTCTTCACTAAAAATAATTAATACTCATCAATGAAAACAACTAATACCCTTCATGGATTTATGTATAAAATAATTTCACTCTATACTTTATCTTGGATTATATTCATATGACAATTGGTGGTTTTATTCTTGCAAGAAATGTTCGCGAAATGTCTTTAAGGAGGATGAAAAATTTGAATGTTTGCAATGTGGAATTAAGGATGTTCCCGTTGTTATAAAGTAATTTGTACTTAAGATTAATCAGAAAAATCTATCTAATTATCACAGACAAAGTATAGAGTGAAACTGATTTATACATGAATCACCGAAAGGTATTAGTTGTCATTGAAGAGTATTAGTTATATTTACTAAAGAGTATTACTGATTTACACTAAAGAGTCTTAGTTGTTCGGTGAAAATGAACTAAGACTTACTCTTCAGTGAAAACAACTAATACCCTTCGGTGATTCATATATAAACCATTTTCACTCTATACATACTCATTATCAAAATATAAGATCAGAATGATATTTAATTTCTTTTATTTATATATATTTTTGGCAATTGCAATTGTTTTATATAGGAATAATGTCAATCTAAAACTTGAAAAATAGTAAAACTATCAATTTAAGGTTTAAAAGATCTTTCTTATCGATTCAAGGCCTGAAAAATAGAAAACTATCAATCCAAGACCTGAAAGATAAAACCTATTAATTTAAGACTCAAGAATATTAAGACTATATTTGGCTTATAATAATTTATATTTTTATTTTATTTATATACATTATTTTTTTTCGTTGATTCTTTTGTTTCTTATTTTTTCAATCACATTAAATTAATATATATTTATATTTTTGGAAATATGATTTATAAAAATATTATCGGATAATAAAAAATTATCAAAGATCAAACACGGTCTCAAAATAAGTAAGTTCTAAATTAATAGTTTTATTTTTTTAGTCCTGAATCGATAGTTTTCAATCTTTCAGGTCCTGAATTGATAGGAAAAAAATTTCAGGTCTTAAATTTATAATTTTACTATCTTTTAGGCCCTGAATTGATAAAACTTCTTTTATATAATATCTAATATTGGTTTTTTTTTTTATATATTTTAAACCTTTAGATCCTTATAACTATTACACATATAGAAGCAGAACTTGATTGACAACCAACGTAATGTTTTCAAAATAGAGGTGAATTGCAAAAATCCTAATATTTTGACTATTTGAATTTATAATTAATGGTATTTAAATGTTTTATAAAATTAATTAATTCATTCATTGTATGAGAATATCATATTTTATATTAAAAAATGATATTTTAGAGTAAGTGTTTTATTCTTTTTATAACTGTTTTTATTTTTTGTTTTTAATAACTAAGTGATCGAAATACATTATGGGTTTCAATTTGAAATCATTTTTTGGTGAATGTTTACTATGTGTTTAAATGCACAAAAGGACAAAATCAATGGCTTATTGAACAGTAATTGTTCCAATTTCATATGTTACCACATTAAAATATTATTATATACTTCCTCCATTCCTTTTTAATTGTCACTCCACTAATATAAAATATATTTTTTACCTACTTTTTCCAATAATGTCCCTAATAAATTGTAAAGTTGATCATCATTTTTGTAACAAATAGAAATAATAAATAAGGGTGTAAGTGACTTTTGATCGATACTTTAATCAATGATAAAATTAGTTTGTGTGAATGGATAAAATGAGACAAATAATAAAGAACAGATGAATACATTATTAACCGATGATCACATTAAATTTATCAAGAAATCATAGCATTAATTACGGATTAGTTAGGATCAATTAATTATTTCATTAATTTTGAGCCAATATCTTCTCATATGATCGATACCTGTTAATTCAAGATTTTATCACATTTCAATAATTCTTTTAAATTCTAATAAACTTAAGGCTTCCTTATTAAATTGTAATTTTTTTTTTCATATCATCGGTTCCTTTTAATTTGAGAATTTTCCACAATTTAATTATTCTTTTAGGATTTACTCAATTTAAGATTTTGTTAAAGGCAAAGTAATGAAGCATACAACAAAATTTGTCCATTCATAAACTACTTTGAAGGTTATAAACTGTTATATTAAAGAATATTAGTTTATTTCACTAAAATTATAGTATTAATTTTGATTGTTATCACTAAATAGTATAAGTTGAGTGGTATGAATGATAGGAGTTAGTTCAATTAAGTGTATTAGTTGTTAACTCTTTGTTATTTTATTTATTTTATTTTTTATGCTTGGTCATTGTAATTGCATGTTTTGTGTGGTGTAATCATTTTCTAATTTAATAGTAAATGTTGCACGTTCTATTAATCTAATTTGATTACTAAAGTCGGACACAGTAATATATATGCAATTTCATATTTAAAAATATGTTTCAATACCATTAAATTTGTTCAAAAGATTTTCACAAACATAAAAAAAAATAAGTGAATTGCGATTTCACTCTATACATACTCATCTAACTATATATAAATTTTTATAAGAATATATTAATTATGTAGTTTATTGGTTAGATATATTAATTATATTTTACTTCTAATATCATATTAAATTATAATGATTATCTTACGCATTATATTTTTACCTTAAATAATAAATTAGATCCATAACTATTTTTTGTGGACCAGTGTTACGTCGTAATTTAGAGATTTTTAGTGTGCAAAAAATTGTTAATTATATTATGTTCAACTTCAGATTTGTGGTTACCGATTTACCGTATTTTGAATGTTGTAAAAAATATTTGAGTGAATATTTTTTTATCCTTTATTATGTTAATGAAAATCTGAATCATTTACATCTCAACTTTTTATTTATGCTTAACCTTAATCCATTTGGATGTTGATGCTTTGTGTTCGTGTAATATACAACCTCCAAATATACTCATCTACACATCCCTTTTAATCCAGCGTGACAAACATGATTAACGTCTTTATACAATATTTAGTTTTTAATTTTAATGTAATAGTCATATTTCGTTGTATTATATTATATTTTTTTTATTAGTTTGTGCTTGAACAGTGATGGAAAAATGTTATTGGAGCATTTATAGGCAATTCAGTTTTCCTTAAAATATTTTTGTTGAAAGTCAAATGATCATTTTGAAAATTATTTTGAAGGAAAATTAGAATCAGTGAATTTTGGTGAAATTATTTTTGCTTCCGTGAAATACAACAATAATGAATTTAAAAGTCATTTGCTGAAATTTATATCTATTGCTATTTTTTTTTTTAATTTCTTACTGAAATTATAAATCTCATATGTTTTTTATTTTATTTTTTTGTTAAATAACATTGTCGGGTGAAAATCTTTTTAGAGTATATTTGAGTTTTCTTATATTGAAGTATGTCAGAATTGAATATTTATTACTGATTTATTATGAATCCAATTTTATTGGTAACACGGCCACACGGGTAGTCGAATGCTTCGTCTCACTAGACTTGGTATAAATTTGTTAGCAATGTTGGATTGAATAAATTAAAATGATAAAATCATATTTAAGAATTATAATAGTATTGATGTTGGAGGAAGAATGATTTTCATTTTATTTATATTTTGTGTATCAAACTTGAGTACTTGATATTGATATTTTTAATTGAGTCATTTTGTAGATTCCTTTATTTGTATTGCTCAATTTCAATGATGGAATAATATTTTGTTATTTTATCGAATATTTATAATTTAATGTGGATGTTAAAGTTTATAAAAAGTTCACTGTCTGGTTACATAGATTTGAGGCACTTATTTTGGTTATATTTATCTTAAATAGTTTGTAATTTAATTTTGTTTTTTGTGTTTGCAACCATTATTAAAATAAAGTTGATATTTCGAAAATTATTACTTCTCAATCAGAATAAATGTGAAATTTTTTATAGATAATTTTATAGGTGTAATTATCTATACACACTATTTTAATAAGTTCACCCACCTAATTTTATACTTCCTTCATCTCCAAAAGTATGCTCAGTCTTTTTTGTTCAACAATATTTTTTCTTCACAATCCAACCACCACTTAATTACTTTACATGTCATTGACTTTATATTTACAAACAACCACTAAATTTGTAAATGGACCACACAATAATCCAAAATATACTTATTTTAACTATTTTATCTATTTTTTTTAAATGTTCAAAATAAATGAGCATACTTTTTTGGGATAAAGAGGTTAATTTTTACTAAATATATCCATTATAAAAATTACAATTTTATCCAACATATAATACTTACGCTTTGCTAAAAAAAATCACCCACCAATCTCATTCAATTTCAATACAATCATCAAACATACTCACCACCCTTTCTCTCTGCTCAAGCTACAAAAAGTATAATTAGCATCTTCGTACAAAAGTATTTGTTAGGCAGAGAAAGACTTTAAATTGGATGTGAAAGAAAAAAATGTAATTTGTTGATATGTAAATATATTTTTTAATCTTAATGATAACCTTTTTGTTTTGTACTAATTATTTTTATTAATTTACATTTAAAGAGTAATTAAAAATGGTACTGGATCATATAAGAAGTTTAAGTTTTCCAAATGTTTTGGCTGAAAGTCAATTCGATCATTTTGGAAGATGGTGTTGAAGGAAAATTAGATACAACAAATGTTGGTAAAATCATTGAGTTTTATATGAAATGCAATAATGTCAAATTTAAACATTGTTTGTTGTATGTATATATTTGTTTATTTTTAATTTTTTATTGAAATTATAAATATAATAATAAGTGGTTTAATTTCTAATGCTTAATGCATTGTTAATAACTTTGGAATCATTAAAAATTGGGTAAATTTAAAAAATCACATGTGATCCAGCGATGCCGTAAAATATGTCAGTATCTACTCCCACAACTCACTAATATATATCAAATCTGATCTACAATAAATATAAATTATAAGGCTACATGATTATATATATTTTCAAACAAAAAGTTAACAAGGATAATTTTTTAAACCTAAATTATTTTTTCACAACTCATTGTTCGGTAAAATATATAGTTACTCATATTGTATTCATAATCGGTTTATATTTGAAATCATCGTAGGCATTTATGCCAATTTATTATATCACTAACAAGTCAAATAATCACTCAAATACAACTTTATTAAAAAAAATATACACTATTGTTCAAGTTTTGTTATATGTTTAATTGTTCAACCAATTTCAAAATAATATAAAGCTGATGGAATCTTAATTCAAAAGATTAATAGAAACTTTAAGAAATTACTATTAAATAGACATGCAAAAGAATTTTTAGAGTCGGAGAGCTACCCTTACTTTGAAAATGACTAAGTTATTTATTCCTTAAAAAATCCAATATGATAATCAAGATAATAATTGTATACCGTATGATTACACTTACCGTCTTTCCATTAGTTTAATGTATATATACTTTGGTTCTCAGATCTTCACCTTTTCTATAGGATTTGTATTTGATATTTGTCCTTAATTTTTTCGTCAATCCTATTTAAAAATCAATCAATTGTTAGTAGTGATTCATCTTAATATTTTTAAAATAATTATCGAACAAGTACTTAATTACAATAAAAAAATGAAATTTGTACCTTAGTCTTGTGTTTTGATGTTCCAAAAATGAAGAATCCATGTAGTTTAATTGCTAGCAGTAGAAAAATATTTACATGGTTGTTTTTTAGATAGGACGAATGACCCGTAATCGGACATGCAACTGAACCGTGAGAGAGAATTCGATTACTTGATATAAATATTGGGTACTGTGAAATCGATCTATTAGGCGGATACAAATAATTTGTAAAACAAATAAGATTTTTTTTTTTAATTCGAAACAAGTGAACTATACCAACCATTAGAATCACAAGGATGTCTCTCTTGGTTTGATTTCAATTAAGAAGTAAAGAATGGTTTTATATATTGTGGTTTGTTTTGGGTAATTGCAACAGATGTTCATTTTTGCTTTTGGTTCTTAAAAAAGTCGAATGATAACAGGGTTCTCAAAGTGAAGATGGAAACCATTACTTTAAATTAAATATTGGATTGTACATTGTATTTAACCGACCTTATGTGTTGCTTTATAGTTATCACAAGTGTCTTCCCAATTATGTATTGAAAATTGTAATAAAAATATTTTTTTAGTTATTATCTAATGTAGTGTGGTCAATATGCAATACTTAATTTATAATCTCTTTGTTCATTACTATTTGTCCTATTTTATCTATTCACACATATCAAATTTGTCATATTTTGGGTATGAAAGGACAATTTTTTTTTTAATTACTACTCCTTTCGTCCCAAATGAATTTATATACTTTTCTTATTTGGACTTCCTACACCAATTTGCACACTACCTAAAAATAAAATATTGATTTGCGTGCATACTCGCAAAAATATACACATACTTATCTATATGTTATTACTTTATCCATTTCATAATCCACATGGAATCCCAATGATGCAAATACCACTAGGACGAAAGTAGTATTATTTATTACTCCCTCCGTATCATGGGAATTTACACATTTTTCTTATTTGGAAGTTATACACCAGGTTACATACTACCTAAAACTGAAGCATTTATTTTTTGCACATTCACGAAAAAATACACATACATACCCATGTGCCATTAATTTCTCCATTTTCTTAATCTCAAGGGTGCAAATATCCATTGGACAGAGAGTGTACATGATGTTGATTAGTTTTACTATATTTTTTGTTGCATTGGTGGAAAAGTAATATTGTACAAAATTTATTAATATTAGTAAAATGACAATTAAAAAAGAACACCATCTTTTTTTTGGATAGAATAGGACGTTTTAAACATGAACAAAGTAAGTAGTTTTATAAATAGTTGTACTTCATTTGTCATTTATTATGTATATTATTATGTACATTTACACAAATCAATTGTATTATTTATTATTTTATAAAAAAACATCCTTAATTTTTACAATAACTTTTTGTCAGATGATGATTAGTACTACTATTCAATAGGAACATATTAGGATTAATGCATATAATATGCATTGATATCATTATAGTACCAATTAAAAAGTAACACTATTTTGGAGAAATTGATATAGATAAAAAGTTATGGAGAAATTGATATAGATAAAAAGTTATGAATGAAGTAGTTGATTTTATATAGAGTGTTCAGTATGTACATATTTTTTTATTCATGTACATATACAGTATAATTTATGTGATGGTTTGTTCATAAAATTTTAAAGTTGCGTAATTGAAAAATATATTACTAATGTTTTATTGAATGAATACTTATCAAGATTAATTTTTATAATTTTAGTGTATTTTTAACTCTAAAAGTTTAGAGTGCATCCAAGTGCTTATTATGCACTAAATCTTAAAATACTCTATAAGTTCAATTATTTTTTCAGTTAAAAATGTATCTTTAATAAAATATTTAAGTAATTAAGTAGGGTTTTCCCGAGCTATAAGTGGTTGTTAATAGTCACTTGGTTTATTATTGATTATCGTTTGAGATATTAGTGATTATTCATTGAAGCATTATTGATTATATATTGTTTAAGTTATTGTTGGTTATTAATTGTCATTTACTAAATAATAAAAGGTTGAAATTATGTGTTTTTTTCTTTCATATATTTGGCAAATCGATTTTCTAAAATCCAAATGTATGTACTTGTGTTCATAGCAGAACTATATTTTTTAAAGGCTACTACTAAATAATACCCCCAAAATTGATATACAAACTCAATTTACTATATGCACTCCATTTTATTTTTTTTTATCGGTAATATGCACTCCATTTAAAATAATTAAATTATTAAGGATTTATTGAACAAACACCACTTTTGAGTTTTGACATTTATATCCTCACTTTGTAAAATTAACAAAAAAAATTACACACTTTTCCATTCTAATTCACGTTTTTCAAACATCAAAATCTATGACTCAATTTTTTTAATAAATCCAGAAAAATTATGATAATTTTTCAATTAAAAGTTAAGATACAGGTAGCGTTTGGATAAGGGCTTTTGTAGCCAGAGGAAAGAGGAAAAATAAAGCAAGATTTTTTTGTTAACCAGACCAGAAGCAGCAGCCATGACAAGCACAAATGTGCAATAAACTATATATCTATCATTAACTTTGCTTCTAGGTATTCTCGGAACAAAAGACGCGCTCAAATGTGGCTTCTTGAGCAAAAGGACATGAGGATTGATGGCCAAATAATTAGTTATCAACTATCAAGTGTGCATAAATCTGGTCAGATTCCATTGAAAGTGGTTAACGAATACTATTAGTTGATGGTAATATTGTCATTTAACATATGCGTAATTTAATTTAAAAATATTTTGGGGTATGCTTAGGAATTTCAGGGTTTTATATAGTCACACCTTTTTTTTTTAATTAAAAGTAATTTGTAGATGTTTTTAGTAACAAAATTATTGGATGTTTATAAAAAATGTATCACATATCTTTTGTATGTTGTTGATATACTATTAATTATTTTATTTTGTAGTCCTTGAAAATTACATGTATGTTGAAAGTAATAATTATGTTAATGTAAAAAAATGTAAATTGTTCAAACATTTATTTATTATGTAAAAAATTAAAGAAAATCTAATATGATGATGCAATGGTTTTTTCGTATGTATAAATATAATGTTAATGATTTTGTTATTAAAAATGTTATACGTTTAGTTATATGTAAAAAAGAAAATAAAAATAAAAATATTTTAGCATTAAGGTTTAATGTTATTAATTATTATAGTAAAAAAAATTGTAAAAAATACCTTCCGTGCGAAGCACGGGTAGAACGATCACTAGTAAGTTTAACGTGGCAAGCTCGATTAATAAAAAATGTAGGCATCAGAGTTTAAACTTATCAATCACTAACTCATCTATACTACCGACATGTACATCATTAAGAGTTAATATTATCTTTCATTCAATGAAAAACCAATCATTAAGTAATATTCAATAGGTTGGATTGTCAATCCTCATTCCAGTTCATAAATAAAAAAATATAGAATTTAACATATAAAATTGATTATGTAAATTATTAATGTTAAAATTAATTATAAATATATAATATTAAATAATATATAAACCAATATTTAAATATATAAAATTCCAATGGGAGCATAATCACCATTCCATTCACCCGTGAGTATAGATAATTTTTCTTTCACCCTAATATCGCAAGGAGAAAAATAAAATAAAATAATGTTTTTGGGAGGAATTTCCCCATCCCATTGCTAAGTCGAATATTCACCGAGTACCAAAATTATTTAAACACAAATATGAAAACTAGAAAAAAAATCACCACTTAAGAAGTGAAGAAGCAAGAACTATGTTCAAATCAATGAGACTAATTTGATGCTTATACTGGTCCACACTTCATTCACAACCAGAGAAAAACAAACATGTGTTTTTGTCTTGTATGCAATCTTAACAAAAATATATTTGTACATTCTCACCGACCATATTATATTCTCTATATTAATTATATGATTGAAAAAAAGAAACATGAGACGGGTACATATTTTATATAAACTTTATTTTTAACCTTTAACATTTAAAAAAGAAAAAAAAGAAACAACTTCACATAGTTTTTTGCTATGACAAAGTATTATGTGAACATCACTATACACACTTATAAGAACTAGTATTATTGTTTGTAAACTAATAATATTATTCCTAAGAACTAATACTGTTATTAGGTGTATTTTTGGGGCACACACATTTTCTCTGGTTATGTGCTATAAGACTATGTTTAATGGTGGATTGTGTTGATCGATCTTCGGAAACGACAAAAGAAAAGAAAAGAAAGAATTTGGGAACACAAACCGGTTGGCCGTCCGTTCTGGCGTCTGAGAAGAATGTACCCATTCTTTATCAATTAATTAAACAAATGGCAGAATACTATTGGTTGAGTTAAATTTTGTTAAACAAAATTTATATATTTATATTTTGGATATTAATATATAAAATAATACAATAATAATTATATCAAAATTCATAATTTTTTATTCTTATAGATAGAGACCAATATTGATATATTTTAAATTACAATTTCACATTTTATATTTTCTCTCATAATTTCAATTGTTTCACATCATCTCTCCTAATTATGAATTTTGAATATTAAATAATTTAATACATCACCTTATAAATATAAATAAAAATTAATTATATAAATATAAATATATTAATTAAAAAATGAAAAAGAAAAATTATTTTAGGTTGGGTTGAGTTATTGATAAAGAATGAAAATAAATTAGATTGGATTGAGTTGTAAATTGTATATGTGGAGGAGAGATAAATGAATTATATATTAAGAGGCTGAGTTGTAATGGATTGTTGATAAATATAGTCTTTAACACGCGAATGATGTTGGACATGCATCACAGAAACTTAGCTGCAGATAACTCCGATTGATTATTCGAATTAAAATGTGTGTTTCTGTTAAGATTTGTTATTTAACTATGCGCATGAGAGATAAAAAAGAAAAAAACAAAGTTATAAAACTAAACAGAAAGGAGTAATATTTCGGCTCCATGGTACTCCCTCTCCCTCTGTTTCAATTTTATTTTCTCATTTATCGAAAAAATCTGTTTCAATTTTATTTTTCTATTTCCAAAATAGAAATAAAGTGATTCACTTTTGGCAAAAAATTCACACCTACAATTCAACTACTTTATTAATTTAAATACTACTTTATTCATCATTCATTATTTTCAAGCCTACTTTATTCATTTAAAATCATGCATTAAACTTCGTGTAAAGTCATACAGAAAAATAAAATTGGGATTGAGGGCATATAATATTGAATCTAAATTGACTCACAAATTTTCAACCAAATATATATATATATATATATATATATATATATATTTTGCACAAATCGTTGTATATCAAAAAGTATTAATATTACTTAGCACATAAACTAATACATTTATTCATATAAACTAATACGTTTCATATTTTATAGGTAATATGAGTTTATGACCTATTAAACTTATATATATTATACTATACAATTGGCGCTCATAAATTTTGCCAAAAGAAAACGTACGTAGATAATTGGCGTGTTTAACATGTAGCATTAGAAGCTAACGAAAAGTAAGGGGCGCTTGGTTAACAACTCTTCAATGGTCCTAAATAAGGTAATCACTACTCCATTTTGATTACTCTATTCTCTTCCTACAATCATCCTCCCTCAATCACTCCCCCATTCCTCCACCAATAACCATTTGTTGTCAACTTCTATTCTAAAATTGGGGCATGACACTAGCAATGGTTTCACTATTGGAACACTTCTTCTCCTAACATATCATTTTTTTTATGAGGATATAGATGAAAATAAATTTTCATTCCCATTACCATTGAAAAATTGCTAACCAAGCGCCCCAAGTTAGTTCTGGAAACTGAGATGCTATTCAACTTCAAAAGTTTTTACAATTGAAGTGTATGATTTGACAGGCAAATATTCAATGATGCCATTTTAAATTATATATATATATATATATATATATATATATTTTACTCCATCCGTTGTTCCAACTCTATTTTTACTGTATACTATTCATATTTTATAAAAAAAATTAAATTATATCTCATTTCACTAATAATTACGCACAAGAATACCTCTGTTTTGTTTTATTCATTTAAATTGAATAATATTTCATCATCAAAAATTTATTTTATCCATTTAAATATTACAAATCAATTCTCATACTAAAGTCCAAAAAAAACAACTGTAAAAACTAATTCGGAACGGAGGTAGTATAACATGTCGTTGCCTGGGATGGGTTTTTACTAAATTATGCTAAAATCTTTTTAAGAGGAACTCATAAATTGTAATCGAGACAATCCCCATAGCCATAATAATTAACTAGTTCTGCAGAATATTTTTAAAATGAAATAAGAACATTGGTAATGTCAAAATATAGTGTTACAACTTTATTAAAACATGTGTTTGGCAAGACTTTAAGATGGACCATTGAAAATTTTGGGAAAATCACATCCTTAGATCTCCAATCTAAGAGTAGTGAGAATTTGGTGGCTTCTTAAAAAATGCATTTAGAAAGTGTAATAACAAAACATGTAAGTTCTACAATAATATAAGAACATAAGTGCAATAACAAATCATAAGTTCAATGGGAAGTGTTCCACTTTTGTACCTTATCAAAAATTATTTTAGAAGTATGAATCTATGGAAAAAAAAAGTCTTATTAAAGTCTTGTTTGTACCTAGGAAACAATTTCTCATAGATTTATCCTGCAATTAGTTTGTAATTATCATTCTAGAGTAAAACAACATACTTTAATAAAATAATTAAATTTTTTATAATGAAACAACTACTCATTTAAAAATTTACAAAAATTGCAAATAAATTGTAAGATAAAAATTGTTTGTATGAAACTTTGTTTAAACAATTGAGATTTCACAAAAAATATTAAAAAATAATAAACCACCTTTCAAGATGTACCCAATAGAAAGTTAATCTCTCCAGAAAAAATAGAAAGATAATTTCCTTATATATATATATATATATATATATATATATAGGGAATAAATGAGGAAACAAATCCTAACTATCAAAATAAAACAAATTAATGCACGTGCCCATAAAATCTTTAATCCGAGCGCGTTTTTCCTCAAAAGTATATGATATGTTTAAAGGAGAGAAAAAAAAATCTCGTGTAAATCAAACTCAAGGTTGTTAAATATCACTATTATATATATACACACACTGTTATTGTTATTCATAAAATATATATATATATATATATATATATATATATATATATATATATATATATATATATATATATAAGTGTTACTTAACAAGAAAGTACATGTTTCACTATAAGAAAATATAAAATTGTCTACGGAAATTATCAATATGGCTACGAAATTTCTAACAAAAAAAATTGTAGTGGGGATTACCTACAAATTGCCTTAAAAAATTTCTAATTGTATATGCATTTTTTTCCCCACCTACAAAAAAATTTGTCTGCAGAAATTTCGTAGGCAAATTGTGGTGTAAATAAAATTTTGTAGGTAATTATACCTAAAGATTTTATTTCGTGGGTAAATTAATTCCGTAGGCAAGTTGTGTTTAGGTTAAGAAATGTAAAAACTTTTATTATTAAAAAATTTTGTAAACAAATCGTAGACAATTTTTACAGCGAACATTTTTTTTGCAAAAAATTTGTAGATAATTTTTTTTTTTTATCAGACAAAAAGGAAATTTATTCCTCAAACTCCAGCAAGTATAAAAAATACTTGTGGAGGTAGATTACAGATTACAGCATGAGATTATACTTTCAAAGTCAATCTAGGATAATCTAACCAATCGGTTAAAGAGCAGTTACAAAGTACAAATTTCTTCGCCACTAACCAACTCCAAATTCGACCTTTTATCTCTTCCATTGTCTTCTCGAAGCTCGTAACGACCTCTCAAGAATAAATTTATTTATGTTCTTCCACATCACCCACACCACACATTCCCAAATTGAAATAGCAAACATTTTACCTTTTTTACGACGAAGAAGACCCGAAAAAAGGAGAAAATGATCGATAATGGATCTTGGAAGCGCAACTGGTGAATTTAACCAAAGTAGACATGAATTTCAGATACTTACAGCTTTTGAACATGTAAAAAAATAATGCTCCGCTGTTTCTTCCCCCTCCTCGCAAGCCGGGCATTTCGTTTCCACTCCACTTGTTAGGATTCCACTCCTAGCTAGATTGTTCCGTGTAGGGGGTCTATCATGAATTAGTCTCCAACTCAAAGCTGCCACTTTTGCTGGCACCAGTTTGCTCCACACCAACGTAAACTCCTCCCTTCTTCTATGATCCATGGGCTCCTCCAGCTGTCTCAGGCTCAGATAGTCATAGGTTGTTTTAGTGGTATACCACCCACCTGGAGTGAACTTCCACACCCACGAGTCCTTCTCGTACTTTGACAACCTGCAAGAATTTAATAGAGATAACAAATCGTTAACAACACCATGCTCCCTCTCCAACAACTCCCTATGCCACTGACATTTCCACTCCCACACTCTCCCCACCCACAAACCCATCGAATTAATCGAGCAATTCTTATCTCTACTTAACCTGAAGAGTCTCGAAAACTGCTCCTTCAAAGAAGAATTACCTACCCAAAACCCATTCCAGAAACTTGTTTTTTCCCCATTCCCCACCCTTAGTTCCAAGTTATCCAAAAACCATCTCCCACTATCACCTTCACCTAATTCTACCACCTCTCTGACCTAATTTTCCTCCCATTCTTTGTGACCAATCCCCCATCCCTTACCTCCAGTCCACCATGAATGGAGGTGATGACCTTCACCCATAAATATTCCCCACCCGCTAAGAACCTCCAAACCCATTTACCCATGAGAGCCCTATTAAAACACCCCAGATCCCTTACCCTAAACCCCCAAGATCTTTAGAAACACAAATTTTATTCCATTTCAGCCATGCGATTTTACTCTCTCCCACACTCCCCCCCCCCCCCCCCCCCCCCCCCACACACAGAAAATTACGAAATAAAGCAGAAATATCACTCAGTGTTTTTTTAGGAACAAAATAGAAAGACGGGTGGTAGACCGGAATAGCAAGGAGAACTGCCTTCAAAAGTGTAATTCTACCTCCGAACGAAATTCTCCGGTGTTCCCAAGACTTCAGCCTCATGTTCACCTTATGCACAAGAGGATCTCATTCAGAAATAGACCTGTAGTTCATCCCTACTTTAATACCAAGATATGATAGAGGAAAAGAACCAACCGAGCAATTGAGAGTCCCTGCTATTTCGCCCAAGACCTCAGCACTGATGTTAACTCCGAAAAGACTGCTCTTATTGTAGTTCACCTTTAGGCCCGAAAGTGCTTCGAAATTCCTCAGGATGTACTTCAATACCCTTGCGTTTTCCACCTTGGGAGAGGCTATAAGTATCATCTGCGAACTGTAAATGAGTTAGAGGCAGCTTGTTGTTAACTATTAAAGCTGGTTCAAGAGCACCGATTTGGATAGCTTTGTTAATCAGCAAGCTCAAACCTTCTGCCACAATGAGGAAGAGGAAAGAAGATAATGGATCTCCTTGTCGGAGTCCTCTTTCAAGTTTGAACTCGCCACTAGGACTCCCATTCACCAGAACATTTGCCGAGGCTGTAGACACGCATTCCATTATCCATTTCCCCCACTTATGACAGAAATTTAAATTTTCCATCATGCTATCCAAAAACTTCCAAATGCATATTCCACTTGTATTGACATATCCAAATGTCTGAAATATTGAACACTATGTTATTTGAAAAGAGGACACTTGTTATTTGAAAAGAGAACACTATGTATTTTTGGTTCACAATGGAGGCAAAATAGGACACTCATTCATTTAATGAGGTTTTGATTATAGTAACCAATTATGACGACTCGCATTAATTATATCATTGATTAGACATTCTTATAAAGTCTAAAACCTAGTCTTTTATTGATGAGGTCTTTATCACAGTTATGAACTTAGGATATGTTAAAATTTACCAGCACATATACAATGCATATAGATATATGTACCAACATCTAAATGTGCATCTTATTTCCTACGTCGCCAACCTACGAGTTCTGGTCATATTTACGAAAAAATAAGCGTTGTATTATACAACGTCGGTCCTAATATTATTTAGATTTGAGACGAAAAATGAAGCTTCTAGTAAAAATAACAATACAAGATAATGGTAACATATTTTTTTTATGAGATGGTCTCAATTATCCCATACACATTTTATATATATTTTTATATAAGATAAAATATAGAGTGAAAATAGTTCATACATGAACTATTGAAGGGTATTAATTGTTTTCAATGAAAAATATTAGTTGTTTATTAAAAAGAAACTAAGACTCTTCAATGAAAATAACTAATATTATTTGGTGAATACAACTAATACTCTTCAATGATTCATGTATGAACCAATTTCACTCTATACATACTCCCATTTTATAATTTATTAGCTAATGAGACCTAAATCTAATTATTAGGAAAATAATATAAACGAATTAATTTCACACATCTCTACACATTCGAACTTTTAAATGAAGCAAAAAAAATTCACGCTAGCATTACCAAAGACTCACACGTCCACACGTCTTGGGTTCGATTCCTGACTTGACCGTAAAATACTAGCTTTACTAGTAGTTACCCCACAAGAGTATGAGATCACTGTAGTATGGACAAATATAGGGATCAAGTAGTATCGAACCCGTGAGAAAGTTTGTACACGAATAAATCCCTGGAAATTTATGTGTCGTAGCTAGTATGAATGCAATTTTTGTTTAGACTAATACTACTAATTATTTTCTACTAATTATATTCTTAAAAAAATAGAAATAAATCTATACTAACTTCTGGTTGAAGTGCAAATGAGATGATGCTCGGGATAGGACTCCCTACATATATTAACGGTATTGATATTGTAACTAAAATAATCGCGATGTTCAAGTTAAAATCCTAAGTATACTATAAACTAGGCAATCAACTTCCCTAATCTAGCACAAAGAATTGAAAGAATAAAAGCTCAGAAATAATCCCAATACTTAGTTCTAACAACTTACTTCACCAACCCACTAATTAAATTATATGAATTGTGCTTAATTATTGAGACCCTAATTTAACTAAGGTGATTCGGCCGTCCTCCCTAGATAAACCAGTTGATTATAAACCCCTTCAAAAACCCTCTCCTTAAGTCTCTTCGTTATTAAGGAGTGATGCAGTTGTCTTCTCTCTAACAATTTTCGCACTTAATTCTATGATTATTCTAGGGTTTATTAAAATTATTCAATAATTAAGGGAATTAAAACTATATATCACGAATTATTCTAATTACGTATCAACATCCTAATTCTACGAGTTCATCCCATCCTAAGCATACAAGGGTTTAGTCTAACATGGTGATTATGAGAACAAAAGCAATAACTAAATCTACAACCATAAACATAATTAAAAGATTCAAGAAAATCAAGAACATGAACTATCTATGATAGTAATTGAATCAAATCTGGAAATTATATTAAATCTGGGATTTAGGTCTAAATAACTCAAAGAATCTAAGAAACGAAAAGAGAAATCAAAACTGTGCAAATTATTAATTGTTCTAATGAATCCGTACGATAAAAACCTTGTTTCTAATCTTGAAATACTTGTCAAACTCTCAAAATTACATTCCAAGCCTCTTCCCCTTTGAAAATCGAGTCAAGATGTGTAAAAATAGGTTTGAGGCGGGTATTTATATGATATGGGCCAAAATATGTACAGGGCGCTCGAGTAGACCCCGTGGTCGAGCGCCAATTCTTTACAGGGGTCAAGTATCGCTCGAGTTCGACCACTCGAGCACCACATGCTCGAGCTAGGTTGGTCGAGTGTCTAATCTCCATAGCGAATAAGGGCCGCTCGAGCTGGGCCACTCGAACGGCTGGTGCTCGAGCAAGTTGATCGAATGCTCAAATTTGTACAGAACTTTAGGGTCGCTCGAGTATCACTCGAGCCCTGCTGGAGTGCTTCTACCTTTTGTGCTAATTGATACTTTTCTTCGTTCGAACTAATACTTTTCGTATTACTTTCATATCTTCTCATCCGGGAGTCCGTTTGAGTCGATTCAAAGTCCTACGAACTCCATTCTTCGCCCTCTTTTCTAATATGAACACCAAAAAGGAAATTTTATGAGTTTATGAAAATGTTACTCAAATAACTCTAAATACTCATAAAAAAAACGCTCAAAATATGGACTAATCGGGATAAAAAAATCACAATTTCATGTTTAATCAATTCCCACAAAATAACTCCATCCATATTAAATTGTCTACACATAGGGGCTAGAGACTCTTCCCCTAACTAAAGGGATGCAATTTTTTCACGGTATTTGAGTCAACAACTCGCACTCACACGACTTGGTTTGATTTCTATGGAAAGCAACTCCATTCAAATTATATTTTGACTTTTGGATGAGATATAATTATTTTATTGATCATGTTAAAAAAAAAGACCAAAATTTAAAGTGAAGATCCGCATTCTATCCAGGGGCGGACTTACTTGAAGGCAAGGAGGGGCAAGTGCCCCACCTGGATTTTATGTCTTTACTATATATATATTGATGTCAAACATTTTTATGCTTGGTATATATGGTTCAATGGTTAGTTGGGTTCTCTAATGCTTGCAGAACGTGAGTTCAACTCTCACAACAGGCATCTTTTCTTAATATTTTTGCTTTTCTTATATATGGTTCAATGGTTAGTTGGGTTCTCTAATGCTTGCAGAACGTGAGTTCAACTCTTACAACAGGCATCTTTTCTTAATATTTTTGCTTTTCTGGGTTATATCTTGTTTTTTCATATTCATTTCTATACAATGGGGTAAAAACTATTGTACTAATATTTCATACATAATTGTTTTTAGTCACATATTTTACTTAAATATTATTATATAAAAACACAACATGCATTGTTAATTTTTGTGTTAGATTGTTTTATTGTGATATGATGTACAAATTAACATAAATTATTACCTCTTAGTTTCGAAATATTAAAGCGTCGTTCCCAAATTATGATTTTGTTTTATTGTGAAATCGTCTCACACAAGACAAACTCACTTTATACTAATAATTAAGTTCTTACTACTCCCTCAGTCCACCAAAAATGTATCTATTTTCCTTATTTGTTTGTCCATCGAAAGTGTGCACTTTCCTTGTTCGTCAACAATCATTTTAACTCTAACTTTATCTAATCTTTTCTTAAAACTTATACCCAAAAATTGAGATTAATAAGAAATTTATTTTTATATTTAATTTTTTTATTGTGCCCTACCTGAATTTAATTCCTGCGTCCGCCCCTGATTCTATCATTAAATTTTCTCATAGTGACACATGTTAAAAATTTAAAGAGAGAAATACATAATATTTGAAACATGAAAACAAAGAAATCCAAGTGTGCTTCTGCACATATAACAATCAAATTTGCCTTATACATGATTGTACAAGGGAGGGTATATTAATATATATATATATATATACCGTGTTTTGGTGCATGGAAATTAAATTTCACCTGAATTAATAAAAAATATATCCAGTGAGGCGAGGCTGAGAGTTTTGTTATCATCATTCATTGATCCATGCAATACAACATATATATATTGGAATTTAATTAGTTAATTGGTCCACAAATTAAAATCAAAGACATTAATGTCATCATAATCGTTAAATTGGTCCCAATTGAAGCCTTCCTTCAATGCTAAGGGAGTAAGAAGCATCCCCTCGGCCATGCTATCTAGCAACACCGGCATGTTGAACATTGCCTCCTCGTCATCCCACCTCCTGCTTTCCACCTCACCCTCCTTATTTCCTGCTGCTTCTTCATTTTTGTGCTCTATTATAAAATCCGTAGCAGCATCTTGATGGCGCGTCACGGCGTCGGGGAATGCGGCCACGTCGTGCGCCACCGCCGCCGTCTCCGTACCGACCCATATCCTCGACCTCGATTTCTTGTTGGCTTCGCAAACGCCCTTCTTCCGCTGCACTCCTCTGCGCGTCCCTTTTCGCTTGTGCTTGGGGTCCACAAGCGGAGAAGAAGAAGAAGAAGAGTATTGTTGGATGTTTTCTTGTAAATCCATAGATGTATATTAAAGTGATGCTAATTACAAGTAGTGGAAGTGACAATTTAAATATTGTTTGAGGGTTTTATTGTTTGAGAGAGAGAGAGAGAGAGAGGATTGCTTCTTTAATTTATTAAGCTCGAGCTCGATATGCTACTCAATATTCTGCATGTGCGTGTCTATATATATATATATGTATATATCTTTGATGTAATTAATAAGTGAACACTATGACAAAAATCTAGATTTCGGTGTCACAATCAATTTTATGTAGCGTGGCTAAATAAATACTGAATTTCCTGTACACACCCCACCCCAATTGCTAAATATGTTTTATTGAAAATTTTAAAATAATGAAATTTACTAAACACACCTCTATTTTGACATTATAATTATACCCATTTTATTTTTACTTTTAAATGGCATCCACCTATCATACTAAGGAAAGGGAAGTACTAAGAAATCATAGAAATGTTGAATCCCTAGCTTCCCACAATTTATTAAATAAATTTCTTGATCTATTTTTTGAAATTAACAAATGAAAGTGAAAGAATATTTTTTCACCAAACTCAGGTTTTTCAGCCGAACAAAATGTATAAAAATGACTATAAAAAAACGTGGAATTTCTCACCTTCTCTGCCATTCACTAATGGCTACGCAAACCCCAAAAATGTTGTTGTATACCAACAATAAGTTTTGCAACCAATTCTTAACATTTTTCATTGTAAATAGGAAAAATAAAGGTAGTTTAGTCTAATTCATTCATTAAATATAAAGGTAGTTTAGTATTTTTAATATGAAGATAATTTAGTCTAAAAAAATGTAGGGTGCATATAGAAATTTTGGGGGTATATTTATCAGCAACCATTATATATATAAAATTTGTTTAAATATCTTTATTTCTATACGAGACTTGATTATTGCAGATAAAATCACAATTATTTTTAAATTGTACTTCCTCCATCCACCAAAATTGCGTCTGATTGTTTGAGCACATGTTTTAAGAAAAAATGAGTAAAGTAGATAAAAATATGATATTGTGGGGTTCATTATAAATAAATAAAGTAAAGGACGGAAATACAATCATTATTGTCATTTATTGGGTAGATCCAATTTTGGTGGACTCAAAATAAAGAAAGTCAGCATGGCTTTGGTGAACGGATGAAATAGTTTAATCTAAACTTTTGAAATAAATAAAATCTCCATCTATCTTTTCTTTCAATTAGACGAACGGGTAGATTTGCTCATGCGCAGAAATGTTGTGACACATACTCAATAATATTGGGCAAAATCTGTGTGGTTCGTTTTTATTGTGAGACAATCCACAAACTAACACAAATTAATACTTATATTTTTCAAAAAATTAATGTGTCATATTTAACTTATACATCGTTTCACCATTAAAGATCTCACATAAAATTTATTTATCATAAACAAATTAATATAGAATCAGATATTATATATAAATATGTTATTTTGTTTATCCTTTTAATTTTCGAAGCAAATTTCAGTATTAATATAAAAAAAAAATGTCAAAATATTGCGATCTATGCATTAGACCTCTTTATTTAAAACTTTTTGAATATCTAATGGGGAAGAATAAAAAAACACGTGAAGATAAAAGAGTTGATATAAGCACGTGTGGAACTAAAAAATAATAAACTTAATCGGAGAGAAAAGAGCACGTTAAGAATTGAAGGAGTTTGTACTTTGTAGGCGATAACTCGTAAGCAAAATTGGAACGCGACAAAGATGGACCAATGAATGTCCGCTTCTTGACTTTTTTGTTGCCCACGCACAATTCGCAAGAATCACTATTTCACAACCAACTACCAAGCTGCCTTTTTTTTTTTTTTTTTTTTAAAGAATAATTATGTATATTAACAATTAAATAAGGCCATATGAAATAGTACTCCCTCCATTCAATATTAGTAGTCCAATTTTTTGGACTGTTATTTTTTATCATAAGTTGGTTGATATTATGAGGTATTGTGAAATCTATTTACGCATAAAGTGATTGTTTATGAAAATTATAATACTTATATTTTTCATAAACAATAATTTTATTCATAAATGGACCTCACAATACCTCATAATACCCTTCAACTTTTAACAAAAAATAGCAGTCCAAAAAGTAGGACTACTAATATTGGACGGAGAGAGTATATCATACATGGTTTTAAAATTTGTGAGTTTGAAACGAATAAAAAAAATCAATAATTAATAATTTTATCATATATACTTGAGTTGTCAAAATTTCTATTATTTTATGGAAAAAATAAAAGAAAAGAAAAGAAAACACTAAACTCAACACATTTTGATGCTACATTATATTTTCATAATTCACTGTAACTCGTTCACTTTTTTTTTCTTTTTTTTTTTTGATACGATAGATTTTTTGTTATAATATACACGGTTAGTAGCATTTTAGATTTTAAACAACGTAAAACACCCCATGCATTCCCTGGAAATAAGTTTCAAAATATAAACTATGCAAACATTTACTCCACTACTACAAAGAATAAATGAAAAAGAGAATAAAAAATTATATTTGTATTAATAAATTATTGGAGGGAGTTTAATAGAAAATATGCATAGGGATGCATTGAATTTTTCAAAATCATATTTTGAAGTTATATGCGTTTACCAAATGATCAAGTTATATATACTGAGAGGTAACTATGATTTAAGGCAAAAACTTGTGTGAGACCGTCTCATAATATGAGACCTATCAAATTAAAAAAAATGATAGGATTATCATAAAATGTGATAATATTTTTAAAGAAAAGTGATAAGTCACTTTTAACAAAAATATTATCACTTTTTGTTTAAACTTTATCACTTTTTAAAAGTGACAACTTTTTAATTAATAAGTGACACAATTTAAATTAAAAGTGGATCAAATATTATTGGTCTCATACTATGAGACGGTCTCATACAAGAATTACTCATGATTTAATTAGTTGTATCAGTATCGATTCTAGGGGTGCCATGGCCTCAATTCGGTGATGTTTCCAATGTATAACTTAAAATTTTGTAGAAAAATTTGAAATTCTCAGTTAGTGAAAAATTGAATTTGGAAAGTATTTTTTTTTTCTAACAAATTGTCTTCATATTAATATTTATATTATTTTTATTAATTATCCAAAAAACGAAGAGACTAGTTTTTCTCTGCATCCGGTCCTTCAATCAAAGGACCCGCTTTGATTGAGCAGTATTTAATATTTTTTTATATAAAAAATGATGAAAGATCATGAAAAACATGTTACAACATTTTTATGAAGAAAATAAAGATCCAATAGTCACATACACATATAATTCAATCAAATATAAACCAAATATATTCAAATTAAAATATACTGTATTAAACTAGAAACAGAAAATGGGTTGTTCAGCTCAGCCATTATAATTCATTTAAACTTGTTAGTTAGGAATTCTTTTGCTTTTTGTCTGGTTTTGGGGCCGGATTTTTCCAATTTCAACCTGTCGGATCTTGATATAAATAATTAATTCGCCAAGGGGCAAGGTAGTTCGAAATATAATTTTAATATTTAATACAACAATAAAATTTTGGATAAGATTTAAAGGTTTTCTATCAAAAGTTATTTTTAAAAACTGTAATTTATATTATGTTGCTTATAGTATTATTTAATGGTATATTTTCGGCAGTTTCAATTTTCACCTATCATTTTGATTTTTTTTCAACTGTTAAAAAAAAGAAAAAATTGCCACTCGCTTGTAAAAAAATAGAGTACTAGAAGGGTGGAGAGGTGCGTTTACGAGGACAAATAATGAAAAAAATTTAAAGAAAAAATGAAATAGTAATATTATTAGTATCACATGTTGATTATGATTTAGAAGGGTTGCTTAACTGACAACTATGGACACCTGTTAATTTTATATTAGCATAATTACATAATTACAAAAAATTTGATCTTTACTCATCATGACATATTAAGAAACGCAAATTAAAGAGCATTTTTTGAGCGAAATTGGTTGATACATAAATCATTTTGCAATATATATTAGTATAACAATTAATATTTTTTAATCTGAACGACTAATATATTTTAGTTAAACAATTAATACTCTTTGTATCATATAACTAATATTCTTATTTGAAAACAACTAATATTCTACAGAACTATTTAATACATTTTAATAAAAACAACTAGTACGCTTTATGAAAAATAACTAATATCCTTCAAATGGTTCATATGTATAAACTATTTTCACCCTTTTACTTTGTCTTAATTAAGAATAATAATATAGGACAAAGTAGTATGTATACCTTGTACAGCGTACACTACTAATAGTCTAATACTATTATTTATTTAAAAATAGTTATTATTATTACTCGGTAAATTAATGATATTATGTGTAAGAACTAGTAAAATTGTTCAGTGGAATGTGGTGCACAAAGTATATATAATAACTTCACCTATGAATATTATATTTGATTAGTTGTGTGGTTGGATTATTATTTAGATCGTGCACAATAATCGAATAAATGTGAAATGTCATTGATACTTTGTTTTACTCGTGAATATCTCATTCATACTCTAACACAAAAGTACAATGTGGCATGTGTTAAAAATAGAGCGTACACTACGCGTAAGAATATCAAAATTCATGCCAAAACTATTAAGATGATGTACTAGGGTTTGATAGAATCCAGAGAAAAACCAATTTATTTTACCCAGGCTTAAGAAAAGGACAAAGTATAAAGTGAAACTAGTTTACACATAAATCCGTAAAGTGTATTAATTATTTTCACTGAAGAGTATTAAGTGTTTTTACTGAAGAATATTATTAATTTACACTAAAGATTCTCAGTTGTTCGGTGAAAATGAACTAATACTCTTCAATGCAAATCAGTAATACTCTTCAGTAAAAACAACTAAATATTCTTCAATGAAAACAACTAATACCCTTCAATAATTCATATATAAACCAATTTCACTCTATACATACTCTAAGAAAAGATATTTACACTCTCCTTTTTATTTAACTTTTAAAGATAACACTTCACAATTTTCACCATACCATTACAATATTTATTTTCCTAAAGACATAATATGACTTGAGCGTCAAAGTTTTTCACTGAAGCTTCCTCCGGACTTCTATATTTTAGACAATAAATCACAAATCACAAACATTTTTCCGTTTTTACAGGTCTGCTAGCTCTTAAAATATCTTTTTTACCCATTAGTTGAGTGTGGGCTTGTTCCGACCCACAGCACTAATAAATAAATATTCAGTTATTTTTATGACCCACATCGCTCATAAAAAATATTTCAGTTATTTTAATCATATAGTTTCTGCACCTGATTCTTTCGATTCATTAATAGATATCTATATCTATCATTGAGGTTGTTAGAGAATTTTTTTTGTCGAATTTTTTCGCACACAAAAAGTTCACATGTCGATTAGCATTATAGTATAATATACTCTTAGCAAACAATTTGATATCTTAATTAAAAAAATGTCATCCAATATCTATTCCTTCAACTACGACTGAACTTTACCACACAAAATTAACATGATCACTATATCCGCGTCAAACATGTACATACACTTTTTATTTATTTATTATTATTTATAAACAAAAAAACTAAATTGTTTCCTTAGAAGAATGAATAGCTATCCTATTACAAAAAATGCAAAATAATGCAGAACGCAAAATATTGTGTAGGATATATGTTCTAGTGACACCGTAATATTTTATAAATAAAAAAAACATTTTGAAACTATTATCTCTAACTAGTGTATGAACGATAAACAAAATAGAAGTAACAATCCAGTATAAAGATTTGAACCTAATGCCTTAAATATATTGGGCCTCAGTCATATATTATTGGGTCCGGCTAAATAATTGACGGCCAAGGTTATATACAGTCCTACCTTTTGTTAATACAACCCCACAAAAAATGTTCGGAAAAAAAATCCGAAAATTTTGACAATTTTCGAAAAAAAATTCCGAAAATTTAGAAAAAAAAATCACTGAACTTATGATTTTTCGGAAAAAAATTCCGAAAATTGTTACATTTTTTCGGAAAAAATTTCCGAACATTTTTTTGGGTAGGGTTGTATTCAACAAAGATAGGACTGTATTTAACCTTGGCCATAATTAACACTCCAGTAAAAAGATTTGACCCTAATGCCTTAAATATATTGGGCCTCAATCATATATTATTGGGTCCGGCTAAGTACCCTCCAATCATTGGAGATGCACCTCCATCTCTATTCACCTATTATTTTTAATTGGCAGTAATAGATACACAATCCATCAATTACCAATATTATCCTATTGTATTAATTTTTCCCCTTCTCTTTTTAGATAAAGATTTTGAAACAAACATACACATCCCCATTTCCCCAAAATTCAGCTGCTATTAAACCTTCGCGATCAAGACGACGAAGCGACAGTGCTCAGAGCTTCAGACGACAACGACCAGCGGCAACATAGAGGAATTAAAAAAATGGTTACTATTTTTTTCATTTTGATAGTTTGTCTTAGGGTTTTATTTAATTTAATAATAGTTTGGTCGAGTTTGAGTAGAATATGCAGTACAAAAAAAATAGAGTGCTAGCATTGTAGAATATAGAAGTTTCGAACCTGATTTTTTGAGATTGTACCAACATTTTGGACATTATCTTCTAAAATTTGTACAAATTTTTGGGAAAACAAATATTTCAGTAAACTTGTTCCGAAACTTTGAATTATTTTTGGACTTTATGTTCAGAAATATTGCAAAATTTTCAGCAAACCAGGTCCAATATTTCGTTGACGGAAAAAAAAAAAATCGAATGACAATCATACGACTTCAAACTTCGTTATATGCCCAAAAAATCAACATTACGTACACAAAAACTTACAATGTAAAAAACATTAACATTCAAAATAGGGTTTATAAACCTATGAAATAAGAAAAAAAAAAACATACAAATGTGTTTTGAGACCCTCTCATTTTCTTCGGATTCTCGTTGAAAAACATGAACTAATCGTTGTGGTATCATGTTTTTACGTATACGACCGTGTGAAAATGATGAAGAATGCAGATATATATACGCGAAAGAGAAGAAGAGAAAGGAGGTGGTATGGAGTATGGGTTGTATTGTTTGTTTAATTATTAAGGATCTGTTGTAATTTAATGATTTTGATTAAATAATAAAAAATGACAAAAACTTGTATGAGGCCGTCTCATGGCATTAGACCACACAAATTAACACTTACCCCTACAAAAGTGTTAATGAGTCAATGCCCTAGTTACACTCATTCTCATTGTCTCATGCTATGAGACGGTCTCATACAAGACTTACTCATAAAAAATTAATGGAGGTGTATCTCTAAAGTTCGAAGGGGTGGTTAGCCGGACACTATATTACTTCAGATTTGGGCCTAAGTATATGGTTGTAAAACAGGCCCATATTTACAAAACGTAATCGGCCATTTATTGGATGGATAAAACTTTCACCAAATGAAAATGCAAATTTCGAAAGTTGCAACATTTAATGACATTATTTATTAGGCCCAGGTTATTTGCACTAGCCTCTATGTTAAAGACACTAACCGGATGAATACACTAATTTTTTTTCGAAATTTTTTTTCGAATTTTTTACGTTTTTTCGAACATATTTTCCGAAAATAATGAAATGAACAATATTTCGGCTAAAAAATTCGAATTGTTTGTTTATTTTCGGAACTTTTTCCCGAAAATGTTGCAAATTTTCGAAAAAAAAAGTAGTGTATTTATCCAGGTAGTGTATTTAACATAGAGGCTGGTGCAAATAACCGTGGTCTATTTTTATCGATATTGACTATCCTAATCGACTACAATGAATATGGTATGATCAACTCAACTTGATTTAGATTTTATTTACTAAATCGATATAAAAACACATCTTGTTTCTTAAGTTTCTTTTTGTACAAAATAATAATTCAGAAAAATGAATAAAATTAATAAATGATTGACTAAAGAAGATGAAAACCAGAGAATGTGCAGATATATTAAGTAGTAAAAAAAATTGAGAGGATGATTTATTTAATTACTAACAGATTTAAATAAGTGCAACTTGGCGTTTGGGAATTGGAGCACATGGAATGGACATGTAAAACCATTATAGTAGGCTTAGAAAAGCCATTTTTTATTTGTTAGAAAAATGTTTTTTTGCCATTTACTTCTAAAATAAGAATGACAGACTAGTCTTTATTCGTTGAAGACAATCGACTCTTTTACTTTCTATCTCTTATTTTAACTACACATATATATATATATATATATATATATATATATATATATATATATATATATATATATATATCATAATATAATGGCAAAGTATTGTGAATAAATTTCTCCGTGAAACTTGCTTGAAATGTATGAGTTGTTTCATTAAATGACATTAGTTATTTTCACTAAAAAGTATTAGTTGTTTCAATAAAAAGTATTAATTGTTCTATTGAAGAGTATTAACTACAAACCAGTTTCAACATAAACAAGTTTCACATTATATATACTCATGTATAATTAATTTGAAATTATTATTATATGCATGCGCCACACGATTTAATAGAAATTAGACCCGTGGTTTTCTACCGGTGTCCAAGATGAATTTACATGTAAGTGTACGATCAAATATTCACGGCTTGAATTTCATTAACATGAGATTTAAGCTCAAGTTTGATCATATTTTTAAGAGTTGTCTCTTGTGCAACTAGTGTATGGTGTATTTACTCAACAGTTGAGATTGTTTATACTAAAAAGTGTGAGTTGATTGCACTGAAAAGTGTGAATTGATTACACTGAAAAATTTACAACAGTGTAATCAATTCATATTTTTCAGTGAAATCAACTCATATTTTTCAGTGTAAACAATTTCAACCGTTGAATTAGTGCATCATAAATCAAGTGGACTATTTTTATTACTTTTATTCTGGAAATAATACACTTGGTAGACAAAATCATAGTCCAGGCCCACTAGCTATAATTAGGCCTTTGTAGATCCGTGTTTTACAAAATACGTACGTTATAAAATAGAGTAAATAAAAATTTAAATTTACGAATATGTATGGGTACTAAATACTACTCCCTCTCCCTATTTCTTATCATCTACGTTTAGAGGACTGGTGAAGTTTTATGGTTGCATGCATGATAATAAATAATACATATTAACACTTTATGTTTTTTCATATTATTTTATACTTTAAGAAATTAAACGTTTTTTGTCAACTAATTTATTAAAATTATCTTAATCAATTAGTAATTCGAATTATATTAAGGTTATTGGGTGTGTAACTTAGTATTACTTCAATTGTAAATGCTATTTAACAATATAAGCTTTAAAAAAATATTATGGAAATACCAAAATATATTATTAATGATAAATATAAATTTAAAGATTATAATTCTTTAACAATATAATAAACTATACTTGTTCTGCTCTATATCAATTTTTACATTGATCTGGACATATAAAATAAGAAGAACTTATTTAGTTTTCTTTTTTTAAGTGATAAAGTAGGAGCATTTCAGTCAAATTAACTTTAACTATGTAATTGTGAATTAATTGTGTTAGAAAATATAATAACATAGAGGGTAAATAAATGTATATTGTTCGGATAAGGGTTGTGAGCAAATTTTCTATTTTAGGGGGTGAAAATTAATGTGAAACAAATTAAAAATAAAATTGTGAGAACCGGTCATTTGGAACAAAGGGAGCATAAAGTTTTAAAAATAAAGATATAAAATTAAGGTATATTACAAAAACTTATATGAGATTGATTTATTGGACGTGTTTTGTTTGATGAATAATAAAAGGGTCATTTTTAACAACAACAAAACAATTATGAGAATTTAGCTAAAACCAACTCTGTCAGTGGAGTCAATAGCTAAGTTTTGAGTTGTAGAGTATGTAGTCGACAGCTGAGGAATAGACTAGAGTCAACATCTGAGTTATTAGTGAAGTCTACAACTACTCAACAGAGGTCGTATTAGTGGAGTTCTTGCCAGTGGAGATTTATTTAAATGAATTTTTGTATTCGAAACCTAGAGAAGAATATTCTCATGAATTCTAAACTTACACCGTTAGGCTAACCCCCTAGGGGTTAAAATGTTTGAGTTTGTTATGATGTTGTTCTAGAAACAGTTATAATTTCGGTTGGGGCAAATGTATAAATATATTTGTGTAACTTCTTTTTTTTATAGGAAAATAATTTTATTCATGGGGCATAAGAAATACCCCCAATCAGTTTACGGGCAAGATCATAGAGCAGGTTACAGCAGAATACTACAACTTATACATGGTCAACTCGATACACTACTTTAACATCCCAGCACGGATTCATACTCCAATCTTTAAACGAGACTCTCCACTTCTAATTTGACAGACACACAATCAGAACATCATCACATAGAGAGTGTGTGAGAAAAACATCAGAACTCAAATTTTAGAAATTAAAGCATGTGAAATTCATTTAAAATCACATTTGGACGATTGAATGAGAGTTTGGTCTTGTATGCTCATTCATTGCAAAACATTTCCTGTAGAAGATTAATAAACTCTCTAGCCCTCAGTGGATGTAGATCATTTTAGCAAATCACGTAAATCTTGATGTGTTCGTTCTTGTTTTCAGCTCCAAGTTTAATTTATTACTTTCTTCGGTGAACATCTTATTGTTGATTAGCTCGTGGATTTGATTGAGTCTGAAATCAAAATAATTTTGAATGTCAAAGGAGTCACTTTATTTTTCTCATAAAAATAAAATTTAATACCATTTTATAAAGTCATATGTTTAACCATAAACGTGAATGTTGTATTGAAAGTTAATATATTTCCTGTAAAAAAAAGAAAAAAAAAAAAAAATATATATATATATATATATATATATATATATGTACTGTAGAAAATATATTTTGTGAAACAATCTTATACAAAATAAGTGTTGATAGGCGAACAACCGAGCAACAGAGTTAAGTCAATTAAAGAATGAGTACATGATTAGAAGATCATTTATGTTAAAGAGAGAAAAATCAAAAGAGGCAAGCAGCAAGGAACCAACATGAAGAATTCCTATAAAGACGAGCAACTGGTCTCAAATGAACAAAGTCGAGCGAGCAGCTCTAGCAAGAGGGTTCAAGAATGAGCTTTGAGGACGAGCAGGCGAGCAACAAGGCACCTCAGAGAATGATCAAGAATCCCACCAATTAGGCATTGCATTATGTTACACCCGGTACTGCTACCCGACCAAACGGTCAGCCAGGTTAACCTTTCCAAGCAAAGAGCAGGGGGAGCCGGCCTGCGAACCCGACCAACCCGTCGGGGAGAGGGCAAGAGATGCTACGTCGACGACCACCGAGAAGACATCGGGTAAAAGCCTTAGCCGGAGGATTGAATCCTATCGGGTAGCGGCGAGCGTTGGGCCACCGCGGACGCTCCCTGCCCGACTCCCGAGGACAAGACCTCCTGGTGCCCGCCACCTATTCGTTACCCGGATACCCGTTCTCAGGCGATGACAACAACCTAACACGTCCAGTCCCATCAGACGTGCGGATGTGACAGGGTCAGAGTAGGTCCAGCTGGAGGGATCCCATCAGTAGGAGTCAACAGTGTCAGGTGAGGCTCCCTCATTGGACCGTAGAGGGGGCTATAACCACTCATGGCTATCCAGCTAGGATTAGGTGGGGCCCACAGGCATATCAGCTCAAGTGGTTGAGCCCACCTTGAACACTATAAATAGAGTCTTAAATGCTCATTGTAACACACAACATATTTATTACAAAGACTCCACTTGAGAGCACATTTTACTCTTGCATTTATTACTCTTAGTTTATATAATCCATAAATCCTACCCGCTAGGAAACGGACGGCGAGTTCCTCACAAAATCGCTGTCAACAATTTGGCGCTAGAAGGAGAGTAACTAGTAGTGAAGTACACTCGGTTTCATTGATCTAGTTATCCACATCGAACCACATCCTCTTTCTCTCGGAAAAACCCGAAATCTCACACCAAAATGGCCACCTCCAAAGCTACCCGCACCCAGCAACAAGTCGAAGATATCGCCGAAATAGCTACCCCGGCCCCGGCAACGGCGGGAACACTCTAGGGGCCTTTCGAGTTCCTGTCCGCCATACGGACTCCGGAAGACCTGCAGGCGGCAAAGGCGATGATCGAACGCCGCTAGGCTGAAATCGACGCAGCTCCTATCCCCACCCATCGGGCCGGAAAGGAGCCAGTCCAGACAAGGTCCACCAGCAACCCTCGTCCAGAGCGAGAGTCGGCCAGGTGGGCTACCACTTATGTGGCCCGGCCACAGAACCTGAAGAGGCGCCTCGACGAGGAGGCTGACTCCCAGCGGGCCTCCCAACAGCCAGCGGGTTCAGTCTTCTCCAGACTGGGATCCCAAGCTCGAGGAGCTGCCCGACCATGTGAATCAAACGCAAGCTCCAGACCCCAGGAGCGAGAAAGGGAACGCTCTTCCCGACGTCATAATGACGCGGCCCCGAGGCCATCGGTCCGTGACCGTCTGGGAGACAACTCGCGTCCCCAATCTTCCCCCGCGGCTAGCAACGCTATGGCCAAAATCTTGAAGAAGGTGTCGGACCTAGAGGCAAATCTCGAGAAACGCGACGAGCAACACCACTTCGCTCACATGCCCAACTCGCCCCTCGCAGACATCCTGGTGCGAGCACCCGCCCAGCCAAAGATTAACGTTGCCGCAGTAGGAGACGGACCCCGTCACCCACTTGAGTAAGTACTCAGCTTACATGATCTCCATGGGGGCCACCGACGCCACCCAGTGACGGATGTTTCTATTAACCCTCGGTGATAGAGCTCATCGTTGGTACTCCTCGCTACCCGTGGGGAAGGTGGTCTCATTCCACCAACTGGGGGAATTGTTCCTGGAGCACTTCTTCTCTATGGTGCCACGACTGGCCGGCGCCAACCGAATGGCCAACTTGGTCCAAGGAAAAGACGAGTCAGACCGGGCGTACATCGACCGGGTCGACCGCATAATCATGGATAGGGGTGGGCATCGGTTCGGGTTTCTCGGGTTCGGGACCCGAATTTCGGGTACCCGAAATTTCGGTTAGAATATTTTGCTACCCGAACCAGAATTAGATCGGGTACCCGAAATTCGGGTCCCGAAATTTTGGGTACCCGAATTCGGGTTCCCGAAATTCCCGAAAAATTATCTATTTTTTATTTTTTATTTTTTTAATTAATTAATATATGAATTCATTACAAACATGTTAGATTATGTCATGCGTGCATTGAATCAAATGTCTATAATCATTTTAATTTGTTATAAATTATGTCATGTGTACATAAACAACATAACCCAATATTAAAATATAATATTAAAATTTTATAAAAATAAAAATAAAATTTCGGGTACCCGATCGGGAGATTCGGGTTATGTTTCAATACCCGAACCCGAAGTTTAAGGTTCGGGTTCGGGTTACCCGAAACCCGAAATTTCAAGAAAATTACCCGAACCGATCGGGTAATTTTTCGGGTTCGGTTCGGGTACCCGAAATCCGAAACCCGATGCCCACCCCTAATCATGGGGGGCGAGCCCGTCGGGGACGAGGTCAAGCTCGTCTGCATCATAGGTGGGCTCCACCTAAAAACAAAGTTGTGGAAGTCCATGAACAAGGACTACCCCAAGTTGTACGCGGAATTAAGGCAGCGGGCCGAAAAAATTATTTACAACGCCGATATCCTGGCTCAACGGCTAGGAGAGAGCGCCCAGGCAGAGAAGGAGAAGCCCCGGGCTCAGTCGGGTACCGCACCAAGCCGGAGGAACTTTTTCTACCGGGCTCCCCAACCATTCAAACCTTTCGACTCCGTCGAGGTGAAGCTTACCGAGAAGCTCTCAGCTATCCCAGAGTATGTGTACGTACAGATCCGGGACAAAAATATGGTGCCTAAAGCCCGTCCATGAGTCCACAAGCCAGGGGTACAACTCAACCCCAACAAGTGTTGTCACTACCACCAGACCGTCAGGCACAACCCCAGCGAGTGCCGCGACCTCCTGAAGCAGCTGTGGCGGTTGTTCGAAGAGGGAAAGCTGGAGGAATTCGTAAAGAGACCGGCGGCCAAGCAGGAGGCGCAGCCCGCTGCCCACCCCGTTGAGCAAGGGGCAGCCCTCATCTGCACCCCGATGCCGAAGAACCATGCCCGTCGCGCCGTCAATATGCTCTCCCCGATGGGGGGATTTGTTCCTTCCATCACGCTCTCCAACCGCCGGCAGAAAAGTGAGATGCGGGCCATGAACAACATCCACAAGATCACCATGCCGGTCAACATGATGACCAAGGAATCCGACCTGCTCGCCTTCAGGGAGGAGGACCGCACAGGGGTCATCTACCCCAACCACGACGCCTTGGTCGTATCGGTCAACATCATGGGCATCACCGTCCACCGCATGCTGGTCAACAATGGGGCGTACTACAATATCATTTTCAAAGCCGCCTTCGACCAGCTGGATAGCTCCTTTGAGAAATACGTGGAGCTGTGCGACCAGATCATCAAAGGCTTCGGGGACGCCACCGTGAAGCCATGTGGAATAGTTAGGCTAGCTGTAGAGTTAGTTTCTAGCATAGATGATGAGGATAAGGCTTTGAAATAACTCGACTTTATAATAATCGACCAGCCGTCAACCTATAATAGTTTTCTGGGAAGGCCATTCGAGCACAAGTTCGAAGCCCCCGCCTCAGCCTTCTATTATTGTATCAAGTTCCCAACCCCCTCTGGGAAGGTGGGAACTCTTAAGGGTAATAAAAAAATGGCACGCGGATGTTTGACGTATATCGATCTTGCTTAAAATTCTGTAAATCTAGATTTCATTTGTACTGTCGGGAAGGGGGACATGGATATAGACGAAGAAAACCCACCCACTACCCACCCTATAGAAGAAGATTCTCAAACTTTCGTAGACGCTCAAATCGAGCTGGAACCAAGAATCGATTTTGAGCCTATGGAAATCAACGACGGTCTAACGGGAGAGATCAATGATCCTCGCTTCGGGGAGCGGGGTGCTAGCCCAATAGAGAAGCTAATATCGGTAACAATGAAGAATCGACCAGAAGTGTGCATCCAGCTCAGATCAAAGATATCAGATGAGATGCGAGCTGCAATAACGGTATTCCTGGAAGATAATTTAGATGTATTCGCATGGTCCCATGAAGACATGGTCGGGATCGATCCAGTGATATGTTCCCACCAATTGCACATCAACCCTGCCCACAGGCCGGTGTCACAAAAAAGAAGGAAGTTCGGGCTGGACAAATATGCGGTCATAGCCACCGAGGTCAAGAAGTTGCTCGATAACAAGCTAATCGGAATGGTCGACCCCGACAATAAACCTCAATGGATAAACCTCAAGAAGAACACCTGGTGGCTATGCATTGACTTCACAGACCTGAACAAAGCATGCCCCAAGGATCACTTCCTGATGTCGCACATCGACCATCTGGTGGATAGCACGGCCGAGCACGAGATGCTCACTTTCATGGACACATTTACTGGCTTTCACCAGATCGCGACGGCCACCGACGACCAAAAACACACCACCTTTCTCACAGAGAAGAACATGTATTTTTGGAAGCGGATGCCATTCGGGCTCATGAATGCAGGGGCAACTTATCAAAGGTTGGTCAATCACATGTTTCACGACCAGATTGGGGCGACCATGGAGGTTTATATAGATGACATCATCATCACAAGCGAGAAGAAAGAAGACCACCTCACCCACCTAGCCGAGGCGTTCGAAATCCTGAGGAAGTATTGGATGAGGCTTAACCCGAAGAAGTGTAGCTTTGGCATCGAGTCGGGCAAGTTCTTGGGGCACATGGTCAGCCAGCAGGGCATCGAGGTAAATCCGACCAAGGTGCATGCAATCCTCGACATGAGTGCTCCCCGCATGGGGGACCGGAGCAAACCTTTGTTCGACAGCATGCAGAAAGGGAAACTAAACTGGACGCCACAAAGCCAACTCGCGTTTGACAATCTAAAGGCATATTTATCAAATGCCCAAATACTAGCGAAGCCCGTCCATGGAGAGAAACTCTACTTATACTTGGCAGCCTCAGAATCAGCCCTCAGTGCCGTGTTAGTGCAGGCTGAGGAGCAGGCACATCTGCCGATATATTACATCAGCCAGACACTCTACGCCGCCGAGCTATGGTACCCGCCATTGAAAAAACTGGCTTACGTGCTAGTGATGAGCGTGCAAAAGCTGCGCCCGTACTTCTTCGACCATCAGGTCGAGGGCTGACCACCATGCCGCTGCGGCAAGTCTTACATCGACAAGATATGACGGGCAGGTGCCTCAAATGAGCGGTAGAAATCGGGCAGTTTGGAGTTACATATGCTCCCCGAACATCCATAAAAGGCCAGACGATGGCTGACTTCATAGTCGAGCTCACTTACCCAGAGGCGATGTCCAAGATCGAGCAACCACCCTGGAAGATGTACGTCGATAGATCTTCTACGGCCATATGGGTTGGTGCAGGAATCGTCCTACTCAGTCTATCCGGCCAATCTTTTACAACGGCCATCAGGTTTGAGTTCCATGCGACAAACAACGAAGTGGAATACGAGGCATTGATCAACGACCTAGAAATGGCAATGGCCATGGGAGTGAAGCGACTACAGGTCTACAATGACTCGCAACTCGTGACATACCAGATTTCGGGGGAGTACGAGGCGCGCAGCGACAGGATGCTGGCCTACCAGGGGTTGGCTAAAAACCTACTCAAAAAGTTCGACCAGGTACACATCGAGGTGGTACCCCGACTTGACAACACGCAGGCAGATGCTCTGGCCCGCCTCACAACATCCGAGGGGGCGACCGACATGTCACAAATCACGGTCACTTACTTGCCCGCCCCATCGAGCTCAAACCAGCGGGTGGCCAGCCTAGGGCAGGAAGGGGACAACTGGAAGACCCCCATTTGGAACTACCTTCGCAACGGTAAACTTCCGGACAATCGGGTAGCGGCAGACAGCTACAACTTCGGGCGGCTAGATACACAATCGTCGGGGATCATTTGTACAAACGGGGCTTTGCCCTGCCTCTCCTACGATGCATAACTCCAGAGAAGGGCAGGAGGATCTGATTAGTGTGATAATTGCTCAAAATTCATGCAATTTATTTACTCATTTTATTGGATTTTGGGTGATTATTTACATTAATTTGATTCATTGTGCTTAATTGTCGAGAAAGGTATTGTGTGCTTATTTTGCAGGAAATTGATGAATATTTGGAACAAATACGTGATTATTGAGATCGATCAAGAAGTGGGCTTGAAAAAGAAGGAATTCGATCTAAAAAGGTCAATGCAAGCTCGAGGAGAGGATTATTGAAGACAAGAGATGAAGAAGAAAGGAAGAAAAAGGGAGCAATGATCAGAAACGGGATTCGAATCGAGCAAAAATGAAGATCTACATGTGGTCGTGGAGCTGGTCTTGCACTTATTGAGGTCGTGCAGTTTCAAGGGGAAGTGCTCGTGCAAAGGCACACGGTCGTGCACCTTAAGAAATTTTGCGAAACCGAGAGTATTAGGGGGTGCACGACCAGGAGTGGTCGTGCACATCTGCACGGTCGTGCACCCCAAAGTTTCAGTAAGAAAACGTTTGTTTGTGGTCGTGCACCTTGAAATTTCAGATTTTTCCATTCTAAGATCGGGACACGTGCCAAAGATCGGGAGGAGGAGTATTTAAGCATAAAATTCGGATTTTAGAAGAAGAACCCCAGATTTTGGGAACACAATACCATACACCCCTTTAGGGGACACACACCCCACACACCAATTTAGTTTTATTTCACCTTCATTCTTAGATTTTTATTTTCTTTCAAGTTTTAGAGTAATTTAGTTTAGGATTTCAAGATCAAAGTTCAATTTCAAGTTTGTAAACCCATGAGGTGACTTCTTTCCTTATTATTGCAATTTCTTTTTCATTGAGTTATGAGTTTAATAGTTTGTTCTTGTTTAGTTATGGTTTTTTATTGTGAAACCATGAGTTAATTGTTTTGATGCTTGGGATGTTAGATACCATGTGAAATCTTGAGTTGAGATTGCTCTTTGCCTATTCTATGTTGATATTTGGAATTTGCTTCTAATGATGGATTTGTATTGAGCTTTGATTGTTGATCTCTTGTAGCTTGTTTGTTGAGGCATGTTTAGCGTAGACGAGAGTTACATGAACATGATTAGATGAATGAGTGTGAGATTTATGATTGAATGCGTCTATTTTGTGTTTGATTCGTCGAGAGAGAGTTAATTGCAAAGAACCCCATCATTAGACATCAATTGCTTGGATGGTTGTTTAGGTAATTGGTTAGGTCTCCTAGTAAATCCAAATTGATGCATAGAATTGGCTTGACAATCCTACTTGAGTTTCACTAGGTTGAAGATATCCTAAGCATCACCATCTCCGTTTACCTTGAATGATGAAAGTTATGTGAGAATTAGGTTTGGGTTGTTGATTTGTGCCTAATTTTGATTGTTTGTGGAATTATATCCTTATTGATTGGAATTTAGTTTTGCTCTATGCATTAATTGTTCATATTGATGTGTGAATTCATTTTAGTGTAGACGAGAGTTACATTGATTTGATGAAAACTTCGTGTATGAGCAAAGAGTGCTTAGATGCGTGTATCTAGTGCTAACTCGTCGAGAGAGAGTTGGAACGTAGGATATCGTCAATAAGCCTTAAATGTTTGATAGTCTGTTGAATGTTTAGGTGAAGCGTTACTTGTTATAATCCATGAACAATTGATATTTTGGCATAATTCAATGTTTGATCCTAAGGATTGCATAACGGAAACCATTTTAGGCATTCAAATCCCCTTGCACTTCGTCTAGAAGTTAGATAGATTTCTTTATTGCTTGTTAGTTCACTTATTTTAATTTCCTTGTTTAGTAGCATAGGTAATCCCGAGCTTGTCCTTTAATTTTCCTTGCATGCCAACGTGAATCGACTTAGCTAACCACTTGCTTCCTTTGGGTTCGATAATTTTATTACTTGGTCAATTGCCTTACTATAACAACGATCTCGTACACTTGCGAGTGGGTTCGAATTTGTGCTTTAACGAATTTGGCAATCAGGATCATGGAGGAAATCCACGAGGGACTTTGTGAGAACCACGACGGGGGCCAGGTACTCACCCAGAAGGTTATCCGCCAAGGTTATTTTTGGCTCACCTTGAAGAAGGACGCGATCAGCTACGCAAGGGCATGGTACAAATGCCAAATATATTCGCCAGCAATTCACTAGGCCCCGACCGAGCTCACTCAATCTTGAGCCCATGGTCGTTTGCAAACTGGGGGATCGATCTCATTGGTCCTTTGCCCACAGCCCCGGGCAGCGTCAAGTACACAATCGTAGCCGAGGATTACTTCACCAAGTGGGTAGAGGCGGAGTCGCTGAAGATGATATACCAGGAGCACGTTATCAGATTCATCTGGCGCAATATAATTTATCGTTTTGGTCTCCCACAAATCATCATTTTGGACAACGGGAAGCAATTCGATGTATTGGAGATGGAGAGATTCTGCCAGAGACACAAGATCAAGAGATTGTTCTCAATGCCCTATCACCCACAGTCGAACGGGCAGGTCGAGGCAGTAAACAAGATAATCAAGCACATATTGAAGACAAGGTTGGAGGAAAGCAAAGGGATGTGGGCGAGCAAGTTACCCGAAGTACTATGGTCGTACAGGACAACCAGTCGCACGGCCACCGGGGAGACTCCTTTCGCTCTGGCTTTCGGGATGGAAGCAGTCATCCCGGTGGAGATCGTCATCCCGAGCCTTCGCACCTCGCAACTCGCAGGGGCTGGGAACGACGAGGCCATGTTGAACGAATTGGACCTGTTAGAAGAAAAAAGGTTGTCTGCCGAGCAGAAAAACTTAGCCTATAAACGCCGGGCGGAGAAGTATTTCAACTCGAAAATTAAAATAAGAGAATTCAGGGCCGGGGACCTAGTCTTGCGACGGACGGTCGGACAGCTCAAAGGGGAATTCGACCCAAATTGGGAGGGACCCCTAAAGATCTTCAAGTGCTTGGCCAACGGGGCCTACGAGCTCTAGAGCCTTGAGGGCAATCCGGCCCAATACCCTTGGAACGCCTCCCTACTCAAGAAATACTACCAGTAGCTGATAATCGGTTTTGTAGTGGGGGTATCTCACGTCATCTCTTTGCCCGTTGGGGGCCACAATGTAATCGCGTCTCGAGCGTATTTTGCAATCAATAAAATCGATTGTTCATTCAATCTCGTATTCGTGAAGTCGCTGCCCATCAATCGGCTAAAGTATTTCACTCATTAATCATTTTGTTAATCTTTTAATCGATTGTTAATTCAATCTTATGTTCGTGAAGTCGCTGCCCGTCAATCGGCTCAAGCACTTCACTCACTAATCATTTGGTTAATCTTTTAATCGATTGTTAATTCAATCTTGTATTCGTGAAGTCGCTGCATGTCAATCGGCTAAAGCACTTCACTCATTAATCATTTGGTTAATCTTTTAATCGATTGTTAATTCAATCTTGTATTCGTGAAGTCGCTGCCCGTCAATTGGCTAAAGCACTTCACTCATGAATTGTTTGGTTAATCTTTTAATCGATTGTTAATTCAGTCTCGTATTCGTGAAGTTGTTGTCCGTCAATCGGCTAAAGCACTTCACTCATTAATCATTTGGTTAATCTTTTAATCGATTGTTAATTCACTCTTGTGTTCGTGAAGTCGCTGCCCGTCAATCGGCTAAAGCACTTCACTTACTAATCATTTGGTTAATCTTTTAATCGATTGTTAATTCAATCTTGTGTTCGCGAAGTCGCTGCCCGTCAATCGGCTAAAGCATTTCACTCACTAATTATTTGGTTAATCTTTTAATCGATTGTCAATTTAATCTTGTATTCGTGAAGTCGATGCCCGTCAAACGGCTAAAGCACTTCATTCATTAATCATATGATTATTTTTTTAATGAAAAGTTAACTCAACCCGGTGTTCATGAAGTTGCTACCCGTCAATCGAGATGAACGCTTAAATAAAAAGAACATTTCATTGAGATGAAAAGAAATGTTTCATTAAAATAGAAGGAAAACGGACTGGATTACAAAGGCCCACGACCGACAAAGGGAAAAAAGATAAAATAAAACCTTCAAGGGGCAACCCCATCAACCACCGCCGGCTCCTCGACCACCTCGTCGTCCGCCAAGGGGTAGATGAAAGTCCCCACATCTCCAAGGAAGGACAGATCCACCCCGCGGTCAGTAAGGTCCTTTAGAGTGATATTGTACTCCGCCGACGGGTGGGTTGGCCTCCACATAACTCTTCAAATCCTCCAGGGGATCAGTGAGATCGGCCTCAGGATTCCAGAGGAGAAGAGCGGATTGAGTCGGCGTATGCGTAGATAAAGATCATGGAGCCGACCAACTCGCTTTCCCCCTCGAGGCGAGCACGCTCTGCGGCCACGCGCTCCTCGGTCTCCGCGGCAAGGGCCTCGCGGACCTTCCTTACCTCCTCGGCCGTTTTTGCCTCGGCGTCGGCGCGGGCCTTCTTCTTGGCCTCGAGAATGCCATCCACCTCCATGCAGCGGGAACGGGCGACCTCCAGCTCGGCCGCAAGCTTCTTGTTCTCCTCTTCCAGACGTGCGGTCTCGTCCTTCTTCATCTGGAAGACCGCCTTGTAAGCAGAGGCGGTCCGTATCTCCTGCTCGTAGTCGATCAGGATACCCTCCATCGCCATGGCATCGCGGGAAGACCGGATGGCCGAGGACCTCATCCGGTCAGCCAAAGAAACGGTGTGTGCAGCCTTCTAGCAGTTGAGGGTCCAAGACCGAGGTAGATTCACCACAGCGCGGTGAAGGTCTTCCGGCCAAGACTCGGGGATGGCCTCCGAGTACGGGGGATCCTACGAGCGTAGAAATTGAAGGACCTCTGGCGGGGGCAGGGGGTCAGGACTAGAAAATATCAGGGCAAAAAGTTAGCTAAAAGAAAGGATCGCAAAATGGCCATGGGACTCGGGGAAAATACAAAGACACTTATGTGAGATGATTGCCCCAGCCTAGGAACGAGAAGTCACTCCGATCGCGAGTGGAGGCAGTCGGGCTCCCAGCAGCGACCTTGTATGTGCCTGTGATCAGGCCCCCGGTGGTCCGATCCATGTCGACCGTCACCATGGCGGGCTCGATGGGGGTCTGGGCGTCCGCACGAGCTTTCTTGGCGGGCGGTTGGTCGCCGGTGGGCATAGACGGGGCGGCCGGCGTTGGAGTCTGGAGGTGAGCCCGAGTAGTCGACCCCGAAGCCCTGACAGTTCCCCATTTTGCCAGTTTGGTGACGACGTTCTTCTTGGGCGCCATATCGACCGTCTCCTCGGAGGTTTCGCAGTTGACGACGGGGATTTGGCCGGCGTCGGAAAGGAACTGGGAAGGGGAAGCCAGAGAAACAGGCGGCGTGGCCTCACTCTCCGCCGGGAAGCGTTGCTCTGAGGACAAATGGCGAAAATGTTGAATGAGAAATCCGTCGAGTAAAGAGTGAATAAAAAGATGTCGGGCAGAGAGGTTTGTACCACCAAAATTTAGATGTCGGAGAAAGGTTTGGAGGCTAGAGAGTCTCCGCTGCTCGTTGTTATTCAGCTGGTCAATGTCTTGGTTGACGTTGCTCTCCTCCTTAACAAGGGCAAGGGCCTGCCTGAAGTCGCCGGACAGATCGCTCAAGTTGGGCACCTTAGTTGCCTGCAAAATGAAACAAAAATTAGATCAGTGCGGAGGAGGTAGGAATAATGTGAGTGTATACCTCGTCGGTTGCGGATACGATATTCGCAGGGAACCGGGATGACCGATCCATCGGGACCCACGCTCTCCCAGGCGCCGCCAACCCACCATCATTTATGGTGCCAGCCCGTGACTTTCGACGAGATGCCAAAAACGATTGAGTCCCCACCCCAAGGCTTCACATAGTAGTACCCCGCATTCACCGGTCCGGTGGAGGCCACGGTGTAGTATAAATGATTGATCTCATCGGGGGACAGCATCCGATGAAGCCCCCGATGCCCAAGCGCAACCATGGCACCCAAAAGATAACTCCACCCGTTGGGCGTAATTTGGGTGATAGACAAGTTCCAAGAGGCGAGCAGCCTGGAAATTGCCGGGTGGAGCGGGAAGCATAGACCCTCGTGCAGGGTGTCCGCATTAATGGTAATCAATCCCTTGGGAGGCTGGTAGGCACGCTTGTTGGATTGAGGGGCGTAGAAATAAATATCCGCGGGGACCTCAAAGGTCCAATAGAGATCCGAGAGGTCCGCGTTCGAAGGCAAGCAGCTGGGGCGTCGAGAGGCACCAAAATCGAACTCCCGAGATTCGCAGTAAGATTGAGCGGGGCAGCTTCGTTGATGCCCACTGATGTATTTGGCGTAATCGAACCCGATTAGCCGGCTATCCGCATAGGCGATGTCCTCGGGCGTCGCTTCCCGCTCGAAGAGGAAATTCTCGGCCCAGGGAGAGTAAGCAGATACCGGAGCAGCACTGAGGACGGGTACCTCGCATTGAGGACTCATCCTCTCCAGATCATCGGCAAAGGCATCCACGTCCGTGGAGGTGCCTTCGTCTTCCCGGGCTGCGGCGGCTCGGGACGTTCCCTCTCCAGCTTGGCGGAGTGGTCTCTCAGGGGCGGCGACGGAACTGGAAGACATCGGCGGCATCAACACTCTCTACCGAGTCACTCATTTTGGAGAAGAAAAGAGAGAAGATGAAGAGGGATTACCTTGAAAGGGAAAGGCTGCCGGAATCTGGGGAAAACGGAGGAGGAGACGCCGGAAAATTCAAATTTTTGCAAGGGTGAATCGTGAGGAAAAATAGTGAAAGTGAAAATGAGGGCTGAAGCCCCCTATTTATAGAAGAATTGGGGGAGGGACTAAAGTGCAAAAAATGGGGTCAAAAATAAAATTAAACTAAAGTATGGGGGGCGCGTGTGGGGCACGCGCCTAGCCATTGGGCGATGGGATCGGCAGACGTGATGCCTGGGATCCTGCGTATCAGGCACGTCAGCCGATAACGTCATCAGGCGCGGAATTCAAAGTGTTACCTCGGAAGACGGAACGACACTTCGAATTCGAAATTGTGGATCAACTAGCCCGCCACCCGACAGCGATGCCTCCCCAATGACGGGCTGGTGGGGCAATTGTTACACCCGGTACTGCTACCCGATCAAACGGTCAGCCAGGTTAACCTTTCCAAACAAAGAGCAGGGGGAGCCGGCCTGCGAGCCCGACCAAGCCGTCGGGGAGAGGGCAAGAAATGCTACGTCAATGACCACCGAGAAGACAGCGGGTAAAAGCCTTAGCCAAAGGACTGAATCCTATCGGGTAGCGGTGAGCGTTGGGCCACCGCGGATGCTCCCTGCCCGACTCCCGAGGACGAGACCCCCTGGGTGCCCGCCACCTATTCGTTACCCGGATACCCGTCTACCTGGCTACCCGTTCTCAGGCGATGACAGCAACCTTATACGTCCAGTCCCATCAGACGTGCGGATGTGACAGGGTCAAAGTAGGTCCAGCAGGAGGGATCCCATCAGTAGGAGTCAACAGTGCCAAGTGACGCTCCCTCATTGGTCTGTGAGGGGGCTATAGTCACTCATGGCTATCCAGCTAGGATTAGGTGGGGCCCGCGGGCATATCAGCTCAAGTGGTTGAGCCCACCTTGAACACTATAAATAGAGCCTTAAATGCTCATTGTAACACACAACATATTTATTACAAAGACTCCACTTGAGAGCACATTTTACTCTTGCATTTATTACTCTTAGTTTATATAATCCATAAATCCTACCCGCTAGGAGACGGACGGCGAGTTCCTCACGAAATCGTTGTCAACACATTAAGAACAAACAAGTGTCTTAACACTTGTCATTGTATAAAATGTAATAGCTTAGGGACAAAACAAGTGTCTAAACACTTGTTAATACACAAATTAGAATGAGTAAGGGGGTGACACCTCATGCTTGTTTGTACCCTATAAATATCCCTTCATGAGAAAGGGAAAAAAAAGTTCATTTTATTAAAAAACAGTCCAAACTCTTGCAAATTCAATCCTCAATCTTTATTTAGATTAATCCAGTATCTAATCCTAGTTACACACCTTGTTTGATGATCTTTCAAGCCTAAACAACCACTAATCACCTACATTAAATCAAGATCATCAACAATAAGTATAGTGAAAATGTAGAAATAGAATGGTTCAAAAGGAAACGGCGTAGCTTAAAACAAATGGATAGATATGTGGTCCTAAAATATAGGTAAAGGACACATCAAAAATTAATATGGATTTGAGGAGAGGCTTCACACATGATTCAAAAGTCAAGCCAAGTTCCTTTCCTTTTGTGGTCTCATGAAACTCTAGCTCTCCCCCTCCCTCTCACGTGAAATTTCAATTTTAGATAGATAGATAGATGTTGCCCCTAACAAACTTAAAAGTGATACTAAATGATTGTTTCTATAAAATTAATAAATTTACTTTTAGTGGATAAACAAATAAAATATGTGAGCAGCATATTGTTTATGGACGGGAATAGAATATAGATCTTCAATATTATAATTTAATAAACATATACTATTGCAATGAGCACATGTTTAAAAAAAAAAGTAAGAGTGTTGTGAGATATTATGAGGTTAAATTATGCATAAGATAATTATTTAATAGAAAATTTTAATGACTATTTGAATAACCGAGTGATGGTGAAAATAGAGAAAATAAAGTGATTACTTTTATAGAAAGCATATCAACATATTTGGTGGATGTCTCAATAAAATAAGTGATAACAAATTTAGAGTACTGAGTATAAAACACTCAAAATAAGTGAAAGCAACATGATTTGAAATCCATTGGAATGGAATCAGCTTTTGATTTTATTATCTGAAATTCTAAGTTGTATTTGCAAATCAAGGGGACACAAAATCGATATCACCTGATAAACTATGGACGAAATGGGTAATGTAAATGGTTGCGTCCACTTTTGGTCTAGCCGGATCGCTTTTTTTTTTTTTTAATTAAATAAATTGATTGAGATATTTTTTCTACTGCTTTTGGTAGTCTTTATATTGGATATATAGTTTGAAATTATTAGCTAAATAGGGGGGAAATGCTTTTTTTAAAATCCCTGAAACTCTTACATTTTATTCTTATAGAGCACTCTCACACACATGCGCGCACATATAATTGATCTTTAATTTTACTTTATTCACGTTGAGAGTTTTCTTTTAGAGGTTCAACAATTAATGTGAGCAAAAATATAAGTGCAAGAATTCAATAAAGCATCATACCGTATGGAGTACTATACAAATATCTCAATTTATTATATAGATCATCTGATTTTCTCAATAACTCAAAATGTGGGACCAAACCCAATTAATTGTACAATTTAATGTCCATAATGTTGGAAAATTGTTTTACCCGAATCTATTTGAAATGAAATTTAAATACGAATTTAAATATAATTATTACTAGCATGAATTAACCCTAATAATTCAAATAATAATTTACCAACAACATGTAATTTCATGCATATAAATTAAATTCACGTAAAAGTCCTATAGCTGAATATTTAGGAGTTTACGCGATTACGTATCTCTTGGAGAGACAACCTTTGAGTAGAATGGGACAAGCTAATTAATCCTACCAACCGAAAGACATGCTCAAGTATTCTCCTTTAGCCTTGCTCGTTCGCCGGTGGGAAGTGTTTAACGAACAATTTAAGAAAACAAGGAATAAGAAAAATATGATGAACCTAATTTTTCCAACACATGAAACTGTTAACTGTGGATGAAAAATTCATCCCCATTTATAATGGAGGTGGCCGAAAATATCATGTGGAAAAAGGGGAGAGAAAATCTCTTTCTTGATCTATAAGAAATCATGAATATATCACATATATTCTTTTCTCCATAGTTAAATATTCCACAAAAATCTTACCTCCTTATTGTTATGACTTTATTTTTGAAAATTAAGAGATTAGAATCCAAGATTTGGATCTTCTTGAATTTATGAGATAATCTTGTATTCCAAGAATACATATCTTCTATATTATCTTTTCAAGAAAATCAACAAAATCTTTCATCTCTCCTAATTATAAAAAATTTCGAAATTTTTCTTGAATTTAATGAGATAATCTTGTATTCCAAGAATACTTATCTTTATTCCATAACAAAATTCAAAGAAAATATGTCTCCTCTAAATTTATTATTTTCGAAAATTTCATGGAAAATTAGGCAACAATATTTTTCTTTTATTTTAATTACCTTATTATTATTGAGCTACTTGAGAGGCCTTTAGGAGAATTAAGATTGAACCTTCAATGGGCTTTGACTTAAACCGAAAATACTAATTTTCTACTAGTAGTTTCCCCACAAGCGTACGAGTTCACTGTAGTATAAGTAAGTATAGCGACCAAGTATATCGTACCTCGGGATGAGTTGTATGCGAATAGATCCCCGAAGATCTACGCGTCGTAATTAATATGAGTGTATGTTTTTGGGTTTTTTGAAAAGAAAATATAATCTAAACTAAATTACTCTACGAATGCAAAAAGAAAAATTAATCTAAGAACGTAAAAGTGTGTTTTCGAATATGAGATGATGATGCTCAGGATAAGAATTCCTAGTATACTAACGGAGCAGGTACATAATCAAAATAACTGTGACATGCAAGAAATAACCTAAGTAAAAGATTGTAAGATGAAAGCTCAAGAATTCAACCCTAATACTTTATCCTAACATTCGACTTCACTAGTCCACTAACAAGTTAATAGATAGTGCTTAATTAACGAGGCCCTAATTTAACTAAGGTGATGCAGTCGTCCTTCCTAGATAAACCGGTAGATTAATTAACCCTTTCTAAATTATCTCATTAAATCTACTAGTTGTTAAAGAGTGATAAGGCCGTCCTCTCTCGAACACTTTTCGAACGAAATTCAAAGGTAAAGATAAGATCGATTTTAAGAATTAATTAATTAAGAGAATTAAAACTAAACTTCACGAATTACCCTAATTACATACCCACATTCTACTTCTACGAGTTCATCCTACCCCAAGCATGCAACGGTTTTAGCTAGTCATGGTTTTAACGGTAACAAAAGCAATTGAAGAAATACCAAACATAAACATGATGATTTGAACTAAGTATCTACTAAACATAAACTAGGGTTTCAAAGACAATAGATGTTAAGAACTGAAATTTGATTAATAAAACTAAGTCTCAAGTATTCAATGACAAAGAGCGAACGAAACAAGAATTCGTAAAGTGAAACCTCGATTACGTAAAATCAAAGCTTGCTCGAACTCACGGTGCTCTTCTCTCTAAAAAATGAACTCTAAGTGTCAAGTGGTGTGTAAAATCATGTTCGGAAGGGGTATATATAAGCAACGGGTCGAATCGGGAGTTAATGGGTCAAATCCACGCCTGCTCGTGCACTAAGTGCACGAGCACAATCCATTTGAGCGCATAAAACTTCCAGAGAGCCAAAAGTGCTCAAGTCCTCGAGCTCGTGCACTAGGTGCACGACTTGATGTTGCTCGAGCACTCGTGCACTAGGTGCACGACCTGGTGTTGCTCGAGCACGATGCTCGACCACTCGTTCACTAGGTGCACGAGTTCTTCTCGCTTGTGTACTCCAATGATACTTTTGCTCCCTCGAACTAATACTTTTCGTATTTCTTCGATATCTTCTCATCCGGGCATCCGTTTGAGTCGATTCAAAGTCCTACAAACTCCTCTTTTCGCCCTCTATCCATCTATGAGCATCACAGAGATAAATTCATTAGTGTATAGAAATAGTACTCAATTGACTCTAAATACTCAATAAAATCGACCAAAACTTGGGCATTTCTAGCTACGAATCATGACAATTTCACGCCTAATCAGGCTTCTGAATTTTCAATGTTGAGTCACAATATAATTCAACCCATTAATATTAATTATTATCACTATTAAATTAATATTGCACTATCAATCTTAATCCATATTACGATAATATGGGCTCCCCATTATTATTTTTCGTGTTTAAGATTATTTAGTCAATTAATTAATTGAGCTTCTGAATAGCCCTAAATCAATTAATATCTTGTGCCTTTGAGTAAAGACAACTTAACATTATTATTCATACCGAAAAACTAATTTACACTTGCAAGATTTGGTATGATAAAACTTCTGAGCCCACCAAGGGGACAAATCACACAAGACGTACTTGCACACATTTCTCTATATTAAATCTTAGCAACTGTCGTATAATTAATATTATTGCCCAAAACACAAGGTATCGAATTCACAATGATTCTCACCCAACATGAATCAAAGTAATAAGTATTAATCACACATAATCCTCTCTGTAGGTCCTCTTCAGCACATACAAAACGTGCTAGTGCAATCTCTTGGTCAAGATAGGCCAATCTAAGAACTGTTCATCAACCTTTCACGATGGATTGTTCAATTTCACCTAGATCGTGAAGTTGTACTTTTATTTACAAGGAAACTATTAATGTGATTTGGTATCACCACATTAACTACAATCTAACATGAAGTAGTTAATGGTGGGGTTACCATTATCCTTTTTGTAGTGACGAATCTTGTATGTGTTCTTAAGAAAAGGAAAAAAAAGGAATTTATCCATTTTTCGGGGTCTCAAAGGGGCGTGGAAACACATAAGAACTCTTGAATGGAAATGGAAAAAGGATGTAACTCCAGTTCCTTCGGAATCGCTAGTCAACATGTACTTTATATTGAATTATTTGCAATTAATATATATAAAATTCATTCATATTTAAAACAATAGTGATAAAAGATTTATTCTCATAAATAAACGTTTAATACATAGATTATACAAAGTAAAAATATACTTTCACGTATAACCCCAACACATAAGGATTTAACAATATTAAATTGTACGTGCCATTAAAAAAATAGTGGATAAATAGAGAATAGGGTAAATTACGTCAAGATCCCTTGTAGTTTGGAAAATCGGCGTGAAACCTCCTTTTACTTTAAAAATTGTGTGGAACCCACTTGTGATTTTATAAATATAGCACAAGGGTTGGAGTTATACGTGAAAGTATGTTTTTACTTCGTATAACTCATGTATTAAACACTTTGTTTAATGTGAATAATTATTTTATCACATTTGCTTTGAATATGGATGAATGTTAAATATTTATTGCAACCCGTTCAATATATATAGTATGTGTTACATTGAAGTTAATGTGGTGATACCAGATCACGGAAGATCACATTGACAGTTTTCTTGTAACTAAACGTACAAACTCACGACCTAGGTGGAATTGAACAATCCACCGTGAAAGATCGATGTGTAGTTCTTAGATTGGTCTGTCTTGACCAAGAGATTGCACTAGCACATTTAGTATGTGTTGAAGAGGACCTACAGCGAGGATAATTTCTTCTGTTCTGAAATGTGAAGAATTAAACCTCAGTGGTTATTGATTTCTTAATCTCTGTCACTTAAATAGGACCGTGTGTGGTTAATAGTTATTGCTTTGATTCATGTTGGGTGAAAATCATTGTGACTTTGGGTAGTAATATTAATCATACGACGGTTGCTAAGGTTTAATACGGAGAAACGTGTGCGAGTACGGCTCGTGTGATTTGTCCCCTTGGTGGGCTCAGAAGTTTTATCGTACCAAATCCTGCAAGTGAAGAATTAGTTTCTTCGGTACGGATAATAATGTTGAGTTGTCTTTACTTCAAGGTAATAAATATTAATCAATTTAGAGCTATTCAGAAGCTCAATTAATTAATTGACTAAATAATCTTAAACACGGGAAATAATAACCGGGAGCCCATATTATCATAATATGGATTAAGATGGATAGTGCAATATTAATTTATTAGTGGTATTAATTAATATTAATGGGTTGAATAATATTGGGGCTCAATATTGTAATTCAGTATCCCATTGGAGGTCCAATTTTAATTCTCCTAAAGGCCCCTCAAGTAGCCCAATAAGTAGCCCGATAATAAGAAGATGATTAAAATAAAAAAAAAATATTATTATTGATTTTTATTCATAATTTTTTAAAATTAGGTTTAAGAGAGAGAAAAGATTTTGTTGATTTTCTTGGAAAGATATTATGGAAGATATGTATTCTTGGAATACGAGATTATCTCATAAATTCAAGAAGATCCAAATCTAGTATTCTATCTCCCTAAAATTCAAAAAATTGCATATATTATGAGGGTGAGATTTTTGTGGAATATTTTTTATGGAGAAAAGAATATATGGAATATATTCAAGATTTCTTGGAGGCCAAGAAAAAAAATTTCTCTCCCCTTATTTCCACCAAAATTTCGTTCACCCCTCACCTATATATATGAGATGATTATTTCATCTCCAGTTTCACAGTGTTGAAAAAAAATCAGCAACAATAATTTTTTCTTTCTTCCTTGTTATTTTAAATTGTTCGTGAGCGCTTCCCACCAGTGAACGAATAAGACGAAAGGGAAATACTTGAGAAGATTTTTACGGTTGATAGGATCGTTACGATTGTCCCGTTTATCTCAATTCGTATTTAAATTTCATCCCGAATAGATTCGGGCACCCGAATTTTCCTAACAACAAGATCTCCCCATTTTATTAAAAAAAATTATATAGTTAATTTTTAATCCATATGACCTACTATAGACAAAGTATAGAGCGAAACTGGTTTATACATGAATCACTGAAGAGTATTAATTGTTTTCATTGAAGAGTATTAGTTGTATTTACTGAAAAGTATTACTAATTTACACTAAAGAGTCTTAATTGTTCAGTGAAAATGAAAACAACTAAGGCTCTTTAGTGTAAATCAGTAATACTCTTCAGTAAATACAATTAATACTCTTTAGTGAAAACAATTAATGCCCTTCAGCGATTCATATATAAACTAATTTCACTCTATAAATACTCCCTACTATATACTTCTGACAGTTGACGTTCTTTTACACAAACAGGGTTTATCTTCAAGTAAAAAATTTAAAATTTATGAAGTAAAAATTAGAAATATATGAATTTCTTGAAAAACGTGCATATTATGAACATATAAAGACCTGACAATGAAGATTTTTTTTATTGATTTTATTTAGAATGAGAAGTGTGCAAGGTAGGTTTCAATTTTTTTTTATATTTTTCTTAATATTTCTAACTACAAATTAATATACAAATTATTTACTAGATGATATATTAATATATAAATATGTCAAAAAATATTAATATATAATTTGATATAAAGAGGAATTTTTAAAAGTCTCACTTCTCGTCTATTTTTAATATTTTATAGACAATAATTATTAAATAAATTAACTATATAAAAGTATAAAATTATTAAAAAAAACATAATAAAATGAGCAATTGAGGGATAATTGTGTCAGTATATTTAAAAAATGGAAAAGTCCACTAAAATTTGCATGAAGAGTGTGTTGTTACACTAATGTTAATCTTAATAGAATTTAGGGGTTTCATGCTTATATATATAAAATCACAGGGGGGTTTTAATGCTATATTGATAAAATCATAATGGGGTTTCATGCAATTTTTAAAACATAGGGAGATTTCACACACAATATTTTAAATCACAAGGGAGTTTCATGCAATTTACCCTCTCTATATATAGAGAGTATAATATGATTAAATTAGCATGTAAGTAAAATACAGTATATATTTCAAAATTACGATAATGATATTTATTATTTTTAAAGAAAGTTTTTTTTAAAAAAAAAATATAGCGTATAATATGTTCGAAACAATGATATTTATCATATTGGGAAAGTAATACTCCATTTGTATCCTCTTTCTTGTTATTTTATTTAATAAAATATTTATTTATTAATATATGGTGCGTCAAACATATTTACTTTTGTAAAAAGTAACAAACAGTTGTGAAAATTAAAGAGTAGTTGTTTACAAAGATACTCCCTCCGTCCATCAAAAGTGTGCCCACTTTTCTTATTTGTTTGTCCATCAAAAGTGTGTCATTCTTTATTTGTCAACAACCACTTTAATTTTACACTCACAAATAATTATTTTATTCATATTTTATTTTTACTTTATCTATTTTTTCTTAATACATGTGTTCAAACAAATGAGCACATTTTTAGTGGATGGAGGGAGTATTTATTTATTAATATATGAAGTGTTACTTTTTGCCATTTATGAAATTAAAATTTTAGTGTGAAACCGTTCGAAAAGAAAAATGAGATACGTACTCTAAGCACAGCACAGGGGGAGTACTTAATTTTGAGAACATTAATAGCACATTTTGTATGGTAGTAAATTGGTAATTTTCTGCTATGACTTCAAAATGAAATCCTAGTAGCTAGTTGCCAAGTGACAATTAATGTAAGTGACTATCGTACTCCATATATTATTAATTTGTATTTGTATTTGTTCATAATAACGCGCGTTGTTGAATTCTTGTCCAGAAGCATATTAATTATAAATCTCAAGACTAACATGGGAAGATGACCTACCATAATTCTTAAATATTTAAGTTTACTCAACAACACAAACACAAGCTTAATTGGTCCAAGATCCCAATCTTGGAATTATTACCAAATAAGAACAATTTTTTTCATGACCCCCAATTTAATCACAAATATCTCAAATTACCTGGATGACTGATGAAGACGATGGGATTGTAAAGGTGGCTAGTCTTTATTTTATTGTTTTTGGGCTTTTATTTACTGCTTTTTATTTGAATTATTGGACCCAAATAGTTATGGGTTTTTATCTTTCGCTTTCTTGCAGTATTTATAGTCCTAGGAACTATATTTTTAGGGGACTTTTGATTATTTTGATGAATGAATTTCTACTGTGGAGTTGCACCTAGTATACATAGTATCAAGATGTTTATTTCTTCATTATCCTGTGTTGTGTTGTGTTTACGTTTACGCTGCGTTAGTGGTATCCAGAGTCTGAATACACTCCTGTGCGATGGCAACGAAAATTGCCAAGGGAAAGGGACCCGCGGTCAATCCCCTGGACGAAATTCGTGAACAGCTCTCTGCTCTTACCCAAGCGGTTACTAATTTACAACTTTAACAGGAACAATTTGCGGCCACGGCCAATGGTGATCACCATCTTGGGAAAATAAGGGTGCCCGGGAACTATTCGGGATGAAATTTAAATACGAATTTAAATATAATTATTACTAGCATTAATTAATCCTAATTAATTCAAATAATAATTCCAACAATAATTTTATCATCATTCATGTTGAATTAATTCACATAAAATCTATGGCGGAATAAACTAAGAAGTTATGTGATTTACGCACCTCTCGTAGAATTGGTCTTTGAATAATACGGGACAATCACGAACGCGCTTTATCAACCCAAAGACCTTCTCAAGTATTTTCCTTTCGCCTTGCTTGATCATCGGTGGGAAGTGCTTTCAAGTAATTAAAATAACTAAGGAAAAATAAAAATATATATGCTCTTGATTTTTCCAACACATGGAATTATGTACTTGGGAATGAAAAAAATATCCCCTATTTATAATATGGAGGTGGCCGAAATTTACACATATTTTGGGCTTGGAGAAAATCTTTTCTTAGTCTCTAAGAAATCTTGAATATATCACATATATTCTTTTCTCCAAAATAAAATATTCCACAAAAATATCACCCTCCTAATTAACTTGTAATTTTCGAAAATTATAGGAGTGAATCCAAGATTTGGATCTTCTTGAATATATGTGATTATCTTGTATTCCAATAATACTTATCTTCCATAATATATTTTCAAGAAAATCAACAAAATATTTTCTCTCCTAATAAACTAAATTTTCGAAATTACTCTTGAAAAATCAGCACTATATTTACTTTTTATTTTAATCACCTTATCATTATTGGGCTACTTGAGGGGCCTTAAGGAGAATTAAGATTGGACCTCCTAATTGACTTCTGAATTTCAATATTGAGCCCCAATATAATTCAGACCATTAATATTAATTATTACCACTAATAAATTAATATTGCACTATTCATCTTAATCCATATTACGATAATATGGGCTCCCGGTTATTATTTCCCGCGTTTAAGATTATCAAGTCCATTAATTAATTAAGCTTCTGAATAGCTCTAAATTAATTAACATCTTTCACCTTGGAGTAATGACAGCTCAACATTATTATCCGTACCGAAGAAACTGATTCTTCACTTGCAAGATTTGGTACGATAAAACTTATGAGCCCACCAAGGGGACTAATCACACGAGCCGTACTCGCACGCGTTTCTCCGTATTAAATCTTAGCAACCATCGTATGATTAATATTACTGCCCAAAGCACAAGGTTTGAAGTCACGATGATTCGCACCCAACATGAATCAAAGCAGTAACCATTAAGCACACACGGTCCTATTTAAGTGACGGAGATTAAGAAATCAATAACCACTGAGGTCTAATTCTTCACATTTCAGAACAGAAGAATTTATCCTCGGTGTAGGTCTTTTTCAACACATACTAAATGTGCTAGTGCAATCTCTTGGTCAAGACAGACCAATTTGAGATGTACACATCGACCTTTCACGGCGGATTGTTCAATTCCACCTAGGTCGTGAATTTGTACGTTTAGTTACAAGAAAACCGTTAATGTGATCTTCCGTGATCGGGTATCACCACATTAACTACAATGTAGCATGTACTATATATAATGAACTGGTTGCAATAAATATTCAACATTCAATCATATCTAAAGCAAATGTGATAAAAGAATTATTCTCATAAACAAGTTTTTAATACATGAGTTATACAAAGTAAAAACATACTTTCACGTATAACTCCAACACACCATGACCGTCGTCCGCATCCTTATCACTCTGCGGACCATGTGGATGATCATTATAACCCTATCTTTGAACGGGGCGGTTACTCCGACTTCTCCGATGACGAAGATATTATTTCCATGGTGAATCCCTTCGCCCGATGTCCTCGCGAGGCTCCTCCGACGCCAATAGGTCCTCCACAATGGGAACAAGGATTTCACATTGCAATTCCAAAATTCACGGGCTCGCTTGATCCGGCTGAATTCCTTGATTGGTTGCACACCGTCAATGATATTTTGGAATTCAAACAGGTTCCTGAAGACCGGTGCGTTGGGCTTGTTGCCACGAGTTTTCGTGGCCGTGCAACCGCCTAGTGGCGGAAAATCCGTCATACCCATGCTCATCAAGGTCGATCGAAAATTAATTCATGGCCGAAATTACAAAAGCACCTCCGCCGTGAATTTCTCCGGTCCAACTACCGTTCTACACTGTTCCAGTCGCTACACAATCTTCGTCAAGGGTCACGTTCTGTTGCGGAATACGCGGTAGAATTTCATCAACTGATTTCGAGGGTTGATATTGCAGATACGCAGGACCAACTCGCCTCACGTTTTATTGCTGGGCTTAGGCCCACCTTGCAGGATACATTGAATTTATTAGGCCCAACAACTTTTGCTGAAGCCCACCAATATGCAGCCCAGTTAGAAAAGCAACAGGCCCGCAAATCCTTCTTTCTGTTGTCTTCGCGTCCTACTTCGACACCGTCTACCGCTCTGCCTTATATTGGCGGCTCTTCCGCCGTCCGCCCAGATGTCCCAGCGTCACCGGTGACTCACGCAGCCCAGCCACCGCGGTGTTACAAGTGTGGTGAACTAGGGTACCGGTTCGCTGCTTACCCCAAATCTGGCGTGCAGCATGCGCTCATGGCCGACGAACCTGACCCTCCGGCCGATGACACTCAGCCTATTTATGATGATTACGGTGATTTTTCGGAAGAACATTGCACGGGTGATACTGGTACAGCTTTGGTCATTCGTAGATATTTTTTATCACCTCGGCAAGCCGATAAATCTCAGCGTCATGTCATATTTTCTTCGACTTGTACTATCTCGGGCAAGGTATGTCGTTATATCATTGACTCTGGTGCGTGTGAAAATGTTATTGCTTATGATGTTGTATAAAAATTGAGTTTAACTGTTGAACTGCATCCCGCTCCTTATTATTTGTCTTGGTTACAACGTGGTACGGTTATTACTATTTCAAAACGTGTACTTGTGTCGTTTCTATTGGCTCAACTTATTCAGATTTCGTGTAGTGTGATGTTGTTCCAATGGATGCTTGTCATCTTCTGTTGGGTCGCCCGTGGCAATATGATCGTCATGTGGCACATGATGGTTGTCGTAATGTTTACACGTTTCTGTTTGGTGGAACCAAGATTATTTTGTACCCGTCCATTCCTGCAGCACCTGTGGTGTCTGATTCTCAGAAAGTTATGTTGTTATCTCCTTCGGCATTTGAGAAGGAATTGACTGAGACATCGTGTGTTTATCTTTTATTGGCTCATGATATGTCGATGTCCCCAGCTCATCCTGAACTAGTTTATTAAGTGAGTTTGCTGATTTGTTTCCTGACGACCAGCCCGAGGGTCTTCCATCTCTTCGGGACATCCAGCATAATATTGATCTTGTGCCCGGGGCGTCATTGCCTAATCGACCTCATTATATGATGAGTCCGGCCGAGCAAGAGGAGCTTCGTAGACAGGTTGAGGAGCTTCTGAGTCGGGGTCTTATTCGTCAGAGTTTGAGTCCTTGTGTTGTACCTGCCCTTCTTACACCGAAGAAGAATGGTACTTGGAGGATGTGCGTTGATAGTCGGGCTATCAACAGGATTACAGTTAGATATCATTTTCCCATTTCCCGCTTAGACGACTTGCTTGATCAGTTGAGTGGTTATGTCATTTTTAGCAAGTTGGACTTGCGCAGTGGTTATCATCAGATCCATATTCATCCTGGAGACGAGTGGAAGACGGTGTTTAAGACACGAGAGGGTCTTTTTGAGTGGTTGGTGATGCCTTTTGGCTTGTCCAATGCTCCGAGTACTTTCATGCGAGTCATGAATCAGGCTCTTCGTTCCTTGATTGGGACGTGTGTTGTGGTATACTTTGATGATATACTGGTATACAGTCGCTCTGTTGAGGACCATCTTGCACACCTTTGAGCGGTTTTCTTGATTCTTCGTCAGGAGCAGTTCTTTGCTTCTCCGAAGAAGTGTACGTTTTTTGTTGATAGTATTCTATTTTTGGGGTATGTTATTTCGGCTTCGGGTATTTCTGTGGATGCTTCGAAGATAGAGGTTATTCGTTCTTGGCCTGTGCCCACTTCTTTTACAGTTGTTTGCAGTTTTTATGGATTAGCCTCTTTCTACCACCGTTTTATTCGTAATTTCAGCTCGATTGCGGCGCCGCTTACTGATTGCATGCAGGGTAAGGTCTTCCATTGGACTCAAGAGGGTTTTCCTTGATTAAGGAAAAGCTTACTTCTGCTCCAGTTCTGAGTCTGCCGGATTTTTCTTGTCCTTTTGAGCTTACGTGTGACGCATCGAAGGTGGGTATTGGTGCTGTGTTGAGTCAGCAGGGGCGCCCGGTTGCATTCTTTAGCGAGAAGTTGACGGGTCCTCGTTCTCGTTATAGTACTTATGATGTGGAGTTCTATGTTGTGGTGCGTGTTGTACGCTACTGGCGTCACTATTTATATCAGCAAGAGTTCCTTCTTTATACTGATCATGATGCTTTGAAGCATCTTAACTCGCAGCATACAGTGTCTTCTTGACATGCTTCGTGGTCGGCTTATCTTCAGCAGTTTACGTTTGTCCTAAAACATAAGTCTAGAGCTTCCAATAGAGTGGCGGATGCGTTAAGCCGGCGTCATCTGATCTTGACTGATATGCGTACGACTGTGCCGGGTTTTGAGTTGTTGCCCGAGTCTTATGGATCTGATCCTTTCTTTGCCCTGATTCTCGATCATCTTGGTGATTCTCCTGATTCTATATACTGGTTAGTTGATGGGTTTTTGTTTCGGGGTGTTCAGCTTTGTGTCCCGCAGTCAAGCCTTCGTTTATTAATTATCAGGGAGTTGCATGGGGCGGGTCACATGGCGCGTGATTGCACGATTGCCCTTATCCAAACACGTTTCTTTTGGCCCACTCTGCATCGTGATGCGTCTCATTTTGTGGAACGCTGTCGTGTTTGTTAGGTTTCCAAGGGTATAGCATCGAATGCTGACCTTTACCACCCTTTACCAGTACCGTGTCAGCCTTGGGCTTCGGTCAGTATGGACTTCGTGGTTGGTCTTCCCCGTACTCAGCGTGGCTTTGATGCTATCTTCGTGGTGGTGGATCGATTTTCGAAGATGGCACACTTTATCCCTTGTAAGAAGGCTACCGATGTTGTTCACGTGGCTCAGCTGTTCTTCCGGGAGGTTTATCGTTTGCACGGTCTTCCTCTCTCTATCGTTTTGGATCGGGACACCCGTTTTCTGAGTTACTTTTGGCGGAGTTTGTGGCATATGGTCAATACTCGATTGGACTTCAGCAGTGCTTATCATCCCCAGACTGATGGCTAGACGGAGGTGGTTAATCGTGTTGGGAAAATAGGGGTGCCCGGAATCTATTCGGGATGATAATTAAATACGAATTTAAATTCAATTATTACTAGCATAAATTAATCCTAATTAATTCAAATAATAATTCCAACAACAAATTTAACATCATGCATGTTGAATTAATTCACATAAAATCTATGGCGGAATAAACAAGAATTTATGTGACTTACGTACCTCTTGTAGAATTGGTCTTTGAATAAACGGGACAATCACAATCACGCTTTACCAACCCAAAAGTCTTCTCAAGTATTTCCCTTTCGCCTTACTTGATCACCGGTGGGAGATGCTTTCAAGTAATTTAAATAACTAAGGAAAAAGAAAAATATATATGCTCTTGATTTTTCCAACACATGGAATTATGTACTTGGGGATGAAATAACCACCCCCTATTTATAAAGAGGAGTGGCCGAAATTTAGAGTGCAATTGGGTCTTGGAAAAAATCTTTTCTTAGTCTCTAAGAAATCTTGAATATATCTCATATATTCTTTCTCCATAATAAAATATTCCACAAAAATCTCACTCACCTTATTACACTTGTGATTTTCAAAAATTATATGAAGAGAATCCAAGATTTGGATCTTCTTGAATATATGAGATAATCTTGTATTCCAAGAATACTTATCTTCCATAATATCTTTCCAAGAAAATCAACAAAATCTTTTCTCTCCTAAATAAGCTATTTTCGAAAATTACCTAGAAAAATCAGCAATATATTTTCTTTTTATTTTAAACACCTTATCATTATTGGGCTACTTGAGGGGTCTTTAAGGAGAATTAAGATTGGACCACCTAATGGACTTCTGAATTTCAATATTGAGCCCCAATATAATTCAATCGATTAATATTAATTATTACCACTAATAAATTAATACTGCACTATCCATATTACGATAATATGGGCTCCCGGTTATTATTTCCCGCGTTTAAGATTATCAAGTCCATTAATTAATCAAGCTTCTGAATAGCTCTAAATTAATTAATATATTTCACCTTGGAGTAAAGACAGCTCAACATTATTATCCGTACCGAAGAAACTGATTCTTCACTTGCAAGATTTGGTACGATAAAACTTCTGAGCCCACCAAGGGGACTAATCACACGAGTCGTACTCGCACGCGTTTCTCTGTATTAAATCTTAGCAACCGTCGTATGATTAATATTACTGCCCAAAGCACAAGGTTTGAAGTCACGATGATTCGCACCCAACATGAATCAAAGCAGTAACCATTAAGCACACACGGTCCTATTTAAGTGACGGAGATTAAGAAATCAATAACCACTGAGGTCTAATTCTTCACATTTCAGAACAGAAGAATTTATCCTCGCTGTAGGTCCTCTTCAACACATACTAAATGTGCTAGTTAAATCTCTTGGTCAAGACAGACCAATCTGAGATGTACACATCGACCTTTCACGGCGGATTGTTCAATTCCACCTAGGTCGTGAATTTGTACGTTTAGTTACAAGGAAAACGTTAATATGATCTTCCGTGATCGGGTATCACCACATTAACTACAATGTAACAAGTACCACTTATAATGAACTGGTGGCAATAAATATTCAACATTCAATCATATCTAAAGTAAATGTGATAAAAGAATTATTCTCATAAACAAGTGTTTAATACATGAGTTATACAAAGTAAAAGCATATTTTCACGTATAACTCCAACAAATCGTTCATTGGGGAATTTGCTTCGCTGCCTGGTTGGTGATCATGTTCGCACTTGGGATTCTCAGATGAGTCAGGCAGAGTTCGCTCATAATTTTGCCCGTAATCGGAGCACCGAGTTTTCTCCCTTTGAGGTTGTTTATGTTGTTCTTCCACGGGGTCCTGTTGATTTGCTTACCTTGCCAGTTGCTCAACCGTCTGATGCCCGTGCAGATGACCTTGTTCGGGAGCTTCGTCGTGTTCATGAGGAGACAGAGACTCGCCTTCATGCTTCCAATGCGAGTTACAAACGCCATGTCGATGTGTGTCGTCGCTCCCTGGAGTTCGAGGTGGGGGATTTTGTTTGGGCTGTTTTGACTAAGGATCGTTTCCCTGCACACGAGTATAACAAGCTTTATGCTCGAAAGATTGGTCCTGTAGAGGTGATTGAGAAGATTAACCCGAATGCTTACAGGTTGAAGTTGCCGAGCCATATTCGCACTGCAGACTTGTTCAACGTCAAGCACCTTGTCCCATTTGCTGGGGACAACTCTTCTGGAGACGAGACCGCTTTGGATTCGAGGGCGAATCGCTTCTCACCTGGGGAGGATGATGGAGACGAGACCGCTTTGGCCTTCATGGAAAAGTGGGATCGTAAACGTGTCTAGTCTTTATTTTATTGTTTTTGGGCTTTTATTTACTGCTTTTTATTTTAATTGTTGGACCCAAATAGTTATGGGCTTTTATCTTTCGCTTTCTTGCAGTATTTATAGTCCTGGGAACTATATTTTTAGGGAACTTTTGATTATTTTGATGAATGAATTTCTACTGTGGAGTTGCACCTAGTATACGTAGTATCAAGGTGTTTATTTCTTCATAGTTTATCCATATTCTGTGTTGTGTTTACGTTTACGCTGCGTTAATGACATTTCAGTGTGTATGTATGCTAATGAGAAGTATAATGCGGTTTGATAAATGTGACATAAATGTAATGCAATAGGTGTTTTTTTATGTATTGAACTTATACCTAACAAGAGAAGAATAGGTATCACGACGTATAATCTTTAGAGCATTTTTGTGTTGTGTAAAATGAAACCAAAATGGATTTTGTACATTAATTTTCTCCGTGTGTATTTTTATGCGTAAGTGGTGAAATGAATTAATGGCTTGAATTATGCAGCAACAAGTGAAGAGGGTAATGAAGAGCAGCGGAAGGACATCCAAAAATCATGAGTTTCATACATCTGTTTTTATGTACTGAAACCACCAGTAATGTGGTCCACAGATTAATGCTCATACGAATAATACCACTGCTCACTACAAATAAATATCAACTGGTTTATAATATTATATGTTGTGAGATACATTAATTAAATGCAGTATTCATCTTTGCACATTTATACTCATGGGCTCATTTGCTTCACAAAATGGGATGAATTAATACAGTAGAATGAAATAAATTGGTTGGAATTAATTAATTGTGATGGGATCATTCTATGCGTTTACAATTTTTATATTTAGGTGGTTCTTGATTCGGGAATTCTTCAATAGTATAGTAGTAATAAAAAGAAACATGTGATAACTAAAATTAATAACCAGAATAAAAAAATATTAACACCGTTATTTTCTCTCCTAAATTAAATAATCATAATGGCATTTGATTATATTTCTTCCTTCTTATAATCCTCATTTTCAATCGTTCCCTCAAGTCACAACCGAAACCTTCTTTTTATTTTTTCATTTTCAAAATTAGAGGTGACGAATTCTAAGAAACTGACCCATATTTCTAAATTTTCTCTCTCTAATTTTTTTTTTCCCAAGTCTTCTGCGGAACTGCCCTTCCTGCTACTCTTTCTCTTCCCCTTCTGCGATGAAGGGGGGCTGAAAGAGAAAGAGAAAGTCGTCTTTGCCGCTGCTTCTAGAATCCTCTTGGAGGATTCTCTGTGAGATTTCCTACGCCACCTCAGGTGTGTGTTTTTCCAGCCTTATTGGCTCTGATTTACCTTTCTCTCTGATCTTCTTCTTCACTCTCTTTTGACCCCTCCGCGCCTAAGCCTCCCTTCGACCACCGCCTTAGCCCGTCGCCGATCGCTCGCCTGCCGTAGCCGCCGCCTCCTGCTCGTCGAGTTGGTCCAGATCTGCAACTCAGTGAGTCACTCGACTGAGTTGGCCCGAGTTTGACCGAGTCTAGACTAGTTTTTGGGCTGTCTGGGCTTCGTCTTTTACTGTTTTGCTTGGGAGTACCAGATGGGTCTAATGGACCGATCTGACCGACCGAAGCTACGGTGATCAGTGGGGGGATCGATTTATTAGACTCCTTTTATTTCTGGTTTTATTTATTTCTTGTCTGCTTTAGTTTATCTTGTTTTTCTATTTTTCCTTTGATTATCTTGGCTTGGTAGATTGTTGTTTTTTTAGTTCTGGTAGTGTGCCAGATGAGCTTCTTTGCACTTCAGTCTACTGGGTTCTGTGTTTTGATAAGAGACGGGCGTGATGAAGATTAACTCAGTGAATGACATCTTAGTGTGGGATATTTTTTCATCAAACGAGCTTTAAAGTTACTCGCGTCTGGCTCTCTCGGGATAACTCTCCATTTCCTCACGATTGGTTTGGAGTAGTGCTGCCTTTGATTGAAGACTTAGCCTCCGATATGATCTGTATTTTGTACTACCTCCGTCCCAAGTCTTTTTTCATACTACCTTTTTTCTCGTGTTTTAGCGAGGGAGTTGTTTATTAATATTTAAAATGATAAAGTAATTTTGAAAAAGTGGTATGATAGATCTATCTCTCCTCTAGTATAAAGTGACTTAAAAATTACTTTATCATTTTAAATACTAATTAAAAACTCGTTCGCTAAAACACGTAAAAATAGTAAACGTGAAATAAGATGCGGGACGGAGGGAGTATATTTTATCCTTGTAATTGGCTATGTTTTCTTTTAAAAAAAAAAAAAAATTAGAGGTGACAAAATCATTTGTTTAATACATCCAATAACAAAGAGAGAAAGAATTTTCATTCTTATTATCATTGAAGATTTTGAGACAAACACCCACTTAATCTATCAATTTCATTTTTTTATTTAATTTGAATGATAAATGAAATTACTTATATGGTAAATATTCATTTTGCCTCTTCATTCAATTCTATTTTTAATTTAAAAACGAAGACAATATTATTAAAACATATATGAGACAATATTTATCTCACCCCTCCCCATAATAGACATCCTCGTATAATTGTTTTTTGAACTCAAGAACTAGATTTTAAATTTATGGGTGTATTTCAAAACCTGTTTAACCTCACAAAATCTCATATGAACAAATTTTATAAGTATGAAATTGATACCATTATATATATATATATATATATATATATATATATATATATATATTCATTAATATCATTACATGCATTCACCGATGTTATTAGATTTATAAACTGAAATCACAATATAAAATGTTGTGATATTAGTGCATACGTGTAATGACATCAGTTTCATCTCATGAACAAATTTCACAAAATCTCTTATGAACAAGTTTCATAGTATAAAATTGATATTATTAAATAAATTTATTAATATCATTACATACATTCACTAAATACTATTAAATTATATGCTGAAATCAAAATATAAAATATTGTGATATCAAATTATACCTACTCATTCAACCTCTCTTTGGCTGCATCCTCTAGATTTCCAGAAATTTGTGGTACTTGGTGATATTTTTCCTAGATTACATCCCTAATCACCTCTAAGAAAATCAAATATTTCATTAAAAAATAAGATTAATTAAAGCCAGGAGATTCTGCCCCACTTCGAAATCGACATTTTAGGCCTATAGCATACTTTCTTGAAATATGTGAAAAAAGAACCAAAAAGCAGAAACGGCAAATCAAATCTTCCTTGCAAAACTTTCAAAATTCCCAATAACTATTCTAGATTCTCCTTTCTTGTCAAAACCCACAGATACTCGCAACATAAAATCAACCAACAAATCAGCAAAAAAAAAAAATCAATTATTAGGAAAATGAGCAGTGAAGACTGAATCACCTGGTTTTTCCATGGAATTTCAATCCTTAAAAAAAAAAAAAAAAAAAAAAAAAAAAAGACAAATCATATTCTCTAATCTACAGTTTACATTTTGTCAAATTTCAGATAAAGAAATCAGGAGTGATGGACAACAAAAATTAATTAAAAAAAAAAAGATAAAAAATAGTAATTCTAAATTTCATATGGTCTTACAGGCGTAGATCATGAATGAAAACTCAAGTTTATCTTCATCTTTGTGCGCCATTTTCTCTTCCAGCCATAGCCTGCTATCCATCCCACTCCTTGTCCTGAACATAAACACCGCATATCCCGGGCCCGGATTATAAAACCAGCCATGAACATCCCACATTAGATCAATCAGCAATCCATCCAGAAAAATCGTCTGATTTCCCCTGAAATTCCACTGCAGCCTCTTCACACGGATCACCGTTTTCTTATCAATCGAAACGGACAGCACCGGATACTTCAGTCCTTCGTTTTCTCCGCTGCAATGGATCAGGATATCATGGGCCAGGCCCGTTTCGCAGAACCGGGCCTTCGTCGAATACAGGGTATTGCCCGAGAAATGCTCCTGCCGCGAAATTAGCCACGATTTCGCCGTTTTTACCCCGAATTTAAAGCGCCTGTCCTGCCCGATGTCCCCGACGGTGAGGCCGAGCTCGGAATCGACGGCGATTAGGACGTAGAAGCCGTCGAGGGGTTCCGGGCCGGTTTCGTAGCGGGCGGCGGAGAGATCCCAATATATTTCGATGTTGGTGTTGCGGAATTCGAGGGTTTTGGTCCCCTTGAGCTTTCGGAAAATCCGGGGATTGGTGTTGAGTTTAACGGCGGTGGAGGGATCGTCGGCGAAGAGGATGGTGAGGCCGTGAGAGAGATTGTTTTTGGTCCATGAGAGAGAAACTGATAAGTGCTTGTGAGAAGAGAGATTGATTTTGTACAAACATGTAACCGCATTCTGAATTGAAGGAATGAGAGATGGGGAAATGCAGGAATCGGTTGAGTAACTGGAGCACGATGTGTCAGAAACCTGTACCGCGTATTCGCTGAAGCACGCCGCGAAGTCTCTCATCTCTGCGTCTTTCTCTTTCTGCGTGTGAGAGAGCCAGGAACAAAATATGAATTCTCTCAATTAAGGAGGAAGGAAGGAAGGAAGGAAGAAGGGTTTTATTTATTTTATTTGTGACAGTTCATCTGAGTCTGAGATATGCAAATATTTAAAATGGAAAGAGAAAGTGTCGCATATATATAAAATAATAGGAAGGATGGACAGAATTATTAAGGAATGCAGCAATGTTGCTAATTCTTTGATTTAATTTTAATTCTTGTTATTATGTGGGAAACAGTGGTTGACTAGAATTATTTATATATGTACAGTATTATTATAATTAAAGACGCTCCCTGCGTTATGCAAACCCATTACCTTCTTCCATTATGCTAATGTAACAGTTTTTACTACGGTAAATATGTCCTTATTAAACCCCGCTGTAACAAATATCTAAGGTCAACTGCAAATTTCATTTTAATGAAATTCACCCCATTTTCCCCTATTATTAATTAATGAGTTGAATACTTGCATAAGACAAAAGTTTGAGTGTAATTGTTATTGGACAAAATTGATCATAGATAACCTAATAATAATTAAAGAGAGGCTTCATATTATTATTTACGTCCAATTGTATTTTAAAACATGATTCGGATAAGTTTAAGCCCATAAATCATATGACATATGAGACTTTTTCCTACATTATAATCTTAATACAGACAATTATGTGCTTCACCACTAAATAGTTTTGTCCCTTCATTTTTTTAATATAGTTTGACTGATTATATTCTCTTTCTAAGTAGCATTGTAAAATTATAATTAAGCTAGGGCACTAGATTAATTTGCAAGTCAAAACTCGTAGGTGGTACTTTAAATATAGTTAGATATCGGTTATACCCTTGCACCTTTTTATTAATCCAACTAATCCTACACCTTTTTACTCCAATATGCAAAGAGTGCATGCCTAAAGGTAATTTTTATGTATAGTCCTATTTAAGAATCAAATACAATGATCCGTAACATGGTTATTTTCACTGGTATTCTACTGTTCAGTGTACAGTTGTGCATTGGTGTGTCGTACCACCTGTTTTTTTACAATTTACAATACATTAAAGTAGGTGGTACAATACACATCTATGCACTGAAAAGTTGTGTAGAATATAAAATTTTCATAACATTTACCAAAACATTTTTTTTTTTTTTAAGTATACGTTTTACGAAGTTCTAATATCCAAGAAACAATATTGGTGGTTTTAAAACTTAGGATAAGGGAAAAGTCATTAACATATGAAGGTAGAACACAGATAAAATCCTAGCGTAGATATTTGCTAATTTTGTCGCACATGTATCCTGTCATTTCATTGCCTACACATTTTTTTTATAGTTGTATCTAGGAAAAAAAACACGATAATTTAAATAAGCCTCTTATAACTAATTTTATCTTGCCACTCAAAATAATTTTTATTATATAATTATTTAATGGGACAGTTAATAGTATTTATTAATAAAAATAAAATATAAATAAATATACTACAATTACTATATATTTTCCAAGTCTTGAACATATAACTAATCCATTTTATTAAATAATGACGTAGAAATTGAATTTTCCATTTGATAGTGATAATGGCACTATGGCTTGAAAGGAGGAAGATAGGGAGTGTTTGGCCCCCCACAAATTAAAATCAGTGTGTGGTGACCCACTGTCATGCACACAACTATGAACAAAAGCAAATGAATAATGTGAAACTAGTAACTTCGATTTTCTCTTTAAACTTTTCTTGCATTTCCCTTTTTCTTTTCTTATAAAAAAATATATATAGTACTTAAAAATCAAAATTAAGACTATTCTTTTTATGGAAAGTTTGATTTAATAGGTGGAATGTCATGTTTTGATTAAGTCGAGGTATTTGAGTGGAAATGATTTATACATGAATTATATATTGAAAGCTATTAGTTATTTTCACTGAAAAGTATTAATAGTTTGTACTAAATGGTATTAGTTGTTTTACAAACTAAAATTTTTCGGTGAAAACAATTAATACTCATTGAAAACGACTAATATCTTTCAATGATTCATATATGAACCAATTTCACTCAATACATATTCTTTGATTAATATGTATCAATATTGCACTTCATTTTGAATATTATATATATATATATATATATATATATATATATATATATATATGTATATCTTATAATAATATATTCTCAAACCTCTCCAAGATGATGTGTCAACACCACCTTATTCTTAGGCTGATGTGGCATGTCTCAAATCTCTCCATTTTGGAAAAACTGTGCTCTCATTAAAAGTTGGTTAAACTTTTAATTTCGACCCTTCGTTCTATATCATTAAATCTAAACCATTAATTTATATCTGCATAATTAATGCAAATTATTATTTTTTCCATTTTCTTATTTAGTTATTTTTAGAATTTATTATAAATCATATTTTTTCCAAACCTTAATGTAATTAAATATGATCTACTTATTGAATGAATCTAAATTTATCATTTCTATGTTTGAGTTAGTATATATAGTATAATATAATGTTCGATTATTTTTTCCTAAAATAAAAGGTATATAGTTATATATTCCAAAGAATATTCTTATGTGATATATTTTTATTATGGACAAGATATAATATTGCATGCATTTTTTTTATTATAAATAAGAGCATATTGTATTTCATTTTTTCACATCAAAGTTTCATTTGTTCCACTCTTTTGCTGAGATTTCTCCCATCAATTGTTGGTTAGTTATATATCTATTGTTATTAGTATATTTATTTCAATTTAAGTGCTCACAATTTGATTAGATTTAAATATCAATATGAATGTAATAATGATTGTTGATTTATGCTCTACATCGTTTAGTTTAATATTCTTCATGTGCACAAATAATAAATTTAACTATACCATGTATTTTTATCTGAATAATTATGATGGTTTAATTGTTGTAATTTAAATCTCATTTTAGATTTCAAGAGTATGACACCTCAATTTTCTCTGATTTCTAATATCAAGAGTGAGAGCCAAAAATTGACCGTTAAAGTTAGGATTGAAAAAGTTGGACAATATTTTTTAATGATTTTAATAGAGACAAGTTCTACTTGGAACTCATTTTGATCGATGAACGGGTATTTGTAACTTTAAAGTTTATTTCAAATTTTGTATTGTTTCTTATATAAATTAGTTTCTTACCGTATACTCCCAATAACTAATAATGTTGATTAATTTATAAATTATTCAACATTGAAATGAAAATTGATTATTATTAAATTATTAGTCTAAGTAATGTTATTCCATAATTGTTATTAATTTATGTGAATTTTGATGTTTTTTTTTAATTATTTAGTTTGTAGGATATACCTATAGATTTTAGTGAAGGGCACGGGCCACAGCTAAACAAACCCCATAATTTATTGTATATACCTCGAAATTTTTTAAACAAAAATACTTTTATATTAAATGTTTACAGAAAATAAATATAATATATTTTTTCAATACGCGAAATTCGCGTGGGTACACTCTAGTATATATATATTTGATAGAACACTTTGTTTTGATTAATATGTGCCTAATTAGCACTTTTGTCATATCAAGAAATATCAAACTTATAAAATTAAGTAAAATAGAGTAACATTCATGTGCAATCTAACCACACTTTTCAATGCAATCAGCCTACACTTTTCAGTGTAAACAATTCAATTGTTGAGTGAGTGTATCATGCACTAGATGCATATGAGAGAGTGCCAGTAAACAATTCAATTGTTGAGTGAGTGTACCATGCACTAGGTGCATATGAGAGAGTGCTAGTAAAAAAATGTGTCTTTTGGGGTTTGAACTCATGTGCAATCTAACCACACTTTTCAGTGTAAACAATTCAATTGTTGAGTGAGTGTACCATGCACTAGGTGCATATGAGAGAGTGTCAGTAAACAATTCAATTGTTGAGTGAGTGTACCATGCACTAGGTGCATATGAGAGAGTGCCAGTAAAAAAATGTGTCTTTTGGGGTTTGAACCCTACACCTAAGGATAATAAACTCCAACTCATACCAACTAGACTATACTATAACACTTTGCAATCTTTAAACATCAATATATTTTAATTCATTATATTTTTTAATGCACATATTAATGATGATCAAACAATAAACTTACCTAGAATTTTTTTTTTTTAAAACATGCATATATTATTAATCTACAATTCCTTAAATGGGTCAAACAATATCGTACTTATTTCTTTTTTAAAAAAATCCATAAATAATATAAGTGTTATTTAAAAATATATTATAAATTATATATTTTGTAGATATAATGACCTATACTTAATATATAATTTTTTTATATAATAATTTAAATAAAAAATAATATACATTAAATATTTATATATATATATATATATATATATATAAATATTAAATATAATATTTATTAAGATACCTTATTGCATAATGTAAAATTATTAACACAAATAAAAAATAAATGTATAAAGGACATGTAATATTAAATGTAGTATGCAATACATAACTAATATAATTATTTTATATATTTAAATAAAATATGCATACTTATTTAATATACTTTTCATAAATCGTTACTAAAATATGTTACATATGTAAAAGTGATACAAAAGAAGTGTTACTTTTATGAAATGTGTTACATAAGAGTGTTGCTTATGTAAAAGTGTTATATGTGAAGTGTTACCTATAAAGTGTTACTTATTTTAAAGTGTTACATGTAAGTGTTACATAAATTATAAATTGAAAAAAATGTTATCAAAATGTTTTACATATAAGAAAAATGTTACAATAAAGTGTTACATAAAGCTAATCTATATCTATAATAGGAGCTATTTTTCCTTTTACTAGTGATCGTAAATCCCGTGCTTCGCACGACCGAAATTTGTTACATTATTTAAACTATAATAATTAATTATCAAATTTTTATTATAAAACTAAAAATCTACAAATTTTTTAAAAAATATACCTAAATTTTTTCTTGAACTCAAATTATGATACTTTTCGTTAAATTTTTCAAATTTCATTTATAATATTCAATACTTAAAACAGTTTAATGATAAGTTTATCATTAATCATTTTCATATCAAACTTACTCCTGGGATAGGATATAAATTGGACCTATCACACTAACATTGTAATGCAAGTGTATTTAAATTTGTATTATCTAATTCCACGAGACAATCTCACGCAATTTTAAGTTATAGTTTAAATACTTTAAATAATAATCTACAATATAATTTTTTTATATATAATACCTTTTCTTTAAGAAATAATAATTAAATGTCACGATAACACATGAGAGTAATTTATTATTGAATATTTGTAAAAAATAATTTTATTGATTAAAAGAATGAGATGACACTACAAATAATTAAAAAAAGTTAACCATTTTTCTTAACTACTTAAAAACTACTTTTTTTCTTAAACTACAACCCCTACCCACTCTTCATGCGGAAGTCATTTTCATCACTACTCGTGCTTCGCACGGAAGATATATTTACAATTTTTTTAACTATAATAATTAATAAATTTTAATTTAAGGCTAAAAATATCAACTCTTTAATATAACTAAACAATTTACTTTTTTTTATAGCAAAATCATTATCATTAAAATAATTTTTTTAAATTAGAAAAATATATATACATGAAAAAAAATAAGTGCATCACTAAAACAGATTCTCGTAAAAAATTTAAATAGTAAACAAATATTTGAAGAATTTGCATTTTTTACATTAAAATAACTATTACTTTTAAAATAGATGTAATTTTTAAGGGATTCAAAATAAAATAATTAATAGTAATTTAATTATATACCAAATATATATGATACATTATTTACAAACTTCCCATAATCTTAATTTGTTATTAAAAACACCTACAAATTATTTCCGTCAAAAAAAAAAACCTACAAATTAGTTTGAATTTAGAAGAGGACGTGACTATATAAACCTTTGAAATTCTTAAACATAACCCGGAATACTTTTAATTTAAAATACATATATGTTAAATGACAATATTATTATTAACTGATTTTATTCATTTACCCTTTAAACGAAATCTTACCAGATTTATATACACTTGATACTTAATTATTTGACATTCGATCCTTATGCCCTTAGAATACCTTAAAGTAAGGTAAATGGTAGATCCATAGTCAATACATATAATATACACTAATTCTAATATATTCCTATTAAATAGTAGTAATGACATCCTCTGACAAAAAAATTATTGTAAAAATTAAGATTGCATAATTTTTATGCATTAATAAATAATACAAATGATTTGTGTACATATATAAAATAATGCGTATAATAAGTGAAAATTAAAGTAGAATTATTAACAAAACTATCCACTCCATTCATTTTAAAAATGTCCTATTTTATCCAAAAAAAAAATGGTATTCTTTTTTAATTGTCACTTTATTATACCCATACATTTGTTATGGAAAAATTGCACTTTAGGTCCCACGAGAATGAGTGCAAAATACTTTTGGTACCTAAGTGCGAAATTAATCCCTTTTTTTTTTTTTTTTTTTGTAGTTTCGGTCTCATATGTTAATTTTCAAGACTAAAACTGCAAATTGCCCTATTCTCGTGGGACCAAAACTATAAATTATTCTGCGACCAAAACTGCAATTTATTCATTTTCTTGGGATCAAATATGCAATTTATCATGTTGTCTTGGGAGCAAAAGTGTCAAAAAATTACGGGACTATAAGTGCCAAAAGAATAATCATTTTGAAATGAACACATACTCTTGAGACCAAAAGTCCAATCCATTTATTACAATCTTACTTTTCCACCAATCCAACAAATTGATAGTATAAACAATCAACATCCAGGATTAAGAAAATGAGAATATTAATGGTAAACAGGTATATATGAGTATTTTTTTTTAATGTGAAAGAAAATAAACATTTCATTTTTAAGTATATGACATCTACATAATGAAAATGTGTAAATTATCATGTGACAGAGGAAGTAACAAATAATATTTCCCCCATCCCAATGGTATTTGCATACTTGAGATTACATGTGCATTAAGAAAAGAAGTAAAGTAGAAGCATATGAGCAAATATGTGTATATTATTGTTAATGTGCATGCAGAATTAATATTTTCTTTAGGTATTGTGTATATTTTTGTGGGAAGTCCAAATAAAAAAGTGTACATATTCTTTTGAGATGGATGAAGTAATTAATTAAAAGAATGTAATTTTGCAAAAAGATTCGGAATTCGCACGAAGGATATTTTCCTTTTCAAATCTTTTACTATAACTAAAATTAATTTTTATTGATAAAAAAATTACAATTTGATTTTTTTTAGATATACCTATACTTTGAGCGTTTTGTTTTTTTTTCATAACAACAATTTAAATGTAATCATTAATATATTTTTTTATCTTTTATGCTTTACAAATCTAAAAATATTTCAAACAATGGTTTATCACAAATTTTTTAATACAATATTTTTTAATTGTATGGTATATTTGGTTCAAGCTGCAGGGAGAATACGAAATCCATGAATAGTAAAAAGAAAATTTGACCTTTGTATATATTTTGTTTATAAAATGTAGTAGAATATGTTTTGAGAAGAATATAGTGAAAAAGTAGGAGATGAAAACATTACTCCCTCCGTCCATGAAACTTTTACCCTTTATTGTTGAATACAAAATTTAATGAAAATTAGTATTTTATTAAAAAAAAATAGATAAAGTAAGGCTATTGTGTGGGGTATTGTGGGATCAAACTATTTGTTTGTGAGTGATGTTTATTTAAAAAGAAATAGTTAAAAAATTGATGGACAATCCAAAAAGAAAAAATGAGTAAAAAATTGGTGGACGGATGAAGTATTATATTGAGAAAAATAAAAGTGTTAGTTATTGAGAAAATAAAAACAAACAGGTTAGGACTTTGATGGATTTTAAAACTTAGCTTGTATAATTTCAAAACAAACATAGTTTGACTTGTGTAATCCTTAAATTGGATCTTGGAGGCTTAAACCAAATATATCATGAACAACTATTTATTTTATTATGACCAATTTATTTATTTGTTGCGGATGTGTCACTATTATTTTAATCTAATTACTTAAATTTGTTTAATCTAATTAATTGGTTACTATTGTAATTGATTATGTTAGGAAACTATTGTAATTGATTACCTTTAAAAAAAAAAGTTATGAAAACGCTTCATAATAAGCTTAACATGAAATAGATTTAGAGTATCATTAATTTTCATCAGAAGTATCATTAAAACTATCAGGTAGCATTAGTCTAAGTACCCCTGATGAGATTAATGATACTCCCTATGAGATACTTTAAAATATTTTCATGATAATTTTATCATGAACTATTTTTATATAATAGTTTGCCTAAGAAAAATTTAAGTTTAGTCAATTTTAAATCAAACCATCTCCTAAAACCTCGAGAAAATAAAAAAAAAGATAATGTAAGAGAGTATATGTATTACAGGTTAGGACATTGATGGATTTTGAAACTTAGCATGTATAATTTCGAAACAAACATAGTTTGACTTGTATAATCCTCAAATTGGATTATGGAGGCTTAGACCAAATATATCATGAACACTATTTATTTTATTATGACCAATCTATATATATTCGTGTCCGATGTGTCACTATTATATTAATTGATTTCTTAAATTTGTTTAATCTAATTAATTTAGTGATAAGAAACTAAAACAAATAAAAAAATTATATGAAATTTATAACTTTAAAACTTACCTCGTGAAATGGATTAAGAAGTTTTGTTTCATGATTTAATGAGAGGTGAAGATTACAACTTACATATAATTTAAAATAATTAACCAATTTAATATTTATTACCCAAACTCAAATGACACTTAAATTAAGTGGCATGCATGCTCTAAATGACACTCAAATGCATACAAATAGAATTTACTAATTATATCCTATAATCTCGTGCTTTAACATTTCATCAGCTTTTAATATCACAAGATTAATAAAAATTAGGATAAAAAATTAGTCATTTTACACCAAATAAATTCCTACAATCTTGCTCACGTATCTCTTTTCTTTTAATATTTCATTAATTTTTAATATCAAGAGATTACTAATTAAAGTAGCATTAAGAAAAATTTAAGTTCAGTCAATTTTAAATCAAGCCATCTCCTAAAATCTCGCTTATTTACTTTTAATATTTTATTAACTTTTAATATAAAATAATTACTACTCCCTCCGTCTCAGATCAGTTTTCACAGTACACTATGCATCCTTTAGAAAGACCTCTAAATTACATCTTATTCCACTAATAATTACGCACAAAAATACATTTTTTTTGTTTCATTCACTTAAATGGAACAATATTTCATCATAAAATAATTATTTTATCCATCTAAACACTACAAATCAAACCTCATAATAAAGTCTTAAAATGTCAACTGTGAAAACAGATTTGGGACGGAGGTAGTATTAAACACAGGATAAAGAAACCTCTGTCATTTAAATCAAATAAATTCCTATAGTTTGACTTATTCACATAATTTTCGCCAATTATATCAAAAGTTACCTAATAAAAACAGGATTTTAGAAAAAAGATTAAACCATTCCTATGATCATGCTTATTTCCGTAATTAATAAATTCAACGAAATAATTAATAAAAAAATTGATATAAGTAATCTATATAATTCGAATTTAATAGTTTGATCCTGTAATATATCTAAATTTTATGGAATTCAGTGGGAAAACCTGTCTAGTTTGATCCTATATATATTTATATAAACCATTTCTCATTTAATTTTTCTCTCTAGCAGGAACTATGGATGCTGCTTATTATGGAGTGACATCTTTCTTTTACAGGACTTCATCATGAAAAGATGGTGAATATTTTGGAATAATTTGTTCCTCTGATACATTTGTAGCATGGAGTCATATACTATTACATCTCTCGTTTACAAAGCAAAACATTATTACAGGTGGGTTAAAAGAATCGAGAAGAATTCTCGTTTAAGCCTTACACAGCAACGGGCGTGGCTTCGGCAAGAGCAAGAACACCTGACAGCTCTTTGCCTTCCAACAGCTCCAAACTGGCACCACCACCAATTGATATGTGGCTCACCACATCAGCAACTCCAACAACCGCAACTGAGTCTCCACCACCAATAATCGTCGTCTCTCTCTTCCCACTGAGTTCAACTAATTATCTGGAAAACATGTAATACACAAAATTAAACATGCGACATATACATCTATACCCCAATACAGAAATACAAAATCGGTCAGAAAAAAAAAGGAACAATAATAAAACAGATTGAAAACGATCGTTTACAATAGAATAATACGACCATTACAACATCATACAATGCACACCCGAACGAAGACCGCGACAAAAATCCCCCGTACATGACTAAACCTTCGAAAATTAACAGTCACTCCCGTACCTAAATTTACAGTTCTAAAGAAATAAGATAAGAAAGCAAGAGCAGATTGATTCGAGCAACACAACAATGAGTGATATATATAGTACATCACACCATTAAAGCAATAGCTAAAAAATTGGAATCAAATTAAAAATAAAATAAAAAACATTCCATACTGATATAGCAATAAAGAATGAACGGTCGAGATCAAAACGTAGAAAACTGATCGACGTACCAAAAAGTTTCCCGCTGAAATCTAAAATAGGCAGTGTAGTTTGTATTATATATTTATAGATTTATAGATAGTTTGAGCGGGAAAGTTTATGGACCGTTGATTGTTTTTTTCAAGATTTGATCATAACCATCTGTTCTTTCTTTCTTATAATTATAGTAATTATGTCCATCAATTAGTATGTTTAATTGATCCAATTATATTATTGAATCTTGGGCGTTTATTTTGTTTGAGGAATTGTGAACCATTGGATAAATTGCAAAATTTTAGGAACATTTATATTTTATATCCTATTTATACTCTTCATTGCATTCTTTTTATTCACCCCCGATGGGTTGTATCGCGTTCCATTTCTAATTTCTACATCGACAATCGGATTTTTTTCTAATTTGTTGGCCGTTATCGAGAAGATTTGTTTGGAGTTGCAGATTGTGACTATGATATAAGAGGCTTTGTTTGTCTTTCATCAAGAGTTCCATATGATTTTAATTGGATATTCATTGGTGATAACCAGTTGGTGAATCAAATAAATATCTCATCTTAATCGCGGTTAACGGTGGAGATCGAATTACCAAATGTAAATTAGATTTGCATCTCTTGGGACCTATCCTAAGTTGATATGAGATTTTTTTTTATGATTTTAAATCACTTAAATATGGAATTCGTTGTATATTTTTTTCTAAATTAAATGTGGATATTGAGATGACTTCTTATATTTAATCTATTTGGAATTTTATTTTTACCTCTTTTGTTCGATTTTGCTAATTTGGGTAAATATATTTGATATTCGACAACAATTAATCTAGTAAACTTATTTTGTATTGTCAATTTATTGATGATTTAAACCATTTTCTTCTTATTACTTTTTTGCATATTATACTCCATTCGTCTTTAAGGTAAATTTAACATTTGGAAGTTGACGCAAATTTTAAGAAATATTGTATTTCACTTCAAACATATGTACTTCGTATTTGAGCCATGTTTCCAATAAATTGATGGAGCCCTACAAATAAATATAATATAATAGATGAGAATTGTCACATTCATAATTTAATTTTATTATTTATAAATTTATGTTATAAAAATGTGGAGCTAATTTCGTGACAAATTAACGACAATCAAAATTAATGAGAAAACATCAATATATAAAAGAATCAACTAATTAAGTCGTACAATTACATATTTAAATAAAAAGATTAATGTTTTCATAATTTTTTTTAATAAGATTAACGTTTCTAGATAACATTCAACTATGGAATGTAACATAAATTAATTAAGATATATATATATATATATATATATATATATATATATATATATATATATATTTCACGCTTTAATAAACTAATACTCCATAATTAATATAAAATCTTAATGTATTATTAAAGAAGAAAAGCCAAATTTGCATGCACACACTCATCTATTGTTTATATATATACATATTCATAGTGTATAAATATAATTGTTTCCTTGAATTTGCAATTTTTTATTGACATATACAAAGCCTTTTTTGTGTTACTTTTTGGGACGTGGTTGTCGTCCATCCAATTAAAATATAAAAATATCAATCATAAATTTATTTGTAATTTAAATTACCTCAACTTGTGCATTTAACCACTGGTTCCATTTTCAAGGAATGAATATGGAAATGTATTTGTCTATAGCTCAATTTACTATCAATTTAAATCTCACACTAACTGACTTAATTTATGCTCAATTCACTTCCTTTATAATAAACGGTTAACTGTTTTTTTATATGATGTAATATATAAATATGTTTATTCTTATTTTGAAACAATTTGAACTTTTGTTTTTATAGTTCAAAGATAATGATTAAAAAAATATTTTGTAAATCTATAAACTTAAAATAGCCACGTTCCTTTTTGTAATTAACATAATTAAATTTGGGGCCAAAATTTTGAGAGGGAAAATCTGAGTTTCACCACTTTTACTAATTCTTAATTATATACAATTAGTTAAGATTATTAGTCAGTTTTAAAATTTGGCAAACAATGACGTATTTTAAGTGAAAATAGAGTTGTAAACATTATCTGACTATGATATCATAATCGGTAGTTTAATTGTTAATGCGTTGAAAATTTATCCTCTTTTTTCTCTAGTCAAATGGGTGTTTATTACATGCATGCACAATACTCATGAGGTCGGGTGGCTGAGGGTCTGGGGTGAATACTGTTTGGGTTTTGATGTTATGACGTAACACATATAACATATAGTGTCCATGTAAATACTAACAAATAAAATTCTATCTTTTAAAAATGAAAACAACATTTTCAAAATATGTTTTAACTTTATAAACATAACTTTAAAAAAAATTGTTAATATGTTATTTTTATTTCTTTTTAAATAATTTTATTTGTTGACGTCTACATGGATATTTATATGATATTTTCGGTTGCGATATTATTTAATTATATCTGGAAGATGATCAGATGTTTAATGATGCAAAACTTAAAATATGGTGTATTAAATTGCAAAGAAAAAAAAGTATATATTGTATTTGGTAAAAATCATAAAGTTCGTGGAGTTTTTTTGCAACTAACTACTTTAATAAATAAGAAGACGAGGATTACATGTGAGTTTTCGTTGTTGGCGGTAATGTACTCATAATTTCATGCATGGGTTTAATTTCATATAAATAATAAAATGCAAAAAGCCAAATATTCTTATGTACTCCTTATACAATCCAATTACATTGGTTTTTCAATTTAAAAAAAAAATAGAAAAATTAATATACCCTAAAGTTGTTTTATGAAAGTATATAAATTAATATTATAAAAATTGTTATTAAGGAACACATTACAATAGTTTTAACTTAAGAACCTATTAATAATTGATAATTATTTATCAACTACATGAATTATAACATTATTCACATGTCTAATAATTAAGTATGTTTTTCTCAATACTTTTGAGTAAATGTATACAATGTGTCAGTAAATGTAAAGATATAACAATGGAGATATTGATCACTAATGCGAATAAATTAAAGAATTATTGATATGGTAGTCATTTATGTAGAGATCACATTGAACAAGTCATATCCAACGTGATGAATTAAGTAATATAAGTATTACACACAATTTGTATATTTATCTATATACAAATAATATTAATATCGTAAAACATCAATGACAGTGCGACGCACGGTCCGGGCTCTACTAGTTATGTTGTAGTGTGGGATTCACTCTGATAGAATTATGAAGTTTCGACTTCATCTCATTCGAGTTAGAGATGTAACATCTCATATTCAATCCACACCTATAAATCTATTATTACACTTTTCAATACAATTCAATTTATACAATTTAAAAAATATATCTATAAAGCCATTATTTCTCTTTTCTCTCACACCATCTTTACTTCTTTTTTCCTACTTTAATTATTAAACAATACAATAAGGTTATATACAACATCAATCACTATTAAATTTTAATTTGACATAAATTAGAAATTTATCCTACTAAAATCTCAAAATAAATTCATACTTTTACTACTGTTCATTAAAAAAATTATATCTAACAATTTTAAAATAATCACTTCATATGCACACTAAATTCCGAAATAAACGTAGCCTTTTAAATTTCATTTGGCAGGGATGGATAAGGTGAGATTAATTTCACCAATTGATAGTAGTAGCCATTTATAATGTTATTGACCCGTTTGTAACGATGACTCGCTCATACATGTGTTAATGAGACTTCATTAATTTAATAGTACATGAGATAAGGCGGGCAAAAGTCCCTTTACTTTTATCTCTAACTAGTGATCGTAAAATCCGTGCTTCGCACGGCCAAAATTGTTACATTGTTTAAATTATAATAAATAACAAATTTTAATTATAAATTTGAAAATTTACAAAAAAAATAAATAAAAAAAAAATATAACTAAATTTCTTCTTGAACTAAAATTAAAGTGATGTTATATCACTGGATGTTACATTCGATACTAACTTACCTTCATATCACTGTCCTACAAATAACGTCTTCCATAAAAAGATTTTTCCAATACCATCGGATAGATATATATATATATATATATATATATATATATATATATATATTTCATCAATATTCGACATTACTAATTATCCAATTATTGTATCATAAACAACACGATGTTTATAATTTAAGTTTTTTTAGCAAAACTTTATATTCAATTCTCAATTCAGACCTATTATATGATAAATCTTGTGAAATCATTCTAATACGGAATGTTAAATTGTTATCAACAACTACTACAAACATCCCATCAAAATCATGCAGACTCTATCAAGAAACAAAATATATTATCGATTTAAAAAAGACAACAATTTTTAATCTCATCAATTATCATTCTCAATTATATAAACATAAAAGAAAAATCATTAAGAAACATATATAAACTAATAAACTATTTATTTAGTTAGATATTAATCAATTACACACAAAATATAACATAAAAATTTATATCCATACTAAGAAAAAATAATAATGATTTCAAACACAGTGATAATATAAATATACAATTACGCTTGATTTAAAAAAAAAAAAAAACTAAACATTAAATTATGAAACAACTATAAATTTAAAATATTTGAAAAAATATAAATACATATATACATATTAGTATAAATTTTGTCAATATCTATAAAGCTGACCATGACTAAAAAATAGATTTTTTAAGAAATACTCCAACATGTTAAAATGATTGACCAGGAGTTTTATTTATTTACATAACAAACGAAACAATCAAAATTGCAACATGTAATCAAAATGAGGCAATGACAATCTTGCTATTAATGTTAGTTCACCAACGTTGCTACCAATAAGAATCTTGACCTCAATTAGTCTATCACTCAACCTAGTGATAACCAACCTATATAATAAAAACAAAATTATAAAAAATATTATATGGTCATTGAAATTTAGAAAACCAAATAAAATATCAAAATGACTTTATAAAAAAAATCAATATAGAGTACTCAATTTTGATACACAAACAACATAAATTAATCTTGCTCAAACATCATTACCATTACTCTTTTTTAAAATAATTCTAAACTTTTTACACCATCATTTCTAAAAAAAATTACACCAAGTTTTAGTGAGACAAAGCATGCGACAATTCATGTCACCAATAAACCTTAATTCATAATGAATCGAGAATAAATTTTCAATTTTGACATACTTCAATATAATAAAATCTGATTCTTCTCCAAAAAATAAAAAAATAAAATCACCACACAATGTTATATGCTAAAAAAAAAGATGAAAAACAAATAGATTTACAGTATCAATAAAAAATTAATGAAAATAGATATGCATCCAAATAAATATAAATCTCACAAACGGATATTTAAATTCAGCATTATTGCATTTCTAAAAATGTTCAATAATTTCATCAATATTTGTTGGTTCAAATTTTTCTTCAAAATGATCAATTTGACTTTTTGTTGAAACATTAGTAGGATAACTTACAATTAGGGATGTAGACGAATCGAGTCGAATACCACTCTGTTTGAATTTGTATTTGTTAAATTATTTCAAATATCGAATTCGAATCGAATTATTTTCGAATAGTAAATGTGATTTATATTTGATTTGAAACTCATATCGAATTATTAGAAAATATACGAATACTTGAGTCGAATATTCGAATCAATTTTTTTCTCAAGCATGCTCCTAACAAATAATATTCCAGAGAAGGTATTATGTGAACAATATTCAAAATGAAACTTGTTTGAAGTGTTTTAGTAAATTAAACTAAAAGTATTAGTGAATTGCACTAAAGTTATCACCTTCAAAGGATATTTAGTTGTTTTTTATTAAAGGTATTAGTTGAAGTGGTATTAATTATTCTCACTAAAGGTATTAGTTGTTTCAACATAAGGTATTAGTATTTTTTATCAATAAAATTGTACTCAAACCCATGACATTTGTATCATAGGTAGCAAAATTTTAACCACTTGAGTTATACCACTTCGTCAAATATTAATAATTTGTTGTTCCGGTAATAGTTACCGTGAGTATTATACACATAATAATTTGTCAATATTCAAATATTCATTTCAAAATTGTCATTATTTGAATATTTAAAAATTTGCATAACATAATCAAGTAAGTAAATGAAAAAAAATTAATTATCAAATTTATGGAAAAACACTTTAATAATCAAATTAAGAGTGTTGATCTGCAATTCTTTTTTAATTTGTTAAGTTTTTAATAATTAAATTACATTAAATATTTTTTAATTAAAATATTTAATTAAGAATTGCCTAAAAGCCCACTTGTTGGATGAAGTTATAAAGGTTAATATTCTTAAAATAATTATAATGGACTTAAATTTATATTTTTTATTATTATTTTTATTATATAATTATGTAATTATATATTTAATCGAATATTTACGAATATCAAATTGAATATCATAGTATTTATATTTGTATTTGATAACTAATCGAATCAAAAAAAATTATTTGTACTCGAATTCGAATTATAAAATTTCGAATACGAATACCGAATTTCGAATACAAATACCAAATCGAACCAAAATTATTTGATTCATTTACAACCCTACTTACAATATCTATAAATGGTCCTATAACATTTCTCATCACTGTTCAAACAGATTATTTAATATTATATAATAAAACAAAAAAATGGCTATTACATTTTCAATTAATAAAAAGCATATTAATATTCAAACAAATTATCTTGTTTGATTGGATTCTTTCAAACTCAATTTTAACCCCTCTGCCTAATAGACACTTTTGTACAAAAGTGTTAAGCATGTTTTTCACTTATACATTAGAGAGGTAGGTGAGTGGATATGCTTGATGATTTTAATAAAATTAAATGAGATTGATAAGTGGTATGTGTAAATATTATATATAGAATAGAATCTTAATTTTAAAGTGAGTATCTAGTAAAAAATCTAAATAAGGTGGTTAAACATATTAAAATAGCAGATGTCGATACTTACATCTTATTATTTTTTGGAGACTCGATATTCAGTCCAAGGACCAACTAATCCAAGGTACAAAATTTTGCGGTGTATAATATATTTATCTACAAACAATTTCACATTTAATTAGATCACCAATTAATAATTTTAATATTTTTTTTATTAAAAATAAAAACAAACTTGTTTATTGTTTTTAATAGTTACATAATACTAAAGTCATTGTTATTTTCAAACTTTTTTGAAAAAAATTATTTTACATTAATAAAGGTAATAAACCCACAAACAAAACTAAATATAAAATGACCTAACCAAAATATAACAAAAATACGTACCTCAAATCATAATAAAAATCACCAAACTCGAACCTTCGTAACTCGACAGTGAATTTTTTCTACACCTTAACATCCACTTAAAATAATAAATCGTTGTTAAAATATTACAATATAAATAAAAGAATTGATAAAGGAACTTAGTTAATAAGATCAATATAAAGTACTATCCATTGGAACATATATAATGAAAATAATTCTCGCTCCGAAATCAATGCCATTATACTTCTTAATAATAATAATTTTTATTATCTTTTTGCAATCTAACATTTTTAACATTATTTTAACAATGAAATGAATATTGCTACATAAACATTAAGGAAAACATAATACATTTGAACAAATTACTTTTTTCTCTTTCTTTCACAACCAATTTCAAGTCATTCTACCTAATAGACCTCTTGTACAAAATGTTAATCATGTTTCACTATGTTGGATAAAATAAAAAAGGAGGGGTGAGTATGTTTGGTAGTTGTATGGAAATTATATGATATTGATAGGTAAATATTTTTAGATATGTGTATATAAGCATTATACTTAGTAAAAACTATAAATGAGGTGGGTGTAATTAGTAAAATAGTGGGTGTGGATAGTTCCTCTATAATATATTATTTATAAAAATTTCACATTTAATTTTATTACAATTTAAATTTGTTTTTAATAAAAATAAAGGAACAAAGTTTTTTATTTTTAAATAGGTACATAATAACAAAGTCATTGTTCTTTTCAAACTTTTCGAAAATCAACTTTATATTAATAAAGGAACAAACACACAAATAAAATTAATTATCAAATGACTTAAGTAAAATTAACAAAAATAAGTACCTCAAATCATAATAAAAATAACTAAATTCAAATCTCTGTAACCCGAAAGTCAATTGTTTCTAAACCTTAAAATCCACATAAAAATAATTATTATTAAAATATTACAATACAAATAAAAAAACCTACAAATGAACTCAATTAAAGGGCTAGTATAAAGTATTCAACACCGGTTCACAAACAATGAAAATCAATCTTGCTCCAACATCAATACTATTGTATTTCTTCGAAACGATTTTATCATCATTACACAATTCAACATTTCTAAAAAATTAAAATCTAGCTTTAGCTAGACAAAGAATTTAATAATTCATGTCATCAATAAACCTGATTTCATTATAAATTGGGAATAAATCTCCAATCATAATAACCCGAGCCCATTTAACTTTTCATTTGACACTTGTATGTTCTACTAAAAAGATAAAACCATATTAAGCTCACAGTTTCAATAAAAATTTAAAATAATGCATCCAAAGAAATATAACTCTCAACAGATAACGTATAAATGCAGCATTATTGAATTTTACCAAAAGCTCAATTACTTCACAAACCTTCACTGGTTCTAATTTCCTTTAGAAATATCTTCAAAATGATCAATTTTACTTCTAGCTGATACATTTGGAGGAAAACTTAAATTGCTTATAAATGACCAAATAACATTCTTCACCAATGAAAACAAAAGTAATAAAATATAATATAATAAAATAAAAGATAATTTCATTAACTTCAAAAAACACATAATACGTCTAAATAAATTACTTTTCATTGTTGGTTTATTTCACACCCATTGTACTATGACACTAATTATGTTTCTCATCACTGGTTTGAAGAGGTAGGGGAGTCGATATGTTTGATGGTATTAAAATTGGATGGGATTGATTTCAGCAAAAACATTTAGAGAAAAACTTAAATTGCGTATACATGATCCAATATAATTTTTCATCACTGTTCAAATAAAAGTAATATAAAAGTCACGAACCGAGGCCAAACCAGTGTAAGTCAACTCAAATCGAGATATGTTACATGGCCTGGTTTGGGCTGAACTCGATCTGAAACTCAGGCTGATTGACCTAATTTGCGCTGAATGTGGATTAAATTTGAGCCAAATTTGAGTTTGTTACGATTGATTGTGGCTAAATTCAAAACATTTAAAAATTACAGACCTTAAATTGGCAGCCTGAAAAAGTAGTGGTCCTTATTTTATATTAATAAAGGAACAATTGCACAAATAAAATAAATAATTAAATATTTAAGTAATAGACAGTCTTGTGCAAAGACGTGTAAGTATATTTAGTAGTTGTATTAAAATTAAAGAGGATTGGAGAGTGAGTATCTTTAGAGACGTGGGTGCAAATATTATATGTTGGATAAAATTATAATTTTAAAGTTGTATATTTAGTATAAAAAAAAAGGTGAGTGAGTTAAGAAGTGGACGAACTTATTAAAATAGTATGGGAAGATAGTTACATTATATAAAAAATTATCTAAACATATATATCGTATTTAATTTGATTAATAATTAATAATTTTAATATTTGATTTTTGATACATAAAACAAAAAAAAAAAAATTATTTTTAAAATATTTAAATAATAATAAATTTAATATTATTTATAAGCAAAAATTACGATATAATCGTAAAATAAGCGAGAAACAAAGTTAAAAGAAACAAATTATTAAGATAAATAGAACAAAAATAAGTATATTAGGTCAATGGGAAATATTTTTTTAAGGGTTGTAACTTAATGAGTGACAAAATTTGGAACATAAATTTTGAGATTGTAATTAAGGAAAATAATTTTGGAAGTCGCAAATTGAGGTCAAACCATCACAAATACACACAAATCGGACTATGTTACATGACCGGATTTGGTTGAATTCAAGCTTAAATGTTGGCTAATTGACCCGATTCGACCTGACTGGGGGACTATATTCGGGCCAAATTTGGATTTATTAGGACTAATTGTGCATAAATTCGTTACTCTTTAAAATTACAGTCCGTAAAATGCTAACCCCAAAGTTATGGTCCATAAAAAATATTTTTAAAATATTAACTCTCGAGTATGTATATAGTGAAATTGTGCTATACATGAATCATTGAAGGGTATTAGATATTTTCACTAAAGAGTATTAGTTATTTTTACTGAAGAGTATTAGTGGTTTCCACTAAAGAGTCTTAGTTTGTTTTCACTGAACAACTAAAACTCCTCAGTGAAAATAACTAATATTCTTCATTGAAAACAACTAATACTCTTTAGTGAAAACAACTAATCTCTTTCAATGATTCATATATAAATCATTTTCACTCTGTACTTTGTCTTAATTCTCACCTTGACAATTGATTGATAGACATTAACTCTTGGGGCTTATATTTATTTAGTTGGGGGAAGGGACAAAATGAAAATTGTAACTCTTCCGGCTGGGAAAATAAGGATCTTAACTCAACGAACAAACAATTTAAGGACAATAACTTTTAAAAGTAGCGAATGAGACATAAGATATAACACACCATCTAAAATTTTGGACAGCCTTAAATCACCATTAAATTATCATAAATGGAGGTCAAGCCTTTCGAAATGTTAATCCTACTTTTGGATATAAAATAAAAATAAAAATTACTAAAAAATATAGACTAAAGTTGAAAAAAAAATATTAATTTATAATTGAAAATCTATATATCTATTTGTGAATCACCCCCCACCCTCTCAATAGCCTCTATTTTGAAATACTTTGATTCCATGCATTTGTGCTATATATGATATTATATTTATCTTATTTTATATCTCAATTATTTATGTTCTCTAATTTTAATATATTTCTGAATCACTTCCTACTTTTCTAGACACTCTATTTTGAAATCTTGAGTTTGTATTAGTTTGATTTATAATTTTTTTTTTTTTAATTACAAAATATTTTTTTTAGTTTTTTTAATTACAATTGATTAATGAATTGTGTCTTATTCTTTGATAAATTACAAAGGAATAAAAAATATCGATTTTTATCGTTCACTCTAAATATAATATCTATTTTTTTAGTTAGCCTATTCTTTAAAATTATATTCATACATTTAATTAAAACAATAATAAATTAATGGTCACAATTTTAATTTAAAAATAATAATTAATTAAGAGGATAAACATAACTCTAACTGAATTTAATTTTTAAAACATTTAATTTAAAACTAATAACATAATATTTATAAATCCTAATACGCGAGGTTTAAGGGCTAGTACAATAGTAATTCATGAAAAAATCATAACTAAATCTCAAGCAAGACCTCCCTCAAAATCCTCGTCCACCATATTTTCCATAATTGTTGTGCATTTAATAAACATCTTCATAATATCATAGTCAAATCATGTTTATAGATTGAAAATATTTAAAATTGATTATAAAATATGAAAAAAAAATTAATGGGTATCATGACTACAATAGGAACTATACTAAATTAATAATCATATGTGGGTTATACATATTGAGATGTCATAATATTGAGTTTTAAATTCAAGTGCATGACATGCACTTGAATGAATGCTAGAATTTGTGAAGATTCAAATAAATTCTAGTATAATTTTTTTTATTTGATAGTTATATTCAAAATACAGTAATTTGATATATGATGATTTAAAAATTAACATTTTATAATTTAGAAAACATAAGAAGGCTATCATTAAATACAATTAATTATGAATTGACATCTTTATAATATATATACAAAATTGAGCCATGATAGTCGATAGTTTGATCAAATCTTACCGGAAATCATTCTACCAAATCTTAACAAATATTATTAAGCACCTACAGTTTAGGAATAGTAAAAAAAAAGATTTATTTGATTATTTTGGCTTCGCCTTATTAAAATTTGTAATTTCCAATATTTTTCTAGCATAAAAATTTCATAGAAATACGAAAGTTATATTGGTAAATATAATCTTAATAAAACCTTATTTTTAAAAGCATAATGTATTCATGGAGTATATATAGTGTGAAACTCATTAATGCATAATTAATTTGCAATACTTTTTAATAGAACAACTCATACTGCTTAGTGTAACCAACTCATACCCTTCATATCTTCCAACTCACATTTTAGTGAAACAACTCACACCCTTCATACCTCTCGACTCATACTCTTTAGTGAAAATAATTTGTACCTTCGAACGAATACTCTTTAGTTCATATATCTATTGATTGATTTCACTCTATATTTTGCCTTTATGATTTATGTAATTATTCAATTTTATTTATATTGGATCGAAAATACTCTTTAATTATAAATTTATGCGTACTGCAATCAACCTTAAAATAATGGGGGTTAGTGTATCATACTTTGTTATGAAGTCAACTTTAAATCCTTCGTTATTGATGAACAAATGATTAAATTAAATTACTCTATGTATGCATTTTTAAATTATAAAAAAATAATATATAAACTATTAATATTTAGAGATCACAACTTGATTAAAAAAATACATCCTCAATCCTATTCGTTTTTTTATAAAGAGAGTTTGTTTTTTATTATCATATTTTATTAAAAAAAATATAAATTATTTATTCTATGGTATACTCTCTTTCTTCTTTATTAATCACATCTCTATAATTAAGGACTTTGAAGGATTACATTAATTTTTATTTGGGTTTCATAAACTTTAAATATTTTTATGTTAATTTTAAAATTAATTCGTGTAAAAAATAGTGGTCATCACACTTAATATGATGGAAAGAGAAAACCTGTTGGAGTCAAAAATAAAAAAGTGAGATAATATCTTAATTAATATTACATATAAATCTCCAAAAATTAGATCACAGTCCAGACTAATCTTAACCAAATATATATACTACTACCCAATATATATAGGAGGAAGTGGGTAACCGAATTAAAGGAGATGCTTGGGCAAATTAATAAATGCATGAAATTTAAAAAAGAAAAATCTTAAAAACATTCTCAAAGTTAACTAATTCGCTTGAATATCGGGTATATTTTTCAGAGTATAAGATTTACATGGATATTGTTAGTTGTATATAATACACACACTTAAACATTAATCTTCTTCCTCGTTGTGTTCTTCACTCATCCCACAACTTTTCATTTATCCGATCAACTACTATATATATCCCGTGCCAAATCGGCAGCAGTAAATCAGGGGCTTCACTTTGCAAATCATATATTAAAACTACGAACTACTACAATTTTCAATACTAAAATTCAGAGATGATAATGAGGAAGAAGAAAATGAAGAATATATAGGAAAAAAAAAAAGTAACGGTTCCTAAATTACAGAAATCAATCTAATGGATAACAATGAATGATAAAAAATCAAAGTACATAATTTAGCTGCAATTCCTAAATTACTAAATAAAAAAAATACAAACACAATTTTCTTTTCAATAATAAAAACAATTCCATACATAACATACAACAAATTGAACGGTCATGATATATAACTGAAAAAAAGATCAAAGGTTGATAATCTCTCCCTCCAAAACTATTTAAGGAAAATATTTTGCTATTATATATTTATGATTTATGATTGTTGTCATTTATTTTTGGAAAACTACCTTTCAGGTGCATTTTTTTAACACATGTTAGTGGGAAAATATAAATTACAATAATAATTATATTTGAGGTAATAGTGCAATTTTTTCGTTGAATTTATATTGTATTTATTGATGAATTTATGTATATTAATTACAATTTGTACATAAAAATAATTATAAAGTTGAATTTCGATTCCCACTATACTTGGTTTCTTTTGCACCCGTAAACAACTCATCCTTTTAACTTTCATTGTTCGAGCATGAGGCTACCTCTCTTCCTCCGTAATCTTTCTGGATAGAGTTTTAGGAATGAATTTTTCTAGAATATTTTGAGTTCCTAGTTACTAATTTGATCGTGTTTGAATTTATGGAAATTTGATTATGATGCTTGCAGTGTGCAAAAAATAACGGAAAGAATGTGGGGTAAAATTTAATTTGCAAATTGGATTATAATTAATTTTTATTCTAAAGGACAAAATTGTATTTTCACACTTTATCTCATGAATAATCTCATTCCACCAAATAACCATATTAAAATAATATACATCTCACTACTAAGTTTGTAAACGAATCAAACAATTTTGGTTTGATTTGATATTGATATTCGTATTCGAAATTTTATAATTAGAATTCAAGTACAAATAATTTGTTTGATTCGATCAGTTATAAAAATACAAATACAAAACTATGACATTCGATTCGTTATTCGTAAATATTAAGTTAAATATTCGGTTAAATTTAAATTATTTAATTATATAATAATAATAATAATAATAAATATAATAAATTTAAGCCCGTTATAATTATTTTAAGAATATTAATCACTTTATCCAACCGGTAGACTTTTAGATAAGTCTTTAATTTTATACTTTAAAAAATATTTAATAAAGTTTAATATTAAAAAAACCCTAATAAATTTAAAAAGAACCGCAGCTCTAGACTCTTCATTTGTTTATTAAATTAAAGTGTTCTTTCATGAATTTGATAATCAACTCTTTTTTTTTTATGTATTTGATTATGTTATGCAAAATTTTAAGTTGTGGTTTGGTCGTGAATTCGAACAATGACAATTTTGAAATGAATATTTGAATATTATTTGTTTGGAACATGTTTGAGAAAAATATCAATTCGAATATTTGATTGGAGTATTAGTATATTCTCTAATAATTTGATATGAGTTTCAAATAAAATATAAATCACATTTATTATTCGAAAAATATTCAATTCGAATTCGATATTCGAAATAATTTTACAAATACAAATTCAAAACAGTGGTATTCAACTCGATTCGTTTACAACCCTATTCACTATATGTCAAACACTCATAAATAATACATATCTCACCTTTTTTTTTTATTCTATGATAATCTCTATAAATGTATAGACTCTTATCTCGTTTTGTCTGCAAAATGGGGCCTTAAAAGAATAAAACTCAAATTCATTATCAATGTCAAATTGCAATTGTGTGAATTTTGTATTATAACTATGAATTAGACTTCTATATTTCTAAGTTCTATTCAATTAGAAAAATAAGACAAATTCATTATCAAATGTCAAATTGCAACTGTGTGAATTTTATATATTAATATATTTAGGTAAGGTATTTTGAGTTGAATATATCAAAATGCATATTAAAAAATAAGTTTGCGCATATTGCATGCGTGTACTCTAATAAAATCTAAACTATAAGGGGTCGTTTGGTTCGCTGGATTGGGTGGGACTAAAGTTTTAGTCCCACTCAATCCCATGTAATATTGTGTTTGGTTCGCAGGTTTATGGTACGGGATCAAATTGGGGTTCGAGTCATAAATCTACCTAATCCATCAAATGAAGGACTAAATAATCCCTTAGGGATGGTGGGACTCCATAGTCTCATGCTTTAAAAATGGTATACTGCACTTTAAACCCACTTAATCCTACAATCCAAACACACATTTCTCCTCAAATAATCTTATCTAATCCAATGCCATCTAATCCAATCCCATCTAATTGTAGAATTGTTTTTTTTATTGAATGATTAAGTGAATTTAAAGTGCAATATACCATTTTTTAAGAATGAGGCTATGAAGTCCCACCATCCCTATGAGATTATTTAGTCCCTCATTTGATGGATTAAGTAGGTTTATGACTCGGGACCCAATTTTATCACGAGTCGTAAACTTGCAAACCAAACGCAATATTACATGAGATTGAGTGGACTAAAACTTTAGTCTCACCCAATCCAGCGAACCAAACGACCCCTAAAATATTAAACTATTTCAATTTAATTTCAATTTGAGTAAAATTTGTTCATGTCCTACTTAGATGATCAATACTAAATAAATTTAAAGAACTATTAAAATTTGATAAATTAAACTTCAAACAACTCGAAGTAAATTTTGCCTCAATTTACAATCTCGATTATAATAGAAGATCACATCTAGGTAGCTTACGTACGTTACACTTGGGATGAAATAAAAACATTAATTTTAATTGACTTGAACGAATGCAATTTAATGGTAAATTAAGCCTAGCTTTTCACATCCCTTTCCATAAAGTACAAAAGGTGTGCCCCTCCAATTTCCAACTCCAAGAAAGAACATACAACACATTAGCAAAACTAGCTAGCATATGGTGGTACGCAATATTTGGAATTGTTTTTCTAAAAATGATCATATATTAATGTGACACTCGTTGTACTGACTTAAAACTATGATTTTATTAGTAACAATAATTATGTGAGGTCCGAATATAAAAATTTTCAACCAATGTATTATTTTGGGTTTTCAATATTTCATAATAAAAAAAATTATTAGGTAACTCGAACCCATAATCTCATGGTTATAATGACCTAATCACTTAAACTGTACCACTTAGATATAATATTTAATTGTAATATCAACTATTTATAAAAATATAATTATTTATTATCGCGAGTTTAACTGATTAATATTAGTGCAGAGTTTATGTGAAATAGTTGTAATTGTTTAGGAACTTATATGCCTTCTCAAAGTGTTAGATAAAATAATATATTATGTTGCATAAAATTTTAAAATAATCTCTTAATAACTTATAAGTTCCCAATGTATTAAGTTGAGATAATTCAACTTTTATATATATATATATATATATATATATATATATATATATATATATATATATAACACTTTATAAAATTTTGAAATAATTTATAAAATGTTAGAGTTTTTAAAATATTTAAAATAAATTTAGTCAAACAGGCACGCCTCAGGTTTTAATGGAAAAAAAATTATATTAAAAAAATAGATAAAATATGAATACTGTGGGATCTATTTAAAAATAAAGTAATTATCTTTTAGTATTATTCATTTCCATAAAAGGTACGAAAATAAATTTGGTGGATAGTCTAAAAAAAAAGTGAAAATACATTTGGTAACATATAGAGTAATATTTACATCATGTTTATATGTGATCTGAAATGACCTCACATTAGTGAGTGATATTTCTATTTTCTTTCCTAATATTTCATTCGTCTCATACTTGTTTGCTACTATTGTTTGCACTGGTTTTACGAAATATTTATTTATTAATATTTAAAGTGATAAAGTAGATATTTTTAAAAGTGTATGGAGAATATAATATTTAAAAGTATTATTTTTTTGTAAAAACGGATATAACAAACAAGTATAGAACATACTTTTTAACAATGTACTCCCTCCGTCCCGGAGAAACGTGTCCACTTTCCTTTTTAGTCCGTCCCAAATGAACTTGCACATCCTTTAAAAGGAAACATTGATTTGTGTGCACACTCACAAAAATATATACATATTTACCTATATGTCACTACTTTATTCAAAAAATGTTTTTTTCTTAAAAAGTGTGTCCCAGAGGTGTGCAAGTTTCTTCGGGACGGAGGTAGTATAAAATAAGTATAAGGCGAAGGGAGTAATAAATATACATCGGTGCATATGCATGACACATTGAACAACTAGATTCTACCTTTATCCATAATCTCAAAGTACTTATAACTTTGATTAAAACTAAAAAAAAGTAATAAAAAAAAAAAAAGATGAATCATCTAAAAGCTGTGAAGTCTAGGCCTGCGACTATGATTATTCTCTGATTCAGCACTTTTCCTTTTAATGATACTTCCACTTTCAATCTTAAAGAAGAAGAAAAAGAAGAGAGATTGAATTTTTTGGGAAATGGATATGGTGATAGCTAGGTGTATGGAATCTAACACAAAAAATTTATAACAAAATTGAATGTAATGAGTATCATTATTGTTGGTGTTTAATTGGTTGAATGAATAGTGTTTTATTTAAGAATATTGGTGCATGGCAGGGCAGGGCCCCCGATCCATGTTCGCCAATTAATGTCCAATTGCGATACAAAAATGAAATCATGGATGTGAAAGAGACCAAATCTCTCAAAATGGCATGTAAAAACAGACACACACGTGTTTCAGTGTATTTATATATATTAGTTTCAGTGTATTTGTATTAGTTTCCGTGCAGATCATTTATGTCATACTCATACTCATACATACATGTTTTAATATCAAGTTTTGTATCTCGTGTGTTAAGCATCATTAGTATTGCTATTGCATGATCTTTCGCACCACTCAATTATATATTAGGATAATTATATGATAAAGTATGTTGTGAAACAATTTAATTTATTGTGAATTTTTTGTATTTTCTAGTATCTTTAACAATATTAGTTGTTTTAAAAGTTATCAGTATTAATAATTAAAATAACTAATATTCTCTCTGTCTCAAATATAATTACAACATATTTGTTTGTCACCCTAAATTAAATTGAATTTAATTAATAAATATAAATTTAGTATTTGTAAAGTAATAACATAATATGTAAGTACATAAGTGTAGGGAAGATATAATTGTAAAAAACGATGTCGTTTGATTAGAATTTGTGAAAATATCGATTGAGCAAGGAGAATGGTAGTTTCGGTCAATAGCAATTAATTAAGTTTGAAATAGAGGAAGTACTATTTAGAGCTGTGCGGTAAAACTAATTTTTAAAATACTTATTCTAATTATATATATGCGACCATGACTCTTATATGTGAGGCTTTCTTTAGAAAAACTCGCAAAAGAAAAAAATATATAACTCGAGAATCAACTGAACATATATTGTTAGCTAGGTAATTAAATGAAAATAAAAGACTATATATATGTATAACACTAGCTAGCTATATATATGAAATAATTAAATTTCGCCTCCGTTTCAATTATATATATATATATAGGTTGATCTAGTTTTGTATGTATAGTGCATCATACAATTTAAGTGCATTTTTAAAACATCATCTACTGAAAAATTATAATCCTTTTTTTATTAAAAAAAACACCTATATTAAAATGCACTTAAAGTGAAAAATATGGATTAATTTTTCAGTGAAAACAATAGTGGTTTTTTAAAAATGCATCTGGTGCACAAAAGACTTGTTCATATAGATTTGTTTTCTTTTATGGTTGTCCCAATTATACAAGCTTGTTTCGATATTGTGTAAGTTTTCAAAATTCATTTACTAATATAACTCTGTATATTAATTATGTTGGACAGTGTAACACTTATGAATAGAATAATAGAAACTTTACTAATTATCTAATTTGTCTGGAAAAAAAAAAAAAAAGTACTATGTTTCATCAGTATGCATTGCATCAGTTTCTTGAATTGTTGATGAATTCGTTCACCTATATATATTTGTAAATGTCCACACGAATCCTTGTATCCCATTCTATGTATAATTTGAATAAATAAACTTACACATAGATATGAGGTGTATGCCAAATTAAGTAGCAAGATTTGGTACGTATTTCTTTGGAGATGCGTTGACAGTTTGTATCGTACTTAATTAATCTCAAAATAATAATGTGCCAAAATGTTTTTTTTTTCTCTCTATCTCGATGATCAAGCGATGGACAGTACTCTTTGTTTATTCATGTTATGAACAAAAACTCCTAATTTAACTTTTTAATATAAAAATGTTTTATTGTTGCATAAAACGTCAAAGATCAATTCCATGGTGTTATAAATTAATGTTAAACATATAGTTTGACATTTAACTTCAACACAATTTCTTGATTAATTTTACTAATACTATACTAATTTAATTAACTATATTTTCTAAATTGTGTGTTTTTTTTTATGGGGTTTAATTATACTTAGTGGGACCTTAGTTAGTCACGTCACTATAACTTTTTCTTCTTTATTTTCCCTTTTCCATTTCTCAAGTAATAAATTAAATTATGGACTAGGCAAAAAGGTCAATGCCAAACTTGATTAACCTTATCTTCACAAATGTTAGTTAAAATGGCATTTTCATTTATAATCCAGAAGGTGTTCTTGAAAGTAAGCAGTTGGCATGATTTAGATGTATCTTTGTTGAAGAAAACGTGTATACACATGACCATTTTGCAATTTAAATGTATTTTAAATGATACTAGTTCTTTTATTTTAAAAATAATCTTGTCTATATAATAATTCAATCACATGATTATGTTCGACTAATTAATTACTGACATACGTAACCAGCAAAATCCTTTGACAATGTTGTAAATAAATTTACCATTATTTTGATATCTTCGCATTTTTAATCCGGAATTTTTTCCATGACCATGCAATTTCACGCCAATAACAATTTTTTTTTGCTTAACAAGTTGCTCGAAATAGTTCAAAAAAAAAATGAAAAAGTTGTGTTTGATTTGACAACGCTATAATTAAAAAATCAAAGTTAAATTATAAAAATATCAACCGATTGTGATTCCTTTTCTATTTTTATGGTGATATTTTACCCACTTTTTTAAATGGTCATTGTACTAATTGAGTTGTTCAAATTTGCCAAAACTACTTAGTAGATTATAGAAATAATGCTATTACGTACGTACGTTATGCTATGCACAAAATTGTGCAAAAACAAGTCCCTATATATGCGCCTTTAGTCAACGCTTAAAATCGTGAAGACAACAAGCGAAAAGGTAATTTGATCACGCCATAACTTAATTAAATTTTCTTCTCTTATAGCCTACAGATAATAGATACAGTCAAATATTATATCATAATGTCCGTAACGTACAAATTCTACTTTTTAAATTTTAACCTCTTTTTTTCAGAATAGAAATAGAAATGAGAAAAGATTTTAATAGAAAAGACTAATTAATTATATGAAGTATTTTTTTTATACTCGGTATCTGGTCCAATGATCAACTAATTCGGGAGACTCATAACCCACCATCGATTAGCGGAGTTCTCATTTCAAGCTAGAGTTTTGCTTTGTATGGGCCGGCTCATTTAAGAAATTGATTGCGCCTTAGATTTTTAATTTCACTCATAAATCTCAAACCCTCACCACTAGACCCATCCTTGAGATTATTAATTATATAACGGAACTACCTCACGTAGAGTGAGCTTATCATTCATACATATGAATGAAGATTTAAAAAAATTAGCGTACATATCCCGTAAAAAATAAAAATAAAAATTAGCATACATATGGATTTTATCCGTTTTAACATCTACAATCCGTAATAAATTCGTTGAATTTTTTTTTTTTACTCCAACAATAATATGTTCTTATGATATATATCATGTAATTGATCTAAATGTTGGTTTAAATAATTGTGAATGCTCTTGCATGTTGAGTTATACAGTGTACCTGTATATTAACTTCACTAAATTAAGTAGTGATTGAGGTCACTAATTAAGACAGCACACTAGTTATTTTTTTTACCTGTATATTTACATTTAATTTTATTTGTAAATAATAAATAATTAGGGTTCTGATGTAAAAGAATTTCATCCCAACTAATTGTGCGTTGAATTCTCAATTTATCTTTTGGGAAGAAGACTTGTTGAATATACAAGTGATTTGAACTTAGGAGGTAAGTATAATTAGAAAAAAAAACTTTGATATTATAGAAGAATTTTATTACATCTAATTAAAAACTTAAATAAGTAGAAAAATGTGGAATCAATTTATTTACAGGATTTTGTAACATGATGATTAAATTCTTGTGAGCAAAGCAAGCTTAAGGGATGCAAACTGCAAGTTGGTGGTAAGACAAGAAACATAAGACCCGGTAACTCTTATGTCGTTTGATAGATTTCTTTATTTGTATTTTGGTGCTTGTTCGCAAAAGCTAGAATTACACATTGACCTAAACTAAAAACGTTATTCCTCAACAATAATAAATGTTTGACATTTCAAAAAGATTTGGCAGTTAGGTTAGGTATGTAATTTTCTCTTGATTAATACTCCCCCAAACCCCCACCCCCACCCCCACCCCCACCCCCCAAAATATATATATGTGTGCGCGCGCATAATTTATCTTTTACAATCATCTTTTTTCTTTGTCAGTCAAATATTATTTAATTATCTCACATATAGTTCATAACTTTACATTTACAAACAATCACTTAATTAATAAATGAAGCACACACTACAAAAAGATGCGGATCTGCGATCGATTTTTGGTCGCAAAACGAGATTAGCGACCGATTTCTGACTGATAAAAGTTGGTCGCTAAAACGACGGTAGCTAATAATCGTGACCGCCTTTAAAAATCGGTCGCCGATCAGAGACCGCCTCAGTGATCGCTAATGTTTAGAGACCGCCGCCGGTCAGTTGTTGACATGGCCGGGTCTGACCCGGTTGGGTCAGGTTTTTGCGACCGCTATTCAGGCGGTCGCTACTTTATTTTTGTAATAAAATAATTGTTTAATTTAAAATTTGCAATTAGCGACCGACATGTGGGCGGTCGCTAATCAACAAACATGTGAAAAAAAAATGGCTCAATGGATTCGAACCCGCGCCCATTGAGGCCAGGGTGGGGCGCGAACCACTGAGCCACTGTCCAATTAGCTCATATTAGGCGAGTCATATAGTGTATAAGCCTTTGTAAGGCTTGTAGAAATAAATGGACATATATGCGCCCAAGGGAAATCGAATCGGCGTGGATCACTAGGACACTTGCAATTATTGTTCGTTTTTATGCATTTAATTGTATATAACTTCAAATTGTGTCCCGTTTTTTTAAAATTCATCAAATTAATTTGTTTTTGTTTCTAATTCATTTATATATATATATATATATATATATATATATATATATATATATATATATTTACTAACTCTTTGTTTTAGTTTGTAAATTTAATATTTTAGACTAATATAAATTATTATTATTTTTCATTTTTTATTCATATAATTGTATATAACTCCAAATTGAGTCCCTTTTTTTAAAAAAAATTTATCAAATTAATTTCCTTTTGTTTCTATTTCATTTATATATATATATATACACACACTAACTTTTTCTTTATTTTGTAAATTTAATATTTTAGACTACAATGAATTATTAATTTATTCATTTTTTTATGCATTTAATTGTATATAACTCCAAATTGAGTTTCTTTTTTTTTTTAATTCATCAAATTAAATTCTTTTTTTTTTGTTTCTAGTTGATTTTTATAGATTCATACAATATATGCAAATCTATAATGATTCATACAAATTAATTATAAAATCATAATAAAAACATAACAGAAACATTAACATCAATTAAAAATATAAAATATTAAAAAAAAGACACAAATTTAATAAATTGTTTTTTTACTTCCTCTCTCCCTCCCCCCCCCCCCCTCTATCTTTCTTTCTCCGCCTACTCCTCATCACAGACGAAGAAGTTCACCTCCGGCTCGTTCTCCTCGTCATCCTCGTCACCTAACCCACTGGTTGCACTCTCTTCGTGCCCGCTTCCCCCGACATCAAGATCTGGTGGAGGTCGAGGTGGAGGGTTGAATCGCATATGTTGAGAGATGGTGGAACACTAGTTAAGAAGAGACTCGTTGTAGCTCATCAGGGTCTCCATCTTCATCCGGACGGCTCTCAGCTCACGCTCTACCTGAGAGGGAGCGGAGTCGATTGAGGAGGACAATCCACTGGGCTGGCGGTAGGATTGCAGGACGGTCTTACTGTAACCGCCCTGCCCAACGACATTTCCTTTCTTGACTCTGGCCACATCTAAATAGATGTGGTCCTCGTCAATCGGGGGAGGGTGGGGTTCTCCCTGATATCGTCGGTGGGAGCAACCTGCTGCGAGGCCTGGGCGAGACGATCCTTGAACCGGTTCTGAAATTATATAAATAAGATATAATTATAATTAAAATTTAAAATATACTTACGTGGATCTCGGTGGTGCGGGCGTAGGTAGACGTCCTAGTCTCCGGGTTCACTAGGTGAGAGATCTCCATCTGTTCATGGAGAGAGGGCTTTCGTCCGCTCTCTTTCTCCTGTTACGAACCAAATTCAATAGATATTTAAATATTAAACATTTAAAAATTTATTAATATTCAAATATAAATAAAAATTATGATACTTACAAAGGCGAGGGACTGCTCATAGATGGACCAGGATCCAGTCCGATGTCTGGCGACGCCGTGCCCTATTGGGTCCTTCAACCAGTTCTCATTGGCCTTTGTGGACTTGGCTTTGAATGCATCACTATTTCAGTGAGCAGCCAAAGCGTCCCAGACGGAACGTCCGTCTGGCCCTCGGCCCAACTTCAGTTGCTTCCCCTCGTCACACTGCTTCTTCAGATTGTAGATAATGTTTTTGTACCGCTCATGCACTTTCGCGCAGAACAAGCCGTACATAACACTATCATGGGCAGGGTTCCAGACGCACAACTTCTGCAATTAAATTAAAAATAAAATATTAACAAATAAATTCAAAATAAAATATTAAAAATTAAAATCATAATAAATATACCTTGAACTCCTCGAAGTAGTCCATCCTCATTCGCTCGGACACCATGGACCATGAGGAGGCACCAACCTCGAACGGGATCTTCTTAATGGTCTTTGAGACGCAAGAGCCAGTCTCATGGTCTGGAAGCATACTGTGACATCAATCTAAAAATTCAAGTTAATATTAATAATTAATATTAATGAATATAATTACATGTTGTCGCGAGGAACAACAGTGAGACGGCTATCCAACGCAGGATGCTGTCGTGAAGCCAAAGATTCGGCTACTGAAGCAGAGCCGGCAGCAACACTAGACTGCTGTGAAGAGAATGGTGTCATCTCTGGGACCCATCTAACCTCCGGGATCTCCGGTCTCAACAACCCCGACCTCCTCTTACCCCTCCCCCGACCCCGACCTTGACCCCTACTCTGATCAGTGTTATCTAGAGGGCTCATCTGTAATAATTATAAATTGAACAGATCAGCATACCATATTATATTTATACACATTCAACTAAATTTATACCTACATATATCTGTTGTAAATAAGTGCGTAAAATAAAAGATGAGATTTGTTCACCCAATTCGTCGAGAACGACTACGTCTGGGGGCGAGCCAAGCCATGAGTTTCACTAATGTTCTTATGTATGAGTGTTTACAATTCTGAGTACAATGGTATATTTATAAGAGTAAAACTTAGTCTAAGATATGAAGCCCATTGGGTTATTGGTCCATTAGTAATGTCCACGTCAAATCTTCTAGATTTGGAATAATAAATCTTCTAGATTTATAACACTCTCCCTTGGACATTACGACATAACATAAATGTCTTGTCATAAAAACTCCACGTGCTAGGTATCGGCCAAATAATAAATTAGGGAGGAATGTTACTGATCTTCCAGATCAAATCTTCTAGATTTGCTTCGGGGTTACCGCTCCCCCTGAAGACAACAACAATTTGAGTCTTTGCATCCCAATACCACGAACGTACTTTTCAAAAGTAGACGTAGGTAAGGACTTAGTGAACAGATCTACTAGATTGTCACTAGATTGCACCTTTTGAATGATAATCACATCACTCTTCTGGAGTTCGTATGGGTAGAAAAACTTAGGTGAAATATATTTCGTCAGGTTTCCCTTAACGTACCCATTACTCATTTGTGCGATGCAAGCTGCGTTGTCTTCAAATATAACGGTGGGAGGTGTATTGCCTTTAGCGATACCACACGAGTCACCAATGTGTTTTACCAAGGACCTTAACCAAACACATTCTCGTGCGGCTTCAAATAAAGTTATTATCTCTGAGTGGTTTGAAGACGTGGTAACCATAGTTTGTTTAACCGATCTCCATGAGATCGCGGTACCACCACAGAAAAAACATAACCAATCTGGGATATGGCGTTGTGGGGATCAGACAAATAGCCAGCATCCGCATAACCTACTAAGGTTTTGTCTTGGTTCTTACGGTAAAATGGTCCAAGATCTTGAGACCCTTGGAGGTACCTTAGAACATGCTTAACACCATTCCAATGTCTCCTTGTAGGAGAAGCGCTATGTCTCGCAAGCAAATTGACAGCAAATGCAATGTCTGACCGAGTGCAATTTGCGAGATAGAGCAATACTCCAACAGCACTAAGATAAGGAGCTTCTGGCCCCAGAATTTCTTCTGAATCTTCTTTTGACCTAAATGGGTCCTTATCCACTTCGAGGGATCGAACAACCATAGGGGTGCTAAGTGGATGAGATTTATCCATGTGAAATCTCTCAAATACCTTCTTCGTGTAGGTCAACTGATGTATAAGAATGTCTTCTGGGAGATGCTCGATCTGCAGGCCAAGGCAGTACTTGGTTTTACCCAAGGCTTTCATTTCGAATTCGGCTTTCAAGATTGAACTGGCTTCTTCAATCTCTTTGCATGTTCCGATTATGTTCAGGTCATCAACATAGACGGATATGATGCAAAAATCATTTTGCAATTTCTTCGTGAATACGCATGGGAAAGCTTTATCGAATTTGTATCCCTTCTTCTGAAGGAATTCACTAAGTCGGTTGTACCACATGAGGCCCGATTACTTTAGGTCATACAATGATTTCTGCAGTTTTATACTATACATACTGCGATTTTCACCATCCCTCATCTGAGGAATGTCAAATCCATCGGGGATTTTCATATAAATGTCGGCATCTAGTGATCCGTATAAGTATGCGGTTACTACATCTATTAATCTCATTTGGAGATTTATTTTAACTGTCAAAGATATCAAGTAGCGGAAACGTTATTGAGTCCATGACGGGAGAATAGTTTTGATCGAAATTAATCTCGGGTCTCTGCGAAAACCCTTGAGCTACAAGCCTCGCTTTATATCTCTCCACAGTATTGTTCTCATTTCATTTTCATACAAATATCCATTTATATCATGCAGGGATAGCGCGTGTAGGTGTACAAACGATAGAGCCAAATACTTGTCTTTTGTTAAGCGATGTGAGCTCTACTTCAATTGCCTCTTTCCATTTAAGCCAATCGGAGCACTTCCGGCACTCGGCGATGGTTTTAGGTTTTGGATCTAGATCATTATTTATAATGGAAAGAGCAATTGTCGCTGTAAATGTGTCGTCGACGACAGTAATATTTCTATTATATGTTTCTCTCGTATCTATGAAATTCATAGAGACTTCGACATTTACGTCAACCAGAACTTCCTTATTTCCCAGTGTATCTGGGTCTGGTCGTTCCGCGGTCCTAGTGCATTGAATATTTTGTACACGTGCTTCATCACTAGGACGCTCATCTCCTAGAGACTTTGAGTTATCTAGACGAATCTCTTCTAGAGATTTTACATTCGGCTGACCAGTTTTGCTAGCTTTTCGTTTAGGTGTATTACTATCTCTTGAGGGTCCTTTACGCTTCTGGCGTGTGGGGGCATGAGTACTTGTTTTGCTTGGGACCTCACCCTTTGGGGAGCATTTACTGCATGTATATGCGATTTAGTTACACCTCTATGGATAGTGAACGCATCTGGCAGATTGTTTGCTAAATTTTGCAAGTTAATGATCTTCTGAACTTCCAGTTCAGATTGAATAGTGCGTGGATTTAGATACTGAAGGTCACGTACGTTCCACGTAAGCTCTCGGTATTCATTCAATTTTATATTCGGATCTCTCCCTAATGTCGGGAAGTGATCTTCATCGAACGTGTAATCAGCAAACCGGGCCGTTAATTAATCTCCGGACAAAGGCTCGAGGTATTTCATGATGGATGGAGAGTTGAATCCAACGTAAATACCGAGTTTCCTTTGTGGGCCCAAAGAGGTCCGCTTCGGTAATGTTATCGGAACATATACCGCACATCCGAAAATACGCAGATGGGAAATGCTAGGTTCTTTCACACGCACTAGTTGTAGGGGGGAATGATCATTATATACAGTTGGACATATTTGTATCAAGTGCGATGCATGTAGAACTGCATGCCCCCAGCATGAAGTGGGTAGTTTAGGATTCATAAGCAATGGTCTTGCGATAAGTTTGATATGTTTTATTAGCGCCTCAGCAAGACCATTTTGGGTATGGACGTAGGGGACCGAATGATCCACTTTAATTCCCAGGGCCATACAGTAATCTGTAATGGCCTTTGAGCTAAACTCAGCAGCATTATCCATGCGAATCGACTTAATTGGATAATCCGGGAATTGAGTTCTAAGTTCGATAGTTTTCGCAATGAGCTTCGCAAAGGCTTGATTGCGGATGGACAGCAAACAGACATATGTCCACCTAGTGGAGGCATCAATAAGGACCATGAAATAACGAAATGGTCCTGATGCTGGGTGAATCGGTCCGCAAATGTCTCCTTGAATTCGCTCAAGGAAAATCGGAGACTCTAGTCCAACCTTAGTGCGCGACGGGCGTACTATTAACTTACCCTTAGAATATGCATCACAAATGAATTCATCAACATGAGGGATTCTATTATTCGAAATATTATGACCAATTAAATTAGATAGAATCCTACGTATCATAGTTTGTCCTGGATGACCTAACCGCTGATGCCACAATTTAAAAGAATTCGGGTCATGGAATTTCATACTCATAGCTAGATGGATATTAGACGGCCGGATGTAGGAATAGTACAATCCGGAGGAGAATGAAGAAAGTTTTTCTATAACTTATTTACAATTACCTCGAGTAATAGTCATCAAAAGGTATTCGTTATTGTTCTCAATTTCAGTTTCAATATGATATCCATTTATCCTAATGTCTCTTAAAATGAGTAGGGTACGCTTAGATTGTTGAAACAATAAAGCATTATCAATTATGAGTTCGGTACCCATGGGGAGGACAATGGAAGCTCTTCCGGAGCCTACTATCAACGTACTATCATTGGCTATTGTAGTTATAACCCCCTTACGTTCTATCAAGTTATGAAAATACTTCCTATCTTTTAGGATTCTATGTGTGGTGGCGCTATCTACCAAACATAAATCACTATGTGCGTCCATCATGCAAGAGGAAATAGCCCAAACCTAATAGCAGATATGTTTACAAGCCATGGATGAGAACATCAATATCCAAATAAATGTAATGGACAGCGATTTAAGGTAAACACATCAAAGCTAATATAATAGTATCATCCATAAAATAAAATAAAGTATATGAAAGAAAGGATCCAAAACATGAAATTGTCTTATTCCAAAAAAAAAAAAGTACTAAAGTACTAAATTAATCAAATACGCAAATCACTCATCATCTCCAAAGTCCTTAAGCCCAATGCCTATAGGATCGACGTTGTCTTGGTCAGGGCCTGCTTCAGGCAGGCTGGCATGGTGAGATTCAACTCTAGGAGCCTTCCCCTTATCGTTCTTCTGCTGCTTTTGGTAAGCCTCAACCAAGTGTTTAGGAGTGCGACACGTGCGAGACCAATGGCCTTTGCATCTGCATCTGTAGCAGGACTGCTCAATCTTATCTTAATTGCTAGATTTTTTAGTAGTGGGATTCGTGTTAGGTGCAGCATTTCCACGAGCCTGGGCTTGATTGTTATTCAAGGTACCTGGACCACCGGACTTACTACGACCTCGGCCTTTGCTACGAGTTCGTTTACTTCCTCTCCCCCTTCCACGCTTGCGACCACTTGTGCTACCTTGAGCTATAGCATGTGCTTCTAGCACAGCTTTTGAGCCAACCGGTCTCGAGTTATGATTCTGCATAAGGAGTTGGTTGTATTTTTCTGCCACTAGAAGTGCAGAAATTAGCTCAGAGTGTACAGTGTAGTTCTTAGCCATATACTACTGCTGGAGTACAAGGTTGCTGGCGTGGAAAGTCGACAAAGTCTTCTGGATTAAGTCGTCCTCAGTTACAATTTGCTTGCATAACTTTAACTGGGATACAATACAATGTAGGGCTGAGTTGTACTCCGTTACTGACTTAAAGTCTTGAAAATGGAGGTTCAACCAATCGTATTGAGCCTGAGTGAGGAGTATGTCATTTTGTTGTTGGAAACGGTCCTTCAGGGACTTCCACAACGTTCCGGGGTCTCTCTCAGTTAGATATTCATTTTTCAGGTCCTGATTAAGATGATTTCTGAGAAAAATCAGAGCTTTCGCCTTCTGGACGTCAGTTGATTTTGAATCACCGACAATAGCACCCCTTAGGTTGGTTGAGGCTAGATGTATCTCAACATCTAGCGCCCATGTCAAGTAGTTACTACCATCGAGAGCAAGCTCAGCGAATTCTCTTTTGGTAATATCAGAAATGATTCACTACAATTATTAAAGTGACATGGTAAGAGGCGTGACCAAATTTATTGACAACGGAGAATCAAGGATTTATTTGATTATTCTAGAGCACATAGAGGCAAGAATTGGGCGGGGGCTACCCAAAACATAAATTACGGTCCGACAAGTACCGGGCGCCGCCTACCCGGGCATGATATGCGGACTATAAATAATAAACTATGTGCGGGAGTAATAATGCATTAAATCATAAAGACATGAATATGTAACAAATATTCACATATAATTCCTTGAGAATTAATCCGTGAAAATAATTTCAAAGAAAATTTCAGATTTAATAAACATGCAAATTTAACTTTCTAAATATTTCATGTATATTAATGAAATTTAACGAAATATTTTCAGGATTTTAAATTAAAATTAATTAGAATTTTGTGACGCCAAAAACAAGCCCAGTGGGTTAGGGAATCACAAAATTTGGGGGGGGGGGGGGAACATCTCCGCGTGCTACAACGAACGCATGCGGGAGACGACGGAAGTCAAAACACGAGGAGGGGAAAAATCACGGCCAGTCGCAGCTTGTAGGCGCGACTGTCGTGGGTGATCGCATCCCTAAGGCGCGACTCTCACCCCCGATCGCATCCTCTATGCGCGATTGGGATTGATTTTCCTGGTGATTCCCGCGGGCGCATCGCGGGCAGCGCGAAGGTGGTGCATCGCCTCAACATCGCGCACAGAGGTGCACGGAGGCGGCGATGGGGGCGCGACAGGCGGCGCCTGGAGGCTGCTTCGGGCAGCGGGTCATCGCGCATGGCGGCGCTGTGCGAGCGAAGGGCGGCGGCGCAGCGGGAGGCGACGTTGTGCACTGCTGCGCGCTCGACGGCTTTGGGCCGGAGCTTACGCGGCAGCGCGGCGGAGAGCAGCGGCGAGGGGGGCGAGCGCGTAGCGTGTGCGAGGGCGGCGGCAGCTGCTGGGCCGCGGGGTGCACGGTGGTGCCAGGCGGCATTACGTGCGGTGGCGGCGCTGTTGGGCCGCGATGCGTGCGCGGCGGCGCTGCTCCCTGGGGCGGCGGTCGTGCGTCCTAGTGAGCTGCTGACGGGAGGCGGTCGTTCGTCTTCGGGCGGCGGCCGTTGCTCGTTCGATTCTTAATTCGAAATTAATCCAATTTAAAACACGGTTTGATTCAATTAATTGCAAGAATAAAAACAAATCGAATTAATAATTCTAGAGCATATAAATCATGTAACGAATGGATCAAATAATTCGGTACGGGGATTAATTCATATGATTTGTAGAGAATTAATTTTAGGGCGTACTGTTTAGTCTCGGGCAGAGTCTCGTGCTTATAACGTGTTGTAAATAAGTGCGTAAAATAAAAGACGAGATTTGTTCATCCAGTTCATCGAGAACGACTACGTCTGGGGGCGAGCCAAGCCAGGAGTTTCACTAATGTTCTTGTGTATGAGTGTTTACAATTCTGAGTACAATGGTATATTTATAAGAGTAAAACCCTAGTCTAAGATATGAAGCTCATTGGGTTATTGGTCCATTAGTAATGTCCACATCAAATCTTCTAGATTTGGGATAATAAATCATCTATATTTACAACAATATCAATCAACTAAATTCTAAATATACCTATATATACATATGTATCATACATATGTATATCAATCAACTAAATTCATATATACCTATGTATACCAATCAACTAAATTCATACATATGTATATCAATCAACTAAATTCATACCTACGTATATCAATCAACTAAATTCATACCTAAGAATATCAATCAATTAAATATATATCAATCAACATGTAAAGATATATATATTTCTAAACTAACATACCAACTAAATATAATACTTACGGTTATTGTGTAGACATATATATACAAACACATATATATAAATACTAAACATATATATACATGATTTAAAAATATATATACAAACATATAAATACATATATATATATATATATATATAAATCCTATAAACATATATATAAATCCTACACACATGATTATACAAACATATATACAAACATATTATTATATATATAAAAATATGATATATAAATCCTATAAATATACATATAAATCCTACAAACATATACTCCCTCCGATTCAAAATGTTTGATGTTTTAGGATTTGTTGTGAGAATTAAGAAGTTGTGTATAATGACTATTATACCCTTATGGTATATTGATTGAATATAGATTAATGGAAGGTCAACTAGTTTATTTATGGTGTAAAATTATTAAAAGGAAAGAAGAAACTATGAGTGATATTTTAGGGGGATTTAAATAGGGGCATAATAGAAAAATAAGGTGCAAAATACCCTAAAACATCAAATATTTTGAAACAAAATAAACACTCTAAAACATCAAACATTTTGAATCGGAGGAAGTATATACAAACACATATATATATAAATCCTACAAACATATATATATATGTACAAATCCTGCAAACAAAGATATATATAAATTCTACAAACATAATAAACGGTTAAAATTTAAAAAACTAACGATTATTGTGTAGACAGGGAAGCAACGAGTGATTTAACCAGAACGGATTGCTCGACGTAGGCGGCGGCGGTGTAAATTTAGGTGTGTGGGAGAAATAGCGTAGGGATTCAAACCTAAAAAGGGTAAAAAAAAATTAGCGACCGCCTATATCGGTCGCTAATCACAGATTTTACTAGTCCCGATTGACCAATCTTAGGATTAGAGATCGCCTTAGGCGGCCGGCAACGGCGCCATCCATTGACTTGAAGCGATTTTACTAACTTCTACTAGTCGCTTACCCGCAAGCGGACGGGTTCACTGTAGTAAGAGTAAGTATAATGGCCAAGTATTATCGAACCCACGGGATAGTGTATATGCGAATAGATCCCTGAAGATCCACGCGTCGTAGTTAATATGAGTAACGTGTTTTTGGATTTTTTGAAAAATTATTAATTTGAAACTAAATTAAACTACTTAATCTAAAGAACAAATTAAACGAATTAACTAAGGGTGTTTTTCTAATGATGAGTGATGATGATGCTCAGGATAGGAATCCCTACGTATACTAACGGAGCAGGTACATAATCAGAATAACTGTGACAAACAAGAATTAACCTAAGTCTAAGAATGCAAGGTGAAAGCTCAAGATTCTAAACCCTAATACTTTATCCTAACACTCGACTCCACTAATCCACTAACAAGTTAATGGACTGTGCTCAATTAATGAGACCCTAATTTAACTAAGGTGATGCGGTCGTCCTCTTTCGCTAAACCGGTAGATGAATTAACCTTTCCTAAACCTTCTCGTTAAGACTACTAATTGTTATTGAGTGATGCGGTCGTCCTCTCTCTAACACTTTCGTACTAAATTCAAAAGTAAAGTTCAAATTAATTATAAGAATTCATTAACCAAGAGAATTAAAACCTAACGTCACGAGTTACTCTAATTATGTACCCACAACCTACTTCTACGAGTTCATCCTACCCTAAGCATGCAAGGATTTTAGCTAGACATGACGTTAACAAACACAAAAGCAATATAAGAAACAACGAACATAAACATAATGAATTGAAGAACGATAATATGAAACATGAACTAGGGTTTAAAGAAATAAAAACTAAGAACTGAAATTTGAATTGATAAAAACGAAGTTTAAAGCGTTAAAAGTAATCGAGCTAATTAAAAGGAACTAAGAAACTAAAAGAAACTAAAAATTCGTATACAAAACCTCAACAAAACGTAAATAAAGCTTGTTCCTCTCCTTCCTCTCCAAAAACTAAGTCTAAAATTATTTCTAAAGTTCGGGAATTCTTCAAAACGTGTTTGGAAGAGGTATATATAGGCACGGGTCGAAACGGGAGTTAATGGGCCGAAAATACGCATCCGGAGGCGAAAATACGTGGTTGCTCGAGCAAAACGCTCGAGTGGTCCCGCTCGAGTAGTGTAGCTCGAATGACACAATCGCTCGAGCGGTTCCGCTCGAGCCGGTCGAGCGCTGAAATTACACTGTATGTTTTGGGCGCTCGAGCAATTCGCTCGAGCGGTGGCGCTCGAGCTAGTCACTCGAGTGACTTCCAACTCATCCAACTAATACTTTTCCTCGTCCGCACTAATACCAATCGTATTTCTTCAATATCTTCTCATCCGGGCATCCGTTTGAGTCGATTCAAAGTCCTACGAACTCCGTTTTTCGTCCTCTATTCACCTATGAGCATCAAAGAGACAAATTCATCAATGTATAGAAATAATGCTCAATTGACTCTAAAAACTCAATAAATTCGACCAAAACTAAGCCGTTTCTAGCTACGAATCATGACAATCTCACGCCTAATCAGGCGGTCGCTAAGTTATCGGCATTAATGACCATCAACTGTTTCCAAGAACGGGTCAAACTTACCAATCTGCAATTGCCAACAGGTGGTCGCTGATCTAGTGGTTAAAATTATTGGTCAATTTTGACAGACCTTTGAGTTTAGCGGCCGCCTTAGCAGTCGTTAATTATGTTTCATTAGTGACCGTCAGTCATCGACGGTCGCTAATTGTTCGATTTAGAGACCGGTTTTCTAGGCGGTCGCAATTTTTTTTTACTTTGAAACCACGGGTCTATTTCGGTCGCTGATCGGTCGCTAATACATGATTTAGAGACCGACATTTTGGCGGTTGCTAAAATCGGTCGCAAAAATGCAAGTTTTTTTGTAGTGACATAATACCTCAAAATATATTTATTTTATCTTTTTTTTTTTAACCAGTTAAATGTCAATGTATATACTTTTAATGGACAGATAGGGTAAGGAATTTAGGTGAAGTAACTATATAACACTACAAGAAATTCGCGTTTTACCAACAGATTTTAGAAACGGATACGAATCTGTTGATATTTACCAACGGATTTGCAACATATCCTTCCTCAACAAATTATCAACACTTTAGTGACAGATTACCTACACATTTTTCCAACCAACACCATTCCGTTAGTAATCAGTTGATAATTTTTCAACCAAAATTATTCTATTAATAATTCGTTGATATTTGATTGATAAAATATATTATTTATTTTTCACAACAAATTAATAACGGAATTTGGTACCAACAGAAAATTATCGCTGGTAAACAAAATTACTTTTTGTCAACACAAATCTCTATCAATAATTAACTTATCCAGTAATTAGTTAATATTTAACTTATGAAATTCAATGTATATTTTAACAACAGACTAGTAATGGAATTTTATACTAAAAGAAAATATATGTTGCTAAATAAATTTTGAATTAACATTTTCTTTTATTATTGGAATAAAAGGAGTCTTCATCCTAAACTTCATGTCATGAACCCTAGCATAATGCCAAATTCAAACTTTTCTTCCCCTGCTGCCGCACCACCGGACAACCCTGGACCGCCGTGCAGCCGTACGACCGCACGATACTGACCGCGGCGCCACCACACCACCCGTGCCACGCCGGTTGCAGAATTCCTAAATTCAACTTGTATGGTACTTTCTTATAAATATCTAAGTGGGCTCTACTTTTCTCTTCTTCTTTCAGTTCTTCCTTTCTAGTCAAGCGAAGCTGTAAAGGTTTACTAGCATTGGATCTGCACTTGAGCAGTTTGAATTACTCTTCAAATCACCCAACCTTTGAAGCAGCACGGTGAACCTTCAAACTCACTATTTCTCGAATTGGAACGACGATGAGGAGAGACACGGAAACAAATCCTACGGGAAATTCTTTGATTATCCAATTAATATAAGAATCACTATCACTTTTCATGTATGGTGTTTTTCAAATTTTCAATTATCAAACACTTGGTGTGCCAAAAAATGTGATCTAGCTACACCTTTTAGCCTGTAAATGTATGAGAACCTTACATTGTATAACAATGATTTCTATGTATATATTGCTAATTTATTATTTTTTTGTAGTTATGTTACACATATAGGGGCAATTGAATTATTGTTCATTTCATATGCTTGATAATTTAGCATATGCTTGAGATGTGCTGATATTATTATGCCTAAGATATTTGTTTCTTTGCTGAAAATTTTCTAAGAATATGTTGAAGAATCTGCTACTGAGATGGAACTCTACGTGCTAGATGAGAAATTATGCGTATGGATTTGGAATTAGGAAGCCTTGCTTAGGCAGAATTAGTAAAAGTGTTGAAAAAATTGTATGTTGTTGTTCCTAAGCAGCTTGAGAATTGAATTTATTTTATGAGTTTATTTGATGGAGAGGCAAAAGTATTTGTATATGTATATGTGGTTGCGAATGAATGATAAGTTACATAAGTTAAACCAAACATGACTACTGTTTGCTGCTATATATTTGCATTTATGCCAATAAAAATAATTATAATTGGGCACATTTAGTTGCCTTAGTGATCTTCTTATTTGATACTACAGTACTTTGGAAGTCAAGACCTTAATGAACCTGGTTTTGCATTTTTGTCTATCATTCGCTTAAAATCTCTGCATTTGAGTTGGTCCTGCATGAAGATTCGTAATATTACTACTTTGATTATCTATGCGTATAATTAATTAGAAATATTTTGCACAAGTGTTTTTGAGAATGGTGGTTCTGGTCTTTACAGGTGTTTTATTAATTTACTGCCTAATATTATATCTGCCAACTGATGGAAACATCTACTTCTCTGGATTAGATTTGAAATTTTCCTTAGCTTACCCATGTACCCCTGCCTTATTGAAGATAAAGAGAGTTTTTGTATATGTGTATATCTTTTGTATAGTTTAGTATCCCACATTGGTTATTCACTAGATGATTTATACTCTGTACTTGTATATATCCTTATAGTTCTCAGTGGAATAAATATCTTTGACTTATTCCTATTATGGTAACCAGAGCATAATTGGCAAAAAGCCTCAACACGATCCTTTTTCCCTTTATTTCGGCCGTGATCTTTTTTTTTCTTTTTTTCTCATAGTTGTGATCTATTTTCCATATATCACCGCCCACCAAATCATACAACCTATTCCATACTTATCACCAGCCAATCAATCATCCCATCTCTTCCCTAATTATCACCTGCCATTAATTCCCATCTTTTATTCAATCTCACGGTCCTCACCAAAGCCATACATCAATTATGTAGATCACAAAAATTAACCATCGCAGTTACTGTATTTTCGGCCGCTGCCCTCTCCTATACTACCGCCTCACGCACACTACCACCTCACGTCATTCAATATGTCGTCTCCTGTGTCCTCACCGGTTCACAGCTCCGGCTCAATCGTTCCACCGCCAGCTCCGGGGGGTGTACCGCCTCTGGTCGCCTTCAACACGGCGTCCCAGGTGCCCCTCAAACTCGACTCTGATAACTACCTATCATGGAGTTTTCAACTCCGCACTCTTCTCACCGGGTATAATCTTTTCCGTTTTGTTGATGGTTCATACCCTTGTCCCACCGCTACCATTACGGTTGGTACTAAAACTGATCCCAATCCACTTTATACTTATTGGGTACGTCAAGATCAATTGATCTTGAGTACTATTATTGGATCTCTCACTCCGAATCAGATCCCGTTTATTTCTACTGCTACTAATTCCTTTCAGGCTTGGACAACCTTTGCCACCATCTATGGCAACTCTACGCGAGGGCGCATCCTTGCCCTCAAAAATAAGATTCTTCATCCTGTCAAGGGCACTCGTTCCATTACCAAGTACATGCTTGACATTAAGGTGGTGGTTGATGTGTTGTCTCTTATTGGTGTTGCAACCGACCCGGAGGATCTCGTGCTCAAAGTCCTTAATGGACTATATGATTCATTTAAGGAACTTGGCCTTGCTATTCAAGCATGCGAAAGTACGATCACTTTCACTGAACTCCATGAAAAACTACTCAGTTTGGAGGCACAACTAGCAGCCCGTCCGTCACTCACTAGTGCTGCTCCCTCGACGGCCTTCTCGGCCTCATCTACTCACCGTCGGCAGCCTTCCAGCAGTGGCAAGCCGTCCTTCCAGCAACAACAGCAACGGCATGCACCGGCTTCTCGGTGCCTGTCTCTCGGTTCGGTGCCTGTCTCTCGGTTCGGCCATGCTTCTGGCCAACAATCTCCTCATGTTGGCTTTCGACCTACAGGCTATCAAGGCAAGTGTCAGTATTGTGGTAGTCATGGTCACTCGGCCCGTCGTCCGGATATTCAGTCTGCGCTTCCAACGTTTCAACCTGCTCATCGGTCATCACCTCCAGCTTACTCATCTCCTTCCGCATAGACGGCGACCTCTGCACTCTCTAATGTGGGGTGGATTCTGGACTCTGGCGCCTCGCACCATATTACGACAGATTTAGCGAATTTGTCCCTTCATGCCCCTTACAGTGGCACTGAAGATGTTGTAGTCGGTGATGGTAAAAACTTACCTATTACTCATACTGGAAGTTTGTTTTTCAATAATTTAAATTCTCTTGTATTTCTAGAAACACTGCTAGTTCCGGAGATGTCGAAGAATTTAATATCTGTGGCTATGCTATGCAAGCATAATAATGTAGAGGTTTTGTTTTCTGCTTCTGCGTTTCAGGTGAAGGACTGTCGTACGGGGGGCATTCTTCTTTAGGGACCCCGCGTTATTGGGTTATACATGTGGCCTGATGATGTTCGGTTGTCCTCCAGTCCTTCTGCTCTTATCTCGGTTAGACAACCCACACCTATCTGGCATGCGAGACTTGGTCATCCTTCCCCCAAGATTCTTGATTTTGCTTTATCTAGTAATAACTTAGAATTCAATAAACATCGTGATTTCAGTTGTGATTCTTGTAAGTGCATTAAGAGTCATAAACAACCGTTTCATGAGTCTTCTTTAACTTCTAGTATGCCATTGCAGTTGTTATTTTCTGATGTTTGGACATCTCCTGTTCTGTCTCATGATGGGTACAAATATTATGTTGTGTTTGTTGATCATTTTACAAAGTATGTCTGGCTTTATCCACTTAAACATAAATCTGATGTTTTGCCTACATTTATTGCGTTTAAAGCCTTGGTGGAAAATTTTCTTAAAACCAAAATCACTACACTCTATACTGATAATGGGGGGGAATTTATTGCTCTTCGTCCTTTTTTGTCTACTCATGATATTACACATCTCACTACTCCACCTCACACCCCTGAACACAATGGTGCTTCTGAGCGTCGCCATCGTCATATTGTTGATACTGGCTTAGCTCTTCAGCATCAAGCCTCTATGCCCCTCACATACTGGCCTTACGTTATTTCCACAGCTACCTACCTCATAAATCGTCTACCCAAGGTTGATCTTGATATGGTCTCTTCTTATGAGAAATTATTTCAAATCCCGCCTAACTTCACCAAACTTAGGGTCTTTGGGTGTAAATGCTTTCCTTGGCTGAGACCTTATTCATCTCATAAGCTTGAAAATCGTTCTCACCCTTGTGTCTTTGTAGGCTACTCTCTTACCCAAAGTGCATATCTCTGTCTTGATCGCTCTTCCAATAAACTCTACATATCTAGACATGTGGAGTTTGTTGAAAGTGCATTTCCCTTTACTGAACCCCTCCCTTCCACATACTCTCATATCCCAAGCCATGCTGCAGATGTTGAACCTATTCCTACACCTCCAGTGCCTGTTTTTCTTCCATCATCTCCTGCGCCACAAATATTATCTTCGCCCCCCCCCCCCCCCCCCCCGACAGGCTTCTTCACCACTGCTGCCGCCACCAGCTCCGCCATTACCTCCTCAGTCTACTCATCGGATGGTAACACGTTCTAAGAACAATATTGTTAAGCCTAATCCAAAATATTGTCTCACCTCAACTCTCTCTGCAGAGGTTGAGCCTACTACTGTTTCACAGGCCCTTGCTACTCCTAAGTGGTGTTCTGCAATGTCATCAGAATTCACAGCATTGCTCAAGAATGGTACCTGGGATCTTATCCCTCCTGCTCCATCCCAGAATACCATTGGGTGCAAATGGGTCTTTCGTATTAAACGAAAACCTGATAGTTCTATTGATAAGTACAAAGCTCGGCTTGTTGCTAAAGGTTTCCACCAACGTCCTGGTGTTGATTACTCTGAAACCTTTAGTCCATTTGTTAAACCTGCTACGGTCAGGATTGTTCTTAGCATTGCTGTCTCCCGAAATTGGCCTCTTCGCCAGTTTGATGTCAATAATGCCTTCCTTCATGGTACTCTTCCTGATGAAGTTTACATGTCTCAACCGCCGGGTTTCTCAGATCCGAATCATCCATCGTTTGTATGCAAATTACGCAAGTCAATTTATGGATTGAAACAAGCACCTCGTACCTGGTATAATGCGCTCCGATCCTTTTTAAGCTCTGTGGGCTTCATTTGCACCAAGTCTGATGAATCACTCTTTGTCTACAACCAAAGTGGTGTTACTGCTTATTTTTTTATTTATGTGGATAATCTCATTCTCACAGGTAATGATCATCGATTCATCTCTCGTGTTATCTCAGACTTGGGGTCACACTTCTCTGTTAAAGATCTGGGAGACCTTTCTTACTTCTTAGGAGTAGAAGTTCTTCGCACGTCGTCATCTTGTTTCTTATCTCAACGCAAGTATATCACTGATCTACTTGCCAAACATAATATGCTTGGAGCTAAGCCTGTCCAGACTCCTTTAGCACCTAATGCTAAGTTCACTCTCTGTGATGGCTCTGCTCCTTCAGATGCATCTCTATATCGCCAAATTCTTGGGAGTCTCCAATACTTGCTCCTCACTCGTCCAGACATTGCATTTGCAGTGAATAAATTGTCACAATTTATGCATGCTCCCACTGAAATTCATTGGGGAGTTGTCAAACGTCTTCTCCGGTATCTGAATGGCACTAGACACTTTGCCCTGCATCTTCGTCGTGATTCCCCCTTATCACTACACTGTTTTACAGATGCTGATTTCCGGCAACTCGGATGATAGCACTTCCACTAGTGCTTTTGTTATATTTCTTGGTTCAAATCCAATCTCTTGGAGTTCTAGAAAATAACGGACTGTGGCTCGCTCGTCCACTGAAGCTGAATATAGAGCAATTGTTGTTGCTGCTGCTGAATTGCAATGGACTCGTTCAATCCTTCCTGAACTATTGGTTTCTCTTCCATCAGATCCTCCGGCACTCTACTGTGATAATATTGGTGCTACATATCTTTGCTCGAACCCTGTGTTTCACTCTCGTATGAAGCACATATCCATTGACTATCACTTTGTTCGTGACTTGGTCAAATCGTCTCAACTTCGTGTCACGCATGTGTCTTCTGCGGATCAACTTGCTGATGCTCTCACAAAAGCTTTATCCCGAAATCGTCTTTCACTACTAATGGACAAGATTGGTGTAGTTAACCACCCACCATCTTGAGGGGGTGTAAAGAGAGTTTTTGTATATGTGTATATCTTTTGTATAGTTTAGTATCCCACATTGGTTATTCACTAGATGATTTATACTCTGTACTTGTATATATCCTTATAGTTCTCAGTGGAATAAATATCTTTGACTTATTCCTATTAGAAGATCAGTGCAGAAATGAATACTTTGAAACATCTGAAACAATAACTTAAGCAAGATACTCTCAAGTTATCACAAACGCAGACTATGTTGGAGGAAAATAAGGCGTTATTGCTTCTGTCGAGGAGGTGATCTTGATTCTTGATTGCTACAATTTCTTGTGTATCACATGTAAAGGGAGCTTATAGCTATTCATATTTACTACTAACCACATTTTATTTTAATTTCGGTAGTGCTGAGGTAGCTAAGGTTCCACCTAGTATGTGTAATGAAACTCATGCTACTTCTTCATTACAAGTGGAAGAAAAAGAACGAGATCATTCTCAAGTTGTGGAGTCTCATGTTTCTCAATCTAGCAGTGATACTTTCAAAGGTTTTGAGATGATTGTGTTGCGGGTAAGTTTCTGCTTGAGTTTTTTGTTTATTTTACACGAATAATTTGTTTTAGTGTGATGATAATGGTTGTTGGGGTTGCTGACGTGCTCCCTCCTACCCTTCTAGGTATGCTGATGGAACGAAAGGTGTTGGGGTGGCTGACGTGCCCCTAAGAAGGGAAGTGTATGATGATGGAGAAATATTTGATATTACTCATAAGTACACTCCTCACACACCCGTGGGAAATTCTGTTGAGGGTATTGGCCGGCAGTTCCTTAGACTGTTGATGAGCATGAAAAATGGGTCTGATTACAATTTCTCAGAGCTGAAATTACCTGTTCATTATGGAACTCATGTGGATGCACCGGGCCATTTTTATGATAATTACACCGGGCCAATTTTTTGATAATTACTATGATCAAGGCTTTGATATGGATCCTCAATGGTAATTTTGGTATTAGAGGGTGTGCCGGCCATTTGATGATGATTTAACTGTCTTATGTTGTTTTTGTGTTTGCACAGGTCCTGCCTTGCTTGCAGACGTTCTAAGGGACAAAAATATTACCAGTATGTATTAAAAAAACATCTTTTGATATTGCTAAGTTAGCGTGCTTGTTTGTTGTTCAATTTAAAGTATGCCTTGTTTCATGATTCTGTAAAGTATTGACTTGTTGTCTCTCTCTTACATTTTATGGTTAACTGAAGTTATGAAGTCCTTGTACATTCCTAAGGGAGTTAAGGGGGTACTTTTCAGAATACTAAATACCGACAGGTAATATCATTACTGATTTTTATTTTATTTGTAAAGAGTATTATCATTAATCTACTTATATCTTATTTTATCTGTAAAGAATGCTCTAAAAGAAATACGGTATATGTTGTATCTGCCTTTTTTGTGATGATAATGGTTTACTTAGTACCCCATTCATCCCAATTTTATTTTTTTGTTTGACTTTACACGAAGTTTGATGCGAGAGTTCAATTATAGTATTTTAAATAAATAAAATAGTTTTTTGTGAGGTGAAGTTTAAAAAAATGAGTACACTTTATTTCTATTTTGGAAAATAGAAAATAAAATTGGGGCAGACCTTTTTAACAAATGAAAAAATAAAATTGGGACGGAAGGAGTACTTCTCAATCTTACTCTCTGCAAATTGCAAGTATAATTTTCTTGTTTCTAATTCTTGCATGATGCAAGTCTGGTCATGTAATGGAAGTATGTAATTCAGATTATTCTTGAAAATGTATGCATTCTAAATATTGTTTTTTATAGGAGAAGGTTAAGGTGAAGATTGATGTTGATCTCATTTTATCTAATCGCAATATAGATCCATTGGAGAGGGTTAGGAAAGTTGATGATCATTACATGGACATTGTTGGATGGGTTTAAAAGTGGTGCATTTAGGGGCTTGGTAATTTGGGCTCATCGCAAATTTCCATAGGGATGACACGTGTGGACGTCGAGCGCATTTGAATAGAGGGTCGAGTCGAGGTCCAAAGAGTATTTAATGATGTTGTGACACGTCAAATACAAATGGAAAAGACTATACGCATTCTAACGGCCCGTTTCAATGCCTAATTCCAACTTACCAAGAGCCTCTTAGTTGTGATGATTAGGATGAGTATGCGTTAGAAATTATGTTAGTATTATAGTGTGTTTGACTTTGAATTATATTCGAAATTATGAGAAAAGTGATTAAATATTCAAAACGGTGGGATTTTAATTTGAAGTTTATGTTATTATGAGTTTTTGGATTATATTGATTCTCATTAAATTTTAATTTATTATATATTTAGTAACAAGATAAGAAACTTATAGGGACAAAAATATTTTTTAAAAAAAATTATATTTATCAACGGATTACCAATAAAAATAGTAGTTGTAAGCTTTGTACAACTTTAGTAATAAATTAGCAACGACGTAGTAACAAATTTTAGCAACGGACTACCAACAGAAATACTTAGCAATGGATTACCAATGAAATTTATCAACGGATTTTTAATGGATTACCATATTAATTTAGCAACGGGTTATGTTTACTAACCATTTTACCAACGGATCACCAACAGATTAGTCATATAAACTAATATTTTATTTTCCGTTAGTAATTCGTTGGTAATCTATCGGTATTTTTTACCAACGGAATACTATTCCGTTGGCATATTTAGCAACGAGCAGAATAACAACAGGAAAAAAATCCGTTGTTAATCCGTTGCTAGTCCGTTTCTAAATGTGAAATTACTCATTACCAACGGAATTTTTCTGTTGCTAAAATGCGAAAATCTTGTATATAGGCTTGGTTGCCTTATTGGGTCGTCCACGAAAAATAGTCATGTTGTCTAAAATGAAAATAATAAATTTTATTTACACTTTTCAATATACACACATAACATTTTTAAAATAATTTAATTTGTATTTGATGTGACACAATATTCTTATTTTTTATATATTATATCAACTTTTGTAATAATCGTGCAAAAAGCAACAAGCCTAATTTTTATGGATGGAGGGGGTAATATTTTATCCTATACACCAGTTAATTAATGAACCTTTAATATAAAATTTGACATTAGAATAAGCTCTTAACTAAGCTTGCCTAACGTCCTCTGACTGCTTCTGTCCTATTAAGCAACTAAAAGCTGAGGATTAAACTTAAAATCCAGACTTTAATGAATCAGGTGGCTAAGTTGGGTTTATCACTTTAGTGAGTGATTCAAGTTCGATTCCCTTAGAAATTGAATTAAGAGAGTTATAAAGTGGTTTGGAGGATTTTGGGAGTATTTGGGAACTTGGTAAATTAACTTCTATCTACTAAAAACTAATATTTACCTATTAAAAAAAATCAGACTTTAATGTGTAATTAATAGACTTAAATGTTAATTACTTGCAAACGTCTTCTAATAATAATCAACTCCTTTTTTGATCTTATCCCTTTTCTTAATTGATAAAGTAAAGTTTAAACTGAAAAAAACATCTAATCGACGAGAACATGTGCTAATACACTTCTAATCCCTAATTAAAAAAGTCTGAACTGAGATTTTGAACCATATTTAATTATTTAAATCGGTATTAACTTTTAAGTCAAAAGCATTTTTTTATTACTAATTGAGCATAGGCTAATGACAGCCTTGTTGCTTCTTGGAAGTTGTTGGTGATAATTATTTTATTATATTTTGTCTTTGTTTACTAATTGTTTTAATTTTATTTTTATTGAGAGGAAGCCCATTTATTTATTAATAAAAGGCAACTTGGAAATTCATTGTCTCTCTAGCTGCCGGCCTGAGTCATTTTCACGAATAGATTTTAATTTATTTTATGAATTTCATCATTCCATGGAGCCCACTTGCATTTTCATCTGTTTTTCCTTTTGGTTTCGCCATTACTAATTAATTAGCTGGATAATCCTTTTCGTTTCTCATTTGTTAAGAGTATTTGATGTGGAATTTAATTTAAATCTTAATAGAATTCGGATTTGCTTATGCTTATAAAATCTTTAAGCTCTTGAGTAACACTCGTGCAAACCAATTGGGTAATATCATTTAACAAAATAAATAATACTATAGTGAAATAAGTATTCATTCAAATTGTGTGCACAATGCAACTTGTTTTCGAGCAATTTATTTAGTGAAATGAATAATATTATTCAGTAAAATGAATAGTACTATTAAAAATAAGCACATTGTGCAAATAATGTAAGAATTTGCCTAATTCTTTTTATTGTGTATAATATCTCATGATATGTGAGTCTATATGACTATGAATGTGTTTGCAAAAAAAATGTGATTTTAAGAAAGTGATTTAATTTAATAATTGTGTGAAAATTTGTTTAAATAGTAAAAGTGACTAGTGTTTGTAAAATTTGAAAAAAAACAGAAGTTGAGTGTTTGATAAAAGGTGAAATATTAGATAAAAATAGATACAATTAAAAGCATACTCTTTCCCGCTTTTAAATTTAAAATAGAAGCAATCAACTAAAACACTCAAATAAGTTTTTTCAAAGCAGAAGCTGATTAAATAATCAGCTTTAAGCTGTTGAAAACACTCCCTATTTATTATTCCAATCAATGTGATTGCTTTATAGTTTAGAACTTTGAAATTTTGAAGAAATTTTCTATATAATAGATAGATTGTACATTTATCAATATGAGATCTCCTAATAAAAATATCTTGTTTGTCATGACTAAACATTGCATAAGAGTCATTGAAATAAACATATAAGTTTAAAATTTTACTTCGGTAGATGTTTTAATGTATATGGTGAAAGTTGTTAGATAATAAACATGTACACTTAATGATCTTGTAAAATCTTTAACCTAGAAATACGTTGGGCTTGAGCCCTTTACACAATATGGCAGATATTGCTAATGGCCAATGGGAGTAGTCACCTATTATTGTCATTACTTTCATACCTACCATATTTGTGGAGTAATATTTTATGGAAGAACTCCTAGTTCAACTTTAAAAATCAATAGGTTCTCCAAAAAAAAAAAAAAAAAAAAAGAGTAGATAAAATGCTGATGATATGTACAAACAAGTATTATATATTTATAAAGCAATATTAATATTGTAAGAAAACATGTCTAAGAAGCAACAAAATTCCATAAAAGTGGTCTTTTAATGTTTGGCAGTCCTTTATTCGATTATTTTTCTTTCTTTTTTTTTTAAGGCCCACTGGGCCATATATAATTCTAACTTATGGATCACGTAGCTAACCCTATTAATTACTATTACTATTACTAGTATTTTCCCCGTGCGATGCACGGTTAGCAAATTTAGAATAGGTCTTGTATGAAGTTGTTTTACTGTAAAACTAAATATAAATTGAGTACAATGCATTAACACTTTGTAAGGGATAAGTTGCCAATTTGTGCTAGTTTGTCGTCTTGTTTTGAGACCATCCCACACCAATTTTGACCACAATTTTTTTATTTATATATTAAAAAGTTTGTAATGAAATTTCATATATGGGGGAAATTATTTTTTTATTTATACTATAATGTCCTAATTTATAAATAAATTTACTATTCAATTATGGAAAAATAAATATATGTACATATAAGTTTTTTCCAATCTCATGTGAATTAACATGAAATCTTTTTAAAATAATTATTCATTGATAGAAAGAGGCTACTAAGCAATAATATATTACTTGTCGGATGCCCAATTTCTGAATTTAGTGTAAAGTGTATCACTTTTCTTTTTCTTTTTTTTCTTAAAATGATACATTTTCATTGATCTTTAATCATCGCCTGCAAAACCCAAATTACTTTCTCTAACTTTAGAGGCTCATCTGCTTTCTACAGTTCGAATCGTTAGGTACTACTTAAGATCTAAAGTAATTTTTCTCTTCAATTTTCAGTACTTTGCTTGATTTATTTTTCAGTTGTATAAATCATGATGTTGCATGTTGATTTATACAAAAAATTCAAATCAATTTTCTGATATGAAAGTTCCTTGGGCATAATTTTATTAGGGAGTTAGCTGAGATTTTTTTTTTATATGTAGGATGTGTCACGATGAGAAAATATTTTTGTTTTAATGTGAAAAAATAAAAATTATATATGTATATGTACATTACCTTTGAATCTTGTAATGTTATATTTTTGTTAGTAATTGATATATTCATTCTAAGCTAACTTTGATAATTTATTTTGTATCTTCATATATTTGATAAGTCTTGATGAGCCGATTCTTAATGCTGGTTGTCTCTTCTTTTATTCACGTTGAAAATTAATTCAAGTCATTAAAAGAATGCAATTCTATAAATTATGATAAGTACAAAAATTAAAAAATATTGTGCGCCAAAGATAATGTATACTTTCCAGAGGAACTCAGTTTACTTTTTATGATAATTTATACCTGTTTTGGGTTGTGGGAATGTGAGAGATTAGTATTTAAACTGCAGTCTAATTCTATTTTTATTTTTTGTGTAATCTATTTATTTTGGATTAACATGTACTCACTCCGTCCCATTTTTGTTTACCCAAAAGCCCAAAAAATGAAGATATCTTTTTGTTTACCCATTCTTAAAATAGCAAAAAGCAATACCACTTTTTCAAACTCAACTCTTAAAAAACTACTTTGTACTAAAAAAATATTAATAAAAAATTCCTAAAAAACTACTTTATACTCAAAAGTATAAATAAACAATTACTTTCTTAAAAATTGTGTCATTTTAAAATGGGTAATCAAAATTGGAATTAATTAGGAGTAATATGTTTTTTTTTCCTTTTTCTATATATCATGGTTTGATGATGGCGAAGAGAAAGGTTCATCAATTTAGTAATTCATAGTTAACATGAATTTAGTAATTAATATTAAATTTAGTGTAGAAGGAGGTTGAAAGGTTTTCTTTTTAATGTTGTAATTAATTATTTTTTATTTACATTAATAATGGGTAAGAAGAGGTTGATTGTGGGTTTGTAACGGTTTATTTACATATTTAGCAAATAGAAATGGGTTGGAAAAAAAATATTTCTAAATATGGAAGAAGATTTTGTTATTATATAAGTATAGATTAGTCCATAGTTCCTCCCAAACCCATCCCCCAATTTAAATATAAACACACAATTTTCTGATTTACATGCTTTTAAATACGTACATTTCCAATTTTGTTTTAGATGAATTTATTTATTTATTTCGAGATATACTTAGATCAATCAGTGCTAAAAAAATCTCATTATAGTCACGTTCCCGTGGAACGTAACATTAACATCATATGCTTTATGAGTTTACGATTTTAGGTCAGTCGTTGGGCTAATAACTTGTTTCAGGTTTATTAGAAGACGAACTTTAATGGGTCTTATGTGGTCCAAGTTTAAATTGGGCCACCAAAATAATTTTTCGTTTCGAAATAATTATGTCCCTGATAGTGGGAGTGTATGCAGAATCACTTGAACTATCATCACGCGCAAAGTGTAAATAATTAAAATAATATATGGGACATAACGGCCCAACAATAAATAAATAAATAATATGAGAGTAACTCTATTGTGTAATTGGTGTATAGTGCACTTAACAATTGAAATTATTTATATTGAAAAATATGAATTGATTACATTGAAAAGTGTGGTGTGATTTGTTGACAGCGATTTATGACTGGTCTCGCTGCCGGGTTCCTAGCGGGTAGGATTTTATATTAATGATGACAAGGAGTAATAAATGTGAGAGTAACTGAGCTCTCAAGTATGTATTTGCAATAAATGTGATGTGTGTTACAAATTGGCATTCAAAGCCCTATTTATAATGTACAAGGTGGGGGTTCCCCAAGCTTGGTAGGTGGACTCGTGGGTCCCTCCTACTCCTAGCTGAAAGGTAATAAGTGGCTACAGCCTCCCCTACGAGCCAATGAGGAGACGCCACGTGGCACTGTCACCCCTGAGGTGATTGGACTTGGCCTCAACGGCCCTCTTTGACCCTGTCACATCCTCTGGATTGATGGCACTCGACGTCCTCTCACAGCTGGCGCGGCCTGGGGTCGGGTAGACGGGTACTCGGGTACCGGGAAGCGAGTCCGGACGAAAATGCCCCGGTTGGCCATTTGCGGGCAGGCGGGTAGAGTACCTGCACAGGGGCTCGTCGCTGGCCGCCCGATATCCGGGCATGTGGATTATAAGTATCCTTCCCGGCCGACCCCAGAGGCTCATGTCGGGCAGCGTCTGGGTCCCCGCCCGTCTGTCTGACCGGTCGGAGGACTGTTCTCCTCCGAGCCCGCTACAGCAGTGGGCCTGTATCCGATACCCGATGGGTCGGGTAGTAAAATATCGGGTGTAACAATTGCCCCACCAGCCCGACATCGGGGGGCCGCAGTCGTCGGGTGGCGGGCTGGTCGAACTGCAGACCATTTTGATTTCGAATTTGAATTTTGGGGGTGACGTTTCGGTTTCCAAGACGACGCCTCGTCTGCCGCGCCTGTTGACGTCATGGGATGGTGTGACTGATGCGCAGAAATCCAGGGGTCACGTCCGCCGATCCTGCTCCCCAACCGTTGCGCGCGTGACCCCCACGCGCCCCCCAGAACTTCGTTTTATTTCATTTCCGACCCCGTTTTTTGCTGTTTAGTCCCTCCTACTTCTTCTATAAATAGGGGCTTCCAGCCCATTTTCTCATTTTCACTCTCTTGCAAACTCGTGCCCCCCTTAAGGAGATTCAAATTTTCCGGCGAATTTCCCAGATTCCGGCGATCTTTCTCGAGTCCCAAGGTAATTTCTTGCTTTTTTCATCGACACTTCTTCTTCTTATTCTCTTTTCGTCATGAGCGACTCCGTCGAGAGCATTGGCGCCGCCGATGTTTATCACTTCCGCCGTCGTGCCGCCGCCGATGCCGAGAGGCCTTTTCAACCGGCCGGGGAAGGAATGTCCCGTGCCGCCGCCAGAGAGGGCGAGGGCAATTCCACGGATGTGGATGCCTTCGCGGAAGATTTGGAGGGGATGAGCCCCCAACGAGAGGGGGAAGCCCTAAGCGTTTCCCCGGTCTCCGCCTACCCGCCCCGGGCCGAAGATTTTTTGTTCGAGCGGGAAGCTGTGCCCGACCAAATAAACTACGCGGACAGCCGGCTAATCGGGTTCGACTACTCGAAGTATATGAGCCGGTTCGTGCGAAAGCGCCCTCCCCGCGCATATCTCGAGGCCCAGGACACTGACTTTGGGGCCTCTCGCCGCCCCAGCTGCCTTCCCCCGGACGCCGACGTGAAGGAGTTGTACTGGACATTCCAGGCGCCCTCCGACGTCTTCTTCTACGCTCCCCGGGAGAATGAACGGGCCGACCAACCTCAGAAAGGCCTAATCGCCATAAATGCGGACACCCTTCATGCCGGGCTCCGTTTCCCGCTTCACCCGGCCATCTCCAAGCTACTCGCAGCCTGGAATCTGTCGATCACCCAGATCACCCCGAATGGGTGGAGCTACATCCTGGGGGCAATGGTTGCTCTCGGTCGGCGTGGGCTGCATCGTATGCCCACTCCGTCCGAGCTCAACTATCTGTACTACACCGTGGCCTCGGTCGGGCGGATGAACCTTGGGTATTACTCCGTGAAGCCCCGGGGTGGAGATGCCATTGTCTTCGTCATCTCGCCGAAGGTGACGCACTGGCAGGAAAGGTGGTGGTGGGTCGGCGGCACCTGGGAGAGCGTTGGTATAGACGGGCACACCATCCCGGTTCTACGGGAATATCGGGAGCGCGATCGTCGAGGTAAATACTGAATTTTTCTTCATTTCTTAGTACTGATCTAATTCTTCTTTCATTGTGCAGGTTGCGCGGTACCAAATCAGGCCGACCTGACCGACGACTTCAGGCAGGCGCTTGCCTTGGTGAGATCCGAGAGCGTGGACAATCGCGACGTCGACCTTCTCAACGACGACGAGTACAGAAGGCTCTCCGGACTTCAGACTTTCCCGCGCCACTTGGATTTCGGTGGTAAGACTCTTTCCTGCCCGACTCTCCTTATCCTCGTTCTCGCTTCTCGATTTCTAATCTTGTCACTTTTCTCGCAGCGCAACGTTTCCCGGCCGAATCCTCCACGCCATCGACCTCCCCGGTAGCCTCCCCAAGGACCGCAACCGAGGCAGGCCAGGCAGCCATCCCGGTCGTAAACGTTGAATCATCCGAGGAGACCGTTGACATGGCGCCTAAGAAGAACGCCCTGGCCAAGCTGGTGAAATGGGGAGCCGTCCGTGCCGCAGGGGTGGCGATCCGCAGCCCGCCCGCGACCCAGGTGCCCCCGACATCCTCCTCCCCGGCAGACGGGCAGCGCCCATACAAGCAGGCCCGGGTTGAAGGCCAGACATCTGTCGACCCGGCCATGGTAACGGTCAACCTGGACCCGGCGACCGGCGGGCTTGTGGCCGGCACCGTCGAGGCGACTTTAGGGGGGCCGGCCTCCCCTGCCCGCGATCGCAGCGACTTCTCTTTCTTGGGTTGGGGCAATAACCTCACGTAAGTATTACGTTTTCTTTTCTAAGTTTTCTAGTCGATTTTGCGATGTAGGATTTTTAACACAACTTTTCTCCCCGTGTTCACGCAGGCCTGAGCCTCTGCCCCCGCCCGAGGTTCTTCAATTCCTGCGCTCGCAGGATCCTCCGTACTCGGAGGCCGTGCCGGAGTCTTGGCCGGAGGAACTACGCCGCGCCGTGCTGAATCTTCCCCGGTCTTGGACCCTCAACTGCCAGAAGGCCACGAGGACCGTCTCGCTCGCCGACCGGATGAGGGCGGCGGCCATCCGTACCTCCCGCAACGCTATTGCCATGGAGGGCATTATGCTCGAATACGAGCGGGAGATGCGGACTGCCTCCTCCTACAGGGCAGCCTTCCAGTCGAAGCGGGACGAAGCTACCCGCCTGGAAGAGGAGAACAAAAAGCTTCGGGAGGAGCTGGAAGCCGGCCGAGCGAGTCGGGCTGAACTAGAGGGGGTCCTCGAGGAAGAGAGGAGGGCACGCGCCAAGGCCGAGGCGAGGACGGCTGAAGAAGTCCGCCAAGCCAAGGAGGCTCTCGCGGCGGAGGCGGAAAGGCGCCTGGAGTCCGAGCGTGCCCGATTGGCCACTGAGAACGAGTCGGCTGGGTCCATGGTGTACATTAATGCTTACGTCGACTCGATTCGCTCCCTACTCCGTCAGAATCCCCAGGCCGACTACTCCGGGCCTCTGGCCGATCTGAGGAGTTATGTCGAGTCCAATCCTCCCTCCCCGGACTATGATATCACACTGAAGGACTTGGTCGATCGCGGGCTGGATCTGTCATTTCTTGGCGACCCGGCGACCTTCATTTACCCGCTAGCCGACGAGGAGGCGAATGAGGACCCGGGAGTGGTGGATGAGGCGCACCCGTGATTTTTCTTTTCCTTTGTTTTGTTAAGTTTGTTGGCCGCTGGCCGTTTTGTATTTTCTCTTTCCCGGACCTCCTTAATGAAATTACTTTTGCTCTTCATTTCGCTTTGTCTCCTTGAACTTTTAGTTTTATCGGCCGGGTAAATAACGTAATCGGATAATAAATAATAAACGGTAGTGTTCTGGCCGAATGTCGGGTAGTGACTTTTAACAATCGCCCAAAAGAATTAACCAACTAATTAATTAATGAAGTGCTATAGCCGAATGTCGGGCAGCGACTTCACGAAGATGGGATTGATTTAACAACCGCTTAAAGAATTAACCAACAGATTAATTAATGAAGTGCTGTAGCCGAATGTCGGGCAGCGACTTCACGAAGATGGGATTGATTTAACAACCGCTTAAAGAATTAACCAACAGATTAATTAATGAAGTGCTATAGCCGAATGTCGGGCAGCGACTTCACGAAGATGGGATTGATTTAACAACCGCTTAAAGAATTAACCAACAGATTAATTAATGAAGTGCTATAGCCGAATGTCGGGCAGCGACTTCACGAAGATGGGATTGATTTAACAACCGCTTAATGAATTAACCAACAGATTAATTAATGAAGTGCTATAGCCGAATGTCGGGCAGCGACTTCACGAAGATGGGATTGATTTAACAACCGCTTAAAGAATTAACCAACAGATTAATTAATGAAGTGCTATAGCCGAATGTCGGGCAGCGACTTCACGAAGATGGGATTGATTTAACAACCGCTTAAAGAATTAACCAACAGATTAATTAATGAAGTGTTATAGCCGAATGTCGGGCAGCGACTTCACGAAGATGGGATTGATTTAACAACCGCTTATTAATTTTTACAAATTTGCGCTTCGAGTAGCGATTACAATGAGCTCCTACTGGTAGTATTTTTTGAGTAGGGAGGCGTTCCAAGGGTATTGGGCCGGGTTGCCCTCAAGGCTTTCCAGCTCGTAGGCTCCATTGGCGAGGCGGCTGGAGACCTTTAGGGGTCCCTCCCAATTCGGACCAAATGCCCCCTTGGGCTGCCCGACCGTCCGTCGGAGTACCAGGTCCCCGGTTTCGAACTCCCTGATCTTGATCTTCGAGTTGAAGTATTTTTCAGCCCGGCGTTTGTAAGCTATGTTTCTTTGTTCTGCGGACAACCTTCTCTCCTCCAGCAGGTCCAACTCGTTTAGCATGGCCTGGTCGTTCTCGGTCCCCACGGGTTGTGAGGTGCGGAGGCTCGGGATGACGACTTCAGCCGGGATGACTGCCTCTGTTCCGAAGGCTAGAGCAAAAGGAGTCTCCCCGGTTGCGGTACGACATGTCGTTCTATATGACCATAACACTTCGGGTAGCTTGCTCGCCCATGTTCCCTTGCTCTCCTCCAACCTTGTCTTCAACGTGTGTTTGATTATCTTGTTTACCGCCTCGACCTGTCCGTTCGACTGGGGGTGGTAGGGTGACGAGAATAACCTCTTGATCTTGTGCTTTTGGCAGAATCTTTCCATCTCTAGCCCATCGAATTGTTTCCCGTTGTCCGAAATGATTATCTGTGGGAGGCTGAATCGACAGATTATGTTGCGCCAGATGAACCTGATCACGTGTTCCTGGTCGATCGTTTTCAGTGATTCCGCCTCCGCCCATTTGGTGAAGTAATCCACGGCGACAATTGCGTACTTGACGCTGCCCGGGGCCGTAGGCAAAGGGCCAATGAGATCGATCCCCCACTTTGCAAACGGCCACGGGCTCAGGATTGAGGTGAGCTCGGTTGGGGCCTGATGGATTGCCGGTGAATAGATTTGACACTTGTGGCATGCCCGTGCGTAGTTGATTGCGTCCCTCTTCAGGGTGGGCCAGAAGTATCCCTGTCGGATAACCTTCTGGGCGAGCACCTGGCCGCCGGCGTGGTTCCCGCAGCGTCCTTCGTGGACTTCTACCAAGATCTTCCTTCACTGCTCCTGCGTTACGCATTTTAGGAGGGGCAGGGCGAAGCCTCGTTTGTACAACTGGTCCCCGATGATCGTGTACCGGGCCGCCCGGAGCTGCAACTGTCTTGCCGCTACCCGGTCGACTGGGAGTTGGCCGTCACGGAGGTATTTCAGGATGGGGGTCATCCAGCTGTCTTCCGCCTGCCCCAGGCTACTCACCCGCTGGTTCGAACTCGTAGGGGCGGTCAGGTAAGTAACTGTGATCTGGGACATGTCGGCTGCCCCTTCGGATGTTGCGAGGCGGACAAGTGCGTCTGCTTGAGTATTGTCGAGTCGGGGTACCACCTCTATGCATACTTGATCGAACTTTTCGAGCAGGTTCTTGGCTAATCCCTGGTAGGCCAACATCCTATCGCTGCGCGCCTCGTATTCTCCTGAGATTTGACATGTAACGAGCTGTGAGTCGCTGTAGACCTGGAGTCTCTTCACTCCCATGGCTATGGCCATTTCCAGGCCGTTAATTAATGCTTCGTACTCGGCCTCATTGTTGGTCGCGTGGAAACCGAATCTTATGGCTGTCGTGAATGACTGGCCGGACGGGCTGAGAAGGACAATTCCCGCGCCTGCCCGCGTAGTTGTGGAGGATCCGTCAACGTACATTTTCCAAGGTGGCTGCTCGATCTTGGACATCGTCTCCGGGTAAGTGAGCTCGACTATGAAGTCGGCCATGGCTTGGCCTTTGATGGATGTTCGGGGAGCGTATGTGACTCCGAATTGCCCGATCTCAACAGCCCACTTGAGGCATCTGCCCGCCGTGTCTGGCCGATGTAGTACTTGGCGAAGTGGCATTGTTGTCAGTACTTCTACTTGGTGATCAAAAAAGTATGGGCGTAACTTGCGTACGCTCATTACTAGGGCGTATGCTAACTTTTCCAGGGGTGGGTACCGTAGCTCGGCGTCGTGAAGTGTCTGGCTGACATAGTAGATTGGCAGATGTGCCTGCCCCTCAGCCCGCACTAGCACGGCGCTGAGAGCTGAGTCCGACGCCGCCAAGTATAAGAAAAGCTTCTCGCCGGGGACGGGTTTGGCCAACACCTAGGCGTTTGATAGGTATGCTTTCAAGTTATTGAAAGCGAGCTGACTCTGGGGCGTCCAGTTTAGTTTCCCCTTCCGCATGCTGTCGAATAAAGGCTTGCATCGGTCCCCCATGCGGGAGATGAAACGGCTGAGAGTGGCCAGGCTGCCCGTCACTCTCTGCACCTCCTTTACAGTGCGGGGAGGGCTCATGTCGAGGATCGCCTGTACCTTGGTCGGGTTTGCCTCGATTCCCCACTGGCTGACCATGTGCCCCAAGAATTTGCCCGACTCGACGCCGAAACTGCACTTTTTCGGGTTGAGCCTCATCCGATACTTTCTCAAGATCTCGAATGTTTCGGCTAGGTGTGTGAGGTGGTCTTCTTTCTTCTCGGTCTTGACGACGATGTCGTCGATATATACCTCCATGGTCGCCCCGATTTGATCGTGGAACATGTGGTTGACCAGCCTCTGGTAGGTTGCCCCAGCGTTCATGAGCCCGAATGGCATCCGCTTCCAAAAATACATGTTTTTCTCGGTGAGGAAAGTTGTGTGTTTCTGGTCGTCTGCGGCCATCGGGATCTGGTGATAGCCGGCAAATGCGTCCATGAAAGTGAGCATCTCGTGCCCGGCCGTGCTGTCCACCAGGTGGTCGATGTGCGGCATCGGGAAGTGATCTTTTGGGCAAGCTTTGTTTAGGTCCGTGAAATCGATGCACAGTCGCCATGTGTTGTTGCTCTTCTTGACGAGTACAGCGTTGGATACCCATTGAGGCTTGTCGTCGGGGTCGACCATCCCGATGAGTTTGTTGTCGAGTAGCTTTTTGACTTCGGTGGCAATGATCGCGTATTTGTCTGGGCCGAATTTCCTTCTTTTCTGTGAGATCGGCTTGCGGGATGGATCGATGTGTAGTTGGTGTGAACATACGTCTGGATCGATCCCGACCATGTCTTCGTGGGACCAGGCGAATACGTCTAAGTTCTGTTCCAAAAATGCGGTCATTTTTGCTCGCATCTCGCCGGACATTGACGAACCGAGTTGAACACTTACTTCTGGCCGATTTATCATTGTGACCGAAATTAATTCCTCGATCGGGCTGGCTCCCCGTTCGCCGTAGCGTGGATCGTCGATCTGCCCTGTTAGGGTTTTGTCAATCTCCATGGGTTCGTACCCGAGCCTTGGCTCCAGGTCGACTTGGATGTTCTCAAAAGTTTGCGAATCTTCTTCCATTGGGTGGGCAGCAGGTGGGATTTCTTCGTCTATTTCCATGTCTCCCTCCCCGATTGTGCAGACATAATCTAGATTTGCAAAATTTGAAATAACATCGATATACGCCAAACATCCGCGTGCCATTTTCTGATTTCCCTTAAGAGTCCCAACCTTCCCGGAGGGGGTTGGGAACTTGATACAATAATAAAATGCTGAGGCGGCGGCTTCGAACTCGTGCTCGAATGGCCTGCCGAGAAACCCGTTATAGGTTGACGGCTGGTCGACAATGATAAAATCGAGCTGTTTCGAAGCCTTAACCTCAGCGTCTATACTAGAAACTAATTCTACGGCTAGCCTAACTATCCCGTAGGGTTTCACCGTGGCGTCGCCGAAGCCTTTGATAACCTGGTCGCATGGCTCCACATACCTCTCAAAGGAGCTGTCCAGCTGGTCGAATGCGGCTTTGAAGAGGATGTTGCAGTAGGCCCCGTTGTCGACGAGCATGCGATGGACGGTGACGCCCATGATGTTGACGGACACGACTAGGGCGTCGTGGTTCGGGTAGATGACCCCGGTGCGATCCTCCTCCTTGAAGGCGAGGAGGTTCGATTCCTTTGCCGTCGTGTTGATCGGCAGGGCGATTTGATGGACATTGTCCATCGCTCGCAGCTCGCTCTTCTGTCTGCGGTTGGAGAGCGAGGTGGTAGGTGCGAAGCCTCCCACCGGGGAGAGCATGTTGACCGCCCGTCGGGCCTGATGTTCCGGCATTGGTGGGCATATGAGGGCCGCCTCCCGGTTTGGCTCCACGGGGTGGGCAGCGGCCTGAGCCTCCGGCCTAGCCGCCGGCCTCTTCACGAACTCCTCCAGCCTCCCCTCCTCGAAGAGTCGCCAGAGTTGCTTCAGGAGGTCGCGACACTCACTCGTGTTGTGCCCGACGGTTTGATGGTAGTGACAGTACTTGTTGGGGTTGAGCTGTACCCCCGGCTTGTGGACCCACGGCCGCGCCTTGGGCATCATATTTTTGTCCCGGATCTGCACATAGACGTACTCCGGGGTAGCCGACAATTTTTCGGCCAGCTTCACTTCGACGGAATCGAAGGGCTTGAAAGGCTGGGGAGCCCGGTAGGAAAAGTTCCTCCGGCTTGATGTGGTGCCTGCCGAGGCGCGTGTTTTCTCCTTCTCGGCAGGGGTGCTCTCGCCCAGCCGCTGTGCCAGGATGTCCGCATTGTAGATGATTTTTCCGGCTCGCTGCCGGAACTCCGCGTAGGACTTGGGGTAGTCCTTGTTCATCGACTTCCATAGTTTGGTTCTTAGGCGGAGTCCGCCTATGATCCCGACGAGCTTGACCTCGTCCCCGACGGGCTCGCCCTCCATGATGATGCGATCTACCCGGTCGATGTACGCCCGGTCCGTCTCGTCTTTCCCTTGGGCCAAGTTGGCCATGCGGTTGGCGCAGGCCATTCGTGGCGCCATCGAGGAGAAGTGCTCCAAGAACAGTTCCCCTAGCTGGTGGAATGAAACCACCTTCCCCGCGGGAAGCGAGGAGTACCATCGGTGAGCCCTGTCCCCCAAGGTTAACGGGAACATCCTGCACTGGGTGGCATCTGTTGCCCCCATGGAGATCATGTAGGTGGAGTATTTGCTGAGATGGGTGACGGGGTCTGTCTCCCCGTCATATTGGCCCACGGCGGCCACGTTGATTTTTGTTTGGCCGGGGCCCGCACCAAGATGTCTGCGAGGGGCGAGTTGGGCATGTAGGGGACATGATGTTGCCCGTCCCGCCTCTCGAGCTTGGCCTCAAGGTCCGAGACCTTCTTTAGGATGGCGGCCATGGCGTTGTCGGCCGCGGGGGGAGAACGGGGACGAGGGTTGTCCCCCAAGCGGTCACGGACCGACGGCCTCGGGGCCGCGTCGTTGTGACGCCTGGGAGATCGTGCCTGTTCTCGCTCCCGGGGCCTGGAGCTGGTGTTGGACTCACAAGGTCGGGCAGCTCCCCGAGCCTGGGTTCCCAACCGGGAGAAGACCGATCCCGCAGGTCGGCGAGAAACTCGCTGCGAGTCGGCCTCCTCGTCGAGGCGCCTCTTTAGATTCTGAGGCCGGGGGTTGCTGGCGGCCCTCCTGGCCGCCTCTTGCTCCTGCCGGGGCTGGCAGGTGGCCCTGCTCCGGGCTGGCTCCTTTCCAGGTCGGTGAGTGCGGATAGGAGCGGCGTCGATCTCGGCCTGACGGCGCTCGATCATGGCCCTTGCGGCCTGGAGGTCCTCCGGAGTTCTTATGGCCGACAAGAACTCGAAAGGACCCTGAAGTGTCTCCCTCCGTGGCCGGAGCCGGAGTGGCGGTTTCGCCGATGTCCTCGACTTGCTGCTGGGTTCGTGTGGCCTTCGAAGTGGTCATTTTTTGAATGATAGTGGATGGGATTTCGTTCGGGGTGACTAGATAAATGAAACCGAGTGTACTTCGATATTAGTCTACCCTCCTTCTAGCGCCAAAATGTTGACAGCGATTTATGACTGGTCTCGCTGCCGGGTTCCTAGCGGGTAGGATTTTATATTAATGATGACAAGGAGTAATAAATGTGAGAGTAACTGAGCTCTCAAGTATGTATTTGCAATAAATGTGATGTGTGTTACAAATTGGCATTCAAAGCCCTATTTATAATGTACAAGGTGGGGGTTCCCCAAGCTTGGTAGGTGGACTCGTGGGTCCCTCCTACTCCTAGCTGAAAGGTAATAAGTGGCTACAGCCTCCCCTACGAGCCAATGAGGAGACGCCACGTGGCACTGTCACCCCTGAGGTGATTGGACTTGGCCTCAACGGCCCTCTTTGACCCTGTCACATCCTCTGGATTGATGGCACTCGACGTCCTCTCACAGCTGGCGCGGCCTGGGGTCGGGTAGACGGGTACTCGGGTACCGGGAAGCGAGTCCGGACGAAAATGCCCCGGTTGGCCATTTGCGGGCAGGCGGGTAGAGTACCTGCACAGGGGCTCGTCGCTGGCCGCCCGATATCCGGGCATGTGGATTATAAGTATCCTTCCCGGCCGACCCCAGAGGCTCATGTCGGGCAGCGTCTGGGTCCCCGCCCGTCTGTCTGACCGGTCGGAGGACTGTTCTCCTCCGAGCCCGCTACAGCAGTGGGCCTGTATCCGATACCCGATGGGTCGGGTAGTAAAATATCGGGTGTAACACGATTACCCTGAAAATCGATTTTCAGTGTAATCTTTTAAGTATAATCTAACTATACTTTTCAATATAATCAGTCAACACTTTTCAGTGTAAACAAACTTAACTGTTAAGTGAGTGCACCGTGCACTCGGTGTATATGAGAGTGCACGATAATATAAACTATTTGAGAGTAACTAACTCATTAGAAAGAATGAGAATCATGCAGTTCAAATGTATTTTTAACAATATTAAATGTTTTTACTTAAATATGTAATTTTCACTAAAAGATACAGTTATTTTCACTTGCATTTTTTAGTAAAAACAATTGAAACTATTCAAAAACCCACTTGATTTGCACAAGACTTTGTCCATCGCAAAAGATGTGATGGATTTGAATCCCTTCCCAGTCATACTTCTCATTAAGTAGAATGATTTTCTAAAATTTCTTGAATTTACATAGAGTTAGAATGATTTTCTAAAATTTCTTGAATTTACATAGAGTCATTGTGTATCTATTTCCTTTCATGAACTACTTTACATGGTCTACACAAGTTACAGTTCTCTCTCTCTCTCTCTCTCTCTCTCTCTCTCTCTCTCTCTCTCATGGATGCTCAAAAGTTCTCGTCATCAAGGGTGGATCTTGTGATTGGTATCGACCACCTCCCAAGATGCGCGGTATAGTTGATGCACCTGATCACGCCTCTTCCAGTAGGGCCATCAGGAAAATCGACGACACTTATGCTACCAGCATCGAGATGGAATGATCCTAGCCATTCTTTTGTCAGGTTCAAGCAATGCCCCATCATTCCAATGTGCAGAGCTGGATGGCCAACTGCAACAACAACACATTCACTTTCCGATTCTTCCTTTAATTCTTCATCCAACAAACTTTTCCAAGCTACCCCTGATTGATCCCATAATGCTCCTGTTATTTCATCCTCGTATCCTCTTAACCAACCGGATTTAAGAGGTTGAGACCCAGTTAAGTCCTACATAAATTAACAAGATTTACGAACATATTTGATAAGCTTAAGATAAGATAAGGATAATTGATTTGTTATTTTTCCTAGACAATGATAACAAGATAGGTTTCTTACATTTTTGGTCTGCTTAAGGATGTTCTCAACATCAAAGTCTTGTGTTTGCTTCGTTTCCACGTAGCGTGGCACACAATCAGCACCTAAGCAATCAGCGGCTTCTTGAACCTAACACCAGCAATTTGATACCATATGATGCATGAGTGGTGAAATCTTTTTTCTTTTTCCCCTACTAATGTTTCATGAAAAACTTACTCTGGAGATTGCATTTGCTGTCTCAACAGATGCTGTTGCACTACTGCTGACTATAGAGCTCACCTTTACATCAAGAAGTAGCTCAGCAGTTTTCTGTGCCTGTTTGACATTTAGAGAAAGACCGAAAATTCAGATTATAAGTAGAGATGCAACATGCTGGAAAGTGTTCTACCTGAATAATTCCAAGCATGCTCATTGGGTTATCCCCCGAGAAAGGATCAGTGCCCTGCTAAGAGAGAGAGAGAGAGAGAAGTGTTCATCTTAAAACACAAAGGAGCATACAATTTAGATTAATCACAGAAAAGTAGTGCAATCATACCTCATCATTCTGTGGGAATCCATGACTGACAAGTATAATCCGCATACTGGCTTTCCTACCTGCAGAACTTCCAGTGGCTATAGGCGGACTTGGGGTCTGCATTATTACATTCAAATCCCAGCATAAACTTCAGAGAAACCCACAAAAATATTAATCATTTTTGTTCAAGATATAGTTCAAATTGGAAGGGCTACAACTGATTCAAGAAGGAAAGCTTCTCTTCAAACAAGTAATGTTGTCACTTACAATTTACTTTCAAACAAATGCAGGATGAAAAATAAAAGAAAAGTCATCAATAAAGCTTTTATATTAAAAACAAGGAAGTAAATGAACAGAGTTCATGATACTAGGGCTGTACGATATACGTTGACCAAAAAGAGTACTCATTTCTTAAGCTAAGTTTGTTCCTCTTCATTCCTACTAAAAAATATTCTTCGAACAGCTGTTTTAAATGCCTCGCTTTTGTGTCTGTGATTTACACCTTTTGCAATATGAAGATAATGGATCCTAAACAAATTTACATTTAAAAGAACAAAGGGCAAATTCAGTACTTGGTGTATGATATGTTTTGAACTCATATCATAAGATACACCACCACAAAGAAATAGGAGAAAGAGGACAAACCTTCTACCACATGAAATAAAATAATGTGTTGGCAACAAAGGAGGACGAAAGAAAATGAAATCAGTTACTTGAACTCTTGAAGCACCATGAAGGAATTACTATATCCGAAGTAGTATCAGGATACATAGAAGAAAATCAAGAGTAGTAAGGCTTGTAGATTGAAATACAGAAAAGACAATGGCATTGGCAATGTCTTCTTCCACATAAAATGGCAGATTAGCACTCAATTCTTTAGGAGGATAGAGAGAGAGAGTGCACGCTTTTGAACTATTTAAGTTAAAAAAATGTGAGCTCTAATGAGCTCTTTTCCACTATTTCATCTCATAAATTTGCTCAGCAAATATATTAGCCAGTTAATAAAGTGAGGATAACAAGTCGTTAAATACCGGTCCTGATTAAGTTGTATACCTGGTTCAGTCGATTAAGACATATTTCTGGAGATCCCCCTTCAGTTTTGGGGGTGAAGTCCAGCACACTTACACCACAATTGCTCTGAAGTAGAAATCTAAAGTATTCCGTGCCCAGTCCTAATTGTAGCGGAAACCAAACAAGGATAGAAATATTTAGCTTGATGATAACATTCACATTAAATTGCAAAAAACAGAGAAATACAATACCAAGTGCTGTGGCAACAAGTGCTTGATTGACAGCATTATGAGCAACTACGAGTATTGATTTGCTCTCGTGAGTAAGGATTTTAGTCCAGCAGCTTCTGGCTCTTGCCCATAATTCCCTCACTGGATAATGGCCATCAATATTGAAATTTGGTGCATCTATTTGCCATTGACGAAAGGCTGCCCCATATTTAGCTTTTCCTTCATTCTTTAGGAGTCCCTATAAAAAGCAATAAAGTTGATTGCATTTACAGGCCCCCTAGAATTATGGTGTCATCTTACATATGCCAAACTAAATTGACATGCTTAATAAAAGAGATCTTTGAAGTTCAGCTCATACTAACTTGAAATGAGTAGAGATCAATTTCCCTCAAATTGGAATCTGTTAAGATCTCCTCCTTGCGAGAATCCCATATGATCTCTGCGGTTCTCTTTGATCTAATCAGTGGACTGCAACATCATTGACGACAGGTCTAATAAGTTTGTTCTCTTTAAGGCGTCATACTCATTGTGTGCAACTATGATTCAAAGCTTCTTATTCTTTATACTTTAGAAACTTGGATGGTTACTGAACAGAAATGTATCACTGAACTAAATTACTAAGATATTCTGACACTTATAAACTGTTAACACAAAATCCTTACAATTATTTTCGGATTCAACCACACAAACATCGCAGAATTCAACTAACTACTGACCTCCATAAATTCCAACCGAAAATTGCAAGAAATTTAGTATTAAAAAGCAACTCAAATTAACATTTAAGCAGAAAATAATGATGAATTGTATTTACTATTTAAAGAAAAAAAAATGGTACAAGAATACAGAAAATTGGTTCCAGTAATGATCCAAGGACAAGTTCCACATAATTCTTCAGACTAAATAAATAGTTAGCCTCTGCCTTTCAATGCCACAAATATACCCAATAACTGCTACACTACTTAATTTAAGTAACGAAAAAATATAAAAATTAGTAAAGTAAATTTGGGTAGAAGAACAAGAAGACTTAGAAGGAACAAAAATATACCTAGAAAAACAGACATCGAAGGAATCATCGAGAAGCATTAGACGCGAGGTCTCGGCCTGAGATTCACCTTTTTGAGTGAGCACTGAGAAATCAGAGCTGCCTTGGATCCGACCCTCCGCATTCCACGTGCTCTGTCCATGCCTCACTAGAATCACCCTCTTCGCCGCTGTTAGCGGTGGCAGAGATATACTTTCCCAGCTCGTCAATAGCTCATTCCTCTCATCTGAACCGTCAGATTGTACTGGGAGAGGCGTCTTGATATCTTGCAGGCTTGAAGACGATTTCACGACATGAATCCTAAAGGATCTGCAATTTGGACGCCGATTATGGTGGCGGTGGTGGAAGAGTTTGTTGGTTTTGTGAAGGGGAAAGGGGTGGGAGGTTAGCGCTGTGGACAGCATGCTTCTGATTTAATTTCCCCTTTTTTTTCCCGAGATTTCCTCTTTATTTTTTGGCGCTAAAAGACAACCATAGTTTTTCCTTCTTTTCTGGACTTCGAGCAAGGCTAACGGTAGGCCCAGATATGAGATGTACAGCCCAATTATAAAAAGGGTCCGGCTATATACCTCTCCATTAATTAGAGATACACCCTCTTAAATTGAAAAAATAAAATAAAAATCTCATACTACTTTTGTCAGTTTAAATATAGAAGATACACCTCCATACTCTAATTCTTAACGGATATGGTGCCGCCCGCTGACGTCCAACGCCCACCCCCACGCACATTTGCACCATTTTTATCTTGTCGGACTACCTTCATCTTCCTCTTACTCTTCAAGATTTGAATCACCAAAAAATTAAAAAAAGAAAGAGAGAAATCGTATCGCAAGACCAACACAAGAATCAGAAAATTAATCATTTTGAACAAAACAACACATAAAAACTGTTCGGACAAAAATAACCCAGAAAAGACAAAAAAAAAATGGACCTTGCGGGAATGGCGGCGACGCTAGAGTTGTGAGGGAGAGAGATTTTGGGCGGTGGACGGTGGGCGGCGTTGTGGGCATCGTGGGCGGATGGAGGCTGCGGTGGGTGGGTGGGCAAGGCTCGGGGGATTGGAAACAAATAACAGAAGGGATGGAGAGGCTGTGGGCGGTGACGGCGATGGTGGTTGTTGAGGGCGGTGGCTTTGATATGGTGGAATTTGCCCGGAGATTTGAAGAAACGGGCAACAAAGACGAGAGAGGAGGCGAAAAAGATGTGAGGCAGATATGATTTAGGGTTTTTTAAAGAAGGGTATATGTGACGCCCCAAAATGGGCGTCGTCATACTCGGGGAAATATAGACAATATTTACCATGAAGAAAATATTTCTTTGAAAAGTAATTATCAATAACAGTTGAAAATGAATATTTATTACTCAAGCGGAAGACTATATAGTAAAAACACGAGTTTTTTTTTATATAAATGTCTAACCATGCTTGTACCTAACTTGTGTTAAACTCACATTTTAAGCCAAACACTATATTATTTAAGACAAATTCAAATAATAGATTAATATGCATGTGATAAAATATTATAAATAACTTAACATAATAAGGACTAATAAGAACAATCAGTAGTGTTTGAAAATTAAACATTTCAAATGATCGATATAATGTTCGAGTAAATTATGAAACGACTTCACAACTTTGTTGATGAGCGACCAGGCGAGCAACAGTGATTGAAGAATTAAAGAACTAAAACTAAAACCAAGAAACAGGCGACCAGGAGAGTACAAAGGAGAATGAAGTTGTTGGCGACCAGGAGCGTAGTCAGGCGTATCTCGGCGACCAACATAGAAAAGGACAAAGAAAATGAATTAACATAAAGAGAAAAGACAAGGGGCGACCAGCAGGTCCGTGATACCCCACAAGGATGTACAAGCGAGCAAGAGGCCACCAGAGAAAGCAATTAAGTTATCTCAAAGACCAAGTACAACATTGAGAACTCCAAGAGTCACTAGTCTAGATATGATCCAAGTGTCTTAACACTTGGCATAAATCTAATGAACAATAGTTTAGATGTTGTACAAGTGTCTCAATACATGGCAAAAATCCAATGGTTAAACCATTAGGATAATGACACATAGCCTCCTTGTGTATCTTTAAATACCCCTTCATTTGTATGAAAAAGAAGAGATTTTCCCCATAATTAAAAATACATGCAAAACTCTTGCAAATTTCATTCTTGAACATTATCTATGATCATGATTCTTGTTTGATGATCTTAATTAGCATAAACAGCCACTAATCGTCATTGATTACAAAAAGGTCATCAACAATTGGCGCTAGAGGAAGGGTTCGAACCTCCGTTTTATAAAAAATCCGAAGAAAGGTTGAAGATCTTCACCGGAATCTGCAAAATTCGGCCTGAATCCGGGAGGAAGCCATCGGAAATCAAGTGTACACACTATTTGAAGCAAAATCATCCATACATACATCACTTTGAGAGTTTGAATGCATGTGTGTATGAACTAGGGTTTTCAAACCACCATATTCATACAAACAAAGCTAGTAACTCTTAAGAAAGGTGTTTGTTGGAGACAAAATCACCCCATTCATTTGTTTACCACTTGTACTTCGGTAACCAAAATGGTTCGATCACAAGAAGAACGACATTTGAGCACATCTCCAAGTTGTAGGTCAAGAACTAGGGTTTCGTCTACTGAAGGACATGCACGTACAGTAAAAGCAACTTCGCAAAGAAACGTCCAAGTTACCATCGATACAATTCCGCCGGAAGTGGAAGCTCTTGCTCAAAATCCCGAAGAGCTAGCAAAAACGATTGTTGTTTTACAAGCATTGCAAAAGCGACAAACGGTCGGGCCATCAGGAGCGCAGGCGGCGACCAGCAGGATGGGCGAGCAGCGAAGTAAAGAAAGAAAAGACGCACGAAATGACGAGGTTGACAGCGAAGAAATCCGTAGGAATAAAGGGAAAGCTCCTTTAAGCGAGCGACTGGGAAGCAGAGGAGAATCTTCACCAAGTCGGGTAGATGAATCAAGCAGAAGTACGTCCCGAACGAGCGCTTTGGAGAGGCTAGGGACAAGGAATGCAAACAGGAGGAAATCATCCAGGAAGAGCGAGGAACGTTCACACCCCGCTGCTCGCCCACCGGTACATGATCGAATCCGGAGATCAGCTTTTGGTCGGTTAGGGCCAAACGGGGCTAGCAACGCTGCAAGGAAGACAACTCAGGAGAAACGTCCCGTTGGTGAGGGACTGCATCGTGAAGAAGTCACCGAACTCAACCACGATGAACAGCCTTCCAACGGGAGGACTCCTCCGAGCGAGTTGCAAGAAATGAAGAAAGCAATTGAGGAATTACAAAAACAACTGGATTCTCAGAGAGGTGTTGGGTCAACGGTTCTCCCGTCTTCACCGCTATCTCCGTCAATTCTCAATGCACCGATCCAGAAGAAAATACAATTTCCGGCCATTAATCTATATGAAGGGACTTCAGACCCCCGTATTCATGTGACAAAGTATTCTGACTTCATGATTTCAATGGGGGCAACGGATGCCACACAATGTCGAAATTTCCCACTTACCCTGGGAGATGGTCCACACCGATGGTTTGCAGCATTGACTCCCGGCTCCATCAGTTCTTTTGCCCAAATGAGCAAGGAATTTCTGTCTCATTTCTCAACAGCCGGGACATACTTGACCCATCGACATCGATTGGCGGATATTAGACAGGGAGATGAGGAGTCAGATAAGCAATTTTTAGAAAGATTTGATAAAGTCCTACTGGAGGGCGAAATGGTGAGCGAGGACACGAAAATAGTAGCTGTGATGGCCGGATTGAAGAAAGGAACGGAGTTGTGGAAAGAAATGCATTTGACCTGCCCAAAGACATATGCGGAGTTTAGGCATCGGGCAGGTATACACGTGTCCATGCAAGAAGCATTACAGAAAGAGTTGGGTGATAAGAATGATCCCAGGAAAGCTGGAAAGAAACCCATGGGAAGTGACTACAAGGCTCCGAAAAACATGAAAGCTTTCAACGAGGGAGCGGAAGTGAAAGACAGGTTAAATCAGGTGCTTGCTACATCAATAGAGGTTGTGTACAACAATGTCAAAGACAGAGACATGTTGTCGGAACCAAGGAAAATCCGACAAGAACGCGGAAAGTTGAATCCAAACAAATACTGCGCTTACCACCAGAACATCGGGCATTTCACTAGTGAATGTTGTGATCAGTTGAAACAATTGTGGAGGTTTTATGAGGAAGGTAAACTGTCCGAATTCGTGAAGAGGGAACCCGGAAAGAGACCTAGGGAGGTCAATCTGCCTAGTTCGGATGACGAAGACAGTGACGACCAACCAACCAAAACAACCAAGAAGGGAAAGAGAGTCTCAACAACACCAGCAGAGCCGATGCGGGAAGTTTTCATGCTTGAGTCAAGCGGACACATTGGGGGATGTTCAGATGGAAGACCTCTGACGTCAAAAAGGAAGAGGAAAGCGGAGCTGAGGGCGGTAGCCCAAGTGAAAGAGGTAGGAGTCAACCAGGCCACCAAGAAGACGGGGGACCTAGTATTTTCAGAAAAAGATTTAGACGGTGTGCTCACTCCGCACAATGACTCGCTAATCATATGTGCTAACATCATGGGGACCCGAGTCCACCGACTGCTCGTGGACACTGGGTCGTACACAAATATTCTGTTCAAAAGTACATTAGATCAGATAGGAGATTGTGAGGAGTATGTGAAACAGTGTAATCATAAGATAGTGGGATTCGGTGATGCTGTAACCGATCCCCTAGGAGTAGTTACGTTATCAGTCGAGCTTGTATCGACCGAGAATCCTGACAGGAGGATGACTAGAATGCTAGAGTTCTTAGTAGTAGATCAGCAGTCTTCCTATAACGGATTTCTCGGTCGACCTTTTATCAATGAATTCAAAGCGGCTGTTTCAACGTACTACTATTGTGTTAAGTTTCTGACATCAAAGGGATCAGGTACAGTTAAAGGCGATCAAAAAAGAGCCCGTGAATGCCTCTTGCAGATGCAGCCTAAAGACAACCAGGTGTCAATGGTGGACGAACAGTCAAGCAGGAGCGCTGGAGATGAACCTTCGGTACTCAACGATGTTATGGAATCCATCGATACAGAGATGATGGAGATAGATGACCAACAGGGCGACGAACAAGAAATCCGGGGCGAGCATAAGGAACAAGAAATTGCATCTTGTTCAAACAAAGATGAAGACATCGAACCACGGTTAGGAGCGGAGCCGATGATAGTTGAAGATGAACTCAACTTGGATGGACCCATCATCGACCCTCGATGGAAAGATCAAAAAAGAAGAGCAACACCGGTTGAAGAGTTGGAAGCAATCAGAGTTGACCCGAACCGAGAAGACTTAGAACTCTTCATCGGATCTGAGCTCCCAGAGCCTTACAGATCCAAGATGGAAGAATTCTTAAAGTCCAATCTCGATGTATTCGCATGGTCACATGCAGATATGGGAGGCATCAGCCCTGAGCATGCCAGTCATAAGCTGAATATTGACCCAACTAGAAAACCAGTGAAGCAGAAGAGGAGGAAGTTTGGACCCGATAAATACGAAGCATTAGATGTGGAGGTAAAGAAGCTATTAAGCAACGACCTTATCAAAGAGGCGCTATGTCCCAGATGGGTGGCAAATCCCGTATTGGTGAAAAAATCAAATGGTGCGTGGAGACTGTGTATCGACTTCACGGATTTGAACGCTGCGTGCCCAAAAGATAATTTCCCATTGCCACACATAGACCAACTGGTGGACAACACGGCGGGACATGAACTCCTCACATTCATGGATGCATTTGCGGGCTACCATCAGATACCCATGCACCCGGACGACCAGGAGAGTACAGCTTTTTACACCAACAAAAATTTGCTATGTTGGAAGAGAATGCCGTTCGGGTTAATCAATGCAGGTGCCACGTATCAGCGACTCGTCAACAAAATGTTCAATGAACACATTGGCAAAACAATGGAAGTATACGTGGACGACATAGTCGTGAAAAGTCCGAGAAAGGAAGATCATCTGGAACACTTAACACAAACGTTCGAGATACTCCGAGCATATAACATGAAGCTGAATCCTAAAAAAAGCAGCTTCGAAGTCCATTCAGGCAAGTTCCTCGGACATCTTGTTAGCCAGCGAGGCATTGAAGCAAACCCATCAAAGATGAAAGCTATTCTGGACATGCAGCCACCAAGATCCGTCAAGGAAGTGCAGCGGCTTACAGGATGTCTGGCAGCTCTGAATAGATTCATATCAAGGTCCGGTGACAAGTGTCGACCTTTCTTCGATGCTATAAAGAAAGGCGGATTCCAATGGACAGATCATTGTCAGCAGGCATTTGAACAGTTGAAAGGATATCTTGGCGATACCAAAATCCTATCCAAACCTGTCCCGGGAGAAAAACTATACCTCTACTTGGCAGCTTCAGAGGTGGCCATCAGCTCGGTTTTGGTTCGTGCAGAAGGAAAGTTTCACCTGCCCATATACTATGTAAGCCAGGCGTTACATGAAGCCGAAGTCAAATATTCCCCGATGGAGAAACTGGCATACGCGTTGGTGATGAGCGTCAGAAAATTACGCCCATATTTTTTCGACCACCAAGTAGAAGTCCTGACGACTTTCCCGTTAAGGCAAATCCTGCAGCGACCAGACACTATTGGTCGCCTCCTCAAGTGGTCCCTCGAAATAAGCCAATTTGGAATATCATATGCACCTCGAACAGCGATCAAAGGGCAAGCGTTGGCCGACTTTATAGTCGAACTAACCTTTCCTCAAGATCCGACGAGAGGTCATAATCATCTGTGGCATATGTACGTCGACGGATCATCCACCAACATGGCATCAGGAGCCGGAATAGTGCTAATCAGCCCAGACAGACAAATTTTTACTTCAGCAGTGCGATTTGATTTTATGGCAACAAATAACGAGGCCGAATATGAAGCACTGATAGCCGGACTCCGTCTAGTATTAGCAGTCGGGGTGAAGAGGTTACAAATATACGGAGATTCGCAATTGATAGTTAACCAAGTCCGAGGAGAGTATGAAGCTAGAGATGAAGGCATGGCACTATATCAGAAAACCGTAGCCCATCTAGCTTCCATGTTTGAACAAATATACATTGAACAGGTACCCAGGGAAAACAATGCTCAAGCGGATGCGTTGGCTCGCCTGGCCACCAGCACGGGTCCAGCAAAGTTGTCAGAAATCACCATCACAAAAATATGTCGTCCATCAACATTTGACTACAAAGTAAATCAAGTAAACGAAGAAAGCGAAGAGGATGATTGGAGGACACCTATTATCAAATATCTTCATGATGGTGAAGTCTCGGGGGATCCTCAGGAAGCAGCCAAAATGGCCAGGCGAGCAGCAAGATTCACAATTATGGACAATCAGTTATACAAAAAAGGATTCTCACTCCCGCTATTGAAATGCCTAACAAGAAGGCAAGGCCAGGAAGTTTTGTAGGAAATTCATCAAGGCGTCTGCGGAAATCACGCTGGGGGGCGTGCATTGGCCTACAAGACAGTCAGACAAGGGTATTATTGGCCAACATTGCTGCAAGATGCTATCAAAGTTGGAAGAACTTGTCACAGATGTCAAATATTCGCACCCAACATCCACAAGCCACCAACAGAAATGATAGCAGTTAATAGCCCATGGCCATTCGCAAAATGGGGGATTGATATCATTGGGCCTTTTCCGACTGGAAAAGGAAATGTGAAGTTCGCCGTGGTAGCCGTGGATTATTACACAAAATGGGCTGAAGCGGAGGCACTCGTGACAATCACACAAGAAAAGATGATAAGTTTCATATGGAAAAGCACCGTGTGTCGGTTTGGAGTCCCACAGGCAATCTTGACAGATAACGGACGACAATTCGAGGGCAAGAAAATAAGAATTTTTTGCGAAAAATGGGGAATTAAAAAGCATTTTTCAACCCCATATCATCCGCAGTCCAACGGCCAGGTGGAAGCAGTCAACAAAATAATCAAACATATACTGAAGATCCGGTTGGTGGATAAAAAAGGAAAGTGGTCAGAAGAACTACCAGAGGTGCTATGGGCATATCGAATATCCCACAGGACAAGTACGGGAGAGACCCCTTTCACCATGGCGTTCGGAATTGAAGCAGTGATACCTGTAGAATTGAAGGTCCCAACGGAATGAACAACAACATTCAATGAACAAACAAACGACGAGACTTTAGCTGCAGAGATGGATTTGGTTGATGAAAAAAGAATTTCGGCGGAAATAAAAAATGCAGTATACAAGAGAAGGATCGCAAAGTATTACAATTCACAGGTAAAGGTCAGAGAATTCAAAATTGGAGACCTCGTGCTCAAAAAGATTTTGGGGACGTCACCAGGAGTATTTGGACCGACTTGGGAGGGCCCATACAAGATAACTCAGAAATGGGACAACGGCACTTATGATCTAGAAGACATGAAAGGTAACCCGGCCCAATACTCCTGGAATGCAGCTTTGCTGAAGAAGTATTATCAATAGATAGGAAGTTGCAAGGAAAATGTAGAATTTTAATTCAAAATTCCATGTCGTTTCGTATTCATCTGAAAACACAGTTGTAAATATTATGGAAAATATTCAGGATCTTGTATATTATGAATATATATGTTGTATTGCAAAAAATAGTTTGTCAAAATTATTCGCTTGATAAAGTAAGTTGTTCGCTCAAGACAGTCATGCAGGAGGCGAGCAACAATGCTAAAAGCGACCAAGACCCAAGGCCAAATCCACACGAGGATAACAAGGCCCCGATTCATGGGCGACTAAGAGAGAAACATTCAATTCAAGGTCAAGTCCATGAAAGGACCAAGAGGCCCAGTTATTTGAGGCAAGTCTTTTTAAAAGACCATGAGCCCATGTAAGCCAGTTAGGCGACCATAAAGCACAAGAGTATCTATTCAAAAAGGAAAATAATGACGTCATACGAAAATTTTGAAGCGAGCAACAAAGTATGCGGCGAATAAACGAGAAGAGAAGATGCATAATGAAATAAAACAAGTTATCTTTAAATTCATAATTCATAATTCATTAAGGGCAAAATAGTACAAGGAAGGAAGCAAAAAATACAAAGTTGCCCTAACATCTACACAAACAAAAAAGGGATAAAAAACTTCAAGCAGCTGGAGGGGTGTTCGTGGTCGCCAAGACGGTTGATGCTGCACCAAGGGTGGTTGTCGCTGCCGTGGTCGCCGCATCCGAGGTGCCCGCCCCATCAATAGGAGTTAGAGGAAGAGAGTGGAGGCCGTAAAAAACATTTCCCTCTCTGCTCGCCTCCACACTCTGCTCCTCGCCAGAAAACCGGGGGGCCGTAATGTGAACACCTTCCCCAAAGATGTCCAAGGGGACACCCAACTCCCCAAGATCGGCCAAGGGAAGAGTGAACCCAGCACCAAGAGGGTTCTCTTTGGTAAAATCAACAAAGTCTTTCTTGGAGGCGGCCAAGACATCCAAGCCGTGATCCAGAGAGAACTTCACTGACCTAATGCTCTCAGCATAGGCACAGATATACCCCAGATTGGTGTTGTCGGCCACATCTTGGGCATAGATGTCATAGGCGACCATTCCAGCTTTCTCTTCAGTAAGGCGAGCAACCTCAGCTTGCAGCTCTTCAACACGGGCGACCAGAGTAGTCTTCTCACCCTCCAGCACCTTTATCCTGTCATCAGCGACCCCCAGGGAGAGAGAGAGCTTCTCAGACTGGTTTAGAGCAAATTGCTCGCTGGCCACAGAAGCATCATACATTTGCTCCAAGTGCGCCACAGCTTTGGCATGCTCAGCCTTTTCATGAGCAAGCTCCTCTTCCTTGTTCCTTAGGGCGGCCACCTTCTCCGCCTCAAAGCCTTCAATCTTGCGGCCAAGACTACGGTTGGTCCTCTCCAGTAGGATAATTTGGTCAAGGAGTCTCTGGGCCGACACAGCTTGATGGCTGGCATTGTAGGCGATCAAGCGAGCATTGTCGCTAGCAGTTTGGTCCTGCACGATCTCCTCGGCAGTTCTAGTCCAGGCACGAGGAACCATCTCGGTTGCCCGGCGAACATGGGAGTCTGGTATATCCAAGTAAGGAGGGGGAGATTTAACACAACTGACACTATGGAGCACCTCTGATCGCCCAGGATACTCTTCAGGTTTATACCTAGAAAGAAAGTGAAATAATAAGTAAAATGAAAAATACCTTAACAGGCGATCATCAGAGAAAATTTTGAAAACTTACTCCCTCAGTTTTACGGAGTCATATCCCAGATACGTGCGATCATTAGATGCTCGCTTCTTCACCAATATAGCAGACACGGCTTGCTGCTCGCTTACGACCTCAACGGAAGAAGGCTTTGAAGCCGGAGAATGCGGGTCTCGGATGCTCGCCTCAACCATGGTTTTAGAGCCCTTCGATGTTCGCTCAGTAGCCTCTTTTTCGCCACGAGAATCTCGGGAAGTTTTCTTCGGAGCCTTTTCTTTTTCCTTCCCCCCACCTCGAGAGGAGGTAGCACCTTTGGGGGCTCCTTTAGGTTGGCCAGCAGGGGCGCGTTGGCGACCAGGAGCGCCTGGCTTTTCCCCAGCCCGGAGGCACATGAGAGAGAGAGGTGGATCCTGTCTCTTTCTAGTCGGCGCTTCAGCGGCCATCTGTTTTACTCGAGCAGCCAACAGGTGATAAGACTGGGGGATAGTTGGGATGGCAAGAGTCACTCGCCGATCTGTTTTTAAAATCAAGATGGAATTAATCGTGACGACCAGGCGAGCAAGCGAACAAAGAGGTTAAGTAACTTACCTTCAGGGACTTCTGCTTGAGCCTCCAAGTGGTGAGGACTCGTAAAGAGCTGAGCAATCTTCCGATGACTAGCTTTCAAGAGAGTTTATATCGCAAGTAGCAGGATCCCGCAACACGATCAAGGCCAAGGTGAAGAAAAACTCGTCACTCAATGCTGGTTGTCCCCACCTCGCAGCTCTGGGTCCTGCAAAACAACAAAGAGACAAAAATTAAAATTAGTCCTCAACGCGGTCCCAAAAGAAAAACAAGGATGCCTACGTTTCATTTTCCCAAAACACTCGGGAGTATTAATGTGCGCCTGGCCGCCAGAAAAATCCGCCGATGCTCGCCAGTCTCCACCAATGAAGAAGAATTGGTTATGCCAACTCTTAACTTTGTTGGCAACCCCAGTGATGAGCTTCACCCCGGTCCTCGCCTTTACATAGTACCAGTCTTCACCTTCTTCGCTACAGGCTGAAATAACTAAGGCATGGTGGATCTCCGCCGTGCTAAGCTTGTTCTTATACCCTTCAAGGCCAAAAAGGGTCATCAATGCAAGCAAGTTACTCCACCCAATGGGAGTAATTTGGGTAATGGCTAGATTGATGTCCTCCAAAAAGCGACCAATGAGGGGATGGAGCGGCAATGGGAACCCCGTGTTAAGTATGTCCAGGTTGATCGCTGTACAGCCTGGAGGGGGGCGATCAACAGTTTCTCCTTCCTTGGGGGCATAGAGAAAAATATCGTATGGGATCTTATAATAAGATCTGAAACCCTCCAAGTCGTCCTCAACAACTAGGCTCGAAATCCTGCTCGCCGCGTAAGTGTTGATATTCCTTTGAGCGGGTATGATTGCACGGGGGCGAACAGGGAAAGCACGAGAATAGCGAGCAGCATACTCCTCCCACTCATCTTGGCAAACAACGCCTTCAGGAATTTGAGATTCGGGAGCCACTCTGGAGGTGGGAAAGCCAATCTCTTCGAGGAATTCCCAAGTCACTGCCAGTGGTGGTCGCTCCACTTCAGGCTGGTCGCCCTCCGCATCAATCTCAGCGGCCACTTCCTCTGAATCTTCCCCCAAGTCAGAGGAAATTGCTCCTCCAGTATCATGGCGACCAGCAGAATTCTGGACCTCATCGTCGCCAGAATTCTCAGAGGCGTGGGCTTCAACTGAGCGAACAACAGAGGACACCTCAGAACCCGTCTCTTCGTCGAGCAGTAACGTCCTCGGATTTTGGGCCAAAGCCTGTCGAATCGATCGGCGAGGAGCAGGGGAAGCGTTTTCTTCCATGGGACGTTTCCCGGGGTTTCGTTCAAAAATCTCGATCGAAGCACCCTCACCCGAAGAGGACATTGTGGGGATTAAAAGAGAAAAGAAAGGAAAATGAAATGGTAGGAAGATATAGTGACGCCGGGAGACTAACGGCGGCGCTGGAAACGGGTGGCGGCGGCGCAATTTTTTTCAATAAAATGGAAATCAAATATGAAATCGAAAGCAAAATTAAAGAAAGAGATAAGTTTGGGAAATAGTAATCAAGGATTACCTGGAGATCACACGTGAATTCGATCGGGAACTCGACAGAAATGAACGACGAAAAGCTTGAAGGGGCACTTTAATGGCGGATGAGATGAAGAATTTCGAAAGAATGAAAGGAGGGAGAGAATGAAGTATTTATAGGGGTTGAAAACGGGGGCCAAAATAGAATTTCCAAGAAATTCTATAGGCCCCTACCTGCAAAAGTAGCATAGACGTGGGCGGCAATGATGTCACCTGCCGCCCACGACGCTTCGAGTCCCGAGACCTTTGAGAATCCAACTGTCGCATGTACGCCTAATACCCTCATGTTCGCCCAGGTAACCGGATGTTCGCTTAAGAGTTCCCCACCTAATGAAATTTGAAACTTGTTGCCCGCCTAATGGATACAAGAGGCAGTCTATCAAAAGTTGTGCCTTGCTCCTCATTAGTCAAATATTTTCCTAATAAAGAACAAGTCAGGGGGCAATGTTGATGAGCGACCAGGCGAGCAACAGTGATTGAAGAATTAAAGAACTAAAACTAAAACCAAGAAACAGGCGACCAGGAGAGTACAAAGGAGAATGAAGCTGTTGGCGACCAGGAGCGTAGTCAGGCGTATCTCGGCGACCAACATAGCAAAGGACAAAGAAAATGAATTAACATAAAGAGAAAAGAGAAGGGGCGACCAGCAGGTCCGTGATACCCCACAAGGATGTACAAGCGAGCAAGAGGCCACCAGAGAAAGCAATTGAGTTATCTCAAAGACCAAGTACAACATTGAGAACTCCAAGAGTCACTAGTCTAGATATGATCCAAGTGTCTTAACACTTGGCATAAATCTAATGAACAATAGTTTAGATGTTGTACAAGTGTCTCAATACATGGCAAAAATCCAATGGTTAAACCATTAGGATAATGACACATAGCCTCCTTGTGTATCTATAAATACCCCTTCATTTGTATGAAAAAGAAGAGATTTTTCCCATAATAAAAAATACATGCAAAACTCTTGCAAATTTCATTCTTGAACATTATCTATGATCATGATTCTTGTTTGATGATCTTAATTAGCATAAACAGCCACTAATCGTCATTGATTACAAAAAGGTCATCAACAAACTTAACCAAGTAAACTATACATATATTATGGAAATCATTTTTAAAACGATAACATAAGCAAATTCCTTATTCATTCATTATAGAAAACATAAAATATAGTGAATACATATAGGTGGAGTTTGTCCAGTCAGTCACACGTCTGCCTCGTTGCCAACGTTACTTGAAAAGTTAAAGTAGCATCATGAGTCTTCCCCTGGAGGAGAAGCTCGGTGGGATAACGTTTAATGTACAAATGCATTAAAAAGACTAATTAGAATGTCAACTGAGTACACGCCGGACTCGTAGGCCCGACTCAATTCACACAGATATGGTTCGTAGATCCGTCATGATTCACATAGAGTATAGCCCGTCGACTAGCCATAATTCACACAGAGCATAGTCCGTAGACTTGCTATAATTCACACAAAGCATAATCTGAAGATCTGCCTGTTCGTACACACACAAAATATTCTAACTAATGCACAAGATATTAAAAGTGTTGGAAAAATAGGGGTGCCCGTAATCTATTCGGGGTGAAATTTAAATACGAATTTAAATTCAATTATTACTAGCATGAATTAATCCTAATTAATTCAAATAATAATTCCAACAACAAATTTAACATCATGCATGTTGAATTCATTCACATAAAATGTAGGCGGAATAAACAAGAATTTATGTGACTTACGTACCTCTTGTAGAATTGGTCTTTAAATAAACGGGACAATCACAATCTCGCTTTATCAACCCAAAAACCTTCTCAAGTATTTCCCTTTCGCCTTACTTGATCACCGGTGGAAGATGCTTTCAAGTAATTTAAATAACTAAGGAAAAAGAAAAATATATATGCTCTTGATTTTTCCAACACATGGAATTATGTACTTGGGGATGAAATAATCACCCCCTATGGAGTGGCCGAAAATTGTATATTTTATGGGCCTGGAGAAAATCTTTTCTTAGTCTCTAAGAAATCTTAAATATATCTCATATATTCTTTTCGCCATAATAAAATATTCCACAAAAATCTCACTCACATATTAGACTTGTAATTTTCGAAATTTTTAGGAGAAGAATCCAAGATTTGGATCTTCTTGAATATATGAGATAATCTAGTATTCCAAGAATACTTATCTTCCATAATATCTTTCCAAGAAAATCAACAAAATCTTTTCTTTCCTAATTACCCAATTTTCAAAAATAACAATAGAAAAATCAGCAATATATTTTCTTTTTATTTTAATCACCTTATCATTATTGGACTACTTAATGGGCTACTTGAGGGGCCTTTAAGGAGAATTAAGATTGGACCTCCTAATGGACTTCTGAATTTCAATATTGAGCTCCAATATAATTCAATCCATTAATATTAATTATTACCACTAATAAATTATTATTGCACTATCCATCTTAATCCATATTACGATAATATGGGCTCCAGGTTATTATTTCCCGCGTTTAAGATTATCAAGTCCATTAATTAATTAAGCTTCTGAATAGCTCTAAATTAATTAATATATTTCACCTTGGAGTAAAGACAACTTAACATTATTATCCGTACCGAAGAAACTAATTCTTCACTTGCAAGATTTGGTACGATAAAACTTCTGAGCCCACCAAGGGGACTAATCACACGAGCCGTACTCGCACGCGTTTCTCCGTATTAAATCTTAGCAACCGTCGTATGATTAATATTACTTCCCAAAGCACAAGGTTCGAAGTCACAATGATTCTCACCCAATATGAATCAAAGCAGTAACCATTAAGCACACACGGTCCTATTTAAGTGACGAAGATTAAGAAATAAACAACCACTAAGGTCTAATTCTTCACATTTCAGAACAGAAGAATTTATTCTCGCTGTAGGTCCTCTTCAACACATACTAAATGTGCTAGTGTAATCTCTTAGTCAAGACAGACCAATCTGAGACTTACACATCGACCTTTCACTGCGGATTGTTCAATTCCACCTAGGTCGTGAAATGTACGTTTAGTTACAAGGAGACTGTTAATGTTATCTTCTGTGATCGGGTATCACCACATTAACTACAATATAACTAGTACTATTATGAACTGTTTGTAATAAATATTCAACATTCAATCATATCTAAAGCATATGCGATAAAAGAATTATTCTCATAAACAAGTGTTTGATACACGAGTTATACAAAGTAAAAGCATACTTTCACGTATAACTCCAACAAAAAGTTACCCACTTTCTTGGTATGACCGTGTGTGGGATAGCTTCCTGGAAGTTCAGCTGCTCGCATTGCACTCGACATATTCGTCTGTCTCTTAGTCTTTTAATCATTACATTATATAAATGTACATACAACTCTTTCACTATCTTTATTATCTAACTATGCGTACATATCATATACTTAATGTTCCATTCATAATATGATCTAAATATTCCTACCAACTTAACCATACTTCAAGGGAATTCTAATGCGAAAACTAGTCAAATTCACATGGAAAGACATGTTAATCATAACATTTAAGTAAAATTCCATCCACTGCTAAAATGACCATAAAAATATTCTAATATGCTCAAAGTAAGTTTGATTTTTTCATTTTGAAATATTTAAACTTTTAGTTAACTAGGTGATTAAATAAAACAATTTACCAACTCACCTTCTATGTGTCAAACCTTTAAAAAAAGACAGCCTATAGTAAATTATTTAACATCAATTATAGACATGTTAGAAAATTATGAAATTTATACAATAAGTTCATATCTTGTACATATGCATAATATAAAAATTTCGATTCAATATAGTCGGTAGATATTCCCTTATGATTTTCATAAATAGACTGAAAAACAGGTCACGAACAGGTCATACGTCAAATCATTTTCTAGAATTTGGTAAAATTCACGTATTGTTTATAAAAATATAAGGCTAAATCCTACATGACCTTAACTCTCAGTAGTAACATATTTAAAAATTTTATATTTTAATTTTGTATATTTCACATTGTGCAAGCATTCTAATAGAGCACAAAAACAACTTGATTTTACTGGAAAAATGATATTTAGGAAGAAAATCACTAAAAAATATGATATAACTTCAAAAGTAGCTGAGACACAATAATACCACACAACCAAAAATAACTTCCAAATTCGAAGTGATATGAACAGAGGATATTTTTCAATCTTGAGCTAAAAACAGAGTTGTTTCACCACTGTTCAGCACTTTAGTAGAAAAATTATATAAAATCGAGAACGACTCCAAAAATTCTGAAATTTTAAATACATATTCCAAACTTCTATTACTTTAATCATGCAAAGGGGATTGATAAAATAAAATAAAAAAGTATGTCGAAAGTAGTGAGGGACAACGTTCTATTTTTGGGGAAAATTTCAGCAATAATTTTAACTCATAAAAAGGCATAGTTGGGGCACCCAACTTATTTTAAACATCAAATATCCATCAACATAGTCATTATATAACATATGAATATTTGTACACTAGTTAAATAGGAATCAAAAGTCACGTGCAATGACAAATTCAACATGTAATCCAACAATGAGCACCAATTCAATACATATTTAACAAATGCAACACGATAATCAAAATTTCCAACAATAGTACTCAACTAAATGCCCATGAATGTTTATGGGCACATTACAAGAAATCATAGAAGAAAAAGAGAGGAAAAGACAAAATACCTTGTTAGGAAATGAGCAATTTTTTTTCTTTTCTAAAACTAGTTGAAGAATATGGTGGAATGAGAATGCTTATTTTCCTCGAAAGGGCTATTAAATTCTTAAAAGTCTATTGAAGAAGGGCAGAAGATGATGGGTGTTTGAGAGGAACTTAGAGAAAAAAATATAGAGAGAGAAAGTAGAGAGAAAGAAGAGCTTGAGTGTTCTTAGTGAGAGATGGAGATACATTAAGTGTGTGTTCTTGGTGTTTTTGGTGAAAGATGGAGATACATTAAGCGTGTGTTCTTGGTGTTCTTGGTGAAACATGAAGATACACTAAGTGTGTGTTCTTGGTGAAACATGAAGATACACACTAAAGTGGGATGAAGAAATAAAGAAGAGTAGAAAAAAGGAAATTTGTCTTTGTTTAGTGGAAGGATTGAGTGACCGATCATAATTAGGAAAATGAGTTGACTTTCTTTTATTTCTATATCCAATAGCCAATAGATAATTAATCTTGGGATAATTAATACACTAAAATGGAACAAAATACAACAGGCTCCCTCCAAAATGACCAAATGCAGCTAACTATATTTTAATAACAAGTGAGTACATGTGCTAGCAATTATTCATAATAGACTAGATTAGATATATTTTCATCCATAAATTAAAGGAACCATCCTATCCTCTCTGCTCTCCTCTCCTCTCCTCTCCTCTCTCCCTACTATTCATATACATCTTTTCAAAAACCAAGGCTCTCATCCCTTAATCCTCTCGGCTTTCTCTCTCTACTTCCATAGTTGCCACCATCAAAGCTCTCTCCCCGCTCTTCATCCCGCCGACCGCCACCAGAAGAAGTCACCGACCGACGAAGTCATGGTGGTTGCCCCTACACCCAACTTCTCCAGTGTTTTGCCTCGCGAGTCGCAATGGTCGATGCAGAAATCTTTGGGATCATCGATGACCAAAAGCTTTGGGAATCCGATCTATTTGTGCCTGAGAGACGCCGCCACTACCACCGCCGGCTGAGGCTAACGCTACACGGAGACACTCGATCTACCACCAGATTTAGGGTTTCATCGAGGATCCGATGTTTGCCATCAAATTGAAAAGTTTTGGGGGCGTACGATAAAAATTAAAGAGATAGAGAGAGAGAGAGAGAGTTTTGGGGTGTGCGGCCACCACCACCACCAAAATCGAAGAGAGGAATATTGTTTTGGGGGTTTTGGGATCACAGTTATTTGTTGTAGGTGGTGGCGCTTAAAAATGTGGTCCCATTTCTATTTCTTCGGAGGTCTTCTCACTCAGATCGGGAATAGAAAGGAGGAGCGAAGATAAACCCATTTGTGAGATTTCCGTTTCGTTTTTCAATTTGTAGCTGGATAAATGTTGGTTCCATACAGTTTATTGTGTTTATACATGTACATAGTTCTCCCCTGTGTATTTCAATTGATCAATTTTTCCTTTTCTTTTTTCATGTAAAATGTTGGGACTAATCCTGAGAAAATTACGGTGGAAGGGCGAATCGCGCCGGTGAAGCGGCAGTTGCGGTGGCTATCGGCTGACCGTGGATCGAAGTTAGGTGCACACAAAAAAGAATATTTTATTTTCGGTTGTTCTTTTATTTGAAATCTTGGATCTTGAAGCTGATAGGTAATTGTTGAATGTTCATACAGAATCGTAATATGTATTGGTTGGATTTTTGGAGAATCCTCTTTGTCCAAGAAAATTGTTCTCTTTAAATGTTTTGTGAGAGAGGGATATAGAGATTTTTGTAGGATTTTTCTAAATCTCGATGAACCTGTGAGTAAAGTAGTTAGGATGCCTCGGTAGTGGGTAAGTCCTGAGCCAAATGCAAGATTTTTTTCGAGGCTGCCGGATTTCGGAAACCCATTTCCTCAGCTTCGCATTCTCACTCCTCTGTAAACTGGGTGTTAATTTTGTGGATCTACTTGGCCTAAAGACCGAAAATGTTGCTGCTGGATGGGAGATTTGTTGGTTTAGTTCTTTCTCTTGGTTGAATTTTATCATTCACAGGGGATTATACCATTGTATTTGTGATGTGCACTATTACATATTTTTAGTTGTGCCAATGTAATTATACTTGGTACTATGAACTATTATTTATACTATGCAGTTGGTCTTGTACTCTAATATTATCAGGGTACTATGCAATTAGTCTTGTACCATAATATTATTACTGTACTATGCAATTAGTCTCTGTACTACTCCCTCCGTCCCCTATTAACTTTCATACTTTCCTTTTTGGGACGTCCCACAATAACTTTCACACCCCAAATATGGAAATAAAACACTCTCACATTACCTACTTTAATTCAAAATACTCTTCATTAATTGGTTGAAAAAGTCAATAAAACAGTTTTTCTTAAAATTTGTGCCACCCAACCTATGAAAGTTAAGAGGGGACGGAGGGAGTATAATATTATCAGTATACTATGATTTACTAATCTTTATTTTATAAAAATATAATAAAAGCGTAACGTTTAAATTTAAAAAGAGGTAAAAAAAAAAAGGGAAAATAGAGTTTTTTGTCCTGTAAGTTAGGTCACTTTTGGTTTTGGTCCTACTAACTTTTGACTTTATTTTTTCGTCCGATAACTTTCAAAAAATTTACATTTTCGTCCTAAAACCGGCTACAGAAGGTCACCCAACCGATCATGCTGACGTGGCACGATTTTTAATTTCTTTTTAATTTTATTATAATAAATATGATATATATATATATATATATTAAAATTCATATAAAAAAATTAATTTAAAAATTTACCCACCTCCAGGCTCAAGCCCCCAGCCCCCAGCCCCTACTAATTGTTAATCTTCTCCCCCAACCCACCCTTACTTCCAGATTCCGATGATACGCCCACATTTTCCGACGAATACACGCGACCACCATAGCCCACCATATTGCCAAGTTTTCCTCCCCACACTCACCTTCGTTGTATGTAGATATGGTTGAGAGCGTCCCCGGTACGGAAGATGCGTCAATACAGTGGTGGAGGTATTTCAGAAAACAGGGCAATTTTTTCTATGTGAAATTTTACTGTTCATCTTCTTCTCCCACAATATTCACAACTTTGTATCCCTCAACCCACATCTCCATCTCCCCTCAAATCCTCACCACGTTCACCCGCTCCTCCCTGAGTAAAAGTAGATCGCAAAACGCAACATCTTGAAATTTCAAAATAAAAATTGAAAGTGAAGACGATTACAGAGTGAAAAATTGAGTGAGGGCTTTTGATAATAATGGAGAGGCTATTAAGTGCTTCAAATTCATTTTCACCCTGTAAGTAGGAATTCCTCTGTAAATCTCACCCTGTAAATTTTAAAAATAGTCCGGACTCAAGCCCGCCGCCGCCGCCGCCCACGCTCCAGGCTTGCCTTCACTCGGAAACACCGCCGCCGCCCATCCTCCAAATCCGCCGCCCCCTGAAAATTCCACAACCACCGCACAAACGACCCCTTCCACCCAGCGCCCAGGTTCATACTAAAAAAATTCGCACGAATTGAAATAAATTCAACTCCACCTCCGCCGCCTATCTCTCCGCCACCGCCCTCGCCGAAAAATCTTGAAGTCTCACGCTGTTTATCACCGAAAATTGAAAGCAATTTGCACCGGAGTTTCGAAACAATCTGAAATTGGTGCCTGCAAGTCGCCGCCGCCGCCGCGCATTCCAGTCACGCCGCATCCAGCCCTGCACCAGAGAATCGAAGCAATCGGAAATGGGGGTTGGCCGTGTTTTTGGGGGTGGGTGGGTTTTCATTTTTAAATTAATATTTTATATAAATTTTAATTTAATTTTAATATATATATCACATATCTTATTATAATATATTTTCAAACCTCTCCAAAATGATGTGTCAACACCACCTTATTCTTAGGATGAGGTGTCATGTCTCAAATCTCTCCATTTCATAATACTGCACTCTCATTAAAAGTTGATTTAAGTTTTAATCTCAACCATTTATTTCATATCATTCATTCTAAATCATTGATTTATATTTAGGGTTGAGATAATCATCTAATACGTATAAAAAATCTTTCTCATTCTTCAAAATATTCACGCCGCCAGTGTTTTCACGCTGCCAGTCTCTTGCAGCCCACCGCCAACCCCCTTTTTCCTCATCTTCTCACCGTCCGCCACTCGCCGCTATCTTCTTTTGCCTTATCGTCGTTGCCCCTATTATACCGCCGTCATCGCCGTCCTATTGAACCGCCGTCATCGCTGCCCCAATTGCATCCGCCATCGTCGTCGCCCTTATTACACTGTCATCACCGCCGCCCCTATTACACCGCCATGGTAACCACCACCGCCTCTATTGCACCCCCTCGCAGCTCCTCCATCAATCCGAACAAAGAGAATTTGTTGAGGTAATTTCTCCGTACATAATTAATTTAGGTTTTTAGTTTCATCTTTGTTGTTCCTTCTCCTCCAATTTTGACTTTTTTTCTTTGACCTTCTTCATTGTTGCAGCATCTTCGCCACTTTGTGACCAATAACAAGGTTCTCGGTATATGCAGAGTGCAAGAATATGGTGGTGAAACTATTATAAGGTGTGATACCCAGAGTTGGAAATTATATATTGTTATGTTAATTAAGTTTGATATTCATTCGGATGTTTGTCTCTATAACTCTATTTCTTATTTTAATTTTTCTTGCAAATCAGTTTGTACAGAGGGAGTTTGTATGATGCATAATCTCTCATTCAATATTACTGTTTTTCTAATTGATATAACCACTTGATCTTTTCCTATTTTCCCAATCTTTATTATTAATTTGTATTACAGGCAATTTCAACAATTTTTTCGAGAAATGCCTCAAGAAATGTTATAGATTTCATCTAAGAACTGTGCTTTGGATGATGGAATTTAATACAGGTAATTGTAAATGAATATTGTCTTTTGCGTGTTCTTTTGGACTGAAAATGCATATTAAGAGCTTTATTTGACTAGGTTGAATTGCATGAATTTATTTGATCGCACTCTTGAATTTATTTGATCGCACTCTTATATCAGTTCGATGGATTTGGTTATGATTCTTTAGTTCGCTTACTATCACAAATATGAAATACTCCCTCCGTCCACGAAAATTTTACCCGGTTACTGTTGGGCACAGTTTTTAATGAAAATTGGTATTTTATTAAAAAAATGAATAAAATAGATAAAGTAAGAGTATTGTGGTGGGTATTGTGGGGCCCATTTTTTGTTTGTGAGTGTAGTTTATTTTCAAAAAAAGAATGGGTAAAAAATTGGTGGACGGACCAAAAAGGAAAGTGGGTAAAAATTTGATGGACGGAGGGAGTAATAAATTGCGGTCTACTTTATGCAGTCTCTAAGTTTTCTAATTCTTAATTTACACCGCCTCATCTCCATGGCAGATTTCCAAAGCTCTTTCTCTATCTCTTCACCGTGCCAAATTTAATTTAGGTATTCTAGCTTTCTTTTTTCATGACAGGAAGTTGCATGAAGAAGTTTGTTAAATAAGATATATCAGGTGATGCACACAATTTAAATGTGAGGTAGGTGCTATTTTTTTAGCATTCATCTCATGAATGGTAATTTAATGCTAGATATATATTTATTTACTGTATATTTTCTTTGAGCTCTCTGCTATTTGTTAACAAGTAAGTGTATGTAGTATATCTTGATAATGGTTATAATATTTGTAAAATGTTTGGTTTTTTAGGAAGATTGATGACTAGGCTTTAAAACAAGACAATTGGTGTTGTACTTCACAGCAGTATAAACTTAGCTGTACAATTTACTATTATTTCTTGATAGAATCATACAACTGACAAGATTAACAAAAGAGAATATTTAGAGTAGATTAAGTTGTGGAAGAGAAGTTTTCATTGCTTTAGGATTTGGAATTAAACTGATTTATTTTTAGTGAAAATAATTCATACATGTTTTAATGGAAATGCATGTTTGAAGAGAACTTGATTGTGGTTCTTTTAAAATAACATCCCTTTTTTATTATATAATCTTCTTTAGGCAGAAAAGCTCTCATTGCTTTATTTTTTGGTTTTCTATTGATAATTAATCATTATAAGATATATCCATTCATCATTTCAAAACTTTAGCTCTCTTGATATGAGAATCATTCCATCTGTTATCCATTACAACATACTGAGAATGATGATTCCATTACAACAGGGTTCGAAGCAAGGGGCAGCATCCTTAAAATTTGCAGATTTCTCTTCTGCAGTCGAAACACAAGTCTTATTTCAGCCGCTATCATTGGGACCACTGTATATGCTTCCCGTGGAATTGGTGATCCTGTATTTAACTCTCTCTCTCTCTCTCTCTCTCTCTCTCTCTCTCTCTCTCTCTCTCTTTCGTTTATAATTGTAGTTCTCTGTTTGCCATCTATTCTTATTTTTATCACCAAGTCTATGTATGAACACACAATCAGTCCTTGCTTTGATGTTTTGTTTGAGCAGAATTATGAGTTGCTTTGATCTGCTTGCACTGTCTCTGGCACTAATCAATCTGTAAGTCATTCAAATGTTAGGTTTAATCGATTTGTAAGTCGTTTAATTTATTAAGGTTTTCTGGCGTTTAATGTTACTGTTATAGAGGAGCTGGTGTATTTCTATTAGCCTTTGCTATAATTATGAAAGTCATGTATGATAATCTATAACATTGTTTCGCTATATTTTATCCTCCCCCGTCGATTTAATTTTTATTTTCCTACTACTAACCAGTTTGGGTAGGGATGAATATAAGGAGTTTCACAAATCTTAATTAGTACGGCTCCCACCACAGTCACAGCCATGTGCTCCTCTTCTCTATCTCTCCCAGTTATTGGTAAAAATACTTTCTTGATTAATGATTTATTTTCTTATTTAATTCGTTTTTTTTAGGAAAGGAGTTTGTAATATTCTAGAATTTCTACCAAATGCATAAAATGTATACTGAGTGGATGATTTTCACGTTTCAAGGTTTTGGATTCCATTTTTAGGTACTCTTTTTTAGATAGGTCTCATTCAAGTAGATGCAAACCTAGCAATTCACTAATTTACGTCTTCCTTAAATCCCATATTAGTGTTGTCTATTTTCTAACTGCAGTTTACGTACATTGTTGATTAAGCACACTGTTGTTCGAGTTTTGTTGAATGAGAAGTAGTTTCTTTCATAAATCTATTTCAAGAATTATATTGGGAACACTGAAAATGAATCTTTGGCCTGATTCATCTGTGATATGTGCATTTCATATTAATGTAATGTTGTTTCTTTGATTTTTTTTTATCTATGCCTTACATTTATATTGTTAAAATATTTGCTAAATTGTGTTATTTTTGCTTCTGTATGTAGATGAGAAATTGATATTTAATATTTCATATCATTGATACTCTGCTCAAAGGCTTCTGCCGCCACTTTGATCCTCCACCTGCATTGCTAATGGCCATTTTCATGCCGGTATTGCACACGCCTCCACTTCCGCCCAACACTGCATAATCCCATTTCTGCAAATAGGTATCATCTCTCAATTTTCATGTGCTATTTTTTTTGTTGGTTAAAGATTTCCAAAATTGGATGTTAAGTTAGTAGTTCTCAAATTAATGATGAGATTCTACCTCTCTCTATCAGTATATTAGTTTTCAGTTATTTTTGTTGTTGTTTATTTTTCTATTCTCTTATTGCATTTTCATGCAATTTTCGCTTCTATTCGTCGATCTGATTTTTTAGGTTGTATCCCATTGCTTCCTACTGACTCGCGTTCGCTGCTTCATCGCAGAATTTTGATATGCTTTTATCTTCATATCTCTGTGCATAGACCTCTATCTATGTTGCTCTATAATAACATCAAATATTTAGAATTATAGCTCCATTGTAGGTTGATCCTATTTTCTCCCCCTTAATTGAGAAATTGAAAAAAAATTCATTGCATATTGTTGAGATCTTGAGATCAATCTTCCTATCAATGTTTTCTCAATTGGAACGGTGTTAATTTTAGGAGTTTGAAATTATGGGAAGTAGAATGAATATGACCAATTTCTTGCAAGTTAGCATTCTTTTCTTTTCTTTCCTTTCCTTTCTTGATATGGATATGATAGTTGTTTTGTTTAGATTTGGAATTTGGGAAATGCAAAGTGAAGCTCGATTATTTGTAGGGATATAATGTTGGGTGTTTGATCATAATAATTAATCTTTCTGAATTTTATTAGGATATAATTTGGGTTTAAGACTCGAAAAAGTGGCCTCTACATTACTTTTATAGAAATTCATATTTGTTTTTCATTATGCTCTATTTTTCTTTGAAGAAACACAAATTATTTTTGATGATGTTATTATACTTAATGTAGCTGCGGAAATTGGCTCAGAAGAAGTTTGAGAATGGTGCATTCAAAATGTTGTTGCCAAGAAAAATATTACTCAATTTCCCATTATAGTCCTTATCGGCACCACATTATTGCTCTTCATGTGAGTAGCCATATTGTTCTTCTTTCAATGCAAACATGTTCTCCCATTTTAGATATATTGTAAAACTATAGTGTTGAATATCGGTGCTGCAAGCCTTCAGCCATTTTAACACTTGATGTGTTTTTGTATATAATTAATTTTGAATCTTTGGTTTTAAGTGGTTTTTAATTACTAATTATTTTATCCAAAAATGCACTTCTAAGCAGTTTATTAGGGTTACCAAATTTTTCATTTTTATCTTTGATAACATATGAAATATTTTATGTGAATATTCCTATTAACAAAATTATATTACTCCATGATTAATTCATTTTATTTATTTTAACATTTTAAAGTAGTAATATTAACAAAAAAAATACGAGGCTGTAAAATGGATATATAATTCTATTTAAATTTCTAATGAATATATCTTAAATTGGATTTTTTTTTTAAAGTTGGAGATGGTGAACTTGGAGATAGTAAAAACGACCTTGCAGATATTCAAACTCCTGAAGATTCTGATTTATATGATGTATTTGATCATTTCGTTGCAATATTATAAAGTATTTACCCTCAGATACTGATAGTTTTCGTACACATAAATACTACGAGGGTAGAGCAATAATATTCCAACCCACAAATAAATGAATATATTAATGAGAGGGTTTTGTTTAAGATACCTGGTGATACAAGAGAGTATTTGAGTTCCTTTAGTATTTGCACATCTACATATAGATCGGGTGGTGATAAAGGATTATTTATATTGATCTCTTGAACTCTATTAAATGTTTCTCGCTTTCAAATCACCACTTGATATTAAAGATGGTGTGCTTATAATACTTCTAAGAAAAATTGATCAAAAGTCAGGGTTGTGCAATAGAATCAAATCAAACATTGACGGATAAGATACAAAGGAAATAATTTTCGGTCATTTTGTATTTCGCGTTAACAATAAATAAAAGTTAAAGTCAAATGCTTTTGACTACATGTGTGTATCTTTAAAATCTGTTAACCATTACAACATACATTCCATTACAACAGGGTTCGAAGCAAGGGGCAGCATCCTTAAAATTTGCAGATTTCTCTTCTGTAGTCGAAACACAAGTCCTATTTCAGCCGCCATCATTGGGACCACTGTATATGCTTCCCGTGGAATTGGTGATCCTGTATTTAACTCCCCCCCCCCCCCCCGGAATTGGTATGAATTTGTTAATATTTTTCAAAGTTGTCAAATAGTTCATGCTTAATTTTAAATTTGTATGTTGAAGTTACAAAATCAAAATCAAAATTACTACTCACTTCGTCCCACAACTACTTTCACATTTGTCTTATTTGGACGTCCTACGACTACTTTCACAATCCTAAAAAGTAAATAACTCACTCTTACAAAAGTCAATAAAGTAAAAAATACTACTCCCTCAAATTCATTTTAGATTAACACAAATAAAAGAGCACAAATTTTAATGAAAGAGTTGTTTATTAGTATTTGTAGGTATAAAGTTGGCTTTTAGTAAGGGTAAAATGGTCCTATAAACTTTTTAAAGGGTAAATTTAAAGAGATGTGATTTACTTTTTGCTATTTTGGAAAATGGGGATAACAAAAAAAGACACCTTAATTTTATGGAAAAATGGGTAATCTAAAATGAATAGAAGAGAGTATCATTTTTATTCAAATCCACACTCACATTTTTTTTTAAGTATGTCATCCTCTATTATAAATGTAGTTCGGGGAGAGTATAATTTATTAATAAATATTAATTTTCTTTCGGTTCACGTAATACAGGGGAGTACTATCTTATTTGAAAAGGATGATTGAAAACTATTTGTTTCAATTCTAATGGAATATCATGTAAGCATACAACAAATGTTGTTTATAAATATATTTTTAGAAATTTGTAATTTGAAATACTACTAATTCATTTGATTGTGACATTTAATGTATGAATTCTTTAATGTTTGGCAGAGTTGTGTACTTATTCCTGTTTCATTATTTTTCTTATTACAATTACAATTTCAATTTCAATATTACATTGGTAGTAAATTACTTTTAATTTGTAGGTTGAACGTAAAGGATATTTAAAATAAAATAAAATAATTATAATGTGACTTAATAATAATAACAATTTTATATTCAATCCGCGAAACTCGCGGGGATACGTACTAGTATCAAAATAAAATTAAAAATATATTAAAAATCGTGCCACGTCAGCGTGACCGGTTGGGTGACCTCCTGTAGCCGGTTTTAGGACGAAAATATAATTTTTTTAAAGTTATCGGGACGAAAAAATAAAGTCAAAAGTTAGTAGGACTAAAACCAAAAGTGACTTAACTTACGGGACAAAAAACCTTATTTTCCCAAAAAAAAATCCAGGATAAAAGACACATGTTTGAATTCATTCAAAAAGGAAAACAATGGCGAATGGCTGTAAAGCTAATGAATAGTAAAAAGTAAAATCAAGTACTAGTCAAATCACAAAAGTTGTGCAGAGAAGGGTTTTTTTGGTCCATTTGTAGTAGATTGTTACTATGAAAAGTTGGGTGTTGTGTATTGCTCTTAAGGGCCACATTTTGCACCCCATTGTAATTGCCTATGACGTCTATCAAAGAATATTGATAATCTTATAATTATCTTATAACTATAACAAACTATTACCATAATTAAGTTAGTGGTATTGTAGAGGATGTTGATAGGCGAGCAGAAACGTCATTAGGTCAAGCAGAATTAACCCAAAGTACACACCCTTAAGATAAAGTTAAGCCAATAAAATCAGGCTGAGCTGGAAACGTCAGGCAAACAGGCTTTGTCCGCATAGCAATTATAATCAGGCGAGCAGTTTTAACCTAGAGACCATGTGGACCCAGATGACCCCCCGGCGAGCATATCTAACACATCGGCGAACAGATTTGGCTGCAGTATCAAGACAACAAATTATCAAGAATAAAGACCAACAAAATCAAACTAAAGACTCCTCAAGGACAAGTCCAACGAGACGAACAACTCCTGAATACGAGCAAGTCCAATATAGAAGGATATAATTTAGTTTAGATAAGATCAAAATAGTCAAAGCCCAAGTGTCACACATGCACACTAGGGAGGTCAAATATCATGTACACCTCCTGCTAGGCAAACTTGTATATACTTAGATTTTTTCAGCTAATAAAATAAGCACAAATTTATATACACGTCCAAGCTTCGATTATACACCCAAAGCAGCTCGATTCTCTTATATACGAATTAAATATGTAATCAATACACGTGTTAATTCTGCCCTAATGCAAAATTTCGTATTCATTAATTACGTTAGTGATCAATTACACGTAATTGTTTGGTGATCTAATTAACGATTAAAAACAACCACTAATCCTTGTGATTAGCAAAGATCATCGACAGAGGAAACAAATATAGATACTCAATTTGCACGCCTCTTATATACGTGCAACAAACTATATTTATGAATTTAATTATTTAATTCCAATTATTCATGTAACAATTTATATTAATCACTAAAATTTTGTGATACATGCTTTAGTCCCTTTTATTTTATTTTATTTAACTAATATGTTATTTACCCTTTTTTATTTACATTTAATTGGATCATAATTAGTTCCAATTTTAACTTATCTATTTTTCTCGCTTGCTTGTATCGAGTGAGTAGCAATTGAGCTCGATCTCCTCAGTAGGCTATCCTGCAAAAAAATTTAAACTTCATTGAAAATATTAGATCTTCGATTTAATAAATCATAATTTTTTAAAAACTAATTCACAATTTTAATGTTTAAATAAATAATTAAATTTCTTAAAACATGAAAGGCAATTTAATAGAAAATGGGGTGTTACAGTTTGCCCCGCCTTTTAAAAATTTCATCCCCAAAATTTGCACTTATTTTGCAAAAATCTCAGTATATTTGCTGAGAGTATATATATATATATATATATATATATATATATTTAGCAGTCTCATGATTATTCTCATAATCCATGACTAATTCACTAGAATCGAACTATGGGCATATCTCTATTCCTCAAGGTCTTAATTTTCTTTTTGAGAATGCTTATGGATTGTTCTCATATGTAAGATCCTTGTTGAATTCTAAACTTTCAAGTTTGATACGGTGGCTAGGGTCGGGAACATATCTCCAAAGCATCAATACGTTAAACGCGTTGTGGATTGCAGATTATTTTAGGATCAATGCAAGTTGATATGCCACATCCCCAACTCATTCAATGATTTCAAACTATCCAACATATCTCGGTCTCAACTCTTTTTTTTTCCAAATCCAATTATTCCTTTAATAGGTGAAACCTTCAAAAGAACACCATTTCACCATTTTTTAATTGTAAGTTCTTCTTCCATGAGTCTACATAAGGCTTTTGTCAACCTTGACGATCATGACTTTTCCCAAATCTCATTGATTGCTTTCTCAGATTTCTTTACTAGCTCTATGCCTAATATTTTTCTCACTCAAACCTTGCCCCGGTGGATTCTTGTATCTCCATCCATTAAACGTTTCATAAGGTGTGATCCCAATGGTAGACTCATAGTTATTATTATAAGTGAATTCTACTATGGATGAGTAATCTTCACAGCTTCCTCCAAAGTCCAAAACACATGTCCCAAGTAAATTTTCTAAAATTCAAAATGTTTTTTTTTTATATAAAGTGCCTAATAATGTTGTTCAGAACTTCTAGGTAAACCCGTCACAAAATTATTGTCACATGTTCTCATTCCCATTTTGAAATTTCCAATAGTTTCAACGATTTGGCTGGCCGTTGATGTTCAGACTTGGGTATTTAGCAAGTGTTAACGAACTGTGCAACTGACCAATTTTGCTCCTCCACCAAAAGTTATTCATGAGTCTTTGTACATTTTCATTTCTCCAGGATGTGTTGTATATGGTGGGTAATGTGTTTCTCTTATTATATTGTTTCGTAACTCATCCCTCGTTGGTACACATATTATACTTCTAAATACTAATGCTCCATTTGGGTTATAGTAAAGTATGTGGTTAAGTCCTCTTTGACCCTTGTTGCTTATCAATTGCTCTTTTAAACTTCTATTATTTGTTCTCTCCACGTCGGTTGAACTGATATTTTATCTAGTATTAAGGTTGGTTAATTTGGGTTGACAATGGTCAGCTTCATCTTGCGAATTTCTTTAGTCAACCTATCTTTTTGAGTGGGTAGCAATGTTAATTGACTTTCTCATTCCTAGTAAGTGCATTTGCTACTATATGCATGCCTATGTAATAGAGGATGATACTATCATAATCCTTAATTTATTCTAACCACCTCCTCTAATGTATGTTCAACTCATTTTGTGTGAAAAATATTTTGAACTCTTATGGTCTGTAAATTTCACACTTTCCACTATGCAAATAATGACTCCATTTTTTTATGCATGCACAACTTCGGCTAACTCTAAGTCAATACGTCATATATTTTCTTATTTACTTTCATTTGTCATGATGTGTAAGATATGACTTTCTCATGTTGCATCAAAATATAACCTAATCCAACTTAAGAGACGTTTGTTTAGATTACGTACCCTTCTAATCCTTCTGACACTATCAGGACTGGTGCGGTTGTTAACTTCTTTAATTCCTAAAAAAATTTGGCTTCGCATTCGGATGTCCACTTGAATCTTACGCTCTTCTTCATAAGGTGCATGAGTGGTTTTACAAAACATGAAAAATAATTGTGTATAAACCTTAGATAGTACCCTACTGAGAAATTTATTTGCATTATCCGGTATTTTCTAATTCAAATACGACCTCAACTTTAGTGAAATCAACTTAAATCCCTAGCGCTCGAATCATATTACCCTACTAAAGCCACTATATTGAGCTTGAATTCATACTTGCTAAACTTAGCCTACAACACTTCTTGACAAAATACTTCTAAAACTGTTTTGAGGTGTTCCTCAGATTATCTATCATCTTTGAGTAAACCAAAATGCCATAATAAACATTGTGATAAATTTGTCTAAGAATTCATAGAACACATGGTTCATCAATTCCATGAATATTACGGGTGTGTTTGTAACTCTAAATGACATCACACTAAGCTCATAATGATAATTTTGCATCGTATATTCAGTTTTAGGAATATCACTTTCTCTAACCTTGAGTTTGTGATACCTGGACCTGAGTTATATCATGGAAAATAGTATCGAGTTCTTCAAAAGAGTGTAACGATACCTGATTCTTGGGAATATTTATGCTTAGTTGTCAACTAATTAAGTTCTTGGTATTCAACATCCTAATTGATCTTCTTTACGAATAAAATGTGTTCTTCTCTTGGCGAAACACTAGTTTGAATAAACTTCTTATCTAATAGCTCTTTTAATAGTACTTTCAATTCTAGCAGTACTTTTCATTCTGGTGAATATAAAGCTTTCGATATTGGGTTGCCCCATGGACTAGGTCGATAGTGAATTTTGTGGGTCGGTTGAGTCGAATTCCAGAAAGATCTTCTAGAAAGACATTAGGATAGGTAAAGTCTTTTTTAATACCTATCATTGTTCATTTTTTTTAATACACTACCCCTCTTCTTCCCCACCCCCCTTTCGTCGTTGTCCGTCGAAGACGTGCCTCCTCCGTCCGTCAAAGTCTTGCCACAGCCGTCAATCAAAGTCAACCCGTCGTTGTTGATGAGTTATCTACCCAAAACATGACCATAATGTTAGAATGTTTTTATAGATTAGGTAAGTTTTTGTTGGTGTTATGATGTTTTTCATGTATATAATTACTCTTTTATTGTATAAAATTGTATTGGTATGAAATATTGTTGTTGTTTGCTTGTTTAGACTTTTTTTTTTCAAAAATCGCGATGACTATTTTTCGGCTCTGGTTATCCAAACATTACCATCATTTTTGGAACGACCACAATTTTCGAAAAAAAAAATGTACTAAATTTTGGAAAAAAAAGTGCAAACACTCTGTTCGAATATTTTTTCCGAAAAATATACTCATGTACGGAAAAAATTCTGAAATTGAGGGCCATGTTCGGATAACCAGAGCCGAACAACAGTTATCACGATTTTTGAAATAAAATACACTAAACAAGCAAACAACAACAATATTATCAATACTCATACAATTTTATACACTCAAAGAACAACAATATGCATGAAAAACATCATAAGACCAACAATAATTTACCCTAGCTAACATTTAGAAAATCTAATTTTTCAAAAATACTAAAATACTTATATATATGTATTCAGGGCATGGAGGATCGTTCATCTTTACAACGTAGGCCTTCACAACATGTTCACATTAATGGAGTTTCAAGTTTTCGTGTTTTTTCCGTTGTTTGTACAGTTGTTCGACTCTCTTCTTCAAATGTGGTGGGCAGTGTATTTACTAAAATATGTTTAGAGAAGAAGCTAAATAGGGCATTCTTGACTTTTTATATGTTTACTCTAAAAAATTAAAATTTTGTATAGTGTGTTTACTGCAAAAGATTGTGCCAGTAACCTGGGCCATATAAAAAACCTTGGCCTACATCCCCAAAATGTATCAAATGAGTCCATCATGTTCTAATTAATCCGCAATTCCCAGCCCATTAAGCAAAAGAGCACTCTTCTCCTCGTGGGGGTTATGGTGCAATTGAATTCGGAAAATAATAAAGGGGGAAGTTTTATTTGAAAACAAATTAATAACCATTACAATGTAACACTAGACCCAATTTTTGCCCACTATTTTCATATAAAACCTAATCATAATAAAGCGGTAAAGGAACGATAATGTTGAAGACAAAATGATGATTTAAATTATACCGGAATATTGAAGAATTGAAGTAATAAAATGTAAGGTTTTAGCTTCTACTTGGTAGAATATAAGAAACTGTATTTATCATTTTTTTAATAATGTTTTTATAGGATGATGTCGTGTTCAGAATAACACAAATTAATTAATTAACATTTCAAATAAAAGATTATAATAAGCCGGAATTATTAGAATGATTAACAAAAAATTATAAAAGTGTCAAATAAAATAGCTAGACATTATAAACATATTATTTTTTTAGGCTTAATTGCAAATAAAATCATCATTTTTCTGCAAATTGCAATATAAGCTAAACTTTTGAATTTTGGCAAAAAAAAAAAATCATCACTTTCATATTTATTTGCAATTTAAACTTCGGACAGCTTGTCCCTTTCCCGAAAGCTGATGTGTACAAATAAATACACAATCATCATCTTAGTAAGCATCCACATCATTAAATTTAAAAAAAAAAGTAAAAAAATAACTTATATTGTAAATAAGTTTAAATATAAAAAAATAATTATATTTCTTAAAATTAAAATACATATTTGTGCTTTTGAAAATTTTAAAAATTAATTAATATTTTTTAAAATGAATAATTCGAATATGTTTGAAATAATTTTAAAAATAAAATTTCATAAAAAAATTAAAATGTTCAAAATCCAGTTCACAATACATGTTAAAAACATCTCAACTCCAATTAGAATATCATATAATTAATTGAAGAAAATAAATTAATTTAACCCCCAATCTCTTTCGGTTCTCCATCCCCAAACATACGGTATATCCGACAACTCTGTAGATAGTCTTATCCATGTCTATCTTCATTCACCACCCCCTTCCTTGCAAATCTCTTCAAGATACTGGTCTGAGGTAAAGGGCAAAGATATGCACTATTGAAGGTAACAGTTTTAAAAATAACGTGGAAATAAATTAGTTCGATTTCAAGATAGATTGAAATTGTAATTGTTAATAGAAAACAATTTAATCCATGTATGATGATGTTGTGTGTTGGCGTATAGAGGGTGGAGCGGCGCGGTCGGATGGTGAAGATAAGAAAGGAGAATGAAAAATGGTTTTAGGGTTGAATTTGATAATTACGTGATGATTTTTGGGAGATTTTGAATTTGGTAATTGAAAAGAAAAGTTCTTTTATTGTTTAATTAAGAAATTGTTTAGTTTTTAAATTTTTTATTTTTATTTGGCGATATTTTAAATTGCTAGTTTTTTAATTTTTATTTATTTTAAATATGTTATTCACTCTTGAATTTTATAATTATAATTAATTTTTTAAAATTTATTTAAAATATGACTAACCATTTTTATATTTATATGTATTTTAAATTTATTTATAGTTTTATATATAATATTAATTTATTATTTTTATAAATAATTAATGATGTAGATGTATACTGAGATGATGATAGTATATTTATTTGTACACTTTAGCTTTCGCGCAAGAGACAAACTACCCGAAATTTAAATTGCAAATAAATATGAAAGTGGTGATTTTTTTTGCTAAAAATTCAAAAGTTTGGCTTATATTGCAATCTGCGAAAAAGTGGTGATTTTATTTGCAATTAAACCTATTTTTTTATAAATTTGTTGATGATAAATTCTCATTTGGAACTTGTTCACTATATGAAACTAGATTCATTCAATAATACTCTTATAAATTAATATCCTAAAACTTTTACGCACATAAAGACATCGAACTATTATAAACTTCTTAATTCCATTTTGGTTTGTTCCATTATAAACTTCTTGTTTCCTTTTTCAGCAACCTACTTACTTCTCATTTTCATTACCTATTGTATTAATATGTTACTTTTTCTCTTTTCTTATCACATCACTTGTACCACAACTATTATTTTAACACTTGCTTAATCTATGTGCTCAAAATCTCTAGAAAATTTATAGTGAAACAGAGGAATTATGATATTAGTTTATAATTATAATAATATTGCTAAATAAATGTAATAGCATCACTCTCACAACTCACAAGATGAACAAGATTAACTAAAGACTTTAATCGGTAAGCATGAGTTGGTACGTTGACTCTAATATAACAAAATTTATTATTGGAGAGAGAGTATGTATTATAACCTGTTTCACATTTCAACTGAATGTGCATTGAGCTTATCCATTTCTATCGTCCACTGTCTTTGTACGTTTATTGGCCTAAGCATTTAGATAGGTTTCAAATTTAAACTTTAGATCACTAATTGAGAGCCAATTTTATAATAAAACCAGTATGTCTAGTAATAATGTTACATTAGCTGTGTTGAGGTTGGCAGAGAAAGTGAGTACAGTGTTCTATCTATACTTCTTCACTCTCATAATCTAGCTCCTATGTTGCATGGGTGCTGGAGCGAGTGCGGATATGATACGAAACGAGTTTGAGGATACAAAATTTAAAAAATTGTTGGGTGCAATTCGTTTAGGATAAGTCTGTTTATTTATATTTTATTATATATAATACTTAAAAAACAAATATAATTTTATAATTTTAAAAGAAATATTAAATTAAATGAATGTAATTACATTTTCTCTAACACAAAGCATAAGCATATTCAATATTTAGTATAGTAAAGTAACAAAACATCAATTCAATTTTTATTAGTCCAATGTATACATCATATTAGTGAATCAATCTAAAACGAGTGTCATATTGTCAATTTAAATTATATTACATTATAAAATTCAATTGAAATAACATATTTAATACTTAACAAGTGAGATTAGTTTGGAGGATTCGAGTATCCGTTAGCCGAATTCGTCAAGTGGTAGTTCGATTCGCCACGTGGAGAATCGGATTCGCGGATTCAAGAATCTCACCCTTTTTAAGGGGTAAATGTGAATTCGATACTGCATTAGGGTATTTTTAGAAGAATATGTGCATCATCTCCGTCTTTAAAATTTAGTCCTATTACTTTTGGCACGATTATTAAAAAAATTGATATAATATTTAAAAAAAATCAGAATATTATGTCACATCAAGTACAAAATAAATTATTTTAAAAAGGTTATGTGTGTACATTAAAAAATGTAGATAAAGTTTATTATTTACATTTTAGACAATAAAACCAATTTTTAGGGACGACCTAATAAGACAACGAGGATTTGGGTTGGAATTAGTATATGACTAATCATCTAGTTAGGATTATCTCTATCACGTGGTTTACGGATTATTGTGGAACTATTTAATACGAATGCAGAGTTTATCATCAAATAACATTTACACGTGGTCTATCTAATAGAAAGATATTATACATATATACTTGAGGTATAATTATATAATGAAGTGTAGGATAATAAAAGAAAATAAAAACTTAACCTTCTATTTTAAGTTAGAGAAAATTACATTTGGGTGTAGTATATTGGACCTAAATTGCATACAAGTTAACTACCTTTTTAGAATAGCAACCAAGTTAACTTTTGGGTATTTTCTAATATCATTTTATTTTATTAATTGTCTTAATAATTGTCCCATCACTCAGCTAGAATTTTTATCTCTCTCGTAGCTAAATTAACTATTTCTCCTAGCTTAATCAACTCTCTCTCCTAAAATTTCAATTTCAAATTTCAAAACACAAGCTGTGAATAGTTTTCTCCTTCAGAAACCTTCATCATCTTTCCCCAATGTTCATCAAGTTACCCGTTTAATTCGTCACCGGAATCCAGCTGTGGAAATATTGATCATTGTCCTCATAAAAAATGGAGCCCGAGGTCATCCTTGCCGTGAGGTATCTTAAAGATACAAAAATTGTTCCAATTCATTTTCATACTACCTTCTTCGATTTTTGCCAACATGTATTTTTGATGTGGACTCAATTGAATGATGATAATTGTTCTTTTAGGTATTCTGTTGGTAGTATTAGCAATTGTGTTCTTCAGTCCGATTTTGATTTATCTAATATGTTATCCCTGTGTAAACATACTATTCAAAAATTGGTCTCGGTCTTGGCCTATTGTAATGTCGAAGATGTTGTGTTATCATCGCAAGCTTCTAAAACTTCTAATTTGGATGTTAGTTTTTCTGGAAGTTCTCCTTCTGTTAATATTCTTGTCCCTTCTAATTTGATAGTCCCTCCATCTAATATTAACTCTGTTGACGAGCCTCCTTCCCTTATTCCTAATGATGTCGCATCTAGACTTTCTAAGACGATTCCTCAGTTTTTTAGGAGTGTTAAAAACAGTATTTTAGATGGGCAATCCGAAGAATTTTCTGGATACTCTAGTTTGCCAAAATATCAAATATCCCCTGCTATTGAAAAGAAGGCACTGTTGAGTGATAGTTGGGTAGAAATTTTTCGAGATGGTGTTGGAACAGTTTTTGAAGGCGGGAAAGATGAATTTCGTTATGCTCTAATCAAGCATTCCACTATAATGGGTTATAGTTTCAAATATCTTGTAAACAATAACAAATACATCCATGTTGATTGCAAGTCCAAAGTTGTTGATGGTTGTCAATGGTTTATAAAAGCTAGTGTTAGACCCGTGACTCAAGTTTGTCGTGTTTATAAAGCAAATTTCATACACACGTGTTTGGGTAGGGTAATTAACAACAACTCTAAGAGATTCTCCCCTAAAGTTATTGGGAAATTAGTTCATGGAGATGTGAGATCACACCCCCATATGAGTGGTAAAAATGTTTTGGATCATTTGATGGACAACTATGGCATAGATATTCCGTACTATAAAGCCTGGCGTACATCCGAGACGGCAAAGGATCATTTATTTGGTAGGTATGAAGACTCATACGATCATCTTCGTTGGTATTGTGAAGCTCTTCGTCGAACAAACCCTGGTACAATACAGTTCTTTATCTTGGAGTGAATATCTTAATAGTCACACTTAAAATTTACTGATTTGTTTTTTTCCCCTGTTCCTCAAATAATAGGCAGTGTCGTTGACTTGGAGTACTGCAATCAAACTTTCAATTTTCAGCGTATTTTTGTTGCCTTTAAAGCTTGTCTTGATGGATTTTCTCATTGCCGGCCCATGCTATTTATAGATGGCACTTTTATGGTTGGTCGTGCAAAGGGCATACTTTTAACTGCAACAGCGAAGGATGGCAATAATGGTTGGAAATTCATGCAGCACTCACTGTTTTAATTATACCAACCCCATTATGTTGTGCAAACTTTTAACCAATACTCCCTTCATCTTATATGTACATGCAGGTTTGTTTCCAGTTGCTATTGCAGTAGTTTCTTCTGAAAATACGCCTAATTGGGTCTGGTTTTTGTCAAAGTTACGTGATTCATGTATTCACCCAAAACCAATCTGCTACATATCCGATAGGAACTGTGGCTTAATGTCTGCTTTTCCTATGGTTTTTGATCGCCCAGTCCATTACTTCTGCTTGTTCCATCTACTTGCTAATCTGAGGTCTCGATTTGCCGGTCGTTGTACGAACGGTCATCATTTGAAAATGTGTCAGTTGTTTAAAGAATGTGCATATGCCCCAACTGTTAACATTTTTTATCAGAAGCTTGCCAATTTTTTGGAGGTTAATTTTTCTTTTTTATATATATAATTAGGACTACAACTTATAGTAGCTAAGTATGCCTCCTTCCGTATATTTGTCAGGCTGGTGGTACCCGTGCAGTTGAATTTTTGGATGGACTTTCCTATGAGAAATGGGCAGTTGCTTTCTCTCCCCAAATTACCAGATATGGTGAGATGACTTCCAATGCGGCCGAGTCATTCAATTATTTTCTTAAGAATGCCCGAGGATTGCCAATCACTCACATGATTGATCACATTCGCACTGGTAAGTTAAATTCTTTAACTATTGGACCTTTGAAATTTTGATAGCCACACAATCTACCCCAAATTGAGCCTTTGCTTATTATTTATTTAGAAATCAGCCGTTGGCATCTTGAGAGGAGAACCAAAAGCAATTTGTGGAATTCTTTACTAGTTCCTATAAAGAATACCCATTGGTATGGTGAGTTTGATTTCGCCCGTTCTTGGAAAATCTCCCAAACCCCCGGTGGCTCATTTTCTGTTGGTTTCACTCCTTCCGTTTCTGTTACTCTGGATGAACGTTATTGCTCATGTTGTATGTGGAGAGTTACTGGATTTCCATGTAAACATGACATTGCAGTAATAACCAAAATTGGGGTGCCCTTTTCACAATATGTTGATGAATGTTATCTAACTTCTACATATCAAAAGTGCTATATGTACGACATTCATCCCGTCCCTGAGACTCTTAAATATGAATTAGATTTTTCCGATCAAGAACATAAGATACTTCCCCCTCGTTTGAAGCGTTTTCCCGGTCGGCCGAAAAAAACTAGAATCCCCTCTGTTGGTGAGTTTGGAAAGCAGAAGAAATCAAAGACACATTGACATGTAGTATTTTACTTTTTTCCAGCTTTAATAGTTCACGGTCTTTGACATTAACAGTTCTTAACTTATGCTTCTTTTCTCTGATGCATTTCTATGCTATGGCAGAAAATAAATCAAAATTATACATAGTTTTGTTGTTTACTTGAACTTTTTATCTCTTTTTAAATTTCAGTGTAATCAATTTTTATAGAAACATATATATACTCTTAGCTTGGATATTGAATATGAAAACACCAAGTCATATATATTTCAAAATAATAGCCAGTAACCTTACATAATAGATATTCTTTGAACTAGAGTACGAATGAATTGAATACTCCTATCATACTGAATATAAACACCACTGTTAATATGTTACCAAGAAATAGTGTCATCAGCTTGATCTCGTAAGCTTGCTTTTCCTTATTAACAATCTCTTTGTCATTTTGCTGCATCGTTTCGGCCTTGTTCTCATTTTTCCGGTGGCTTTCCTCAGTTGATTGCTCCCATTGATTTATTCCATCCCCTGTAGTGCAATCATTCCATCCTATTGGATTACACCAGTGGCTAAACCCATGCACATCACAATTATAGTATAACCTATTTGGATTTTTTTTTGTCTCACTCAACCTAAAACATGTTGCCTTACCACACTTTTTGCAAAGAGATTTTTGGAATTTTGGATAGTTGAAAGATTGGTTTATATTGCTACTGCTGGACATTTTGCAAAACTATCTATTAATGAATGGCAATATAAGCTTGTTACATACATCTTTGCCTTATATAGACCTTCATACTGCCTTTTCTATCAACGGTTATATTCTCAACGGTCAAATTTGGTGTGCATGGCAATTTGGCTTTTCTATCAACGACAATATTCTCAACCGTCATATTCTCAAAAGTTTCAATTTATATATTGTAGTATAATATATCACATTTTAATGTTCCAAGGTTCCAGTACAATTTGTTCAAGTTAGGCTATAATTCATTAATATATCCCATTTTAATGTTTCCCACGTACTGTTTTAATTATTTTTACAAACTTATACATATAATAAATTTATGACTTATTAGTATACATTAAGAATCCTTTTAACCCCAGTGATCAAACAAGCCAATATTGAATGTTTAGTTTTAGAAGATAAACTTATAAAATTTTGATTAATCAAAATCAATAAAAGTTTTTTCATCATTTCGAATATACTATAAAATTAATAACATTATTCTACTAATTTTAGTTATACTAACCTTGTTATTATTCTAATTATTTTATAGGCCATAACTATAAAATTGTTCTTTTAACCATTCATTACTAATTCCCTATTTTATTAGGGTCAATTGTCTTTTATTACACTAATGACTTATTTATAATTATTTTTCTTATGATTACTTACATAAGTTAAGAAAAAATATAGTGTGAAAATTGTTCATACATTTTATACACATACCTTAATTATTCAATGGGTATTAGTTATTTTTAAACAGTTAAGACGTTAATTAAATACAAATTATGTGTATAAATAAGTCTCCCATCACCCCGTCACACGATCAAACTGTTAGTACAGCTTTATCTACTAACATATTTAAATGGACTTATATATTCTAATTACTATAGGCTTTATTTATAAAATTTAATGATAAAAAAACAAATATTATTATATATTCTTTAAACATTGATTTGGCATATATTTTTTTCCCAAAATCATAATATTTTTCCATATATGGTCAAACATCATTTGCTATACTAGCATATTTTATTGAACCCATTAGTACAACTTTATTAACCCATTAGTATAACTTTAATACAACTTTGTTGAACCCATTAGTACAACTTTATTAACCTAAAGTACGAATTATTGGGTTATAGTTATATATATAATAAAGTTAGTATAACTATTATTAAGGTATTAATCTTACAGTCTATACGCACTTAGGTTAATCTTATTGTTCCTATTACATTATTCCCCTTAATTTGCGAATAAATTTATGTATTGGACAAAGTAATAGCGTTTAAACTATATTTTGAGCCCATATTATGCCCAAAAAAATAACACTTTCACCGATATTGCCAAATAAACTTTCAAGTCAACGACAATTATACTTACAATGGTTTTAAAGTATTTTGAGCCTATGTGGCTCAAAATTGAAAGTGTTTTTTAAACTTGTAATATGAACCTACATTAGGCCCAATACCTACTAACATATTTTAAGGGATTTATACATTCTAATTATTCCAATTTAAGTCCAATATACTACACCCCATTGTAATTTTCTCTATTATATACTTTATCTATAAAATTATTCTTTTAACCATTCATTGCTAATTCCCTATTTTATTAGGGTCAATGCATTCCTCAAAATTATGTGTATAAACAAGTCTTCCATCACCCCGTGACACGACCATACTGTTGGTGCAAATTGTTTATACTAAAGTAATAATTAATGGGTTATACTTAAATACATAATAATGTTACTATAATTAATATAACTGTTACAAAGTTAGAATTTTGATAAAACTTATTATTACTCTATAAAATTGTTCTTTTAACCATTCATTACTAATTCCCTATTTTATTAGGGTCAATTGTATTTTATTACACTAATGACTTATTTATAATTGTTTTTCTTATGATTACTTACATAAGTTAAGAAAAAATATAGTGTGAAAATTGTTCATACATTTTATACACATACCTTAATCATTCATTGAAAAATTACTAAGTTTATAATAGTTATATTAATTATACTAACATAATTATTTATTTAACTATAACCCATTAATTATTACTTTAGTTTAAACAATTTGACTAACAGTATGGTCGTGTCACGGGGTGATGGAAGACTTGTTTGTAAACATAATTTGTCTTTATTTAATCTCTTAAATGTTTAAAAGTAACTAATACACATTGAAAAATTCAGGTATGTGTATAAAATGTATGAACTATTTTCACACTATGTTTTTTGTTAACTTATGCATGTTATCATAAAAAAAAAATTTAAATAAGAGATTATTGTAATAAAATATCATTGTAAATACCAACTTAAGGGGAATAATGTAAGTATTGGACAAAGTAATTGTCTATATTTTGGTATACATTGTAAAATTACTAAACTTAGAATAGTTCTATTAATTATACTAACATTATCATTTATTAAACTATATCCCAAATATTATTACTTTAGGTTAATGAGGTTGTACTAACAGTATGGTCGTGTCACGGGGTAATGGAAGACTTGTTTATACACATCATTTTACTTTATTTAACCTCTTAAATGTTCAAAAGTAACTAATACCCATTGAATAATTTAGGTATGTGTATAAAATGTATGAACTATTTAAAGTTATTGTTTACAAGATATTGGACTATCCAATTATAAATTAAGCTATGTGTATAAAATGTATGAATAAGCGATTAGTGTAATAAAATGTATGGGACTATCCAAGAGATTGGATTACCATAAAAAAAACAATTATAAATAAGCGATTAGTGTAATAAAATATCATTGATCCTAATAAAAATAGGGGATTAATAATGAATGGTTAACAATGTTTTATTAAAACTACAATTTAAGTTCAAAATGTAATTTTATACCAAAATTCATTAAAGAGTTATACCTAATCATATTAGGCCTACTATAGGCCCAATAAATGTTTAAAGACAATTACTTTGTCCAAAACGGTTAATTATATCAACTTAAGGGGAATAAATAAGATGAATATATTTTCTTATAGACTGAAAAATTACTAACTTTGTAATAGTTATATTAATTATACTAATACTTATTACTATTTTAACTATAACCCACTAATTATTACTTTAGGTTAATAAAGTTGTACTAAAAGTGTAAAGTGTCACGAGGTGATAGAAGACTTGTTTATACACATCATTTGAATTTATTTAACCTATTAAATGTTTAAAAGTAACTAATACACATTGAATAATTCATGTATGTGTATAAACAATATTTTTATACACATAATTTTTATTGAATAATTCATTGTATAATTACACTTATGGTTGTGTCAAGAGGTAATGATAATCTTGTTTATAAACATAATTTGTATTTATAAACACAAATGGTAACTTTTGTTAGGGTCAAATTTAGTAATTCATCTGGCCCATAAGCTGTGGTTGAATTGCATGCAGTGGTGTTGATCAACTTACATGGACTTTGATATTTTATATGGGCCATACTAAATTACAATCTACACCATGAAAAATATTCATAGGAAAGACCACCTTGTGAAAGTTCTATGCAATATTTTCCAAATGCAATGGCATTGCAATTACAAATTCATGCACAATATATAACCTAATGCCAATTAATCATATAATGTGTAAAAAAGGAATCAATATTTGGCTTGAAAAAAAACTAATTTGAACTGCAAGATTGACAATGTAAGCAATCAAAAAAAATTACATTAATATACTAATAGCATTACTACAACAAATTTATATCAAAACAATTACATAAAAAACTAATAGCATTAGAGTCTTTTACAAAACACAATAGCATAAGTTGGGCACTAGACTAGTAGTAAACATTACATATAATAGTGTCCCACAAAGTTGTCAAAAGTAATACTAACAAAAACATTCAATCAATTTAAACTCAATTCTTGTCAAAATAGAGTTTCAAATGATTGAAGAGCAAAATTCAATGGCAAAGTTCCCTGTTCTTGGACAATTGTTCAAACAATAATTCAATCTAACAAACGATGCGGGTCCAATACGCTGTGAACGTATGGAATGACAGTGCAATATTCTTCAGCATCTTGTTCTATAGCCTGAAATGGTTCATAGGTCCTCAAATTTGTGTTATAAACAACATGTATCCCGAGCGGCTCAACACGACACAGAATTTCAATGTTACTCGGCTTCAACAAACGGAGGGGTTGAATACACAAAATTCGACCACCTGCTGGTACAACCCAACCAGGGGCAAATCTCAAACGGGTCCATGATCTTGGATTATTGTACTCTTCCAATATCCACATTTCAAAATCCTCAAAATTATAAGTTAGGCTTGAAAAAATAACAATACGTTTATTATCAAGGGCATCAAGATCACCATAGTTTTGAATACGTTCTATACCAACAGGAAGTTCTATAAACCCAAATTCCTCAGATGACAAGCAAAAAGAACAGATACCATAAGTTACTAAAGCTTGAGTTACCTGCCAATGGAGATGGCCTGCAACCAAAACACCTGGGGAACTCACAGGGTAATCATATGGAAAATCTCCTATCTTCCTCCATTCCATAGTTTGCAATTCAAGAACCTTCACTTCGGATGAGAACTCAAGAGTGTTAAAATGAGAAACTCGAATGACCTTGTAGCCCTCTGTCACAGAATCGTACCCCATTCCAAATATAACTGTAGCTTGATTGGAACCTTCTGGAAATTCAATTTTGGTGCTTGGTATGAACCTCTTAACTGATGAAACTGGATTTAGAATCCAGAAATCGTCATAAATGTTACACTTGAGTACAAATCCATCACAGTTTGCCACACAATCTTCGAGGTCATCATCCTCTCCAATAAGCCTCTGATTTTCTTCTGACCCTTCTTCAGGGAGAATGTAATTCAATGGATAGAAACCGTATTGAGCTTGAACTTCAAAACCAAAGAAATTTTGCATCTCCATTTGAGGAAGATGTAAATTCTTCCCAAAGTACTTGCTTGAAATGGTAGACTCCCATGCTTGATTTACCAATTTGAATCGAATCAGGGGCTTAACGGGCATCCTTGATAAAATATGAAGCATTATTTCATCAGGGAAAACGGTTCCTCCAAGTGTTGGAGATGGTTCAAGATTTGGGCGCTGCATTTTTTGGGATTTAACAGAGAATTCTGGGTTAGAAAGGTTTCGAAGAAGATGAAAAGAGGGTTTCTTGTAAGTTGATCTCTTTTTTACCAGTAATAGTATTATTGCTTGGGTTATTGTGTTAAATAAGATTGATTGTGTCTATTCGTTGCAGAGAAATGCGTCTCCTTCCAATCGACTTTTTGGGCTATTGTACTTACTTCTACATCATTACAGTTATACACAGACGAAATATTGCAACTCTTCCTCCAATAGACCAACTGTCAAACGGTTGCTTTTTTGTAGTATTTTTTTGGATGGGACTTCTTAAGTAAAGATTTAATCAAGAAACTAATTTATTATAGACAAAATCTGATTCAGCTATATAGGATACGATACTGAGTATCTTCATTGGAAACAATTGTTCATTGTACTGTAATTTTGATTGGTATTAAAATGATATCTCTACATAGTAAGAATATATTTAAACTATATAATTTGTACAATATAACTATAGTCTTATTTTTAATACTTTCTCTAAATACTATAATAATTTGTACTATACATACTATAATAACTATATAACATACTTTGTGTTACATTAATATTTTTGGTGTGTTACTATAAAATATTGATTTTTGAGATGACATAAGGTTTACACGGCTTTTATTATTTAAAATACACCTTAACCTAATTAAAGTATTAAATTTTGTAGCTAGGTTAACCTTGTATATAATGATTATTATCGACGGTAAAAAAACTAGAATTTTTTTTTAAATGATATATTAAAATAGTATTAAAAAGCACATTAGATGTTTCACAATATAACTTGTTTAAAAATAGTTATAAATTTGGGCCTAATATAGGAGCCCAATCAAGCTTAAAGACTATTTAATCGAATATGCTACTAAGTTACTAATTTTAGTAAATAATAAATCTTTTAATTATAAAAATATTAAAAAATATTTTAATCTATGAAATCAATAAAGTAGTATAATACTATAAAGCTGGACGTAGTCGATATACTTAATGAAAAACTTGCTTCAAAAACCTTATTTGGGTTTATTTTATCATTTTAAAGCATTCAATAACCTTCTTAAGCTTTATTGTATATAGTTAAGTTTATATTACGTCACATGGTTTAAAACTACATGTCAATGGTTTAAATAAAACCATAAGTCAAATGTATAGATATTACATAGTATATAGTTTCATTTGAATGTATATTAATTGGTTTTTATTAGCACACCTATATTTAAAAAAATATTATACTATTGTAAAGAATATTAATTTGAACCATTTAGAAGAATTTATTACGTTTGGTTAATAAATATATACTACAAAGGTGGCCGTATCACAGGTTACTGATAAAGTAAATTCTACACATAATTTGGGATTATTTGATATATTTGGTTCAATAAGGTTAATTATACTAACATTATTATTTATTAACTATAACGAATTAATAATTACTTTATACACATAATTTGTATTTAATTAACCTCTTAACTGTTTAAAAGTAACTAATACCCATTGAATACACATAATTTGTATAAAATTAACTAATACCCATTATAACTAATACACTGTTTAAAAGTAACTAATACCCATTATAAATAAGTGATTAGTGTAATAAAATACAATTGACCCTAATAAAATAGGGAATTAGTAATGAATGGTTAAAAGAACAATTTTATAGATAAAGTATATAATAATTAGAATATATAAGTATCTTAAATCCATGTTAGTAGATATTGGGCCTAATGTAGGACAACTTACAAGTTAAAAATCTACTTTGAATTTTGAGCCTAACTGGGACATTGTAATTAGATAAGACCATTGTAAGTAGATAAAACAATGTTGAGCCAAATACTTTAATTAGGTAACACTTTAAGTAGATAAAAAAATTGTAAGTATAATTGGGACATTGTAAGTTTATTTGGTCATATAGGTCAAAGAGTTATTTTTTGTCCAATACATTAAGTAAATAACAAATTAAGGGGAATAATGTAAGAAGAACAATAAGATTAAACTAAGTTCGTTTAGACTGTAAGATTACTACCTTAATAATATTTATACTAACATTATAATTTATTTAACTATAACCCAATTAATTAATACTTTAGGTGAATAAAGTGGTACTAAACAATTAATTATTACTTTAGGTTAATGAAGTTGAACTAACAGTGTGATCGTGTCACGGGATGATGGAAGACTTGTTTATCTGCCTCATAATTTGTATATAATTAACATCTTAACTGTTTAAAAGTAACTAATACCCATTGAATTAGTAAGGTATGTGTATAAAATGTATGCACTATTTTTAAAATAGATTTTTCGTTGACTTATGCATGTTATCATAAAAAAAAAATTATAAACAATTGATTAGTGTAATAAAATATTATTGACCCTAATAAAATAGGGATTTAATAATGAATGGTTAAAATAATAATTTTATAGATAAAATTATAATAATTAGAATATATAAGTCCTTTAAAAATATGTAGGGTATTGGGCATAATGTAGGCCCACTTACAAGTTTAAACACTAATATTCATTTTGAGCCCAACATAGGCTCAAATACTTTAATTAAAATCATTGTAAGTATATATAATCTGTTGAAAGTTTATTTGGCCATTTAGGTAAAAGTGTTATTTTTCTATAACCCATTGTAGGCCCAATCAAAGTTTTTGGGCCTAGTTTAGGCACACAAAAAAATGTTTAAAAACTATTGATTTTGTAAATAATATAGCCTCAAAAACCTTGATTATATAACACTTTAAGTAAATAAAACCATTGTAAGTATAATTAGGCCATTGTATGTTTATTTGGCCATATCGGTAAAAGAGTAATCTTTTTGGGGCTAATATAGGCCCAATCAATGTTTAAAGACAATTATTTTGTCCAATACTTTTTTTAAATATCAACTTAAGGGGAATAATGTAAGAGTAATAATAAGTTTTATCAAATTTCCAACTTTATAACATTTAACTTAATTTATAGTAACATTATTATGTATTTAACTATAACCCATTAATTATTACTTTAGTATAAACAATTTGCACCAACAGTATGGTCGTGTCACGGGGTGATGGAAGACTTGTTTATACACATAATTTTGAGGAATGCATTGACCCTAATAAAATAGGGAATTAGCAATGAATGGTTAAAAGAATAATTTTATAGATAAAGTATATAATAGAGAAATTTACAATGGGGTGTAGTATATTGGACTTAAATTGGAATAATTAGAATATATAAATCCCTTAAAATATGTTAGTAGGAATTTGGCCTAATGTAGGTTCATATTACAAGTTTAAAAAACACTTTCAATTTTGAGCCTAACATAGGCTCAATTGTGAGCCTAACATAGGATCAAAATACTTTAAAACCATTGTAAGTATAATTGTGTATTAGTTACTTTTAAACATTTAATAGGTTAAATAAATTCAAATGATGTGTATAAACAAGTCTTCTATCACCTCGTGACACGACTACACTTTTAGTACAACTTTATTAACCTAAAGTAATAATTAATGGGTTATAGTTAAAATAGTAACAAGTATTAGTATAATTAATATAACTATTACAAAGTTAGTAATTTTTCAGTCTATAAGAAAATATATTCATCTTATTTATTCCCCTTAAGTTGATATAATTAACCGTTATGGACAAAGTAATTGTCTTTAAACATTTATTGGGCCTATATTAGGCCTAATATGATTAGGTATAACTCTTTAATGAATTTTGGTTTAAAATTACATTTTGAACTTAAATTGTAGTTTTAATAAAACATTGTTAACCATTCATTATTAATCCCCTATTTTTATTAGCATCAATGATATTTTATTACACTAATCGCTTATTTATAATTGTTTTTTTTTTTTATGGTAATCCAATCTCTTGGATAGTCCCATACATTTTATTACACTAATCGCTTATTCATACATTTTATACACATAGCTTAATTTATAATTGGATAGTCCAATATCTTGTAAACAATAACTTTAAATAGTTCATACATTTTATACACATACCTAAATTATTCAATGGGTATTAGTTACTTTTGAACATTTAAGAGGTTAAATAAAGTAAAATAATGTGTATAAACAAGTCTTCCATTACCCCGTGACACGACCATACTGTTAGTACAACCTCATTAACCTAAAGTAATAATATTTGAGATATAGTTTAATAAATAATAATGTTAGTATAATTAATAGAACTATTCTAAGTTTAGTAATTTTACAATCTATACCAAAATATAGACAATTACTTTGTCCAATACTTACATTATTCCCCTTAAGTTGGTATTTACAATGATATTTTATTACAATAATCTCTTATTTAAAATTATTTTTTTATGATAACATGCATAAGTTAACAAAAAACATAGTGTGAAAATAGTTCATACATTTTATACACATACCTGAATTTTTCAATGTGTATTAGTTACTTTTAAACATTTAAGAGGTTAAATAAATACAAATTATGTTTACAAACAAGTCTTCCATCACCCCGTGACACGGCCATACTGTTAGTCAAATTGTTTAAACTAAAGTAATAATTAACGGGTTATAGTTAAATAAATAATTATGTTAGTATAATTAATATAACTATTATAAACTTAGTAATTTTTCAACCTATACGAAAGATTTGATAAAACTTATTGTTCCTCTTACATTATTTACCAAAAGTATTGGACAAAATAAGTGTCTTTAAACATTGATTGGGCCTATTTTATGCCGAAAAATAGTACTCTTTTACCAATATTGCCAAATAAACATATTGTTCCTGAATTTGTAATTGCCATGCCATTGCATTTGGAAAATATTGCATAGAACTTTCACAAGGTGGTCTTTCCTATGAATATTTTTCATGGTGTAGATTGTAATTTAGTATGGCCCATATAAAATATCAAAGTCCATGTAAGTTGATCAACACCATTGCATGCAATTCAACCACAGCTTATGGGCCAGATGAATTACTAAATTTGACCCTAATAAAAGTTACCATTTGTGTTTACAAATACAAATTATGTTTATAAACAAGATTATCATTACCTCTTGACACAACCAAAAGTGTAATTATACAATGAATTATTCAATAATAATTATGTGTATAAAAATATTATTTATACACATACATGAATTATTCAATGTGTATTAGTTACTTTTAAACATTTAAAAGGTTAAATAAATTCAAATGATGTGTAAAACAAGTCTTCTATCACCTCGTGACATGACTACACTTTTAGTACAACTTTATTAACCTAAAGTAATAATTCGTGGGTTGTAGTTAAAATAGTAATAAGTATTAGTGTAATTAATATAACTATTACAAAGTTAGTAATTTTTCAGTCTATAAGAAAATATATTCATCTTATTTATTCCCCTTAAGTTGATATAATTAACCGTTTTGGACAAAGTAATTGTCTTTAAACATTTATTGGGCCTATATTAGGCCTAATATTATTAGGTATAACTCTTTAATGAATTTTGGTATAAAATTACATTTTGAACTTAAATTGTAGTTTTAATAAAACATTGTTAACCATTCATTATTAATCCCCTATTTTTATTAGGATCAATGATATTTTATTACACTAATCGCTTATTTATAATTGTTTTACCCCGTGACACGACCAAACTGTTAGTACAACCTAATTAACCTAAAGTAATAATATTTGGGATATAGTTTAATAAATAATAATGTTAGTATAATTAATAGAACTATTCTAAGTTTAGTAATTTTACAATCTATACCAAAATATAGACAATTAATTTGTCCCTCTTACATTATTCCCCTTAAGTTGATATTTACAATTATATTTTATTACACTAATCACTTATTTAAAAGGATTTTTTTATGATATCATGCATAAGTTAACAAAAAAACAAAGTGTGAAAATAGTTCAAACATTTTATACACATACCTGAATTCTTCACTGTGTATTAGTTACTTTTAAACATTTAAAATGTTAAATAAATACAAATTATGTTTACAAACAAGTCTTCCATCACCCCGTGACACGACCATACTGTTAGTGAAATTGTTTAAACTAAAGTAATAATTAATGGGTTATAGTTAAATAAATAATAATGTTAGTATAATTAATATAACTATTATAAAGTTAGTAATTTTTCAACCTATACGAAAGATTTGATAAAACTTATTGTTCCTCTTACATTATTCCCCCTAAGTTGATATTTACCAAAAGTATTGGACAAAATAAGTGTCTTTAAACATTGATTGGGCCTATTTTATGCCGAAAAATAGTACTCTTTTACCTATACGGCCAAATATAGTTACAATGTCCCTAATTATAATTACAATGGTTTTATTTACTTAAATTGTTATATAATTAAAGTGTTTGAGCCTATGTTATTTACAAAATCAATATTTTTTAAACTTTTATTTGGTCCTAAATTAGGCCCAAAATTTACATTATTAAAGTGTTTGAGACTATATTATTTTTCAGTGTTTTAACTTTTATTTAAACATTGATTTGGCCTAAATTAGTCCCAAAAAGATAATTAAAAAGGCATAATTATACTAACAATAGTGTTATCTACTTATTAGTTGAATGCTGGATACCAACAAAATTAGATGTTTAACCATTAGTACAACATTTCTATCTAAAGGTAATTATTCTTCTTCTATAGTTAAATTTTGGTGTATTTTTATATTAATTAATTAAAGTTGTATAAAGTTAGTAATTTTATGGTTTATAAAGTTTTTTAGGCCTACATTAGGCCCAATACCTACTAACATATTTAATGGGACTTATATATTCTAATTATTATAGGCTTTATCTATAAAATTTAAAGATAAAAAAACAAATATTATTATATATTCTTTAAACATTGATTTGGCATATATTTTTTTCACAAAATCATAACATTTTTCCATATATGGTCAAACATCATTTAAGTTTAAAATATGCTATTTTATTGAACCCATAGGTACAACTTTATTAACCCATTAGTATAACTTTAATAAACCAAGTATTATTTATTGGGTTACAGTTAAATTATTTACAATTTTATTATAATTAGTAAAAATTGTACTAATGGAGGCATTAGATTACCTGACGTATAATAGCTTAGGGTTTGTAGGTATTTTTTTTTACTAATAATGAAATATATATACCACAGCATATTCATTACAGTTTAATGCTTAAATATATGTACATTTCCTTAGTAGGTCATATACTACTACATATATCATTGTCCCAATATATATGACCATAATATCATAATTTAAGTAAGTTTGCCATGTAAGGTAGAAAAAATCCATAACCTTCATAATAAGTTCAAGTCGACTGAATAAAACATCATACCATGTTTCAAAATTACAAATGGCAGTAAAACTAACATAAGTATTTAGAAACCATAAGTTTGAACATCCTCAAACAATAAAATCAAACCCCATTATTTAAAACACATAAAATAAGTTAACAGTGCCAAGTCTATTTTTGGAACTAATCATTTGGGCACTTCCTTCTGTGTAGCTATCTCCACACTAATTGGATCCAAAAACCATTCCACCATCTTTGTACGATATTCTCCACCGTCACAAACAGACCATTCTTTCATTTCTGTTTTTCTACCAGTCATAACAATCTCCATGTTGTAACACACTGCCACACCACAATCCAATGAACCAGGTGATTGTTGTATGCATTCCTCTGGTACTGGCTTTTCAACTGTTTTGGTCAAAATCAAGTGATCTGATTGTGTTTTTTCAAATAATTTTTTCAGTGCCTTATCTATGTATTCAACCTGTATCAAACTCATTTAAATTATGACCCAAATAAACAAAATAAATGAATCCAAAACATAAGTTATAAAATAACTAACCACTTTCATTGCTCTTTCCAAGTGAATATCTTTGGTATCCTTAGTTCTTGGTGAAATCGAATTGAAAAAACTCCACTTGCAGCTTGATAAGTCCAACTTCAACATAGTCCAGTGATCCCCACCTGCTTCTGATTCACCCGGCAAGGGTGTGGTTAGTAGTGGAAACAATAATACGTCATCCGCACCAACCTGCTCCAGCTTCTTGTCCACAAAATGTCTCAAATTCTTTCCAGCCACCCCATTGAACTGGGAAATGAAACGCTAACAAGACAACAAATGTACAGTCATGGAAAAATCACAAAAAGTTTAATATGGATATAATGTTTTAAAACTTTAGTCCAGAATAAACATCTTACCCAACATGTTCCAGAGAATATGTGAACATTTTCTGCAAACTCATTTTTATTCTTGTATTTTGCTTTCAGAATCTCTCCCCATGAATCAATTACCTAAAAAGTCCATTTTAGAATACAAACTTTTAAATTTGTAGTTGAAATATATAAACAAATAAGATTATGAACAATTGTAAATAAATTATACCCCTAGAGAAACACTTTCATGTTGAATTAACTGAACCACATCTTTCAGATATACAATGGCTTCAGAATTTGTAGGGCACTTCCAAGCTTTAAATCTGTACATTAAGAAAAATTTAATTATATACCAAATTACATTTTATATGTTTAATAAAGTGATCTGCTAAATATTTAAAGTGTACTTACAATTCACCACCTAGCCCCCAACATTCTTGTATGGTATCCTTTATTTCCTTTGTTAAAAGTTTAACAGCAGCCTTACAGAAATCAAATTTCAGACAACCACGTTTTCTCTTTCCCCCCACTTTAATCAACTCACTAGAATTGGGCGGTGGTGTAACTTCAATCGTTGTTGGCTCTTCTACTGACTTAATTTGTTCTCTAAGCAACCTAACTTGTTCATGCAGTAAAACATTCTCCTCTTCCTTTCTCTTTAGCTCCTCCTTATTTTCTGCAACCAAGTTTCTGAAATGCTCTTCATGCTTTCTCCTAATCTCCTCTAACTCCGATTCTTTTTCCATTAAAGTTTTTCTACAACACTCTAACTCCGATTCTTTTTCTATTAAAGACTTTCTACAATCTTCTAACTCCGACCTCCAACTACATGACCTTTCTTGTCCTTTGTCACAGTTCAAACTTCCATTATAACCCTCACTGTATTTCTCGTTTACGTCCCTAACAACACTCATGATTTTATCGTCAGATCCCTGTTCCATAGTATCTATAGGATTAAAATGCTTGAAAGGCATATCAGCTCCATTAAGACAACTTCCTCTACCCCTTATTGACGGTTCAAAATCTGCCCTTTGTTTCTCCAGTGGTGTTTCTTGAATAGTTTCTAACTCATTCTTGTTTTCTGAACTGACATGAAAGTTTCCCCGAAAACAATCAACTTCAGGGGAAAAAAGATTTATTGTTGCCCCAACATCCTGTTCACTAGAACTCGAATCCCCATTACCTATAGTTCCCTGCCCAGAAGTGTCACTTGTACTCTCATCATCTACACCAGTCAATACTTTCTCTTCCCCACCCCTAGCCCAGTATTCATCTAAACTTCTTACAACTTCCTTCTCACTTGCAGTAGGTTTTAGATCAGGTATTCGAATCTAATATTTGACAAGAAAATATGTAAGTACTAATTCTTTGTTTAAATAAATACAAATTAGGTGTAGAAATAACTTTTTAATCACCACGTGTCACTATCAGACAGTTATTACATATTAAATAATTACTACTATTTTAAAAAAATATATTTTGTACTAATTAGTAAATATATATACTACTCCATAAACATTACATTATTCATTGAATAAAATAGACATTATATACACCCCATTGTAAGTTCCCCAACAAAAAATCAAGCTCAAGCTCATAATGACATAATTTTAAACATATATTTATCACTTGTAAATATTTACCTATTCTAGTTGTAAATATATTTCTATCTAAGGTGTTTATACTACATTTAATTATAATTCTTTTACTGTAATTGCTTAAAATTAACAGTTATATTCATATTAAACACTTAAATCTACTAAAATAGTTATTCTAAGTTACTTACGTATCTGGTATCCAATTTCAGTAGATTCATGTTGGGAAAATAGGGGTGCCCGGAATCTATTCGGGATGAATTTTAAATACGAATTTAAATACAATTATTACTAGCATGAATTAATCCTAATTAATTCAAATAATAATTCCAACAACTAATTATCATCATGCATGTTGAATTAATTTCACATATTTAATTAAGCGGAATAAACAATTAAATATGCGATTAACGTACCTCTTGTAGAATTGGCCTTTGAATAAACGGGACAATCACGATCTCGCTTTATCAACCCAAAAACCTTCTCAAGTATTTCCCTTTCGCCTTACTTGATCACCGGTGGGAGATGCTTTCAAGTAATTTAATAAACTAAGGAAAAAGAAAAATATCTATGCTCTTGATTTTTCCAACACATGGAATTATGTACTTGGGGATGAAATAATCATCCCCTATTTATAAGAGTAGTGACCGAAATTTGTAGAGATTTTATGGGCATGGAGAAAATCTTTTCTTAATCTCTAAGAAATCTTGAATATATCTCATATATTCTTTTCTCCATAATAAAATATTCCACAAAAATCTCACTCTCCTAATAAATATGAAACTCTCGAAAATTACATAGAAGAAATCCAAGATTTGGATCTTCTTGAATATATGAGATATTCTTGTATTCCTAGAATACATATCTTGCATAATATATTTCCAAGAAAATCAACAAAATCTTTTTCCTCCTTATCATGCAATTTTCGAAAATAATACTTGAAAAATCAGCATAATTATTTTCTTTTTATTTTAATCACCTTATCATTATTGGGCTACTTGAGGGGCCTTAAGGAGAATTAAGATTGGACCTCCTAATGGACTTCTGAATTTCAATATTGAGCCCCAATATAATTCAGCCCATTAATATTAATTATTACCACTAATAAATTAATATTGCACTATCCATCTTAATCCATATTACGATAATATGGGCTCCAGGTTATTATTTCCCGCGTTTAAGATTATCAAGTCCATTAATTAATTAAGCTTCTGAATAGCTCTAAATTAATTAATATATTTCACCTTGGAGTAAAGACAACTTAACATTATTATTCGTACCGAAGAAACTAATTCTTCACTTGCAAGATTTGGTACAATAAAACTTCTGAGCCCACCAAGGGGACTAATCACACGAGCCGTACTCGCACGCATTTCTCCGTATTAAATCTTAGCAACCGTCGTATGATTAATATTACTGCCCAAGACACAAAGTTCGAAGTCACAATGATTCTCACCCAACATGAATCAAAGCAGTAACTATTAAACACACACGGTCCTATTTAAGTGACGGAGATTAAGAAATCAACAACCACTGAGGTCTAATTCTTCACCTTTCAGAACAGAAGAATTTATCCTCGCTGTAGGACCTCTTCAACACATACTAAATGTGCTAGTGCAATCTCTTAGTCAAGACAGACCAATCTGAGCCTTACACATCGACCTTTCACGGCGGATTGTTCAATTCCACCTGGGTCGTGAATTGTACGTTTAGTTACAAGTAAACTGTTAATGTTGTCTTCCGTGATCGGGTATCACCACATTAACTACAATGTAACATGTACTATATATTGAACGGTTTGCAATAGAAATTCAACATTCAATTATATCTAAAGCAAATGTGATAAAAGAATTATTCTCATAAATCGAGTGTTTGATACACGAGTTATACAAAGTAAAAGCATAATTTCACGTATAACTCCAACAATTCAATCTTCCCATCTTGTTGTTCATCTTCGAAAGATCCCAATTTAAAATCCTTGGGAAAGTCCTTTCCTCATTAGCCTCAAACAGCCTTGTTTTTTCACAAAGCCAAAACTGCAAATATGTCCAAAACATATAATCACAATTATTACAATAATTTTTATATTACATTGTATCAAACAAATAATATAGGTAAATCTGTGAGTTAAGCATTGATTGACTTACCGGAAGTAAAATTGCACAACCCCCAATGATCATATTTTCACTGGATCTGATTTGATCAATTAACACTTGAACAACTAGTTTGCTCCAATCATAAGTATGTAATTCATCCATTCGCTCAAGGTACACAGTGTAATGCCATGGAACCGAAGAATTTCTTCGCGGTACAAGTAGAGACCCCAACAGATACAAATGCAAAAGTCTTGCTACATCACCGATTGAGGTATCATCACCGATGCAAATTGTTTCTTGTATTTTTTTATACAAAATTTTCTTAGTCAGTACATAAGTACTCTTAGTACTTTGAATTTCATGACCAAAGCACCGTTTAACCCATGGTGGATCCTCAAACTCTTTCAACTTCAAAGGAATTTGCCTATTACCTCCCCTAATACCCATAATAAGCATGACATCTAGACTATTGATTTTAAACCTTTCCCCCCCTAACATAAAACTATTTGAAGACCGATCAAATGTCCTCAAAATTTTTCTAATTATGTCCTCATTTTTATTCCATGCTTTCTTACACTTTTTATAGTTTACACTTATCATGGAATAAAACAGCAGCCAAAACGGAGTCCTATGTATCTCTCTAACATGCATATCATTTAATTTCAGCTTTTGCAATTCCTTGGTACATGTTACTAAATTGCTCCTGTAATATGTTACCCTCTCTTTCAACTTCACGCTACCTAACAAATGAATAATATAGAAATTGAATGTTAGTTCAAACATTTTTGATGCAAAACTGTTATGATATTATCTATACGTATATGATATACACATTAGATACTTATCAAATTATTAGGCATCATTATATTATGAATACTATATTATTAAAATATCTTGGTTATTTACCCTGAAGTTCAGTACTTAAAGTGTAGTACCCCATTGTTAAGTTCCCCAATTTAGAGAAAATTTCCTTACAATGGGGTATACTTAAAGTTCATTTAGGGGTTTAATAATCTAATAAAATATTTGTTATAGAAACTATAGAAATTATAATAAAACTATTAAGGCTAACCAAAACTGTTTCTTGGGATATCATCCTCCCCATCACTACCATCTGAAGTTGAGACATCTAAGAAAGCATCCTTAGGCGTCCCATCATTTTTATCTGCAAAAACATTCTTTTTACAAATCATATTTAAAAAAAAAAGTAATTAGTATTGTCTTAATTGAAATACCTTTAAATGTGCCCTTTGTTTTTCTTATTTTTCTAGCTTTTCTCCGAGATCTTTTTCCAGAACAAGGGCCATTATCTTCTGAAAAATCAAACAGTTAAATGCAATTCAATAAGACCCTCATCAAACAGTTAAATGCAAACAAATAAAATTTTTCCATACCTGACTCTGATGATCCTATATCCTCCACCAATTTAGCTTTTCCTAATTTTTAGAAACAATAATATTACCTTCTGGAAAATATAACAGATTCCTATCATTTAACCAATTTATTTTAAAAACCAATTACATTACCTTTTCTGGTTTTTAAATCTTCATTCAAGCGCAACCTTTTCCTAGATATGCCTGCTAGTATTCAAACAACAAAACAAAAAATTTATCCATTATAACTATAAGTTATTCTTTGTAAAATGCAATAATGTCCAACAGTTCAATTTTTTGTACCACATATAGTAAACAAATACTTTTTATGTTAAACAAATACTTATCCATATTTAATACGATTGTGATAGCAAAAGTTTCTTATTTGTCCTAAAACCTCAAAATGATCGTTTTGACAACTTGTATGAGTCCTAATGTAACCAAAAGTTTCTGTAAGAATTTAAACATTTAGGAAACCAAATGAAAAAAACACATTTTCAAACAACCAATTTGGAATAGTATCAAAAGCATTGACCTCAAATACCAGAAAAGCAAAAAAAAAAATTAGCCAAACTGCATTCAAACAACATTTTGTTTAGCTATTACCATGAGATTTCTTCAGTGTAAAGTGTTACATAACAATAACAACCAAGAATTGTACTTTAAGGCACCCAAAGAAATAATAAGTTACACACCATTGTCCAACAAATACGTTCTGTATTAAGTAAATAATCAAGATACCTATTGTAAGTTGAAATTTTACCTTTGCCTTTATAAGCCCTAGAATCGCTTTTTCGCTTCAGCTTTTCACGAGACATTAATTTTTCTCCATCCAACACTGCACCAATTCTTAATTCACCCTTTCTGGTTCTTGGCATTTTCGAAACAGACCACTGATGCAGAAAACTTTACATTTTATAGACTGAATAAATTGTAGACCTAGAAGTACAGTAAATTAAACCTAAATTCCACCTTATTTGATAAAATTCAAGAACCCAGAAAAAACAATCTCACTTTTTTTACGGAGATATCAATGCATTGTTAAGATGGTTCAAATACCTGAAGTAATGACCCAGAACTACAGTAAACTAAACCTAAATTTTCAGAAAAATTCAAGAACCCATTTGCATAAAATCGATTTCTTGACGGAGATTCTAATGCGTTGTTAAGATTATTCCCATACCTGAAATTCTGACCGATTGTTGATTATGGATACTCTTCAGCAGAATAAGAAATTGAGTGTTGATTTGTGAGTTATCGCACCGAGTTGAAAGATAAATTAGCTTGTATTCAATATTGTGTACAATTAAAGCAAGAATTTTTATGCAGTAAAATAGAGCTGATGGGACACGGTTCAGAGAAATCAGAATTTGATTTGATGGAGATGGTAACAGGGAAAGTAAGGTTATATAAGTAATTTAACACCTAAAAATACACTTGGTTGCAAGTTGAAAAAGGTACTACACCCCATTGTAATTTTGTCTTAAGAAATACACCCCATTGTAAGTTCCCCTTTAAGTTATTCAACATTTTTTGTATTTCATGAATTCCATTTGTGTGCCATGCATGAATGATGGGATGGGACTTTAAAGACCTTAGTGGTCACTGGTGAGTGTCGACCAAGGTACATAAAGTCATTCATGTCAAATCATACAAAATTGAGCACATTTTCATGATAAGTAAAAAGTGCAATTAATTTTGCATTAAGCATAATGCTAAGCGCCAACTAGGAAGGACAAAATATATCAATATTAATAGGGGTGTATTCAATTGGGATTCTATTGAATTTTTTTGGACTTTAAAAAGTCTGTGGATTTAGAAAATCTATAGACTCCATGCAGAGTTTGACTGACTTTTTTTATTGATTTACTTGGATTTTCATAGACTTTATAGGATTGTGGAATACATTTTTTTATTGATTTACATGGATTTCCATACTCCGGCGCTGGAACCATTGATGCAAATATATATGAGACACACTTGTATATAAAAAAATGTTATCCAAATTATTTAAAAAAAAATGCATTAGTTAAAAAAATACATTATTATTTCATCTTCATCTCCATCACCGTTATACCTCGCCCTCAATAGAAGTCACATGTTGTTAGAAGAGATTTTGGAGAGTAAAATTTATTTATATTTTTTGAAGAGTAGACTTGACAACGGGACGGGTAATCCTCAAAGCAAACAGGGACATATATTTTTTTTGCTCCGTAGACGGAGACCAGGATAGTATTCTCAACCTGGGGGATCCCCGTCTCGTTCCTCGCGGGGAGCCGCATTATTTTTTATATAATTAATATATTTATATATAATTTTAATGTTAAAGTAAATTACAAATAAATATTTCATAGTTTCCTACTCAATTAACTATTTATTAAAAATTATATTTTTTTATTTAATATTATATTATTAGTTCCAAATTATATTATTTTCACTTTAGTATATATGTTTTATAAAAATATTAGAATTAGGGGTTCTTCAAATTGTTTTTAAATTAGTTTTTTTTAGCACCAACTTAAAGTAATTGTTGTGTATGATAAATTTTGTTAATTTAAATATTTTTTTATATTTTAAAAATGAGATAAAAAAATAATTAGGCGGGGAACGGGAAATCCCTGCGAGACGGGGCTCGCCGGGGATGGGGGAATATTTTCTCCATTTATTTTGTAGGGACGGAGATGGGGAATGACCCCCCGTCCCCGCCCCGCCCCGTTGACATCCCAATGTAAGAGAATCAAAGAAAGTCCATAGACTGTTGAATACCTAAAGATTTTATAAGAGTTTTTAAAATCCGTAGAAATCTTTGGTTATTAGAAGAGATTTTGAAGAGTGAAATCTATTCATATTTTGGAAGAAAAATCTAAGAAAATCCGTGGAGTATTAAAATCCATAAAATGTTGAATACCTAAAGATTTTTTAAGACTTTTTAAAATCCATATTGAATACCTCAGAATTTTTAAAGACTTTTGAAAATCTAGATTGAATACCCTCAGACTTTAAAAGTCTAAAAAAATCCTACAGACTTTATAATCAATACACCCCTATAAATAACAGTAGAAAAGAAATAAAATACTCCTAAGTCCTAACATTATTAAAAGGATAAATGGGAAAACAAAGAAAAACCAAAACAACTTTTAAAATTTAAATAAATGCATGAACAAGAGTTATCCAAAAAAAAATCATTCACATTAGTAACTCAGTTGGTTGAGTCCATCACCTAAAACATTAAAGGTCTTTCTCTTGTAGTAGGGTGGTGTTCCCCTCTTATGGTGGTTGAGGTTCCGACTGCAGTGTGGTTGTGGTTTCGAGTTGCGGGTTCGGGTGGTCCCCACTCCCCCACTTGTGGTGATTGCGGTTCCGGTTTACAGCGAGATAAAAAAATATTGTCATGTACCCGGTGATCGAAGGAACTATTGTAATTAATTATGTTAGAAAACTATTGTAATTGATTACCTTTAAAAAACTCATTGAAACTAATTAAAAAGTTCATGAGTTCAATTATTGGTATTTTAAAATAAAGCACCTTCATATGCATTTGGTGTACGGTGCACTCACTCAACAGTGGAGGTTGTTTTCACTGAAAAGTGTATGCTGATTATACTGAAAAGTTTAATTGAAATCCGATTTTAAGTGTAAACTTTTCAGTGTAATTTAACCACACTTTTCAGTGTAATCAAATCATATTTTTCTGTGTAAGTAGTCTCAACTGTTAAGTAAGTTCATCACACTCCAATTGCACAAGAGAGTTACTTTTTTCAAATGTTTTTTGGTTGTCACACTAATGCATTGTCCGAACATAATTATATGTATAAGAGTAACTCTCTTTTGTATTCAGGGGTCGTATGGTTCACGGGATGGGATTGATTAGATGAGATTGGATTAGATAAGATTATTTGAGGAGGAATGTGTGTTTGGATTGTATGATTGTTTTTTTTTTATTGAATGATTAAGTGGGTTTAAAGTGCAATATACCATTTTTAAAGCATTGGACTATGAAGTCCCACCATCCATAAGAGATCTCATTTGATGGATTAGATAGATTTATGATTCGGGCCGTAAATTTGCGAATCAAACGCAATATTACATGGGATTGAGTGGGACTAAAACTTTAGTCCACCAAATCCAGCAAACCAAACGACCCCTTAGTGTATGGTGCACTCACTCAACCGTTGAAACTGTTTACACTAAAAAATATGATTTGATTACACTGAAAAGTATGGTTAGATTACACTGAAAATTTTACACTGAAAATCGTTTTTCAGTGTAATCTAATCACACTTTTCAGTGTCAGTCTACACTTTTCAATGTAAACAACTTCAACTGTTGAGTAAGTACACCGTGCACCAAGTCTTGAGAATGCGTCATGATACAATTGTAAAGTTTTAAAAATTCATGCACCAAATTGTTTTAGAAATGTATATTGGAAAAACATGATAAAATAGTTCTTTTATATGCCATTATCCTTGGAATATCTGGTATGTTAACTAAAATAAATTGTTATATCAACTAAAATAAATTGTTCATAATTATATATATCAACTTTGAATAATTAATCCCGTCAAAAAAAAAAAAAAAAAAACTTTGAATAATTAAAACTTTTGTCTTCTTGCATCGATCGCATCCTCACTTTGCAAGCTGTACATTAGTAACATTACACATAAAATCTGGAAAGAAAGAAAAAAATAGGTGAAGAAAGGCATTTATGGATTAAAACAAGGGACATCAAGTTCCAGATGTCCAACTATACATGCTACAAACGATCACTACAAGCTGTTTTTTTCAATATTATTCCTCTTTTCCAGAATCAGATAATGACATGCTACTTTTTTTTTTTATAAAATATTTTTTTCTTGACCAAATCTCATTCACAAATATGATTTTATTTTTTATTTTATATAAACGTTTTGTTTCAACATCAATGAATAAAACACAAAATAAAACACTACAAAAATCACAACATGTGCTCTTTTTATTTAAGCATCAATAGATTCTTATTAGGCTTTATTATGTAACATTATTTGAGTATGTATTAAGTGTGCAACTTGTTCATAAATAAGTTATATTTCAGTATTTTTTTAGCAGAAAAAATCATATATTTTAGTGAAAACAATTCAAATTATTTGGCATTAAATTTGTTTCGGGATTTAGGTGTGTGTGAGAAGTCATGAATTTAAAATCATTGGATATAAAATTCTTGATAAATAATAAAAATATGTATTTATTTTGAAATTTATAGTAGGATGAGATATTGTTTTATGTCAAACCAATGTCTAATAGTAATTGATGTACTATTTTATTGTATTGTGTAAGAATAAAGTAAAAAGTGATTAAATAGATAATAATTGAGTGAAAAAAAAAACTAAACTAGTACCAGGTTTATAGATATTTTAGACGTCGATTAGATATAAAATTTGAAATTTTGATTTAAAACTCCAACTCGAATTAAGCGGTGGTCAGAAAGCTTTAATCTCATCCGGATAAATTCGAAAACAAGTGAAAAAATTCATTCTTTTTAGTGAAAATAATTTGTACCCTCTAAAATTACCCTTTAGTGAAAACATCTTTTTTTTTTTTAAAGGAACAACTCATACTCTTTAATTAAACAATTATACTTTTTAAAGTGATATATATGAACAAGTTTCACCACCTTATTTATATTACTTAGTAAATCCCGGTTTTATAATAGGTCAAACTAAATTGAATAAATTATTCAAATATTAAATTTGAAAAGATTGGTTCCAAAAAAATAAATATAAAATATAGTTAGGTTTGGATTAAATGAGATATAGTTTGACGTGAATCCAAATCTACATGACCTGACTCATTATGAATTTGATTTTGAAAATTGAAAGTATGATTTATGGTCCCATATTAAAATTAAAAAATAGGGACGTTGCTTTCTGCCTTTCTGCCGTGAGGGGTGGTCATAGCTTAGCCTATACTTTTTGCCATATCATATCCAGCTAGCAACTCCCAATTAAAATTTAAAATTAAATAAAAGAAAATGGAATGCCCAAAGTAGGCTTGTTCATGAGTTTCCACTTTCCACTATGGTTTCTATCACGGGAACAATGTGCAGTGCATAACAATTTTCATTTACTTATTTAAAAAAAAAAAATTGTTTGTCTCGGTATTTATTAGTTTTAAGCAATTCCCTAATCCTTATTATATACTCCTTTTTTTTTTTTTAAGTTACAAGTACAACCCATTACAATCCAAGATACAAATTACATCACAGGGGCTATACCATTAAAAGAGATAGGAATTTCTACTCCGCTCCATTCTTGAGGATCCGGAGAGTTCAAAGCCAGCTTCGCAAGGTCGTGAGCCATAGTATTTTGTTTCCTCGGGATGTAGTTGATGGTCTTGACAATGCCCGTTTGCATTTCCTTCCAAATCTCCTCCAAGATGGCACTCTCCGGGCCTTCGCATCTTTCCTTCAGGAGGATCGCCTCCACCACGCTTATAACACCGGACCATATACGAACGTCCTTCAGCCCCAGCGTGTTACACTTCCTTATTCCTTCGCGAATGACTATTAACTCAGCACCAAACACAAAACCTGGATTGGTATTTCTGCTACACCCTGCCACCAACGGTTTATCATTTCCTTCAATCAAGATAAAACCATTGGAGTATATTTCCTTCTCCATGTTGTATTACTATTACTATGTTTTCCCAATTTTTTAAATGTTTGAAAAAAAAAACTACTTTATCTTATTTTTCATTTAATCTGTATATTTACATGGTTCATATAGGAAAAATGTTGCTCCTTTAGTAACTAGGGTAAAATTAATTGTTTATTAACATTCTTCATAAATTTTTTCCATTATTAAAATATTGTTTTAGTCAAAATTTCTCATGAATTGGCGTATATATAGGTTGATTTCCATTAAGTCTCATCATAATCAAGTCTAAATTTACATTAGGTAGATTTCCATTAAGGAAAATTTCTGATGAATTGGCTTGTATATAGGCTGAATTCCATTAAGTCCTATTATAATCAAGTCTAAATTTTCATTAGGTTGATTTTATTAAGGGAAATTTATGATGCATTGGCTTGTATATAAGTTGATTTCCATTAAGTCTCATTATAATCAAGTCTAATTTTTCATTAGGTTGATTTCCATTAAGGAAAATTTCTGATGGATTGACTTGTATATAGGTTGATTTCCATTAAGTCTCATTATAATCAAGTTTAAATTTTCCTTTTTATATATACAAGTCAAAAAACTGTTCAAATTTTATGAATTGGGTGTATATATATGTATGATCTAATTTTTTTATTTTATATATACAAGTCCAAATTCAAATTTTTAATGATGTAGGTTGATTTTCATTATTTTTCTTGTACATGTTCATATTTATCTATTTATAACAATTATAAAATTTCCAATTCAAATGTCTAACATCACTTTAACAAAAAAAATTAACAAGAAAAACTATAATCCACTTGTACAAATTAAATAACTCAAAAAGCTAAAATTCACTTGAAATTGCAGAAAATGTGAACCAGAGATACAAAATCACTTGAATAACAAAATAACAATTCCAGAAATAATTCCAGAAACACAACCTATAAAAGCAAGTTTAAAAAACATAGACAAGTCAAAATTAAATAAAGACTTTAAATTGTGATTGGCGATTTTATTTTTTGCCGTGGGATCTTGCAAAAAACTTGATGTTGCCTTTGTTTCATGTCCATCATCACTCAATTTTTCATCTTCATCTAAGCTTCATCCAAAAATAAAATTGTACGCATTTATGGCTTCCTCCAACGTCGGAATTCGGAAAGGACCTGTAAACACATCCTTTGAAACCAATAACATTTGGTAGACATTCGGACCAACTACCATAGATCCCAACTTGTATGCCTTTGAAAACTACATAATATTTCTTAGGCTCTTTAATCTTTTTCTTTTATAGATGTTTTCAAGCGTTTATGAGAGAGAAGATGAAGAAGGTTGAGGACGAATGTCGTTTCAAACATGATGTTGAAGGGATAGTGATGAAGAAAAATGGAGAAGTTATGGCTGTCGTTTCAATCCGAGATTGAAAATGGAAGAAACCCTAATTAGGTTAATAATGGAGAAATATGGAGAAAATGATGGTCATTTAGAAACCATATTTTCATTAAGGGTTAATGACAAACATTGAAAGTTGCATTTATATAAGAGAAACAACTTTGATTTGAAATTCAAAATCAATTTTTAGCCGAAATATGCATTGGGTGTCAAACTTTCATTAAGAGTAGATTAAACTTTTAAGACAAAGTGTAGAGTGAAAATGATTCATATATGAACCATGGAAAGATATTAATTGTTTTCACCGAAGAATATTAGTTGTTTTCACTGAAGTGCATTAGTTGTTTACTAAAAACAAACTAATTAATACTATTCAGTGAAAATAACTAATACTCTTTAATGAAAACAAGTAACACCCTTCAATGAAAACAACCAATACCCTTCAATAATTCATGCATAAACCAATTTTACTCTATACATACTCAACTTTTAATTAGACTAAGTTGATGATAATTAAAAAAAAAAAAACGTTCTAGATATCCAGGTTCAAATGTCTAGCACTACCCATATTTATATACTATGTATCAACTTTTCAAATAAATATATACCCAATATTATTTGTATAGTTAAAACGACACACTTAAAAAAATAAGTCAACTTTTTAATAAAAGTAGTGACATATGAATATATATACATATACTATTGTGCACACAAATTAATTATTTTTTTTAAAATGCGTAAATAATTTTGGGACGGATGAATAAGAAAAATGTGTAAATAGTAATGAAATGGAGGGAGTATTATTTTTATTTAAAAAAAAAGAGTAATATTTTTAATAAAAAAGTATTCACAGAAGATTTTGTGTTAAAACAATGATATAATAATCATTTAAATACAGAAACAAAAATTCTAACGCGATTGGAGGAGTGTTAAGAGCGATTAGTTGTCTCTAATTTGTCCAAACTCTCCCTCTCCCCCTTTCTCCCACCCCCCCCCCCCCCCCCCTCTCTCTCTCTCTCTCTCTCTCTCTCTCTCTCTCTCACACACACCACACACACGCTAACTCCATCTCTCTCTCTCTCATTACTATTTACTCCCTTCCTCACTCCCACACAGTACACATCTTTTCCCCGCACGCCTCTAAAACCCTAACAATCTCTACAGATCTACTCTCGCATTCACAATTTCAACTGTTTACTCTGTTTGATTTGTATAGTTTCGCACTCGCTCCTTCAGCTATGCATTTGTAGACCGGCATCTTTCAGTAATGGCGAACCCTGGCCCCAATAAGATGCCCCGACCCGGCCCGCAGCCGCCCGCCCCCGATTCCGCCGCAATGCCGCCGGCTACTTGGGCGAAGCGTACCGGATTCCGCCCTAAATTCTCCGGAGAGACCAATGCCAGTGACTCCGGCCAAATCGCCTTAACTCCGCCGCCGCAACCTCCGGCCCCGGCCCCGGCCCCGGCCCAAGCTAAGCATAAGCCGCCAGATGCTAACGTTGACCTTGAAGCTGCGCGCCCTAGGCCTGCACCGGCTACCAATGGGGAGGCTGTGGTTGCCAAGGATAGAGCGAAAAAGAAGGAGAGGGAGGAGCAGACGCCGCCGGTGAGGACGCGGAGAGACTCCGACGGGGGGAAGAATTTGGGGGCGGATAGGGAGGGAAGTCGGAGGGCGGGGAGGAGTGACGAGGCTGCCGCGGTTGATGTGCTGCCGCAGTCGGTGTTGGATGATGATGGGGTTATGTTCAGGAATTCACATATGAAGTACGAGCTTCGAGATTCTCCTGGTCTTGGTGAGTTTTTCCTTTTCTTTGGTTAAACTATTGTTGTGATGCTTTGTTAGAATTCTCAAGATTATGCTGATACTGTAGCAATCAAGAGGATGAATGAATTCCTTAACATGACAACCGGTTTTTGGTGGTTTTGTTGTAATTGAAAGAATGGTGTCAATGAATTGGAATTATGAAGTTGGAACCTTTGATCCCTGTGAGCTTTATTAGACTCTACTCATTGCATTTCAATTTGAGATGGAATATCTAAAACTCGTCTGTTTTTTTTTTTTGTATAGCTTTGACACTGTTGATGTGTATGTAATGGAGATTGATGATCTTTCTTGTTATTTCAGTTCCCATTGGTCTCTATGGATTTCAGCATTTTCTTTCTATGTTGGGTTCGTTGGTGCTAATACCGCTTGTGATAGTTCCAGCAATGGGCGGCACCTATGTGAGCACTTGTAATTCATTTCTGGTTTAATTTCAGGAAACTTTTTTTTTTCTTGTGTTGATTTATAGTTAAACTAATTGTAGTCTTTTTTGTAGGAAGATACAGCAAATGTAGTTTCCACCGTGCTATTCATGTCAGGGGTGACAACGCTTTTGCATATATCATTTGGCTCAAGATTGCCCCTGATACAGGGTCCTTCTTTTGTTTACCTTGCTCCTGCACTTGCAATTATCAACTCTCCTGAATTTTTGGGGCTTAATGGAAATGTATGTATTGTAATCAATTTCAATAACCAGTTGAAGTTTTTTATTTATCCAGTCGCTCTGTTGTTTTGAGAATGAGATTACTCCTTAGTACTTCTGTTAGAAGCCGCATATTTTATGAAGTGCATCTGCTATAGTCTCAAATTCGTATTCACAGCTACATATTTAGTCTATATGTGGATGGATCCCTGTCTACTATATATTTATATACAGGATAATTGCCTAAAAGAGAATAACACTCAGGATTTAAGTATTTAACGTAACTTTATTTGCTATTAAGGGATCACTAATGCTTGAAGAGAACATGTTACTTTGTTTGATATCTGTAATCTGTGAAACTAAACTATGTTAACTCATTATCAAATATTGAAGGCCATGGGCCCAATTATATTTGGTGTGACTGCAAATAGAGTGTGGTTAGTTTCCACTTTTTGTCGTTTGAGTAGTTTGATCAGTACTTTGATGAAAAATATATATTTGTAGTATGCTTGGGCAAAACTGCTATGTGTTATAAGACTAGGCACCTTGTAGGCCTCGCATACAATAAGTCTTACTTAGCATCCAAAATGATAATAAATTCACTAGTTTCAGATTAAAACAAGTATAGATACAATGCCTATCCCCCTCCTTCCACCCAGAAAGAGAGTCTTAATACTCAGAATGCTAGATGTGGTATTAAGACTTGTCAAATGAAATGGCCAACTATATTCTTGGCATGTTGTAAATGCTAAAATACTTTGTATCCATTCTGACTATGGTCTATGACTTACTATCTTGTATTTTGTGCACTTCTAACCAATAAAAGAATATTCCAACTGGCAGAATTTCAAGCACATAATGAAAGAGCTACAGGGGGCTATAATTATTGGTTCAGCTTTCCAAGCCATTTTGGGATACAGCGGTTTGATGACAATATTAGTAAAGTATAAGTTTCTCTTATCTTTAATAAATGCTCATTTTGTCTTCTTATGACAATAATAAACCTTCAGTATGTCTTGTTATTCCTTTCAGATTAATAAATCCAGTTGTTGTGTCCCCTACGGTAGCGGCTGTTGGGCTTTCTTTCTACAGCTATGGCTTCCCACGAGTTGGGACCTGTATTGAAATTGGTGTTGAGCAGATCATATTGGTTATTATATTTTCCCTGGTAAGTTCGATAACCAACAGAGCTATGTTTTAGGTTACGATAAAGTTAGTAAATCTAGGAAATGGGGAGTAAACTTTCTGCTGTGCCAAAGGGGAACCTATCTCTTATATGTTACTCCTATTCTCTACATGCAGTTTCATTTTAGTGTAATCGTGAAGGTCCACTACATTAAGAAATGGGTCTAAACCTTTTGTTGTTATTATATGTCTGAAATTGTCCTTTACCAGCTTTGTAACAACTGACATTTTATTTCTTTTTCTCAGTACCTTCGCAAGATATCGATTTTTGGCCATCGTGTATTTCTGATATATGCAGTAAGCTTATTATTTTGCTTATGTATCCTAATTTTTTTTGTCAATTTTAGCATATATTCTGATTTGTGCTTGTATATCCTAGGTTCCACTTGGTATGCTTATTACGTGGGGTACAGCCTTCCTTCTTACTGAAGCTGGAGTTTATAGCTATAAAGGATGTGATGCAAGTATACCCGCTTCAAATATAATATCCGACCACTGCAGAAGTCACATTTTGAGGATGAAGAGCTGTCGAGTTGATACCTCCCATGCATTGAGATCTGCTCCATGGTTTAGATTTCCTTACCCATTGCAATGGGGCACACCTGTCTTTCACTGGAAGATGGCCGTTGTAATGTGTGTGGTGTCAATAATCTCATCAGTTGATTCTGTGAGTCTGCAATTTGTTTTTACTCTTTCTATGTCGATATTCAATTTTCTTGGTGGTTCTTTGAGTAACTGTTTTCTCCACGATGCGAGGCGCTGAGGCCCATTTGTGGGTCTCAATCAATTTTGGTAGTATTAAATGAAGAATCGAATAGTTAACTGTATGTTCCAAAATTTATTTGAATTTTCCTATAGTGATCCGAACACTCTATAACTTGGAAAGGATAATATAAGATTCAGATTGGCCTTCACTGACTATTGAAGAATTTAAACATTGAATTTGGGCTTTCTAAAGGTGGGGGTATCTTCTTAAAATACCCCACAATCGTGTACTATATTAGCAGACAACCAAACAATAACTATGAAATCTGAGTTGTCTTTCTTAGATGAAGGATTTAGCAATATCCTATGATCTTTATATTGATTTTTCATGATTGATGCTAAGTGATTAAGAATTAATGTTAGGAGTGCTTTTGTTCTGTAATTATCTAATAGTCTATTCTACTTCTTCCCATTTGAGAATATGTAAATACTTAATAAGGTATCTCAATATATTGGTTTATTTCCTTTATTATAACATCTTATTATGTTTCATGTGTTACGTAATTTATGGTTGTGAGCTGAGAACATCATTCATCTATTTTGCTCAATGACAACCTTTCAAGAGAAAAAGCCCAGTTTCTTTGTTCTGAGTGTAAGGTTTCTTTTGGAAATCATGGCGAATGATGTCTTCGGGGTTTACTCCATCGTTCTTTGGTTCTACATATTAGTCTGTCACTTCAAAATTCATTGATCATATAACTGGGAACATCACCATAAAAGAATGATTTGGAATGCTCTGCCTTACAGAAGCAATTTTGTATGCCATGACATTATATCCAGATTTTTTTACTACATATTCAGCTACTTCTTTGAATAATACTTTAATATATTTGAAGTTAATCATGAAAATGATTCCAGAAATTTATCTGATCTTTTGTTTCTTGCTAATCTCTAGGTTGGTTCATATCACGCATCATCACTACTGGTTGCTTCTAGACCTCCAACAGCTGGTGTTTTAAGTCGAGGAATCGGGCTTGAAGGCCTTACTAGCATATTGGCTGGTCTGTGGGGCACAGGAACTGGCTCCACTACTTTGACTGAGAATGTTCATACCATTGCTGTTACTAAAATGGGAAGTCGCCGAGCAGTTGAATTGGGTGCATGTTTAATGATCATACTATCCCTTATCGGTATGTGTTTCACACCATTGATCCAAATATTCTTGGGAGGTTGCATAACTCTATATATTTAAATTTCAGATTTTACTCAACTGAGCTTTCTTGCATGGTACTAGGTAAAGTTGGGGGTTTTATTGCATCGATACCTGTAGTCATGGTCGCAGCTCTATTGTGCTTTATGTGGGCAATGCTTACAGCCTTGGGCTTATCAAATTTACGATATAGCGAGGCTGGAAGTTCGAGAAACATAATCATCGTTGGCCTGTCTTTGTTCTTTTCGCTATCAATCCCAGCCTATTTTCAACAATACGGAGTCTCTCCAAACTCAAACTCATCGGTTCCAAATTACTTCCAACCATACATTGTGGCATCTCATGGTCCTATACGCACCAAATCTGGAGGGGTACACACTTTTTACCTTTCTTACTAGTTGAAACTTTTGGGGGATATCTGTTTTTGTTTCCCGCTTCAATTTTCAGCATTTCCTGTGCAGTTTACAAGATTGTTGTGTGGGTCCTTATGTTAAATTGGCATAAAATGCTTGGATTGATGATTTAAAAAATTTAGTCCTACAGGTTAGAAAATACAAATGTGCTTTTGCTGTGGAGTATTTTGGTGATTGTTAATGTGGTGGGATCTTTCTATTTTATTGTGTGGCAGAATAGGTATGACCATGGTTCGCAAATCTGAGATCTGTAAACTCTATTGATCCTACCCAACAAACCCTAAATGGATCCTACATATAAGGTTTTGTTAGAACTATTTCGTAAATGAGTAAAAAACGAGATAGAGTAAACGTGAATCATGTTCACACAAGTAAATAAATGATATAAGCCTTTGCATTTCGAATCAAGAGGTGATTTGTGTATTTCTAGGAAAAAATGGGATGAATCAAACAAACAAGTCCTTTGTAATTTGTTCTGATAATATTTTACATCTCTTGTGGCAGTTGAACTTTGTTCTGAACACATTGTTATCACTTCACATGGTGGTTGCATTCCTAGTAGCTGTGATTCTTGACAATACGGTACCTGGTAGTAAACAAGAACGGGGGGTGTACGTCTGGTCTGAACCGGAGGCTGCTAGAAGGGAACCGGCCGTGTCCAAAGACTACGAGTTACCATTTAGAGTCAGCAGATTATTCAGATGGGTAAAATGGGTTGGTCTTTAGGTGACGATTTTACATCCTGACGAAAGCCGTCTGAGGTAAAGAAATCGGGCCCCATCGTATATGCTGATGTCTACGTAAGCGTCCTGAGTCGTGTTTTGTAGTTATAGAACGATTCTTTAAACACGATTGAGTTTTGTGGGAGTACAGGAGTCTGTGTATATTGCATTTGATGATATTTCCATTTCATTTCTTTTTATTTTTGTTTTTGGTAGGGGGGTGGGGGAACATATGGGTCAGATGGTGCGACTCCTAGTCCTATGTTGTAATGTTATAATTGTAAAACATGCATGTATAATTTTTAGTTGAAATTGGACATTTGGCCCTTCATACTGCAAATTCTTTTTAGTTTAGTTTAGTTGATAAAGAACATGTTACTGCTAAGAGGTTGCGGTCTTGTCCTCGCATTGGGAGATATTTTGCATATCTTGTAAATTAGTTTCTATTTAAGGTGATATTATATAGTATTATTATCAAACTAAATAAAATGGCTACTCTCTTCTATTGAAAACGTATCTTATTTTGTCTGTTAGCTCCATTTGCAATTTAATTATTGTTTCACTTATCATCTCCAATTTATTCTCAAACTCATTAAAAATAACTTTCAGAGTTATATAAAGATAATGAGTATAATATAAACAATATGAATAAACATATGTTTTAAAATATGAATAAACAATACAGTTAAAAAAATATTAAAAGAAGCAATTCTTGTATTGATAAGTATGCAATGAATTCAAGATTCAAATGAAGTCGGGAAATATGAACCATCTCTAATTCAGCCCATCAAATGCTCAATTGCCAGTCCATTCCAACTAAAAGTTGGCCCAAAGTATCGTTTGCTAAACTACTCATAGCCATAGGGTCCAATTCAACAAGTGTGACTAAAAACGGTGCTTTGTTTATAATGTCAAAAAAAGGAGCTATATTACAATAATGGGTAGTTAGGTACCAGGAAAAATTTGGCCTATTAACATAGAATATAATGTAAATTCGATGCAAGTAAATTTCCTACAGATGTCCTGGGATAATTTACACGTACCTTTTGTTTTGAGAAACAGGTACCAATTCCCTTTTATTTTACCAGTTTTGAGAAAAACTTGTATTGCCACGTGCCAACCATATGAATTACACGTGCATGATTGGGGTGGGGGGTGGTAGGTGAGTGTAAAACGTGTGATAATATTTCTAGGTACATCGATGCGACTCTGTCAAGTGTCAACATAGCACGTGCACTCTTTTTTCAACGTAGCTAAAATAAGTTGCATCTCGATTAAATATTTTATTGGCATAGTAGTTACAAAAATCTGAAACTTGATCATATTCTTTTTATTTTAATCGTTTTAGTTTTTCAGATTATTAATTCAGCCATCACTAGGTTAATTAATGATTGTCATGTGGTTATGGGCATCGAAGATTGATCTTAAGGATCTCAATCACGTATTATTTAAAGATTAAATCAAAGTGTGTATCTACGTACAGTTGAGGCTTCTTGTATTTTAAAATCGGCCAAAATAGAGGTAGTAGATTGATAATTTTAAAGACTATTTAAGAGATTTAATTAAATAACAAAAGATCACGGAGCTTTGGGATGTTATTTTGCTTATGAATAGTGTTTTACAGTTGAGCTGATTGTGCAATTCAAAATAGTACTCCCGTCCTAATTTTGTTTACCCAAAAACCTAAAAAATGAATGATTTTTTTGTTTACTCATTTTCTAAAATAGCAAAAAACAATACAACCTTTTCAAACTCAACCCTTAAGAAGCTATTTTATTCTAAAAAATATTAATAAACAATTCCTAAAAAACTACTTTATACTCAAAAGTATTAATAAACAATTCATTTATTAAAAATTGTGTCATTTTGAAATGAGTAATCAAAATTGAGACGGGGGAATATTAATTATTTTCACTATACATTAGTATTATCAAATTAACACCTTTTAATAAAATAACTAATACTAGTAAAAAAGTTAGCACAAAATGCAAAGTTTCACAATATAGTTTGACTTTTTATATATTAAATAAAATAGAGAGTTATATTTTTATTTTTTTATAAATGACCTACTAGGGCGTACATGATTTTTCTTTGTTGGCCAATTATGCTTTATTGATTGTAATAATTAAAAAAAAAGTACAAAACTTAAGTGAATTGGAAGATTAAACTATGAAGTTGTAACTATTTTTTTTTCATCAAATCCAATGTTGTGTACTTATATTGAATTGCTGAATAATAATGTTATTATTGTTATTATTTTAATATCCGTTTTTGGCTAAAGAAAGCTAACCCGTTTGGTTTGTCAAACATACCAACCCTCTAAATCCAGCATCCAACAGAAAGTTCTTTGCAAATTCATTTGCACGCAGGTATAAATTTTGTTCTCAAGGATTCACCTACTTTGGAAAGAAGATTATATATATATATATATATATATATATATATATATATATATATATATATATATATATATATATATATATATATAATCTACCTAAATATCTCATGGGTCAATTAGCATATCTACCTAAATATTCACTATTCAGGGTGTATTTGCACCTCCATCAAAGTATTAAAGTGTATTTTGCTGCAAAAAAATTACTACAAGATAAAGGTGTATTTAAATTTTCTTTTATTTTAAAATGATGTTGCAATAGTAGCCATTTTCAATTCAATGAAACGGATAATTTTCGACATTTCTGGTGATATCATTAAAGGTGACCTACTGCCACATTATTTTTAGTTGCACTAAAAATTACTACTATATCGAATTGCAATTAATAAATAATTAATTCATGTATTAAATTATAAATTTTTAAAAGATATGTTATAGTTGATACTCCACCGTCCCATTATTATTTGCACAACTTTCTTATTCAATCGTTCTAAAATTATTTGCACACTCCAATAAAAGAAATATTGATTTGCATACACACTCACAATAATATACACATATTTACCCATATGTCACTACTTAATTTAAAAAAAATATAATTTTTTTAATATGTGTGTCCTCTTTAGTATGCAAAAAATGTTGGGATGGGGGAGTAATACTTTGTAAAATATACCATTATAAAAAAAATACCACAAACATAATACGTGTGTCGTCTCACAAAAATAGAAAACCAGCATTACAGAGAGAGGTAACTTGATATATTAATCGACCTCGTGTCATTTCAAAAATTTTAGAAATTATTTAAAATAGAAAAAATAATGAAGTAAAATGGATTTGAGCAATTGACTTCGGAAGCCTAAAATAATAAAGCTAAGCAGAGAGTGCATGAATGATGAAATAAGTCCTCTAAATTTAGAAACTTCTACTAAGGGTCAATGGTTTCTAGAATTTTGATTTGACTATTGATGAAAACTTTCGTCAGAGGTTTTAATTACACGTTTCACTAAAATATTCATACACTCTCTCTTTTGATATTAAATTTCTTGTTGTGAATCTGTTTTTTTTTTTTTTTTTTTTATCTATGGTGGTGCTTAGTTTGTGAATTAACCAATTAGAATGAGAATATATATATTAAAATACCCATATTACCTTGGGTTACATTATAGTGTCTAAAATGACTATTGAAGAGCTTCCGTTGTTAAATTGAGCCTTCAATTTTTGTGAATAACCTTCTTGATATGTGTCGTTCCTTCAATTAATTTGGTTTGGTTTAAAAAAAAAAAAAAACACTATTATCCCATAACACTATTTTACGGATCAGAATTAAACATCACCCATAAAGAAACCTAAACTTAATTAGTTTACATTTTACATTTCGCAAATTGACCATAATTCTGATCAACTTTACAATTTCAAAAAGAAAAATTATTGGCAAATCTTTGAAATTGAATTCATTTTTAAATCAAATGAAAAAAAAAAAAAGGCCTGATGAGAGATCATTTCTTTGATGGCCTATCTTAAGGATCAAAATAATACTTTATTTTGATCCAAGTAACACTAATACTTTACTTTGTTTTTAGTATCATTTTTACTATTGTCTCTCTCATTTGTATTTAAAGAGGACACTTACTCTCTTTCAATTAATTCATTCAGAATATATTTTTCATTGGTTAAGCAAGAAACTTTCTCTCTTCTCTCTCTATACACGATTGAACATTTCGTCTTCTTCATTTGCTTAGATCTATAATTCCATTTAGATCTATAAATTCTACATGGTATCATGAGTTTTGTAAACCAATGTTTTGAAGCTTGTTTCAAACCATACAGGCTTTTATTCAATTTGCATACTCTTGGATCATCATTTTCAATATAACCAGGTGGAGGTAACATGTATACTTCCTCAAACAAATCACCATGCAGAAATGCATTGTTTACATCACACTAATGAATATGCCAGTTCTTAGCAATAGCAACAGTAAGTAATATTCTAACAGTTGTAATTTTAGCAACAGGAGAAAATGTATCAAAATAATCAATGCCTTCTTGTTGGGTGTACCCTTTTGCAACTAATCTAGCCTTGCATCTTTCTATGGAACCATCAGGCTTATACTTGATTTTGTAAACCCATTTACATCCTATACAATGTTTTCCAGGAGGAAGAGTAACAAGGGACCAGGTGTTTGTTCTTTCTAGAGCTTGAAGCTCAGAAGTCATTGCTGTTTGCCAATTTTCATCTTTGTGAGCCTGCTTGTAAGTTTTAGGCTCACAAATTTTGGAGATGTTGGCAATAAAATGAGTGTAAGTAGAAGAAATTTTGTTTGTAGAAAGATAATCAGAAATTGGATACTTAACACTCTTTGAAATAATAAGGTGTGCAGAACTTTGTGATTCAGACTCCTTTGAAACAGTATTTGGGTTTAAAGAAGCAGGTAGATTTGTTTTATAAACATCTAAGTATACAGGAAGATTCCTGGACCTACTAGATCTTCTAAGAGGTTCTTCTTCCTCAAAAGCAGGGTTATGTGGAGGATTTGGTTGAGTATGATCATTGATCTCCTCAATCAAATCATTATGAATGAAATCAGGATTTTGTAAAGGAGCTTGAATCATGTGATTGTCAACACTATTTGGGAAAGGAGTGTGACCCACATCATTTTGGGTAAAAGGGTAATCAGTTTGTGAATTATCTTGATTTTGAAACTTGATGATCAGATCATTGACAAACTTGTTTGCAGAAGTTTTGTCAGAAAAAAGGGAATACTTTTTAAAAAAACTAGACATCTCTAGAGTTAATTTTTTTTCCAGTGTTGATATCCATAAGTAGATAGCCTTTAGTTCCAAAAGGATACCCCAAAAGAACACATTTCATTGCTCTAGGATCAAATTTATGTCTATTTGCAACAAGAGTACTAGCAAAACACAAACAACCAAAATTTCTTAGATGAGTGTAATCAGGAATTTTTCCATAGAGAAGTTCAAAAGGGGATTTGTTTTGAAGAACAGTAGAAGGAAGCCTAATAATAATGTGTGCAACAGTCAAGATGTAGAAATTCCAGTACTTCAAGGGAATACAAGATTGAAACATTAAAGATCTAGCAACTTGTAACAAATGTTGGCGTTTCCTCTCTACTAAACCATTCTGTTGTGGAGTCTCAACACAATAAGTTTGATGTAAAATACCCAGGTTATGGTAAAAATCAGTTAACAGAAATTCAGTACCATTATCAGATCTTAGTACTTTGATTTTCTTGTTAAACTGAGTATTAACCATGTTACTGAAATTTTCAAGGGAAACTTTAACAGCTGACTTGTTTTTAAGCAAGTAAATCCAAGTACATCTACTATAGTCATCAACAATTGTAATAAAATATCAAAACCTTTTTACACACTAAGTTTACCATTAAAGATCATGGCAATCTAAAGTACATTCTTGGCATTGAGGTGGCCAACAGTGGTAAAGGCTTACAGCTTTGCCAAAGAAAATATGCTCTTGATATATTAACTGACAGTGGCTACTTTGGAAGTAGACCTTGCACTACTCCTATGGATTCTAAGCAAGCCTTTACTGATACTTCTTCTCCTTTGTTATCTGATGCTTCTGAATACATGAGATTGGTAGGTAGACTACTATACTTAACCATTACTAGACCTGATTTATGTTATTCTATACAAACTCTTAGCCAATACATGAGTAAACCTACTCATTTACATATGGCAACAGTACACAGACTGCTAAGATACTTAAAATCCACTATTGGTTTAGGTATTTTGTATCCTAACACAAATTCTTTCAAGTTACAAGCCAGACTGGGCAAGTTGTGAAATAACGAGAAGAATCATCACTGGTTATGTTGTTTATCTAGGTGAATCCTTGATTTCCTGGAAGTCCAAGAAACAACACACGGTCAACAAATCTTCGGCAGAAAGCGAATATAGAGCTTTGAGTGCAACAGCTTCGGAGCTACAATGGATACTCTACATACTCAATGACTTGAAGATTGCATCCACAACCTGCCTTGATCTACACTGATAGCCGTGCAGCCTTCTGTATAGCACACAACCCGGTGTTACACAACAAGACGAAGCATATCCAAATTGACTATCATTACACGAGGGAAAATATCAAAGACAGAATCATAAAGATAATACAAATTCCCACAGAAGAAAACATTGCTGATGTTTTCACAAAACCTCAAGGACCAAGCCAATTCACAGTTTTCAAAGACAAAATGGGACTGATTAACATCCACTCCCATTTTGAGGGGGGGGGGGGTCTTAAGGATCAAAATAATACTTTATTTTGATCCAAATAACACTAATACTTTACTTTGTTTTTAGTATCATTTCCACTACTGTGTCTCTCATTTGTATTTAAAGAGGACACTTACTCTCTTTCAATTAATTCATTCAGAATATATTTTTCATTGGTTAAGCAAGAAACTTTCTCTCTTCTCTCTCTATACACGATTGAACATTTCGTCTTCTTCATTTGCTTAGATCTATAATTCCATTTAGATCTATGAATTCTACAGCCTAATTAATTAAAAGCACGTATTTTAGTTCAAAAATGTCAATGACCTATCTGAAAATTAGAAATATATATACATATAGCAACCATTGTGATGACAATTTAATTGAACAAAGAAATTTGCGTGCAAAATACAAAGAATGATGCCACTCAATAAAATGTCTCGTCTATTTTTAGGAAAAAGAAGTAAATTCAATCTCCCGTAACCGTATTCATATTTTCTTTCCAGGTTTTGTTAGATGGAAAGGTAGTTTTTGCCTTTTATTTTTGTCTTCTACTTATCGGATAAGCTCGATCAATTTTTTTATTTTATTTTTTCAATTCATTAGAATTTTTCGATTAGTTACTTAATACTCCCTACAAACACTAAAAGTATGTAAAACTGTTTTTTACAATTATTTTTTTATCATCATTCAATTAAACAATTATCACTTAATTATTAAACATTTATTTATAAACAATCTCTGAATAGAGCACACAGTTACCACAATGATGGATGAATATATGTATATATTTTGCAGTGGATTGGTGGATAATGAAAGCCTAGAATAGAGTTATGGGTTGAACCTATAAAGATAGATATATTCAATTTTTTATTTATTTTGATATTTGTCTTAAATGTGAAGATAACATAATAAGAAGTTATTTTTTGAAGCAGACATGAGGTGTTCACTTTTATATACGTACGTGCACTTAAACCCCAATCTTTAGTAAGGGAAAAAAGAAAAGCCATTGTTTAGTAGTTATCTTAACAAAAAATCAATATATTCTTTTATATAAATTGAGCTATGTTTGATTAAATTAGCACTGATTTAACAAGCCGACAACACGGAGCGATGCGGGACGGAATTTTTTTTTGGGGGCTGCACCAACCCACTTATTAGTGGGTTGCGGGTTTTGACGGGTTGACCCGCCTTTAATTTTTCAAATTAAAAAAAAAAAATACAATTTGAAAGTTCTAATACATCAAAATCGTTAAGATTAAATGTAATCAAACAATTTATATTGATAACTATCACTATAAAAATATTTGAACACAATCTATCTTACAAATAAAATTAATTATTCATTAATCAAATTTTCTACAAACTGAAACTCACAATATATTAAACATAATAATTCATAAAAATAATCTTGTACAATTTAAATTCATCATATATGGAAATAAATTTTATAAAATGGTCTTAAAAAAGGTACTATAATAGTACCAATATAAAAAATATTAAAAAAATTTGGAGGTGGGCCGACCCTCTAAAGCCCGCCGCCAACCCGCCAAAGCTCGGGCTCCAAACGGACCAGCCTATTTAGGCTCCTTTTCGAACGGGCCAGTTTATACTTGAGCAAACCCTCATTTTATATATAGTGGTGCGGACTAATCCAACTCGCTCTAACATCTTATCTTAATATACTATAAAGACAAAGTTTTGAAAGCCTATGTGGCAAGCTCTCAAACCTCTATTTTAAAAATACTCTCCCCCCATTCACCCAATTCATTGACTTTTAAAATTATTCTCAGCCATTGAATCTTAATATCTAACCTAATCTTGACCGTTGATTTTTTCACATCTCCTCTATATATACCATGGATCTCACACAACCAAAAATCAATTACAATAATTTCTCAAAATTCTAATCCAATTCTTCTTCTTTTTATTTTTTTCAATTTTGCTATGAAGTTCTATATTAATTCTCTTTTCGTCTAAATCTTCATATTTTTCTTTTCTTGCAGGATGTTTATCCCAATATATTCAATCTTCATATTTCTTTTTTTGCAGGATCTTCATCTTAAGGTATTTACTTTTTGTTTTCTATTTTATTTTATAGTTTTGGTGTATGAATTTAATCTTCATATTTTGCCTAATCTCCTCTACCAATGATTTTACTATATTTACATATGATGTTTGTTTTTATTTTTTTATTAATTACAATATTATTTTATTTTATTCGTATGAAAATTTTTATTGTTTGATTTTTTTAGGATTGAACATCAACATTGAAGATGAAGTGGATGATCAATTTTTTCATATGAAGATGAAGTGAAATATCAATTTTATTGTGAAGATGAAAAATCATAGATTATATGTTAAAAGTTAGATTTTTTTTAACATTGTAATGTATTAATTACAATTCAATTGTTTATTTACAATATTATAATTTTTTTTTTTTTGTGAGAAGTTGTAATTTTTATTTATTTCTAAACTAATGAAGAATCGTTCAAGTTTGGATGATGGAATATATATTCGTATAATTATTATTTATATAATTCTATCGAAATATATATATGTGTGTTTGATATATTCCTTAAATTTTGGATGGTTGATTTCTTAAAATTTGAATTATTATTTTTTGGATTGAATACTCAAAATTTGATTGACAAGGTATAAAGTATGCGTGTATCAAAATAATTAGTTTTACGCACGTCCTTATGTGTATCTTAATAATAAAAAAAAAAAGGTTAATTTCATATAAATTCACGACCTTTATGCTTAGTATCAATTTAATCACGAACTTTTAGATTTTTGTAAAAAAAATCCAACCTTTGATATTTGTTGCAATTTGATACACGTTTTTTTCTTCCGGCCGGCAACCGATGACGTGGCTCGCCCGAGCGTGTGTCATCTTGCCACATAGGATTACACATGTTTATTTTTATTTATTTTTTAAATCCACATCATAAATAACACTTACCATTTAAATAACATATTTCTACTTATAATTAAAATAGCAACTAAATAAATTAAACAACAACCAAATGAATCTCAAAACTAAGAACGTAAAGAGAAATATTATATATAATTTATGTTGGTTGCTATTTAAATTTTAAGCAGAAAGGTGTTATTTAAATTGTAGGTGTTACTTGTGATGTGAATTTAAAAAATAAATAAAATAAACATGTATAATCCTACGTGGCAAGATGACGCACGCTCCGGAGAGCTACATCATCGGTTGTCGGCCGGAAAAAAAATACGTGTATCAAATTGCAACAAATATCAAAGGTTGAGTTTTTTTTTACAAAAATCTAAAAGTCCGTGATTAAATTGATACGAAGTATAAAGGTCGTGAATTTATATGAAATTAACCCTAAAAAAATCGTAACTAATTTTTATTTATCATAAAACTAATACACTAGATTGATTAGTATATGAACCATTACTAACTTTTAATTGAATTAATATTAAACCAAAGGAATGAAATTGTCCAATAAAATTTAAAAATACTATCATTTATTTCTAATATAATATTAATTTAACTTATAAAATTTTAAGAAACCAACGGGTAACTTAATGTAGTGAGACTACTACACTCATTATTTCTATCTCTATATTGTATCCAAACTTTTAGTTATTCGTGGAAAAGGTATTTGTAATTTAAAATTGTTGTAATTTTTTATGTATATATAATTAATATCATATTATTTGAATAAATTAATAATTTATTTTATTATTAGTATAGTCTGATAATCTATTTGATAATTCTATATTATCCCACATTTCTAAATTCTAATTTATATTAGGAATAATATATAAATTTATACTAATTATTAACTTTACTTATTTTATTAGTTTTTGAATTTCAATTTAAATATATTAGGAAAATTTGACTAATTTTAAATGATAATTTAGTCAGATAATCTATTTGGTAATTTTATATTAACCCACATTTTTAAATCCTAAATTATATTAGGAATAATATATAAATTTATACTAATTATTAACTTTACTTATTTAATTAACTTTAAAATTTCAATTTAAATATATTAGAAAAAGTTGACTAATTTTAAATGATAATTTACTCAGATAATCTATTTGGTAATTTTATATTATCCCGCATTTCTAAATCCTAAATTATATTAGAAATAATATACTATAAATTTATACTAATTATTAATTTTACTTATTTTATTAGGTTTAAATTTCAATTTAAATATATTAGGAAAAATTGACTAATTATAAATGATAGTTTAGTTAGATAAATTATTTGCTGATTTTATATTATCCCAAAATCCTAAATTATTAATTTTTTGTTAGTGGGTATCTTTTAAAAAAAAATGTAAATGTATATTTTTTTATGAACGATTTAGTTTGAATGTATAATTAAGATATGATACTTAAAAATTGATATGAACGATTTAGTTTGATTCATTTATTTTCTTACGTTTAATTGATATGATTTTAAATAGTCTAATATTCATATTCTATACAATTAATTTTAATAAATAGTTTTTTGAGGTTGTATGATTTAATTATTTATTTATTTGTTTTTGTTTTTTGCAGATTGATTATTTATCAATATAGTTTTCCCTAAGTTGAAATGGATAAAGAAAACACTCCACCTTCACCCAGTCAAACGACATATTCAGGTAAATATTTCTAATATTCAGTATTTTATTCTTATTAAACTATTGTTATATTAATAAATTAAATTTAATTTTGTATTAATATGTACAGATACCGAATATGCAAGAAGTATTCACAAATGTCCGTTATTTATTTCGTTCTTAAATTATAGTTTTACATTTTTAGAATATTATTTATTTGAGTATGTTTAAATATATTTATTTAGATTAAGTAATAAGTAATTATATTTATTTAGATTATGTAATTAGTAATTATATTCTGTTAAATTTCTTCTACCTTTATATTTTTTTTCTTTGCAGAATTTTGCACTAAGCATGCAAGAATGATGAGGATATTTGTGGTTTGTGAAAAACGTGGTGTTTTGAATGAAATTGGTTAGATATATACAAATAATAAATGTACATATATTTATATTATGTACTTAATATATTTTTGTATTAATATATTTTCAATGTTTTATTGTTAAGATCCTAATTTGGAAGAGTTAAAGTGTAAGAGTGCATGATTGTTGAGAAAAAGTATCCTTTCAGATAAAAGACGAAGAATTTTGTCAGGTGAAATTTTTTGTGGGGTATTATGTTTCAATATTATTTGTGTTTAATATGTAATGATATAATGTGTTTTGATTTTTTTTTAAATTTTAATTTAATAATTTTTTATTGTTAGATAATTTTATATCTCAACAAGAATTGGAAGACACGCCGTCGTCGTCAATATTAACAAATGGTTAGTTTTCTATTTTTAAATTACCTATATTATTTACATATTATATTATTTATTAAATTTGTATATATTTAATTCTTATTAATTTTTTGTACATGGATCAATATCAAATATTGGAAGTTACTGTAAATACAATGACATCGGGTCCGATTAATGAACTACTTCAACAAACACGGGAAAACACTACTACAGGTTTCACCACTAATTTTGTTTAATCCATTAATTACGAAAGTTTAATACTCCTATATGCTTATATATTACATATTTTTTATGTGTTTATGTATTTTTTTTTCAGAAGCTGAATTATCTAATTCAATTGATCGTAATCCACTCGTTGATATGACAAATTGTAAGTATTTCATGAAAATAGATAGAATTAATAGAGAAAAAATAATTATAATACTACCTCCGTCCCTCTATTATGTTCCCGTTGCACTATTCACCTCTCTTCAAATATTCTTAAATTACATCTCATTCCACTAATGGTTACATAAAAAAATATATTCATTTTGTTTCATTGACTTAAATTGAATAATATATCATTCTCGAAAAAATATTTTATCCATTTAAATACTACAAATCGAGCCTCACAATAAAAGTCAATAAAAGTCAACTGGGAACGAAATAGAGGGACGGAGGGAGTAATATTTTTATTTTACAGTGATATCAATTCAAAATTGTTCTGGTGGTACAACAAATACGCGTTTTGTATCTCAAGGTTTGTAAGTTTAAATTTAATTATTTAAATATATATATATATATATATATATATATATATATATATATAAATATACACACACACACACACATATATATATATATATATATACACACACACACACACATATATATATATATATATATTACATTTAATTTTTTAAAAAATATTTATTTTCAGATAGAGGAAAGACTCCAATTACTGATGTTCAGGATAATACTCAAACACCTCATAACCGGATATCTATGAGTGTTATATCATCTTTAGCACAACAATTACATTTTGAATATGAGGAAAATATTCAATCTTTCTCTAAAAAACAAATTGGAGACAACTCATCTAGCTATGGTATTAATTCTTTTTATCTTATATGTTGCACTTTTTTTTATTTATAATTATAATTATCTTTTTGTCCAAATATAAATATAATTAACTAAATATTCATAACTTTTCAGGTAAAAAGAGGAGAGGTGTTGTTGCTGAGCAAATGTCAAAAGGAAGTAATACCGGTGGTGAATATGGTATGAAATTTACATTTTATTATACAAATATTTTTTTTATTAGATTTAAAAAAAAATATTTAAACATTTTTAAATGTAATTAACCCAATATTCATGACTTTCTAGGAAAAAAGAAGAGATGTATTGTTGTGGATGAAAGGTTAAAAGTAAGGAATACCGATGATGAAAATGGTATAAAATTTATATTTTATTATTAAAATATTTATTTTATTAGATTTTTTTTAAAAAATTATTCATTTTTATTATATTTATAGGGTATGTTGATTTTGGGGATGCTACGTTTGTCTGTGTCTATTGCAATGCATATATGTGGTATGACGAAAGAAGCAAAAAAGATTGAATGAGAATCCACCAAAATTTCCATCTTGCTGTTCAAATGGAAAAGTACAACTTCCAATGTTGAAACCTCCTCCTTCTATATTGTACCTACCCGTGCATTGCACGGAAGCTACTGGTAAAAGAATAATGCCCGCATCATTCACAGGGAGTCCTAGGTATATGATTCATAATTTTCAAGATGCCATGACAATTTGCAAGTATTTTTCTTACCCGGATTTATTTATCACAATTACTTGCAATTCCAAATGGCCCGAGATTATGAGATTCTTAAACGAGAAAGGTCTTGATTATGTTGATAGGCCAGATATTTTCTGCAGAATGTTTAAGATGAAACTTGATCGTATTGTAAAGGATTTTAAGGAACTTCAAATATTTGGAAAAATTGATGCATGTAAGTTTATCTTTTTATATTTTTAAAATTTTTAGTTCCATAAATATTTTTTTGTGTATAGAATAACTTTACAATTCTTTAGAATAATTTTAGTATATAACTTGATTCAAATTTTTCAATATGCAGTATTATACGCAGTGGAATTTTAGAAAAGAGGATTGTCGCATGCTCATATTCTTTTGTTTCTAAACCGTGAGAACAAAATTCTAAATCCGGAGGATGTTGACTGTATCATATATGCAGAAATACCAGATAAAGATGATGATGCATTTTTGCATGACTTGGTGAGTGACTACATGATTCACGGACCCTTGGATTGGCAAAAAGAAATTCTCCTTGCATGGTCAACAATGTTTGCTCAAAGAACTTTCCCAAGAGTTATAATGAGTTTACATCTGTTGATGATGAGGGTTTTACACTGTACAAAAGGAGAAATACTGGAGTGACTGTTGATAAAGGAATTGTTCATTTGGATAATCGTTTTGTGGTTCCTTACAGTTCAATACTGCTGCGAAGGTATCAGGGTCATATAAATGTTGAGTGGTGCAATAGGCATAAATCCATCAAGTATTTGTTCAAGTATATCAATAAAGGAGCTGATAGGATTACTGCCACTGTGGATAAGGAAGGGGCCATTGAAGGTGAATCAAAACCAAAAGACGAAGTGGAAACTTTCATAAACTGCCGATACATATCTCCGTGTGAGGCAGTTTGGAGAACTCTTTAGTTCGATATACATTATAGGTATCCATCAGTTATGCGATTGGATTTTCATCTTCCTAATCAGCAGAAAGATATTTTTCAAGATGAAGATTACATTGATGATGTACTCGAAAGACCATCTTCAGATAAATCAATGTTCTTGACGTGGATGGATAAAAATAAAACCGCTGATGAGGATGCAAAGAAGCTCACTTATGTGGAATTTCCTAAGATGTATGTTTGAGATAGAAAAAAATATCAGTGGGAAAAAAGAAAGTGCAATGGATTTTCTTTGGGTAGATTACGTAGTGTTCCACTGGGGGCTTGTGAAGAGTATCATTTGTATCTCTTACTGACTTATAGTAAGGGATCAACGTCTTACGAGATGATACGAACCATTGATAATATTGAGTATGATACCTTTAAAAATGATTGCTATTCTATGGGATTGTTGGATGATGATCGCGAGTACACTGATGGGATAACAGAGGCAAGTTTTTGGGCAAGCGCTCATTACGTAAGAAATTTATTCGCTATTCTTCTCATGTCATTTTCAATGAACTCTCCAGAAACTTTATTCGAAAAGACGTGGAAGTGTATGGCGGATGATATACTCCATAAAAGAAGACGAATATTGAATATTCCAGGTATAATATTATTTAAAAAATTATTTCATTTAAATTGTTAAAATATTTTATAATTATATTTGTTTCTAATTTTTTTTAGATTTACAGCTTAATAACGAAGACTTGAATTTTTTTGCTTTAATTGAAATTGAGAAGCTACTGCAGATGAATGGATCTACTTTGAGTAGATTTGCATTAATGGCAGTACCAGATTCCGATTTTGAGAATGATTTAATAAATAAACTCATTCGTCATGAATTGAATTACGATCGGTCTGAACAAGGAGAAGAATATGACAAGTTAAGTTCAACTCTCACGAAAGAACAAAAACTTGTGGTTATTGAAATACTTGAAGCTGTTTGGTTGCAAGAAGGAGTCTTCTTTTTATACGGATATGGTGGAACTGGAAAGACATTCATTTGGATAACGATCTCCGCAACAATACTTTCTGAAGGAAATATTGTTCTTAATGTCGCATCAAGTGGAATAACATCTCTACTTCTGCCCGACGGACGTACTGCTCATTCAAGATTTGCTATACCGCTTAATATTGATGACACCTCCACCTGTAACATAAGGCCTGGGACACATTTGTCCGAACTATTATTGAAGACAAAGCTTATTATATGGGATGAGGAACCAATGATTAACAAATTAAGCTTTGAAGCTTTGGATAGAAGCTTGAGGGATATTGTTAGATCTCCAGGAACCATGAGCGATATGCCTTTTGGTGGTTAAATCGTTGTGTTTGGAGGAGATTTCAGACAGATACTTCCTGTTATACCTAAAGGAAGTCGAGAGGACATTGTGCACTCGACTATCAATGCTTCATACTTGTGGGATCATTGCAAGGTATTTTGTACATCTTTCATTAAAAAAAAGTAATATTTGTTTTAAAGAAATAATAATTGAAAAACTAAATACATCACATTTGTTTTCAATTTGAAGGTTTTAAGATTGACGAAGAACATGAGATTATAAAGTTCTGATCCTAATATGTCCTCGAATGGTGATGATGTTGTTAACTTTTCGAGGTGGATTTTGGATGTTGGTGATGGAAAAATTGGAAATAGGTAAGATGGTGTCGCTGAGATTGAGATTTTGAAAGATAATTTGATTTATGATATTGCTGATCCGGTTGCATATATAATCGAAAATATTTATCCATCCTTGATTGATAATTTAAGGACACATAAATACTTTGAGGATAGAGCAATACTTGCACCTACTCATCGAGATGTGGAGTCTATAAATGATAAGATTCTATCTATGATTCCTGGTGATACTAAAGAATACTTGAGCTCACACAGTGTTTGTGCATCTGAATTTCGAGAAGGAGGTAGTGGACAAATGGTTACTGTTGAATTTTTTTAATTCTGTTAGGCGTTCAGGAATGCCTAATCACCGTCTGATCTTAAAAGAAGGAGTGCCTATAGTATTACTAAGAAATATTGATCACAAATCCGGTTTGTACAATGGAACAAGATTGATCGTCACCAAACTTGGGAACCACATTCTCGAGGCTGGAATAATATCTGGAAGGAATATTGGAAATAAAGTATTCATCCCAAGAATAACATTGACAAATTCGGATCCTACAATGCCGGTGAATTTTACAAGGCGACAGTTTCAATCCTACTGTGCTTTACCATGACAATAAATAAAAGTCAAGGACAATCACCTTTCTACTGTTGGATTGTATCTTCCCAAGCCTGTTTGCACTCATGGTCAACTTTATGTTGCAGTATCCAGAGTTCAATCCAGTATAGGATTGAAGATTTTGTCACTTGATTCTAAAGGAAACCTTCAAAATATGCAATGAATGTAGTTTATAGAGAGATTTTCCACAATTTGTAAGCATTATTTTCTAAATGTTTGGTTAATAATATATTATTTTTATTTATTATTTATTGTTTTTGTAATATAATTATTTATTATTTACTAGCATGTATAAAAATGCAATAAAAATACTGAATATATAAAATAATAACAATAACAACATTTAGAAAACTTAAAAAAAAATTGATTAATAATATTATAATAAATATTATGTACAGTTCCGAGATAATCGCGGGTTTAGCACTATTTTTACTATATTTTCAAATCTCTCCAAGGTGATGTGTCGACACCACCTTATTGTAAGGATGAGGTGACATGTCTCAAATCTCTTCATTTCGAACTACAACGCTCTTATTAAAAGTTGGTTTAAATTTTGATCTCAATCATTCATTTTATATCAGTATATCTGAACCATTAATTTGTAACTAGGGTTAATATAATTATTTATCATTTTTATTCACCCATAAGTCATCTCTCTCTCTCCCCTTCGATCTCTCTCACACTGCCACACTCCTCTTCGATCTTTTTAACAGCGCCGCTTTTGCTCCCTCTCCAATCAACATGGACCAGCCGTGGATACCAGGTTAATTATAATCTTCTCTGTTATTTTTGTCTTTTCATTTCTACTCATCTCACGGTTTATTTTCTCAATTTTTTATTTTCTAATGCCCTTACGGCGCTGGCTTCCTTGCCGCTGCCTGCCATGACTCTGCCCCAGTCTTATTCTTTGCACACCCCGCCTCATTCCCAGAATCTTCCAAAGGTTAGAGTTTTTTTTTAATTCACAATTTTTTGCGAAATTATCTTCGGTATTAAATTTTCTCAGTGTATTAAGTCATTCCTCCGCCTAGCCCAGCGCCGTGCAAGGTAAGTAGGTGCCGCCTCGCTGCTCTACTCCCGCCGCCTCATACCGCATCGGATATCGCGACCTTAAACAGAAGGTATGATACTGATTTTTATAGTATTTTTCTTGGTCTTAGGTTTTTTTCTTCTTGCCTCATATTTTTATTTTTGTCATCCTCCATTGAACAGTCTCGGCGCCACCGCCATGTCCTCTAAGATGTAAAACATATTTTTTTTTTCACAGTTCAACGATTTTCTTACTTAGATATTTTTGGAATTTATTTTTGCAAAATATTTATATATGCTAATTTTTGTAAGAGAATATTGAAATATGTTGTAAAATATATTATCACGTAAAAGATGGCAAGTTCTCAAATAATCTTTCCATCCAATACCATATCTCACCATGGACAATAGATTGTAACATTTTTTTTTTGTTGATCAAATTTTACTATCCAAAAGATATTCTTACTGAAATAGCATATTATTCCCAAAAAATCTTGTCATGGAATGCAATATCTTACCACGTATAATACTATGATACTGAAAGTTAGCAATTTTTTTTTTTAATTTACGATTTTTTTAGTATTTTTTTTCAAAATACTTGTATACATGACATGTTTAGGAGAGAATTGAACTTTTTTAAATAATTTGAATTGACGTTTAATATTATATCAAAATTACAAGATATTTAAAATAAAAAAATATTTATACTTATAATTTAAAAATAAAAATAACATTTTTTTCTATTCACGAAATTTGCAGGGATAAGCACTGGTCTCTATATAAGACGAAATTAAACAATTAACTATTGATCACAACCTTATAATACACGTAGCAGATTCCATTAGGACAAGTTTCAAAATTAATTAATCCCTTAAAAACTTATACTACTATATTAAAATTTACTAGAGTTGGTAGAATATGTGTGGATAGAAATGGCCAGAGTTTTGCCTAAAAAGAAAAAGGCCTAAATTTACAAAATTATCAAATAGTGAGTATCAGGAACCAAATTACCTATTTTTACGACATTTGTCCTCAATTTGCGATTCTTTAATGGTTATCACTTATCACACAGCTTAAGTCAGCTACCGGACTAAATTTCATCTTCTTCATTTTGCCATCTTCTATTTCCTTTTTTTTTTTTTTGAAGGCATCCATTTCCTAATTACTCCATCAGTCCCTTATACATAGCCAGATTTGACTATACACACATATTTTAAAAATATTTGTTTAGTCTAATCAAATCTAAGCAATGTTTCTATTTTACCCGTATTAAATACAATTACAACTAGTGCATTAAATAAGTTAAGCTTAATTAAATGAGGATGAAATTGTCATCTAAGCATAGTTGTTTTCTATATTATTGTTTGCACAGGTTTAAAAAATAGTACTCCCTCCGTCCCAAGGGAATTTGCACCCCTTGGTTGCACGCGAATTAAGAAAAGTAATAAAGTAGTGGCATATGGGTAAATATGTGTATATTTATGTGAGTGTGCACGCAAATCGATGTTTCCTTTTTAGGTAGTGTGCAAATTCGTTTGGGACACCCCAATAAGGAAAGTGTGCAAATTCGTTTGGGACGGAGGGAGTATTTATTAGTATTTAAAGTGATAAAATTGATATTTTTAATTATGAGTGTATGCAAAATATAATATTTAAAAATATTGTTGTTTTTTTGACCAAAAATGAATCTAACAATAATTGAGTATGGACAAACCTTTTTAAAATTTTTGAAATGGAAGAAGTATTAATCAAGTAAAAAAAAGTAAATGTTACTATAATTTAGAACATTCAAAAAAAAGAAAAATGTAAAAATATTTTTGTCTATGACTTGTGATTGTGAGTAGATTATGTTTACAGAGTAACCAAAAAGAGTGGTATATATTAATTATCCCATTTAATTTGAAGTCGAATTCGAAGAAATAAACAAATGGAACAGTTTTAAGTCTTTGCCTCGTTCAATAATAATTACTTTACTTGAATAATTAAGTACTTTTTGATATTTTAGAAAGTAAGAGAAATATCACAGTAAAGTTTTGAAAATTTCACAATCACAATTTTATATGTCGCCATAAGTCGTACGTAAGGCAAAAAAAGAAAAGAAAAAAAAAAGAGTCATGTAGGTGGTACTTTTGCAAAAAAAAAAGAAAAATCTGAACTGAGGGACATTTTGATATTTTTTCAAATATAAGCTAAGAATAAACTTCTGTATAACACATCTTATTGAAGTAAATAGATAAATATATAAATACCATACATCTTCCTAAAACTTAAAAAGAAAATAAATTATACTCCCTCCGTCCCAATCTAAGTGTCCCACTTTCCATTTTTTGTTGTTCCACACTAAGTGTCTCATTCCATAAATGGAAAAAACAACACTCTACTACATATAAACTTTAACCTTCAAATTCACACAATATTACCAAACATGCCACTAATTCAATCAACTTTTCAACATTATTCATTACTTTATTAAACACTATTCATTACTTTTTAACACTATTCATTACTTTTCCACCATATATTAATAAACAAATACACTTTCTTAAACCATTCAACCAAAAGAAATGAGATGCTTAGACCGGGACGGAGGGAGTAATATGAACAAATTAATTATATATAACACGTTTTTCGTTGAATTTTTTTATAACAACTTAATTCTACTTTATTAATTATTCATAAAATGAAAAAAGAAGTCTTGCTAACTTGTTTATTCAGATGTTAGATAATTATTATCTAATTTTATCAGTTAAAACATACTTATCATCACCCTTATAACATGTTTATGACATGTGATTTTTTTAACTATATTAATTGTTTGATTACAAAATATTAATTTGTAATATTGATTGTTTTATTAAAAAGTATTGAATATTTAATTATAAAGTGATAATTACAAACTAAATGAATAATAAAACCTGTATAAGACCAACTCATGTCATATACTCCCTCCGTTTCGATTAAACTTAATTTTTACTTTACTGTTATGTATCACTTTTAAATTAAATTGAATTTAATTAATAAATATGAATCAATATGTGTAAAATAATTATATGAAATGTAAGTATACTAATGTAGAAAAAATATAATTGTAATAAAAAAACCATTGTTGTTAAAATATTGATTGAGTAAGAGCAGCGATAGTAATAAGTAGAAATTAAATTTATGGTCTGTCTACCTCGGGTATATTTGCTATCTAAACTAAGCAAAACGATTATATTATTATACATAAATACTTTGGTTATATAAGAACAAAAAATATCATACCTATACATTTATTAGAGAGTTAATTTTGACCTGTATGATTATCCTGTCATGATTTCGATACATATCAATTTCTTAAAATTTTATTTAATATATTACTATATTAGCTTTAATTTTTTGGGTTTAATATTATTAAAAAAATTGTCCATAAATTTCATCTATTTCTTTTGCTTATGCTTATACGTTTGTTTGACTTCTGCTCACCGTGTGCAAACAGAACAATGTTATATATTTCCATATCTTAAGATAATTGCAACAATGTTTATTAAAAGTTAAGAATCATGAAACACATGAAACTTTATTAACAAGAAAAGCAATAATTCCTTTTCTTCAAGAATTTTTTTGGACATAAAACCTTACACATCGAGTAGTATTTGCATATCCTGTGACGCCACGTCAACAATATAATTTACGTTGTCTAAATGATTAACACAATATATATAAACTTTTATACATGTGGTGAGGGATAGTCTAAAAATAAAACATGTACAATTTTTTGAGTTTTTATAATATTGGAATTTAAATTAAATGCTCCCTCCATTCCAATTACATAGAGTAATTGAGTTTTGCGCAAAATTAATTTTTTTTTAAAAAAGAAGACAAATTAATAGACAAATAAACTCGTTTTTATAACCATATTTGATTAATAAATATTTTACTTTTCAATATGACTAGTACCTGAACCCGTGCGATGCATGACCATAATTATACAATTAATTTATGGATTTTTAATTTATATCATAATTTATTTATTTAGATTTAAGATTGTTTATTAGTATTCTTATTAAAGTATTTTTCAAAAATCGAAATGACCATAGGTTTTGAAACTCCTCTCTATGAATCACATTTTTTTTTTCATTTTCGATGAACGTTCATCGTTAGTCACCTACATCAAAATCTTCACATTATTGCGATTGATTACTCTCAAAACATTCATGTATAACTGGCTGTGACTGAACACTGATTCCTCAAGAATATGTCAATATTAGTGAGCGATTGTCACCGGTTATATAAAAAAAATGAACTAAGAAAAATTGCTCTGTATGAAGATAATTCTATATAAAAAGAAAAAAAACAAGTCTAGATATTATACATATTTGGAATGGAGAGAGTGTATTTAGTCATTGATATTTTGTTTTAAATGTGTTGAACTATGTGTGATGAGGGATAGTTTAGAAATAAAAGATATACCATTACTTGAGTTGATAAAATATTCGCTGTATATATTGTGTTTAGGCTCGTTTAGAGTTTAAGCTTGTTTTCATGGAGTCATTTGAATGGGGACATCCTATTCCCCATCCCCCATCCCATCCGATTTTGGATGGGCACATCTCATTCTCCATTCACCCCTATTATATACATATCACTTTTATTTCATTCACTCATCTTTTCTCATATTTTTTTTTTCATATTTATTCATTATCTCTCCTACTTTTTATTTTACATTCATTTTCTCTCGTATTTTTTCTTATCATCTTTCCTACTTTTCTCTTCCCCAATCATTATCTCACTAACAACAATAAAATATTTCAACATCAATTTTGATTTGATATAAAGTTCCATCCAACTCTATTTCTCTATCCCTAACCCAACACAGATTTAATATTTATTGTATTACCCATCCACCTTTTTCCACCTCCATCTCCATCTCCATCTCATTCACTATCATCCCTAACCAAACAGAGCCTTAGGGTTTATAAACATGCTTATTATTTGACTTAGGTCATTCTATAGTTTAAAACATTGAGATCTCATAATAATATACGGATCATCTCTTCTTTCGTGAATGTAACCAACACAACGTTGATGAACCACGTAAATCTGTGTCGATTGTTTCTCGTTTATATTTCTTTCTCGCATCCCGTTATGACAAAATTAAATATATTATAACTGATATATTCTTTCTAATATGTTGAACTATGTATGATATATATTTGTTTATAAAAGTAATTATATTATTGAGTAAATATTACGTACGGTATACTTAGAGACCTAAGTTGGAAAGTACTTTTATAGGTAAAAATTTGTATGAGACCGTCTCATGTCATGAGATAAAATAAATTAACACCTATTCTTATCAAAGTGTTAATGAGTCAATGCCCTAGTTATACTCATTTTCATTGTCTCATGCCATGAGACGGTCTCATACAAGATCTACTCACTTTTATACGAGGAAATTAGTCATTTAGTTAAAATGACGTACAGGTGATGCTACTAATTGTCAGATTAAGCATTTAATCAGAGGCAAGATTTACCGACTAATCATTGCAGCTTGAACTTAATTATAAACTCTAAATATCTACTTTTGAAAATGATCTTCCCAACTAAGTTAAGAGTAATTAAGAACAACCCATCTCACCAAACACAACGTTTGACAAAAATGTCGACATTTGATTTGGTTGTACCACTCATTAATCCAACATTAAGTTATATGTAAAATAATTATATAATGTGGACCGTTTAGGTTGTGTATAGAAACGGATACGGTGATACGAATACAATATGACATTTTTATTTTTATTTTTAAATGGGTAAGATACGATTTTGGTATAGCTATAATTTTTAATTTTTTTTATATTATCTCTATAAATCTAAATAATTTTATAAATTTTTTAACTCCTAGAAATATAAAGTCAGAGCAAAAAGAATAGATATCCAGTGAACAATGAACATTTGACAATGATGAAGTGAGACCGATAAAGATGGAGAAAAAAAAAACACAAAGATGTTATAGTTGGGAAAGAGACGATAAACATACGATATTTCTTTATTTTTTGTGGTCAAGGTAAAAAAGTTATCATTGTTAATTTTTTAAATTTATCCAAGCCCCCAAAATCCTATTCGTATTCGACACGCCGATCAACCATGGCCAATAAGGTAACAAATATTTACTATTTAATTTTTTAATTGGAACACATTACGTGGTGTATTGAGTGCAAATTTCACCCGTATCCGTATATCCAAATATCCACGAAATATCCAACATTGCATTATTTTATTTATTGGTGTATCCATGCATTCTAGTGGATCGTCAATTAGGTATGAATTTTATTTTTAAAGTGACCAAATAAAGCTTGGAAATTGGACTTTAAGTTTTGGGGGGATGACTTGCAATTTTTTGTGCAAAGTCGATGACTTTGGCTCCGGCTCCGGCAAACACGTATGATTAGTTTAGGTCCGAAACTGGATTTGTAATACAAATTGCAAAATTAAAAAATATAGTATATCAAATTACAAAGATGAAAGATGTGTGGTAACTTGTCATTGATATATGCCCTAAAAATAATGTTTTTTTTTCTACAATTAATCATTTTCCAAATTTAACATGCTGCCTTTTTTTTTTCTGGGATATATATTTTTTTTTTTAAACGACTGGGTTTATCAACCATTCAACCCCCTCTCAAATTTTGTTTTACTTTATTTATATAAAAATTGAAAACAAAACCCATCTCACCAAACATTCATGTTTGACAAAATCGTGTAACTATCAGTTAAGCGCCAAATACTGGCGGCCACGGACCAACGGGCGTTACTGACCACTATTACCTCCGAATACTCAAAATGCACTTTTTAACTTTTTATTTTATTTTTTATTTTATATATAATAGCACTCTCTCCCTCCACGCGGTCTAAATTTTCTAATTTTTTTTTTGTTGAATGGTTTAAAAAATTATATTTGTTTATTAATATATTTTGAGTCACATGTTGACTTTTGGGATAAAATAATAAATAGTATTGAAAAATAAATTGAATGAGTGACACTTTTGGTAATATTATGTGAATTGAAGGTTAAAATTTATACTCCCTTCGATTCATTTTAAATTGTCCGTAACTCCGTATTACCATAAAAGGAAGATTTTTTTTTGTTTTCCACTTTCTCAATCTATTTCTCAAAATGACAAAAAAATACACATATCACTTTAATTTTACCCCTGAAAAAGGTGAAATGACCATTTTACCCTTACTTTATATCCACAAAAATAACTTTATACTTATAAATACTAATAAACAACTCCTTTATTAAAACTCGTGTCACTTTGAAAGTGGAAAACAAAAATGAATCGGAGGGAGTATGTAGTAGAGTGTTGTTTTTGTCATTTATGGAATGAAAAGTTTAGTGGGGGAGACCCGAAAAAGAAAGTTGGAAGTTTACTTTGGGATGAAGGGGTATTAGTTACTTATATATGTATGCACTGTACCACGTGAAATCAAATTGGTATTATTTGTTTTTGTTTTATGTTTTGATTAATGTAAAGTTTCTCCAAGATGGATAGTTATTAAACAAAATGCTTGAAAATCAATCAATGAGGAGTGGTGCTATTTTTCTTTTCCGTTTGATGTGATCGTATCGATTTATGAAATAAGAGGTAATTATAATGGTATACATAAATCAAATTGGTTCATGTGGAATCATGGGCTATAATAAATAAAAATGAAATTCAATTATATATAAACAAAAAATTTAGTGCAATTAGTGTTTTGTACATTCCACTAATTTTGACCTGGATCAAAAAAAAATAATCATAACTATATATCTATAATACTATTAAAAGTGGCTTAGCCCCATAAATCATTTCTGGACCATTCTGCCCTTGCCTTTGTTTACCCATGACATTTTCATTCTACTCCTTTATTCCCTAATATTTCTAATTCCTTACGTTCCCTCTTCCGCCTCTGAGATTTGTGCCAGAGAGTCAAATAGGTCGGGAAGAGCGATCAACGACGGAACTCAGGCGACGATCGGCGACGGATCTCAGGCGACGATCGGCGACGGATCTCAGGCGACGATCGGCTCTGAAGTCATCGTCCTCAGCGACAGCGGGTTTTCCATGAGATCAGTTTTCTTCCCAAGCACCTATAAAATGAATGCTTTGGTGAATTGTGCCTCTGTTTTGTTTTTTTTTATTGACTTGAATAGTTCATACTGGGGGATGCTTATTGCTGCAATATTTGATAAATTGACGATCCAACTTTACTCTTTTTTTTTTGATGTACAGATGCGCCTTTTTACTACTCAATCAGAGTATGTTGATCGGCTTACTGAGGCTGTACGTATATCTTGTTTTAATATAGTGAATTATTGGATAGACATATATAAGACATGCTTATAAACATCCGTTTTATGTAAATTATTAATGGCTTTTAACATTACTCCAACATATAATCTTTGGTTACCTTGTGTTGTCATTGTGCACTATCACTGCTAATCTAATCCAATCTAATCTAATTACACTTATTTCTGATGTAAAATGTTGTTATTCACTTCAAAATTCTCCACTGTGTTGACTTTCCATCTTCTGTGAAGTGATGCGTATTGGGGCCTCACAATTTTTTGATTACAGATTGAGGCAGAAACTCAGTGTACAAGACAAACGAGATTGTTAATTGATCAGATTAGCTCGCAACAAGGACGAATTGTTTCTCTTGAAGGTGCATTATCACTCCTATTTCAACCTTGATGATTCGTTTTCTTCATTTGAACTGTCTTTCTTCAAATTGATTGTAACCTTCGAAAGTTGGGATTTTCGAATATTTCTCACCATTTGTTGGAAGCTTTTCAGTTAACCGTATCTTGTACTTTAGCTGTAAAGTGGCAAAAAGTCTTCTGTCCATTTATAGAAGTTTTTCTACTACAATTATTTATACTTATGAAAGGATGACAATTAGCTACACATATCTCTTACTATTCTTTTTTTTTTCCCTTGGATTCTCTTAGTTAATACATGATTTTTTTCTAGCTGATGCATCTTTAAATTTATAAATAAGACTGAATAGTTAATTGTGGTTGTTTTCAAATATGAGTATGCTGGTTTTCAGAAGAGAAGAAACGGCAAGATGAGGAATGCAGACAGTTAAGAGCACTTGTTCAAGATCTAGAAAGTATGTAATCTGTGGATCTTTCCTTGATCTCAATTGGATTCTTATGCATGTGATAACTTGTTTTCTATTCTGTTACATGTTTTATTGCATTTGATAATTAATTAATTGGTACAGAACAATTAATAAGAGTAACACTTCAGTTACATTATTTCTGACACTAGGTAAAGATTTCTCTTTGTTGACCTCCGCATTGCCTATTGAAACAGAGTTTCTGTTGAGCAAAATGGACTAATTTAACCACACTCAAGTTGCCAATCAAAGAGATACTTGTTAGATAGACAGAATGCTTGATTGTTTGCAACTTCCTGAAATTACAGGATTGCAAATTTAATGTATAATCTGTATTCCATTATATAATAACTCTTGTAGCTCCACCTGCCCCCAGCTTATAGCACCATACAACCTGAATTTTCCCCCATTGGGCGGTGAACCTTCCTGAAAGTTTTTCAAAGTTTGTCATTGTTCTGCTGATGAATGCTTGCCTATTTGAAGCTATGTCTTTGTTACTGGCTTCTAAAACCTTTTCCTCTTCTCTATTGTTCTTGGTTAAATTGAATGCCATTATATTACAAAGTACTCCTTTTGTACTTCTGCCTTTTCTTAGTTTTTTTTTATCAGTTCTCTTTCTATTTTAGACGATTTCTGCTCTTCATTCAGCCTGTCATCCATGATCAATGGCTGCACATGGCATTGTCATGATTATTCTCTGTTAAACTGCAGGAAGGGGTGTTAAGAAACTGATTGGTGATGTACATGTATGGATGAGCTGAAAGATTTAGTATGTTGAATCATATGTTATTATATTGACTCTTGACCATAAACACATCTGGCTGAATGTTCAGGCTCCAGTAGCAGCAGTTGTGGTTATGGCCTGTAACCGTGTTGATTATCTTGAGAGGACTATTAAGTCAATTCTAAAGTATGAGTAGTTACATGCATATTTTTGGTGCTTTAGTTGCTGAAAGAGTTTTCTCAATAACTTTCATGCTTAATAGGTATCAAAGCCCAGTTGCTTCAAAATATCCCCTATTTGTATCACAGGTACCGAAACTTAGAATCAGACTGATATTAGTTCAGCATATTCCTCGTAAATTTCGTGCTTATTTCAGAAGGTGGTATACTTAGAGATGTAAATTGCTCTCTCTTTTCATTTTGGGCAGGACGGGTCAGATTCTTCTGTTAAAAGCAAGGCATTGAGCTATGGTCAGCTAACGTACATGCAGGTACTTGTTTTTGTTCCAATTTTGTAAAGAATCATAACTTTCAACCTCAGTATTAAGCCTGCCAATGTGTTTAGTCATTTCCGTTCAATCTAACCACATTCGACATTCCCATTATATTCAACAAAATTTACCAGTGTTGACGTTAGTTAACAAATTCTTTACATATCAGTTGAGCGATGACTTGACTTACTTATTTCAAGTATTAAGACCTATGTCTTCTTGACTAAAGGAGTTTTGACAATATGCTTATATATGTCATCCAAATGACTGCTAGCCATCCTCCTTCAGAGAGAGGAGCTGGAGATATTGATGCGAGCACAAATTTTCTTATGGATGACGCTCTAATGTGAGTTCTTACTTAGTTTTGTGTTATAGAGGTTCCTTTGCATACTGTGTATGATTCAAGCAAAAATCTGATTAAACCTGTTAGAATTTGGTTTCATGAATCTCACTTATAGTGGATTATTGGTTATAAGTTCTCCTTGAATTCAGTTAACCTACTAGAGTTCGTATAAGTTTTTCTTCTTCAATTTATTGGTTTGGTTTTAGCAGTGCCTATATGCATTACATCCGAACCACATTTGAGCTCCTGGAAAACCCCTGCTGATATTCACTTCTCAATTATCTGGGTTAGATATATCATTTTGATTAGGACCAATTCAACTATGATTGACTCGACTACTGATAAATTATTTCAACCAAATTGGAATTCATTATTTTTATTTCTTTTTGGGTTAAATTAGGGAATAACAGGATACAGGATGGTTGTCGTTTTGCGACTTGTGATTCTTTGCATTTTTCTACACTATCGCATAACCAATCCTGTATCCAATGCATGTGCTTTGTGGTTGATTTCTGTGATTTGCGAGATCTGGTTCACTATCTCGTGGATTCTGGATCAGTTCCGGAAATGGCTTCCTGTAAACCGTGAAACATATTTCGACGAGCTTTCTCTTAGGTGAGTAAATTCCCTCCATCCATGATTATGCTTAATAGGGGATAGTGTGGTATCATGATATAATTTCCAATTTCGCTGCATGTATTTCTCCCTCTCCCTTTTCAAATTTGTACTCTGGTTATGTTCTTTTAGTTCGTTGTGTGGTTTTTGCATTCCGTCAAAAGTTCAAAAGTTGAATCCAGAGGTATCTGCTTCCATTAAGTTATTTCCGTTTCTCTACACCCCATAACTAATTTTTCCTGAGACATATTTTTATTTTGGATGGATTGTGCAACATATTTTACTTGGTATGTCAAGCCTTGCAATTTTTCTCAACGTATGCATTACTTGTACTGTTCTGGGCAGAAATTTACTATCAGGTTCGTCGAGTTTCTTAGTTTGGATGTGTTTGCTGTTTTCTCCAAATTCTAATTGGCAACTCATATATAATTCAATTTTTTGCAGGCTCGTGTCGTATCTACTGATGGGCTAAGGCCTAGCTTCTACACAATAAACGGTGTGGTGTATGCAGTTCAGGTGAACAATTTTGTCCCTTTTCCCCTCAGCAAGCTGTAAGCTAGAGCACAGGATCTTATGGTTTTTAATGAAGAAAACATCATGCATCTTCATCCCGATATGTGTTATTATTTGATGCTTGTTATATAGATGAAATGCTGAAAGTTGATTAAGCTGTTCACTTTTCAAATATATGATAAAAAATATTTCATTATTACATGAAAGTTGATATAACTATATACTCTTCTCCAAGAGGCGTGCCATTATACTTTTGGCCCTCTAAGCACGATACAAATACCCTATATATAACCAGATCCGTATGTCGGTATCTGTAGAATATACCACATTTATTGATTTGCAGGCATATTTGTGGTGTATATGTGTCGAGATGTGTATGTCTGAGCCAAAAAATGTACTTCTTTAATCAGTAAATGAATGGATGCTTGAGCATATAGTTGTGAGATGGACTGCAGCATTCTTCAGCATATTCTTTTCTATGGGTTTTTTTTTTCCTTGTGCTGAGTGATCTGTTGCTTCTGTAGCTGTTTTCCTTTGTGTGTGTGTTTGTATATATAAATATTCAATTCTCCTTGTCATGATAGATGATAACTTGAGAGAATGAAGTCTTGCATGATTGTGTATGATATGCTTAGAAGTTAGAAGAGAACACCTTGCTTTTTAGATACACGCTATTATTATTAGTATTCTGTTGATAACAGTATAGTCTGCCAAAAGTTTTACAACTTTCAGTTTCTACTTATCCAAGATTACATGTATTCAGGGGGTTATTCAGGATTTGCTTTGTGAGATGGCAACAATGGAGGAAATGGCGTCGATTTTCAAGAGGTTTGGCGACGAAGAGAGCACGTTGTTGGACCAGTACGAGCGCCTCTCTTTTGAGGTGCAGCTCAACAAGGCCATGTTGGGTCGGAGCTTGTCGGAGCCGGCGGTGCCGCGGACCCAAGCGCTGCCCGGTGGCCAAACAGGGGTGGCGGTTCCAGAAGGCGATGAGGAAGTTGTTCTGTCCTATTCTCGGAAAGAAGGGACCAAAAAAGGATGGAGCATCTGATGCTAAGAATCCCTTGTTTTTGAAGACGTTTACCAGATCTTTGAGGGTTTGATTTAATGTTTCTATCGATTCTGGGAATTGAGTTTACAATTTTTTTTTTATTTTTCACTTATGTTCATGTATGTATGATATATTTTCCGGCAATGAGTTATATATAGAATATATGTATGATTAATGATTTTGTGTAGTTCTAATTTTTTATGCTTGAAATAATGAATTAAGGACACATATTCAAATCTCATGTGTTACTTCTTCACAAATGATTCATATAATTCAATATTGTTAACAAAATAAATGGGTTTAGCTTAGACTTGAATATAAATTCATCTGAAAAATGTTACAAATATTCATCCTTCATTCTTTGTTTTTTTTTTTCTTTTTTTTTCTTTTTCCTTTTCTTGAATTCTTTGTATCCGACGTGCAACACACGTGGTTCAACCTAGTTACAGAAAAACAAGTTTATAAAAAAAAAAATCATAAAGAGAAAGACCATTAGGTTGAGGCTCAGTCTTGTATGCATAAGTGCATTGTTCAATTCAAGTGTATTTTTTAAAAATTACTCCTATTATTACTAAAAAATATATTTACTATTACTGAAAAGTACATTTGATAAAAATTAATTTTTTAGTAATAATAAGGTTAACTTTTCAGTAATAATAAGAATAATTTTTTAGAAATATACTTAAATTGTACGGTACATTTGATGCACAAAAGACATACTCTTAAATTGAATGTGGAAATTATTTATCAAGATATAAACTAATTTTTTATTTTACATATCTCAAATGGATCAAAATTGAGTGCGATGTATCCTTACATTAAATGCACACAAGTATTACTCTTAAATATATTATTCACAAAGCTCTATGAAACCTAATGAGATATAGTAAATCAAATTATGCCTATGATATATTCTACTTGATTGCAAAAGCGTGTATCATAAAATATGTTAATCAACATTAAGAAAAATCTATAAATCCACATTTTGTTTATTGCAAATTAATGTGAAATTTAACTATGCCTAAAAAGGATTAATGTTGATTCAAGGTTTGAAAGACAGTAAAAATGTCAATTTAAAATTTGAAAGATTTTTTCTATCGTTTCAAGATCTAAAAGATAGAAAACCATCAATTCACAACCTGAAAGATGGAACTTATCAATTTAGGATTAAAAAATATTAAAATCATGTTAGGTATATTATAATGGGAGATAAAGCAAAATACCCACTTCTATAAAATAAAAAGTTTTTTATCCACACCAAAATTTTATACCCATTTTAACATGAAAGAACACATATATCCTTATTAAAAAAAAAGTTTTCTACCCATATAGCCTACCCACCTTTCCACACCTTCAACCCACCCACACTCCCAATAAATCTCTATGTACGAATGAAATTTTAGATATTATTTTGTTAAATTATTCATTTATTAAAAATTAGGATTGAATTTTTTTTTTTTAGAAATTAGTGAAATTATGATTATGGTTAATTAGTCTAGTTACTCATTTTATTTACCATTAATTAATCTCTTATTATAAAGATATTTATTATTTTAAAATGTGTTTAATAAATAGTTATAATACATTAACAACAATAAAACTTGAAAAAAAAATCTCTTCACTCCAAGGATGGGGTGGTATAATAGTGAGACCTATTACTTTGAGGGTGTTTATGGAATAAATGTCAATAGTGGGTACAAATCTTTATTTTTTTTATGGGTGTGGGTAGAAATCTTTTTTTCTTATTAGAGTGGGTATTTTACCAACTTTTCACTATTTATAATTTATATTCTTATTTATATATATACATTATTATTATTATTATTTTCATTTTACTTTTTGTTTTTAGTTGTTTATGAATAAAAAAGATTTATATGGATGTGTCTTAGAGAACAACAACTATAAATGATGATGATCAAAGTATTGAATGCTAATGGGGGCTATTAAACGCTGAAAAAAAATAATTAGGGAAAATAAATAAATACTCAAAGATTTGTCAAGTCTTTGGGTAGACTTATCTTAAAGGGTTGTGATAATTTATTATAAGCCTTAAAGACTGCATTTGTAGGCCAATAAATATTTCTTGGACTGGACAAATATCTTGTGTAATCCATGCATTTAATGCATGAATTATTGGCTCTGTTAACGAGGTTTGGTCGAATCCTCTATGTCAGATTGATTTGACCTAATATCAGCATGACAATTGTCATGCTGGTACAAAATCTCTCATTTTAGTGGGATTTAGTTCCTAATTTAGGCCCTGGATAGCCACTCTAGGCACCGATCCACTGTTCCCCTTCCAAAAGGGTTTCCATCTTACTCGGCTCATCTCCCTATGCCCAAATCTCTCCGTAAATGGTCCCATGACCCTCTTCGTGTGTCTTTTCGTCCTTGATACACCCAATCGTTGCCACCGAGGTGCTTGCAGACCAACGAGGTCGTCTTGATACCTCGCTGAGGTCTTAAGGGCCCAGCGAGATCGTCTCTAGTCCCACACAAATAAATAATGATACAACATTTTTCTTTTCTTATCTTTTTAATCACGTGAGATTAATATATTTTTTATTTTATAGAATTATGATTTATAAAAATATTATTGCATAACTAGAAATTATAACAAGAAAAACATGATCTTAAAATGGGTGAATTCTAAATTAATAGTTTATATCTTCCAGGTCATAAATTGATAGTTTTGTATCTTTCGGGTTTTGAATTGATAGTAAAAATAATTTAGACTTTAAATTGATAGTTTTACTAAAAAGTGTATATATATATATATATATATAAAGTAATAATAATGTACTCTCTTCATTCCCCAAATCTATTTTCATTGGAATGGACACAATTTTTTTTTAAAAAAGAGATAAAATAGATAAAGTAAGGGCATTGTGTGGTTCATTGATGAATAAAATGATTTTTTGTAAAAGTAGTAATAAAATATTAATTTTCAAAAAGAGAATGAGAATAAAGTTATGGAATGGACGAAAAAAGAAGGTAGAAATAAGTTTGAGTGATGAACGAAAAGAAAAGTGCATATGAGATAAACATTCTATTTAAATGTACTCATCGCCTATATAAAAATTACAGTAAAATCTCAATAAATTAATAATCAATAAATTCACTAAAATAATAATTTTCTCCGGTCCCGACTTGGATTAGATAATTTTTTTTATCAAGTTTGATATGATAATAAGATAATAAATTTTGAAAAAAAATCAAATATAAATTAATGGTCTCGTTAATATTATAAATTCATAATTTCTTTCATCCCTAACATTTCTTATCAAATTTAATAGTCTTAGTAGTGTGTTCTCAAATTGAATAAAAAATGCAGTGACTTTCAGTTTCACACGTACATTGATGGATATGATGCATAATATATCTTTTTGTATGATGAATATATTTATTATACTACTTCCTCCGCTCCTTTTTAATTATCCTATTTTATCCAAAATGATGTCCCTAATTGTCTCTCCACTAATATCAATACATTTTTTTACTTGTTTTTTCCAACCATGCCCCTAATAAAGTGTAAAACTAATCATTATTTTAAATAAATAGAAATAATAAATAAGGATGTAAATGCCTTTTGTTACCCTAATAAATGAAAAAATTGGTTTGTATGAATAAATAAAATAATACAGATAATAAAGGACGGAGGGACTAGGGAGTAGTAATTTAATGAATATAATGCATGTATTAATTAAATGCACTTACTTTTATACAAACAAATTTTATTGCATCATACTGAATAATCACTATTTAAATTAATAACTCTCTAAAATATAATAAAATTCAGTCCCAATAATGTTAATTTATAGAGGTTTTACTGTAATCTATATATTTTTAAAAAGCCAAAGTCTCATATGCACCAAGTGCACGGTGCACTCACTCAACAGTTGATACTGTATACACTAAAAAGTTAGTCTCAATTACACTGAAAAGTTTATATTGCAAATCAATTTTCAGTGTAAACTTTTCAGTGTAATTGAGACTAACTTTTCAGTGTGATTGAGACTAACTTTTCAGTGTATACATTATGAACCGTTGAGTGAGTGCATCATACACCAAATGCACAATAGACTTACTCTTTTAAAAATTTATGTATTAAGTTTGTTGTTATACCTATGAAATTTCATGTTATAATTTCAAATTTCATTTTTTTTTACTATCTCTTGTTGATGAAACAATTAGCATTTTAAGTATAGGATATATGTATTTCACACAAATCAAAATATTTTGTGTGAAAAAAATGCAAAATATTATATACTCTTTTTGTCTAGTAATACTTGTCTTTTTAGTTTATTCCAAAATTATTTACACATTGTATGTATAATCATAAAAATATACATATATTTTTACTCATGTATCACTATTTTCCCCAAAAATGTATTTTGTTTAAAAAAAAAATTGTGCCAAATTTAGTATGTGGAGAGCATTTATTTTCCTATAAAAGTAAGCGGAATTTTGTTATAAAAAAAAAATGGAAAGAAAGAGTAAAATTGGGATATTGAAATTGGAAAGTGAACGGGGGTAGGTGTGGTGTGAAATGGACGAAAACCAACTTGTCTAAACACGAAAACCTCATCCCCCAAATATAAAAGCCCCTTTTCCCCATCGCTTTTCTCAGCTTCGTTGTTCCCTTCTCACAGAGAAAGAACTACAAGCTTCACAAAACCATTAATAATTTTCCATTTTTTTACTCCCCCTCACTTGGATCTCTGCAAAATGCAAGCCCTCAATCCTTCAGGCTTAGATCTCAAGTCCTTAATCCGGGCTCCGGGTCGGAGCCTGACCCACCACCGACTCGCTCCGGGTAGACTCGTTATCCAATGCGTGTCTCGTTACGATTCCGCAAACGTCAATTCCAGCCCTGCCCAAACGGGCGGGTTAAACCACGGATCGGGTCAGATTGGCAGGGCCCGCCACGAGTGGCAGAGCTCCTGCGCCATTCTCGCCAGCAAAGTGGTGTCGCAACAGCAGGACACCGAAAAGAGCGGAGGCGGCGCCGACGGCGTCACCGTCGTCAACGGCCACCCGACGCTCGACCTCGTCCCCGTCAAGGACACGCTCAATTCGCCGGCGCCGCTTCCCAAGCCTCTGAGCATCGCCGATTTGTCGCCGGCGCCGATGCACGGTAACCAGCTCCGAGTCGCTTACCAAGGCGTCCCCGGCGCTTACAGCGAAGCCGCCGCCGGTAAGGCGTACCCTAATTGCGAAGCGATTCCGTGCGACCAATTTGAAGTTGCGTTCCAGGCGGTTGAGCTCTGGATAGCTGACAGAGCCGTTTTGCCGGTGGAGAATTCGTTAGGCGGTTCGATCCACCGCAATTACGACCTCCTCCTCCGCCACCGCCTCCACATCGTCGGCGAGGTCCAACTCCCCGTCCACCACTGCCTCCTCGCTCTCCCAGGCGTCAGAAAGGAGTACCTGACACGTGTCATCAGTCACCCGCAGGCGCTCTCCCAATGCGAGCACACGCTCACCAAAATGGGCCTAAACGTCATCCGCGAGGCCGTCGACGACACCGCCGGCGCCGCCGAGTACATCGCGATGAACAACCTCCGCGACACGGCGGCAATCGCCTCCGCCAGAGCCGCCGATCTGTACGGGTTACAGATCCTGGCCGACGGGATCCAGGACGACTCCGGAAACGTGACCCGGTTCGTGATGCTAGCCCGAGAACCGATTATTCCCCGAACGGATCGGCCGTTTAAAACGAGCATCGTTTTCGCGCACGAGAAGGGCACAAGCGTCCTTTTCAAGGTGCTGTCGGCGTTCGCCTTCCGCAACATCAGCTTAACCAAAATCGAGTCGCGGCCGCACCGGAACCGGCCGATCCGGCTCGTCGACGACGCCAACGTCGGCACGGCGAAGCATTTCGAGTACATGTTCTACGTCGATTTCGAGGCGTCAATGGCGGAAGTGAGGGCGCAGAACGCATTGGCGGAGGTCCAGGAGTTCACCTCTTTTCTCAGGGTTTTGGGAAGTTACCCCATGGATATGACGCCATGGACGCCGTCCGCCTCCGGCGGAGATTAGCATTTTCATCTCCCCGATTTACCCTTCCCCCATTTTCATTTTCATCGTTTTTTTAATTTTAATTTTCTGTTAATTGTTGAAATGCCCTGTTATTTTTACAAAACCACAAATACATCCAAAAGTGAAGTTAGATACAACTATCTGAACCCAAGATGGTGAATTGTACTTGAATTTGGTAGGTTTGAATAATTTTCTTGTTTATTTCTTTAATTTTTTTGAGACGGAAAGGAAAGGAAAGGCAGGAGGGGTGGGTCCCATGAAATTTGTGGGACGTTACATGTAATATCAATATGTAATTAATGTGTGTATATGGTTACTTGCCTTACCTACCTCTAAACCCCCTTTGAACGGTAGGTAAGGCCATCCTGTACAATTCTGCTTTTATTTTTTCAATATGTTCAAATATTAAAACAGAAAGTTTACAGTTGATATTTTTTTCTGTTTGAATGGCATATGAAAGTCATTAACATGATATTTTACTCTTCATGACAAAAAAATGTTAGCCTACTTATGTGTATAGCAACTGGGTTCGAGGATATGCCAACATGTAGGGGATCTTCCTTCTTGTTTTCACAAGTGAAGAAAAAAAATCTTACTTGTGGCGATTTGGTCGGACTGCTCGTCATTCAACATGCAACATTATATATCGACAAATTAACTTTGATTTGAATTACACGACGAGTTAAACATAATAAGCCAAAAAACGGCCTATAATTAACCAAAAACACAAACAACAGATTATAATCAGTCAACATTTTAAAGCACAAACAGAAACCGAACAACAAATTATAATTAGTAACGGCACAAAATGAATGAAACGTGTAATCAGCAACCTGATGACTTAAACACGTAAAACATAGCCAACACACAAAGCAAATTTTTTTTTAAGAGGTGCCAACTGTGGTAACTATTATTGGTAGATGAGGGAAAAATGATTTTATCTTTACAATTAACCGGGTCCTTTACAATTGGAAAATGTCGAATCAGGCTCCCCTTTCCTGAATTTATTTTCATGCGAGGATTAATCGAGATCAGGCCATGCTTTCTTAACGAACTTTCTTCCTATCTCGTAAGGAAGATAGCATACTCTATTCATGTGGTCAAATAAATGCACTTGTATTTAATAACATTGATCACTGAAATGCCATTCTAATTTTCATCAACAATTTATTTAGATCATTCGTAGGACATTATAATGTAAAGGATCAGTTAAAAAGCCATTATTAATGGCTGAGTAGTCAAGTCAAATAGCAAAAGAAACAAATGAGTATTGAAGGAAGCAATTCTCATTCAGTAAATTTATTACAACATTAAAAAATTTCCTTTGCGATGCAAGATTAAGTATATTAACAGTTATTGTTTGTGAATTTAAAAATTGAAATATATTTAAAAGATACAAATGTAAATTCTGTATTCTTATTTGAAATTTTAATTTACATTACATGTAATGTGGATGTCAAATTAAAAATAGATTTTTTTTAATCTAATATTATAAGCCAAAACCAGACTTTAAATGAAAATAAGTTGTTGCAATTTAAAATTTGAGGGGAAAATGAAAATAAATTGAAATGCAATTTTGGCGGAAAAACTGTAACTTTATATTTTTGACATATTACTCTGTTTTCATAAAGATATAGAATATAGATTTTCTAAGATTTTGGGAAGGAAAGTTGTAAACCTTTTCACGATATTAATGAGGAGGCATTGTAAATCAATTCAATTTGTGTAATAAAAAAATTGTTTTCCCACTATGATAAGTGTAAAATAAATGTAAACCAAAAATCAAATATATTGAGATTAACGAATTAAACAAGCTGATTCATAACCATCTAGGACTTGAATCTTCACCGAAACTTACAAAGAAATTTTCAATGACAAACTTCCGATGCTCAAATCAAATTTGAGTTAAAACTTCCAGATATCATGTCTTTGTGTTCCATTTTTACGTTCGACTTTGAGAAATGAAAGCAACACAATTTTTGCAATTGAGGTGCATGGCAAAGGCAATGACTGCTAGATCTAATTGTTGTTAGTTCAACTTTTGGAATCAGTAGAGATTGAACCTCTCACATTCTTGAAAGGATTGTCACATGTATTGGGTCTTTAGAATTTCTTTTTATTGAGTGTGGCGTTCAAGGAATTTGGTAGCTCATAAGTTAGCACTTAGCACTACTTGCCTTCTTATGTGACTATTGTTTTATTCTATCTTGATTCCTTTTGTAATTATAAATATTGGGGAAGCCCATTTTCTGCATTGCTATTTATATATCACTTTACTTTCAAAAAACAAATGCATCATTCTTGAATTGCAACTTGCAAGATTGTCCGTCAACAGTTGCATATACAATCACCTCAGGGTTCGTTTGGATGTGATTGATTAGATGAGATTGGATTAAATGAGATTGAATTGGATGACATTGGATTAGATAGGGTTATTTGAGGAGGAATATATGTTTGGATTGAATGATTAAGTGGGTTTAAAGTGCAATATATCATTTTTAAAGAATGAGACTATAGAGTCTCACCATCCCTAAGGCCCCAATTTTATCTCGGGCCGTAAACCTGCGAACCAAACGACCCCTTATGCTACTATCCTTTCGAGTGCATCATATATAAAATAATGGTGATAAGGCAGTGTCTAGACTAATCTTCTTGTTTCTTGTCAGTTCATCCATCCATCTCTGACAGGAACGGAGGGGGGTTATACATGTAAAAATAATTAAAAATTATGTCTTGAATTCATAAAATTCAATCATTTCGTCTTTTTTGGATTATAAATCTTTACCATGCACCTTAATTTTTCGTCCCATGGGATGAATTTCTTGATCCATCTCTTTTTTTTTTATCGATAAATGTTACTCCCTCCGTCCCAATATTTTGTTCACACTTGCCTTAAATAGACGTCCCAAGATTTTGTTCACACCCCCCAAGATTTTGTTCACACACAAAAAAAATAAAAAATTACAGTAACCATCTCTCACAAAAGTCAATAAAGCATAAATTTATCATTATTTTATTCAACTTCACACTCACATACTCCCATTTTTCTTAAAAAAATGTATTAAACCCAAGTGTGAACAACATCCTGGGACGGAGGGAGTAGTTGTTAGTAGTTACAAGTTAGTTCACCAAGTCCCCAAATACTCCAATAATTCTCCAAGCCACCTTATAACTCCCTTAATTCGTTCCCAAAGGGAATCAAACCTAATCTCTCACTAAAGTGAGGAACCCAGTAGCCAGATGAACTAAACCACCTAATTAATTTCTGAATCCATCCTAATCTTTGATATTTAACATTTGTTTTCCCTAACTCATTACATGCACCAAATTCTATTGTGAATGCCTCAATTTGAAATATTTTGTGATTTAAAATGAGTATAGTTTTAATAATCTGGAAAAACCAGGAGTTTTAGTCTTAAACTTATTTATTATTGATACAAATAACAAATAAAATAATAATATAGCATCAAGTTGATATGGCCGAGTTGGTCTAAGGCGCCAGATTAAGGTTCTGGTCCGAAAGGGCGTGGGTTCGAATCCCACTGTCAACAAATATTTTTTATATTTTTTGTATTTTCAATTACCCTTCATATATTTTATACTTATTAATTATATTTTTGGTATCTTGTAGATTACATACATGGTGGGTTCCACAACTAACTCAATCGTTTCCTAAAAATATAAATTGAACTTTTCCTAGTGCCCCTAAACACTTGAATGTATTTTTCCATAAATGAATAAGACTTGAAAAGATTTGACTAAGGAAGACTACTTCAACAACCCAATTTCTGATTCAAAATTCAAAGGCAATATACATTTAAATATCATGAATAGTTGAAGTGCAAGTCTTTTCAATTTTCATTTGCATAACCTTGTATAGTAGTATTAATATATTTTTACAATTTTCAAGGGCAAAATTAAATTAAGTGTTATTTAGTACGAGTAGTCTTGGTTGCTGTTTGAATTTCGTGTTTTATTTTTGTTTTCCATTTTATCAAAATGAAAGAAAAACAAAAGAAGCCTTTCATATTTATATAAAATGAAATTTCTAATATATTAGATTTTACTAATAATTAAAAGATATGAAAAAGTAGAAATAATAATAATAATAATAATAATAAGTAAGTGGCCAAAAATGGGGGTACGTCATGAAGAGGTAGTGAAGTTGCTTTCATTTCAACCACCCCCACCAACAAAAATCTCTCCCACTTTCAACTACCACAAACCCACACTTATTTTCCTTTTCTTCACCAAACCCCTTTTCCTTAATTAATCATTACTAGTTTATCTTTCTTTATTTAATACTAATTTTTTATTGGTTACATTAAAGAAATTCTTAGTTACGACATAGTCTGCTCCTCCCTAAAATCAATTCATATGGAGTAACTGTTTACATCAACAGGTAGTTTTCGATATAAGTAGAAGTTAATTATGTGCATACAAAGTCTTTTTAATGATTATATATTAACTACGCACGTGTTGCTGGTAAAATATTAGCATGAAATTCTTTGAGTAAAAAAAGCTTACGCAAATTCTTATATAATTACGTTTTATCGTTTATACATAAACCACACTGCAGTATTTTTAATAGAACAATTAATAACTTTAGTGAAAACAATTTAATTTTTTTAGTAAAATAATGGATACTCTTCGTATACTTTAAATCATATTTTTTTTAATGAAAACAATGTGTATCCTCCAAAACCAATAGTACTATTTAAAAATTGATTTAAAATTAATTTAAAAGTCAAAATTAATTTAAAATTGAATTTAAAATTCAAGTGCATAACATACACTTGATTGTGCCTACAATAATTTGAACTAACTTATACATTTCAAAGTGTTTTATGTATGAATTAATTTCACTCTTCGCATGTATATTGTTGTTTTCCTATAAATAAATAGGTATCGTATTGGTACCTTGTAGCAAAAGGCAAAACCCTCGTCCACAGGGCCCCCACCCCTATCGTATTGGTACCTATTACACAATAAAGTGGTTTTACCCATGAAAACTCAAAATAATTATGGAAAAGACCCGCTGTGAAGATGAGACGTGGAAAAAAATTTGCAAGAGAGTCAAGAGATCAATTAAACCCGCGGTGGGAAAAACTATTTTACCCAATTCTCAATTTAAAAGATATTTTCTACCGACTTCAATTTCAAAAGGACAAAGTATTAAGCTAATAAATTACACAATTAATGTGTTTTATTTCTTTTTATTAAAAAACATTAATTGAGAAATATTAATTTTTTTTATTAAAGAGTATTAATTATTCTACTAAAGAATATTAGTTACAAATTAGTTCAATCATAAGCATTCTCTCAATTTTTTTTAGAAACCTATTTTTCCAAATAAATGAGCTTAATATCCTTTTACAAAGACATTTTATACCCACGAGTCCCACCAATATTTTATAATAATATATTTTCAACCCTCTCCAAGATGGTGTGTCAACACCACATTATTCTTAGGTTGATGTGGCATGTCTCAAATCTCTTTATTTTGAAATACTGCGCACTAATTAAAAGTTGATTAAACTTTTAATCTCGACCCTCCGTTCTATATCATTAAATCTAAACCATTAATTTATATCTGCATAATTAATGCAAATAGATATTTTTTCCATTTTCTTATTTAGTTATTTTTAGAATTGATTATAAATCATATTTTTTCCAAACCTTAATGTAATTAAATATGATCTATTTATTGAATGAATCTAAATTTATCATTTCTAAGTTTGAGTTAGTATATATAGTATAATATAATGTTAGATTATTTTTTCCTAAAATAAAAGGTATATAGTTATATATTCCAAAGAATATTCTTATGTGATATATTCTTATTATGGACAAGATATAATATTGCATGCATTTTTTTTAATTATAAATAAGAGCATATTGCATTTCATTTTTTCACATCAAAGTTTCATTTGTTCCACTCTTTTGCTGAGATTTCTCCCATCAATTGTTGGTTAGTTATATATCTATTGTTATTAGTATATTTATTTTATAATTAAATTCATCATTTTAAGTGCTCACAATTTGATTAGATTTAAATATCAATATCAATATCAATATGAATGTAATAATGATTGTTGATTTATGCTCTACATCGTTCAATTTAAATATTCTTCATGTGCAAAAATAATATATTTAACTATACCATATATTTTTATCTGAATAATTATGATGGTTTAATTGTTGTAATTTAAATCTCATTTTAGATTTCAAGAGTATGACACCTCAATTTTCTCTGATTTCTAATATCAAGAGTGAGAGCCAAAAATTGACCGTTAAAGTTAGGATTGAAAAGGTTGGACAATATTTTTTAATGATTTTAATAGAGACAAGTTCTACTTGGAATTCATTTTGATCGATAAACAGGTATTTGTAACGTTAAAGTTTATTTCAAATTTTGTATTGTTTCTTATATAAATTAATTTCTTACTGTATACTCCCAATAACTAATAATGTTGATTAATTTATAAATTATTTAATATTGAAATGGAAATTGATTATTATTAAATTATTACTCTAAGTAATGTTATTCCATAATTGTTATTAATTTATGTGAATTTTGATGTTTTTTTTAATTATTTAGTTTGTAGGATATACCTATACAGTTTAGTGAAGGGCACGGGCCACAGCTAAACAAACCCCATAATTTATTGTATATACCTCGAATTTTTTTAAACAAAAATACTCTTATATTAAATTTGTATAGAAAACAAATATAATATATTTTTTCCAGTACGCGAAATTCGCATGGATACACCCTAGTAAGTATATAACCACAAAACTCACATGGATCCCGTGGTCCACCATTATCTCTCTCCCCAAAATACAACGTTATACCATTTCCTCTTGGCTTGGGTGTGATACAAATTAATCCAATTCATTATTAGGTTTTATATGAAAATGCTTCATAATAAACTTAACATAAGATAGTTTTAGAGTATCATTAATCTCATCAAGAGTATTATTAAACTTGTCAGAGGTATCACTAATCTGGTTCAGTAGTATTATATTGTAATTGTTATAAATTTTCTTGAACTCAGACTAATGATACCCCTGATGAGATTAATGATACTCCCGATAAGATTAATGATACTTTAAAATTGTTTCATGATAAGCTTATCATGAACTATTTTCAAATAATATTTTGCCTTCTTTCTATTCTCGAAAACTATGCTTACTTAGTTGGGCACAGATTTTAAAAAGAATGTGAGTTTCATTTATAAATAAAGTAATTGTTTATGAATAAAGTTAAATATTACTTCTTCTATCCATAAAAAATGATCTTTTTTTTTTATGAAGTTTAATGCGATGTGTCCAAAAGTATTATGGAGAATTGTGATGTTTGTTTATAGAAAATATACATACATACTTTTTATAAATAATTATTTTATTTATAAACGAACTTCACAATACCTTATAATATTTTCGACATATCGCATTAAACTCCGTGAAAAAAAAGAACCATATTTTGTGGACGGATGATAATAAAATTATTGCTTATTTTAAAAGAATAAGCATATTTTTGGTGCATGAGTAGAATGAATCGGATTGTGCTCAGCGAACTGGATTGATTAGTTACACATACTCGTATTTGTTATATGAATTGTTTGGTGGTCCATTAAAACTTTTCGAACTTTTAATTGATGGGGTCCATAAACAGATTCAAGGTGGGTCTATTCGATTAACTTTTTAAGGGTATTAGAGTCACAAAAAATGTAAAGAATAATTTATTTATTTTTGAAATGGTTCGAAAAGATTTTTTGAGAATGGAAAACGTTTACGTTTGTACATTATCTACCTTGTAAATTCCGTACTCCACGAGTGTCGACAATTTTTCCTATTTTGATTTTAGAGCATATTTCTTATGATTCTCATTCAAATTGAAATGATTCAAAGATATTCGCATGCATATGATACTGTTGTAACATATTTTATGTTTTGACTCTATATATTTCTCTCATACAAACTCAAAGTTACGTTCTTTAAAAGCTACAAGGTATTGCAAAGGATTAAAAATGGAATTTCTAAGTGATCCCTTATGAAACGACCCCTCATTTTGTGAAACTTAATTTAAGGCCTTTTTTTATGTCAAAATGTGTAATTTCTGCCACTAGCTGAATTATATATAAATAACCAATTCTAAGACAACTTTGTGTTAATTATTAGTTAAATTTATTTGTGAGAGTTTCCTCCTTTTTTTTTTTTTTTTTTTTTGAGTTAGTTTTATATGAAAATAGTTTATGATAAGTTTATAATGAAATTGTTTTAAAGTATTTAATATTTGACCAGAAGTATTATTAATCTGGATTTAAGAAAATTTACAATAATTACAATATAATACTCTCGACCCATATTAATGATATCCTTGGTGAGATTATCGATACTCCTAGTTAAATATTTGATATTTTAATATAATTTTATGATAAATTTATCAAGAACTATTTTTATATAATATTTTGCCGTTCTGGTAATATATTAAAATATAGTATTGCATTAAAATAAAGAATCTGAATACAAATACAAAAGATCCCCTTAATGGTGCATACTGTCTATATAGAAAATTATAATGTGTTAAAACTCTTGCCATACAATTATTACTTCAACTATTTGCAAATTAATATATATGCATTATGTGCGCACGTATTATATACAAGATGGGTTCTCTCTGTCTCTCTCTAGCCCAATTTCTCTGTCCTTTCTATATACCTACCCCTTATTAGTCTTTTGTTTCCCTCACATGAGATTCAACATATGATGAACAGAAATTTCCAATGTTTTTCCTTTTATTTGGTACATCTATTTCTACGTTTGTTTGATTATTTTGGATCTCTTTATCTAAATTTCTTGGAAATTTATTTAATGTTTTGCGAAAAGTCTAAATTTCTTGTCGTTAGATTTTAGTCAAACTAATTAAATTAAGACCAATAAAGAAAATCCCAAGCAATTCTAAAGCCTTGGGGAGTACAGTATTTTTAGTAGTTGGCCGCTAATAATAATAATAATAATACAAGTCATATTATGGTGGCCCTTCTTTAATTTGAAGCACTAATCTCACGTCTAATCATTGTGTTCATTAAGCTTATAATGCTTGTCCCTTTGTCAGTTAAGTCATTCGACTGCATTACAAGATTTTCTATGGGACTTTTCAATGTAATTTCTTAAAAGAGGAGAGTACATAAAAATAACTCCATACAAAATTCTGTTGAATTCATCAGTAAAATTAATAAAACATTGAGGCAAATATTTGTAAATTAAATAACATGTATTAATTCCATTCTACATGTTTAATAGGGATACAAGAGGCGTGCCACATTTAACCTCTAAAAGCGGCAAAATGCATGGTTTACGTAATTACGTAGTCACCTATTTAATATCGCGCGGGTCATGAATCTTGTTACTCACACGTTGTATGTGAATAATTTTATGAGCCTGTGAATACATTCTTTCAAAGGTAGAATACATTATGGTGTTATTTTTGTTATTATTATTAACGTACAAATATATATATATAAAATTTAATATACAAATTAATACTTTTATCTATATAAACTGATATCTTTCTTTATATAAATCAATATTGTATGATCAGTAATGCAAAAATCAACCTAGGTATTGCGCTAGGCATCAGAAGACTGACATACTTTTATTGTAATCAACACAATTAGAGTTTGCATTAGACACCGTCTAAGCGGGCTAGGTAAGGAGCCTGAGGTCCCATTTTGTTTTTTATTTTTCCGGTGAAACGACACCATTTAGGGAATTTCACTTAATTTGATGTGAAACACGTGTTAATTCTAATTAGATTAATTTATGCAGTTACATATAATAAAACAAATAAAATAGGTGTTGGACAATCCAGATCCCGTCTAATCCTCGTCTACTGACTAGTTAAAAAAAAATACCGACTAATCCCGTTTAGGCTCTAGGCGGCCCAGATCCGCCCAATTTATGATTTCTAACTTCTGCACTCTTGTGTATGATACACTAAACTAGAAAAAATTGTACCAATGACTTGTTTGTTGTGCCTCATTCATTAAAATGAGATTAAAAGAAATACTCCATCGGTTTTTTTTTAATCTATTGCATTTTACTTATTTACACAAACTAAAATTCTCATTAATTAGGGTATAAGGTGGTGCTTGGTTTGGAAATTATTTAATAGTAATGAGAATGAAGATAAAAATAGAATAATTATAGTAATTAATAAGAATAAAATATGATACCCAAAACTATTTGTTTTTCTTTCAAAATAAAGTAATCATTACCTCATTTGATTACCTTTCTCCCTTATTGTTATCTTCTTTCTCAATTATTCATATATGCCACAATCAACAACCGAATTTTTAATTTTTTTTTTTAAACTAGAGCACAACATTAGTTATATATTCACTATAGATATACTCATTTTTTTTATAGATCCAGAAGCGGAGATGAAGTAAATTTACATATCCAGTGAAGAATTCGAAACAAGAAAAGGAATGATGGAGTACCAACCATTGCCCCCTTATTTAAATTTGAATTGATCAAATCATTTACTTTCAATTCCCGAGAGAATTGGGCCATTATTGTGATTAATAGACCAAAAGGTATTTCTAAGACATAGCATTGTGGACATGGGCCTTATATTTTCTTGCTCTCTTTCTTGGTTTTCCTCCTTAATTAACTATATTTATGACAGCTCCGTTAAAAAAAAAAAAAAAAAAAACCTTTATATATATGACAACTCATAATGATATCACAATATTTCCCAAACTAATCCCTCGAGTTCGATATTTCTGCAAGAGAGATGTGTATAAACCACCAACCTTAAAATCTGTTAAAAAATATTTGTTTTAGTTTGAGTTTGAATTTAGGTTTTTCATATTGAAATGTCTCGGGGTGTAATTTTTTTTTTTTTTTTAAATTTAAATCATTTACAAATTGTTATATAAAATATTCTAAATCATATTCAAAATATGAATATCTTCACTTCCTCGCTCATCCCCTAGCGGCAAAAGTCCTACCACTTCCCCCATTTTCCAGCCCCCCCACCCCACCCAGCCCCTCATTTACAGTGCTAACTTGCTAGGAAAATTCGAACTAAAGATTTTATGGAGAAATTATATTTCTTGTTTTCTTTGTATTTTGGAATTCCCATGGGACACACATATTTATAGGGATTAACTTGGTTTAATTCTTAAGCAAGATATCGGGCCTAGCCCGTAATATAATCTCTACAGATTATATTTACCTCGATATGTTTCTACGAATAATATATTTACCATATCTATTATTCTTATATAATAATATTACAAGTATTATTATTGGGATTTCATATTTAATTAAATCTAATTTAATTAAATAATAATAATAATAATTAATTCCAAATATAATTATTATTATATTCTTCATAAATTAAATATTATATCTAATATAATACTTAATCAACCAACTATAATAAGTGAATTGTCATTGCTTGTTGTTTGACCCATAGGCCCTCGTATATCGAGCGATTAGTCAAACTAACGGTCTTAATTGAACCCTAGACAATAAATCAAACATTCTCAATATACGAGGTACGTTGCGAGATATCCTACAAATACCTGTAATATTGTAGGCTATTGTGATATCTTCCTTTCATTCACGAATACTCGATTAAGTCTTGAACATGATGAAGTGTCTATTCAAATAACTTAATCATATTATCTCGAATCACTAATTGATCGCTCACGTTGCACTTAGTCCAAGTCGACTTGCATTGGCCGATGTCTTAGATCCAATTATGATGAGAAGACGAGCATTCTCTCTAAATCCACATTGAGGAATGAATCTTATTCTTGGCTCAACTACCACGCACATGCACTTTGTGATGAACCAAATTCATGCCATATCTACCCTTGGAGGGTGCAAGCGTCGGTCATGGTCAAAGTTCATCACTTCGCACATGTCGTGCGTATTGACCTCAAGTCAGAGGAGTATCACATTGCTCCCACTAACCGAGACACCCGTAGACACATTATGTGGAATTACATCAAACAGTTTCTCGGATGGGTATATCAATACCCTCTAAGGTATTTGTGCATCCATTATGAGATACCTCGTATCTCGTAGTAAGTGAGACCTTACTACACTCTCCTAAAGAGTATAATGCAGATCGTACACCAATCTCCATTACATCATCAATACCCCTTTCTTGATGATCCTTGATCAGGGCTATTTGAGAATCGCACTTCGGTCATCTTTTCTCACTCACTCAATGACAATATCGATTCAAGGGAACACATGTATGAATAATGCAAACAATTAAACATAATATTCAGATAAGTGTAAAGCCATATATTTAATATTAAATCAATCAATAATATTAAACCATAAACTGAATATCATCTTAGTATTATGTCCTTACAAAGGATTGTCTCTAGGACACTAACACTAACACCTACCACATATGTTCGCGCAGAGAGTGGTTCACAACGTACGAGCAGGTAAATGGAGACAATATTTATATGGCCAATGTTGGGGAATCTTTGCGCGGATCTATTCGGGATGAAAATTAAATGCGAATTTAAGTACAATTATTACTAGCATGAATTAATCCTAATTAATTCAAATAATAATTCACCATCAACAAGTTATTTCATGTATACAAAAACATCACGTTAAAATCCTATAGCAGAAAATCTAGGAATTTCGCGATTACGTACCCCTCGGAGTGACAACCTTTGAGTAGAAACGGGATATTATCACGATCAACTCAAAAGTCTTCTCAAATATTCCCTTAGCACTTTACTCGTTCACCGATGGGGAGCGTTCACGAATAAATTAAAGCACCACCTTTGTGAATTTCTATTTTTTCCAACACATGAAACTGTACTGGAGATGAAAAATTCATCCCCTATTTATAATACAAGGGGGGCCGTGATTAGTGTGAATATTGCTTGAAATTCGTGCATTTAATTTGCCGATTTAATTGGATTTTGTGTGATTATTTACATTAATTTGATTATTTGTGCTTAATTGTCGAGAAAAGGTATTGTGTGCTTATTTTACAGGAAATTGAGGAATATTTGAAACAAATATGTGATTATTGAGATCGATCAAGAAGTGGGCTTGAGAAAGAAGGAATTCGATCTAAAAAGGTCAATGCAAGCTCAAAGAGAGGATTATTGAAGACAAGAGATGAAGAAGAAGAAGAAGAAGAAGAAGAAAGGAAGGAAGAAAAAGGGAGCAATGATCAGAAATGGGATTCGAATCGAGCAAAAATGAAGACCTGCATGTGGTCATGCAGCTGATCGTGCACTTATTGAGGTCCTGCACCTGGTCGTGCAGTTTCAAGGGGAAGTGCTCATGCAAAGGCACACGGTCGTGCATCTTAAGAAATTTTGCGAAGCTGAGAGTATTGGGGGGTGCACGACCAGGAGTGGTCGTGCACATCTGCACGGTCGTGCACCCCAAAGTTTCAGCAAGAAAACGTTTGTTTGTGGTCGTGAACCTGGTCGTGCCCATCTGCACGGTCGTGCACCTTGAAATTTCAGATGTTTCCATTCTAAGATCGGGACACGTGCCAAAGATCGGGAGGAGGAGTATTTAAGCATAAAATTCAGATTTTAGAAGAAGAGCCCCAGATTAGGCTAGAACACACCACCATACACCCCCTTAGGGGGCACACACCCCACACACTAGATTAGTTTAATTTCACATTTATTTCTCGGTTTTTATTTTCTTTGAATCATTAGAGTAATTTAGCATAGGATTTGAAGATCAAAGTTCTATTTCAAGCTTGTAAACCCAAGATGTGACTTCTTTCCTTATTATTGCAATTTCATTTTTATTGAGTTATGAGTTTAATATTTTGTTCTTGTTTAGCTATGGTTTTTCATTGTAAAACCATGAGCTAATTGTTTTGATGCTTGGGATGTTAGATACCATGTGAAATCTTGAGTTGGGATTGCTCTTTGCCTATTCTATGTTGATATTTGGATTTTGCTTCTATTGATGGATTTGTATTGAGCTTTGATTGTTAATCTCTTGTAGCTTGTTTGTTGAGGTATGTTGAGCGTAGACGAGAGTTACATGAACATGATTAGATGAACGAGTGTGAGATTTATCATTGAATGCGTCTATTTTGCGTTTGATTCGTCGAGAGAGAGTTAATCACAAAGAACCCCATCATTTAGACATCAATTGCTTGGATGGTTGTTTAGGTAATTGGTGAGGTGTCCTAGTAAATCCAAATTGATGCATAGAATTAACTTGACAATCCTACTTGAGTTTCACTAGGTTGAAGATATCCTAAGTATCACTACCTCCGTGTGCCTTGAATGGTGAAAGTAATGTGAGAATTAGGTTTGGGTTGTTGATTTATGCCTAATTTTGATTATTTGTGGAATTATATCCTTATTGATTGGAATTTAGTTTTGCTCTATGCATGAATTGTTCATATTGATGTGTGAATTCATCTTAGTGTAGACGAGAGTTACATTGATTTGATGAAACCTTTGTGTATGAGCAAAGAGTGCTTAGATGCGTGTATCTCATGCTAACTCGTTAAGAGAGAGTTAGAACGTTGGATACCGTCAATAAGCCTTAAACGTTTGATAGTCTGTTGAATATTTAGGTGAAGTGTTACTTGTTATAATCCATGAACAATTGAGATTTTGACATAATTCAATGTTTGATCCTAAGGATTACATAGCGGAAACCATTTGAGGCATTCGAATCCCCTTGCACTTCGTCTCGAAGTTAGATAGATTTTTTTATTGCTTGCTAGTTTGCTTGTTTTAATTTCCTTGTTTAGTAGCATAATCAACTCGACTTGTCTTTAAATTTTTCTTGCATGCCAACGTGAATCTACTTAGCTAACCACTTGTTTCCTTTGGGTTCGATATTTTTATTACTTGGTCAATTGCCTTACTATAACAACGATCTCATACACTTGCGAGTGAGTTCAAATTTGTGCTTTAACGAATTTGTCAATCAGGCCGAAATTTAGGCCTGTGGAAGGGATGAAAAAAATATTTTCTTGGTCTCCAAAAAATCTTGAATATATCTCATATATTCTTTTCTCCATAGTTAAATATTCCACAAAATCCCACTTCCTTAATTTTTATGGATAATCTCGAAAAAATAGAGAAATATGATCCAAGATTTGGATCTTCTTGAATTTATGAGATAATCTTGTATTCCAAGAATACATATCTTCCATAATATATTTTCAAGAAAATCAACAAAATCTTTCTTTTTCTTTATTTTATTCAAATTTTCGAAAATATCACTAATAAGATGCCAAGTGGGAGATTTCATGAATTGATGAGATAATTTTGTATTCCAAGAATACATATCCTCATTCCATAAAAAATTCAAAGAAAATCTTTCTCCCTCTTTCTTATTAATTTTCAAAAAATTAAGGAAAAAATAGGTAATAATATTTTTATTTTATTTTAATCACCTTATTATTATTGGGCTACTTGAGGGGCCTTTAGAATAATTAAGATTGGACCTCCAATGGGCTTCTGAATTTCAATATTGAGCCACAATATAATTCAGCCCATTAATATTAATTAATACCACTATTAAATTAATATTTCACTTGATTAGGCGTGAAATTGTTATATTTTGTAGCCCGATTTGCCCATGTTTTGAGCGTATTTAATGAGTATTTGGAGATATTTGAGTATCATATTCATAAACTAGTGAATTTGTCTCTTTGATGCTCATATTAGGAAATAGGGTGAAAAATGGAGTTCGTGGGACTTTGAATCGACTCAAACGGACGCCCGGATGAGAAAATATTGAAGAAATAAAAAAAGTATTAGTTCGTGCGAAGAAAAGTGCTACTTAGCTCAAAAGGAAGAAGTGCTCGAGCACCCAGGACTCGAGCGGCCCTTTTGCACTGGAAGGGAGAAGCACTCGAACGAGCCTAAGTCGAACGCTAGGCACTCGAGTACTCGAGCGGGCGCTCGAGTGGATTCGAGTCGAGCGGTGGTTTCACGCTGGAAGATTGAGGCGCTCGAGCAACTACCCAGCTCGAGCGAATCCGACCTTATTTCACCCAACTTCGGCCTAACACTATATATATACCCATCCAAGCATACTTTTAGATATACTTTGATACCATTAGATAGTTTTTGAAGGAGAGCGCTTGGGGAAGAGTTTAGCAAGGTTTTGAACGTGTAATTTAGGTGTTAGCTTACGAATTCATAGATTAATTACCTTTCATTTGAACCGATTAATTTTTGTTCTTGATTTCTTGATACTTGAGACTTCTAAACCTAGTTTTTCTGGATTTATTAAGATTACGTTGGAGACTTAAATTTATTCTTTCGTTTATGTTTTTGATTTCATTCGTTAATTCAATTATGCATATGATTATTGTTCTTGTTATTGCTTTTGTTATTCAAACCACCATGTTAGGCTAGAACTCTTGCATACTTAGGATGAGATGCACTCGTAGAAGTAGGATGTTGGTACGTAATTAGGATAATTCGTGATGTTTAGTTTTGATTTTCTTAATTATTGAATGCTTCTAATCAACTCTGGAATAATCTTAGAATTGAGTACGAAAATTGTTAGAGAGAAGACGACCGTATCACTCTTTAATAATGAATAGGCTTAAGGAAAAGGTTTTAGAAAGGGTTCATCATCTACCGGTTTATCTAGGGAGGACGACCGCGTCACCTTACTTAATTTAGGGTCTCGATAATTAAGCACAACCATATAATTTGATTATTGGATTTGTGAAGTAGGTTGATAGGACGAAGTATTAGGGTTAATTCTTGAGCTTTTAGTCTTTCGATCCAGTGCTAGATTAGGAAAGTTGATTGCCTAGTTTTAGTACGCTTAGGATTATTACTTGCACATCACAATTACTTTAATTAGTGTACCAACTCCGGTAGTATACGTAGGAATTCATATCCCGAGAATCATCATCTCATATTTGCTTTAAAACAAAAAGTTATTTAGTTTAATTTCATTGATAGCCTATAGTTAATATAATATAGTTTAGTATTAGTTTTGTAAACCAAACATTACATTCATATTAGCTACGAGACGTATATCTCCAGGGATTTACTCGCGTACACAATTTTTCTTGGGTTCGATAATAATTGGTCCATATACTCGCCCGTACTACAGTGATCCCATACTCTTTTGGGGTAATTACTAGTCAAACTAGTATTTTGTGCTCAAGTCAATGGCGTCGTTGCCGGGGAAGGCGATGTATGCTCATTGAGTAGGACTTGTAAATAATTTAGTAGCTAGTAGTGAGTGCTTTTATTTTCTGTTTATTATTTATTAGGCAGTTGCATTTTGATATTTCTTTTGGTGTCTCAGGTATATGAAAACACGCTCAAAGGGAGAAATGAGCGAAGATAGAACGAAGCTAGACCCTGAGACCATAGCCAGAAGGAATAAAGCCTTCCAACGAAGGATGAATACTACCGGTGGTGACGACATGAATTTGGAGTTAGGCGGAGAGTTGGATCGAGATGCAGAAAAGTTTAATCAGATTGTGGAACGGGTTGAGGGTGTTAATGGAGTTGATGGTCAAAAAAGCAAGCAACCAAAGGGGAAAGCCAAAACCAAAACCCGATCCCACAGAATCAAAACAACCCCGCACTAAACCAAAACCAAAACCAGAACTAAAACCCCAATAACCCCTTCAACAACCCTGTCTACCAACACAACAACCCACCTTACCCATACCCATACCCACCATATCCTTATCCACCATACTACCCTCCACAACCTACTTATAACTCACAACATATCCCACAAGTACCTCTACCACTAGTTTATCAACTGCAAGTTCCCCAGAATGCTGATCCTCCTGGTGTGGCAATTCGAGAAAGGTTTGAGGCTCAACCTCAACGATATTATGATAGAGTCGCTATGCCACCAGTGGAGGCGAACAACTTCTCTATATCTCCTGGGATCTTGAAGATGATTGTTGAGAATCAATTTAAGGGAGAAGTAGGGAAAGATAATCCTCACACTCACTTGAGGAATTTCCTGATGATAGCCTCAATATTTAATTATAATGGGATGTCGGAAGATACAAAGAGGCTCAAATTATTCCAGTTCTCTCTAACTGGAATATCTAAGGAGTGGTATGATAACACACTCCCATGGAGGGGGGTATGCATACATGGTCTGAGCTCGAGCGTCTTTTTCTTGAGCTTTTCTACCCTCCGTCTAGAACGGTGAAGGCGAGGAAGGAGATCTCCTCATTCAAGCAGAGAACGAACGAGGGATTGAGTCAGGCTTGGGAGCGATTCTCCAACATGTTTATTGAGTGCCCGCAACACGGGTACAATGATGGAGATATTATGGCCTATTTCTACTGTGGGGCTTGCGAGAAGGATCAGCACCATCTCGATGCATGTGCTAATGGAACATTTTTGAACCGTAGTGCAGTTGAGTGCAGACAGATAGTCGAAGACATAGTGAAGAACACGGGGCAGTTCTGTTTGCAAGGCGATTGGAATAGGTTCAATTAAGTTACAGACACATGATGGTAGATTCTGCACATTGAACGATGTTAAGCATATTCCACTCGTGACAAATAATCTGATATAATTGAGTTTATTAGACAGTAAGGGGTTCAATTCAAAGGTGAAGAGTAACTTTGAATGTATGCAAGAGTTATGATGTGGTTCTGAAAGGTGTGAAGCGAGGGACTCTGTATATTTTTTAGGGTTCAACATTACCTGTTTTTGTTGTTGTTGCATCATCGGAGGTTCCCAAGGATGACATGATTAATTTATGGCACATGAGACTTGGTCACATGAGTGAAAGAGAGATGTAGATTCCGTCGAAATGAGATTTTCTTGGTGGCCACAAGGTCACTAGTCTTGAATTCTATGAACACTGTATTTTTGGGAAGCTACATCGCAACGAGTTTCCCAAGACGGTTCATAGAATGAAAGACACTCTTGATTATATCCATTTTGATTATTGGGGTCCTTCACGTATTGAATCTCTAGGAGGTCATATATATTTCTTGTCTATGATTGATGATTACTCAAGAATGACTTGAGTGATTATGATGATGCATAAGAGTGAAGCTTTCAAGAGTTTTAAGTAGTGAAAGACTTTGTTGGAAAATTAAACTGGGAAGAAAATTAAAAGGCTGCGAACTGATAATGGTCTGGAGTTTTATTCTTCAGAATTTGCTGAGTTTTACAAGAATGAAGGAATTGTAAGATATCATACAGTAAGGGATACACCACCACAGAATGGTGTAGTAGAACTAGGGATGTTAAATGGGTGATGGGCTGGTGGGCCAACCCGTTTAGCCCTGCACCGTACAGGGTTAGGTTCAAGCATGTAGTGGACCGTTTAAAAACAGAGTTTTTTTAGCCCGGACCGGTTAGCATGCAGGCTAAATGGGCTAGCCCGTCGATTTACCAAGCTGGCCCGTTAGCCCGGAAGCCTTTTTTTATAAAAATTAATTTCTTACCTTAGTTCATCTTCACATAACAGTACTCGGAAAAGAACTTCATGGCCTCCTTTCCAATTATGTTTTCTAATCTCCCTTGCGTTTTCACAACTTAACATCCTCACACTTCCAATTCAATCGGCCGCCGCCCTCACGCTTACAAAACGCCGAATACCTCCCTCATACTCACAAATTTTAGCCGCCTCTCTCACACTCACAAATTTCAGGTACCACCCTCACGCTCAGGTTCCTAATGTTAGGATAAAAGTTGTTTAATTTTGATGAGTTAAAACAAACCAGAAGATGTAATAGGACCATCTGGACCTGTTAGCCAGATGAGGAAATAGATTAGGACTTAGTCTAGGGGGAACTGCCAGACCAGAAGACTTCACCAGAAGATCCCACCAGAGGACTTCACCAGAGGACTCCACCAGAAGACTTTATCAGAAGAGACTGACCAGAGGCAGAGGACCTTCCCCAGACTAGACGAGTCTGGTGAAACAAAAGATACTCAGAATCATCTCCTGATTCTACTGAGTATTATGCTTCTTAACCAACTCTGGACCAGAAGACATTGAGGTTGCCTGGTATCTGGTCCTGCCTTCTCTGCAAGAATCAGAGTTAGGCATTGGAAGCATTTGACCGTTGGTGTTTCAAATCAAGTCAAACAAGATTGGATTGGAAAGAATTTGAAGTCAATCAATCCAAGGATCTCACCAACCCAATCAAGCAATTAGGGAATTGATTGATTAGAAGCTTCCTTAAATAGAGATCTGATTAGATTAGCTCTCCAACGGCTAACCCTAATCTCCTCTTTAAGTACAAGAGTGCAGTTTCAAAGAAAGGCTCTTGAGAACCCTCACGCGCACGAAGTCATTTCCAAGCCTTAGTTCTTATCACGCTAAAAGCACTCTTATCTTGTTCATAATTCTATTCACTCATTAAGGAGTTATTGAATCTCAACATGTTCATCTGTTAAGACAAGGTTGAAAGATTGTGAGGCTTTAGATCGAAGTTAGATCTAAAGATTATTGTAAGAAGGAACTGGTACTTCAAAATTCCAGTACGCAAGTTATTGGTTGGTTGGTAGTAATGCTCCTTTGAATAAGGGAGAGTGGACGTAGAATTGTTATATCCGAACCACTATATATCCGGTCTTATTTATTGCTTTTCTTTCATATTACTTATATTTTAGTGCTCTTATAAAAGATTTTGTTAAAGACTTAACTTTAAAGCTTCCGCAATTAATCTATCAAGTGAGACCAACACCTAATAATCTTTTTAACACTTTCTTATTTTGAGTTTTCTCTTGCAATTGTGTACTTCAGATGACTTATTCTCATAATTCTTTTAACAATGTTTGAATTTTAAGTTTAAATGGTATCGTATTATAATTATAAGTCTATATTTTATATTAAAATAATTTTTTTCATTTTATTTTTCAGAGCCCGTAAGTGGCCCGTTTAGCCCGTGGTCCGCTAGGGTTAGGGTAAAGTTTTGAGTGTTAGTGGACCGAAAAAATTAACCGATAAGGCCTGAGACCGTTTAGGCCCGCAGCCCTGTAGGGCTGGCCCTAATGGGTTAGGGTCAACCCGTTTAACATCTTTAAGCAGAACACATGAATCAGACACTCTGGAGAGAGTTTGGTGCATGCTCTCTAATATTGGATTAGCTCGAAGATTTTGGGCTGAAGCAGTGAGCACGACATGTTACCTGATAAACTGTGGACCTCACACATGTATCGATCTCAAAACACCTTATGAGGTGTGGTCTGGTAAGTCCGTTTGTGAAATTTTGGTTGTATTTGTTGGGGTTATACGTGAAAGTATGCTTTTATTTTGTATAACCTATGTATTAAACACTTATTTATGAGAATAAATCTTTTATCACTATTGATTTAAATATGAATGAATGTTAAATGTTTATTGCAAACCGTTCAGTATGTAGTATGTGTTACATTGTAGTTAATGTGGTGATACCAGATCACGGAAGATCACATTAACAGTTCCTTGTAACTAAATTTATAAATTTACGATCTAGGTGGAATTGAACAATCCACCGTGAAAGGCTGAGGTGTAGTTCTCAAATTGGCCTGTCTTGACCAAGAGATTGCACTAGCACATTTTGTATGTGTTGACGAGGACCCACAGTGAGGATAAATTCTTTTGTTCTGAACGGAGAAGAATTAGACCTCAGTGGTTATTGATTTCTTAATATTCGCCGCTTAAATAGGACCGTGTGTGGTTAATAGTTATTGCTTTGATACATATTGGGTGAGAATCATCGTGACTTCGATACCTTGTGTTTTGGGTAATAATATTAATCATACGACAGTTGCTAAGATTTAATACGAAAAAATGTGTGCGAGTATGACTTGTGTAATTTATCCCCTTGGTGGGCTCAGATATGACACCGTGCATGCCGCGATTAACTCTTCATGTGGAATGCATGCATTGTTTTGAGATCGACGGAAAATATGAGACTCCAAAACTTAAGTTCAGCTGACGAATATGGAGAATTGAAATCATTCTCGGAATGGATGGCGACAATAAGAGATGGTATTGTTGGAGATGAGAACGATGATGGTGCAGATATAGAAGTGTCGAGTGATCTTTTGTTGAAAGATAGTGAGGATCCTATTGGTACTATTGTGCACAACACATATTTGGACGTCAAGAATATTATGGACGGTTTGAATTATTTGAAGAACATGGTCATACTTGCACCCACTCTTGAAGTTGTAGATTTCATCAATGATTACATGATCAAAATGACTAATAACTGTAACTGCAAAATTTGAATTTATTAAATATAATAAACACGAAGAAGATTACAACTTTAATTTATTCGGATTAACCCGAAAAACTTCTTGTGCAGATTGACTAACTCTAAATTTGGTCCTCTAATTCTTCTCTTCGGTGTTGACCTTGACTTGGATGTTCTTCGGGAGAAATCCTAGCCTTGATCTTCGTTTGAGATTGAGTTTGAATTTGTAACGTTAATCCAAGGGCGGAACACCTTATTTTGGATTAAACGTCATTTTTTGGATTTGGTGGATGAACGCCTTTGAATTTGGTGAAGAACGTCCTTTGAATCTTCGAGCGGGTGCGAAGAATGTTCTTGAGGATACTTTAAATCTTCAAGGAGAAACGCCGGATCGGAGGGGTGCTGGACCTTGATCTTGGATTGGAGGCCGTTTGTGGTAGACTTGCGCGAAGAACGCCTTGAAGCAGCGAAGAACGCCTTTGAATCTTCAAGGAGAAACGCCGGATCGGAGAGGTGCCGGACCTTTATCTCGGATATGAGGTAGACTTGAGCGAAGAACGCCTTTAAATCTTCAAGGAGAAACACCGGATCGGAGAGGTGTCGGACCTTTATCTCTGATCGGAGGCTGTTTGTGGTAGACTTGCGTGAAGAATGCCTTGAAGCCGCGAAGAACGCCTTTGAATCTTCAAGGAGAAACGCCGGATCGGAGGGGTGCTGGACCTTGATCTCGGATCGCAGGCCGTTTCTGATCGCTTTCCATGAAGAACACTTTGAATCTGATGAAGAACGCTTTGAATCTTCAAGAGCTCCTGAACTTCTGAATTCCTTGTATTTTCTATGTGTGTTTTGAATGAATGAATGAATGAAGACTTTCTGATTGACCGATGCCGATTTGATGGGTTTTTATTGGCCAATTACCAAATTTGACTGGTTTTATTTTATTTTCATTAGTTCTTTTCCTTTCGCAAGCATGATATGATTTGATCTTACTTGGGCACTAAGTCAACTGTATTAATTACTGCAGACTCATATTTTTTGGCAAGCTTGTACCGTGTAAATTAAATACTAATTTATTTATTTATTTAATTCGAGAATTAATTTATTTAAATCCCCAAAATAAAATAATAATTTTTTTATAGTGATATTTATTCGTACACGTGTTATTATTTAATTGGGTGCAAAATTAATTTGCTTATAAATACCCCCTCATGCTTTGTTCACGGTCATTTGTGACTTGGAGTGAATGAAGCACGAAATTTCAATCTCTCGTTTGATTTTGAACTTGAGAGTTTGTATTTTTTTTGTTTGTGGGCTTAAGGGATAAGACCATAACATGGGCTGCTGTTGATATTACTTGGCCCAATAAATAACTATGGTCTAATATATATAGAGTAGGGATATTTTCACCCCCAGAATTTAGTTGTTCACCCCCCCCCCCTCAATTTTTGTTCGAGAAATTTTTTAGAACATTTGTCGTTTGTTCGAAAAAAATTCTAGAACATTATTCACCCCCCACAAAAATATCTAAATGTTCTAATCGTATTTTCGAACAAATGACAAATGTTTTAAAAAAAAATTCGAACAAAAATTTGGGGGTGAACAACTAAATTATGGGGGTGAAAATATCCCTACTCATATATATTTAGCCGTCCAGTACTTTTTTTTGTGTAGAAATTATGTGTGCATAAGTAGCCTTTTCGCACATTCTTTCCCACAAGGAGATTATCTTCGTTTTCTTTCCACAAGAAACGATTTTGTTTAAATAGGAAAGTTCAAAACTTGATCACCGACGTTTGCAAGATCAATTAATTTCCAATTCCTGCAGATTTAATTTCCTTCCTCAACATCTCTGTAGGTCCTATGCTTCTTTTAATTCTCACATCGAGCAAGCAGGAGAAATATTGGAGGTGAAATATCTTTGTAGCATAATTATGACAGAAGTATATCTATATCTTTTTGCTTCATTACTAACGGTTTGCAGAAGGAGACCCAGTGGAGGGAGGGATTATTAAGCAAGAATTTACAGTGGTAGTTTCTCTTCTTTTTAATTTATACACTATTATGTGCCCCTTCTTCATCGTTTTCGTATGGTTTCTTTTGCTCTGTGATTTTTATTTAAGAGGTTAGTACACTATACATGCGAGATATAGCATAGCATGAAATTCTTGAGAATGGATAGCACTTGATCGTTAATGTACGCTACTACGTGACTTGAACCGAAAATACTAGCTTTTACTAGTAGATTCCCCGCAAGAGTACGGGTTCACTGTAGTATGAGCAAGTATAATGACCAAGTATATCGAACTCAAGGGATGAAGTGTATGCAAATAGATCCCTGGGGATGAAGTGTATGCAAATAGATCCCTGAAGATCTACGCGTCGTAGTTAATATGAGTGTATGTTTGGGGATTGAAAATTATTAAATCTAAACTATTCTACGAATGCAAACAGAAAATTAAACTAAGAATTTAAGCTGTCTTTTCTAATAAGAGATGGTGATGCTCAGGATAGGAATCCCTACGTATACTAACGGAGCAGGTACATAATCAAAATAACCGTGACGCGCAAGAAATAATCTAAGTAAAAGAATGCAAGATGAAAGCTCAAGATTTTAACCCTAATACTTTATCCTAACAATCCACTTCACTAGTCCACTAACAAGTTAATAGATTGTGCTTAATTAATGAGACTCTAATTTAACTAAGGTGATGCGGTCGTCCTCCTTTGCTAAACTGGTAGATGAATTAACCCTTTCTAAACCCTCTCGTTAAGTCTACTAGTTGTTAAAGAGTGATAAGACCGTCCTCTCTCTAACACTTTTCGAACGAAATTCAAAAGTAAAGTTAAGATTAATTTTAAGAATTCATTAATTAAGAGAATTAAAACCTAACTTCACGAGTTACCTTAATTACATACCCACAACCTACTTCTACGAGTTCATCCTACCCCAAGCATGCAAGAGTTTTAGCTAGACATGGGTTTACGTAAACAAGAACAATTGAATAAGTAACGAACATGAACATGATAATTATAACGATGAAAAGATCAATCATAAACTAGGGTTTCAAGAAATAAAGGAATAACTTAAATTAAATCAATAAAACGAGTCTCAACGTGTTCAAGAACAAAGATATGAAGAAACGAAACTAAAAAGTAAAATCGTGGCGTGAATTCGTAAGAAAACCTAAAAAACGTAAAGTAAACTTGCTCGTTCCTTCTTCTCCAAAAATTAACTCTCTAAAACGCTCTTGAATCTAGTGGTGGTATGTGGTTCTCTGTAAAAACGAGCTCGAGACGAGTGTATATAAGCTTTGGGCCGAATCGGGAACTCGTGGGCCGGAAAAACGAACTTGGAAACTTAAGCCTTGAAGGCGCTTGAGCTGTCCCGCTCGAGCGAAGGCGCTCGAGCTTGTTTGGTCGAATGGGGCAGGCGGTCGAGCGAAGGTGCTCGAGGTGTTGAGCTCGAGCGAAGGAAATGCTCTGTAAGTCAGAGGCGCTCGAGGTGCACTGCTCGAGCGGAACAGGTGGTCGAGCGAAGGCGCTCGAGTGGTCTTGCTCGAGCGGTCCTTCTCTCCTTTCAACTAACACTTCTCTTCTTACGCACTAATACCGTTCGTATTTCTTCGATATCTTCCCATCCGGGCATCCGTTTGAGCTGATTCAAAGTCCTACGAACTCCGTTTTTTGCCCTTAATTCACTTATGAGCATCAAAGAGACAAATTCATCAATGTAAAGAAATAGTACTCATTTGACTCTAAAAACTCAATAAAATCGACCAAAACTTGGGCATTTCTAGCTACGAATCATGACAATTTCACGCCTAATCACTACGGCTATCCTTTGCTTGGCTCAATATGTCTGCACAGTGCCGAGAAAACTACCAATTTTATCGTTTGGCTCCCCGAATTATTGCCACTACCGCCTACGTTGTTCGGCTCAATCCGTCTGCTCATCACTACCTTTATTTTCTCGACTCAATCCGTCTGCTTATCACATCGTGCCTCTACAACTACCGTCTTTGACTTCTTGAATCAGGCCACTATAACTACCGTTTACGCCCAACGAATGGCACTACGACCATCAATCAGACAGACATTGATAGTAAGCAAGCCACAGACGAGCAGCGTACCTAGGAGCGATTTTGCAAGCCAATTTCCCCAAGCATTTCGTCGAGCAGGTTGCGTGCGTGGTTTCGATGTGGCGGTTTCAAGCGATGTGAGGCAGAGGATTTGGACGCTCAGAGGCGATGCTGATGGTCGTGTTCGCGGCGCTCGGAGCGGCGGCTTTCTTAAGGCGGCAATTATTGGGGGCGGCTTGCTGTGTGGTGGACACTATGGCGGTGTTTGGTAGTTCAGCAAGGCAGCGCTCGTGATTTCTGGCCGAAGAAGGCGTAGGGTGGTTCTGGACAGAGGTGTAACGGTGTGTCGGTCGCGCAGACGGTGGCGTAATTTCTGGCAGGTTGCGATGCGGTCAGACGCGACGGCGGTTCCAGGCGAAGGTGGTTTGGGCACCGGCGGCTTCAGGCGTGGCGGTGGTTCTGGGCAGACGCATCACGCACGGCGGTTTCTTATCGACAAGGATGGGCGACGACGGCGGCGATTTTCGGCAGCGGCATAGACTTTAGACCATCTTTATCAATGCCACTACTACAACCCACCTTTTTAATATAATATTCATTTCTCACTCATCCACATATACAATTTCAATTTAACTTAATTTTAATTTTTTTTATACTTTATCAATGACACCAACCCAACCTACAATAATTATTTTTTATCTATAATTTTTTAAATATATATTATGAATAATCAATTTTTATTATATTTTAATGTGTAAAAGAGTATATATTTTGATATTCTAAATTCTTAAATATATAGAAAATAATTACCATACACTTAAAATAAATTACTAACTCAATAATAAATTTAAAATTACAAGATTTGAAAATACGAAATTGGAAATAAACAACATTTGTTTGTATTTCAAAATATTTGAATATTGGACCCTATTTGTAGAGAATTTTATTTTACGAATTTTAATATTTTTTTTAATTTTTTTAATACACATTATCTTCAATATCTATAAAATTTAATTATATTAAAAAAAAAAATTAACCCAACCAACCATAGGAAGACACGTGGCATGCATGGGTATTGGCAAAACCCTTGACATTGAGTTGGGCTACCGCCTCCGGGGCGTGCCACTCCCTTTGCTGCCCATTATTTTAATTTTTTTTTTTGTCTTTTTCCTATGACATTGGCAAAATGGCATGGATAAAAATGGCCTTACGCCCAATGTGTTGATGGATTTTGTGGGAGGAGAAAAGACACGTATTTTGATGAGCAGAATTTTGGCCCATGTTTAGAGAGGAAATGCTGTGGGCCTCACTCTTAATACTCCTAATTAAATTGGCCCAATGTTAATTATCATGTTTCATGGGTGAAATTATGGGCTGAGAATTTAAACTTGATTTCCCAATCAATTATTTCACAAATGGACTTATAAAATAATTTTGGATTTTTAAGAAATAAAATTTCATGTCCAATTAAATTATTTAATATGCTTGCCTCCATCACTTTTTGTTTCGCTCTTTAATCCCTCTTTATTTTGTTTTGTTGTTTCTTTTGCCTCAATCTCGCATCATGGTTCACTTCACTAGTAACACATATGCCGAAAAACAATACTTGGTGATTCTTGATGATGAGCATCAACCTCTCGGTAAAGGAACCCATTTAGGTGTTGAGAAGCCGGTACCCGGTAAGTATGCGGAGCCGATGCCAAATCTAGACAATTAATTCCACATGGAAGAATGGTCTATGGAAATTTCGCTAAGCAAAATGCCTAAGGTTTGGATTTTGAAAGCAGCTAGGCACGAGAAGCCTGCTCCGAAAAAGGTGGATCATTTACCTACTTTGGGACGTCGCATCATTTTCAATGAGGCGAGATGGGGTAGTCCCTTAAAATTTGACGGTGCATTCCACTACACCAAAGGGTATTGGGAGTGGGCCGAGGATATTCTGAGCAGGTGCGACAAAACTCTTCAGGCAGCACGAATTTACGACTTTGTCTTTGCATCGCTCTTTACTTACGTCTGCAACTCGGAGATCGTCAGAGCCTTTTGCGAGGCATGGTGTCCATCCACTAATACCTTACTCACAGTGTTCGGCAATATGTCGATTTCTCTTTGGGATATACATAACTCGATGGGACTTCCGCTAGTCGGTCACATATTTGATAAGGTGGTGCCGGATGCAGTAGAACTTCTTGATAGAATGGGAGATCTCTACATCCTACAGAGTTGTAGGCATCTTCTTCACGCTTATCATTTACTTGGCGGAGGTGAAAGTGGAGCTAAGGTGTCCATTGCTCGATGGGTAGATTTCTAGTCGGTCAAACCTATAAAGTATCAATCACCGCAAACTCGTGTTGAGAAGAGAGGGCCAACCGTCCCAAACTTACTTACAATCCTTCCGGCGTTGTGGCCCCACATAAACCTTGGATCTCTGAAGAGTCTACCTCATTTAAGAGGTTGAATATCGAGCGACATGCCCAAGAAGACACATACTTGGCTGCCTTTTTGGTGTATTGGTTATGCACTTTTGTTCTCCCTAATGAAGAAGTCAACCTGATAAGGTCGAGCACTTTCAAGATGGCGTGTCTGATGGCCAAAGGGAAGGAGGTTAGTCTTGCTATTCCGGTCTTGGCGAGCATATATAGGGGTTTGAACAGTATTTCAAGGCGATCAAACCCGTCTGAAGATCGAGGGGCCTTTCTGATTCACTTTGTCTACTCTTGGATAGCGCAATACTTTAAGACTCATTACGTGTCTAGTCATAAACTAAACAACCCTCCTATGATACTTCATTCTGGAGAGAATTGTGCTCGATACTATGATCCCGAGGATACTCGCAAGTGAATCAACAAGGGAGACCAGGTTGTATTGACTTGCAACATTAAGGATGAACAGTGTTGGTATACGGACAATGGAGAATGGCGATGGAGCACTTGTAGTTATTTTGTAGCTTTGCGTTCCAACTCTCTTTCATGGCGCCAAGGCGACTACTTTATTATCGAGCCTTATAGTCCGCACCGCTTTAGTCGTCAGTTTGGTTTTTACCAACAAGTGCCCGGAGTATCAAAGATAGGCTATGTGCGTGAGTGCTCTTTGGAATTTTTTTATTGGAAATGGTGTACCTTGCGCAATAGTCGTTCCAAGATATATCTTCCATCTCCTCTTAAGTCTGCGGGGATCTTTTCTTCATCGGAGTATAAAAGGTGGTGGAATCAAGTTCATGGCGCATATTTAGACAACCTTACTGAGCATTTAACTAATCTACAGCCCATCTCAATACGGTAGAACGATATGACTAATGCTGATGATCATGTTTCATTTGAGGGGCACAAAGCTTCCCTTGATCAGACTATTCTGTCTTCGTAGTACATTATAGCCCCGCTCGCCGGGCCAAGCAAGAGGAAAAGTACCTCTCAAAATTCGGAGGAGAGCCGAAGTGGACAAGATGTTAATTGGAGGCATAAGCAACAAGTCTCTAAATCTCCTGAGCTTGCAATGGATCATGACACATCTCTCTTGAAGAGGGTAACTTCCTTCTCTATTTTTACTTTAGTCTTAAATCCATAATCTCTTATTGTCTTATGAATTATTCCATTTTTTCAGACTAAGCATGCAGTCTTTGGCACTGAGTGCGAAGGGAACAATTCAGACGAAGAAGAGTCATCTTCTTCGGTAGCAGCTTTGACAACTCCTCCTATGGTTCCCCCGTATAAGCCCATCAAGCCTGCTAAGAATACTATCTCGGTGTTTATAAGGGAAGCTTTCGTCGAGAATCACCAACGATCTTATGTCTCGGCCTTGTGGAAAGCATTTTTAGATAAAGTCTTAAGGACCCTTGTTGAATTCTTATCTTCCATGAGGGACGGGGTGCCTCATGTGATGAAAGAAATCAAGAAATACGACTAGGTTGAGGCTTCCATCTTAGAGAAGAACTTGCAGCTTTATTTGATAAAGTTAATGATTATGATGCAGTGAGATCGAAGTCCACTGAGGGAGTAGCAAAGGGGATTCTTGCTTCACGGAAGGCTGAAGCGGCAAACGCTCTTGACGTTTGTGAGGCGACCGAGAAGGATGAATCCAACAAGTTAGAGGTTGTTCAAGTGACGTTGAGGCAGGTGGATAAGGAACTTACTGAGTTATCCAAGAAGAGGAAACAACTTGCTGAAGCATTGCAACAACACCAAAAGTCTCTTGAGAGTGCTAGAGTAAGAACACGAACTGCTAAAGATAATCTCTTTGTTGTCAACAACACTCCGGTTTTGGAAAAGGTTGTGGCTGAAGATGAGGAGAAGTCAAGGTCGAAGTTGACGGCAACCTTGAAGGATTTGAAGAACTTGGATCCTTTCGCATAGATTTATTTAGGAATCATCTTGTTTTTTCCCTTTTTAGGTTTCTTCTTTATCATTCGAACTTTTGCGATTTATTAATAAAACTTGCGGTCTTTTTTTGTCTTCATTTTCCATGTCGCTTTTGCACTTTAATTTCTCATTAAGTATCTAAACTTGAACGAGATAATTGAATCATGACTGAACTTAGAGAATTTCTAAGTTGCCTTCGTACCTCTTTGGTCTAAGAGGATCAAGTCATAATGTAGTTCAAAGGGAAATTTGATTTGATTTTTTTAGGGGGGGGGGGGGGTGCCGTACACAGTTTAACCTCGTGCGGGTCAGGAGAGACTATTCTTTAACTACTGTAGACAAAGTAGGGTATTTAATTGTTTAACCACTAAAAACACCCTTAGTGGGATGAATTAACAGTTTAACCACATGTAATTACCTTTGGTGGTTTGTCGTTCACAGTTTATCCTCATGCGGACCAGGAGCAACTAACAGTTTAGGCTCGTGAGTCATGGAGCATGCAACTTGGTTTACTTACGCATAGTAGCATTTCAAGAATTTTCCGTTTATGGGGCTAATGCTTACACCATCTTCGGAGATCAGCTTGTAAGCACTATTCGTATAGACTTCTTTCACTGCAAGTACCAAGTCACCAACTTGGAAAAAACGTGTGTCTTCACCTTCTTGTTGAACGTTCTTGAAAGACGGGATTGATATCATTCAAGTCTTTGTTGGGCTTCCAACCTCTTCTCATCCAAGGCCTCTAATTCTTGAAGATGCAATCGCACATTCTCCTCCTCCGTCATGTCTTCTTGTATGGCCATCCTCAAAGACGGGATTTTCTTTTCTAAGGGAACAACCGCTTCGACTCCATACATCAATGAATACGGACTGGCCTGTGTAGGTGTTCGGTAAGTTATCCGATATGCACATAAAGCTTCATTTATCCTTTCATGCTAATCTCCCTTAGACTTTGACACCACTTTCTTCAACAGGTTACACAAGGTCTTGTTGAAAGCTTCAGCCAACCCGTTAGCAGCCGATTATACATGAATGATTTCCTTTGCTTGAAGTCGAACTTCTCACAAAGTTTATCGGTGTGACTTTTGGAGAATGATCTTCCATTATCGGCCATGATGTAGCGTGGGACTCCATATCTGTAGATGATGTTGACACGGATGAAGTCGGCGATATTTTCTTTCTTCACTTCCCTCAAAGGCACAGCCTCAGCCCATTTGGAGAAGTAATCAATTGCAGCCAAGATGTAGAGGTATCCACAGGAAGACTTCGTTAGTGAGCCAACCACATCCAACCCCCAAGCGTCAAAAGGTCATGCGGCGACGATCGGATGCAATGGCTCAGGAGGTTGATGGATCAGGTTTCCATGAAACTGGCATGCTTAAAATCTTTGCGCATATTCCATACAATCTTTCACCATTGTCGGCCAGTAGTAGCTCATCCTCTTTATTCGGAAATGCAACTTAGGTCCTGATTGGTGAGCACCAAAAATTCCGGAGTGAGCTTCTTCCATTGCTTGGACGGCTTCCTCGTCTCCCAAACATCTTAGAAAGATACCATCAAATGATCTTCTATAGAGAGTTTCCTTGTAATAGATGAATTGAGGCGCTCGACGCCGAATATCAATTCTTCGACGTGGATCGTTCGGTAACTTCTCATGTTGTAGATAGTCTACCAAAGGCTGATGCCAATCCTCTCTTTCAATCTCGAAGACTTCCACAATGTGATTCTCAACTTCTTCAATACACTTATCTCCAAAGATTGGCGGTACAACCCAACTTCTACACACCGGGATGCGAATATGAGTTTCGGGCATGGCTATAGCTGATGCCAACTTAGCTAGAGTGTCCGCTTGTTTGTTTTCACTTCTTGGCACATGTTCGATTTTCACATCTCCAAGCCAATACATCATTCTTCGGGCACAGTTGTAGTATATAAGCAGTTCGGGTTTCCTAACTTCATATATCCCGCTCAGCTGGTTCACTATCATCAATGAGTCTCCATACACTCTAAGGTGTAGCTGCTTTATGTCCACAGCCATCTCTAGCCCAAGTATGAGCGCTTGATACTCGGCCACATTGTTGGAGTAATTTTCGGTCAAGGAGAATGAATATGGCAAAACCTCCCCTTCGGACGTGATGAATACCACTCTGGCACCAGCCCCTTCTCTATGGGAGGCTCCATCAAAGTACATCTTCCAAGGAGGAGAGATCTCTACTGCTAAGACGTCTTCATCTGGGAGATCATCAGATAATTCTCAATCAGCAGGAATTGGATGATCTGCTAGAAAATCTGCCAACACTTGTCCTTTTACAACTTTCTGGGGAACATATACGATCTCGAACTGTTGTAGCTGGAGGTACCACCTTGCAAGTCTGTCTAAAAGAACCGGCTTTAACATGGCGAACTTTAACAAATTTGCCTTTGAGATGAGACGGACCGTGTGAGCTTGGAAGTAGTGTTTCAATTTTTAGATTACGAAGATAAGTGTCAAACATATCTTCTCGAACGGCGAGTAGTTTAGCTCGTTTGGAACCATCATTCTACTCAAGTAGTAAAGAGCATTTTCTTTGCCATCATCGTTCTCTTGTGCAAGTAATGCTCCGACTGATCGTTCTTGAGCAGCTATGTAGAGTATCAACAGTTGTCCGGGTATTGGGGCAACTAGCATGTGTGGCTTCATCAGATAGTCTTTAATGCTTTTGAAAGCATTTTTGCATGCCTCATCCCACTTGAATGGATTTCCCTTCTTCATAAGGTGGCTGAATGGTTGACATCTTCCAGCCACATTTGAGACGAATCTCCTTAAGTAGGCCAACTTTCTTATAAACTTTTGAGTTCATGGATGTTACGGGGTTCGGACATTTTTAGGATTGCATCGATCTTCGCTTGTTCAATCTCGATGCCCCTTTGGCGGACGATAAATCCGAGGAATTTTTTCGAGGAGACTCCGAAGGCACACTTTAATAGATTCATCCTAAGCTGGTAGCATCTGAGGCGTTCAAAGACTTGCCTCAAATCTTGCAGGTGGTCTTTCCTCCTTTTCGACTTCACCACCAAGTTGTCTACATAACATTCAGTATTCTTGTGGAGTATGTCATCAAAGATCTTCTGCATAGCTCGCTGATAGGTAGCATCGGCGTTCTTCAAGCCGAATGACATCAATTTGTAACAATAGATTTCATTTGGTGTGCAGAAGGCGTTGAGCTCTTCGTCATCAAGAGACATGCGAATCTGATTGTAGCCTGATGATCAATCCATGAAAGACAAAACTTCATGTCCCGTAGTAGCATTGATCTTAAGTTCGGCGATCGGCAGTGGGAAATCATCCTTGGGACATGTGAGGTTGAGATCACTGAAATCAACACACACTCGAATCTGACCATTCTTTTTTCTTACTGGGACAATGCTGGAAATCCACGTGGGATACTTCACTTCTCGGATGAATCCAACTTCAATAAGCTTGTTCACTTCATTCTCAATTAACGGCACCAACTCAGGTCGGAATCGACGTTGGCCTTGCTTGACTGGCCGAGTATCTTTCTTTATTGACAAGTGGTGAACTGCAACCTTCGGGTCCAACCCCGATATTTTTTTGTATGATAACGCAAATACATTCCTAAACTCTTTCAAGAGTTTAACGTACGCATCTTATTCTTCTTCAATTGTCAATAAAACGCTTATGAAGGTTGGTCGTGGGTCATTGTCATCACCCAATTTGACTTCTTTCAAATCGTTGACAATATCTTTAACACCCTCCTCAAGTTCTGGAGGAGCATCTTCATCATCTTCTTCCACTGCTAAAGCATCATCGACTATAATGATGTGATTCACCGTCGCTACATCTTCATCAGTTTTCTCTTGTCTCCTGATATAGAAAGTCGACCTTGTTCGCCCATCTCTTCCTCTAACTAGGACTATCTGCATGATATCACTGGTGTTGATGAATCTGTTTCTTTCACACCACGACTATTTCTTTTGCGTGTCCCCAATCTTTCGAAGACGGATTTGGACTTACGATAGCCTGGCCCTAATCTTTCAAAGATAGACTTAGAATTTCTCTTGGTTGAACCCAATCTTTCGAAGACAGAAACATTCTTCACTTTTCTATCGTTCTCATCGAATACATCTTCAGTTAACGAGAGTTCTTCTTCGCTGATATGGTTCGCACTTGCTCTTTTGATCGTGATGCGAATCGGGCTTTGTGTTGGGTACCCTAGACTAACTCTGGCATTCTTGACAGGAGCATAAACACTTTTTCTCACTGGATTTTGATTGGTACTAACTCCATGCTTTTGGGGCGAACCTTTCAACGCCGCACTATCTTGTAGGTCATATCCAGCTTGAACTAGAAGCTTGAAGGCTTTGGGGCCAAATCATTTTGACATCACAGCTTCAGCTATCTCTCCATGTTCTGTCTTAGCTCCATGAATTCGGCGAATAAACCCTTTGAGCGGTTGTGAGGAAGGCCTTGTTGCATCGAGTTTGGTCAAAGGCAATGTAATCCCTCAAAAGCCTCGGCAATTTCAATACATTGTTTGCCTTTGTTAATGCATGATGGCGGTGCATTTTCTTCACCCTTCGCCGTTTGCTCTCCTTTAGTTGTCTCTTGTGACAAGTATTCTTCTACTTTGGTTGTATTTCTGATGTAGTATTTGGCATCAGCGAAGTACGACTCGACCTCCGTGAAAGGCTTAGCATCACCAAATACTCTCTTTACTTTGCCATCTTTGAAGTATTTGAAATATTGGTGCATCGTCGAAGGGATGACACCATTCACATGTAACCACGGCCGCCCTAGGAGCAAGTTGTACGTCGTCTTTGCATCTATCACATGGAAGAGGATAGTCAAAGCCATCTCACCAATTAGCAAGGCCAATGTTATTGTGCCCAGAGCTCTTTGACCCTCTTGGTTGAAACCTTGAATCATCAAACGACTGTTGCCAAGTTCTTCCTTGGGTATATCCAACTTCCTCATCATCCTCCAAGGTAAGATGTTTACTTCCAAACCTCCATCGATTAACATCTGGTTAAATTTTTTGCCTTTAGTGTAGCCCATCACGAACAACGGTCGGTTGTGAGGCTGTGATCCAAGCAATAAGTCTTTCTCCGTGAAGCTCATAGTTAGCGCACATTCGACAGTCTCATCACATTTCTTTCCTTCAAATGGACAAGTCTCATCCACGTTCACCATATGGCATGAAAAATTTTCATAACCATCATCTTGTTTGGCAGTAACAAGATTCACAGTTGCTTCTTCTTCCAACATGATTGTCCCTTGCTCAACCAGCTGCATAACTTTATCTTTGAAAATGAAGCAGTCTTAGATTGGATGACCCACCAGCCAGTGGTACTTGCAGTACTTTGGGCCATTAATACGTCCAACTTCTTCTGGTCATTTTATTTCTGGTAACTCAATGATCTTATTCTTCACCAAATCATCGAATATTCCTGAGACATCGGAGTCCAAGAATGGATATTATCTTTGCTGCATTTCTCTTAAGGTCCTTCTTCTTTGCCCTCCTTTCGGGACAACAACTTTCCCTTTATCACTCCGCTCATCTTTGTTATTTGAGTATTTGATAGTCTTGACATTTGTTTGCATGACCTCCTTATGAGTGGCTTTGACGAAGGTTCTGCCCCTTTTCTTGGCCTCTTGCTTATCTTTGAACCTCTGAGATTCTGGGATTGGCGGTCCACTAGATCCACTTGCATTCATGCTTAACTCTATAACATGAGCTCGCGTCGCCAATTCTTCAAAGGTTCTCGGTTGGATGCCTTGCAGGATATACCGGAGGCCCCATTGCATTCCTTGGATGCACATCTCAATAGCTGAAGTTTCAGAGAGTCTATCTTTGCAATTCAGACTTAGGTTTCTCCATCGATTAATATAATCGATGACAGGCTCCTCTTTCCATTGACGTGAGTTTGTCAACTCAATCATGCTAACCACCCTTCTCATGTTGTAGAAACGGTTTAGAAACTCTTGTTCCATCTGATCCCAACTGTCGATGGAGTTAGCCTCCAAGTCGATGTACCAAACGAATGTATTTCCTTTCAAGGATTCGACAAATTATTTGGCGAGATGGTGTCCATAAGTTCCGACATTGTTGCATGTTTCAACAAAGTAGACCACGTGCTGCTTCGGGTTTCTCTTACCATCAAATTGTTGGAACTTTGGAGGTTGGTAACCGGTTGGCATTCTCAAGCTATCAACCTCTTCATGTAAGGCTTGGTGTAGCTGAAGGTTGATTTGGAGGTATCATCAAACTTCCCTTCCACCGTCTTCAAGATGAGCTCTTTGAGCTGGTTGAGTTGGATCCCTCTATCTGATGAGATCTGTAGCTCTTTGGTAGTTGCCTCAGTTTCACCAACTTGATGTTTAGTTGAGGTTTCCTCATCATCGCGCTCCTCAACTTGCTTTCCTTTGACGTGGCTTGCATCGCTGCCATCTACCCTATTCATCAGACTGATGATCTGGATGTTTTGATTCTTGACATGATCCGTAAGTCCCGCTACGGCCTTGATGAGGTTGTCAAGCTTTTCATCAATGGTTGAGGCATCCACCATCATGGCTGGCGCTACGCTTGAGTCTGAAGATAAGCCCGGTGATGAGCGTGGGGTGGAGTATGCAGAGTTGACTTCCTCATCTTCGCCGATGTAGGGAGACTTGTTCATAACTATCCCGGATGAGGGGCTTCCTTCTGAAGAGGCGTGTGTCGATGACTTCTTCGACATGCTTCTTGTGATGACATTGGCGTTATGAGCCGTTGAGGGTTTGGTCCTTGACAGGATAATCTTGCGCGGAGGAGTCATTCCAATGATCCTAAGCTTGCTCGAGGAGATAAGAGATAAGAGGTAGAGTAGGTCCCACTGGCCGTGGCAAATTTGCAATACAAAATTTCGAATTTATTAAATATAATAAACACGAAGAAGATTATAACTTTAATTTATTCGAATTAAACTGAAAAACTTCTTGTGCGGGTTGACTAACTCTAGATTTGGTCCTCTGATTCTTCTCTTCGGTGTTGACCTTGACTTGGATGTTCTTCGGGAGAAATCCTCGCCTTGATCTTCGTTTGAGATTGAGTTTGAATTTGTAATGTTAATCCAAGGGTGAAACACCTTATTTTGGATTAAACGTTATTTTTGGGATTTTGTGGATGAACGCCTTTGAATTTGGTGAAGAACGTCCTTTGAATCTTCGAGCGGCTGCGAATAATGTTCTTGAAGATCCTTCAAATCTTCAAGGAGAAACGCCGGATCGGAGGGGTGCTAGACCTTGATCTCGGATCGGAGACCGTTTGTGGTAGACTTGAGCGAAGAATGCCTTTGAATCTTCAAGGATAAACACCGGATCGAAGATGTGCCAGACCTTTATCTCGGATCAGAGGCTATTTATGGTAGACTTGCGCGAAGAACGCCATGAAGCCGCGAAGAACGCCTTTGAATCTTCAAGGAGAAATGCCGGATCGGAGGGGTGCTAGACCTTGATCTCAGATCGGAGGCCGTTTCTGATCGCTTTCCACGAAGAACGCTTTGAATCTGATGAAGAATGCTTTGAATCTTCAAGAGCTCTTGAACTTCTGAATTCCTTGTATTTTGTGTGTGTGTGTTGTATGAATGAATGAAGACCCCTATTTATAGCAGTGATGCAAAAATTCCTAGGCCCCCGCCTAGGCCCCGCCTAGGCGCTAGGCGGTCATCAGCCGCCCGATTTATAGTGTAATCCGCCTAGGCAGACAAGATATTCGTAATCTTATTTTTTCCGCCTTAAAACGATGTCGTTTGGAGAATTTTAATTAATTTGATAAATGTATGTGATCGTCTAATTGGACTATTTGCATATGAAAGTTGATATTATGCTGTTAACTTGTTACTAAAAAAAATTAGTCATATTAAAATACTAGCATATAAATTTTTACTATATTATTGAGATATATAGGACAAAAAATTGAATAAAACAAAAAAAACTCCCAATGACTAGTCGCCGACTAGTCCCCGCCTAGGCGCTAGGCGTTCCAAATCCGTCCGACTAGCGATTTCCGACTTCTACACCCTTGATTTATAGGGTGAGGAGATGACAACGTTCCTCCTTTACGGTGCCACGTAGCGCTTTCTGATTGGCCGATGCCGATTTGATGTGCTTTTATTGGCCAATTACCAAATTTGGCTGATTTGATTTTTATTAATTTTTTTTCCTTTCTCAAGCATGATATGATTTGATCTTACTTGGGCACTAAGTCAACTGTATTAATTACTGTAGGCTCATATTTTTGACAAGCTTTTACCGTGTATATTAAATACCATTTAATTTATTTATTTATTTCGAGAATTAATTTATTTAAATCCCCAAAATAATAAATTTCATTTGATATCGATATTTATTCGTACACATGTCATTATTTAATTGAGTGCAAAATTAATTTTCTTACAATAACAAGACAAGAATGTATTGAGTTATGATAGTGTGTGCAAATCTGATGCGAATGTTGATATACTGGCGGATTTACATACGTCAGAGTTCTTAAATACCGTTAAGTATTTTCATGTGTCGAATCATGAGTGGAATTTGAAAGTTAGGACTCCAGTTATGTTGCTCAGAAATATCGATCATTCTAGAGAATTGTGCAACATAACTAGACTGGTTCTAACGAGACTTGATGATCGCATTCTGGTAAGGTCATAACCGGAAGCAATTCCGATGAGATGATGTTGATCCCTTGACTTTCCCTGACTCCATCCGATCCGAGACTTCCGTTCAAATTTCAGAGGAAACAATTCTCATTAATTGTCTCATATGTCATGTCAATAAATAAGAGTCAGAGACAATCACTCACAAAATGTTAAATATTTTTAAAGAAACCAGTTTTTAGTCATGGTCAATTGTATGTGATTGTTTCGAGAGTCACCAACCGCAGTGGTTTGAAGATTTTGTTATGCAGTGATGACGAACGTTCGCCCAAAACTACAAAAAATATGTTTTTTCATAGAGGTGTTTCGAAATCTGCATTACTTTATTTTTTATTTTCATGTGTGATTAGGCGTGAAATTGTTATGTTTTGGTGCCCGATTTACTCATGTTTTGAGTGTTTTCGATGAGTGCTTGGAGTCAAATGAGTATCATTTTTATAAAATTATTAATTTGTCTCTTTGGTTTTCATAGATGGATAGAGGGCGAAAAGAGGAGTTCGTAGGACTTTGAATCGGCCAAAACGGACTCCCGGTTGAGGAGATATGAAGATTTTACGAACGAGTGCACAGCAGCCAGCGCTCGAGCGATTTGCTCGAGCGCCGGCGCTCGAGCGAATCACTCGAGCGGCCAAAAACTTACAGAACAGTTTTGGCGCTCGAGCGAATCACTCGAGCGCCACCGCTCGAGCGTTTTGCTCGAGCGCGCACGTATTTTCGCCTCCGGATGCGTATTTTCGGCCCATTAACTCCCGTTTCGACCCGGTGCCTATATATACCTCTTCCAAACACGTTTTGAAGGATCCCCGACTTTAGAAATCACTTTAGACTTAGTTTTTGGAGAGGAAGGAGACGAGCAAGCTTTACTTTTACGTTGTTGAGGTTTTTCATACGAATTCTTAATTTCTTTTCGTTTCTTAGTTTCTTTTCATTAGCTTGATTACTTTAAACGTTTTAAACTTCGTTTTAGTTAATTAAATTTCAGTTCTTAGAATTATTTTATTTTAAAACCCTAGTTCATGTTTCTTATTTTCTTCGTTCAATTCATTATGTTTTTGTTCGTTGTTTCTTCTATTGCTTTTATTTTTGTTATAACCATGTCCGGCTAAAACCCTTGCATGCTTGGGTTAGGATGAACTCGTAGAAGTAGGATGTGGGTACGTAATTAAGGTAATTGGTGACGTTAGTTTTAATTCTCTTAATTAATGAATTCATATAATTAATCTTAACTCTACCTTTGAATTTCGTACGAAATTGTTAGAGAGAGGACGACCGCATCACTCAATAACAATTAGTAGTCTTAACGAGAGGGTTTAGGAAAGGTTAATTCATCTACCGGTTTAGCGAAGGAGGACGACCGCATCACCTTAGTTAAATTAGGGTCTCATTAATTAAGCGCTATCTAGTAACTTGTTAGTGGATTAGTGAAGTCGATTGCTAGGATAAAGTATTAGGGTGAGAAATCTTGAGCTTTCATTCTACGATCTTTTACTTAGGTTAATTCTTGTGTGTCACGATTACTTTGATTATGTACCTGCTCCGTTAGTATACGTGGGGATTCCTATCCTGAGCATCACCATCTCTCATTAGAAAACAACCCGTAGTTAATTCGTTCTTTTTCATTCTTTAGTTTACTTAGTTTAATTCAGTCTTTTAATTATTTTTTCAAAAACCAAAAAACATTACACTCATATTAACTACGACGCGTAGATCTTCAGGGATCTATTCGCATATACACCATCCCTTGGGTTCGATAATACTTGGTCCCTATACTTGCCCATACTACAGTGAACCCGTACTCTTGCGGGGTAGCTACTAGTAGAAAGCTAGTATAATCGCTTCAAGTCAATGGCGCCGTTGCCGGGGATGGCGTTGTATGCTTTTGAATAGGACTTGTAGATAGCTTAGTAGTTAGTAGTGGGTGATTTAATTTCTGTTTTTATTTTTATTTGTATTCAATCGGCAGTTGCGTTTTGATCTATCTGCTAGTGTGTCAGGTTTATGAAAACACGTTCACAAGACAATACGAGCGAAGAGAGATTACCTGCAGATCCTGAGACAATAGCTAGAAGAAACCGAGCCTTCTTGAGAAGGATGAACGCTGCCGACTTAGGGAAGGAACCAATGGACATAAATAATGAGTTGGACGATGCTGCAAACGATTTCAATCAGGCAGTAGACCGAGTTGAAGGCACTGGAGTTAGTGGTAGCCAGAATCAAATTCCATTAGGGGATAGCCAGAGCCTAAACCCGGATACACGAAACGTAGGGAATCCAGCTCAGAACCTTGTCCATAATCCTCCTAACAACCCTGCTTACCCACAAAACCCAAATAACCATTTTAACAACCCAGTATACCAACATTACCCATACCCACCTTATCCTTACCCACCATATCCATATCATCCACCACCAGTCTATAACCAACCACCTGTTTACCAACCACCACCCCAACAAGTACCAGTTCCTGCTGCTAATCCTCAACACGTTCCTCAGAACGTAGATCATAATATGGCGATTAGAGGAAGGTTTGCAGCGCAGCCACAACGGTACTATGATGGAGTGGCTTTGCCTCCTGTTGAGGCGAACAACTTCTCGATATCACCGGGGATTTTAAAGCTGCTGACCGAGAATCAGTTCAAAGGGGGTGATCGGGAAGGAGAATCCTCACACACATCTGAGGAGCTTTCTCATGATAGCCTCAACATTCAATTACAATGGCATGTCTGAAGATGCCAAGAGGCTTAGGCTGTTCCCATTCTCATTGACGGGAATAGCCAAGGAGTGGTACGATAATACGCTCCCGCGGGGAGGTATTACCACTTGGGCCGAGCTCGAGCGTCTGTTCCTCGAGCGATTCTACCCTCCATCTAGGACGATCAAGGCTAGAATTGAGATCTCGTCCTTTCGCCAGAAGCAAGGAGAGGACTTACGCCAAGCGTGGGAGAGATACTCAAACATGCTGATTGAGTGCCCGCAGCACGGGTACAATGAGGGAGACATTATGGCGTTCTTCTATAGTGGTGCCAACAAGACGGGGCAAGACCATTTAGACGCTTGTGCGGGCGGAGCATTCCTCAACCAAGGCATAGAGAGGTGTAGAGAGATCGTTGACAACATTGTCACGAATGCCGGTGCTTGGAGTGGAGATGCAGATTTTCAGAGAGTGCATCAGGTTGAAGAGGGAGAAGGAACGAGAAGGCTATTGATGGCCATGATGGAGAAGATCAACAACCTCGAGTTGGGGAAGAGTTTGGGTGGAGAGCATGCAGTAGAGAATGAGAGAGTAGACCAACCAAGTGGACAGCAAGAGGTAGCCAATTACATGGGAGACCCATATTACAATCAGAATGGCTACCAAGGTGGAAATCAATATGGAAGGCCTTCTTATGGCCAACCATTTGTACTTCCAGGCCCACAGCCGCCTCAAAATCAATGGAGGAACACACAAGGGTATCAAGGAGGCCAGCAACCTCCTCAAAACACATGGAGGAAAAATGAGAACTTTTCTTATGCTAACCCAAAAGCTGGTGTTACTGTTCCTGCTGGTGTTGATCCGGGGTCCAAACCTCCTGGTGGAGAAGGCGGTGCATCAACCGAGGAGATGTTGAGAGCGATCCTTCAGAAGGTGGAGGAAGGGAGCAAGAGATTGTCATCCTTGGAGTATGATGTGAAGGAGTTGCATAAGAAGGGTGATCAACGTGATCAAGAGCTCCAGAAGATGAACGTTGAGTGGACTAGAACTCAACAAGAGAACAATCGAAGGTTCACCTCTTTAGAGCTCCAGATGAGCCAGATTGCAAAATCAGTGAATAGAATGCCGGAGGGGAACTCAAAAGAGCAGTGCAAGGCGATCCAGCTGAGAAGTGGAACCAACTACGAAGGTCCCCAAATGCCTGCTGATTCTGAGACACCCCAAGAAGAGATTGAGCCTAAAGGAGATGAAGTTGAGAAGGGGAGTGAAAGTGAAGGGATTGAGAAGCATGAAGATATGGATGAGTCCCAGAAGGGGAAGGAAAGTAAGGAGGGTGAGAGAGTTCCTAAGTGGAAGAAGGCAAAGGAAGCAAGGGAGAAAGTGAAAGAAACAGAAAGAGATGAATGGGGGGTACCCAAATCTGTGATACCCGTCCCATATCCACAACGCTTCATGAAAAAGAAGCTTGATGAGAAATTCGCTAAGTTCCTTGATGTTTTTAAACAATTGCATATTAATATTCCTTTTTATGATGCTTTGGAACAGATGCCGCACTATGCGAAGTTTTTGAAGGACTTGATCGCGAAAAGACGGCGAGTGGATGAGCCGAAGTTGGTGCAGCTGAACCACGAGGTGAGTGCATTAGTGCACAAGGCGCTTCCACCGAAGCTGAAGGATCCCGGGAGCTTCACGATCCTATGTGACATTGGGAACGGGATCAAGAAGGGAGCGTTGTGCGACCTTGGGGCGAGCATCAATCTCATGCCCTTGTCGCTGTTCAAGAAGTTGGAAGGTGGTGAACTTCAACCCACAATGATGACGCTTCAACTAGCCGACCGGTCTATTACTCGACCTCAAGGTGTTGTTGAAGACGTCCTAGTGAGAGTTGGAGATCACATTTTTCCAGCCGACTTTGTAGTGCTAGAAATGGAGGAAGATGAGCACGTGCCCTTGATCTTGGGAAGACCGTTCTTAGCTACGGCGGGGATGGTGCTAGATGTGGCAAATGGGAAGATCACATTGAAGGTTGATGATCAAGAAGTGAAGATCTCCCTATATGAAGCCATGAAGCACCCGAGGGAGGATGAGAGCTTGTATTGCATGGATGCAATTGATCCTAGTGTTGAAGACACACCTCATATCCCTAACTCTTCTCATATTCATGAATTTTATAATTCTTCACTTGATTATTTAACCCATGAGCGTTATGATCTTGATTATTTTGATAGGGATAAAGTGAAGAAGTTGAAGGATGAAGAGGTGAAGAAAGTGGACGTGGTCCAGTTAGAAGGGAAAGGAGGAGTTAAGAAGAAAAAGTCCAAACTCAAGAAATTGTTTAGTAAGACTCCTCCAGATAGAGGGAAGAAGGAGTTGAGACTCATAACACTTGGGGATGAGAAGAGAGCAAAGGGGCTCATGATGGAGGGGCATCAAGGAAAGGAGTTCAAACACCACTCTTATGAGAGTAAGGGAGGTAAATTTGAGTATGATGTCCCATAAGCTCCTTTGAGCTTGGTCCGGCATGAGGACCTTAAAAATAGCGCTGAATGGGAGGCAACCCATTTTTATTTGCTTTTGAGTGTTTTTTAGTTATTTTCCTTTTATGTTACTAGGATGTTGTTGAGTCGTATGTTTAACCTCGTACTTGAGAGTTTTATTTTGTAGGCTTGTCTCTAAAGGAGTAAAGGTATCATGGAGTTATTTAGATTGAAGGAACCAACTTGAGACAAGGGAGTGTGCAAAGCTATTGAGAGAAACTGAATTGTTCGGTTGAGGTAACCCACAACCCCAAACTTAGACCTCTAGCAAGGTCGAAGTTTGGGGGGGTGGAGTTTTTTTTATATGTTTTCTTGTTACATTGCACCGGAGCACCCCTTATCTTTGAGTTGAGTTAGTTATTTGGTGCCTTGAGATGCTCCTTGGGCTATTATTAATTTGTTTTGTTACTCAATATTTTATGCCTATCCATCACCTTATGCTTGTTGATTGCTATCTTTGAGTATGATTTGATGAGTAGGGTGAATTGTGAGGCTGAGTTAGAAATTCTTTTGTGTGAGTGTTTGAGTTTGAGCTGAGTTGAGAAAGAACTTGTATGCTTGTAAATTTTTCTTTTGAGTACTTGTATGACAAGAGTGAGAATTCACTAGGACTAGCATGGATGTGAAAGCTGTGAGATTTGAGTCTTATGAGATTTAAATGCATAAATTGATCTCTTTGTTTGTGAGTGGATCGTTACCTTAGAGGATGCTAGAACTTGCATGTGCTCTTGCTTCTTGATTGTGTCTAGTTTGATATGCCGAATGTGATCTTAGGCCATCTTTGATTTAATTGAGTCACTTAGCCAAAAATTTCCTTACCAATGACATTGAATCCCTTGTTAGCCCCTTTGAGCCTAGAGCCTATTTTATTTGCTAGCACATATGAACACTATTCCAATTCCTAAGCCTTTTTGTCCCAATTTGAGTGGAGAATAGGAAAGTGTGAATATGAAGGGAGTGAATTGAGTTGAAAAAGGAAAAGGTTTTTTGTTGAGTGAATATGAGAAGAAGGAGTGATGAGATTTGAGTTGTGGGAAAGAACAAAAAATTTGAGAATGAGCAAAAGAAAAAATGAGCTCATGTGTTTGTGTGAAAAAAAAAAATGAAGTGATTGAAAAAAAAAAAAAGTGAAAAGAGTTAGAAAAAATTGAAGTGTTGAGAGAATTGAAAGCGAAAGTGTATTGATTGAATACGTTTGAAGTAGTTCGTTCTTAATCTCGAAGTACCGAAGTTTTGAATTTCTATTCTCCATTCACTTGAGTCACTTTACCCATATTGTTATCCCACCTGTCCAAAGAGCCTACATTACAACCTTGAGAAAAGTCCTTTTTGATTCGGCATTGATTTCTAGAGTATGGTCGGAGGTGAGAGTGCTTACAAGCCTATGGCTGCCAATATGTGTGATTGATTGATTGAGTGAGTCCCTTAAACACTGTTATACACTTGTGAGGGAGTGAAACACACCGTTGAGTGCACATCCATGCTTGATCTTGGTGTTTCTTGTTATTGTTGCATGAGTACGATAAAAGAAAGTGAGTGAGTATACGGGTGATTGATCTTTGAAGCTCGAGTTCAATTACTTGCATGATTTGATTCTTGATTCATTCCTAACAATTTCACTTGACTTATTATTTCGTTGCTTGAGGACAAGCAACATGGTAAGTTTGGGGGGGTTGATTAGGCGTGAAATTGTTATGTTTTGGTGCCCGATTTACTCATGTTTTGAGTGTTTTCGATGAGTGCTTGGAGTCAAATGAGTATCATTTTTATAAAATTATTAATTTGTCTCTTTGGTTTTCATAGATGGATAGAGGGCGAAAAGAGGAGTTCGTAGGACTTTGAATCGGCCAAAACGGACTCCCGGTTGAGGAGATATGAAGATTTTACGAACGAGTGCACAGCAGCCAGCGCTCGAGCGATTTGCTCGAGCGCCGGCGCTCGAGCGAATCACTCGAGCGGCCAAAAACTTACAGAACAGTTTTGGCGCTCGAGCGAATCACTCGAGCGCCACCGCTCGAGCGTTTTGCTCGAGCGCGCACGTATTTTCGCCTCCGGATGCGTATTTTCGGCCCATTAACTCCCGTTTCGACCCGGTGCCTATATATACCTCTTCCAAACACGTTTTGAAGGATCCCCGACTTTAGAAATCACTTTAGACTTAGTTTTTGGAGAGGAAGGAGACGAGCAAGCTTTACTTTTACGTTGTTGAGGTTTTTCATACGAATTCTTAATTTCTTTTCGTTTCTTAGTTTCTTTTCATTAGCTTGATTACTTTAAACGTTTTAAACTTCGTTTTAGTTAATTAAATTTCAGTTCTTAGAATTATTTTATTTTAAAACCCTAGTTCATGTTTCTTATTTTCTTCGTTCAATTCATTATGTTTTTGTTCGTTGTTTCTTCTATTGCTTTTATTTTTGTTATAACCATGTCCGGCTAAAACCCTTGCATGCTTGGGTTAGGATGAACTCGTAGAAGTAGGATGTGGGTACGTAATTAAGGTAATTGGTGACGTTAGTTTTAATTCTCTTAATTAATGAATTCATATAATTAATCTTAACTCTACCTTTGAATTTCGTACGAAAGTGTTAGAGAGAGGACGACCGCATCACTCAATAACAATTAGTAGTCTTAACGAGAGGGTTTAGGAAAGGTTAATTCATCTACCGGTTTAGCGAAGGAGGACGACCGCATCACCTTAGTTAAATTAAGGTCTCATTAATTAAGCGCTATCTAGTAACTTGTTAGTGGATTAGTGAAGTCGATTGCTAGGATAAAGTATTAGGGTGAGAAATCTTGAGCTTTCATTCTACGATCTTTTACTTAGGTTAATTCTTGTGTGTCACGATTACTTTGATTATGTACCTGCTCCGTTAGTATACGTGGGGATTCCTATCCTGAGCATCACCATCTCTCATTAGAAAACAACCCGTAGTTAATTCGTTCTTTTTCATTCTTTAGTTTACTTAGTTTAATTCAGTCTTTTAATTATTTTTTCAAAAACCAAAAAACATTACACTCATATTAACTACGACGCGTAGATCTTCAGGGATCTATTCGCATATACACCATCCCTTGGGTTCGATAATACTTGGTCCCTATACTTGCCCATACTACAGTGAACCCGTACTCTTGCGGGGTAGCTACTAGTAGAAAGCTAGTATAATCGCTTCAAGTCAATGTGTAATATTAACATTGTCTCTTATAAACAAATTATAATATTTATTACGCTTAATTTATTAAAAATACACTTTAATATAGATAAATTGTAAAATTATAGACGTGCATCGCACGAGTTTAGTTACTAGTTCATATTAAGGACCCACCGGTAGACATAAACTTATATACCCACCAATAATGTAGTGTATGTGTCACTATCACATTATCTGTCACATATAAATTTTTGGACACATAATTAATTTGATATAGATATATTTTAAATTAAAAGCACCTGACTTTGCCATTTAAAAAATATTTATATTATATAAAATTAAAATTAAGATTTTCTCTAAATTTAGAAGAAGAACCGCAGATGCCGTCGAGACGGGTAGGCGGGAAAATGTCCCAAGCCAACCCACTTGGTGGCCTTTTCTTTCCTTTCTTTTCTTTTTTTTTTCTTTTTTTTTTTAAGAAAAAAAAGGTAATTTAATTAAAAAATTAATATATAAAATTCATACATCGAATATAATCAAACCAGTTATATTGATAATTATCAGTATAAAAATATAAAAATGAAATCTACTTTACAAATAAAATTCATTATTCATTTATCAAAAAAATAATTTTCGATAAATTGAAATTCATAATATATTAATCAATTTTGGATTCGAATCACCAAAACCCAAAATTTCAGGAATATAACCCGAACTGATTAGATAATTTTTTCGGATTCAGTTTGGGTAAAAAAAACCCGAAACCCAATCCTCACCCTTATCCCAACTAATAAAATACTTAAAACTAAAATTTGGACGAATATTGGGGTTATATTCTGACTAAATAAAAGAAGATGATAATATTTGATGGTATAAATATCTTAAATTTTCGATATTATTTCGTCCCGTATGAGTCGGAACAATCAAACATTTTTTCTAAGTATAACGAAACTCGAGTTTTTAATTAATATTGTTGGGATGTCTTGAACCCCCTACGTTGAGCTAGTCGGGGTTCTCGTTGTATGTTATGTTTGGAGTTTTTGACCTGTTTTCGAGGCCCAATTTGTTAGGGGTCATTCTGTACTTTGAAAATGTCGAGATCTCACAATAATATACTGATTCTCTCTTCTGACCATGGACGTAGCCAACACAATATTGGTGAACCACGTAAATCTGTAATAGTTTCCTTTTACGTTTATAATTCTTTGTTGCATATAGGTATAACGCTTAAACTAGGGCTAAGGGCTTGTTTTGAATTCATGTTTGCACGAAGAGTATCATTTATATTTAAAGTTGTTGAGATCCAATTTTTTTAAATAAAAGCTTTTTCCAAGTTGCAATTGGGGTTCAAATGGGCCAACTTGCAGAGCACGGGGTAACGGGCCATTCAGCTGGAGGTGTCTGCAATTAGAGATTTTAATTAATACACTTTTTAAAAGAATGTTTCGAGAAAAATTTGAAAAATTAATAATTTTTCGATTTTTTTTTTCTTTCTAAAATTGTCAAAAATTTCAAATATTTTTTTCAATTTTTTTTAGAGAAGTGTACTAATAAAAGGAGGGTTTGTATTTAACATGGACCACAGGTGAATTCTATATTTCAACCGAAATCAAGACGATATTTTTCCAATGACCACGGTTATTTGCACTAGCCTCTATGTTAAATACACTACTTTTTATTTTGAAAATTTGCAACATTTTCGGAAAAAAGTTTCTAAAATAAACAAAAAGTTTGAATTTTTTTCCGAAATATCATTTCATTATGTTCGAAAAAATGAAAAAAAAAAATCGAACAAAAAATAGAGTATTTATCTGGTTAGTGTCTTTAACACAGAGGCTAGTGGTTATTTGCCTTTTCCAATATAGATATGGTAGAATAGTACGTGGTACAAGTTCCAAAGCCACACATGATAGCTTTTTGCATGAGATGCTTTTTATGATTTTTTTCAAGATTACACAATGGGTCCGGCTAAATAACCCTCCATCATAGGGAGATACACCTCCCAAGAAGAAAAGAATTTATAAAAATCCTAAACTACCCTTGTATCATTAGATTTAGAAGAAACACCTCCCATCTTTTAACACTAAATATTGATACCAACAAGAGACGACATCGTCGGCATCGTCCGCACATCACTGCGCCCACCTGCTATCTTCCAGAATTTTTTTTTTTTAAGAAACCCTATACAAACTAAACACTGGATACCCTAGTTAAATGTATAAATCAAATAAAAGAATATCAATTATATATTTTCCATTTAGATTTTGACAGAACAAAAAAATTTGAAATGAAAAATGGTTAAAAACTTTGATTCTAACAGCTTCTCCATTATTTAAAAAAAAAAAATAACTCTCAAATGAATCTAAAGAAAAGGAAGAAGATAATAAAAAATCAACCTTTATAATTTATAATTTTTTGTTGTTCCTAAAATTAAGTTGGGGAGGAAGACGCACAGTGTGTCGGCGCTATGTGAAGGCGACGGTGGTGCCTACCATTGCATGGTCGGCGGCGCCACGTGATGATGCGATGGTCGGCGGCGCTAGATGACGGTGGTGGTGGGATGGTCGGCGGTACCGTATGGGGGCGGTGGTCGGGGCTCTACTATGGAAGAGGCGCAGTCTCGTGAAGAAAAAGTAAAAGAAATAATTTAGGTTTCTTTTAAGAGAAGGGTATAATGGATATTTGATAATGAATGGAGGTGTATATCCAATTAATGGAGGAGTATACAGCTGGACCCTTACACAATTCATAAATGACTATGGGCTTGTTTGTTTTCAGCTTACGAAGTCCGGATGGGGGTTGGGCCTCCCCCCGTCCCGGCCATTTTTCGGATTTGCACATTTCATCCCCCATCCAAATACACATTCATCCCTATTATACACCTTACACCCCTATTTTCACATAACTCAATATCTATCAAATCAACTTTATCTTTTCACATTAAATATATATTTTATTAATTTCTATCTTCTACTTTATAATACACCATCAATTAAATTAGTATAATATTTATTTTAAATTGTTTACAAAAAAATCCAATAAAAACATATTAATATTAAATATCCATGAAATTAATTGTTATTTTCATTAATTATGCCTATCATATAAATAAATGCATCTTATAAAAAAATTGTATTGAATATCTATCCATTAATAAAACAATGGTTATTTATTTTATTTTATAATTCATTATTAGACACAAAATTTAAAAATGAATAAAAATAATATTATGAATCTTTAAAAAAAAGAATAAAAATGATATTATAAATCTTTCTAAGACGGCAGACAAGTTAAAATGATTTTATAATTCATTATGAATCTTTTATTAATTCAATTGTTTTGTGTTTTAATTCAATTCAATAATATAATATAATTAAATAATTATATAATTATACATAATAATATTAATTATTTTATATTACAATTGAACACAATTATTCAATCATTGCCTCTTTAATAAATAATAATATAATAATACATCATCATTATTGATTTGATATAAAGCCCCATCCACCCCTACTACATCCAACCCAAAACAAACAAAGGATTACTATTCACAGGATTTCGCTCATCCACTTTTTTTCCCCATCCGGATTTCCCCCATCCACCTCAAGACGAAAACAAACGTGACCTATATGTATCAAATCCTTTTTCTTTTCTCTCGTCTTCTCAAATTTGAGACATATTACAAGAGATTGATTTTTTGGACAGAAATATTACAAGAGAGAAATTAATATATACTCCCGAGGGAATTTGCACCCCTTGGTTACACGCGGATTAACAAAAGTGATAAACTAATGGTATATGAGTAAATATGTGTATATTTATGTGAGTGTGCACGCAAATCGATGTTTCCTTTTTAGGTAGTGTGCAAATTCGTTTGAGACACCCCAATAAGAACAATGTGCAAATTCGTTTGGGACGGAGGGAGCATTCTATATTACAAAATAGGTAGAGTTACTCTTTGTGAAATTTGTACATTATCTATAATTGATATTATATATTTATTCAGCGATACTATTACTTTTATAAACTTATACTCATAATATTCTACATTGTGATATTAATTTATAAATATAGTGGTATTACTAAATGAATGTTATGATATTACTGAATGAATGCTATAATAGTATAAATTTTATAATATAAATAAGTTTTGTATAAGAGTTTGTAATTATAATTATCGTAATTATCGATGACTACATAGATTATAATTAACTTGAAGTAGACTGGCAATGTACACATTGATATGAAATTGTCTGTTTAGGGCTTAATGCACATCGACACATTAATTTATTTTTAGATAGCCCCTAAAAGACCTCATACCAATTGAGATATAGTTCATTCTTATAAATCTCGTGATCATCCCTTATGAATCTAATGTGAGATATTGCTTGACAAAAAAAATCCTCATCAAACAAAGAACACACCGAGCCCCCCCTTGAACAACCCCGCTTCATCTAGGTAAATCATTAGTCCACAGAGATCTCGTCATTTCACCAGACTCACATTTTTTTCGTTTGAAATCAGGAAGCTCCTCCATTTCGATTTGTCTGAAACCATGATTTTGATACAATTGTTATGACTTAGACCATGGATGGACTACAATCTATACATTGATATGATATTTGTCATCTTTGGATCAAATCAACATGTATTTATTTTTTGACATCTCCCAAAAAGTAGCATTCTTATAAACCTAAAAATCCTCCTTTTGAATTTGATATGAGATATTGCTGGACACTAATAATAAATAATTTTTATACTGAAATCTACAAATGCATTTGTATTCAATAAATTGGTTGAACCATTATTTTAACCATGTGTTTCAATTCTTGATGTCTATGAGAAGTGGACTCAGCATAAATAGGGCGTGTGTACATAAGATTTGAACAACAACAGTGGAGAGACCCACGAGAGCATGTATAAGAGTGAAATTGATTTATACATGAATTATTGAAAGATATTAGTTGTTTTCACTAAAGAGTACTCGTTATTTACACCGAAGAGTCTTAGTTTGTTTTCAGTAAACAACTAATATTTTTTAGTAAAAAAATTAATATTTTTAAGTGAAAATAACTAATACTCTTTAATGAAAATAACTAATATCAATCAATGATTTATGTATGAACTATTTTCATTCTATATTTTATTGATTCATGATTGCGAACTCAATAGAATCGTTTTTTTCCCCTTAATAAAGAGGTGTCTAACAACATTATAAAAGGATGTTTCAAAGAGTAAAGTTATAAAAAAGAAAATCATCTTTAACATATGAAATAATCTTCAACATTGTAAATACAAAAATCTAAAAGAAGAAAACGATTTAAAAAGGAATATGTATGGGATATGTTTTCACATGTTGAAGTAAAATAGTGAAAGAATAAAAGGTGAAGAAAGAGACAGATTTAACTATGGGAAACAGTTGTCAATAATGTCTAAAAAGGTTGACTATTGTTGACACTCTCAACACCACTATTCCACATTGATTTGTGGTGTGTTGGAACTTTTCCCCCAGATATGACTAAAGCTTAAGTTTTATTCCATTTTCGGCACTTTTCACTTTAACTAATTTAATGCCCTCGATTCTATTTTTATCATCATCAATACGCCAATGATTTCAAACAAATTGCCAACTTAATTTCCTACTTATGATCCTAGTAGCATCTTTGCGCGATGATCATTCTAAAACGTGACAATAATACTCATAATTCTTTTCTTTTTAAATTACACAGTGCTGCTTAACACAGGAGAAAAATTATGATCTCTTTATGCATATATATCACATGACTCGCATATCTTCATTCATCTGTTTTCCATTTGCATTATTGTATGAGTTGGTATTGGTGTAAATCAATTCTAATCAACCTATTTTGTAATTCATATTTTTTTCTCTTTCACACTTTTTTTTTCCTCATTCCATAATATCTTTCACACTCTTAAAATTAAAATTCACCCTTAAAATATTTTTAATTTTACACAAATGTCACTAATTTTTAATACATTCAAGCACACAATCTAACTCATTTTTTTATTTTATATATAAAAGTTTACGAAATTATCCCTCAAATTTGCTCATTCTTTCATTTTCATTTTATGGGACGAAAGAAGTAATTTAAAGTAAAATAACTAATATTAGTATATTTTAATGAAACAATTAATATCTTTTAATTATATGATAAACTAATTTGATTTTGCTTATTTATACTAGTACTGGGCATATGCTTCCTCCACCCTCTCAATTTTCCCAACAAGAATCTCTCCCTCTCTCTCTCTCCTCACACCAAAAGACACATTTGTGGGTGCTAAACTCCTGTGTATCGACAAAACAATGAGGTTTCTGGCATTATTTGTTGTTTTCTTCCTAATCACCACCAGAAACTTGGCATCTCAACAACCAGGTAAAACATTCTAACACATCCCATCATCATTTTCTTGTTAGTTCAATTAAATTATAATTAAGTCTAGTGGCATCTATGTAATGTTTATGTGCAGGGGAAGCAAATGTAAACATCAAGAGCAGCATCAACAAATCCGTTGTAGAAATCACTGCTTCCTCTTTCACCGTAATTAATTTCATCTTCATTCTCTTCTAATTACTCACACTCACATCATTTACTTGTTATATTAATTTGTGGGACGATTTGATTAAATACAGAATGAGGAGGTTTGTGGGGATGGAGAGGAAGAGTGCTTAAAGAGGAGGATTCTTGCAGACGCCCACCTTGATTACATATACACTCAGAACCACCAACCTTGAACATCACAGGCATGGAATAAATAAATAAATACATACAAATAAATGCTTAATTTGTGTCGGTTTGTTTAATTAAGTCAATTTTCTACTCTCGGAGTGGTAATCTTTTTGAGACATGTGTTCGGTCTGGATATTAGCGCACCTTTCTGTCTTCTATTCTCAACTACAAAATGTTCGCCACATTTTATTGTTAAAAATAAATGAGTGAGAATTGTTATATATGCAATTTTTAGGGTGAACTACTGAAATTTTATGCCACTATATGCTATCAATAAAAACTATTACTACATGTTTTGGCTGATTCTATAGCATTTTATAGTGTAAAACGTAATAATATCATTGAATTCATATAATAGTATCAGTTTCATACTTATGCTCTTTTGTATAATAAGAGTAGTTTATGATGTATATATTTAATTATGGGAATGTGATTAACTGCTTATAATTATGGGGATGTGATTGAGCTGGTTCGAGTCAAAAGTTTGGAATAGGCAGATTAAGAACTTTGACTCCAAATTAATTGAGTTGAGCATGAGTCAACTCATACACTCGTAAGTTTTGTCAAACTTTGAGTATTTTATTATTTTATTTTAATGTTAAAGTGTGTAATGAAATTGAGAATTATCAAGATTTGAGGAGATAAGTTGTACGTTGATTATCATCAATTAATGCAACACATATTGTACGAATTTTTTAATGGAAAATTCTAAAGTAGGGATTGATTGCTAATAAATGATAAATTGAGGCGAGTCTACTCAATAACTTATCGGAACCGAATTTTTCGTTGAAAGTGCAGGTCTCTTTTAAATTCGAGTTTACAATTTTTTTTTTCCCGAATATTACTGTAGAATGTACAAAGTGTAAGTATTGTGCAAACAAAATGTTTGATTGTTTTATTACAAAATCACATTAAAAATAAAAATTCACATTAAAAATAAAAGTTCACATAAATCAGAATTCTCAAATTTATTTTATTTTTGTCATTAAAATAGAGAACACAAGCTCGCGTTTCAACTCTGACTTGATTACATTCTACTTTGACAAACAAATCTAAATAAATTGAGTCATTCGTGAGCTATTTGAAATGGACAATGCTAAACATCCAGATTCTGGACATCCAGAAAGGGTATATTGGTCATTTTAGGACATGAAAAGTCCAAATCTACCCTTACTTTAATTTTTGGCGCCAAAATGAAAAATTTCAGATTTTGAATGAATTTGAATTTGAAAATTTGAAAAGATTTGCCAATTAAAAAAATATTTTTTATGTTTTCAAGACAATGATTACCTTCACCTTTTTATAAATTTGTCTTTATTCACTCTATACATACAACCATAATATTATACATACATAACACATAACCCTAATATTATAGATAAAATTGGTGGTAGTTTTCTTCTCCATTCTTCCTACAAAAAATCGGTGCTAGCTTAATTTCATGCTAAAAAAATGTCGAAAAAATTTTATGTTGTTTACAAAGGGGTTCGAGTTGGCATATACGATAGTTGGCACGAATGTGCTCAACATGTTTTAGGTTTCAAAGGTAGTTTGTATCGATCTTTCAAAACGGAAGAAGAAGCTATCAATTCATATAATTCGTATTTCCGACGTTATATCGCCGGAAATGGAGATGAAGACGATGATATTATCAATTCTTATTCGGAGGAGATTTCGAAAAGGGAAGAGGCCTCAAGTAACCTTCAAGGTGTTGAAGGAAATCCGATTCAAGGTGGACCATCCTTTGCCAAAATGCTATTTTTCGGAGTTGTTTCGGGTTTTTTTGGTGGGGTTGCAAGTTTGATGTTTAAGTGTTTTTTTTTCAATTGTAATGAGTAAGTTAGGATTTTAAGTTCATTTTGTAATGTTTGATTTTTAAGTTAATGAAATTTGTGTTCTTGTTCTTGTTCAATTAAGTTAATTTAATTTGTGTTCTTGTTCAATTAAGTTAATGAAATTTGTGTGTTTATCTCCAAATTTTTTATGTGTTCTTGTTCAATTAATTTTTTTTTCGAAATGTGGAAATGTGGAAATATTTTTTAATTTTTCCAATTCAAATATTTGAAAATCATAATCGAATTACAATTTATTTTTCCAATTTAAAATTTCGAATCAAACATGTGTTCGAAAATTACAATTTTTTCCAATTAAATTTTTGGAATTACAAACAAATAATTGTTCGAAAATTACAATATCTTTTTCCAGTTTGATTTTTTATTTTTCCAGTTTGATTTTTTTTCCATTTTGAAATGCAATCGAAATTTAGTATTAATTTCAGTTTTTACTCTATAACTTAGAATTAATTTCAATTTTTTCTTGATTTTTGTTCGAATTGTTCGAAATGTTCGAATTATTCCAAATGTTCTAATTTTTTTTCTAGATCGAAATGTTCTAATGTTTGTTTACACTTGGAAAATATATTTTACACTTCGAAAAAAATATTTACCATTCGAAAATCTTCGAATTTTTTTCCAGGTTAATGTTCTAATTTTTGTTTAATGTTTAACTTGATTTCTATAACTTAGAATTAATTTCAGTTTTTTTTTTCTAGTTTAGTGTTTAATGTTAAATCGAAATGCAATGTGTTTAGTGTTCAATCAAATGCAATACACACACAAGAAAAAAAAAATGCAATCAAGTTTAAAATATTACACACATCAATTAATCATAGAGGAATATAAATTTTATAGCATGATGGGGAAAATTGTTTGGCATACTAACCAAACTTAACAACAAAAACCGAAAAAGAAAAACAAGAAAAAAAAGGTGAAGAACCTAACATGCATGTCACCAAAAGACCAACTTAGACTCCAACCTAAATACTACCAAAGCTGTCATCGGAATCCTCTCCCTCGCCACCGTTTCCTCCATTTCTCACGTCACCACCTACAGCTTGAGTACTTGAGTCGGAAAGAGCGGTCGTTGGTGCATTATTGTCCTTCATCGCATCAAGAAATGCATCATAGACCTTGTTTAGAGGGCGTGGCTCAAGTATCAAGGTGCTCAAGATATCCACCGAATGGCCATGCTTGAACAACCGGTGCATCAACTTTTTCACCTCAGCTTTGAGCTCTTCGTGTTGTTGCTTGGTGTAGTCGAACATGGCCAAGGCGCTCCTAGGAGATGGAGGAACCCGTGGGCTAGAGGTTGCCTTGCTCTTTGGAGTGGAAGTCATTCTTAGTGATGAATATATGAAGATGGAATTGAAATGTGAGGTTTTGCTAATGACATGAGTGATTTATATAGGTGTATGTGAGACCTTTTGTATCCCACTCTTGTATAGGGCAATGTGTACTCCCATCATAGTGTAGCCCTATATATGTTAGGTCTATAGCAATTTAAACACACCACAATTTTTAATTATATTTTTTTGATATATATTTAATTTAATTTATTTGTCCTAATTAATTAGTGTTACTTTCATAATTAATATACCTAAGTTTAACAAGAGTATTATTATTATAGTGTTGAAAAAAATTTGAGATTAAAAAAAATGGATTCCATACAATTAGGGTTCCGAAAAATAAGATTAACAGGAGTATTATTACTAGTGTTGAATATATTAGCTTAAGTGTACTCGAATTAAAAAAAAAAGATTAAAACATAACACTCCCTTGTTTATTACGGTTTTGTTACTATTCATCTCATAAGAGTATTTACTTTTTATGTTTAGTAATATTTAGTACCATTATTTAATAAATATTAAGTAACAACATTTAGTATCATTATTTAATATATTAATTAACAATATTTTAGTATTATTATTTAATATATTAAGTAACATTGTGTTTATTAATTGTTAGTAACATTATTTGTACATGATTGAGTAACATTATGTTTAATTCGAAATTTTTGGTATGATTTTTTTAATTAGCATTATGTTTAGTAACAAAAAAGTGGTGAATGGCAAAAAAAACATACTAATTCATTCCATTAAAATGGTAGATGGTACAAAACGAAATGCAAGGATAGATGACAACAAAACTAAAGAAAATCCTAACGAGCTTTTTTTCCAAACAATTTCTCAAAGTGGCCATAGAATGCAACGTCATGCACTCTCTCCTTCTCTTTGGCTTCAAGGAGAAGTTTTACAACCTTAGCATTTTCCGATTCGTCCACCACCATGAGATCCACCTCCAATTCTTTCACCTTCCTCATGAGAATGTGCTTTTGATCAAGCATGGAGTACAACTTGGATGTCTCAATTCTAAGCACACTTTTATCCTCCTAAGTAAAAAAAGGTAAAAAAAAAAAAAAAAAAAAATTAGATATACAATAAAAATTAAAATTAAAATAGTGAAAGATTCAACACAAGGACGCAACAAGTTTGTACCTCATGTTTTGCCTCCATGGAGGCAAGCTTCTTGTTGAATTCGGTAAGAATTTCGAGGAAAGACATGAACTTGTCCATATTTAGATGAATAGAAGGGTGGATGTGGATGAGAGAAAGTATTGTGACAAGAAACCCTAATATACTACACAATTTATAGTGGTTTAAGGCTTGTTAGGTGGTAAGTGTACAACTTTCTAGAAGAATGTGGAATTAAGATTTAGGTGAGAGTGCTTTTTACTAACAAGAACTAATATTACCAAATAGTATTAGTAATACTAGCAAACACATAATTATGTGAGAATGCTTTTAATAATATTTTTATTCATAAATATTAATTTATTAAGAATTAAATTCGGTGATAACAATAGTATTACAAATATGCATAAAAATTAATTTATTAAAAATTAAATAAATACTAGTATTACTAATATTCATCGATAGTGTTACCAATAGTGATGTATAGTAATATAATTATTATTAATTAGAAGTTATGAGTCTACTCTCTATTAATTCTCAATAAGTAATTAGAAGACATATATTATGTGAGAGTGCTTTTATTAATACTTTTATTCATAAAAATTAATTTATTAGAAATGAAATTAAGTGATAACAATTTAATTTTATAGCAAAAAATTAATACTAACACACATTATTAGTAACACTAGCAATGGTAAGGGTTTAGGGTTGAGGGTTTAGGGTTGAGGGTAATATTAGTATTACAAATACACATTGATAGTGTTACCGATAGTGATGGTAAGTAATACAATTATTATTTTCACACATTTTAATCATTTGAATTATATTTAATTCTTAACAATTAGAAGACATTTCGAATAATTGTTACAAAATCTCCCATATATGATATAATTTTTATAAATTAGAAGATATTTCGAAATAATTGATGTAAAGTAATACAATAGTGACGGTAAGTAATACAATTATTGTTTTCTAACATTACGAGTCCACTCTCGATCAAATCTCAACAATTTCCATTTTTATCATTCAAATTAGGGCTTACGGTAAGGATTTTCCATGAGTGATTAGAGTTTAGGGTGTTATTATCGAGTCTCTAGTAGTAATACCAATTTTTTTTATTAATTAGAAGATATATATTATGTGAGAGTGCTTTTACTAATACTTTTATTCATAAAAATTAATTTATTAGAAATTAAATTAAGTGATAACAATTTAATTTTATAGCAAAAAACTAATACTAACACACATTATTAGTAACACTAGCAAGGGTAAGGGTTTAGGGTTGAGGGTTTAGGGTTGAGGGTTTAGGGTTGAGGGTAGTATTAGTATTACAAATACACATTGATAGTGTTACCAATAGTGATGGTAAGTAATACAATTATTATTTTAACACATTTTAATCATTCGAATTATATTTAATTCTTAACAATTAGAAGACATTTCGAAATAATTGTTACAAAATCTCCCATATATGATATAATTTTTATAAATTAGAAGATATTTCGAAATAATTGATGTAAAGTAATACAATAGTGACGGTAAGTAATACAATTATTGTTTTCTAACATTACGAGTCCACTCTCGATCAAATCTCAACAATTTCCATTTTTATCATTCGAATTAGGGCTTACGGTAAGGATTTTCCATGAGTGATTAGAGTTTAGGGTGTTATTATCGAGTCTCTAGTAGTAATACCAATTTTTTTTTTATTAATTAGAAGACATATATTATGTGAGAGTGCTTTTACTAATACTTTTATTCATAAAAATTAATTTATTAGAAATTAAATTAAGTGATAACAATTTAATTTTATAGCAAAAAACTAATACTAACACACATTATTAGTAACACTAGCAAGGGTAAGGGTTTAGGGTTGAGGGTTTAGGGTTGAGGGTTTAGGGTTGAGGGTAGTATTAGTATTACAAATACACATTGATAGTGTTACCAATAGTGATGGTAAGTAATACAATTATTATTTTAACACATTTTAATCATTCGAATTATATTTAATTCTTAACAATTAGAAGACATTTCGAAATAATTGTTACAAAATCTCCCATATATGATATAATTTTTATAAATTAGAAGATATTTCGAAATAATTGATGTAAAGTAATACAATAGTGACGGTAAGTAATACAATTATTGTTTTCTAACATTACGAGTCCACTCTCGATCAAATCTCAAATTAGCGTTATGATTTTGGCTACTACTCCCTTGTAAAATGTCTTGTCGAATTAGGTGTGTATTTTTTTAATTAAAAATTGAATTAAAATATCTATTAATATATGAATAAAGAACATCTTAGTTAACAGTGTAATGTAATCTTCAAAAGTTATCATAAAGTTTGATAAATTTAATTATTCAATAAGTTGTAACAAAGTTTGATAAATATAATTATTCAATAGTTAACTTGAGAAATATAATTATTCAATAGTTAACTTGATAAATTTAATTATTCAATAAGTTATAGTAAAGTTTGATAAATATAATTATTCAATAGTTAACTTGAGAAATATAATTATTTACTAGTTTACTTGATAAATATAGTTATTCAATGAGTTATAATAATGTTATGAGAATTAAGAAATTCTATTTTACTTAATTAACACACAATCAACACATAATCAAACATAAAGTTAATTTAAAACATAACACGCAAATAGTATTTGGTCTTAAGCAACAACTAAAAAGAAAATCAACACTAAACCCTAATAGCTCTAAACTCGACTAAAACATAACACTCCCTTGCGAAATATAAGATGGTTCCTCGTTCAAATCAAACATGAAAGATTCATTGTTCCCTCCCACGTTTGAATTTGGAGCAGCCCTTGCACCTCGAGCCCCCCTTTGGCCACGACCTCTACCCCTTCCGCCTCTACGACCTCTACCACGCACTTCAGCTGCCGACATGTAACGGTTCATTCTCGGTCTTCCTCTAGGGATCGCAACATTCGGATTTAATATTGGTGTATCCGATGCATGCGTAGCTTGTGTACTCTGTGATGCTCCTCCTTCATTATTTGCGGTCGGATTAGGGTTCCAGTAGAGAATTTCATTCTTCATTTCAAGGCATTTTTGCTTAACAAATTCCATCTTCTCCGTGCAACCAAGTGCTCCATCCATGCACTCTTGAAAAAAAATTTCCACCTCCTGAAACTTCTTGTATTCTTCTGTCATGTGAGGATAGCCTCCTGCAAAAACAATACTCGAGTGTGGTCGATACACATCTTTTCTCCACCTCTGTAGCACGTATCTCTCGTGCACTGTCTCAATATTATTCTGAGCCAACACCTTCATTATGTGACAACATAAAATCCCCTTGAACTCAAATTTCCTACAGTTGCAGTTAATATAAGCTCCATTTGGCCTCCACTTAACCGTATACGTGAATTCCTTGAAGAAGAAATTATTCAACTGACTCCTTTCCAAAACCCGATAATTTTCGACTCCAACTACGTTCTCATCATTAGCCGCTTCATCTTCAGTTGGCGGGATAGCATGACAATATATCATGCGTTGGATTTCATCCTGAATGAGCTTGAAAATGGAATGCGTGTACACCTTTTGAAACTGCATCTCCCAACGAAAATGAGTAGAACATTTCACCACCTTGTTCTTGGATTGAAAATCTGCAATATACTCTTTTTGGATCTTATTAGCCATGGCCATGTCGTATTGTTCCATGAATTGTTTAAGAGTGCTCCTCGAGTGAACAAATTCATCGAAATACGCATGCATCCCCTCACTCCGTTGTGTAGAGATCATTCCAGCCCAGAAAGTATGGTGCAAGTACACCGGAACCCACTTTTCCCTTTCGGCGTATAAATCCCTCAACCATGCATTATTTTCCAATCGGTATTTGGTCAAGAACTCAGCCCACTTCGACTCAAATGTTTCAATGGTGATACTGTCATAAACAAGACCTTTAAATTCAACAGTGCACCTGTAAAAATCTCGAACACCTCTAAACTTTTGATGTATTTTGGAGGTTATATGCCATATACAGAATCGATGAATCGTGTTAGGCATCAGTTCCCTTATTGCTATCTTAATTCTCTCACACTGATCAGTGATAATGGCATTAGGGTGAATCCCATTCATGGCTTGCAACCAGTTCGAGAAAAGCCACCTAAACGACGATGCATCTTCATGCGTCACCAAAGCACACCCTAACAAGATTGATTGTCCGTGGTGATTAACCCCAACCATTGATGCAAAAGGCATCTTGTACCTAGTTGCAACAATAAAAATAAGAATTTAATTAATAATTTTCCGTATATGCTATAAATAAACACAAAACAAACTAATAATTTAATTAAAACAACGAACAATATGACACTAATAATTTTCGCAAGTAGCATGTATATTTCGATGTAAAAAAAAAATTGAAGCATGCATATTTCAATAATTTTTCGCAAGTAGTATGCCGATAAAAAAAAATCAAGTAATACCAACAATTTCTTACGTACCTATTGATGAGATAAGTTGTGTCAAAACTAACGACGTCGTGAAACTCTTCGTATGCGGCTCTGCTCCTTGGATTTATCCATAGAACATTGCGTAACCTACCCTCGTCATCGATATCCAACGTGTAATAGAAGTTCCCATCTTTCAATTGTAGTCTTATAAATAATTGTCGAACCGCTTCCGCATCACCTTCTCCAAGCCTCAACCTTCTTCTCTGCTCGACGAAATTACGACAATCTTTCGGAAGACATCCTAAGTTTTGAGGTCCGCCACATTGCACTTCACATAACCGTACATTCTTACACGGCCTTATTCCTGCAATGTCGTTTGCCTCCAATTGCCGCTTCATGTTGATACTCACATGTCTATGCGCTGCCATTAATGGTGAAAATACAGGATCAATTGCATGGTTATGTTTCGTCTCCATCTTCGAAATAATCCAACACCCATTATCAAGCTTTTTAGCATTCAACCTAGCTTTGCAATTTATTTTTTTGGTAATCTTGCGTGCTTTAGAACTTCCGGCCTTGTCACATACAAAAAGGGCATACTTGTAGTCTTCCCCTTCACCCAATTTCTTCGAACATCTTTTGACTACGCTAAAACCCTTTAGTCTAGCGTGCTCTTGATAAGCATCGAATAAGCTATCAAGAGTATCAAACTGCATGTTAGGTTGCACGACGACATTCGTGTCACCTTCTTCAACGTATTCTTCTACTGGATCATCCGACGGAGTTGATTCACCTTCCATTTCATAGCTACCTCCATTGGAAGTACCTTGTGTGTTATTATCTTCTACGGGATTGGATGGCTCTCCATCGTCTTCCCCGAATATCTCACGAAGTCGGTCGGATATTGTGGACATGGTCGATGAGGATGAAGATGAAAGTAAGATAGGAGGATGAAGATGAAAGTATATGAGGATGAAGATGAAGATAAATAAGAAGATAAGTGTAAAAAATGGCTTCAGAGGAGGGGAATTATTTAATTAAATAAAAAAGGACCAAAACTTTAATTAAAATCGAAAACCCTAATTTTGTAAACCCAATTTCTTGATTAAAGGCTTTAATTTGTGTTGTGATGATAATGATTATTTTTTATGAAGATGGTGACTAATAGAGCTAAACTTTAATTTTGAAAAAATGGTTTAAGAGCTAAACATTAAGTTCGAATTTTTTTTATTAAAATTTGAAATAGGGCTAAACCTTAATTTAGAGCTAAATCTTGATTAAAATTTAAAATAGAGTTAAACCTTAATTTAGAGCTAAACCTTGATTATGAAAATTTGTTATTAAACTTTGAAATATGTAGGCTTTATTGTATAATGATGTTATTTTTTCAATTAAATTAAAACAGACTAAATTATAAATAAAATCGAAAATCATAAACCCTAATTTATTTCGAAAATTTGTTATTTATATTTGGAATAGGTAGAGTTTAATGTGTAGTGATGATAATGTTTTAATTAAATTAAAACGGACAAAATTATAAATAAAAAAGAATACATAAACCCTAATTTCTTAATTAAATTTGAAATAGGGATTAATGTGTGTTATGGTAATAATGCTTATTTTCTATACTAGAAGATGATGACAAAAATTAGCATATAATGTGTCATGATAGTTTTTTTATTGGGAAATGAGATATCTTGCATGCCTATATGTAATGATTGCATGCATGTGTTGGAGAGAAAGTGTTTTGGAGGGAAAGTATTTTGGAGGGAAATGATGATATTTTTGGCGCCAAAATGTATCAACCTTGGAGCCAAATTGCATAAGGGTAGTATAGTCATTAAGTTAATTAACCTTAATTAATTAAATTAAAAATGCCGAAAAATGCCATTCTGGACATCCAGATTCTGGAAGTCTATCTTTACCGATTTGAAATTTATTTCGAAAAAAGCTTGACCAAATTTGATATGTTAGGCCCAATAATTGCTGTTGAGCTGTAAGCTCCAGAGTCAACTAGAGATGAACTCGTGAACATGCTCAGAGATAATACTAAGGGCTTGCTTGGTTGGAGGCTTTACATGTAGGGAATAGGAATGCAATGAGAAAATGTTGTTTGGTAGAATACTTTCATTCCTTGCTACAGTGATTTGATATCCAAAAAAATAGGTATCATGATACCTCAACATTTTGGGTGGAATGACTTTCATTCCACCCCAAAAATTGCATAAATTGTTTTTTAATTTATTAACTTGAAATAAAATTAAAAATAAATTATTTTTTATTGTTGAAATGTAAAAATCATTAAGTAATGTTGTTTTCTAATTTTTTTTTTTTAAAAAAAGTTAAAATTGATTCCATTCCTAATAAATATTTTGGCAAAACAAACACAATTTATAGTAATGATAGTCATTCCTATTATCAATCAAACAATACAATTATATGAGCATATTTCATTCCATTCCTCACAACTATCATTATCATTTCTATTCTCATTCCTCGTAATAAACCAAGCATCATTATTCTTTATTCTAAAATAGTTTAATAAGTTTATTTTTTAGTATTATACTTTGTTGTTAGGTTATGGAATTTTAGGTTCCCTTTATTATATTTTTTATTAAATAATTAAGATTAAACTTGAAAGAAAAATTATTTCAAACTAATTGAAATACTTCCATACAGTATTTTTTAATAAAAATATATTTAAAAAAAATAAATTAAAATAATATTATTTTTAAAAAAATCAATAAATTGATTTCATTCCTAAAAAACTTGACAAACCAAACAAAATCAATGACTATAATAGTGATTCCTATATTCAACCAAACAATACAATTTTAAAGAGAATATTCATTCCATTCCTCACTACTATCATTCCCATTCCCATTGTCATTCCTTTCAACAAACCAAACGGCCCCTAAGTTTGTTTCGAACTTTTTAAAGGAAATGAAAATAAAAATTTATTTTTCATTTTCTCTCTTAAATATTATAATGATTACATTACTAGTGTTGTATTCTAATTTTAAAAAATACGGACAAAAAAAATTATTGATTGTGATATGAAGGAATGATTAAGGATGGTGATAATAAAAAGATAGAAAGGTAATCAAATGAGCTAATAATTATCTTATTTGGAAAGAAAAATAGTATTATGAATCATATTTTATTCTCATTAACTACTATAATTATCTTATATTTATCATTGAAGAAATTCCAACCACCTAATTAATAAATATCTTAATTTTTAAAATAAAAGGAAATTAAAAGATTTATTTCCTGAGCTTATGTCTACATATTAAATATGTTGGTTATAATTTATATATCCACATAAAAATGTGTAAATGACACATATGCATGCACAATATAAAAGAATAAAAAATGACCCATATAAAATTGCCTAAAATAATTGTCAATATGATTACAAAATTTACAACAATTTTTTTTATAGTGGTGATTGCCTATCAAATTGCATACAAAAGTTTCTAATTATATAGACGTTTTCATTCTCTACATAGAAAGAAATTTGTCTATGTAATTTTTGTAGGCAAATTGTTTGTGGATAAATTTTTGTAGACAAATTGTTTGTAGGTAATTAATATCTTGAAATTTTATTTCGTAGGCAAATTGTCTGTAGGTTGAGAAATGAATGTACCTACATGATTAAAAAAAATGTAGACAAGTCATATGCAATTTCACTATGAAATTTTTTTATAGGAAAATTCCGCATGCAATTCTAATTTCATATAAAACTTTTTATTTTCTTATAATGATATAAGCAATTAAATTAAATAAAGGTGACATTCTATTTATGTGTCATTGTCGTGTTCGTGGTGCACATATAAATTTATGGTCACCATTACCAATAAGAATAAGATATTTTTTGTATAATTTATATAATATTATTAAATATTGGCGTAATTATTGTAAGTAATTTATCGAGAGAAGATATGATGCGAAGTAGACTAACATATTCTTTCAAATCGGGTCGACCCCGACCCGAGCGCTTGAGCAGCGGCCCATGTGACAAAATTAGATAGGCATGGACTATATTGTCATTTAGCGTAATTTGGGTTTCATGAATTCATGGGCTTGAAGTAAAGGCCAATGAGTAAATTATGGACCTTATTGGCCTTCTACATGACTTTTAGATACTTGAAGTTTAAAAACTTATAAATTGAATTTTCTCCCTCCTACTCCGGTTCTAATGATTTTATATCCACCGGAAACACAAATTTATATGCCCACCGTGAGTGTGATAATAATACATAAAAAAATTTAAGTAATCAATTAAAATAATAAAAGGCTCCTATTTATGTGTCATTATAACATTCGCAGTGAACATATAAGTTTGTGCCCACCGGTGGATATATGATAAAATCCGTGCAAACTAACTATCATTTAGTTATAGTTATGGAAAAGAACTTTGCGTGAGGCTGAGTTTAACTCGATTATTTCAAGTATCACTGTTATGCATATTCATTATCATTGTTATGCGTATATACTATTACTGTTTAAAAATAAAATGTTTTGTATTTTTTAAACATTGATAATAAATATACATAATAGTGATAATTTAATATTTAAAAAAGAAAATTTACGTGAACTCAAGTCTACCAGAGAACATCTCATATTTAAGTTCTCTCCAACCAAAATTAGAAGGCACTTGTCTGGACTCACAATTAGTATTACACCATATATTTCTCTTTTAAATTGAGTAAGATATTGTTAATATCAATATTAATATTATATATTTTCAATATATATTATTCTTAACAATGGGTTATACTTATAGATGATATCAAACAAAAGTATTAAATCTAATATAAGTTTATTAAATTTTACACAAATTCATATATGTATTCAAGTACATGACATTCACTTAAATTTTAAATTCAATTTTGACATTTTCAATTAGAAATATATAATAAAAAAAGTTGGTGTAGTGTTGATTACGGCTTAGGTTATTACTGACTACCACTTGGGTTGTGAATCGTGATATTAGTGGTTATTACTTGGAATATTATTTTTTACTGTTTGGAGTATTACTGACTACTGTTTAAAATATATTATTGATTCAAAACACACTGTATATAATGAATTATGACATTATTGTAATTAATTTTTAAAATGGGTGCAGAAAGAAATCACCCTAAATTTAACGATAAATTGATAACCAACTGATAAGAAATTGTATAGAATTTTGTTACCCAACCAAAATGGGAAAAAGATTAGCACTTTCGACTAAAAAGCTTATAATGATGTGTGCTCCACTTTTCAGCTAAGTATATTCACATAATTTAACCTTTATTTAATTAATGAATAATTACACAGGACAGGAATAAGAAGCCAAACATGACTTTGGTACAGCAAAATGACTTTGTTTCTTTTTTTCTTTTTTTTTCTAAACAAGCAAAATGACTGTGTAATAAGGCCTACGATTTATAAATGCTACACATATAGAACCCATAAAAAAAATTCACATATTAATAAACATCGTTTCTTTTATTTTTATTTTTTATCTTTATTCTCCAAATCGAAATCCTTATCATTTCGCCAACCGGCTTTGATAGGCTAAATGAATATTGACTTTGTTTCACCCCAACCGCTTTTTTATGATATCCCTAAGTGGTGTGTTAGGAATGTCGACCAGAATCTCAGGGGTGTATTGGTTATGGAGTTTATAGGATTTTTTTAGACTTTTAAATTCCGGGGTATTCAATCATAATTTTAAAAAATCTTTAAAAATCCTGAGGTGTTCAATACAAATTTTAAAAAGTCTTAAAAAATCTTTAGGTATTCAACAGTCTATGAATTTTAATAGTTTATGGATTTTCTTTGATTCTTTTCCAAAATATAAATAGATTTCACTCTCCAAAATCTCTTCTAATAACTAGAGATTTCTACGGATTTTAAAAAGTCTTCAAAAATCTTTAAGTATTCAACAGTTTATGAATTTTCTTTGATTCTCTTCCATATGGATATCAACGGGAGGGGGATGGGGGGTTATTCCCCATCCCCGTTCCCACGAAATAAACGGGAAAAAATTTCTCCCATCCCCGCCCCGCCAGGATCCCCGTCCCCATGGGGATTCCCCGTTTCCCACCTAATTTTTTTATATCATATAAAAAAATATGAAATAGTATCTAAATTTAAAAAAAAAAAAATTATACACAACAATTACTTTAAGTTGGTGTTAAAAAAATTAATTTAAACAATTTAAAGAACCTCTAATTCTAATATTTTTAGTTAATATATATAGTAAAGTGAAAATTATATAATTTGAAACTAATAACATTATATTAAATAAAATATAGATGTAAATTTGAATAAATAGTTAATTGAATAGGAAATTATGCAATATTTATTTGTAATTTACTTTTAAATATAAATTATATACATATATATATATATATTAAATATTTAAATAATAATGCAGATCCCCACGGGGAACGAGGTGGGGATCCCCGCAAGGCGGGGAATTCTATCCCCGTCTCCGCCTACGGGGCAAAAGAATTCCCCATCCCTGTTTGCTTCGGGGATTCCCCGCCCCGTTCGGGGCGGATCCCCACGGGGGTGAGAGATTCCCACCCCACTGCCAAGTCTACTCTTTCAAAAATATAAATAGATATTACTCTCCAAGATCTCTTCTAACAACCAGAGACTTCTAATGAGGCCGAGGTATAACTGTGATGGAAATGAAGATGAGAATAATAATGATGGATAATAATGTATTTTTTTTAACTAATGTATTTTTGATATTTTTTGTAAATAATTTGGACAATTTTTTTATATACAAGTGTGTTCCATATACATTTGCATCAATGATTTCAGCGCCGGAGTTTATGGAAATCCGTGTAAATCAATAAAAAAAGTGTATTCCACAATTCTTTCAAGTTTATTAAAATCCATGTAAATCAATAAAAAAAGTTAGTCAAACTCTGCATAAAATCTATAGTTTTTGCAAATCTCCAAAAAAATCCAACATAATCTCAATTGAATACACCCCTCTAAATATTAAATAAACACAAATTCTAAACATACACTTGGATAAACTTAATTTTCACTTTAATTTTGATTTTTTCAAAACACACACAAACACATCGAATTGTATATATATATTTTTTAATTGGAGTATTACTGTTTAGTTCTTCGGGTATCATTGAGTAGTTTTTAGGGTATAACTGATTACTTCTTGGGATATTACCAATTTCTCTTTGAGATATTTTTTTTCAAAATTCATGTATACAATAGAACTACTCCCAATTAAACGTCATAATGTTAAAATTATTTATTTTTGTTTGTCTAAGGTATTTTGAAAAAATTAAAAAGTAAATTCGTGTGATCATGTCAAATTAAACAAAGCAATTTTTTGTGATGTGTTAAGGGTAACTTGAAAACGGAAGTAATCGGCGATTTCACAAAGAGAAATTGTGGGTCGTTGATTATACTTTGATTCAATCAAACGAATATATATATATATATATATATATATATATATATATATATATATATATTCAAAAGAAGTGTCATGTAAATGATATTCACGGTGAAACTGGATTGAAAAGTATTAGTAAATTAGACTAAAAATATTATTAAATTGTACTAAATGTAGCAACTACGAAGAGAATTGGTTGTTTTCACTAAAGATATTAGTTGAAGTGGTTTTAATTATTTTCACTAAAAATATAAGTTGTTTCAACATAATAAATCAGTAAATTGTTGTTCATGATAGTACTTACCGTGAGTATCATTCACATAATAATTTTTTATTTTCTAATTATCTATATTATTTAATTAATTTTTTGAAACGAATTTCATGTAACATATGATGTCTGCCTAAGGCTACCTTAGTTTTGGAATTTACCCGGATAAATTTAGTACTTCCTGATCCTGTCTCATTTGATTTTATGGATTAAAAATTCAGTTTCCAAATCTCATACTCAATAGTATTTTAAATACTTATAAATATATTATTGTTCTTCTCAATACAATCATTATTAATATCATCACTTTCTTTTCATTTATTAATATTCTCTCTCCCAATTCACTCTTACACAATATAATAAAATAACACAATATCAATTAATATTAAAAATTAATTTGACATAAAATAAAATTTTATTCTATCAAAATTCTAAAACAAATAAAGTTTCACATCCATTAATTTTAAAGTCATGATTTCTAATATCCGTTTAAATCTCAAAACAAACCTAGCTAAATACTGGAATGAATTAAGAGAAGACAACATAAAGATTAAGACCCCGTTTGGTGGTTATGTTGTATCATCGTAGGTTAATGTAGGTTGATGAATCATGTGATGATAGAACATATGTTGATGAAACACTCCAATTTGGATATATGCACATACCCCTCTGAAACAATATTTAACACCGGACCTTAGGTTAAAAGCGGGCCATCAAATCTCCACCAAACAGCTGCTTAAAGTTGTTAACTTAAGTCGAGAACCTCTCAACATAACCACCAAACACCCCCTAATAAGTTTGATTAAGTAACTCATCGAGTGGTAGCAGAAGCAACACCCACGATATTATGGATTCATTTATGGTCACATCGGCTGCTTTGTCTTCATTTGGAGCTTCTTCTCTCCAATAATTTCTTACCTGTATTACTGGTCCACGTCAGTATCTCAGTGAAATAATTATTTAGAGGTCGTTTGGAGTAATTCTTTTATTTTTTTAAGTTAAAAGTAAAGTGAGTGAAGGTGGTTGGATGGTTATAAAAATAAGTTAAAATTCCAACCTATTTCTTTTTTATAACTTATTAGTTTTACGAAATTTACTTTATGATATTATAAGCTTACAAGATTATAAAATAAAATTTTAATAGCTACAAATGACAAGAAAATAAATTGAAATTTTCCAAGTTATTTTTCTAACCAACTTCATCTTTACCCCCAACCACTCATCCCACCCATGCCCCATCCAACTCTACTTTAAAATAAAAAATTAAAAAAATTATTTTATTTGAGAATTAATTTTTTTAAAAATCTTTATTATAAATTATCAAAGATCAGGGTAGTTAATATTTGATACAATCCTGTTGACGATCAGTTCTTATCTTGAAGATTAATGGTTGTTTTAGATGGTTAATTGATCATCAAACAATTACGTGTGATTGATCACTAACGTAATTAGTGAATACAGATTTTCGGGTTTAGATGGATTAGAATCGTATAAAAGCTTACGTGTTTAAGTTCGATTGTAAGTTAATCGAGCTGCTTTGGATTCGTAATCGAAGTTTGGACGTGTATAATAATTTGTGCTTGTTTTATTAGCTGAAAAAATCTAAGTATTTATAGATAATTGTCTAGCAGGAGGTGTCGTGACTTTTGGCCTACCAGGCCTGCATGCACGACACCTGGCCTTTGACTAAGTTGACATTATCTAGACTAAATTATATCCTTATCTTGTTGGATTTGCTCGCAGTCAAGAGTTGCTCGCCATGTTGGACTTATCCTGGAGGAGTCTTTAGCCTGATTCTGCTGGTCTCTAATCTTTGTCGAAAAGTGGCTTTGGGACTGAGGGTGGATCTGGTCGGCCATGCAGTAGGTGGACTTGTTCGACCTTGATCCGGATTCAAAACATTTTGATTGGTCCTTGTTCGCCTACTTGTCTTTATGTGGCGTGCAGGTTCTGCTCGCCAGATGCCTTGGTTAATCTTGACTTAACTTCGTCTTAATCGTGGATATTTGAAGCTAATCCTAATCGCCCATGTGACGATTCTGCTCGCCCATCAACAGATCCTAAAGCCTAAATTGCAAAATGGGGGGCAAGAAATCCCAAAACCCAATTTCATACAATTTGGTGGTCCTCACCATTCACCAAAACCACAAGTTCACACAATTTGGTGGGCCCGTGTTCAAATTTGATTCTTACAAAATCTGACACATTTTTGACTGATTGATACCTTTTGCACAGTTCCCGAGATAAAAATTTGACCAGCAATATATTTTATTTTCGGGTATTTGTTAATTTTGAACATAAACATAAATTTTATGAACACAAGTATAAAATAATATTTGAATATAGATATAAATATTTGAGAATCAAGCAAATTCAAATTCAAAATTATTTCTTTCATTATTAACCGGAGAATTACGTATAAAAAATTCCAAAAGTATTACATATGCAAAATTAAGCATATACAACCAAAAACATTATGAACAAACTGCTAAAAAAATGTGCACACACGCACAAAAATTAATGAACAAACTGCTAAAAAAATGTGCACTAACGCACAAAAATTAATGAACAAACGCAATAAAATTATGAACAAATGTCGCTAAATTTGTGAACAGAAGACATTGTCATGTTTTTCTCCAGAAACTTTCAATTCATTTCATATGTTATACCTGAAATCAACAGCAAATGAAAAATAGAGCAATTATTCAGTTTAAGAGGAAAATTCATCAACAAAACTTTACAAACAAAAACTTCAAACTCCATTAATAGAGCCAAATTTATAAATCACAAAGTCCATCAAAAAATTCCAGAACAAATGTCAACACATTTATAAATCACAAAATAAATCTTGAACAAATGAGAAAATTTTTATTTCTGCAAACAAAATTCCAAAAATAAAAATTGACCACATTTCCATCATCTTCTCCAAACTACCTACCCGCACAGGCTCCCCCCAACCCCAACCCCTTCCCCCTTTCCTCCCCTCCCCTCCCCCTCCTGCACACACAAGAACAGGCCCCTCCACTCCCTTCCCCCCATCCCCACTCCTGCACAGACAAGCATTGTTGCACATAGCCAACCCCACCCCTCCCCTCCCCTCCCCTCCCCTCCTGCACACACTCTTCACGCACAACACCCCCTCCCCTTTCCCAACTCATGTACACACCATTAAACCCATTAAACACAAAACTCACCGGCGGCGATCGACGTAACCCTAGATCTAGGCGGAGAAGATGACAACGGCATGGTTTCCTTGTGATGGTTGTGGCGGGGCGAGTGGTGGATCTAGACTCAAACCACAAGCAGCGGTGGTGGTCGTCGTCGACAACTAGAGCCGTCGTCGATCTGGTGGTGCGCGTCGTAGCCACCGCTATGGTCCATCTTTGGCCGAATTAATTTTTTCAGTAAACCACCACCACGCCTTCAAATTTGGGATATTTGGTGGTGGCTTGAACCAGTGGTGGTCGATTGTTCTATGGTGATGGTAGTCGACCGCTGCCGCCTCGAGAAAGATGAGAGAGAGAAAGAGATTTTTGAATTAAGAGAGAGAGGAGCGATATCTGATTGTGGGGAAAGGATGAGAGAGAGTGAGGATATGAAGGGATAGTATGGACGTATGTTAGGAGAGAGAAGAGAATGAGAGAATTGGGTGTGGGGTCTACCTCTCTAAAATACAAATCAGTATTCAATTGTATGAATTTGGGTTATGTGATTTTTTTATGTTTTATTGTGTATTTAAGGCTTAGGGATTGTAGTAGAGTGCATTTATTTCAAGATCTTATAAGTTGTATTAGTCAAACACTTTAACAACTTATAAGCTCTTAAAACAACTTATAAGATGCTAGAATTTATAAGATATTTTAAATAAGTTTAGCCAAATGGACTCTTAATTTAGCCGAGCATGACTCTACTCATATAAGCTCGTCTGTTTTATCAAACTTAAAAAAATGCATTATCAAATTGGGTATTATCGATGAGCTTTGTGTGAGACTGTCTCATGTCATGAGACGGTGGGATAAGATATAAATTGGGCATGACGCATTAACACTTGAATAAAGGTGGATTTTAATGTATTTTGTTTCATGTCATGAAATGATCTCACGTAAATTTTTGTCTATCGAGATTTGTAATATAGATTTAATTATTCAATGCAAATGCAACTAATTTGCATCTGATCTTGGACGAAAAGCTTTAACCTAGGATTTACACGTCGTAAACTGAGGTGAGTCAACTCAAATTATGAATTTTTTACGTCCGCTACTAAGTCAAACTTAATATTCGTATCAGCTTGACCGAATAATATTCTATTTGATATATAGGATTATGAATAAGTTGAGTATTTAAAATTAGGTTGGAAAAGGCTGAGCTTGACTTGTAGGGGTCATAAGTTAATAAACTCGATAAAACTCAATTCATATAGATACTCTATTGTGATACCATTTTACGTGTAGCTGTAATATTTTGTTAAAGAATATAAAAAAAAAAGTAGGAATTAATGGGTATAAATAAATAGGGAGAAATCATACAGTAATTTCAAATTTGGCCCCACACAACATCGTCTCATACAATAATTTATCAAATTCATAAGCTTGTGTGCCAACTCAAATATAAACTTGTGAACCAATTCATATATTTGTTGGAAATTATTGGTGTTTGCCAATATTAATATGTGAGTGAAAATTAAAAGGGGGTTTAATTGAGATTGCGCTGAAAACATTGGACTTTGGACCTTGGTTATTGGTCCTTGACAATTGATCTTTCAGTTCTATTGGGCCTTAGAAGAGTTTTTTAAGTTTGTTGAGCCCAAAGTTTGGACTTAGCCCGGAAATCTGGAGAGTCCAGATTCGTTGAAGAGGACATGAAAGTGCATGATAAACATGCAAAACATGTGATGAAATTCAATTGTTGGCAAATTTCTTGATTTTCGTTTAATTGGGAGTGACTTACGTCTCTCTTATTTTAGCTGAGACGAACCGGAATGCAGAAAGGTCCAGGTTCGTAGTTTGACTAACGATCCTTCCATGCATGTGTTGGTCTTGGAGGCCTATAAATAGGTGTCCTCATGCATAGTTTCTGGCGCCACACAGAAAATCTCTCTCACTCTCTCCCTAAGTATTCTAGCATATGGAGTCTTTAAGAAATCAGTCCAGTTCATACGTTCTTTTTGTCGCCAGAGCTTCAAGACCTGCGGTGCTGCACTTTTGAAGACGAAAGTGTCGTTTTACCTTTGGGGACGTATTTCCAGAACCGAAGAGCACTACCGGGAAAATTTCATCTTGCGGGAAGAAGTCTTCCTCGACTCGACATACTGCAGTCTTACAATTTTCGTATTCTGTGTAAATTTAAGTTTCGAGTTGTAATTTTTTTTTATTATTTCTTTTGTAATCGAATTATTATTTCCAGTCATTAAAGTTCTAACAATCGCAAGATGAAATTTTATGATTGACGGAAATAATAATTCTGAGTCTTCGAACTAGGGAAACACTATTGTTCCTTCTGGTACTCTCATTCCCCTGGGCACCACTACCCCTATCCCCTCTGTAACTGTCCAAGTTGGGCAGAATTTGAATTCTAATGTGGTGAATTATTTCCCATATGATGGCGCTAGACCTTTCATGGTCCACAGCGAGAGACCCGAGAAGTTATCGGGTAAGAATTTAAAAAAATGGCAGAAGAGAATGTTATTTTTTTATCACCTTGTGGTTGGCAAGGTTTGTCACTGAGGATCCGTTTGCGTTCGTTGAGAACGATACGCAAAATGAGGATGTCAGTGACAAATGGTGGCGATGAGAATAAAGTCCCCTGATTGATTAAAGCCGGTTGTTGATGAGAATCATGAACCGGGTCCCAATGAGGCTTTTTCCGAATGAAGCAACAATTTAAAATAAGAATTGATGGCTTTTCGGGAAAAGATTGAATCGAAATACCCGCGGTGGCATTCAAGTCTATCGCGATTTGAGTAGATCGGCGATTGGCGTTGTTGTTCCGAGAGAAAGGGGCATGAATGGTCGTGTCTCTCTCGGCGGCCTGAAAAAGTTAAATGGGCATAGTTAAAGCCATGTGTTTTAATTTATTTGGGTTGAAAATCATACTTATATGATTGATCCAAAATTAAATTATTGAGGATATTGGCTAATTTAGCCGAGTGCGTAGGCCTGTTGTTGATCTCAATTGGCCAAATTGATGAATTAAGCCAATTAAATGTGATTTTCTATTGATTTATTGAATCAATTTGAAAATGTAAGTTATCTCAAAGAGAAATATGGATAACAGCCTTTTGACGTTGAAGTATGAGCCTAATAAAATTTGAAGGCCATATTAAATTCAATAAATATTGGGCTATTGAGATAAAAAAAACCATATTATTTTATGGTCATATGCTGGGCAAATTAAATTTGCTGAAACGATGAATATGAGCCAAAATAAAATTGATTAGGCCTTATCGGTTTAATATATGGCCAAAGTTGTTGAGTAAAATTAATTTGGGGCCTAATTTGGTTGAATTCTTAAAGTTTGGCTGATTGAATTCTTACGCCAAACTTATTTTCATTGGGTTGAAATTAATTTAAACTTTGTGTCATAATATTATAGAAATAGTAATAATACTCGAGGTATTAAATATTGTTCCATGAATTTGGATTCCTTGATATCAAATTAAATATTGATATGGGATCAAATACTTTGTGCTTGAGAGTACAGATTATTATTTGGATTTAGTCCAAATGATTTGAGACGTCGTATAATTCGCTTGAGATTTGCTCGCGAATAAATGGTGGCATTAAGACCTCATTTAAAACTGTGCTTTGAGAGCATAAACAATGTGAATTTAATTTACAAGATTTGACTCGTAGCAATGACAATTTATTTGAGAGTCAAAGGTGGCAATTACGTCCATAATGAAAATTGAATTTAATTTGATATTTGACCAAGATTAAATTTCTGACTTGAAGTGTAACTTCAAATGTTGGTTTTCTAATTTATTTCGAAATTGTGTCCAAATTAATATTTGATGAAATATTAAACGAAACAGATGATTAGGCGTGAAATTGTCATGATTCGTAGCTAGAAACGCCCTAGTTTTGGTCGATTTTATTGAGTTTTTAGAGCCAAATGAGTAACATTTCTATACATTGATGAATTTGTCTCTTTGATACTCATAGGTGAATCGAGGACGAAAAACGGAGTTCGTAGGACTTTGAATCGACTCAAACGGATGCCCGGATGAGAAGATATCGAAGAAATACGATTGGTATTAGTACGTGAGAAGAAAAGTGTTAGTTGCAAGGAAGGAAGGCCCACTCGAGCATCGCCACTCGAGCACTACCGCTCGAGCAACGTAGGTCGAGCGCTCTGGACTTACAGAACATTTTTGCCGCTCGAGCAACACAGCTCGAGCACCCCGCTCGACCTCTCGAACCATTCGAGCAACACAGCTCGAGCGCCCCGCTCGATCTCCTGAATTATTCGACCAACATGGCTCGAGCGCCCCGCTCAACCGGGATGGCTCGAGCGCTTCCGAGGCTTATTTTCCAAATCTCGTTTTTCGGCCCATGAGATTCCGTTTCGACCCGGTACCTATATATACCTCTTCCAAACACATTTTGAACGACCCCGAACTTTAGAAATCACTTTTAGACTTAGTTTTTTGAGAGGAAGGAGAGAAGCAAGTTTACGTTTACGTTTCGTTGAGGTTTTCATACGAATTTTTAGTTTCTTTTCGTCTCTTAGTTTCTTTTCAGTAATTCGGCTACGTTAAACACTTCATACTTCGTTTTTATTAATTTAACTTCAGTTTATTCTTTTATTTCATTAAACCCTAGTTTATGTTTGATCTCTTCTTCGTCTTGATTATCATGTTTATGTTCGTTACTTATTTAATTGCTCTTGTTTACGTTAACCCTATGTCTAGCTAAAACCCTTGCATGCTTAGGGTAGGATGAACTCGTAGAAGTAGGTTGTGGGTACGTAATTAGAGTAATTCGTGACGTGAGTTTTAATTCTCTTGATTAATGGATTCTTAAAATTAATCTAGACTTTACTTTTGAATTTCGTTCGAAAGGTGTTAGAGAGAGGATGACCGTATCACTCTTTAACAACGAGTAGACTTAACTGGAGGGTTTAGAAAAGGTTAATTCATCTACTAGTTTAGCAAAGGAGGACGACCGCATCACCTTAGTTAAATCAGGGTCTCATTAATTAAGCACAATCTATTAACTTGTTAGTGGATTAGTGAAGTCGAGTGTTAGGGTAAAGTATTAGGGTTTATAATCTTGAGCTTTCACCTTGCATTCTTATACTTAGGTTATTTCTGGCGCGTCACAGTTATTTTAATTATCGTACCGCTCCGTTAGTATACGTAGGGATTCCTATCCTGAGCATCACCATCTCTTACTTGAAATCAACCCGTAGTTAATTCGTTCTTTTTCATTCTTTAGTTTAATTAGTTTATTTTAGTCTTTTAATTAATCTTTCAAAAAACCCAAAAACATTACACTCATATTAGCTACGACGCGTAGATCTTCAGGGATCTATTTTGCATACAATCCATCCCTTGGGTTCGATACTACTTGGTCCATATACTCGCCCATGCTACAGTGAACCCGTACTCTTGCGGGGAAGCTACTAGTAAAAGCTAGTATATTCGATCGAAGTCAACGGACGAACAATCTCGAATATGGGGGATGAGTTCTCGCCATGGACAAATTCGAATGTGGGGGAAGAAGAGGTCTCTCCATTGATATATTCGAATTTGATGTGTGGCGTGACTTTGAATTGAAATGGAAAATCTAAAGCAGTTGGTGCCTTGCAAAATTGTTTCCACAAGTTAAATGGAAGTACTTTGTTAAGGAAGTCGGAACGAAAAAGTTCACCGTGGAAATATTTAGTGTTCCAATTATATAACTTTTGAGGTTTAGGTGTATAAATCTAAAGTTATGAAGTGGTTAATGAAATTTGTTTATTAACATTCTTAAAAAGGTGTATGATATATGTGGAAGGGAAATGACAAATATTTGTCATTAGTTTGGAACACTTTACCTCTAATACTTAGATCACACAGACGTGTGTGATTTGAAGTTGTTGTAACTTAGAGGTGTAAACCCTAAAATGTGGGGGTGCGTGATGAAAATTTGATCTCTAGTAATAGTGGATCCACTAACGAAAAGAGTTAGCTGAGATCAAATAAAGTGCTAGAAAGAATGGGTCTAAAATCCACAAAATAAAAAGTGAAGCAGTGGTAACCCAACCATGATGACTGGAGATCCCAAGAACTTGGTTCAATGGGAAAACTAAGCTGTGGATGTTTGTTGTTAAGAACACTTGGTAATTTGACCATTCTTTAGAAGAGCACAACACCAAGTGTTGGAATCCACGAGTTGTGGTATAGGTTAAGTCTTTGACTTTTAATGATTCCTAGAGTATAAAGGGATACTCAAGATAGGAGATCACCTATATAAGTGTGAGGTGAGAGGCCGCCTCAAATATCACTGAATATTAAACACTTATGAATCCAAAGGGTGTCCATGGCCGAAACGGACAAAAACGTGAGAACTAGAGAAGAGCGTAGAGATTTTATTGTGTCAACATTACTGTCTCAGTGCACACCAAGGTGGAATGGTTCAAGGTATTGTGTCCACTAGGTCGCCAGTGTACTCGATAATATTTGACTATGGAAGGTTCAAAGCTCCAAACTACCTATCCAGATGCAATAACATCTCGTTTGAACTGGACTGTGAGTCTGCATATTATAGGCTCTAATTTCCACTCAGGTGGGGGATTGTTGGAAATTATTGGTGTTTACCAATATTAATATGTGAATGAAATTTAAAAGGAAATTTAATTGAGATTGGACTGAAGACATTGGACCTTGGACCTTGGTTATTGGTCCTTGACAATTGATCTTTGAGTTGTATTTGGGTCTTAGAAGAATTTTCTAAGTTTGTTGAGCCCAAAGTTTGGACTTAGCCCGGAAATCTGGAGAGTTCAGATTCGTTGAAGAGGACATGAAAGTGCATGATAAACATGCAAAACATGTGATGAAATTCAATTGTTGGCAAATTCCCTGATTTTCGTTTAATTGGGAGTGACTTACGTCTCTCTTATTTTAGCTGAGACGAACCGGGATGCAGAAAGGTCCAGGTTCGTAGTTTGACTAACGATCCTTCCATGCATGTGTGGGTCTTTGAGGTCTATAAATAGGTGTCCTCATGCATAGTTTCTGGTGCCACACAGAAAATCTCTCTCACTCTCTCCCTAAGTATTCTAACATATAGAGTCTTTAAGAAATCAGTCCAGTTCATACGTTCTTTCTGTTCGCCGGAGCTTCAAGACCTGCGGTGCTGCACTCTTGAAGACGAAAGTGTCGTTTTACCTTTGGGGACGTATTTCCAGAACCGAAGAACACTACCGGGAAAATTTCGTCTTGCGGGAAGAGGCCTTCCTCGACTCGACACACTGCAGTCTTACAATTTTCGTATTCTGTGTAAATTTAAGTTTCGAGTTATAATTTTCTTTTATTATTTTTTTTGTAATCGAATTATTATTTCCACAGTCATCAAAATTATAACAAGATTAACATATTGTTAAGGTAAACCTTGGTGTTTTGAATTTTAATGGATTCCAAAATGTTATGTAATAGTATGATATTTGATAAACTAATTTTTATCGTCACATATATATCTTCAGTTGAGTTCCTATTCAACTGATAAAAGCTAAGTAGCTGGCCTAAACAAAATGTGAATTTAATTAATCATCGCAGTATTAGAAAATAGAAACTGATAATCTAAGTTAACAGCTAATGTTAGGTTTTATGAGTTACAATACAACTTACAAGACAAAATCGTAAGTCATACTTGTGTAGCTTTAACAGTGAAGACCAACTGACGTAGGAGTCAATTTAAAAGAATTATTGACACCTGAATCAAACTTAGAGATGTCGTACAAAGTCTGACTACTTACATGACCTGCCAACGCACAGGGAAATAGCTAGCTTTTGGTGAATTTCATCGCCGTAAATTTTGAGCCCATTACCTACGTAAATAAAGAGAGAGATGAATTATTCTCCAACCGGTTCAAATTTTCATCTATAAAATACACAAGACTTTACACCCATTCAAAATTCAGAAAATTCTACAAGTTGAGTTCTAACAAACACAAGCTTTCATACAAGAATTAAGCACTTGGATGTCTGGATTTTTTTAAATGTTTCAACCTCTCTTATGTTCATCTATTTTCACAACAATAAGCATAAATATTCAAGTTTAGAAGAGAAAACATGTCCTTTAATTTTACGCATACATTGTAATAGATATCCCACGCACTTGGAAAAAATTTAAACTACAACCTTTGTGTAGATAGGTTGGAAAGAATTGTTTAGTACATAAACAAAAGTGTTATTTAGATGAAAAAATCACTACAAAAATAAGTTGATTTAAAGAGGGTTTTGGAGAGGGTTTTAAAGAGGGAATCGAAGATAGAGAGGGTATTGAAGAGGGATTTATTCCCTCTCCAAAATGCTCGTCGCCAATCTATACACGAGGGAAAAAAGAATCCCTCGAAAAATGGAGAGGGTTTTAACGAGGGATTTCGTGTGGGACCAGACGAGGGAATATTTCCCTCAACAAAAATTCCTTCGGCTAAGCCCTCGGGGAGGGCGAGGGAACAAACCCTCGGGAACTGAGCACGAGGGAAAAATCCCTCTTTATTCCCCCCGGGAACTGAGCACGAGGGAAAAAATCCCTCTTCAATATTGACATGACAGGCGGGCATTGGGCGAGGGAATTTTTCCTCGGCTGACGTGGCGAGGGAAATTCCCTCGTGTACTTCCCTCGTGTAGCGTTTCCGAAATAAAAATGCAATTTCGTGGGTTTCGAACCCACGACCTCAAGCACAACCCCTCCCCCGCGGATCCACTGGGCTAGCACCCTCCCACCTCACTCTTGCATTTAATTGGGCGAAATTCGCCTCCCTCAAGTTTCGAACACGCAACCTCCATGTATGCGGAGGCATTGCGTGTTTCGCCGTGCCGCTTGGACAAGACTATTTACTTGTTATGTTTTAGGGTGTAATATATATGTTTCATATATTTTTCTGTTATATATTTTAAATATCATACTAATTAATATTAATTGTTTGTTATACTTTATATGTAAATTATTATTACATATAAAATTAAACTATCACTTGTATATATTATTTTTATTATTTATAATATTAAAATATTTTTAAGGAACACATCAATAAATTCTTTTTCACTACTTACTAATATGTGTACATTTATATTAAGTTTTTTAAATTCTTTTTCACTACTTACTAATATGTGTACATATATACACATATATTGATCGTTTTTTTTTAATCAATAAAATTTTAAAATACATACTTTTTAAATTCTCTTTCACTAATTACTAATATGTGTACATATATACACATATATTGATCGTTTTTTTTTAAATAAATAAAATTTTAAAATACACACTTTTTAAATTCTTTTTCACTAATTACTAATATGTGTACACATATACACATATACACTTATATTGATGAAGTTTTTTATATTCTATTTCACCATTTACTAACATATACATATATACATTTATATTGATCGTTTTTATTAAAATATATTCAATACAAGTGTAAAATAATCACTTTTTATATTCTTATGGCACTCTTTATTAACTTGTGTACATATATACACTTATATGTATACAAACACACTCACAAATATATATATATATATATATATATATATATATATATATACATATATATATATATACACATATATATATACGCATATATTATTTTATAAAGTAGGTAGAAAATTGTTTGGACCATTAAGAATTAATAATTTTAATTATTATATAAAAAAAGAAGAAGAAAAGTATAAAGAAAAAAATGTTAATAAGTTAAATAATATTAAAGTCCAAAATGTGTAAAGTATTATAAGTAGCCTAGATGGAAAATACCAGGTTTTCTACTCAAGAAAGAGGTCCAGGGTTTGATACCCAGAGACTACAGTTTTTTTCCCTTTGATCATGATCATTATTTATTTATTTACACAAGTGTTACCTAAAGTTTTTATATAGGTGTTACATATTTATGTAACATTTTTTAAAAGTGTTACATATATTATAAAAAAGTGTTGCATTAGGTAACACTTTATACATATTATGTAACATTTTTTGGGTGTTACATAATATCACTTATGTTGTAGTGAAAGTCTTAAAAAAAATTTAGGTATTCAACAATTTATGGATTTTAATACTCCACGGATTTTCTTAGATTTCCCTTCCAAAATATGAATAGATTTCACTCTTCAAAATCTCTTCTAATAATAACCAGAGATTTCAACGGATTTTGAAAAGTCTTAAAAAATCTTTAGGCATTCAACAGTCTATGGGCTTTCTTCGATTCTTTTCAATTGAGATGTTAACGGGGCGGGGACGGGGGGTCATTCCCCATCTCCGTCCCTGCAAAATAAATGGGAAAATTTTTCCCTCTTTAAAAACCCTCGTTAAATTAGACTTTTTTTTGTAGTGAATGTTTTAGTTTTAAAAAAATTAATAAAATTATAAAATAATCAATTTTTCACTCTTTGTACATATATACACATATATTGATCATTTTAATTATAATACACATATTATGTAAAACTAATATATTTGTACATATATCTACATGCACAATAAATTAATACTAATATATAATTATAAATACTAATACTATAAATATTACACCCACACAAATATATATAGTCACATACGTGCACACAATTATACAATAAATATATAGTTTATACTTAATTAATTACTTACTCCGTCCCAAGATTTTCACATTTACTGTTTTCTCGTGTTTTAGCGAATGATTTTTCTATTAGTATTTAAAATGATAAAATAATTTTTAAGGAGATATAAAATAGATGAGAGATAGATCTATTATACCCCTTCTTAAAAGTCATTTTAACATTTCAAATACTAATAAACAACTCACTCGCTAAAATACGAAAAAAAAAAAGTAGTGTGCAAATAATCATGAGACGAAGAGAATATAATTTATATAACTAATTAACTAAAAAAAATAAAAAACTTATATATAATATACTTATATATAATATTCTTATATATAAATATACACAAATAGGATATATGCGTATTTACAAAAAAAAAAAAAAAGTTAAATTGCCTAGGGATATATATTCCCTCGCCCAATTTTCATGAAGAAAAAAAAAAAGTTGCCTAGGGATAATATTCCCTCGCCCAATTTTCATAAAGAAAAGAAAAAAAAAAGTAAGTTGCCGAGGGATAATACCCTCAGGAAACTTTAACAGTATTTTGCCGAGGGATTTTTCCCTCGTGAATTGCCTAGGGGAACCCAGCCCTCGCCCTATTCGTCGTCAGAGTTTGTGGGGTCCATTTTTCCTCGTTAAATCCCTCTTTATAGACGAGGGTTTTTTTTCCCTCGTTAATTCCCTCATGATTAATTGACCCTTGTTAAATCCCTCTTTAATACCAAGGGATTAATTTCCCTCTTTAATTTCCCTCTTTAAAAGAGACTTTTTTTGTAGTGAATGGTTTTGTGAAAAAACTAAACCTCATTAATAAACTTTAGCAGAAGTAAATTCTCTTATACGTACACTTGGTGCATGCACTCATGCACTAAACAATTGAAATTGTTTATACTAAAAAAATATGATTTGATTATAATGAAAAGTGTGGTTAGTTTATACTGAAAAGTTTACATTTAAAATCGATATTTAATGTAAACTTTCAGTATAATCTAACCACATTTTTCAATGTAATCAGCATACACTTTTCAGTGTAAACAACCTCAACTATTGAGGGAGTGCACCGTGCACTTGTTTTTTTTACTTGTTTTTTTTTTAGTTAAAAAAATTTCATTGATAAATGGAGCAGGGAAAGTATCCTATTGCACAATGAGTTTGGCTTAGAAGCCTAGAGATTTAAAGGTCAAAGACAAGCTTACGTGTATGTTAGAGTGTGCGCTTTAGCAGTTGAATTAATACTCTTATCGAAGGAAAAAAAAAAGAAATTAAGTGCACTTACTACTTAGCACTATAAACTTAAGGAATTTTTTATGCTTATTAGAAAGAGTGTATGCAGAATAGTTACACATGAACCACGCAAAAATACTTATGTGTCTTTATTATTTTGGTTATAATTGTCATAAAGATCCATACTTGCATAACGTTAAAAAATGTTGATAAAGATGAGACCAACTCAACTGATATTGAGAAAAGACGACATTTTCTAAATTTATGCGAAGAAATTCTTCTGCATAATATAAACTTAAATTTTGAGTCTATTTTTAATTAATTTTGAGGATAATGCATTTAGATACATAAAAAATTCGTGTTGTATATGCGCTGCTAAGTCAAAAATGTTAATTATAATCGAGTATAAATTAGGATCACAACTTCAACACTTAAACTAAATTTGATAATAGTCCAACTAACTAGCTTCATAGCTCTGGGTAAGTTTATAATCATTCACAAGCTTATTTGCACTCGCACCTACCTATTATTTCACCAATTTATTTTGGGACCTTCACATACTAATAGTTTTAAGGTTTTAGTTATTTATTTGTTAACAGTGTTCTCTACAACTCTATTTTGTTTAAATTATCATATTATATTTTTATAAATTGTCAAGCATTGACATAATTATTACTTCGTTCAAAATAATTTTCACACTTTTAAATTGAAAAATATTTCATAAACTTCATCCTCACAATATCCATAAATTTATACCGAATATTATTACTTTTGGGTTAATGCATGCACGCAATCAAAACAATTTTTTTTACTTTATATATAAATATTATAAAATTACCCCTTAAAACTCCCATTATTACCCATTTTCTTATTTTGTGTGTCTACCCTCTTTTAAAAATATTTGTCTAACATTCCCATAAAATATTTGTGTTTAAATAATTTAATTCTTTATTAATATTTGTCTTCTTTATATTCAATTAATTTTGTCTAAGCTTGTAAGGTCATATTAAGTAAGCTCAATCTTATTCTTCTTTCATCCAATTTGATAATTTTTGTTAACGTAGGCTCATATCTTAAGAATTATTGAAATTTTATACTCCCTCCGATTCAAAATGTTTGATGTTTTAGGATGTTTTTTTTGTTTCAAAATATTTGATGTTTTAGGGTATTTTGCACTTTATTTTCCTATTATGCCCCTATTTAAACCCCCTAAAATATCACTCATATTTTCTCCTTACCTTTTAATAATTTTACGTACCATAAATAAACTAGTTGACCTTCCATCAATCTCTATTCAATCAATATATCATAAGGGTATAATAGTCATTATACACCACTTCTTAATTCTCACAACAAATCCTAAAACATCAAACTTTTTGAATCGGAGGGAGTATATAAAATAGATATGTAGGATAAAAATGAAGAGTATTGTTAAGGCTGAAATTTTTAAGAGCCCAAACATCTCCTCGACTCTTTAGGCTGTTATTGTTTGGACAATATGGAATGGGCGAAACAAAATCATCTTTAATGGGAAAGAATTCCACGTTTATAAAATATTTTTGGAAGTCAAAGCAAAGGTGTGGTTTTGGTTAGTGACAAATAAGATTTTAATGATGAAATTTCTTTTTAAAAATGGAGTGTGAATCCTAGGAAAAATTGTTGTAATTTGTACAGGTAGAATGTAAGAAATGAAACTTTGAAATATTGTAAGGATTAGAGTACTTCCTATTCTATTTTTTATATTATGATTCTTTTACCAATAAAAAAAATAAAGAGTATTGTACTTCATTCATTGTGATGTGGGATAGGTATGTAGATTTTTTTGTGAGTTCTTCCAATAACAAAGTGTTGTAAAAGAGGAATGAATATATTACAAAAAAGAGACATAAATACTCAACTTAAAACAACTCAAAATAAAATGCATGAGTTATCAAATGGGAGAAAAAGAGTAATTTAAACTTGATTTATTAATAAAAAAAGTTAATTTTAAATTGTTAAATTTTTAAAAAGTAATTGTGCACTTGGTGTATGGTGCACTCAATCAACAATTGACTTTATTTACACTGAAAAGTGTGGTTGGATTACACCGAAAAGTTTACACTAAAAACTAATTTCCAGTGTGAACTTTTTAGTGTAATCCAACCACACTTTTCAGTGTAATTGGAACAAATTTTTTCAGTATAAATATAGACAATTGTTGAATGAATGCATCGTGCACTTGATGCATATGAGAGTTTGTCATTTTTAGAAGATGGTATGTAAAACGGATTGTTAGACAAATCCTAACTATATACATTTTTTTTACCTATTACTAAATCCATTTAGTTGTGACAATTAATACTACGATTTTTCTTTTAATTACTACTAAATAAATTTTAATAGCCTCATCTTAACATAGGTGTCTCTTAAAAAATGGTTAGCACTCGACTCTTGAGAAAATTACACCACCTCTCCTCTAGTCTCTATAGGTGTTTATAGGCTGGCCAATTCAGAAAGCAATTAGAAATTAATAATATATTATTATAATTATCTAAACTAAAAAAATAATATATTATTATAATTATAATATTATAAAAAGTGGGAACTAAATAAATGTTAGAATCGGGTGTGTGCTTCTTGTTTCGTATCATTACTACTCTCTCTCTTCCTCTCTCTCTCTCTCTCTCTCAACATCACGCGATAATCTCTTCTTCCGTTTGATTGCGATCTGAATTACATCAAACCACTCTTGATGAACTGAAGAATAATCCGATTTTCGATATATTACTCAACCAATTGCCCTCGATGGGAACGACCGAGGATAAGAATTTGAAGCGAAGTTTTGAGAGCACCTTCTCTCTCGGACGCATTCTCGGTACCATCTCCCCCGCCTCACCGCCGGGCGACGGCGTGGAGAAGAGAGCTCTGTTGGATATAGACTTGAATGTTGCGCCGATGGAAGACGGCGGTGAAGAAATCCGGCCCGATAATGATGGAATTGTATCGCATTGGTCGAAGGGGGAAGGTATTTGCGATGGAGGAGAAAAGGGGACGAAAATCGTCGGGGTTGAAAAGGACACGAAAATTAGCGGGTGGAACACGCTTCTTGAAGTCGCCAAACACGCTTTACTCGAGCACGAACACAATCGCCGAATCAAGGGAGCCGAATTTCGCAATCCGAGTCACGAGTCGGAACTCAGCCCCGAGCTCACTCGGAAGAAGACACGTCGGATTTTCGCGGCGGAAACTGCGGCGGCGCCGGTGGTGGTGCGATCGACGAGGGGGAGGGCGCTGGCGATGCCCAACAAGTATAAGGACTCGGTTCTCGATGCGGCGGAGGCGGAATTGCCTCGCGGCAAATCCGCCGCCGTTGCTTCCACCAAGCGGAAGTCCAGGTGAAATCTGAATTTTACTTTTATTTACAGCTCGGTGGAAAATGGGATAGATAGAGTAACCCCTTTCTCTTTCTAGATAATTGCTTTATTCCTACTTTTTAGTCTTATTTGCACTTATTACCCCCATTTTAATCACGTCAAAGTAGTTTTATTATTTAAGGAAATGGTGGTGGTGGTGATAGTGGTAAATGATTCTTGCTATTGTACAGGACATGACATTGTGGTGCTGTCGGGATAGTAATTAACTAATTTTAATTACCATTAAAAACGGCATGTCATTACCTCATAACTATGTTTATTCTTGTTACTTACACATGATGCTAATTTGTTTTTCACCAGTTTTATTATTATGTGTAAATTAAAAACTAAATTTTATTTGGAATATAAAATTTTGTGCAGGTAACAATCGAACACGTCCTATCTTTATACTTTTAATTTTAAAAGAATACTCCCAATCGTTCAGATCCTTGTGCATTACTTTATTTCATTATTATGAACATTATAGTTATAAAGTATTAACCGATAAATCACTTTAATCTTTTCTTCAAATAAATGGCTTTGACTGTCATGGAAATTGGGACATAATTATTCATGTGAAAATATTATATGAAAATGGCTCACAATAATATTTAATATGAAATTATTTAGAAAAAATTCAAGTATTAAATATTTTATCAGAAGTATTAAAATCGATTTGATATCATATTATTATTTAATAGTATCAATAACAGTTAATCTTTTTTCGTTTTAAAGTATTCATATTTAATTACAAAAGTATCAACTATCTAATTTTAAAAATATTTTTATGATATTAAATATTTAACCAAAACTATCAGAATCGAATGGTACTTCATAATCTTATTTAAGGATGCACTTGTGAGATAGTCTCATAATTAGCTAAATCGGGCATTTCAAGAAAATAAAGAATTGTCTAATTTTTTTTTTTTTTGATATGATTACAAAATTTCCAACAAAATAGTTCGTGGTTGGGATATCTATACCTTACCTAAAGAAATTTTACAAATTATTTGTAGGTAAATTTTTATAGACAAATATTTTTGTATGTAATTAATTACCTAATAATTTTATTTCATAGGTAAATTAATTCCTAGACAAATTGTTTGTAGATTTAGGAATAAAATTGTCTACATGATTACTAAAAGTTTTGTAGTCAAGTCTTAGGAAATCTCAACTAGTAAAAAAATTTGTTGAAAAAAGTTTCCTAGAAAATTTTAATTTTTTAGACAAGTCTTTAATTTCTTGCAAACGAGAATCTATTAATTAATTAAATATATAATATTTAACTCAAGTTAATAAGTAAGATTTTCAATAAGTTTCATATTATTGATATATTTAACATGGAATGAAAATGCATGCCCCTCCTTAGTCCTTGTGCATACTAGAAAAAGGTATGGTGAAATTAAATATTGCAGAATGTTAGCTAGTGTGCTTGGAAGTGTCCAATCACAAAGTCCTTTTATAAGAAAGGATAATAAATATCACTTGATTATTGACATCACTTTTCCCTATCTACACCTAAATTTGTTGTTTCTTCTATGTATTCTCGTTGCGGATAATATACAGAATAAATATATTTCTATTTATTTGCATTACATCGCTATCTGATCTCATTTGAGCTTTTTTATTCTTTATATTCTTCACTAGTACTATATTTTATATTTATTACTACTACACATGATACGTTCAAGTTAGATAAATACAAAACAAAATACAAGAAAACTCTAAAAATAATATAACTAGAAACAAATAAGGAAAAAACTCGTGTTAATCCGTTAGTTGGCCTGCATTTGTGGAATATTTTAGTGCCACGGTATTAGAAATACTTTAATAAGTTCTTTTTAATACTCTTGGATATTGACCATATGAATTAATAATATTTTGACCTTATCCAACTTACACAAATATTACAAGCTTCATAATTGTTAAAGGAAGGATTTAACATTGTAATATTAAGTAAAAGTGCACTGATTTATAGTTAATATACAGAAAGAGTCAATGCCAATATGCAACATATATTATGACTATTTTATTATATGGAGTATAATTTTTATTATTTCATTATAATTTATACTATAAAAAATTGATAGATTGCGATCTAAACTATATTGTTATGGTATTTTCTGTTCACACATGGTTTAGCTAGTGACCACAAAATTAAAATTTACTAGATCAATTTCACATGGTATAGATTACAATTTAATAAGAAAAAAACCAAACTACAAATTAATAAGAAAAAGTATATTATAAAATACAAATAGCAAATTTGACATTAACTTACAAATTAATAAGAAAAAGTATATTATAAAATACAAATAGCAAATTTGACATTAACTCATAAATTAGAAGGTACGCATTTCTAGTTGTAGGCTTGTAGCTAAAAATAAATGAACCCCATGCTTACGCGGATTGCACCTTAATTATTAAGAGTACTGTTTCATTAATATCTCCCTTGAAAAGTAATTATTTCTCAATTTTATTTATTTTTATAAATAAATGGTAACTCGAACTCATGACATCTTGATCATAGATAGTTGAGCTCTAAATTTATTATATTTACTGGTTACTCATTATACTACTCCCTCCGCCCCAATTTTGTTTTCTCATTTGCCAAAAAGGTCCGTCCTAATTTTGTTTTCTCATTCCTAAAATGAAAACTACTTTATTAATTTAAATAATACTTTATTTACCCTTCATCATTCTCAATACTATTTTATTCATTTAAATACTACTTTACTCACCATTCATCATTCTCAATACTACTTTATTCATTTAAATACTAAAATTCAACTCTCAGCATTAAATTTCGCGCACAGTCAAACGGGAAAACAAAACTGGGACGTATGGAGTATTTATTATTATCTCAATTATTTTTTATTTGTCATATTTTATTCATTTGTACAATTTTTTTTTATTAATTAGAGTATCAAAATATTCTTATAATCATTTAATTTATGTAGGTCACAATAAATACTATTATTAAGGGTAAGGGTAAATTTGTTTGGATATTAATGCAGTGACAAATAAATAAAAAAACACACACACACAATTTTAAATAAAAATAGAAGGTTAAATTAAAACGGAAGGAGTACCTGTATATTCCATTTTATTTTTCACTTTCAACCAAATCAATTGTATTAATATTTTTTAAAACTTCGCAAAATCCAACTATAGAAGAAAGCTTGTGGTTAGACGGAGTAAGTACTACATTACGATTTCCTTTTCATTTTATTTTTTTAAAAGGTGAATTAATAGAGCTCGAGTTTGGCAGCTCACTGTTCTCATTTTAGAGAAAAGTTGTGTGGATTCCCAAAAGTGTCCTTCAGTAAAAGAGCTGAAACTGAAAACCCAAAAATACTAAACCAGTTTTTCCCAACTTTCCTTCCTAAAATTCTACCGTGGCCCCACATTCATCGTAACCAGTTTTTTAAGCCATGTATTTAATAATACTGTTGAAATTATTTATTGAATAAAAGATATATAATGAATGCATAACGTTTACAATTTATAGTAATAAAAACGCACCACTCGTTATATGGATAAGGGAAAATTCGAAAGCGTGTGTGAAATGGACTTTAATTACCTTCGCACAATATTGTAAAAGTTAATTTTTTTTCTTTTTTACCTTCGTTCTTCTATTTTAGTTTGAGGACTTCTATAAATATTTTTTTTTCTTTAAATATCACTAATATATATATATATATATATATATATATATATATATATATCACTATAACTGCAAATTTCGTATTATTAAAAATAATAAACAAGAAAAAGATTACAACTTAGTTTATTTCGGATCGAACCGAAAACTAGTACGGGTCCTAGGCTTTAGATTTGCTCCTCTAATTATTCTCTTCGGTTTGATCTTGACTTGGATGATTTTTGGGCGAATTCTTCATCTTGATCTTCGTCCGAGGTTGGATTTGGAATATGTAACGCTAATCCAAGGGCGAAACGCCTTATTTTGGATTAAGTGTTATTTTGGAGATTTGGGGGGGGGGGGGGGGGGGGGTGTGTGTGTGTGTGTGCACGTCTTCGAAGGCGGGATGAACGTCTTTGGATTTGGTGAAGAACTTCCTTTGAATCTTTGAGCGGGTGCGAAGAACGTTTTTGAAGATTCTTCAAATCTTCAAGGAGAAATACCAGATCGGAGGGATGCTGGACCTTGGTCTCAGATCGCAGGCTGTTTGTGGTGTACTTGTGTGAAGAACGCCTTGAAGCCGTGAAGAACGTCTTTTGAATCTTCAAGGAGAAACGTCGGATTGGAGGGGTTCTGGACCTTGATCTCGGATCATATGTCATTTCTGAGAAGAATGTCTTTGAAGCTTCTTCGAATCTTCGAGGAGAAACACTTGATCGGAGGGGTACTGGACCTTGATCTCGGACCGAACGTCGTTTCTGATCGCTTTCTATAAAGAACGCTTCGAATATGATGAAGAACACTTTGAATCTTCAAGAATGGTTGCAGAGGATTTGTTCGCTTGCTCGACCATCTGAATGCTCGATGATGGTAATGAATGAACAAGGGCGCTATTTATAGGGTAGAGAGTGGAAGACCTGCCTTTCTCGCAAGGCCACGTGGTGCAGTAGGATTGACCAATGTCATTTGATTGACTTGATTTTCGAATTAATTAAATCTGATTTGATTCAATTTAGTTTGCTTTCCCTTTTAACGGAACATCATTTAATTTTTGATCTTATGACAAACTAATTGTATGTATTGCCCAATATGAGTACCGAAAATTCATTTAATTTGACCGACTTATACCGTGTATATTTAATACCAAGTTTAACTATTTAATTCGATAATTAATTTAATTAGATTCTCATAATATAGTAGTAGATTTAACTTGATATTAATATTTGTTTGCACATGTTTCACCATTTAACTGGGTGCAAAATTAATTTGCTTACAAATGTCCCATCGTGCTTTGTTCACGGTCGTTTTGACTTGAAGTGAATGAAGCACGAAAGTATTTTGCGCCCTCATTTAATTTTGAACTTTTGAATTATGACTGGACTTAGAAGATGTCTAAGCTGCCTACGTACCTCTCTAAGAGGATCAAGTCAAAACCTAGTTCAAGGGAGTGTCATAAACAGTTTATACTCATGTGGGCTAGGAGTGACATACAATTTAAACTCGTGTGCCAAGGAGACGTCATTTGAATTTATTTTATAGTTTATACTCGTATCAAATAGCTTTGTTTTGAATTTGATAGATATTTTATACTCGTATCAGGGAGTTTTCAATCTAATCCTTGGCTTGAGAGAACTTTAGATAGTTTTGGCTCGTATAAGGGAGCATCATAGACAGTTTATGCTCTTGTCAATGAGCTTTATTATTTGGAAGAACTTTAGATAGTCTCTTCGAGCACTATATCTCCTTGCCCGACCAATTGCATGAATTTTTCCCGAAGATAAAGCAGTCTTCGATTGAGTGACCCACTAGTCAGTGATACTTACAATATTTTGGGTCGTTAGTGCGTCCAACTTCTTCCGGCCAGTCCATCTTAGTCAATTCAATGAGCTTTGCATCCATCGGGTCATCAAATATCCCCGAGACTTTAGAGTCTAAGAAAGGATATTATTTTTGTCGTAGCTCTTTCAGAGTCAAGCCGCTCTGCCCCCTATCGCGAGGAAGGTCTGTTATGTATTCTTTACTTGAAGGTTTATCATGATGCTTTTGAACTGGTGGTCCGCTGGATCCACATGGCTCGGTTCGATTACCGAACCGAACCAAAAATCCATAACCGAAATAAACCGAATTATATATAAAACTAACCGAAACCGAACCGAAATTTCTTAAAACCGAAAATACCAAAATCAAAAATTTCGGTTCGGTTTCGGTAAATAACCGAAAAAATTGAAATTGAACTTTTAAATTGGGCCATATATTCTACATTTATAACTTGCTAACAACCCAAGCCCACATATATTAATAGATTGCAACCAAAACAAATAACCCACAATAAAAAAATTAAAATAAACAAAAGGATACAACCACATTAAAATATCAAAATACTCATAAATTCATATTCCATCCATAGTCTATCCAGCAACAGTGCAATACAACGAAAATAAACATCATCCAATAACACAAACCAAAATAAACATTATCTAGAAATACAACCAAAAGAGAAGACGACATCAAATTTGAAAATGAGTAAATGTAACTAGGGTTAGAAATCAGATACTTATATACTTATATATATCTCATTTCGGTTCGGTTTCAGTTATTTTGGTATTTTGACCTACATAACCGAAACCGAAAGCCAAAATTTTTAAAATTTAAAACCGATACCGAACCGAAAACCAACATAACCAAACCAAATTGATATTTCGGTTCGGTTCGGCTCGGTTTTTCGGTTTTAACCGAACTCTGCTCCCCCTAGTCATTCTTAACTCCATGTCATGAGCTCTTGTAGCCAAAACTTCGAAGGTCTTTGGTTGAATTCCTTGAAGAATATATCGGAGACCCCACTGCATGTCTTGATTGCACATCTCGATTGCAGAAGCCTCGGACAATCGGTCTTTGTAGTTCAAGCTCAAGTTCCTCCATCGATTAATATAATCGATCATAGGCTCATCTTTCTTCTGGCGAGTGTTGGTTAGCTCGATCATGCTAACTTTCCTTCTTGTGCCGTAGAAGTGGTTTAGGAACTCTTGCTCCAATTGATCCCAACTATCGATGGAGTTAGCCTCCAAATCAATGTACCAGTCGAAGGCGTTTCTTTTTAGGGAACGGACAAACTATTTGGCCAGGTGGTCTCCATAAGTCCCGGCGTTATTGCAAGTTTCAACGAAGTGAGTTATGTGCTGCTTTGGGGTCCCTTTACCATCGAACTGTTGGAACTTCGGGGGTTGGTAGCCAGCTGACATCCTCAAGCCGTCAATCCTCTTAGTATAAGGCTTGGTGTAAGTGAAGGATAATTTGGAGCCACCATTAAACTTGTCATTTATCGTCTCTAATATGAGCTCTTTGAGTTGATTAACTTGGATCCCTCCATCAGATGAAATCTGTAATACCTTAGCAGTTGCCTCAGTCTCTTCTGTTGTTTGGCGTTTGGTTGAGGTCTCTTCGTCATCATTGCCCTCAACTTGCTTATCATTAGTGTAGCTTGCATCGACAATGTCCACCTTATTCATTAGGTTGGAGGTTTGAGCATCTTGATTCTTGAACGTTGAAGTCGAATGTGTGAAAATGAGTGAATGAAGACCCTATTTATAGGGTGAAGGGTGGAAAACCTTCCTTTCTCGTCATGCCACGTAGCGTTGTCTGATTGGCAGGTGCCATTTGATTGACTAGATTTGTGAATTAATCAGATTTGATTTGATTAATTTAGGTCGCTTCCCCTTTTTGACGAGACATCATTTAATTTTCGATCTTATGGTAAATAAATTGTATTTATTTCCCAACATGAGTACCGAAAACTCATGTTCGACCGACTTGTACCGTGTACATTTAATATCAAGTTTAACTATTTAATTCGAGAATGAATTTAATTAAATTCTCAAAATAAAATAGTAAATTTGATTTAATATTAATATTTGATTTATACACGCGTCACCATTTAATTGGGTGCAAAATTAATTTGCTTGCAAATGCCCCCTCGTGATTTTTTCACGGTCGTTTTGACTTGGAGTGAATGAAGCACGAAAGTATTTTGCGGCCTCATATGCATTTAGACTTTTGAATCATGACTGAACTTAGAAAATGTCTAAGTTGCCAACGCACCCCTTTAAAGAGGATCAAGTCATAACGTAGTTCGAGAACAAAATTTGATTTGATTTGGTGGGGGGACGTACACAGTTTAACATCATGCGGGCCAGGAGGGACTATTCTTTAACCACTGTAGACAAAGTAGGGTATGATTATATAACCACTTGAAACACCCTTAGTGGGGTGAATTAACAGTTTAACCACATGTAATTACTTTTGGTGGTTGTCATTCACAGTTTATCCTCATGCGGACCAGGAGCGACTGACAATTTACGCTCGTGTGTTATGGAGCGTGTTGCTTGGTTTATTTATGCATAGTAGCGTTTCAAGAATTTTCCATTTATGGAGCCAATACTTATGTCGTCTTCAAAAATCAACTTGTAGGACACATTTGTATAAACTTCTGTTACGATATATGGACCATCCCACCTGGGTAGAAATTTGTTTCCGACACGATGAGTGACGATAATGGGCCTTCTTACTGCCAACACCAAGTCGCCAACTTGGAAAGACGGTGTCTTCAACTTATTGTTAAAAGTTCGGGCAAGGCGAGACTGATAACACTTGAGTCTTTGTTGTGCTTCCAGCTTTTTCTCATCCAAGGCTTCTAACTCTTCGAGACGCAGACGTGCGTTCTCTTCTTCTGTCAGACCTTCCTATATAGCCATCCTCAGAGAGAGAATTATTGGAGTTATACATGAAAGTATGCTTTTACTTTGTATAACTCGTGTATCAAACACTCGTTTTATGAGAATAATTCTTTTATCGCATTTGCTTTAGTTATGATTGAATGTTGAATTTCTATTGCAAACCGTTCATTATGTAGTACGTGTTACATTGTAGTTAATGTGGTGATACCCGATCACGGAAGACGACATTAACAGTTTACTTGTAACTAAACGTACATTTTCACGACCTAGGTGGAATTGAACAATCCGCCGTGAAAGGTCGATGTGTAAGGCTTAGATTGGTCTGTCTTGACCAAGAGATTGCACTAGCATATTTAGTATGTGTTGAAGAGGTCCTACAGCGAGGAGAAATTCTTCTGTTCTGAAAGGTGAAGAATTAGACCTCAGTGGTTGTTGATTTCTTAATCTCCGTCACTTAAATAGGACCGTGTGTGCTTAGTAGTTACTGCTTTGATTCATGTTGGGTGAGAATCATTGTGACTTCGAACTTTGTGTCTTGGGCAGTAATATTAATCATACGACGGTTGCTAAGATTTAATACGGAGAAACGCGTGCGAGTACGGCTCGTGTGATTAGTCCCCTTGGTGGGCTCAGAAGTTTTATTGTACCAAATCTTGCAAGTGAAGAATTAGTTTCTTCGGTACGAATAATAATGTTGAGCTGTCTTTACTCCAAGGTGAAAGATGTTAATTAATTTAGAGCTATTCGGAAGCTTGATTATTTAATGGACTTGATAATCTTAAACGCGGGAAATAATAACCGGGAGCCCATATTATCGTAATATGGATTAAGATGGATAGTGCAATATTAATTTATTAGTGGTAATAATTAATATTAATGGGCTGAATTATATTGGGGCTCAATATTGAAATTCAGAAGTCCATTAGGAGGTCCAATCTTAATTCTCCTTAAGGCCCCTCAAGTAGCCCAATTAAGTAACCCAATAATGATAAGGTGATTAAAATAAAAAGAAAATAATATGCTGATTTTTCTCTTTAATTTTCGAAAAATACATGATAAGGAGGAAAAAGATTTTGTTGATTTTCTTGGAAAGATATTATGCAAGATATGTATTCTAGGAATACAAGAAGATCCAAATCTTGGATTTTCTCTATGTAAATTTCGAAAACTACATATTTATTTAGGGGTGTGAGATTTTTGTGGAATATTTTATTTTGGAGAAAAGAATATATGAGATATATTCAAGATTTCTTAGAGATTAAGAAAAGATTTTCTCCAAGCCCATTAATCCTATAATTTTCGATCACCACCTCTTATAAATAGGAGATGATTTTTTTCATCTCCAAGTACATAATTCCATGTGTTGGAAAAATCAAGAAGCATAGATATTTTTCTTTTTCCTTAGTTTATTAAATTGCTTGAAAGCGTCTCCCACCGGCGATCAAGTGAGGTGAAAAGGGAAATACTTGAGAAGGCTTTGGGTTGATAGAACGAGATTACAAGTGTCCCGTATATCCAAAGGCCATTACTACGAGAGGTACGTTAATCGCATATTTACTTGTTTAATTCCGCCTAGTTAAATATGTGAAATTAATTTAACATGCATGATGATAATTAGTTGTTGGAATTATTATTTGAATTAATTAGGATTAATTCATACTAGTAATAATTGTATTTAAATTCGTATTTAAAGTTCATCCCGAATAGATTCCGGGCACCCCTATTTTCCCAACAACTGGTATTAGAGCCACGGTTTCGGGCTCTGAATTTTAAATTGGAATTTAAATTGTTGAACATTAAATTGAAATTGGATAGTAGAATTGTTAGATCTTTTTTGCAGGTATCCAATTGTCATGGTTTTAATGTTGTTAATTTCATGCGTGTAAATTAATTTGGTTTTTAATTCGATTCGTTCGAATTCGTTTTTCTCGTGAGAAAATCCACGAGTAGATTAGTTGTTTTTATTTTGATTCGATCATTGTAATAGACTAGTCTAGATCTAGTATTTATTTTTTTTGTAAAAATAAATTGTAACCGGATCGTGACGAAGAACGAAGAATTAAAAACGGCGTACCCAGACGATGCATACAAGCGTGGCGCGTGTATGGAGGTAAAATCATGCAAGGGGTGAAGAAAACGAGGACGAATGGCGAAAAAAACGGCGCACGGGGGTGCACGGCGCACGCCGTGCGCAACGGGCGCACGGCGCCGCGCGCGCGCCTCAGCGAGGGCCTGCAGCGCCTCGGGGTGCCCCGGGCGGCGCCTCGGCGCGCCTCCGTGCAGCGCCTCGGGCTATTTTCCAGCGCTTCTCGGGCCGGGAAGCGCGCGGGCCCACTTCGTGGGCCGACGCGCGCTGTATCTCAGGCCGTGGAATTTTTTCGGTTCGTGTTTTTTTTCCGTGTGTTTTTAAACGTCGTCCCGAACCACAAACGATGTTGTTTTTGAAGAAGTGTTGATGTTCGAGTGGGAGCATGTCTAGACGAACGTCGGAAAGCAACAAGGACGATTTTTCGCATCAAGACGTGAAGAAATTAAACCGTGACAATTGGAATTGAGTGCTCCAATGTGTTTAATTTTGTTTTGATGGATGTTTTATTTCGTGCAATTTTTATTATTCGTTAATATGTGTTTGCATGAATTTAATTGTCCAAGAAAAACCTTACTTTCGAAAATTACTAAGTATGTTTTTATAATCGCAATTTTATTCCGGATATTAAAATTGGATTATTTTGGCCTCCATAATTTATTTATTTGTGAAGTTCTTTTGGAATACATTTCCCCCTCGGATCGGCCAAAAGAACGGATTTCACATGAATAAATTCCGAAAGGATGATTGTGGATTATTACTAGTGGCGGTATTGACCCTCACCACGAGTGGCTTGCTCAAAGCGAAATAATAATCCTGTATTTAATTATGGTTATTACTTAGGCATAGGAAATTGATATTAACTTACTCCCCTCGGAGTCCCTGTCAATTTCTATGTGGTCAAAGTGGGAGCCAACTATTAATTTTGAATTAAGGATTTGTAACTTTTAAGTTTGTAATCCGCTTGAATGTATTTAAATGTATAGACCACCCCTCGTGGCGCATTTAAATTGTTTCGAGATGTTGGCTGATGCATGATTATATTGTTTTAAGGTTTCAATATAATTGATGTGATCGAATTATGTGATAATTTCATATTTTTCTAGATATTGATATGAATGTATGTTTTATTCTCATTTCATCATGTCGCAACCTTTTAATCCACTGTTTAATATACTTAAAGTTAATAAACTTTTTGGAGAGAATTATATCGATTGGAAATTTTTTTTTTAATTTTGTCCTTACTGCACGAAAACACAATTGGGTTATTTATGTTAATATACCCGGCAAGCCTAATGATAAGTCAAGCAATGGAAAGAGGCAGTTTATGATCGGAAGCGTGACAATGAATGAAGTGCATCATCTTGACATTTCTGTCTGAGGATTTGAGGCGCGTTCATGAAGACATTGTATCCGCTGTTGAAATCATGGAACACCTTGAAGAGATGTTTTCACATCAGAATCCCATGACTAATCAGTTCACCAAACATGACTCGGTCAAGTTGGAAATGGTGGAAGGAACGCCCGTGAGGGAACACGTTCTCGAGATAATGGCATACCTTAACAAGTTGGAAGTACTTGGTGCGGATTTTGATTGATTTCATATACAATTCCCTACCGAGAAGCTTTGAGTAGTTTCATCTGAACTGTCAGATGAATGAACGGACAAGTCGTTTGCCCGAGCTCTTGCAAGCTTTAGTTTCGGTGGAGGTGATAATGGAGCACCAGTCTAGTGCTATGGTGGCTAATGGTTCGTCTACCTCTTTTGGTCCCAAGGGAGGGAAAAAGAGGAAGAGAACCAAAGGCCGGATCCAAGCAAATCCAATTGTTGCGAAAGGCAAATGCAAAGGCAAGCATCGAAGGGGAAGTGTTTTAGTTGCGGTGAGAGAGGACAATGGAGGTCTGCCTGTTCCAAGCCTAAGAGGCTAGGAAAGTTAGGTAATTCACACACCTTAGTCGTCGAAACTTGTGAAGTGGCGTATGCTGTCTATTCGTGGATAGTGGATACGAGAGCTACTGATCACATTTGTTTCATGGGTTTAAGCTAACCCGACGACTTAACGGAAGTGAGATCCCCATCACATCGGGCAATGCTACGAGAGTGGCAGCTGAAGCAGTGGGAGAAGTGCGCCTATCTTGTGAAGATAGAGTTATGGTCTTGAGAGACGTTCCTCATGTTCCTAGTTTAGAAAGAACTCAACCTTCAGTTTCTAAACTGTTTGAATAGATACTCAGTTTCTTTTAATAAGGATGTTCTATTGCTTGAAACGATGAGTTTATCCGTTCCGGAACTTTAATGGATGATCTTTATACCATTATTTGGGCACACCACTCACAAAATTGAATCTAATAACACATCGATTATTTCGATTAATAAAAGAAAGCGTTCTTCGGAGATGAACGAAACACTTCTATGGCATCTTAGACTAGGTCATATTAATCTAAAGTGGATAGAGAGATTGGTGAAAGACGGATCCTTGGAATCATTCCAAGTCGAACCGTTTCCAACTTGTGAATCCTGTTTAGAGGGTAAAATGACCAAGAGGGCATTTGGAGCCAAGGGGAATAGAACTACGGAAGTGTTAGAACTCGTTCATACCGATATGTGTGGTTCAATGACGATCATAGCAAGAAGAGGTATGAGTAATTTGATGATTACTCAAGATACAGATACATCTACCTTATGATGCATAGGGAAAGAAGTATCAAGTCTCTACGATTTGTTCGTGGAGGCGAATACCTTAGCAATGAATTCTTGAATTACCTATCGGAAGAAGGGATTGTATCCCTGTTGACCACATCGGGAACCCCTCAATAGAACGGTGTGGCGGAACGAAGGAGCCAGACTCTTTTAGAAATAGTCAGATCCATGATGAGTTATTCGGATTTACCCAAGTCGTTTTGGGGTAACACCTTGGAAACAATGACTTATATTCTAAACTTGGTGCCATCCAAATCAGTTCCTAAAACCCCAATGGAATTGTGGACCGGGGCGCAAGCCCATTCTAAGACACTTGCAGATTTGGGGTTGTCCGGCATACGTGCTAGACAAGGAAACAGGTAATTGGATCCATGTTCGGAATTAAGGTTGTTTATAGGATATCCCATGGGAACGAAAGGGTGTATGTTCTATAGTCTCAAGGATTAAAAGACCGTGATTAGTTCGCACTTTAAATTCTTGGAGGAAGACTATATGAACAAAAGAAAGCTCAGAAGTGAGATTACCTTAGACGAGTTAAGAGGGCAAACTCCTATACCAAGTATACAAGATGATATACCACACGTCATATCTTCACAACCGGAACCCCGTCGTAGTGGGAGGATTGCAAGGCAACCCGAGAGATTCATGGGAATTGGAGAATCTTCGGATTTGATTCCCGGCGATGAATCAGACCCATGAACGTACGACGAGGCAATCCAAGACAAAGACGTGGAAGTGTGGCAAACCGTAATGGAAACCGAGGTGGGTTCGATGGATTATAATCAAGTGTGGGAGTTGGTTGATCCACCTAATGGGGTAGAGCACATTGGATGCAAGTGGGTGTACAAGAGGAAAAGAGGACCGGACGGAAGGGTAGAGACCTTCAAAGCAAGGCTTGTGGCCTGTGGCCTGTAGCTATGCTTAAGTCCATCCGTATTCTCTTGTCGATCGCTGCGCACTTAGATTACGAGATCTGGCAAATGGATGTCAAGACAGCTTTCCTTAACGGAAGTCTTGATGGGATCTATATGCAACAACCCAAAGGTTTCGTTGAAAAAGGCCAAGAGCACCTCGTATGCAAGCTTAAGAGATCCATTTTATGGACTTAAGCAAGCGTCGCATACTTGGAACCAGTGTTTTGATCAAGTTATTAAGTCTTATGGGTTTGTGATCAAAACAAGTTCGAAAGTTGTGTGTATAAAAGGTGTGACGGAACTGCGGTGGTATTCTTAGTATTATACGTAGACGATATTCTGCTCATTGGAAACAATGTAAAGGTATTGTCAGACGTAAGGGTATGGCTGTCAAATCAGTTTGATATGAAGGACTTAGGGAAAGCCGGTCACATCCTTGGGATCAAGTTCACTCGAGATCCAAGAGGAGGGTGTAGGGTTTATCGCAAGTTTCATACAAAGCCACTGTTTTGAAGCATTTCAGCATGCAAGATTCCAAGAAAGGTTTTGTACCTTTTAGGCACGGAATCCATCTATCTAAAGAAATATGCCCTAAGACGCAAGTGGAGATAGATGACATGAAAGACGTTCCGTACGTTTCGGACGTAGGAAGTCTTATGTATGCAATGTTGTGTACGAGACCGGATATCTGCTTTGCCGTGGGCATGATGGCAAGATATCAAAGTAACCCCGGGAAAGCACATTAGATTGCAATTAAATGCGTTCTTTAGTTTCTGAAAATAACTTAGTATGGAATGCTGATTTAACAATCAGACAATCTAATTCCCATAGGATACACGGACTCAAATTTCCAATCAGACATAGACTCCAAAATACCTACCTCGGGTAGTGTGTTTTGCATGGGAGAAGGAGCCATGACATGGAGAAGCGATTTGCAGAAATGCATCGCAGATTCGACCATGGAAGCCGAATAAGTAGTTGCTTGTGAAGTAGCGAAAGAAGCGGTTTGGCTCAAGTACTTCTTAGTGGACTTGGACGTTGTTCCGAATTTGTCCGACAAGATAACTGTCTTTTGTGACAATGCCGGGGCAGTTGCAAATTCAAGGGAACCGAGAGCCCACAAGGCCAGCAAACACATTGAAAGAAAACACCATCTTATACGAGAAATCGTTAAGAGAGGAGATAAAGAGGTGGCAAAGATATGCGTCGGGGACAACCTAGTAAATCCATTCACAAAGGGTCTGCCTCTGAATACATTCGAGAGACATGTGGATGGAATGGGAGTCAAGACTATTGCCAATCTGCTTTAAGTATAAGTGGGAGGAATTATTAGGTTAGTGTAGGTTGACATGAGATGTCACGTAGAGCTACTACACTAAGACATGCGTGATGTATACTAAAAGCAGACTTTAAGTATAAGTGGGAGATTGTTGGAGTTATACGTGAAAGTATGCTTTTACTTAGTATAACTCGTGTATCAAACACTCGTTTTATGAGAATAATTCTTTTATCGCATTTGCTTTAGTTATGATTGAATGTTGAATTTCTATTGCAAACCGTTCATTATGTAGTACGTGTTACATTGTAGTTAATGTGGTGATACCCGATCACGGAAGACGACATTAACAATTTACTTGTAACTAAACGTACATTTTCACGACCTAGGTGGAATTGAACAATCCGCCGTGAAAGGTCGATGTGTAAGGCTCAGATTGGTCTGTCTTGACCAAGAGATTGCACTAGCACATTTAGTATGTGTTGAAGAGGTCCTACAGCGAGGAGAAATTCTTCTGTTCTGAAAGGTGAAGAATTAGACCTCAGTGGTTGTTGATTTCTTAATCTCCGTCACTTAAATAGGACCGTGTGTGCTTAGTAGTTACTGCTTTGATTCATGTTGGGTGAGAATCATTGTGATTTCGAACTTTGTGTCTTGGGCAGTAATATTAATCATATGACGGTTGCTAAGATTTAATACGGAGAAACGCGTGCGAGTACGGCTCGTGTGATTAGTCCCCTTGGTGGGCTCAGAAGTTTTATTGTACCAAATCTTGCAAGTGAAGAATTAGTTTCTTCGGTACGAATAATAATGTTGAGCTGTCTTTACTCCAAGGTGAAAGATGTTAATTAATTTAGAGCTATTCGGAAGCTTGATTAATTAATGGACTTGATAATCTTAAACGCGGGAAATAATAACCGGGAGCCCATATTATCGTAATATGGATTAAGATGGATAGTGCAATATTAATTTATTAGTGGTAATAATTAATATTAATGGGCTGAATTATATTGGGGCTCAATATTGAAATTCAGAAGTCCATTAGGAGGTCCAATCTTAATTCTCCTTAAGGCCCCTCAAGTAGCCCAATTAAGTAACCCAATAATGATAAGGTGATTAAAATAAAAAGAAAATAATATGCTGATTTTTCTCTTTAATTTTCGAAAAATACATGATAAGGAGGAAAAAGATTTTGTTGATTTTCTTGGAAAGATATTATGCAAGATATGTATTCTAGGAATACAAGAAGATCCAAATCTTGGATTTTCTCTATGTAAATTTCGAAAACTACATATTTATTTAGGGGTGTGAGATTTTTGTGGAATATTTTATTTTGGAGAAAAGAATATATGAGATATATTCAAGATTTCTTAGAGATTAAGAAAAGATTTTCTCCAAGCCCATTAATCCTATAATTTTCGATCACCACCTCTTATAAATAGGAGATGATTTTTTTCATCTCCAAGTACATAATTCCATGTGTTGGAAAAATCAAGAAGCATAGATATTTTTCTTTTTCCTTAGTTTATTAAATTGCTTGAAAGCGTCTCCCACCGGCGATCAAGTGAGGTGAAAAGGGAAATACTTGAGAAGGCTTTGGGTTGATAGAACGAGATTACAAGTGTCCCGTATATCCAAAGGCCATTACTACGAGAGGTACGTTAATCGCATATTTACTTGTTTAATTCCGCCTAGTTAAATATGTGAAATTAATTTAACATGCATGATGATAATTAGTTGTTGGAATTATTATTTGAATTAATTAGGATTAATTCATGCTAGTAATAATTGTATTTAAATTCGTATTTAAAGTTCATCCCGAATAGATTCCGGGCACCCCTATTTTCCCAACAAGAATTTGTTTCTCAAGAGGTGCCACTGCTTCAACACCATACACCAATGAATATGGAGTCGCTTGCGTATGCGTCCTATAAGTGGTTCGATACACCCATAGAGTTTCATTCATCCATTCATGCTAATCCCGTTTGGACTTCGAAACAACTTTCTTCAGCAAACTACACAAAGTTTTATTGAAAGCTTCAACAAGTCCATTGGTAACTGCATTATACATAGAGGACTTTCTTTGCTTCACGTCAAACTTCTCACAGAGTTTGTCAATGTGACTGTTGGAGAATAGCCTTCCATTGTCAGTAATAATGTAGTGCAGGACTCCGTATCTGTAAATGATGTTGACACGGATGAAGTTGGCAACATTTTCTTTCTTCACTTTCCTCAAAGGCGCCGCTTCAGCCCACTTGGAGAAATAGTCGGTTGCAACTAAGATGTAAAGATGACCACCATAGAACTTTGTCAATGGCCCTACAACGTCCAGACCCCAAGCATCAAAGGGCCATGAGGCAACAATTGGATGTAATGGTTCAGGGGGTGATGAATCCGGTTTGCATGAAACTGACATGCCCGACATCTCTGTGCATAGTCCATCCAGTCTTTCACCATTATCGGCTAGTAGTAGTCCATCCTCTTTATCTGAAAATGTAACTTGGGTCCTGACTGGTGGGCACCACAAACTCCGGATTGAGCTTCCTCCATAGCTTGAACAGCTTCCTCATCTCCTAAACACCTTAAGAAGACACCATCAAATTACCTCTTGTAAAGGGTTCCTTTGTAGTAGATGAATCGAGGTGCACGACGCCGAATGTCAACTCTTTGACGTGGATCATGGGGTAACTTCTCATGTTGTAGATAATCCACAAAAGGTTGACGCCAATTCTCATTTTCAATTTCAAAGACTTCTATGGCATGATTTCCAGCTTCTTCATTGCCTTCCTCATCGAAAATTGGAGGTATAACCCAGCTTCTGCATACAGGCATTCGTACATGGGTTTCGGGCATGGCTATAGTTGATGCTAACTTAGCTAAGGCATCAGCCTGCTTATTCTCACTTCTTAGCACATGCTCGACTTCCACATCTCCAAGCCATCCTATCATCCTTCGGGCATAATTGTAGTATGGAAGCAATTCGGGCTTCTTGACTTCATATAATCCACATAGTTGGTTTACAATTGGCAAAGAATCTCCATATAATCTGAGATGCAACTGCTTTATATCTACTGCCATCTCTAGTCCGAGTATGAGCGCTTGATACTCAGCCATATTGTTGGAGCAATTCTCAATCAAGGAGAATGAATGAGACAAAACTTCATCTTCGGATGTGATGAACACCACTCCGGCACCAGCTCCTTCCCTATGAGAGACCCCATTAAAATACATTTTCCAAGGAGGAGAAACTTCCACCGCTAAGACATCTTCATCTAGGAGATCAACATATAACTCCCATTCAGTAGGAATAGGGTGGTCTGCTAAGAAATCTGCCAACACTTGCCCCTTTACACCTTTCTGCGGAACATATATGATCTCAAACCGTTGTAGTTGAAGATACCACCTTGCAAGCCGGTCAGAAAGAACTGGCTTTGACATGACAAACTTCAGTGGATTTGCCTTCGAGATAAGACGAATTGTGTGAGCCTGGAATAGTGCTTCAACTTCTGAATTACAAAGATAAGTGTCAAACATATATTCTCAATTGGGGAGTAATTCAGTTCATTCGGAACCATCATCCTACTCAAATAGTAAAGAGTATTTTCTTTACCCTCGTCATTTTCTTGTGCCAACGGGGCTCCAATAGACCGCTCCTGAGCAGCTATATAAACTATCAACGGTCTTTCGGGTACTAAAGCGACTAGCACAGGCGGCTTCATCAGATAATCTTTGACGCCTTTAAAAGCATTCTTGCAAAATTCATCATATTTGAATGAGTTTCCTTTCTTCATCAGATGGCTGAATGGTTGACACATGCCAGCCAAGTTTGAGATAAACCTCCTTAAATACACCAACTTCCCCTGAAAACTCTTAAGCTTGTGGATGTTACGAGGTTCAGACATTTTCAGGATTGCATCGATCTTTGCTTGTTTAATCTCTATGTCTCGTTGACGGACGATGAATCCGAGGAATTTTCCTGAAGAGACTCCGAAAGCACACTTCAAAGGATTCATCCTAAGTTGGTAACGTTTGAGGAGTTCGAAGACTTGCCTTAAATATTGCAAATAATATTTCCTCCTTTTCGATTTCACCACTAGGTTGTCCACATAACACTCAATATTCTTGTGGAGCATATCGTCAAAGATCTTCTGCATCGCCCGCTGATAGGTAGCACCAGCGTTCTTTAAGCTAAAAGGCATAACCTTGTAATAAACACGAAAAAAGATTGCTGCAAATTTGTAACTGCAAATTTTGTATTATTAAAAATAATAAACACGAAAAAGATTACAACTTAGTTTATTTCGGATCGAACCGAAAACTAGTGCGGGTTCTAGACTCTAGATTTGCTCCTCTAATTCTTCTCTTCGGTAGGACCTTGACTTGGATAATTTATGGGTGAATTCTTCGTCTTGATCTTCGTCCGAGGTTGAATTTGGGATATATAATGCTAATACAAGGGCGAAACGTCTTATTTTAGATTAAGTGTTATTTTGGTGATTTGGGGGGATGAACGTCTTCGAAGGCGGGATGAACGCCTTTGGATTTGGTGAAGAACTTCATTTAAATCTTCGAGCGGGTGCGAAGAACGTTCTTAAAGATTCTTCAAATCTTCAAGGAGAAACACCGGATCGGATGGGTGCTAGACCTAGGTCTCGAATCGCAGACTGTTTGTGGTGGACTTGTGTGAAGAATGCCTTGAAGCCGTGAAGAACGTCTTTTAAATCTTCAAGGAGAAACATCAGATCGGAGGGGTTCTGGACCTTGATCTCAGATCAGATGTCATTTTCGAGAAGAATACCTTTCAAGCTTCTTTGAATCTTCGAGGAAAAATACTTGATCGGAGGGGTACTGGACCTTGATCTTGGATCGAACGTTGTTACTGATCGCTTTCCACGAAGAATGCTTCGAATCTGATGAACACTTTGAATCTTCAAGAACGGTTGTAGATGATTTGTTCGCTTGCTTGATCGTCTGAATGCTCGATGATGGAAATGAATGAACAAGGGCGCTATTTATAGGGTGGAGAGTGGAAGACCTGCCTTTCTCGCAAGGCCACGTGGCGCAGTAGGATTGGCCGATGTCATTTGATTGACTTGATTTGCGATGTAATTAAATCTGATTTGATTCAATTTAGTTCGCTTTCCCTTTTTAAGGAACATCATTTCATTTTCAATCTTATGACAAACTAATTGTATGTATTGCCCAATATGAGTATCGAAAACTGTTGGGACAATGTCAGTTTTGAGTTGATCCCAAAGCCCCTGAAAAGATGACTTGCCTAAGTGTTTGTAATAGTCAGGCTAGTCTTGGTTAGGTTTGTAAGTTAGTATATTTTACATTTCACAGGAACTCAATGAGAGGAGTACTCATTGATGACAATCAAGACTGAAGCTTGAATACACTAGAGCACCATCCTGAGCTTATGGCAGTTCATCTAAGCTGACTGAGTAAGTGTCAAGATGAAGAGCATGATCCTGAGATCATTGCTAACTCAGTCCTGTAGGAAACAGGATCGCACTGAGTATTGGGAAAAGACTTGGAGTAGGATCCAAGCAAGCCAAAAGGAATGTCAGCGCTGGGAACGTACGTAGATGAGGACAAACCTGAACTCAGTAAAGACAAGACAGAACTGAAGAATGAGTTCTGACATTCTCACCTACCTGATGACGTGGATCAATCAGAGAGCGCCAAGACATGTACGGACACTGACCTGAACCTGACATCCCTGCATATTTTCAACAGGCAAGCATTAAATGCAATTTCAAAATCCATGCAAGGACGGCTGCTGCATGGGAGATATATCCGATGAACAAATCCTACGAGAAGACATCCTAGAAGGTTATCTCTTCCAACAGATAGTTTTCAAAGTTGCCTATAAATACAGAAGACCTTGGACCCAAGCAAGGTTACGGGAAATTTCGAAGCCAGGAAATTACTCAAACTCTCAGTGTACAAAGCATTCAGCATTAAAAGAAGCACTCGAAACCTCTTAAATTTCCCAAGTGTTTCTAGTTAGAGAGTTATTCTGTATTCCACTGAGCGAACCAAGTTATATCTTAAGCTTAGAGGGATTATCCATCCTTAGGATAACCTTGTCTTGTAAGGATAATCACAACCTTAGTTGGAAGCCAAACTGAAACCAAAACCCTCTAGTCAGGTTTGTTGGTGGAAGTTAAGTGAGTGAGTTAGAAGGAGTTTGTAAGGGCCAGTAAGTGAAGCTGATCTTGGTACACCTTGACACGTTAAAAGTAAGTCTATCCTTAGTGGATTCTCCTGTTCAATCAGGACCGTGGACGTAGGAGCTTGAGTCTCTGAACCACGTTAAACTCTCTGTGCCTTTATTGCTTTGATTATTGCTCTTAATTGTTCATTTGGTTAAGCCATTCATTGCATTGTTTATCAGGCCTGAATCAATCAGCCTGATCATTAAACTGAGCACTGCCCTTCTAACCACAACTTTTTAAGAAAGAAAACAAGTTTTCAATAAGCAAACTAAAACAAGACTATAAACTTTCAGGGCTCACACATTCCGCACTGAACATAAGTAGATAGTTATCCAACTGACTTGCACTCAGTGCTGTTAGTAGGTGGGTTATCTACTCAGTGTTCTACATCACTCTGAGTTGAGGGGACCCAGTCAGTTTGAAAGTCAGAACATTTTGTATACGTGTATTCCCCCCCTCATACACGTATCACTCAGTCTTGTATCGGGACCAATAAAAACTCATTAAATTTGACCGACTTGTACCGTTTACATTTAATACCAAGTTTAACTATTTAATTCGAGAATTAATTTAATTAAATTCTCAAAATGTAGTAGTAGATTTAACTTGATATTAATATTTGTTTGCACACGTGTCACCATTTAACTGAGTGCAAAATTAATTTGCTTATAATCACTGTTATGCATATTAATTATAATTGTTTAAAAATATATTTTATTTTTTAGACCATAATAATGTGTATGTATGATAGTGATAGTGGATGTACATAACAATGATATTGTATATTATATATAACAGTGATATTTGAAGAAAGTGTTATGTGAGAATTCACATATTTTTGTCTTTGAATATGTTTCATATGAAAAGAGTTCATGATAAATTTATTATGAAACTGTTTTAACATATTAAATATTTGACCAAGAGTATCAAAAATCTCATCAGGAGTATAAAAAATTGGGATCAAGAAAATCTACAACAATTACATTATAATACCACTAACCAGATTTTTTGTACTCCTGATGAATTGTTTTATACTTCTGATCAAATATTTGATACTTTAAAATTATTTTTTAATAAACTCATCATGAATTAATATAATACTTTTAAATGATCTCCCCTAGCCTTCTCATGTTCACGAGTCTTTGTGGGGCTACGTCTTGCTCGCACATATGAAGGGCCAGGTTGGGCTTGCTGTCTTTGTAAAGCCTGGAGCATGGCAATTGTGCATGCCAATTCGTCGGGGTTACGAGCAAATGCGTCCAACTCCGGTGGTATTAACTGACGAGCAACATTGGTCTGATTCTCTTGGTCATTTCTGCTCGCCCCTGCTCGCTCATCAGCCTGGGACATCCGGGAGTGTGAATCCCTTGTTATATGTTGTGAACGTTGTGTCTCTCGTGACTGAGGCATGTTCACATGAGGTATCAAGTATTGTTCTTAGTGTTCTTGACTTTTTCCTTCAAAAGCTCAAACTTGTTCTTCAATTTTGGGTTAACCTTCGTGTTTTCAATGATTCGGAGGTTCGACACCCTCCTTCTAGCGCCAATTTGTTGATGATCAATTCTAATTTCGAAGATTAATGACTGTTTTTGGTGGTTAATCGATCATCAAACAATTACGTGTGATTGATCACTAACGTAATTAGTGAATACGAATTTTCGGGTTTAGATGAGTTAGAAACGTTTGAAAGCTTACGTGTTTAAGTTCGATTGTAAGTTAATCGAGCTGCTTTAGATTCGTAAACGAAGTTTGGACGTGTATAATAATTTGTGCCTGTTTTACTAGCTGAAAAAATCTAAGTATTTATAGACATTTGACTAGCAGGAGGTGTCGTGACTTTTGGCCTACCAGGCCTGCATGCACGACACTTGGCCTTTGACTAAGTTGACCTTATCTAAACTAAATTATATCCTTATCTTGTTGGACTTGCTCGCAGTCAAGAGCTGCTCGACATATTGGACTTGTCCTGGTGGAATCTTTAGTCTGATTTTGTTGGTCTCTTGTCTCACTTAGTTGTTGTTTTGGTTTTGTGGTCGGATCTGGTCGGCGGGATGCTAACTGAGTTCGTCATGTGGCTCTTAATCTGATTTTGTTTGCCCATTCGCCTTGGTGTAGCATGCAGGTTCTGCTCGCCAGATATCTTAGGTGTATCTTGAGTCAATTTTACCTTAATCTTTAAGTGCTTTGTGCTAATCCTGGTCGCCCAATTGCTGATTCTGCTCGCCCATCAACAGAGAGCAAAGGTTGATAACAATTTTTCTGGCCTTTTATTTATGTTAAGTTTTCCTGTATATTTAATTTCTACATTTTTATTCTTCGCACGAGTTTTCCTATAATAAAAAGAAAAAAAAAAAAAAATCTTCGCATGAGTTTTTATAAACTAAAAATCTGTCATTTGTTTATTAAAATCTACCAAAATTGAGGGCAAAAGTTAATAACAATGGATTAACGTATCGGTCAAAACATGATTGAGTCATAGAGATTGTGTGTCATGAGAAAATTCGAACACATCAAATGATTAAATACAGAGATAGAATACCAAAATAAAATAAAATTAAAGGGCTTTCAGAAAATATATTTTTCGTACTCCAAGATGATATTATTATCTATTATTTACTCATATTTGATCAAAGTACACTGTACACGTCGCACCACTGTACTTGATGTGTGCTATCACTGCCTGCCATGCTAAACTATTGGGACACTAAAAACTCACACCTTCGACTGACTCGATTTCAGTAGCATATGATATTTATACTAATATATCTAGTAAACAAATTAATTATCGAAATTGGTTAATTAAGGTGTGATAAAACTAATAAAAATATTCATATAACTACTACTCTTTTTTTCCCTTAAAAAGTATGTCATATTTATAGTAAACGATTATTTTATTCATTATCACGTGCAAAAAAGATGTATATTTTTAAGGAATAGAGGAAGTACTATTTTTTTTACACGAATTAAACAAAATATTAGGGAAGTTGTCTATGTGGTACACAATTTTAAAAAAATTACTCTAAGATAGTCAACTTTTTCCAATTTACCCTGAGGTATGAAAATTATTAGACTTAAGTTATATTAAAGTTGAATTTACATATGTTATTATTGCACTTTGTACTGAGAGTAATTAAAAATTTGAACTTTGTTCCTCCTCCTCCTAACAATATTTTGTCCAATTTTCTACCCCTCAACAACTCAACCAAAATATTACTCTCTCTGTCCAATATTAGTAATCTTGTTTTTGGACTGTTATTTTTTATCATAAGTTGGAGGGTATTAAGAGGCATTGTGAGAATCATTTATAAATAAAATGATTGTTTATGAAAAATATATTTTTCATAAACAATAATTTTATTGATAAATGAATTTTGCAATACAACATAATCCCCTCCAACTTATGACAAAAGAACAACAAAAAAATTGGATTATTAATATTAGACAAAGGCAGTAGTTGTTTGTTTATCTATAAAGTTTTTTTCTTTTTTTTATCAAGCAAATGACATTTTATTCCTCAAGATCCTACAAATTACAAATGAGTTATTAAAGCTTTAGAATCAATCTAGGATTGTCTAGCCAAACGTTTTAAGAGCAACTACAACGCACAACTTTCTTCGCCACTAACCAACTTTACAATCTATCTTTAAGATGAAATTGTTTCTATCCTTCCATATTACCCATACCACACACCCCTAAATCAAAACAACAAGCTCTTTACATTTTTTTCGACGAAGGAGACCAAAGATAAAGTTGATATGTAAGAGGGTATGATGGGTACCTTAATTTATAAATAAAGTGATTGTTTTTTGTTAGAGTGAAAATAAAGTAAAAATTTATTTTTTATTCTATGCCAACTTATATTGGACTAAGGGTGCATTTGGTGGCTTCCATTATCTATCGCCCAGATTACCAATTTATTTTATCGGCCAGATAACACAAAAATGTTGGCCATTTGGTAGGCACGCATCAGATGGCCAGATTAGTTTTGAAAATGTACAGTACAATCTGAAAATAACTGATTTGAGAAGTCATGAGAAATTTTTGTGTCATAACACTGTTGAGATGAAAAATCTGACCAAATTGGGCCGATGAGTTGTCTTACTAAAACAGTAATTAAGATTGGGCCCTTGTTGTATCTTGGGCTTTTTAGATAGCCACCAAACATCTGATAAGGACGACAACTCCACTATCTTACTTTTATCTTACCCCCCAAATGGACCCTAAGAGAATATATACATTCTTTTAATATATTGTCTATTCAGTGGGTAATCCGTGCACCTTTAATCTTCTTTTTATTTTTAAGTAAATTTAAAAAATTATATTTTTGAAATTTAGTGGTTTTTAAAATTTAAGGGGTTTTAGAATGTGCGTCTGTTTTGAATTTTTTAATTTTATAATGTAAAAATTGTATTTTAATATTATTTTAAAAGATGATAGAAAGTGAAATTTTGGTCAAAATTAGTATTGGGTAGAGTGAAAATAGAATAATAGTTGGTGATATTGATTGATAGATTATTTATAACGGTGTAGTATTATTGCATTAAGTGAATTTTAAAAATTAATTTTTGAAATCTTGTGGTTTTTTAAAATGTGTGTTTGTTTTGTATATTTAAGAAGAGTGGAATTTAACTTCATAATACAAGAGTTGTATTATAATATTATTATTTTAGTGTAATTATTAAATGATTATTATTATTTTAAAAGATGATAGAGAGTGAAACTTTAAATTCCAATTGTTAAAACACAAAAAAGAACGTGAAGATAAAGGTCACTATTCGCAGTATTTCTCACTTTTATTGAATAAAAAGTGTATTTACTTTTTATTGTATAAGTAACTATCGATGTGATGAAATTTCAATGTTCTTAACTCACCAATCATTAAAAAGTGCCATTCAAAAGCATTAAACATAACAGTGGACAATAATTTATAAAAAGGAGTAATATTTCTATACAATTTTTTTTTAACCGAGTGGGCTAAACCCACTTGGTCACTGAATTCCTTACCTTAGGTTCGATTCCCTTTGAGAACGAATTAAGGGAGGTAGGTATAAGGTGGCTTGAAAATTTCTGTGAGTACTTTGGGGGCTTGGTGAACTAACTTCTAATTAATAACAATTAATATTTACCAATAAACAAAAAATTATATAATTTTTTTTAAACTGTTTGCATGAGTTTAAATTAGCTAAAAATTGTTTGTATATATTTAAATAATCAAAGTCGAAATCCATGCGCACTTGTTTAAACGTATTTATTAAATTTCTATACTTTTATAATTATGCTTGTTTATATAATCGAACTGAGCTCCAACAAAATCAAATTAAATCCGACCAGAGTCTAAATAATTATTATTCCATTTCATTTATTAATTAGTGCTTGAATCAAACTTAGTAAATGATATCCAAATTAATGAATAGAGCGTCTCCAAAATCTACATAAAGAGATGCTCTCTCCATTCCAGTTTTGTTTTCTCATTTGACTGTGCGCGAAGTTTAATACGAGAGTTGAATTTTAGTATTTAAATGAATAAAGTAGTATTGAAAATAATGAATGGTGAATAAAGTATTATTTAAATGAATAAAGTAGTTTCTATTTTAGGGATGAGAAAACAAAATTGGCGACGGACCTTTTTGACAAATGAAAAAACAAAATTGAAACGGAGGGAGTACAATTTAGTAACGGCTGCTTCTTCGCATTTTCGTCTGCCTTTATTTAATTTCTTGTTCTCTGAAATTGCATTCATACTCAATCTCATATATCTGCAGTGATACATTTAAGTTTTAACTCAAATCTCTCCTCTCTTAAACCCATTATACCAAAAAAAAAAGAAAAAACACTACCTCCATCCCAAATAACTTGCATATTTGTATGGGCATAATTTTTTTAAAAATATTTTTAAAATAGAGTAATAACGTATGAATAAATATGTATATATTTTTTAAGTGTACACATAAATTAATATTTTATTATTTAAAGTGTGCAAATTCTTTCGAAATGGAGCGAAAAAATAAGTGTACAAATTCTTTTAAAACGAACGGGGAATATCAAACAGAGGACGGGGAATATGGAACTCAACCTCCGAGACCGAGTAACTGCATGAGAGTCTGACGCTACTCAATGCAAAACATTTGTTAGCTGACCACCGGACCCATTAGAAGAACAAGCTATGAGGCTAAGACACTTTATTAGGGAGTTAAATTAATGAGCTTATTTTGTATATCTCTATAAATTCAAATTTTTAAATAGATGAATTTTTTTTATGTTATCAGAGTAAAAATTCTAAGTTCAAATCCTTCTAAAAATAATTTCAGAATTCATTTAAATTATACACTTATTAAATCTCCTCAATTCTTTTAATGATGGAGTTAACGTCAACTCGCGAGCAAATTCACCTTTAGCTGGGATCCAAATCACCACACTAGCACAGCACCTCCCAATTCCATCCCAGTGCTAAAGCCTTGAGAGGACGATATCTTATGCTACACCCCGGGCTAATTAATAGCCTGTATAGTAACAATGATTAAAATTACCCTAATATAAATGCCAATCACACTGTTAAAAAGAGCGGCAGAAGAAAAAAACATGGGAAAATAGAAAGAAAAATGACCACCATATTATTTGATTAATCTTGATAATATTACACATCAAATTCACATCCCAGACATTAAATAATAATTAGGTTGATTTAGAAATTTAACAGCTTTCAAAAAAAATCCTGACGACTTTGACCTAATGTAGCAAAATAACATATTTAACATAAGTTTATATATCATCCTGATTTACCAAAATTCACACTGGCATCATCATATATATTTTTAAAAACTTGGTTCTATATTTTGCTCATAGTACTGTTGATATTTGACCCGGGCTCACGTCACTGCAATATACTCCCCCGTTCATGAAAAGTATGTTCATATTTTTTTTACGTAATTTAATGCAATATATCGAAGGAGATTACTGGGTATTGTGAGGTTCGTTTATAGATAGAGTTATTATTTATGGAAAGCACACATACTTTCCATAAATAATCATTTTATTTATAAACGGACCTCACAATACCCTGTAATACCCTCCGACATATCACATTAAACAACGTGCAAACATGCACATACTTTTAATGGACGGATCACGCATTTCGTTGTTTGTTTTTTTTTTTCCATTTCGCACCTTCATTCTTCTCTTTTTCAATCATTATTTAAACTAGTAACTAAACTCGTGCGATGCACGACTATAAGTGTTCAATTAATTTATGTATCTTCAATTTATATTGTAGTTTGTTTGTTTAGATTTAAAAGTGTTTATCAATATTCCTATTAAAGTATTTTTCATTTCAAATATATAATATTAATATTCTTTTATTTGAAGATTTATTTTATTAAAGAGAATGCAATGCTGATGTCGATAAACTTTTGTGAAAACAAAATGTAATAAATATAATATTTTATTTATAAGAGATAATATCAACATTATTTGTATTTCACCATATAATTTTTTTTTTATGATTTACGTATTAAGAAATTTTGTCAATAGCTATAAATCCATATTAAAGAGGATGTAAGAAAAAATAAAAATTGAAAGGACATTAGATTTCAAAACACCTCTATAAAATTCACATTTTTTTCCATTTTAAATGAATGTTTATCGTCAGTCACCACACATCAAAATCTTCAAATTATTGCGATTAGTGACTCTCAAAACATCCACATATGACTGACTGTAACTGAAAACTGATTCTTAAAAAAATATGCCAACATTAGCGAGCGGTTGTCATTGATTCTTATTAACATTTTCATATGAGAAAACTAATGTGAATAGTCTCTTCTGAACCTTTTACGTAAGTCTCGGGGTCGAATGGAGTCAGTGTAAATTTAGAAATTGACACCATCGCATGTGAATTGCTTCTGATTATATATGTATCTTCCACAACATTATCACCTAATCTTACTAGCGTCAATCTAGCCCTCTTGAATTATCTATATTTCTGAGTAACATCTTTGAAGTTGCAACTTTCAAATTCAAATCATGATTCGACACACCATAACGCTTCAAGTTATTCTAGTGTAGGTGCAAGTATTAATATGTCATTCAAATAATTAAGATCATCCACAATATTCATCAATTGTAGCTTTGAACGAAATATTTATAAAATTATCAATGAAGTCTCATCACTTTTTCTTTTTTCAATTAAAAAAATTCCTTTACGAAGTCTTTTGTTTCATATAGTTACTCGTACATATTAGTTTGTTAAGATTTATTTTTATAATATTGAGATAAATACATACATTAAAGTAACTATGCAATTTAAGAATGTATACATTTCACATATATTTTTACTCTGCATCCTTCAAATTTAATCTAGGTTTGAAATGTTGGGGAAAAAGGGGTGCCCGGAAACTATTCGGGATGAAATTTAAATACGAATTTAAATTCAATTATTACTAGCATCATCATGCATGTTGAATTAATTCACATGAAAAACCTAACGCGGAAAAACTAGGAGTTCACGTAATTCGTACCTCTTGTAGATATGACATTTGATAACAACGGGGCTATCACGATCGTGCTATCAACCAAAAGACCTTCTCAAGTATGTCCCTTTCGCGTTGCTTGTTCACCGGTGGGAAGTGCTCACAAGCAATTAGAATAACAAGGAAGAAAGAAAAAATATTGTTGCTGATTTTTTTTTCAACACTGTGAAACTGTAAACTGAAGATGAAATAATCATCTCATATATATAGGACTAGGAATTTTCGAAATTTGCATATGGAATAGGGGAGAGAAATTTTTTTTCTTGACCTCCAAGAAATCTTGAATATATCTCATATATTTTTTTCTTCATAATAAAATATTCCATAAAAATCTCACATTCCATCCATATGTCTCTCGAATATATTCAGAGGCAGACCCTTTGCGAATGAATTTGTTAGGTTGTCCCCGATGCATATCTTTTCCACCTCTTTATCTCCTCTCTTAACGATTTCTCGTATAAGATGATATTTTCTTTCTATGTGTTTGCTGGTCTTGCGGGCTCTCGATTCCTTTGAATTTACAACTATTCTGGTATTATCACAATAGACAGTGATTGTGCTGGGCAAATTCGGAACAACGTCCAAGTCCACTAAGAAGTACTTGAGTCAAACCGCTTCTTTCGCTGCTTCACAAGCAACTACTTATCGGCTTCCATGGTCGAATCTGCGATGCATTTCTGCAAATCGCTTCTCCATGTCATGGCTCCTTCTCCCATGCAAAACACACTACCCGAGGTAGATATTCTGGAGTCTATGTCTGATTGGAAATTTGAGTCTGTGTATCCCATGAGAATTAGACCGTCTGACTGTTAAATCAACATTCCATTCCAAGTTCTTTTCAGAGTATGTATAGAGTAAAATAATTGGTTCATACATAAACCACGCTGCAATATTTTTTAGTATATCCCATAATACACTTTAGCTATTTAATGTTCATATGTATTTGGTGGTTTACCCAATAGAATATATTGATATATTAATTGTTATATGTCTCTTTTTGAAGTAAATAATCTAGATAATCTCTCTTCTACAAAAAATTAAAAGTATGTATCGAGTGAAATTGGTTTATACACAAACCACTCTGCAATATTTTTTAGTATAACCACTTATATCCTAGTGTAATTAACTAATACTTTTTAGTTAAACAACTAATACTCTTTGCACCCTTCAACTAATACCCTTCAGTAAAAACAACTAATACCCTCCAGAACTAATACTCTTTAGTGAAAATAACTAATACCCTCAAGACCTAATACCTTTCAGAGAAAACAACTAATATCATTTAGTGAAAACACTAATTAATACACATCTTCATTCTATACTTTGCTAAAAATTAAAGAGTGGTCTTATTCCTTTTTTTAAATTAATAAATATTTATTTTAATAACTACTACAAACTATATATGGAATTATTTTTATACATTGATCATTCACAAAAATATTTAATAACTATTATTTTAAAATATTTGAAATATCTTTTATACTACAAAATAGAGAGATTTATCATAATTTATATTTCAAGGATATATTCTATATATTTTTATATTATTTCTCAATATTTATTATAAATTATATTTAAAAAATATATCAAATATATTCTGTAAACAAATATTTGTCAATATTTACAATAAAATATATTTCAAAGATATATATTAAAGATTTAAAACAAATATTACTCAATTTAGCAATAATTTTGGCGGGAAAATTTAATGGTTTCCAAATGTAGGCCGGTTAGCGTTATTATATAGATATAGATTAAATTGATACACATATAACTCAATAATTTTATAAAATCCACAATTAATATCACTGTGGCGGGTCCAGCCGTGGGCCAATCAGAATTCAACATCTTTAATAGCAATTGGAGGATACCTTGCTTTTTAAACCTCACTCACTCCCACGTTCACACCTCTACTTTTCGGCGTTTCCGCACATATTAATCGAAATCGTAAAATTGTAAATTTTTTATTTAGAATAATCAAGTGTCATTTTGCACTCTCGAGAAATATAAAAGGCAATATTTATAACATCGATAATGGTGGAGCTGTTTTCGTGATACTATTTCATGTGTATGTAATGATTAAAATTAGTTAAATTAGTTGAATTTATCTCAAGATACATACAGCAAAGCCTCACTATTCTTCATCAAATAGAGTGCATGATACAATTTTAAAAAATAAAATAAAATTGAATGTATGTGAGTGTGAAATTAAATAAATTAACACTTCCCCTGTTCTCATCTCGATTGCTCATTTTAACACAAATTTTAATATGGTAGTTGTTTATTACTCCGTATTTATAGTGATAATATTGTTTTTTAGTGACATTATGATAAATAAAAAGGAAATATAGTTTTTTTTTTTTTTTGTGATATTTTGGTAAATAAAAATTGTCTATTTATAAAAAGAGACAATCGAGTTGGAATAGGCCTTTAAAGTATGAGGACAATTGAGATGTGGACGGAGGGAGTAATATTTTTCTTTTTACTTTATTGACTTTCGTGAGAGAGTTGATTCCTTTTAAGCAGTATGAAAATTGTTGTGAAAACAAGTGTAAAAGTAATTGTGTGAAATTTAAATAAAACAAATGTGAAAATAGTTTTGGTAATTTATGAAGTGTATGCGAATAATAATGCCGGCTTGTTTCTCGCATTCTAATAGGTATTTGAATCAGTTCAATCAAAATTGGCAAAGTGCAAGTGAATCAATTTTATGGTAAATCTTATTTTTATATTTTTTGTTTTTCTTGATAATGTTAAAAAAATATAATTTGATAATGATATTATTTAACTAAACAACTAAATAAATTTACAGATTAAGTTTCTCCTTTCTAAAAAGACAAAGTATAGGGTGAAACTAGTTTATACATAAATTCGTGAAGGGTATTAATTATTTTCATTGAAAAGTGCTAGTTGTTTTTAATGAAGAGTATTACTGATTTACACTAAAAAGTCTTAGGGGGCGCTTGGTTAGCAATTCTACAATGGTAATAGGAATGAAAATTTATTTCTATATACGCCCTTATAAGAAAAATGATATGCTAGGGGAAGAAGTGGTCCAATGGTATCATCATTGCTAGTGTCATGCCCCAATTTTAGAATAGAAGTTGACAACAAATGGTTGTTGGTGGAGGAATGTGGGAATGATTGAGGAGGATGATTATAGGAAGAGAATATAGTAATCAAAATGGAGTAGTGATTACCTTGTTTAGGAGGAGAGATAGTGATTTTGTTCTCATGAACCATGCTAATTACACTAATTTTCAATCTCATTCCCATTACCATTGAAGAGTTGTTAATCAAGCGCCCCCTTAGTTGTTCGGTGAAAATGAACTAAGACTCTGCAGTGTAAACCAGTAATACTTTTCAGTAAAAATAACTAATATTTTTCAGTGAAAACAACTAATACCCTTCAGTGATTCATATATAAACCAATTTCACTCTATACACATTCTTCTAAAAATAAAATGAAAATTAAAGCAAGATTTTTTTAAAATAATTTTATCATGCAACTCAAAATTGAATTAGTTATTTTTATTTTGTGATGTTACTATCGCATTAATTTTTTTAATAAATTAATTAATACTACTATTTAAAAATATATATAAAATACAGATAAAATTTACAGTAAAATTAATTAACCGTGTCTTAGAATTATATTCAACTCATTAGATAATAAAATAGAGGAATTATTAATGCAATACAAATCCACGGACCCTAAAACATGGGTAATAAATTATAAAGAGGTCTATTTAGAGCGAACAATAAAATAAAATTAATCTTAAATTGAGTTTAAAAAACTTCAACATAATACCCACTAACAATGTACTCCTCCTGTTTCTAATTATCTGTCTCATTTTATTAATTCACAATTACACACAAATCATTTTATTAAAAGATATTTACACTTTTTTTTACTACTCTTATTTATTATAAAATGTTGAATATTTCTACTATATATTAGAGTATTAAAAGAAATTAGAGCCGAATGCATCAATTGGGCTTTGATTTTCGAATCCGCAAGAGTGTATTGGAAATGTGTGAGTGAGTGGGAGTGATTGTTTTATGAGAATTATTTAAATTCAAATCTGTTGTAAGTTGAAAGGGTGAGATGACCCCTTGTCCTCTACAAGTAATAATATTTTTCCTTGGGGAGGGGGGGATATTCTTTAAAAAGTTAGTTATGATATCTATAACACTACTAAAGAGCAAGTATACACATGTTTATGTGTCAAGCTCATATGAATTCTACTTCTTCTTTCGACCTTTCAAAACTCTCTATTTCTAAATTCTAATTTTCTTATTTCTTCTCATATATATATTATGGTTTACCATTTAATTCATTCACATCTATTGAATTAATTTCTCCATCATGATGATAATTGAATGTCTAGCTACAAATTAGGAACCATATTTTTTGGTATAGTTTATCATTTAATTTTTCTCCCTATTTATACTCTCTACTCCATTGCTCATCTTCACCAAACGATTGTGAATCTACAACATTGGTCTAGGTTTTTCATGTTGTGTCCATTTTTTTTTAGTTTGAATTAGTGATTATCAGATGATATGTAAATGTAATCATTTTTTTTCTTCCAATGCTCACGCCTCTTTCTTCTTTTCGATATTTATATGTGATGATCCAACTAATTTCAATATTTTTTATTTGCAAGTTTTACTTTCATATCTATAGTATTCTATAGATATTTTCTTTTCTCTTTGTTTATAGGTTTATATACATTGAAGATTCCATTTCGAACATTGTTTGTACACCGTCTTTCAAACTTCAACTTTAAGATCAACTGCAAAAAAAATAAAAAAATAAACGGACTAAGATGTAATTTTTTATTTTTTAGTTTAGGTTTTATCATATCTATTTGTATTATGACTCATTTGTTATGTATTTTTTGTAATTGGATCCAGAATTTTGATCGAGGAATAAATTTTAATTTCATTTTTTATGCTCCTTATAATAATTACGGTATGTTAGAAAAATTGCATTCAACCATATGTAGTTTGAATCATATGCCTAAATATTCATATGTAGTTTCGCACGTAATCTATGTCCTTTGAAGATAAAACTTAATTGTAATCTTAAATTTCACACTTAAATATTAAACACTCGCAAAATTCATGTATTTAATTTTTCTTAAATATCACATATAAGTTGTATATTTTGAATGTTATTATTTTAAGCTAATATAATTAATGTTTAAAATCTTTACATACATACATTATATTGATATATTTATAATTTTATAAAATTATTTGAAATAATTATATATATTAATCTCAGTATACGTATACCTTTTATATTCTTTATCATAATAAATAAATATTATATATTTTCTAAAAGGTATTAAGAAAGTACTACATATAGAATTATAGGAATTGATGCTAACGTTAGTCTTTTCTATCAATCTATAAACTGTTATATATACCATAACAAAATACATTTATAGTATTAAAATTTCAAGTTGTATAAAATTTGTAATGAAAAATAGTATTACAATTAATGTATCAACTGTTACAACACCACGCCATTAATATAATTATCAATTGTATTAGAAAATACGGAAGTTGACTTGATAATTATTTGCCAAAAATTAATTTTTCCAATACATGCGGCATTATATTTTAATCACTTAGTTTTGAAGACTTTCTATCTTTCATTGTAATAATGGATTTCCTAATAAATTCTTAAATTATTTTGAATCATCACATTTACAATTAAATTTTTAGTCATAAAGTCTACTTATACCTACTTTTTATTTTACTTTGTATAATTTTTTGTTAGAAAGAAATGTATACAATTTTATTAATTTTTTTAGAGTAGCTAGAGGAACTAAATCAAATGCAATGGATGCGGAGGCCATTTCTGTCTTGAGGTCTATAAAGAACGAGAGAGCTATGTGCAAAGTGGATGAAACACACAAATTGAACATATGGAGAAACCTACAGTTTAATGGTGTTTTAATTATCTTATATCATATCAGATTTATTTTATCGTTACATAAGATGAATATCTTATTCACCATGAAGAATGCTTATGATGTTTACAGTATTATTATGGTGTAGCAGATAATATGATATATATATATATATATATATATATATATATATATTATAAGTTATAGGACGAAATTCAAAACTTTAAAGTTAACAGGACGAAAATCAAAGTTAACCAAATTTAAGGACAAAAAGTGTATTCTTCCTATATTTGACAACACATATATTTACATCCATACTTTTATTAAATCCAGATGTTTTTTTAGAAATGAGTATATTCATCATTTTTGTGGTGTCATTTGTAGATATTTTGGTGTGGGTGTATGATGGATGAATGTATTTTAAGATTTCAAATATAGCGTGATGCAAGTTTTAAAATATGATTATACAAGGTTTAACATGATGGTATGAGATTAAAGAATATGATTATATTGGCTTTAAAATCGGAGTGTGGGGATAAAAACTAAAGTTATACGATCTTTGTGGTATGAACTTAAAATATAGTGGTACAGATATAATAAAGTGTGGAGCAAGGTGATTAGGCGTGAAATTGTGATGTTTTGTAGCCATATTAGTCTATATTTTGAGTGTATTTGATGAGTATTTAGATTTATTTGAGTAACATTTTCATAAACTTATTAATTTGTCTCTTTGATGCTCATATTAGGAAAGAGGGCAGAAAATGGAGTTCGTAGGACTTTGAATCGACTCAAACGGACTCCCGGATGAGAAGATATTGAAGAAATACGAAAGGTATTAGTTCGTGCGAGGAAAAGTATCACTCAGCTCAAAAATAGGAAGCACTCGAGCACTTAGTGCTCGAGCACCATTGATCGAGCACCCCTTGAACGCTGGAAGAATGGCCGCTCGAGTGAACCTTGCTCGAGCGGAATTCTCTTGAGTGCCATATGATCGAGCGCTATGTGTGTGACGTTGTCCCAAAGCGCTCGAGTTGACCGTGATCGAGCGCCTCCCAGGCGTTGAAAAGATGAACCGCTCGACTGAAGAGTGCTCGAGCGCTTGGAGGAAGTCGAGCGCCTATTTTTGCCTAAATCTGGCCCATACCCTATAAATACTCATTCCAAACATATCCATTCACACAATCACAAATTTAGACATAGTTTTTGAAGAGGAAGAGCTTCGGAAGGAGTTTGGAGAGTTTTGGCAAGGTTTTACAATGTGTAATCGAGGTTTTTAGCATACAAATTCTTAATTTAATTATTTTTTTTGAACGGATTTTGATTTCTTGAGTACTTGAGACGATTAAACCTAGGTTTCCATATTTTTAAAGATTTATTTTGAGACTTAAATTTATTGATTTCATATTTCGTTTATGATCTTGAATTCTTTAATCCTTATAATTATGCATATGATTTCATATTACATAATTAGGATAATTTGTGATGTATAGTTTTGATTCTCTTAATTATTGAGTGTTTCTAATAAACCCTAGAATAATCTAGGAATTAAGTACGAAAATTATTAGAGAAAAGACGACTATATCACTCTTTAATAACGAATAGGATTAAGGAGAGGGTTTTTGAAGGGGTTTATAATCTACTGGTTTATCTAGGAAGGATGGCCGCATCACCTTAGTTCAATTAGGGCCTCAATAATTAAGCACAATTAATATAATTTGATTAGTGGATTAGTGAAGTAGGTTGATCAAACTAAGTATTAGGATTAATTCTTGAGTTTTTATTCTTTCAATTCTTGTGCTAGATTAGGGAAGTTGATTACCTAGTTTTAGTATACTTAGGATTATAACTTGAACATCACGATTATTTTATTATCGTACCAACTCCATTAGTATATGTGGGAATTCCTATCCCGAGCATCATCATCTCATTTGCACTTCAACCAAAAGTTAGTATAACTTTAATTTCATTATTAGAATATAATTAGTATAAAATAATTAGTAGTATTAGTATTGTTGATAGGCGAGCAGAAACGTCACGAGGGCGAACAAAATTAACCCAAAGTACTCACTCTTAAGACAAAATTAAGCCAACAAAACCAGGCTGAGCTGGAAGTGTCAGGCGAACAGGTTTTGTCCGCCTATCAATTTTAATCAGGAGAGCAGCTTTAACCTAAAGAACCTGTGGACCCAGATGACATCCCGGCGAGCATATCTAGCACATCGGCGAACATATTTGGCTACAATATCAAGACATCAAATCATCAAGAATAAAGACCAATAAAATCAAACTAAAGACTCCTCAAGGACAAGTCCAACAGGACGAACGACTCCTGAATGCGAGCAAGTCCAATGTAAAAGGATAGAATTTAGTTTAGATAAGGTCAAAATAGTCAAAGCCCAAGTATCACACATGCACACTAGGGAGGTCAAAGGTCTTGTACACCTCCTGCTAGGCAAACATGTATAAATACTTAGATTTTTCAGCTAGTAAAATAAGCACAAATTAATATACACGTCCAAACTTCGATTATACATCCAAAGCACCTCGATTATCGAACATATGAAATAAATATGTAATCTATACACGTGTTTATTCTTATCCAATCTCAACTTTCGTATTCACTAATTACGTTAGTGATCAATCACACATAATTGTTTAGTGATCTAATTAACGAATAAAACATCCACTAATCCACTCGATTAGGTCAGGTCACCAACAAATTTGCGCTAGAAGGAGGGTCCGAACCTTCGATTAAGGATTCAAGCGTGATTAAGCAAGAACTTCAAGCTTAAAACTTAAAGATTTGAAGGAATTTTTAGATTTTCTTTAAAGATTGGTGCAAGGGTGTTCTTGGTGTTCTTCGTACCAAGTCTGAACCATTGAAGACTAACACTTACACTTTGCACAAAGATGCCTCAATCATATGAAACCCAACATTCTCAACATGTTACAAGAAATTCACATTCAAGAGCGTCCCAGGCTGGCGGGCGAGCAGAAGTAGCTCGCCGCGGACAGGAAAACCATCCAACAGCTACACATCAACCAATGCCTCCTGAGCTAGATGCTTTTGTTCGCAATCCTGATGAACTAGCTCGGACTATTGCAATGCTTCAGACTTTACAAAAATAACAAGGACAACCTGGTCCATCTCATGTCCGAGCCAGGAATAGCCAATAAGAGCTCATGAGCATGAGAAGGCCAGAGATGACCACCAAAATGAGGCCGACAGCGCCCAAGTCCGTAAAAAAAAGGGCAAAGAGAAACAGCTCGACGAACCAGCTAGTCATGGGGAATCAACCCCAAATCGAGCTGCAGTAGTAAGCCAGGGGACCACACGCCAGAGTGCATTTGACAGAATTGGTCGCCCTAAAAATAGGGTGGCTGAGGCACACCCAGAGGCTGGAAGAGCTCGCCCAGCTCGCCAACCTATTCACAAGAGGTTGACCAGATCCACTTTTGGTCGCCTCGGCCCAAATGGGGCTCTAAATCCATGAAGACCAATCCATGAGGCCCCCAACCAAGTGAGGGACTGCAACGAACAGATGGTCATGCACCACTGCTCGCCGAAAAACCTCTAAGTCAGGGGGGATCATTAGAAGAATTGATCTCCATGCGGAAGGCAATCGAAAGTATGCAGGGTCAGTTAGACCAGCAAAGAGGTTATGGGAATACTGCTCTTCCTACCTCACCATTATCTTCAGTAATTCTGAAAGCCCCAATTCAGAAAAAGATCCAGTTCCCGACAAGTATACAATATGAAGGCACAGTGGACCCCCGGGTGCATTTGATGAAGTACTCTAATTATATGATATCAATGGGGGCAAGTGATGCAACACAGTACCGAAACTTTCCATTGACTCTGGGGGACCGTGTCCATAAATGGTTTTCGGCTCTGCCACCAGCTTCAATTCATTCGTTTGCCCAGCTAGGCAAATAATTCTTGTCCCAATTCTCTACGGTCGAGTCTTATCTATCCCATAGATATCGGTTATCCGACTTAAAACAAGCTGACGACGAGTCGGACCGTTCGTATTTGGAAAGATTTGACAAGGTCTTGTGTTGGTCCCGGTACAAGACTGAGGAATACGTGTATGGGGGGAATACACGTATACAAATTTTTCTCACTTTCGAACTGACTGAGTCCCATTGCTCAGAGTGATAAAGAATTCAGGGTTGATAACAGTCCTACTGACTGCACTGAATGCTGGTCAGTTGGCAGACTGTCAACTTGAGTTCAGTGCGGAAATGTGTGAGCCCTGAAAGTTTATAGTCTTGTTAATGTTTGCTTTCTGAAACATTAGTTACTCAATTCTGAAGTAGTGATTAGTAGCGCAGTGCTCAAGTTAATGATCAGGCTGATTGATTCAAGCCTGATAAAGCTAATGCAATGAATGACTTAACAAATAAGCAGTTAAGAACAATATCAAAGCAGTAAGAACACAAGGAGTTTAACGTGGTTCAGAGACTCAAGCTCCTACGTCCATGATCCTGATTGAACATGATAATCCACTACTCGGGATTAACTTGTTTTTAACATGCCAATGTGCACCAAGATCAGCTAACCTCACTGACCTATACAAACTCCTTCCTAACTTCACTAAACAACTTCAACCAACAAACCTGACTAGAGGGTTTTGGTTTTAGTTTGGATTCCAACTAAGGTGTGACTATCCTTACAAAGCTAAGCTATACTAAGGATGAATAATCACTCTAAGCTTAAGATATTGCTTGAAAGCTCAGTGGAATACAAAATAACTCTCACTAATCCAAGAAATACTTGGGAAATTTATCTGGTTTTGAGTGCTTCTTTTAGAATGCTGAATGCTTGAACGCTTGAGAGTTTGAGTAATTTCTGGCTTGGAAATTTCCCGTAACCTTGAATGGGTTCAAGGCCTTCTGTATATATAGATGGATTTGAAAACTATCCGTTGGAGGAGATAGCCTTCTATTGATCTACGTAAGGTTTTTCAACGGACATATCTCCCATGCAGCAGCCAACCTTGCATGGATTAGGTAATTGCATTTAATGCTCCATTTAATGCTTGCCCGTTGAAAGTGCAGTCTGAAGTCAGTCTTCATGTCAGGTCCGTACGTACGTGTCCTTCCTGGATTGGTCCACGTCATCAGGTTGGTGAGAATGTCAAAACTCATTCCTGGGCTTCAGGCTTGCCTTATTAAGTTCTTTTTATCTCGAGCACAACGGTCTTGTCCTGACATTCCTTTTGCATCGCTTGGCCCTACTCCAAGTCTTTCCCTATTACTCAGTGTCATCCTTTTCCCTTCAGGACTGAGTTAGTAATGACCTCAGGGTCATACTCTTCATCATTGACACTTACTCAGCCAGCTTAGAAAGACTACCGTAAGTTCAGGATGGTGCTCTTCGTCTTCAGGCTCTAAGTCTTGATTGTCATCAGTGAGTGCTTCTCCCACTGAGTACCTGTGAAGTGTAAAAAGACAAAGTCTAAAAAACCTAAACAAGACTAGCCTGACTAAGATATTCTAAGGCAAACCATCTTTTCAGGGGCTTTGGGATCTTAATCAAAACTGACAATGTCCCAACAATTTTCCCCTTTTTGATGATGCGAAAATACTGAAAAGATACTCAAAACACTTAGAGGAATTAAAATCCTATCTATAAGATAAGTCAGTGTTAGAGCAGTTCTTGATAAAGTACAGAAATTTAATTAACAGCCAAAAAGACAATGAGTTTTTATCTGTGGGCAAATGCAATAGATTTCATTGATGATTTGAAAAGAGTACAATGAACCTGATCTATTACATAAAAAAATGTGAACACCTAAACCAATCTCATTTCAGGCTCGAGTCCATAACCAGCATAGACTCTGACCTTCAGTTTATCTACTCTTCTAGGTTGGTTCATATAACCTTCAACTTTGGCTACTTCAACATTTCAGTCATAATTGTCTTTGTATCATGCTTGCTTGTTCCAGGGACTAGAGGTGGTGGTCGAGCAATGAACTCAGTAGCCTTCACTTGGACATTGGTTGCGTCAGCTTCCTCCAAGATCTTCTGAATGAGTTCAGGATGATTGTCCATCATGAAGTCAGTGAAGTGGGCATTGATGTCTTCAGTGTCGCCCCATTTCTTCACTACATACCAGAGTTTGACGAACTCATCCCTTGCGTCAACCCAAAACTCTTTCAATGTCTCTGAGATGAACTCATCGACAAGAGCTTCCCACTGAATCACCTCAGACTTTCTGACTTGTAGAATTGTTGACTTCCTTGCTGTAGGCCTCTTCCTGTACTTTCTCGGCTCAGGCTTCGCCTTCTTCCTCCTTAACAAACTGACCACTGCATCGCCAAGTTCTCTTTGTTGCAAGTCAGTGAGGTCAGTGAGCTTTTCAACCTTCTTTTCAAGAATGCACATCTTTTTCTTCTGTGCGATTCCAGCTCTGCGCTCAGCTTCAATTTTCTCTGGGTCAGCTCCCCATGCCTCTGCACATAACTCAGCCACCGTTTCCGCATAATAGGTGATTGGGTTCTTCCTTGTGTTTACTGGGGGAGATTTCTGAACAGCTGAAGACTCTTGATTCGAAGGGTTTTGAGGAATTTCTCCTGAAGGTTCACTAGCCTGACCCGCTGCTGCCGCCAACCTTGCTGACTTCCTAAGAGATCGCATAAACACTACATCTTCTGCAGGGTTTGCCTCCGATACCTCAGGGTGGGATCTTTTCTTCTTTCCCCCATTTTTGGCATCATCCTTGGCAGGATGAGGTGGTAACACTTCTCTGAACACCTCTTGACCATTGTTGACAACGAAGGTGGCTAATGATTGGACTTGTTGCACTCCTTCTTTCAACATGTCAACTCCTGAAGCAATTCATGTTCCAGCGTAGGAGACACTGTTGATGGCAGCATTCAACTTCTTCTCAAAGATCTCCATGTTGGTGTGGAGACTTTGTTCAGCTTTGGTGATTCTGGCCTCAACTCTTGACGTTTCATCACTGATCCTGTTGGCCTCTGACATCACCTTGGCAGACTCCTGAATAGCCTTGGCCAACTCTTGTGCAACTGACTCAGAGTACTGAGTGATTCTCCCTGACTCCAGCGCCAGTTTGGCCGCTAAGTCATTCAGGGCCTGAGTGAAAAGCGCTCCAGCCTGAGTTGCTGGATGCTCCACTGCCTTTTCTAGCTTCTGCTCACGCTGTTCCTCCTTCTCATCAAGTCGATTCAGAGTTCGTCTTAGCACATTCTTCATCTTCTGCCTTTCCTGCTTCACTGACTTCGCCGTGTCAACCATTGTACGTTTAAGCAAAATGAGATCCTTGTTGGCAAGTGTGTTGTAGGCTGACTTGGTCCATTTGATGTGCTTTGCAAGGACCCTAGAATCTTCTTCCTTTTCGGCCTTGAGCCTCATCACTTCTTCTTGAAGCTCAGCCAAGTTCTTGTTGGGAATATAGAGGTTGCCCGGGAACTATTCGGGATGAAATTTAAATACGAATTTAAATACAATTATTACTAGCATGAATTAATCCTAATTAATTCAAATAATAATTTCAACAACAATTTTATCATCATGCATATAGAATTAATTCACATGAAAGCCTAAAGCGGAATAACTAGGAGTTCACATAGTTCGTACCTCTTGTAGATATGGCCTTTGATAACAACGGGACTATCACGATCGTGCTATCAACCAAAATACCTTCTCAAGTATGTCCCTTTCGCCTTGCTTGTTCACCAGTGGGAAGGGCTCACAAGCAATTAGAATAATAAGGAAGAAAGAAAAACTATTGTTGCTGATTTTTTTTTCAACACTGTGAAACTGTAAACTGGAGATGAAATAATCATCTCCTATATATAGGACTAGGAATTTCGAAATTTGAATATGGAATAGGGGAGAGAAATTTTTTTTCTTGGTCTCCAAGAAATCTTGAATATATCTCATATATTCTTTTCTCCATAATAAAATATTCCATAAAAATCTCACCTCCATAATAAATGAGATTTTCGAAATTCATGGGAGAAATAAACTAGATTTGGATCTTCTTGAATTTATTAGATAATCTTGTATTCCAAGAATACATATCTTCCATAATATCTTTCCAAGAAAATCAACAAATCTTTTCTCTACCATATCTATAAATTTCAAAAATTATAAGCTAAAAATCAGCATCACCTTATTATTATCGGGCTACTTATTGGGCTACTTGAAGGGCCTTTAGAAGAATTAAGATTGGACCTCCAATGGACTTCTGAATTTCTATATTGAGCCCCAATATAATTCAGTCCATTAATATTAATTAGTACCACTAATAAATTAATATTGCACTATCCATCTTAATCCATATTACGATAATATGGGCTCCCGGTTATTATTTCCCGCGTTTAAGATTATCAAGTCCATTAATTAATTAAGCTTCTGAATAGCTCTAAATTAATTAACATCTTTCACATTGGAGTAAAGACAGCTCAACATTATTATCCGTACCGAAGAAACTAATTCTTCACTTGCAAGATTTGGTACAATAAAACTTATGAGCCCACCAAGGGGACAAATCACACAAGCCTTACTCGCACGCATTTCTCCATATTAAATCTTAGCAACTATCGTATGATTAATATTACTGCCCAAAGCACAAGGTTTGAAGTCACGATGATTCGCACCCAACATAAATCAAAGCAGTAACCATTAAGCACACGGTCCTATTTAAGTGACGGAGATTAAGAAATCAATAACCACTGAGGTCTAATTCTTCACATATCAGAACAGAAGAATTTATCCTCGTTGTAGGCCCTCTTCAACACACACTAAATGTGCTAGTGCAATCTCTTGGTCAAGACAGGCAAATCTGAGATATACACATCGATCTTTCACAGCGGATTGTTCAATTCCACCTAGGTCGTGAATTTGTACGTTTAGTTACAAGGAAAACTGTTAATGTGATCTTCCGTGATCGGGTATCACCACATTAACTACAATGTAATATGTACTATATATTGAACGGTTTGCAATAGATATTCAACATTCAATCATAACTAAAGCAAATGCGATAAAAGATTTATTCTCATAAATAAGTGTTTAATACATGAGTTATACAAAGTAAAAGCATACTTTCACGTATAACTCCAACAGTTCTCAGTCGTCTTCTCCTTCTTCACCTCGACGATGCTTTTGAACTCAGCCTTTCGTACCCCTGTGAGGATTATGCCATCATCCTCTTCGGCCTCGTCAGTGATCGACTGCTTTCCCTTGTCAGCCCCTGCTGCATCAGTCCCCTCATCAGGGTGCACTGAAGGCAGTTGTGGATGTTGGAGTTATACGTGAAAGTATGTTTTTACTTTGTATAACTCATGTATTGAACACTTGTTTATGAGAATAAATCTTTTATCACATTTGCTTTAAATATGATTGAATGTTGAATATTTATTGCAACCAGTTCATTATAAGTAGTATGTGTTACATTGCAGTTAATGTGGTGATACCAGATCACGGAAGATCACATTAACGGTTTCCTTGTAACTAAACGTACAAATTCACGACCTAGGTGGAATTGAACAATCCGCCGTGAAAGGTCAATGTGTACATCTCAGATTGGCCTGTCTTGACCAAGAGATTGCACTAGCACATTTAGTATGTGTTGAAGAGGACCTACATCGAGGATAAATTCTTCTGCTCTGAAAAGTGAAGAATTAGACCTCAGTGGTTATTGATTTCTTAATCTCCATCACTTAAATAGGACTGTGTGTGCTTAATGGTTACTGCTTTGATTCATGTTGGGTGAGAATCATCGTGACTTCGAACCTTGTGCTTTGGGCAGTAATATTAATCATACGACGGTTGCTAAGGTTTAATACGGAGAAACGCGTGCGAGTACGGCTTGTGTGATTTGTCCCCTTGGTGGGCTCAGAAGTTTTATCGTACCAAATCTTGCAAGTGAATAATTAGTTTCTTCGGTACGGATAATAATGTTGAGCTGTCTTTACTCCAAGGTGAAAGATGTTAATTAATTTAGAGCTATTCAGAAGCTTAATTAATTAATGGACTTGATAATCTTAAACGCGGGAAATAATAACCGGGAGCCCATATTATCATAATATGGATTAAGATGGATAGTGCAATATTAATTTATTAGTGGTACTAGTTAATATTAATGGGCTGAATTATATTGGGGCTCAATATTGAAATTCAGAAGCCCATTGGATGTCCAATCTTAATTCTCCTATAGGCCCCTCAAGTAGCCCATTAAGTAGCCCGATAATAATAAGGTGATTAAAATAAAAGAAAAAATATTATTGCTGATTTTTTTCCTTAATTTTCGAAAAAGGCATATATGGAGAGAGAAAAGATTTTTTTTTATTTTCTTGGAAAGATATTATGGAAGATATGTATTCTAGGAATACAAGATTATCTCATAAATTCAAGAAGATCCAAATCTAGCTATTTTAATCTCCATATTTTCAAAAATCATATATAGTTGGAAGGTGAGATTTTTGTGGAATATTTTCTTATGGAGAAAAGAATATATGAGATATATTCAAGATTTCTTGGAGGCCAAAAAAAATATTTTCTCTCCTATATTCCATGCCCAAATTTTGAAATTCTCCCTCCTATATATAGGGGATGATTATTTTATCTCCAGTTTATAGTTTCACAATGTTAAAAAAAAAACAGCAATAATTTTTTTTTCTTTCTTCCTTGTTATTCTAATTGCTTGTGAGCACTTCCCACCGGTGAACAAGCAAGGCGAAAGGGACATACTTGAGAAGGTCTTTTGGTTGATAGCACGATCGTGAAAGTCCCGTTGTTATCAAAGGCCATATCTACAAGATGTACGAATTACGTGAACTCCTAGTTTTTCCGCGTTAGGTTTTCATGTGAATTAATTCAACATGCATGATGATAAAATTGTTGTTAGAATTATTATTTGAATTAATTAGGATTAATTCATACTAGTAATAATTGAATTTAAATTCGTATTTAAATTTCATCCCCAATAGTTTCCGGGCACCCCTATTTTCCCAACATTGGAGTGGTCATAGTCGCCTGCTCAAGCTCAGCTAAGCCAGCTCGAACTTCGGGAACAAGTCCCTTAGAACTAGGAGTCATCTTAGATACCTCTACATCCTCCTCCTTCGTCTCAGGGCAGGGAATTCCGTCATCGACTGATGTATCATTGGCAGCTGAGATGTTCACAACATCCTCAGCAGTTGGTCCACCCTTGGCACCAACTTCCTTTTCACCTTCCCCCTGAGCCTGAGGCTCAGAGTTCATCTCATCCACTTCCTTGGCAGTCTCCTCAACCACCTTCTCATTCACTCCGTCCTGAGCTTCATCACCATCATCATCCTCCTTAGGCTCATCTTCAAAGTTCTCCTGCATACCAGCCCTCATTCCATCCACCAGCTGCTTTAAATTCTCTAAGTTCAACAGCTGCAGCCAACTGGTGATATGGAAGTATGAACATAGTCTGGCCTCCTCTCTCTCCCAGTGTTCCCAGCCTCTGGCATCGACCAACATGTGCTGCTCTTGCATATTTGACTGTTTGAAGTCGAGCCAGACCTTCAGCTCAATCACATTGGAGCACAGCTCCCTGTATCTGTGCAGGCTGGGCCAACACTTTACAGCCCATTCACACGCATACCCCCTGAGGGTGTTCTCAAACATCCCTCCCATCAGCCTGGCATCCAACTCCTCCTCCTCTGCCAAGTCCAGAAACTCATCAACGGAGTCTCCTTCAGTAGTGGTTATGGGGCAGTCTTTAGGATTGGGGTAGGTTGAGAAATCTTCAGGGTTATGCGTGGAAGTGATTGGCTCTGGGTTCTGGTCAGGCTCAGTGATGTTTGAAGTGATGGGCGCTGACTCAGCTTGTGGAGGGGTAGGTTCAGGGTTAGATGTAGGTAGGATGGTTTCAGTGAGGTGAATGATGGGTTCAGAGATGGTTGTGGTGGGGTCAGGGTTGGATGTGGTTTGAGGTTCAGGGTGAGTTGTAGGAGAAGTGGAGGGTGGGGGTTCAGTGGGATTGGACTCAGGTTGCAGCAGCTCTGCAGAGTTGATTATTTGTCTAACCTGTTCCAAGTCAGAGGCTCTTGGAGAGCTTGACTCCTCCCTGATTGTGCTGATCTCCCTCAGCTTCTTGGCTGGAGATCTCTTAGGACCCTTCCTCAATGTTTTGGAGACAAGTCATCCTCCAAATCAAAGGTACAACCCTGACAGGCATGGGCGATCAGGATTGACAACCTTATCCCAAATGGAAGGATGGCTCCCACGGAGATATGCTTCTTCTCCTTATCCTTCCTTAATTTGTCAGTGGCTGCCTGACTTATCTAATCGAGGAAGAATTGCTCCCAGTTGGCTTCAACACCATCAACTAGGGCTCTCATAATCCTTAACTTGGGCAAACTGAGATGCTCGTGAGAACCAGTAGTACCCATGATTATCTTGGAGACTACATCAACCAGCGCACGGTATTCTGGCTTCAGGGTCTCCTTGTGCTGCCTCGCCCTGAATTTCGGTGACCCAATCTTGGTCCACTCCTGAAGAAGCTCGCCTTATTTGTTCTCCTTGTAGGTCCTGGGATTAATACCAGAGCACGGAAGTCCATATACCTCCTTTATGGCCTTCCTGAGGTCAATGTCCCGGGTTTCGACATTGTAGAGTGCCTTCCCATCCTTGTCCTTCTCACCCGTCGGAACAAGCACGGTCACCCTGGTGAACAGCTCACCCTTGCGAATGAACAGGTTCAGATATGCCTCCACTACTGCTTTTGGAAACACAGAGATGGGTTTCTGGGTGAAGTACTTCTCCATATGCGCCTTGGAGATCCATTCAAAAACAGGGAGAATCTCCTTTACCGATTGACATGCCCCCTCTATGGAAATGATGTGTTCTATGTTAACCAACTTGCTATCGACAACATCTTCAAGGTTGTCAGTAGACCAGGTGGTGTCCATGAATGCCATTGAAGAATTCGAGAGGTTTTGAGAAATTTGTGATTGAAGGTTTGAACAAGGGAATGTTCAGTGTGCAATTTGCGTTTGTGTTTGCGTAAATTTCTCAAATGGCATTCTAGATAGATATAAATTAGTTAGTTACTCAGACGTGAGGTTGGGATTAATCCTGAATTTGAAAAGTTTTGAAATGAAGGGCCAGGATTAATCTCCGTATCAATCATTTTCCCACGACAGTCATATTCCATATAAAACGGACACGTATATGATAAAGTAACTGAACGCATTAAATGCTCCGCTGTACGTGGGTTTAAATATCAAAAAGCGCGCTTTAAATGAAAACAGAATGCATTTAATAAAGATTTTCAGGACGAAGGATTCAGTGAGACGCTTGAAATTCACAAGGTTCAGAATAGAACGCATACCTGTCAGGGAGACATTGTAGCACCCTGATACCTCGCTGAGTCGAGCCTAGCCTGAGTTCCCCCTAGATCCTATACTGACTGCTCTCCCGGATCTAAGAGTCCTAACTCTACTGACAGTTCCATAAATCTTGCTTCAGCCAAAGGCTTAGTCAAGATGTCAGCTTTCTGCCTGTCAGTGTGAATTTTCTCCATCCTAATATCCTTCTTCTCCACATGATCTCTAATGAAGTGATGCCTAATATCCACATGCTTGCTCGTTGTGTGATGCACTGGGTTCTGAGTGATTGCTATAGCACTATTGTTGTCACAATAGATTGGAACCTCATTAGCAAATACTTGGTAGTCTCTCAATTGTTGCCTTAACCATAAAATCTGAGCACAATAACTACCTGCAGCCATATACTCAGCCTCAGTTGTGGATATCGCCACTGAATTCTACTTCTTACTAAACCACGAGATCAACTTACTCCCCAAAAACTGACATGTCCCTGAGGTTGATTTCCTATCAATCCTACAACCTCCATAATTTGCATCTGAATAACCTGTCAGCTCTAAGTTGTCATCTGAAGGATACCATAGTCCCATATTGACTGTCCTTTTCAAATACTTAAGTATCCTCTTAGCAGCCTCCAAATGACTTCTCTTGGGGTCAGACTGATACCTAGCACACACACCAACTGCAAAAGTAATGTCAGGCCTACTTGCAGTTAGGTACAACAATGATCCTATCAGCCCTCGGTACTCAGTCTGATTCACTGAAGTCCCTTCAGTGTCAGAATCCATCTTCCAATTTGTGTTCATTGAGATCCTAGCTGGATTGCTATTCTGAACTCCAAACTTCTGAATCAAGTCTCTTGTATACTTGGCCTGATTAATGAAAATCCCTTGATCAGTCTGCTTGACCTGCAATCCTAAAAAGTAATTCATCTCTCCCATCATTGACATTTCAAATTTACCAGTTATCAACTTAGAGAATTTCTCACAGAGCTGATGATTTGGTGATCCAAATATTATGTCATCCACATAAATCTGGACCAAGAGAATGTCATCACCTTCAATGATCTTGAACAAGGTCCTATCCACGGTTCCCTTCTTGAACCCACGGTCAGTCAGGAATTGAGAGAGGGTATCATACCAAGCTCTAGGAGCTTGCTTAAGTCCATAGAGTGCTTTCTTCAAATGGTATACTCTATCTCCAACCTCAAACCCGGGAGGTTGTTCAACATATACCTCTTCATTGAGTACAACATTCAGGAAGGCACTCTTGACGTCCATTTGATACACCTTAAACTTCTTGTATGTTGCATATGCAAGGAACAACCTGATAGCTTCCAACCTAGCTACTGGAGCAAAGGTCTCATCATAGTCTATCCCTTCAGACTGACAATACCCCTTTGCAACCAATCTTGCCTTGTTCCTTACAACACCATTCTCATCCTTCTTGTTCTTGAAGACCCACTTGGTACCAATAACACGTTGATGCCTAGGTCTATCTACCAGTTCCCAAACTTGATTCCTTGTTAACTGATTCAACTCATCTTGCATGGCTATGATCCAGTTCGAGTCAGTGAGAGTTTCTTCAATGTTCTGAGGCTCTTGCTCAGAGAGAAAGCAACAGAACAGTGCGCTCTCACCATGGAACTGTCTGGTCCTAACTCCCTCAGTTGGATCACCAATGACTTGGTCAATAGGATGGTCCTCTAGCCATGTTCTTTTGCCAGGAGTTGTTCCTGAAGTACCTGTAATGTTAGTATCTAAAGGCTCATAAAATTCAGGATATTGAACAGGAGTGGATGATCCTGAGTCTATACCAAAGGGATTTACCAACTCAATGTCAGGGACATCGATTCCCCCTTGATGAGGTGACTCAGGAACCGTCTCAGCTGCTACTGCATCTTCATAGACGATGCTTACATCGGGTTGAGCCTGTTCCTCAGTCTGAGGCTCAACAATCCCTGATGTCCTGGGCTTAGGAGTGGCTCTTGGATCATCTTCCTGATCGTCGTCATCATCCCATCTTTGAATTGGCACAGTTTTGACCTTGGGATCAGGTTGATTCTTCAAGCTCAGCCTTGTCACTCTCCTTGTGACCTCCTCAGTGTCAGGATCCAACACCCTTATCCTAGACTCAGTGACAGATTCATCAAACACAACATGTGGTGATTCTTCCACAACAAGGGTCCTACAATTGTAAACCCTGAATGCTTTACTGATTTCAGAATATCCTAAGAATATTCCTTCATCAGATTTGCTATCAAAGACTTTCAATTGGGTCTTCCCATTGTTGAGGATGAAGCACTTACAACCAAATATATGAAAGTAAGAGATACGAGGTTTCCTCTTATTCCAAGTCTCATATGAGGTCTGTGAATGTTGTTTGTTCAGCATGGATCTGTTCTGAGTGTAGCATGCAGTGTTGATTGCCTCAGCCCAAAACTTCTTGGGCAATCCTAACTCAGTCAGCATGGTCCTGACAGCTTCCTTCAGTGTTCTGTTCCTCCTTTCAGCAACACCATTTTGTTGTGGGGTTCTAGCTGCAGAAGTCTCATGAGCAATACCAAGTTCATTACAGAAATCAGAAATATATGAATTTATAAATTCAGTGCCCTTGTCAGATCTGATCTTAGTAATGGACTGATTCTTCTCATTGCTGAGTCTTCTGAGCAACTCTGGAAGCTTCACCTGTGTTTCCTTCTTATTCAACAAGAAAATAACTCAAGTATATCTAGAATAATCATCAATAAGCACAAGGTATATTTTCTACCATTCATACTTACAGGCGTTATAGGACCAAATAAATCCATGTGCAAAAGCTGAAGAATCCTGTCAGTGGAGAAGGAAGTTTTCTCCTTGAATGATGCTCTGACCTGCTTCCCTTCCTGACAAGCTTTGCACACATGATCTTTGCTAAAAACTTCATTAGGTAGACCTTCAACAAGTGACTGTCTAGAAATTTTGTTAAGAATCTTGAAGTTCAGATGGCTTAATCTTTTATGTCATAACCAACTGAGCTCTATGGAATTTTAGCAACAAAACAAGTATTAGGAATAGTGCTGCTCCAGTCAGCGAGATAAACATTACCTTTCCTAATACCTGATAGAAGCATTTGTGTTGATTTATCCTTGACTGAACATATATTAGATGAGGACTCAACACTGAAACCTTTGTCATAGAACTGGCTTACTGACAACAGGTTGTGCTTCAGTCCTTCCACAAAGGACACATTCTCCACTCTGACTGTACCTATTACCAAGACACCAAAACCTTTAGTAAAACCTTTTGAGTTATCACCAAAGGTTACCTGTGGACCATCTTTAGCTTGAGATTCTTGGAGAAGACTCTTCATTCCAGTCATATGCCTTGAGCAACCACTGTCTAGGTACCAAACAGCCTTGGTTGAGTCTCATCTCCTCTTGTTGTGATCCACAGCCACCTGCAAACAATTCAGGCTTTAGGTACCCATTCGGTGTTGGGTCCTATTGTGCCAGCTGTACCCTTCGGGATCCAGACTTGCTTCACAACCCTGATTGTCTCAGAGTGGTAAATATGTCTCCCTGAAACATCTACATACACTACTTTCTTCTTCTTAGCTTGAGAAGAAGATGGTGTATGGGTGCTAGGCTTAGGCTTTACAGGAGCCTGAGTGGGTGCCTTTTAGGCTGGCCTCCTATTCTTCCTAGGCCTGGGTGCAGCAGATCTCTGGGCTTGTTCTTGATAAGGGCCCTGTTTTCTGTTCCCCCTAGGCAAGTGAGGAAAGGAAAATAGTTAAAGGCCTCAGGATGTCAAAACCACGGGGGAGTCATCATGTTTGGCCTTTCCTGCTGGTATTGCCACGCATGATGATACCCTCGTTGACCAGTCTGATGACTCTTGGCCTGAGTCTTCCTCTGCTTTCGCTGAGGTTTCCTCTGGCCTAAGCTCTCATGGGCCTCATTTGGTTGCTTGGCCTTTCCCTTGGGTTTTGGCTTAGCAACCTTGGGGGAAATCCTGACTGTGTCAACAGTTTCTTTGCCCTTATCAGTCTGGCGGACCTGAAGTACAACCCTCTTTGTATTATGGCCTGCCTGAACAAAGACCCTCTCAGTGTTGCTCCCTGAAGCAACATGAGATTGACCCTGTGAGGATTTCTTAGGAACATATCCTAGTCCCTTTTTCTCATTCCCAAGCATTTGGCTGCTATTTATTTCCTCTCTAGCCAATGAGGATTTATTCATTGCTGCAACCTTTTTCTTGAGAGAGAGTCCTCACTCTTTTTCAGGATTTCATGTTTGGCAAAGAGGTCATCAAACTTACTTTTGAGTACCTTCAGCTCCTCATTCCTGACCAGCTCTTCATCAGCCAGTTCTTTCAGAATCTTCTCTTTGGGAGACGCTAAGCATTAATCGTGTCAATTTCCTGAGTTAGTCTCATAATTTGAGCTGACTCTTTCAGATCTGACTGAGTGAGTTGATCATTTATGTTTTGAACCTCAATACTCAATTTCTGGTTCTCCTCTACCAAGAAGACATTAGTTTCCTGCAACCTGGAGAAATCAACCATCAATTGATCCAAACAGATATGAAGGTTCATTTCTCTGGCTGACTCTGAGCTAGGCTCAGGATTTTGACCAGTGTACGAACCACACACAGAGTTAGATGTTACCTCAGGTTCCTCCCTTGCCATAAGGTAGACATCATCGTACTCATCATCAGAGAAAAGTTCAGGCGACCTCTCCTCAGGACCATCTGAGTCTGTAGCTTCCTCAGTGAGCATAGCTCTCCGGTCAGCGTACCTCTGGTCTCTCTTGGCCCTCCTGTCCTCTCTCTCACGTGCACTCAGCTCTGGGCAATCGTACTGATAGTGCCCACTCTTGTTACAGTTGTAACACATAACTCGCTCATCTCCTCTTTCTTTCCTTGGCTCAGGGTTCCTTCTTGAGTCAGGTTCCCTAGGTCTTGATGAGCTTTCTAGCTTCCCTGAGTGCCTATCATCACGAGTACGTCTCTGTTCATCTCTTCAATCGGGCTTTGGGTCTGAGTATCTTCTTTCATCACCACGATCTCTCCTCTGGTCAGTGTTCCTTCTTTTCTCATATCTCCTTGAGCTTTGGTGGGTTCCTTCAGGTTTCCTGTCACGAGTATCCTGATAATATTTCTTATAACGACCAAACCTGGAATTGAGCTTCTCAAAGCGTCTGGTCATCAGGCTGTACTCCTCAGCAAGCTCTTCCTTGCTCATCTCCATCAGTGACTTTGATGAAAGCTTGACATGTTCTGACTTGGCTTTGAACGCCACACTTTTCTCAAGAGCTTTCTCTTTTTCCTCTTCTTCTTGCTGAACTTTCTTCTTTCTTTTGTTTAGATCATATTCCAGTGCTTTAAGCTCTCAAAAAAGTAAAGTAGAAGTTATGTTACTCATATCCTGTGTGTTCTTTAGCATAATTACATTGTTGTCCCATCTCTCAGGAAGGGCATTCAGGATCTTAGAAGCAACATCTCTCTTTGAAACATCCTTATCCAACATCACCAACTCATTCATCAACTTGATGAATCTTAACTCCATCTGATCTATCGTCTTATCAGGCAGCATCTTGAATGCTTCGAACTTCTGAATGACAATATTCCGCTTGTTCTCCTTTATCTTTTCTGACCCTTCGCACATCCTGGTCAGCTCATCCCAGACCTCCTTAGCCGTCTTTAAGTTCATCAGCCTTGCTGACTCCTCGAAAGGCACCGTATGCAAGATGATGTTTCTGGCCACATTGTCCAGTCCCACCATTTTGATCTCGTCATTGGTCATATCCTTCCTCTCCTTAGGAACCTGTACGCCAATGTCAAGATGCTCATACCCCAGTCCTCTGACATTAGGGATGGTGATCTTGATAGGTCCTTCCTTGATGGCACGCGGCATCTGGTCATGGATGGCATCTAGATGTGCCTCAAGTCTGAACTTCTAGTAGATAAAGTTAGAAACGGAGAATTCAGGTAACGAAGCTTCAAGTCTCCTCGAAGTCATGGTGATGTAAGTTTTATGAAAAACAAACTCAGATCTGTTCAGTGACCACCAACGGTTTCATCTCTGAAACTATTAGTATTCAAAGTCAGTTGTCTTTTGAACCACTGCTCTGATACCACTTGTTGGTCCCGGTACAAGACTGAGGAATACGTGTATGGGGGGAATACACGTATACAAATTTTTCTCACTTTCGAACTGACTGAGTCCCCTTGCTCAGAGTGATAAAGAAATCAGGGTTGATAACAGACCTACTGACTGCACTGAATGCTGGTCAGTTGGCAGACTATCAACTTGAGTTCAGTGCAGAAATGTGTGAGCCCTGAAAGTTTATAGTCTTGTTAATGTTTGCTTTCTGAAACCTTGGTTACACAATTCTGAAGTAGTGATTAGTAGGGCAATGCTCAAGTTAATGATCATGCTGATTGATTCAAGCCTGATAAAGCTAATGCAATGAATGACTTAACAAATAAGCAGTTAAGAATAATATCAAAGTAGTAAGAACACAAGGAGTTTAACGTGGTTCAGAGACTCAAGCTCCTACGTCCACGATCCTGATTGAACAGGATAATCCACTACTCGGGATTAACTTATTTTTAACGTGCCTAGGTGCACCAAGATCAGCTAACCTCTCTGACCTATACAAACTCCTTCCTAACTTCACTAAACAACTTCAACCAACAAACCTGACTAGAGGGTTTTGGTTTTAGTTTGTATTCCAACTAAGGTATGATTATCCTTACAAGGCTAAGCTATGCTAAGGATGGATAATCACTCTAAGCTTAAGATATTGCTTGAAAGCTCAGTGGAATATAGAATAACTCTCACTAATCTAAAAAATACTTGGGAAATTTATCTGGTTTCGAGTGCTTCTTTTAGAATGCTGAATGCTTGAATGCTTGAGAGTTTGAGTAATTTCTGGCTTGGAAATTTCCCGTAACCTTGAATGGGTTCAAGGCCTTCTGTATATATAGATGGATTTGAAAACTATCAGTTGGAGGAGATAGCCTTCTATTCATCTACGTAGGGTTATTCAACGGACATATCTCCCATGCAGCAGCCGACCTTGCATGGATTAGGTAATTGCATTTAATGCTCCATTTAATGCTTGCCCGTTGAAAGTGCAGTCTGAAGTCAATCTTCATGTCAGGTCCATATGTGCGTGTCCTTCCTGGATTGGTCCATGTCATCAGGTTGGTGAGAATGTCAGAACTCATTCCTAGGCTTCAGGCTTGTCTTATTAAGTTCTTTTTGTCTCGAGCACAACGGTCTTGTCCTGGCGCTGACATTCCTTTTGCATCGCTTGGCCCTACTCCAAGTCTTTTCCATTACTTAGTGTCATCTTGTTCCCTTCAGGACTGAGTTAGTAATGACCTCAGGGTCATACTCTTCATCACTGACAATTACTCAGCCAGCTTACAAAGACTGCCGTAAGTTCAGGATGGTGCTCTTCGTCTTCAGGCTCTAAGTCTTGATTGTCATCAGTGGGTGCTTCTCTCACTGAGTACCTGTGAAGTGTAAAAAGACTAAGTCTAAAAAACCTAAACAAGACTAGCCTGACTAAGATATTCTAAGGCAAATCACCTTTTTAGGGGCTTTTGGATCTTAATCAAAATTACAATGTCCCAACATCTTGCTAGAATGGGAATCAGTCAGTGAAGACACTAAAATTGTAGCCATCCTAGCTGGGTTAAAGAAGGGCACTGAACTTTGGAAGGATGTACATCTCAGATGCCCGAAAACTTACGCTGAATTTTGTGATCGGGCATGAGTCTTTGTATCCATGCACGAGGCCTTGCAAAAAGACATGGGGGACAAAGGCGAACATAAGAAAAGTGGGAAAAAGACTGGTGGTGGAGGTTATCGAGCCCCGAAGAGCATGAAAGCATTTAACGAAGGGACAGAACTGAAAGACAAACCGAATCATGTACTCACCATATCAATCGATGCGGTGTACAACAATGTCCGGGACAAGGAATTACTTACTCCTCCAAGAAAAATACGTCAAGACGCTAGCAAGTTAAACCAAATTAAGTATTGTGCCTACCATCAGAGTGTAGGGCATTTTACAAGTGAATGTCGTGACTTGCTAAAGCAATTATGGTGATTCTATGAAGAGGGTAAGCTATCTGGGTTTGTGAAAAGACAACCCGGTAAGAGAGGCAGAGAAGACGAGTCTGAGGATGACGATGTTGAACAAGCTCCCGGAGGGAATCGTGCTGGGCAACCAGCTCCAGCACCAGCAGGAGATTCGGTTCCTGAAATCCAAATGATGGAGCCTGCAGGACCTGTTGGTGGTTGTTCTGATGGGTGACCGCCAATCTCAAATCGAAAAAGAAAGGTTGAGCTACGTGCAGTAGCCCATGTACAAGAAATGAGGGTCAACCCATCAATTCTACACTCAACAGAGTTGACCTTAACTGAGAAAGACTTAGATGGAATCGTAACTCCCCATAACGATTCCCTCGTAATCTGTGCCAAGATAATGGGGACGAAAGTGCACCGATTATTGGTGGACACCAGAGCCTACACCAACATCATCTTCAAGAAAACGCTTGATCAGCTAGGAGACTATACTGGCTACATTGAAGATTTAATCACCAAATTTTAGGCTTCGGAAATGCTGTAACAGTCCCATTAGGGATAATTAGGTTGTCTGTACAACTGGTGTCGACCAAGGATCCCGAAAAGAATATAACTAGAATGGTGGACTTCTTGGTTGTAGATCAAGAATCCACCTACAATGGGTTTCTTGGCCGACCGTTTCTAAATGAATTTAAAGCTGCAGTTTCAACCTATCACTACTGTATTAAATTCCCGACAGCCAATGGTGCGGGAACATTAAAGGGAGACCAAAGGAAAGCATGAGAATATCTCCTTCAACTTCATCCAAACAGCGAACATGCATTTATGTTGGAAGCATCAACCAGTCACCCAGACGATGAACCTTCTGTCCTCAATGATATTTTAGGGACCCAAAATGATTAGATGGATATAGACGAACAACCCTAGTCCATGGGCAAACAGAAGTTGCTAGACGGCGAGCAAACCTTGCCAGTAGCAAATTTATCAATGGTTACTAACAGGTTGAGCCCATGTATCGACCTGGAGGGCCCAGTTATGGCGACCAACAATGACACTAATCCAACAGAGGATTTTGACCCCCGTTTTGGTGTTGAACTAATGAACATCGAGGATGAGCTAAGCCCGGAAGGGCCGATCGTTGATCCACGGTAGAAGGAACAAAAACGGCGAGCAACTCTAGTCGAAGAACTGGAAGCCCTCAAAGTTAACCCTAGCCGTGATGATCTTGAACTCTACATCGGATCTGAGCTCCCTGAGCCCTACAAAACTCGAATGGCAGAATTTTTGAAAGCTAACCTCGATGTCTTTGCATGGTCACATGCTGACATGGTGGGAATCAATCCAAAAGATGCTTGTCACAAATTAAACATCAACCCAGCCCGAAGACCCATCCACCAGAAACGACGGAAGTACGGGCCTGATAAGTATCAAGCACTGAATGAAGAAGTTAAGAAGTTGTTGGACAACGACCTAATCAGACATGCATTGTGCCACAATGGGTTGCAAATCCCGTCCTAGTGCGAAAGCCGAATGGAACCTGGAGGATATGCATAGATTTCACAGATCTGAATGCAGCATGCCCGAAGGATAATTTTCCACTTCCGCACATTGTTCAACTGGTGGATAGCACAGCAGGGTATGAAATGTTCACATTTATGGATATTTTCGCTGGTTACCACCAAATCCCGATGCACCCAGACGAATTAAGAAAATACGGCCTTCTACACAAACAAAAACTTGTTTTGCTGGAAAAGAATATCGTTCGGGTTAATCAATGCAGGAGCAACTTACCAGAGGCTGGTGAACAAAATGTTTGATGAACATATCAGGGGGGACGGTGGAGGTGTATATTAACGACATAGTCATCAAAAGTACTCGAAAAGAAGACCACCTCTAACATTTATCCCAGGTGTTCGACATTCTCCAAAAATACAACATGAAGTTGCATCCAAAGAAAAGAAGTTTCGGAGTACATTCGGGAAAGTTCCTGGGCAATCTGGTTAGTAAATGGGGAATCAAAGTCCATCCTGCAAAAGTCAAAGCAATCGTTGATATGGAGCCTCCTCGTTCCATCACAGAAGTATAAAGGCTGACAGGATGCCTAGCAGCTTTAAACAGGTTCATATCATGATCGGGGGATAAATGCCGTCCATTCTTTGAAGCCATCAAAAAAGGCAATTTTATGTGGACGGGCAGTTGCCAGAAAGCTTTCGAACAACTAAAAGACTACCTGGGAGAAGTAAAGATTATGTCAAAGCCAATCCCAGGAGAGAAGCTTTATCTGTATCTGGCGGCCTCAGGCGTGGCAATAAGTTCCATTTTGGTACGAGAAGAAGGTAAATTCCACCTTCCTATTTATTATGTTAGCCAAGCTCTGCACGAAGCTGAGGTGAAATACTCGTCCACCGAAAAGCTGGCATATGCCTTGGTCATGAGTGTTAGAAAGTTAAGACCATAATTTTTCGATCATCAGGTCAAAGTACTAACAACTTTCCCACTCAGATAAATACTGCATCGACCCGATACAACAGGCCGTCTGTTAAAATGGTCTATAAAGATCAGCCAATTTGGAGTGACCTATGCACCTCGAACATCGATTAAGGGTCAAGCATTAGCCGACTTCATAGTCGAGCTGATTTTTCCCCAAAATCCGACGAGAGGGCTAGATCACCTATGGCATCTCTATGTAGACGGTTCGTCAACAAATTTGGCCTCGGGGGCAGGGGTAGTTCTTATCAGCCCCGACCGACAAGTATTCACTTCGGCAGTCAGATTCGAGTTTATGGCCACCAACAATGAAGCTGAGTACTAAGCCCTCATTGCAGGTCTCCACTTAGAGCATTCCCAATGGTAGAAGACAAATTTGCCTAAAAAATCTTCCATTTGCCACTAAATTTGCCTCCAACAGTAAAATCATCCCCAATCATCATACTCAAATCTTAACTCAAAAGGAATATTCTCGTGGAATATTCTTAATTATTCAATTTTGTTTTCTATTTTTATCTTATATTTGTATAAGATAAAATTATAATTTGATATTAATGTTAAAATTCTTAAAAATTTACACAAAATAAAAATATTATATGATTAATAAAATATTAAATATTAATGATCTAATGGTACAATTTAAAAAAAATACTTGATATAAAATAACAAAGTTCAATAACATAATTCATCACAATTACATATTAATACTAGAAAACTTACATAGTTAATACAACATAATGCAAATTAAAAAAAAATACATAATATTATATTAACTCAAAATATATATCACATAATATATCAAGTAAATAAAATGAAAAAAAAAAAAGAAAGAAAATCATTTGCCTCCAAGAAGGGAGGAGGAGAATTAGCCTTCTTGCTTTCATTTGTGGCAATTTGGCACAAGATTTGCCTCCCCCATTGGAGGGCACTTTGGAGGCAATTTTGCCTTTGCCACAAGATTAGCCTCTCCATTGGGAGTGCTCTTATCACTAGCCGTTGTTGGAAAAAGTCGTTGGAGTCAGACGACTCCAGATTTTTGGAGATTCTCAACTCATTGTGAGCCAACTACGAGGTGAATATGAGGCCAGAGACGACCATATGATCGAATATCAATGAATTGTTGCTCATTTGGTATCTATGTTAGACCAAGTATATATCCAGCAGGTACCTCGAACGAGCAACACACAAGCTGATGCCCTAGCAAGATTAGCAACGAGTGACGGGCCAGCAGATCTAACAGACATCGTCATCATTAGAAAAAATCAACCTTTGACGGTGGATTATGAAGTAAATCAGGTGGTCGAACATAAAGATGACGATGATTGGAGAACTCCTATATCCAAATACTTGAAAGACGGTGAACTGCCAAGCAATTCTTTTGAAGCTGCAAGAATAACAAAACAAGCAGCCAAGTATACCCTGGTAGATGAGCAGCTTTACAAAAGAGGTTTTTCAGTCCCGCTACTCAAGTGTTTGTCTAGGGGCAAGGGAGGACTACTTTGGAAGACATACATTCTGGAGTCTATGGAAATCATGCCGAGGTGCAAGCTTTGGCATACAAAACAGTAAGGCAAGGCTACTACTGGCCGACCTTACGAAAAGATGCAATCCAGGTAGCCAGAGCTTATCACCGATGCCAAACCTTTGCCCCAAACATTCACACACCTGCTCAAGAGCTAGTTTCGGTTTTTAGTCCTTGGCCGTTTGCACGGTGGGGAATGGATATTATCGGACCTTTTCCATCTGGAAAAGGGAATATACGATTCACCGTCGTAGCTGTGGATTACTATACCAAATGGGCAGTGGCAGAAGCCTTGGTCAAAATTACTCAAGAAAAAATGATCGACTTTATCTGGAAGAATTCCGAACCTGGTGACAGACAATGGTCCTCAGTTTGACGGGAAAAAGCTTCGGGATTTCTGCACCAAATGGGGGATCATGAAGCACTATTCAGCCCCCTACCATCCACAGTCAAATGGTCAAGTAGAAGCCGTCAATAAGATAATCAAACATATTCTTAAAATACGGCTAACATAAAGCAAAGGTAAGTGGTCTACAGAATCGCCAAATGTACTGTGGGCATACAGAGTTTCTCCTAGGTCAAGCACCGGAAAAATACCTTTTGCATTAGCGTTTGGAACTAAAGCCGTCATTCCAGTTGAATTGAAGACCAAAACTTTGAGAACGGCCAACTTTAAAGAAGTGGCGAACAACTCTGCCCTATCAGTCGAGCTAGATTTGCTCGAAGAAAAAAGAATCACGGCGGAACTAAAAAATGCAACATACAAGCAGAGAGCAGAACACTACTACAACTCTCAAGTCAAAATAAGAAAGTTTGAAGTTGGCGATCTAGTTTTGAGAAAAAAGCTCGCCCCACCTCCAGGCATATTTGACCCGACTTGGGAGGGCCCATACATGGTAACAGACAGGTTACCCAATGGTGCATATGACATTGAAGACTTAGATGACAACTGGGCCCAATATTTTTTTAATGCAGCCAATTTGAAGAAGTATTTTCAATAGGCGAGCTACTTTGCCCATAAGAAGTGAAAATGACACTACTTAGCTGGGCGAGCTACTAAGTTCCTTGGGCGAGCTAAAACGGCATGTGCACAAGTAAGATCCAAAAACTTGCCTAATTTTTTTAAAAATTCCACCAAGTATTGGTGGTCGAGCAGAATTGATTTGGACAAGTTGTTTACGATTAAGCGCTAATTTCCTCTTGTATAGTTTAATTCCTTTAAAAGTCCAAGGTTGGCTTGACAAGATGTATAGTAGTCGAGCTACTTTGACTTTGGGTGTAAATTATGTATTTTGATAAGTTGATTGTTCGACAAAATGTATAGAGGTCGAACAACTTCAGCTTAGTTTATTATGGTTTGTAGATTAGGTCGTCATTTGTACTTGTAATTTTTGAAAGTAAGTTCAATCTTAAGTTGTTCGTTCAAAGGAGATTCAAGCTCAAGACACAAATTGATTATACAATCAAGTCCATCAAAGGTTGTTCGTTTTTAAATGAACATAGCCTAAGGCCAAAGCCCTCAAATTTCTAAGGCAAAAGTTCTTAAGGAACAAAGCCCAACTACATTAAGATTGTTAAGCATAAGTATAAATGCAAAGAATAATTAATGTAAAAAGATTAAGACGAGCAAAAGATGTTTCATTAATTAACAAGGCTTGATCGCCCAAAATGATTACAATAGAAACTCTTCAAAGGAGCGGACAACTACAAAAAGAGAAAGAAATAAAAGACCTAACTAGCCCTATCATCTAAGAACCCTGTCCGGCGGGGGGAGGAATGTTGTCATCCTTGGGGTCTTCAAGAGGTGTCCCCGCAGAGAAGGATCGATAGGGATCTCTTGAGTGAGCTCGACAATCAGCCCCTCAGCATCAGCTCGTTCTTGGAGGGCTTTTTCACTTTGATCGACCGGCTGGGTCTGCTCGCCCTCTGTGGCCTCATCCTCTTCGTCATCATCCGGGGGACTTGTGATAATGACTTGGGGGTCAATAAAATCAATATTGACCCCATAATCTGGCAGATCGCCAATTTGGAGAGTTGTCCCAGGCGCAGTGGGGTGAGTTTCAACGATGTTTTTGAACTCGTTGCCGATCTCTTCGACAACGAGGGCAGCCTTAAACTCATTCGCTATGCGAATGCATTCCGCGTAGGCCGTCACAAAGCCGATGATCGAGCCCACGTCCATTTTTGGAATCAACTCCTCTTGAGTGATAGAATTGGTGAGTTGATTCTTCAGCTCGGCAACCTTTGCAGTCTCTTCCGTCGTATACTTCTCGGCGACCTCTTTCTGCTGCTGGACGCGAGCAAGTTTTGCTCGAAGCTGCTCGACCTCGACCATCTTGACCTTTAGCTCCTCAGAGACTTTGACATGCAGATTAAGGGCGCGCTGCTCGCTCACTTGGTGTGCCTTTACCTTATCTTGAAAGCTGGCCACCATCTTTTTTGCCTCGTCCCTTTCTCTAGAAATGCGGCTCACGGTAGCCGTATGGTGACGGGCATCCCTCTCCAATTTGTCGACTTGGTCGACCAGCTTTTGTACGGCGACCAAGGACCTACTCACCTCCATGAGACACAAACGACCATTATCACGAGGTGTTTGTGTCTTGACGATATCATTTAATTCTTTAGTCCAGGAGCGAGGGACCATCTAGGAGGCGCGTCGAACAAAAGGATCTGGAATCTCGTGATAGTTGGCGGGCACCTTCGAGCAGGAATATTGGTGCACCATGTTTGATCGCCCCGGATAGTTTTTGGGGTCATAATTGCACGAAAACATGCCAAAGTGTTATAAAAAAACAACAACACAAAGAAAGAGAATAGAGGTTCCCAACAAAGGACTTATGCATCATGGTGACCTTTATCCCAGCCGAGATAGGTCGCATCGTAAGTGTTGGTCCCGGTACAAGACTGAGGAATACGTGTATGGGGGGAATGCACGTATACCAATTTTTCTGACTTAAACCTTACTGAGACCCCTTTACTCAGAGTGATAAAGAATTACAGACTGATAACACACCTACTGACTACACTGAGTGCGGGTCAGTTGGTTAACTATCAACACAAGTTCAGTGCGGAAATGCGTGAGCCCTGAAAGTTTATAGTCTTGTTTAGTTTGCTTTCTGAAAAACTTGTTTACTCAATTCTGAAATAGTGATTAGTAGGGCAGTGCTCTGATTGATGCTCAGACTGATTGATTGAAGCCTGATAAAACCAATTGCTATGAATGACAGATAATATGACAAGTAAGCACAATATCAAAGCAGTAAGAACACAGGGAGTTTAACGTGGTTCAGAGACTCAAGCTCCTATGTCCATAGCCTGATTTAACAGGAAATCCACTACGGGGATTCTTATTTTTTTACGTGCCAAGGTGCACCAAGATCAGCTATCCTCACTGACCTATACAAACTCCTTACTAACTCACTAAACACAACTTACTACCAACAAACCTGACTTAGGGTTTTGGTTTCAGTTTGATTCCAACTAGGTTGTGATTATCCTTACAAGACTAAGCTTTGCTAAGGATGGATAATCACTCTAAGCTTATGATAATACTTGAAAGCTCAATGGAATACAGAATAACTCTCACTAGTCTAAGAAACACTTGGGAAGTTTAACTGGTTTCGAGTGCTTCTTTTGTACGCTGAATGCTTTTGAAAGCTTGAGAGTTTGAGTAATTTCTTGCTTGGAGATTTCCTGTAACCTTGAATGGGTTCAAGGTCTTCTGTATATATAGATAATTTGAAAACTATCCATTGGAAGAGATAGCCTTCTAGTTATCTATGTAGAGTGGTTCAAACGGACACATCTCCCATGCAGTAGTCGTCCTTGCATGAATGAGGTAATTGCATTTAATGCACCATTTAATGCTTGCCCGTTGAATGTGCAGTCTGAAGTCAGTCTTCATGTCAGGGTCCGTACGTGTGTGTCCTTCCTGGATTGGTCCACGTCATCAGGTTGGTGAGAATGTCAGAACTTATTCCTAGGCTTCAGGCTTGTCTTATTAAGTTCTTTTTGTCTCGAGCACAATGGTCTTGTCCTAACGCTGACATTCCTTTTGCATTGCTTGGCTCTACTCCAAGTCTTTTCCATTAACTCAGTATCATCCTATTCCCTTCAGGACTGAGTTAGTAATGACCTCAGGGTCATACTCTTCATCACTGACACTTACTCAGCCAGCTTAGAAGACTGCCATAAGTTCAGGATGGTGTTCTGCATCTTCAGGCTCCAGTCTTGATTGTCATCAGTAAGTACTCCTCTTACTGAGTTCCTGTGAAGTGTAAAATACCTAAGTACAAAACTAACCAAGACTAGCCTGACTACAAATGCATACCATCTTTTCAGGGGTTTTGAGATCTAATCAAAACTGACATTGTCCCAACAGTAAGGATGATCGGCGTGTACCTCGGGAGCAGATGCAACCAGGGGCTGCTCGTGATATTGCTCCGAAGAAGGAGCTCGCCCGCCTTCAAGCTCAGTTGGGCGAGCAGGAATAGCTCCACTCTCATGGGCGACCTTGGCCTTCTTAGCCGCCCTTTCAACATCGGAGACGGGAGTACCGTCTCCTAGAAGAAGTTTCTTCGACTTGGGGGTAGCAGCCGCGGGCGGACTGCTATCTTTGGCGGGCTGTTTAGCTGAGCTCGATCCACCCCCTTGTCGTGGATCATCTCTGCCCGCCTTCGCCGCTAAGGCGATAATTTTTGTAAGGGGGTCGGCCTTTTTCCTCCCTCTTTTGTTCGGCATATCCCACACCGTTTGATCAAGGATATGGAATGAAGGATGGCTGGCTACCATGACGAGCTGATCTACAAAGAAATAAAAAACACTAAGTTAGAATTATACAAGTTCAAATTGGCGGACAAGTTTGATCGCCTAGTTTAAAAATCTTACCCTCTGGAACTTGGGCCTGGGCCTCGAGATGGTGAGGGTAGGTAGTGAAGCGAGCAACTCCGCGCGTTGACTCCAAGCAAAGATGGCTGATGCTACGATCTGCTTGGCGACGAAGAGCGATCAGGCTAACAGTGAACAAGAACTGATCGCTGATACTGTCCTTGGCACTTCGCCACTTGAGGTTTTTGGGACCTAAAACATAAAAAGAAAATAAAATAAAATTAGTCTTATCACTTCAAATATATAGAAGGGATAAGACTCACGGATCAGGTCCCTAAACTCTGCCGGAGTGTTAATTTGATCGCCGTAAGTCCACTGGGCGGGCGATCTCGGGCGGACAGGTTGTAACACCTCGACCTCCTCCTCCTCTTCGTGAAGGTCAGAGCTGGTCTTCTCCTCGACTTGGCGAGCAAGATTTGCTCGTGCAACTCTTTCTCCAGATGGGCGGGCCCCCGAATCGACGGAGCGGGCTACTGAGGCCGCATCGGGGTCGGATTCCAAGTTAACCACAGGGATGGGGGACTCTTCGATTGGCCGTTTCCCAGGGTTACGAGGAGGGTATGATCCAGTTTCGGAATAAGAGGACTCATGGGGAGTCTTAAATAAAAATAGAAATGGAGAAACTTCGTGGGGCGTTAATGGCGGATTCCGGTGGTGAGCAGAGGACAACGACGGTTCAAAATCCCAGACGGCGGAGTTTAGAGTTTTTGGGTATTTTTCAAAACCCCGATTGCAAAAATAAAGAAGAAGAAGAAGAAGAAAATAAAGAAATTACTACCTTGATTTGAAGAAATTGTCGCCGGAATTAATGTCTTGTTGCCGAAAATTTCGAAATAGAAAGAAGGAATTTTGGCGCTGAGGTTGAATAGGAAAAAGGGAAAAATTGGCAAAATTTTCCTTATATAGTATATGGAAAAATGGGGTCTCGGGCGAACAAAATCGAAAGTACAGGGACTAGATTGCAATTGCCAGGCGCGTGCAACCTCTCTCTGACAAAATTGGAGGCGCGTCGCCTCAGTTTCGTGTGCGCGTGGGCGGCGACAATCATTCCGCCCACATCACACCTCGAGCCCTACCCCAAACCTTGGGATCCTAACCATCACCCATACGAATCAGCTTGGCCAAGGTTGTCTGCTCATGTAAAGTTGATCGCGCCATTTTATATCAGCTCGCCTCCATATCACCAGACAATTGCCAACCCATAAGTTGTTCGCCTTGCCCTATCACAACATAATGACTGACAAGGGGGCAATTGTTGATAGGCGAGCAGAAACATCACGAGGGCAAACAGAATTAACCCAAAGTACTCACTCTTAAGACAAAATTAAGCCAACAAAACCAGGCTGAGCTGGAAGTCTTAGGCAAATAGGTTTTGTCCACCTAGCAATTTTAATCAGGCGAGCAGCTTTAACCTAAAGACCCTGTGGACCCAGATGACATCCCGGCGAGCATATCTAGCACATCGGCGAACAGATTTGGCTATAATATCAAGACATCAAATCATCAAGAATAAAGACCAACAAAATCAAACTAAAGACTCCTCAAGGACAAGTTCAACAAGACGAACAACTCCTGAATGCGAGCAAGTCCAATGTAAAAGGATAGAATTTAGTTTAGATAAGGTCAAAATAGTTAAAGCCCAAGTGTCACACATGCAAACTAGGGAGGTCAAAGGTCTTGTACACCTCCTGCTAGGTAAACATGTATAAATAATTAAATACTTAGATTTTTCAGCTAGTAAAACAAGCACAAATTAATATACACGTCCAAACTTCGATTATACATCCAAAGCACCTCGATTATCGAACATACGAAATAAATATGTAATCTATACACGTGTTTATTCTTATCCAATCTCAACTTTTGTATTCACTAATTATGTTAGTGATCAATCACACGTAATTGTTTGGTGATCTAATTAACGAATAAAACAACCACTAATCCACTTGATTAGGTCAGATCACCAACAAGTATAAACCAAACATTACATTCATATTAGCTACGAGACATACATTTCCAGGAATTTATTCGCATACACACTTTCCCTTGGGTTCGATACTACTTTGTCCCTATACTTGTCCATACTACAATGATCCCATACTCTTGTGGGTAACTACTAGTATTTTGTGTTCAAGTCACAAGGTGAACTAATAGTGGTACACTCTTAAATAAATTATGGTGTGATGTTAATTAATTATGGTACGAGGTGAACTAATTGTGGTACAAATTTAATAAAATCTTAATGAAGTGTGGTACGGGTTGAATAAATAGTTGTACAAACTTAAATAAATTGTGATACAAGATGAACAATTTTGGTAGCAACTAAATATTTGATTGTACATGCTTAAATAAAGTTGTATACAGATTGAATTAATTGTTGTACATGGTGAATTAATGGTGGTATGTGTTCAATTAAATGATGGTACAAGCTTAAATAAGATGATATATACATAATTCATTAAAGGGAGATACAAATATATAAGGTGCGGTACGAGGTGAATTAATGGTGTTATGAGATCAACATACAGTGGTACGAGCTTAAATAATGTGTAGTTGCCTTGGACAATGATTTTGTTGTACCTTACAGCCCAATTTTATTGAGGAGGTATCAAGGACATTTAAATATTGAGTGGTCCAATTGAAACAAGTCCATCAAGTATTTGTTCAAAGTACTACAAATAAAATTTACACATATTTTTATATATTTAAAATTTAAGCATGGATATATTTAAACAAAATTGAATATACAACCTATAATAAATATATTTTAGAAACTATTTTCTAAATTTAACAAACTACACTTAGATTTATGGTTTCAAATAGTTTTGAAATTTTATAAAGTATCTTGAATTTTTTAATATTCATTTTTAATAAATTAAATGTATATTTAAAAGATTGATTTTGTTCATCCCACATATTACGCGGGGGCTCGGACTAGTGTATTAGTATTAGTAAAATAACAATTAATAAGGAGCACTATTTTGGATTTAAAAAAGGATAGATAAAAAGAGAGGGAGGGAGTAATTAAATCCATCTAGTATAATATTTTATTACTAATGAAATAATATTTTAAAGAATAACAAAATGTGAGGCTTATTTGTATTTTTTTCGATAAAAACGAAAATGCAAAATTTAACTCAACCTTTTCTTAGTTGAAACTTTTTTTCTTGGTTGAGGGCAATTGATGGCCAACATAATTTATACTTGAATATCATTAACTATCATAGTAAATAATAAATTTATTTTTCATTTGGATTAATTATAGATCATCTTAATTCTTTAATAGTTGGTCATGCTATTAATGTGACTCGTAATTTATTGTCTGTAATAATAAATATTGTAAATATTATTCCATAATAACTTCTCTTCTATTTATTTTAACAAAATATAGGATATAATATATTCTCAAACTTGAATTTTGTTTATTGTGTACCCAATATAAATTTATAAGGATGATTCGAATAGAGACCATATGGTCATAAATCCACTTATGTACTTCCTCCATTTTGAAATAATCTTCAGACGAGGGATGATATGCAAATTAAGAAAATAGAGAAATGATTAGAAATTTAAGAGTAAATTTTGTATACCTTTATGAATTAAAAAAAAATGAATTGAATTGTATATATATAAATTTTCAAATAATGTAATTTTTTTTAAATTGAGAATATTGTAAAAATAGAATTTATGGAGGGTTTTTGTTTTTAAATGTGGGTAATTTATTTTATTTATTTCTAAATATTGTGTGCTAACTGTTGGAATGGGTAGGAGGCAGTGTCCGAAGTGTCAAATCCCAAATCTGATATACTACAAAAGGCCGCAAAATATTCGGTGTCTGCAGTTAGTTTCATATGATTCGATCCATCCATAGCATAGCTTTACTTTCTTTTTTTCCCCCTCTTATTTCATTTCATTTTCATTTAGTTAATGCGACAATTTCTGAATTCTCTCAAATTCTCATGGATTCCGAAATCCCGCGGCGCGGATCCACTTCCCAAATGTGTCTCCACAAAATTCTTACCATAATCAGGACCGTACCACCTCCGCCGCCCTTTTCCGCCTCGGAAAGCAGAGAATCGTGGGGGCCGAGCTCGAGTGGTGGCTCCGCCGTCGGATGTTTCGATGTTAATCACGGCGATCGGGTAGATTGCAAGGAGGATGGGGATAGGGCGTCCCAAAATTCGCACATTGAAATTGAAGGAGCAGAGAGGAGGAGTATGATTCTGCTAATTGAAGCCGCGAAATTGATCTTCGGTGAATTCATAGACGATGATGATGATAAAATGGAGGCGGAGAAGGAAGAAATTGAGCCGAATGAGAGGGGATTGGAACGGCGGAGCAGCTGCTGGGCGGCGGCGGAAGAGGCGCCGGTGGTGCGGTCGAGACGAGGGCGGTTGCAGGTCCTTCCGGGCAAGTTTCGCGACTCGGTGCTTGAACCACTGAGTCGCTTCTCGCGAACTCGGTCGTCTACCCTTCCATCGAAACGTGGACAAAGGTAAAATTAATATTTAATTAATAATGGAAAAAAGCAGTTTCCTTTTTTTTTTTTTTAGGTTATTATTACTCTTATTTCGGTGTTTCTTGTGTATATTTCTAGACATTAAGTGGGGGAATTGGTCGTAGACTAGTTTATGAAGAAATTATTAGAATCTCCAACGTTTTTACTGATTAGTATTGTAATATAGTTTCCTGTTTGAATTGTCAGCTTTGTGAGTGTTAAGACTTCAATTGCACATTCATCGTGTTTTATTCTGCGGAAATTTATTTATTTTTAATTTTGAAACGAGAATTTGGTGGTTGATGGATTATTTTGTTTGATCAGTCAACATAAGTTCTCCAAAAGTGGGACCCAAGATGGTTTTGACCCTCACACTTATTTATTCTATTGTTTTTAACAAAAAATCAAAGAAATTATTTATCTGGATTGGTAGTAGCTACACGTATTATAGACCCAGTCGCCATATCGCTGGTCGGCGTGCAAAAAATTAAAGTCTTTTGTCTTGCAACAAAATTTAAGATATCAAAATGATTGATATTCTTGCTTATTTTAATGATACCCAATTTTTAAGAACATCATAAAAGTTATAAAAGAAAATGTAAGAGTACTTATTACATCTTGAGCTAATAAAAAACCACCATCTTTAGAGCTTGACTACTTAAAGATTCAAAGTCTAACTCGTTTATATTCATAAAAGAGTTGAGTTCGAGTTCATTTACTAACAAACTATTACAGCTTGATTCGTTAAATTCGATAAATAATTTTATATATTTTTAGTAGGCTCGCTAGATTTAATACCCTCTCTTCTTGGTGCTATTTTCTTACCATTTGAAGGTCGGGTCGGTGTGAAGACCAATTTATTCTTTTTTTTATATATATATTATGTTGCAGCTATGATAAAAATATTTGGTAGTTTTCGAGTATTTTAGATCAATACGTGATCTGTTGATCGAATATTATGATGTTTCTTTCTCATTTTTGTTTAGTTGTTGGACTCTTTTCTTAATTCGCTTGTTAAAGTTCCAGGTTTTCCGATGTGGGTGTAAAAATTAGGAATTTAGTAAATTGAGTTTTAAACTAAACTAACAAAAATATTAGACGAGTGGACTTGCCAATTTGGGGATGCATATAACCTGACCCTAACTAAAATTGGGAGATAAATAGTTTTTTGGTCCCACAAATTGTCTAGTGTCCAATTTTGGTCCCAAAAATATTAACTTTCAAATTTTGGTCCCATAACTTATTGAATCGTCCAAATTTGGTCCCAAATGGGACCAAAATTGGACAATTTAATAAGTTACGGGACCAAAATTAAATAATTAAAATTTTTGGGACCAAAATTGGACACCAAACAAGTTAGGGACAAAAAGTTATTTTTTCGTATTCATTAATTTTTTTTCTTTTCTCACCTTATATATATATATACACACACACACACATACATATATATCAAACACTATTTAATTAATTATATATTTAGATTTTGGAACATTCTCTAGAATATTGATGACGAGCATGAGCATTGTTCCAATCTTATAAGTTCATATTATACTCTAAAATAATCATTGTAATAATCATTTATATACCATTGGTGGAGACGAGATCACGATAGCAATTTGAAAATATTTTACGAAGATATGGAGAATCAAAATTTATATGAAAATTATTAATTTATTATTTTATTTACTCTATCGCAATTTAAATTCTTAGTTAATAATTAAAATTTTATTATTAGTATTTTATGGGAGCTTTGTAATTCATCTTAAATAATAATTATTGGAATTGAAAAATAATGAGTTTTTCTTTTTCATGTTTTATAGATGTTTTTCAAATATTTGTATTTATATCAATGAAATTAACACATTAATCGTCTTTTATATTCCGGATAATCTCAAAATTAATGGACTTTACATTATTGTATCAACTATAATCCTAGAGTACAATATTAATTAAGAAGGTGTATAAAAGTGTTATTTTGGTCCCGTAATTTATCTAGTGTCCAATTTTGGTCCCAAGAAAATTAACTTTTCAATTTTGGTCCCATAACTTACTGAATCGTCCAGTTTCGGTCACAAGTGGGACCAAAATTGGACGATTCAGTAAGTTATGGGACCAAAATTAAAAAGTTAATTTTTTTTGGACCAAAATTGGACACTAGACAAGTTGCGGGACCAAAAAACTATTTTTCTCCTAAAATTGGGTAGGAAATTTATTTAAAGAACTTAAATAAGCCCCAATAAATTTGCACATCTTTGGTGGTTCTATAACATTGTTTCCTTTCGAACACTCACCTGAAAGAAAGCATAAAGGTAGTGTAGAGTCGTAGATCAATAGTTTAAACATATTAATAAGACAAAATCTCAAGATTATATCATATGCGTTGGGCACAAAGTCCTCTTAATTACAAAAGGTGACACCTCAATTAATCAATAGTATCAAAATTTAGAAGTCTCATGCAATGACTTAAATTTATCACAATGAGACATTTAGCCCCTACATATGTCAGAATATTGTTCTCATAAACAGATTTCTCAAGATCTATAATATTACTGAATAATATGCAATCTATAATTTTATAACGATATACAATTTGAGTAGGTTTTGTATGAGATCGTCTCATAACATGAGAATGAGAATGAGAATGAATATAACTAGAGCATTGACTCATTAACACTTTGGATAAGGTGAATGCTAATTTGTGTTGTTTCATGCCATTAGGCGGTCTCATACAAATTTTTGTCTACGAATTTTGTTCACCCATTGTTCCTTAATTTTGTGAAATTGGTAAAAAAGAAAAAGAAAAATAGGCTAATTTCTGTTTGTACGTACATGGCAATTTAATCTGCTACAACCTTTATCTCTATTATTACAATCATGATCACTGCATTTGCTTTAGACTTGGGAGGCGGCTATTTTAATATTCTTCTTTCCTCTTTTGGTGTAAACATATCAATTCTACTGATATGTATGCAATTGTGGACCTAGAAAATGAATAGCATTTGAAAATTACTTGCGCACATCAGCCTGAGCCCTGATGTACGTTTTCAATTCCTCCTCAATTTTTTTTTTAGCATTTTGTTTGAGGCATGATATGAAATATAATTTGAACTAGAAATAATGGATGTTAGCTTGTGTTAAATGTTGAGTCATTAAACCGTCTCGTACACATTTTTCCCTATAACATTATATAATATTTATTTTAAATTAAAATACGTTATATTATTTGAATTTGAAGAATATGAATATATAACACTAATTTATGAACCTGTTCTAGTACTAAACTAAAATTATGTTCGGATTTATCAAATGAAAATTGTAAGGAAAGCAGCATATTTTGTTGATGTACTAGTTTAGGGGTGTAAAAATAATCGAGTAGTGTCAAGTTCAAATCCAATTAAACAATTTGATTGGAATAAGATGTGCTCATTTTTTTTAACTCGACTCGATGCACAAATTAAAATAATTAAGCTTGACTCATTAATTTATAACATTAATTACAATGTTTAAATATTTTTAATTAGAGTATTTTTTTTTATAAATAACTAACATATTGTAGATAAAATAATTAAATAATTAGGTGAGCTTGATCGCGAGCCTAACAACTCTAATATTACTGAGTTTGAACTCAATTAAATGCAAATCGATTTTTTTAGAGTGAGCTCAAATAGTTTGTGAGTGACTCAATTTGCGTACATCCATTGGAGCTATATTTCATTTAATGCATGGTTCCCATTATACTTCCCATGTCCACTAAAAGTATATTCATATTATTTTTTACAATAATTATCACTCACATGTTGTTGGTTTTACATTTACAAGTAACCACTTAATTTATATATGAATTACATAATACTCTAAAATATCTTTATTCTACATATTTTATTTACGTTTTCTTAAAACATATCAAAAGTAAATGAACAAATTTTTAATGAACAGAGAGTACAGTTTTAATTTAGAAATTATTATAAATTGAGATAAACCAAAAATCAAATGCGAATTATTGAGATGGAGAAATTATAATTTAGGACTAACTCAAAAAAAAAAAAAATTAAAACATCACAACTACCAACCTTATATTAAAAAATGTTAAATTAATACTTCTTCCAATTGAAAAGCGCAAAACAGAATAAATACTTCGTTTAGGCGTGCTGCCACTTATATAAATTCAAATTTCGACCGTTGCTTTGGAACCCTCAGTTTCTCTCTCTTCTTTTCTCCTCTTTCTCTCTACTCTTCTTCTTCGCCGTGAAACTTCAAATCCGACTAAATTACAGTTCTTGTTTTCTTAAAGCTTATTATTTCAACTCTAATGGGGAGGCGCAAATCCCCCGTCAGAGAAATTGACCGGGAAAAGAAATGGGATAAGATTTTCAACGCCTTAGTCAACTTATCGCAGAATTTGCACAATGAGAGACAATTTCTTCAAGATAAACTTAAATCTGTGCACGATACAATTATTAAGGTAAATTTTCCTTTCTTCCCTCCAACCGATTGTGTAAAGCCTAATATTTTCCGAGGGAGTTTTAAAATAGGGTTTATTTTTCAAGAATTGGGGATTTTTCGATGCAGATGAAATTGAAGCAGAATTATGAGTCCCTGAAAGCGGAACTCTTTTTGGTTTTGAAGGAGAAGGAAGCTGCCGTTTACAAGCATAGATATGGTTAGTTGCTCTTTCCCTTTGAAGATTAGGCGTAGGTTATATCTGGTTTTTAGGGCTTTTATTGAGGAAAAGTTTGATGAAGAACACAAGTATTTCCATAATTTGGAAGTTGCATCATTTGAGGGATTAAAGAAACTCTATTTTGTGTTTTATGTACTAAAATCCAAGATTCAAATTTTGGAATTTTCTTTTTCTTCAGCTCTTTTTAACTCGTCCCTTTTTATTTTTTGAATTTATAAATTCTGGAAGACCTATGATTGATGTTAATATTGAGTTGATGAGCATCCCTAGCATTTATAACCAACCCTACGGATTTCTTTTGCAATTGATTTAGCATATTCACTAACTTTAATACTGATATGACAAAATGCTTATCACCATAAAGGAAAGTTTACACATATTATGATCAGCAGTGTCATTATTGTTTTGTTCTTTATCTAATCTTCATATCCTGCTTCTGTCAAATGTAGAGAACACAAAGGATGACTTGGCCGACTTTCGAGAATGGTCTGACTATCTCGTACAGAAATGTTCAGGGCCAAGTGTAAGCTTCTTATTTTTTACACATTTGATGTTTTTCTTTGATCTAATTATATACATGACCTTATTTTCTAGTAATTTGCAGAGTGTTTCTAATGATGTAAGTAATAAAGGCGAAGGCTCGAGAAATAAGGCACTTCAAGAAGAGGTGTGGAAGCTGAAAAGTGAACTTGAGAATTGTAAATCGGAGAAGAACTACGAGATCTCTACTCTCTTAGAAGAGAAGAATTTTGTTTGGAAACAGTTAAAAAATATGGAGAACAGCTTAACTGAACAATTAAATAAGAAACAAGAGGAAGTTGAATATGCAAATCAAAAGTTGCATACACTTGTAAAGTCGAACGAAATGTTAAGGGCTGATTTCAGTAAAAAGGAATCTGAATTAGTTCAAAAGAGTGAAGAAATTTCCAAACTTTTGAAGGAGATTGAAATCTTGAAATCGAGATCAGGGTTGTCATCTTCCTCATTGAAGCACTGTAGGATAGAGGCTTCTAGGGAGGGCAAGAATAGTGCTGCTGGTGGAAGCTATATAACAGTGAAGAAAGAATCAGATCCTTTGCAAATCGTTGACAAGGTGGCAATCTCACTTACAATCTCCTATATTGATTATAATGATAGTAGTGATAAAGATAAATCTCTTTTCCCTCTATGCCCCTGTGATTGAAGGGATATGTTAGAGAAACAATTGTCCCAATGGTGATTATATTGTTAGTGTTTTGCTTTAGTTTTGAAATAACGGGGAGAAAAAAAATTGTTGGTAGCGGAATAGTTAAATAATTGAGTAGAGATGATTATTGGAGGGGAGGCAATTAATGAAAATAGGGTAATGATTAACTTAGTAGCATTACCTCATACGAAGTATGATGAATGTGAACTCAACATATATTATTCTCATTAATCACCACAGTTATCCCATGTTCATGTTTACGATTCTCATTGAGGAGTTTGGACCAAGCTCCACGTGATAGTTTCCTATAATTGATGATCTGGTCTTGCTTTTGTGGTTCATTTTATTAATTGTAAATGTCATGTAGAAACTTGATCGATTATATTGCAAACGTGCACTTTGTAGCCGCTGATTGTTTCGTGATGATAGGCTGTAGGATTGCTTTGTTGCTGAATTTTCAAAGTGATCTTTTCTTACTTTTCCAGGTTTCTTATAAACAATGAAATGCTTGAAGATTCTGACATTGTGTGATGTTTTCCTAATTTGTTTTCTCAAATTATATTGGAATTTGTAATAATCTCACAATGTTTTTCTCAAAGTGTATTAGACTCCCAGTTGACCTCTAATGTAGCTGTAATGTTGTTCATTAAATGTCCTTCGGTGGCTGAACAATTTAGCATAACTTATATTTACTTTGGACTTCTTCCTAATATATTATTGTTGAAGGTTGCTCGAATTATTGACTATGATGGATCAATAGTATATTATCATGTCTATTAATGAGGGCTTTTAATGTGAAATTTCTTGTAAATCTTCAGGCTACTCGTGTAAAGCCAAGTGCCCATAAATCAACGGGAGGAAAGGCTCCTAGGAGGCGATTAACTTCATCAGAGGTACATCTTCTGTTCTCATATATCCATTGTTGTGATATGAGTTGTGTCAATCATAGGATATGTTAGAGAAATAAAGAATGTATTGTATCAAAGGTTATATCTATCTTCTTACATGAATTGGTTTCGCCGAAAACTGACACTTAAGTTCATACGGTTTTCGAAGGGGGCAAGCAGAAGTTCGAAAAGAAAGATAGTTGATGTTATCACCATTCCAGATTAACATTCCTAAATTGAAGAGTTCTTCACCTCCTGGAGTAGTTTGAGTTCTGTTGGTTTTTTTTTTTTTTTTTGGTGGAAGATTTTTGCTGTGTGCATATATTTGCCATGTGTTGACTAACTATTGTAAAGATTAACTTAGAATATTGTTTTGTGCTAGTTTAATGAATGTAGGGAGTGAGGAAATTCTTTTGTACCCCATTTGTTCGATGCGTAAATACGTGTAAATATAACATGATGAATACAAACAATTCATCCTTTCTGTTGAAGTCTTTCATTCTTAGTTTCTTGTTTGATTAAATTACAAATTCGTAAATTATATGTTGAGGAATATAAGTTTTGCTAACCATTAAAATTTCATTTGAAATTATTCCAAGTTATAAATAAATTATTTATTTATTTATTTTAATATGATGATATTTGAAGATTGGAATTTGAATATTGAAATAAAATTTAACTTATGTCATTATGATTTAACGGAATTGATCACATGTCCACCGATAGACACAAAAATTAATTAAAATAATAGTGGATCCCATGCTTATGTGTCATTAACACATTCGCGGTGGGTATATAATATTGTGTTCACTAGTGGGTATGTGATTATTTCCGTATGATTTAATTATTATACTTAGCTACATAAAGAGACTAGATCTTCTATACGTATTTCCACCCACTTTGTAATTTAACATTTACTTATATTATTCTATACATAGTTATTTTTTTTTTCTTTTTTTCTTTAAGAGATCAATATGTATATATTTTTATGAATTTCTTTAAATTATTATTTTTATTTGGAGTTGCTCTTTTTTTTCTTGAATTTAATACAACGTAGTTTATTTTCTTATGTTTCTTTTCAATAATATTAATTTTTTAGGTTTTTTTTACACAAATTCTAGCATATACTTGAATTTTAAGCTCAATTTTCATTTTAATTTTGATTTTTTTCATAACAGACACAAACACACCAAACCATGTACTTTTTTTGGTTGGAGTATTACTGATTAGTTCTTTGGGTATTATTGATTAGCTTTTGGGATATCGATGATTACTTCTTGGGGTATTATTGATTCCTGTTTAGGGTATTTTTTTCTTTTAAATCCAACTGCATATCATGCACTCAAGTGCACACTAGAAATAATCTTTTTTTTATTACTCTAATTAATGAAAAATTAGTTTGTGTGTATTGATAAAATGAGACATATATGTTGTAAATCTAGAAGATTTATTATTCCAAATCTAGAAGATTTGATGTGGACATTACTAATTGACCAATAACTCAATTGGCTTTATATCTTAGACTAGGATTTTATTCTTATAAATAGACTATTGTATTCATGATTGTAATCACTCATACACAAGATCATTAGTGAAAACTCCTGGCTTGACTCGCCCCCAGACGTAGTCGTTCCCGACGAATTGGGTGAACAAATTATGTCCTTTATTTTACGCAATTATTTACAACACATTATCAGCACGAGTCTCTGCCCGAGATTATACGGTACGCCCTAAATTAAATTTCATATGAATTACATACTTTGATGTGTACCCTAGCTATGAATTTATTTGAATCATATTTGTATACAAATTAAATATTGTGTCTTGAATTGACGAGCAACGGCCAACGTCCCATAGGCGTTCGACCGCCGCCCGTAGGCCAGCAGCCGCCGCCGTCGTGCCTGCCGCCCGCGCACGCCCGTCGCGCCTGCCGCCCGTGCACGCCCGCGCAATGCCGCCCTCCGCGCACCGCCTCCGGCCCGCCGTGCGCGTCCCACGCGGTGTTTTTCCCCGGATTTTAGTGATTCCTTAATCCAATTGCAATTTCGTTCTTGATATCACAAAATCCGTATTAATTTATTTTAAAATCCTGAAAATATTTCGTTAAATTACATTAATATACATGAAATATTTAGCCTTATGAATATGCATGTCTATTAAGTTGTAAATTTTCCTAGAAATTATTTTAATGTGATTATCGTTCCTAAATTGCTTATGCATGTATATGTGATTTAATTATCCTACGTGCACTAATTTTCGCACATAGTTTATTTCTTTATAGTCCGCATATTATGCCCGGGTAGGCGGCACCCGGTACTTGTCGGACCGTAAATTTATATTTTGGGTAGACGGCGCCCAATACTTGTATCCATGTGCTCTAGAATAATTATATGAATCCTTGTCTCCCCGTTGTTAGCAAATTTGGTCACTCTTCTTACTCATCTCACTTTAATAATTGTAGTGGATAATGTCTGATATTACCAAAAGAGAATTCATTGAGCTTGCTCTTGATGGTAGTAACTACCTGACATGTGCGCTTGATGTTGAAATACATCTAGCATCAAACAACCTTAGCGGTGCGATTGTCGATGATTCAAAATCAACCGACGCCCAGAAGGCGAAAGCTCTGATTTTCCTCAGACATCATCTTAATCAGTACCTGAAAAATGAGTATCTCACTGAAAGAGACCCCGGAACATTGTGGAAGTCCCTGAAGGACCGTTTTCAACAACAAAATGATATACTCCTCCCTCAAGCTCAATACGATTGGTTGAACCTCCGTTTTCAAGACTTTAAGTCTGTAACGGAGTACAACTCAGCCCTACATCGTATTGTGTCTCAGTTAAAGTTATGCAAGTAAACTGTAACTGAGGACGACTTAATCCAGAAGACTTTGTCGACTTTCCACGCAAGCAACCTTGTACTCCAGCAGCAGACTCTACACTCTGTCTGAGCTAATTTCTGCACTTCTGGTAGCGAAAAAACAAAACCAATTCCTTATGCAGAATCATAACGCGAGGCCGGTTGGCTCAAAAGCTGTGCCCGAAGCACATGCTATAGCTCAAGGTAGTACAAGAGGCCGCAAGCGTGGAAGGGGGAAAAGAAGTAAACGAACCCGTAGCAAAGACCGAGGTCGTTGTAAGTCCGGTGGTCCAAGTACCTCGAATGACAATCAAGCTCAGGATCGTGGAAAGGCTGCACCTAATACGAATCCCGCTACCCAAAAATCTGAAAATCAAGATAAGGTTGAACAATCCTGCTACAAATGCGGATGCAAGGGCCATTGGTCTCGCACGTGTCGCACTCCCAAACACTTGGTTGAGGCTTACCAAAAGCAGCAGAAGGACGATAATGGGAAGACTCCTAGAGTTGAATCTAACCATGCCAGCCTGCCCGAAGCAGACCCTGACCAAGACAACGTAGATCCTATGGGCATTGAGCTTAAGGACTTTGGAGATGACGAGTGATTTATGTATTTAATTAATTCTAGTACTCTATTTTTTAATGAAATAATTTTATGTTTTTGGATCCTTTCTTTCGGATATTTTATTTTATGAATGAATTTATTAGTTTAACTTTGATGTGTTTACCTTAAATAGTTGTCCATTATATTTATTTGGATATTGATGTTCTCATTTATGGCTTGTAAACAAATCAGCTACTAGGTTTGGACAATTTCCTCTTGCATGATGGACGCCCATAGTGATTTATGTTTGGTAGATAGCGCCACCACACATACAATCCTAAAAGATAGGAAGTATTTTCATAACTTGATAGAACGTAAGGGGAGTATAACTACAATAGCCAATGATAGTATGTTGATAGTGGGCTCCGGAAGAGCTTCCATTGTCCTTCCCATGGGTACCAAACTTATAATCGATAATGCTTTATTGTTTCCACAATCTAAACGTACCCTACTCAGTTTTAGAGACATTAGGATAAACGGATATCACATTGAAACTGAAACTGAGAACAATAACGAATACCTATTGATGACTATTACTCGAGGTAACTGTAAATAAGTTATAGAAAAACTTTCTTCCTTCTCCTCCGGATTGTACTATTCCTACATCCGGCCGTCTAGTTCCCATCTAGCGATGAGTATGAAATTCCATGATCTGAATTCCTTTAAATTATGGCATCAGCGGTTAGGTCATCCGGGACAAACAATGATACGTAGGATTCTATCTAATTCAACTGGTCATAATATTTCGAATAATAGAATCCCTCCTGTTGATGAATATATTTGTGATGCATGTCCTAAGGGTAAGTTAATAGTACGCCCGTCGCGCACTAAGGTTGGACTAGAGTCTCCGGTTTTTCTTGAGCAAATTCAAGGAGACATTTGCGGATCGATTCACCCAGCATCAGGACCATTTCGTTATTTCATGATCCTTATTGATGCCTCCACTAGGTGGACATATGTCTGTTTGTTGTCCACCCGCAATCAAGCTTTTGCGAAGCTCATTGCAAAAAATATAGAGCTTAGAGCTCAATTCCCGGATTATCCAATCAAGTTGATTCACATGGATAATGCTACTGAGTTCAGCTCAAAGGCCTTTACATATTACTGTATGGCCCTGGGAATTAAAGTGGAGCATTCGGTCCCCTATGTCCATACCCAAAATGGTCTTGTAGAGGCGCTAATAAAACGTATCAAACTTATCGCGAGACCATTGCTTATGAACTCCAAACTACCCACTTAATGCTAGGGGCATGCAGTCCTACATGCATCACACTTAATACAAATCCGTCCAACTGCATATAATGATCATTCCCCCCTACAGTTAGTGCGTGGGAAATAACCTAGCATTTCCCATCTGCGTATTTTCGGATGTACGGTATATGTTCCGATAACATTACCTAAGCGGACCTCTATGGGCCCACAAAGGAAACTCGGTATTTACATCGGATTTGACTCTCCATCTATCGTGAAATACCTCGAGCCTTTGTCCGGGGATTAGTTAACGGCCCGGTTCGCTGATTGCACATTCGATGAAGATTACTTCCCTGCATTAGGGGGAGATCCGAATTCAAAATTGAATGAATGCCGGGAGCTTACGTGGAACGTAAGTAATCTTCAGTATCTAGATCCGCGCACTAATCAATCTGAACTAGAAGTTCAGAAGATCATTAACTTGCAAAATTTAGCAAATAATCTGCTAGACGCGTTCACTGACCATAGAGGTGTAACTAAATCGCATATACCTGCAGTAAATGCTCCCCAAAGGGTTGAGGTCTCAAGCAAAACTGGTCAGTCGAATGTAAAATCTCTAGAAGAGATCCGTCTAGATAACTCAAAGTCTCTAGGAGACGAGCGTCCTAGTGGTGAAGCATGTGCACAAAACATTCCATGCACTAGGACCGTGGAACGACCAGACCCAGATACAATGGGAAATGAGGAAGGCCTGGTTGACGTAAACGTCGAAGTCTCTGTGAACTTCACAGATACGGGAGAAACATACAATATAAATATTACTGTTGTCGACGACACATTTGCAGCGTCAATCGTTTTTTCCATTATAAATGATCTAGGTCCAGAACCCAAAACAATCGCTGAGTGTCGGAAGCGCTCCGATTGGGTTAAATGGAAAGAGGCAATTGATGCAGAGGTCACATCGCTTAACAAAAGACAAGTATTTGGCTCTATCGTTCGTACACCCGCGCGCGCTATCACCGTAGGATATAAATGGGTATTTGTACAAAAATGAAATGAGAACAATACTGTGGAGAGGTATAAAGCGAGGTTTGTAGCTCAAGGGTTTTCGCAGAGACCCGGGATTGATTTCGATCAAACCTATTCTCCCGCCATGGACTCAATAACGTTCCACTACTTGATATCTTTGGCAGTTAAACTGAATCTCCAAATGAGATTAATGGACGTAGTAACCGCGTACTTATACGGATCACTTGATGCCGACATTTATATAAAAATCCCCGATGGATTTAACATTCCTCAGATGAGGGATGGTGAAAACCGCAGTATGTATAGCATAAAACTACAAAAGTCGTTGTATGGCCTGAAGCAATCGGGCCTCATGTGGTACAACCGACTTAGTGAATTCCTTCAGAAGAAGGGATACACATTCGATAAAGCTTTCCCATGCGTATTCACGAAGAAATCGCAAGATGGTTTTATCATCATATCCGTCTATGTTGATGACCTGAACATAATCGGAACATGCAAAGAGATTGAAGAAGTCAGTTCAATCTTGAAAGCCGAATTCAAAATGAAAGTCTTGGGTAAAACCAAGTACTGCCTCGGCTTGCAGATCGAGCATCTCCCAGAAGGAATCTTTATTCATCAGCCGACCTACGTAAAGAAGGTATTGGAGATATTTCACATGGATAAATTTCATCCACTTAGCACCCCTGTGGTTGTTCGATCCCTTGAAGTGGATAAAGACCCATTTAGACCAAGAGAAGATTCAGAAGAAATTTTGGGGCCAGAAGTTCCTTATCTTAGCGTTGTTGGAGCATTGCTCTATCTCGCAAATTGCACTCTGCCGAACATTGCATTTGCTGTCAATTTGCTTGCGAGACATAGCGCTTCTCCTACAAGGAGACATTGGAATGGTGTTAAGCACGTTCAACGGTACCTCCAAGGGTCCCAAGACCTTGGACTGTTTTATCGTAAGAACCAAGACAAAACCTTAGTAGGTTATGCGGATGCTGGCTATTTGTCTGATCCCCACAACGCCATATCCCAGACTGGTTACGTTTTTCTCTGTGGTGGTACCTCGATCTCATGGAGATCGGTTAAACAAACCATGGTTACCACGTCTTCAAACTACTCAGAGATAATAACTTTGTTTGAAGCCGCACGAGAATGTGTTTGGTTAAGGTCCTTGGTAAAACACATTGGTGATTCGTGTGGTATCGCTAAAGGCGATACACCTCCCACCGTTTTATTTGAAGACAACATTGCTTGCATCGCACAAATAATGGGTACGTCAAGGGAAACCTGACGAAACATATTTCACCTAAGTTTTTCTACCCATACGAACTCCAAAAGAGTGGCGTGATTACCATTCAAAAGGTGCAATCTAGTAACAATCTAGCATATTTGTTTACTAAATCCTTACCTAAGTCTACTTTTGAAAAGTACGTTCGTGGTATTGGGATGCAAAGACTTAAAGTGTTGTTGTCTTCAGGGGGAGCGGTAACCCCATTATAAATCTAGAAGATCAATAACATTCCTCCCTAACTTATTATTTGGCCGATACCTAGCACGTGGAGTTTTTATGACAAGACATTTATGTTATGTCGTAATGTCCAAGGGGGAGTGTTGTAAATCTAGAAGATTTATTATTCCAAATCTAGAAGATTTGATGTGGATATTTGATGGTCCCGTGTTCGAAGGGCAAAATGGGAATTCAGGAGCAAATTTTTTTTTAAAAAACTTTTTCCCAGGGAGTTCAGCAAGAGTGAGTAATACTCAAGTCACTGCTCTGCTCAGAGGCTGAGTTACCAAGTCAGTGAGAAGGCTTGGAGTCTCATGCTCTGAGCAAGGACAGTGGCTTGAGATGCTGAACTCTCGAGTGCGTTCAAAAGCACAGCTTGCACCCTGACTGAGTTCAGTGGCGGAATACTCAAGTCACTGCGTTGCTAAGAGTCAGAGCACTCAAGTCAGTCAAAACTGACTTGTGAGCTCAGGCTCTTAACAAGGCAGTGACTCGAGAGACTGAACTCTGGAGTGCTAGCCTAAGCTTGTCAGTGAGATTGGTTCTCCCTGACTAAAATACTTAGCTAATCTTCTTTTCAAACTTTCCAAGTACACTCTGAGAGCATACACTATAAGTAATTAGCAAGTGCTTAGACAAATAAACCACGCTCAGTTTAACGTAGTTCAGAGACTCAAGCTCCTACGTCCACGGCCTGATTTAACAGGAAATCCACTACTTGAGATTCTTGTTTTTAACGTGCCAAGGTGCACTTACAACTGGACTCACGCCACTCCCTGGGTTGCCTCTCCTCACCTCACTACAAACCTAACATTCTTCTGAAAGGGTTTAGTTTGGTTTGGTTTTCTCCAACTAGGTGAGGTTTTCCTTTACAATGTGTTAGTCTTAAAGCTAAGATTAGGAAAACCTCTCTAAGCTAAGAGTTACAAGCTTGACACTCAATGAATATAAGTGATAACCCTAAAGGTCAGTGTCGTGGGTGTGTAATACTTCCTTATGACTCCCTAACAACTAACACACCCTCACAGCTTGTAGGTGTTTATTTTCTTCTTTCACACACCCTTACAATGAAGCTATGAGCTTGTATTTATAATGGGGATTCAAATGTATCCGTTGGAGGGAAGATACATTTGAATCCAACATTTAATGGTTTCAACCACTTTTCTCGGAATGCGGCCTTTGTCAGTGTCAGAGTTGCTGCCTCGTGCTGATTGGTCCACGTGGCCTGGATTCACGGATCTTTGACTCAGTGGGTTTGACTAAGACCCACTGACTTTAGGTAGCTTCCTCCTTCACTGACTGATGATCTTCAGTGGACTGATCGTCTTCAGTGTGGTTGTCCTTCAGAGACTGTTTGAAGATCACTCCAAGAAGTTTGTCATAAGGCTGAATGACAAACTTCCCTGACCACAGTAGCCTGACACCTTCAGGGCCTACTTGGTGCAGCACTGATCCTCCTGATCATGCTCTTCACTGAGTGGTCCACCTGACTTAGCTTAGATCAGCCCGGTTTACACTCAGTGGGACATCCTTCAGGTTTCTCTTCTGGTTCAGGTTGCAAGCATGACTTCAGTCAGTTCTTCTGGGTGTCATCTTGATATCTTCAGACTGTGTTGCTGAGTTCCCCCTCACTGAGTTCCCCCTCAACTGAACAGCCTATTCTACTGAAAGCTAATCTAGCCTGACCTGAAACAAAAGATACTATCCTGACTGCTTTCAAACCTATTACATGTTGTTTTGGAAAATCATCAAAACTAAAACATATCCCAACAATATTACTAATGGACCAATAACCCAATGGGTTTTATATCTTAGACTAGAGTTTTATTCTTATAAATAGACTATTGTATTCATGATTGTAATCACTCATACACAAGATCATTAGTGAAAACTCCTGGCTTCGCTCGCCCCCAGATGTAGTCGTTCCCGACGAACTGGGTGAACAAATATCCTTTATTTTACGCAATTATTTACAACAATATAAAAAGAAATTGAAGGAGTAACAATAATTCTATTTTCTATAAAATCTGATAGTAAAATAATTCCCCAATTCTAAATTTCTTTTATATTTTGTTAATGATTGATTTAGTAGTCATGTAAATTTAATCATAAAATTTTAGTTGTCTCATTTATCCCATCGAAATAATGTAAATTCAAAACCTGAAAGATGGTAAAACTATTAATTTAAGGCCTAAAAGATTTTTCCTATCGATTCAGAACCATAAAGATATAAAACTATCAATGCAGGACCTGAAAGATAGAACCTATCAATTTAAGACTTAAGAATATTAAAACTATGTTTGACTTATTATAATTTATATTCTTATTCTATTTTTTTTTTTCAATAATTCTTTTGTTTCTTATTTTTTCAATCACATGAAATTAATTTATTTTTTTTATATTTTTGGAAATATGATTTATAAAAATATTACCGGATAACAAAAAATTTATAAAAAAGCAAACACGGTCTTAAAATGAGTAAGTTCTAAATTAATAGTTTTATCTTCCAAGTCCTGAATCGATAGTTTTCAATCTTTCAAACCCTGAACCAATAAGAAAAAAAATTAAAGCCTTAAATTGATAATCCTACTATCTTTCAGGCCCTGAATTGATAAAACTCCTATAAAATTTTATAAGTTATTCATACGTTACTTTAATAAGAGGTAGGGCATTCCTTAGTCACTCTAGGTCAATGCTACCATGATCTTTAACTAAGCAATCAAGAAATCTGAAATGCATAATAGAAATGATGATGTTTAGAACTAATAATAATAAAGATCATATATTTATTCTCAAAATCTTATTTTAATATATTGATTCTTCCAACAAGTTAGTTCCATGCCCCTACTCTCGATTTATGAAAGCATCACTGCGAAATAAATATCTAGTAAACAACGACAGTTACAGTAAATAAGGTATTACATATGATGATTTGCATGATACTTAAATTTACAGAGAGATTATCAATGACATTTTGAGTAAGAATTACTCCCACTTCAGAGTCAACGACTGATCCTTTCCATGGTCTAAATCGTCTGTCATCTGAGAACTCTTGAGAATATAATACTCAAACAACCAGTAGTAGTAGTTAGTGGTAACAATTCCAATAATTGCAAACTAACGCATTGTAGATAATAATTATTCAAAAATGTCAATGGCAATAATTTTAACGATCTGGAATAACAAACATTAATGCATTGGATGAGTAATTCTTACAACAAATAGTTTTCTATCTTCTTCCAGAAATGTCTTCCTATCATCTTTGGTATTATTCTCTTTTTCTTTAGCATTTTCAACTCGGAATAGTTTTCAAGATCTAGTCGACTCTACATCAATATCAATCCCTATTATGTGGCGTCTGAGAGATAGCATCGCACTTTGATCCACGAGTTGCATCCCTACAGGTTCATCAAAACTAATCACCTATACAAAGAGACTCCATTTTCTGAGTAGCAAAATCTGTTAAGGTTTCTTGAACTGATGCATCATCTAAAGTCAATGACGACAATCTCTCAATATTCACAAGACAATATCAAGTAAAACTTTTTAAATAAGTTCAAGGGCACACAATCTTGGTATGGCAAGACATTCGTTGGTTCAAACATGATTGTCTCGATAACATTCGTTGGTGCAGGCATGATTGTCTCTTCCACTTTGTCTTGGCAATGTAAACCTGTCCACCCTTTAGAAGAAAGCTGGACAAGGTCTGCCTCATCCTAGACATGGCCGATCCTCCTTTGAGTCGGGCGAGTCCGACTCAGGCCTGATAATTTCATTAATTTTTTGGGGCCCATATTTTATATGTTGATCTCTATATATATTTGTATGTTCGAATTACAATATTCTACTTTGCATGGTCTGGTGGTAATTAGCCCTCTTTTAGCTTATAGATAGATAGATAGATAGATAGATAGATAGATAGATAGATAGATAGATAGAGGTCCCAAGGTCGAACCCAGGGTCCAGGCCTAGCAATAGCATTAAAATTTTGTTTTTTCACATATTATAATTTCTAATTTTATGCCATTAAATTAAATACTGCAGTTTAATCTGCTCAAATTTAACTCTATATATCATTCCATATTAGTTATCATTAATTATTCTTTAAACTTAATTAATATTGCAAATACACACATACAAAGAAATCTAATAAGTTATGGCATACAATTTGTGCCATAAATCTTTAATTCCTTCCTTCGTTTAAAGGCTCTATTGTTTTTTAAATAAATTCTATTAATGTTGGAGTACACTAACAATAAAATCTACAATACCCGAACAGAAAAAAATCATTTCTGCAAAACTTAGTTATCAATATGTTTATACTTATTGAAATTTTTATATGATATTTTTTTATTGGTTAATGTTGAAAAAATATTTAAGTGTCTAGTTTTAACTTAATATATTTATATATATGTAATTTTTAAAGTGTTTATGATCGATAATGATTTATGGTTGTTTGTCTATTTATTTTTTAATTTTATATCATTCCTTAGTATCTTCTCATATATATTTCTGGATATATGTCAAAATGGGATAAAAAAAACAGTATTAAAAATTTAACTGAAAGTCAAGCCAACGACGTCAATAAATATATATACTTTATTTCTATTAAATAAGTAATCCTAGTGAATTGTTACCTAAGAATTTTTGGGATGAAGAAAAACATGAACAATTGGGAGAATAATGAATTTGGTATTGAAGAAGTGATTGAAACTTGTGATGCACATGCAACAAATGATAAACTATATTAATTATTTTTTAAAACATTATACATTATTTAAAAGTTTATCGTATTTTTAAGTTCATTAAAAAAAGTTAAAATGGCCTAATTTTAAAGTCGACTCAGGCTCTAGAATTTCTCATTTTCAAGTTTGTCCAACTTATGTTTAAGGGTTAATTTCATAAAAATTCACAATCTTTATACTTAGTATCAATTTAATCACGAACTTATAGATTTTTGTAAAAAAAAAACCAACCTTTGATATTGTTGCAATTCGATACACATTTTTTCTTCCGGCCTGCAACCGATGATGGGACTTGCCGGAGTGCGTGTCATCTTGCCTCTTACGACTACACATGTTTATTTTATTTATTTTTTAAATCTACATCACAAGTAACACCTACAATTTAAATAACACATTTCTACTTAAAATTAAAATAGCAATCAAATAAATTAATCGAAAAAACTAAGAACGTAAAGAGAAATATTACATATAATTTATGTTGGTTGTTTAATTTATGTTGGTTGCTATTTTTATCTTAAGTAGAAAGGTGTTATTTACATTGTAAGTGTTACTTGTGACGTGAATTCAAAAAATAAATTAAATAAACATGTGTAATCCTACGTGGCAAGATGACACACGCTCCGGCGAGCCAAATCATCGGTTGCCGGCCAAAAGAAAAAAAAAACGTGTATCAAATTGCAACAATATCAAAGGTTGGGTTTTTATACAAAATTCTAAAAGTTCGTGATTAAATTGATACTAAGCATAAAGGTGGTGAATTTATATGAAATTAACCCTATGTTTAATATGATAGATTTACAATCACATAATTTATCATGGATCATTGCAACAAGTCTAATCAATTTTTCTAGTGAAACTTTTCTTCTCATTCTCGTCTCCTTTTTAATTGTTTTTGGGCCTTGTGTAATTCTAATTCCATATACTATTAGAACCTTTTGATCATCAATCTTGTTTTTCTCCTTAAACACCAACTTCTTCCTTATCATTATTGATATCTCTTTTTTCATATTTTTGACACTTTCTTGCGCTTTCCACAAGTATTCAACTGCTGTTATTTTGCTGGTGTCTGTGGCACCAACCTACTGGATCTTTTCCCTTCATTATTTGCTTCGATTTTTCCGCCATTAGTAGCTGAATTTATAAGATTTTGTTAGATTTATCCGGGCCCACATTATAAAGTTTACCAAGTTTTACTCAATAAAATAAAATAATAGTTGCATTAAAATGCCAAAGGAGAGAGAGAGGAAAAATATATTTTTTTATAGCTCCACGAAAAGAAAGATAGAATAGGGAAAAAATCAAAATGAGAAACAGTAGAACACTTAAAATTGCATTTGTGCCCTACTTAAATATACATAATTGTCAATTTAAAATGAATCACTAACAATTTAAAGATCAACTGGCAAATACTACCCCAAACAAATTCAATTATATTATAATGTATTCATTTTTTTAATGCGATATATTGTATGGGGCACAACCAAACTCATTATTATTTATCCTAAAAACAAAACAGATTATGTAATTATTCACATTAATAAATCACCACAACAATTAGTGATACGAGTTTTCCTTAACGAATTGTTACGAATACGACACAATAAGGATTCTTCGGCATAAAGAATCGACACGAATACGACACAATAACACAATAACGTTAAATGGGTGATAACATTAAATGTACCAACTCTTGTTGGCAGTACACATGCCCTGCAATTTTATTATTTTTAGGCACATGTGTATGCCCTCATCTCTCCATCTCAAAACACATGCACCCACCCCCTTACATTTTGGAAATTTGTTTTTTATTAAAATATCTGAGCACCTCCTTTTGATCAAATGTCTGTGCACCTCAAATTTTTCTTCCGGTTGTCTAAATTTTTTCTCAAATTAACATAGAAGAAAAAAAACTAAAAAAATATGTAAAAGAAACTTCATACTTGTTGTAAATCCCGTTGTATTTTGAGAACTAGAATACCACTAATTTCTGGAAAAAAAAAGAAAGTGTCGCACAATTTTTTTGAAACACCAATTTTGAATAATATTTTTTTTCTCTGACTAATTTTTTCGAAAAAAAACCAATTTTGGGAAGAGTTTCAAGTAAAACCAAAAAAATTCAATTTTTTACCTGGAAACTGTGTCCTTTTTACTGTAAACTCATATACAAAAAAATACCTGTAATTTGGAGATGACCTTCAGTTGCTGGAATAGATATTGGTGGTGGAGATATAGAGGGAGTAAGGGCAGGGAGATCATTTTTCGATTTAAACGTAGGGATATGCATTTTTATACATAACTAAGACTATTCATTTTTAAGTTTATGTGAAGATTTTTTTTTAAATGGGTTTAATAAAAACAGTTTCAATTCGATTTAAACGTGGTTTTGGTTTGGAGAGGGGTGTGATTCAAGGTATTTAGTTTTTCAGAATGAAACATTATGAACGTATAAGGTCTATGATTTTTTTATACAGAATTATGAACATTCATTTTTTAGTTGGAGACCGTTTGGAGGTTCTTCTGGCAGTTCGTGGTCTAGGAGCGGGGTAGGTTCACCACCGCGCGCTGGAGCTCCATCGGCCAAGTTTCAGGGACCCCGGAGAAGGAAGGATCCCGCGAATGGAGAAACTGGAGTACCTCAGCCGGCGGCAGAGATCTGCATATTGCGGGATGAGTGGTTACAATTGACAATAATAAAGATAAAAGACATGTGCACGGGAAGGCAGAATTACGAGATGTGATTCCCCCAGTCGAGGAAGGTATAGTCGCTCGAATCGTGAGGCGACGACTGAGATACGGCGGGCGCCGGGGTGGAAGTACATGCAGCCGTGTCAACCGGAGGCAGAGTTAGACCGACGACCGCGACAACTGGAGGGGCAGTCTCCTGGCCAGATAGGCGAGCTCTTTTGTTGGGCGAGAAGCCGACTGGCGGGGCAAGTTGGGCAGCGGGGGCGAGCTGGGCGGCGTGTTGATCCTTATCCCCTGGCCGGTGGCGCCTGTGGCCGCGCCTTTCTTCGTCAGAGTAGCGAAGACGGATTTGCATGGGGCCATGTCCATAGTTTCTTCAGAGTCGGAGGAGGATGAAGACGAGGACGAAGAAGAAGAGGAAGAGATGAGATAGGGTTCGGCGCCAGCGATGGGGAAACATTGCTCCGTGAGTATAATTTGTTGGTTAGTCGAGTAATCATGAAGGGATATATCGAAGAAGGGGCCAGAGAGCAAACATCTGTACCTCCAAAATTGAGGTGGCGGGGAAAAGTCTGCAACCCGAACAAACGCTGTAGCTCGTTGGTGTTCAACAGGTCGACGGAGCGGTCGGCTTCGGGCTCACTCTTCACGGTAGAGAGGGCAAAAGCAAAGTCCTTGTTGAGGTCACCGCGGTTCGGAGGCGGATTTCCTGCACGAAATGAAAGAAATTAGACTAGTACTATTGAAGTAAGGAAAGTTAGAAAATACCTCTACGATTTCAGGGACGGTAGTCGCGGGGAACTTCCACGGGCAGGCCGCTTTCGAGCTAGACGCTTTGCCACTCACCGCCTACCCACCACCACTTCCGATGCCAACCGGTCACCTTCGTGGGGATGGAAAACACGATCGCGTCCCCGCCCCGAGACTTGACGGAATAGTAGTCGACGTTCATCTCCCCCGAGGAGGCTATAGTGTAATACAGGTGGTTGAGCTCCTCGGGGAGCGGCATGCTGTGCAAACCACGGTGTCCGAGGGCTACCATGACTCTCAAGATGTAGCTCCAACCATTGGGGGTGATCTGCATGATTGAGAGGTTCCACGTGGCCAGCAGCCTTGACACGGCGAGATGGAGCGGGAAGCGGAGACCGACGAACATTGTGTCCGCATTTACGGAAATAAGCCCAGGCGGCGGCTGGTCGGCCCTTTCGTTAGCCTCGATGCGTAGAAGTACACGTCCGCATGAACCTCGAAGTCCCAGTACAGGCTCGAGGTGTTGGATTTCAGCAGCAAGGAGCTAGCGCGGTGAGAGACACTGTACTCGGTAAGGACGCCCTCACGGGTTTCATGAGTAGGTCGGCTGCGGGTTCGCCCATGGATATACTTGGCATAATCCAAATGTATCAGCCCGCTATCGGAGTATGCCATGGGACCGGGCTCGACTCCGCCCTTGGCATCGGCTCCTGGGGCGGCCCCGACGACAGTCGGATTGGCTTCGGGTGGGTAGGCCGTTAAGGGTGTCACTCTTAAGGCAGACTCGTCCCCCAGAGGGATCAAGCGATCTAATGCGTCAGCGAAAGTGTCGATATCCGTGGAGGTGCCCTCCCCCTCTCTCAGGGCGGCTCGCGACGTCCCCTCACCAGCAGGATTAGGGGCCGGGGCAAGTTCGATCGGCCGTTCGGCGGCGGCCGCAGGTTCCTGGCAGCGAAATTGATATGAGTGGATGGATTCGACAGAGTTGCTGGAGTGATCCATCGTACGCGTAATTGTGAAAGAGATGGATGAAGAGAACATAAGATTACCTAAAGGTGGCGGAAATCAACCGGAATCTGGATATCAAACTGCGGAAGGAAGCAAAAGGGCTTCGTAAATTCAAATTGTGTGAAGAGTGCGAAAGTGGAAAAGTACAAATGAAGGCCCAACACCCCTATTTATAGGAAAATGAGGGAGGGACTAAACTGCAAAAAGACGGGATCAAAAGTGCAATTAAATGAAAGTATGTGGGGCGTGTGGATGGCACGCGCCCGTCGATTGAGCAACCGGATCGGCGGATGTGACGCATGGGGATCCGGCGTATCGAATATGCCATCCTGTGGCATCAGCAGGCGCGGAAAATGAGGCATCTCAGTTCAAGTCGAAGCGGTGGAGAGACCAACCCACCTCCGAGCGGCTAGCCCTTCCCGAAAGTGGGCTGGTGGGGCAATTGTTATAGCCGGTAATACCCGGCACCACACGGCTCTGCGAGTAGCGGTTATCCTGTCAACGGTCTAGAGCAGGGAGATACGACATAACCCCAATGTCGATGGCGGGGAGAGACATTCAGGTCGGCCTGGATAACATCGGGAAGAGGGCACGTCTGAGAGATCCCTGTGGCTACCTTTACCCGCTACCCGCAACAGCCCGGTTGGCAGAGGCTAGGCCCCACAGGTCACTAACCGACTACCCGCGTGGCCGGACTAGCCACTAGGCCAATGTTGTCACATTGAACGCGTGGATGTGACTATGTTAGAGTAGGGCCAGAGAGAGAAGTCTTGTCAACATAAATCAGTAGAGACACGTGGCAGACACCCATTGGCCGGTAGAGGGGGCCATAGCAATCATGACTGGGCAGCTAGGATTTGGTGGGGCCCACGGGGAGGCCCGACCCAGTGGAAGACCTAGATTTGTAACCTGTTACACCCGATATTTACTACCCGACCCATCGGGTATCAGACATGGACCTACTACTGTAGCGGCTCGGGTAAGAATGGTCTGCCGACCGGTCAGACAGGCGGGCGGGGACGTAGAGGCTACCCGACGCGAGCCTCTGGGAGCTGCCGGGCAGGATACTTAGTTACCCACAGGCCCGGGTATCGGGCGGCCAGCGGCGAGCTCCGGGGCAGGTGCTCTACCCGCCTTCCCGCATATGAACAACCAGGGTACTCTTGTCGGGACTCGTTTCCCGGTACCCGAGTACCCGTCTGCCCGACCCCAGGCCGCGCCAGCTGTGAGAGGACGTCGGGTGCCATCAGTCCAGAGGATGTGACAGGGTCAAAGAGGGCAGTTGGGGCCAAGTCCAATCACCACAGGGGTGACAGTGCCACGTGGCGTCCCCTCATTGGCTCGTAGGGGAGGCTGTAGCCACTCATTACCTTCCAGCTAGGAGTAGGGGGGACCCGCAAGTCCACCTACCAAGCATGGGGAACCCCCACCTTGTACACTATAAATAGGGCTTTGAATGCCCATTTGTAACACACATCACATTTATTGCAAATACATTCTTGAGAGCTCATTTACTCACACATTAATTGCTTCTTGTTATCATTAATATCAAATCCTACCCGCTAGGAACCCGGCAGCGAGATCCATTATAAATCGCTGTCAACATTTTGGCGCTAGAAGGAGGGTGGCTAATATCGAAGTACACTCGGTTTCGTTTATCTAGTCACCTCGAACAAAACCCCATCCACTTTCATTCAAAGAAAAAATGACCACTTCAAAGGCCACACGAACCCAGCACCAAGCCGAGGACATTGGCGAAACCGCCACCCCGGCTCCAGCCACGGCGGAAACCCTCCAGGGTCCCTTCGAGTTCTTGTCAGCCATAAGAACTCCGGAGGACCTCCAGGCCGCCAAGGCCATGATCGAACGCCGTCAGGCCGAGATCAACGCCGCTCCTATCCGCACTCATAGACCCGGAAAGGAGCCAGCCCGGTCCAGGGCCACCGGCCAGCCACAGCAGGAGCAGGAAACGGCCAGGAGGGCCGCCCGTAACCCATGGCCTCAGAACCTAAAGAGGCACCTCGACGAGGAGGCCGACTCACAACGGGTTTCACGCCGACCTGCGGGCTCAGTTTTCTCTCGGCTGGGTTCCCAGGCTCGGGGAGCGGCCCGACCCTGCGAGTCCAACGCCAGCTCCAGACCCCGGGAGCGAGAGCAGGCACGATCCCCCAAGAGTCACAATGACACGGCCCCGAGGCCGTCGGTCCGTGACCGCTTGGGGGACAACCCTCGTCCCCGCTCTCCACCCGCGGCCGACAGCGCTATGGCCGCTATCTTAAAGAAGGTCACGGACCTCGAGGCCAAACTCGACAGACGGGATGGGCAACACCATGTCGCCTACGTGCCGAACTCCTCTCTCGCCGACATACTGGTACGGGCCCCCGCCCAACCAAAAATCAACGTGGCCATCGTGGGCCAATATGACGGGGAGACGGACCCCGTCACCCATCTGAGCAAATACTCCACCTACATGATCTCCATGGGGGCAACGGATGCCACCCAGTGCAGGATGTTCCCATTAACCTTGGGGGACAGGGCTCACCGATGGTACTCCTCGCTTCCCGCGGGGAATGTGGTTTCATTCCACCAGCTAGGGAAACTGTTCTTGGAGCACTTCTCCTCGATGGCGCCACGAATGGCCGGCGTCAACCGCATGGCAAACCTGGCCCAGGGAAAGGACGAGACAGACCGGACGTACATCGACCGGGTAGATCGCATCATTATGGAGGGCGAGCCCGTCGGGGACGAGGTCAAGCTCGTCGGGATCATAGGCGGACTCCGCCTAAAAATAAAACTGTGGAAGTCGATGAACAAGGACTACCCCAAGTCCTACGCGGAGTTCCGGCAGCGAGCCGGAAAAATCATCTACAACGCTGACATCCTGGCGCAGCGGCTGGGCGAGAGCACCCCTACCGAGAAGGAGAAACCTCGTGCCCAGGCAGGCACCACATCAAGCCGGAGGAACTTTTCCTACCGGGCTCCCCAGCCTTTCAAGCCTTTCGATTCCGTCGAGGTGAAGCTGGCCGAAAAATTGTCGGCCACCCCGGAGTACGTCTATGTGTAAATCTGGGACAAAAATATGATGCCCAAGGCGCGGCCGTGGGTCCACAAGCCGGGGGTGCAGCTCAACCCCAACAAGTACTGCCACTACCATCAAACCGTCGGGCACAACACAAGTGAGTGCCGCGACCTCCTGAAACAACTCTGGCGTCTCTTCGAGGAAGGGAAGCTGGAGGAATTCGTGAAGAGACCGGCGGCCAGACCGGAAGCTCAAGCCGCCGCCCGCCCCGCAGAGCCAAACCGGGAGGCAGCCCTCATATGCCCACCGATGCCAGAACATCAAGCCCGTCGGGCAGTCAACATGCTCTCCCCGGTGGGTGGCTTTGCACCCACCACCTCGCTGTCCAACCGCAGGCAGAAGAGCGAGCTGCGGGTAATGGACAACGTCCACCAGATCACCATGCCGGTCAACATGACGGCAAGAGAGACAGACCTCCTCGCCTTCAAGGAGGAGGATCGCACCGGGGTCATCTACCCGAACCACGATGCCCTGGTCGTATCGGTCAACATCATGGGCGTCACCGTCCACCGCATGCTCGTCGACAACGGGGCCTACTGCAACATTCTCTTCAAGACCACATTCGGCTGTAGCACTTCATTAATTAATCTGTTGGTTAATTCTTTTAAGCGGTTGTTAAATCAATCTCATCTTCGTGAAGTCGCTGCCCGACATTCGGCTATAGCACTTCATTAATTAATCTGTTGGTTAATTCGTTAAGCGGTTGTTAAATCAATCCCATCTTCATGAAGTCGCTGCCCGACATTCGGCTATAGCACTTCATTAATTAATCTGTTGATTAATTCTTTAAGCGGTTGATAAATCAATCCCATCTTAGTGAAGTGCTGCCCGACATTCGACTATAGCACTTCACTAATTAATCTGTCGATTAATTTTATAGTCGTTAGTTCAACCCGATCGACATTCGGCTAGAACACTTCATCTTTTATTATACAATTACTTCATTAAACCCGATCGATAAACTAAGTGCAAAGAAACAAGAACGAAAGCGAAATGAAGAGCAAAAGAGATTTCATTAAAAAGAAGATTCGCTGAAAAGAAAGTACAAAAGGCCCGCGGCCAGAAAACTTAAACAGAACAACAAAGAAAGTCCCCCACGGCTGCCTAGTCCACCACTCCCGGGTCCTCGTTCGCCTCCTCGTCAGCTAGCGGGTAGATGAAGGTCGCCGGGTCGCCAAGAAACGACAGATCCAGCCCGCGGTCGACCAAATCCTTCAGTGTGATGTCATAGTCCGGGGAGGGAGGATTGGACTCGACATAACTTCTCAGATCAGCCAGAGGCCCGGAGTAGTCAGCCTCGGGATTCCGACGGAGTAGAGAGCGGATCGAGTCGGCGTAAGCATTAATGTACACCATGGATCCGGCCGACTCGTTCTCAGCGGCCAATCGGGCGCGCTCGGACTCCAAGCGCGTTTCCGCCTCCGCAACAAGAGCTTCCCTGGCTTGGCGGACTTCTTCAGCCGTCCTCGCCTCGGCCTCGGCGCGCGCCTTCCTCTCCTCCTCGAGGACGCCCTCGAGTTCTACCCGACTCGCTCGGCCGGCCTCCAGCTCCTCCCGGAGCTTTTTGTTCTCCTTTTCCAGGCGGGTAGCTTCGTCCCGCTTCGTTTGGAAGGCTGCCCTGTAGGAGGAGGCAGTCCGCATCTCCTGCTCGAACTCGAGCATGATGCCCTCCATGGCAATAGCATTGCGGGAGGTACGGATGGCCGCCGCCCTCATCCGGTCGGCGAGCGAGACGGTCCTCGTGGCCTTCTGGCAGTTGAGGGTCCAGGACCGGGGAAGATTCAGCACGGCGCGGCGTAGGTCTTCCGGCCAAGACTCCGGCACGGCCTCCGAGTACAGAGGATCCTGCGAGCGCAGGAATTGAAGGACCTCGGGCGGGGGCAGAGGCTCAGGCCTGCATGACCACGGGAAGAAAAGTTGTGTTAAAAAAACCTGCATCGCAAAGTCGACCAGGAAACTTGGAAAAAGAAACAAAAATACTTACGTGAGGTGATTGCCCCAGCCCAAGAAGGAGAAGTCGCTGCGATCACGACCGGGTTCGGCCGGGCTCCCTATGGTCACCTCGACGGTGCGGGCCACAAGCCCGCCCGTCGCCGGGTCCAAGTTGACCGTCACCATGGCCGGGTCGATAGACGTCTGGCCCTCAACCCTTGCCTGCTTTGATGGACGCTGGCCGTCCGTCGGGGAGGAGGATGTCGGGGGCGCCGGGGTCGCAGGTGGACTACAGATCGTCACCCCGGGGGCGCGAACGGCTCCCCGCTTCGCTAGCTTCGCTAGCTTCGCCAGGGCATTCCTCTTAGGAGCCATATCGACGGTCTCCTCGGAGGATTCTACGTTAACCACCGGGATGGGTGCCTGACCGACCTCGGGTGCTGCCCTCAGGGAGGCTGCCGGGGAATCGGACGGCGTGGAAGATTCGGCCGGGAAGCGCTGCGCTGCAAGAGCAATAACGGGTTAAATTTCGGGAAGGCTCGAGCGAGCGTGAAAAAGTAAAAGTCGGGGAGAGTCTTACCACCAAAATCCAAATGGCGCGGGAAGGTTTGGAGCCCGGACAACCTTATATACTCGTTGTCGTTAAGAAGGTCGACGTCACGGTTCTTCGCGCTCTCCGACTTCACCAACTCAAGGGCCTGCCTGAAATCGTCGGTCAGGTCGGCCTGGTTTGGAGCCGCGCAGCCTGCACAGTGAAAGAAGAATTAGATTAGTACTAATGGATGGATGAGAAATTTAATAGTTACCTCGGCGGTTGCGATCCCGATACTCCCGAGGAACCGGGATGGTTTGCCCGTCGATGCCAACACTCTCCCACGCGCCGCCGACCCACCACCACTTCTCTTGCCAGTGCGTCACCTTCGACGAGATGCCGAAGACGATGGCGTCACCACCTCGAGGCTTCACGGAATAATACTCGTGGTTCATCCGGCCGACCGAGGCCACAGTATAATACAAGTGGTTGATCTCGGCCGGGGTCGGCATACGATGCAGCCCGCGGCGACCAAGAGCAACCATCGCTCCCAGTATGTAGCTCCACCCGTTTGGGGTGATCTGGGTGATCGATAAATTCCACGCAACGAGCAGCTTAGAAATGGCTGGGTGGAGCGGGAAGCGAAGCCCGACATGGAGGGTATCCGAGTTGATGGCAATAAGGCCCTCCGGCGGCTGGTCAGCCCGCTCGTTCTCCCGGGGGGCGTAGAAGAAAACGTCGGAGGGCGCCTGGAAGGTCCAATAGAGCTCCTTCAGATCGGCATCCGGGGGCAGGCAACTGGGGCGACGAGAAGCCCCAAATTCGGTGTCCCGGGCCTCAAGGTACGCACGGGCAGTGCGCTTCCGCACGAACCGGCTCATATATTTCGAGTGGTCAAACCCGATTAGCCGGCTATCCGCATAGTCTATTTGGTCGGGCACGGCTTCCTGCTCGAACAAAAAGTCTTCGGCTCGGGGCGGGTAGGCTGAGACCGGGGAAACACTTAGGGCTTCCCCCTCTCGTTGGGGGCTCATCCCCTCCAAATCTTCAGCGAAGGCATCCACATCCGTGGAATTGCCCTCGCCCTCCCTGGCGGCGGCGGTGCGGGAAGTCCCTTCCCCGGCCGGGTGGAGAGGCCTCTCGGCGTCGGCGGCGGCGCGGCGATGGAAGTGGTAGGCATCGGCTGCCCCAAAGCTTTCGACGGAATCACTCATGGCGAATGGGGGGTAGAGAGAAGAGAGTTTTGAAGAAGAAAACAAGAAAATTACCTCGGAAGTCGAAAAAGTCGCCGGAATCTGGGAAATTCGCCGGAAAATTTAAATCTTCTTAAGGGGGGGCACGAGTTTGCAAGGGAGTGAAAATGAGAAAATGGGCTGAAAGCCCCTATTTATAGAAGAAGGATGAGGGACTAAACTGCAAAAAATGGGGTAAAAAATGGAATAAAAGGAAATTCAGGGGCGCGCGTGGGGGCCACGCGCGCAACGGTTGGGGAGCAGGTTCGGCGGACGTGACCCCTGGACTTCTGCGCATCAGTCACGCCATCCCGTGACGTCAGCAGGCGCGGCATACGAGGCGTCGTCTCGGAAACCGAAACGTCATCCCCAAAATTCAAATTCAAATTCAAAATAGTCTGCAGTTCGACCAGCCCGCCACCCGACGACTGCGGCCCCCCGATGTCGGGCTGGTGGGGCAATTGTTACACCCGATATTTACTACCCGACCCATCGGGTATTAGACATGGACCTACTACTGTAGCGGCTCGGGTAAGAATGGTCTGCCGACCGGTCAGACAGGCAGGCGGGGACGTAGAGGCTACCCGACGCGAGCCTCTGGGAGCTGCCGGGCAGGATACTTAGTTACCCACAGGCCCGGGTATCGGGCGGCCAGCGGCGAGCTCCGGGGCAGGTGCTCTACCCGCCTTCCCGCATATGAACAACCAGGGTACTCTTGTCGGGACTCGTTTCCCGGTACCCGAGTACCCGTCTGTCCGACCCCAGGCCGCGCCAGCTGTGAGAGGACGTCGGGTGCCATCAGTCCAGAGGATGTGACAGGGTCAAAGAGGGCAGTTGGGGCCAAGTCCAATCACCACAGGGGTGACAGTGCCACGTGGCGTCCCCTCATTGGCTCGTAGGGGAGGCTGTAGCCACTCATTACCTTCCAGCTAGGAGTAGGGGGGACCCGCAAGTCCACCTACCAAGCATGGGGAACCCCCACATTGTACACTATAAATAGGACTTTGAATGCCCATTTGTAACACACATCACATTTATTGCAAATACATTCTTGAGAGCTCATTTACTCACACATTAATTGCTTCTTGTTATCATTAATATCAAATCCTACCCGCTAGGAACCCGACAGCGAGATCCATTATAAATCGCTGTCAACATAACCTATAAATAAGAGCTTTAAGTGCTTATTATAACACAGTCTATTTAATAGAAAAGACTCACTTGAGAGCTCATTTATCACAACATTTATTGCATTCAACTACTTATATTAACTATCTCTACCCGCTAGAGACATTTGGGTGATCTCTACCCGAAATCGCTATCAACACTTGACAACTAGCATCAGATTTAATATAATATGCATTACTTTCATCAACCTCATTTTGGAAGACCAAATATTTGTCCCTTGTGTATAAAAAATATTTAAAAAAATTTAAATGTGTATAAGTTTATTGTGGCACTTGTTTATGATATATTCACTGATATCATAATATTTTATACTATGAATATTAATTTATATAATGATATCAATAAATACTTGTAATAATATAATTAGCTGATGGATGATTTTGTGTTTAGTAGGAGAGAAATTTGAAAGGAGAAATTGGAATCATAGTACAAGCAATTGGAGCATATTTGGGTACAACCATCCACTGCAGCCCTTCTCCTCGCGCAGTGTCTGTAGATAAAACCAAAACCCAGGCTCATAACACTACAACCCCTACCTTATCTTCAACAATGTCGACCCCCAAAGCAGACGAAATGGAGCCCCTAAATTCCGACGAAGAAGACTCTGAATCCGAACCCGAATCCGCCGCCTCGGAAACCTCATCTTCCTCTTCCTCTTCCGACTCGGATTCGGACGCGGATGCGGACGCTGAGCCGGACTCCGACGACGAACCCGTAACCATCGTCCGACGCGATGGAACGGTTCAGAAAGTGACTCCGTACGACTCCGACCTCGAAAACACACCGGAGGTCAACATCCCCCTCCTCACCAAAATCCTCGATTCGAAGCGCAGGCGCAGGGAGGAAGAGGAAGACGAGCTAAACAGGGTACAGCACGAGGACCGCTTCGATTTTCCGCCCGACCCGGATAATTGGCGGGAGGAGGACTTGAAGGAGCTGTGGGCGGATGCCCCGCTCGGGATGACCAAACCGGGTTGGGACCCGCATGACGTGGACGAGGAGGAGGTGGATGTTCTGAGCCAGGAGATTAGGGAGGGCGGCGACCCCCCCATTGCCCCCTTTTATGTTCCCTACAGGAAGTATTATCCGGCCATTCCCACCGACAATTATGATGTCAAGAATCCCAAGTCGGTGATTGAGGAGCTGGATAGGATTGAAGAGTTCTTGAACTGGGTTAGCTACATTTTCCCCGATGGCAGCTCGTGAGTGTTCCAATTTTTTATAATTTCTTATGTAGAGTACATATATGTGTTTGTGATTTGGATTTGAGCTTGAGTTTGGAGTAGAAGCTGCCCTTTCATGTAATACTTTTGGACGATGAATTAAGGTTTAGGTGTATGATATAAAACAGAATGCCTTTTCAGTTAATTTTTGTGAATTACATCTTTTGTTGTTTAGCACGAGTTCCATGCATGGTATCATTTCCCCCACAATGTTGCATTACCAGATATCTCTACGCCTAGATAGCTTATTACTGAATGCACAGTTACTTGGACTTTCAGAGTTTCAGTTGATTGTTATGCTTTGTAGCTCACAATCTTTGCAGCAACTGCACACATTTGTTTGTATGTTATTTGCTATGACAAGCTTGTCATAGTCACTTTTAACTCCACTTCTTTAGCCTCTTTCTGTTTATAATTGGTTAATGTGTTTTTAAAGGTATGAAGGAACTGTTTGGGATGATTTGGCCCATGGAAAAGGTGTTTATGTCGCGGAGCAAGGGCTGGTCAGGTTTGTGTGCAAATTTCAAGTTTTTTACCAGACTTTCAATTCTCAATATGTCCTCTGTTATGTGGCTTTCTAGCTTTGTTTGGGACATCAACTTGTGCCCATTATAATCAATATATAAACCATAAATTCTCAAGTGCTACTGCTAATTGCTGCTTGTAGGTATGAAGGAGAATGGCTCCAAAACCAAATGGAAGGTCATGGAGTTGTTGAAGTGGAAATTCCACAGATAGAGCCTATTCCGGGTTCCAAGTAATTCTTTTACTGCTTTGAACTCTTTACACCATAGTCAGTGAGGGTAGAACCAAAGTACATCTTCATAAATGTCATGTTTAGTTATTTCTCATGTTTTTGTTAGGCTTGAAGCACAGATGCGAGCTGAAGGGAAAATAATATCCAGAGATTTTATGTCACCTGAAGATAGAGAATGGCTTGAAATGGATATCGAAGACAGTGTGAAATTAGCTGAAGCTAATGATGGATTCGAAATCCCTTTTTATGAGAACGATTTGTGGATCAAGGTGTTTGGAAGCAAGCCGTAAGTTCTATATTCACACTTTAATACCCCTTTGTTACATCTTTGAACCTCTATTCTATATTGTAAAAAGCATCATAAAATGTAATTTAGTGTCTTTTGATGCATCCCCCTAGAATATTTTGTGTTTGTAGCATCTTCCTATAGCAATCCTTGTATGATATCCATTAAGCTAACTGTGAAAAATCTTGGGTATAGCCTTGATAGTTTTCACTTGCTTGTGCTGAACTCTGAGGTAGTTTTTTGTCCCTTCTGATACTCTTGTTTTTGGTTCGATTTATTATTGATACTATTGTAGAGTGTTGTTAATTAGGATAATTTACAGAACTATGGGTACTCATGAATTTCTAGAGAAGGTCTCTTGCAATTATGAAGAGCAAAAATACAGTTGCTTTCACTAAGGAAATGTCAAACCACTCATGAGCTTACTTGAGTGTCTGCACTGAAGCTTGTAATATAAATTGGGTTTGATTTTATTATGTTTGATTTAATCTAAACAAAATAAAATCATTTTTACATGCTGGGATTCAGAATCTACCGAAAGAATGAATGGAAATTTAGTTTCTTTCCAAATATTATTCTTTAAGTACTATTATATTTGAATCATTTGGGTTTATAAGTGATTGCTGCTTATTTGACTTTATTAAATGGTAATTTGGTGCAGGGAGAAAGGTCGATACCGATATGCTGGTCAATGGAAACATGGGAGAATGCATGGTTGTGGTGTATATGAAGTCAATGAGCGAACAATATGGGTGAGGACACACTGCTATTGTTTTTTTCTTGAATTGCATGTTATTCTTCACTGAGAAAAAAAATGAATACGTTTGACATAAGAATCAAGGTTTTTTTTTTCATTTTGTTTGTTTTATCTCCAAGTACTTTGTGTTCAGAGGTGTCTCAGGATTGTTATGTGCTATTCCATTCAACAAATGTAGCTTATTTGGTTCTGTCAACTGCTCAACCTGACTAATTTTCCGTATCTAATAATAAACAATCATGTATCCTTTTTAGATATGAAAATTTTAGTGAATATTAATATTTCAAGTGTAGTAACATCCTAGTCATATGGATGGAACTAATTGACTTGATGCACTAAACTAATTAATTAGGAGTAAAATGAAGACAACTATTAAGAGAAGCATATACCTTGTTGCTATTATAAAATTATATTTCTTACATAATTTCCAAGAGTTTCTCCCTTTTAAAAAAAAACTTATGTAATTTTTCTATATTTACAAATCAGGGGCGTTTCTATTTTGGCGAACTTCTGGAGGATCCAACTGGTTGTGATGCAGAATTATCAGCGGTAATTAAAAATATTTTCTGCTAACATCTCTCTGAAACTTTTCTTTCTGCGGAGAGGACAACTTAGAATATGTTATCTCAGATGCATTCAGGTATAGCAGAGGTTGCAGCTGCAAAGGCGCGCATGTTCGTCAATAAGCCTAATGGAAGTAAGTTGCATTTCTCAGTTTTTTTCCCTCTTCAAGTATACGTCTTTTTCCAGCAAAAATTGGCAGCAGGTATTAATAGGCTTGCAATTTAGGAGAACTCCAAAACATAAAAAATGATTTAGTTGGGTGCTATATGTCTCTCCTTTGATTTTGCAAATTTTGTAAGCTAATCTTATTTCTTAAGCAAGATCCCCTCCTTTCCTAATTCGTGCAGTGGTCAGAGAAGATAGAGGCCCGTATTCGGATCCTCAACACCCCTACTTATATGAAGAAGAGGACGTGTGGATGGCACCAGGCTTCATCAATCAATTCTACGAAGTAACTCACCGGCGTATTATTAGTGAAGAACTAAGCCATAAAAAGTGTTGAGAATGTAAAAAAGTAATCCTTCATTTTGGTGCAGGTTCCAGATTATTGGAAAATGTACGTCCATGAAGTGGATCAAGAGAGGGAGATGTGGTTGAACTCTTTCTATAGAGCTCCACTCAGGCTACCTGGGCCTTCTGAACTTGAATACTGGTGGGAAAAAGGTACATACGTTCTAACTTCACATGCTAGAATAGGCATTTCCCCTCAGTTCACACTCCAACTGTGCTCTATTTTCATCAGAGAATCAGACACCGGAGTTTATACTGATCAATAAAGAACCGGAGCCTGATCCAAAAAATCCATCGAAACTGATCTATACCGAGGACCCTCTCATCCTTCACACTCCGACTGGACGAATAATAAACTATATTGATGATGAGGAACATGGAATCAGATTATTTTGGCAACCGAAATTGGAGGAGGGGGAGGAACCTGATCTAGACATGGTTGAGTTTCTTCCCCTCGGAGACGAGTATGAAGATGGGGATGGCGCTGAGAAAGATAGCTTTTGGGGTGGCCTTGTCAAATCAATTGAGAATTCATCCAAACCATGGTTGGATAAATTAGATAAGTGGGCCCAAGAGAAGAAGAAAGCTGCTGAGATAAGGAAGGAGTTGTATGAGAAAGAGATTGAGTTGATGGAAGCTGAGTTGACTCTGAAAGAGGCCGTCGAGGACTTAGATGAGGAGCTGAAGATTTTGCAGAAAGCGGAGGAAAACAAATTGGAACAAGAGGAGGAAGAAGATGCTTCGGTTTCTGAAGCAGCAAAACAGACTACTGATCAAAGTCCGACGCTTGAAGCTGAGGAAGACGAAGAAGATGATGATGATGAGGAAGATACTACAGCTTCCAGTTTTGGGTCCATTGAAGGTGAAAACTCCAAAAATAATGATCAAAAGGGCAGCAATGGAAAGACTAAATTCGCATCAGCATCACTATCATTTGTCACTCTTAACCTCATTTCCTTGGTAACTCTCTCTCTCTCTCGCTCGCTCATGTTTTATACTCCCTCCGTCCCACTATTAACTTCTCATTGCTTTTGGGCACAACATTTAAGAGAGGTATTAAATATAGATATAGTACATGTGATGTGATGTGATGGAGAGAGAAGATAATATATGAGTATTAAATGAATAAAGTGAATAAATGAGTGACAAATGTGTAAGTATGAATAAAGTCTATGTATATAATATGATTATTTGATGTCCAAAAAAAGGTATGAGAAATTAATAGTGGGACGGAGGAAGTGACTAAATAGCATGCTTATACACCGGTTGTGCAGTGTAGCTTTACAATTGATATTTTTCAACAAAAGCAATTTTTGTTTCGAAAAGTAACAGTACATTTTAGGCATAATGCATTAAAAGGAATATAATAACATTGAAATTGGCTGATTCATCATATTTTAACGGAAAGCATTAAATTATTTCAGCAAAATCCTTGAGTTTTCATTTCCAGGGGTCTCGTGAAAATTGTATGATCTAAGGGTTTTTTTATAAAAAAATTAGTTCAAGGGCCTTTCGAAATGAAAGTTGATAGTTTAGGGGTCTTTAATGCATTATGTCTACTTTTTAATAAAACAACTAATACATTTGAATTGCATAGTGCACCCAGTATGTACAAATTTTTAATCTTTATAATCTAATGCTCGACAGGTTCCACAAAAACTGCACAATCCATTTTCGAGATGGAAAGAGAGCAAGCTTGAGAAGCAGCGGGTTGCGTCTCATTACAGTCCAACGTACCCGTATAATGAGTTTGAACCGCAGAGTCGGACTAGTGTTTGTTTTCCAGTCGTTGACAAAAGCTTGAATATGAGATGCGGTGGGAGGCAAATACAGCAGCAGCGTATACAACGTATGCCCAAGTTGAGAAACCAGTCAAAAACGAAATCTTCGACAGAATGGAGACAACAAGGTTGGGAGGACTTGGGTATACTCTCATTGCACACCCCTATCACAATGTAAGGTTGTATCTTCTATAAATTTTGTTGAATTTTTTCTTCCCTTTGGTCTAGGCAATTTTTTGGACCATTATTTTGTTAATTTAAAATGCGAAAAGATGGCTTGTTATGATACATTCGGCCGGGTGAGCATTGGAAAATAATGTAATGTTATCTTGTAGCATTATCCTCCCCTTCAATTGAGCAAGAAAGTCCATTTTCTTTCAGTTTACGAATAAACATATATGTATTTTTGCATTAAATTTTTTTCTATATACTCCTGATGGGTTTTTGTCGATGTATATCTACTATGGTTCAAATAAAAAATGAAAAACTAAAAATAAAACCTGCACTGTGCGGTGTACATTGTAAGTTGCATATATTTTTTTTCCAACTTATTCCACACAATGGTCAAATATCATCAGCCTAATGCATAAGTTATACACCTAACTTTCTTTCCTTTCGGTTCCACATAAATTTATATACTACTAAAATGAAAATATTCTTTACAATCTCAAACCTTAAAATCGATTCTCACAATCTCCACCCTTCATATTCTACTCATTGCAATTTTTCTATTAATGTTGTGCCAAAAAAATTCTACAAACTTTTCAAGGACAGAGAGAGTAATAATGAATTTGTGTAGAATGGGGGGGTGCATTGTCAATTTAAGTTACAATGCGTAATAAATTTCAATTATAATGCTTCATAATACGTATGTATTGAATCATTTAGTTGGATTCGTGCACTGAATTCGTGAGTTCATTAGTCTCTTTTGTTTCATTATTTATCAATTCGTCAAGTTGCCGTCAAATTTGAAAATCACACCCTATTCAAAAAGCGAGTACAAATCAGATACATCAGGTACATATACAGTATGTGCAATTGTGCATCACATATAATAATTTGGAGCTCAGTATGATGATGTATCTATTCGTTATGTTTTAGTTGAATAAGTGAATTTATTAAATTTTTGTAATGTTGACCAAACATTGCAATCTCATTTTGTTATTGCACAATTTTACATATAATCATTAAATTATACTTCCCCTTATTATTTGTACTATTTTATCCATATACACAAATCAATTTTTTCATTAATTAAAGTATCAAAAGATTTTTAAATCTATATAGAAGTTTTATCAATTCAGGGTCTAAAATACTATAAAACTATTAATTTAGGGCTTAAAAGATTTTTCCTATCAATTCAAAACCTGAAAGATTGAAAACTATCGATTCAAGACCAGAAAGATAAAACTATTAATTTAGGACTCACTCATTTTAAGACCGTGTTTGATATCTAATAATTTTTAGTTATCCGAAAATATTTTTATAAATCTAATTCCAAAAATATAAAAGATATATTAATTTCACTTGATTGAGAAAATAAAAACAAAAGAAATGACGAAAAAAATAATAACGTAAATAAATAAAATAAGAATATAAATTATAATATGTCAAACATGGTTTTAATATTCTTAAGTCTTAAATTGATAGGTTCTTCAAGTCCTGAATTGATAGTTTTCTATCTTTCAGACCCTAAATCGATAGGAAAAGTCTTCTAATCCTTAAATTGATAGTTTTATCATCTTTGAGGCCCTGAATTTACATTATTCCATCTATTATTTTATATATGTGAGTATGTATTACAAGACAAAATTTTATATAAAAATTGTGACAACTGGTCCAATGATTTGAGGGGGTCAGTGCAATTTTTTTATCTTCTTATGTTGTATAATACATAAAAATAATATAATTTTTAATATGAAATAATTATTATTATAAACAAATAGATGAGGTGTTTATTAATGCAATATAATATACTCCACCCTTCCCGACATTATCTGCACACTAAAATAGGCACACATTTTAAGAAAAAATTATTTGTTGAGTAAAGTAGTAACATATGGGTAAATATATGTATATTATTATAAGGAATATGTTTTATATGAAAACACTTAATAATAAGCTTAACATGAAATAGTTTTAGAATATCATTAATCTCATCAGGAGTATCATTAAAACTGTCAGGGGTATCATTAGTTCGAGTTCAAGAAAATTTAAAACAATTTTCTTGAACTCAGACTAATGATACCCCTGATGAGATTAATGATATTCCCGATGAGATTAATGATACTTTAAAATTGTTTCATGGGAAGCTTATTATGAACTATTTTCATTTAATATTTTGTCTATTATAAGTGTGCGCATAAACCAATGTTTCCTTTTTTAAAGTGTGCAAATAATTTTGGGACGAACGAAAAAGAAAAGTGTGCAAATAATCATGGGATGGAGGAAGTATATATTTCAGACTTGTCAAATTAAAGCACAATAAAAAAATATAATAAAATATATTGAAAAGACAAATTATAGTGAAAATTGTTAAAATTGTTCGTACATGAACCATTTGAATGGTGTTAATTGTTTTCACTAAATAATGTAAGTTGTTTTTTATTGAAGGGTATTTGTTTGGAGTGTACAAATTATTTTCACTAAAAAGTATGCCGTGAAAGATAAGAAAAGATATAAAGTATTTAAGAGCACTAATTATTTGTACTAGTATATAAATTGTATTTCTAAAAAGGAACTTAAAGAAGCAAATGAGTGTGACAATTTGTTTAGAGAAATAGGGGAAGAACAAGATTTGGAAGATAATCAAATAAAAAACGTAAATAGTTATTTTTTATAAAAAATAAATAGTTGAAAATATAATTAAAATATTTAATTGGACTAAAGAACCAAATACACCAGCTAAATCATTAATAATAATTTTGGACGAATATAGAGAGAGGGAGAGAGTCATTTCCACTATTGTTCTTTAATTTATCTATCTAAATCTATTTAGATGTATAGCTATCTATTCACGACTTCATGTACCAAATATTTCTATATTGTTGCATCCGATATTTTTATTACGACAGTGGAATGGATGTGAGAAAAAGAACTTCATTTCAAATCTTCTATTTTATTTATTGAATTAACGAAAAAGGGGGAGGAAATCTAAGAGATAAGACTCAATAGAAAAATATTGGAATAGTCTTTTTTACTTTGACCCGAGCGAAGATATACTCTGGGATTTTTTTATTTATTTCACAAAAAAAAATGAAAAAATCAATTAATAAAATTTTGTATATGGAATTGGAATCGTTTAGTATACATAGAAATTCGAACAATCTAGAATTTTTTTCTTTTTCGCAATTTCAAGAACAAGATCTAAGAATAACACAAGTTAATTGAAAAAGAGGGGGGATAGATCTAGGAATCGGTTATTAGCAAGGGAGTCGTTTGGTCCTTTAAAAGTTCCAGGAAAAGATTCATGCATTTGATTGATTAGGCATAAGAAAACAATTCATGGTTTACATATTTAGCAACAAAGAATAATCAAGTTGAGTTCATGGATTTCCTCGGGTCAATTTGTTGGCCAATAAAGCACTTTTATCTTCGATATATATAAATTAAAAATAGAGCCCTCATCCGATGAGGGTCACTGTACGGTGGCATAAGAAAACAATTCATGGTTTACATATTTAGCAACAAAGAATAATCAAATTGAGTTCATGGATTTCCTCGGGTCAATTTGTTGGCCAATAAAGCACTTTTATGTTAATATATATATATATATATATATAATTAAAAATTAAAAATAGAGCCCTCATCCGATGTGGGGCCCTGTACGGTGGCACGACTATAAAAATCGAAAGGACATTAGATTTCTTCAATTTATATTGTAGTATGTTTGTTAGGTTTAAAAGTGTTTATCAATAATTCTATTAAAGTATTTTTCATTTCAAATATATAATATTACTATTCTTTTATTTGGAGGTTTATTTTCTAAAAAGAAAGTAAAGCAAATGTCGGTAAACTTATGTGAAAACAAAGTGTACTAAATATAATATTTTATTTATAAGAGATAATATCAATATTATTTGTATTTCACCATATAATTTTTTTATGATTTATGCAGTAAGAAATTTTGGCAATAGCTATGAATCCATATTAAACAGGATGTAAGAAAAAATAAAAATCGAAAGGACATTAGATTTCAAAATACCTCTCTAAAAGTTTTTTTTTTCATTTGCGATGAGCGTTCATTGTTAGTCACCACACATCAAAATCTTCAAATTATTGCGATTAGTGACTCTCAAAACATCCACATATGACTAACTGTGGCTAAAAATTGATTCCTAAAAAAATACGTCAACATTAGCGAGCAATTGTCATTGACTCTTATTAACATTTCATATGAGACAACTAATGTGAATTGTCTCTTCTGAAACTTGAACGTAAGTATCGGATCAAATGGAATCAGTGAATATTTAGGGATCAACACCATCGCATGTGAATTGCTTCTGGTTATGTATGTATCTTCTAGAACATTATCACCTAATCTTATTAGCGTCAATCTAATTATGTTGCACAATCCTCTTGAATTATCTATATTTCTGAGTAACATCTTTGAAGTTGCAACTTTCAAATTCAAATCATGATTCGACACACCATAACATTTCAAGTTATTCCAATGTAGGTGCAAGTATTAGTCTGGGCTGATAATGAAAATTGTTTATGATAAACTTATCATTAAACTGTTTTAAAATATCAAATATTTAACTAGGAGTATCAAAAGTAGGGGTAAACAAATCAACAACAATTACAATATAATACTACTGGCCTTGATTTTTTATACTCCTGATGAGATTTTTGATACTCCTGATCAAATATTTGAAACTTTAAAATAATTACTACATTCGCCCACAAAAAATGGTCCTACTTTTTTGCATGTGGTTTAATGCGATATGTCGGAGGGTATTATGGGGTATTGTTAGGTCCATTTTTTTTTTAATAAAATGATCGTTTATGGAAAATATGTAAAACAGACTTTTCATAACACGACCGTTTTATTAAAAAATGAACATCGCAATACCCCGTAATACCCTCCGACATATCACATTAAACCACGTGCATAAAAACATGACCATTTTTTGTGGACGAAGGACGTACATAGTAAGCTTATCATGAACAATTTTCATATAAACCTTACTCATGTTACGATACATACTATTCTCTCCGTCCACCAAAATTGTGTCTCATTGTTTCATTGTTTGAGCACAACTTTAAGAAAAACAGATAAAGTAGAATAAAATAATTATTTGTGAGTGTAAATTAAAGTGATTGTTGATAAATAAGGAAATGATGTTCTTTTGGTGGACAAACAAGTAAGGAAAGTAAGCACATTTTTTGTGGACGAGAAGAGTATTTACTAGGAGTATTTTGTTGGATAAAAATAAGTAAATTTGCATTGTTATTAATGTAGTAACAAATAAAAAGTAACAATTTAGATAAAATGCGACAATTAGAAAGAACGGGTGAATATATTATTAATTCCATCAGTTCTTTTAACTCCTTCTAGAATGTCTATCCCTAAAATTTTTACTGATATTTATATTATATTATATCATTTTCATTTTTATGGTCTTTACAACTCCCTCATCCCAATATGAATTTTCCCTCTTTATGTGTATCCTTGAAGATATAACTTTTGTATTTTGTTCTCCCATTTACTACATCACATGTCATATCTCATTAAGAGCCCTCACATCGATTTCCATCTATAAATATTGGAATCATTTCACAAATGTATCAACTCAAACAATAGTGTTCATGAATTATCCTACATTTCTACTAGTTATCATTTCCATATTTTGGATATGAGCTTTTGCCCTAACATTAACTTCCATGTCTGGAGATCATCCAATTAAACTCCCCCCAAGCCCGTTTCAATACCCAATCATTGGTAACATCCCAAACCCCATCAATCACTTGTAAAATTAAATATGGGTCTCTAATGTCACTTAAGCTAGAAAGCAGAACAACTATAGTTGTCTCTTCCCCAGAAGTTGTGAAAATCGTGACATCAACTTCTGCAGTAGAATTGCTCCAGCCTCACTCAAATTTGCAAACATTTAGGCTTCATCCAGTTGTTCCTTTCTTAATACCTCGCAAAGCTGAATCCACCATAGAAATCAACGGCTACCTGGTTCTGACTAATGTGCGGGCGTGTGACAGAGATCCGAATGTTCTTGACTAGTAAAAATGATCACATATACTTTAGAGGTAGAGATTAGAAGTCATTCCATTTGGAGCGGGGAGGATAATTTGTCCTAGATTATCCTTGGCCTACAGAATGGTGCATCTCATGTTGGCAAGCAACTTTGGATGGAAGCTCGATAAAGGGATGAAACCAGAAGAATTAGACAGGGATGGGAAATTTCAAATTTGGACTTACTTTACAAAAGGCCATACAATGAATAATAATGTTCTCAGTATTCATTTTCTTCTTTTAGGGTGTATTTGCAAATACAAATAAGAACTTTCAATCACTTGTTTTCAAAAGTTTCGTGAGAAGGAACTTGGAGAATAAGTGATTCAATTCCATTTTTAATGATTTGCATACACCTCCTTAATGTTATATTATATGTTGGAGTTCAATAGTGAGAGTTGAGCGCTTTTGGTGGCCCTGTCTCCACCAATGTTATTTGTAATCTTGCATTAGTATATATCGTGTTTGAGATTTTCTTCAATTTCTGTTGGACTTGTAGAGATTGAGCGTACTTGACATTTTGGGACATGAATAAACAATGTAGTTCAAACTCAACATAATAAGGTGAGGTGAGTAATTAGTGTGATTTTTGCTAAATTTAATTGGACTTCTTGTATTTATTTTTGCTTAATTTTTGGAAAATACATTTGTATTTATTTTGCAGCAAATTGGAGAAATTTTAGAAATAAAGAGCCTGAGGTGGAGGGAAGAGAAAAATCGGGAAGGAAAAGAATTGGGTTAATTTTTGTTTAACAATTTTGGCCCAAAATAGAAATACTGCGGCCCATTATTTAAGGATTGGAAACAAGCAGCTCAGTCAATTAAGCCAAGAAAAGCTGGCTTTCTCAATTCACGCAATTCAAGCTTGAAATTTGCCACGACGCTCGCCGGAAATCGATAGCGCCGCTGCTCGTCACGCCACACCCGAGCTCGAAACCGGAAGCTGCTGTTTGTCGCCGGAAAAGCTCAAGATCGCCATTAATGGAGGAATTGAAGCTTCAAACGTCGCCGGAGTAACAGGTCTCATGCCGGAATTGATTGAGGTAGAAACGCACCATCACCGTGTGGGAAAGCATCGCGTCGAATGGAAGCCGGAAGCCGGATGCACGAGGGAGGAAAAACCCGCACGCCCGTGCCGAAAAATTAGCTCACGGCTTGCAACCATCCCACACGGACCGAGTTAATGCCTATTTTCACCAAGTCAGTGAGGAGGGGGGTAATTCATGTTGTTTAAATCACAATGTTATTTTATTTATTTATTTATTTAAGGGGAAAAGATTGATCACAGTGGGAGTTGAACCCACGACCTTTAGATTCGGAGTCTAACGCGGTATCCACTCCGCTATGTGACCACTGCATATATACTTACTTGGAAAAGAAAAAGTATCTGATTACCTAAGGGTCGAACAACTATGAAAATCAAAGAAAATGATTCCAAAACTCGAAAATGGAGAAGAAGATGATCGGAAAACAAACTAGGTAGGCGATGAACACAGTAAATATTTTCGTAATTTATTTAAATAGACAGGAGAAAAAAAATTGAAGGGCTTCAGATTTACCTTTCTCCATTAAACCGACAATGAATATTAAAGTGGACAATAATTGGAAGATGGATCTTCAATAAATTGGAAGTCAGATCTCCGGCGGCGATTCTGTCGGAGGCAGTGATCGGTGTTTATCTGCACCTTCACAGCCCCGTCAAGACTGAATCCTCCGTCGCCTCAACCCATGTTAATGCTGTAGAAATTGGATGTGTGTAAATACTAAATCCCGTGTTCTTCATTTTGCATCTACACCCCAACTTTTCTCTAAATTGTACTTTAGCCCCCGGGTTATATACACTAACTCGGAAACTGGAATTTATTGCGCAACTTAAATTTATCGTGAAACTATTTTAAAATGAGTAAATTGCATTTTTGGTCCCAACAACCACGCACCTCCCCGATTTTGGTCCCATGATTGCACTTTTGGTCCCAATATCTCAATTTTCTTGCAATTTTGGTCCCAACGTTAGTCAACCGTTAGCAGTTTTGGTCCCAACACCACTGAAGTCAATTTTGGTGCGACAATTGGCACCAAATTGAGCTATAACCCGAAAATTGGAGGGAATAAGCATTTTCAACACACTATATATGTATGTTTTTCAATAACAAACACACCAAATATTCACTATTTTCAATTTCTCATTCACAAACACCAAAAAAAAAACACACACACATGTCTTCATCCTCATCTTCCATTCCCAAAACTCATCAAACTCAACACAACCTAATATGCTATTGTGGAAAAGAGCCTCATACATACATATCGAAGAAGGAAAAAAACAAAGGTAGGTTGTTTCATACCTGTCCCGATTCCATAAGTGGTAATGGATGTCGTTTTTTCATGTGGGCTGATGAAACGGAAATTGTCGGGCAAGGACAGTTTCCCGGTATGATGAGGAGAATTGACTTACTAATGTCTGAGAATCAAGATCTTGTGAACAAGAAAAAAAAAGCAAGAGAGCTTGTACAAATATTGGAGGACGAAACTGCTGTACAAGCTGCACAAATTCTCTACCATGAAGAACAAATTGCAAAGCTACAAAAGAGGCAAAAGATGCTGCTCATGACACTAATATTCTGCATTATACCTATGATGTTCAAGTTTTTTTGTTTAATTTAGACATTAAACCTGCTTGTAATATGATGTTTATTTTCCTTATGTAGTGCTACTATGTATCTAGCATTGTAATTTTCAAGTTTCAAATACAATGTAATTTTCAATGTCATCATCTATATTACAACTAATACCAAAGTTTCATGTAAACAATAACACATAAAAACACCAAATATAGATAGTCAACACAAATTATCCAATAACAAAAATAACTAACATGTTCTCCAATATTACCCAAAACAGAGTCTCAAACACTAATTATCCAACAATAAAAAAACATAGTCTGCCACTCTTCATATATAACAAACATAGTTTCAAATACCAAATACTCAAACTCAAACACATGTCACTATTTTTTCTTCCCTTGAGCCTTTTTCAAGTTAGCAGCTTCTACTAAGCTAGACATTGTCACAGACTTCTTACCTCCTGAAATTATAACCCTCATTTCATCATTGTTCACTGTTGAACCACCACTGCCTCCTACATCTATAGCTCCAATTTTTTTCATTGCCTTGTCAAAAGCAGATACAGTTGTAGCTTTGGCTGCACTCCATAATGCCTTTTTGAATGCATCTCCTTTAAAGCCAGCCAACTTCATATTCCCATGCAGGTGTCTAACACAGTATCTATTATCCACTCCAGGTAGCACATTCTCAAAAACTGGTACCAAACCTTTTTGCTTGTCTGACATAAAGATGTAACCATCTTCCCTCCCTACAATCACATCCTCCTTTAGCAAAGTTAAAAACCATTCCCAATTCTCCTTAGATTCTGACCCAACTACTGCATATGCCAATGGAAAAAGGGTCATTATTTGGGTCCATTGCAACTGCAGTAAGCATCAATCCTGAAGCAAACCCTTTCAAATGGCAGCCATCAACATCAATCCATGGCCTGCATCCTGCTTTGAATCCCAACTTTAGTGCATTCAAGCAAATATACAACCTAGAGAATCATACTTAAGTCATCTGAGTTCTCACTCACTCAATGACAGTAGTGATTCATGGGAACACACATAATAATATATGCAAACAATTATACATCATATTCAGATAAGTGTAACGCCATACATTTAATATTAAACCAATAATAATATTAAATCAAATCTGAATATTATCTTAGTATTATGTCCTTTTGATGGATTGTCTCTAGGACACTAACACTAACACTACTAAACTCAATCAATTAATCTAATAAAGAATAACACATCAATAGAAGCAATCAAATCAGTTCAATAGCACAATCAAAGCTAAACTAACATATTCACACCAATTTCATCATAATCCCAACACACAAAACATTTGGGGATTATATAATTGAATTGAAAACATAATGGAATTAACTTGAAATTGAAAGATAAAATTGATATCACCTCTTGTTTGATTACACAATGGAATGAAAAGCATAAACTCCTCACTCCTTGATTAAAACTCAAATCCTATGAAATTGAAAGCAATCTAATGACGAAACTAAGCTAACTGCAACAATTTCATGAAACTAGACGGAAAAATAAGGAGAATTCTCTATGGAAATTGAATGGAAAATTGGGAATCTAAAACTGATTGGGAACCCTATCTTTTCAGGGGGAAGAGGTTTTTATATGGGCAATTAAGTTTTCAAGAATTTGCAAAAAAGCCCTCGAAAATATCAAAAATTGCACAAAATGGAGCAGGGAAAGGGTGATGCACGACCTGAGCCAGAGTGGCCCGACCGTGCAACACCTTGATGTTGGGTTTTAGAGGCAAAACACGTAATACATGCGCAGTGGAATAATCGTTCAACAACAACGAACAATTAATTGCATAATTAAATACGAAAAATCTTAAACAAGAATTCTTACAGTGCTTCGTACGCGGAATCCTCCACTGTAGTATCCACGCAATAGCTATTCATCAATCTGCACCGAGATGCCAGCGTTGAATCTCTAGACGAACTTGCTAGGAAAATTTGAGCTAAAGATTTTATGGAGAAATCATATTTCATGTGTATTTTCGGAATTCCCATATGACTCATATTTATAGGGATTAACTTGGCTTAATTCCTAAGCAAGATATCGGGTCTAGCCCGTAAATATAATCTCTATGGATTATATTTCCCTAGATACTTTCCTACGAATAATATCTTTACCATATCTATTATTCTTGTATAATAATATTCCAAATATTATTATTGGAATATCATATTTAATTAAATCCAATTTAATTAAATAATAATAATAATAATAATAATTAATTTCAAATATTATTATTATATTCTCCATAAATTAAATATTATATCTAATATAATTATTTAATCAACCAACTATAATTGGTGAACTGTCATTGCTTATTGTGTGACCCATATGCCCTCGTATATCGAGCGATTATTCAAACTAACGGTCTTAATTAAACTCTAGATAATAAATCAGACATTCTCAATATACGAGGTATATTGCGAGAAAATCTGCAACAACCTATAAAACTGAAGGCTATTGTGATATCTTCCTTTCATTTGCGAATACTTGATTAAGCCTTGAACATGATGAAGTGTCTATTCAAATAACTTAATCATATTATCTCGAATCACTAATTGATCACTCGTGTCGCACTTGGCCACAAAGTACAAGTCGACATGCACCGGCCGATGTCTTAGATCCAATTATGATGAGAAGACGAGTATTCTCTCTAAATCCACATTGACGAATGAATCGTATTCTTGGCTCAACTACCATGCACATGCACTTCGTGATGAACCCAATCCATGTCATATCTACCCTTGGAGGGTGCAAACGTCGGTCATAGTCAAAGTCCATCACTCTGCGCATGTCGTGCGTATTGACCTCAAGTCAGAGGAGTATCACATCGCTCCCACTAACCGAGACACCCGTAAATACATTATGTGGAATTACATCAAACGGTTTCTCGGATGAGTATATATCAATACCCTCTAAGGTATTTGTGCATCCATTATGAGATGCTTAGTATCTCGTAGTAAGTGAGATCTTACTACACGCTTTCATAGAGTATAATGCAGACCGCACACCAATCTCCATTAGGACACTAACACTTGATTGGTCGTGCATATATTTTTTGGCACGATCCGCACGGTTGTGCACTTTCTTGTGCTGGCGTGCGGCTTCTATTTTTCTCCGTTCGTACACTTTTCAACTTCTCATGATCCTTCAAATGCATTCTACACTCAACTTGTCTTGTAATTGGCAATAGAGAAGGAACTATGACTCCAGGTTGATCTCAAATGGATGCTCGACTTTTCGACCTTGCTTGTTTTGCTTCGATTTCATCATTTTCCTCCGTTTTTCCTACAAAAGTCATCACTCTATACACAAACGGGTTAAGATTCAAATGAAGATTTCTTTAAGTTTGTTTACACTTGACAATTCAGACTATATTCACAATATTAATATTATAATTTTAATTCTCTTAATTCGTTCTTAAAGTGGTTTATTTCATTGTATATTGATCAATTATTTTATTGACATACTGCCACCTGATATCATAAATATGTATCCTAAAATATCTGGAATAAAAAAAGGCAACTTACCCTTTGATTGATGACGGGTATTCCACAAAAGCAAGTGATGTCCACCATCATTAAAATTTAAAAACTACACACACATGCGCGCGTGACAGATGAGGTAGATGATAATTGATGAATAGTAGTCTAAGTATACCTATGATTTTACTCAAATTTTATATCGGTTAAATTCATACTTCCTACGTCCCCCCCCCCCCCCCCCCCCCCAACTATTTTTACTTTTTTATTTTTATTTTGACATTCACAATTACTATTACAAAAAAAAAAAAAAAAAAAACACTATCTCTTTATTGATAAAAACTTTTGTAAAGTTAATTTCATGTGAATCCAAATTTTTTTCATATATCTATTATGTATATTCATTATTCATGTTATTTATTACTATTTAAAAATCAAACTCATTTTTTAAATAATGATAGTTGATATGCATAATAATGATAGTTTATATATATAACAATGATACTTGAAAAAGAGAGTTCCAAGACCTACTCTTCCTTATTTGTTCGTCCACAAAAAATATTTTTATGTCAACAATCATTTTATTTATAAATAGATTCCACAATATCTCCCACAATATTTTTTTTCACATATTTTATTTATTTACTTTAAAAACATATGTCAAAATAAATGACCATAGTTTTTGTAAACGGAGATAGTAGTTATTGTTATATATGACTTCTCTATTTTACCCCTCTAAATATATTGGTGACTTATTCTGTGTTTGACATTCTAGGTGTATTTTGGCTTGAGAGTTTTGTTCGCTGAGTCTGTGTTTGGATGGAGGGATTTAATTTGTGGATTTTAAATTCACAATCTAAATTCACTCCATTTATTTGGATAAAATATTTTAATGGATAGATTTCAAATTTCTAACTATAATCTTAATTTAAAATATATAAATTTCAAATATCTAGCAAAATTATGTCATTTAAAATTAAAAAATTTGAGAATTCATTTATTTTAAATTCTCTTGCAGATTCAAATGGAACCTGAAATTGAATCAATTCTCGTAGACAAATGATGTAAAATTACTGATAAAAAATGTAAGTGTTGAAATGGGTTCTGACTCAGCCTCTGATGGGCCTATTCATATTGATCAGCCCAATTATAAAAAAAAGCGTGTGAATACATGTGTATGTATTACTCCTTATATCGAATTATGAATATTATTTATAGTTTATTAGGACAAATGGACGATGATGTTCCAACTTTTGATTCAGTTATAAGATAATATATTTAAACAAAGAACATAATTAATTCGAGTGCTCCAAAAAAAGTTTATTCGTTTAAATAAAGGATCATATAATTGAGGACACGTCTTGAACGATGTAATCATATATATACTAATTTGACTTTATTTTTATTTTTATATGATATAGTAAATGAAATCGTTGTAATCCTTTCTATGTGAATTATGTATTGTGAAATCTAGTACGTAGTAAATATAGATGCCAATTATTTGAAATTGGAAAAGGACAGTAAGGTATTACGAATAATCAAAGACAAATTGTTATATGAAATATTTTATCGATTTTAATTTATATTTAAAAAATTTGCAGATTTTAATCGGATCGAGTCGAATTTGGTACATTTTTTTCTAAAATCTTGTATAAGTCAAGTTTCTGAATTTTCGCTCCCAATTTGTGTTACTATATGGACAAATGCATGTTAATAAATGACAAAATGTGTGTTACTATCTATTCAGATATAAAGTAGTGAAAAATATCTTATTATACTATATTTCCAAACCTCTCCAAAATGATGTGTCAACACCACCTTATTCTTAGGGTGATGTGGCATGTCCAATATCTCTCTATTTCAAAATACAGAATTCTCATTAAAAGTTATTTTAGGCATGGTTTAATTTTTACTAAGACTTAATCTACACCATATATTTTACACTTTTAATCTCAACCATACATTTCATTTTATATTTTCTATAAATGTCAAATCTCTCTTTAGTTTCATTCTAAATCACAACCCTAATTCTCATCTCTTCTCTTCATTTTCTCATTTGTTGTGTACTATGTGAAGAAATATGATTTTATTTTTTGTTCGTTTGTTTGGATTATTTCTGTAATTTTTTGTATAGATCACCATCCCTCTTTTTTGCAGGTAAACAAATTTATTATGCACATGGAGATGATTAGGCACACATTATAAGAAAATTATATGTGCATCTTGAAGATAATTCGAACGTATTCAGAAATTATTTGTAAGTTTCTAAAGTATATTTATATTCATATCTTTACATTTGTGTTTTTTTTAGAATCCACCATCAATATTTTTTTCTCTTTCAATAAGAAAATTCTCTCATCACACATCTACGATTTTGATCCAACTATAATTCTTTCCCGAATAAGGTGTGCGTTATTGTTTTATATTTTTTCGTTTTGTATTGCAGGTAACCTAAAAGTGATGTAGAGACATTTTTTCATGGTCGAACGATATCTCTTCTTAGATATTTTTGGAAGTTATTTTTGTAAAATATTGATAGATGTGAAATTTTTGTAGGAGAAAAATAAAATATTTTAGAAAAGATATTGTTACCAAAATGATGTATAATACCAAAAATATTCTGCCATCAAATATAATATATTGCCTTCAATAATAGATTGTAATAAAAAAGTTTATTTTTGTATAAAATTATGTGGCCAAAATAAACTATTAAACTGAAAGATATATATATTTTTTCTATACTAGGATATCGATTTTTCTTTAATATTTTTTAACATAAAAATATTAAAAAAATACTGTAATTTATAAATAAGTAAAAAACTGTTATTTCTTATATAATTAATTTATATATTTTTTCTTAAAATATGTGGAATAAATTTTTTATGGATTGAAAATTATACTGTTGGGAAAAAAATGACATTAAATTTATTTACTAACAATTTCAGTACTATAACTTTTAAAGTATCTTACTCTAAAATAAAATAAATCTGAGTATATTTTAATCAATGAAAACATAACATTTACCTAAAATATGAAATATTATTTTAAATATTATATTAGTGCAAGTTGATTTTTTTCACGGTTGATTTCTCTTCTAAAATATTTTTGGAAGTTATTTTTACAAAATATTGATAGATGTGAAATTTAGGGAAAATTGAGTTTTTTGTCCTCTAAGTTTGGTCAACTTTGTTTTTCGTCCTCTAACTTTTGACTTTATTTTTTAGTCCGATAACTTTAAAAAAACTAACGTTTTCGTCCTAAAACATAAGTTATCGGACTAAAATGTTAATTTTAGGACTAAAAAATTATCGGTTTTAGGACGAAAATGTTAATTTTTTAAAAGTTATCGGACTAAAAAATAAAGTCAAAAGTTAGAGGACGAAAAACAAAATTGGCCAAACTTAAAGGACAAAAAAACCAATTTTCCCTGAAATTTATACTCTTTTATAGTCTAGGATTTCAATTTTTCTTTTATATTGTTTTAACATACAAATATTAAAATACTTTTTTCGAACAATTTTTTTTCTTAGATATTTTTAGAATTTATTTTTGCAAAATATAGATAGATGTAAAAGTTGCAGAAGGGAATTGAAATTTTTCAGAAAATATATTGTCACCGAGATAGCATATAATTCTCAAATAATATTGCCACCAAATGAATACCCTACCTTCAATAATAGATTGTAACACAATTTTTTATTTTGGATAAAATTCTACCTGCAAAATAGAATTTGAAACGGTAAAATATAGATATTATTTTGTAGAGTAGGATTTCAATTTTTTTTAACAATTGATTTTTTTTAAAACTTTTTTTACTTTCAAAATATCTATATGTAAATTGAATTAAAAAAAAAAGACTAAGATTAATACCTAAACGCCATTTTTATTGTTGAATTGTGTTATAAATACCAACACTTTAATCAATTGTTCCCACAAAAACATCTACACAATATTTAATTTAACTATGACATCATTTTTGTCAAATGTTACCTTTAGATTTGAAATGTGTGATTCTATCTGCAGATTTAAACTTTTGTGTTCGATTGTTATTGTATCTTCATACCATGGAGAAAAACTGGGTATGTAAGTATACAACAACTGTAATTTTAAGTAATATTTAATGTGAGTCTGAATGTACAATTTTAATATTATATCAAAATTACAAGATATTTAAAAAAAAGTTAATGTCTATAATTTGAAATAATAATAATAGTTTTTTTTCCAATCCGCAAAATTCGCGGGGATACACACTTGTATTACTATAATAACATAAATGTCTTACTTAATGTACAGAGATATATTTACACATATACATAATAAAAACACATATTTATCCTTATTGTTATTTTAAAATACAAAAAAACTATCTTTTAATGACTAGTAACACACATTATGTCCTTCAGTAACATGCATCTGTCCATATTATAACACAAACTGGGAGCGAAAATCATGTAACTTGACTTGCGCGAGATTTTGGAAGAAGAAATATCAAACTCGACCCGACCCGGCCAAAACCGCGAATTTTGACTTGGAGTGGTCCAACCCATGAATTTTTTAATATTTGTCTATTTTAAATATATTTCACATGTGAAATATTTCATAAAAGAGTTTCTCATAATCAAAATATTACAATGTGATAGTATTTACTATACAGATTATGTATAGAGCGAAATTGGTTCATACATGAATCATTGAAGCAAATAAAGGCAATTTTATTAAAAGAAAAAGAAAAAAGATAGATGGTCCCACACCCTGGCTAAGGCACGAAACAAAAGGAAGTAGTATGAGTCTCATTATAAACCTTGCCGCAAAACCCCCCTTGGGGTAAAAAACGGACGAAGGTTATTAAGAAACCCAATAAAACTCCTAATGGTTAATTACATTGTCCAGCTCGTTTTGAGCACTCATCCTGAACTTAATGGTATTTTCCGCCTTGCTTTGTGCACGATCATAGTTCTTCCTCAAATTTTACGTACTAATTACAATATACTGTTTTTTAGTCTTCTTTTTCTTTTTAGTACTTTTCTTGGTCTGGGTCTCCCATTGCTCCGTAGTCCCATCTTCCTCACTAATTGATTCCGTTGTAATTTGTATCCCCACACCTTCACTAACATCAACTCCATTAGCTCCATCCAATAGGCCAAAAGAGTCGTTGGATGTTTCCTCCAATGATCCACTAGGTCTTGCATGTCTTCATTGTCTTGAACATCTCCTCAATTTCTTCCTTGTAATACTGAGAATGTATTAGAAGAGGAAAGTGATGGATCGTATAAAACCATAGGTAAATCTACTCTTTCGGGAGAAATTCCACCTATAGGAGAAGTCGTACCCCCCTTGCTGGAAAATACACCCCCATCTTGAGTGTGAATGGCAGGAGGAGACTGTTCAGCATCCACACTTCCTGATTTAGGATATTAGTTATTTTCGCTGAAAACTATTAGTTATTTTCATTGAAGGATATTAGTTGTTTTCACTGAAGAGTTTTAGTTTATTTGTTCTGAACAATCAAGATACTTCAGTGTAAACCGGGAATACTCTTTAGTGAAAATAATAAAAAAAAAATATAAACTTACAAAAGAGTGTGAAATTAATTCATTTGTATAATTCTCAATATTTCCTCTGAACCCAACAGACATATAATTTAATGAGAATGAAATTGTTGTCTTTCGTATAATTTTCAATATTTCCTTTTAATTCAATAAGTACATGATTTAAGGATAATGAAATTGTTGTCACCAGGGTTTGAATCTAAACATGTGAACATATTCACTCTGATATCATGAATTTTTTTTATCCCATCTAAAAATTTGCACATATAAAAAAATGTAAAATTAATTTTTTTATATAGTTTTTAATATAATATTTAGGGCTGCTTGACTGCTGGTTGATGAGTATGGAGATGAAAAAGTAAAAAATACAATCAAAATAAAATTAAAATATAGACCTATCACATTGCACACAAGTCCATCCCATTAAAATATTAGTACTCTGAAATCTTTTATTAGAAGAGGTTATTGAATCTTTGGGCATGGTATAGATTTTTTTTTTTAATGATTTGGCTAAGAAAATAAAATCCTTTTACAAATATAAAATTTGAATAGGACCAAAATTTGTTTGTACATAACATCTGTATGGATTCTAGTTCGGTGTAAATTACTTAGTTTGATACACCTTTCATCGAGTGCATCTGTTTTACAATGTAATTAATACACAAAATAAGAGACCAACTACTAAAAACGAGTAACACCGGGTGAACCAGTTGCATTGTGGTGCATAGCTTTATTTATTTGGATCGGACAAATGGTGATTCGAATTTATGATCTCTTGATTATAGGTAATGAAATTCTAACCATTTAAATTATTAACTGGTGTAAAAATTAATATTGTTCCATGAAAACAACTAATACTTATCAACTACTTCCTCGGTCCAATATTAGTAGTTCTGTTTTTAGGGCTGTTATTTTTTGTCATAAATTGGAGTGTATTATGAGGTATTGTAAGGTCCAATTATAAATAAAATGATCGTTTATGAAAAATATGATACTTATATTTTCCATATATAATAATTTTATTGATAAATTGACCTCACAGTACCTCATAATACCCTACAACTTATAATAAAAAATAACAAACCAAAAAACAGGACTACTCATATTTAACGGAAGGAGTAGTATATTTTATTAAAACAATTAATACTATTTCTTTAAAGAACAATTAATATTATTTTAAAATACACTTAAATTGCACTCACATGGAAAAACTCCAAGGATCCTTATTCATCATTTATCCACTTAAATTTTAGAAGTAGCATGTTTGACTTTTCAAATATTCGTTCATTAAAATTGGTGTAATTGATGTATATAATCTTCTTAAATCTAAATATAAGTTCGCCCCAATCCATTTTAATGCAAGAATAATCTTTAATTAGATATTAGATGCATGAAAATATTAAATTTAAGAGTATAAATAAAAGTAAAATTTAGTTCATGCATGAATTATTAAAGATATTTGTTATTTTTACTAAAGAGTATTACTTGTTTATACTGAAAAGACTTAGGGGGCGTTTGGTTCGTGATAAAGAATGAGAATTGAAATGATAATGATAGTAGTGAGGAATGATAATGATAGACTTGTAATATTTATGTTGTTTGTTAGATAGTGAGAAATGAATATCATTATCATTGATAATGTTTAGTTTACCCAGTTTTTTTAGGAATTTGATGAATTTTTTTTCATTTAATCAAGAAAATCAATTATGTTTTTAAATTTATTTAAAAGTTAAAATCTAATATTTTATAATTTTTATTTTGAGGAATGAAAGGTATTCTTCCCAAATTTGGGAGGAATGGGACATTCCCCACTTTCAAGAAATGAAACCACTTCATAAGGAATTAAACCTTCTTACCAAACACCAATTTTGATTCCTATTCCCATTCCCCAATCCTAAACCTTCCAACCAAGTATACCTTTAGTTTGTTTAACTGAACAACTAAGACTCATAAGTGTAAACAAGTAATACTCCTTAGTAAAAATAACTAATATTTATTAGTGAATACAACTAATATTCTTTAATGATTTATGTTTAAACCATTTTCACTATATACTTTGTCTAAATTCAAATTTAAACTCGACCCGTCTTACCCAGAATGGTCTTTAGTTGGATATTTGATGGACAGAATGATTACTCATACGATCAGTGTACCAAACTTTCATTTAAAGCACCCTCTCTAATTAAAACTAGTTCCAAATTTCCAATCACAAAAAATGGAATGTTTTTACCAACACAAATACACAACTACTAATTCCATGAATGTTTTGTGATTTTGACTAAGCAACCATGCTCACCGCACCTAAACCAACTTCACATTTCTTGCTATATATATTTTATTTTTTTTAGTAAAAAAAGAGTACGATTTCATTAAACTTGATATTATAACTTACATGATTTGATTTGATAAGCCACTATCTCTTAACGCGGTCATGTAATTAATTAATAATGCTTAAGTACACTTATAGGACTAGTCTAATCAAAATTTTGAATTATTCACATACTATATTTAATTAATTATTTAAGTTACCTTAAGTCCATATGTTGTGCATTCACTGAATTTTTGTCAAAGTTAATGTCTACATTTCATTTTATATTTTTTAATTTGCACATTTCGGTTAAAATTAGTGTTATATTTCAATTAAAATTGATGTTAGATTTAACTCATGTGCCAATTGCAAAGCGATTTAAAGTCCTTATTCTTTTGTATTGTTTGTACACATAACGCCGGTGGGGCTCCGAGTAAACAAAGAAAAGCAAAGGCTCGTCAAGAAAAGAAGAAGGCTGTAGTACACAATTGGTCTGTATTTGTAAAAGACATGGCGTCACCTTCGGAGAGGGGGGAAGAGGCGAATCTGGTTAGAGGCAAAGGCAAAACAGTAGAAAAGGATGTATCAAATAAATTGTTCGAAGAAGCAAAAAAAGTATGGAGCGTAGGGAAGAAAATTGGTTTGGTATCATCCACTACAGAAGAGGATACGCTATTAAAAATTGCAGAACTTGAGAGCAGAGATACGGAATTGGGTCAGACAGGCAAGGAGAAAATTAAGAGGGTTTTTTAATGAAGATTTTGTCCTACAACATTAGGGGCTTGGGGAGTAGAGTGAAGAAAAAAGAAGTACAGGAGTTAATTAGAGTGAATAGAGTAGATTTTTGTTGTATCCAGGAGACAAAACTAGAAATATTGAACGAATTTGATTGTAAAAGCATTTGGGGCACAGGGAATTTTGGATGGGCGGCTCAACCTTCAGTGGGAAGATCTGGCGGCATTGTCTCCTTTTGGAACACAGAGGTATTCACTTGTTTAAGTTCTTGGCATATGGATGGGGCTCTCATTGTAAATGGGCTTTGGGGACCTGATAATTTTCATTGCTGTATTTTGAATGTGTATGCCTCTTGTTTCTTGCCTGAAAAAATGGATTTATGGGAGAGAATAATTTCGGTCATTAGGCAGAATTTGGCATCTCGGATATGTGTTGTTGGTGATTTTAATTCTATACGTTCATTTTCTGAAAGAGAGGGCAGAGGAGTGATGTCGGGTGCAAGAGATATTGCTGTCTTTGATGAATTTATTCGTGAAAGTAGTCTGGTGGATTTACCACTTCATGGGCGAAGCTTTACTTGGTATCGTCCTGATGGATCGTGCAAGAGCAGAATAGATAGGGTATTGGTGAATAATTGTTGGCTATCAACGTGGCCTAACTCTCACCAAAAAGGGTTAAGGAGGTCTTTATCGGACCACTGCCCTATCATGCTTGAAATAAAAGTGAAAGATTGGGGTCCAAAACCATTTAGAAGCATTGATGCTTGGCTCTCACACCCGGATTTCCGAGATTTTGTGAGGAATAAATGGCAGGGGTATGAGATTGAAGGCTGGGGAGGTTTCGTAATTAAGGAGAAGTTGAAGCTGCTCAAGATGGATGTTAAAGAGTGGAATAGACAGATTTTTGGCAGACTAGAAACAAAAATTGAGGAACACAGAGAAGAAATACACAAACTGGACATTCTAGATGAAGTGTTTGGCCTCGAAGATCAAGAGATTATTCAACGCAAGGAGAAATCAGCGCTGTTATTGAGAGATCTAAAATGGCGAGACAATCTTATTGTTCAGAAATCCCGAAGCAAATGGATTAGAGAAGGAGATGTGAACACGAGTTACTTTCACAAAGCTATTAATAAGAGGAGGAAAAACAATGAAATTTTGGGCATTGAGATCAATGGCTTGTGGTGCGAGGAGGTCAAAGACGTGAAGAACGGAATTTCAGATTTTTTCAAGGCTCACTTCCAGAAACAAGACTGGAGAAGACCCATGTTAGTGCAACATTTCACATCTAGAAAAGTGTCTGATGCGGACAATGAATTGTTGATTTCACCTTTTACGGAGGAGGAGATAAGGGAGGCTCTTTGGTCATGTGACAGCTCTAAAAGTCCAGGACCTGACGGATTTAACTTTAAATTCTTGAAAGAGTTTTGGCAACTTATGAAATCAGATTTTTTGAAAGTGTTCGAAGATTTTCAGCAGCACGGGAGGCTTGTTAAGGGTCTCAACCCGTCCTTCATTGCTCTGATCCCGAAGAAAGAAGGGGCAACTGGGATGAATGATTACAGACCTATTTCACTTATAGGTGGGGTGTACAAAGTAATCTCCAAAGTTTTGGCGAGATGACTCTGCAAAGTCTTGGATTCGATCATCTCGGAGAATCAATGTGCGTTCATTGGAAACAGGCAAATCTTGGACAGTATAGTGATCCTCAATGAAGCTATTGATGAAGCGAGATCAAGAAGATTAGAGAGGATGTTCTTTAAGATTGATTTCGCTAAGGCTTATGACTCAGTGGATTGGGGCTTTTTGGATATGATCATGGAGCGCTTCAATTTTAACCCGGTGTGGCGAAAGTGGGTCATGGAGTGTGTTTCAACGGCTACAGCATCAGTACTGGTGAATGGGAGTCCATCAGGGGTTTTCAAGTTAGAACGTGGGCTGAGGCAGGGAGATCCTCTATCACCTTTCTTGTTTCTGATCGTGGCCGAAGCTCTCAGTATAATGATGACAAAGGCTTCCGAGGATGGACTGTTTAAAGGAGCACTTATTGGCCAAAAAAGAGTGAGTGTCTCTCACTTGCAGTTTGCAGATGACACCATTATTATGGGTGATGCTTCTATGGAAAATGTCTGGACCCTGAAACGAATTTTAAGGAACCTGGAGCTTGTATCCGGACTAAAGGTGAATTTCGATAAATGTTGTGTTTACGGAGTTAATGTTGATAGTACGAGGCTTGGAGCTGCTGCTGAAATCTTAGGGTGTAACACGGGCTTGTTTCCGGTCACTTATCTCGGAATTAAAGTTGGCATGAACCAAAGCAGAGTTGAGGAATGGTCAGTGGTAGTACAAAAAGTCAAAAATCGTATAAGGAGATGGAAGGACAGTAAGATATCCCTGGGTGGCAGAATTACTCTCTTGAACTCGGTTTTATCCTCTCTACCTCTATACTACCTTTCTTTATACAAAATTCCCAAATCAGTGGCAAGGGAGATTGTGAGTTTGCAACGTAATTTTTTTTGGGGGGGTGGGGAGAGTAGAGATAAGGTAGCTTGGATTGAGTGGAAATCTATCTGCAAATCAAAAAATCTTGGGGGTCTTGGGGTTAGGGATTTGGAGGTGTTCAACAAAGTTTTGTTGAGTAAATGGGCGTGGAGGTTTTTGGTTGAAAAAAATCACTTGTGGGCAAGGGTAGTGGAGTCTAGGTATAGCTTGGGGAGGGATGTGGGGTCAGTGTTCATAGCGAGAGGTGGGAGTTATAGATGGTCTAGTTGGTGGAGAGATGTGGTTAAGGTCTCTTTTGGGGAGGAAGGTGGGTGGTTTAGCAGTAAGTTGGAGAGAGTTATTGGGAACGGGCTGGGAACGGGTTTTTGGGATGAAGTTTGGGCGGGGGAAGAGAGTCTTAAGCTGAAATTTCCTCGCTTATTTCAGCTTAGTTTAGATGTCGAGAAGCGGGTTGGGGAAATGGGCGTGTGGGAGGAAAATGGGTGGTCTTGGAGGTTGAGTTGGAGAAGAGAGCTTCGTGACCGGGATACGGAGTCTTATAATGCTTTGGTTTCTTTGATTAACAGGTTCTCATTAAGACAGGAAGTTGAAGATTCGTGGAGATGGACTGGGTCTTCAAAGGACGTATTCTGCACGAAAGAAGCTTATGATTTATTGTTCAACCAACATCAAGGCGCGATGGCTAACCCCGAGAAGGAGCATGGATTCAAATTAATTTGGAAAAGCTTGGCTCCCCTGAAGGTGATTGGTCACGCTTGGAGATTGCTATGGGATAGACTGCCCACAAAATCAAACTTGCTAAGGCGAAATATTCTTGAAGCAAACATGGATCCAAGGTGCTCTTTTTGCGGGAATCACGAGGAAACAACGAAACATTTGTTCTTCGAATGTCATGCCTCTTACAAGGTATGGATGGATTGTTCAAAGTGGTTTGGTATTTCCACGGTGCTACACTCTCATTCTTTCTCAAGTATTATCGCTCAAAGTCGTACTTTGAGGGGTAAGATCGGGAGGAAAGTGGCTATCACTGTATGGCTTTGTGTAACGTGGAGACTTTGGAAAGCTAGGAACGAGGCGATCTTTAATGGAATAGTTTTTGCAGTAGATAAAGTGGTGGAAGATATTAAGCTTAGACTTTGGAATTGGTTGTTTGTGAAAGATTTAGGTTGTAGTAATTACTCTTTTAATGATTGGGTGACTAATCCACGTATGGTGCTTGATTGTTAGTTGTGAACTGTTGTAATTGGGTCGGGTATACCTTATACCTGTTGAGGAATGGAATTTCTTTTTACTGATAAAAAAAAAATATACATCGATCATGCTAGTTTTTTTTTTTTTTTTTTTTTTTAAGATCGTGCTACATTCTTGCAAATACAACAATAAGAAAATTGCCTAATCTCTAAGAAATTCACACTTTTGGACATTCACATGATATGATAATTTAATAATTAATGAAGACGTATTGCTTGTTAATTGTTATATTTTGATGGGATGCTTTGAGTATAGGTACAGAAATAGTGCCTTCTAAATGTCTATTATTTCTTGTCTTTGCACTTGCAGGCATGCCTTCAGAATTCATTCTATACCTAAAATTTCGTCTTCTGCGAAAATATGTTCTCCAAGAAAAGTCATATTACAAAAAAAAAAAAAAAAAAATAATTTGAATATTTTTAATAGTATTGAGGTGTGCTTGGTAAATTTGTTAAAAAAAAATTGAATATAGAAACATAAATAATTTGGAATAATACATATGCATCTAAAATAGATGAGGTATGATAGATTCCTTAATTTTTAAAAATCAAAATTATAGTAGAATAATTTAAAATACATATTATGATTTGGTTCTCAAATCCCAAAACCTTGGATCCTTCACAAAATGATATAATAATAAATCACTATTTACAAGATAGTAAAATGTTCAAATTTTATATATTTATATTCAACTTTTATTTTGTACATCAGTTCAATTATTTTGTATCAATTTATAAAAAGTAGTTTGAAATTTTATTATCCCGCCCTTAATCCCAAAACCTTTTAACCAAACATCACCCAAGCACCAGCACAATCAAATTGTTTAAGAAACAAATTTATGCCTCCATGCGATGCGAAGTGGTATTTTCTCGTTAAAAATAGGTTTTTATATTTATGTGAAAATATGTTTTCTTAGAATAATCGTATTACAAAAATCAAAATTAATTATTAATTGAAAATTCCGTAAAACTGACAAGACCAAATAGTACCCTAGAATCATTTGCCCCGATTTATATCTTCAAATTGGTTTTCTTTTTTCAAAGTTAATTTTTATAGTGCAACACTATTATCATTAAAAAAAGTTGTACACATTCTCAAAATGATTTGATTGCACACCGGTTATGTTCTATTCTGGTCCAGCTGGTTTAATAATTCAACCAATGATGGCTAAGTTTCATACATTGAAGGCCCAGTGTCAAATAGTTAAAGAACGTGTTTATTTGGGATTTACGCTTGAAGGGAATTTATGACTCTAAAATTTTAAAATTTAAATATTTTGATGAATAATATAAATATGTATTTATTTTGTAATTTTGATGGGATAAAATTTTATGTTATGTTAGATCAATGTTTAATAATAATTGATTTTGTATTATTATATATATTGAATTAGAGAAAAATGAATGATAAGAAAATGACGATGTGATTGTATGGATTTTCTGAAAAATAATAATTAGTTTGTATGTATTTTAACTATGTGTTGAATTTGAAATTTTAAAATAGAATTTTAAACTTCAATCTCACATGAAAAGTGAATTGCAAAGTTTTAAGTTGATTCAAGTGAATTTTAAAATACATATTCACTAAATATAATGGGCGGGGAGTTGGGGAATACATGGAAAAAGAAAAAGGAAAGAACAATCAAATGAATTGGGTAAGTTTTGATCCTGTTCATTCTTTTCATCCGATTTTCTTAGACATCAGTTAAATTTGAATAGTTTTTTAGCAAGCAATGAGACGAAATATAATACTTTTAATCCTTTCAAAAAAAAAGAAAAAAAAAAAAGAAAAGGGTGTTAGTTTATGCTGTTTAAGTGATCTATTTTGATGTTTAAAAAGTTGTCTCTATTATTATTGAAATATCATCCTTGTTTAACTAAAAAATCATCTTTATAACAATTCAAAAGACGCAACTTTTCAAAAAAGAAGAAAAGGAAAAGAGACGATTTTCCAGTGATAATAGGGTTGATTTTTTATAAAGACACTTGAGTTGAATGGTGCACTTAATGCACAAGAGTAAGTCTCTTGTGAACTTAAGTGCACATGAATTATCTTTTTCAAATATCACTATTATGTATACAGTCTATCATTGTTATGCATATCAATTATTATTGTTTAAAATATATTTGATTTTTAAGCAGTGATAGTATGTATGTATAACAGTTAGAGATGTTAAACGGGCTAGCCCTAACCCTATAGGGCCGGCCCTAACGGGCTTCGGGCTAAACGGGTTAGGGCCTTATCCGGTTCACTCTTAACGGGCCTTTAATAATTAAGACCTAACCCTAACCCTAGCGGGCCTCGGGCTAAACGGGCCACAAACGGGTTATGTCAAAAAAAAAATCAACACAAAATTTAAAATAGTGGCAATAAAATGTTAATGAATTTAAACATTGTTCATAAATTAATTAAAATTATATAAAAACAATTCAACGTAATTATAAAAATTCAAACATCAATACTTAAAAAGTACAAAACACCAACACGTAATAGTTCAAACATCAACACGACTAATTTCGATTTATTGCAGTATTATAATTACAAAAAATTCACCCAATCATACTTGTAATAATTCAGCTCACTACCATGCATATCATACCAAAAAAAAAAATCGGAATGATACTAATAAATTTAATATCCAAGAAATAAAAGAATATACAATATTAGCAGCAAATTAACTAAAAAGTTCATCTAATTGGGCACTTGTGTATCTAAGTACTACTAGTACATGGATGGAAGAACCTAAAAAAGAAACTAAATATAAAATAACACTAAAATGGATGGATTAAATTTCTCGTACATCATCTTTTACTGAAGTTAGGGCTAAATGATGAATTGAAAAAATGTGAGTATATATATATATATTAATACTTTAATTGTAATAAATAATTAATACACTTATTATATAATATAAACAATAAAATATATATATATATATATATATATATATATATATATAACCTGGGCTGGCGGGCTAGCCCTATTAGCCCGCGGGCTAATAGGGCCGGGTCAAAAAAGCCCTGATTTAAACGGGCCCCTTAAACCATAGCCCTAACCCTGCATTTTTTTGGGTTAAACGGGCCGGCCCTATTAGCCCGGCCCGGATTAACATCTCTAATAACAGTGTTATTTGAAGAAACCAAGTTCACATTAATTCGGATGTACACACATTTTGTCAGTACACAGAGACTTGCTCTTATTGAATATGTTTAAATTTTGGGTAAGATGAAATATTAATTACATATATTTATTTTACAAAATTTTGAAATTTATACATCTATACTTTTTTAGAAATTATATATAATAAAATATAAATAAAGAAAAATATCTTGACGAATCACATTTTATATTAATACTCAAATTTTAATTTATGTTTCAATATAAGTACTCATTTTAAAAGTGTCTCAATTCAAGTCTCTATTTTTACTTTTTTCTCAATTTAAGACTTGTTTTAGATTCTTATGTCTCAATTCAAGACCCAACAAATAATTATTTTTAAATTAAATTCATTCAATATGAAAATAATAAAGAAATTAGAGACATTCGTCATAAATAAAAATATTATTATTTTTAATTAATATAATGAATATTTCTATTTTTTAGTTTTATCTTCATGTATTAATTTAAAGATTAAAAAAATATGACAACTGGCATTTTAAAATTAAAAGTAATATTTTTCCATATAATCTTTTCTCATTGTATATGATAAAATATTAGTTATTTATTTTAATTTCAAAATGCTAGTTATTATTTTTCCAAAATAATAAATTAAAACTTATATTTAATTAATATACGATGATATAGAAAAAAATAGAAATATTTATCATATTAAAAAAGTTAATGTTTTTTTATTTATTTATGACGAACGTCTATAATTTTTTTTTTTTTAATATTGTATGAATTTAAATTAAAAATAATTGTTTGTTGGGTCTTTAATTGAGACAAAAAAAATTAAAACAAGCCTTAAATTGAAAAAAAAAAAAAAAGTAAAATTTGAGGAGTAATTGTGCAATATTGCACGGTGCAATTTCGCACAAATAAGAAAGAATTCTAAAAATTCGCGGGGCAACATTGAGATTCAGGTCAGCGTATTAAAATTCGTGGGTCAAACGGATCTTCCCAAAAAAATCGCGCAAAAGCAAACAGAAAAATTCGCTCTCAGGTTTGTGTTACTTTAAGGGCAAGTGAGTGTTACTGTAAGAGTACGTATGCGTTATTATATCATAAACAGTGTGGAAAAAAAGGTTTAAATCATGAAGAAGAAAAACTTGATAAACACCAAAAAAATCTTAACATAATTCTTATTCATGTGTTACCATATGAAATTGGAAGAATCTGAACGATAAAAAGACTATATGATTAAGTAGTTCATGTGTTACTACATGAACAAATGAGTATTACTACAAGAACTAATCAGTGCTACGATATGAGCTAGTAACACACTTTTGTTCATGCAATAACACTTGTTTGTTCATACAGTAACACAATTTTCAGCAATATGAAAAATTGGCGATCGTTTGACCCGCGAATTTTGGAATTTTCTAGTTAAAGCAGTAACACACATTTGTTCATGTGTTACTACATGAATAAATGAGTGTTACTGCAAGAACTAATTAGTGTTATGATATGAGTTAGTAACAAACTCTTTGCTCATGCAGTAACACGATTTTCAGCAGTATGAAAAATGGGGGATCGTTTGACCGCCTTTGACCCGCAAATTTTAAAATTTTCTATTTAAAGCAGTAACACACTTTTGTTCATGCAGTAACATTCGTTTGTTCTTATAGTAACACAATTTTCAGCAGTGTAAAAAATGGGCGACCCGTTTGACCCGCATTTGACCTGCAAATTTTGATTTAATTTATATAGAAAGCAACCGGGTAGGATTTGGGCATATTGCATAGGTCAAACTTTGTGCAATATTGCATATTAGACTTTGTCAAAATTGAGACTTGAATTGAGACACTTTTAAAAGGAGTACTTATATTGAGACATAACCTAAATTTTGGGTCTTGATATGAAAATTTTTCTGTCAAAAATTTGTATTCCATAGCTTTTGGTTGTTTTTGGTTGGAGAGATTTAGTCTATGGATTTAAAATCCACCATTTATTTGAATAAAATATTTAAATTGATAAATTTTAAATTTCTAACTTTGGTCACAACTTAAATTTAAAAAAATTTAAATACCTAATAAAACCATATCATTTAAAATCCAAAGATTCCCGAATCTACTTACTTTCAAATTTAAATGAATACATAAAAAAATATTCATGTACATGGATTCAAACCTTGGACCACATGAATACAATTTATAATGTTAACCAATTAAGCTAAATTATGAATGTACACAAAGTTAGAATGTCTATCATATATAACTTGAGTTTATAAAAATATATTAAATTGAATTGATTAATAAAGTAAATTAAAAATGGAATTAAGCATATTAAACAATTTTGATTTTTTATCGATTAAATAATTAACTAAATTTAAAAAAAATGAATAATTTAAAATTTTACCTTTTAAGTTACAATTTTTTATTGATTAGAAAACACAGTGCACTATAATTTTAATTATTTTAATATTTTAATCTCAAGTCGAATTTAATATGTCATTATAGTACTATGTTTAATATGTAATATTATTTTGAATATATATATTATATATAATATAATTATATTATTTTACTGTAAATAAATTTATAATGTTATTGCATATATAATGCATTACAATGTATCATTAATTTTTTTACGATAATCTTGCGCAGCACGGGAATATTCGTATATAGGGCTGAAAATCAAACCAAGCTATTCGATACTCGATTCGAGATCGTTCGATAAAAGCTCGTTTGAGCTCGGTTCGAAATAGAAATCAAACAAGCTTGAACACAAATTTATGTTCGGAACATTATAAAGCTCGGCTCGAACTCGAGCTCGATAACTAAAAAAAGATAAAACATGTGTAAAAATATCAAACTACTCGAGCTCGACTCGTGTTCGGCTCGATTAAAGCTCGTTCGAGCTCGACTCGAATAATTATCAAACAAGTTCAAACATGAATATCAAAGCTCGATAATTTTTCAAACAAGCTTGAACACTCGTGCGTTCGGCTCGGCTCGACTCGACTCATTTACAGCCCTATTCGTATAGTAGCCTAACTATGGATTTAGTGTTGGGCAGTGACATTGATATAGGACACGTGTCCCACAGCGGGAGGTGCCTACTGTCCTACAAACTTGAAATTGTAGTCAAATAAGTCCGCACACAACCAACCAAACTTGACTTATTTTACTGCAACAAGCAATGTTGTCCTCGGGGTCATTTCAATTTTTTTTTTTTTTTAAATAATTACTCTTTCGATTATTTTTAATTGTCCACTAAAAAAAGACACAAATTTTAATAAAAAAGTTATTATTAGTATTTATGGATATAAAATAAATTTTTAAAAAGGGGTAAAAATTATTTATTAGTACTTGTGGGTATAAAATCAATAAAGTAGTGACATTAGTGTAAATAAATGATATTTTTAAGATGTAAGTTAAAAAGGGTAGTGTTTGTTTTTTACTATTTTGGGTAAGGGAAAAAAATCTTCCTTTCATGGTAAAACGGATAATAAAAAATGAATTGGAGGGAGTGTCTTTTATAAAAATTAATAAAATATAAAATATTATTATTTTAATCAATTCTATATATACATATCTATTTTAAAAAATTTGTGTATTTCGAAGTATGATGAATTCTGCGAAATGAAAAAGTAGGTATCTACAAAACTTGACTTCTTTTGCTGCAACAAGCAATGTTGTATCTACAAAATCCATATCTCATTTAATTGAGATATTTACGTGTACTTAGGCTAATTTTAGGTTCAAATCCTACTTTTAATTTCTTATACTACCATATTGCATCTCATTAATCTGATAAATACATTTTCTATGTATTTTTAAGTAAATTTGATTTATGTATTTGTAACCACAAATTTTGTATATAAAATTAATATATTACAAATAAAAATTTTAAGATTTTTTTAAAGTAGTAAAGTTGCATTAGTTAATACATGCATGAACCAGAAATATCGAGCAGGTCATCCACAATAGACGGATGCCCAACCCAACAATTGATGCTCGAATAAAATTTTTAAAAATTAAAATGAGTATTTCGAGTCAATCACTGTGATTCATTTGATTAGTTTTTGAATTTGACTTAAATTTTTCCGAGTTTTCCAAAAACGGATTTGCAACAAAACAAAAAATCGAGCCTGGAAGGAGAGTTTTATAACATCAATTCAAAAGCATAATGTCTTATTTTCGATTAACCATTAATTTTCGGAGATCTTTCTTTGAACATGAAGAACGTTTTTGAATTCATGAAGAAATTGAAGAATGTCTATCGAGAGCTTAGCACTTTAATCTCCGATTGAAAATTATTTTTAATGGATTTTCTCGAAGAACTTGAACTTCAACAAATGAGTTATGAATTCATTATTTTCAGTGTGTTCCAAATGAATGGAACGAGACCATATTTACATGTAAAATATGATTTGCCCTAGTTTGATGAACTTGACTGTTGGGCCGAAATTTTTTTGACCTAGATTTGCTAGGTTTTCATATAAATTTGTCTTATATTGTTGGGTTTTCATGACCTGATTTGTTGGCAAGACTACTTGATAAACTTTAAATCTTTGAACCGGGTCTAATTTGATTTGATGAGCTTTAGAAGTTTGAATTTGAGGCTGACCTAATTTGTTGGGTTTCAGGGACATGAATTAATTCTAATTTAGGAGGCGTTTGGTTAACAACACTTCAATGGTAATGAGAATAAAAATTTATTTTTCATCTATATCCCCATAATAAAAATTGTATGTTGGGGGAATGATTGTTCTAATGGTGGTTGCCTAATTTTGGAATAGAAGTGGATAACAAATGATTGTTGGTGATTGTTGGTGAAGGAATAAAGGAGTGATTGAGGAGGAAGGATAATCAAAATGGAGTATTGATCACATTATAGAAAGAGATATGATGACTTTGTTAACCATCACAATAACATTCATTTTCAAACTCATTCTCATTATCATTGGATGGTTGTTCATTTTTAAAGTTCAAAAATTGTATTCACAAAAGGTTTATAAAAAAATTAAAAACTGTATTCACAGAAAGAGTTTAAGGGGTATTCCAGGCCAGCCTTCTAAAATGGATTACAAAAATTTGGAGACGTTAGACTAAAATCTAGAAAGAATACAAGCTAAGGATTAGACGGTCAATTCTAAAATAGATAGCAAAATGATAACGAAAAAAGGAAATTGATTGTCAGAATCAGATACTGCTCGACCATCCTAGTGGACTCAAGGTCATGGACCAACCAAGAACGATCCTCTATCGCATCGCACCTAGGCCTAGCGGCTTGGAGACCAGAACCGCAACTCAATAAATCAAGTTGTTAGGGCGAATGATTTATTAAGTCTCAAGACTTTGGTTCGAGTCTAGTTAATTTGATGGAACTATTAACACACACCAAAAATAAGAAACAAAATTAAGCATTTTTTTTAAATAGTAAAATTAATGTCATCAAATTACTATTTGAAAAAAATCTTACTACAAAATTTATATCCAATTACATTTAAGTATTGTGCGAGACCTTTTATTTTACCGTGAAATTATTATTACTTTTCAATATAATTATTTTTATTTTTAAAGTAAATAGTATCACTTTTTAAAATCACACAAATTCGTCTCTTATTTATTCCATTATAAATATTATTATTTTCAAAGTAAGTCGCGTCACTTTTTAAATCATACTTATTTTTAATAAATTTAAGCAATATTATGCATAATCATTACATTTTTTTCATATTAAATCCCATCCACATTTATCACAGTTACTCATTACAAAAATAAAATCACTTGTTTTATAAATATTGCCACGCCTCGCCACGCCTTAACTTCCAAGAATCACTATCTTTATAACCATTCAACCCACATCCGGTTTCACCCTCTATAAATTATCCTTCCCCTTTTAATTATTTATTCCTCCTAATCTTATTAGCCACTCTTTACTAGATCTCCCTCAATTAGGTTTCGTGCCTTCTGCTTATGTAGTACGTTGACGGCCACCGCCACCACCGCCGTGGATAACCGTTAATTACTCTCACAAACATCCACTTTCAAAAACCAATCGTGTATATACTACTCCTAATGACGTCGCCCAAGATTCACCGAAAAACAGGGCACGAGAAGCACAGGAAGGGGAAGTTATCGGACAAAGCGTTGTCGTTTCACGTGAGAGGCGGCGATGTGGCGCCGGAGTTGCTGTCGAGGCCGAGGACGGTGCCGGAGTTGTTCCCCGGAAGAGGATCCGGCGGAAGCTCGGCGGAGGATGTGGTGGCGCTCGTAACCGTCCCGAAACTGACGAAGTTGCTGCTGAACGTGACTATACAGAGGAGCCTCGGCGCCGTGAGGGTGGTGCTGCCGCTGGAGGCCACGGCGGAGGATTTGATCGCGGCGGCGCTGCGGCAGTATAAGAAAGAGGCACGATTGCCTGTTCTCGATTCGATCGATTCTTCCGGCTTCGATCTCCATTATTCCCAATTCAGCTTAGAAAGTAAGCCTTGTGTCAATTTCTCCGATTTTCGATCAATAATTTTATTTTATTTAATTTAGACCTGGACTGAATCCACCAATAGAAACTGTTTCAATCTCCATTATCCCCAATTTAGCTTAGGAAGTAGGCATTGTGTCAATTTCCCCGATTTTCGATTAGTATTTTAATTTTAAAATATTTAAACCTAATCAACCAATAGAAAAAGTCTAATTGAATTATTTATTGCCAATTGTGTAACAGGTTTGGATAGGGGCGAGAAACTAATTGCGTTGGGTTCAAGGAACTTCTTTCTTTGCCCTAAGACGGCGGCGATAACGGTGGTTACCGCGCCGGAAAGTGGTGGCGCGGTGACCACATCAAGATGCTCGAAAGTAGCAGATGACGGTGGCAAGAAGGGGTTACCCTGGCTCAAATTTATGGAATTTTCATTATAAAAGAATTTGTGACAGTAATTCTTTCCAAATTATAAATGTATAATATAATTAGTTGGTAATTATATATGGAGTTAAATATAGTTTGTGGCAGTATAGAGTGGTGGTGATTTGAAGACAAGTAGAGAAAATGCCATACTAAACCTTGTCTCAATGTATGTCCCAAAGGTTATGTCGACTGACTATAATATTATCATGTAGTCCGATGTGGACATTTATTATTATTATCAAGATTTCTTCTCGTCTCACCTTGGCATCTAGGAGTTTCTACCGAATTATTTCACGAATTTAACAATTCTTGTATTCTTCCCAGAAAAAGAATAGTATATTTTGCTCTTTTACTTTCAATTTTAAAATTAGATTCGTATTTTTTATATATATTTGTAAAGTTGAATTTTGAAATTGAGTTTCGACAAATTTAAACTGAGTTTCTACAAATGAAAATTGAATTCTGTAAATATGCATTAATTTGATCTTGGTGTATAATAGGACAATTTTTTTATGCGCATGAAGATACGGTAAACTTTAATTTTAAAAATTGTTCGAAAATATGTTTTTGTAAGAGAGTTTCAAAACAATATACTTCCCATATTGAAAAGTTAGTGAAGAAATAGAAATATAAGGAAAATTCCTGGAGTAGTTTGTAAGAAAACAAGGAAGAAAAGGAACTTCTACACGACAATATTACTAGGGAATAAAATAAATGCAGTACATTTATGGTAAAATAAAACATAAATAATAAGAGAATAAATTTTGGCCAGGTATGTGGTACGGCCATTGTATTAATGTGATGGAAACAATTACGAGTAAATTTGGTATAATTTGTATTGTATACTCCATTCTTTCCTTCAATTAATTATTTCAAATTTTCAATAAAAATAAAATTAGCTATATAATTGATTACGTCTTTCCAATCAATGGGACAAACCAAGTGAATTGTTTTACACCATTCAATCTCAAATAAATGACGTTTTAGAATAGTGTTATTATTTTTTAACTATTTGATGTTTTAAATGATTTTTACATGACAAATATAGAGTGAAAATGTTCATGCATGAAGCATTTAAGGGTATTAGTTGTTTTAACTGAAATATATTAGTTGTTTTCACTGAAAAATATTAGTTGTTTACTGAAAACAAGCTAAAATTCTTCAGTGAAAACAACTAATACTTCTCAGTAAAAGCAACTAATATTCTTTAGTGAAAATAACTAATATATTTATGTGTGAACCAATTTCACTCTATTCATACTCTTTTTTAATTTAATTCTCTCTCTTCTAGTTCTATCCTAATCTTTAATTTTTTTTTTTATAATTTTGAACTTATTTTTTTTTATTAATAAAGAATTTATTAACTACTATGCACTCATTCTTAATATTGTCAACAAATTCTAAAACATCATTTTTTTTAAGACTGGACGTAGCATTGTTCATTAGTACGAATAATTATGTAGATAATGTGAAGGATTGGGACGCAAACAATTATGGTGTTAAATATCTACACCAAATGTCAAAAGAGGAAGTTTTATATGAAAATAGTCCATAATAAGCTTATCATGAAACCCTTTTAAAGTATTGAATATTTGAGCAGAAATATCAACAATCTCATCAGGAGTATCATTAATTTGGGTTTAAGAAAATTTACAACAATTACAATATAATATCACCGGCCCACATTAATGATACTCCTTGTGAAATTATCGGTACTCCTGGTCAAATATTTGATACTTTAATATATCATGAACTATTCTCATATAATACCTTGTCATTGTCAAATTAAGAAATCAACATCCCAATTAAATTTTTACTGGAGTGTGTATATATGCTACTTGAAGATTAAAATATTAAGTTGAAATTTAAAGTATAGTAATATAGGACAATAAAAACTCTAAATTAAAATCTGAAGTATAGTAATGTAGGACAATACAAACTCATTAGAAGAAAACTCACACAGCTTTAGTCAAATTTCTTGCTCAACTTTAAAGTAAACAAAAAACTGCAAGGCCTCTCAGTCTGTATGTATATATGTGTATCTATATGTAGACTACAGACACATATAATGCATGAATTCTTAAAAAATACTAGTACTATGCAATATCGAATACTATATGGATGTGAGAGCAATTTGTCTGAAATTTTCAGGCGAAATTTTCAAGAGATTCTCCACATGGCGAAACTGTGGAAAAAATAAATCTGGATACACAATATCCGATACCAAGGATTCGTGTATCCTATCATATTTTGCTATTATACAAGATGCAAGAAAGAATCATAAACACAAAAGAAAATGATCAACGTTGTGTTGGCTACATCCACGACCAGAAGAGAGGATCCGTATATTATTATGAGATCACCACGTTTTTAAAGTAAAGAATGACCTAGGTCAAATAATAAGGGTATTTATAAACCCCTAATAGACTTGGCCTCGAAAATAGGCCCAAAACTCCAAACGAACCCAAACATAACATACACTGTGAATATCGGGAGCATTGCCCCCAAACCAGCTCAGCACAGGGGTTACAAGGCATTCTAACATTTGCACTTATTATTTTTAAGTTTAAAACTTAAAATGGAATGCAATGAATTGAAAACTAAAAATATTAAACACTTGACTAACCATTCCCACCTACCACGCAATAGAAACATGTATACATTTTGCTCTCTTCATTCCAACGACGCAAAGTCACAAATTTTCTAGGTTTATGTATTTAAAAATTTAAAGAAATTTACCTATCAAAAAAAATTATAGAAATATTATGAATATGCTTTTTCATGGGAAAATCGCTAAATGGCGACGATGATACGAATGAGAATTATATGAATGATATTTGATCTTACTTAGTGGATAGATGATGACATTTGAATTGTCATTTTTTTATGTTTTACTGGTATTATATATAATAAAATATAAATTAATACACGTATTCTTGACAGATCATTCATATCCTCGTACATGTATCTTATAGCAACATACGTGCATACAAGACTGGCACAGAGGTTTCAAATAGTATTATCTTCTGCCTCAGTAAATCCATTATGTTTGATGTTAGGCCTCAATGGAGTTATCCCAATCTGCAACTCTTCCAAAATCTCTTAGTCCTACAATAAATTAACATTAACCATAAATCGTAACCCCGAAAGTACATAACCTCGAATGAACGCATGCAGGCACAAAACTGAAAAACACAAGGCTTATAAGTTCTGATGTTACAACAACTCATTTTCAAGCCGTCAAACTATCAGTTATTAAAAATACACACTTTCAATAAACTCATAACCAGATATGCAAAATGCAGAGATTCAAGGGACTCCCTGAAGGTGTTCGACGAAATTCGTCACAAAGATATCCAAAAACCAAACTAATTAATACGAACATAGGACCTTTGGTAATTACTTCTTTTTAATCTCAATGTAACATTCATGGATTAAATGACACTTTCAAGAAGTAGAAACATATTTTTCAACTATAGCAGATGGAAGAAAAATGTCTTCATTGCTAATTATACACATCAATTAGGATTTTTTTTAATTAGGGTTCGAACAGGACATTTTCAAATTAGGGATCCATAAAAAAAATTAGAAAAAAAATTGGCTTATGTGGCGATAACCAACCTTTGCCTTTTAGTGCAAAAGTGTAACCTACAACATTGGTTTAACTTAAAAGACATTGCTGTTAATGAAAATTGATGTTGTTTTATCGATGTTGAAAGCTAAATTCGGCATGGTACACATAATCTCTGCATTCACAACCAAAATTATGTCACTTCAACTTTATGTTTGGACTTAATTTGATAGCAGTCCTCCAATCACTAAAATTAATAAAGGGAAGCCTTCTGCAACCTTTCACTAATTCTTTCTTATGTCCTCTAACACAAGATGCCAATTTTTTTAATTTTTTTTAATGAAAGGAAACATAACTTTATTAATAATAGAAATAAAGAGTAATGATAAGTCCCTCAAAGAATACACAGCATCATGTAAGACCATTAAATTAAAGCATGCTCCCAATCCCACATCAAATCCGAAAGATAAAAGACCTCTAAATAAGCTATTGACTAGAGGCTCAAGGACTAGGTCTAAACTTCACCTCCCCCACCCATCCTCTAGGGTATGTTTGTTTTGGGATTTAGGTAAACGGGGTAAGTCATGATTTTGAAATCTTAGGATGTGAAAATTTTGATGAATAATATAAGTATGTGCTTATTTTGGAATTTTAGTAGGGTGAGATTTTTCTTTATGTCAAATCAATATTTATTAGTGATGGATGTTGTATTATTTCATTATATTGTGTAAGAGAAAAGTAGGAGAGAGATTGAGTGGATGATAAAAAAATGATAATGTGATTTTATTTAATTATGTGAAAAGTAGTACTCTCTCCGTCCCAAAGGAATTTGCACACTATCTTTATTTTCGTGTTTTAGCGAGCAAGTTGTTTATTAACATTTGAAATGATAAAGTGACTTTTAAGGTATCTTATGATAGATCTATATCACCTCTATTATAAAGTGACTTAAAAACTACTTTATCATTTTAAATACTAATAAAAAAATTGCTCGTTAAAACACGAGAAAATAGTAAACGTACAAATTGATTTGGGATGGAAGCAGTGACAGAGCCAGGATTTTCGGTCGGGGGCCAATTGTATACTACAAAAATATGAAATTTTTGTGTGAGACAAACTTATGATTCACAAATTGTTGAGTGAGGTAGAGCTCCACATTAAAATTTACGCTTTACTTTGCTTCAAAATATGACAATCACTTGTGTAAGATGGTATCACAGTAAAATGATTTGAAAAGTAATACTCATTCATTCAAAGTGTTAATGTGTTATGCTCAATTTGTATTTCATTTTACTGTGAAACAATCTCACACAAGACCTACTTTAAAAATATTATTTGTGTAGGATCATCAAGCCACGAATTATATATATAAATATAGGCAAAACTTGTGTTTGCATGAGACAATACAACTTATCACTCAACTCTGTTAAAGTGTTAATGCGTCATGCCTAATTTATACTACTACTTTCTACTATCTAATGACATAAGAGGGTATCACACAAAACCTATTTTAAAATATGTAATGAGAATTTGTGTCTATGTATGAGACTGCCTCATATAAATTTTTGTGTAAAAAAATAAATATAAAACAAAATTTTATGAACCAAAATTTGAAAAAAGAAGGAAAGTAGGATTCGAGACCTGGACGTCGGACACAAAGGGTCTCAAATCAAATTTTAAGCCACTGGAACATCATTGATCTTATTTCATAAAACAGAAACTGCATATATATATATACACACACACTAATGTTAACAAAATTCCAAAGGGGCCATACGTAGCTCCCTCGCTGGACGGAGGGAGTAATATATTTATAGGTATGAATTGAGTTTGAGATTTGAAAACCTGGTTTTAAATTTCAAACTCATATGGAACGTGGATCGCAAAGTTTAAAGTTTATCCAGGTGAATCCCAAAACAAACATACTCCTAATGATTCACAAACATCCTAAAAAAATGCTATTGTTCTTCTAACCATACAGACCAACATATAGCCGAAACAATAATCCTCCAAAGAATTTTATCTCTCTTGCTAAAGGAACCTCCTATATTGCCTTGGAACAAGTCATGAACACCCCAACTCTCCGATCACCATAAACGAATGAACAATGAATAAACAAATGATTAACATCTAAATTCTACACACGACACACCAATTTGGGGAAGGATTCGGAAAAGGTTTTAGATCAAATCAAAAGTGGGTAACTTCTCCAATTCTATCAGTCACATGACACACCACTTCAATATGGCAAACCTTTTTCAACTCTTGTGCTAAGTCAATAAGAGCGAAAAAGCTATGTTTAATGACCAGTTAGTTGGCATTACCATTCGACTCTCATTATTACAAGGAGGAAAGAAAATTTTCATTCACATATGATCCATAACATCAAAATATAACTGACATGATATGATATCTCTTTGTACAGTCTATTTACTCATTCATCTTCACTCAACTCAGTCCAATTTTCCCCTGCATGCCCACTTTGTTGAATTGACGGAGAACTTCTCCAAAGATTCCGCATGTATTTGTACTTTTAAGAAATTGTAGTCGAATAACAAATATCAAGAGATGGGGCTATTTACATCCCAATTTCCTCTAAATACGCTGCAACTTGGTCAAACCTAGTCAAACATACTAAAAAAAGGTAAAAAATATCCTCCAAATGACTTTATATCTTAATAATGTCATTATGCTTTATAAAGGTTATATATATTTCATTTTAAATCTGTTTTCTTCTAATTTTCGATCTTGAAAATGGTATCAAGACCTAGTTTATTTATTCATTTTCATGATTGAAAATTAGACGGAAAATAATTTAACAATGAAATATATAACATTATAAAGCATAATATAATATTTTTATAATATAAAGTTATATGAGGGGTATTTTTGACCAAGTTGAGATGCATTTGGAGAAAAATGGGATGTGAATAGCCATACCCAATATCAAAATGCTGTTGAATAGGGGTACTTAAACATACATTTCCAGTAATTCCTCTCACACATACAACATCAAAGATCTATCTAAGAAAATAAACAAGCATTAATCATACATTACTCATGATTAGAACGAACCAAATAATAAAATTATAGTTCAAATACATGCGATCCCATGCAATTCAAGAAATAACAATAATAGGTTAAAAGAGTAAGAGGCACACCTTTCTCAATCGTGGTACATCAGTTCATCTGAACATTCAACTTGAAAGTTGTGACTTTCCATGTTCTTCAGCCGATTGTCCATCCAAAATACTTGAAGGTCTTCATTTCCAAGTTCCACTTGCTCGTCTAGTATTCTTTTAGCAGATTCAACAGCGGAAACACTGCAGTAGTTCAGATGAATAGATTGAAGTGTTGGTATTTCTCCAATTTCTGAGGGGACCTCCTTCAACTTATGTAAATTGTAAAGAACAAGGCGCTCAAGGCGTGGAAAGTGTGTGCTCTCAGTTTTCCAGAATTCCAGATTAGAACATGTATCAATTAGCAAGAATTTTAGGCTGCAGAATTGTATTTCAACTGTTTCCCACTCATGTTCTTGGAAGGAGCCCTGTATGAGGCTGAGCTTCTCAAGAAAAGGCAATGAGCCTATCTTATCCAAGATATGATCTTTTGAATGAAAGTAGCGAATAGTCAACTTCTTAAGTGATTGTGGGAAGGCATTATCCTGCAATAAACCAGGTAATGTTGGACGAAAAGAGCCATGAAACGATTCGAGTTTATGCAGACAATCAAGATTGCTGAAAAAATACTGCGAGACGTCCTCACAATTTATATAATTAGTTCTCAACTTCTTGATATTTGGGATTCTCTCAATAATCTGTGCACTACACTTGAAATTTCTTATTTCTGAGAGCGTGTGTAGATTTCGCAAGACAATGTTTTTCCCTTCCATTTGATCACCACTGGGAGGATCTTGGAGTTCAAGTGCGCGGATCTTCACACATCTAAGTTGAGGCATCATCCAAATTTCCGATGGTGCAATTATAATCCCCCAATGGTCCACAATAAGCGTATGTAGATTCCAAAAGCAGAAGATTGAGGAGGATAAATTAGAAATTCCTCCAGCTGTCACAGCCAAGTATCTCAAGTTCACTAGGTGAAACATGTTTTCTAGAGAATTGCTGCTTTGTCTTGAGAAAAAATTAACATCAATTCTTTTCCATATCCTCAACAATCGAAAATTTAGCGAAGGTGGAGACTTCCACCTCCAAGAAGAACGGACAAGTTGCATAGACTGCACAGCATCATGGAACTCCTTACCCGGTAAAAGGGGCATTTTCGGGAGAACAATGCGACGATGGACATTGAGACTGTGTTGCTTCATGACATTGTAAAACCTTTCTTTTTGAGCTTGTCTCAGGCAGAAATCCCTCAAGAGATCATGAATGTTGCAATATTTTATGTTTCCAGTAGAACCGAGTTCATCAACTAAAATGAGATTTCTACTGATAAGACCCTTGAGATACTCTTGTGCAACTTCTTCTGAGCTTTTCCCACTAATTGGTTTAAGAAACCCCTGGGCAACCCATAGCCCAATGAGCATGGAGACGCAAATTTTATGGTCTTCTGGAAAAACTCCCACAAAAAGAAAGCATGGCTTTAAATAAACTGGCAGCTGGTTATAGCTAACATTTAATATCTTTAACCAGCGTTCATTGTCCTCTAAATTCACAACTGAATTTAAGTTTTCTGCTATGTATTCCCAATATTCTCCGTCACATTTGGACTTCCCTAGAAGTCCTCCAATCACAGAAATCGACAAAGGGAGTCCATTACAACCTTTTGCAATCTTCTTTCCTATTTCCTCTAATTCGGGAGGGCAGCCTTCTTCCCCAAACACAACTTTGCAAAACAGATTCCAACTCTCATCCACGTCTAAGAATTTCATGTGAAGGCAATAAGAGTCAGCCAGTTGAGAAACTAAGTTCAACAAACGAGTTGTTATTATTATTCGACTACCATTTTCATTATCAGGGAAGAAAAGTTTTATCCCGTCCCAGGCCTCAATACTCCACATATCATCCATCACAATAAGATACCTCCTACCCGTTGAATGTTTGTGCAACAATTCTCCTAATTCATTTTCATCGTTACTTTCATTACTTGAATATCCCCTGCCCCCCTTTTTACCTTGCCTAAGCAAGAATTTCAGGTATACTAAACTCTTGAGAAATTGCAGTCCAAGCACAAACATCAAAATGTTGCTGAATAAGAGAATTTGAATAAACATTTTTAGCAAGCGTGGTCTTACCAATACCGGCCATTCCTTCAATTGAAATGATTTGAAGTTTAGTTTGGCGCCCCGTTAGCCTGTCCATCATTTCTTCGTCGAAACCTACCATGAAATTGTTATGTCCTGTGAAAGATGACCTAACTGAATCCTCCGCCCAAGGCGTTGATTTTCTGCACAGATGATCCGGGACAATCGCCTTCTCTGTTATTTGCATCGCCTCTTTGTTGATGAAATCCATCTCTTCTATCACTTTCTGTAGACCTCTATACAATTCAATGGTAGTGCTTTTTGGAGTTAGGTTTTCCTGAAGAATCCGATCTACTATATGAGATTCGATTATATCTTCAGCCGCATGAGCTGTATCGGCAATTCGACTCTCCAAGTCCAGGCCATCTGCTTCTTCAGTGTTGCGGCCATGGGAACTACCTTCGAGAAAATCCCGCAAGAGAGTAATGTTTTCAGTGAGAGATTCAACCTGGGATTCATCCAGAGAAATTGGGGGGCGAGGGTGATTGTGGAGCTGTTGTATAAGAGCTGCAAATTCAGGAAAAGACAGAGAAAAAAGGAAGACTCAAATTTAGATTTAAAATATTTGAGAAAATTGTAAAATTGGTCCCACTACTATTGGATCCTGACAATTTCCCATAACAATTAGTTTTCGTAATAGGTCCCATAACTTTTAAAATACAATATTTTGGTCCTAATTTATACACCTGGTACACGATGCACTCATCAACAGTTAAGACTGTTTATACTAAAAAGTGTGGGTTGATTATATTAAAAAATTACACACTGAATAAAAAATATTCAATGTAATCAACTCACATTTTTCAATATGAATAAACATTAATTGTTGAGTGAGTGCACCATACACAATATACATTAAGGCATATTCTTTAAAAAATTGCTGAATCTTTTTCACTGGAATTCATATGGCACTGAAATGTTTAGTATGTGTGGCATCATTCGGTCTAAGTGGCACAATAAAATAAACTTTGCTACTACCTTCGTTCCTAAAAAATAGTCTTGTTACTTTTATGTGGTTTAATGCGATATGTTGGAGAGTATTACAGAATTTTCTGAGGTCCATTTTTTTATAAAATGATTGTTTATAGAAGGGGTAGTTACCTATAGGTATACAATAACAAAGCTTATTGCCTATAGCCATCACTTACAAATTGAGTTTTCAAGCACTACAATGTAGTGTGGTGTAATTTCGTGAACAGTTTGCTGACATTTACACTGTTCACTAACACTTTATACTGTTCACTGACATTGATTTGAAAACTGCAACAACTTTATCGATTTTTTACACTACACAATTTTTAGTGTACTGTAGTGTAACTATATATACCATTTATATATTGAGTATACTACACCGTTATTTTTAATATACTACACCGCTATTCTTTATACTGTAGTTATATTTAATATAATATACTATAGTAATTTCTAATGTACTATAGTAATTTTCAATGTACGACAACACTGTGTTTTCAAGATGGAGTATACTATAACTGCTATTCTTTTTACTTTCAAAAAATGGAATATACTATAAGATTTCTATACTTCGATTCTCTATACTATATGATTTAATTTGGAAAGACCCTCAAACTAGGAACCCATCAAATTGAAGTTTAATGCAGTAACTCAGAAAATGTAACTGGGCTTGAATAAACAAATGAATTCACCACCAATTAAATGAATTCCTATCACCATCTTCAGAATGCTTTATTGTACATAGACAAATATTATATGAATAAGAATTAAATAAACCACACCTAAGAGCAGATATAGTCCAGAAATGAAGACAACATATTTCCCTTATAGTCATACAGGGTCGCAAAGTTTTGTGAATCATTATGACAGTTAATTGAAGCATAAATTTCCAACACCATAAAAACATCAAATTCACCATTGAATGTATCTAACATTAGAAAGTGATCTGAAACACTAAAAAAGTCAACTGCATCAGATCCGCGGTGAGATAGAATAGATCCGCCGCCACCCCATAAAAAACCTAGATTCGCCCAATAAAATCGCGGAGGCTGCCATTCATCCTCCGTTGCCCTAGATCCTTTGCCTCGATTGCGATGTCCACCATCAGAAATCCAGGAGAGGGTAGTTTCGTTGCCACAAAGCCCTAGATCGACGATGACGATGGTGGTGGCTTCTTCGATGATGGTGGCAGCGTCGCACATCCTCCATCGTCCTAGATCGCGAAGACGACGAGATGAGCTCTTTTTTGGCGGCGTCTGATTAGGCGTGAAATTGTCATGATTCGTCACTCGAAATACCCTAATTTTGGCCGATTTTGTCGAGTATTTGGAGTCAATTGAGCATTATTTCTCTACATTGATGAATTTGTCTCTTTGATGCTCGTAGGTGAATCGAGGGCGAAGAACGGAGTTCGTAGGACTTTGAATCGACTTAAACGGATGCCCGGAAGAGAAGATATCGAAGGAATACGATTTGTGTTAGTGTTGAAGAAGAAAAGTGCTAGTTGGAGGAATTTTGGGAGCATTCGAGCACTAGCGCTCGAGCGCCCCAAAACATACAGAAAAGTTTGAGCGCTCGAGCAGCTCGAGCTCCACCGCTCGAGCGCCCCAAAACATGCAGAGGATTTTCATCATTCGAGCAGCTCGAGCGCGAGCGCTCGAGCACTTGTGTCATTCGAGCTATATGCTCGAGCGCGACCGCTCGAGCAGGCCTGCTCGAGCGCCTTCAATTTTTGCGTTTTCAAAGGCATTTTTCGGCCCATGAGTTCACGATTCGGCCCGTTGCATATATATATTCGTCTCAAGCACGTTTTTGAAAAAAACCACACTTCACTTGATATTTTTAGACGTTTAGAGTTCGTTTTTTGAGAGGAAGGAGAGAAGCAAGCTTACATTTACGTTTTTGAGGTTTTCATTACGAATTCATATTACGATCTTACTTTTGAGTTTCTTTTCTTTATATTTTAGTTCTTGAACACGTTAAGACTTCTTTTCTTGAGTTAATTTCAGTTTATTCTTAATTTCGTTAAACCCTAGTTTATGTTTGATCTCTTCTTCGTATTAATTATCATGTTCATGTTCGTTACTTATTCAATTGCTATTATTTACGTAAAACCTATGTCTAGCTAAAACCCTTGCATGTTTGGGGTAGGATGAACTCGTAGAAGTAGGTTGTGGGTATGTAATTAGGATAACTTGTGACGTTAGGTTTTAATTCTCTTGATTAATGAATTCTTAAAATTAATCTTAACTTTACTTTTGAATTTCGTTCGAAAAGTGTTAGAGAGAGGACGACCGTATCACTCTTTAACAACGAGTAGACTTAACTAGAGGGTTTAGGAAGGGTTAATTCATCTACCAGTTTAGCGAAGGAGGATGACCGCATCACCTTAGTTAAATTAGGGTCTCATTAATTAAGCACAATCTATTAACTTATTAGTGGATTAGTGAAGTCGAGTGTTAGGGTAAAGTATTAGGGTTTAGAATCTTGAGCTTTCACCTTGCATTCTTTTACTTAGGTTATTTCTTGCGCATCACAGTTATTTTGATTATGTACCCGCTCCATTAGTATACGTAGGGATTCCTATCCTAGGCATCACCATCTCTCATTTGAAAACAACCCTTAGTTAATTCGTTTCGTTCGTTCGTTCTTTAGTTTAATTAGTTTATTTAGTTTATTTTAGCTTAAAATTAATCTTTCAAAAAACCAAAAAAACATTACACTCATATTAGCTACGACGCGTAGATTTTCAGGGACCTATTTGCATACACACTTTCCCTTGGGTTCGATAATACTTGGTCATTATACTTACTCATACTACAGTGAACCCGTACTCTTGCGGGGAAGCTACTAGTAGAAGCTAGTATATTCGCATCAAGTCAATGGCGCCGTTACCGGGGATGGCGTTGTATGCTTTTTGAATAGGACTTGTCGATAGCTTAGTAGTTAGTAGTGGGTGCTTTATTTTCTGTTTTTATTTTTATTTTTATTCGTTCGGCAGTTGCGTTTTGATCCTTCTGCTAGTGTGTCAGGTATATGAAAACACGCTCACAAGGCAATACGAGCGAAGAGAGAATACCGTTGGACCCTAAGACGATAGCTAGAAGGAACCGAGCCTTCTTAAGAAGGATGAACACTGCCAGAGGAGGGAAAGAGCCGATGGACATCACTAATGAGTTGGATGATGTCGAGAATGAGTTCAATCAGGCATTGAACCGGGTTGACGGCACTGATGGCAATACCAGTAAGAATCAAGATCCGTTAGGAGAAAGCCAGAGCCAAAACCCGGGTACTCAGAACCAAAATAGCCCAGCTCAGAACATTGTCCAACATCTTCAGAACAACCCTGCTTACCCACATCCTCACTTACCACAAAACAACTTACCTTACCCACCTTACCCATACCCACCATATCCGTATCCACCATACCCGTATCCTCCACCTCCAGTTTTCAATCAACCACCTGTTTACCAACCACCACCCCAACAAGTACCCGTACCAGCTGCCAATCCTCAACACTTTCCTCAGAACGCAGACCAAAATATGGCCATTAGATGGAGGTTTGCAGCGCAGCCACAACGGTACTATGATGGAGTGGCATTGCCTCCTGTTGAGGCAAATAACTTCTCGATTTCCCCGGAAATTTTAAAGTTTCTTACCGAGAATCAGTTCAAGGGGGTGATCGGGAAAAAGAATCCTCATACTCATCTGAGGAGCTTTCTAATGATAGCATCTACTTTCCATTACAATGGCATGTCTGAAGATGCCAAGAGGCTTAGGCTGTTCCCATTCTCATTGACGGGAATAGCAAAAGAGTGGTACGATAATACGTTTCCACGGGAAGGTATTACCACTTGGGCCGAGCTCGAGCGTCTGTTCCTCGAGCGATTCTACCCTCCATCGAGAACGATCAAAGCAAGAATTGAGATCTCTTCCTTTCGCCAGAAGTCAGGAGATGATTTACGCCATATTAGTAAATAAGCATATTAGTAAATAAGCATAGATTATGGAACACTATATTGGAAGCGGAGAATAAAAAGTGAGCCAAAGTTTAGATATGATAACCTTTAAGACTTAAGTTTACATTCTAATACTTGATCTTTTTGTTCATTTAGACCGGCCCAGGCGCCCAGCCTATGATTCATCAGCACCTACATCTAGAAATGCATTGATATATTGTGGAGCTGAGATCATGTCTCTTTAGTGGGATTGCAAATCTGATCGTTTGGTACGTTGCTGAGTGTAATTCTTAGATTGTATTTTAGAAATGATTTTTTTTTTTTTTTTATTTGTTGCAATCTTCTTAATACTTTCTCAGCAATGAAAACTGGGCATTTGATGTTTACTTTTATTGACAATTTGACTAAAGCTACTGATAGGCACTTATGATGGAGGCATTAAAGCATGGAATGTAGATTCTAAGAGAGTTGTTTGTGATCTAAACACAACTCAAGCATACCCCAGGTGTCGCCATTGTCTTTTGTCCATTCATCTTTTCCCCTGCTGTCAGTACCTTTCTCCCTGTTGTTTTCCTCCTGGTCTCGAGTTTTATTTACAGGAAAAGAAGTTTATATCCAAGTCTCACTTTCTTTGTTATTTCCAATTTTTCTGTCATTCAGCATTTTGGACCTGAAATACAGCCCTGTGGAGCCTATTATTTTTCCAGCAGCGGCATCGGGGAGGTAATGTTGTAATTACTATATTTGTTTGAATCTTTTCCACTTTCATCCACAGTCATACAATCCTTTTCCAGGCATAATGATTTTTTTTTATTATGGTATGCTTGGTGAAACAGAATCAGGACAAAATAATGTTGATGTTATTCTAGTTGAACCAAGCTAATCACCTAGTTTGTCAAATTAACTTGACGAAATAGTGCTTTATGTCTTTTGAAGTTACGAATCTGTGATGTCCCCCATATTTTGATTTTTTTGGCTCCTATCTCACTCTCTCTCTTTCCATCGCCCCCCACCCCACCCACTTTCATACAATTTTATAACCTATATATGTATTTGTATGTGCCTTTACTTTTATAGGAAGGATCGTTCATGATATAGTTAATTTTGCAAGTAGTCATTCCCATCTGCATTATTACATTCTAATACCTGATCTTTTTGTTCATTTAGACAGGCCCAACCTTTAAAAAGTTGTCCTGAAAGGCAGTTACTCACTAAACAAAACTGTTGAATAAGATATTTAGTGGCAGAGTAATGTTTCTGTGTTGTAGCTCTATTCTGTTGTCAATTAGTCATATCTCTAATTGGCACAGAGCATTAATTGGCACTTGTAGTGTCAGCAACTGAGTTTGGCTTAGAACTGGCACTTCACAAGGATCTGCAAGTGATGAGTGAAATGCTTACTCTCATAATTAACATTCTTTAATTTTTTTGCAGTCATTGATCTAGCTATACATTTTCCTGTTTCAGATCTATCCTCTGAAAGATCAGAAGATCAGAACCATTGTACGGATTCCAAACGTGCAAGTATCACTAATTTGAGAAAAAATTATTGTATAAATGAAGTGCAAAATTAGGTTGACATGTGATTTCTATTTCGTAAATCAAGAACACAGAGTCAAATATCCCTTGGAGTTTCGTGCTGGCAGATGTGGTCAAAATTGGTGAGACCATTTTATAAGTATGAATCTTATATGTCATTCTATGCTTTTGATAATTTGAGAATTGACATGCTTGCAAATTATTCAAGGTCCTATAGTTGTCAATGAAGCAAACAACTGTCACCTGTCAACTCATCTCTCGGTTGAAGGTTAGTTACAATTTTGGTAGCATCACCGTTGTATGTGCTCATTAACCTTCTGCAAAGTTATTAACCATCATTTTTCTAGTGAAATCGATAACCTAAATATCTGATCTTAGCTCTGCATATATGGTATGTTGAGGCACATCTCATTAAATATGAGTTTAAATAGTTGTGGAATTATGGGAGTGTGCGTACTGTCTTTTCCGGACCCCATCTCAAGTTTATGCAACTGAGTATGCCTTTATTCAATTGCAATGAGAGATATTGACTTTTATAAAGTGTAAATGATAATATTCGATGTTAGATTTGATTATTTCCTGATATATTAAGTTCCTTTGCCAGAGGCCCAGATTATACAAATGACCAAGAAGAAATTGTCAACTAGAAAGTAAGTCTCTAGATTTATATTGTTTTAATTTTTTGGTATATTCCAAATTTTAGGTATTTGATTGAATTGAAATATTAACGGAAGGAAGAGTATGCTAACAGAATCAAGAGCTAATAAGGAAAAGAAGGCAAAAGAAGTAGACCATGAATGCTTTTGAATTGTAATTTAGACTGTTTTATAACATATTTTTGTCCTTATAATTAGATTTACTACTATTTTTGGTATGGTTTATTAATTAACTTTTTTGTAAAATTTGTTGTTGGAAGATATACAACTTTTCATTTTATATTAGCTTATTTAATTATATTGTGACAACAATTGCAAAAATTAATAATTATAATAATATGTATATATAATGAGAGATAAATGGTTGTATTAGTGACATGATTTTTCTATTGCTAAAGTTCTTTTAGTGAGGGTAAGTATTTATATTAGTGACAGATTTTCCATCACTAAAGATTTTTAGTGACAGTAAATATTTGTATTAATGACATAATTTTCCATCATTAAAGTTTTTTAGTGGGGGTAAATTTACTCTTATTAAATACTTATTAGTGATGGGACTATATTCCGTCACTATTGACTTTTAACTAAAGAAACAGAAATTATAGGCCATGACAGGAGTTTTCCTGTCACTAAAAGTCTTTAATGAGGGTATTTTGGCTTTTAGCTACAGTTTTTACCGTCACTAAAACCAGTTTTTCTTGTAGTGAATGTAGAGAGAGGAGAGAGAGAGATGTGCAACTTTTTATGTGGAGATGAGAGAGAATTGAGTGTGTCAATTGTCAAATATGTGGATGAGAGGAGAGAAACTGTCGATTTAAATTAAAGGATGTGAGAGAAGGTATGAGAGAGAGGGAGGGAGTGTCAGTCAAAGTACAGGGGTATTTTTGGAATGCTGCAACATTTTATGTAGTGAGATGAAAGTAGAATGTACCTATTGTAAACTCAATTTGGAATTGATAGTGGAAAGGAATAAGGATTGATATTGTGTAGTAGGGGGCAATTAATCCTTTATAGAAATTATGTGAAATAATATTTCTATTAACGATCATTTTATTAAAAAATAAACTTCAGAAAATTTCGTAATTGTTAAGTAATTAGGGATAGAGTGAGTATTTTTTTTTAAATTTTATTTATTTTTTAGGGTTAATTGCAAATAAAATCACAACCTTTTCGCAAATTGCAATTTAATCTAAACTTTTGAATCTTTGCAAACAAAACTCCAATTTAATATTTGGTTGCAATTTGAACCAACAACCAATTTTTTCACGGTCCGAAAATTATGTTTCACCTACCTGATAATGAATAAGTAATCGTATTAATATGTTTATATTGGTTTGAATGACGACACATAATTAATCATGACGTTTGAACATATTGAAATTGGTCTTTTAGTTGGAATTGCTAACAAATTATAAATTGAGGTTTTGTTTGCAACGATTCAAAAGTTTAGATTAAATTGCAATTTTCGAAAAGGTTGTGATTTTATTTGCAATTAACCCTATTTTTTATGGGCTAAATGATGTCAAGTAATTTACATTCTGGTGACATATGGATTTCGGCAAAAAAATCCGACAGTTTTATTATATTATGATAAAAAAAATGCTATATTTTAAAAATTATGGGGTCTAATTACAAAACGATTATTGTTGCGGGTAAAATTGTCAGACGCAATATAAGTCTAATTTTACAATTTTCTCTAAATATTTAAATAAAAAAGGAAGTAAAACTAAAGGGCTGTTGTAGTATCGATCAAGAAGGGGATCTCGCGGAGAGCCGTAATTCCCAAATCGCAATCGAAGTTTACAGTCTGTGGAACTCTTCCGGCAAGCCATCGCGGCCATCGCCGCCGTACATACGTCACTAAGGCCGTAATTGTAGTATCAATTGTTCTCTCACTTCTGTAATTTTACCCCTCTTCCAGGTATTCATTGACTTTTTTTTTCTCACTACGGTTGTCTGATATTGTTGGTCTATTTCATTTCCTAAAGTGAATGACTCACAAAGTTCTGCTCAATTTTTATAATCGGTTTTAAGTTTTATATTTTTCCTTGCTATGTTTCTCTGATTCCTGTTGCTGGTAAGTTCATCATTTTTATTTTTGCAACTTCAACACTCCATCATTGAGTACTGTCATATTAATCAAATCTGTTTGTGAGTATGTGTGTTTCGTTTTTTCTTTTTTTCCTTGAAGGCAAAAAATGTTTGGTGGCCGACTCCGATCATTTCATCGTATTATACTAGTAATCATAAAGAATGCTCATTATACGCAGTTTTATCAACTATCAGCTTCGATCATTATAAGAGTGCATTTTTCTGAAGCATTAAGAATCTGAGTTACTTCTCTCATATTTAGTTTTTAGGCTGATCACTGACAAACATGTGTATTATTATTTTTTTTTTTATTAAACCCAAAGTGTATATTCATACTGCACTTATTATGTGTGCTTTTTTATGCACAATAATTTTCTTACTTCTCAATAATGTTAGTTTGTCCCCCTTCAGATCAAATCAAAGATAAAAAGTTCTGATTACTGATATAAGAGGGATGGTGCTAGTACTAGCATTGGGTGATTTACATATTCCACATAGGGCTCCGGATTTGCCAGCAAAGTTCAAGTCCATGCTTGTTCCCGGAAAGATCCAGCATGTCATTTGCACTGGCAACTTATGTATTAAAGTGAGTATACTTAGTCTGATAAATATTTCTTTTGGAAGGATTATGTGCTGGGAAATCTCCATATGTGTATATAGTCTGGAAATTGGCTTCTAGTGATTTATGACTTTTTCCTAAATCTTGAGTGTTTCTGGGCATGAAACAGTTAGGTTGATGTTTAGGGTTCCCTATAAGGATGTATTACTATTGGAGAGCATGAAGAATGGGAAACTTAAAGAAACTGACTTGATAGATCTAGCTAACAAATTTTGGTGGAATAACTTTCTGGTTATATATAGTGAAAGGGTTATCCATGGGATAACATCAGTTTTTTAAATTTGATCGAGCAGTTGTAATTTTGTTCTTCTTCTCTGCCTTGTCATGAAAATCGTGTTCCTAATCTCATGATTTGGACTTCTATATATTGAACAAATGCATTGGTTTCCATGATCTCAGTTGGCTTATTGTATGTTATGCGTGAGATACGACTTTAGCCATTATTTGGATTAATTGATGCTGGAAATATTTATATCTCATTCTTTTCAAGTGAATGAGAATCTTTTCGATGAACCCGACAAGAAAATTTTGAACTGTACTAAGTGGATTGCTCAAGTGCTTAACCTTGTCTCCTACATTGGCTGGTAATGAGTTTCAAAGTTCTGACTGGCTGACTGCTAATGCGGCTTTAACATATAATTTACTGCCTGGCTAGCTGTACATGTATGATTAACTCTGCTGCATATGTTAATATTAGTAGCTTTAGTTGATCAGCCCTAATTTAAAATATGACAATTTGTTGGTTAGAATAATTTAATACTTTGCCCCTTCAACCCAAAAAGTAAGAAAGGCATTCAGTGTGTAAAGAACGAGTTATATCATGTGACCAGAGTTCACATTAGACGGAACATCACGAGTGCTAAGTAGAGTATGTTCCTTTTTTGTGTTACACAGTGTGAGTCAACCCCCCAACACCTGTATCGACCTAGAAAATAACCAGTAATTTTGTAACGTCATCTTTATCTTACTATATATGCAGGAGGTTCATGACTACTTGAAAACTGTTTGTCCAGACTTGCACATAACTCGAGGTGAATATGATGAGGACCCACGTTATCCAGATACCAAAACACTAACAATTGGTCAGTTTAAGCTCGGTGTGTGCCATGGTCATCAGGTACATGTTCTTTTTTTTCCTTCTAGCAAAGAATGCTAGCGTGTTTGAATTTGTTTGCTGTGTTGTGACCGGACAAACATAATTCCTCATCTTCGACTGATTGCCCCCAAGTAAAGGAACATTTAGTCAAGCTATCAAATAGAGTAGCAACTGTAGAGCAGAAAACAATTAGCTGGAGCAATTTTGGGGGGGCTTGGTTCATAATTCTTAAATGAGAATAGTAATGAAAATGAATATAGAGTAATTGTGGTGTTTAAGGAGAATAGCTAATGATCAACTCACATTTATTAGTCAATCGTCACCCCATTTCAATTTACTGCCCCCTCTATAAACATCTTTCCTCGATCATTTCACCATTCCTCAACCAACAATAGTTTTTTGTCTAGTCTTATTCCAAAATTAGAGAAATAGGCAAACGATGTAACCATCATTTTCATTTTAATTCACTATTTGATGATTCTTACCATTGCCATTGAAGAATTTGAACCAAGAGCTCCCTGAATAATTGTTGTAGATCAGTAGTAATGGTCATTCTATTTTTTGTGAAGGTTATTCCATGGGGGGATCTGGACTCACTTGCCATGCTCCAGAGGCAGCTGGATGTAGACATTCTGGTCACGGGCCATACACACCAGTTTACAGCTTACAAGCATGAGGCAGGAGTGGTTATAAACCCAGGGTCTGCTACGGGTGCCTTCAGCAGCATCACTTATGATGTCAACCCAAGTTTTGTTCTCATGGACATTGATGGTCTTCGAGTTGTGGTCTATGTTTACGAACTCATTGATGGAGAGGTTAAGGTTGATAAGATTGACTTTAAGAAGACAACAACTTCCACAACTTGAAGCACTCAGAGGAAAAGACGACACTCTCCTGTATGCATGTTTTCACCTAAGAACACAAGTGATGATCAGTTGGATTTGGGAATTTCTCTACATTTGATCTTTTTCCTTTTTGTAATTTTGGTTGCAGTTATCCAAAATATTTTACAAAGATTGGTATTAGGGGATGCTTGTTTGATTGATGATTGGTCATTTAGTCTAATGAAATATGTGTCATTTTCACCAAAGGTCCAAAAGTAAATACAACCGAAAATAATAATTGTTCACTCAATTCTATTGCTTCATTTGGTTGTGGGACATGAAGGGGTGGGATTTGTGTTGAGAGATCATTTGTTGGCTGCCGAGTTGGAGGCGCTTGAGAGCACATTGACGTGGGGTACGAGAATATTTGAGTCTTCTCTGATTCTATGTTGGCCATGAACACTTTGACTCTATTGGAGTGGTGGTTCAAGATCAAGAGTTCGTAAGCTTCTATAGTTCCCCGTTTTCGTGGAGTCACGAGAGCTAACGAAAGCTTGGCTCATTTTCCTTCTTTTTTTTCCAACCTTCCTCTTCTGGGTTGAGGTTGGGTTTCCTATATGGATATATGACCTTGCCTTGTCTGATGTAGCTTCCTTGCATCATTCATCTTTACTTTCAAAAATAAAATAAAATTTCTATTGCTTCATTTGATCAGACATGAAATAAACTACTTTTAACTTCAAACGTTACTTTTCTTCTTCATTTGTGTCATTATTATTGTATACTAGATGAGTGTCCTGCGTATTATGCGGGATTTTTGTAAATTTTTTATTATACATTATAACGCGTTATATATACAATAACATTATAAATTTATTCACAGTAAAATAATATAATTATATTATATAATAAATATATTCAAAATATTATCAATGTTAAACACAGTTAAGTCAAGAAATTATTACATATATGTTCAAAATTAGTGTACTAATTAGTGTTTAGTTCAAAATCTTTTATAAAATGCATTGTAGTTCAAAATATGGGGCCCACTAATAAAATAATCAGCCCTTTCCAATTCCCCAAAACCCTCCCCCCACACACAACAAAACTCACGCATCATCTTCTCTCTCCCATTATTTCTTTTTCCTCTCTCTCTCCTCTCTCTGCTAATAATTATCCCCCTTCTTCCTCCACAAATAATTCACCGCCCACCGCCACCACCACCACGCCATCCACCGCCACCAAGATCTCCACCAAGCGGCACCGTCCACCGCCTCGTGAGACTCCATCTCCACAAGCCTACCACTGCCTTCTTCCAGACCGCCTCGCGAGACTCCACCTCCACAAGCCCACCGCTGCCTTCTTCCAGATCCGTCGTCGTCGTCCTCCATGGGCGACATCAAATCCGCCACCACCGAGCCCAAACCCGCCATCAAATCTGGGCAGTGGCGATTCGATGGCTGTGGTGGTGGATCTGGGCTCGTCCACGGCCCAAATCCACCGTCCAATCTCGTTGCCGACAATGGATATGTAAGTTTTTGGGTTTTTCTTTGCTTAATTTTTTTTTTTAAATTCGATCTGTGTTTGGTAACTTTGCCGATCTATTTTACGGTTTTGCGCGTGTGTGCATATTCTCGGTGTGATTGTGATTCTGGATATGATTCCTAATAAAATTCCTCTATTTAATGTGTGTATCTATATGTGTGGCCATGTGGGTGTGTATTTTAATATTTAAAGATGAACCTGAGTTGTTTGTATGCATAAATTATATGATCTGAGTACTATTTTTTCTGCAGGTATCTATTTAATAATGATTTTCTTGAAAAAAAAATTGTGTGTGTATAGGGGTCTAATTGGAGGAAGATTTGAGGATGAAGATTTGAGTAAGATGAAGATTTGGGGATGAAGAAGGAACTGTGCATTTTTTTCTTTTTTTTGCACCTTAGCAATAAACATGTAATTTTAGCTATAACTATGTAATTTTAGTTGTAAATGTGTGGATATTTATATTTTAAGTACGTAATTTAGAAGTTGTAAATAGTAATATTATATGCTAATCAATTATTTTTATGAATTTTGTTATGTGCATTTTTTTAAAATATTTGCACTATGTTTTGAATGTGTAAAATAAAAAATCATTTTGAATAAGTAATTACTATATATTGAAAATTTATTAAATAAAAATTGTTGAAAGAGTGTTATATAAAATTGTACAAATATTAAAAACAAAATAAAATTTGAAAATTGTTTGAAAAATGCATTAAAATTGTTTGTGCATATTAAAATAAAATTTGCACACGTCTAGATGGGACATAATAAAGCAAACAGGGGGTGAGGTCCGTGAGGATAGCTGAAAAACAACAGAGGGTGGACAAAAGAGGAATTATAGGCTGTCAGTTTAAAAAAATATAGGTTTTGAACCAATTTGTATTTTTGAAATAAAATAGAACTAAAGGCTAATATTGGCTCCCCTTTTGAACCTATATGTAAGGCTCCCTTAAGTCAATATAACGACCTATTAAATTCGATTTGAGATTAAAAATATTCAAATAATTAAAAAAATTGGTGCACTGTGTTTTCAAGAAAATAAAAATTTGTCAATTAAATATTAATTTTTTTAATTATTCTATTTTTAAATAAAAAAAATTCAATCAATCATTTAATAAATAAAAAAATCAAAATTATTTAATATGTTTAATTCCATTTTTAATTTATTTTAACAAATTGAAATTTTCTAAATTGAAAACCCTTAAATATAGTGAGACCATAACAATAAGTTAATTAAATATTAATATTTCATATAATTAGAGTTTTAAATTTAATTGATCAATTCAATTTAATATATTTTTATAGACTCAAGTTATATATAAATAGATATTCCAACTTTATGAATGTTCATGGTTTAGCTTAACTGGTTAAAATCATAAATTGTACTCATGTGATCCTAGGTTCGAATCCATGTATATGCATATATTTTTTTAATTAGACTCTTTATTATATAATGACACATAAGCATATGCCACGTAAGCAGAATCAACCACAAGACGACACATAAGCAAACTCAACCACATACCGACACATAAGCAAGACCAACTCCCTATTAGTATTATAGAGGATGCTTGTAAATTTGGAAATGGTTCTGGGATGGGAATATGGGATGTGTTCTATTCTAATTATCCACATGCTTATGGAATTTAACTCCAATAATTTTTTAGCAAATGATGTAAAGTGAATGGTAATAATACTCTTTCCATCCTGTAATTATTTTCCACTATTGTTTTATTTAAACGTCTCACAAGTATTTTTGCACTACTAAAAAATAGGTAATTTTTTTTAAAAAGTCAATAAAATATTAATGTATTATTATTTTATTCAATTTCAAATTCACAATTTCTTTTCTAAAAAATATACTCCTCATTTATTACTATGAAAGAAATCCTGAACAGAGGGAGTAATATTTATGGTTTCAGCCCTCCATCTTAGTAAGCCCAAATTATTAATATTATTGTTATTATTATTATTATTATTATTATCTATTGAAGAGAAAAAAACTTTAAACTTGCATTAAAACCAAAGAGTTGCAGTTTTACCAATATAAGAAGTGTTTGCAAATTCAATTAACAATTTTTAGATTTTTTTTTAAGTTGTAAGGAGTAACAAATGGAAAAAAAAAATCATTCACCACTATTTTGTAAAATTTGCAAACACCATCGAAACTTACGTAGGACCATAGATGATAAATTCAGTACCGTGGTATAAAAATTGGACTTGATTAAATAAATGCGTAAACAAGGTACGGAAATTTACAACCATGAGGACGAGAACAAGTATATGAGTATCCTACTCGATTATCTAATTAAAATATAATGTATAATTATTTTTTATAAGCTTACTTTCTAATGTATAATATATATAGTGTTGTTTTTTATTTTAATGTATCCTTTCCTTTTGGAGGATGATGTTTAGATATGATTAAATTTGAAGTGATACGTAGTTTTTCTCTTATTTATTAAAAACAATTAGTGATATGCACCATTTTTAGAATATTGACACTCTTTTGTATGAGTAATTTAATAGGAGATGTCTAAGGAAACAAGTATAAATGTCCATTCACACTCAATTCAAATAAAATTGAACCAAAAAAAAAAAGTTATATCTGAAATATAAAATTTTATTTTCATAGCCATATAAATGGTTTCTTTCCAGTCCAAGGACAGTTTTCATTATTCACAATTTGAACAAATAGAATCGAGATGATCATCCACAAAAATTGGAGGCTCGACCTAATTATGAAAACTCTCAAAAGAACGAGAATTCCTTGCAAGAGCATGTGCCACTAAATTGACATTACATTTAACAAAATTAACATCATAAAATGGATTTCTCTAAGTAAACTCTAAATCACCTCAAAAGGAAGAAGGATTACTAGTGTTGGTTTTGACAACATCATGCACTCTCTTCAATTACCATGTTGTTGAACTCCAATTTTTTTTTTTACCCAATTTATCGCTTCTACCCTTCTTCTGCTTGAATCAAACCGAGTCTCCGTAAAAGTTCTACAATAAATTCTCCCTCATCATCTCGGATCACCGTACCAACATCATTAAAAAACCCGACATCGACATTAATTTTAACTGAAGTGCTTGGTTTGCGCCATTTTTTACAGCTCAAATTATGCTCAGTATGTTTAGCAGGGTGCATGCATTTTGTAACTCTAATAAAAAGGATATAGCATTTAAAAGTGATATTTTTTTTTTAAATTTATATACAACGTATTGAAAACTTAAAGTAGAAAAGCTATTAAGTTTAAAATTTTGGTAGAAAAATTATATAAAGAAAGAAAGAAGCCTGTAATTGGCAAAATAATTAATAAGATAACATAATTTGTATTCCCAGGCCCAGCCTTTAAGATATTTTCCCATCTATGTATTAACACTTAACATAAATTCATATGTGTAGTTATGTTAAATCTCTTGTGGTTTAGATGGAAGGAAAAAAATCATAATTCATATTGTCCGTATATATTGTAATTCTGTCTAAATTCGTGTGAATTGATAATTAATATTAGAAAATAATCACTCAATTATAGAAATAGAATTTTGGATGGGAAAATATTAAATTTTTATTTCGATAAATTTTGGATGCACAATTTTTTGCATAGATAGGTGTCTACATAATAATTCTAAATGTTCAGATGGGCCAGGCCTTTAATATTAACACATGCAAGGCCCATAAAAATGTCAACAAAGCCCAAGAAAATAAAGAGTATCAAAAATTGAAAAAAATAAAATAAAATACACTCCTTAAATCAAAACCCTAATTTAATCGGGCGACCGCCATTGCCGCGTTGTCTGCTCTCTCCTATAAAACCCCTTCTAAAACCCTATTTCTCTTCACGCCTCTTTTAAAATTTCCTCCACCAATAACACACTCCCGCTCCGTTTTCTACCTGCGAAATTCACAACGAGATGGAGTTTTGGGGTACGTTTCTAGTTCTTCAATTACTTCTTGGAAATCTATGTTGCTGCGTTCTGTATATATTTTTACGATAAATGTTGTCTATCCATGATTTCTTTTTATTGGAACCCTAATTTTTCGTCTAGAGATACTTCAGTCTTCTATTGGTTGATGAGCTCTCTTTCTTTGATATTTTTATTTGGTTTATTGCATGTTTTAAGTTTTGCCTAAAAGTTTTTCTCTCTTTACGGTACTTGAAGCCAGATTTGGAGTTTAATCTCGCCTCATATGTATTTAGGAGCTATGTTAATGGAAAATCTCTAGTGTGGAAATTGTTGTTGTGTTCCTGTTATCAGGGTTGGCTAGTAGACTATTTGTTACGACTTATGATTGATATCTTTTTTAATATAGTTCCTCTCTTGTTATTTAATATCGTAAAAATCGTCTGTAAATTAACTATGGTATGCTAATGGCGTAATATGTTTTGATTGAAATATATTTTTTCAATAGAGTTGGTAATAGTTGATTTCTTATAATTTGATTGTTCTTTTGGTGCATTACATTCAGGAATTGAAGTCAAGCCTGGGAAACCTCTTAAGGTTAATCCTGAAGCGGGAAAGCTGATCCATATCTCACAGGTTAAAGCAATTCTTTCAAATTTTAGCTTCCTTTTGATGTTTATCTTCGTTCCATCTTCATGACTGAAGATGCTAATTAATTTTTCTTTCTTTTCAGGCTTCACTAGGTGAGGTGAAGGATGCAAAAGCAGCCAAGAATGTACCTCTACGGTTGAAAATTGATGATAAAAGCTTCGTATTTGGGTACCTATCAGCTGAAGGCACAACCCAAATTATTGTTGATTTGGTATTTGAGAGGGAATTTGAACTATCCCATGATTTGAAAAATGGGAGCGTTTACTTTCTTGGATATACTGCTGATGAACCACTTTCAGGTATATAAATATAATCACTAGATGTTATTGCCTCGTAGAGATACACTCTGTATTTTTATTAATTGTACTGGTGTGAATCTCCAATGTTGTAGATGGTGAAGATTTTTCTGACTTTGATGAATCTGAGGATGAACTTGTCGATTTGAAAGAAAATGGTGAGGCTTTCGTCTCTCTCGGTGCCATTCATACTCTATGAATTATCTCAATGAATTAGAACTTTAGTTGTTGACTTTGTTACCTCCTTAGGTAATGCTAAGCCTAATGCTAGGGATGTAAAGGCTGCACAAAGCATTCTTCCTGCTGCTGGTAACGCTAAGGCTGAGGCAAAGAAAGATGGCCCGGCTGAGTCTGATGATGATGACGATGATGATGAAGATGCCAGTGAATCTGATTCTGATGGTGAAATGGCACTTGATGGATTACCTCAAGTAGATTCTAGTGATGAAGATGTATTCATTTATTCCCACTTCCTTACAATTTTCCTGGTTTATTTGCCTAATTATCTTTTGCTTGATTGTTTTTTTGGTTCTCCCTTTGGTAAACAAAATATTTAAGCGTGTGGATTCATTGACATAAGTTATTTTGTGGTTCTTTAGGAATCTTTGGATGATGATTCAAGTGATGAAGAAGAGTTGCCAAAGGTAGAGCAATCCAAGAAGAGACCTAATGCAGTTGAACAGAAAGCTCCTGCTTCCAAGAAAGCTAAATCTGCTGCTACACCTGGAAATTCAGGTTTGAATCTCATCCTTATTGTTTTAGGTTCTAAATCAGCTGTACATATAGAGTAGTCTATTAACTTCTAAGAATCATAATATTTATGGGAGAGTATAATACAAATTGAGTAAACACTGATGTACTTGAGCTATATTTATAATGTGTTGAATACTGATCTTTTTTGTAGGTAAAAAGGCCCAAACTCCTCCTATTCCATCAAAAGCTGCTGGAAACAAATCAAAGGAGCAAACACCAAAATCTGCTGGAAACAAATCGAAGGAGCAAACCCCAAAATCACGTAACAAGGGTAAGCACGGTGGCAAATGAAGTTGCATGAATAGCTGTTAAACTACGGTTTTGATTGGGTTTTCTCCCATGGAAAATATACTCAAGTCCTGAAGATCTTTACCCTTGACCATGGTGGATTTATAGTAGGGATCGGGGTTCACTGTCTTGGTTCTGTTTTGGAAAATCCACCTTTTTATTCTTTTTCATGGGTCCTCTCCATTTAATTTCCTGAGATTGTGTGTTTGAGTCCAAGTCTTTTTTGCCCAAATTAAGGTGAAAATATTATTGCTTTTTAATGGAATCTAATTAGTTTGTGTCAAATCATTGCTGTTATTATGAAGTGTATCTGTTTATGCGTATTTGCTTTGAAATCGTGGCCTTTGGCATGTTCTATAAAACCTGCGTTCATGCAAGAATTTTGCAGCTCATATCACAGTCGTTTTGTGCATTTTTGGATTCGATTTGAGATATTAATTTTTTTTACTTCGTTTCAAGATGCAAAATTAGGATTAAATTTGACATACTTACAATCATTGTACTTAATTAAAAACATTTGTTTGTTACCATCATGACTGATTCTTCATGTATGGACTATATTGTATTCAGTGATACAGAATTATTCGTCTCCAAACAATATAATGACTAATATTAATGTTAGATCTCATGAAAGCTAATTCCAATAATTCTGAACAACAGTATATTTCCAATGATATTGTGTATAGTCCTATGTTAGATAATAGTAATAACATCGAGTAGTAGATAATGTAGACATAGATTTCACATGAAGATTTACTAGTAGACATATCCAAGCTTCCTCAGATGTTTATAACACTCTATATTTTGTCCTATTAAAGATATATATTATGTGATTTTAACAATGCTATTTACATGGTGATTTGATGGAAGAGGTTTAAGCTTATAAGGTTTAAAACATGCTTCTAGGCAATGGTTTAAGAAACTCTTTGAATATTTAATTGAACTTTGTTATATTCAATCTAAAGCTGATAATTAATCGTGTCTGAAATTCAAATACTTTAAAGATTATTTACATGATAAATTTACAATTAAAGATCTTGTAAAACTAAAGTATATTTCGAGAATTGAAGTTGATAGAAGTTCAAAAGGATTGCAAACAATTATGTCAAAGGAAATACACATTAGACTTGTTAAATGATTGTGGTTATTTAGGTAATGGACCTTGCACCACACCTATGTAAGCAAAATTCTCTTTCAAAACTACAAATACTGATATATCATTGAAGGATTCTAATGCGTATAGAAGAATAGTAGGCAAACTATTATATCATACTAGACCAGATATATATATCATATACTCTCTCCGTCCCAAATTAGTTTTCACACTTTTTTTTTTGGTCTGTCCCATATCAGTTTTCACACCAAAAAATGGAAAGTTTTTTTTTTCAATTTATTTACCCATATGTCATTACTTTTCTTACACAATTAACACACATTCAATAATTAACTAACTAGTTAAATTAAATCAAGCTAATTAGACATAACAAAAATACATCCAGCCCGTATAAAATACACCCGGACCGTATAAAATACACCTGGACCATATAAAATACACTCGGACCGTATAAAATACGTATAAAAAAATACAGAGCCCAAAACTAATTACAGCCCACAATACACTCAGCCCAAAATACATATACTCTCAGCCCAAAATACATACACTCCCCATACATATACTCTCAGCCCACAATACACCTACAAATACCTCTAACCCTAGCTCTACCTCTCTCTTGCATCCGTCTCTCCCTCTCTCTCGAATCTTCTTCCATCGGTCACCCATCTCTCTCTCTCGAACCTTCTTGCAGCCGCCGCCTACCTCCGACCTTCCTTCTTCTCCGATCTCCCCCAGACCACTCTCTCTCTTGCTTCCCCCCCCCGCCCTCAGCACATACATATACACTCAGCCCATACACGCCGCATACCTCTGACCTTTCTTCTTCTCCAATTCCCTTCGATATGCTCAGTTTTAGGGATTTCAACTCGATTCCCTTTGATTTACTCAGTTTTTTAGGGATTTTGGCTCGAGTCCCTTTGATTTGCTTGGTTTTGAGGGGTTTTGACTCGATTCCCTTTGATTTCCATTTTCTTGAGGGGTTTCGACTAGATTACCTTCGATCTGCTCCATATTAAGGGTTTTCGACTCGATTCCCTTCGATTCGCTCCATATTGAGGGTTTTCGACTCAATTCCCTTCGATCTACTTAGTTTTGATGGAAAAATTTGATATTTATGACTTGCTCGGGGCTGTGGCTCCAGATTCTGAGGATGACGAGGTTGTTCCGAATTCTGAGGAAGAGGATATGGGGCCGGAGTCTGAGGAGTAGGCTGATGTTCCGGATTATAAGGATTCCGATTCAAGCTTTGTACCTGAGACCGAGCTCGAGGAGGCGACGGAGAAGAAAAAGGCGAAGAGGTTGTCAGAAATAGACTTGCAGACCTGTTGGTTTGAACTCGCATGTACCTGGTGTCCAACCATGCGTAGGTAACTATGATATTTTATCCCTCATTTAAGACTGATATTGGTTGGATTTCATGTTTATGGGCCATTTGATGTTTATCCAGCATGTGTATCCCCTATTATTAGCCTTTATATGCATGTTTATCCCCTGTTTGTGACTCTTATGCATGTTAAGCCCCTATTATTGGCCATTATTGTTGGAGTTATACGTGAAAGTATGCTTTTACTTTGTATAACTCGTGTATCAAACACTTATTTTATGAGAATAATTCTCTTATCGCATTTGCTTTAGTTATGATTGAATGTTGAATATCTATTGCAAACCGTTCAATATATGGTACTAGTTGCATTGTAGTTAATGTGGTGATACCCGATCACGGAAGACAACATTAACAGTTTCCTTGTAACTAAACGTACATTTTCACGACCTAGGTGGAATTGAACAATCCGCCGTGAAAGGTCGATGTGTAAGGCTCAGATTGGTCTGTCTTGACTAGGAGATTGCACTAGCACATTTAGTATGTGTTGAAGAGGACCTACAACGAGGATAAATTCTTCTGTTCTGAAATGTGAAGAATTAGACCTCAGTGGTTGTTGATTTCTTAATCTCCACCACTTAAATAGGACCGTGTGTGTTTGATGGTTACTGCTTTGATTCATGTTGGGTGAGAATCATTGTGACTTCAAACCTTGTGCTTTGGGCAGTAATATTAATCATACGACGATTGCTAAGATTTAATACGGAGAAACGCGTGCTAGTACGACTCGTGTGATTAGTCCCCTTGGTGGGCTCAGAAGTTTTATCGTACCAAATCTTGCAAGTGAAGGATCAGTTTCTTCGGTACGGATAATAATGTTGAGCTGTCTTTACTCCAAGGTGAAATATATTAATTAATTTAGAGCTATTAGAAGCTTAATTAATTAATGGACTTGATAATCTTAAACGCGGGAAATAATAACCGGGAGCCCATATTATCGTAATATGGATTAAGATGGATAATGCAATATTAATTTATTAGTGATAATAATTAATATTAATGGATTGAATTATATTGGGGCTCAATATTGAAATTCAGAAGTCCATTAGGAGGTCCAATCTTAATTCTCTTTAAAGGCCCCTCAAGTAGCCCATTAAGTAGCCCAATAATGATAAGGTGATTAAAATAAAAAGAAAATAATATGCTGATTTTTCTCCTAATTTTCGAAAATAAGGTGTCAAGAAAAGAGAAGATTTTGTTGATTTTCTTGGAAAGATATTATGGAAGATATGTATTCATGGAATACAAGAATATCTCATATATTCAAGAAGATCCAAATCTTGGGATCTTTAATTGAATTTTTTGAAAATTTCAAGCTTATTTAGGTGGGTGAGATTTTTGTGGAATATTTTATTTTGGAGAAAATAATATATGAGATATATTTAAGATTTCTTAGAGTCTAAGAAAAGATTTTTTCCAAAGCCCATATATCCTCAAATTTTCGGCCACCTCACTCTATAAATAGGGGATGATTATTTCATCCCCAAGAACATAATTCCATGTGTTGGAAAAAATCAAGAGCATAGATATTTTTCTTTTTCCTTAGTTATTTAAATTATTCGAAAGCATCTCCCACCGGTGATCGAATAAGGTGAAAGGGAAATACTTGAAAAGGTTTTTGGGTTGATAAAGCGCGTACGTGTTTGTCCCGTTTTATTCAAAGGCCAAGTTCTACAAGAGGTACGTAAGTCACATATTTTCTTGTTTATTCCGCCATAGATTATATGTGAATTAACTCAACATGCATGATGTTAAATTGGTTGTTGGAATTATTATTTGAAGTAATTAGGATTAATTCATGCTAGTAATAATTGTATTTAAATTCGTATTTAAATTTCATCCCGAATAGATTCCGGGCACCCCTATTTTCCCAACAATTATATGCATGTTTATCCCCTGTATATGATGAGTCATTTATGATATTGGTCGGATTTCATGTTTATGAGTCAATTTGTGGCTGAATGTTGTATTTATGGGTCATTTGAGGCTAGATTTCATGCTTATTACTTGTGGATGTTGCTCTTATGCATGTTTAACCCCTATTATTGTCCATTATATGCATGTGTATCCCATGTTTGTGGCTCTTATGCATGTTTAACCCCTGTTATTGGCCATTATATGCATGTTTATCCCATGTATATGATGTGTCCTTTCTGATATTGATTGGATTTCATGTTTATGGGTCAATTTGAGGTTGAATGTTGTATTTATGGGTCATTTGAGGCTGGATTTCATGCTTATCCCTTGTATGTGGTGATTTTTGTTCTGATATTGGTTGTATTTGATGTTTATTGGTCACTTGAGGTTGGATTGCATGTGTATCCCCTGTTATTGGCCTCTATATGCATGTGTATCCCCTGTTTGTGGCCTTTATATGCATGGTTATCCCCTGTATATGATTTTTTTTCTTTCTGATATTGGATGAATTTCATGTGTATGGGTCAATTTGAGGTTGAATGTCATGTGTATGGTTAATTTGAGGTTGGATTTATGTTTATCGCCTGTTACTGGACATTATGTGTCTTATTTGGGTTGAGTGTATTTTATATGGGCTGTATTGTGATCAATGCCACCATAGAAGTGAATTTTGAACATTTGCTTTATTTTGGAGGCTTGATTTGATATCCTATGATGAAATTTTTTTGAGGGAGAATTGATTTTCATAATCAATTCTTATATGATGGACTATCATAAGTGTTTTCCTTCTTTTAATAACAAAAAACTGAGTCTTTCATTACATGCAAAATAAACATGTTTTCTGCCCCTTCACTAAACATACCCTAAACTGAACTTTAATCCTAAAAATGCGCAAAATAAGCATGTTTACAGCCTAAGCACTACTTGCCCCAATGTTTATGTTGTAAACATGCTTCAACAACTAACAAAAATATTCTGCCCCTTCACTAAGCATACCCTAAGTGGAACAGTAGTGCTGAAAATGTGTTTTGTGCAACATCAATATGTCCAGCTTTTTGTAGATATTCTATGCATTATTTTACAAGTTTCACATCCACTTCTAGACTGTTTGGTAGTGCCCATTCTCTGATTAGAGCATCCTTTTGCATGTGAGGTATGTTGAAGTTGTTGTGTCCTTTGACCTTGAGTATTTCAGTCAAACATCCCTGTAAACTTAGGAAGACTTTGTTAAGTGTGCTAGGTGTAAGTTGTTCATATGATAAGATAACATTTGTCACCAAGTCATCCACATTGTATGATCTTGTGTCAACTTGTAAGGATTCAATAGCCCTAAACCAACCCAAATCATTGATGTTAGTGTCAGGTGAGTTGGGTGGCTGGCATACTAAAATAATATTAAAGCCATCTGAGCTTGCAGCTGCTCTAAACTCAGGGTCCAAGTTGCTTATATGAGGTCTTGTATTGTCTTGTAGTATTAATATATGTTTGCTTGCACCTGCTGGCCATTTTGTCTTGATTGCTGGAATAATCTGAAATAAAACACATAACTGTAATGTCACCAACTTGGAAATTCAAACTAAATGATGAATTAGTTCTGATAGTTGATGCATTAAAAGATGAATTTCCAGTTTAGGAGACTTACTTGATTGATTAGACACCCCTTGATCACCTATTTGGTGATTGAGTTTATTTGTTTTGTAACTAGTGTGCCCCTTGCTCTATTTCTAGAGTTTCTTTGGGCACCCACATGTCTTGTGAATGGGAAAATTTCAATTTTCCCATCAAAGGTGCATTGACCATCACTTGAGAATTGTGGTCTTGCAACTGTACTCATGAACATAACTTTTGGAATGTACCTTTTGCTTTTGCTTTTGCAAGCTCTATATGGATCTTCTTCTCCTGGAGCCTTGTAACATCCCACAACTGCCTTTTGCAAGAAAAACCACTTTTCATCTATATGAATAATGTTTTGCATGAGCTTGTACTTCAACTTGTTGTTGATAACTTCAGTTTCCAATTGATCCAAGCTATACTTGATCCTTTGATATTTGTTTGTGGCTGTAATTTCTGGATGGATGGCATTTGTATGAGGTAAGATTTCTTTCTTTTTCACCTACCTAGCCACTGTGCTTTTGCTAGTATCCATCTCTCTAGCCAACCTTCTTATAGTGGTTCTATTTTCAAATGAGATTTCCTTCATAACATCTAAATCAAGCTGTACTTTGCTTGTGATGTTATGAGGTAATCCTTGCTTTTTATTTGTAAACATGATAAGTCCTTCTTGTGTTCTCTGTTCTTTTGCAGCACTCCAGACATATTGCATTGTCCTTCTATGAACTACAAATGATGCAACAATCTCATCTAGCTTACCTCTTTGAATCTGACCATTTTTGTTGTTGGCAATAAGGATTTGAGCAATCAAATTCTTCTCTGATGGAGTTAGATCAGTGCTTCTTTTGTTTTTTCTAGCCATTAATGCTCTGTAACTTTTTGGAATTGAATGCTGTATTTATGACTAATTATGGCTGAATGTTGTATTTATAGTCTTTTATGAATTTAGGAGGGAAATTCCAATTAAAATTAGGTGGAAAGTGGTTTAATTTTTTTGGAAAAGTTGAAAGGGTTAATTGCAAAAAAAAAAAAAAAATACAACTATTTAGTCTTTATCAATTACAACATGAACTTTTAAAGTTTGCAATTCGATACATGATGTAAATTTTTGGAGATATGTACACTCACGTGGCAGCCGGAGCTGACACATAAAACGTGTCACACGCCACGTCAAATACCAAATCTGCGAAATTTTATTTTTTTAATATTTCAAAAAGTTCTTTTATAAAAAATATTGCTCAAACACGTTTAATAATTGATTATAAAATTTGGTGTTTTCTAGTTTATGTAGGAAAATATGTCTCACATCATACAAACTTGTACAGATACTATAAAATATTTTTTTTTACTATCTTTACTTTTATTAAACCGTGTTTGAACAATTTTTTATTAAAAAAATGTTTTGAATTTTTTTTTTAAATTTTCTAGATTTGACATTTGGTATAGCGTGTGACGTGTTTTCGGTAGCGGCTTGGCTACCACGTAGAGTTAGTATTGCCGAAAAATTTACATCATGTGTAGAGTATCCTCGAAAATTTACACCATGTATTGAATTGCAATAATAAATTAGTTCGTGTATCGAATTGCAAACTTTAAAAGTTCATGTTGTAATTGATAAAGACTAAAAAGTTTGTGATTTTTTTTGCAATTAACCCAAGTTGAAATGATGTTGTAATAGTTGAATTTAGGAGTATTTGAAATTTTAGGAGGGACATATGCAATCTTAGGAGGGAAACTAAATTCAGGATTCTTTTTAATTTTCTGCTTTTTTATTTTTCGTTTTTTTATTTTATTTTAAATTGTGTATTTTAAATGTAAATTTATTTAATTTTAAATTCATCCTCAGTATTTATACTTCTTGAATGTTTGATTAAGAAAAATTAATCTACCTTTAATAAAGGTAAAACCCCCATCAATGAAAAGTAAATTGAGGGCTACCCACTCCCCAAAAAGTCATTTTTTTTAATTTCCGTGCCCAGATCAGTATGAAAACTGATCTGAGACGGAGGGAGTACTATTCTAACACTTTCCCAATACATGAGCAATCCAATAGAAATGTTGTACACATTGTTACTTAGATATCTTAAATATAACCAAGGTTCAAGAATATGACAAACTCTCATATGCACCAAGTGTATGGTGCACCCACTCAACAATTGACCATGTTTATACTGAAAAATTTGTTCCAATTACACTGAAATGTTTACACTGAAAATCTTCAGCGTAAACTTTTCAGTGATTTTCAGTGTAAACTTTTCAATATAATTGAAATACACTTTTCAGTATAAACATGATCAACTGTTGAGTGAGTGTACCATACATCAAGTGCGCAAGAGAATTATTCCAAGAATATATATATCCCGTACAAAATGACTTTAAAGTGTAGGGGTTCACTGTTAATCAGTTTTATAAGTGAGATTAGTTGTTATAACTAATGTGACTATAAATAGGACATTAGTCACAATTGTATCCTTACATATTCATCTTATTCTCTCTAAGATGTAAACCCCCTCCTGCAAAATGAATCCGATGTGAAGCGTAAATAATCTCCTAAGTGCCTTCTAAAATTTATATTATTTGTATTTAAGTCCTTAAGTTATATCTAATTAGTTGTGGGATAGTTCAGGTGTACTACGTTGTGAAAATGTTTAGATAATTTAAAACTAGACACAGTTTTCCAGCCTTAAATAATAAGAGAGAAATATAGTCGATTAGTTGAGTATTCAACAAATTTATGCATTAATACAATTTTACCACACTTCCAATTCTAACACGATGCATTATATGTCATCCTCAATTCCTCATCATAATGAATTATGTCAAAACCCACACATACCCCAAAATCGATAAAAGGAATGCAGGATATATAATATTTATTATTAATTTAATTCTGGCTTCATTTCAAATTCTTCTAGATTCAAAGTCTTATATAATTTATCAATAAAAAAACCGTAGTTATATTAATTAAGCTATATATCTGCTCAATAACCATGAGGTAAGCAATCCTATGATCTATTTTATATACAAGTGTATGTGTGAGTGCATCTTTTGCCTAGATAATTGAACAAAAATTAAAAGGTTAACTTAGTTTAGTAATTCTTTCAATATATAATTTCATAATATTGTTTTTGCAAAACAATTATAAAGTGTTAGGTTCTTTGGTCAAATTTAAACAACTAACAATGCAAAAGCAGATAGTGATACTTCAAGGAGAAGATAATCACTTTTAGCAAATTTTATGCTCAATCTATTGCTTAAAAGGAGGAGGTAGATGATGCCTAGATTTAAGACATCACTTTCTTTAACCAAAAGTATCCCAATATTCATGATAAAGGCTAAATAATTAAACAATGGAACAATCTTTTAGCATTTTTGTCTCTTGGTTCATTCTTCGGTGAAGGTTAAGTTATTGTTAATGTCGCACTCCTTAAGATTTAGCACAATATATATCTTGATTGGTTGTGCGTCTTTTTTCGCCTTTCGTAGGGAAATCTAAGTGAATCTTTTTAAGGAATACATTTTTGAAAAATAAGGAGAAATATTGTGTGAGACGATTTCAGTAATGACATAAAATTTAATTTTGGTATTTGAATTATATTTTTCTTTAAAACATGATTGAGCTGAAGCTCCAAATATAAATTTATACATCATATAATATTGTGAATAGGATTCTCTTTCACATAAGAGATAGTTTCATACATTTAATTTTTTTTTTTTTACTAGTAATATTATGGTTGGTATGATATGACTTTAATTAGTGATTGGACTATTGTTTTTTTTTTTTTAAATAAATGACATTTGTAGTGTCTTTAATATTTTTTTTTATAAAGTTTATCTATATATGTTTTAAAACTGCATTATGGATCTAACTTATTTCATTATTGAACACATTTTTTAGAAAGGTAATCAATTACAATAGTTTCCTAACATAATCAATTACAATAGTTCCTTCGACCACCGGGTACGTGGCAACATCTTTTCATCTCGCTGTAGATCGGAACCGCAATCACCACAAGAGGGGGACCACCCGAACCCGCAACTCCGAACCACAACCGCACTGCAGCCGGAATCACAACCACCACAAGAGGGGAACAACCACCCCACCACAAGAGGGAAATAAATTCCCTCTCCGTGTCTCGAACCCAAGACCTCTGGGTCTTAGGTGGTGGCCTCAACCACTTGAGCTACCAACACTTGACCATTATTGAACACATTGGATAAGAGAGAACGTGCAATTTTAAATTATTAACAAACCAATAGGGATTATTTCAATTATAAAGATTTAAATGATTAATCATTGAGTTCATTATTGAATTTTATGAGAATGTAGTTAGTGTTCCTGGTAGGGTGTAGGGATGTGTCAATTGTCATTGACAAATTGTCTTCATTGGTGGAAAATAAAATAGTGCAAAAGATGAAGTACGAATAAAAGAGGAGGATATATTTAGCAAACACTTTTTTTTTTTTTTTTGGTCTTTTGACATATAGCATATTATAAGGAAATGATAATCTTTCATAGACATAAACATAGGTACGCACAAAAAATAAAATCGAAATAAATTTTCATATTATAACCGAACACATTTATTTACTATCTGTTTAAGGAGTCTTGGAACTTTCAAATAAAATTATACGGTCATAGTAATTTTTTTTTATCAACTCAATTTCACAACTCACAATACAGGTAATGGAACACAATTTGAAATATTCCACTATAAAATTGTAGAAATTTATTATAAACACGATGAATAAAAATTTGGAGTACTTGCGTGCAAGAATAGTTCGGAAAGTGTATAGGTTATGGAAAACAAAATTAAGATTAGGAGGTTTTAAAAGTTGGCAGGTAATAAATTAAAATAAGTGCAGTTCAGAGTTCTATTAAAACAACATAAAAAGATAAAAATGAAGAATATTAAAAAATTACCAGTATTAATTGTAAAATAAAAAAAAAAAATACGATTAGAGGAGGGAAACTCAAACTAAAACTTTATATGAGTTGAGATCTAAGACTTTAATTTGTGGATGCCACAAATTGTATTAACAAAGCAAATATAAAAACTTAAGTTCACAAATAATAATAAAATTTAATTATCTTTATTTTACTATTAGTACTTATACGCGAAATAATCATGGTAACTATGTGACCATAGTGAGCTTACTTCTATCAATACTTTTGGTCATTTATAAGTTCAGTAAATCAAACAAACTTGACTAATCCAAAAACCTCACCAAAATTAATCACTTTCTGAAAAAAAAAAATTACAATAACTTACTGAAATAAAGTGCAATGTCACACAACTAAAACCACTATAAGCTAATAAGAAAAATAAATTTAAAAAAAATAACATTATCTCTAACCCTAACATATATGATACTTATGCTCCTTCCAACCTTCTTCTTTCTCAACTCTATGACATGCTAATACCAAAACATGCATTCCTTCTTCCTATTCTTTTCTCCGCCATTTTTTGCTGGCATTGAGCAGGAAATTTCCAGGCGAATCGAAGCCCTTTCATTCTCCGTTTATACGAAAAACAAATAGTTTCAAATAATAGAGCAATCTTGTGTACAAATTTTGTGTAGGATACAAATACCAGAAAGTGAGTGGTAGAGATAGATGATCAAGAAATGCTCTTCATCTGCTTGCTAAGAGCTCGAAACTATCGTACCAACGTACCCAAATCCGACAATGGTGAATGTGATGGACTGAAGAAAGAGGTATATGAAGTAGTTGTTCTTTCCGTACAGGAAGTCATAGACTCCGCAGGTGAATAGAAACACCGCAAATCCCAGCTCGTGCAGGTTGATCCTAAAAAAGAAGTTAAGATTAGTCACATTGTAATAAAATCTGATGATTCATATGAGGAATCTTCTTGTATGATTACCTATCTCCAAGAATCTTGGACAGAGATTTTCTAAGTGGAATTGATTTGTTTGATTTGTTCTTGAGAGTATCTCCAAGTTTCTCAGTCACCACCCATTCATTGACTCGTTTAGCCTCGAAGAGACCGATGAATGTCGCCTTTGTTCTATGGAATGACATCACATTCTCGAATAGAACCCAATAGAACAACAGATGGAATGATCTGAAAAGGGCGCAATGATTGTAAGCTTAAGGTCTATATTTTCAAATTGTTAATTTCTTGAAAATTTCAGAGAGACGTAAAGAGAAATTGAATGCGCACCTTGGAGTTCCGACAGAGTTGAGCATGGTTATAATGCAGGGGATATAGATTGCACCCCATTTAGGAACATCTACCTCTGGAACAAGAATTGTCAACGGGATGACCACGCAATAAAAGAAGAAAGTGAACATGTGGGCGATGAGCTTTCGGACAAAGAAGAAGCTGTAGATCACATAAAACTTCTTGTACAGAGTAACTTTCTGCAAAACACAAATTAAACTAGATTAAATTTCCAAACAAAATCCTTTATTTTAAACATTCTTAAACTAATAGCTAAACTAACCTTGTTAGTAGCAATATCCATAACCATTTTCCGGAACAGATTGGCCGGGCCACAAGACCACCTATGTTGCTGGAATCGGAAGGCCTTGAATGTACTCGGAAGCTCACTCTTGACCTAATGAACACACGAATATTGTTACGAAAATTTAACAAAAAAAGGTGAAAGAAAAATGAAAAATAAAATAGATAGTACCTGAAGGTCTCCTAAGTAGAGAAATTTCCAGCCTTTGAGACCAGCTCTAACAGCAAGATCCATGTCTTCCACTGTGGTCCTGTCTTTCCACCCTCCGGCCTCGTTTATCGCCTTGATTCTCCATATTCCCCCAGTTCCTGAGGAATGGTTACTTTGTTACGGCTAGTTTTCATGCATGATGAGTTACCATGAAAAAAGGATGATCATTATCAAATGGACACCACAATCTCACTAGTCACTAGGGCCTAATGATGAATATATATTCAAGCATGTTCCTTTGTGCCAAAGCAATAAACAGTAAAGACCATAAAATGAGAGCATCATTAGTTATCATTTCAATTCCCATTTTGATTAAATCAATTCAGAAAGAATATACTCTTTTAATGCCTCGTTTTTGCACAAAAAAGGAAAGAGAATTTTCATGGCCTCAATTGTAATTATGGGTTAAGGGTTGATGATGGAATGTTACCATTGAAGCCAAAAAAGGCATGAGTAGCTGATCCAACTTCTTGCTCAACTGTAAAATGGTAGTCCAATGACATCTCTTGCATTCTTGTCAAGAAACATTCATTTGAATTCACTGCAAAAATTAAGCAATAATTTATCATCACACATACTATAATTCAATCTTTTATTTCATTATCATTTCTAGTTCTAATTATGTTATTAAAAAAAAAAATTCTAATATAACATGTGTACTTGAATAAAATACAGGAGATAGATAGGGGTCGAATAATATTTAGACAACACATATATAAAATAAAAATCAGTAGAAGCCGCTATTATTTTCTGACACCACGTGAGAGTACAGCTTACAGTTGCCAAGTCAGACATAGACAACCTGTACTTGCCACGTAGACTTGTTCACTCAACTAAAATTGTCGGTGCCCCTAAATTGACACTATTGGAAACTAAACTAAGAGAGTCAAACAAAAGATTAGCAAAGTGCGGCTCCACCACCAATGGAAAAATCTGTGGCAGCATAACTCCACGTGTTCTATCTAGTTAAATTACAACTCTGCCCTCCTCTGCTCTGGAATATTTTTTCGAGGGACAGTGCGCTAGAAGTTTGACCTTTTATTAGCAGTTTGTCGGCCTAATGTGCAAGGACCAACTTGCCCTTGTATCAAGCAATCGAAAAGGTAAATTTCAGGATAATATAGACACTTTACGCTAGAAGAAGCCTAGGGAAAACCAAAGATAAGAATTATTTAATTAATGATTCCTCAAAAATAGAGACTGTATTATACTGTCATAAACCATAACGTGTACCCCAAATTTTATACCAATTCTGCAGCACTAATTTGAACAATTATAACAAAATTTAATAGAATGAGAAATTAATAGTTTTTGACTGTGGAATGCTATTGGTCGCGCGAGAGTTCATGTATCTAGTTACCCCATCTACCTCTTTTTTTTTTTAAGGGTCTCATTTTATTAAAGACAATATCCTTTTTATTTATAACTCTACTAATACTAATACGGATTTATTCTATTTAATCCAATAATGCACTTAATAAATTATTTTTTACTTTTAAATAAACTTAATAAATAAGAGTATAAGTAAAATTATACTGTAATTAAAAAAAATTGATTTGTAAAAGTGGACAATGTAGTAATTACTTATGTTAGAAATTTCTACTCCTTTCATCTCAATTTTATTTTCCTGTTAGATTTTATACGGAGTTTAATATGAAATTGAATCGTAGTATTTAAAAGGGTGAGTGTATTTTAATTCTATTTTGGAAAATGAGAAGAAAGTACAAAATAAGAAAGCAATATTATATTTACTTTTGACAATTTCTAACGCCGTGACAAGTGGTGATTAACAAAAAAAGGAAACAGTAACGGTCTACGTGGGTAACGACGTTTTAAGTGGACCCCATCAGGCAGGAGAATATTTACACCCTACACCAATAAACTAACTTAAAATTTATCACTATAACAATTATTTCCAAATGTATTTCTATATTCTAATACTGATACCAATTAATGGTAACGCACGACTCTAAAATAACACCACCGACACTTTTGCACGTCACTGCGAAGAACTCAGACCCAATAAAACACATTATTTTGTGACATATATTACTAACCAACAAAATTCCAAAATACACTTCATTAGAGGTATTTGATTTGACATTTGTATTAAAAATATATGTATATTTTATGGTTTGAGAGTGTAAAATATTTCTTTTTTAAGGAAAAAAGTTAATTTGGACGGAATTATAGAGTAAAAGATTATTGAGAAAATGATAAAATTAAGAGTTTAAACAAATGAAGGAATAGAAACGAAAATAGTTAAAAGAAGAAAAAATTACCAAATCTCCACCGAGCTTGTACGAGGGCAATATCGGGATTGTGGATAAGGAAAGGTACGGATCGTCGGAGAAAGTCGGGTTCGGGGCAAAAATCGGCATCAAAGATAACGACATACTCGCATTCCTTAACATAGTCGTGTGTTAGTCCTTCTTTAAGAGCTCCGGCTTTGTACCCTCCCCTAGACTCTCTAATTTGGTAGGTTACGTTTATGCCCTTGCTTGCCCACCTGAGGCATTCCCTCTCAATCATATCCTACAACAATTATTATAGGTTTATTAATGGCAAAAAGAATATAAGTATAACTAATTAATTTTTTGGTAAGTAAATACAAAAATTAATTATGAAAAAATATGTAATGAAAATGGATAGGGATAATGTTAAATGAAATAATAAGTACAAATACAAATGTGAAAAGAAAAGAAAAGAAAAGAGCCCCAATGGTGAATCAATTCAACTTTAATGATTGTTGAAACAGTACCCAAACTGAAAAATTCACTGAGAAATAAAAAATAATGAAAGCAAAAAGATGATGTAATTGAGTAATTCCAAAACTGATACAACAACAGAACTGAATTTCCAGATCAAAACTTTTGGGTTACTAGTTTTGCTCATTGAAATGATAGATAGATTTTTCCGTTTTCCAGATTTCACACAGACATTTATACAAACACGTATATGTACCTTGATGGTATAGTCGGTGGAATCGTCCAACACCTGAATCACAAGCCTATCAGAAGGCCATGAAAGATTGCAAGCTGCACCAATGGAGATCTTGTAGACCTGTTCCGTTTCCAAACCCCAAAACGACAACAATAACATCAAAAACACTGCGTTTCATCTCACACATACCCAGGCGTGTGTCTGTGTGAAAAATTGAAATTGCGAAATCAAGTAAAAAACAACATACCTCTCTCTCATTAAACATGGGGATCTGAACAAGCACCATCGGAAAGACCTCACTCCCCATCTCCAAATCATCGGTCATCGCCTCCCATTTGTACCTCTTCTCCGGCTTCTTCCAAAACAGTTTCACCAGAACGATAACGATTCCCATATAAAGCCTCTCCATGAACACCATTATCGACATCGCCAGGCAAATGTACACGCTGAGTCTCAGCAACGGAACTATCAACGGCGCTTTGATTAGCTCCCATAAAAGACCAATTTGCCCAGCAATGTCCGGCGTGTACCCCTGAAACGATTCCGGTATGAAATTCTTCCCGGAAATTTCCGCCATTTTTTTTTTCTGAATGTCCAAACAGAGAATCGAATTCGAATCGAATCGCTCTCTGATTTTATACAGACTCGGAATAAATTAACAGATCTGATGCATCTCCCAGAGCTGTAACACTATTCACAGCTGGAAATGCGCCTCAGATTTTGCAGATCCCAATTTTTCTGTTACCCCCAATCTCTCTCCTTCTACACAATGCTTCTTCTATTGCATCAGAATAGAATATAAGCAGAGATGTGTTGCGGCATTGTGCGCAGGAGAGAAGAGAGAGAAAAGTTGGAGTGAGGGGAGTGAATATTTGTGAGAAATGAAGAGATTTTATAGTCAATCTTCAGTCTAATTAGGACTTACTGTTGCAAATTAGTTCCATCTTTTTCACAATTAACAATTATAATCAATGCCCCTTTTTAAAAAAAAAAAAAAAAAAGATAATCATACAATTGATTTTTTACTATTTCAGTCTTTATTTAAATTGACGTTTTGTTAAAAAAATATTAAATGCGATGGGATAGTATTAGTTATGGTCGGAAAGTATTAAATCGATGCCCATTATAATTACAGCCATTGCATTAAAATCTTAAACTGACTATAAAATTGATTTTAATAGTGGGGGGAATTTCCGGTGGCCGGAGTTCTGACACAGGTCATAATTATTGAGGCCATGCGGTGCCAAAAAAAGAGGAGAGAGACAATGTATGATTGTAGATTGATGAAGTGAAATAGTAACATGTAAAATTGGGTGGGGGCTTTTTGGCATGATTCATGGTGTTCAGTTGATTGTGTATCACATATGATTGATCCCTTTGATCTTGGACACTTGGAATTACCTGATCAAGATGTCATTTAATAAATGAATAAATTACAGAGTGAATATTATGGAGATATAGGTGCAGAGAAGTTGCACTTTTGCAAGATTCATGTGAGAAATAGCCTACCCAGTTTGTGAAACAAGAAATCCCCCGTTGGATCCGTTCTTTTTCTTCTCTTAATTTTGTGTTCACATTTCCATTAAATCTAATGTTATGCTTCATTCCAAAACTTAGGAATGGAATCACAATTCCTGTATACATACTTAATTTTATGATTGATAATTTTTTTTAATTGGAATCATAATTCTATAGAGAATGATGATTCCAAAAAATAAAAAATAATCATTTCTTTTAAAATTCATTCTTTAGTTATTCAATTCTATAAGGGCCCGATTGATAATGTGGAATAACTTAGGAATTGAATCTTCATTCATTGATCTATTCCTAATTTAATGATTGGTACTTTGGTAGTGATTACCAAAAACAAAGAATTGTCATTCCTTTTAAAATACATATTTTTAGCTACTTCATTCTTTGAAAAGTCAATTATTTTATTCAATAATAATGCAATAGCAATTATAAGATACATATTAACAATTATCAATAATAATATTTTTATTAAATAATTGTTTTAACACTCAATAATATTAATAACTTAAAACCAGTTTAAATAATATTACAATCAATTTCTAGTCAATATCAATCATAAGAATTGTCATTCCTATATCATTCCATTTATAAGTTAATCTCATTCAGTCATAATGCCATTCAATCATACCTTAAGAAGTCAAATAATTTATTTAATAATAAAAATATTAATATGAATATAATAATTTTAATATTATAAATAATAATAATAACAAAATTATTAAAAAATTATTTCTTAAAAATATTAATACTTATAAAAATAATAAATAATAAAGTGAGAAATAATATAATAATTTTCAAGAATAATATTACTATTAAACAATATGAATCATAATATTATAATTTTCAATAATAATATTAATTTTCTACAATATAAATAATAATAATATAATAATTTTCAATAATGTATTAATAATATATAAATAAAAATATTATTATTATTTTATAATAAAATAACAATAACTAATAATAAAAATAATATTATTAATCTTATTTAAAATATATTTATATTATAACTAACAAAAATGATATAATTAATAATAATACAAATATATATTAATAATAATAACTCTTCTATCAATAATTATTTTAAAACTATCAATAATAAAATAATATATTATTAGTTTTATATATAATAACAATAATCAATATTATCATTAAATAATAATTCCAACACCCCATAATATTAATAACTTAAAAATTAATTTAAACAATATAATATTTTATTCTTCGTCAATATTATCAATCATAAGAATGATCATTTCTATGTTATTCCATTCAGGTCTTCATTTCATTCATGAGTTCATTCCATTCAGTCAACCAATCATACCCCTAAAGTTATATTTTAATTATATTAGTTTGTACACTTCAATTAAAACTACTGCCACATTATAGTAAAAATGAATGTCGTATTTTATCCATGTGCCCTGTTACGTAGTGCAACTTGTGCATAAGAGACTGAATTTTTTATTATTATTGTTATTGTGCACAATGTCATGTTTCAATTAAATATAAAATTATATTTCAATTAAAATTAATGTCACGTTTCATTTCATGTGTTCAGTCAAATCTAGTGTCATGTTTCAATTATATTGCGCATGAGACTAACTTTGCAATAAGTGCATGGTCCGCATGAGACTAAGTATGTATAGAGTTAAATTGGTTCATGCATGAACAAATTTGCAAATTTTTTTTTTGAAGTATGTATAGAATGAAACATGTTCATACGTGAATTACTTTGCAATGCTTTTTTTAACCAACTAATACCATTTATATAAATAACTAATACTCTTCATACCCTCCAGCTAATATTTTTCAATAAAAATAATTAATATTTTTCAAAACTAACACTCTTTAATGAAACAATTAATACGTTTTATAAAAAAAAAACAACTAATACCCCTCAAATGGTTAATATATGAACCATTTTCACTTTTTTTTTTCCCTATATAATATTATCAAAAGATTTAGCAGCACAATCACGATTTGTTTGTGAAATGCGATTTTCGGGAGACACTATGAATGAGATTTTTTTTTTTTTTTTTTTAATTTGTTTGGCAAGCCCATTTTTTGATAAAATTATATCAAAATTAAGATATTTAAGAAAATAGATTATCTAGGTAAATAACCGTAACAAGCATAAACACAAAGAAAGTAGGAATTAGTTGTACTTTTAGAATTTACTGAAATTGGAATACTTAAGGTTGTATTTAATCTTATATATTTTCAGAAGTTACGGTTCATATTTAACAGTTAAATATAATAAAATGATAATTCGGGAAAAGGTTATGTGGTGGCGCCACTGATGGCGATGCATGATTGCCACATACATACAAATGTGTTAACAAATTCATGACTAATCAATTTGTAAATCACCCACCCCCAAGTTTAATTTGAATTCTTGAATTTATATGAATTTGAGTTATATATGATATTCTTTTTATTACAAATTATATTTTTAATTATTGTTAATTAGTAATTGATTGTAACTTATTTTAGGTAAATTAAAATTGAATTACAAATTTATAGTCAATGAAATGATTGTATTTTTATATAAACTATTTTTATATAATTTATTAATTTACTTCGCCTAAGAAATGATCTTGGTTGTCCATTATAAATATATTTTCTAAATTTTATATTTAATCTAATTTTTAAGTTTTAATCATAATTTTAATTAAGATAATAATCAATTAAAGATCATAAATTTAAAATTTAATAGTATAAAGAAATTATTTAGTTAAAAGGATTAATAATTATTTTAAAAAAGAGATTGAATTATATTTATAAAAAATAGACGTAACTATAATTAAATTGAATTAATAAAATAAATATAAATATATTTAATATAAAAATAATATTTTTTAACCCGCTAGTTATTGTATATTCTCGTAGGTGTTATTACTTGAAATTGCATGTATTCTTTTCTAAAAGCAACAAATGGTATTAATTACAGATATACAAATTACAGGTCAAATGAAAATTTTCTTAGTAATGGAATCAAATGAAATCATGATACTAGGACATTGAAATCTCTTCGGAAGTGTCAGAAAATTAGTATTGGATTTATTTATTGATACTATTTTTTTTTTCTTTTTGTAATCACTTATGATATTATTTTCATGGGAAATGAATAGTCTCGATTTTTTTTTAATACCATTAACTTTATAGCATCAATTATTTTTTTGACACTAATGTAATTTTGGTATTAACAATTTATTTATTGATATCACTTTATTTTAGCATCATATATTTTTTAGGTTTTAATCCTACTGATATTTTAGTATTAATTCATTTTCCATTTTAATTGTGTGTATTAATTCTGGTATCAATCAAATAAGTTGTATTAATCCTTTTCCAATTCAAATGAATCGGCCAAATTCAACTAGATCTTAATATGAACAATGTAATACTTCTCTTTATAAATTTGTATTACAATATATATGCACCCAAATATAATCACACTTAATTCTGAAATAAAAACATCTACAATCCTAATTGCATGGAGTGAGGAGACTGAATTGGCGGCACCTAAGGAGGCGGCATTTTTAAAGTTGCAACGATATTTTGAAAGACGTATTCTCGTTCTGATTTTTTTCAGATACTATATTTACGGAAATATATCAAATGTATTAAATATATATATATAACCAATTTATTGTGTTTCTATTACCAAAAAACTTGTCTTTATACTCCGTATATGTGAATGCTCGATACATATTTTTTCTGTGTGTCTTCGTACTCCGTATATGAATTTAAAATTTTGTATATACTTGTACATCTGTATAAGTGTATAGTTATATATATTAATATGTCATATTTATCCTGATTTATATTTATTTATGTGTATATATATGTTGTACAATTATATTAATATTTAAATGTTCATACACATTAGCAAATTAAAAATATAGTATATTTTATTGTACTTTCGAGTCTCGCTCCTAATAAATATCAATTGAAATATCAGATCAATTTCAAATAAAACTAAGTGCATAGTATGAAGTTTATGAATGATAATATTTTTTATTAGACAAAAAAAAAAAAATCAACTATAAGGTTACAATGATTACTCCAACTCTTACAACTAAAAATTGTACAAAATCACAACTCCTCACCATATAAACCTCCAAATCCTACTTAAATTCTAGTGCTGGAAAGATTATATATTATATAATAAAAATTATTCATTTTGTAGTTGAGATTATTTATCATAAAACATATATATATATATATATATATATATATATATATATAATTTTAATTGGGATTAAATATTAAAATTATACAATTAAATTGAATTTGTATTAAACTTATATAATTAATTTTGTTTATTAATTCCAAACATATATATCCTATATTTGTTTCATTATATTTTATTTATTTAATTAAACTATACATTACATAATTTATTTTAATGATGTATTGTTAATTTTAATTGAGTTTAAATAATCCCCTATTAGTAATAGAGAGTTATAATAGATGATGTATCACCTTATAATTAATATGAAGTTTGGATGAGGTCTCATATTCTCATGAAGTATGGTAATGATGTGTCATTTTTCTATTAGTTTGTCTTTAATATGTGGCACCTATGTGACATTTTAATATGTAGTTTAATTAAAAAAAATGCAATTAATAAGAGTTTGAAAGTTTTGAATACTCATTTGCAATTCACCGATAGCTTTGATTTCGTAGTGCAATGCGCGAAAGTTTTAAAATTATTGCATTTTAGAGACAATTGTTATTGAACACTATTGCACTAGTGTACATGACAGTTGTTAGGAAACTCTGCCCCCATTCACACCGTAGATTTTTTTTTTAAACTAATGGAAACAAACAAAGAAATAAAACAACAATCTACACCACAAAAAAAACCTTATAAGACGAGGGATTTTAAAGAGGGAACTTCTGCCCTCATTATGTACGAGGGAATAAACGAGGGTTAATAGAAAAAGAGGGTTTTGACGAGGGTACATATTTGCTCGCCTAAAACGAGGGTTTTCCCGACCAATTTCCTGTCCCCCGACAAATACACTAGGGTATTGACGAGGGATTCAGTCTGACATGCTCCGCTGCAACTACACGAGGGATTTTTCCCTCGGCTGGTGGCGTCTGGCGTTTCTCGAGGGACGCATTCCCTCGTCTAGCCTGGGATTCCGTGTCACGAGGGTTTGACTCCCTCGGCCATTTGAAAATTCTGGCATGCATGCAGCTTTGTTGACCGCGTGGGTCCGGCTAGGGAATCTTAGGGCATGAAGAGGGTTTTTCCCTCTTAAAAACTCTCTCCCAATTATATTTATGTCTTACCACCAACCTTCTTTTGCAGTTTATCAACCGAGAAGATCAGAAGGAGGAGGAGGAAAAGAGCTGGGGAGGAGGAAGAGGAGGAAAAGAGCGGGGGAGGAGTCTACCACGCCGTCGGACGTGAAAAATAATCCACCACGAGTCGTATTTTGCTCTACACATTGACGAGAACATTTATACGGTAAGTTTTTTTGTTTTAATCGGTTAAATAATTATTTATTAACTAATTAATTTTGCATTTTCGACTTCCATATATATATGTTAATTGTGCACGTGTATGTATACATGTTTTATGCAATTAGTTGTTTAATTCGTAGTATATAGCTAATTAATTAATTGAATATTTGCATGCTTAATTAGCTTAATTAATTATTAGTATATATAGTATATATGAATATAGGTAGAGCTACGTATGTGTGTATTTTATATAGTATTTATATAATGTATATATATATATAATTGGTGTATATAGCTAATTATATATATTCAATTTGTGCATTGTATTTTATGGAATTAAATTTGTTATATTTAGTTGCTAATTATAATTAATTTGCTATTGTGTATATATATGCTAAATTAATATAAATGCTGGAGTTGAAGGAGGGGTATTTATGGATATTTGTTGTTTGTTGTAGAATATGTGTGTTCCGACTTGATTAATATTATAATTAAGTCGGAAATGGATGCACGTAGGAATTATGATTAACTGGGAATACGAAAAAACAAAATGAAACTCTGACGAAATTTTTAGAAAATATTAATTAATTAATTAATTATAATGTAATAATAACTTAATAGGAGAATACAAATGATTAATTGTAGGGTTTAATTCATTAATATGAAACAGATTGATATGGACTACTCAAACCGTTTACGTTGGATGTATGGTCCAAGATCGATTAATGGCATGTTAGCTCCTGAATTTATTAGTGGACTCGATTCATTCGTAGACTTCGCCACTAGTAACCCAAATTGGATGAATCGAGGAAAGATTAGGTGTCCCTGTAACAAATTTAGATGCAGGAACAAAACGTATCAGTACCCCGATGATGTGAAAGCTTGTTTGTATAGAAATGGTTTTATGCCAAATTATTACAATTGGGTTTTTCACGGTGAGGAAAATTGGGGTCAAATTCCGCATCAATACAATGATCAGGCGTCGTCTTCTTACGGACCGGTTGATGAGACCGCAGGATCTAGCTCGTACCACGATATGATCATGGACTTAACTTCCGGTCCCCACTTTGGAAATGTGGATGACGAGCCGCCTGTTGAGAAACCCCCTAATCAGTATGCTGCACAGTTTTATGATATGCTTCGTGCAGCGGATCGGGATTTGTATCCTGGCTGCGAATCACACTCGCAACTGTCATTCAATGCCCGTATGCTGAACATTAAAACTGAAAACAGACTATCTGAAAGGGGTTATAATCAAATCGTTGACCTGGTACGTGAGATATGTCCTCCGGATAATTTGGTGCCCAGAAAGTTTTCCGATAGCAAACAGTTGATGGGTGAGATGGGGCTTCCTGTGGAGAGGATCGACTGTTGTGCAGGGAATTGTATGTTATATTGGGGTGCGGACAGCGATCTTGAATATTGTAAGTTTTGCGGTCGGCCACGGTTCAAACCCGCTAGACGCGATGTGAATGGTCGACTGAAAAAGAAGAGCCCTTTCAAGGAGATGTTCTACTTTCCCATCATCCCTAGACTGCAAAGATTGTATCAGTCCAATGCAACTGCGAAGGATATGACATGGCATGCAAGTTGCTCTAATAATGATCAGTCTGGTGTTATGCGTCACCCTGCAGACTCGCAGGCTTGGAAACACTTGGACCAGTCGTATCCTGAATTTGCATCAGAAATTCGGAACGTGAGGTTGGGCTTGAGCACCGACGGTTTTCAGCCGTTTGGGCAGTCGGGGAAACAATACTCCTCATGGCCCGTGATACTGACGCCGTACAATCTACCGCCATGGATGTGTATGAAGGATCAATTCATGTTTCTTACGGTTCTGGTGCCTGGTCCAAAAAATCCAAAGGATAAATTGGATGTATTTTCACAACCATTGATCCGTGATTTGATAATTTTATGGGAATATGGAGTGGTAACGTACGATATTGCTACAAAGCAGAATTTTTTGATGCGGGCTGCACTAATCTGGACCATAAGTGACTTTCCAGCCTACTCGATGTTGTCTGGATGGAGCACATCTGGAAGGCTTGCTTGTCCATATTGTGCAGAATACACGGATGCTTTCACTTTGAGGCTCAGTCGAAAGCAGTCGTGGTTTGACAACCATCGTAAGTTCTTACCCAGATATCATCCGTATCGAAGGAACAAGACTGCATTCAAAAAGAACAAAACAGTTGATGATGATCCACCGCCCATCCGTAAAGGTGTTTCGATCCTTGAGGAAATTAATTGGATTGGATTTATGAAAGTTACGGAAGAGGGTGCTGATGCTCACAACAAAGTTCTAGATGGGGGTTGGAAGAAGAAGAGCATTTTCTGGGATTTACCGTACTGGAGTATGCTGTTGATCCGACACAATTTGGATGTGATGCACATCGAAAAAAATGTGTTTGATAATCTCTTCTACACGGTGATAAATGTGGAAGGGAAAACGAAGGACACAAATAAATCTAGGGATGAGCTCAATGAATACTGTCGTCGACCCTCGTTGCAGAGATGTCCAGATACAGGAAAGTACCCCAAAGCTGCTTATTCACTTGATAAGAGACAGAGAGATATTGTTTGCAAGTGGGTAGATGAATTGAAATTCCCTGATGATTATGTGTCCAACCTGTCTCGTTGCGTAGACTGGAGCAAATTGAAGATGTTTGGGATGAAGAGTCATGATTGTCACATGTTTATGCAGAGACTGCTTCCAATTGCTTTCCGTGAATTACTGCCGGCCAACATTTGGAAAGCTATCACTGAAATTAGTTTGTTTTTCAAGGAGTTAACATCTAGGACCATTACAGTGGAAAACATGACTAGGTTGGACCATGATATCCCAGACATCTTGTGCAAGTTGGAACGAATATTTCCACCCAGCTTCTTTAATTCAATGGAGCATCTACCTGTCCATCTTGCATATGAGGCAAAGATTGCTGGTCCAGTACAATACAGATGGATGTACCCATTTGAGAGGTAATCTATTAATTTACCTGTTTATTTTTAATATAATCTCGTTCGGGAATTACAGTAGCTCATCCGTGGACCTTGAATTAGGTATCTTCACAATTTAAAGTTAAGTGTGGGTAACAAGGCGCATGTGGAAGCTTCAATTGCAAATGCTTATTTAACAAAAGAAGCATCAATGTTTTGTTCCCATTATTTTGAGGACCATGTGCTGACGAGGCGACACAATGTACCTCGCAATTTCAGCGGTCGTGAAGTATCCGAAGCAGTTGAAGGTAATCTTTCGATATTTGTGCCTTCTGGTACACATCTTGGAAAGAAGGGTAAAAGACGGATTGTAGACTTAGAGAAGCAAGTTGCCCACACGTACGTGTTACTAAATTGCAATGAGGTGCAACCGTATATTGCGTAAGTTAACCTACCTCTTAGTGGAAACTTAAGTTGTTTTTTATCTTCTAATTTGTGCCTCAATCATATGTAGTGTGTTTTTCGAGCAACTACTGCTTGTTCAACCGAATCTATCAGGTGCTGAAAAAGACGATGTGCTTCAAATGGAATTTGCGTCGTGGTTTGAACAACTTGTAAGTGATATATATCTATAAGTAACTTGTTATTATTAATTTTTATATATAATGGAATATATCGTAAAATTTTAAAATATAGTTGGAGAGAAATCGTATTCAGGATCAGTTTATACGTGCTCTCGCGGGCGGTCCTAGCAGTACTGTCACCACGTACCCTGGGTATTACGTGAATGGTTTCAAATTTCACACACGAGATTATGGTGCCTCTAAAGCAACCATGAACAGTGGAGTTTGCATTAAAGGAACAAACTATGATTCCAATGAAAATGATTTCTATGGGATACTCGAGGAAGTAGTAGTTTTGGAATACCCTGGACTCACTGAAAAAAAAGTTGTTCTGTTCAAATGTCAGTGGTTTGATCCTACTGGACCGAGGGGAACAAGAATACATCCTCAGTATAAACTCGTGGACATTAATCCAAGAGGACGGTACGGTCGTTATGATCCATTCGTGCTTGCAAGTCAAGCTACTCAGGTTTACTATTGTAAGTATCCCGGTGCATCTGTCCAACCGGGTCGAGAGTGGTGGGCAGTTTGCACCACCAAGGCGCGATCCTTAGTGGAAGTCGATAGAAAGAGTGAACCAGAGCTTCCCCCATTTCAAGAGGACGATATAATATCTCAGATGAATGTGCAAATAGATGATGATCCTGTCGTTTTGGCTGATTTTGACGCTGCACTAATTGAGGTAGAGAATGAAGAAGAGGAAGAAGGTGAAGAAGATGTTGAAAATGATGAAGAAGATGATGAAAATGATGAAGAAGATGAAGAAGATGATGATGAAGAAGATGAAGAAGATTGATGAATTCTGTATTTGTTGTGTTTGTTTGATGTATTGATGTGTTTGCTTGTTTTAATTAATTAATGGATTCTGTATTTGTTGTGTTTGTTTGATGTATTGATGTGTTTGCTTGTTTTAATTGTTATGTACATACATATTTTAATTTTACATTATATTGTTACTTAATGTATTAATTGCTATGTATATAGATGGCTGGAGGTAGAAGTATCCGTAACTTGTTCGGTGGTCGGCGATCGTCCTCTCGTACACCAGAGTCGGACCAAGAGAGAGAACCGGTACAACTCTTTTTAGTTGTCCCAACCAAAATATATTGTACACATGTTATAACTGTACGTAATTGTTAAATACAGATGGAAACATCGGAAACAAATACAGGTCGACGTAGCTTTTGGGGATCCTCCTCCCAAATCGGAAGAGTACCGGTTCCTGATTTGCAGAATCAGAATGAAGAACCAGATATGGTTGAGGATGACCCTGTCATTCCGGAAACTGCGGAAGAGCTCACCAATCATGCACCTCGTCCGAACCGGCTACGCATCTATACATATCACAATGTGTATGTTAAATATAACTTTGTTTTTTTATTTAATTTTATTAAAATATATATATCAATGTGTGAAACAAAGTTTCTACAGATTGATGCCCTCGAATGCTGTTTCGAGGTTGATTCGGAACATCATGTCCCGTCGAATGGAGATGGGCGGTTTCACTTATAAACTGGTGTCAGAAGGAAGGAGGAAAGAGTGGTGGGAGACATTCCAGGTAATTGTTAATTTTGTTAAGTATGTAGTATTATATGTATGTCTACATTTTTACTTAATTAAAATAAACGTGATTGTATATATTTTCTTCAGAGGGAGACCTACTGGGATCCGGCGACAGAAAATACGGTGGTAATTAAAAAGTTGTTCATCCAGAGGTGTAGAGAACGATTCTCGGATCTCCTCAGTCTTTGGAAGAGGATCCATCGACGTGAAGGAAAAAACCCACCGTGGGAGCCGACATTCTGGACTGCACTACTCGAGTATTGGCAATTGCCCGAAGTCATTGCCAAAAGCAACCAGTGTAGGACAAACCGCTTATCTTCGGTCGGAGGAAGAGGCCCCTCAAAACACAAAGGAGGGGCAAAAGGAGCTGCACAATGGACTGAGGAATACGTAAGTAATTAATCCTGCACTACAACATAGGGAGATTTTAATTACTTTATTATACATAACCCGAATTTTTTGGAATACAGGAGAAGAAATATAACCGGCTCCCAACTGAATGGGAAATTGTGCAACATTTCCACAACTGTGGGGAAGGGGAGTACACGTATGGGGGAATTGCTGAAATAATTGTAAGTGTTTTACATTAACATTAATAATATAAATAACACGTTTATATACTTTTTCATTTACATAATTTTGTATGTCTAGGGCTCCGTGGAGGAACGAGTCTCGCAATTACCGCCTTCAGCGGACGAAGATGAGCGCTTGAACCGATTGAGTCAAGCGTATGCTGAGACAGTGAGGCCAGAACACGGAAAAGTTAGGGGTCTCGGTCAAATGAAGACGATGCGCATACAATCTGGCCCAGACGGGACATCATCTGGCACACACGTTGGCGGCGATGACCAAAGAGATGTTGATCGCTTGCTGGCTGAAGAGCGCGCGAGATATGAAAGAATGCTGGCGGAGCAACAGAGACAGTATAACAAAAATTTGCGTCAGGAAGTGCACAACCAGATGATGGCGTGGATGCAAGGACATCAGGGAAACCTACCTAGTGGGTTTTCCCAACCAGCTACTTCATATCCTCCTTACCCAGCTTATCCTTCTTATCCTCCCGCCCCTGGTTACGCCCCTTGTCCTCCCACCGGTCCTTCTAGTGGTGTTCCTCCCGTTCCTCCTAGTGGTTTTCCCGCCGTCCCTTATCCTCAGGCCTCTCCTGCTCGTCCTCCAGCTTCTGGTCCTTCCCCGTCTCGTCGTAATTCCATATCTCCAACTGGATTTGTAGACCTACTTGAAAGAGGTGCATATTCTGGTTACCCTCCGAAGGGTAATTATTCTGGAAATGAAAGAGGTGGTGATGATGATGATGATGATGTGAGATAAATGTCATGAATATTTGATCGTGTTTTTGAACTATATATGTTGGTTTAAGATTTTACTGTTTATTTAGATTTAATTGTCTGGATATTTGAGCATGTGTGGATATTTTAATTGTTATGTCTGGATATAATTGGAACTATATATGTTGGTTTGTTATTATTATTATTATTGATTTTAGTGAAAAACAATTTCAAAAATATTTATTTTAAAATTTTATTGATTTAATAAAAAAAATAGACTTTATATGTGTATATGTGTACACATATATATTAGTAAATAGTGAAAATGAATTTAAAAAGTACTTTTATTTTATTTTATTGATTTTTAAAAAAATTAACGATCAATATATGTGTATATGTGTACACACATTAGTAAATAGTAAAAATAAATTAAAAAATATTCATTTTTAAAAACAAAAACAATCAATATATGTGTAATAGTGAAAAATAATTAAAAGATATTTATTTTAAAGTTATATTGATTTTTAATAATATATACAAGTGATAGTTTAATTTTATATGTAATGATAATTTTCATATAAAATATAAAAAATAATTAATATTAAGTAGTATTATATTTAAAATATATAACAGAAAATATATTAAACATATATATTACACTTGAAAACATAACAAGTAAATAGTCTTGCCCAAGCGGCACGGCGAAACACGCAAGACCTTCGCATACATGGAGGTCGCGTGTTCGAAACCTAAGGGAGGCGAATCTCGCCTATTATATGTGTTGGGAGTAAGGTGTGTGGGTGCTAGCCTAGTGGATCTGCGGGAGAGGGTCCGGGCCTGAGGTCGTGGGTTCGAAACCCACGAAAATAATTTTTTTTTCGGCTTTGACTACGCGAGGGACTACACGAGGGAATTTCCCTCGCCACGTCAGCCGAGGGAAAATTCCCTCGCCCAATGACAGCTTGTCACGTCAAAGATGAAGAGGGATTTAATTCCCTCGCGCGCATTTCCCGAGGGCATTAAAGAGGGATATTTCCCTCGTGCCCCTTTCCCGAGGGTTTAATTCCCTCGCCTTTTCCGAGGGCTTAGCCGAGGGAAATTTTGTCGAGGGATTTTTTCCCTCGTCTGTTCCCACGCGAAATCCCTCTCCATTTTTCGAGGGATTCATTTTTCCCTCGTGTACAGATTGACGACGAGCATTTTGGAGAGGGAATAAATCCCTCTTCAATACCCTCTCTATCTTCGATTCCCTCTTTAAAACCCTCTCAAAAACCCTCTTTAAATCCACTCATTTTTGTGGTGCTACTACACAAGAATTTAACGTGCAAAAGAACTAGAGAAAAATCGTGGGCCACAAATTTTTTGTATAACCACACAGATTCAATATTATAAGTCTACATGATTATTACACTTCTCACAACTCCCCTAAAAATAATAAAAGAAATGAATTTAACTAGAATCAAACACAAAACTAAAGTGTATTGGAAGGAGCACTTGTAACAAAAATACCTAAACTACTTAAATAGCATTAGAAAGTTTCATTACTTAGATAAATATCCTTCTTTTATTTTGACAAAGTCCAAGTCCAATAATAATGTTTTACGAAGTTTCGTATTGTATGGATTTTGTATATGTCATCTTCTTTTACATACCCCATATAATTTTGGCAAAAACTTGTATGAGACCGTCTCATGGCATGTGACCACACAAATTAACACTTACCCTTATCAAAGTGTTAATAGTCAATGTCTTAATTACACTCATTCTCATTGTCTCATGCCATGAGACGGTCTCATACAAGACCTACTCTATAATTTTTATGGACACGATTCTCTAAGAAAGCTCATCAACATATCTTTTAAAGAGCTCGTGATAGGAAAAATAAAATAAAATACTCCAAGTCTTTGCTGTATACTCTTAACAGATAAAACAGAATGGCCTATAAAGTTCAAGTGATTGCCTGAGAATTCTTCTGAAAGTTGGAAAAAAAAAACCTGAGTAATAGGGTTGCTTTCTGCTTTATTTGAAAAAATAAAATAAATAAAAATTGTAGGCCCTAAATTGAAATTGATAATTAGTTTTTGGGGAATTTAGTCAAAAGTAAAAGGCGCAGGAAATTGCGAGATTTGCTATGGGCATCCAATAAACTCTACAATTGTCACTTTCGTCGGTCGATTCTGTCCCCTAATTTTACTTATTCAGATTTGCTTTTATTATAGATATATAATATGGCCCCTTAGTCATTGGAATAAATTGCGCTTAATATACCAGTATTATTAGCAAAAGCCAAAAAAAAAACAAAAGTCAGGGTTGTTGAAACAGACTAAAATGAAGAAATATCTACGTCTAGCCAAGTTTTTTTTTTTGGAAGAGATCTACTTATGATATGAAACAATACAAATTAACATTCACCCATATATTAACGTACTAATGTGTAAGGTCTAATTTATACCCCAATTTACCGTCTAATTCTGAGATGATTTCATACTAATATAGTTGTGTGAGACAGTATAATAATGTGATGTATATATACTTCTTTGAGTTAGTTTACCATGTACTAGGTGCACCATATGGTGAAACATGATACTTGTTTTAATCAAAATTTACAAACTAATTTAACTAAAACATGAAATTAAATTTAACGGAAAATATGACTAATTTTGATTGGAATTTAACATCAACTTTAATTGAAAACATGAACAGTCACCTAATATAATGAGACATTTTATATTACGTAGTTTCTATTCTTTTAACATTTACAATATATTCAGTGGATATATACTTTGTGTGCATTAGCCTTCTTATTATACTGTCCCAATAATATGTACCCATTAATGTAATATAAAATTCAGTCAGCTTCTCTATATATATATACAAAATTTGAGCTCGAACTTTTTAATGCATATAATAGAAAGAAGGTTGTACAGCTTATTACAACTAGAGGAGCTCAATTATTTTATTCCGTGGCAAAGACCTCAATTATATTACTATAAGTTACACCTAAGAAAATTTATATCATTATTGATGTATAAAATATATATTCTGAAGATAAAAAAATAATACTATACCTACATTTTCCTCATCAAATTTATTTGTATAGTATTTTAAAAAGTAGTACTTTTTTTCCTCAAAGTGTCAATTGCTTTTTTTCCGCACAGAACATTTTATTTAACGTTGTCACACAAAAATTACTCTCATATTTTATTATATAAATTGATATATTGTGTCTGCATCCTCATAATACCGCTTCATCGATCCAAAAGTCATGATCGATCTTGCTTGCGTCTGATTTTTGAATTAAAAACCAAATTAAATTAATTCGGGTCCAGCTAAATATTCTTAAATTAATGGCACATATTCACCCGTCGTTAGTTTCATTATAGAAGACGAGACTTGGGAGATTGATCTCTCAACAAATCATTATACTATATTACATAATTTTTCTCCCAACTACTACTCAAATTCTTTTAATTTTTTATTTTTTTTCAATCCTTATTACGTTTAATATACATTATACGTAGAATAATGACATCACACCAGTACACTACAGGTACTGTGAACTTGTAAAATACGTAGTAATAAAAAATAGCATCGATTGTTTATAATATAATAAATATTTTCAGAAATGGAGAGATAAAGGTGATAGATGAAGCTAAATTAAGTGTAGAATAATGTTTAAGTCGCACTCCGTTAATTTTATGTCGTGTATGAAATAGTTAAGTAACCTATAGTATTTGGACAGTTCTCTTGTGAAATTAAATTCATTTAACAATAATATAATACTTATTAATTAATACAATAACATTTTACATAAAAAAAAAGCTCTCCAAATTGTACTGATAAATTTATTGTGTGGATAAACTTTATAATGTGAATAAATTTCACTGGAGACTGTCTCTAGTACATATTTGAGTCAAACTCTTACTGAATATATGATTGAGTTACTGTCCATAGATTTATAGATTATAAGAGTAGGTTTTCAGTGAAATTTGTTCACTAATAACATCATATTAATATAATTTATTCATATAAGGCTTTGTGATCTTATGATAGAAGTACATGTAATTCATCATATATAATTAGAGGGCTGCGTAGCATATAAGTTAAATGGCATTTAAATCTTGATGCAGTATTTGGTAAGTGGGACAAATTATATTGTGCCTTCACAAGCATATGCATGTGACAGTTTGGTGCCGTCGGTGGCTTCCAAAGATTATTAACATTCTAAACTATATAAACGTGTGTGCATGTAAGTTTTCCTTTCTAAAATCATTAAATTTATTCATCCATCGATAAAGAACAATCGTCCTATCGATGACATGATACATTATATATAGAAAACATTACAATGAGACACATTTTTTTAAGAAAAAGATACATTCGGATACAATTACAATAAAATATATTTATACTTATTTACAAATCTGTTGCAGTTTAATTACAAATTAATATTATACTAGTCATAAGTCTGTTGTATTATGTAACATTGTCCATGAATATGTCCTTATCCAAAAAAATGTGCTCTTATATAGTTGACCATTATATATACCCTCACAATTTGGGTATTCTACGGTATAACGATACCGTCGAGGTGGTTTTTTTATTTTTTATTTTTATTTTTTATGGATAACTAGTTTCTGCTCCTATCATGTAATAACAGGTGAGAAAATAAAGACAATTTTCAATACATTGTTCTTGTCGAATCGAAACATATAACACTCATTCCTTTTAGATTGTTTTTTTTAATCGGTAAAAAGAATTTCATTCAACGGTACAAGAAATACCCAAAGCAATTACAAATTTATAAGAATTAACAATCTAAAATCCTTCTTGGATTTACAAGCCAATCACTAAACAAGAAATTAGAGCACCCAACTTTCTCAATGTAAAACCAACTCTAAAGTCTAGATTTGACATCCTCGATTATTCTATCCACTAAGAAATCAATACCATTAAAAATCGAACTGTGTTTTTTTTTATTACAGTTGGGGTATTACTGATACCTTTTTGGGGTATTACTGATGTCTTCTTTGGTGTATTACTGATTACTTCTTGGGGTATTATTAATTTCCGCGTGAGGTATTTTTTTCAAAATTCAAGTGCATACTAGAACTACTCTTAATTTTATCATTGTAATAGTATAAGTGAATACATATAATTATATAAATTTCATACCATACAACTAATTGATATAAATTTTTTGTATAGAACATTTTAGAATATTAAACTTCAATTACAATCATTTTATATGTAGGGACCCTGATTGAGCATGGCATATATTGATCCCTGGAGAACGCGGAACCCAATTAAACCTCCGAACTCCCATCTCACAACCGAACAATCTAATACCCCAATTATTATTACATAACCCACCAAAATAGGCTCTACCATTCCTCTTTCAACAAATTGGATCGTATATTTTGCGTTTTACTTTGTATTCCATAATATATATATATATATATATAAATATATAAATAAATGACATGTGGAGAGTGGAAAAAAAATTATATACATCACATCAACATGGGTTAATAATTCAGTAGAATAAAACATAAAGTGAAATACAAAAAGTGGAATGGAGGAATCAAACAACGCTTTTAATTCTTATGATATGATCACTTTGATATAAAATTTAACACTGAATTTTTTTATGAATATTTTATAATCGAAAACATATCATTTCCGTTTGAAGTCCAACTTATAAATAATTTAATATTAAGGTGGTGTTTGTTTAGAAATTCCTCAATGAAAATAATAATATGAACAAATATATAGATGTGAATAAAAGATGATATACAATACTATTTTTTCTACTAAATAAGATAATAATTATCTCATTTAATTACCTTTCTTCATTCTTATAAGCATCCTCCTTAATTATTCTCTATACTATAACCAATAATCTTTGTTTTTTTTTTCATTTTTTCCCTCTAAAATTAGAAGTACAACACTAGTAATGTAACCACCATATAGACAATTATTTATTCAATATACGGAAAATGAATTCCTATTCTCATTAAAGAATTTGAAACAAATGCTCCCTAAATTATTACTTCAATATTAAGTTTCATCTCAATTGTTAATATTATGCACTCGAAGAAACATGTAAATTAATATTGGGACAATTATTCCATTAATGTTAAATGACGTAGCTGATTTCACGGGGTCACTTAGATTTGGAGAAAGGAGTGAAGTGTAATTTAGAGTAATGAATGGGTTTGTTTGTGTTTAATTTGGAGAGATTCTGTTTCCATTTTGGAAACAATATCATACCACAACTATCAATTATCAAACCCAATAGGTCATATTCAACCAACCAAATGACTAGTATACCCTGAAAGATATCTTACTCACTTCCATTAATTGGTGATAACGATCTAACTAGGTGGCCATGGTGCTTTCTCCTCCCCTAAGTGTTTTAAAGGCGAAAACACATTCAAAGTATTGTGCGAATGATATTATGATACTCACGATAACTATTACATTGAACAACAATTTATTAATTCCTTACTTTGAAAAAATTAATATTTTTAGTAAAAATAATTAATATCACTTTAATTAATATCTTTAGTGAAAATAACTAATACTCTTTGGAGCTGATATCTTTAATGCAATTCACTGATATCTTTAGTGTAATTTACTAATACCCTACAAACAAATTTCACCTTGAATATCATTCATATAATAACTTATCTTCATTTATTAATATTATAAGAGTATATCTTTTGTGAAACTTGTTTATAGTTTGAAACTAATACCATTAAATGTATTCACTGATATCATTAGATGATTTTACTGATACCATAACATTTTACACTGTAATTTTAATTTACAAGTCTAATGGTATCAGTAAATGCATGTAATAATATCAATGAATACATGTAAGGATATTGATTTCGTATTATGAAACTTGTTCATATGAAGCATTGTGATATTATAATATTTATTCATTAATATGTTTATGCTTATAAACTAACATTTTACCCATACACCGAACTATGTGAATAAATTCTATGATATTTATTTACATATGTACTGAAACTATTGAATAAATGTAAACACATTTCACTCCCTAATTTTTTTTTTCTTTCTAATATGGCATTTTCACTCCAGATATAAAATATACTAACTAAATACAATGCAATATAAACTTAATATACGATATAAATAAAGAAGTTTGGAGATGCAATTCGGACTCTAATGGTAAATCTTGCATATAATACAAATACATGTCATGTTTATGATTAATTCTTTTGTACATTTGGTGTATGGTATACTCACCCAACAGTTGTATTGTTTACACTGAAAAGTATGATTTGATTATACCGAAATGTGTGGTTAGATTACACTGAAAAATCGATTTCAGTGTAATCTAACTACGCTAATTTTTAGTGTAATCAGCCTACATTTTTCAATATAAACAACATTAATTGTTGTGTGAGTTCACTGTGCACCAGGTGGATATGAGAGTGCGTGTAAATTTATATTTATATATTGTTCGAAAATTTGATCAAGTCTACAAGAAAAATCCATTTCGAGATGACTTTTATTCACCCAAAGATTTCAACATATTTGATGTTATGATACATGAAAATTTATCTTGTGTATAAAATAAACATATAATAGGAGATGTGATGTCATAATCAGATAAAAAAAATTCCAAATGAGCATTAATAGTTAAAAAAAGGTGAAAAGCATAAATTGTTAATGATTGATCCATAATTAAGTGGAAGTATATACGAAATGAGGTTGAGTTAGAGCATGCCCATGATCATAAACCTCAACCGACAAGTCGACAGCCTAGCTTTACCCATTCTAGTGACATAGTCAAACATTATACAATTACCCCTTTATTTATTTATTTCGGAAGGTGGTATTACCCATATTAATTACTTTGTGATGTTACATTAGATTGAGTTTATTTTAATCTGAACATATGATTATTATAATTTGTAGTGTTTGTTTAAGCTCATATACTTACAATAGATTATGTATAAGGGCCCAACTTTCGAAAACAAAAATAAATAAAAACACAAGCTAGCTTCTTATTTTTTTTATTATCGGTAAATGATAGTTGTTAGATTAGTTCACCAAGTCTCCATACACTCCCAGAAATCTCCAAGCTTACCTTATATAACTCCGAAAATTCGTTTCCAAAGGGAATCGAACTCGGGTCACTCACTAGAGTGAGGAACCCGGTGGTCAGGTGGGCTAAGCCACCTGGTTACAAATTAGCTTCTTATAAATGAATATCAATCGTGAAGGGAAGAAAAAATGCAAATTGACCAATCGCATGTAAAACTATTGACAAAAACTTCTACCCACAGTGCAATTGCTAGATTAAAGTTGATCAATTAAAAAAAAAAAATATATATTAAGAGGTGTTTGGCTGAGATTTTGAGAAGGTAAGGAGTGATAATTAAAGTCATTATATGCGTTTGAAATGACTTTACTATGGCTTTATTATAAAAAAAATTAGTAATGCACCCGTGCTATCGGATAGCACGGCCTGTAGTAATTTCTATAGTAATATTTAAATTATACATTATATATATATGTGTGTGTCTCTTGCATATTTAAATATATATATATATATATATATTAATTATAGGTGATGAATGTTTCTTATAATGTTATACTCTCTCCGTCCCGGATGATATTGTTGTACTTTTTTGGGCACATAGATTAAGAAAAATTATGAATACCAATACCCTTATATAGGGGAAACAAATTTTGTCTATGTGACACACCCCATCTCTTCCCATTCCTCAAACATTGGCTCCTCATTGAGTTCAGTTGTACATTTCATATTCGTCTTCGATTTGATATTTCATCATTTCATCTTGTCTGTTGATCGATATCCACTTTCCTATAAATTGGGCTTTTGTCCTCTTGATTTTTCATTCGTATTCATCTTCGTCGTTGATATTCGACCATTCTTTTTTCTATGGATTCGTTATTTGCCATTTTGGTGTAGGTGTGCTCCCATCGTTCGAGGTTATCGTGTGAAGGAATTTTTCAGCATTTTATTTTATTTTATTTAATGTGTAGCATATAAGTTCCCATCACATGGATTATACCGGCGATTTCCCTTGTACCGTTGTTGTTTTAGTTCAAATCATATTCGATTCACTTTGTCTATCTTTTTTCCATTGTTGTGTTTAATATTGTTGCGTTCGATTTTTGGTTCTCCTATCTCTCTCATTGTAATCTCCACGAAATTTTGCTAATATTCTATGCGTATTGAAGAGGAAATGGATCCGAGGGCTGCCAAAAAATAAGGTGGTGTGGCGTGGTGAAAAAATGAGCAATTGTTAAGTGATTAATGTACAATTACCAATTAAGATTTTATGGGAGTAGCATTGATCGACTATTTTAGATTTAATCGTTTGAATACTTTTGAATTGTGGTGGGTATATGTCAGTGGATGCAAAATTGCGATGAGAAACATGCATAGATTTTCATGTCCTTCAAGTTCTATTTTTTCTTTTGTCTTTAATATCGTCCAATATTGACCCACAATAATTAATGTAGTAAATTGTGGTTAAGTCTCATAATTAGGATTTAATTTTATATATTATTACAATCTTATGTATAGGAGGACATTTAGCTAGGATGGTAATAAATTGTCTTAAATTTATATAATTGTATAGCTTTTCCGAAATATAAAATTTAGTCCTGTAGTTTTGTAAATTCAACTTTAAATAATTAATCACAGATAAGTGTATTACGTTGTTCATTTGAATACTTTAAATGTTGTTGACTGCATGTTCTAATTTTTTGTTCGTCACTAATTCCGCCTAATCTTTGTCCTATGTGATTTAGTGTAATAAATTGTGTTTAAACCTTATAATTATGTTTTAGTTTGACTTATTATTCCAATCTTATGTAAATGAAGATGTTTATCTATGAAAATAATAAATTGTCTTAATTTTTTTATAATAAATTGTGTTCAAACCTCATAAATATGTTTTTACTTTGACTTATTATTCCAATTTTATGTAAATGGGGATGCTTATCTAGGATAATAATAAATTGTCTTGAATTTTTATAATTGTAACAACTTTCCGAAAGTTTGAATTTGGTCCTGTAGTGTTGAGGAATCGACTTTAAGTGATTGATCCTAATTAAATGTAATTTTGTGGGTATGTTATTTTTTAAGTAGGTGTGTGTGTCCATCTTGATTGCCTAATTGATATTTCAAATTGAGTAATTGGGTATTCTCTTGCAAATTATAGATTGGTTGGATTTGAGAGAGTTGCAAGCCACCTATTTGAATATTGTAGTATTGAGGCTTTTGGTTAAGTTCTAAATTGGTTCTAATTTAGGGAATTATTAAGTAGCTTGACTTGCTTCCCATGTATATTGTTTTCTTGTCTTGCTCTCTAATCAAGAGAGCTATATTAGCTCTTGTGCAACAATTAATTTTTAAAATTATAGAATTATGAATCCTCACACGAATTAATATAGTAAATTGTGTTTAAGTCTCATAATTAGAATTTAATTTTATTTGTTATTACAATCTTATGTATAGGAAGACATTTACCTAGGATGATAATAAATTATCTTAAATTTATATAATTGTATAGCTTTCCTGAAATATTTTTTTAAATTTTGGTCCTGTAGTTTTTTAAATTCAACTTTAAATAATTAATCCCAGATAAGTGTATTTCGGCGTTCATTTAAATACTTTAGAATGGTGTTGACTGCATGTTCTAATTTTTGTTCATCTATAATTCTGCCTAATCTTTGTCCAATGTGATTTAGTGTAATAAATTGTGTTTAAACATCATAATTAGATTTTACTTTGACTTATTATTCCAATCTTATGTAAAGGAAGATGCTTATCTAGGATAATAATAAATTGTCTGATATTTTTATAATAAATTGTGTTTAAACCTCATAATTAGGTTTTATTTTGACTTTTTATTCCAAACTTATGTAAAGGGAGATGCTTATCTAGGATAATAATAAACTGTCTTAAATTTTTATTATTGGAACAATTTTCCGAAATTTTAAATTTGGTCCTGTAGTGTTGAGGAATCGACTTTGAGTGGTTGATCCTAATAAGATGTAATTTTGTGTAGTTGTTGTACATGAAATTCTGGGTATGTTATTATTTTTCTTAAATAGGTGTGTGTGGCCATCTAGATTACCTAATTGGTATTTCAAATTGACACAATTTTGTATTCTCTTGCAAATTTTAGATTTGTTGGCGCTTTGGGAGAGTTGTAAGCCACATAATCGGATATTGTTATATTGAGGCTTTTGGTTGGGTTGTAATTTGGTTCTAATTAGGGAATTATTATGTATCTTGATTTGCTTCCAATATATATTATTTTCTTGTCTTGCTCTTTAATCGAGGGAGCTATATTAGTTATTGTCATATTGTGTAGTAATTAATATTTTAAATTATAAAATTATGAATCCTCCTATGAGTTCTAAATTGGTCCTATGGTACATAGAATGTAATAAGTGTGCTTTGGTGTAGTTATTGCACATTGATAATCTATGACATAGTTTTAACATGTTGCTATTTCTTTGCCTTGGATGGATGGATATTAGTTATTGTCTAACACTTATTGTTTTAAATTATACAATTGTGAATCCTTCCAAAAAACCTAAGGTGTACCTTGGTGTAGTTATTGCTCATTGATAGTCTTTGTTACGTTTTCAACATGTTGCTATTTCTTTGCCTTGAGCCGTACACTACTAAATTTGGTTGGGGTGGTTGGATGTTAGCTCTTCCTCGGCAATTATTATTTTAAATTATATAATTGGACATACAATGCAATTATTATACTTTGGTTTAGTTATTGCATATTGTTAATCTATGGCATGGTTTCAACATGTTGCTATTTCTTTGCCATGAATCATACACTATTGATTTTATTTGTTGAATTGATGGATACCTTCCTAAAAATTATGTCAAATGCTAAACAATATGAAGTAGTATCTATGCACTTATGTATAGGAAGACATTTACCTAGGATGATAATAAATTGTCTTAAATTTATATAATTGTATAGTTTTCCCGAAATAATTTTTTAATTTTGGTCCTGTAGTTTTTTTAAATTCAACTTGGGGTATTTTTTTCCCTTGGGGTATTATAAAATTTCATAATTGTGAATGTGATATACGTTATCTATTACCGAATTCGAAAAATTTATAATATTTTACTCAAAGTTATATTTTGTGTGGTGTGTATGATGAATAAGAGACAATTTGAAATATCTAAGTTAATTTTAGTGTGGGATGTCTTGTTGGTTTGAATAGTTAAGAAAATATAGGTCTGGAGAGCTCTAAGTCAATTTGTAACGTATGTTAACACTACAAAAAAGACGTATTTTTGCGACCGTCAAAAAATCATTCTCAAACTCATATGTTAGCGACCGATCAACGATCGATATTGACTAGTAGTCTCAAAGTAAAAAAAATTGCGACCGCCATTGAAATCGGTCTTTAAATCAAATAATTAGAGACCGCCAAGGACGATCGGTCCCTAATCGAACATGATTAACGACCGCCTTGGCGGTCGCTAAACCCAAAGGTCGGTAAAAAAAGTCCCATATTTTTTAACTGCTCAATCAGCGACCGCCTTAGCGGTCGTTGATTTCAATTTTATGATCAGCGACCGCCAGATCGGTAAGTTTGGCCCGTTCTTGGAAACGGGTGAGGCTCTTTAATGGCCAGTTAATTAGCATAAAATTGGTCAATAGGACCAATAAAATCGGTGATTATGGTGGTCGTTAATTTTTTTTTACCTTTTTTAGGGAGAATCCGTACGTCATTTTCTCTCCCACGTTCATCTTTTGCCTTCACCGCCGTCGCCGCTGCCGCCTCCATCGAGGAATTCATTCCGATCAAAACACTCGTTGCCTCCTCGTCTACGCAATAATCGTAAGTTTTTTAAATTTTAACCGTTTACATTATTTTTAAATCATGTTTTATGAATTATAGGATAGTTATGGCATTTTATATGTATTTATATATATATGTATGTATGTTTGTAGGATAGTTATATATATATTTGTTATGAAATTATATAATATTGTTGAGTAAATTATATATTTATGTGTTTGTTGGAATTGATATACACGTTTTATATATGAAATTATATATTTTGTTAGGAATATACATGTTTACATGCTGATTGGTATGTTCGTTGATTGGTATACGTAGGTATGAATTTAGTTGATTGATATACGTAGGTATGAATTTAGTTGAATGTGTATAAATATAACATGGTATGTTGATCTGTTAAATTTATAATTATTACAGATGAGTAGGGGAGAGCAGAGTTCGGTTAAAACCAAAAAACCAAGCCGAACCAAACCAAAATATCAATTTGGTTCGGTTATGTTGGTTTTCGATTCGGTATCGGTTTTAAATTTTAGAAATTTTGGCTTTCGGTTTCGGTTATGTAGGTCAAAATACCAAAATAACCGAAATCGAACCAAAATGGGATATATATATATATATATATATATATATATATATATATATATATCCCCCTATATACTAATAGGGAGTTTTTTTTTTTTTTTTTGCTGATGTGTCGATTTCTGGTGCGTTTTGTTTATGTGTCGACTTCTGATGCATTTCGCTTATGTGTCAAGTCTTATGTGGCATGATTGTGCATCACTTTATCCTATGTGTCATTCATGTGGCATTGTGACCTTTCATAAGAAGAAGTCTAATAAAAAAAAATTGGCTTTAGTTGGGTTTGAACCAAGGACCTCATGAGTATTTTATATTATGTTTACCAATTAAGCTAACTATGAATCGTTGTGAAATTTAAATATTTATTATATACAACTTGAGTTAAATATATACATATATATATATATATATATATATATATATATATATATCTTCTGAAAGACTCTTAATTATTTGCAATTTTATTATTCTAAACTCTATATTTTTTCTTATTCCTTCATCGTCTTTTTCTTTTTACAATATTTTAGTTGTTCCTTGATTATTTGTCCACACATAAATGTCTAATTGCTAATATTTGACTATTTCTTTATTTTTAAAGATATATATATTTTTCATATAAACTCTACTTTCTTTCTCTTTTCTTCTATCTTGACAATATTATGTTTGTTTTCTATGTATTGTAAATTGACGGGTGAAGATTTTCAAGGAAAATTATAAGGTTGTCTATGGTATTTTTTTTCATTTCGACTGATTCATATTTTTTAAATAGATTGTATTATATAATGTTATAATATTGAATAATGCGATGTGTTAAAAAAATATAAAATTTTAAATTAATTTTATGAACAACCCGCATAATATGCGGGGTACTCATCTAGTATATATATATATATAAGTATCTAATTTCTAACCCTAGTTAGATTTACTCATTTTCAAATTTCTCTTTTGGTTGTATTTCTAGATAATGTTTATTTTGGTTTGTGTTATTGGATGATGTTTATTTTGGTTGTATTGCACTGTTGCTTTATAGACTATGGATGGAATATGAATTTATGAGTATTTTGATATTTTAATGCGGTTGTATCTTTTTATTTTTATTTTTATTGTGGGTTATTTTGTTTGGTTGCAATCTATTAATATATATGGGCTTGGGTTGTTAGCAAGTTATAAGTGTATAAATATGACCTAATTTAAAAGTTCATTATATTTTGGTTTTTTCGGTTATTTACCGAAACCGAACCGAAATTTTCAATTTTGGTTTTTTCGGTTTTAAGGAATTTCGGTTCGGTTTCAGTTAGTTTTATATATAATTCAGTTATTGCAGTTATCAATTTTTGGTTCGGTTCAGTAACCGAACCGAGCCATGCTCTGCCCTACATATGAGCTCTCAAGATCACAGTGATTAGAGTGGGGGTCGGGGTCGGGAAAGGGGTAAGAGGAGGTCGGGATCATTGAGACCGAAGATCTCGAAGGTTAGACGGGCCCCGTAGATGACACAATCCTCTTCACAACAGTCTAGTGTTGCTGTCGGCTCTTCTTTAGCAGCCGGATCTTCGGCTTCAGAGCAGCATCCTCTGGTGGATAGCCATCACACTGTTATCCCTCGCGACAACATGGAAGTATTTTAATGAATTATATACTTTTAATTATATTAATATTAATTTGAATTTTTATTTTGTTGTCATAGTATGCTTCCATGCCATGAGACTGTCTCTTGTGTCTCAGAGGCTATTAAGAAGATCCCGTTCGAGATTGGTGCCTCCTCGTGGACCCTGGCATCCGAGCGAAAGAGGATGGACTATTTCGAAGAGTTCAAGGTATAAAATATTTATTTATTATGATTTTAGTATTTAATATTTTATTTTAAATTTATTTGCTAATATTTTATTTTTAATTTAATTGTAGAAGCTGTGCGTCTGGGACCCTCCCCACGATAGTGTTATATACGGTTTGTTCTACGCGAAAGCGCATGAACAGTACAAAAATATTATCTACGGGCTGAAGAAGCAGTATAAGGCGGGGAAGCAGCTGGATCTGGGTTGAGGGTCATACGGGCGTTCCGTCTGGGACGCTCTGGTGGATCACTGAAATAGTGATGCATTCAGAGCTAAGTCCACGAAGGCCAAGGAGAATCGATTGAAGGACCCCACCGGGCACAGCGTCGACAGACATTGGGCTGGATCCCTGGTCCATCTATGAGTACTCTCTCGCCTTTGTAAGTATTATTATTTTTATTTACATTTGAATATAAATAAATTTTAAATGCTTAATGTTGGGACAATGTCAATTTTGAGTTGATCCCAAATACCCTGAAAAGATGAATTTGCCTAAGTGTTGTAATAATCAGGCTAGTCTTGATAGGATCAGAACTGTTAGAGTATTTTATATTCACAGGTACCCATGAGAGGAGAACTCACTGATGACAATCAAGAATGAGGCCTGAAGAACACAAGAGCACCATCACTGAACTTATGGCAGTCCTTCTAAGCTGGCTGAGTAAGTTTCATGATGAAGAGCATGATCCAGAGATCATTGCTAACTCACAGACCTGAAAAGAATAGGCTACCTGAGTAATTGGGAAAGACTTAGAGTAGGATCCAAGCAAGCAAAAGAAATGTCAGTGCTGGACCATGTACGTAGATGAGGACAAACCTGAACTCAGAAAAGACAAGTCTGAACTGAAGAATGAGTTCTGACATTCTCACCTACCTGATGACGTGGACCAATGAGGAGAAGACAAGTCATGTACGGACACTGACTTGAACCTGACATCCCTGCAGTTTTCAACAGGCATGCATTTAATGCATTTACCAAATCCATGTAAGGACGACTGCTGCATGAAGATTATGTCCATTGAAGTATCCTACAAAGAAGGTGACTAGAAGGATATCTCTCCAACGGATAGTTTTTCAAACTCATCTATAAATACAGAAGACCTTGCCCCAAACAAGGTTACGGGAAATTTCAAAAGCCAGAAATTACTCAAGACTCACAATCATTCAAGCTTTCAAAGAAGCACTCGAAACCTCTTTAATTTCCCAAATGTTTCTTATAGTCTAAAGTCTATTCTGTATTCTACTGAGCTTACTATACATATCTCAAGTTTAGAGTGATAATCCAATCCTTAGAATAGTTTTCATTGTAAGGATTATCACAAGTTAGTTGGAATCCAAACTGAAACCAAAACCCTCAGTGTTAGGTTTGTTAGTTGAAGTTGTAAGTTGGTTAGGAGAAGGAGGACTAGAACTCGCATTATAGGGATTAGTGTAACTGGTCATTGTGCACATTGGCACGTTAAAAATAAGCTAATCCTTAGTGGATTCTCCTGTTCAATCAGGACCGTGGACGTAGGAGCTTGAATCTCTGAACCACGTTAAATTGCTCTGAGTTCTTTATTGCTTTGATTACTGTTTTATATTGATTATCATTGTTCATTCATTGCATGCTTTGTCAGTGCTGAATCAATCAGCCTGATACTTGAACTCATTGCACTGCCCTTCTAACCACGACTTTATAAGAAAGATACATTCAGTTTTCAGAGAACTATAAAACAAGTCTTTAAACTTTCAGGGTTCACACATTTCCGCACAATGCATAAATAGATAGTTGGCCAACTGACTTGCTTCAGAGCAATTAGTAGGTTTATCATCTATTCAGTGCCTATCATTGTACTCTGAGTTAAGGGGACTTAGTCTTTGAAAAATAAAGTAAAAATTGTATACGTGTATTCCCCCCATACATGTATTACTCTAACTTGTACGGGACCAACAAGTGGTATCAGAACAATGGTTCAAAAGACCACTGAATTTGAATACTAATAGTTTCAGAGGAGAAACTTTTGGTGGTCGCTGAACAAATCTTTGCTTACATATTTTCTGAAAACTTGCATCATGACTTCAAGGAGGCTCAAAGCTTATTTGCCTGAATTCTCAGTTTCTAACTTTGTATATTGGAGATTCAGGTTACTTGCACACTTGGATGCAATTCATGACCAGATGTCTCGAGTGATCAAGGACGGCCCCATCAAGATCACCATTACAAACGTCAGAGGATTAGGATATGATGATCAACCCATTGGAGCTCCAGTGCCGAAGGATAGGAGCCAACTGACCGATGATGAGATCAAGATGATAGGGCCGGCAATGTGGTCAAGAATATCATTCTTCACACGGTGCCGTTCAAGGAGTCAGCGAGGCTGATGCACTTAAAGACTGCGAAGGAGGTCTGGGATGAGTTGAACCAAATGTGCGAGTGATATGAGAAAATCAAGGAGAACAAGATAAATATTTTCATTCAAAAGTTTGAAAGCTTCGAGATGCTGCCTGAGGAGACCATTGATCAAATGGAGTCAAGATTCATCAAGATGATGAATGAGTTAGTGTTGCTAGGGAAGGAAGTCCCTAAGAGAGAAGTTGCTTCTAAAATCCTGAATGCTCTCCCTGAGAGATGGGATAATAGTGTTATCATGCTAAAAAACACTTAGGATATGAGCAACATTACTTCAGCTTTACTTTTCTCTGAGCTCAATGCATTTGAATTTGATTTAAACAAGAGAAAAAAGAAAGTAGTAGTTGAAGAGGAGGAGAAAGCTCCTGAGAAGAGTGTGGCCTTTAAATCCAAGTCAGAACCTACAGAATCTCCATCAAAGCCACTGATGGAAATGAGTAAAGAAGAGCTCACTGAGGAGTACAGTATGATGGCCAGACGGTTTGAAAAGCTAAACTCAAGATTTGGTCGATACAAGAAGTACTATCAGGACTAGGGCTGTTCACGGTACGGATCAAAACGGATATTTAAAAATATCCGTGTTCGTACCAAAGTTCGGTTATTTTAAATTCGAGTGTCCGTGTCTGTACCGAAATTTCAGTACGGTACGGATATTTTATTTTTCGGTGCGGTTCGGAACGGATTTTCGGTTACAAACGGACCGGATCGGTACGGTACGAAACGGAGCAGATAAACAGAGTTTTTACCCTCTTTTTATCATTCTCTCCGTTTTTTAATCATAAAAAAATATTCGATGCATGAACACTCACGAATACTACTCAACTTCAACTACAATCAAACATATATCATTACAAGCTTGAATATAACACATTATATTATAATGGATGGTTAAAATATTCACGTAAATCACCACCAATAGAGTATTGAAAATACAGTATATAATATTAAAATTATGTTGGTCGTAATTCATGACACTAGGTACACCATATCCAAGTTTTTATAAGAAATGAATATACATGAACAATAAAATTAAAAGAATAATAAATTAAATTTAAATCATTTTGATATAAGTTTAAACATAAGTTAACGTTTTAAGAACTTAATAAGAGAAATAATATAGTGTTTGTGTTAAGAAAATGAGGAGAAATTATGAAATCGCTTAGTTGTACTTAAATTCAATAACATTATAATAATATTTGATAAATAAAAAATAATTAAAATTAATACATATTTAATTCGGTTATTCAGTTCGGTACGGTACGGTACGGTTCGGTACGGTCACATTCGGTTTTTCGGTACGGTTAATTTGGTAATATCCAGATTCGTGCCAAAAAAACATTCGGTTCGGTTTCGGTACGGTTAAAATAAAAAAGTCCATAATTTTTTCGGTACGATTCTTTTTTGGTGCGGATTTCGGTATGGATTCGGTAATCTCCGAACTCCGTGAACAACCCTAATCAGGACACAGGAGATAGAAAATCCGAGGGAAATCACAACAGTTCCAGAAGGTATGAAGACCGGAGGAACACTGACCAGAGACGTGATCGAGATGAAGAAAGGAGGTACTCTGACCCGAAACCTGATTGTGAGGAGTTAGACTAGAGACGTGCTCGTGACAACAAATACTCTAGCAAGCATTTTCCATACTCAAGGTAAGCTAACGATTTCATCTTTATATTCATTTTAATTTGCTTTCAATTTTGCATTTCGCTAATTTCCTTGAAAAATACTGTCATCCCGCCGCCGTACGACCGCCACTGTATTTCTTCCTTTGCCGAATTTTACTCCGATCACCCATCTTTCATTTTCTTTAATCCGATGGCTTCTCCATCTTCAAGTGCTACCATCTCCGATACTTTTCCTGGTCGGAATCCTGGAAAAAGGCCTATGGAGGAAAACCTAATCATTTATCCTCGTAGATCTACTCGTTAGGCTCTTCTAAACAACCCAAGGACCTTGTTGGTTGACGAGGAGATGGGTTCCAAGTCGAGCTCGGTTGTGTGCTCCGTTGAAGGGTATGTTGTTGATCTCGCTGATGATGAGGTTGTTGAACAACCGGCTGCTCGCCTTCGTACTGAAGAAGATACCTCCTCAGATCTAGGGGAAGACTCTAAGGAAGTAGCCGTGGAGATTGAAGAAATGGACACATCTGAGGCGGCCAACATTGGAGGCGAGCAGCTGGGTCCTACCGTCACCTGGGAATTTCTTAAATAGATAGACTTTCCCATGCCTGAAGTTACTCCAGAGTCCAAAATTCTAGAGGGAGTGGTTCTCGAGCAGGAGTGGGAGGAATATGTTGCTCGCCACTCTAACGCCTTTCCTACAATTTCAAGGGAGATTATGACTGCTCAAGCGAACAAGTATGTGGCGAGCAGGATCCCGAGTCTGATTACCGAGGACGACTTGGCGAGCATACATTCCACATACAAAATTTCTTATGACATCTTTTTGTATGCCCCACAAAAAGGAGAAACAAATATCGCCCACCTTCTGGTTGTACAACGATCAACCTGAACGTACTTAATATCGGCTTCCCTTTGCCTCTTTATCCCATCATTGGCCGCTTCCTGACGGAGATTAATCTGGCGATCACCCAGATTACTCCGAACGGTTGGAATAACTTACTGGCCTTTATGACCCTCTTTGGTCTTGAAGGGTATAAAAATAAGACCAGTGCGGTGGAAATTCACTACGCCATGATGATCTCCGCTTGTAAAGAGGAAGGTGAGGGGTGGTACTACACGAAGGCAAGAAGTGGAGTAAAATTGATTGAAGGAGTCCCGAAAAAGGTGAAAAGTTGGCATAACCAGTTCTTCTTCATTGGGGGAGACTGACGAGCAGCTGAGGGATTTTCTGGCGGGCAGGCGCACATCTTCTCGCCTGAGGGTTTTGGCGAAATAAAGCGTAGGTTCCATTTTTTCTTACTATGGATAAAGTGGGCCTAATTTTAATTTTTTCTTCTTTGTTGTTTTGCAGGTCCACACATTTTGAAGTGGGGCCACCCTGAGTTGAGCGAGGAGTTCTTATACACGTTGACCGTCATCTCCCTCCGCAACGCAGTTGACTGCGACATCATCCATTTATCCAAACAAAATTGCCGCAAGCTCGCCCTTCTAACTACCAGCCCTCATCATCTTGAAGCTCAAGCTGATGTCCCTGAAGGGTAAACTTTCCTAACATTTGATGAATACATTGTTGTTCTCCTGAGCATATCAATTTTTGTTTGTTTATTTTTTGTTTTTGTTGTTTTTTTAGAGCAACAAGTCACTATTGCCGTGCCGAATATCCCCCAAGCGTACTATCTGCTCGCTGAGAGAGGTAGACAGATGGCTGCCAATGACCCCTCCAGGAAGAAATACGACCCACCTGTTGGGAAAATAGGGGTGCCCGGGAACTATTCGGGATGAAATTTAAATACGAATTTAAATACAATTATTACTAGCATGAATTAATCCGAATTAATTCAAATAATAATTCCAATAACAATTTTATCATCATGCATGTTGAATTAATTCACATAAAATCTATGGCAGAATAAACTAAGAAGTTATGTGATTTACGTACCTCTCGTAGAATTGGCCTTTGAATAAAACGGGACAATCACGAACGCGCTTTATCAACCCAAAAACCTTCTCAAGTATTTCCCTTTCGCCTTACTTGATCACCGGTGGGAAGTGCTTTCAAGAATTTAAATAACCAAGGAAAAAGAAAAATATATAAGCTCTTGATTTTTCCAACACATGAAATTATGTACTTGAGGATGAAATAATCACCCCCTATTTATAAAGAGGAGTGGCAAAAAATTTAAGTGGTATTGGGCTTGGAAAAAATCTTTTCTTAGTGTCTAAGAAATCTTGAATATATCTCATATATTCTTTTCTCCATAATAAAATATTCCACAAAAATCCCACTCACCCTTTTAAACTTGTATTTCTCGAAAATAATAGGAGAAGAATCCAAGATTTGGATCTTCTTGAATATATGAGATAATCTTGTATTCCAAGAATACTTATCTTCCATAATATCTTTCCAAGAAAATCAACAAAATCTTTTCTCTCCTAATATTGCATTTTTCGAAAAAATCATAGAAAAATCAGCAATATATTTTCTTTTTATTTTAATCACCTTATCATTATTGGGCTACTTGAGGGGCCTTTAAGGAGAATTAAGATTTGACCTCCTAATGGACTTCTGAATTTCAATATTGAGCCCCAATATAATTCAGTCCATTAATATTAATTATTACCACTAATAAATTAATATTGCACTATCCATCTTAATCCATATTACGATAATATGGGCTCCCGATTATTATTTCCCGCGTTTAAGATTATCAAGTCCATTAATTAATTAAGCTTCTGAATAGCTCTAAATTAATTAATATATTTCACCTTAGAGTAAAGACAGCTCAACATTATTATCCGTACCGAAGAAACTAATTCTTCACTTGCAAGATTTGGTACGATAAAACTTCTGAGCCCACCAAGGGGACTAATCACACGAGCCGTACTCGCATGCATTTCTCCGTATTAAATCTTTGCAATTGTCGTATGATTAATATTACTGCCCAAAACACAAAGTTCGAAGTCACGATGATTCTTACCCAACATGAATCAAAGCAGTAACCATTAAGCACACACGGTCCTATTTAAGTGACGGAGATTAAGAAATCAATAACCACGGAGGTCTAATTCTTCACATTTCAGAACAGAAGAATTTATCCTTGCTGTAGGTCCTCTTCAACACATTCTCCAATGTGCTAGTGCAATCTCTTAGTCAAGACAGACCAATCTGAGACTTACACATCGACCTTTCACGGCGGATTGTTCAATTCCACCTAGGTCGTGAATTTGTACGTTTAGTTACAAGAAAACTGTTAATGTGATCTTCCGTGATCGGGTATCACCACATTAACTACAATGTAACATGTACTATATATTGAACGGTTTGTAATAGATATTCAACATTCAATCATAATTAAAGCAAATGTGATAAAAGAATTATTCTCATAAACAAGTGTTTAATACATGAGTTATACAAAGTAAAAACATACTTTCACGTATAACTCCAACAATCTCCCACTTATACTTAAAGTCTGATTTTTAGTATACATCATGCATGTCTTAGTGTAGTAGCTCTACGTGACATCTCATGTCAACCTACACTAACCTAATAATTCCTCCCACTTATACTTAAAGCAGATTGGCAATAGTCATGACTCTCATTCCATCCACATGTCTCTCGAATGTACTCTGAGGCAGACCCTTTGTGAATGGATCAGCTAGGTTGTCTCCCGACGCTATCTTTGCTACCTCTATATCTCCTCTCTTAACGATTTCTCGTATAAGATGATATTTTCTTTCTATGCGTTTGCTGGCCTTGTGGGCTCTCGGTTCCCTTGAATTTGCAACTGCTCCGACATTATCACAATGGACAGTGATTATGATGGGCAAATTCGAAACAACGTCCAAGTCCACTAAGAAGTACTTGAGCCAAACCGCTTCTTTCGCCGCTTCACAAGCAGTTACTTATTCGGCTTTCATGGTCGAATCGGCGATGCATTTCTGCTTAACGCTTCTCCATGAAATGGCTCCTCCTCCCATGCAAAACACACTACCCGAGGTTGACTTTCTTGAGTCTATGTCTGATTGGAAATCCGAGTCCGTGGATCCCACGGGCATAAGACTATCTGACTGGTAAATCAGCATCCGCTCACGAGTTCTTTTCAGATACCTCAAGATGCACTTTACGACAGTCCAATGGTCTTTCCCGGGATTACTTTGATATCTTGCCACCATGCCCACGGCAAAGCAGATATCCGGTCTCGTACACAACATTGCATATATAAGGCTTCCTACGGCCGAAGCATACGAAACACCTTTCATGTCATCTATCTCCGTTTGCGTCTTAGGGCTCATTTCTTTCGATAGATGGATTCCGTGCCTAAAACGTACAAAACCTTTCTTAGAATCTTGCATGCTGAAGCGCTTTAAAACAGTGTCAATGTATGAAGCTTGCGATAAGCCCAACATCCTCTTCTTGCGATCGCGAGTGATCTTGATCCCAAGGATGTGACCGACTTCCCCTAAGTCCTTCATATTAAATTATTTTGATAGCCATACCTTTACGTCTGACAATACCTTTACATTGTTTCCAATGAGCAGAATATCGTCTACGTATAATACTAAGAATACCACCGCAGTTCCGTCATGCTTCTTATACACACAACTTTCGAACTCATTTTGATAAAACCCATGAGACTTAATCACTTGATCAAAATACTGGTTCCAAGTACGCGATGCTTGCTTAAGTCCATAAATGGATCTCTTAAGCTTGCGTACGAGGTGCTCTTGGCCTTTTTCAATAAAACCTTTGGGCTGTTGCATATAGATATCTATGGAAAGCTATCTTGACATCCATTTGCCAGATCTCGTAATCTAGGTGCGCAGCGATCGACAAGAGAATACAGATGGACTTAAGCATAGCTACAGGCGAAAAGGTTTTCTCATAATCGATCCCTTCTTTTTTAGTATACCCTTTGGCCACTAGCCTTGCTTTGAAGGTCTCAACCCTTCCGTCCGGTCCTTTTTTCCTCTTATATACCCACTTGCATCCAATGGGTTCTACCCCATTGGGTGGTTCGACCAACTCCCACACTTGATTATGATCCATCGAACCCATCTCGGTTTCTATTGCTGTTTTCCACGACTCCGTGTCTTCATCTTGGATTACCTCGTCGTATGTCCATGGGTCTGATTCATCACCGGGAATCAAATCCGAAGATTCTCCTATTCCCATAAATCTCTCGAGTTGCCTAGCAATCCTCCCACTGCGACGAGGTTCCGGTTGTAAAGGTGTGATGTGTGGTCTATCATCTTGTATACTTGGTATCGAGGTTTGCCCTCTCAATTCTTCTAAGGTAATTTCACTTTTAGGCTTCCGATTGTTCATATAGTCTTCCTCCAAGAATTTAAAGTGTGTACTAATCACGGTCTTTTGATCCTTGGGACTATAGAATATACACCCTTTTGTTCCCGCAGGGTACCCTATAAACAACCTTAATTCCAAACGTGGATCCAACTTATCGGCTTTCTTATCTAGCACGTATGCCGAACTACCCCAAATCCGCAAATGTCTTAGACTGGGCTTGCGCCCGGTCCACAATTCCATTGGGGTTTTAGGAATCGATTTGGATGGTACCAAGTTTAGAATGTAAGCCGCCATTTCCAAGGCATTACCCCAAAACGACTTGGGTAAATCCGAATAACTCATCATGGATTTGCCCATTTCTAAAAGAGTCCAGTTTCTTCGTTCCGCCACACCGTTCTGTTGAGAGGTTCCCGATGCGGTTAACTGGGATATGATCCCTTCGTCCGATAAGTAGTTCAAGAATTCATCGTTGATGTATTCTCCTCCACGATCTAATCGTAGAAACTTGATACTCTTTTCCCTATATTTCTCGGCTTTGGCCTTAAACTCCTTGAACTTATCAAAAGTTTCAGACTTATGCCTCATAAGGTAAATGTACCCATATCTCGAGTAATCGTCAATGAAAGTGACAAAATACTCATACCCCATTCTCGCTTTGATCGTGATTGGACCACACACATCTGTATGAACAAGTTCTAACACTTCCGTGGCTCTATTCCCCTTGGCTCCAAATGCCCTCTTGGTCATTTTACCCTCTAAACAGGATTCACAAGTTGGAAACGGTTCAACTTGGAATGATTCCAAGGATCCGTCTTTCACCAATCTCTCTATCTGCTTTAGATTAATATGACCTAGTCTAAGATGCTATAGAAGTGTTTCGTTCATCTCCGAAGAACGCTTTCTTTTATTTCTCGAAATGATCGACGTGTTATTAGATTCATTATTTGAGTGGTGTGTACACTTAATCGTATAGAGATTGTTTACAAACGTTCCATAACAGATAGTATCATTCTTAAAAGAAACAGTAACAACTTTATTAAAAGTAACTGAATATCCATCAAAAAACAACTTAGAAACTGAAATTAAATTCTTTCTAAAGTTCAGAACGTATAAAATATATCTAAAAATTAAAACTCTATCTTCAAAAGATAGGTGCACGACTCCCACTCTCGTAGCATCGCCCAAAGTGATGAGAATCTCATTCTTGCTAAGTCGTCGGGTTAGCTGGAACCCCTGAAGAGTGAAACAAATATGATCAGTTGCCCCGGTATCCACTATCCAAACGTGGACAGTGTTGGGAAAATAGGAGGGGTGCCCGGAATCTATTCGGGATGAACTTTAAATACGAATTTAAATACAATTATTACTAGCATGAATTAATCCTAATTAATTCAAATAATAATTCCAACAACTAATTATCATCATGCATGTTAAATTAATTTCACATATTTAACTAGGCGGAATTAAACAAGTAAATATGCGTTTAACGTACCTCTCGTAGTATTGGCCTTTGGATATACGGGACACTTGTAATCTCGCTCTATCAACCCAAAGCCTTCTCAAGTATTTCCCTTTTCACCTCACTTGATCGCCGGTGGGAGACGCTTTCAAGCAATTTAATAAACTAAGGAAAAAGAAAAATATCTATGCTTCTTGATTTTTCCAACACATGGAATTATGTACTTGGGGATGAAATAATCATCCCCTATTTATAATAGTGTAGGGGCCGAAATTTTTGATATATTTTGGGCTTGGAAAAAATCTTTTCTTAGACTCTAAGAAATCTTGAATATATCCCATATATTCTTTTCTCCAAAATAAAATATTCCACAAAAATCTCACCCTACATATTAAGGGGTGTAATTTTCGAAAATTATGAGTGTGAAATTCAAGATTTGGATCTTCTTGAATATATGAGATATTCTTGTACTTCTAGAATACATATCTTCCATAATATCTTTTCAAGAAGATTAACAAAATCTAATTTCTCCTACATATGCTTATTTTCGAAAAATAAGAGAGAAAAATCAGCAATATAATTTTCTTTTTATTTTAATCACCTTATCATTATTGGGCTACTTAATTGGGCTACTTGAGGGGCCTTAAGGAGAATTAAGATTGGACCTCCTAATGGACTTCTGAATTTCAATATTGAGCCCCAATATAATTCAGCCCATTAATATTAATTATTACCACTAATAAATTAATATTGCACTATCCATCTTAATCCATATTACGATAATATGGGCTCCCGGTTATTATTTCCCGCGTTTAAGATTATCAAGTCCATTAATTAATTAAGCTTCTGAATAGCTCTAAATTAATTAACGTCTTTCACCTTGGAGTAAAGACAGCTCAACATTATTATTCGTACCGAAGAAACTAATTCTTCACTTGCAAGATTTGGTACAATAAAACTTCTGAGCCCACCAAGGGGACTAATCACACGAGCCGTACTCGCACGCGTTTCTCCGTATTAAATCTTAGCAACCGTCGTATGATTAATATTACTGCCCAAGACACAAAGTTCGAAGTCACAATGATTCTCACCCAACATGAATCAAAGCAGTAACTACTAAGCACACACGGTCCTATTTAAGTGACGGAGATTAAGAAATCAACAACCACTGAGGTCTAATTCTTCACCTTTCAGAACAGAAGAATTTATCCTCGCTGTAGGACCTCTTCAACACATACTAAATGTGCTAGTGCAATCTCTTAGTCAAGACAGACCAATCTGAGCCTTACACATCGACCTTTCACGGTGGATTGTTCAATTCCACCTAGGTCGTGAAAATGTACGTTTAGTTACAAGTAAACTGTTAATGTCGTCTTCCGTGACCGGGTATCACCACATTAACTACAATGTAACACGTACTATATATTGAACGGTTTGCAATAGAAATTCAACATTCAATCATAACTAAAGCAAATGTGACAAAAGAATTATTCTCATAAATCGAGTGTTTGATACACGAGTTATACAAAGTAAAAGCATACTTTCACGTATAACTCCAACAATCTCCCACTTATACTTAAAGTCTGCTTTTAGTATACATCACGCATGTCTTAGTGTAGTAGCTCTCCGTGACATCTCATGTCAACCTACACTAACCTAATAATTCCTCCCACTTATACTTAAAGCAGATTGGCAATAGTCTTGACTCCCATTCCATCCACATGTCTCTCGAATGTATTCAGAGGCAGACCCTTTGTGAATGGATTTACTAGGTTGTCCCCGACGCATATCTTTGCCACCTCTTCATCTCCTCTCTTAACGATTTCTCGTATAAGATGGTGTTTTCTTTCAATGTGTTTGCTGGCCTTGTGGGCTCTCGGTTCCCTTGAATTTGCAACTGCTCCGGCATTGTCACAAAAGACAGTTATCTTGTCGGGCAAATTCGGAACAACGTCCAAGTCCACTAAGAAGTACTTGAGCCAAACCGCTTCTTTCGCTACTTCACAAGCAACTACTTATTCGGCTTCCATGGTCGAATCTGCGATGCATTTCTGCAAATCGCTTCTCCATGTCATGGCTCCTTCTCCCATGCAAAACACACTACCCGAGGTAGGTATTTTGGAGTCTATGTCTAATTGGAAATTTGAGTCCGTGTATCCCATGGGAATTAGATTGTCTGATTGTTAAATCAGCATTCCATACCAAGTTCTTTTCAGAAACTAAAGAACGCATTTAATTGCAATCTAATGTGCTTTCCCGGGGTTACTTTGATATCTTGCCATCATGCCCACGGCAAAGCAGATATCCGGTCTCGTACACAACGTTGCATACATAAGACTTCCTACGTCCGAAACGTACGGAACGTCTTTCATGTCATCTATCTCCACTTGCGTCTTAGGGCATATTTCTTTGGATAGATGGATTCCGTCCCTACAAGGTACAAAACCTTTCTTGGAATCATGCACGCTGATATGCTTCAAAACAGTGGCTTTGTATGAAACTTGCGATAAGCCCAACATCTTCCTCTTGCGATCTCGAGTGAACTTGATCCCAAGGATGTGACTGGCTTTTCCCTAAGTCCTTCATATCAAACTGATTTGACAGCCATACCCTTACGTCTGACAATACCTTTACATTGTTTCCAATGAGCAGAATATCGTCTACGTATAATACTAAGAATACCACCGCAGTTCCGTCACACCTTTTATACACACAACTTTCGAACTTGTTTTGATCACAAACCCATAAGACTTAATAACTTGATCAAAACACTGGTTCCAAGTACGCGACGCTTGCTTAAGTCCATAAAATGGATCTCTTAAGCTTGCATACGAGGTGCTCTTGGCCTTTTTCAACGAAACCTTTGGGTTGTTGCATATAGATCCCATCAAGACTTCCGTTAATGAAAGCTGTCTTGACATCCATTTGCCAGATCTCGTAATCTAAGTGCGCAGCGATCGACAAGAGAATACGGATGGACTTAAGCATAGCTACAGGCCACAGGCCACAAGCCTTGCTTTGAAGGTCTCTACCCTTCCGTCCGGTCCTCTTTTCCTCTTGTACACCCACTTGCATCCAATAGGTTCTACCCCATTAGGTGGATCAACCAACTCCCACACTTGATTATAATCCATCGAACCCACCTCGGTTTCCATTGCGGTTTGCCACACTTCCGCGTCTTTATCTTGGATTGCCTCGTCGTACGTTCATGGGTCTGATTCATCGCCGGGAATCAAATCCGAAGATTCTCCAATTCCCATGAATCTCTCGGGTTGCCTTGCAATCCTCCCACTACGACGGGGTTCCGGTTGTGAAGGTATGACGTGTGGTATATCATCTTGTATACTTGGTATAGGAGTTTGCCCTCTTAACTCGTCTAAGTTAATCTCACTTCTGGGCTTTCTTTTGTTCATATAGTCTTCCTCCAAGAATTTAAAGTGCGAACTAATCACGGTCTTTTAATCCTTGAGACTATAGAACATACACCCTTTCGTTCCCATGGGATATCCTATAAACAACCTTAATTCCGAACATGGATCCAATTTACCGGCTTCCTTGTCTAGCACGTATGCCGGACAACCCCAAATCTGCAAGTGTCTTAGACTGGGCTTGCGCCCCGGTCCACAATTCCATTGGGGTTTTAGGAACCGATTTGGATGGCACCAAGTTTAGAATATAAGTCATTGTTTCCAAGGTGTTACCCCAAAACGACTTGGGTAAATTCGAATAACTCATCATGGATCTGACTATTTCTAAAAGAGTCTGGCTCCTTCGTTCCGCCACACCGTTCTATTGAGGGGTTCCCGATGTGGTCAACAGGGATACAATCCCTTCTTCCGATAGGTAGTTCAAGAATTCATTGCTAAGGTATTCGCCTCCACGAACAAATCGTAGAGACTTGATACTTCTTTCCCTATGCATCATAAGGTAGATGTATCCGTATCTTGAGTAATCATTGAAAAAGACAATTTACTCATACCCCTTCTTGCTATGATCGTCATTGAACCACACATATCGGTATGAACGAGTTCTAACACTTCCGTAGTTCTATTCCCCTTGGCTCCAATACTCGAAATAATCGATGTGTTATTAGATTCAATTTTGTGAGTGGTGTGCCCAAATAATGGTATAAAGATCATCCATTAAAGTTCCGGAACGGATAAACTCATCGTTTCAAGCAATAATAACATCCTTATTAAAAGAAACTGAGTATCTATTCAAACAGTTTAGAAACTGAAGGTTGAGTTCTTTCTAAACTAGGAACATGAGGAACGTCTCTCAAGACCATAACTCTATCTTCACAAGATAGGCGCACTTCTCCCACTGCTTCAGCTGCCACTCTCGTAGCAATGCCCGATGTGATGGGGATCTCACTTCCGTTAAGTCGTCGGGTTAGCTTAAACCCATGAAACAAATGTGATCAGTAGCTCTCGTATCCACTATCCACGAATAGACAACATACACCACTTCACAAGTTTCGACGACTAAGGTGTGTGAATTACCTAACTTTCCTAGCCTCTTAGGCTTGGAACAGGCAGACCTCCATTGTCCTCTCTCACCGGAACTAAAACACTTCCCCTTTGATGCTTGCCTTTGCATTTGCCTTTCGCAACAATTGGATTTGCTTGGATCCGCCCTTTGGTTCTCTTCCTCTTTTTCCCTCCCTTGGGACCAAAAGAGGTAGACGAACCATTAGCCACCATAGCACTAGACTGGTGCTCCATTATCACCTCCACCGAAACTAAAGCTTGCAAGAGCTCGGGCAAACGACTTGTCCGTTCATTCATCTGACAGTTCAGATGAAACTACTCAAAGCTTCTCGGTAGGGAATGGTATATGAAATCAATCAAAATCCGCACCAAGTACTTCCAACTTGTTAAGGTATGCCATTATCTCGAGAACGTGCTCCCTCACGGGCGTTCCTTCCACCATTTTCAACTTGACCGAGTCATGTTTGGTGAACTGATTAGTCATGGGATTCTGATGTGAAAACATCTCTTCAAGGTGTTCCATGATTTCAACAGCGGATACAATGTCTTCATGAACGCGCCTCAAATCCTCAGACAGAAATGTCAAGATGATGCACTTCATTCATTGTCACGCTTCCGATCATAAACTGCCTCTTCCCATTGCTTGACTTATCATTAGGCTTGCCGGGTATATTAACATAAATAACCCAATTGTGTTTTCGTGCAGTAAGGACAAATTTAAAAAGAACATTTCCAATCGATATAATTCTCTCCAAAAGGTTTATTAACTTTAAGTATATTAAACAGTGGATTAAAAGTTGCGACATGATGAAATGAGAATAAAACATACATTCATATCAATATCTAGAAAAATATGAAATTATCACATAAATTTGATCACATCAATTATATTGAAACCTTAAAACAATATAATCATGCATCAGCCAACATCTCGAAACAATTTAAATGCGCCACGAGGGGTGGTCTATACATTTAAACACATTCAAGCGGATTACAAACTTAAAAGTTACAAATCCTTAATTCAAAATTAATAGTTGGCTCCCACTTTGACCACATAGAAGCTGACAGGGACTCCGAGGGGAGTAAGTTAATATCAATTTCCTATGCCTAAGTAATAACCATAATTAAATACAGGATTATTATTTCGCTTTGAGCAAGCCACTCGTGGTGAGGGTCAATACCGCCACTAGTAATAATCCACAATCATCCTTTCGGAATTTATTCATGTGAAATCCGTTCTTTTGGCCGATCCGAGGGGGAAATGTATTCCAAAAGAACTTCACAAATAAATAAATTATGGAGGTCAAATTAATCCAATTTTAATATCCGGAATAAAATTGCGATTATAAAAACATACTTAGTAATTTTCGAAAGTAAGGTTTTTCTTGGACAATTAAATTCATGCAAACACATATTAACAAATAATAATAAGTGCACGAAATAAAACATCCATCAAAACAAAATTAAACACATTGGAGCACTCGAATCCAATTGTCACGGTTTAATTTCTTCACGTCTTGATGCGAAAAAATTGTCCTTGTTGCTTTCCGACGTTCGTCTCGACGTGCTCCCACTCGAACAGCAACACTTCATCAAAAACAGCATCGTTTGGGGTTCGGGACGACGTTTAAAATCACACGGAAAAAAAAAACACGAACCGAAAAAATTCCACGGCCTGAGATACAGCGCGCGTCGGCCCACGAAGTGGGCCCGCGCGCTTCCCGGCCCGAGAAGCGCTGGAAAAATGCCCGAGGCGCGCCGAAGCGCAGCCCCGAGGCGCACCCGAGGCGCGCCCGAGGCGCAGCACAGAAGCGCGCCGAGGCGCTGCCCGGGGCGCCAGAGGCGCTGCAGCTGCCTGCCGAGGCGCGCGCGCGCCGTGCGCGCGGCGCCGTGCGCCCGTTGCACACGGTGTGCGCCGTGCACCCCCGTGCGCCGTTTTTCGCCGTTCGTCCTCGTTTTCTTCACCCCTTGCATGATTTTACCTCCATACACGCTCCACGCTTGTATGCGTCGTCCGGGTACGCCGTTTTTAATTCTTCGTTCTTCGTCACGATCCGGTTACAATTTATTTTTACAAAAAAAATAAATACTAGATCTAGACTAGTCTATTACAATGATCGAATCAAAATAAAAACAACTAATCTACTCGTGGATTTTCTCACGAGAAAAACGAATTCGAACGAATCGAATTAAAAACCAAATTAATTCACACGCATGAAATTAACAACATTAAAAACCATGACAATTGGATACCTGCAAAAAAGATCTAACAATTCTACTATCCAATTTCAAATTTAATGTTCAACAATTTAAATTCCAATTCAAAATTCAGAGCCCGAAACCGTGGCTCTGATACCAGTTGTTGGGAAAATAGGAGGGGTGCCCGAAATCTATTCGGGATGAACTTTAAATACGAATTTAAATACAATTATTACTAGCATGAATTAATCCTAATTAATTCAAATAATAATTCCAACAACTAATTATCATCATGCATGTTAAATTAATTTCACATATTTAACTAGGCGGAATTAAACAAGTAAATATGCGTTTAACGTACCTCTCGTAGTATTGGCCTTTGGATATACGGGACACTTGTAATCTCGCTCTATCAACCCAAAGCCTTCTCAAGTATTTCCCTTTTCACCTCACTTGATCGCCGGTGGGAGACGCTTTCAAGCAATTTAATAAACTAAGGAAAAAGAAAAATATCTATGCTTCTTGATTTTTCCAACACATGGAATTATGTACTTGGGGATGAAATAATCATCCCCTATTTATAATAGTGTAGGGGCCGAAATTTTTGATATATTTTGGGCTTGGAAAAAATCTTTTCTTAGACTCTAAGAAATCTTGAATATATCCCATATATTCTTTTCTCCAAAATAAAATATTCCACAAAAATCTCACCCTACATATTAAGGGGTGTAATTTTCGAAAATTATGAGTGTGAAATCCAAGATTTGGATCTTCTTGAATATATGAGATATTCTTGTACTTCTAGAATACATATCTTCCATAATATCTTTTCAAGAAGATTAACAAAATCTAATTTCTCCTACATATGCTTATTTTCGAAAAATAAGAGAGAAAAATCAGCAATATAATTTTCTTTTTATTTTAATCACCTTATCATTATTGGGCTACTTAATTGGGCTACTTGAGGGGCCTTAAGGAGAATTAAGATTGGACCTCCTAATGGACTTCTGAATTTCAATATTGAGCCCCAATATAATTCAGCCCATTAATATTAATTATTACCACTAATAAATTAATATTGCACTATCCATCTTAATCCATATTACGATAATATGGGCTCCCGGTTATTATTTCCCGCGTTTAAGATTATCAAGTCCATTAATTAATTAAGCTTCTGAATAGCTCTAAATTAATTAACGTCTTTCACCTTGGAGTAAAGACAGCTCAACATTATTATTCGTACCGAAGAAACTAATTCTTCACTTGCAAGATTTGGTACAATAAAACTTCTGAGCCCACCAAGGGGACTAATCACACGAGCCGTACTCGCACGCGTTTCTCCGTATTAAATCTTAGCAACCGTCGTATGATTAATATTACTGCCCAAGACACAAAGTTCGAAGTCACAATGATTCTCACCCAACATGAATCAAAGCAGTAACTACTAAGCACACACGGTCCTATTTAAGTGACGGAGATTAAGAAATCAACAACCACTGAGGTCTAATTCTTCACCTTTCAGAACAGAAGAATTTATCCTCGCTGTAGGACCTCTTCAACACATACTAAATGTGCTAGTGCAATCTCTTAGTCAAGACAGACCAATCTGAGCCTTACACATCGACCTTTCACGGTGGATTGTTCAATTCCACCTAGGCCGTGAAAATGTACGTTTAGTTACAAGTAAACTGTTAATGTCGTCTTCCGTGACCGGGTATCACCACATTAACTACAATGTAACACGTACTATATATTGAACGGTTTGCAATAGAAATTCAACATTCAATCATAACTAAAGCAAATGTGACAAAAGAATTATTCTCATAAATCGAGTGTTTGATACACGAGTTATACAAAGTAAAAGCATACTTTCACGTATAACTCCAACAATCTCCCACTTATACTTAAAGTCTGCTTTTAGTATACATCACGCATGTCTTAGTGTAGTAGCTCTCCGTGACATCTCATGTCAACCTACACTAACCTAATAATTCCTCCCACTTATACTTAAAGCAGATTGGCAATAGTCTTGACTCCAATTCCATCCACATGTCTCTCGAATGTATTCAGAGGCAGACCCTTTGTGAATGGATTTACTAGGTTGTCCCCGACGTATATCTTTGCCACCTCTTCATCTCCTCTCTTAACGATTTCTCGTATAAGATGGTATTTTCTTTCAATGTGTTTGCTGGCCTTGTGGGCTCTCGGTTCCCTTGAATTTGCAACTGCTCCGGCATTGTCACAAAAGACAGTTATCTTGTCGGGCAAATTCGGAACAACGTCCAAGTCCACTAAGAAGTACTTGAGCCAAACCGCTTCTTTCGCTACTTCACAAGCAACTACTTATTCGGCTTCCATGGTCGAATCTGCGATGCATTTCTGCAAATCGCTTCTCCATGTCATGGCTCCTTCTCCCATGCAAAACACACTACCCGAGGTAGGTATTTTGGAGTCTATGTCTAATTGGAAATTTGAGTCCGTGTATCCCATGGGAATTAGATTGTCTGATTGTTAAATCAGCATTCCATACCAAGTTCTTTTCAGAAACTAAAGAACGCATTTAATTGCAATCTAATGTGCTTTCCCGGGGTTACTTTGATATCTTGCCATCATGCCCACGGCAAAGCAGATATCCGGTCTCGTACACAACGTTGCATACATAAGACTTCCTACGTCCGAAACGTACGGAACGTCTTTCATGTCATCTATCTCCACTTGCGTCTTAGGGCATATTTCTTTGGATAGATGGATTCCATCCCTACAAGGTACAAAACCTTTCTTGGAATCATGCACGCTGATATGCTTCAAAACAGTGGCTTTGTATGAAACTTGCGATAAGCCCAACATCTTCCTCTTGCGATCTCGAGTGAACTTGATCCCAAGGATGTGACCGGCTTTTCCCTAAGTCCTTCATATCAAACTGATTTGACAGCCATACCCTTACGTCTGACAATACCTTTACATTGTTTCCAATGAGCAGAATATCGTCTACGTATAATACTAAGAATACCACCGCAGTTCCGTCACACCTTTTATACACACAACTTTCGAACTTGTTTTGATCACAAACCCATAAGACTTAATAACTTGATCAAAACACTGGTTCCAAGTACGCGACGCTTGCTTAAGTCCATAAAATGGCTTGAATGCTCTTTCTTTGCCATTAAGAGTGAGTCTACTGATTTGGTTCTGATCAATCTCATTCTTCTCAATCTTACCTTCTGTTGGCCTAGATTTCAAGAAAAAACTCTTGATCACCAAAGCCTCATCCTTACTCCCTAAGTGCGACTCTACCGTTACTAGAGCTTTGAGTAGGGTATCTAAAGTGAACTTGTGTTCCGATAACACGTATTCCCAAAAGAACCCATCAAAACTGCTCGATAGCTTTAGGAGTAGGGAATCAATTTGACTTTCTTCACTTTGTCCGGCACCAAGAAATTCGAGTTTTTCAAACTCACGCCTAAAATTGAGAACATGATCCCTTACAGGTGTTCCCTTCACCATTTTTTTCGTGAGCTTCTCACGAATGGTGAACAAATTCGCCATGGGGTGCTGATTGTGAAACATCTCTTCAAGGCTATTCATGATATCAACAGCCGATTCAATGCCTTCATGAATGCGTTTTAAATCTTCAGACATAAATGTCAAGATGATGCGCTTCATGTGCTCATTGGAATGCTTCCAATCATTGAATACCGCCTTTTTCCCATTACTTGAATTATCATTAGGTTTCTTGGGTACGTCAACGCTAAATATCCAATAGTGTTCTTGCGCAGGTAGGACCATTTTCATGTTATGTTTCCAATCAACATAATTCTCACCGACAAGTTTGTTATCTTTAAGTATACTAAACAGTGGATTAAAAGGTTGCGACATGATGAACTGAGAATAAAACATACATTCATATCAATATCTAGAAAAATACAAAATTATCACATAATTCGATCACATCAATTATATTGAAACCTTAAAACAATATAATCATGCATCAGCCAACATCTCGAAACAATTTAAATGCGCCACGAGGGGTGGTCTATACATTTAAACACATTCAAGCGGATCATAAACTTAAAAGTTACAAATCATTAATTCAAAATTAATAGTTGACTCCCACTTTGACCACATAAAAATTGACAGGGACTCCGAGGGGAGTAAGTTAATATCAATTTATTATGCATAAGTAATAAACATAATTAAATACAGGATTATTATTTCACTTTGAGCAAGCCACTCGTGGTGAGGGTCAATACCGCCACTAGTAATAATCCACAATCATCCTTTCGGAATTTATTCATGTGAAATCCGTCCTTTTGGCCGATCCGAGTGGGAAATGTATTCCAAAAAGACTTCACAAATAAATAAATTATGGAGGCCAAATTAATCCAATTTTAATATCCAGAAAAAAATTGCGATTAAATAAACATACTTAGTAATTTTCGAAAGTAAGGTTTTTCTTGGACAATAAAATTCATGCAAACACATATTAACAAATAATAATAAGTGCACGAAATAAAACATCCATCAAAACAATATTAAACACATTGGAACACTCAAATCCAATTGTCACGGTTTAATTTCTTCACGTCTTGATGCGAAATATCGTCCTTGTTGCTTTCCGTCGTTCGTCTCGACACGCTCCCACTCGAACAGCAACACTTCATCAAAAAATAACTTTGTTTGGAGTTCAGGACGATGTTTAAAATCACACAAAAAACAAGAACGAAAATAAAATTTCACGACCTGAGATACGACACGCGTCGGCCCACGGGGTGGGCCGCGCGCCTCTCGGTACGACTGCCGAGCGCCGAGAGGCAGCGCCTCGCATGCGCGCTCGTGCGCCTCGCGCACTCCGTGCACCGGGTTTCTTCGTTCGTTCTTGTTTTTCACCCCATGCATGATTTTACGTCCATGCATGCGCCACGCATGCATGCGTCGTCCGGGTACGCCGTCTTGAATTTTTCATTCTCCGTCTCAATCCGGTTACAATTTATTTACAAAAATAAATACTAGATCTAGACTAGTCTATTACAATGATCAAATCAAAATAAAACCAACTAATCTACTCGTGGATTTTCTCACAAAAAAAACAAATTCGAACGAATCGAATTAAAAACAATTAATTCACACGCATGAAAAAATAAACATTAAATCCATGACAATTGGATACCTGCAAAAAAGAGCCAGCAATTCTACTATCCAATTTCAATTTAATTTCTAATAATTTAAATTTCAATTTAAAGATCAGAGCCCGAAACCGTGGCTCTGATACCAGTTGTTGGGAAAATAGGGGTGCCCGGGAACTATTCGGGATGAAATTTAAATACGAATTTAAAATCAATTATTACTAGCATGAATTAATCCTAATTAATTCAAATAATAATTCCAACAACAATTTTATCATCATGCATGTTGAATTAATTCACATAAAATCTATGGTGGAATAAACTAAGAAGTTATGTGATTTACGTACCTCTCGTAGAATTGTCCTTTGAATAAAATGGGACAATTACGAACGCGCTTTATCAACCCAAAAACCTTCTAAAGTATTTTCCTTTCGTCTTACTTGATCACCGGTGGGAAGTGCTTTCAAGAATTTAAATAACTAAGGAAAAAGAAAAATATATATGCTCTTGATTTTTCCAACACATGGAATTATGTACTTGAGGATGAAATAATCACCCCCTATTTAAAAAGAGGAGTGGCCGAAAATTTAAGTGGTATTGGGCTTGGAAAAAATCTTTTCTTAGTCTCTAAGAAATCTTGAATATATCTAATATATTCTTTTCTCCATAATAAAATATTCCACAAAAATCTCACTCACCCTTTTAAACTTGTATTTCTCGAAAATAATAGGAGAAGAATCCAAGATTTGGATCTTCTTGAATATATGAGATAATCTTGTATTCCAAGAATACTTATCTTCCATAATATCTTTCCAAGAAAATCAACAAAATCTTTTCTCTCCTAATATTGCAATTTTCGAAAAAATCATAGAAAAATCAGCAATATATTTTCTTTTTATTTTAATCACCTTATCATTATTGAACTACTTAATGGGCTACTTGAGGGGCCTTTAAGGAGAATTAAGATTGGACCTCCTAATGGACTTCTGAATTTCAATATTGAGCCCCAATATAATTCAGCCCATTAATATTAATTATTACCACTAATATATTAATATTGCACTATCCATCTTAATCCATATTACGATAATATGGGCTCCCGATTATTATTTCCCGCGTTTAAGATTATCAAGTCCATTAATTAATTAAGCTTCTGAATAGCTCTAAATTAATTAATATATTTCACCTTGGAGTAAAGACAGCTCAACATTATTATCCGTACCGAAGAAACTAATTCTTCACTTGCAAGATTTGGTACGATAAAACTTCTGAGCCCACCAAGGGGACTAATCACACGAGCCGTACTCGCATGCGTTTCTCCGTATTAAATCTTAGCAACCGTCGTATGATTAATATTACTGCCCAAAATACAAAGTTCAAAGTCACGATGATTCTCACCCAACATGAATCAAAGCAGTAACCATCAAGCACACACGATCCTATTTAAGTGACGGAGATTAAGAAATCAATAACCACTGAGGTCTAATTCTTCACATTTCAGAACAGAAGAATTTATCCTCGTTGTAGGTCCTCTTCAACACATTCACCAATGTGCTAGTGCAATCTCTTAGTCAAGACAGACCAATCTGAGACTTACACATCGACCTTTCACGATGGATTGTTCAATTCCACCTAGGTCGTGAATTTGTACGTTTAGTTACAAGAAAACTATTAATTTGATCTTCCGTGATCAGGTATCACCACATTAACTACAATGTAACATGTACTATATATTGAACGGTTTGCAATAAATATTCAACATTCAATCATAACTAAAGCAAATGTGATAAAAGAATTATTCTCATAAACAAGTGTTTAATACATGAGTTATACAAAGTAAAAACATACTTTCACATATAACTCCAACACCACCAACTTCTTTGATTAAGTTAAGATCTGGGCAACTGGCGAGCTCAAACAGCTCGACATGCCGACGGGAATAGGCCGGCAGCCATTCAGTTAATGCCTCTAGAATTAGAGATTTTAGCTCGCAATCCGGGCGACCTTGCCCGCATAATTTCAATACTTCAAGAATTGCAAAAATAGCAGGGGCAACCTGGTCCTTCTCATGTCAGAGCAAGGTATAGCCCAACTGAGGCTCAAAAGCATGAGAAGGTTCGGGATGAGAGGCCTAATGAGGCAGACAATGCTCAAGCCCATAAAGCAAAGGGCAAGGCAAAGCAGCTGGACGAGATGCTAGCCATGGAGAGTCAACCCCGAGCCAGGCAGCAGGGGCTAGCCACGGGACTACACGCCAGAGCGTGCTGGATAGACTTGGTCGACCAGATCGCAATAGAGAAGTAGCTCGACCAAGAGTCGAAGTAGCTCGACTAGGCCAAATCCAGCTCGCCAGTCAGTTTATGAGAGGCTGAACAGGTCGGCCTTTGGTCGCCTGGGTCCGGATGGGGCGTATAACCCTAGAAAGCCAGCCCATGAGATTCCCCCTCCGAGCGAGGGACTGCGGCGAACCGATGGTAACACACCATTGTTTGCCAAACAACCTCCAAGTCAGGGGGGATCATTTGATGAGCTGATGTCCATGAGGAAGGTTATTGAGAGTATGCAGGGCAAGCTGGACCAGCTAAGGGATTTCGGGGCAACTACCCTTCCTTCCTCCCCATTGTCTACCATTATTCTGAAAACCCCGATTCAGAAGAAGATACAGTTCCCTACCAGTATTCAATACGAGGGAACGGCGGACCCGCGGGTGCATCTAACCAAGTATTACGACTACATGATTTCCATGGGAGCTAGTGATACTACCCAATGTCGGAACTTTCCCCCTAACACTCGGGGATCGTGTGCATAAGTGGTTTTCGGCTCTACCGCCGACTTCTATTCATTCATTTGCCCAGCTGGGCAAAATTTTTTTATCCCACTTTTCCATGGCTGGGTCATATCTATCCCAGAGGCATCGGTTATCTGATCTAAAATAAGCTGACGACGAATCAGACTGATCGTACTTGGAAAGGTTCGACAAGGCCCTACTGGGTCCCCAAGAACATGAAAGCTTTTAATGAGGGGACAGAGTTGAAGGACAAGCTTAACAAGGCACTGACCGTATCAATTGATACGGTATACAATAACATGAAGGATAAGGAACTGCTTACCCCACCGAGAAAGATTCGCCAAGATACTAGGATGTTGAACCCGAACAGGTATTGAGCCTACCACCAGAATGTGGGGCATTTTACTAGTGAGTGCCGAGACTTGCTCAAACAACTCTGGTGATTCTACGAGAAGGGCAAGCTGTCCGACTTTGTCAAGAGGTAGCCTGGAAAGAAACCCCGGGCGAATAACCTCAAAAGCTCTGATGAGGACGAAGACAAACAACCCCTCAGGAGCAATAAAAGAGGGCGACCTAATCCAGCTGCTACGACTGGACCACCCGGGGAAATTTTGATGATGGAGCCATCAGGGCCCGTGGGGGGCTGCTCAGATGGGCGAGCTCCAATTTCCAAGAGGAAAAGAAAGACTGAGCCCCGTGCTATAACTCAGGTGCAAGAAATGAGGGTCAACCTATCAATTCAACGTACCCCGGAGTTGACCTTCACTGAAAGAGACTTGAACGGAATCATGACTTCCCATAATAATTCCCTCGTAATCTGTGCTAAAATAAAGGGGACCAAGGTACACCGTCTGCTGGTTGATACCGGAGCCTACACTAACTTCATCTACAAGAAGACGCTCGACCAACTGGGAGATTATGCGAGCTACATTGAAGATTCTAATCACCGAATTCTAGGCTTTGGTAATGTTGTAACAGCCCCATTAGGGATAATTAGGTTGTCTGTAGAGCTTGTATCGACCGAGGATCCCAAAAAAACAATAACTAGAATGTTGGAGTTTTTGGTTGTAGATCAAGAATCCACCTATAACAGGTTCCTCGACCGACCCTTTTTAATGAATTTAAGGCCGCAGTTTCAACCTAATACTACTGTGCCAAGTTCCCCACATCTAATGGAGTTGGGTCATTGAAGGGAGACCAAAGAAAAGCTCGAGAGTGTCTTCTCCAACTACAATCAACCGATATAAGGGTCTCGTTGATGGAGGCATCCACTAGCTACCCCGCCGGTGAACCTTCCATCCTAGATGCCATCCTGGAATCCCAGGATGACCAAATAGAGGTGGACGAACATCTCTAACCCTCAGGCGAACTATTACTGCCCGGGGGCGAACAACTCTTGCCAATGGGGGAACAACCGATGAGTGTAGACGAGCCACCCTTGAATGCTGTCTTGGAGGGCCCTATCCCAACAACTTCGACCCAAGACCAGCCAAAGATTTCGAACCCCACCTAAGAGTCGACCCGATGGACATCGAGGACGAGCTAAACCTTAAGGGACCAATAGTTGATCCACGATGGAAAGGACAAAAACAACGAGCAATTCCAGTCGAAGAGCTGAAAGCCCTCAAAGTTAATTCTAATCGTGATGATCTTGAACTCTACATTGGGTCCAAGCTCCCTAAGCCATACAGGACCCAAATGACTGAGTTCCTCAAGGCAAACCTTGATGTCTTTGCATGGCCGCATGCGGATATGGTGGGTATCGATCAAAAGGATGCTTGCCACAGATTAAACATAGATCCGGCCCGAAGACTGGTCCACCAGAAAAGGAGAAAATACGGGTTGGACAAATATCAAGCACTCAATGAAAAAGTGAAAAAGCTTCTCGATAATGACCTGATCCGGCAGGCGTTGTGTCCTCAATGGGTGGCAAATCCGATTCTAGTACGGAAGCCAAACGAGACCTGGAGGCTCTGCATAGACTTTACTGATTTGAATGCAGTCTGCCCAAAAGATAACTTTCCACTTCCGTACATTGATCAACTGGTGGACAGCACAACTGGGCACGAAATGTTTACATTTATGGATGCATTTGCCGGTTACCACCAGATTCCAATGCACCCAGATGATCAGGAAGACACGACATTCTACATAAATAAAAACTTACTCTGCTAGAAGAGAATGTCCTTCAGTCTGATCAATGCAGGGACAACTTACTAGAGGCTCATGAACAAAATGTTCGACGAACATATTGGAGAGACGATGGAGGTGTATGTTGACAACATAGTCGTAAAAAGTGCTAGAAAGAAAGACTACCTCCAGCATCTAGCCCAAGTGTTTGATATTCTCCGAAAATACAACATGAAGTTAAACCCGAAGAAAAGCAGCTTCGGGGTTCACTCGGGGAAGTTTCCGGGCCATCTGGTCAATAAACGGTGGATTGAAGCCAACCTCGTGAAGGTTACAACCATCGTGGATATGCGACCACCTCATTCAGTAAAGGAAGTACAAAGGCTAACTGGATGCTTAGCTGCTTTAAAAAGGTTCATATCCTATTCGGGAGACAAGTGTCGTCCATTCTTTGAAGCTATTAAGAAAGGCAAGTTTTCATGGACGGAGAGCTGCCTGAGTGCTTTTGAAAAATTGAAAGAATACCTGGGAGATGTGAAGATTTTATCAAAGCCCGTCCCAGGAGAAATACTATACCTATATCTGGCAACATCTGAGGTGGCCATCAACTCTGTTCTGGTCCGGACAGACGGAAAGTTCCATCAGTCTATCTACTATGTTAGCCAAGCTCTGCATGAAGCCGAAGTGAAGTACTCACCAACTGAAAAACTGGCATATGCATTGGTTATGAGTGTTAGAAAGTTTACACCGTACTCCTTCGATCATCAAATCGAAGTGCTAACAACTTTCCCACTCAGATAAATTTTACACCGACCTGACACAACTAGCCGCCTATTGAAGCGGTCCATAGAGATTAGCCAATTTGGAGTGACTTATGCACCTCGAACAACAATCAAGGGTTAGGCATTAGTCGACTTTATAGTCGAACTAACCTTTCCCCAAAGATCCGATGAGAGGGCTAGATCACCCATGCCATCTTTATATAGATGGTTCATCTACAAACACGACTTTGGGGGCAGGAGTAGTCCTCATCAGCCCCGACAGACAAGTATTCACCTCTGCAGTCAGATTCGAGTTCATGGCCACCAACAACGAAGCTGAGTATGAGGCCCTCATAGCAGGTCTCCACTTATCACTTGCTGTTGGATTTAGACGACTCCAAATCTTTGGAGACTCTCAGCTCATTGTAAACCAAATACAAGGTGAATACGAAGCCAAAGATGAACATATGATAGAGTATTTGAAAATAGTTGCTCACATGATATCAATGCTGGACCAAGTATACATTCAACAAGTACCTCGGGCGAGCAACACGCAAGCGGATGCACTAGCTAGACTGGCCACCAGTGAAGGGCCAGCTGATTGACATATATTATTATCACTAGAAGGGCCAATCCATCCACTTCAGAATACAGGGTCAACCAGGTGGACGAACTGCTTGACGATAATGATTGGCGAACTCCTTTAGCCAAATACTTGAAAGATGGTGAACTACCAAGCAATCCTTTTGAAGCTGCCAAAATAACAAAACGAGCAGTCAGGTATACACTGGTGGGTGAGAAGCTTTACAAGAGGGGCTTTTCAGTTCCACTTCTCAAGTGTTTGTCTAGGGGGCAGGGGTGAGCTACTTTGGAAGACTCAGGAGTCTGTCGAAATCATGATGGGGCGCAAGTTCTAGCCTACAAAATAAGAAGACATGGCTACTATTGACCGACCTTACGAAAAGATGCAATCCAGATGGCCAGAGTTTGTCACTGATGTTGGTGATCAATTTTAATCGGATGGATTAATGACTGTTTAAGTTCGCTTTATAGATCATCAATCAATTACGTGTGATTGGTTACCACCATAAATGGTAAATCGAGGGTTCGGGTTATGAACTTGTAAATGTGAAAGTCGAAATCGTAATAATTTCGTATGCGTGCACGTCTAGGTGTTTAAGTGTGTGTTTTTGGAGCGTTTATGAATTTGAACTTGTATTTCTTAAGCTAGAGAACAACTATTTATAGAGACTAGCAAGCATGAGGTGTCTATGACTCTTGGTCTCCCTAGCCTGCATGCTTGACATGTGTCCTTTGACCTTAGTTTGACCTTATCTAAGCTGAATCTTAGTTGCAAAGTCTTCTTTGGTCTTATCTCGGACTTCGTTGTTGTTCGTCCAGGTCGGTTTAGGTGATCTAGGATGGTTTTTTTCATAAAGTTGTTCGCCTTTTGGGTGCATGACTCAGAAGTTGTTCGCCTTTGTGTTTTACACAGATTGGCTTAGGGATCTTGATCCTTTGTTCGTCGACATGCACCCCTTAGGTTGGTAGATGCACCATCCTTTGTCAATGTTGCTCGTCATCAGTGACCTAGCAGAATGTTCATCTCTGGTCTTGGGCCTTAAAACCTGTTCGCCGATAAGCTGTTCATCGTTATAGTTGTTCACCACTTTATACACTCCTTGGATTAGTTTATGCACCCCGGCTTGATTCTCTTTATTGATCATCTTTGATTTGGGGTTGATTTCTCGTAATCCTTATTAAGACTTTAATCTTTGCTCGTCTATCATTGATTTATGTTCATCTATCAACAATTGCCCCCTATCCTGATTACATGTTGTTCCAGACGAGCAACTTTGTGGCGAGCAACTGTAGTTAGGATATTATACTGGTGATGATTTGGACGATCATCATTGAAATAGGCGATCAACTTTGGCTTTACCGTTTCATCTTCCCACGATCTGGGGGATGTACGAGGATGACGTGGGCGGTATGATTGTGCGCCGCCCACGCGCCTCTATATTTGTAAATAGGCCCTTCGATTTTCAAACTTGCTCAGATTTGACCCTGTTTTTCTTCAATTAAGTCCATATTTTGTTGTTAATTGCACCACATACCCCGTTTTTTGCTTGGGGTATAAATAGAAGGGGAAACAAATTTTTTCCCACTTTTTCATTCCTTGCTACAGTGCTCCGGCGACTTCTTCCATTTCCGGCGATCTCGAGCTCTCCGGCATCCGTTTCTTCAGAGTTTGGCCTCTAATTTTGTTTCTCAGGTAGTTACTTCTCTTTCTTCACCTCATTTCTTTTGTTTTTCTTCAAAAACCTCCATCGCCACCGTGTGGGGCTTTGCTCCACCGTCTTCTCCGACGAATCGCCGCCGTCTGGTTCTTCTTCTCCCTTCTCCTCCTATGTCTTCGCATTCGAGCAATAAATCCGAGGAAACTCTTGAACCCCTCTTCCCTATTGTGGCACACGAGAATCGACCCCCCTTCAAAGTCTCTTCGGCATCGGATTCCCACGTAGACTCCGTTGTTCGATCGGTAGAAGATACGGGTGCTCGCCCGTCTGGGAGGGAGGTGGTGGTTGCTGCGAACAGAGACTCCGACGAGGGCTCCTCGACCAGTGCTGAATCGGAGGAGGATCCCGAATTTGACGAACTCACTCGAGAGTTCCTGGAAGGGATAGGGTTCCCATCACCAAGAATGTTGGAAAATGAAATTCCATTTGGAATTGCTCGGCCCTTTGAATGGCGAGCATATGCTGAGGAGCATGCGAACAACTTTGTTCGCCCACAAAGAGAAGTGATGGATTTGGTGAAGTCCGAATTCAAGGCGAGCAAAATTAAAAGCGTTATTCGCGAAGATGAGTTGGACTCAATCCGGGAGGCCTACAAGATTCCCTATGATATTCATATGTGGGCTCCTCGAAGGAAAGAAAGAGCTGATCGCCCCCCTCCAGGATGTACGGCGATCAACATTCACACCTTGATCGCCGGATTAAAACTGCCTCTTCCACCGGTTGTTGGTCGTTTTCTAGAGGCGACCAACCTTGCCATCACCCAGATTACTCCAATTGGGTGGATGAATTTGCTGGGGTCGATGTGTTTGTTCGCCCTGGAGGGGTACATTGACCGCATCACCGCTGAGGAGATCAACTACCTCATGACCATCACGAAGTGCCCCCTAGGAGAGGAAGGTTATTATTACCTCAAAGCCAGAACTGGATTGAAAATGGTGGAAGGGGTGCCGAACAAAATCCGTGACTGGAAGTAACACTTCTTTTTCATCGGGGGTGACTGGCGAGCATCTTCTGGTCCACACGGTGGTGATGGGCGAATAAACTCCCCCGCCGCTTATGGAAAATTTAAGCGTAAGTTTACTTCTTGCTCATCCTCGGACTGTATTGTTCTAATTTAACTTTTCTTGCTCGTCTGCAGGTCCTCGACTACCAAAGTGGAATTCGGAAGAAGAGGAAATTGGCTCCGAATTCTTGTTCACTTCATGCCTGGTGGGCCTTCGCAATAGAGCGGAGAGTACTATCGAGTACCTGCGCGATAGGAAGTGCCTTAGAGCTGCTCGCCTGCTTACGTACCCCCACCACTTGGAAGCTCAAGCTGAGGTGCCCCCAGGTATATAAAAAATTTCTAACTTCCCATCGAAAACTTGCTCGTCTTTTTTATTCTGAACTTGTTCGTCTAACTCTTTTTTTTTTAGCTGAGCAAGTCACTGTTGCTGTTCCCCCTGCTTTGCTCTCCTCGAACAAAGAGTCTTTGAGATGGCGCCTCCAAAAGGTCGAAAAAGGAAAGGTGATCCGCCCACCAAAGTACTGGGAATGACGAACAAGGCTGAAGGAGCCAAAGTTCCTCGGTCTGCGGCACCTTCTGAACATGCTCGGCCAGCCTCTCCGATTTCTCCTCCTCATGGGGGGAAACGTTTAAAGAAGGCGGATGGGACCCCACTGGCCCAGGATGTCCCCTATGGCGGCAAGGGGAAGGAAAAGGTGGGCCATAGTCATGCTCGCCCCGAGGGGGATGCTGTTCGCCACTCCCCTATCGAGCCTGCAGAGAAAACAGGCAAAGTGGGCAGGGATTCCACTCCTGTCGCGGCCCTGAGGACCTCACCCATCTGGGTTGGGATGAACGGAAATTTAAGGAGTAAGTCTACCCCTGCCTCTGCCGAGCAAGATTAACTTTTATTTTTATTTTTCTAAGTATCCTTTGCTTTCTTGTTCGCAGATATCATGCTGACGATCATCCCGGTCGAGCAAGTGTTGTACATCAGTATGCTTGCTCGAAGACTCCCGTCAACATAAGGGAGATTCCTGGCGATCACGTTCGCAGGGCGACGGAGTTGATCGCCCGAGCCTGGACACGTCCCCTGGACAAAGCCGTCTTCCAACAAGGGCTGGCGGACAACGTTCATCTCTCTATGATGCTCCATGCTAATGGCCTCGTCACGGCCCAAAGGGCAATGGCCCAGATTGCTGAGCAAGAAGAAGCTGCTCGCTGCTATGCCAGCACTGCTCAGCAACTCACAGAAGAGAAGGACGGCCTTATCAGCCAATACGAGGCCAAACTTGCCCGTCTCAATAACCAGATCAATGTTTACATTGATACTGAGAAGAAGCACCTTGAAGAAATTCAGGGTCTATCTGGTGAATTGAGAGGCAAGGAGGCCATGCTCGGTGAGGGGGAGAAAAAGTTGTTCGCGGCCGAACAAGAGATTACCGAGCTCAAAGCAGAAAATGCTCGTCTTCGAGAGATAGAAGCCAACCTCTTCACTCGCGAGCAACTTGAGGCTGAAGTTCAGGCTCGGACTGGCCCCATTTCTAACCTTGGGTATATCCGCGCCTATGCGGACAGCATCCGCACGGCCGATGCTTATGATTACAAGGACTTGGTTGAAGAAATGGGAAAGGACCTATCCGAGTTCATCGAACATTATCCGCCGCCGAACAACATCGAAATTCAGCTGGCGGACGTGGCTGAGTTGGGGGTCAAGATTGATAAACTTGACCCTAGCATTGTTGTTACTCACCCTCCTCCCCAAGTTAATGAGGAAGAGCAAGAGAAGGAATCGGCCGCTGCCGACGAGCAAGCTGCTAAAGAGGCGGAGGATAAGGCAGAAGACCTGGCTCGAGATATGATCGTTGAACCTCCCGCCGATCAAACCCAAGATCCTCCTCCCACCGAGCAACAATAGATATAGGACTTAATTTTTTTCTTTTCTTCTTTGTAATAGTTGTTCGCTCCTTTTGTAGTACTTGACTTCTAGAATCATTGTACTATTTTTTAGGCTCAATGCCTTTTAATTAATGGAATGTCTTTCTCATGTTCGCTCATTTTGTTTATATGTTAATTGCCTTTACATTTTTATCAATGCCTTTGCAATTATAACATATAGTGTTGGGCTTTTTTTCGAATTGAACTTTGCCTTTAATGGAATCAGGGTTTAGCCTTAGGTTCTGTTCATTTTAAAAAACGAACAACCTTTAAGTGGCTTTGGTCCTCAAAATGGACTTGTACCTCGAGCTTTTGGACTTTTACTTTTGACGAACAACTACCATATTTACATTATGAAAAATTTACAAGTGTTGTAAGACTGCTCGTCACTAACAAATATAATCTGATGAACAACTTTGAACACTAACTAAAACATGCTCGTTTATAATATTTTTACCGAGCAACCTTGTCTAAAATTTAATGAAGACAACACTAGACTATACAAAGTGCCGAACAACTTTACATTCTATACTTAGTAAAATTTTCAAAAAATTAAGCAAGTTTTTGGTTTGCCTTACTTGTCCCTTACATGGTTCACTAGCCTCCCAAGTAAATTGTTCGCCCAATTAAGAACTTGTTCATCTTATTGATAGTACTTCTTCAGATGTACATCATTCCAGGAGTATTGGGCCGACTTGCCTTCCATATCTTCGATATCGTATACACCATTAACGAATTTTTCCGTTATACGATACGGGCCCTCCCAAGTTGGTCCCAATACACCTGGAGGTTGGGCGAGCAACTTTCTTAGAACCATATCTCCAACTCTAAATTCCCTGATTTTAACATGGGAATTATAATAGCGTTCTGCTCGCTGTTTGTAGGTAGCATTTTTTAGCTCGGCATTCAGTCTTTTTTCTTCGAGCAAATCCATTTCAGTAGATAGAGCAGAGTTGTTCGCCTGCTCATCAAAGTTGGTCGTCCGGTATGTGTTGGTCTTTAACTCGATTGATATTACAACCTCTGTTCTGAAAGCCATTGCAAAAGGTGTTTCTCCGGTGCTTGACCTGGGAGAAACTCTATATGCTCACAGGACTTCCGGGAGTTCTTCAGACCAACTGCTTTTGCTCTCCGCCAGCCGTACTTTCAATGTATGCTTGATAATCTTGTTTACGGCCTCAACTTGTCCATTCGATTGGGGATGATAGGGCGTAGAGTAATGTTTTTTTGATCCCCCACTTTGTACAGAAATCCCTCAACTCTTTTCCATCAAACTGCGGACCATTGTCTGTCACGATGGTTTGTGGAACTCCAAAACGACAGACAATGTTCTTCCAAATGAAGTTGATCATTTTCTGCTTGGTGATTTTTACCATAGCTTCTGCTTCTGCCCATTTTGTATAATAGTCGACTGCCACAACGGCAAATCGAACTCCTCCAACTCCCGTTGGGAAAGGACCAATAATGTCCATCCCCCATCCAGCAAATGGCCACGGGCTGTAAACTGATACGAGCTGTTGGGCCGGGGTATGAATGTTTGGGGCAAAAATTTGACATTGATGGCAAGTCTTTGCTTTCTTGATTGCATTCTGACGTAAAGTCGGCCAATAGTAGTCTTGTCTGATAGTTTTATATGCCAAGGCTTGCCCCCCAGTATGATTTCCGCATACTACAGCATGTATTTCTTCGAGTATTGCTCGTCCTTGCCCCCTAGGCAAACATTTGAGAAGTGGGATTGATATTCCCCTTTTGTAAAGCTGCTCGCCCACAAGAGTATATCTGGCGGCTTGCTTTGTTAGCTTGACAGCTTCAAAAGGGTTGTTTGGTTTTTCCCCACTTTTCAAATATTTGACTATATTTGTTCTCCAGTCTTCTTCTTCAGTTGCTTGTTCATCGAGTTGATTGACATTATAACTTCTTGTTGATGGATCATTCATCTTTGTAGTTATAATGTCTGCCAACTCTGCTGGTCCCTCATTTGTTGCTAGTCGGGCCAACGCATCTGCTTGTGTGTTGCTGGTCCTTGGAATTTGTTCAATGAAGACTTGTTCTAACAAGGACATCAGGTAAGCAACAATTCGCTGATATTCGATCATGTGATTGTCTTTCGCTTCGTATTCACCTCGGACTTGGTTCACAATCAATTGTGAGTCGCCGAATATTTGTAACCGTCTAACACCTACTGCAAGAGATAGGTGGAGACCAGCAATAAGTGCTTCGTACTCAGCTTCGTTGTTGGTTGCCATGAAACCAAATTTGATTGCCGAGGTGAATACTTGTCTGTCTGGACTGATTAAAACCACTCCTGCCCCCGAGGCTATATTGGTTGAAGATCCGTCAACGTAGAGATGCCAGGGGTGATCAAGTCCTCTCGTTGGATCTGGTGGGAAGGTTAGTTCGACAATAAAGTCGGCTAACGCTTGCCCTTTGATCGCGGTTCGAGGAGCATAGGTTACCCCGAATTGGCTAATCTCTAGTGACCACTTTAATAGGCGACCAGCTGTGTCGGGGCGATGAAGAATTTGTCTGAGTGGGAAAGTTGTTAGTACTTCAACTTGATGATAAAAAAAGTATGGCCGTAACTTCCTCACACTCATGACAAGTGCGTACGCCAGTTTTTCAGTTGGGGAGTATTTGATCTCTGCATCGTGTAAAGCTTGACTGACGTAGTAGATAGGTTGATGAAATTTGCCGTCTTCTCGCACCAGAACAGAGCTGATAGCCACTTCTGACGCTGCTAAGTATAAATATAGTTTCTCTCCTGGGATGGGTTTTGATAGGATTTTAACATCTCCCAAGTAGTCTTTGAGTTGGTCGAACGCCTTTTGACAGTTGTTAGTCCATGTGAACTGTCCTTTCTTGATGGCTTCAAAGAATGGACGACATTTGTCCCCCAATCTGGATATGAACCGATTCAATGCTGCTAGGCATCCCGTAAGTCTTTGCACTTCTTTTATCGAACGTGGTGGTTGCATATCCATGATTGCTTTGACTTTCGTTGGATTGGCTTCAATCCCTCGTTGACTAATAAGATGGCCCAGGAATTTTCCTGAATGAACCCCGAAACTACTCTTCTTCGGATTTAACTTCATGTTGTATTGTCGAAGGATTTCGAACACCTGGGTCAAATGTTGAAGATGGTCTTCCTTTCGGGGGCTTTTGACTACGACATCGTCCACATAGACCTCTACCGTATCTCCGATTTGTTCGTCGAACATCTTGTTCACCAACCTCTGGTATGTTGCTCCGGCGTTAATAAGGCCGAAGGGCATTCTTTTCCAACACAACAAGTTTTTATTCGTATAAAATGCTGTGTTCTCTTGATCGTCTGGATGCATTGGAATTTGATGGTACCCGACAAAGGCATCCATGAATGTTAGCATTTCATGACCTGCAGTGCTGTCCACCAACTGGTCAATGTGAGGAAGTGGAAAGTTGTCCTTTGGGCATGCAGCATTCAGATCTGTAAAGTCTATGCATAGCCTCCAGGTCCCGTTTGGTTTTTTCACAAGGACTGGGTTCGTTACCCATTGTGGACAGAGTGCTTGTCGGATCAAGTCGTTGTCTAACAACTTCTTTACTTCTTCGTTCAAAGCCTGGTACTTGTCTGGGCCATACTTTCTTCGTTTTTGATGGATTGGCCTTTTTGCTTGATTGATGTTGAGCTTATGGCAAGCATACTTTGGATCTATCCCCACCATGTCTGCATGAGACCAAGCAAAAACATCTAGATTTTTGCTGAGGAACTCTTTCATTCGGGATCTGTAAGGCTCAGGGAGCTCAGATCCTATGTATAATTCGAGATCCGGGTTTTCAGGATTAACTTTGAACGCCTCCAGCTCTTCAACTGGAGTTGCTCGTCGTTTTTGTCCTTTCCACCGTGGATCAAGTATTGGTCCCTCAGAGTTGAAATTATTTTCGATGTTCATTGGCTCTGCCCCCAGGCGGGGATCTAGATCATCTGTTGGCCCTGATCCGTTGTTGTTAGTCAACACCTGGCCCTCCAAGCCATTAGATGAATGTTGCTCGTCATCACCCCTTTGCTGTTCGTCAGGATGATGTTCCTCCTGGGGGGTAACGAGTTGTTCGCCCAACACCTGCTCGTCAAGATGTTGTTCGTCAGTGTCCATGTGGTCTTCCTCTATGTCCATCATGTTCTCCAGTATTGATGGTTCATCAACATGATAGCTAGTTGTGGCTTCCATCATGGATACTGATACATGTTTGGCCTGCAACTGTAAAAGGCATTCCCTGGCCTTTCTTTGATCTCCTTTGATAGTACCTGCTCCACTTGCTGTTGGGAATTTCAAACAATAATGATAAGTTGAATCCTGGTCTACAACCAAGAAATCAACTATTCTCGTAATATTTTTCTCGGGTTCGTTGGCCGTTACAAGTTGTACTGCTAAAGTAACTATTCCCAATGGGTCCGTTATAGCATTCCCGAAGCCTATTATTCTGTGAGTTGTATCCCGGACATAGCTCGAATAATCTCCAATGTGATCGAGCGTCTTTTTGAATAGGATGTTGGTGTAGGCTCCGGTGTCTACCAACAATCTGTGGACTCGTGTTCCCATAATCTTTGCACAGATCACGAGCAAATCATTGTGCGGGGTTAATATCCCTTCCAAGTCATTTTCGGTGAAGGTCAATTCTGCTGTCTGCATGAAAGATGGTTTAACCCCCATTTCTTGAACTTGATCGATCGCTCGTAATTCAGCCTTTCTTTTTCGGTTGGAGATTGGTGGTCGTCCATCAGAACATCCTCCTGCGGGACCTGCAGGTTCCATCATATACAAATCTTCCAATGGACGAGTAGGAATGGCATGAACTGGTCGCGCCGGTTTATTGTTCTTCTGAGGTTGATTATCTTCGTCCTCAGAGTTGTTCTCCCGGACTCTCTTCCCGGGTTGTCTTTTGATAAAGTCGGAGAGCTTTCCGTCCTCGTAGAAACGCCAAAGCTGTTTGAGCGAATCTCTACATTCACTCGTAAAGTGCCCCACGCTTTGATGGTAGGCACAATACTTGTTAGGGTTGAGTTTGCCAGTATCTTGACGAATTTTTTGGGGAGGGGAGAGCAACTCCTTATCCTTCACATTTTCATAAACAGTATCGACTGACACTGTTAGCACCTGATTCAACTTTTCTTTGAGTTCTGTCCCTTCAGTGAACGCCTTCATGTTTTTAGGGACTCGATAGCTTGTTGCACCAGGTTTCTTGTTGTTCTCCTTGGGATCAATTTTGGTCTCCCCCAAGTTTGATTGCAAAGCCTCGTGCATGGAAACGAATATGCCGGCTTGATTTCGAAATTCGGCATAACTTCTTGGGCACTTCAGACGTACCTCCTTCCATAGCTTTGATCCTTTCTTCAACCTGGCCATAACAACAACAATTTTTGTGTCCTCACTGACGGGTTCACCTTCTAACAACACCTTGTCGAACCTTTCCATGAATGCCCGATCTGACTCGTCGTCATTTTGTTTTAGGTCAGACAATCGGTGTTTCTGGGACAAGTATGATCCCGCCGTTGAGAAATGAGAAAGGAACTCTCGACTCAGTTGAGTGAACGAATGGATAGATGCTGGTGGCATTGCTGAAAACCACTTGTTTACCCGATCTCCCAAAGTTAAAGGGAAATTCCGGCATTGAGTGGCGTCGCTGGCTCCCACCGAGACCATATAATCTGTATACTTTGTTAGATGAACCCTGGGGTCAGCAACACCGTCATATTGTATGCTTGCCGGAAACTGGACTTTCTTCTGAATCGGGGCTTTCAGAATGACAGGTGATAATGGTGATGATGGCAAACTGGTCGTCCACACTCCTCTTTGTTGGTCCAACTGTCCCTGCATGCTCTCCACTGCCCTTTTTAAACTTGATAGCTCATCCAAAGATGCACCCTGACTTGGAGGTTGTTCGGCGAGCAAAGGTACTAACCTTTCTGCCCGTCGCAGTCCCTCACTCGGAGTGGGCAAATCCTGGAGCTGTTTTCTAGGGTTGCTCGCCGCATTTGGCCCTAGACGCCTGAAGGCAGATTGAGAGAGTCTCTCATGAACCGATGGGCGTGGTTGCTCAAATGTTGCTCGCCCATGTTCAGCTTCCTGGCGAGCAACTTTCTCTTGCAGTTGGGGTTGGCCAAGTCTGTCCTGGGCACTGGAACGGGTAGTTCCATGGCTCGAAATAGTTGTTCGCCCGCGAGCAGATTCAGCCTGGCCCTCTCTTGGTTCGACCATCTTTGCTTTGCCTTTATTCCGCCTGACCTGGGCAGTTCACTTCGTGTTGCTCGCCCCTGGTTGATCTTGCCCTAACAACTTCTACGGGTCTATCTTTAGGTCTCACTTGTGAAGGCCTATTTTGATCTTGCTGTCTATGTAGAGCCTGGAGAGCAGCAATGGTTTTGACCAGTTCATTAGGGTTGTTCGCCAGGGCTTCCATTTCAGGTGGGAGATTATGAGTTATGGCAGTATGTTGTGACCTGTTCACATGTCTAGGATTACGATCCTGGTGGTCGACCGATGATGCTCGGGTGGGAGACGCTCTCCTTGACAAACGTGATGCTTGGGTTTCCTTTGATTGAGGCATTTCAATTAGATTGTTCTTTAATATTTATATTGAAGAACACCAAGAACACCTTTGCTTGAATCTTCAAAAATTTCTTGAGGTTTTCTTTGAATCTTCAAGTTTTTAACTTGAAGTTCTTGAGTAATCACACTAAATCGGAGGTTCGAACCCTCCTTCTAGCGCCAAAATTGTTGGTGATCAATTTTAATCGGATGGATTAGTGACTGTTTAAGTTCGGTTTATAGATCATCAATCAATTACGTGTGATTGGTTACCACCATAAATGGTAAATCGAGGGTTCGGGTTATGAACTTGTAAATGTGAAAGTCGAAATCGTAATAATTTCGTATGCGTGCACATCTAGGTGTTTAAGTGTGTGTTTTTGGAGCGTTTATGAATTTGAACTTGTATTTCTTAAGCTGGAGAACAACTATTTATAGAGACTAGCAAGCATGAGGTGTCTATGACTCTTGGTCTCCCTAGCCTGCATGCTTGACATGTGTCCTTTGACCTTAGTTTGACCTTATCTAAGCTGAATCTTAGTTACAAAATCTTCTTTGGTCTTATCTCGGACTTCGTTGTTGTTCGTCCAGGTCGGTTTAGTTGATCTAGGATGGTTTTTTTCATAAAGTTGTTCGCCTTGTGGGTGCATGACTCAGAAGTTGTTCGCCTTTGTGTTTTACACAGATTGGCTTAGGGATCTTGATCCTTTGTTCGTCGACATGCACCCCTTAGGTTGGTAGATGCACCATCCTTTGTCAATGTTGCTCGTCATCAGTGACCTAGCAGAATGTTCATCTCTGGTCTTGGGCCTTAAAACCTGTTCGCCGATAAGCTGTTCATCGTTATAGTTGTTCGCCACTTTATACACTCCTTGGATTAGTTTATGCACCCCAGCTTGATTCTCTTTATTGATCATCTTTGATTTGGGGTTGATTTCTCGTAATCCTTATTAAGACTTTAATCTTTGCTCGCCTATCATTGATTTATGTTCGTCTATCAACAACTGATGTCAAATCTTTGCACCAAGCATCCACACCGGCCCAAGAGCTCATCTCAGTTTTCAGTACTTGGCCATTTGCACGATGAGGAACGGACATTATTGGACCTTTTCCACCTGGAAATGGAAACGTACGGTTCGCCGTTGTGGTAGTGGATTATTACACCATGTGTGCAGAAGCAGAAGCCTTGGTCAAAGTTACCCAAGAAAATCATCGACTTCACCTGGAAGAACATTATCTGTCGATTTGGAGTTCCTCAAACAGTAGTTACAGACAATGGTCCTCAGTTTGATGGGAAGAAGCTAAGGGACTTCTCCACCAAGTGGGGCATCAGAAAATATTATTCAACCCCCTATCATCCACGGTCGAATGGCCAAGTAGAAGACGTCAATAAAATAATCAAACATGTTCTCAAAATACGATTGACGGAAAGTAAAGGAAATTGGTCTTTAGAACTCCTGGATGTCTTGTGGGCATACAGAGTTTCTCCCAGGTCAAGCACCGGAGAAACACCATTTGCACTAGTATTCGGAACTGAAGCAATTATCCTAGTTGAACTAAAGACCAAGACTTTGATAACTGCCAACTTTGAAGAAGAGGCGAACAACTCCGCTTTATCAGTCGAACTGGACTTGCTCGAGGAAAAAAGAATTATGGCCAAGCTAAAAAATACAACATACAAGCAAAGGGCAAAGCGTTATTATAATTCCCATGTCAGGCTAAGGGAATTCGAAGTTGGCGACCTCGTCTTAAGAAAGAAGCTCGCCCCACCTCCAGGTGTATTTGAACCGACTTGGGAGGGCCTATACAGGGTAACAGACAGGTTACCCAATAGTGCTTATGATATTGAAGACTTGGAAGACAATTCGGCCCAATACTCCTGGAATGTTGTAAAACTAAAGAAATGCTTTCAATAGGGCGAGCTACTTTGTCTAAGGGAAATGATAATGCTGCCTTTGTGCAAGGCGGGCTGCTATGATAAGGGGACGAGCTAAAGCTGCATATGTGCAAGTAAGACCCAAAAACTTGCCTAATTTTTTTAAGTTTTCACTAAGTATTAGTGATCGAACATGTGCTAGTCGATCTACTTTGGCCTGGCAACATGTTTGTGTTAGTTTAAGTTTTAATATTTCAACAAGTTAAAAGTTGTTTGACGAGGTCGAACTACTTTGACTTGGGTTGTAATTTTTATATTTTGGCAAGTTAAAGGTTGTTGGACAAAATATGTAGTAGTTGAACTACTTTAACTTGGTTTGTAAAGTTATGTAAAGTAGGTTGTCATCCATACTTGTAATTTTTTCAACAAGTTCAATGACAGTTGTTCGTTCAAAGGAGAAAGTTCAAGCTCAAGGCACAAGTTAAGTTAATGACCAAACCCAATAAAGGTTGTTCATTTTTAAATGAACATAACCTAAGGCCAAGGCCCTTATTCCATTTTTAAAGGCAAAGTTCTTTAGAACAAAGCCTAAGTACAAGTACTAAGATTGTAAAGTATAAAAGTAAATGCAAGGGAATTAGTACACAAGAACAAGATGAGCAAAATTGAAATTTCATTAATAAGCAAGGCAGTTCGCCAAAGGTTACAAAATAAACTCCCTACAGGAACGGACAACTACAGCAAAAAAAAAAAGTGGAAATTAAAAGGGAAAACTACTCTATCCTAACTCCCTAAGACTCCTGCCAAGCTGGAGGAGAGAGATTGTCATCTTTGGGGTCTTCCAAGGGCGTCCTTGAGATTGAAGGGTCAATGAGGACATCCATGGTGAGCTCGGCAATAAGCCCTTTAGCATCACCTCGCTCTTTTTAGGCCTGCTCATTTGGACCAGTTGGAACATCCACTTTACCCTCGGTGACCTCCTCATGCTCGTCTTCACTCTCCAGTGGATGAGTGATCTCAATGCGGTGGTCGAGGAAGTCTATCTTCACCCCGTACTCGGGCAGATCACCAATTTGCAGGATAGCACCTTTGGGAGGAGGGTTGACCTGGAGAAAGTCTGTAAGCTCCTTGCCAATGCCTGCAAGAACATGGGGCATGTCGAACTCGTTTATAGCTTGAATGCATTCTACATAAGCACTAACAAACCCCATGATGGAGCTCGCCTCCAATTTAGGAACCAACTCCTTCTGAGTAATAGCTCCGGCGAGCTGCTCCTCTAAATGAGCTGCCTTGACCTCGACCTCCGTGGCAAATTTTCAGCCGTTTCCTTTTCTTTTTGTTCACGAGCAAGTTGGGCACGGAGCAGCTCGACTTCGACCTCCTTGGTCTTTAACTCTTCGGAGACTTTGATTTGGAGGTCTAGGGCCCTTTGCTCGGACATCTGGTGGGCTTTCACTTTGTCTTGGAGACTGGCCACCATCTTGTTCGCCTCAGCCTTGGCATCGTCCCTCTCTTGGGAGATGCGGTGAACTATGTTAGTGTGCTGACGGGCATCCCTTTCCAGGTCATCCACCTGGTCCATCAACTTTTATATTGTGACCACAGAGTTGCTCGTCTGGATGAGGGTGAGGCGGCCATTATCACGAGTAGATTGTTTGTTCACCGTATCTTACAGCGGCTTCGTCCAAGCTCGCGCGATCGACTCAGTAGCCCGCCGAACGTACGAGCTCAGAATGTCTCTGAGCGTGGCTGGTACTTTTGACCAAGCAAACTGGTGCACAACTTGTGAACAACCGGGGTAGTTGGACATCTGGTATCTACAAGAAATAAAAGCAAAGGAGTTAAAAAAAATTGCATGAAGGAAAATCTAAAGACACTTACTGTGAGTAGCGACCTGCATCCCAGCCAAGGAAAATGTGATCACTTGGAGACCCTGGTCTTTTTTTTTTTGTGTGGTGGAGATCATTTGTTGATCAGGGACGATCTCCACCAATGAAGCGCGAGCTGCTTCTTGCTCGGTGGAGCGAGCTGGATGCCCTTCTCTGCCATGGTGCTCCTTGGCCTTCTTATGAGTACGTTAAGTCTCAGAGATGGGAGTGACATCTCCACGAAGAAGTCTCTTCTTCTTCTCGACCACAGGCGGGCTACTCACAGGCGCGGGCTGCTTCGACAAGCTCGACGCACCCACATTGTGGGGATCATCCTTAGGTTTAGCCCGACGCACCCGCCTTCGAGATGGTTTCCCCTTTCTTTCTTCTCTTTTTGTTCGGCATCTCCCACATGTGTTGGCCGAGGATGGTAAAGGCAGGGGGTATTGCGACCGTGACGAGCTGATCTGAAAATGATGAGCTACTAGTGTTAGAAAAATTCCTACAAAAATAAGAATAAAAGTAGCCCGCCAAGTATGTGGAAAGCCTACCCTCGGGGATTTAAACTCGCGCCTCAAGGTGATGGGGGTAGGTGGTGAGTCGAGCTACTCTGCAAGTCTCCTCCAAGAAAAGATGTTGAACGGTACGATCTGCTCAGTTTCTAAGAGCAATCTTGCTCACGACGAACAAAAATAAATCGCCGACTTCGTCTTTGGCACTTCTTCACTTAAAAGTTTTGGGACCTGAAACAAAAATAAAAAGATCAAAAATAGTTTTACCCCTTCAAAGATTATGAAGAAGTAAAACTCACGCTTGAGAATCCCAAACTCCGCCGGAGTGTTTATTCTCACCTCGCCACCATATGGGCGAGCTGAAGCACGCCAGTCCCCACCGATGTAGAACTAGTCGTGCTTCCAGTCCCTGACCTTCCCTGGGACATCTTCAACTACCTTAAGGCCATGATGAGCCTTAAGGCAGTACCAGCCCGCTTCGTCCCCGGTGCATATTGTGGGCGCCATGAGGTAGTTCACCTCATCGGCGGACAACTTATTGGGATATCCCTCAAGGGCGCACAACACCATGACGGAAATCAAGTTCATCCACCCTACTGGTATCGCCAAGTTTGTCTCCTCAAGAAAGCGGCCGATCAAGGGATGAAGTGAGAGGGTAACCCCAACCTTGAGAATTGCTAAGTTGATCGCCGTTAGTCCGCGAGGTGACCTATCAGCTCAATCATCCTTCAACGGTGCATACATGTGAACATCATAAGGGATCTTGTAATCCCTCATAATCTTTGGCAAATCCTCCTCGGTGATGGAGGAGACGATGTAGCTCGCTGTGAAGTTGTTCGTCTTAAGTTTTCGCTTCCCACTAGCTGGAATAGTAAACCGGTCTGACCACTCCCTCTTATAGGCTTCCCAGTCAACTTGGCGAGCTATTGCATCTGTGTTTTGGTGCTCGATCGGGTTCGGCCTGGGGTAATTGATGCTTATAAGAAACTCTTAGGTTAGCTCGTCGACTGGGGCAACCTGCTGCACCTTAGCCTCCTCCTCGGAATGCAAGTCAGAGCTGGTCTCTTCCGCAATCTCACGGGCTAGGTTCACCTCGGCGACCTTATCCCTTGATGGGCGATCTCCCGATTCTATAGATCGGACTACAGAGGTCGTCTCTGGGTCCGAATCAATGTGTACAACTGGAATAGGGGACAAAACTTCTCTGATTGGACGTTTTCCAAGGTTACGAGGAGGATTAGAGGTAGTTTGTGAGTTGGAGGACATTTGATTAAAATTTTATGGGGAAATTGTGATAAAAAAAACTTGAGGAGGCTTTAATGGTGATTTCCGGCGGAGGTAATGAATAGGCGGCGGCGTTTGAAGTGATTCACGGTAGAGATTGGGATTTTCCACCACTCAAAGATGAAATTGAAGAAAAAACTAAGGAAAATTGTGAAAATTGTTACCTTAAATATTCAAAACGGAACGAATCATCGTCGGAAAGGTCAAAAGTGGTGGCCGGAAGTTGAAAATTATTATCGAAATTTTTGAAATAAAGAAGATAAAGGTTTGGCGCTGAGAAATCGAAGGAAAAAAATGAGAAAATGAAGAAGTCTTTCCTTTTATACTAGGCAAAAACAGGGTCAAAAGCGAAAATGGAAGAAAAGTTCAGGGACCAATTTGTAATAACTGGGCACGTGCAGCCCTCATCCGAAATTATTGGAGGGTGAGTTGCCTCAAAATCGTGCGCGCGTAAGCGGCGGCAATCATGTCGCCCACGTCACACCTCGAGACACATCCCACGTCTGGGAATTCCAACCGTCGCCGTCAAATGTAGCACGGCCAGGTAGGGGTGGCAATTGCGAACACGATACGATAGCACGATACGAATCTGACACAAAAATTGTGGGTTAATGTTGATCTTATTGGGTTATTGTCCTTATCGGGTCGACACGATAAGAACACGAAATTTCGTGGCGAGTTAGTGTCGGATTAGTGTCAACACGTTAAACTCGATAAAATTAACGGATAACCCATTAACCTGTTAATAAGGCCAACTGGGCATATCATAATTGAACTTTATTTGACCAATATTTTATTACTAGAGTGTACCCACGCGAATTTCGCGTACTGAAAAAATATATTATATTTATTTTCTGTAGATATTTAATATAAGAGTAGTTTTGTTTAAAAAAATTCGAGGTATATACAATAAATTATGGGGTTTGTTTAGCTGTGGCCCGTGCCCTTCACTAAACTCTATAGGTATATCCTACAAACTAAATAATTAAAAAAACATCAAAATTCACATAAATTAATAACAATTATGGAATAACATTACTTAGACTAATAATTTAATAATAATCAATTTTCATTTTAATATTGAATAATTTATAAATTAATCAATATTATTAGTTATTGGGAGTATACGGTAAGAAATTAATTTATATAAGAAACAATATAAAATTCGAAATAAACTTTATAGTTACAAATACCCGTTCATCGATCAAAATGAGTTCCAAGTAGAACTTGTCTCTATTAAAATCATTAAGTCCAACTTTTTCAATCCTAACTTTAACGGTCAATTTTTGGCTCTCACTCTTGATATTAGAAATCAGAGAAAATTGAGGTGTCATACTCTTAAAATCTAAAATGAGATTTAAATTACAACAATTAAACCATCATAATTATTCAGATAAAAATACATGGTATAGTTAAATTTATTATTTGTGCACATGAAGAATATTTAAACTGAACGATGTAGAGCATACATCAACAATTATTATTACATTCATATTGATATTGATATTTAAATCTAATCAAATTGTGAGCACTTAAAATGATGAATTTAATTATAAAATAAATATACTAATAACAATAGATATATAACTAACCAACAATTGATGGGAGAAATCTCAACAAAAGAGTGGAACAAATGAAACTTTGATGTGAAAAAATGAAATACAATATGCTCTTATTTATAATAAAAAAAAAAAAGCATGCAATATTATATCTTGTCCATAATAAGAATAAATCACATAAGAATATTCTTTGGAATATATAACTATATAGCTTTTATTTTAGAAAAAAATAATCAAACATTATATTATACTATATATACTAACTCAAACTTAGAAATGATAAATTTAGATTCATTCAATAAGTAGATCATATTTAATTACATTAAGGTTTGGAAAAAATATGATTTATAATAAATTATAAAAATAACTAAATAAGAAAATGGAAAAAATATCTATTTGCATTAATTATGCAGATATAAATTAATGGTTTAGATTTAATGATATAGAACGAAGGGTCGAGATTAAAAGTTTAACCAACTTTTAATGAGAGCACAATATTTCAAAATAGAGAGATTTGAGACATGCCACATCAGCCTAAGAATAAGGTGGTGGTTACACATCATCTTGGAGAGGTTTGAGAATATATTATTATAAGATTTTATGAGTGTTTGTAAAATTAGGACACTATATTTACGGGTTTGCAAAATTGAGAAAATATAATTATGAACTTGCAAAATCAGGACAATATCTTTATAAACTTGCAAAACTAGGGCAATATCTTTTAATTTTGACCAATTTAGGCCAAATTTGATAAAATACGGCTTTTTAGGCATTATTTCACCCACATTTTATAAAATTGGCCTAAATTTTATTTAAGCGGAAGATGTGGTCATAGTAACAACTTTTACAATTACTTAGATAATTAACTTTAAGATAATTTTTACATATTAAAAGACTTATTTAAAAAAACGAATGATACTATAATGTCTAATAGATTAATTAATTATGATTTTGATTATACAAGGAAACAACAACTAAAGATCGAGTCAACTCTCTCAACTCTTATGTGAAGCAATTATCATAAGATTTTTTTTAAAAAAATCCATACTTTTATCCATTAAAATTGACCTTATTTTTTTGTTTCTCGGTCTGGCTATCTTAAATAAATTGGTTATAAGGAAAAATTGTTATTTTAGGACACTATATTATAAATGTTTGTAAAATTGAGACAATATATTTACGAGCTTGCAAAATTGAGACAACATCTTTACGAACGTGCAAAATTAGGATAATATCTTTACAAACTTTCAAAACTAGAACACTATATTTTAATTTTGGCAAATTTAGGCCAAATTTTATAAAATACGGGTGAATGAGTATCACAATCGAACTTTATTTGACCCACATTTTATAAAATTTGGCCTAAATTCCCAACATAAGAGATAGTGTCTTTATTCTGCAAGATTGTAATGATAGTGTCCTAATTTCATAAGCCCATAAAGATAATTTCCTAAATTTGTAAGCTAAAAAAGATAGAGTCCTTATTTTTCAAACACTCATAAGATAATCTGTTAAAATATTTTTTCTTGCGTATATGCATAAATTTAGTGATAAATTATAAGGTATGACTTATTGTATACATATCAATTCGTAGTTCAAACAATATTGGTGATAGATTGGAAACATAATTGACCCATTGTGGTATTATATATTTTAATCATAAAATATTACTATTGAGAGTATGTTTTAGAATTAAATTACTTCATATATGAACTACTTTATAATTATTTTTAGATACACTTTACTTTAACCAATTAAAAGTGATTGTTGAAGCAAATGTTCAGATTAGACATTGTAATTGAATTGATGGAGTTGTTTCTGTGTAGAATTGTAGCTTAGGATGAAGGGGAGGTGGTCCCATTTCATTTTTGTCTTTCGTAGGTTTTCCAAATATAGAGAAAACTCCGATTAATTGAATGGAAAAAAATTGATCTTTAATTTCTTGATGGAGGCAAATTATAGAGTGAAAATGGTTCATACATGAACTATTTGAGAGATATTAGTAGTTGTTTTTACTGGGGGGCATTAAAACGTTTATTCAAATAAAAAAACAAATGGTAGTAAAATGTCCAATGAATTAATTATGACTTTGATTCTACAAGGAAACAACAACTAGAGATCGACTCAACTCTCTCAATTCTTCTTTGAAGCGGTTATCGTAAGAATATATATTTTGAAAAAACGGTTATAAGGGAATTTTTTAGGACACTATCTTATGAGTGTTTGTAAAATTTGGACGCGATCTTTACGACTTTGCAAAATTGAGACAATATCTTTACGAACTTGCAAAATCATGACGGTATCTTTACAAACTTGCAAAAGTAGGGCACTCTCTTTTAATTTTGGTTAATTTATTATGTTGGATTTGATTGTTTGTTTTGAATGAATAAATATACTTTTATTTGGAAATTGTGCATCATGTTTAAAAATAACATAATCATATTCCCATGTACATACTTATATTGTGTTATTGAACAAAAATTTCTAACAATATTTCTTCGCGGGTCTACAACTAGTTTTAATAAGTATATTTTGACCACCACAGTGAGACCACTACACTTTTCAATAAAAATATTATCACTTAGAGTATGTAAATAGTGAATTTGGTTCATTCATGAATTATTGAAATATATTAGTTATTTTCTCTGAAAAGTGTTAGTCGTTTTCAATTAAGAATATTAATGGTTTTCACTGAAGAGTCTTAGTTGTTACTGACTCTTCAGTGAAAGCAACTAATATTTTTAAGTGAAAATAACTAATATTCTTTAATGGTTCATGTAAGAACTACTTTTATACTTTGTCTTTCACTTATTAATGTAAAGTTTACCATGTTAAAAAAATATGCTCTAAAATAATACATTTTACATTTATCCTTTGAAAAACGATACAATTTTTTTCTTCTTAAAATGGTATATATATATATCTATAATATATTTAAAAGTGGCTTGGAGTGGTAAATCATTTTTGGACCACTTTACCCTTGCCATCTTTTATTTTGTGCATTTTCATCCCTTTTGTTTTTCCATTTAATTCAATTTAAATTTATGTGATCGCCTTTCACAATCGTTGTCTTCTCCTCTTCTCCAATTTTGCTTTTCTGATCGAAAATTGACGCTGCCACTTCTCCTAGACTTCTCGACCTCTCCCAACACTTTCCCGCTCGCTTCAACAAACCGTCTCGTAATCTCCCTTTCATGGCCGAGCATCCATAATCTGGCCCATAGATATGAAAAGATGAGCAGAACTGAAACCTTCAGAACTTGTGCACTGAAAACAAAATTCAAGGCGAAAAGAGGGACGAACGAAATCAATACAATCGACAAACCTTCATCCACGTTCTCTCTCTCCCTCTCTCATTTTTAATAATGTTGCGTTCTTCCTCGATCTTCCTCTTCTGATCTGAAAATACTATGCGCTAATTATGTGGCCATCGACGAAATGCAATCCCCGTCGAAGCTTCAAAATCCACCATTTCGTGTAGTGCGTTTTGAAGGTATGCATATTGATTTCTCTAATATTCGTTTGGAATAAATGTTCAAGAAAATCATTTTCCATACTAAGGAGACTCCTACTGATAACGTTGCCTGATCGATCATCAACTAAAGGTACACTATCTCCAATAATTGTTTGATTTGCAATTTTAGGTACTCTTCTTGTTTTAGGTTTCTAACTTTGATGTTTAAAGTGATTATTTGTGGCAATGTTAACCTGTTTACTTACTATTTGGGGTTCTCTATATTTGTAATTGGGTAGTGTTGTTTTGCAGATATATAAGAAACTGTTGGATAATAATTGCCTTGCAGTGAATACAATGCTGTAGGAGCAGTTGCATTTCAAATATTTCCTTCAGTTCAAAGGTTTAGTGTTAGTTGTTACCCTACATTATTAGAGTATGTTCTCTCTTTCCTCCCTTATTGATTAGAGATAATTTGATCGTCCAATGTTTTTATCATTGTTTTGGGTAGCCTAGCTTGAAATTTGTTGTCATACTGTTGTTAGGAGTTCTTATTTTTGGATTTTATCCGTCGTGGAGCCATTTGATATTGAAACTCATTTTCAAGTCTCTTATGAAAAGATCAACTCTCGCCGAAATGAATTTAGACAATCTATTTTCCGAACGTTAGATTTTGATTTTAATTGATGTGTTACCTACACTACTACAGAGCAAAGTCTATCTTATTCAAGTTTACCTGATTTTGAGTTCCCCGTACTCCAAGGAATGGATATGGCTATATAATGAATGTTCAAATTTCCATCTTTTTATTTCGATTTATTCGACTCATTAAGAGAAACAAGATCTGGTTGTTATTATGCTCACAGTATTCATGGGTGTATGTTATATGCTATTCCTTTCTAATGCAGTTTCAGTTATGTGGTTCATATATATATTGTTAATTACAAAGAATGTTATGTCATATGTAGGTAGAAATATCTCGTACTTTTGTACATCCGGAAACTAGGCTTTTGATGTGTCAAAGTGGTTTATATATCAGGTTAGTTAATAATTCTTCTCTTGCTTTTGGCATATCAACTTTGTGGCCGCTATGTATGAGTAGACAATTCCTGTAAATTTGCTAGAAGAAATGTAATCACTTGTGTGTTTCTTAATTGTGACTCTTAATCTTTATCTACTTCTATTAATTTTATGATTTAGAGGATGCTTGGATGAATAATAGACTGTGTATATTTGCTATTAAGTAGTAGTTTGATAAAATATTATACTGAAATATATTTACTTGCTGGTTATGGGGAATTAGGATTTTTGTAAAAATATTTGTGCTTTTAGGTACCCCAACTTGGTGCAAGAAAATTGATATGTAAGAGAGGTTTTATTAAGGCCAACAAGTAACACATTTCTTTGTCAGACAACTTAATCATCATACATGTTTTTATACTTCTCCATTGACTTGCTTATTATTAGTTAACACACTTTGTATTTCTTATTGATGTTGTGGCCTTTTGTTAGGTTCTATTAGCAATTGTATGTAAAGTTTTACAGTTTCATCTTCAAATTTTCGTGGTTTGGTGGTGGTATTATTGTATGGTGTGATAGTGTATTTGATCTAATGGACATTGGGTGTAATCATGAACGTTGTGCTAATTTGAAAACTAGATTTTGAAGATAAAAAATCGCTTAGTGAAAAGTGGGTTTGGATGTGTAAACATAAGAAACATAGATTTGGCTTTGTACCCCTGATTAGTCGATCAACATCTGGATATCGAGCTTTCAAAAAAAGAAAAAGAAAAAAATCCGACTGTAACCTCCAATCGACATCTTGTTCCTATCTTATATCCTTAAAATGAAGGAATTATCACTTTTTATTGAGTAATAAATTTTAGGAAAGTTGTTGACTTGGACAGAGCTCTACTTTGCGTGCAATAATCACCAACTTGATTGCAATTTTGTGAACAAGACAGATGGGGATGGATGTCTCTAGAGAAATGACGCTTCCAAGTTCAAAATAGTGGTGGGAGGTGACTTTTGGAAATGAAAAAATAATTAAATAATGGATGTTTCATAGGAAAAAAAATAGTTATATTATTAGAAGTATTTTTAATTGAAAAAGTATTGCAATTTTTTTGGATTAATGGGTGTAAAAGTTCAACTGTGTTCAGATTAGCAACGCAAATTTTGATGTTTTGCCTTTGTTGTGTCTCAGAAAGTTTAATGTTGGTTTAGCTGAATGCCTTAGTTTAACTCTGGAAAAGTTAAACAAGGATACAACAACAATTGTCAGAACTGTCAATCTATTCCCGCTCTGATAAATAAGGTTGCACTTTTACAAACCAATTCTATCTTTAAAGTTTAGGTCTTTAGAATTTTATTTTATTTATTGTGTGTGTTTCTATGTTTTGGATGGGAAAAGGGTTGCCGAGAGAGAGTCGTAGTGATCTTTGCTTCATGAATGCTATGTTGATTGCTATAAACACATGCCTACTATGAGTCAATAGTAAAACCAAAGCCTTGCTTTTCTGAAAATGCTCCAACAAAGAACCCCTCTTGAGTGCCTAAAAACCTGCCTCCTATCATAAATCCCGGAGACCCCATTACACTTCCATTCATGTTATTTGATGCAGCCAGACTGAGGTTTCATTCAATAATATTGTGATAATTGATCAGCAATCTTAGAGAATCCCAAATTTCTTTAGGCATATAACATTATCCGCTGAATATTTACATGGGTTCGAGTCCAACTGTCCAAGGTTTCACGAGTTGGCCTATTTGATTAGCATCCAAAGTATATCGACTTCTGCCTCTACTATGTTGTGAAGGGTATACATATACTGCAGATTAGGATCTTTCTACATTATTATAGCGTCTGATTATGTATTGTCGTCGAAACTAATGTTAGAAGGGAAGCTTTGGGAAGGATTGTTTGCTCGTACTTAATAATGGACATATGATTTCTTTTTGACATTTTTTTTAACGTTTTATTTTACACATGCTCAATTCAATATTTTTAGTCGCATATGTATTTTGGTTTTCCGCTCAATCTTATGGTTTGGTTCAATTACATATTTCAGTCCTCATCATTCTAACCATATCAATTTTCTTTAATATGTGTGTGTTAGTTGATCTCCGTGGACATGGGTTCTTTGCTTGCTGTTGCCAAGTAGCAAGGAGATTTCGAAGTAAGGTTGAAAGTTGTGCTCAAAGAAGTTACAACTTTAAATGAGCAGGTCATATAATTTGTGGATAAAACCATACCACATTTGGTGCAGGTTTTGAAATTTTACAATGTTGATCTTGAAATTAATAAATAAAATGTTAAAATATTACTCCTCTGAAATTTTTATAGCTTAAGTTTAAGATGAGATGGTCATTACACATGGTATTTGGGTAAGGTCAATTTATCAAATTCTCCAGACTTTGATACAAGATAATTGGCACAGATAGTTTAGCCTTTAATTAAGTTGAACTAATTCCTAAAGTTCATGTTAATGAAGTTTAATTGGGTGTTAGTATCTGGACATTTCGATTCTTTTATATATCTTTATTTTTTTAGACAATAATAAAATCATTCACTATTTAATATTTGGCTCAGGTTATATACAATCCCATGTTTTGTTGATGTTTAAAATATGTAAGAAAACTTTAAGAACTTACATTACTTATTAATAATTTATATACAACGTGCAATGTTAATTTTTATAAAACTCAACGCCTATTAATTTTTTTATAAAACTCAACGCCTATTAATTTTTATAAAACTCAACGCCTATTAATTTTTTCAACCACACTTTATCAACTTTATGAAAACAGTGGAATTTGGGCCAGTACGAAAAAAAAAAAGGAAGGTGTTCTACCCCCGTGAATAAGAAAAAAAAGGGACTTAATATACAAAGATTACACTACTAAAACTAAACCTAAAATTTTGAAAAAAACATTAACAAAAAAATTTCGTTCATGGAACCTCCTCTAGACCTCTGGTATCTTCATTTTTTTCTTAAAAAAGTGCTCGCTCGACAATGATTCGATTTTTTTATTGTTATTTGTTAGGCACATCATCTAAAACTCAATTTTCAACTCTTTTTAAATAGTGCTCACCCGACAATAAATCAAATTTTTTGTTTGATTGTTATATACATCATCTAATAGAACCATGATTATTTAGCAATAAATTTTTAAAAAGAGATTTCGTTCGACGTGCAACGCACGTGGTTCAGACTAGTATATATAAGTGTACCGTTTACTTTAACCAATTTTATAGTAAAATAGTCTCATATAAAATTTGCCCCATTAATTGGAACACACTCAATAGAATTCCGGGGTCCTGTCTGTCACTATAATGCAAACAAAAGATCCATAAGAATTGTGGTATAAGAAACAATATCTTCCGCAAGTGACTAAAAGAATATTCGCACAAATTAATTGCATCGCAAAAGAATCGATTAGAAAAAAAATAAGTCCTCCAAAAGATGCAAAAATTAAACGTAGAGCTATAATTGATCAGGGAATAAAAGTAAAATTACCTTTAAATATAAGGACAAAATGTTTTTTGCCCAACATTTAAAAAAAAAAAAAATTATTACCTTAAAAAAAGTTAGCAAATGGTTGACACACAGGTCGAATCGTTTGCCAACCGTTTGTCAACTTCTTTAGACAATTTTGTATATTTTTTCATTAATTAACTTGAAGAGGCTAATTAAGTAAAGATTTAAAAGCCGTGCGACGTCGTACAAGCATTGCATATGAAAGATGTGGGCCACGTCACGTGACGACATCTAGGCTAGCATGCATGTTAATATGCAGGTTCAGCATATGCTACCACATGCCTTATTATTATTTACTGACAAACCTATAACAATCATCTCTAATTCATTTTTATTCATTTTAAAATTCATCTCTAAAATTCCTAACAAACAACCCCACCTACCCTTTTTGCAATGACTTGCTCCTAAGTGTATATCAAATTCTCAATGTCTTATTTTATCTTTTTTATTATTTTAATGGGTAAGTATCCTGTAAAATTATTCATAGTATGAAATTAATACAATTAAATATAATTATTGATATTATTACATACATTTATTGATATTATTGCATTTTATAGTGCAAAATGTTATATTATCCGTGCATGCATGTAATGGTATAAATTTTATACTATGAAACTTGTTCACCCTTATATTTTACGTTTTAATATATGTCATAACACACAGAGTAGACAAAGTATATTGGGAATAAATTTCACTCTTTAACATTTTATGTGCATATTTTTTTAACAATATTAATTGTATCAATAAAAATGAAATAGTGTAGATTTTAATGTAAAATTTGTTTATCTATATATATATATAAATAGAAGTGAGGGGAGAGAAAAAGTTATCATTATTGGAGCAAGTGAAGTCTACTTGCTTTATAGTGCAAAGGTGAATCTCATTCTCCATTAAAGAGAGTGGATTAACTTTACCTTTTTTTTTAATCAATAGTTTCAAAGTTCTTTAAGCTATTAATTTTAAATCTATTTTCAACACACTATATATCAAATTAATTATCTTTTGAACGTTATTATTTAATATATACTGCACATATAAAATGAAAAGTAATATTTAAAATATTTATTTTATTTTTGTTAAAGTATTTTTTTTATTGACTTTAACTATATATGATGAATTGAATTTAAATAATTTTATTTAGACTACATAAGTTTTGTTAAATATTAAAATTATTTTATGAATTTTAGTATTTATTGTGAATTTAGTACATAAGTGAAAATTGTATGATTAATTAAATAATTATAATGCTCACATATATACACTATAATTTTTACATATTAATTGGATTATAGATTAAATAAATTTAATTTAAACTTTTAATATAAGTCATTATACAATCTCGCATTTAAAATTCATAATATTCAATCCGTGCATCGCACGGGAGAAACACTAGTTAATATTAATAGTAATAGAGTTTAGGGTATATTGGTCTGTTCTACTTTGTTAAAGGAGTTTAGTTTATTATTTGAGAGTAAATTGAAAAATGCAGTGCAATAGGGGAGTGTAAATAAGAATGTTTGAAAATGATTAGTTTTAGAGGGCAAAATTATTTTTTCCATTGTTTTGGGGAATCTAAAAAGAAACGAGGTGGGGGGTAATGAAATAACTAATACTTCCTCCTATTTAAAAAGAGTGATTGTTTTGGCATTTGCTATTGAGATAAAACATTAGTGTATGTTAACTAATATATCCTCATGATTTATTGTTGATTTTATTATATTCCTTAATTATAGCTTTTAATAAATTTATTATAGGTAAGTTGAAATACGAGTAATTTTTTTGGTGGATTGAGATAGGGGTATAATGAAAAAATTAAGTGAAAAATCAAGTAAAACATCAAATATTTTCAATTAAGAAAATCTACCCTAAAACATCACTATTTTTTAATCGGAGAGGGTACCATTTTGAATTGCACAGTTTTGTTTATACCCCCTCCGTCCTTCAAACTTTTCATTTTCTTTTACAAACGTCGTTCAATGAGCTTAGCATACCATTTTTGAAAGCTCACGTATCACATTTTTATTCTTCTTTATTTTCACATTTCACTTTATTATCTCTTATTTAATCACATCACTAGTTCTATACAATATTTTATATTAATACTTTTTAATTTTCGTGCAATTACTTTCATAGAAAACTTATTGAAAGACTTATAAATTATTCTATCTCTGACTTTCTCTTTCTAATTTATAAACCTTTGAGGGTGAGATGTTCATTAAAACTTATATGAGATCATCTCACGACATGTGTTAACTGTAATGGAAGAGAAAAAAAAAATGACTTCTCTACAAAAAAAAAAAGACTTACTATTTAGTTAGGTTGCTTTGCATACGACAGTCTTATATATGGAATCTGATAAGTTTTATTTACTTATTTTTTAATGAGTCATTCTCTTGTGAAATATTTCACATACAAAATATACCTAAAATATGCAACTATTAAAGTTCGCGGGTCGGGTTTCTCCAAGTCAAAATTCCCTGGTTCTAAGCGGGTCAAACTGGTTTTAAAAACAAAACGCACAAGGCTTATTTCAGAATTTTTACTTCCGAATTGTGTTACTATATGAGCAAATGTGTATTACAATAAGACAAAATATGTGTTACTAGTCCTTAAAAATTAGATTTTTGTAATTTAAAATAACAATGAGGACAAATATGTATTTTTACAAGAACAAATATGTGTCTTTTAATTTATTACTCATCCCTTTAAATCTAAATTTATTGTTTCATACAATAACATACGTTGCTCCAATAGTAACACACATTTCCTCTAACATTAACACACATTTGCTCCAACAGTAACATATATTTGTAGTAGCATACATTTACTCTAACATTAACACACATTTGCAGTAACACATATTTATTCTAACATTAACACACATTTGCAGTAACACATATTTACTCTAACATCAGCACACATTTCCACCACCAGTAACACATATTTGCTCTAACATTAACACATATTTGCTCCAACAGTAACAAACATTTGTTTTTACAGTAACATATATTTTTCATTATGGTAACACAACTTGGGAGGGTGCTTTTATGTATTTATGCAAACACATTTTTATTCATTGAGTAAGATATTTGTGTTATTATAATAATATATTTTTTACTACCTTACATATGTTACTGTATGTAAAAATAATTATTTTTATAAAAATTAAATAAATATTTGTGAAAACCAATAATTGAATAGTTAGTAAGTTAGTAAAAAGAAAACATATTTTATTTCAGTAAAAAGACACAAAATTTGATGAAAAAACAACATTTAGTCTACTAGTAACACACATTTTGCTCTTCAATAACATGCATTTGCTCATATAGTAATACAAACTGTGAGCGAAAATCCTGAATCTTGACTTGCGCAAGATTTTGGAAAAAAATCACTAAATCAGACTCGACCCGACTAAGATTCGCGATTTTTTTTAATATGGATTATATATGAATCTAGGATCCGCAGAATATTTTATATAACAATTTATATTTTTTAATTTGTTTTTTGTGATATTCAACTTTAAAATATCATTATGATGCTTTTGAAAGAAAAAGAAAAAAAAAGTATCATTATCATTTGCAAAGACAATCATGGATCGAAAATTTTATTTGGATGATTTTGGGCATCTTGTTTTGGAGATTTAAGTATATTTCTCGCATAACATTTTCTTGAGCTTAATGCAAATACCGCAAAAGGGAAATTATGGTGCGCATCGATTAACTTGTCTTCTATTTGTTCTCTTTTTCTCTTTCTTCTCTTTTTCTCTGTTTATGTGGACCAAGGAATTGTCAGTGGGTAAACTTCTCACTTTTCTTTTTGGGTCGTCCCCAATAATCTTCTCATTCTATAAATGGTAAAAACAACACTCTATTACATATAAACTTTAATTTTCAAATTCATACAATATTACTAAAGTGGCATCCATCCAATTTACTTTTCAACACTATTCATTACTTTATCCCAAAAGTCAACATATGACCCACCATATATTAATAAACAAATACATTTTTTTAAACCATTCAAAAAAAAAAAAGTGAAAAGATTACTTGGGAACGGGGGAGTATTGTATTGAGTGATATTATGATTTGAATAATACTCTGCGCATAAAGAAGTTCATTAAACTTACTTATGAGTTATGAGACTATCTCATAACTTACTTATACATAAAAAGTGTCATTATTTTTATTAAGAGTAGTCTATGAGACTATCTCATACAACTTTGTGTATATTGAAATACTATATATTTATATGTAGATGTACTCCATACTATATTCATACATCTAATAAATGACAAAATATTATATGAAAATAGTTTATGATAAATTTATCATGAAACAGTTTTAAAGTGTTGGGACATTGTCAGTTTTGATTAAGATCTCAAAGCCCCTGAAAAGATGTTTGCATTTGTTTGTCAGGCTAGTCTTGGTTAGGATTTGTACTTAGTCATTTTACACTTCACATGTACTCAGTAAGAGGAGCACTTACTGATGACAATCAAGACTCAGAGCCTGAAGACAATTTACCATCCTGAACTTATGACAGTCTCCTAAGCTGGCTGAGTAAGTCTCAGTGATGAAGAGTATGACCCTGAGGTCAGTACTACTCAGTCTTGAAGGGAACATGATGAAACTGAGTTATTGGGAAGACTTGGAGTAGAGCCAAACAATGCAAAAGGAATGTCAGCGTCAGGACAAGACCGGTGAGCTCAAGACAAAATGAACTTAATAAGACAAGCCTGAAGCTCAGGAATAAGTTCTGACATTCTCACCAACCTGGTGACGTGGACCAATCCGAGAAGGACACGCACGTACGGAACCTGACAAGAAGACTGAATTCAGACTGCATGTTCAACGGGCAAGCATTTAATGTGCATTTAATACAACTACCAAATTCATGCAAGGACGGCTGCTGCATGAAGATATGTCCATTTGAAGCCACTCTACATAGATGACAAGAAGGGCTATCTCTCCAACGGATAGTTTTTCAAATCACCTATAAATACAGAAGACCTTGAACCCATTCAATGTTACGAGAAATTTCAAAGCCAGAAATTACTCAAGCTCTCAAGCACTCAAAGCATTCAGCTTAGAAGAAGCACTCGAAACCATCTAAATTTTCCAAGTGTTTCTTAGTTACTGAGAGTTATTCTGTATTCCAAGAGCGAACTAGTATCATCTTAATCTTAGAGAGATTATCCAATCCTTAGCATAGCTTTGCCTTGTAAGGATAATCTCAACCTAGTTGGAATCCAAACTGAAACCAAAACCCTAAGTTAGGTTTGTTGGGAGTAAGTCAGTTAGTGAGTTAGTAAGTGGAGTTTGTATAGATCAGTGAGGTTAGCTGGTCTTGGTGCACCTTGGCACGTTAAAAACAAGAATCCCTTGAGTGGATTTCCTGTTAAATCAGGCCGTGGACGTAGGAGCTTGAGTCTCTGAACCACGTTAAACTCCCTGTGTTCTTACTGCTTTGATATTGTGCATACTTGCTATTTTACAGATTCATTCATTGCATTCGGTTTATCAGGCTTGAATCAATCAGCCTGATCCTCTAAAAAGAGCACTGCCCTTACTAAACACTTTTCAGAATTGAGTAAAACAAGTTTTTCAGAAAGCAAACTAAACAAGACTTTAAACTATCAGGGCTTACACATTTCCGCACTGAACTTGAACTGATAGTTAGCCAACTGACCCGCACCAAGTGTAGTCAGTAGGTATATTATCAGCTCCTAGTTCTTTATCACTCTGAGTGGAGGGGACTCAGTCAGGTTTTAAGTTTGAAAAATTGGTATACGTGTATCCCCCCCATACACGTATTCCTCAGTCTTGTACCGGGACCAACAAGTGGTATCAGAGCAGTGGTTCAAAAGACCACTGACTTTGAATACTAATAGTTTCAGAGGAGAAACTGTTGGTGGTCACTGAACAGATCTGAGTTTGCTTTTTCATAAAACTTGCATCATCATGACTTCGAGGAGACTTGAAGCTTCGTTACCTGAATTCTCTGTATCTAACTTTGTCTATTGGAAGTTCAGATTAGAAGCACATCTCGATGCCATCCATGACCAGATGCCGCATGTTCTCAGGGAAGGACCGATCAAAATCACTGTCCCTAATACCAGAGGTAGAGGATATGATGATCTTGATATTGGTGTACCCATTCCTAAGGAAAGGAAGGATATGACCACTGATGAGATCAAGATGATGGGGCTGGATAATGTGGCCAGGAATATCATCTTGCACACGGTACCTTTCGAGGAGTCAGCAAGGCTGATGAACTTAAAGACGGCAAATGAGGTTTGGGATGAGCTGACCAGGATGTGCGAGGGGTCAGAAAAGATAAAGGAGAACAAGAGAAACATTGCCATTCAGAAGTTCGAAGCGTTCGAGATGCTGCCTGATGAGACAATCGATCAGATGGAGTCAAGATTCATCAAGTTGATGAATGAGTTGGTGATGTTGGACAAAGATGTCCCAAAGAGAGATGTTGCTTCAAAGATCCTGAATGCCCTCCCTGAGAGATGGGATAACAGTGTAATTATGCTTAAGAATACTCAGGATATGAGCAACATAACTTCTGCTTTACTTTTTTCAGAGCTAAAGGCACTGGAATTTGACCTTAACAAAAGAAAGAAAAAAGTTCAGCCAAAAGAGGAAGAAAAGGAGAAAACTCCTGAGAAAAGTGTGGCGTTCAAGGCCAGATCTGAACCGGCTGAGTCTTCATCAAAGTCACTGATGGAGATGAGCAAAGAAGGGCTCGCTGAGGAATACAGCCTGATGGCCAGACGCTTTGATAAGCTTAATTCCAGGTTTGGTCGTTATAAGAAATTTTATCAGGACTCACGTGACAGGAAACCTGAAGGAACCTATCAAAGCTCGAGGAGATATGAGGAAAGGAGAAACACTGACCAGAGGAGAGATCGTGGCAATAAAAGAAGATATTCAGATCCAAAGCCCGATCGTAGAGATGAACAGAGACGTACTCATGATGACAAGCACTCAGGGAAGACAGAAAGCTCATCAAGACAGAGGGAACCTGACTCAAGGAGGAACTCTGAACCAAGGAGAGAAAGAGGAGATGAGCAACCAACATGTTACAACTGTAACCAGAGCGGGCACTATCAGTATGATTGTCCGAAGCTGAGTGCTAGGGAAAGAGAGGACAGGAGGGCCAAGAGAGACCAGAGATTTGCTGACCGGAGAGCCATGCTCGCTGAGGATGCAACCGTCTCGGATGGTCCTGAGGAGAGGTCGCTGAACTCTTTTCCGATGATGAGTACGATGATGTCTGCCTTATGGCAAGGGAGGAACCTGATGTAACATCTAACTCTGTATGTGGTTCTTACACTGGTCAAAATCCTGAGCTTAGCTCAGAGTCAGTTAAAGAAATGAACCTTCAGATCTGTCTGGATCAATTGATGGTTGATTTCTCCAGACTGCAGGAAACTAATGTCTTCTTGGTAGAGGAGAACAAGAAATTGAGTACCGAGGTTCAAAACCTGAATGAACAACTCACTCAGTCTGATCTTAAAGAATCAGCTCAAATTGTGAGACTAACAGATTGATTTAATCAATGCTGAGCGTCTCCCAAGAGAGAAGATTCTGAAGGAATTGGCTGAGGAAGAGTTGGTCAGGAAGGAAGAACTGAAAGTATAAGAGTAAGTTTGATGACCTCTTTACCAGACATGAAATCCTGAAAAAGAGTGAGGACTCTCTCAAGAAAAAGGTTGCAGAAATGAATAAATCCTCAGTGGCTAGAGAGGAAATAAATAGCAGCCAGATGCTTGGGAATGAGAAAAAAGGACTTGGATATGTTCCTAAGAAATCCTCACAAGATCAGTCTCATGTTGCTTTAGGGAGCAACACTGAGAGGGTATTTGTTCAGGCAGGCCAGAGTTCACCCAAGGTTGTACTCCAGGCCCGTCAAACTGATAAGGGCAAGGAAACTGCTGACACAGTCAGGGTTGCCCCCAAGGTAGCTAAGCCAAAACCCAAGGGAAAGGCAAATCAACCTAAGGAGGCCCCTGAGAGCTCAGACCAGGGAAAACCTCAGCAAAAGCAGAGGAAGACTCAGGCCAAGAGCCCTCAGACTGGTCAGCGAGGGTACCATCATGCTTGGCAATACCAACAGGGAAGGCCAAATATGATGACACCCCCATGGTTTTGGTATCCTGAGGCCTTTAACTGTTTTCCATTCCCTCACTTGCCTAGGGGGAATAGAACACAGGGCCCTTATCAAGAACAAGGCCCAAGACCTGCTGCACCCAGACCTAGGAAGAACAGGAGGCCAGCCCAAAAGGCACCCACTCAGGCTCCTGTGAAGCCTAAGTCTAGCACTCATACACTATCTTTCTCTCAGGCAAAGAAGAAGAAAGTTGTGTATGTCGATGTTTCAGGGAGACAGATTTACCACTCTGAGGCAATCAGGGTTGTTAAGCAAGTCTGGATCCCGAAGGGTACAACTGACACTATAGGACCCAACACCCAATGGGTACCTAAAGCCTGATTTGCTTGCAGGCGGCTGTGGATCACAACAAGAGGAGAGGAGACTCAATCAAAGCTGTTTGGTACCTAGACAGTGGTTGCTCAAGGCACATGACTGGAATGAAGAGTCTTCTCCAAGAATATCAAGCTAAAGATGGTCCACAGGTAACCTTTGGTGATAACTCAAAAGGTGTTACTAAAGGTTTTGGTGTTTTAATAATAGGTACAGTCAGAGTGGAAAATGTGTCCTTCGTGGAAGGACTGAAGCATAACCTGTTGTCAGTAAGTCAATTCTGTGACAAAGGTTTCAGTGTTGAGTTCTCATCGAATATATGTTCAGTCAAGGACAAATCAACACAAACGCTTCTATCAGGTATCAGGAAAGGTAACGTTTATCTCGCTGATTGGAGCAGCACTTCCTAATACTTGTTTTGTTGCTAAAAGCTCTCTAGAGCTCAGTTGGTTATGGCATAAAAGATTAAGCCATCTGAACTTCAAGATTCTTAACAAAATTTCTAGACAGTCACTTGTTGAAAGTCTACCTAATGAAGTTTTTAGCAAAGATCATGTGTGCAAAGCTTGTCAGGAAGGGAAGCAGGTCAGAACGTCATTCAAAGAGAAAGCTTCTCATTCCACTGACAGGATACTTCAGCTCTTGCACATGGATTTATTTGGTCCCATAACACCTGTGAGTATGAATGGTAGAAAATATACCCTTGTGGTTATTGATGATTATTCTAGATATACTTGGGTTATTTTCTTGTTAAATAAGAAGGAAACACAGGTGAAGCTTCCAGAGTTGCTCAGGAGATTCAGCAATGAGAAGAATCAGTCCATTACTAAGATCAGATCTGACAAGGGCACTGAATTTATAAATTCATATATTTTTTACTTTTGTAATGAACTTGGTATAGCTCATGAGACTTCTGCAGCTAGAACCCCACAGCAGAATGGTGTCGCTGGAAGGAGGAACATGACACTGAAGGAAGCTGCAAGGACCATGCTGGCTGAGTCAGGATTGCCCAAGAAATTCTGGGCGGAGGCAATCAACACTGCATGCTACACTCAGAACAGATCCATGCTGAACAAACAACATGCACAAACCCCGTATGAGACATGGAACAAAAGGAAACCTCGTATTTCTTATTTTCATGTATTTGGTTGTAAGTGCTTCATTCCGAACAATGGGAAGACCCAATTGAAAACTTTTGATAGAAAATCTGATGAAGAAATATTCTTAGGATATTCTGAAGTTAGTAAAGCCTTCAGAGTTTACAATTGTAGGACCCTTTTGTGGAAGAATCACCACATGTTGTTTTTGATGAATCTGCTAATGAGTCTAGGGTAAAAGTGTTGAATCCTGACACTGAGGAGGTCACAAGGAGAGTGACAAGGCTGAGCTTGAAGAATCAACCTGATCCCAAGGTCAAAACTGTGCCAATTCCAAGATGGGATGACGATGACAATGATCAGGATGATGAATCAAGTGCCACTCCTAAGCCCAGCACATCAGGGATTGTTGAGCCTCAGATTGAGGAACAGGCTCAACCTGAGGTAAGTACCGTCTATGAAGATGCTGTCGCAGCTGAGATGGTTCCTGAGTCACCTCATCAAGGGGGAATCGATGTCCCTGATATTGAGCTGGTTAATCCCTTTGGTATAGACTCAGGATCATCCCTTTCTGTTCAATTTCCTGAATTTTATGAGCCTGTAGACACTAACATTGCAGGAACTTCAGGAACAACTCCTGGCAAAAGAACATGGCTAGAGGATCATCCCATTGATCAAATCATTGGTGATCCAACTGAGGGAGTCAGGACCAGACGGTTCCATGGTGAGAGTGCATTGTTCTGTTGCTTTCTCTCTGAGAAAGAGCCTCAGAACATTGAAGAAGCTCTCACTGACTCAAACTGGATCATTGCCATACAAGAGAAGTTGAATCAGTTCACAAGGAATCAGGTTTGGGAACTGGTGGATAGACCTAGGCATCAAGGTGTAATTGGTACCAAGTGGGTCTTCAAGAACAAGAAGGATGAGAATGGTGTTGTAGTAAGGAACAAGGCTAGACTGGTTGCAAAAGGGTATTGTCAATCTGAGGGAATAGACTATGATGAGACTTTTGCCCCAGTGGCTAGGTTGGAAGCTATCAGGTTGTTCCTTTCATATGCAACATATAAGAAGTTCAAGGTGTATCAAATGGATGCCAAGAGTGCCTTCCTGAATGGTGTACTCAATGAAGAGGTATATGTTGAACAACCTCCCGGGTTTGAGGTTGGAGATAGAGTATACCATTTAAAGAAAGCACTCTATGGACTTAAGCAAGCACCAAGAGCTTGGTATGATACCCTCTCTCAATTCCTGACAGACCATGGGTTCAAGAAGGGAACTGTGGATATGACATTGTTCAGGATCACTGAAGGTGATGACATTCTCTTGGTCCAGATTTATGTGCATGACATAATATTTGGATCACCAAATCATCAGCTCTGTGAGAAATTCTCTAAGTTGATGACTGGTAAATTTGAGATGTCAATGATGGGAGAGATGAACTTCTTCTTAGGATTGCAGGTCAAGCAGACTGATCAAGGTATCTTCATAAATCAGGCCAAGTATACAAGAGACTTGATTCAAAAGTTTGGTGTTCAGAACAGCAATCCAGCCAGGATCCCTATAACACAAATTGGAAAATGGATCCTGACACTGAAGGGACTTCAGTAAATCAGACTGAGTATCGAGGGCTGATAGGTTCTTTGTTGTACCTGACTGCAAGTAGACCGGACATTACGTTCGCAATTGGTGTGTGTGCTAGGTATCAGTCTGATCCCAAAATGAGTCATTTGGAGGCTGCTAAGAGGATACTTAAGTATTTGAAAAGGACAGTCAATATGGGACTATGGTATCCTTCAGATGACAACTTAGAACTGACAGGTTATTCAGATGCAGATTATGGAGGTTGTAGGATTGATAGGAAATCAACCTCAGGGACATGTCAGTTTTTGGGGAGTAAGTTGATCTCGTGGTTTAGTAAGAAGCAGAATTCAGTGGCTACATCCACAATTGAGGCTGAGTATATGGCTGCAGGTAGTTGTTGTGCTCAGATTTTATGGTTGAGGCAACAGTTGAGGGACTACCAAGTATTTGCTAATGAGGTTCCAATCTATTGTGACAACAATAGTGCAATAGCAATTACTCAGAACCCAGTGCTTCACACAAGGTGCAAGCATGTGGATATTAGGTATCACTTCATTCGAGATCATGTGGAGAAGAAAGATATCAGGATGGAGAAGATTCACACTGACAGGCAAAGAGCTGACATCTTGACTAAGCCTCTGGTTGAAGCAAGGTTTATGGAACTGTCAGTGGAGTTAGGACTCTTAGATCCGGGAGAGCAGTCAGTGTAGGGTTCTAGGGGGAACTCAGGCCAGACTCGACTCAGCGAGGTATCAGGGTGCTACAATGTCTCCCTGACAGGTATGAGTTCTATCCCGACTCCTGTGAATTCCAAGCGCCTCCCTGAGTCCTTCGTCCTGAAAATCTTTATTAAATGCATTCCGTTTTCATTAAAAGTGCGCCTTTTCATATTTAAACCCACGCGCACCGAAGCATTTAATACCTCAGTTACTTTTTCATATACGTGTCCGTTTTATACGGAATATGACTGACGTGGGTAATTGATTGAAACTGAGATTAATCCTGGCCCTTCATTTCAAAACGTTTCGAATTCAGGGATTAATCTCAACCCCACGTCTGAGTAACTGACTTAATCATATCAATCAAGAATGCCATTCGAGGTTTTTACGCAAACACAAAGCACATCTGCACACTGAGTTTTCTCTTGCTCAAGCAATCTCAGTATTTTCAAAAATCTCACTTCTTCAAAATCAAATGGCTCTTCTTGATTCCAATTGGACAACCGACAAGATCGAGGATGTTGTCAACAACAAACTCGTGCACATGGAGCAAGTTATCTCCATGGATGGCACCTGTCTTACAGTGGAGGAAATCAAACCCGTTTTCAAATGGATTTCCAAAGCTGGGTTGGAAACATATTTCACTACTCGCCCTATTTCTGTACTTCCAAGAACGGTGGTGGAAGCCTACCTCAATATGTTCTTGCGAAAGGATAAACTCTTCACGAAAGTGACCGCGCTCAAGCCGATGGGGGAGAAGGACGGCAACGACGAACCTCTTTACAACTCAGAGGTGGTCACCATCAACATTCGGAGGGCGGTTAGAGAAGTTTTTGGATTGCCATCCTCAGGCATCAACCCAAGGCTCTACAAGAAAAACTCGGAGGGAGAACTCCTGGGTAGATGGACCAAGGAGGGGTCATCTGTGTTCAGGGCTCGTTAGAATAAGAACACGTTGAAGCCTGAATACAGAGCACTTGTGGACCTTGTGTCCAAGATGGTGATGGGATCCACGGGATCTCATGAGCAGCTGAGCCTACCTAAGTTGAGGCTGATGGGGGCCATCGTAGATGGAGTTGAGGCCAACTGGGAGCAGTTCTTTCTGGACCAACTTCATCAGGCTGGTCTGGACAAGCTGAGAAGAGATGAGGAGAAGAAGCATATCTCCGTTGGTGCCATTCTGCCTTTCGGGACCAGGATCTCAGTCTTGATCACTCATGCTTGCCATGGGTACACCTTCGACTATGAGGATAGCCTCTCATCGAAGAAGGTGATGTTTGCCTCACGGAGCGATACCTACTCAGTGCTAGGGCTGACTGATCCCAATGCTCAGGCAAAGGGTCAGGTCAAAAAGCCAGCTGGTAAGGCCAAGAAGGTGGCTACCAGTCTCATTGAAAGGGTAGATGACCTCTTTAAGAGGAGCAAGGAGGTGGAGGATGTGGCAGCTGAGAAGGAGGTGGATCAGCCTGCAGTGGAAGGGGCTGAGAAGAAGAAGAAGGTGCGTATAGTGCTGTCAGGAAAGAGCACTAGTTCTGGGACTGAGTCTGTTCCCAAGAGAGCCGATGCTGAGGCTGAGGGGACTGACGATGTAGTCAGGATGGGGGATGATCAGGGTGAGAGGCCCCTGAAGCGACTTAGGAAGGGGGTTCGAAGGTCCCCTGCTAAGAAGTTGCCTTCACTGAGTGAGAGGGAGAAGTCAAGCTCTCCAGGAGCCTCTGACTTAGAGGAGGTGAGAAAATCTGTCGAGACGGCTGAGTTGTTGCAGCCTGAGACAGTACCCCATAAATCACCCACACACCCTAAAACCCAAACACCCTCCAACTCTGACCCTCCTCTTCAACCCACCCAATCACCCCAAACCTCAGAGCCAAACATCCCAACTGAGTCAGTGCCATCAAACTCACCCACGAATGAGCCTGACCAGTTATCTAAGCCAAACCTTCCCATTCCCACAGATTTTCCCTCTTACCCCAACCCCAAGGATTGCCCCAAATCCTTCCAAACTGAAGAGGACGATTTCCTTGTCATTCAGGAGGAGGAGGAGTTGGATGAACACATGATGGGGGGAGTACTGGAGAATACCCTCAGGGGGAATGCCACTGAATGGGCATCTAAGTGCTGGCCCGGACTGAACAAATACAAAGAGCTACTGGCAAATGTAGTTGAACTCAAAGTCTGGTTGGAATTCAAGCAATCCAACATGCAAGAGCAACATTTGCTGGTGGATGCTCGTGGCTGGGAGCACTGGGAGACTGAGGAGCCAGGTTGTGCTCCTACTTTGGACTGACTAGCTGGCTTCAACTTCTAAACTTCGAAAATCTGAAGGAGCTAGTCAACAGCCTGATGTCCAAGAGCAAGACTGACATCCTATCTGAGGATGAGGAGGACAAGGAGGATGATGAAGATGCTCAGGACGGAGCAATGGAGAAGGTTGTGGAGGAGATAGCAAGGGAGGTGGATGGCATGGACTCTGAGCCTCAGGCTCAGGGGGAAGGTGAAAAGGACACTGGTGCCAAGGGTGGACCAGTGGCTGAGGATGTTTTGAACATCTCAGCCGCCGATGAAACATCTGTCGATGAAGGGATTCCCTGCCCTGAGACAAGGGTGAAAGATGTTGAGGCGTCTAAGGAGACTCCCAGTTCCGAGGGACAAGTTCCTAAGGTTCGAGATGGCATGGTTGAGCCTGAGCAGACGGCCATGACCACTCAACAACTGCCTTCAGTGCACCCTGAAGAGGGGACTGAGGATGCAGGGGCTGACAAGGGAAAACAGCCACTCACTGATGAGGCCGTTGATGAAGATGACGATGTGTTGATAACTGGGGTCGGCCGTGCTGAATTCACAAGCATTGTGGAGGTCAAACAGGAGAAAACCACGGAAAATCTAGCCGAACTTCAGGAGGAAGTAATGAGGCTACGTGCTGAAAAGGAAGAAGACTCCAAGGCCCTGGCAAAACACATCAGGTGGACAAAATCAACCTACAACACCCTTGCCAACAGGGAGCTGATTTTGTTAAAGAGAACGATGACTGACACGGCCAAGTCAGTGAGAAATGAGAGGAAGCGCACTAAGAAGATGCTTAGGAGGACTCTCAAGCAACTTGAGGAGAGGGACGCGATCAGGGATGACAAGCTAAATCAGGCGGTTGACAGGCTTGCAGTTCAGACTGGAGCCCTTGTCACTCAGGCCATGAAGGACTCAGTGACCAAACTTGAGCTGGAGTCAGGGAAGTTGGATCGTACCTCTCAGATTGTTGTAGAAACTTTGGCGAAGGCCACTGAGGAGTCGGCAAAGATACTGACTGAAGCCGGCAGAATCAACGGTGAGTCCTTGAAGGTGGAGGAAAGGATCACCCAGGCTGAACAAAGACTCCAACTTTCTATGGAGGTCTTCGAGAAGAAAGTAAACGCTGCTATCAGTTCAGTCTCGTTTGCAGGGTCAGGAATTTCGATGGGAGTTGAGTTACTGAAAGAGAGAATTAATGATGTCCATTCCCTAGCCTCTTTCGTAATCAACAGCGGATCTGACGCATTCCCATCAGGGGCCAATGATGATGCCAAAAAGGGGGAAAAGAAGAAAAGATCCCGCCCTGAGGCATCGGAGGCAGTCAACCAAGGCGAAACCATTCAAGCCGATCCTGAAGCCAATCCTGAAGGGAATGTGCTACGGGTGAGGAAGTCAGCAAGGTTGGCGGCAGTGGAGAAAGAAGGAGAAGATATTGTTGCCAGGCTGAGGGCGGAGGCAGCAAAGGCAAAGGCTAATGAACCTTCCAAGCAACCTGAGCCAGTCCAGAAGTCCTCTCCCATGAGCTCAAGGAAGAACCCCATCACTTACTCAGCTGAGGCAGTGGCGGAGTTGTGCGCTGAAGCATGGGGAGATCCTTCTGAGAAATCTGAGGCTGTGCGCAGAGCTGAAATTGCTCAAAAGGAGAAGATGCGCATCTTGGAAAAGAAGGTTGAAAAGCTGACTGACATCACTGAGCTTCAACAACGAGAACTGGATGATGCAGTGATCAGTCTGCTAAGGAGGAAGAAGGCGAAGCCTGAGCCTAGGAAGTACAGAAAGAGGCCAACAGTTAGGAAGTCATCAATTCTTCAAGTCAGTAGGCCAGAATCAGGAGTAAGGGAAGCTTATGTCGATGAGTTCGTCTCAGAGGCACTGAAGGAGTTTTGGACTGATGCAAAGGATGAGTTTGTGAAATTGTGGTATGTTGTGAAGAAGTGGGGCGACACTGACGATATCAATGCCCACTTCACTGACTACATGATGGACAATCATCCTGAGTTGTTCCAAAAGATCTTGGAGGAGGCTGATGCAGCTCAAGTCCAAGTGAAGGCTCCTGAGTTCACCATTCGAGCTCCTCCCTTAGTTCCTGGAACCCAGAAGCACAACACGAAGGCCATTATGATGGAAGTCCTGAAGATTGCCAAAGCTGAAGGATATGTGAACCAACCTAGAAGACTTGACGAGCTGAAGGCAAGAGTCTATGCTGGATATGGACTCGAACCTGAAATGAGATTAGTCTAGGAGTTCATTACCTCTTTGTAATAGATTAGATTCATTGTAACCACTTACATATCTTTCAATGAAATCTATTACTTTTGCCCACAGACAAAAACTCATTGTCTTTTTGGCTGTTGTTTAAATTCTGTGCTTTATCAAGAATTGCTCTAACACTGTCTTATCTTATAGATAAGTCTTTATATTTCCTCTAAGTGTTGTGAGGATCTTTTCAGTGTTTCGGCATCATCAAAAAGGGGGAAATTGTTGGGACATTGTCAGTTTTGATTAAGATCCCAAAGCCCCTGAAAAGATGTTTGCATTTGTTTGTCAGGCTAGTCTTGGTTAGGATTTGTACTTAGTCATTTTACACTTCACAGGTACTCAGTAAGAGGAGCACTTACTGATGACAATCAAGACTCAGAGCCTGAAGATACCATCCTGAACTTATGGCAGTCTCCTAAGCTGGCTGCGTAAGTCTCAGTGATGAAGAGTATGACCCTGAGGTCAGTACTACTCAGTCCTGAAGGGAACAGGATGAAACTGAGTTATTGGGAAGACTCGGAGTAGAGCCAAACAATGCAAAAGGAATGTCAGCGTCAGGACAAGACCGGTGAGCTCAAGACAAAATGAACTTAATAAGACAAGCCTGAAGCTCAGGAATAAGTTCTGACATTCTCACCAACCTGATGACGTGGACCAATCCGAGAAGGACACGCACGTACGGAACCTGACAAGAAGACTGAATTCAGACTGCATGTTCAACGGGCAAGCATTTAATGTGCATTTAATGCAACTACCAAATCCATGCAAGGACGGCTGCTGCATGAAGATATGTCCGTTTGAAGCCACTCTACATAGATGACAAGAAGGGCTATCTCTCCAACGGATAGTTTTTCAAATCACCTATAAATACAGAAGACCTTGAACCCATTCAAGGTTACGGGAAATTTCAAAGCCAGAAATTACTCAAGCTCTCAAGCACTCAAAGCATTCAGCTTAGAAGAAGCACTCGAAATCATCTAAATTTCCCAAGTGTTTCTTAGTTACTGAGAGTTATTCTATATTCCAAGAGCGACCTAGTATCATCTTAAGCTTAGAGAGATTATCCAATCCTTAGCATAGCTTTGCCTTGTAAGGATAATCTCAACCTAGTTGGAATCCAAACTGAAACCAAAACCCTAAGTTAGGTTTGTTGGGAGTAAGTCAGTTAGTGAGTTAGTAAGTGGAGTTTGAATAGATCAGTGAGGTTAGCTGGTCTTGGTGCACCTTGGCACGTTAAAAACAAGAATCCCTTGAGTGGATTTCCTATTAAATCAGGCCGTGGACGTAGGAGCTTGAGTCTCTGAACCACGTTAAACTTCCTGTGTTCTTACTGCTTTGATATTGTGTATACTTGCTATTTTACAGATTCATTCATTGCATTCGGTTTATCAGGCTTGAATCAATCAGCCTGATCCTCTAAAAAGAGCACTGCCCTTACTAAACACTTTTCAGAATTGAGTAAAACAAGTTTTTCAGAAAGCAAACTAAATAAGACTTTAAACTATCAGGGCTTACGCATTTCCGCACTAAACTTGAACTGATAGTTAGCCAACTGACCCGCACCAAGTGTAGTCAGTAGGTGTGTTATCAGCTCCTAGTTCTTTATCACTCTGAGTGGAGGGGACTCAGTCAGGTTTTAAGTTTGAAAAATTGGTATACGTGTATCCCTCCCCTATACACGTATTCCTCAGTCTTGTACCGGGACCAACATAAAGTATCATTAGTTTCATTAGAAATATCATTAATTTGTATTGGTGATATTATATTGTAATTGTTGTAAATTTTCTTGAACTCAAATTAATGATACTCTTGATGAGATTAATGATACTCTTAATAAAATTAATGATACTTTAAAATTATTTCAGGACAAACTTATCATGAACCATATTCATATAAAACATACTCCCAATAAATATATGATATTTGATAAGATGAAACAAGATATTAAAAACATTGGAAAATAGAAGGTTAATTTGCCTTTAAAAACAGAGGTTCAAAATAGAAAGAAGTTTGAGATTGAAACCAAAATCCAGATAGCAGCAGACTACGAAGATGAGAGAAGTGTCGAAAATGACTATGTATATTGTGAACTAATTTTATTGTAAAATTTATTTGTATTTTATGTCTTTATAATTAATTTGATAGTAATATTTGTATAATAAATGTGAAAAGTCATATGTGAAGTATCTAATCTGTTGTGCGTGTGCTTCAATAAGAAGTTGTGTTGTTAATGTGTTAGCCGTGGGAGTTAGTCAATTTGGGGTATCAGAGGAGTTGGACCAGGTGAGACTGATCAGATGAGTCTGGCAGGTGAGGCTGACCAGAGGAGTCTACCAGAGGAGTCTGACCAGCGGAGTCTGGTGGAAGTGACCAGAGCCAGAGGAGGTCAAGTCATCTGATCTGAAGTTCATTAGTTGCGAATTACATCAAATTGAAGCTAACGCGATGGCGGTTCTAACTGAATCAACTAAAGCGGTTATTGTAGTTGTTAGCCAGCTGGATAACTACCTAACGTATGAGAATTCGTTACAAATCGTATCTAGGGTTCACTTCAATCTCTGTAACTATATAAAGGGTACTTCTCAACTGAGAAAAGTGTGGTTCATCAATAGTGAAAGTGAGAAACAGTGAATTGAGTGCAAAACACAGAGAGAGAGAGTGCGAGCTAGAGTGAATTGTAAATTCTCTATTCTTAGTGAAATATCAATCTTCTCTGATCCCGTGGATGTAGGAGTGTTTTCTCCGAACCACATAAATCTGGTGTTCTTCATTTTTTAGTTGATTTCAATTTCGTTCTTAAGCAATAGTCATATTCTGATTCTCTATTACAAGTTTTTCTTGTGAATCGAAACTAATTAATAAGTGGCGCCGTCTGTGGGAAGCAATCATGGCTACAACCAAGTTCGACATTGAGAAGTTCACAGGGAAGAACGATTTTAGTTTATGGAAGATTAAGATGAAGGCTCTCCTGGTACACAATGGTTTGTATGAAGCCTTGTTGCCACACGATCAGGTGACTTCTAGAACTAATCCGACGAAGGTGGAGGAGAATCAGAGGAAAGTGCACATTGCGCTTATATTGTGTCTTGGGGATAAACCCTTGAGGGAAGTATTGAAGGAGAAAACCGCTCTTGAAGTCTGGAATAAACTGGAGCAATTATACCAGACCAAGTCTGTTACGAACAAGTTGTACATGAAACAGAAGCTTCAAGTCTTTAAGATGAGTGAAGACAAGAATCTTGGTGATCAGTTGGACGAGTTCAACGGATTGGTGGATGATCTGGAGAGTTTGGATGTTACTATTGATGATGAGGATAAATCATTAATGCTGTTGAATTCTCTACCTAAGTCTCTAGAGAATTTCAAAGATGCATTGCTATTTGGAAGACAAGATCGGGTGATGTTTGATGATATTCAAACTGCCCTGAAAACCAAGTTTCTACAGATCCAGACTGAAGGGAAGAAGCCTGCTGAAGGATTGAATGTTCAATCCAAGAAGAAGAAGGGGTTTCAGTCTAAGAAGAAGGATGGTGGAAAAGGGAATAAGGGTGGGAAGAAATCTGATTTTGTTGACAAGAGAAAGTGTTTCACTTGCCACAAGAAAGGTCATCTGAGAAAGAACTGCCCTGAAAAATGGAAGAAAGACAACCAGAATGATCAAGATGGAAATGCAGCTAAGGTGGAGGTTGAAGGGTATGATAGTGCAGAAGTCTTGATGGTTAGTCATGAGAGACTAAGTCAAGAGTGGGTCCTAGACTTTGGATGTACTTTTCATATGTGTCCACATGAAGACTGGTTCCTGAATCTTGAGAAGCTTGATGGAGGTCTTGTTCTTTTAGGTAATGATGAGAGTTGTAGAGTGCAAGGATTTGGTTCTATCAAGATCAAGATGTTTGATGGATTTGATAGGATCTTATCTGAGGTAAGATTTGTACCTGACTTGGAAGATAAATCTTGTTTCTCTTGGTACTTTGAATTCCAAAGGTTTTGAATTCAACACAGACAAGGGAGTTCTGTCTATAACCAACTCTGGAAGGATTGTTATGAAGGGTATGATCACGAATGGTTTATATACTTTGATAGGCAGAACAGTAACAGGACCAACTGATGTTGCTATGGAGTCTTCTGATGTCAACTTGTGGCATAAGAGATTGGCACATGTTGGTGAGAAGGGTCTGGTGGAGTTATCCAAGAAGGGGGCAATCCCTGGGAAGATGATATATAAGCTGGAATTCTGTGAGAGGTGTGTTCTGGGAAAATCAAAGAAGCAAGCATACCAGAAGGGGAAGCATACCACCAAGGAGGTTATGGATTACATACATTCTGATGTATGGGGACCAGCAAGGGTATCCACTCATGGTGGAGGCAGGTATTTTCTTACCCTTATTGATGATTATTACAGAAAGGTTTGAGTTTACATTCTAAAACAGACGAGTGATGCCTTCTCTAAGTTCAAATAATGGCTAATTGAACTTGAGAATAAGAGGGGCAGAACTATCAAACACTTAAGGACTGATAATGGACTTGAATTTCTATCAGAAGAGTTTCAACAATTTTGTAGTAAGAAGGGTATTACTAGGCATAAAACTGTTCCTTCAAACCCCCAGCAGAATGGTCTAGCTGAGAGAATGAACAGAACCATTCTGGAAAGGGTTAGGTGTATGTTGTCTGATAACCAGGTGGCTTAGCCCACCTGGCCACCGGGTTCCTCACTCTAGTGAGTGACCTGGGTTCGATTCCCTTTGGGAACGAATTGGGAGGGAGTTATAAGGTAGGCTTGGAGATTTCTAGGAGTGTATGGAGACTAGGTGAACTAATCTAACTACTAACAACTAACATTTACCGATCAAAAAAAAAAGGTGTATGTTGTCTGATGCTCATTTATCTAAGAGTTTTTGGGGTGAAGCTGTTAATACAACTGTGTATCTCATTAATAAAGTGTCATCATCTGCTATTCAGTTTAAAACCCCAGATGAGATCTGGTACGAAAAGATATCAGATTACTCAAAGTTGAAAGTTTTTGGATTCATAGCTTATGTTCATGTTAAGCAAGACAAACTTGAACTTAGAGCTTTAAAATATGTTTTTATTGGGTATCCAAAGGGTGTTAAAGGGTATAAGTTGTGGTGTCTAGAGCCTGGGAACCAGAAGTGTATTACCAGTAGAGATGTAGTGTTCAATGAATCACAGATGAGATACAAGTCCGGTGGAGGTAATGGAGAGCAATTAGCTGAAGAGATGGATGGTGTTATTTCTGAGCCAATTACTCAAGTTGATGTGGAGCCTAATCATGATAAACAGGGTAGCTTATCTGGTTCTGAACCAGATGAGGATAGTGCACCAGCAGAAGTGGGGGAAGGAGTGCCAGAGGCAGACTTGAGAAATTATAGCCTGACAAGAGACATATCAAGAAAACAAATACATCCTCCTGCAAGATTTGGCCGTGTTGATCTGGTCTCTTATGCACTTGTTACAGCAGAAGCCATAGTGTACCAAGAACCTAAAAGCTACAAAGAAGCCCTTGAGTGTGATGATAGAGAGTCATGGATTACAGCTATGACAGAAGAGATGGAGTCTCTTAAGAAGAATCATACTTGGATTCTTGTTGACAAGCCAGCTAAGAAGAAGCTAATTCGTTGCAAATGGTTGTTTAAACGAAAGCTTGAATCTGGTGTGAAGGATCAAGTGAGGTTTAAAGCCAGGTTAGTGGCCAGAGGATTTACTCAAAGAGAAGGGATTGACTACAATGAAGTGTTTTCACCTGTGGTCAAGCATTGTTCAATCAGATTACTTATGAGCAGAGTAGTCCAAGATGATCTGGAGCTACAACAACTTGATGTAAAGACAGCTTTCCCGCATGGGGGTCTTATTGAGAATCTATACATGCGCCAGCCAAAAGGGTTTGTTGAACCAGGAGGAGAAGGAAAGGTGTGTCTACTCAAGAAAACATTGTATGACCTCAAGCAAAGTTCAAGACAATGGCAGAAGAAGTTCAATGAAGTTATGCTATCCATTGGGTTTGTAAGAAACAAGTATGATACTTGTGTATATCTGGAAAAACAAGAAAATGATGTGATAGCCTATCTTATGATTTATGTAGATGACATGCTTATTGCTAGTAAGAGTCTGTTGAAAATTCAGAGTATCAAAAGGAAGCTAAATGCCAGATTTGATATGAAGGACTTGGAAAATTCTAAAAGGATTCTTGGAATGGATATTCTTAAGGACAGAGCAGCTGGAAGACTATTCTTATCCCAGAAGAGTTACATTGAGAATGTCCTGAAGATGTTTAACATGCATGAGAGTAGGTCTGTGTCAACTCCTCTGGGACAACAGTTCAAACTATCTAAGGAGATGGAACCAAAGTCTGAAGAAGAAAAAAAGACTATGATGAAAGTACCTTATACAAATGGGGTTGGAAGCTTGATGTATGCTCTGGTCTGCAGCAGACCAGACTTAGCTTATTCATTGAGTATGGTAAGCAGATACATGTCTAATCCTCGAAGATTACATTAGGAAGCTTTGAAATGGATATTCAGATATCTTAAAGGGTCATCTGATCTGGGTTTGATGTTTGAAAGGATGACTGACCAAAAGAGTCCACTAGAAGGAATTGTAGATTCTGATTTTGCTGCTAATCTGAATACCAGAAGGTCCTTAACTGGGCATATCTTTACTCTTTATAATATTGATGTTAGCTGGAGATCTGTTCTGCAGAGTGGAGTTGCATTATCTGTTGGAGTTATACGTGAAAGTATGCTTTTACTTTGTATAACTCGTGTATCGAACACTTTTTTTATGAGAATAATTCTTTTATCACATTTGCTTTAGATATGATTGAATGTTGAATATTTATTGCAAACAGTTCATAATAGTACTAGTTACATTGTAGTTAATTTGGTGATACCCGATCACGGAAGATAACATTAACAATTTTCTTGTAACTAAACGTACATTTTCACGACCTAGGTGGAATTGAACAATCCGCCGTGAAAGGTCGATGTGTAAGTCTCAGATTGGTCTGTCTTGACTAAGAGATTGCACTAGCACATTTAGTATGTATTGAAGAGGACCTACAACGATGATAAATTCTTCTGATCTGAAATGTGAAGAATTAGACCTCAGTGGTTGTTGATTTCTTAATCTCCGTCACTTAAATAGGACCGTGTGTGCTTAATGGTTACTGTTTTGATTCATGTTGGGTGAGAATCATTGTGACTTCGAACCTTGTGCTTTGGGCAGTAATATTAATCATACGACGGTTGCTAAGATTTAATACGGAGAAACACGTGCGAGTACGGCTCGTGTGATTAGTCCCCTTGGTGGGCTAAGAAGTTTTATCGTACCAAATCTTGCAAGTGAAGAATCAGTTTCTTCGGTACGGATAATAATGTTGAGCTGTCTTTACTCCAAGGTGAAACATATTAATTAATTTAGAGCTATTCAGAAGCTTAATTAATTAATGGACTTGATAGTCTTAAACGCGGGAAATAATAACCGGGAGCCCATATTATCGTAATATGAGATGGATAGTGCAATATTAATTTATTAGTGGTAATAATTAATATTAATGGATTGAATTATATTGAGGCTCAATATTGAAATTCAGAAGTCCATTAGGAGGTCCAATCTTAATTCTCCTTAAAGGCCCCTCAAGTAGCCCATTAAGTAGCCCAATAATGATGAGGTGATTAAAATAAAAAGAAAATATAATGCTGATTTTTCTATGATGATTTTCGAAAAAAGCAATATTAGGAGAGAAAAAATTTTGTTGATTTTCTTGGAAAGATATTATGGAAGATAAGTATTCTTGGAATACAAGATTATCTCATATATTCAAGAAGATCCAAATCTTGTGCCTTGATCCTATAATTTTCGAAAATTGCCCTATAAAAAGGAGAGTGAGATTTTTGTGCAATATTTTATTATGGAGAAAAGAATATATGAGATATATTCAAGATTTCTTAGAGACTAAGAAAAGATTTTCTCCATGCCCATAAAATATTAAAAATTTCGGCCACTTCTCTATAAATAGGGGATGATTATTTCATCCCCAAGTACATAATTCCATGTGTTAGAAAAATCAAGAGCATATATATTTTTCTTTTTCCTTAGTTATTTAAATTACTTGAAAGCATCTCCCACCGGTGATCAAGTAAGGCGAAAGGGAAATACTTGAGAAGGCTTTTGGGTTGATAAAGCGTGATCGTGATTGTCCCGTTTATTCAAATGTCAATTCTACAAGAGGTACGCAAGTCACATAAATTCTTGTTTATTCCGCCTAGATTTTATGTGAATTAATTCAACATGCATGATGTTAAATTTGTTGTTGGAATTATTATTTGAATTAATTATGATTAATTCATGCTAGTAATAATTGAATTTAAATTCGTATTTAAATTTCATCCCGAATAGATTCCAGGCACCCCAATTTTCCCAACATTATCTACTACAAAAGCAGAGCTTGTTGCAGTCTCTGAAGCTGTTAAGGAGGCTTTGTGGTTGAAAGACATTATCAAGGATTTTGGGATAAATCAAAAGGTTGTGGTCATTCATTGTGATAACCAGAGTGTTGTTCATCTGGTTAAATATCAAGTATTCCATGAGAGATCAAAGCATATTGATGTAAGATTACACTTTGTTAGGGAAATCATTGACAAAGGAGTTGTTCAGATCCAGAAGATAACTACAGAGGACAATGCTGCAGATATGTGCACAAAGTCTTTACCAGGTACGAAATTCAAATTCTGTATTGAATTGGTAAAGATGAGTGTATGGGATGTTCCTTAGCCCAAGCTGGAGTATGGAGGAGAGGAAGAGAGGATTGATACTTCTCATCTGAGGTGGAGAATTGTGAAAAGTCATATGTGAAGTATCTAATCTGTTGTGCGTGTGTTTCAATAAGAAGTTGTGTTGTTAATGTGTTAGTCGTGGGAGTTAGTCAATTTTGGATACCAGAGGAGTTGGACCAGGTGAGGCTGATCAGAGGAGTCTAGCAGGTGAGGCTGACCAGAGGAGTCTACCAGAGGAGTCTGGTGGAAGTGACCAGAGCCAGAGGAGGTCAAGTCATCTGATCTGAAGTTCATTAGTTGCGAATTACATCAAATTGAAGCTAACGCGATGACGGTTCTAACTGAATCAACTGAAGCAGTTATTGTAGTTGTTAGTCAGCTGGATAACTACGTAACGCATGAGAATTCGTTACAAATCGTATCTAGGGTTCAATTCAATCTCTGTAACTATATAAAGGGTACTTCTCAACTGAGAGAAGTGTAGTTCATCAATAGTAAAAGTGAGAAACAGTGAGTTGAGTGCAAAACACAGAGAGAGAGTGCGAGCTAGAGTGAATTGTAAATTCTCTATTCTTAGTGAAAGATCAATCTTCTCCGGTCCCGTGGATGTAGGAGTGTTTTCTCCGAACCACGTAAAATCTGGAGTTCTTCATTTTTTAGTTGATTTCAATTTTGTTCTTAAGCAATAGTCATATTCTGATTCCCGATTACAAGTTTTTCTTGTGAGTCGAAACTAATTAACAATAAAAAAATTAATTATAAAGTAAAATTGATTTACAAAATAGTTACTAAAGTAAAACATGATTTCTGCACATACGTTGCTTATAATAACTAAGAGCAACCCAGAAGTGGGAGAACTTTCGGTTTAATTATCAAGGGTTTCTTTTCTTTTTTTATATATTAATCAAGGGTTATTAGTAAAAGTCTCTCTAAATTTCAGTTTCCACTCTGTTTATCCCATTCTATAAATTCATATGGTACAAATTAAATACTTCATAATCTTCGACATATCGGCAGCACAATCGATAACCCCATATTGTAATTTTATATTCTTTATGTACTGCATAAAAATACATTTGTATAATTCTATATATGCTTAATATTTTATGAACGGTTGGCATGTATATTAGTAATACAATATACTGCATTAAACTCACCATTTTTCGTTGTTCCTAGTTAGGTAAAAAAAAAATAAAAAAATCACTTGCTAGCTGTCTAACTCAAAAATACTCTGGAGTATAATTACTTAATTAGAAGATGAGTTCTAATTGATTGTCCCAAAAATATATCATGATACAGCGAGAGCAATATATATAAAGATTATTCTCATTAATCTGCTATGATTAGTGTACGGTGTTTATATATGCATGTATACAGATTGATATAGGGTGATCATTGGAAAAAAAAAAAAAAAAGCTCAACAGATCACACAAAATCGTTTTGCAATAAATTACTATATCAACAGCTAAAAAGTATTAATTGAAACTGAGCCGTCGGAAATAACACTGTGCTACCAGTTGTACTGTTGCAATCGGAGCGCAACTAATATGTTTAATAGAAACAATCAACATTTTTAAGTAAAGCAAGTAATATTAATCGACTAATATTGTTAAATAAAAATAACTATTAATATTGTTTAATGAAAATAATTAATATTGTTCAACAACTACAGTTAATATTTGTTGAAAATTTAATGATGGTTATAATGACCAACTTCATATAACAACGAAAGAATATCAAACCGCTTGAATTTAATGTATAGAGTGTGATCCTTGTTGTCAAAACTCAAATATTGGAATTGATGCATGAACTGGTAAATGAATTAGGGGACGCTTGGTTAGCAATTCTTCAATGGTAATGAGAATAAAAATTTATTTTCATCTATGCCCTCATAAGAAAAATGATATGTTAGGGGAATAAGTGTTCTAATGGTGACATCATTGCTAGTGTCATGCCCCAATTTTGGAATAAAAGTTGACAACAAATGGTTGTTGGTGGAGGAATAGGGGAGTGATTGAGGAGGATGATTGTAGGAAGAGAATATTGTAATCAAAATGGAGTAGTGATTACCTTATTTAGGAGGAGAGGTAGTGATTTTGTTCTTATGAAACATGCTAATTACACTGAAGAGTTATTAACCAAGCGCCCCCTTAATTTATATTTCACGATCTGAATGCCCTTAAGATTGAGAATGTATGTGATACAAAAAAATCCAATCATGTGTAGATTAATTAAAATATAATTAATATTAATTAATTATTATTTAATTTGATTTCAATATTGTTAAATATACACATATCATTTAAATATACACATTAATTACACCGTGCAACTATATATATATATGAGAATTTGTTACAAATTATATGATTTGGTTATGGTTTTTAAATCGCGCTAAATATTGCCTATAAATTTACACGCATATAACACATAATATTATTTTTATTTATTTATAATAAAACATCTATTATATGTATTCCATAGTTAAATTTAAATTTGCTTAGCTAATTTTCTTGTTTGTGCAATGCTCATTAAGTAAAATATAATCTTTTAAGTGAAATATTATTACTTTTTAAACCTAATACATCTCCATCCTCTACATTTATAATCTTTTAAGTAAAAGCATTGTAGGATACATTTATGAATAAAGTGATTGTTTGTAAGTATAATTATAAAGTTATAATTTCCAAAAACAGAATGAAAATAGATTTAAGGGTGGAGAGAGTACTATATAAATAAGTAATATTGTTGACATGAAATCATTAGTGAATAGTGTAATTCACGAGTTTTAACTTTTCTGATTGTGTTAAATAGTGATCCATGAGATTGCAACTGCTTATTTTTAAAGTAATTTGTGTGGTTAAAATTTTCACAAGAGGTCAACACACATAAATTAATACTTCTTCCTTTAAAGTGTTAAAGCATTGATTTCAAATTATATTTCCTCTCACTATAAGATAGACTCACGCCAAACCTACAAAATATTCTGCATTTCGGCGTCTTCCCTTGCACCTTTGTCCATTTAATGGCTATTTATACCCAGTATTACAGTCTTAATAAATGAAGCAAACTCTAATGCAATAATAGTCCTCTTGATGTTGAATATTCAAAATATAAACACCACCACAACACACCACACTTCAAATCCATAACAAAAAGAAAAATGTAGAAGTAAACAAAACCAAAAGAATGCTCAACAATCTTGAAGTGAAGTTTTGAAGGGGATCATCACTATATATAATTCCACATTTTCCCTCCAAAGTTAGTTCCCACAAAAACTAACTATGAATGAATCACAATAATATTAATAATCTAACTAACAGTTGCTGCTATATATATGCTTGGCCTAGACACAAAAAACCTAGTACCATCATGACTCAGTGTTAGCTAGCAGTTTCAAGTTAGTCCTGGCTATACCTATATATGTTAGAAGAGTATTTGAGGCACCACCTGCTGCTGAGAGCTCGGCACTATCGTCCCAAAATAGCCAAACCCCGCTATTGTAAAGAAGACGGATTGTGGGAAGAGGTACAAGTAGTACATATCATCTCCATAGATGATACCGTAGCATCCACAGGCGAACAAAAACAACGCGATAAATAGTTCTTGTGGAAGTATTCTGGAAAATAACATTATGTGATAGTCATATTATTATATGCAAAATGAGTATTCAAGAAAGAAACTATAGACTAGTACAAAATGAATTACCTCTCCCAGAGAAGCTTAAGCCATTGGAAGGGCTTGTTTGGTATACTTGCTTCAGCACTCGATTTTCCCTTGAGGGCGTCTCCGTGCTTTTCAGTGACGATCCATTCGTTGGCCCTCTTCGCCTCCATCAGACCAATCAATAAGGCCTTGGTGCGATGAAACGACATTATGTTCTCAAATAGAACCCAAGGAATGGCCAGATGGAGGGACCTGAAAATATTCGACCTTTTCATCCATCTGATCAATCTTCAAATGGTGCGACAAAAGTGTAGTTCAGTAAGCATTACCTGGGAGTTGCAATGAGCGTGTTTATCGTGGCGATGATGAAAGTAGCGGTGATGGCGCCCCATTTAGGAACGTCGACTTCAGGCATCAGACTTAACAAAGGTAGCACAACACAGTAGAAACAGAAAGTGAACATAGTTCCTACAACCTTCCTTATAAAGAAGAAGTTGTATATCATGTAAAACTTTTTCCACACAGATATGTCCTTGTTCTTCCATATTTCTATCACCATTTTTCTGAATAAATTGGCTGGACCACAAGACCAACGGTGCTGCTGGGAGCGGTACGCCTTGAAAGTACTAGGAAGTTCGCTTTTAACCTGATGAAAACATGATTGATATATATATATGTATGAAAAAAAAAAAAAAGTTTATAAAGGAAAATTGAAGTCTTCGAGTGTGTACCTGGAGGTCTCCCAAGAAGAGAAATTTCCAGCCCTTTAGTCCAGCTCGAACCGCAAGATCCATGTCTTCTACTGTGGTTCGATCTTTCCAGCCCCCAGCCTCATTAATGGTTGCGATTCTCCATATTCCACCGCTTCCTGAAGTAGGCTAGTGTTAGTTTGTTATAGCTAACTTATTGATTTGTAACAAAATAAGACACATTAAAGTATGAACACTAAGATGGTCAAATTGTCATTGTGAATAATCGCAAGATTAATACTGCCAGCTGTGTTGATTCCTGAATGTGGTTTGTCTTGAACAACTGTAATCTAATTGGTTGCTTGTCCAATGCAATCATTCGATCAAACAACGACGACTTGTATAATTGTGTCATAAGAGTTACCATTAAAGCTGAAGAAGGAATGAATAGATGATCCTCCTTCTTGCTCAATCACAAACTGGAAGTCCAGTGAAATTTCTTGCATTCTCGTCAAGAAGCATTCATCTCGATTAACTGCAAAATTAACCAATCATCAGCACCAGTTAATTTTTTAGCTTGCAAATGTGCATATACTGTTATTTCATGAGCCCACAGCTTCGGATTTATCTAAAACGAATCAAAATTTTCAATATAAGGCTACAAAATCTCACTTCAGTATCTATGCTTCAACAAATAAAGATTTCCATGAGTCTATATCTTACAGTTATGCTGAATCAAATATAATGCAACAAGGACCTTTATTTAGCAATAAAAACTAACAACTCTTTAACCAATCAAGAATGAGAAAGGGTGACTGCAGAGAGGATCGATGAGCTTACCGAACCTCCAACGAGCCTGTATAAGTCCAATTTCGTGATTGTGTATGAGAAATGGCACAGCTTGTCGAAGGAAGTCTGGTTCTGGTTGGAAATCGGCATCAAATATAGCAACAAAATCACATTCTTGAGCATACTCGTGTTTCATTCCTTCTTTAAGAGCTCCAGCTTTGTAGCCTTTCCTACCTTCTCTAATTTGGTACCTAATGTTTATGCCTTCACTTGCCCACCTCATACATTCTTTCTCAATCATATCCTGCACCCTTTATGTTATTAATTACAAATATATTATGGTATTGCTAACCATGTCAGAAAAGATCCAACTTTTGAATAAAGAACAGCAAACAGAAACAGCTAAAGAAAAACACTAGTACACACTCTCTCTCTCAATTATATTATACTACTTCGGTTGTTCCTAATTATACGTCTAATTCCATCCAAAATGGCGTTGCTAATTATTTGTCATTTTGTTAATACCAACAAACATTATCCTATTTTTTTTCACCAATACCCCTAATAAATACTACTAACCATTTTCTCGTGAAGGTATGCTTATAATCGAGTAGTGATAAATAAGAGTATTAACATTATTACCTAATTAACGGGAAAAAAAAAATAGTTTGTGGAATGGATAAAATCAAATTGATGAAAAGGAATCATTCCATTATTATAGAACATGGATGTACACAAGCTCCACTAGCTATACTATTGAAGATAAGACCAACTGAGAAAATGCAGCTTTTATTGAGAATAATTGATGAGGAAAACAGGCTGGAAATGCAGTGGAAAGAAACAATCAATTCCATCTTCAAAAAAATTGATAGCTACACGAGAAACACAAGTTGAAAACCTAATCAAGAGTCTTGGGCTTGGCACAAGAAAAAACACAAAGAAATCACATGTTTTGATAAAGGAAGATAGTGGTAACACAAAACAAACATCAATTTCACTTTTAGTCCCTTAAATTAGATGAAAAAATAGAATAGAAAATACCTTAATAACAAGGTCAGTGGAATCATCCAAGACTTGTACAACAAGCCTATCACAAGGCCATGAGAGCCTACATGCTGCACCAATGGAGATCTTGTAAACCTAAAAAAAAAATCATGGCCGTTCATTTTCTCACACAAACCCGTGTGTATGTGTGTGTGAAAACAATTAGCAGCAAACTGACCTCTATCTCGTTGTAAATTGGCACTTGAACAAGAACCATGGGAAACCCCCCATTCTCCAAATCATCCCTCATTTGCTCCCATTTGTATCTTTTCACTGGCTTTTTCCGAAAAAGCTTTGCTAAAGAGGCAAGAAACATCACATGAACCCACTCAACAAACAGCAAGAATGACATTACCAAGCAAATGTACAGAGCTGCCCTTAGAATAGGGACTATGCATGAGGCTCTTATGAACTTCCACACAGGCCCAATTTTGTCTTTTAAATCTGGATAGAGAAGCCATTCTATTGCAGAAACTTGGGCCATTTTTTCTTTACAGAAAATCAAGAAACTGGGGAGGCTGTGATTCCCATTTTCCATGTTTTGCCTAAATGATTGTCTCAAGTTTATTTCTTTTTTTAGCCCTTTTCTATCTCAAAGCAAAGTATCAAGAAAAGGGATACCGAAGATATAAGCCTTTACAGCATAAATTTGAAATTTTTTTGGCCTTCACTCTTCAATCTGTGTCTTTTATTTGAGAAAGAGGAGTGAGAGTGCAACAGTGAGAAGCTAATAACTTTCATATATAGAAAAAAAGTTTGGTGGAGTCCTGCCTGCTTAATATGACTATCACCTACCCACCCATTAGAGGTCCACGTGGCCGCTTTCTATTGGTGTTTACAGAATTCAATCCAAGAAGCCACTAGGAGTAGGATCTTTGTTCAATAGTTTAAACATTTTGAATACCAATAGCAATAGCATCGCCTAATTTTCAATTGTTTCATTTTGTTCCTCAAGCAATTCTCAGAGAGATTGTCGGAAAACTCGCATCTTTATCATCTTTCCCGAGACCCAATTGCAAATTGCTTCATTTCTGGGTCCGGGTTCTGTAAATTGGAAAAGATTGCAATAAGCAGGTTAGCTTGGACCCAAAATTTGGACCAACATTTATACTCCCTAACTCCCGCTACAGTTAAAACGGCACACTTTTTAAATAAAGTAGTGATATATAAATAAATATGTGTATATTATTGTAAGTGTGCATGTAAATCAATTTTTTTTTTAAATTTGTAAATAATTTTGGGGCAGACGAATAAGAAAAATATGTGAATAATAATGGGACAAAGGAAGTATGAAATATTTTTGAGAAGTTAGTGAATGAGATGGTGATGGAGATGGGAATGGAGATGGAGATGGAAAAAGAAAAACGAAAGTAATCCAATGATGGTAAGTTTGTAATCGGTTAAAGATGGAGAAATATAGTTAGATGAAATTTTATGTGGTGATGTAATATTTTACTATTGTTAATTAATGAGATAAAGATTGAATGAGAGTAATGAGATATGGTAAGAAAAAGTAGGAGAGACAATGCATGTGTGGGGAAAATTATGAGAAAAGATGAGTAAGCAAGAGAAAAGTAATATGAATGTATAAATTATGATTAAAAAAATGCATATAAGGATAGGTGATTATTTGGATGGAAAATATGACGTGTTCATCCAAAATAAGATGTGATAGAGGATGATTTATCCCCATCCGGATGCTACATCCTTAACTAATTAAACTCAGCCTGATGGATAAAAAATCGTAAAATATATTAAATAGAAAAATAATGTCATTTCTTCTCTTACGTGGCTGCGTGTGAAATTAAGGGTCCAAATATAATGGAATCCTACATTTACTACACATAAGTCCTAAGACACTAGATTACATAAATTTACTGATCTTATATTAGTTATTTGAGTTTAAGTTGAGCTCATTTTTTTAATCATATTCGTGGATACTTGTTTTACTTATTTTTAATAATTGCTGATCGATCGAGTATATTGAAAAGTTGAAGACCTAGCCAATAATTGTGGTTGTACAATTTTTTGTAGCTATAGAAAATTTAAATCATGAACAAATTAATTCTTCAAAGTACGCATTATATTTTAGGAGACAATAGACCATTTTTGTAGCGTTGCTTAATGGGGCATCTTCCAATATTCACTATGTGATCCAATGATAAACCAGAAAACTAAATTTGCAATAATTAAATTTGACATAAAAAAAATTACACACTCACACAACACTTTACACGCAATAGAGTAACCCAAGTCCATTTGCAATAATTTAATTTGGCATGTTCATATTTTGGTAGATATTGAGGAAGAAGGCCCCAACCAATAAATCATTACAAGAATAATTGGGCATGTTTTTGTAATTGGACTCTTGCATGATTTTTCGAACCAAGGAACAAAATAATGCATACATGGTATTATAGCAGGTATACTTGTACGATGAAAGCGGCTCGGACAAGATAGAGATTAAATGAAGTATGGTACATATCCCTAAATAATGAGGCTTCGTTTATTTTGTGACTAGATGATTAAGAGAGTGTTTGGGAGAACTTATAAGCTACTTAAAACATCTTATAAAATATTTAGGAGCTTATAAGTGGCTAAAATTTGTTTGGCAAAAAAAGACATTTTACATCTTATAAAATTTTAAAATAAATTCTTTGAAGCTTATAAACTCCAAAAAGATAAATTGGATAATCCTAACTTATTTTTTTCAAAACTTATAAGATGTAAATTACAAAAATATCCACACTACTTATTCTTAATTTCTAAAATAACATTATTTCTTATTTAATAAAAACCATAATTTTTTAGACCCCTTTCTTCCAACCCCACCCCATCCCCCCTCCCTTCCCTTCTTCCAACTCCACCCCCGTTATCAGTTTTATTTACCTGTCTTTCTTCCCTCTCCCCCAACGCAGGTCCCCCCCCCCCCCCCTCCAACCCCACCCCATCCCTCTGGCCCCACACCCAAACCACTCCCAGGGCACCCGACACCACCCCCACCCCTCTACCTCCCTTTCCCTCCTCTCCCCAACGCAGTTCTTTCACGTATTTTAGATGTTTTTTTTTTACAGCATTTCATATGAAATGAGTAGTTGTTATAAAGATGTTCATTTTAGTAATTACAATTTTTAAAGCAGCTTATAATGCCAAATATATTATCATCTTATAAGATTGCACAAGAACTTATAAGCTCAATTAACCAAACACTTTAACAATTTATAAGCTACTTAAAATTAACATCTTATAAGTTCTTGAACAACTTATAAGATGTTAGAACTTCTAAGCTGTTAAAGATAAGCTTAGCCAAACGGCCTCTAAGTTAAATGAGAATAAGGTGGAATTGTGGGATGAATAGAGTTGAAATAAATAAGGCTGGTTCAATTACCTTACGGGTGAAGAAGCCAAATAAATTTTCAAAATGACTATATTTTGGATAATATCACTTTTTATCACTCAAAGTAAATGGATAATAAGATAAAAAAACACCTAAAGCAAAGAAGATTTTGGAAAAAATAATTTCAAGCAATATTTCATTTACGAAATAGAATAAGCTAGGAGTTTGATGCAAGCACAGAGCAATAGGATCCAGGGGGGTCACTGGGCCCCCCTGGATTTTTCCAAAATTTCCTTTATATGTTAAAGTTTATTGTTTCATAACATCTTATAAGGGTGTCTTAATGGTTGAGCAGTGCTTCCTAGGAACTCAAAGTGGACTGACCTTGGTTCGAATCTATTCAGTTATAGATTTTTTTGTTTTCACTGTTTGTTTTTTTCATTTTTTTTATATCTTTCGCTTCTTCCGTGTTTAATTTGATTTTAAAACTTTTGAATATATATTACCATTCAATTTTGAGTACGTTTTATATGAAAACGCTTCATAATAAGCTTAACATGAAATAATTTCAGAGTATCATTAATCTCATCAGGAGTATCATTAAACCTGTCAGGGGTATCATTAGTCTGAGTTCAAGAAAATTGAAAATCAGGGGTATTATTAGTCTGAGTTCAAGAAAATTGAAAACAATTTTCTTGAACTCAGACTAATGATACCCCTAATGAGATTAATGATACTCCCGATGAGATTAATGATACTTTAAAATTGTTTCATGATTAGCTTATCATGAACTATTTTCATATAATACTTTGCCTTCAATTTTTGCTTTTTGAATCTTTTTTCTTATCAAATTTGTTTTTGAAACTTAATGAGAATAAGTTTGGTGGATAATCCAAAAAAAAAGTTGGAATAAGTTTGATGGATGGAGGGAGTATATCTCTAAATTTATTGATTTATTTTTTAAATAAGTTAAAGCTAATTTGATCAATTTTTATTAATATATTATATGTTTCGAAAATACTAATAAGATATAAAATCGAACATAATGATTTTTTAATTGGGCCCCCCTAAGCCAATTTTTTTGCTCCGTCACTGGTTTGATGTGACTTAAATTATTGGATCAATTTTATTTTTTTGAATGGCAATTTGTTTGCGCCTCATACATCTACATGATTCTTACACCCATCTATTTTAACGAAATTATAAGTAGTTCTAGTAAATGGCGGAAACACGTTAGTCACAAGGGGGCACTTGCCCCCGGGAACTTCTGAATTTTTTTAATAGATATAAAATGTTTTCCAATTTTTACATGTATTGATGGTATTGACTTGGACGGAACTTTACTAGCTTTCACTAGAAGTTACCCCACAAGCGTACGGGTTTACTGTAGTATCAGCAACTATAGAGACCAAGTATATCGTACCTCGGGATGGGTTGTATGCGAATAGAGCCCTGAGGATCTACGCTTCGTAATTAATATGAGTGGATGTTTTTGGCTTTTCGAGAATTATTAAATTTAAACTATATTACTCTACGTATGCAAAAGAAAGAATAAAATTGATTATCTAAGTTTTGGTTTCAAATAAAAGATGGTGATGCTCAAGATAGGAATTCCTACGTATACTAACGGAGCTGGTACGTAATCAAAATAACAGTGATGTGCAAGAAATAATCCTAAGTATAAGATTGAAAGACTAAAAGCTCAAGAATTAAACCCTAATACTTTGTCCTATCAATCGACTTCACTAAACCAGTAGTCAAGTTAATGGATTGTGCTTAATTAATGAGACCCTAATTCAACTAAGGTGATGCGGTCGTCCTCCCTAGATAAACCGGTTGATGTATAAACCCCTTCTAAACCCTCTCGTTAAGCCTATTAGTTATTAAGGAGTGATAAGATCGTCCTCTCTCTAACAATGTTCGTACTAAATTCAAAGATAAATCTGGGATTTATTTTAAGCATTCATTAATTAAGAGAATTAAAAGTAAACATCACAAGTTACCCTAATTATGTATCAACGTCCTACTTCTACGAGTTCATCCTACCCTAAGCATACAAGGGTTTTAGCCTAGCATGGTTTTAACGATAACAAAAGCAATTAAACAAGCAACAAACAAAAACATGATTAATCTAGTAGAAAAACTCAAGAACATAAACAAGGGTTTAAGAAAGAATTAAAGTCTAAGAACGAAAATCAAATTAAGAAGAAATCAAAGTCTTATGTAACAAGTATCGAAGGTAGAAAAGATAGAAATCTAAAATAAAACTCTAACTATGAATTCGTAATGTTAAAACCTCAATTAAAAGTAAAATACGCTTGCTCAAACTCTCGGTGCTCTTCTCTTTCCAAAAACTATCTCTCTACGTGAAGTGGTGTCCAAAAACGTGTTCGGAATTGGTATATATAGGCAACGGGTCGATTCAGGAACTCGTGGGCCGGAAAAGGAGTTAAAAGACCAAAGGTGTTGGGCGCTCGAGCTGGACCCGCTCGAGCTGTGTAGCTCGAATGATAGTCGCGCTCGAGCGGTGGCGCTCGAGCTGTGGAGCTCGAATGGTGCTCAAGGTCGAGCGGTGGCACTCGAGCTGGTCGAGCGACCAAAGCTCTCTATATGTTTCGGCGCTCGAGCAAATGCCTTGCTCGAGCGGGGGCGCTCGAGCTCACCCTGCTCGAGTGGCTCTCCTCTTCAACCAAGTGATATTTTTCTTCTCTCGAACTAATACTATTCATAGTTCTTCAATATCTTCTCATTCGGGCATCCGTTTGAGTCGATTCAAAGCCCTAAGAACTCCATTTTTTGCCCTCTATCCATCTATAAGCATCAAAGAGGCAAATTTATCAATGTATGAAAATATTACTCATTTGACTCCAAATACTTATCAAATTCATTCAAAACACGGGCTAAACGAACTACGAATCATGACAATTTCACGCCTAATCAAACCCCCCCCCCCCCCAAACTTACCATATTGCTTGTCCTCAAGCAATGAAATAATAAGTCAAGTGAAACTGTTAGGAATGAGTCAAAGAACCAAATCATGCAAGTAATCGAACTCGAGTTTCAAAGATTGTTCACACGTACACGAACTCACCCCCTTCATCATACTCATGCAATAACAACAAGAAACACCAAGATCAAACATGGATGTATACTCAACGATGTGTTTCACTCCCTCAGAAGTGTATATCAGTGATAAAGGACTTACTCAATCAATCAATCACATATATCAGCAACCATAGGCTTGTAAGCACTCTCAACTTCGACCATACTCTAGAAATCAATGCCGAATCAAAAAGGACTTTATCAAGGTTGTAACGTAGGCTCTTGGACAGGTGGGGTAACTATATGGGTAAGTGACTCAAGTGAATGGAGAATGGAAAATCAAATTTCAATACTTCAAGACGAGGAACAAAATACTTCAAACATCTTCATGCAATGCACTTTTCAATTCCTCTACTTTCAACACTTCAATTTTTCTTTTCTCTAACTCATTTCACTTTTTTCAATCACCACACTTTTCTTTTTCACACATACATATGAGCTCATTTTTTATTTTGCTCATTCTCAAATTTTTGGTCTTCCCCACAACTCAGAACTTCATTACACCCTTCTTTTATCACAACTCAACCATCATAATTCCCCTCCTCAACTCAACTCAATCCCTCCTCATTCACACTTTTCCTATTCTCCACTCAAATTGGGACAAAAAGAATTTAGGAATTTAGATAAGTGTTAAAATGTGCTAGCAAATAATAGGCTAAGGCTCAAACGGGCTAACAAGGGATAAATATCATAGGTAGGGAAAATTTAGGCTAAGTGACTCAATCAAATCAAAGATGGCCTAAAATCACTTTCGGCATATCAAACTAGACACAATCAAGAAGCGAGAGCACACACAAGTTCTAGCATCCTCTAAGGTGATGATCCACTCACAAATGAAGAGATCAATTCATGCATCTTAATCTCACAAAGGCTCAAATCTCGCAGCTTTCACATACATGCTAGTCCTAGTGAATTCTCACTCTCATCACACAAGTACTCAAAAGAACAATTTGTAAGCGTACGTGTTTTCTTTCAAATCAACTCTAACTCCTACACTCACACAATAGACTCCCTAACTCAACTTCACAATTCACCCTACTCATCAGATCATACTCAAGAATAACAATCAATAAGTAGCAAGAGTTAATAAGCATGAAATAAATCAATCAGCTCAATAAGTTCAGCACAAATCATAACCCGACAGTTTGAATAAGAATTCCGTTACAGCCCCATATTCAACCACATCACTCAAACAAATCAGTTCACACTCAAAAGAAGAAAATAAGAAGAGAAAAGAAAAGAAAAGAGAAAAGAAACTGGGGGAAATCCCCATAATCAATTATCTAGAGGTGGCAGAGGTCGGTAGTGAGGATGATCGGCTCCCATATGAGACACAAATAGCATCTCCATCCACATGTGCATGTCGGAGAACTGATCCTCCATCCATGTCGATCTTTCATCCATCCTATCTTGGGCTGCACGGAGGTATGTCACGTCCGTCTGAAGGTTCTGGATCTGCTGCCCCATTCCCGTCCACTCCGAATATGACGGGTACCATGTCTCAGGAGACTGCGCTACAAGCGACTCGACCTCCATCTCCTGCGGTCCTTCACCCGCTGCTCCTCCACCTTCTTCGTCCGCTCTTCTTTCGTACTCTTCCTACTCTTCCTCTTGTAAATCACGGACTCCACTCGAACCGGCACCACTCGTGCCCTCTCCTCGAGTCCTCTTCACCGGTCTCGTATCACGCAAGCCCCTATCATCTACCTCCTTTGTGAACTTCTTTCCTATCTCCAAATATTGTTCCCCGTTCATCCCGATGTTCTCTTTCTTCTTCCCCTTCAATGTCACCAGGCGCTCATTGGGGAGAGGGAACAAATCATCCTCCTTGTACCGAATGTTATAGGACCCCAACCATCTCTCGAACATCAATGTGTTCATCAACTGCTCAAAGTCCAAATCTTTCCCAATGCAAGGCGCACCTACTGGCACAAATCCCAAACTCTTCACAAAGGTGGAGATCAGATCTCCTCCTCGAATCTTCGATGTCTTTGCACCAAGCTTGAAGGGAACCTCCAAATGGTGCTCCAGAAAATCTCTCCGAAGTCATGCTCTCTCATGTACAGTAAACACCACATCCCATAGAGGTGCTTCGTAGTCACCGTCCCCGTCTCGGATCGGGCATATAACGTGTTCCACAAGATCCTCTCCAAGTACCTTAAAACTGGGTTTCTGATTGCCGAGGCTCGAGCATTCTGCCCCTTATACTCTCCCGCAATATCGTCCGTAATCTCCTTCCAGAAGGCGTTGGCTTTGAACGCCTTCGACTGTTGGTTAGACCTACTCAAGGCTGGAAGACTGAGCGCGTGGTTGATGGCGCTCATTTCACAGTGTTGCCACTCGTTTCTAATCTTGAATCTGAATGCATTTTCACCTCTCTTCTCCACAGTGGCCAAAAACTGCTCCACTAGATCAACGTTCGTCTCCATAGTTAGCAGCAGCTCATAGAAGTCTCCCATTCGGTTCCGGGTGAAAATCTTCTTAATCTCCTTCTCAATCCCCAAATCCTTCATGAACTTGACACAGGGGCGTCGTGTCTTCTCAACCTTCCCAGCGACCAAATTCCACCTGTATGCTACGTCGCCCCAACTATCTCCAAAATTCAAATTATCCCAGCTCTAGGGCATCAATCCCTTCCGAGTGAGCTCATCATTACTTCTGCCAATCTATCTCCCGACAACGTCCTATCCTTGTTCCACTTAGGAGGGGCCATAGTACCTAACTCACACAAATGCTCAATCAATTAGAGAATATCACTACTCAAGAAGATCATGAATAATTCAATTCAACTCAAATAGTCAATCAATCTCATATCTCATTCCTTTGTGCATAAGAGTTCACATAGACATGTAATTCTTATCTCAAATCATGCTAATTAAGCTTAAACCATTTACCCCACATCAAATGTTCTCAAAGGGTAATATGTCTGACTCAAAAACAAATTCAACCAATTCAACAATCCCTAATTCAACAACAATGCCCACAGTTAAGTGTATCATGAAGTAACATCACAACAATTATGCAATTTACATGCTCAAGACCCAATTCACATCCATTCATACTCAATTCATACCAACTCCACAAGAATTTCACTCAATAAGCAATACCCACATCATTTCCTCAAATTCCTATTATTTCACTCTAGAAATTCACCCATTCCACTCAAGCCATTACAAAATTGAAGGTAAAACGAGCAAACCCAAAGCATCTATGCATCAATTATCAACAAGGAATCAAGAATCATTGAGTAATACTAAAAATCCCCAAATTTCGTCCACACACAAGAACCCTAATTCCTCATTCTCAATCCATGCTAAACCGAAGTAAAAACCACGAAAAGAACAGTGGAAGTTAGAAATTACTTACCTTGAGATGAAGAAACTAAGAATTCGTGTGGAAATTGGACGAGAAATGTACGAAGGAGAGGAAATGGCAGAAAATTGAATGAAAATAGCCCCTTTTAGTGTGTGAAATATTTGAAATGTGTGGGGGAAAGGGGTATTTATAATGGGCGATGCTAGGGGATATTCCGAAGGGCGCTCGAGTTGGACCCGCTCGAGCTAAGATGGTCGAGCGCTTTCGGTGCTCGAGCGGGGGCGCTCGAGCGGCCAAACATTCTATAAGATGGGGTGCTCGAGCAAATGCCTTGCTCGAATGGGGGCGCTCGAGCTCAGCCTACTCGAGTGGCCTATCCTCCAAAAAGATGAAAAAAGCCCAAAACTCGAAATTTCTAAACGGAACTTGCACGAAACCTCATTCTAACACTTCTAAAACATGTACTAACCTGAGAACTCCTCGATTTAAGCCAGGTCACTCATTCGACCGAGGAGTTGGGGTCTCTTCCCAACGTGCAATTCCAAGCCAAATTCTCTCACACCTGAGAACTTACACTCAATTCGATTTAACTATCTTCATGCATCAATATTTTCAAAAAATTTGACCACTTTTTCATTAGAATTTCGTGTACAAACTCGAAGTACGAATACACACACCCCCCAAACTTTGTTCTTGCTACGCAATAATAAAGTTTGAAAAGAATGAGTACGAACGAGTACGTGCACTAAATTCTCATGAACTTCAATCACTATCAATGCAAATCAACGATCAAATAAAAACTCCACCCCCCTAAACTTCGAATTTATCAAGCGGTCTATGTTTGGGGCTCGGGGTTACCTCTTACTCGAAATTCCAGATGTTATTTCACTAGGCACACTATCTCTTCACGAGTTGCTTCTCGTTAAGCTCTAAAACTAAAACTTTAACACCACGAGCTAAGCCTACACAAAAAATCTAGAAAACGAGGATAACACTTACGATTCACAAAGTACTAACACAAAAAACTAAACACACAAAAGCAAATAAAAGTGGGTTGCCTCCCACTCAGTGTTATTTTTAAGGTCCTAGTGTCGGACCGAGCTCGAAGGAGCTCACGGGACTTGAGACTCAAAGTTACCTCCCTTATTCTCATAAGAGAAGTTGTAGAATTTCTTCACTCGATGCCCGTTCACCATGAATACATGTCCATCCTCCTTCTCGACTTCAAGGAATCCACTCTTGTGGACTTTCCTCACCACATACGGCCCGTTCCACTTGGACTTGAGCTTTCCACCAAACAACTTCATCCTCGAATTGAATACGAGGACTTGATCTCCAACTTGGAACTCCTTCTTCCTCAATCGAGCATCATGCCATCTCTTAGTCTTCTCCTTGAAAATTTGGGCACTCTCATAGGCACTATCTCAAAACTCCTCCAACTCATGCAATTGAAGTAGTCTCTTCTCACCCACCAATGCACTATCAAAATTCAGCTTTTTTATTGCCCAATACGCCTTGTGCTCAAGCTCCACGGGCAGGTGACATGCCTTCCCAAAAACTAATTGGTAAGTAGACATACCAAGAGGGGTCTTAAAAGCTGTCCTATATGCCCAATATGCATCATCGAGCTTTGAGACCCAATCCTTCCTACTCACACTCACCGTCTTCTCAAGGGTCTCCTTTATTTGGCGATTCGACACCTCTGCAAGACCATTAGATTGAGGGTAATAAGCAGTAGAGACTCGATGACTTACCTCATACTTTGACAGCAACTTCTCCATCCACTTGTTCACAAAGTGACTACCCCCATCACTAATCAAAGCTCTTGGGACTCCATATCTAGCAAAATATTCTTCCTCAAGAACTCAATCACCACTCGGGAATCATTCACTCTTGTAGGGACAACTTCAATCCACTTCGAGACGTAATCGATGCACACGAGAATATACAAGAATCCATTGCTAGGAGGAAATGGACCATGAAATCAATCCCACATACGTCAAATACCTCGACTTCAATGAATACGTGTAGCGGCATCTCGTCCCTCTTAGTAATAGAGCCAAATTGTTGGCACTTATCACACCTTTTTACCCATTCCATGCAATCCTTCAAGAGAGTTGGCTAATAAAAACCAGATCGAAGCACCTTCCTTCCGGTCTTCTCTCCACCCAAATGTCCTCCACATGGCAAGGCGTGACAATGCCTAATGATGTCACTCCACTCCTCCTCGGGCACACACCTTCTCAACACATGATCAATCCCTCTTTTGAACAAGTATGGATCATCCCAAATAAATTCCCGAACTTTCTTAAAAAATGCCTTCCGGTGCAACGAATCCATCTCCGTCGGTAACTCTCCACTTGCTAAATAATTAGCATAATCAGCAAACCACGACGCTTTCCCTTCAACTCGATATACCGGAATATCTCCTAAAATAAACAGCTTCTCATCCTGAAATTCATCGTTCACCTCTCGATCTTCCACCGTGTTCTCCTTGGTAAGCTCCAACCTCGAAAGGTGATCGGCTATCACGTTCTCACATCCCTTTTTGTCTCGAATCTCAACATCAAATTCCTGGAGTAATAGGATCCAACGAATAAGACGGGGCTTTACATCCTTCTTGCTCAATAGATACCGAATCGCTGCGTGGTCCGTATATACTATTATTTTCATCCCTACTAAGTATGGCCAAAATTTATCAAAAGCATACACGACCGCTAACAACTCCTTTTCGATCGTAGTGTAGTTCACTTGAGCAGAATTCATCATCATCGAGGCATAGTAAATAGCATGAAAATACTTCTCTTGAATCTGCCCCAAAGCAACCCCCATCGCAAAGTCGCTCGCATCACACATAAGCACAAACGGGTTAGACCAATCCGGGGTCACAAGTATCGGGGCATTCACCAACGCTTCTTTTAACCTGTTAAAAGCCACTAAACACTCATTAGTAAACTCAAAGGCGACTTCTTTTTCAAGAAGCCGCGAAAGAGGTTTAGCAATTTGTGAAAAGTCTTTTATGAAACGTCTATAGAATCCCGCATGGCCTAGAAATGACCGAATCCCCTTCTCGGTCGAAGGTGGTGGAAGTTTCTCAATAGCAATCACCTTTGCTTTATCAACCTGGATACCTTTCGAGGACACATGATGTCCAAGAACAATACTCTCTCTCACCAAGAAGTGACACTTCTCCCAATTTAGCACCAAGTCCATCTCTTCACACCTGCTCAACACAACTTCAAGATTGATTAGACATTTATCAAATGACTCCCCGTAGACGGAGAAGTCGTCCATGAAAACCTCCATAATCTTTTCAATCAACCCATGAAAGATAGCCATCATACACCTTTGAAAGGTGGCAGGTGCATTACACAACCCAAACGATATTCTCCTAAAAGCAAAAGTCCCATAGTAGTAGGTGAAGGTGGTTTTCTCTTGATCCTCGGGGGCTATCATGATCTGATTATACCCCAAGTACCCATCTAAGAAATAATAGTACTCAAAACCACCTAATCTATCAATCATCTGATCAAGGAACGGTAGAGGAAAGTGATCCTTACACATTGCCTTGTTCAACTCCCTATAATCTACACACACACGCCATCCCGTCACTAATCTAGTGGCTACTAATTCATTAGACTCAGTCTTAATCACCGTGGTACCCTCCTTCTTAGCAACTACGTGTAACAGACTTACCCATGGACTATCAGAAATAGCAAAGATCATGTTGCTATCTAACAGCTTCAAAACCTCCTTATGTATCACCTCTTGAATCACCGGATTGACTCTACATTGATTTTGCACTACAACTTTTCTACCCTCTTCCAATCTAATCCTATGCATGCAAATGGAAGGACTAATTCCCTTAATATCCGCGATCGACCATCCTATAGCAGATTTGTGCTTACGAAGAACTACCAAAAGTCTCTCTAGCTGATCATCAGATAAAAGGGCAGATACAATTACCGGGTATTTCTCGGTCTCATCCAAATAGGCGTACTTGAGGTGATCCGGGAGTGGTTTCAGCTCCTTCTTCGCCTCCAATGGTGGCGCCTTATCAAACATCTTCTCAAAAGTGGACTCCTCTGCTTCCAAGTCGTCCTCATCCTCTACTTTCTTCATCTCCAAGAACTTGACATCCTCATTCTCTTACAAGCTGTCAAAATAACCAAGATCATAAGACTCATAAGATAGATCATTAAAGATAGGATAATCAAATTGATGAACATAGAAAGAGCAAGGGTCTAGAAGTGTGTCTTCAACACAAGTGTCCATGATGTCAATGAAGTGACAACTTTCATCTCCTATGGGGTATTTCATAGCTTCATAAATAGCTATTTTCATTTCTTGATCATCAACTTTGACCGTAATCTTCCTATTCGCCACATCAAGTACCATCCCGGCTGTGGCTAGAAATGGTCTCCCTAAAATCAGTGGCACATGCTCATCCTCCTCCATATCAAGTATCACGAAGTCGGCGGAAAAAATGTGATTCTCCACCGTCACTAGAACATCCTCCACTACTCCTTGAGGTCTAGTGATAGACCTATCAGCAAGCTGGAGAGTCATCATCGTGGGTTGAAGTTCACCCCCATCCAACTTCTTGAACAACGACAGAGGCATCAAATTAATGCTCGCCCCTAGATCACACAAAGCTCCTTTCTTGATCCCATTCCCGATATCACATAAGATGGTAAAGCTGTCGGGATCCTTCAACTTGGGAGGAAGCGCCTTGTGCACCATAGCACTCACCTCGTGGTTCAAGTGCACTAGCTCGGGTCCATCCACTCTACGTCTCTTCGCTATCAAGTCCTTCAGGAACTTGGCGTAATTAGGCATTTGTTCCAAAATATCATAAAAATGAATGTTAATATGTAGCTTTTTAAATACATCAAGGAATTTAGTAAACTTCTCATCTAGTTTCTTCTTCATAAACCGCTGTGGATATGGAACGGGTATCGCCGATTTGGGTACCCTCCATTCATCTCTCTCAGTCTCTTTTACATTCTTCCTTGCTTCCTTTGCCTTCTTCCACTTTGGAACTCTCTCAATCTCCTCAATGTCTTCCTCTTCAGGCTCTTTGCTCTTTTGAGTGCCTTCACCCTCAACCTCTTTCTCAACTCCTATCTCCTCAATCTCATCTCTAACTTCCTCAGACTCTTTTCTTTCTATCTCAACCTCTCCTTAGGGCATCTCTGAGTCAGCAGGCATCTGAGGAACATCATATTTGGTCCCACTTCTCAACTCAATAGCTTTGCATTGCTCTTTCGGGTTCGCCTCGGGCATTGAGGGATATTTGCCCGGCTCTCTCGTTTGAGACTTTGCAATTTGACTAATTTGATACTCGATAGAAGTGAACCTACGATTGTTCTCTTGTTGAGCTCTATTTAGATCAATGTCCCTTCTTTGAAGTTCTTAATCACGCTGATCACCTTTCTTATGCAATTCTTTCACATCATACTCCAATTAGGACAATCTCTTGCTTCCTTCCTCCACTTTCTGAAGTATAGCTCTCAACATCTCCTCAGGCGAAGAACCGCCTTCACCACCTGGGGGCTTTGAACCTAGATCAACACCTGGAGGAAATGTGATTCCGGCCTTCAAATTTGCATATGAGAAATTCCCGTTCTTCCTCCATTGGGTTTGGTTTGATGGCTGACCCCCTTGATATCCTTGGTTATTCCTCCATTGATTCTGAGGAGGTTGTGGACCAGGTGGTACAAATGGTTTGCCATAGGGAGGTCTTCCAAATTGATTGTCACCTTGTGGATACCCTCCTTGGTTATAATTAGGTCTTCCCATGTAGTTGGCCTCCTCTTGCTGACCTGTGGGCTGGTCCACTTTCTCACTCACTACCGTATTCCCTCCAACCAATTTTTTTCCAATCACGAGGTTGTTTATCTTTTCCATCATCGCCATCAACAGCTTCCCTATTCCCTCACTCTCCTCCAACTGATATGCTCTCTGAAATTCTGGGTCCTTGTTCCATTGCCCGGCATTCTTGACAATGTTATCAACGATCTCTCTACACCTAGCTGTACCATAATTCAAGAATGCTCCACTTGCACATGCATCAAGGTGGGCTTGACCTGCCTTGCTGGCTCCACAGTAGAAGAAAGCCATAATGTCCCCTTCGTTGTACCCGTGCTGCGGGCACTCAATGAGCATGTTTGAGTATCTCTCCCAAGCCTGACGTAAGTCCTCTCCTGGCTTCTGCTGGAAAGATGAGATCTCTATCCTTGCTCTGATCATTCTAGATGGAGGGTAGTATCGCTCGAGGAATAGACGCTCAAGCTCGGCCCATGTGGTTACACCTCCCCGTAGGAGCGTGTTATCATACCACTCATTTGCTATTCCAGTTAAAGAGAACGGGAACAACTTGAGCCTCTTGGCATCTTTAGACATGCCGTTATAATTGAAAGTTGAGGCAATCATCAGAAAATTCATCAAATGAGTATGAGGATTCTCCTTCCCGACCTCCCCCTTGAATTGATTCTCAGTAAGTAGCTTCAGGATTCCTTGGGAGATAAAGAAGTTGTTTGCCTCTATCGGAGGCAATGCCACTCCATCGTAATACCATTGCGGTTGTACCACAAACCTTCCTCGGATTGCTATATCGTGATCAGCGTTCTGAGGAGCGTGTTGTAGATAGACGGGTGGTATAGGTACTTGTGGAACTGGTGGTTGGTTATAAGCAGGAGGTGAAGGACAAGGGTATGGTGGATAAGGATATCGTGGGTATGGGTAAGGATAAGGTGGGTTGTTTTGTGGGTAGACATGGTTGTTTCTCTAGCTTTGGTTTTGGGTTTGAGTTTGTGCAGAGTTGTTTTGGTTTTGCAGGTTCGGGCATTGGTTCTGAGTCCCCCCTAAGGGTATTCGGTGGTTACTGCTATTTCTATCAACTCCATCCACCCGTTCCATGGTAGCATCGTACTCTGCAGCAGTTTTGTCTAAATCCCCAATTCCATCCAGATTCATGTTGTCTTTGTCTCCACCGGTAGTATGCATCCTTCTTAAAAATGCTCGGTTTCTTCTTGCTATTGTCTGAGGATCTAGTTGTGTTCTCTCCTCGCTCGTATCTCCTTGCGAGCGCATTTTTATAAACCTGAAATACTAATAGAAGAATCAAAATTCAACTGCCGAACAAATAAGAATTAAACAGAAAAATAAAGCACTCACTACTAACCACTAAGCTATCTCCAAGTCCTACTCAATGGACATACATCGCCATCCCCGACAACGTCGCCATTGGCTTGGACGAAACTTTACTAGCTTTCACTAGAAGTTACCCTGCAAGCGTACGGGTTTACTGTAGTATCAGCAACTATAGAGACCAAGTATATCATACCTCAGGATGGGTTGTATGCGAATAGAGCCCTGAGGATCTACGCTTCGTAATTATTATGAGTGGATGTTTTTGGCTTTTCGAGAATTATTAAATTTAAACTATATTACTCTACATATGCAAAAGAAAGAATAAAATTGATTATCTAAGTTTTGGTTTCAAATAAAAGATGGTGATGCTCAAGATAGGAATTCCTACGTATACTAACGGAGCTGGTACATAATCAAAATAACAGTGATGTGCAAGAAATAATCCTAAGTATAAGATTGAAAGACTAAAAGCTCAAGAATTAAACCCTAATCGACTTCACTAAACCAGTAGTCAAGTTAATGGATTGTGCTTAATTAATGAGACCCTAATTCAACTAAGGTGATGCGGTCGTCCTCCCTAGATAAACCGGTTGACGTATAAACCTCTTCTAAACCCTCTCGTTAAGCCTATTACTCCCTCCGTCCATGAGTAAACTTCCCACTTTCCTTTTCGGGCCGTCCACGAGTAAGTTTCCCATTCCATAAATGGAAATAACAACACTCTATTATATATAAACTTTAACCTTCAAACTCACACAATATTACAAAAATGCCACTCATTCACTTTACTTTTCAACACTATTCATTACTTTATCCCAAAAGTCAACATGTGGCCCACCATATATTAATAAACAAATACACTTTCTTAAACCATTCAACAAAAAGAAGTGGGAAACTTACTCGTGGACGGAGGGAGTAGTTATTAAGGAGTGATAAGATCGTCCTCTCTCTAACAATGTTCGTACTAAATCCAAAGATAAATCTGAGATTTATTTTAAGCATTCTTTAATTAAGAGAATTAAAAGTAAACATCACAAGTTACCCTAATTATGTATCAACGTCCTACTTCTACGAGTTCATCCTACCCTAAGCATACAAGGGTTTTAGCCTAGCATGGTTTTAACGATAACGAAAGAAATTAAACAAGCAACGAACAAAAAACATGATTAATCTAGTAGAAAAACTCAAGAACATAAACAAGGGTTTAAGAAAGAATTAAAGTCTAAGAACGAAAATCAAATTAAGAAGAAATCAAAGTCTTATGTAACAAGTATCGAAGATAGAAAAGATAGAAATCCAAAATAAAACTCTAACTATGAATTCGTAATGTTAAAACCTCAATTAAAAGTAAAATACGCTTGCTCAAACTCTCGGTGCTCTTCTCTCCCCAAAAACTATCTCTCTACGTGAAGTGGTGTCCAAAAACGTGTTCGGAATGGGTATATATAGGCAACGGGTCGATTCGGGAACTCATGGGCCGGAAAAGGGGTTAAAAGACCAAAGGCGTTTGGCGCTCGAGCTGGACCCGCTCGAGCGGTGGCGCTCGAGCTGTGTAGCTCGAATGATAGTGTTTTTTTTGTAGTGTCCACCACACGTCGTCCTGTCCTGTCACCACCGCTGTTAATGACTTCACATGCACCCACCCCAACGTGTTTTAAAGATTGTCTATAATTTTGTGCAAAATTATCAAACTAGGCTTCGGGGCACCCTTCCATCAATGTCGTCACCCTATCCGCCATCGCGTTGTCACTCAATTATGTACTTGATTTTTCAGTATTTCGATTTTTTAGCTTGAAGAATACCCATATTTTTTTTCTCTTTCTTTTTTCCTGTTTTTTTAATCAAAATGGTATTATTATAATTCTTCAATTACTTTAACCTAAAAATGTTGTGATTGTTCTATTATTCCAGCTGAAAGTTTAGTTGTTTTTCGATAATTTTAACCTCTTTTTTGTGATTTTTTTTCTCTTTTATAGGTCAACTAAGTTGGTTGAAAATTATCTTGTTGCTCGATTACCTTGATCGAACAATATAGGTGCTAGTTGCGTATGGTTATATATGATGAATTATCGCTATTTTATTTTAATTTGGTTGCATTTATATAATATGTTGGACTTCCAATATTATTAAATGTAGTGAAATTCTAGTATGATTCAATTTAATTTTAGTTGCATTTTCAAATCGCTAATATTAATCAAAGCCCAGAAGGATGTTGAGTGATATGTAGATTTTTTTTCTTTTTTCTTTTTTCTTGTATTGAGTTATTTTAGAGTGCATCCAAGTGCATACTATGCACTTTGAATTTGATCACAATTTAAAATTAATTTTAACCAATTAAGATCCAACAAAAACTCGCGGGTCACCCAAATTGCTTCCCCCAAAATCACCGCCGACCACCACGCAGAGAAATCAAAGCCGTTTGCTTGGAATCCTACCACCCGAGATGCCCAAAACCGTCTGAATCCTACCACTACTCCGCCTCCGTGAATGCAGAGAGCCACTGGCGCCACCCCTTGAGCCACCAATAGCACGTCCTCTGCCACCGCCAATACAGGAGATAAGGAGGAGATAAATTATTGTGAACACCAATACAAATTAACGACGTGCGCATTTGTTAATTTCTATGGAGATATTTCAATAAAAAAAAAATCTGATAAATCTCTTGGGGATGATAACATGCTCTTCGCGATTGTATCTGACAAATCTGGTCGTCTTCTTGTGCATCAAGGGACCAAGTAGCGCATCTGATAAATCTAGTTGTTTTCTTGTGCATCAAGGGACCAAGTCACTCTCAGATCTTCCAGCCTTACATGAATTGTTGTTATCCATTGAAACATTAACCAAGCATACAAGCAATTTAAATTTTACTTCTTGGGTTTAATTGGAACATGATAATCCTAGTTTAAATATGTTATAAATCCAGTAGATTTATTACACCAAATCTAGAAGATTTGATGTGGACATTACTAATGGACTTATATAACCTAAACAGGTTTTAGGTTTAGACTAGGTTTTATCTATTATAGATAGATCCTTGTACTCAGTATTGTATACACGCATACACAGATATATTAGTGAAAACTCGGTATGCCCCCATACGTAGTCATTATCGACGAACTGGGTAAACAAACTTGCGTCTCTATTTTACGGTTACGATTTATAACACGTTATCAGTACGAGACTCTAACCAACTAACATCTATTGGAATTTCTGGCGCTTTTATTCTCTTCACTTCTCTTGGATTTCTTTGGCTGGTAACATGGGCTTCTTGGGTTCACTAATGATCCCCAAGACTGCCGATTTATCAATAAACAAGAATTGCAGTTAATTCAAGCTGGGAAAACCGATTCTCATGTGAACAAGGTGTTCAACGTTAACTTACAGCAAGTAGCCTGGTTTAGTGCAGTTCCTTGGGGAATAAAATGCCCGATCTTTCTCCGACGCGATCTGTGCCGCCGTCAAATTGAAATTGGTGAACGTGTCGCGGCTGCTCGCGAATTTCCTCATCTGGCTCTGATTCGGTGTACCTTCAACCGGGCTGGCTCGACTGACCAAAATCATGGGCCCAAGAGGGCCGGAGAAGCCCTTTGTATGGTGGATATTTAAAGATTATGCCGCTGCCATGCCTCAATTCTCCGTTGATCGCCGCCGCCGACCGACCTGACACTCTACTGTATGACGGGTCATTGTGGCATCATATAGTTATTACACTACTACAAATTCGAACTAAGATAGCTGTACTTGGACATCCATTAAAAAAACCGCTCTCCAAGAGATAGATTAGAGAGCGGTTTTACAAAATTGTATTAAAAAAAAAATAACTAAGACAGCGGTTATAAACCGCTGTCCAAGATTTGAACTAAGAAAGCGGTTTCAAACCGCTGTGCAAGAGGTGAAAGCTAAGACAGCGGTTAAAAACCGCTGTCTAAGGGGTAACTTACAGTGCGGTTCAAAACCGCTATCTAAGTGGTTCTTGGATAGCGGTTAAGAACCGCTGTCTTAGATATTTACTTGGAAAGCGGTTATTAACCGCTGTCTAGGTGTTTGACCCCTTTTACCCCCTTTGACCCAAAATCAGATCCCTAATTTTCACCACCAGCTCTCGCTCGCTCTTGCTTCTTCCTCCCCACCCCGATCACCATCTCCTCCGCCGCCTCGCGACGCCGCCCAGCCATCCCCTGCGACGCCACCTCGCGACGCAGCCCGCCGCCGAGCCTCCTCTGCGACGCCGTCCCAGCCGCCGCCTGACTTGAAACGACTACACTAGCTTCTACTAGTAGCTACCCCGCAAGAGTACGGGTTCACTGTAGTATGGGCAAGTATAGGGACCAAGTATTATCGAACCCAAGGGATGGTGTATATGCGAATAGATCCCTGAAGATCTACGCGTCGTAATTAATATGAGTGTGATGTTTTTGGGTTTTTGGAAAGATTAATTAAAAGACTGAAATAAACTAAGTAAACTAAAATACTAAAGCAATTAAATTAACTAAGGGTTGTGTTCTAATGAGAGATGGTGATGCTTAGGATAGGAATCCCTACGTATACTAACGGAGCAGGTACATAATCAAAATAACTGTGACAAACAAGAATTAACCTAAGTAAAAGATCGTAGAATGAAAGCTCAAGATTTTATACCCTAATACTTTATCCTAGCAATCGACTTCACTAATCCACTAACAAGTTAATAGATAGTGCTTAATTAATGAGACCCTAATTTAACTAAGGTGATGCGGTCGTCCTCCTTCGCTAAACCGGTAGATGAATTAACCTTTCCTAAACCTTCTCGTTAAGACTACTAATCGTTATTGAGTGATGCGGTCGTCCTCTCTCTAACACTTTCGTACTAAATTTAAAGGTAAAGTTCAGATTAATTATAAGAATTCATTAACTAAGAGAATTAAAACTAACGTCACAAACTACCCTAATTATGTACCCACATCCTACTTCTACGAGTTCATCCTAACCTAAGCATGCAAGGGTTTTAGCCGGACATGGTTGTAACAAACATAAAAGCAAACGAAGAAACAACGCACATAAACATAACGAATTGAACGAAGAAAATAAGAAACATGAACTAGGATTTTAAAAGAAAATAAATACGAAGAACTGAAATTGAATTGATAAAAACGAAGTTTAAAGCGTTAAAAGTAATCGAGCTAATTAAAAGCAACTAAGAATTGAAAAGAAACTAAAATTCGTATGAAAAACCTCAACAACGTAAAAGTAAAGCTTGTTCCTCTTCTTCCTCTCCAAAAACTAAGTCTAAAATTATTTCTAAAAGTCGGGGATTCTTTAAAACGTGTTTGGAAGAGGTATATATAGGCACGGGTCGAAACGGGAGTTAATGGGCCGAAAATACGCATCCGGAGGCAAAAACCCATGGGCGCTCAAGCAAAACGCTCGAGCGGTCCCGCTCGAGCAGTGTAGCTCGAATGACACAATCGCTCGAGCGGTGGCGCTCGAGCTGCTCGAGCGCTGAAATCATTCTGTAAGTTTTGGGCGCTCGAGCGATTCGCTCGAGCGGTGGCGCTCGAGCTGCTCGAGCGGTCTTCGGCTGCTGTGCACTCGTTCGTAAAATCTTCATATCTCCTCAACCGGGAGTCCGTTTTTGCCGATTCAAAGTCCTGCGAACTCCTCTTTTCGCCCTCTATCCATCTATGAAAACCAAAGAGACAAATTAATAATTTTATAAAAATGATACTCATTTGACTCCAAGCACTCATCGAAAACACTCAAAACATGGAAAAATCGGGCACCAAAACATAACAATTTCACGCCTAATCAACCCCCCCCAAACTTACCATGTTGCTTGTCCTCAAGCAACGAAATAATAAGTCAAGTGAAATTGTTAAGATTGAGTCAAAGAATCAATTAGTGCAAGCAAATGAACTCGAGCTTCAAAGATCAATCACAAGTATACTCACTCACTTTCCTTCATCATACTCATGCAACAACAACAAGAACCACCAAGATCAAACATGGATGTGCACTCAACGATGTGTTTCACTCCCTCACAAGTGTATATCAATGATTAAGGGACTCACTCAAACAATCAATCACACAAATTGGCAGCCATAGGCTTGTAAGCACTCTCAACTCCGACCATACTCTAGAAATCAATGCCGAATCAAAAAGGACTTTTCTCAAGGTTGTAATGTAGGCTCTTTGGACAGGTGGGATAACAATATGGGGTAAGTGACTCAAGTGAATGGAGAATAGAAAAATCAACTTTGGCACTTTGAGATTAGGAACAGAATACTTCAAACATTTTCAATCAACATCCTTTCAATTCCACTTCTCTCAACACTTCATTTTTTTTTTCTAACTCTTTTCACTTTTTTCAATCACTTCATTTTTTTTCTTTTTTCACACAAACACATGAGCTCATTTTTTTCTTTTTGCTCATTCTCAATTTTCTTTCTCTTTTTCCCACATCTCAAAACTTCATCACACCTTCTTCTCATATTCACTCAACAAACAACCTTTTCCTTTTTCAACTCAATTCACTCCCTTCATATTCACACTTTCCTATTCTCCACTCAAGTTGGGACAAAAAGGCTTAGGAATTGGAATAGTGTTCATATGTGCTAGCAAATAAAATAGGCTTTAGGCTCAAAGGGGCTAACAAGGGATTCAATGTCATTGGTAAGGAAATTTTTTTGGCTAAGTGACTCAATTAAATCAAAGATGGCCTAAGATCACATTCGGCATATCAAACTAGACACAATCAAGAAGCAAGAGCACATGCAAGTTCTAGCGTCCTCTAAGGTGACGATTCACTCACAAACGAAGAGATTAAATCGTGCATTTAAATCTCGTAAGGCACAACTCTCACGGCTTTCACATCCATGCTAGTCCTAGTGAATTCTCACTCTCATCACACAAGTACTCAAAAGAAAACTCATAAGCATACAAGTTTTTTTCAAATCAGCTCAAACTCAAACACTCACACAAAAGAATTTCTAACTCACCCCTTACAACTCAACCTACTCATCAAATCATACTCAAAGATAGCAATCAACAAGCATAAGGTGATTGATAGGCATAAAATATTGAGTAACAAAACAAATTAATAATAGCCCAAGGAGCATCTCAAGGCACCAAATAACTAACTCAACTCAAAGATAAGGGGTGCTCCGGTGCAATGTAACAAGAAAACATATAAAAAAAAACTCCACCCCCCCAAACTTCGACCTTGCTAGAGGTCTAAGTTTGGGGTTGTGGGTTACCTCAACCGAACAATTCAGTTTCTCTCAATAGCTTTGCACACTCCCTTGTCTCAAGTTGGTTCCTTCAATCTAAATAACTCCATTATACCTTTACTCCTTTAGAGACAAGCCTACAAAATAAAACTCTCAAGTACGAGGTTAAACATACGACTCAACAATATCCTAGTAACATAAAAGGAAAATAACTAAAAAAAAACACTCAAAAGCAAATAAAAATGGGTTGCCTCCCATTAAGCGCTATTTTTAAGGTCCTCATGCCGGACCAAGCTCAAAGGAGCTTATGGAACATCATACTCAAATTTACCTCCCTCACTCTCATAAGAGTGGTGTTTGAACTCCTTTCCTTGATGCCCCACCATCATGAGCTCTTTTGCTCTCTTCTCATCCCCAAGTGTTATGGGTCTCAACTCCTTCTCACCTTTATCTGGAGGAGTCTTACCAATCAATTTCTTGAGTTTAGACTTTTTCTTCTTAACTCCTCCTTTCCCTTCTAACTGGACCACGTCCACTTTCTTCACCTCTCCATCCTTCAACTTCTTCACTTTATCCCTATCAAAATAATCAAGATCATAACGCTCATGGGTTAAATAATCAAGTGAAGGATTATAAAATTCATGAATATGAGAAGGATTAGGGATAGAAGGTGTGTCTTCAACACTAGGATCAATTGCATCCATGCAATACAAGCTCTCATCCTCCTTCGGGTGCTTCATGGCTTCATATAGGGAGATCTTCACTTCTTGATCATCGACCTTCAACGTGATCTTCCCATTCGCCACGTCTAGCACCATCCCCGCCGTAGCTAAGAACGGTCTTCCCAAGATCAATGGCACGTGCTCATCTTCCTCCATCTCTAGTACTACAAAGTCGGCTGGAAAAATGTGATCTCCAACTCTCACTAGAACGTCTTCAACCACACCTTGAGGTCTAGTAATAGACCGGTCGGCAAGTTGAAGCGTCATCATTGTGGGTTGAAGTTCACCACCTTCCAACTTCTTGAAAAGCGACAGTGGCATCAAATTAATGCTCGCCCCGAGGTCGCACAATGCTCCCTTCTTGATCCCGTTCCCAATGTCACATAGGATCGTGAAGCTCCCGGGATCCTTCAGCTTCGGTGGAAGCGCCTTGTGCATTAATGCACTCACCTCGTGGTTCAACTGCACCAACTTCGGCTCATCCACTCGCCGTCTTTTCGCGATCAAGTCCTTCAGAAACTTTGCATAATGCGGCATCTGTTCCAAAGCATCATAAAAATGAATATTAATATGCAATTGTTTAAAAACATCAAGAAATTTTGCAAATTTTTCATCAAGCTTCTTTTTTATGAAACGCTGTGGATACGGGACGGGTATCACAGATTTGGGTACCCCCCACTCATCTCTTTCTGTTTCTTTCACTTTCTCCCTTGCTTCCTTTGCCTTTTTCCACTTAGGAACTCTCTCCATCTCCTCACTTTCCTTGCTTGCTTGAGTGCTCTCATCCTCAACCTTCTTCTCAATTCCTTCACTTTCAATCCCCTTCTCAACTTGGGGCGTCTCAGAATCAGTAGGTATTTGAGGACCTTCGTAGTTGGTTCCACTTCTTAGCTGGATCGCCTTGCACTGCTCTTTCGGGTTCCCCTCCGGCATTCTATTCACTGATTTTGCAATCTGGCTCATCTGGTGCTCTAAAGAAGTGAACCTTCAATTGTTCTCTTGTTGAGTTCTAGTCCACTCAACGTTCATCTTCTGGAGCTCTTGATCACGTTGATCACCCTTCTTATGCAACTCCTTCACATCGTACTCCAAGGATGACAACCGCTTGCTCCCTTCCTCCACCTTCTGAAGGATCGCTCTCAACATCTCCTCGGTTGATGCACCGCCTTCTCCACCAGGAGGTTTAGACCCCGGATCAACACCTGCAGGAACAGTAATACCAGCTTTTGGGTTAGCATAAGAAAAGTTATCATTCTTCCTCCATGTGTTTTGAGGAGGCTGCTGGCCTCCTTGAACTCCTTGTGTGTTCCTCCATTGATTTTGAAGTGGCTGAGGCCCTGGAAGTACAAATGGTTGGCCATAAGAAGGCCTTCCATACTGATTACCACCTTGGTAGCCATTCTGATTGTAATACGGACCTCCCATGTAATTGGCTACCTTTTGCTGTCCACTTGGTTGGTCTACTCTCTCATTCTCTACTGCATGCTCTCCAACCAAACTCTTCCCCAACTCGAGGTTGTTGATCTTCTCCATCATGGCCATCAATAGCCTTCTCGTTCCTTCTCCCTCTTCAACCTGATGCACCCTCTGAAAATCTGCATCCACACCCCAAGCACCGGCATTCGTGACAATGTTGTCAACGATCTCTCTACACCTCTCTATGCCTTGATTCAGGAATGTTCCGCCCGCACAAGCGTCTAAATGGTCTTGCCCAGCCTTGTTGGCACCACTATAGAAGAATGCCAAAATATCCCCCTCATTGTACCCGTGCTGCGGGCACTCAATCAGCATGTTTGAGTATCTCTCCCACGCTTGGCGTAAATCCTCTCCAGACTTCTGGCGAAAGGACGAGATCTCAATTCTAGCCTTGATTGTCCTAGATGGAGGGTAGAATCGCTCGAGGAACAGACGCTCGAGCTCGGCCCAAGTGGTAATACCTCCCCGAGGAAGCGTGTTATCGTACCACTCCTTGGCTATTCCCGTCAATGAGAAAGGGAACAGCCTAAGCCTCTTGGCATCTTCAGACATGCCATTATAATTAAATGTTGAGGCTATCATGAGAAAGCTCCTCAGATGTGTATGAGGATTCTCCTTCCCGATCATCCCCTTGAACTGATTCTCGGTAAGCAACTTTAAAATCCCCGGGGATATCGAGAAGTTGTTCGCCTCAACTGGAGGTAAAGCCACTCTATCATAGTACCGCTGTGGCTGCGCTGCAAACCTCCCTCGAATAGCCATGTTGTGATCTACGTTCTGAGGAACGTGTTGAGGATTAGCAGCAGGTACTGGTACTTGTTGGGGTGGTGGTGGATAAACAGGTGGTTGGTTGTAAACTGGGGTGGAGGATACGGGTATGGTGGGTAAGGATAAGGTGGGTATGGGTAATGTTGGTATACTGGGTTGTTGAAAGGGTTATTTGGGTTTTGTGGGTAAGCAGGGTTTTGGTTCTGGCTTTGGGGTTGTGTTTGTGCAGAGTTGATTGTGTTTTGCGGGTTTGGGAGTTGGTTCTGCGGTTCTCCTATGGGTATTTGCTGGTTACTGCTCTCAACTCCAACCACCTGCTCCACTAAAACAGTATACTCTGCAGCTATTTTGTCTAAGTCCCCATCTTCATCAGAAATCTTGTCTTTGTTTCCCGCGGCAGTAGTCATTCTTCTCAAGAAGGCTCGGTTCCTTCTGGCTATTGTCTCAGGATCTGCAGGTAATCTCTCTTCGCTCGTATTGCCTTGTGAGCGTGTTTTCATAAACCTGAAACACTAGTAGAAGGATCAAAACGCAACTGCCGATTGAATAAAAATAAAAGTAAAAACAGAAAATAAATCACCCACTACTAACTACTAAACTATCTACAAGTCCTATTAAAAAACATACAACGCCATCCCCGGCAACGGCGCCATTGACTTGAAGCGACTACACTAGCTTCTACTAGTAGCTACCCCGCAAGAGTACGGGTTCACTGTAGTATGGGCAAGTATAGGGACCAAGTATTATCGAACCCAAGGGATGGTGTATATGCGAATAGATCCCTGAAGATCTACGCGTCGTAATTAATATGAGTGTGATGTTTTTGGGTTTTTGGAAAGATTAATTAAAAGACTGAAATAAACTAAGTAAACTAAAATACTAAAGCAATTAAATTAACTAAGGGTTGTGTTCTAATGAGAGATGGTGATGCTTAGGATAGGAATCCCTACGTATACTAACGGAGCAGGTACATAATCAAAATAACTGTGACAAACAAGAATTAACCTAAGTAAAAGATCGTAGAATGAAAGCTCAAGATTTTATACCCTAATACTTTATCCTAGCAATCGACTTCACTAATCCACTAACAAGTTAATAGATAGTGCTTAATTAATGAGACCCTAATTTAACTAAGGTGATGCGGTCGTCCTCCTTCGCTAAACCGGTAGATGAATTAACCTTTCCTAAACCTTCTCGTTAAGACTACTAATCGTTATTGAGTGATGCGGTCATCCTCTCTCTAACACTTTCGTACTAAATTTAAAGGTAAAGTTCAGATTAATTATAATAATTCATTAACTAAGAGAATTAAAACTAACGTCACAAACTACCCTAATTATGTACCCACATCCTACTTCTACGAGTTCATCCTAACCTAAGCATGCAAGGGTTTTAGCCGGACATGGTTGTAACAAACATAAAAGCAAACGAAGAAACAACGCACATAAACATAACGAATTGAACGAAGAAAATAAGAAACATGAACTAGGGTTTTAAAAGAAAATAAATACGAAGAACTGAAATTGAATTGATAAAAATGAAGTTTAAAGAGTTAAAAGTAATCGAGCTAATTAAAAGCAACTAAGAATTGAAAAGAAACTAAAATTCGTATGAAAAACCTCAACAACGTAAAAGTAAAGCTTGTTCCTCTTCTTCCTCTCCAAAAACTAAGTCTAAAATTATTTCTAAAAGTCGGGGATTCTTCAAAACGTGTTTGGAAGAGGTATATATAGGCACGGGTCGAAACGGGAGTTAATGGGCCGAAAATACGCATCCGGAGGCAAAAACCCATGGGCGCTCGAGCAAAACGCTCGAGCGGTCCCGCTCGAGCAGTGTAGCTCGAGTGACACAATCGCTCGAGCGGTGGCGCTCGAGCTGCTCGAGTGCTGAAATCATTCTGTAAGTTTTGGGCGCTCGAGCGATTCGCTCGAGCGGTGGCGCTCGAGCTGCTCGAGCGGTCTTCGGCTGCTGTGCACTCGTTCGTAAAATCTTCATATCTCCTCAACCGGGAGTCCGTTTTGGCCGATTCAAAGTCCTACGAACTCCTCTTTTCGCCCTCTATCCATCTATGAAAACCAAAGAGACAAATTAATAATTTTATAAAAATGATACTCATTTGACTCCAAGCACTCATCGAAAACACTCAAAACATGGGAAAATCGGGCACCAAAACATAACAATTTCACGCCTAATCACCGCCGAGCCTCCCCTCGACGCCGTCCCAGCCCGCCGCCTCGCCGCCGCCGCCAGGTAAATTTCTCATTCTATTTTTTTCCAGTTTTAGTTATTAGATAATTATTAGGTGTATAATCTAATTGATGAATTTGTATTAGATAATTGTGTTTAAATTATTTCTAGTTAATTAACTTATATCTACAAGTTATAAAAATAGCTAAACGTGTGTACGCAATTAATTAGTCGACTTTTGGCTAATTAATATGACTCCATTTTGGAATGACGTATTGTCTTAATTTGCTTGACAACAAAATAAAAAAAAGGGAATATGTTTAGTGGAAGGAGAGGTAATAGTTATTATTTTGAGATTGATGGCCAAGAATTATGTTTGTATTTGACTTCATGAGTTAGGGTATGAATTCAAAATAAGTTTGACAATGAGTAATTGATTATGATATATATATATATATATGTATATATATATATATATACTTGATTATGGTATTGGTGAGTAATAAATATGATCCAAGTATATACTTAATTGAGCTCATAAGATGATTCTTATGGAGCATTGTTAGGGTTAGAATTGTTAATTAATTGAAGGCTTTAGAATTAATTTTAGATGAAATTGTTAGAATGCATGTTAGGATTAATATGTTAGAATTTTATTTGAAATTGCTAGAATGCTTGTTAGAATTTTAGAATGTCTTGGGACTTATAGAGTGTCTTGGGACTTATAGCATGCCTAGCTAACTATAGCATGTTAGAATTTTAGAATGTCTTGGGACTTATAGCATGTCTAGCTAGAGGTTAATAAGTTTTACAAAACAGTAGTAGTTGTAAATAGAGTTGGATTACTAATTATATATAGACTCAACACGTGTGCTTTTCGATTAATCTATATAGGCATCTCTAGTTCTATATGGATCGAAAGTGGGTTCGGGCAGATAGATTATCAGAGGAGTATAGGAATGGGGTGGAAGAGTTTTGTAATCATGCAATTAGACACTGCACCGACCATCGATACATTCTATGTCCGTGTTGGAAATGTATGAATGGAAAAACTGTTAGTGGTCGAGAAAGTTTGTTTGAACAATTGATGTGTCACGGTATTGATAAAACATATACCGTTTGGACATTTCATGGTGAGAGAAGAGATGGATGTAGCTCTAGCAACATAAGAACTGACTTTAGGTTTGAAGATACAGTGGATGAGGATAGTTTCAGAGATGTACCGAATGTTGATACATCGAGTGGGGATGACACAAATCTGCGAGATCACCCTTATATGTTTGAAAAATTAAGGGATGACGCTGGATTGCCCCTTTGGCCCGGGTGTAAGAAGGCAACAAAAGTGTTAGCTGTGTTGATATTGTTCAACCTAAAAGCAGCACACGAGTTATCCGATGTGTGCTTCTCAAGTATGCTGGAAGCAATTAGTGGTCTATTGCCTGATGGAAATGTACTGCCTATGAAAGCATATGAGGCTAAGCAAATGCTTAAGTCCATTGGGTTAACACATCAGAAAATTCATGCTTGCCCGGGTGATTGTATCTTATTTCGGAAGGAGTATGAAGACCTCGATGAATGTCCCAAGTGTGGAAAGAAGAGATATCTGAAGAATAAATCTCCAGCGAAGGTGATGTGGTACTTCCCAATAATACCAAGATTCAGGAGAATGTATAGTAGCGGTGTGGATGCTAGAAATTTAACTTGGCATCATGATGATAGGATCGATGATGGAATGCTAAGACACTCTGCTGATTCATCCCAGTGGAAGACATTCGATGCCAGACATCCAGAATTTGGTGACGAGCCACGACACTTGCGTCTTGCACTCTCAACTGACGGAATGAATTCGTTCGGTATCCAAAGTACCAACCACAGTACATGGCCAATGATTCTGATGGTTTATAATCTTTCACCGGAGTTGTGTATGAAGCGCACTTATATGATGTTGTCTATATTGATATCAGGACCCAAACAACCTGGTAACGACATAGATGTATATCTGGCTCCTTTGATAGAGGACTTGAAGCTCTTGTGGAATGAGGGGGTCGATGTGTATGATGCTTATAGAAAGGAGAATTTCAAATTGAAGGTCATGTTGTTTGGGACTATCAATGACTTCCCCGCTTATGGGAATGTATCTGGATATAGTGTAAAGGGGGCCGATGCATGTCCTTGGTGTACCACGAACACAGATCACATTCGTTTATGTCATTTTAGGAAGACTGTTTATATGAGGCATAGAAGGTGGTTGGAGCCAACACATGAGTACAGAAGAATGGCCGATGCATTCGATGGCACAATCGAGGAACGTGGAGCACCACGTTTATTGTCAGATTTGATAACTTTTAATTTTTTTTATGATCATTCACTTCATTAATATATATTCACTTTTAATATTTTTTTACATGTTTATTATTATCGTAGAAAGAAGAAAAAAGGAAAGGTGGAGAGAGTGCACCTGTTGTTACCCGTTATGAGTTATTTCAGACTACAAGAAAGACTCGAGATGGGAATGTTCCCGATCCCAAAACACAGCGTATCATTGATGAAGCGGTAATTCATCCATTATTTTATCTTTAACATTATAAACTATTATTTAATTTGAAATGATTTAATAATATTTGTTTGTTATTTAGGAGCGCATATCTCAGAGCATGACGCCCGACGAGACCCGCACTGTGGGGACTGATGATCTGTTTACATGGGCAATAAATTGTCAGGAGCATCCCGGACCATACGGGGACTTGGATTTGGCGTCACGAAGAAATCATTGAGTATGGCACCTGGTATGGCGGCTATATCTAAGGTGGAACAACTTTCAGCCCAGGTTGCCGACTTAGCTAAATAAGTTTCGATGATATCAAACCATCAAATGAGATACGGGATGTCATCTAGTGGTGCTAGCTGTGAAAACAGTGCTCCTATGTTTTCCGCTGAGGCTAGAGAGAGTGCTGTTAGAAACAATGCTTCAGACGACTTCCATGATGCACTTCAAAACGTCTCCAAGGTATCAGATGTATCTCGTATTTGTTTTAATTAAATACTAGTATAAATTTTCTAACTAAATATCCTCTTCGAACATACGACTCCTTTTTACCTTTATTTGGATTATCCTCTTCGGTTGGTGGCCACTGGAATGTTGTTCTATAGCTCCAGTGGAGTGATCCATGGTTGCCCAATTACTCCTGGTTTTGTGAAAGTCACCCTCACTGTACCTGAAATTGGACAAGAGACTTCACTGTTGCCAAAACCAGAAGATGTGGCCACCACAGTCGGAGACGCGGTCGGGCACTTTCTCGAATGGCCGCAAAACTTGGTTTCTCTCACAAAAAAGGTAAAATACATGTTATTAAAGTAATTAATAAGTCAATTTATTTTAAATAATATTACAAATATTGATTGTAGATACTCCTAACTCCACAAAAGACTACACAGAGGGAGAGACCAGGGGAACCAACTGTTGGTGTGCGCAGACGGCGATTAGGGTACCCCCTGCCCGGAGACGTACCCCACGATGTCACTGTAATGAGTACGGTGCACTACATGGTGTCCTCCGGCTTCAATACAGTCACAGTGCCCATTAATGCTTACTTTAACTATGTTGGATATGAGGAGTTCATCATACGAGATCATGTCGAAGAAGTCTTCGGTGACAAGTGGTTGAGTGCAACTACCATGACTTTTTACCTCAGGTGTGTTTACTTAATTCTCAACATTTACTTCATTTATAGTTTAACTTACTTATTAAATATTAATATTAGCGTATGTTGGTTAAAGGTATTTGGGCGAGGTATATTTAACCGTAGATGTCGTTGCAAGTGAAAAATATTCCTTCATCTGCCCCCAAGTGTGTAGCATTTTTGGTAATAGGACACAGTATATGAACGACATTGTTCAACATATGTTGAAATATAGAGAGAGAGACCATCTCATTTTTTGGCCAACAAATGTGGGGTAAGTATAATAAATATTTCATAAAAAAATTTATTTATACGAACAAGCGATTAATTTTAATATTGTTAATATAATGTAGTAATCATTGGGTGATGTTGGCCATAAGAATTGAGGATCTTACTGTGTATTATTTGGATCAAGCTACGGATGGGGTGTATACACGTCTTCCCGATCTTATAGCATTTATGGAAGGGTACGTAAGTTAATTTTTAATATTCTCATATTATGATTTGTTTTACTTTTAAGATTATAAATATCTAATGTACATTTATTTTTTAAAATAATTATATAGTGTGGTGGCAATGTATCAGACTAGCCTTCCAGGTAAAAAATCAGATACCACCAATATTAGTAAAGTGCCGTGGAAAAACATTAAGGTAAGTTACTTTAGAAAATTATAAAATCAATAGAAAATAATCATAGTTATAGTACATGATTGTAATTGTTAATCAATAGGTTCCGAGGCAATAAGATGACAATCACTGTGGACATTTTGTGTGTTGCTACATTGAAGATATAATCTTGACTTCTCGGACCACCATTCCTGAAGAAGTAAGTCGATTATCGATTTATTTTAAATATTATTGATTGAATAAAAAATGTTCATTATTTAATTAAATTTTCTATGTAATTTGCAGTTTGTGCATAGGCCTCGGATCCCTTTTTACAACAACGCTCGAATGGAGAAATGGAAGATGGATTGGATTGGGTATCTTTAAAATCGATTCTTGTAAAACATTATTATAACTTTTGATAGCATGTAACTTATATATTAATTTGTGATGAATTAATATTTCATGTTATTGGATATTATATTATATTTATTTGATGTTACGAATAAATATTAGTATATGTGTTTTGGTAATTTTGAATATATAAGCAGGTTTATTAAAATATATATATATATATATATATATATATATATATATATATAATTGAAAAAAAAAGTGGTTAAAACCCGCTGTTCAAATAATTAAAAAAAAAAATTAAAAAATAGCTTGGAGAGCGGTTAATAACCAATGTCCAAATAATTAAAAAAAATTAAAAAGGTTCTTAGAGAGCGGTTAATAACCGCTGTCTAAGAGTGAGGCTTGGATAGCGGTTTATAACCGCTCTCTTAGTGTGGCACTTAGAGAGCGGTTAAAAACCGCTCTTTTAGTTCTTCCTCTTGGACAGCGGTTCAAAACCGATGTCTTAGTTCCAACTTTGCACAGCGGTTACTAAACCGCTCTCTTAGACTTACATAGCTGTTTCTTAGAAAGCGGTTTTAATCGCTTTCTGAGCTTAAATATAACCGCTCTCTTAGACCTTTTTTGTACTAGTGTTATGGCGATAGGTAGGTATATTTTGAATAGAAAAGGTAAATTATATTAATATATATATATATATATATATATATATATATCATGTACGTATATGTTGGTCAAATTAGTGTGGATATTGATTCCAATAATTATGGATTATGGCTATCATGGTGTTGAGTTTGTCACATCCACTAATTTCTGGGACATATACTTCATGAATTAATATGTCTTCCATTGACTCGGAGGTTGATTCTTTTAACTACTTGATGAATTAATATTCATGTTTGAAGAAAGCACTCTATGGACTTAAGCAAGCACCAAGAGCTTGGTATGATACCCTCTCTCAATTCCTGACAGACCATGGGTTCAAGAAGGTAACTGTGGATAGGACATTGTTCAGGATCACTGAAGGTGATGACATTCTCTTGGTCCAGATTTATGTGGATGACATAATATTTGGATCACCAAATCATCAGCTCTGTGAGAAATTCTCTAAGCTGATGACTGGTAAATTTGAGATGTCAATGATGGGAGAGATGAACTTCTTCTTAGGATTGCAGGTCAAGCAGACTGATCAAGGTATCTTCATAAATCAGGCCAAGTATACAAGAGACTTGATTCATAAGTTTGGTGTTCAGAACAACAATCCAGCCAGGATCCCTATGAACACAAATTGGAAGATGGATCCTGACACTGAAGGGACTTCAGTGAATCAGACTGAGTACCGTGGGTTGATAGGTTCTTTGTTGTACCTGACTGCAAGTAGGCCTGACATTACGTTTGCAGTTGGTGTGTGTGCTAGGTATCAGTCTGATCCCAAGAAAAGTCATTTGGAGGCTGCTAAGAGGATACTTAAGTATTTGAAAAGGACAGTCAATTTGGGACTATGGTATCCATTAGATGACAACTTAGAACTGACAGGTTATTCAAATGCAGATTATGGAGGTTGTAGGATTGATAGGAAATCAACCTCAGGGACATGTCAGCTTTGGGGAAGTAAGTTGATCTCGTGGTTTAGTAAGAAGCAGAATTCAGTGGCTACATCCACAACTGAGGTTGAGTATATGGCTGCAGGTAGTTGTTGTGCTCAGATTTTGTGGTTGAGACAACAGTTGAGGGACTACCAAGTATTTGCTAATGAGGTTCCAATCTATTGTGACAACAATAGTGCAATTGCAATTACTCAGAACCCAGTGCTTCACACAAGGTGTAAGCACATGGATATTAGACATCACTTCATTCGAGATCATGTGGAGAAGAAAGATATTAGGATGGAGAAGATTCACACTGACAGGCAAAGAGCTGGCATCTTGACTAAGCCTCTGGCTGAAGCAAGGTTTATGGAACTATCAGTGGAGTTAGGACTCTTAGATCCGGGAGAGCAGTCAGTGTAGGGTTCTAGGGGGAACTCAGGCCAGACTTGACTCATCGAGGTATCAGGGTACTACAATGTCTCCCTGACAGGTATGAGTTCTATCCCGACTCTTGTGAATACCAAGCGTCTCCCTGAGTCCTTCGTCCTGAAAATCTTTATTAAATGTATTCCGTTTTCATTAAAAGCGCGCCTTTTCATATTTAAACCCACGCGCAATGGAGCATTTAATGCTTCAGTTACTTTTTCATATACGTATCCGTTTTATACGGAATATAACTGACGTAGGTAATTGATTGAAACTGAGATTAATCATGGCCCTCCATTTCAAAACCTTTCGAATTCAGAAATTAATCTCAACCCCACGTCTGAGTAACTGACTTAGTCATATCAATCAAGAATGTCATTCGAGGTTTTTACACAAACACAAAGCACATCTGCACACTGAGCTTTCTCTTGCTCAATCAATCACAGAATTTTCAAAAAATCTCTCATTCTCTCAAAATCAATGGCACTTCTCGATTCCAACTGGACAACCGACAAGCTCGAGGACGTTGTCAATAACAAGCTCGTACACATGGAGCAAGTCATCTCCATGGAAGGTACTTGTCTTACAGTGGAGGAAATCAAGCCTGTCTTCAAGTGGATTTCCAAAGCTGGGTTGGAAATATATTTCACCACTCGCCCTATCTCCGTGCTTCCAAGAACGGTCGTGGAAGCCTATCTCAACATGTTCCTGCGTAGGGGGAACTCTTCACGAAGGTGACGGCACTCAAGCCGACGGGGGAGAAGGACGGCAACGGCGAACCCCTCTACAACTCTGAGATAGTTACCATTGACATCAAGAGGGCTGTCAAGGAAGTTTTTGGGTTGCCATGCTCAGTCATCAACCTAAAATTCTACAAGGAGAACTCGGAGGGAGAACTCCTGGGTAAATGGACCAAGGCAGGGTCGTCTGAGTTCAGGGCCCGTCAGAACAAGAACACTCTAAAGCCTGAATATAGAGCTCTTGTGGGCCTTGTATCCAAGATGGTGATGGGATCCACGGGATCTCATGAGCAATTGAGCCTACCCAAGCTGAGGCTGATGGGGGCTATAGTTGACGGCGTGGAAGCGAACTGGGAACAGTTCTTCCTGGATCAACTGCATCAGGCCGGTCTGGACAAGCTGAAGAGAGATGAGGAGAAGAAGCACATATCCGTTGGTGCCATTCCGCCTTTCGGAACCAGACTCTCGGTCCTGATTACTCATGCTTGCCATGGGTACACCTTCGATTTTGAGGATAGCCTTTTGATTAGGCGTGAAATTGTCATGATTCGTAGCTAGAAACGCCCTAGTTTTGGTCGATTTTATTGAGTTTTTAGAGCCAAATGATTACTATTTCTATACATTGATGAATTTGTCTCTTTGATACTCATGGGTGAATCGAGGACGAAAAATGGAGTTCGTAGGACTTTGAATCGACTCAAACGGATGCTCGGATGAGAAGATATCGAAGAAATACGATTGGTATTAGTACGTGAGAAGAAAAATGTTAGTTGCAAGGAAGGAAGGGCCATTCGAGCACCTTAACTCGAGCACCTCGCTCGAGCAACGTAGGTCGAGCGCTCCGGACTTACAGAGTGTTTTTGCCGCTCGAGGGACACAGCTCGAGCGCCCCGCTCGAGCTCTGGAACCATTCGACCAAACAAGATCGAGCGCCCCGCTCGACCTACTGATTCATTCGACCACAAAGGCTCGAGCGCCCCGCTCGACCGGGACAGCTCGAGCGCCTCCGAGGCTTATATGCCAAATTTCGTTTTTCGGCCCACGAGATCCCGTTTCGACCCGGTGCCTATATATACCTCTTCCAAACTCGTTTTAAAGAACGACTTGACACACACACGAGATAGAGAGTTCGTTTTTGGAGAGGAAGGAGAAAAGCAAGTTTACTTACGTTTTGTTGAGGTTTTTCGTACGAATTCTTAGTTTCTTTTCATCTTTTAGTTTCTTTTCAGTAATTCGACTATGTTAAACACTTCATACTTCGTTTTTATTAATTTAATTTCAGTTTATTCTTTTATTTCATTAAACCCTAGTTTATGTTAGATTTCTTCTTCATCTTAATTATCATGTTCTTGCTCGTTACTTATTTAATCGTTGTTATTTTTGTTAAAGCCATGTCCGGTATGCTTGGGGTAGGATGAACTCGTAGAAGTAGGTTGTGGGTACGTAATTAGGGTAACGTGTGACGTTAGGTTTTAATTCTCTTGATTAATGAATACTTAAAATCAATCTAGACTTTGCTTTTGAATTTCGTTCGAAAGGTGTTAGAGAGAGGACGACCGTATCACTCTTTAACAACGAGTAGACTAAACGAGAAGGTTTAGGAAGGGTTAATTCATCACCAGTTTAGCGAAGGAGGACGACCGCATCACCTTAGTTAAATTAGGGTCTCATTAATTAAGCACAGTCTATTAAATTGTTAGTAGATTAGTGAAGTCGAGTGTTAGGGTAAAGTATTAGGGTTTAGAATCTTGAGCTTTCACCTTGCATTCTTAGACTTAGGTTATTTCTTGTGTGTCACAGTTATTCTGATTATGTACCTGCTCCGTTAGTATACGTAGGGATTCCTATCTTAAGCATCATCATCTCTCATTTGAAAACAACCAGTAGTTAATTCGTCTTCTTTAGTATTTTAGTTTACTTAGCTTATTTTAGTTTAAATAATCATTCCAAAAATCCAAAAACATACACTCATATTAACTACGACGCGTAGATCTTCAGGGATCTATTCGTATACACACTTTCCCTTGGGTTCGATAATACTTGGTCCATATACTTGTCCATACTACAGTGAACCCGTTCTCTTGCGGGGAATCTACTAGTAAAAGCTAGTATTTTTGCTTCAAGTCAATGGCGCCGTTGCCGGGGATGGCGTTGTATGCTTTTTGAATAGGACTTGTCGATAGCTTAGTAGTTAGTAGTGAGTGTTTTTCTTTTCTTTTCTGTTTATTTTTATTCAATCGGTAGTTGCATTTTGATCCTTCTGCTAGTGTGTCAGGTATATGAAAACACGCTCACAAGGAAATACGAGCGAAGAGAGAATACCGTTGGACCCTGAGACGATAGCTAGAAGGAACCGAGCTTTCTTGAGAAGGATGAACGCTGCCGACTTAGGGAAAGAACCAATGGACATCACTAATGAGTTGGAAGATGCCGAGGATGAGTTTAACCAGGGATTGAACCGGGTTGACGGCACTGATGGCAACACCAGTAAGAACCAAGATCCGTTAGGGGATAGTCAGAGCCAAAACCCGGGTGCACAAAACGTTATCAATCCAGCTCAGAATCTTGTCCAAAATCCTCTGAACAATCCTGCTTACCCACAAAACCCAAATAACCCTTTCAACAACCCAGTATACCAACATTACCCATACCCACCATACCCTTATCCACCATACCCGTATCCTCCACCTCCTGTTTACAATCAACCACCTGTTTACCAACCACCACCACCCCAAAAAGTACCCGTACCTGCTGCTAATCCTCAACACGTTCCTCAGAACGTAGATCACAATATGGCTATTCGAGGGAGGTTCGCGGCACAACCGCAGAGGTACTACGATGGAGTGGCTTTACCACCTGTTGAGGCGAATAACTTCTCGATTTCCCCGGGAATTCTAAAGCTGCTGACCGAGAATCAGTTCAAGGGGGTGATCGGGAAGGAGAATCCTCATACACACTTGAGGAGCTTCCTCATGATAGCCTCTACTTTCAATTACAATGGCATGTCTGAAGATGCCAAGAGGCTGCGGCTGTTCCCATTCTCATTGATGGGAATAACCAAGGAGTGGTATGACAAAACGCTCCCACGGGGAGGTGTAACCACATGGGCCGAGCTCGAGCGTCTGTTCCTCGAGCGATTCTACCCTCCATCTAGAACGATTAAAGCAAGGATTGAGATCTCTTCCTTTCGCCAGAAGTCAGGAGAGGATTTACGCCAAGCGTGGGAGAGATACTCAAACATGCTGATAGAGTGCCCGCAGCACGGGTACAATGAGGGAGATATTATGGCATTCTTCTACAGTGGTGCCAACAAGGCGGGGCAAGACCATTTAGACGCCTGTGCGGGCGGAGCATTCCTGAATCTAGGCATAGAGAGGTGTAGAGAGATCGTGGATAACATTGTCACGAATGCCGGGGCTTGGAATGGAGATCCAGATTTTCAGAGAGTTCATCAGGTTGAAGAAGGTGAAGGAACGAGAAGGCTGTTGATGGCCATGATGGAGAAGATTAACAACCTCGAGTTGAGAAAGAATATGGTTGGAGAGCATGCAGCAGAGAATGAGAGAGTAGACCAACCAAGTGGACATCAAGAGGTAGCCAATTACATGGGAGGTCCGTATTACAATCAGAATGGCTACCAAGGTGGAAATCAGTATGGAAGGCCTTCTTATGGCCAACCATTTGTACCTCCAGGTCCTCCGCCACTTCAAAATCAATGGAGAAACACACAAGGGTATCAAGGAGGCCAGCAGCCTCCTCAAAACACATGGAGGAAGAATGAGAACTTTTCTTATGCTAACCCAAAAGCTGGTATTACTGTTTCTGCAGGTGTGGATCCGGGGTCTAAACCTCCTGGTGGAGAAGGCGGTGCATCAACCGAGGAGATGTTGAGAGCTATCCTTCAGAAAGTGGAGGAAGGAAGTAAGAGGTTGTCATCCTTGGAGTACGATGTGAAAGAGTCGCATAAAAAGGATGATCAACGTGATCAAGAGCTCCAGAAGATGAATGTTGAGTGGACTAGAACTCAACAAGAGAACAATAGGCGGTTCACTTCTATAGAGTTCCAGATGAGCCAGATTGCAAAGTCGTTGAATAGAGAGCCGGGAAAATATCCTTCCATGCCGGAGGGGAACCCGAAAGAGCATTGCAAGGCAATCCAGTTAAGAAGTGGAACCAACTATGAAGGTCCTCAGATGCCTGCTGATTCGGAGACGCCTCAAGCTGAAATGGGGGAAAGAGAACACAAGAAAGATGGGGGTGTTACTGTTGAGAAGGGGATTGAAAGTGAAGGGATTGAGAAGCATAAAGATATGGATGAGTCCCAGAAGGGCAAGGAAAGAGAGGAGATTGAGAGAGTTCCTAAGTGGAAAAAGGCAAAGGAAGCAAGGGATAAAGTGAAAGAAACAGAAAGAGATGAATGGGGGGTACCCAAATCTGTGATACCCGTCCCGTATCCACAGCGCTTCATGAAAAAGAAGCTTGATGAAAAATTTGCAAAATTTCTTGATGTCTTTAAACAACTTCACATTAACATTCCTTTTTATGATGCTTTGGAACAGATGCCGCATTATGCAAAGTTTCTAAAGGATTTGATCGCGAAAAGGCGGCGAGTGGATGAGCCAAAGTTGGTGCAGCTGAACCATGAGGTGAGTGCATTAGTGCACAAGGCGCTTCCACCGAAGCTGAAGGATCCCGGGAGCTTCACGATCCTATGTGACATTGGGAACGGGATCAAGAAAGGAGCGCTATGTGATTTAGGGGCGAGCATCAATCTCATGCCCATGTCGCTTTTCAAGAAGTTGGAAGGTGGTGAACTTCAACCCACAATGATGACGCTTCAACTTGCCGATCGGTCTATTACTAGACCTCAAGGTGTTGTTGAAGACGTCCTCGTGAGAGTTGGAGATCACATTTTTCCAGCCGAGTTTGTAGTGCTAGAGATGGAGGAAGATGAGCACGTGCCCCTGATCTTGGGAAGACCGTTCTTAGCTACGGCGGGGATGGTGCTAGACGTGGCAAATGGGAAGATTACATTGAAGGTTGATGATCAAGAAGTGAAGATATCCCTATATGAAGCCATGAAGCACCCGAAGGAGGATGAGAGCTTGTATTGCATGGATGCCATTGATCCTCGTGTTGAAGACACACCTTCTATCCCTAATCCTTCTCATATTCATGCTTTTTTTAGTCCTTCACTTGATTATTTAACCCATGAGCATTCTGTTCTTGATTATGTTGATAGGGATAAAGTGAAGAAGTTGAAGGACGAAGAGGTGAAGAAAGTGGACGTGGTCCAGTTAGAAGGGAAAGGAGGAGTTAAGAAGAAGAAGTCAAAATTCAAGAAATTGTTTGGTAAGATTCCTCCAGATAAATGTGAGAAGGAGTTGAGACCCATAACACTTGGGAATGAGAAGAGAGGAAAAGAGCTCATGATGGAGGGACAACAAGGAAAGAAATTCAAACACCACTCTTATGAGAGTAAGGGAGGTAAATTTGAGTATGATGTCCCATAAGCTCCTTTGAGCTTGGTCCGGCATGAGGACCTTAAAAATTGCGCTGAATGGGAGGCAACCCATTATTATTTTTTATTTGCTTTGAGTTTTTTTTAGGGAGTTATTTTGAGTCGTATGTTTAACCTCGTACTTGAGAGTTTTATTTTGTAGGCTTGTCTCTAAAGGAGTAAAGGTATCATGGAGTTATTCAGATTGAAGGAACCAACTTGAGACAAAGGAGTGTGCAAAGCTATTGAGAGAAATTGAATTATTTGGTTGAGGTAACCCATAACCCCAAACTTAGACCTCTAGCAAGGTCGAAGTTTGGGAGGGGGAGTTTTTTATTTGTTTTATGATTACATAGCACATGCATGCACGCCCTATCTTTGAGTTGAGTTTGATTGAGTATTGGTTTGTTGAGATACTCCTTGGGGTGATTTTGATTTGACTCGCTATTGCATATTTCATGCCTATCAACTATCTTATGCTTGCTGATTGCTATCTTTGAGTATGATTTGATGAGTAGAGTTGAGTTGTGAGGTAGAGTTAGGAGTATTATTGTGTGAGTGTTTGAGTTAGAGTTGATTTGAGAGAGAACCCGTATGCTTACAAATTTTCCTTCAGAGTGCTTGTGTGATGAGAGTGAAAATGCACTAGACTAGCATGGATGTGAAAGCTGTGAGCTTTTGAGCCTTATGAGATTTTTATGCATGAATTGATCTCTTCGTTTGTGAGTTGATCGTCACCTTAGAGGATGCTAGAACTTGCATGTGCTCTTGCTTCTTGATTGTGTCTAGTTTGATATGCCGAATAGGATCTTAGGCCATCTTTGATTTTATTGAGTCACTCAGCCAAAATTTTCCTTACCAATGACATTGAATCCCTTGTTAGCCCCTTTGAGCCGAAAGCCTATTTTATTTGCTAGCACATATTAACACTATTCCAATTCCTAAGCCTTTTGTCCCAATTTGAGTGGAGAATAGGAAAGTGTGAATGTGAAGGGAGTGAATTGAGTTGAAAAAAAGGAAAAGGTTGTTTGTTGAGTGAATATGAGAAGAAGGTGTGATGAAGTTATGAGATGTGGGAGAAGAAAAAAAAATTGAGAATGAGCAAAAGAAAAAGAAAAAAAATGAGCTCATGTGTTTGTGCGAAAAAGAAAAAAGTGAAGTGATTGAAAAAAAAAAAGTGAAAGAGTGAGAAAGAAAAAAAAATTGAAGTGTTGAGAGAATTGGAATTGCAAGTGTGTTGATTGAATATGTTTGAAGTAGTCTGTTCCTAATTTTAAAGTACCGAAGTTTGATTTTCTATTCTCCATTCACTTGAGTCACTTTACCATATTGTTATCCCACATGTCCAAAGAGCCTACATTACAACCTTGAGAAAAGTCCTTTTTGATTCGGCATTGATTTCTAGAGTACGGTCGGAGTTAAGAGTGCTTCCAAGCCTATGGCTACCACTTTGAGTGATTGATTGTTTGAGTGAGTCCCTTAATCATTGATATACACTTGTGAGGGAGCGAAACACATCGTTGAGTGCACATCCATGCTTGATCTTGGTGTTTCTTGTTATTGTTGCATGAGTATGATAAAGGAAAGTGAGTGAGTATACGGGTGATTGATTTTTGAAGCTCGAGTTCATTAGCTTGCATGATTGATTCTTTGACTCATTCCTAACAATTTCACTTGACTTATTATTTCATTGCTTGAGGACAAGCAATATGGTAAGTTTGGGGGGGTTGATTAGGCGTGAAATTGTCATGATTCGTAGCTAGAAACGCCCTAGTTTTGGTCGATTTTATTGAGTTTTTAGAGCCAAATGAGTACTATTTCTATACATTGATGAATTTGTCTCTTTGATACTCATGGGTGAATCGAGGACGAAAAACGGAGTTCGTAGGACTTTGAATCGACTCAAACGGATGCCCGGATGAGAAGATATCGAAGAAATACGATTGGTATTAGTACGTGAGAAGAAAAGTGTTAGTTGCAAGGAAGGAAGGGCCATTCGAGCACCTTAACTCGAGCACCTCGCTCGAGCAACGTAGGTCGAGCGCTCCGGACTTACAGAGTGTTTTTGCCGCTCGAGGGACACAGCTCGAGCGCCCCGCTCGAGCTCTGGAACCATTCGACCAAACAAGATCGAGCGCCCTGCTCGACCTACTGATTCATTCAACCACAAAGGCTCGAGCGCCCCGCTCGACCGGGACAGCTCGAGCGCCTCCGAGGCTTATATGCCAAATTTCGTTTTTCGGCCCACGAGACCCCGTTTCGACCCGGTGCCTATATATACCTCTTCCAAACTCGTTTTAAAGAACGACTTGACACACACACTAGATAGAGAGTTCGTTTTTGGAGAGGAAGGAGAAAAGCAAGTTTACTTACGTTTTGTTGAGGTTTTTCGTACGAATTCTTAGTTTCTTTTCGTCTTTTAGTTTCTTTTCAGTAATTCGACTATGTTAAACACTTCATACTTCATTTTTATTAATTTAATTTCAGTTTATTCTTTTATTTCATTAAACCCTAGTTTATGTTAGATTTCTTCTTCATCTTAATTATCATGTTCTTGTTCGTTACTTATTTAATCGTTGTTATTTTTGTTAAAGCCATGTCCGGCTAAAACCCTTGTATGCTTGGGGTAGGATGAACTCGTAGAAGTAGGTTGTGGGTACGTAATTAGGGTAACGTGTGACGTTAGGTTTTAATTCTCTTGATTAATGAATACTTAAAATCAATCTAGACTTTGCTTTTGAATTTCGTTCGAAAGGTGTTAGAGAGAGGACGACCATATCATTCTTTAACAACGAGTAGACTAAACGAGAAGGTTTAGGAAGGGTTAATTCATCTACCAGTTTAGCGAAGGAGGACGACCGCATCACCTTAGTTAAATTAGGGTCTCATTAATTAAGCACAGTCTATTAAATTGTAAGTAGATTAGTGTAGTCGAGTGTTAGGGTAAAGTATTAGGGTTTAGAATCTTGAGCTTTCACCTTGCATTCTTAGACTTAGGTTATTTCTTGTGTGTCACAGTTATTCTGATTATGTACCTGCTCCGTTAGTATACGTAGGGATTCCTATCTTAAGCATCATCATCTCTCATTTGAAAACAACCAGTAGTTAATTCGTCTTCTTTAGTATTTTAGTTTACTTAGCTTATTTTAGTTTAATTAATCTTTCCAAAAATCCAAAAACATACACTCATATTAACTACGACGCGTAGATCTTCAAGGATCTATTCGCATACACACTTTCCCTTGGGTTCGATAATACTTGGTCCCTATACTTGTCCATACTACAGTGAACCCGTACTCTTGCGGGGAAGCTACTAGTAAAAGCTAGTATTTTTGCTTCAAGTCACCTTTCCTCAAAGAAGGTGATGTTTACCTCACTGAATGATACCTACTCAATGCTAGGGCTGACTGATCCCAATGCTAAGGCAAAGGGTCAGGCCAAAAAGCTAGCTGGTAAGGCCAAGAGGGTGGCTACCAGCCTCATTGAAAGGGTAGATGACCTCCTTGAGAGGAGCAAGGAGATAGAGGAGGAGGTGACGTCTGAGAAGGTGGTGGATCAGCCTGCAGTGGAGGAGGCTGAGAAGAAGAAGAAGAAGAAGAAGAAGAAGGTAAGGGTTGTGCTGTCAGGGAAGAGCACTGCATCTGGGACTGAGTCTGATCCCAAGAGAGCCATTTCTGATGCTGAGGGAACTGACGATGACGTCAGGAAGGAGAGTGATCATGGGGAGAGGCCCCTGAAGAGAATAAGGAAAGGGGTCAGAAAGTCTCCGGCTAAGAGCCTGCCGACACTGAGTGAGAGGGAGAAGTCAAGCTCTCCTAGAGCCTCTAACTTGGAGGAAGTAAGAAAATCTATCGAGACGGCTGAGTTGTTGCAGCCTGAGATAGTACCCCCTCAATCACCCACACACCCTGAAACCCACTCAAAATCCAACCCTGACCCAACACAGCAACCACCCATTCACCCCAAACCTCAGACCCAAACATTCACACTGAGTCAGTGCCATCAACCTCACCCATGAATGAGTCTGACCAGTCATCTGAGCCAAACCTTCCAAATCCCACAGACTTTCCCTCTTACCTCAACCCCAAAGATTGTCCCAAAGCCTTCCCAACTGATGAGGATGACTTTCTTCTAATGCAGGAGGAGGAGGAACTGGATGAAAACATGATGGGGGGGAGTGCTGGAGAACACCCTTAGGGGAAACGCCACTGAGTGGGCAGCTAAGTGCTGGCCCGGGCTGAACAAATACAAGGAACTACTGGCAAATGTTGTCGAACTTAAAGTCTGGTTGGAGTTCAAGAAATCCAACATACAAGAACACCATTTGCTAGTGGATGCTCGTGGCTGGGAGCACTGGGAAACCGAGGAGGCCAGGTTGTGCTCTTACTTCGGACTGACTAGCTGGCTCCAATTGCTTAACTTTGAAAATCTGAAGGAACTAGTTAATAGCCTGATGTCCAAGAGCAAGGCTGACATCATGTCTGAGGATGAGGAGGATAAGGATGATGATGAAGATGCTCAGGGTGGAGCAATGGAGGAAGCCGTGGAGGAAACGGCTAGGGAAGTTGGTGATATGATCTCTGAGCCTCAGGCTCAGGGGGAAGCTGAAAAGGACACTGGTGCCAAGGGTGGACCAGTGGCTGAGGATGTTTTGAACATCTCAGCCGCCGATGAGACATCTGTCGATGAAGGGATTCCCTGCCCTAAGACAAGAGAGAAAGATGTTGAGGCGTCTAAGGAGACTCCTAATTCCGAGGGACAAGTTCCTAAGGTTCGAGATGGCATGGCTGAGCCTGAGCAGGCGGCCATGACCACTCAACAACTGCCTTCAGTGCACCCTGAAGAGGGGACTGAAGATGCAGGGGCTGATAAGGGAAAACAGCCAATCACTGATGAGGTCGTTGATGATGATGAGGATGTGTTGATAACTGGGGTCGGTCGTGCTGAATTCACAAGCATTGTGGAGGTGAAGAAGGAGAAAACCACAGAAAATCTAGCTGAACTTCAAGAAGAAGTGATGAGGCTACGCGCTGAAAAGGAAGAAGACTCCAAGGCCCTGGCAAAACACATCAGGTGGACAAAGTCAGCTTACAACACCATTGCCAACAGGGAGCTGATTTTGCTGAAGAGGACGATGACTGACACGGCCAAGTCAGTAAGACATGAGAGAAAGCTTACAAAGAAGATGTTGAGGAAGACTCTCAAGCAACTTGAGAAGAGGGATGCGATCAGGGACGACAAGTTAAATCAGGCAGTGGACAGGCTTGCAGTTCAGACTGGGGCCCTTGTCACTCAGGCCTTGAAAGACTCATCGACCAAACTAGAGCTGGAGTCAGGGAAGTTGGAATGAACCTCTCAGTCAGTTGTAGAAGTTTTGGCTAAGGCCACTGAGGAGTCGGCAAAGATACTGGCTGAAGCTAGCAGAGTCAACGGTGAGTCCTTGAAGGTGGAGGAAAGGATCACCCAGGCTGAACAAAGACTCCAACTCTCTATGGAGGTCTTTGAGAAGAAAGTAAATACTGCTATCAGTTCGGTATCGTTTGCAGGGACTGGAATCTCGATGGGAGTTGAGCTACTGAAGGAGGGAATCACTGATGTCCATTCCCTAGCCTCCTTCGTAATCAACAGCGGATCTGACGCATTCCTATCTGGGGCCAATGATGATGCCAAAAAGGGGGAAAAGAAGAAGAAAAGATCCTGCCCTGAGGCATCTGAGGCAGTCAACCAAGGCGAAATAATTCAAGCCGATCCTGAAGCCAATCCTGAAGGGAATGTGCTAAGGGTAAGGAAGTCAGCAAGGTTGGCGGAAGTAGAGAAGGAAGGAGAAGAGATTGTTGCCAGGCTGAAGGCGGAGGCAGCAAAGGCGGAGGCAGCAAAGGCGAAGGCTGATGAACCTTCTAAGCAACCTGAGCCTGTTCAGAAGTCTTCTCCCATGAGCTCAAGGAAGAACCCCATCACTTACTCGGCTGAGGCGGTGGCGGAGTTATGCGCTGAAGCGTGGGGAGATCCTTCTGAGAAATCTGAGGCTGTGCGCAGAGCAGAAATTGCACAAAAGGAGAAGATGCGCATCTTAGAGAAGAAGGTTGAAAAGCTGACTGACATCACTGAGCTTCAACAAAGGGAACTTGATGATGCGATGATCAGTCTGCTGAGGAAGAAGGTGAAGCCTGAGCCTAGGAAGTACAGAAAGAGGCCTACAACAAGAAAATCGACAATTCTTCAAGTCAGAAGGCCGAAATCAGGATTAAGGGAAGCATACGTCGACGAGTTCATCTCCGAGGCACTGAAGGAATTCTGGGCTGACACGAAGGATGAGTTTGTGAAGTTGTGGTACGTTGTGAAGAAGTGGGGCGACTCTGATGATATTGATGCTCACTTCACTGACTACATGATGGACAATCATCCTGAGCTGATCCAAAAAATCCTGGAGGAGGCTGAAGCAGCTCAAGTTCAGGTGAAGGCTCCTGAATTCACTATTCGAGCTCCTCCTTTAGTTCCTGGAACTCAGAAGCACAATACGAAGGCCATTATGATGGAAGTTTTGAAGATTGCCAAGGCTGAAGGGTACGTGAACCAACCTAGAAGACTTGATGAGCTGAAGGCAAGAGTCTATGCTGGCTATGGACTTGAACCTGAAATGAGATTAGTCTAGGTGTTCACAGCTTATTGTAATAGATTAGATTCATTGTAACCACATTCAGATCATTCAATGAAATCTATTACTTTTGCCAACAGACAAAAACTCATTGTCTTTTTTGCTGTTATTTAAATTTTGTACTTTATCAAGAATTGCTCTAACACTGTCTTATCTTATAGATAGGGTCTCATATTTCCTCTTAGTGTTTTGAGGATCTTTTCAGTGTTTTGGCATCATCAAAAAGGGGAAAATTGTTGGGACAATGTCAGTTTTGATTAGATCCCAAAGCCCCTGAAAAGATGTTTTGCTTTTGTTTATCAGGCTAGTCTTGGTTAGGTTTATACTTAGTCATTTTACATTTCACAGGTACTCAGTAAGAGGAGCACTTACTGATGACAATCAAGACTTAGAGCCTGAAGACGATTTACCATCCTGAACTTATGGCAGTCTTCTAAGCTGGCTGAGTAAGTCTCAGTGATGAAGAGTATGACCCTGAGGTCATTACTACTCAGTCCTGTAGGGAACAGGATGAATCTGAGTTTATGGGAAGACTTGGAGTAGAGCCAAGCAATGCATAAAGAATGTCAGCGTCAGGACAAGACCGGTGAGCTCAAGACAGAAAGAACTTAATAAGACAAGCCTGAAGCCAAGAATAAGTTCTGACATTCTCACCAACCTGATGACGTGGACCAATCCTGGAAGGACACACACGTACGGAACCTGACAAGAAGACTGACTTCAGACTGCATTTTCAACGGGCAAGCATTTAATGTGCATTTAATGCAACTACCTAATTCCATGTAAAGGACGGCTGCTGCATGAAGATATGTCCGTTTGAAGCCACTCTACATAGGCTATCTCTCCAACGGATAGTTTTTCAAATCACCTATAAATACAGAAGGCCTTGAACCCATTCAAGGTTACGGGAAATTTCCAAGCCAGAAATTACTCAAACTCTCAAGCACTCAAAGCATTCAGTCTTTAGAAGAAGCACTCGAAACCCTCTAAATTTTCCAAGTGTTTCTTAGCAACTGAGAGTTAATCTGTATTCCAAAGAGCATTCAAGCAATATCTTAAGCTTAGAGAGATTATCCAACCCTTAGCATAGCTTTGCGATGTAAGGATAATCTCAACCAAGTTGGAATCCAAACTGAAACCAAAACCCTAAGTTAGGTTTGTTGGGAGTAAGTCAGTTAGTGAGTTAGTAAGGAAGTTTGTATAGATCAGTGAGGTTAGTTGGTCTTGGTGCACCTTGGCACGTTAAAAACAAGAATCCCTTGAGTGGATTTCCTGTTAAATCAGGCCGTGGACGTAGGATCTTGAGTCTCTGAACCACGTTAAACTCCTTGTGTTCTTATTGCTTTGATATTGTGCATACCTGACATATTACTTGTTCATTCATAAGCATTTGGTTTATCAGGTCTGAATCAATCAGCCTGATCTACAAAAAGAGCACTGCCCTTACTAAACACTATTCAGAATTGAGTAAAACAAGTTTTTCAGAAAGCAAACTAAACAAGACTTTAAACTATCAGGGCTCACGCATTTCCACACTGAACTTGAACTGATAGTTAGCCAACTGACCCACACCAAGTGTAGTCAGTAGGTGTGTTATCAGCTCCTAGTTCTTTACCACTCTGAGCAAAGGGGACTCAGTCAGGTTTTAAGTTTGAAAAATTGGTATACGTGTATCCCCCCCATACACGTATTCCTCAGTCTTGTGTCGGGACCAACATTCCCCCCTACAGCTAGTGTGTGGGAAAGAACCAAGTATTTCTCATCTGCGTATTTTTGGATGTGCGGTGTATGTTTCGATAACATTACCGAAGCGTACCTCTATGGGCCCACAAAGGAAGCTAGGTATTTATGTTGGATTTGATTTTCCATCCACCCTGAAATACCTAGAACCTTTCTCCGGGGATCAATTAACAGCCTGGTTCACTGATTGCACGTTCGATGAAGATCACTTCCCGGCATTAGGGGGAGATCCGAATTCAAAATTGAATGAATGTCGTGAACTTCGTGGAACGTAAGTAATCTTAAGTATCTAGATCCACGCACTAGTCAATCTGAACTGGAAGTTCAGAAGATCATTAACTTGCAAAATTTAGCAAACAACCTGCCAAACGCGTTCACTGACCATAGAGGTGTAACTAAATTGCATAAACCTGCAGTAAATGCACCCCAAAGGGTTGAGGTCCCAAGTAAATCAAGTATACATGCCCCCACACGCCAGAAGCGTAAAGGACCTATAAACGATACAAACACACCTAAAAGAAAAGCTAGCAAAACTGGTCAGTTAAACGTGAAATCTCTAGAAGAGATTCATCTAGAAAACTTAAAGTCTCCAGAAGAGATTCATCCAAAAGACGAACATCCTAGTAATGAAGCACGCACTAGGACTGCAGAAAGACCATACCTAGATACACTGGGAAATGAAGAAGGTCTGGTTGACATAAATGTTGAAGTCTCTATGAATTTCATAGATACGAGAGAAACCTATAATAGAAATATTACTGTCGTCGACGGCACATTTGCAGCGATAATTGCTCTTCCGTTATAAATAATGATCTAGATCCAGAACTCAAAACCATCACAGAGTGCCGGAAGCGCTCCGATTAGGTAAAATGGAAAGAGGCAATTGAAGCAGAGCTCGCATCGCTAAATAAAATAAAAGTATTTGGCTCTATCGTTCGTACACCTGCGCGCTCTATCCCTATAGGATATAAATGGATTTTTATACGAAAATGAGATAAGAACAATACTTTGGAGAGATACAAAGCGAGGCTAGTAGCTCAAGAGTTTTCGTAGAGACCCGGTATTGATTTCGATCAAACCTATTCTCCCGTAGTGGACACAATAATGTTCCGCTACTTAATATCTTTGGCAGTTAAACTAAATCTCCAAATAAGGTTGATGGACGTAGTAACCGCATATTTATACGGATCACTAGATGTCGACATCTATATGAAGATCTCTGATGGATTTAAGATTCCCCAGATGAGGAATGGAATAAAATCGCAGTATGTATAGCATAAAACTGCAGAAGTCGTTGTACGGCCTAAAGCAATCAGGTCTAATGTGGTACAACCGACTTAGTGAGTTCCTCCAGAAGAAGGGATACATATGTGATATAGTTTTCCCATGCGTATTCATAAAGAAATCGCAAAGTGGTTTTTACATCATATCCTTATATGTTGATGATCTAAACATAATCGGAACATGCAAAGAGATTGAAGAAGTCAGTTCAATCTTGAAAGCTGAATTTGAAATGAAAGTCTTGGGTAAAACCAAGTATTGCCTCGGCCTGCAGATCGAACATCTCCCAGAAGGAATTCTTATACATCAGTCAACCTACATGAAGAAAGTATTGGAGAGATTTCACATGGATAAATCTCATCCACTCAGCACACCTTTGGTTGTCCGATCCCTCGAAGTGGATAAGGATCCATTTAGACCAAGAGAAGGTACAGAATAAATTCTGGGGCCAGAAGTTCCTTATCTTAGCGTTGTTGGTGTATTACTCTATCTCGCAAATTACACTAGACCGGATATTGCATTTGCAGTTAATTTACTTGCGAGATATAGCGCTTCTCCTACAAGGAGACATTGGAATGGTGTTAAGCATGTTCTAAGGTATCTCCAAGGGTCTCAAGATCTTGGATGGTTTTACCCTAGGAACCAGGATAAAACCTTGGTAGGTTACGCGGATGCTGACTACTTGTCTAATCCCCACAATGTCGTATCCTAGACTGGTTACGTTTTTCTCAGTGGTGGTACCGCAATCTCGTGGAGATCGGTTAAACAAACCATGGTTACCACATCTTCAAACCACTCAGAGATAATAGCTTTGTTTAAAGCCGCACGAGAATGTGTTTGATTGAGATCCTTGGTAAAACACATAGGTGTCTCGTGTAGTATCGATAAAGGCGATACATCCCTACTGTTATATTTGAAGACAACGCAGCTTGCATCGCACAAATGAGTAATGGGTACGTCAAGGGAAACCTGATGAAACATATTTCACCTAAGTTTTCTACCCATACAAACTCCAAAAGAATGGTGTGATTACCATTCAAAAGGTGCAATCTAGTGACAATCTAGCAGATCTGTTCACTAAGTCCCTACCTACATCTACTTTTGAGAAGTACGTTAATGGTATCGGGATGTGAAAGCTTAAAGGGTTGTTGTCTTCAGGGGTAGCGGTAACCTCGAAGTAAATCCAGAAGATTAGTTCCAGAAGATCAATAAATTGCATTCCTCCCTAACTAAATATTTTGTTGCTACCTAGCATGTGGAGTTTTTATGACAAGACATATATGTTATGTCGTAATGTCCAAGGGGGGGTGTTATAAATCCAGTAGATTTATTACACCAAATCTAGAAGATTTGATGTGGACATTACTAATGGACTTATAACCTAAACGGGTTTTAGGTTTAGACTATGTTTTATCTATTATAAATAGATCTTTGTACTCAGTATTATATACACGCATACACAGATATATTAGTGAAAACTCCTGGTTTGGTATGCCCCCAGACGTAGTCGTTATCGACGAACTGGGTAAACAAACTTGTGTCTCTATTTTACGCTTACGATTTACAACAAAATAAACAGTGATTAGTGTAATTCTCAGAGGTATTGGTGATTATAAAGAGACGCTTGGTTAACAATTCATCAATGGTAATGGGAATGAAAATTATTTTCCATCTATACCCCCATAATAAAAATCATATGTTAGGGGAAGAATTGTTATAATTGTGACTTCATTGCTAGTGTTATGCCCCAATTTTGGAATAAAAGTGGACAACAAATGGTTGTTGATAGAGGAAGAGAGGAGTGATTGAGGAGGAAGATTGTAGGAAGAGAATAAGGTAATCAAAATGGAGTAGTGATTACCTTATTTAGGAGAAGAGGTAGTGTTTTTGTTCTCATTAGCCATCATAATTACACTAATTTTCAATGTTATTCCCATTACCATTATAGAGTTGCTAACCAAGCGCCCCCTAAATTAGGGTATTGTTGAATAATTCTTGGGGTATTGGTTATTATAACTTGGGGTATTGATAATTATAACTTGGGGTATTGGTGATATAAATTGGGGTATTGATGATTATAACTTGGGGTATTGGTGATATAATGGTGATATAACTTGGGGTATTGGTACGAAGCACGCGCGACCCATTTGCGACCCAGTTTGTTGTTATGCCCGCGAATTTTGGTCGGGTTGGGCCTGATCCGCGAGTTTTTACTTTTTGGTCAAAATTAATTTCAAATTGGGATCAAATTCCAAGTGCATGCTATGCACTTGAATGCACCCTAAAATTTATCTTTTTTCTCGTGCAAAAAATAAAATTGGGAGTGGTGTTGGTGGCAGCGAGGACTGCAACAACCATGTGATTGTACAAATTAAAACTTGTGTGTAGATTAGGTTTTAAAGATAAAGAGTAGTATAATTTTTATAAGCAAAGTAAAAAAAAAAAGGTAGGTGTATGAACTAATTCTAGGGTCCAAATAACTGGGCCTTTTAAAATTTTGTACCGTCCATATTACCCGAAACTGGGCTACTAATTGCTGTTGTAAATCTGGGAGTCATCCAACCCAATCTCGACCAGTAAAGAGGTCATGAAGTACGTACTGAATTTATTAAAGGATACAAACTAGACCGACCCAAGTAATAAATTTGAAACTCAAATCTGTAATCATCTAACATTAACCTTCCCCAACAAAAAAAAATAGATTTAGCAAAAACTATCATTATCCTTTGATTTTATTTTCAAATATTATTGTTCCTGCATATATTCCATTAATAATGCATAATGTAACCTTGCTACATTGTAGAGGATACAAGGATTTCATTCTTAATTAATCCTCCACTGTAGCAAGAACTGATTATATATTTAATTTTATTCACATACACCCCCTAAATGTCCCAAAACAACCTTGAGAATAAATAATAAAGGTCCAATGCTACATAATATATAGCTAGCGTAATGAAACTTAAAGCTTTACTCATACCAAATTGTAATCCAAATTACAACACAACAAACAACAATGATACAGCTTTGAGACACATAATTAATGAGTCAAAATAAAAAATTGCATATTATATTATATCAGATAGCAGCGGATGCAGATGAGTTCCAGCTAATGGGATGAGCTAAAGCGAGTTGGTCCGAGTTGACTCCATCATCAACTCGTTCAGCAATTGCAAGAAGCCTCATTCCTCCCTCATGCTGCACTGGACTCCCTCCTGCTGCAGCAACTGTGACATCGTCACTCTTGTATTTTGGCCTTGCCTTCTTCCAATTCTGCTTAAATGTCCCCATCATTATCTGCAAAACCACAATCAAATCAATTTTCAACATATATACATTCTTGCAAATGCCACAGCTAATCATATGGATGGAATAATAATTTAGGGGATGACTTAATAGTGAGGGTTTGAGACTTTGAAGAATGAGATTCCAAGGTCGATTCCCATAAGATTAAATCAATTTCTAAAATTAATAAGTGCTCACTTAAAATTAAAATATGGATGGAATTGCAATTTGGAAAAAAAAAAAACATATATAATCAAAAATCAAAAGCAGAAAAATGATGATGTGATTTGAAATTCATTTAATATTAAATACCAGAGTTGGGGTGGAGGCGATAAGATAGGCAGCGACGGCGCCGCCACATAAGCGGCCATCAGGATGGGCCAATTGGACGCTCATAAGGCAAAGCTTAGCACCACCCCATTGCTTGGTGTAGGTATGGGAACCGTTCAAACTAACAATGCTCAACTCACCCTACGTACACCACATCATTTTATAACTTATTATTATTATTATTTCATAGAAAGAGCAAAATAATTTCAGAACAGACGAAGAAGAGAGAGAGTTAATAAATGGTGCATGCCTCGTATCTTAGAATACCGGAGCGAGGAAGTGAGGCGTATAGTTCTGCCATGGACACACTACCACACCCCGAAATTATACATACTGAATCACGAGTCGCTTCAGAAAATGCCTTGATTCTTTCTACAATATTCTGCACCATAATTAATTAACATTAATCAATTAACAATTTCTTACGGTTTGAATTTTAATTAAGTAATGTTATTATGTTACCTCTCCTGTTTGAACTCTCATTAGATGAGGTGTGAAGTTGCTTCCATCACTCACTCCATCACCTATTCATTCACATGCAATGCAATCCAATTAATCAATCTCCCGCACTTTTGAACAAATATCTATTCAATCTTAATTCTCTATTTAATTAATTTGATTTTAGAGAAAAATCGGATTTTGGACTAAAAGATGCATGTGATTAGTATTGTTCATTAAAAATTGATCAAACGTATATAGTTAATTTGAATGTTTTGGCTTAGCTCATTTGAGATAAGAAGATATACATCTCTTTCTCTAACAAAATTTTGATATTCTCAAGTAAATTAATTTTCTTCAACAAAAAAATGCAGTAAAAGAGTAGTTCTAGCATAAATCAGTAATATCCAAGAAATAATCACTAATACCTCAAAAAGTACTCAATAATACTTCAAGAACTCAAATTGCAAAAAGATACATAGTCCTAATGTATTATTGTGTTTTGATAAAATTAAAATTGAGTATAAAATCTAAGTATATCTATTCATTTCACTGGAATTTGTGAAAGTAAAAATAGTTTGAATCTTTTAAGTTAATTGAAATTAAAATGAACCAAGAATCTACCTACATTTAAATTAAAAAAAAAAAGCAATCATCTTCAACCCCCAACTAAATAAATAAAAACAAACAATCACACACAAAATTAAATCCCAAACAACTAATATTTAATTAGCATCTAATTAAATTAAAATAAAGAATTGATAGAAAAATTACCCAAGGAGGCAGCCATAGCCTGCAGCCTTTGCAATTTTCCGGAGCCCTTTGGTCGGCCCCTTCCCCGCTTTTGCGACGGCGGCGATAATTCAATCATATCCATTAATTCTTTTCTCGGCCGTCCTCTTTGCCTCTTTCCCACCGCAATCGTACCTTCGCCTTGTTGCTCCTCACCCACCTCGGTCGTCACTTCCTGCTCATCAGCTACCACCACGGCTAGCGTCTCTTCACTAACGCCGCTGTCTGCTGGCTTATTTTCTCCGGCGTCACCCTCAGCCGCCTTATTTTCTCCGGCGCCACCATCTGCCGGCTTATTTTCTACGGCGCCGTCGACCACCTCCATCGGAACGATTTCCTCCATGTTGTTCTCCATTGAATTTTCTGAACAAGATCAAACATTAATTAATTTAAAATTAATCAAAAAGTAGAACAGAAAACCATGCATGATGAAAAATTAAATAAAAAACGCACCTAGTAATGTGTGTGGAGAGTGAAGATTTATATAAATAGAGAAAGAGAGTTTACTCAGATTTTAGCACAAATGATGATGTAGAGATATCACAAAACTCATGATTTATATACTTACGTGCTTGCTTTATGGGGAAAATTTTAATGCTATACCGAAATTCCGAAAATGCCTTTTATGGGGAAAATTTTAATTCTATGTCCAAATTCCTGAAATGCCTTTTATTTTTATGAATTTTTGGGGTCTCCAATATATTGAGTTTCAATTTGTTTCTGAATAAATATACTCCCTCCGTCCCGGTATTATTCGCATACAAAAAACGGCACATATTTTAAGAAAAAGTTACTTTTTGAATAAAGTAGTGACATATGGGTAAATATGTGTATATTATTGTGAGTGTGCACACAAATCAATGTTTCCTTTTTTAGAGTGTGCAAATAATTTTGGGACGGACGAAAAAGGAAAGTGTGCAAATAATAGTGGGACGGAGGGAGTATATATTATGTCTATATTCATATTATTATTAATTTCCTTTTTATTTAAAAAAAGATTATTGCCCTTCAAAATATAACTTTTTTTAAAAAAATCCTCATTTTCAAAATTTGTTTTTTTTTTAATTTCAAATATCGATAAAATAACGGCTATTATCCAAAAGTTAACTATCGAAATCCGTGAAAGTGAAAAATTAATGGCGTTATGAGAAATACCTAATAAATAAGGAAAATGGAAATGAGAGATTTCATGTTACACCATTGATCATTATAGATCAATTATGTCTTATGTGAATCAGGTTCGCATAAATTCTCATTTTCGATTTACTGCCTATTAACATATAAGGTAGTATTTTAAAAAATATAAAGTATCACATTTTATTAATAAAAAAAAATTAATTGCATCTCACTCACAACATTTCACAACTTACAATATAATCTAAACTTATATTGTCTCTTGAAAATCTTAACTGGCAATGAAATAGTCTCCCTCTATATATACATACATATATATAAATATATATATATATATATATATATATATATATTATGTGTACATTTGTATTTTCATTCATTTCCTTGTATTTAAAAATAGGTGTTAAACTTAAAAAATAGATATAATTTTCATGATTAGATATACATAAAAGAAATCCTAGTTTTCAAAAATAAATTATTATTTAGGATATCGAGGAATAACGGTAAGTATTACCCTTCAAAAATAGATATGTTTTTATGGTCAAATGTGAAACGTATTCATAATATAATTCACTGATACCATTACATGTGCTCGTTAATACCATAACATTTTATATTGTGATTTCAGTTTATAACTCTAATGACATCAATGAATGTATATAATAACATCAGTAAATACATGTAATGATACAAATTTCATCCGTTCTATAACTTTTTCAAAAAAAAATCCCATGTTTCAATTTTTTTATTTAGGATACCGAGAAATAACGGTAACTTGAAAAATAAATATGTTTTTCATGGTCAAATAACTTTTAATTAAAAAAAAATTCCCATATTTCAATCTTTTTTATTTAGGATACCGAGAACTAACGGTAACTTGAAAAATAAATATGTTTTTCATGGTCAAATAACTTTTTCAAAAAAAAATCCCATATTTCAATCTTTTTTATTTAGAATATCGAGAAATAACGGTAACTTCAAAAATAAATATGTTTTTCATGGTCAAATAACTTTTCCAAAAATAAAAAAATTTAGATTTCAAAATTTTCTTTTCTTGATTTAGAATTTCAAAAAAATAATAGTAATCTCCGCACATTAATTCTCGTAATCTGTGAAAATGAAAAATTAATAGTGTGATGACGTATACCTAACAAATCAGGAAAGTGAAAATGAGATATTTCATGTTACATCACTAGTCGTTATAGACGAAATATGTCTCATGTGAATCATGCCTACATAAATTATCATTTTCGACTTAATACCCTTTAACATACAAAGTAATTAATTGCAAATCTAATCTAAACTTTTGAATTTTGGCAAACAAAACTCCAACGTAACATTTGTTTGCAATTCGAACCAACAAATAAATTTTTTATTATCCAAAAATAATATTTCACTTACATGACAATGAATAATTAATAGCATTAATATGTTTAGATTGGTTCGGGTGACAATGCATAATTTATCATCATTTTCGAGCTGATTGAAATCTACGTTTTGGTTAAAATTGCAACAAAATGTTAAGTTGGAGTTTTATTTGCAAAGGTTCAAAAGTTTAGATTAAATTACAATTTGTGAAAAAGGTTGTAATTTTATTTGCAATTAACCCTAAAAAGTATACATTTAAAAGAAATACAGATAAACCCTCATCACATTTTTGCAAATTACAATATTATCTATTTTTTTTTATGGTCATTTAAAAGGTCTCAACTCTAAATATATAATGTCTATATTTATATTTTTATGCATTCCTTTGTATTTATAAATGACTATATCCTTCAAAAATAGATATATTATTTTTATGGCCACATGTATAACTTTTGCAAAAATAATTATTTTAGTTTTCAAAATAAAAAATTATTTAGAATATTGAAAACTAATGGTAATTTTTTAAAATTAAATTTTTTAAATCATGAAAATGAAAAATTAATGATGTGATGATGTATACTTAATAATAAAGAAAATGAAAATGAGAGATTTTATGAGAAATCATTGATCATCGTAGATGAAGTTTGTTTCATGTGAATCTGATCCATATAAATTCTCATTTTTTAGTTAATACTTGTAACATACGAAGTAATTTATTTTTTTATCATACAAAGTATCACATTTAAAAAATTAATTTATTGCAGATAAAATCATAATATTTTTGCCAAAAAAACGTAACTAATTATATAATAGACTCTGAATAAATTAATAATATATATATATATATATATATATATGTTCATTTATACTTACTTTCATTTCCTTATATTTAAAAATAATTACTGTCCTCCAAAATAGATATATTTTTCACGGTCAAATATATAAACTTTTTTTTAAATATTAGTTTTCAAATATTACCTTTTTAGAATTAGAAATTATGATAATCCCTAAAAAATTAATTCTTGTAATACATGAAAATGCAAAATTAGTGATGTGATTATCACTACAAAAAGAATGCGGATTAGTGACCGATTTAGAGATCGATTTTCGATCACAAAATAGGATTTGCGACCGATAAACGTCGGTCGCTAAAACACGGGTAGCTAATTTAGCGATTGCCTTTTTAGGTCGGTACTAATCAGCGACCGCCACCGGCGGTCTCTAATCCGTTCGGGTATGACCCGGTTGGATCATGGGATTTGCGACCGCCTCAGGTCGGTCGCATATATATATATATATATATATATATATATATATATATATATATATATATATAAATGAATTGGAAACATAAATATACAATTAAATACATAAAAATGAATAAATTAATAATTTATAGTAGTCTAAAATATTAAATTTACAAGATATAAAAATTAGTGAATATATATATATATATATATAAATTAGAAATAAAAAATAATTAATTTTATGAATTTTTTTAAAAAAGGACTCAATTTGGAGTTATATAAAATTAAATGCATAAAAACGAATAAATTAATAATTTATATTGGTGTAAAATATTAAATTTATAAAAAAAAAAGTTAGTAAAAAAAAAATATATATAAATGAATTTAAAACATAAAGATATTAATTTGATGAATTTAATAATTTATAGTTGTTTAAAATATTAAATTTACTAAATAAAAAAATTAGTGATATATATATATATATATATATATATATATATATATTAATTTGATGAATTAAAAAAACGGACTCAATTTGAAGTTATATACAATTAAATGCATAAAACGAATAAATTAATTATTTATATTATTTTAAAAGATTAGATTTAAAAAATAAAAATAAAAGTTAGTAAATATATATATATATATATATATATATATATATATATATAAATGAATTAGAAACAAAAAGGAATTACTTTGATGAATTTTAAAAAAAAAGTCAATTTGAGATTATATACAATTAAATGCATAAAAACGAATTAGTTAATAATTTATATTAGTGTAAAATATTAAATTTACAAAATAAAAATAAAGTTAGTAAATATATATATATATATATATATATATAAACAAATTAGAAACAAAAATGAATTAATTTGATGAATTAAAAAAAACAGAAATCAATTTGAGGTTATATACAATTAAATGCAAATAAACGAACAACAATATCATGTGTCCTAGTGGTTCACTCCTCCTCCGGGTTACCGGAGGTCGTGGGTTCGATTCCCTTTGGGCGCATATTTGTCCATTGATTACAACAAGCCTCACAAGGGCTTATATACTATATAGGGGTGGCAAAAGGGCTCGGCCCAGTTGCAACCGGGCCTCTATTTTAAAGGCCCAGTCTGGCCCTAGGCGGGCCACCGGAGCACCGGGCCAAAATGGCCCGTCTTTTAAAAAAATTAATTTTGTCAAATAAATTATTTATATTCAATAAAATAATTTCATTTTTAAACAAATCTTATAGTCCTATTTTTTTAGTCAAGATATGAATTATAATGACCATTAATATTAGTTTATGATATGATTTGACTATCCATTTTCAATAAATAACTTATATTAATCTCTAGAAAAAGATATTACAACAAGAAAATAGTAATATTAACTCAACAAACACTTTTAAACATCACATGAAATTCTTTTCATGATAATATATGTACACTCGACATATTAGACAAAACTACACTTGATATATAAAATAAAAAAAAAAAACCGGGTCAACCAAAAGTTCCGGCCCAAGCCCGGTCGGCCCGCCGGGCCTATCGGGCCGGGCCAAATAGGTCCGGTTCTTTTCGGGCCACTATTATTTAGGCCCAGCTTGTCCTTAAAGGCAGGCCAACCGGGCCGGCCCATCGGGCCGGGCTCATTTTGCCACCCCTAATACTATATGGTTCGCCTAATATAAGCTGATGAGTTAGTAGCTCAGTGGTTCGCGCCCCGCCCGGACCCCAATTGGCGTGAATTCGAACACACTGAGCTATTTTTTCGCAGGTTCGACGATTAACGACCGCCGCCATATCGGTCGCTAATCGTAAATTTTAAATTAAAAAATTATTTTTATTAAAAATAAGTATATATATATATATATATTTACTAACTTTTTATTTTATTTTATAAATTTAATATTATACACTAATATAAATTATTAATTTATTCATTTTTACGCATTTAATTGTATATAACATTAAATTGAGTCCCTTTTTTTAAATCATAAAATTAATTCTTTTTTGTTTCAAATTTATATATATATATATATATATATATATATTCACTAATTTTTTTTTATTATGTAAATTCAATATTTTAGACTACTATAAATTATTAATTTATTTGTTTTATGCATTTAAATTTATATAACTCCAAATTGAGTCTTGTTTTTTTTTTTAATTCATCAAATTAATTATTTTATGTTTCTAATTCATTTATATATATATATATATATATATATACTAACTTTTTCTTTATTTTGTAAATTTAATATTTTACACTAATATAAATTATTAATTCATAGTTTTTTTATGCATTTAATTGTATATAACTTCAAATTGAGTCCCCTTTTTTAAAAAAAAAATCATCAAATTAATTTGTTCAATATGTATCAATTTACGAAACAATTCATATTTTTGAATTTTTTTTTCTGGATTTTTTTTATTTTGGAATTTTTTGGTCATTTTGACCAATTTTAGGATTAGTGACCGCCAGAGGCGGTCGCTAATTTCAGTCGCTAATTTGCCGGTTACTAATGAATATCACCTGTTTTCAAAAACGGGTTAAATTTACCGATTTACGACCGCCACCTAGCGGTCACTAATTATAAAATTGAAATTAGAGACCGCCTTAGCGGTCGCTAATCGGGCGGTTAAAAATAATTGGTCCTTTTGACCGACCTTTGGGATTAGTGACCACCTAGGTGGTCACTAATTGCACAAGATTAACGATCGACTTTCCTTGGCGGTCGCTAATTAGTCGGTTTTGTGACCGATTTTATAGGCGGTCGCAAATTTTTTTTAGAGAATACCGGTCAATAGCTAATCGGTCGCTAGTATATGATTTTGAGACCGATTATTAGGCGGTCGTTAATCCGCCTTTTTTTGTAGTGTATGCATATTTCAATGAATCAGAAACGTGAAGGAGAGATTTCATGCTACATCGTTGATCGAATAAATACTCTTTAACATACACAGTGATATCTTTTATTCTAAAAACCATTTACAAATTACAATTTAATCTAAACTTTAATGGTCTCTTAAAAAAATCTTAACAGGCTATAAAATAGTCTTTGAATAATATACTATATTATATGTTCCTTAGTATAATTTCAGTCATTTCCTTATATTTAAAAATAATTATTACACTTAAAAAATAGATATATTTTTCAAGGTCAAATATGCAGTTTAAAAAATATATATAGTTTTCCAAAAGTTTCCATTTGATTTAGAATATCGAGAAATAATGGTAATTTTTTAAATGGATTCTCATAAATCTTAAAAATAAAAAATTAATAACGTGATTATATATCTATACATATATAATAACAAAAACTTATACTAAAAATAGAAAGAAAATTTTGAAACCAAGAGTCTATTGCTATTTTTGGCATGAATTCATATTAATTTATATAATAAATATCAATTAATATGTATATTAAAAAAGTGTGATATTTTTCTTAGAGACTTTTTATTTGGTTAAAAACTTTTGATATTCTTTTATTGTTCTAATTAATTAAAATGCATATTTCATTCACTTAATTTTTTATTCTAATTAATATATAAATATTTTATGTATTTGAAAATTTATCATCATGATAAATATATTTAGGGTTAATTAAAATTCACAATATTTTGAGTGTTTATCAATTACAACATGTCTTTTTAAATTTATAATTTAATATATGAACTAATTAATTGTAGCATTAATTCGATACATAGAGCTAATTTTTTATGTGACTAAAAATTATATAGCAGCCAAAAGTTAGTCCGGTGCAAGGCTGACGAAGATTTTATAATCTGAATTGAAGCATATATGAATAAAATTAATATTAAATTAAATATTTATGTTAAAATAATATGTGATTATAGGAATTAAAATGCATAATTTGTTTAGCTCAAAAGGTTAGAACTCCACTACCTATAATCGACAGGTTATATGTACAAGTCAAAACTCCAGACATATGCATTATTTAAAAAATGATCGAATAAGCATAATTTAACGGAGTTGTATAATATAAATTGATGTGATTTAAAATCTAAATCAATTTACTTATATTTATATATGTAGATTTTTTATGCCAATATATTATAACATATTAAGTGTGTGTGTGTGTGGGTCGGTGGGTGAGTGCATGTTTGTGTATATATCAAGAATAGTAACTAAATTATGTATAAAAAATTTTTGCTAAAAAATGCATAAATATTAAAAAAAATCTTCTACTAATATTTAAAATAATTTTACCATTCTAATTATAATATTACAAAATTTTAGTCAAATAGAAAATAAAAAATTAACAATTGGTATTTTTAAAATTTATTTGCGATAAATTTAGAAAACATATATAGTGCTCCAAAAATTAAATATGGACAATCATTTTGGAGACAGTGGTGTGTGAGATACATCTAAATTGAGTGTAGTTTTATCCCTTACCCATTTACTCACTAATCCTACATATTTTTTTTATTAATTAGTGAATTATGATTATCTACTCAAGACTGTTTCATAAGTGGGTATCTCATTATATATAAATTGCAAAGTTATAGCTTAGTAAATCTTTTAATTACAATTCGAGTAATAATTTGAATAACATTTAATAAGAGTTGGAGTTAATCGCTAAAAAATGTCGGACCTTTTTTTAGGAGGGGAGGTCAGTTTTCAGTCGTGGACAATTACACTTTTGTCCAGGGAATCGAGTGAGAAAATTTGAAAATCCTAATATGCGACAGTGATGCCAATAATAAAAAACAAAAAGTAACATAATTTGCGATGAATTATTTCAAAATTTATAAGCAAATATAATATCTTTTATATTAGGTCTACCTAACACGGTAAATTGTTTTCATATTTTTAGCGCAAAACATTTTATGCGGTTGATTTGAAGAATAAAAAAAAAGGTTTGACAAGTAGAGCATCACATCAAATAATAATGATTTATGGTATATCACAAAAAAAATTCGAAAATAGAAAATCAACAACACATTAAATGTAAAAAGAAAATGAATTAAAAATTATAGATAATAACTATTTCTTATTCATTTAACACACACAAAAAATAAGCATACATTTTTCCTCAATCGAGATAATTATAACAAAAAGAACGTCATATTTATTTAATACTTACAGACCGTGTGTATACACGGGTAATATACTAGTATATATATATAATAAATAAGGAAATTGAAAAGGAGAGATTTCATGTTATATCATTGATGGTGGTAGATGGAGTATAAATTCTCATTTTCAAGTTAGATACTCTTTCACATACAAAGTATTAATATCTTTCATCATAAAATGTAACACTTTAAAAAAAAAAAAATCTTATTATACTAATAGGGAGTTTTAGAATGATGAAGTGTCAACTTGTGGTTGATTCCGTCTATGTGTCAAATGCTCAGTAATTTCAATCTTATGTGACATCACTTTATCCTATGTGTCATCTATGTAGTCTTTCATAAGAAGTCTAATGAAAAAAATTACATTTAATTGGGTTTGAACCCCTGACCTCATGAGTAATATTCATTATATTTACCAATTAAACTAAACTACAAACCTTTGTCAAACCTAAATATTTATTGTACATATAACTTCAGTTTATATCTTCTTCTTTTTTCACAGAATTTCAATATTGTTCCTCGATTATATGTTCACACATAAATCTCCAATTGCTATTCAATTATTTATTTTCAATTTTTTTTCCTTCATGTAAATTTTACTTTCTTTATTCTTCTATTTTGACGATATTATGTTTATTTTCTATGTCTTGCAAATTGAAGCGTGAAGACTTTCAATGAGATTTTTAATCTTCTTAAGGTTATTTTTGGTGTTTTTTTAATTTCATTTCGATTGATAATCTTATCTTTTATTTCTCTCCCTCCGGAATCCTTTCATCTTTCTTATGGAATAGTGATTATTGCATTTTGAAGGTGAATATTTAATAGGGGGTGAAGAATTAGACAAACTTTGGTTAATAATGGTTTTTTTAAGGAAAGCATGTTCAATATTTTTTTCTCTATCTTTTCTTCATAGTTAGTTTTTTTCTTTCAAAAATTATTTTATTTGAGCAAAATTATTTATTGCAAATTTTCAAATATGATGATTCAATCTCTATATATTATGGATTAATAATTAAATTTTATAAAATTATATGTTCAACTTCAAATGAAGTATGTATAATATATGCATGCTATATTTTCTTTCTATTGTATGTGTGTGTATTTAAATAGATTGTAACATATAACGTTAGAAAAAATTGCACTTTAAGTCCAAAGGAATGTCCCAAAAACACTTTTGGTTCCATGTTTCAAAAGTAGTCATTTTGTTTACAAAATTGGTCCAAATAGTTAAAAACTTGACATTTTTTATCCGAAAATTTTGTCCCAAAATTGCAAAATTGGTCATTTTATATGACGGTTGAGACCAATTTTGCATAAAAAAGGACTACTTTTGAACACTGTGACCAAAAATATTTTGGGAGCATTCTTATAAGACTAAAAGTGCAATTTTTCCTATAACGTTATAATATTGCCTAATATTATGATTTGTCAATAAAATATATTTTTTAAATTAATTTTGCGAACAACCCGCGTAAAACGCGGGGTATTTGTCTAGTTAATTGCTAATAAACACTACAAGAAAAATAAGTTTTAGTGACAGTAATCCTGTCATTGTTGCTTCTTTAGTTAAAAGTTTTTAATGACAAGAAACAACCTTTAATTAAGGGATCCTGTCATTAAAAGTTGTTTCCTGTCATTAAAGACTTTTAACTAGAGAAATAATAGTGACAGGCGATGACAGGATTATTTTCACTAAAAGCCAATTGTTTTGTAGTGAAAATTACATTTTTTGTAAATTACAATCTAATGTAAATTTTTATGGTCTCTTAAAATTATCTTAATCTAATATAAATTTTCCAATCTAGGTAAACAATATCACAATTTAAAAAATAATAGAAATAACAAGAAGATTTGCTCTGTCCACAAATGACGATTAATTATTTGTTTGTCATCTGAACAAATTTAAATATGATAATAGGATTAATTATTTGTTGTTATGTGGGTGACACATCATTTTTTGGATGAAGTGAATGTGCATTTTGGTTCAAATTGCAAACTATAAAAATTTAAAAGTTTAGTTTAGATTGTAATTTGAATAAAAGGTTGTGATTATATCTATAATTAAGCCTTGAAACTGTTTAATTTTAGATAAAATATTATGTAAATGATATTTACGGTGAAATTTGTTTAAAGGGTATTAGTAAATTACACTAAAGGTATCAGTAAATTGCACTAAAGGTATCCGTTTTGAAGGGTATTAGTTGTTTTTAACTAAAAGTATTAGTTGAAGTGGTGTTAGTTAATTTCACTAAATGTATTAGTTGTTTCAACATAAGATATTAGTAAATTATTTTTTACAATAATAATTGTTGTGGGTGTTATTCATATAATACTTTGTCTTAATTTTGTGGGATATTCTTCTAAAATCATTAAATATGCTAAAAGTTATTATTGAGTTAATCATAAAAATTTGACCTAATTGCACTAAACCCAACAAATTATTGGCGATTTTGCACATAAACCCCCAAACTATATTTTTTTGGCACTAATACATATAAGTGTTGAAGTGTCGTGGATGAGTGTTGAAGTGTGTGTAGGAGGGTCAGGATAGTTGGTTCCGTAACTTTTTAAAGAGAAGAGTCGGGGGGAAGGGACTCAAACTTTTGGAGGGATAGTTGGGCGGGTGAGGAGCCTCTAAAAATAGTTTTGCTAGGTTGTTTAGGTGGAGTAGTTGTAAGGAGGTGAGTGTATGGGAAATGGGGGAATGGTTGGAGGGGTCCTTGGTGTGGAAGTGGCAATGGGGAAGGGAATTGACGAATAGGGATATGGAAATTCTTAATGATCTATATGTGGTGATTAAAAGGTTCCTGCCAAGACGACGCGAGCCAGATATTTGGTGTTGGACTAAGCAATCAATAGTCATCAATGTCAAGGAAGTATACAAATGGTTGATGGCGAAGAAGAACGATGTTGTTCGGGAGAGAAAAAAAGTTTAAATTGATGTGGAGAACTTGGGCACCACCTAAAGTACATGTTCATGTGTGAAAGGTTCTAAAAGGAAGGATTACCAATATTTCGTATTTTATAGAATCATGGCATTGTACTCTCGACAGCCAACAATATTTGTGTTTTATGTAACATTGAATCCAAGTCTGTGAGACATGTACTATTTGAATGCTATGTTTCCCATGACATTTGGATGAATTGCATGAAGTGGGTGGGAGTATCAACTGTTCTTTCTTCGTGTCCGGCTGCATCTCTATTTCAATTTTGGGGCTTTGGAAAGAGTAAAATGGAGAAACGCTTGATAATTAGCATTTGGGAATGTGGAACGCAACCATTGATAGGCGAACAGTTGAGCAAAGATTAATATAAAAAATGAATGATTTAAGGCAGTAGCTTAGGAGGCGAGCAACTGGGTAATCAATGCACATCTGTCAATAGACGAGCAGTTGGTCAAAGTGTCAACCACTCAGACGAGCAACTGGTCAAAGGTAAAAAATAAATGAGCGAGCAACTAAGAAGGAGAAGGTTCGAACACCCACCAAATAGGCATACAGGCAAGCAGTTGAGCATCTCGAAGAACAACTATAAATCCCACTAACTAGGTATTGTATTAGGAGCGAACAAGTGTCCTAACACTTGTCATTTGTATAAAATACAATAGTTTAGGGATAAACAAGTGTCTTAACACTTATCACCTTGTAACTTAGGATAGCTAAGGAGATGACACCTCCTACTTGCTTAAGTGCCTATAAATACTCCCTCGTATGAGAAAAATAAGAGGTTTTCAATATTAAAAAATACACCCAATTTATTTCTTGATCATTACTTGTTCAAATTCATCACTTTGATCTTGTTTGATGATCTTCTTAAGCATAAAAATAGCCACTAATCATCCAAACCTTCGATTGTTGAAGAGGGGGTCCAAACCTTCGAGTGTTGAAGAATTCACTCAAAATTAGCACACTTTCACCGAAATCTAGAAAATTTGGCCGGAATCCAGAAAGGCGTCGCCGGAAACTGGAAAATATTGGATTATTGTGACATTTGTGATACCTACACACTATTCTAAGGGTATTTGAATGCATGCATGTGTGAATTAGGGTTTGTAAACAACCATATTTGCATATGCAAGACTAGTTACTCTTAGATTAAGTAGTATCATGGGAAAAATCATATGAATTCATCATCCTTAACACACATCTAAGAAATCAGAATAGCGGGATCACAAGAAGCAAGATCATCAAACACATCTAGTTGTAACCCTCAGACTAGGGTTTCATCTACAAATGGACACACGAGAACCGTGCGGGCAACTTCTCGGAGGAATGTCCAAGTTACCATCGATACCCTCCCTCTAGAATTAGAGGCTCTCGCCCAAAATCTTAATGAACTTGCGAAGACGATAGTCGTGCTTCAATCTTTGCAAAAATGGTAAGAGCTCAGCTGACCATGAAGAGCCCCGGAAGAACACAATCGAGCAGGCGAGTAGCGGAGCAAGAGAAGGGAGGACATGCAGCAAGATGAGGCGGATGGTGCTCAAGCTCGTAAAAACAAAGGGAAAGCTCCTGTGAGTGAGCGACTTGGAAGCTGAGGAGAGTCAACTCCAAGCCGGGTCGAGGAGTCGAGAAAGAGTACCTCATGCACCATTGCCTTGGAAAGGTTAGGCACAAGAAACAAGGATAGAAGAGAACCATCTATGGTATCTAAGGAGCGAGCGCACACAACTGCTCGCCCCTCAGTATATGACCGAATTCGGAGGCCAGCCTTTGACCGTCAGGGACCAAATGGAGCTAGCAATATTGCTAGGAAGGCAACCCAAAAGAAATGTCCCGTTGATGAGGTACTGCGTCATGGTAGAGTTGAACAACTCAAACTCGATGAACAACCTTCCAAAGGGAGGACTTCTCCAGACGAGTTGCAAGCTATGAAAAAGGCAATCGAAGAGTTGCAAAAATAGCTGGAGTCGTAGAAGGGAGTCGGATCAACTGTTCTCTCATCTTCACCGTTAGCTTCAATAATCCTTAATGCACCAGTTCAAAAGTTCCCGACCATCAGCTTGTACGAAGGGACCTCAGACCCCAAAGTACAAAGTACTCGGATTTCATGAGGGGGCCATAGACGCTATGCAGTGCCACAATTTCCCACTCACCCTCAGGGACGGACCTCACAGATGGTTTTTGGTGTTAGATCTCAAATCCATCAGCTCCTTTACACAATTGAGCAAGGAGTTTCTGTCTCATTTCTCAAATATCGGGTCCTACCTAACACAAAGGCACCGGCTGGAGATGACGAGTCAGACAGAAAGTTCCTGGAGAGGTTCGATAATGTTCTACCGGAGGGTGAAGTGGTGAGCAAGGATACGAAGATAGTAGCAGTGATGGCCGGGTTGAAGAAAGGAACCGATCTTTGGAAGGAGATGTACTTGACATGCCCAAAGACATATGTGGAGTTCAGACACAGGGCAGGAATTCATGTATCCATGCAAGAGGCCCTCCAAAAGGAGTTGGGAGACCAGGCAGATCCAAAAAAGTCTAGGAAGAAGGCTAGTGGAAGTGACTACAAAACTCCGAAGAACCTGAAGGCATTTAACGAAGGAGCGAAACTAAAAGAAAGAATGAATCAAGTGCTTGCAATGTCAGTGTATGCCATGTATAACAGTGTCAAGGATAAGGACATGTTGACTGCACCAAGGAAAATCAGACAGGAAAGTGGAAAATTGAATCCCAATAAATATTGTGCATATCATCAAAACATCGGGCATTTCACGAGTGAATATCGGGATTTATTAAAGCAACTGTGGGGATTCTATGAGAAAGGAAGACTTTCAGAATTTGTGAAGAGGGCACCAGGAAGGAGGCCACGAGTAGCTGCGCTATCCAATTCAGACGATGAAAAGAGCGACAAATACGCGAGCAAGGCGAACAAGCAAGGAAGAAAAATCCCAACACCCCATACGGAACCTGTTCGTGAGATTTTAATGTTATAATCAACCGGGCCAGTCAGTGGCTGCTCAGACAGAAGGTCATCCCAATGAAAAAGAAAAGGGAAATTTGAACTGAGAGCAGTTGCGCAAGTAAAAGAAGTAGGGGTTACCCCATCAACCAAGAAGGCAGTAGATTTAACTTTCTCTGAGAAAGACTTGGGTGGAATCCTATCTCCTCACAATGACTCGTTGGTCATCTGTGCAAACATCATGGGTACAAAGGTGCACCGCTTGCTCGTCGACACAGGTGCTTACACCAATATAATGTTCAAGAAGACGTTGGACCAGTTGGGCGACTATGTAAGCTATATTGAAGACTGCAACCATATAATCCTAGGATTTGGAGACCTTGTAACAATTCGATTAGGAATTATTAGATTGTCAGTGGAGCTTGTATCAACCGAGGACCCGGAAAGGAGACTCGCTAGAATGGTTGAATTTCTAGTTGTAGATCAACACCTACAATGGATTCCTCGGTCATCCTTTTCTAAATGAATTCAAAGCAGTTATTTTAACGTACTATTACTATGTAAAGTTCCCCACTTCCAAAGGTATAGGTACCATTAAGGATGATCAGAAGAAAGCCCGTGAATGTATTCTTCAGCTGCAGTCTAAAGAACAAAGAGTCTCCATGATGACCGAACAGTCGAGCAGCTGTGCCGAAGATGACCCCTCCATCCTTGACGAAATTATGGAGTCCATTGATACATAAATGATGGAAGTGGATGAACAGATACCCAGAGATGAGCAGGTTCGTGGGGACAAGCAATCGAGTAAAGAAAGAAACAAAGAGGTCCCACTGGCTAGCAACGAAGTAGAAAACATAATCCCAGCCAACAACGAGGTGGAAGATCTCGAACCACAACTAGGTGTTGAACCAATGGAGATAGAAGATGAGCTAAACATAGAAGAGCCTATAATAGATCCTCGCTGGCAAGGACAAAAAAGAAGAGCAACCCTGGTTGAAGAATTAGAGGCAATAAAAGTCGACCCGAACCGAGAAGACTTAGAACTCTTCATCAGATCTGAGCTCCCAGAGCCATACAGGTCTAAGATGGAGGAGTTTCTTAAAGTTAATCTCGATGTATTCACATGGTCTCATGCGGATATGGTGGGCATTAGTCTTGAACATGCCTTTCATAAACCCAATATTGATCTAATGAAAAAACCAGTCCAGCAGAAAAGAAGAAAGTACAGGCCCGATAAGTACGAAGCGCTTAATGTTGAGGTCAAAAAACTATTGGACAACGATCTCATCCGGCAAGCCTTATGCCCAAAATGGGTGGCCAATCTAGTGCTGGTACAAAAACTGAACGGGACATGGAGGTTATGTATCGATTTCACAGATCTGAATGTCGTTTGCCCAAAAGACAACTTCTTGTTATCACACATCGGCTAACTGGTGGACAACATAGCTAGACATGAGCTTTTGACATTTATGGATGCATTTGTCGGATACCACTGATTAGGCGTGAAATTGTTGTGTTTTATAGCCCGATTTGCCCATATTTTGAGTGTATTTGATGAGTATTTAGAGTCATTTGAGTATCAATTCCATAAACTAATAAATTTGCCTCTTTGATGCTCATATTAGGAAAGAGGGTGAGAAATGAAGTTCGTAGGACTTTGAATCGACTCAAACAGACTCCCGGATGAGAAGATATAGAGGTCGAGTGTGTGTGGTGTTCTATGAGAAGAGGCGCACGACCAATGCAAGGTCGAGCGCTAGGCGCTCGACCAGGGAGAACTCGAGCGCACCAAGGGTTATGTAGGAGAGAAGCGCACGACCGTGCCGAGGTCGAGCGTTGGGTGCTCGAGCGGTAGATGTTTGCTGGAGAAAGAGAGCGCTCGACTGTGATGTGGTCGAGCATTTATGGGAATTTCAGGCCCAATTAAATCCCAAAGCTTATAAATACCCATTCCAAGCATATTTTGAGGGACTTTTGACCACCACTTGATACCATTAGATAGATTTGAAAGGAGAGAGCTTGGAGAAGGAGTTTAGCAACGTTTTTTATTTTGTAATCGAGGTTTTAATTTACAAAGTCATAGTTTAGCTATTTATTTTGAACCTTTTAGTTTAATTCTTTCTTTCTTGAATCTTTTAGACTTATAAACCCTAGCTTTTTCAGATTTATATTGAGATTTTGAGTTACTCTTTTGTTTATGCTTTTCAATTCCTTTGATAATTCAATTATGCATATGTTCATTGTTCTTATTATTGATTTCGTTCTTCATACAACCATGTTAGGCTAGAACCCTTGCATGCTTAGGATAGGATGAACTCGTAGAAGTAGGACGTTGGTACATAATTAGGGTAATTCGTGATGTTTAGTTGTGATTCTCTTAATTAATTGAATTCTTAAAATAAACCCTAGAATTATCTTGGAATTGAGTACAAAAATTATTAGAGAGAAGACGACCGCATCACTCTTTAATAACGAATAGGCTTAAGGAAAGGGTTTTTGAAGGAGCTTATCATCTACCGGTTTATCTAGGGAGGACGACCGCATCACCTTAGTTAAATTAGGGTCTCAATAATTAAGCACAATCCGTATAATTCGATTATTGAATTTGTGAAGTAGGTTGATAGAACTTAGTATTAGGATTAATTCTTGAGCTTTTATTCTTTCAATCTTGTGCTAGATTAGGGAAGTTGATTGCTTATTTTTAATACACTTAGGATTATTACTTGCACATCACGATTATTTTAGTTATTGTACCAACTCCGTTAGTATACGTAGGAATTTCTATCCCGAGCATCATTATCCCTTATTTGCATTTAACCAAGTTATTTATTCAGTTTAAATTGATTATTAGCATAGAAGTAGAATATAAAGTAGTATAATATAATTCTTAAACCTAGAACATACATTTATATTAGCTACGAGATGTACATCTCCAGGGATTTACTCGTGTACAACCCTCCCCTTGGATTCGATACTACTTGGTCCCTATACTCACCCATACTACAGTAATCCCATACTCTTGTGGGGTAACTACTAGTATAGCTAGTATTTTGTGTTCAAGTTAACCACCAAATTGCAATGCACCCGGATGATCAAGAGAACACATCATTCTACACCAACAAGAATCTAGTGTGCTGGAAGATGATGTCGTTTGAATTGATCAACGTTGGAGCCACATATCAAATACTTGTCAATAAGATATTTGACGAACACATTGGCAAGACAATGGAAGTATATATGGATGATTTCGTTGTCAAGAGTACTAGAAAGGAGGACCACCTGTAACATCTAGCTCAAACATTCGAGATACTCCGGGCCTTTACAACATGAAGCTGAACCCAAAGAAGAGCAGTTTTTAGAGTTCACTCAGGAAAGTTACTCGGACACTTAGTCAGCCAGCAAGGAATCGAGGCAAATCCAGTAAATGTGAAAGCAATCATGGAAATGCAGCCGCTCAAATTAGTCAAGGAAGTCCAAAGGCTAACCGGATGTCTAATAGCTTTGAATAGGTTTATTCAAGATATGGGGACAAGTGCAAACCATTTTTCGAAGCTATCAGGAAAGGAAAGTTCCAGTGGATTGATGCCTGTTAACGTGCATTTGAGCAGTTAAAGGAATATCTCAGTGACACAAAGATACTAGCCAAGCCAACTCCGGGAGAAAAGTTGTACCTATACTTAGCAGCCTCAGAAGTGGTGATCAACTCAGTACTCATCCGAGCAGAAGAGAAGTTCCATTTGCCCATCTACTATGTAAGTCAAGCCCTGCACGAAGCAGAAATTAAGTACTCACCAACGCAGAAGCTAGCATATGTATTGGTGATGAGCGTAAGGAAGTTGCGCCCTTACTTCTGCGATCACTAGGTGGAGGTATTAACAACATTTCCACTCAGACAAATTTTGCTTAGACCTGACATAGTTGGTCGTCTTCTAAAGTGTTCCCTAGAGATCAGCCAGTTTAGGATTTTGTATGCTCCTCGAACAACTATCAAAGGGCAACTGTTAGTCGACTTTATAGTTGAGTTAACCTCCCCCAAGATCCAACGAGAAGACATAACCATCCCTGGCACCTATACGTTGATGGTTAATCAACTAACACAGTATCGGGGGCCAGAATAGTACTAATAAGCCCAAACAAGAAGGTGTTCACCTTGGTATTTCGTTTTGAGTTCATGACAACAAACAACAAAGCTGGGTATGAAGCATTGATTGTCGGCCTCCGATTAGCATTAGTTGTTGGAGTACGAAGGTTGCAAATTTTTGGGGGCTCACAACTGATTGTCAACCAAGTCTGGGGCGAATATGAAGCAAAAGAAATATGGCCCTATACCATAAAATTATTGCTCACATAGCCTCAATGTTTGAAAAAATATACATCGAACAAGTGCCGAGAGACAGCAATGCACAAGTAGACACACTTGCTCGCCTAGCGACCAGCACAGGGCCAGCAGAATTATCAGATGTCACATTGACAAGAATACTTAGTCCATCAACCATCGATTATAAGATCAATCAAGTTAACAAAGAAATGAAATAAGATGACTGGCGGGTGCCTATAATCAAGTAACTTCAAGATGGCGAGCAACCAGAAGACCCCTTGGAGGCTAGCAAGGTGACCAAGCAAGCAACAAGGTATACCATGATGGACAGATAGTTATACAAAAGGGGATTCCCACTCTTACTCCTGAAGTGCTTAACTAGGGGGCAAGGACAAGTAGTTTTGAAAGAAATCTATATAGGAGTATGTGAAAATCACGCCGGGGGGCAAGCATTGGCATACAAGACTGTGAGACAAGGATATTACTGGCCAACACTTCTGCAAGATGCAATTAGATTTGCTCGAACTTGTCATAGGTGCCAGTTGTTCACTCCTAACATTCACAAGCCATTGTTGATAGGCGAACAACTATTGGCTTTGGGCGAACAGGTTTTGAGACATAAACAAGGATTATGGCATTAACCAAATAGTCACTGATGATGAATAAAGATGACATAAGGAGGGGTGCACAAATCAATCAATAAAGTGTATAAAATTTACACAAACAACCAGGCGAGCAGTTATCGTGTGAACAACTCTTGCATTGGATGAAGATCCAGACTACATAAATCATAATGGACTGATCGGCGAACAACTCATCACCCATCGCACTCAAGAGGCGAGATACTTTGAATATGAAGCATATACTGGTGATCCACATTTCAGACACAAGCGAACAACTATGAAGGTGAGATAAGACCTAATTGAAGACTTTGTAACTAAGATTAAGCTTAGATAAGGTCAAATTAGGTCAAAGGGACACATGTCAAGCATGCAAGCTTGGAAGTCCAAAAGTCTTATCCACCACCTACTTGGTGGTTTGTATAAATAAGCTGATCTCCATTAATGAAAATTAAGTTCAAATACACAAATTACTCCTAACACGCACTCATAAACCACAAAATGCACACATACGAGATAAATACGTTATTAATACACGTGTTTTTTATTTTCTTTCCCAATCTATCATAATTACTATAAATGGTAGTAATCAATCACACGAAATTGTTTGGTGATCTCAATTTCAATTAAAAATAGCCACTAATCGACGAGATTAGAATCGATCATCAACAGCTACCACATGAGCTAATATCAATGAACAATCCTTGGCCATTTGCAAAATGGAGAATAGATGTCATAGGGTCATTTCCACTGGGAAAAGGAAGTGTTTAGTTCGCAGTAGTAGCAGTCGATTATTACACAAAATGGGCGAAAGCGGAAGCACTTGTAACAACCACACAAGAAAAGATGATAAGCTTCATATGGAAAAATATCGTTTGCCATTTTGGAGTACCTCAGGCAATTGTGACAGACGGAAAATAATTTGAGGGAAAAAAGATAAGAGATTTTTGTGACAAGTGGGGAATAAAGAAACATTTCTCGACTCCATATCATCCCCAATCGAATAGTCAAGTGGAGGCAGTAAACAAGATAATCAAACACATATTGAAAATCCGCTTGACAGATAAACACAGAAAATGGTCCAAAGAGCTACCCGAAGTGTTATGGGCATATAGAATTTCATACAAATCAAGCACAGGAGAAACACCATTCACTATGGCCTGCGGGACCGAAGCAGTAATACCAGTTGAGATAAAAGTACAAACATAGTGAACAATTATGTTCGACGAAGAGACGAACAACTCAGCATTGGCAACAGAGTTTGTTGGGATATATTAGTTTTGATGATCTTCCAAAACCACGTGTAATAGGTTTGAAGCAGTCAGGATCGTATCTTTTAGTTTCAGGTTAGGCTAGCTTGTTTTTTCAGTTGAACAGGTTGTCAGTGGAGAAGAACTCAGCTGAGAGGGAACTCACTGACACAGCCTGAAGAAGTCAAGATGACATCACAAGAAAGACAGACTGAAGCCATGCCAAAGACCTGATCCTGAAGAGAAGCCTGAAGGAAGTCCCACTGAGTATAAACCTGACTATTCTAAGCTAAGTCAGTGGACTACTCAGTGAAGAGCATGATCAGAAGGATCAGTGTTGTACCTAGTAGACCCTGAAGCAGTCAGGTTACTGAGGTCAGGGAAGATTGTCATTCAGCCTTATGACAGTCTTCATGGAAAGATCTTCAAGTGTCTACTGAAGGACAACTACACTGAAGACATTCATGTCTACTGAAGATCATCAGAGTCAGTGGAGGATAAGTCATCTAAAGTCAGTATGCCCTGATCAAGCCCACTGAACCAAAGAGTCGTTGGACTCAGTCCACATGGACCAATCAAGTCAAGATAGCTCATCCGACACTGACAAGGCCGCATTCCAAGAAAAGTAGGTGTCCCTATCAATGGTCTGGATTCAAATGTGACTAGCTCCAACTGTAACATTTGAATGCACACTATAAATACAAGCTCATAGCTGTGGTTCAAAGGTGTGTAAGAGGAGAAAATTAAACACCTACGAGCTGTGAGGGTGTGAGAGTTTTGTGTAGTCAGAGAGAGTCATAAGGTAGAACATCTCACATCTAGGGGACTGACCTTAGGGTCTTTGTTGGTCCCGGTACAAGACTGATGAATACGTGTATGGGGGGAATACACGTATACCAATTTTTCAACTTAAAACCTAGCCGAGTCCCCTTTACTCAGAGTGATAAAGAACTCAAAGCTGATAATCTCCCCACTGACTACACTTAGTCCGGGTCAGTTGGCTGACTATCAATTCGAGTTCAGTGCGGAAATGCGTGAGCCCTGAAAGTTTAAAGTCTTGTTTAGTTTGCTTTCTGAAAAGCTTGATTACTTAATTCTGAATAGTGATTAATAGGGCAATGCTCTTTTTGAGGATCAGGCTGATTGATTCGATCCTGATTAAAACAAATGCTATGAATGAACAAGTAATATAACAAGTAAGCACAATATCAAAGTAGTAAGAACACAGGGAGTTTAACGTGGTTCAGAGACTCAAGCTCCTACGTCCACGGCCTGATTTAACAGGAAATCCACTCAAGGGATTCTTGTTTTTAACGTGCCAAGGTGCACCAAGATCAGCTACCTCACTGACCTATACAAACTCCTTACTAACTCACTAACAACTTACTACCAACAAACCTAACTTAGGGTTTTGGTTTCAGTTTGGATTCCAACTAAGTTGAGACTATCCTTACAAGGCAAAGCTATGCTAAGGATTGGATAATCTCTCTAAGCTTAAGATAATGCTAGTTCGCTCTTGGAATACAGAATAACTCTCAGTAGCTAAGAAACACTTGGGAAATTTAGATGGTTTCGAGTGCTTCTTCTAAAGACTGAATGCTTTGAGTGCTTGAGAGCTTGAGTAATTTCTGGCTTGGAAATTTCCCGTAACCTTGAATGGGTTCAAGGCCTTCTGTATTTATAGGTGATTTGAAAAACTATCCGTTGGAGAGATAGCCTTTCTTGTCAACCATGTAGAGTGGCTCAAACGGACATATCTTCATGCAGCAGCCGTCCTTGCATGGAATTAGGTAGTTGCATTAAATGCACATTAAATGCTTGCCCGTTGAATATGCAGTCTGAAGTCAGTCTTCTGTCAGGTTCCATACGTGCGTGTCCTTCCCGGATTGGTCCACATCATCAGGTTGGTGAGAATGTCAGGACTTATTCCCAGGCTTCAGGCTTGTCTTATTAAGTTCTTTTTGTCTCAAGCACAACGGTCTTATCCTGGCGCTGACATTCCTTTTGCATTGCTTAGCTCTACTCCAAGTCTTCCCATAAACTCAGTATCATCCTGTTCCCTTCAGGACTGAGTTAGTAATGACCTCAGGGTCATACTCTTCATCGCTGATGCTCACTCAGCCAGCTTAGAAGACTGCCATGAGTTCATGATGGTATTCTTCATCTTCAGGCTCTTGTCTTGATTATCATCAGTAAGTGCTCCTCTTACTGAGTACCTGTGATGTGAAACGACAAAGTACAAATCCTAACCAAGACTAGCCTGACAAGGATAAATAAAAGCAAATCATCTTTTCAGGGGCTTTGGGATCTTAATCAAAACTGACAATGTCCCAACAATTTCCCCATTTTTTATGATGCCAAAACACTGAAAAGATCCTCAAAACACTTAGAGGAAATATAAAGTCCTATCTATAAGATAAGTCAGTGTTAGAGCAATTCTTGATAAAGTACAGAATTTAAATAGCAGCAAAAAAGACAAAGGGTTTTTTTTTGTGGGCAAAGTAATAGATTTCATTGAATAATTTAGAAGTGGTTACAATGAATCCTATCTATTACAAAGAGGCAGTGAACACCTAGACTAATCTCATTTCAGGTTTAAGTCCATAACCTGCATAGACTCTTGCCTTCAGCTCGTCAACTCTTCCAGGTTGGTTCACGTACCCTTCAGCCTTGGCGATCTGTAAAACTTCCATCATAATGGTCTTAGTGTTGTGCTTCTTAGTTCCAGGAACTAAGGGAGGAGCTCGAATCATGAACTCAGGAGCCTTCACTTGGACTTGAGCTGCTTCAGCCTCCTCCAAGATCTTTTGGATCAACTCAGGGTGATTGTCCATCATGTAGTCAGTGAAGTGGGCATTGATATTGTCAGAGTCACCCCACTTCTTCACCACGTACCATAATTTCACAAACTCATCCCTTGGATCAGTCCAGAACTCCTTCAGTGCCTTCGAGATGAACTCATCGACATAAGCTTCCCTTAATCCTGATTCCAGTCTTCTGACTTGAAGAATTGTTGACTTCCTTGTTGTAGACCTCTTTCTGTACTTCCTGGGCTCAGGCTTCACCTTCTTTCTCCTTAGCAGACTGATCATTGCATCATCGAGTTCCCTTTGTTGCAAACCAGTCAGATCAGTCAGCTTTTCTACTTTCTTTTCCAAGATACGCATTTTCTCTTTCTGTGCGATCTCAGCCCTGCGCTCAGCCTCAGTCTTTTCAGAAGGTGTCCCCCACACCTCAGCGCATAACTCCACCACCGTCTCCACAGAGTAAGTGATGGGATTCTTCCTTGTGTTCATAGGGGGAGACTTCTGAACTGGCTCAGGTTGCTTGGAAACTTGGAGCGCCTTCGAAGGTTCATCAGCCATTGCCTTTTTTACTGCCTCAGCCTTCAGCTTTGCAGCAATCTCCTCATCTTCCTTCTCTGCTGCCGTCAACCTTGCTGACTTCCTCACCCCTAGCACGTTCCCTTCAGGATTGGCTTCAGGATCAGCTAGAATGGTTTCGCCTTGGTTGACTGTCTCCGATGCCTCAGGGCGGAATCTTTTCTTCTTCTTTTCCCCCTTTTTGGCATCATCATCGGCCTGGGATGGGAGTCCTACAGCTCCACTATTGATTACGAAGAAGGCTAGGGATTGAAATTTAAAAATGCCCTCCTTTAACATTTCAACTCCCGTGGCAATCCCAGTGCCTGCATACGAGACTGAGCTGATAGCAGCTTTCAACTTTTTCTCAAAGACCTCCATGTTATGTTGGAGACTTTGCTCAACCTTGGTGATCCTTTCCTCCACCTTCAAGGACTCACCGTTGACTCTGCTAGCCTCAGCCAGTACTTTTGCGGACTCCTCTGTGGCCTTAGCCAAAATATCAGCAACAGACTGAAGAGGTCTGATCAATCTTCCCTGACACCAGCTCCAGCTTGGACGCTGAGTCATTCATGGCCTGAGTGAAGAGCGCTCCAGCCTGAGCAGCAAGCCTCTCCACTGCCTGATTTAGCTTATCTTCCCTGATTGCATCTCTCTCCTCAAGTTGCTTGAGAGTTTGCCTTAGCATTTTCTTCGTACGCTTCCTCTCACTCCTCACTGACTTGGCCGTGTCAGTCATCGTACGCTTCAACAAAATCAGCTCTTTATTTGTAAGAGTGTTGTATGCTGATTTTGTCCACCCGATGTGCTTGGCCAGGGCCTTGGCTTCCTCCTCCTTTTCAGCGCATAGCCTCATTACTTCCTCCTGAAGTTTAGCTAGATTTTCATAGGTTTTCTCCTCCTTGACTTTCACGATGGAAGTGAATTCAGTACAGCCGACCCCAGTGATAAGCACATCATTATCTTCATCAGCGGCCTCGTCAGTGGCTGGTTGCTTTCCCTTGGCAGCCCCTGCAGCGTCAGTCCCCTCTTCAGGGTGCACTGAAGGCAGTTGTTGAGTGGTCTTGGTTGCCTGCTCAGGCTCAACCATGCCATCTCGAACCTTAGGAACTTGTCCTTCGGAACTAGGAGTCTCCGTTGATGCCTCAACATCTTTCTCCCTTGTCTCAGGGTAGGGAATCCCGTTATTGACAGATGTCTCATCGGCGGCTGAGATGTTCACAACATCCTCAGCCACTGGTCCACCCTTGGCACCAGTGTCTTTCGCACCTTCCCCCTGAGTTTGAGACTCAGGGACCATATCATCAACTTCCTTAGCTGTCTCCTCTACAGCTTTCTCCAATACTCCACCCTGAGCACCTTCATCATCCTCATCCTCCTTATCCTCCTCTCCGTCGGAACGGATGTCAGCAACAGACTTGGACATGATGTCTGACACAAGCTGCTTCAGGTTATCAAAGTTTAGTAATTGAAGCCAGCTAGTCAGTCCGAAGGAAGTGCAAAGTCTTGCTTCCTCCATCTCCCAGTGCTCCCATCCACGAGCATCTACCAACATATGCTGCTCCTGCATATTGGATTGCTTGAAATCCAACCAGACCTTGAGCTCAACAACATTTGCGGCAAGCTCCCTGAACTTGGTCAGCCCAGGCTAGCACTTGGATGCCCATTCAGTAGCATTCCCCCTTAGAGTATTCTCCAGAATGCCACCAGCCATGTGCTCATCCAATTCCTCCTCCTCCTGCATCTCGAGGAAATCATCCTCTTCAGTTGGAAGGTCCTTTGGGTAGTCCTTGGGATTGGGATAGGAAGGGAAGTCATCAGGGGTAGGGGTGGAAACTGAGGGTTGGTCAGGCCTCTGAGGGGATGACACTGACTCTGGGATGTTTGGCTCTGGGGTTTGGGGCGATTGGGTGGGTTGAGGTGTGGTGTCAGGGTTGGTTTGTGTTTGGGTTTCAGGGTGATTGGGGGATGAAACGGGTACTATCTCAGGCTGCAGCAACTCAACCGTCTCGATAGATTTTCTTACCTCCTCCAAGTCAGAGGCTCTAGGAGAGCTTGACTCCTCCCTCTCTGCAATCTCAGGCAGATTCTTAGCAGGGGACTTTTTGGGTCTCTTTCTAAGTCGTTTCAGTGGCTTTTCTCCCTGAACTTTCTCCTTTCTGACGTCATCGTCAGTTTCCTCAGCCTCAGAATCGGCTCTCTTGGGATCTGACTCAGTCCCTGACTCAGTGCTCTTCCCTGACAGCACTATCTTCGCCTTCTTCTTCTTCTTCTTCTCAACATCCTCCACCACAGGCTGAGTCTCCTCTCTCTCAGCGGCAATCTCCTCCTCAACCTCCTTACTCCTTTCAAAGAGGTCATCCACTCTCTCAATGAGACTGGTTGCCACCTTCTTGGCCTTCTGATTAGGCGTGAAATTGTCATGATTCGTAGCTAGAAACGCCCTAGTTTTGGTCGAGTTTATAGAGTATTTAGAGTCAATTGAGCATTATTTCTATACATTGATAAATTTGTCTCTTTGATGCTCATAGGTGAATAGAGGACGAAAAACGGAGTTCGTAGGACTTTGAATCGACTCAAACGGATGCCCGGATGAGAAGATATTGAAGAAATACGATCGGTATTAGTGCGGACGAGGAAAAGTATCACTTGGGAGAAGTTTTGAGATCACTCGAGCGCCCTACTCGAGCGCCACCGCTCGAGCGCCTTACTCGAGCGCGCAAACGTACAGAACTGTTCTTGCGCTCGAGCAGCTCGAGCGCCACCGCTCGAGCGAATCGCTCGAGCGCCCAAAACTTACAGAATGATTTAAGCGCTCGAGCAGCTCGAGCGCGACCGCTCGAGCGAATGCACCATTCGAGCTACACTGCTCGAGCGGGACCGCTCGAGCGTTTTGCTCGAGCGCCCCTATACTTTTGCCTCCGGATTCGTATTTTCGGCCCGTTAACTCCCGTTTCGACCCGTGCCTATATATATCTCGTCCAAACACGTTTTGAAGGATCCCCAACTTTTACACATCACGTTTCATAGAGTTTTTAGAGCAAGAAGGAAGAGAAGAGACGAGCGAGGCTTAGATTTACGTTTTTAAGGTTTTTGATTACGAATTTACTCTACGATTTCACGTTTTAGTTTCGATTCTTAATAATTTTTGTTCTTAAATACGTTGAGACCTAGTTTTTGTTAATTAATTTCAGTTTAATCTTTTACATATTAAAACCTCAGTTTATGTTCGTTCTTTTCTTCGTTTTCATTACCATGTTCATGTTTGCTAATTATTTAATTGTTATTGTTTACATTCAAACCATGTCTAGCTAAAACCCTTGCATGCTTAGGGTAGGATGAACTCGTAGAAGTAGGTTGTGGGTACGTAATTAGAGTAACTTGTGACGTTAGGTTTTAATTCTCTTAATTAATGAATGCTTAAAATTAATCTAGATTTTACTCTTGAGTTTCGTTCGAAAGGTGTTAGAGAGAGGACGACCGTATCACTCTTTAACAACGAGTAGGCTTAACGAGAGGGTTTAGGAAAGGTTAATTCATCTACCGGTTTAGCGAAGGAGGACGACCGCATCACCTTAGTTAAATTAGGGTCTCATTAATTAAACGCTATCTATTAACTTGTTAGTGGATTAGTGAAGTCGAGTGTTAGGGTAAAGTATTAGGGTTTAGAATCTTGAGCTTTCACCTTGCATTCTTAGACTTAGGTTAATTCTCGTTTGTCACAGTTATTTTGATTATGTACCTGCTTCGTTAGTATACGTAGGGATTCCTATCCTAAGCATCACCATCTCTTATTTGAATCCAACCCTTAGTCAAATCGTCTGCTTTAGTATTTTAGTCTAGTTAATTTACTTTTAGTTTAATTAATCTTCTTAAAAAAATCCAAAAACAAAACACTCATATTAACTACGACGCGTAGATCTTCAGGGATCTATTCGCATATACACTGTCCCTTGGGTTCGATAATACTTGGTCCCTATACTTGCCCATACTACAGTGAACCCGTTCTCTTGCGGGGTAGCTACTAGTAGAAGCTAGTGTAGTCGCTTCAAGTCAATGGCGCCGTTGCCGGGGATGGCGTTTTATGCTCTTTGAATAGGACTTGTCGATAGCTTAGTAGTTAGTAGTGGGTGCTTATTTACTGTTTTTATTTTTTTTATTTTTATTTTTATTTATTCGGCAGTTGCGTTTTGATCCATCTGCTAGTGTGTCAGGTTTATGAGAACACGCTCACAAGGCAATACGAGCGAAGAGAGAATACCTGCAGATCCTGAGACAATAGCCAGAAGGAACCGAGCTTACTTGAGAAGAATGAACGCAGCCGACTTAGGGAAGGAACCGATGGATCTCAGTAATGAGTTGGACGAAGCTGCCAACGATTTCAATCAGGCAGTAAACCGGGTTGATGGCTCTGGAGGGAGTGGTGGTCAGAATCAAGACCAGTTCGTGGATAGTCAAAGCCAGAACCCGGGTGCACAAAATGTAAACAATTCAGCTCAGAACCTAGTCCCAAATCCTCTGAACAATCCTGCTTACCCACAAAACCCACATAACCCTTTCCACAACCCAGCATATCAACATTACCCATACCCACCATACCCTTATCCACCATACCCGTATCCTCCACCTCCTGTCTATAACCAACCACCTGTGTACCAACAACCTCCAGTTCAAAACATACCAGCACCACCTGTCGCTCCTCAGCCTGCGCCCCAGAACGCAGATCAGAATATGGCAATTCGGGGCAGGTTCGCGGCACAACCGCAGAGGTATTACGATGGAGTGGCCTTACCACCTGTGGAGGCCAATAACTTTTCAATCTCCCCAGGAATTCTCAAGCTGCTTACTGAGAATCAATTCAAGGGGGAGGTTGGGAAGGAGAACCCTCACACTCACTTGAGGAGTTTCCTCATGATTGCATCTACTTTCAATTACAATGGCATGTCTGAAGATGCCAAGAGGCTCAGGTTGTTCCCATTCTCTCTTACGGGAATAGCCAAGGAATGGTATGATAACACGCTCCCACGGGGAGGTGTTAATACATGGGCCGAGCTCGAGCGTCTGTTCCTCGAGCGATTCTACCCTCCATCGAGAACGATTAAAGCGAGAATTGAGATCTCTTCCTTTCGCCAGAAATCTGGAGAGGATTTACGCCAGGCGTGGGAGAGATACTCGAATATGTTGATCGAGTGCCCGCAGCACGGGTACAACGAGGGAGATATAATGGCGTTCTTCTACAGTGGAGCCAGCAAGGCTGGCCAAGCCCACCTAGATGCATGTGCAAGTGGAGCTTTTCTGAATCAGGGAGTAACGAGGTGTAGAGAGATCGTGGACAATATTGTCACGAATGCTGGTGCATGGAACGAGGATCCAGAATTTCAGAGGGTATGCAAGTTGGAGGAGAATGAGGGTACGAGGAAGCTATTAATGGCTATGATGGAGAAGATCAGCAACCTCGAGATGGGGCAGAACTTAGTTGGAGGGAATGGAGCAGCAAGCGAGAAAGTGGAACCACCCACGAGTCAGCTAGAAGATGCCAACTATATGGGAAGGCCTAATTACCCACAAGGGGGGTATCCACAAGGTGGAAACCAGTATGGAAGACCTTCTTATGGTCAACCATTTGTGCCTCCAGGCCCACAGCCGCCTCAAAATCAATGGAGGAATACACAAGGGTATCAAGGAGGCCAGCAGCCTCCTCAAAACACTTGGAGGAAAAATGAGAATTTCTCTTATGCTAACCCAAAAGCTGGAATTACTGTGCCTGCAGGTGTTGATCCAGGTTCTAAACTTCCTGGTGGAGAGGGCGGTGCATCAACCGAAGAGATGTTGAGAGCGATCCTTCAGAAAGTGGAGGAAGGTAGCAAGCGATTGTCCTCTTTGGAGTACGATGTGAAGGAGTTGCATAAGAAAGGCGATCAACGAGATCAAGAACTCCAGAAGAGAGACATCGAGTGGAATCGAGCTCAGCAAGAGAACAACAGAAGATTCAATTCTATTGAGTACCAAATCAGCCAGATCGCAAAGTCTCAGCCAAGAGAGCCTGGCAAGTACCCATCAATGCCCGAGGATAACCCAAAGGAACATTGCAAGGCTATTGAGTTGAGAAGTGGGACCAAATATGATGGTCCCGAGATGCCTGCTGATTCTGAGACGCTCAAGGAGAAAGATGAGACAGAAGGGATAGAGTCTCAAAGTGATGGAGTTGAGGGTGAGAAGGAAGGAGTTAAGATGAAAAGTGATGATAAGAGTCAAGATGTGGATGAGACCCAGAAGAGCAAAGTGCCTGATGAGGAGATTGAGGAGATAGAGAGAATTCCAAAGTGGAAAAAGGCAAAGGAAGCAAGGGAGAAAGTGAAAGAAACTGAGAAAGATGAATGGGGGGTACCCAAATCGGTGATACCTGTCCCATATCCACAGCGCTTCATGAAAAAGAAGCTTGATGAGAAGTTTGCTAAATTCCTTGATGTTTTTAAACAACTTCACATTAACATTCCTTTTTATGATGCTTTGGAACAGATGCCGCATTATGCAAAGTTTCTGAAGGATTTGATCGCGAAAAGGCGGCGAGTGGATGAGCCGAAGTTGGTGCAGCTGAACCACGAGGTGAGTGCATTAGTGCACAAGGCGCTTCCTCCGAAGTTGAAGGATCCCGGGAGCTTCACGATCCTATGTGATATTGGGAACGGGATCAAGAAGGGAGCGTTGTGCGACCTCGGGGCGAGCATCAATCTCATGCCGTTGTCGCTTTTCAAGAAGTTGGAAGGTGGTGAACTTCAACCCACAATGATGACGCTTCAACTAGCCGACCGGTCTATTACTCGACCTCAAGGTGTTGTTGAAGACGTCCTAGTGAGAGTTGGAGATCACATCTTTCCAGCCGACTTTGTAGTGCTAGAGATGGAGGAAGATGAGCACGTTCCATTGATCTTGGGAAGACCGTTCTTAGCTACGGCGGGGATGGTGCTAGACGTGGCGAATGGGAAGATTACATTGAAGGTTGATGATCAAGAAGTGAAGATCTCCCTATATGAAGCCATGAAGCACCCGAAGGAGGATGAGAGCTTGTATTGCATGGATGCAATTGATCCTAGTGTTGAAGACACGCCTTATATCCCTAACTCTTCTCATATTCATGAATTTTATAATTCTTCACTTGATAATTTAACCCATGAGCGTTATGATCTTGATTATTTTGATAGGGATAAAGTGAAGAAGTTGAAGGATGAAGAGGTGAAGAAAGTGGACGTGGTCCAGCTAGAGGAAAAAGGAGGAGTTAAGAAGAAGAAGTCAAAACTCAAGAAATTGTTTAGTAAGACTCCTCCAGATAAAGGTGAGAAGGAGTTGAGACCTATACCACTTGAGGTGAGAAAGGAAGCAAAGGGGCTCATGATGGTGGGGCATCAAGGAAAGAAGTTCAAACACCACTCTTATGAGAGTAAGGGAGGTAAATTTGAGTATGATGTTCCATAAGCTCCTTTGAGCTTGGTCCGGCATGAGGACCTTAAAACTAGCGCTTAATGGGAGGCAACCCATTTTTACTTGTTTTTTTTAATGTTTTGTTTATTTTTAGTAGTTAGGGAATCGTAAGTGTTAACCTCGTTTGTTGAGATTTGTGATGTAGGCTTGCTTCGTGGAGTGAAATTCTGAGAGAGAGAGCTTAAGGAGGAAAGTCATGAAGTTAAGCATGTTGAAGTTGAGCACATTTCGAAGAGGAAAGCATTCAATTCTTGAAGTTAGAGGTAACCGAACCCCAAACGTCGACCTCTTTGCGAAGTCGAAGTTTGGGGGGGTGATGTTTCTTTTTGTTCATTAGTGTGCATTGGTAGAAGTCGAATTCATACGAATTTTGTGTACTTGCTCTTACGTACTCATTCGTTTCAAACTTTGTTATCGCATAGCAAGAACAAAGTTTGGGGGGGTGTGTATTCGTACTTCGAGTTCGTACACGAAATTCTATGAAAAATTGGGTCAAATTTTTCGAAAACATCAATGCTTGAGGGTCGTTGAGTCGAATTGAGTGAGAGTGCTAAGTTCGACTTGAAGTGAATTGGTGATTTGCACGTATGGAAGAGACCCCAACTCCTCGGTCGAATGAGCGACCTGGCTTAAATCGAGGAGTTCTCAGGTTAGTTCGTGTCTTGGGTTGAATGTGATAAGTTGTCGAGCTTGGTTCGGATGAAAATTTCAAGTGTTGAGCATAAAAAAACGAACTTGAAATTTTGTCGCGCTCGAGCAGCTCGAGCGCCACCGCTCGAGCGTATTGCTCGAGCGCAAAAATCTTACAGAACCATTCCAGCGCTCGAGCAGCTCGAGCGCCACCGCTCGAGCGAATCGCTCGAGCGCCCAAATCTTACAGAACGTTTTACCCGCTCGAGCGAATTGCTCGAGCGCGACCGCTCGAGCGTATCACTCGAGCGGGTCGCGGGTTGACCCGTCGGACTTTCCCCTCTATAAATACCCACTTACACACTTTCACACACATTTTCACACACTCAAGGGGCGATTTGGGGCGATTTTCAGCGATTCTTCACTATTTTGCTCGATTTTTCACGTATTTGTTCGAATTTCTTCACACCTCTCCTTAAATCTTCAACCAAGGTATGTAATCTCTATCCCTTGCCGATTAATTCGAAGTTTAAAGTTGAATTAGGCATTAGTTGATGCATATGAACTAGGGTTCATGAGTTAGTCGAAATTTTTGGGGATTTTTGCGAAACTTGTTGATTCTTGATTCCTTGATTGATGAATGTTGATAATATGCTATGGGTTTGCTTATTTTACTTTCAATTTTGGAATTGAATGAGTAGAAGGGGTGAATTTCTAGAGTGAGGAATAGGAATTTGAGAAAAGGAAATGGGTTTTGCAAGTTGAGAAGAAATTTTTGTGAATTGAGATGATATTGAGCATGAATGAGTATGAGTTACTTGGGTAATGTTACTTCATGATAGACTTAAATGTGGGGAATTTTGAGTTGAAATGGAGAATTAAGCGTTGAAGGCTTGAGAACTTTGAACGAAAAACATGGTTTAATTGTGTGAATTGCTGTGAACTTGATTGAATGCTTTGAAATGAATATTGCTTTGAACTTGAGAAGAGCATGAATAGTGAGTTGAATTGAATTGAGATGCATTACTTGGAATTGCTTGAGTTTGAATGTATGTTGAACTGTTGTGAACTTCAAGAATGTTGCTTAAATCCTTGCTATTTCATGATTAGGTACAATGGCTCCCAAACATAAACTCCTCAGCGACGAAGAAGTGAGAGTGCTAACAGAACAGCTTAGACAGAAGAACTTGTTGCCCGCGAGATGGGGAGGGTTAGATTATCACGATGACTGGAGGTATGTGGCTTACAGATGGAGCCTCATAACCGGGAAAGTTGAGAAAACCCGGAGACCAGTAGTGAGCTTCATGAAGGACCTGGGGATTGAAGAGGAAATACGAAGAATATTCACCAGGAACAACATGGCTGAGTTCTTCGACATGCTGCTGACCATGGAGACTAACGCCGATCTGGTAGAGCAATTTCTGGCCACAGTAGAAAAGACGCGCACCGACACCTTCAAATTCAAGTACCAGAACGATTGGCAATACCACGAGGTGGGGATTGTCAACCTCGCATTCGGGCTCCCAGCCCTATCTCGTCCCAACCGTGAGAGCAAGGCGTACAACGCTAACGCGTTTTGGAAGGAAATCACGGGGGGCTTGGTTGGGGACTACAAGGGGCAGCATGCGAGGGCGTCGGCTATCCGGAACCCAGTGATCAGATATCTGGAGAGGATTTTGGGGAACACGATTTATGCCAGATCTGAGACGGGAACGGTGACGAGCAAGCAGCTCTACGGAATCTGGTGCCTTTTGCATAAAAAGGACCATGACTTTGGAAGGGACTTCCTAGAGCACCACTTCGAGGCTCCGTTCAAGCTTGGAACGAGAACCTCGAAGATCCGAGGAGGAGGGCTAATCTCAGTTTTGATGAAGCACCTCGGATTTGAGCCGTGCTCTGGACCTTGCAAGGGCATGGATTTGGGATTCGAGCAGATGAACAACACCTGGATGTTTGAGCACTGGTTGGGCAAGTACTGCATCCGGTACAATGATGATGGCTTGTTCCCGCTGCCAAACAAAAAGCTCGTGACGCTTGTCGGGATGAAGAAGGAGAACGTCGGAATGAACGGAGAGCAGCACCTCGCTATAGGTGCTAAGTACACATCAGAGATAGATAACAAAGGACTCCGGGACGTTAGGCCGGTCAAGAGGAGCCGAGGAGAAGGCACGAGTGGTGCCGGATCGAGTGGAGCAGCTGAGCTACAAGAGGAGGAAGAAGCTGAGTACGAGGAAGGAGGAAACATGGCTGAGGAGGAAGAAGCTGATGTGAGTGAAGGAGGTCAGGGACCTCAAGAGATGGAGTTCGGGATGCCTGATGCACCGACTCCAGAGCAGTGGTACCCAAACCAGATGGAGTGGTACGGAATGCGAACTGACATTCAGGGCCTGAGGGCAGATGTCACGGAGCTTCGCACCACTCAAAATCAGTGGTACACGGAGGCTTCTAGCATGAGAGGGGAGTTTCAAGAAGTTCGATCGGAGGTGTCAGATTTGAAACGCTGGATGGAGGCACTCTTTGTCTCCCACTTAGGACCCGATCACCCTAGCTACCGGCCACCACCACCTCCAGATGCTTGAGAAGACTTGGGATGCCCCCAACTTTCTTTTCCTTTTTTCTTTCCTTTTCTTTTTCTTTTCTTTTTCTTTTCTTTTCTTATTTATTTCTGTTCCTGAGTATGAATTGTAGTGCTTGCTTGGAGTGTTTGTTTTGGGGATTGTATTGGAAGTCTTTTAACTGTTAAGGGATTTGTTTCGACTTGTGTTGATTGATGATTTCATGCTTATTAACTCTTCTAGACTGCTTATTGTTTAATCTTGAGTATGACTTAGTGAGGAAAGTTGAGTTGTGAAAGTGAGTTGAAAATTCCTTTGTGTAGGTAAGTGAGTTTGAGCTGATTAGGGAGAGAACCCGTATGCTTATGAGTTTTCTTTTGAGTACTTGTGTGACAAGAGTGAGAACTCACTAGGACTAGCTTGGATGTGAAAGCCGTGAGCTTTTGAGCCTTACGAGATTTAAATGCATGATTTAATCTCTTCGTTTGTGAGTGGATCGTCACCCTAGAGGATGCTAGAACTTGCATGTGCTCTTGCTTCTAGATTGTGTCTAGTTTGATATGCCGAATAGGATCTTAGGCCATTTTTGATTTGAATAAGTCATTTAGCCAAAATTTTCCTTACCAATGACATTGATCCCTTGTTAGCCCCCTTGAGCCTAAAGCCTATTTTATTTGCTAGCACATATGAACACTATTCCAATTCCTAAGCCTTTTTGTCCCAATTTGAGTGGAGAATAGGAAAGTGTGAATATGAAGGGAGTGAATTGAGTTGAAAAAAGGAGAAGGTTGTATGTTGAGTGAATATGAGAAAAAGGTGTGATGAAGTTTTGAGATGTGGGAAAAAGAACAAGAAAATTTGAGAATGAGCAAAAGAAGAAAAAAATGAGCTCACGTGTTGTGCGAAAAAAAAAAAAAATGATGAAGTGATTGAAAAAGTGAAAAAGAGAGAAAGAAAAAAAATTTGAAGTGTTGAGAGAATTGAAAGCGAAAGTGCAGTGATTGAATATGTTTGAAGTAGATCGTTTTTAATCCCGAAGTACCGAAGTTTTGAATTTCTATTCTCCATTCACTTGAGTCACTTTACCATATTGTTATCCCACCTGTCCAAAGAGCTTACATTACAACCTTTTGAAAGTCCTTTTTGATTCGGCATTGATTTCTAGAGTATGGTCGAAGTAGAGAGCATTTACAAGCCTATGGCTGCCAATTTGTGTGATTGATTGATTGAGTGAGTCCCTTTATCATTGTTATACACTTGTGAGGGAGTTAAACACATCGTTGAGTGCACATCCATGCTTGATCTTGGTGCTTCTTATTATTGTTGCATGAGTACGATAAAAGGAATTGAGTGAGTATACGGGTGATTGACTTTTGAAGCTTGAATTCATTAGCTTGCATGATTGATTTTTCCTACTCATTCCTAACAATTTCACTTGACTTATTAGTTCATTGCTTGGGGACAAGCAATATGGTAAGTTTGGGGGGGTTGATTAGGCGTGAAATTGTCATGATTCGTAGCTAGAAACGCCCTAGTTTTGGTCGAGTTTATAGAGTATTTAGAGTCAATTGAGCATTATTTCTATACATTGATAAATTTGTCTCTTTGATGCTCATAGGTGAATAGAGGACGAAAAACGGAGTTCGTAGGACTTTGAATCGACTCAAACGGATGCCCGGATGAGAAGATATTGAAGAAATACGATCGGTATTAGTGCGGACGAGGAAAAGTATCACTTGGGAGAAGTTTTGAGATCACTCGAGCGCCCTACTCGAGCGCCACCGCTCGAGCGCCTTACTCGAGCGCGCAAACGTACAGAACTGTTCTTGCGCTCGAGCAGCTCGAGCGCCACCGCTCGAGCGAATCGCTCGAGCGCCCAAAACTTACAGAATGATTTAAGCGCTCGAGCAGCTCGAGCGCGACCGCTCGAGCGAATGCACCATTCGAGCTACACTGCTCGAGCGGGACCGCTCGAGCGTTTTGCTCGAGCGCCCCTATACTTTTGCCTCCGGATTCGTATTTTCGGCCCGTTAACTCCCGTTTCGACCCGTGCCTATATATATCTCGTCCAAACACGTTTTGAAGGATCCCCAACTTTTACACATCACGTTTCATAGAGTTTTTAGAGCAAGAAGGAAGAGAAGAGACGAGCGAGGCTTAGATTTACGTTTTTAAGGTTTTTGATTACGAATTTACTCTACGATTTCACGTTTTAGTTTCGATTCTTAATAATTTTTGTTCTTAAATACGTTGAGACCTAGTTTTTGTTAATTAATTTCAGTTTAATCTTTTACATATTAAAACCTCAGTTTATGTTCGTTCTTTTCTTCGTTTTCATTACCATGTTCATGTTTGCTAATTATTTAATTGTTATTGTTTACATTCAAACCATGTCTAGCTAAAACCCTTGCATGCTTAGGGTAGGATGAACTCGTAGAAGTAGGTTGTGGGTACGTAATTAGAGTAACTTGTGACGTTAGGTTTTAATTCTCTTAATTAATGAATGCTTAAAATTAATCTAGATTTTACTCTTGAGTTTCGTTCGAAAGGTGTTAGAGAGAGGACGACCGTATCACTCTTTAACAACGAGTAGGCTTAACGAGAGGGTTTAGGAAAGGTTAATTCATCTACCGGTTTAGCGAAGGAGGACGACCGCATCACCTTAGTTAAATTAGGGTCTCATTAATTAAACGCTATCTATTAACTTGTTAGTGGATTAGTGAAGTCGAGTGTTAGGGTAAAGTATTAGGGTTTAGAATCTTGAGCTTTCACCTTGCATTCTTAGACTTAGGTTAATTCTCGTTTGTCACAGTTATTTTGATTATGTACCTGCTTCGTTAGTATACGTAGGGATTCCTATCCTAAGCATCACCATCTCTTATTTGAATCCAACCCTTAGTCAAATCGTCTGCTTTAGTATTTTAGTCTAGTTAATTTACTTTTAGTTTAATTAATCTTCTTAAAAAAATCCAAAAACAAAACACTCATATTAACTACGACGCGTAGATCTTCAGGGATCTATTCGCATATACACTGTCCCTTGGGTTCGATAATACTTGGTCCCTATACTTGCCCATACTACAGTGAACCCGTTCTCTTGCGGGGTAGCTACTAGTAGAAGCTAGTAAAGTCGCTTTAAGTCACCTTCCAGCTGGCTTTTTAGCCTGACCCTTTGCCTTAGCATTGGGATCAGTCAGCCCTAGCATTGAGTAAGTGTCACTCAGTGAAGTAAACATCACCTTCTTGGAGGAAAGATTGTCCTCAAAGTTGAAGGTGTACCCATGGCAGGCATGAGCAATCAGGATGGACATCCTCGTTCCAAAGGGCTGGATGGCACCAACAAATATGTGCTTCTTGTCATCATCCCGCTTCAGTTTGTCCAGTCCAGCCTGATGGAGTTGATCAAGGAAGAACTGATCCCAGTTCGCTTCCACACCATCAACTATTGCCCCCATAATCCTTAGCTTGGGCAGGCTTAGTTGCTCATGAGAGCCTGTGGATCCCATCACTACCTTGGACACTAGGTCCACAAGAGCCCTGTACTCAGGCTTCAGGGTGCTCTTGTTCTGACGGGCTCTGAACTCAGAAGAGCGAGTCTTGGTCCACTTGCCCAGGAGTTCTCCCTCCGAATTCTCCTTGTAAAACCTGGGATTGATTCCTGAGAATGGCAAAGCGAAAACTTCCCTGACTGCCCTCCTAAGGTCAATAGTGACTACTTCTGAGGTGTAGAAGGGCTCGCCGTCGACGTCCTTCTCTCTCGTCGGCTTGAGGGCGGTCACCTTTGTGAAAAGTTCCCCCTTTTGCAGGAACATATTGAAGTAGGCTTCTACGACTACTCTCGGAAGCACAGAGATAGGGCGCATTGTGAAATATGTTTCCAACCCAGCTTTGGAGATCCAGTTGAAAACTGGTTTGATCTCCTCAACAGTAAGACAGATACCTTCCATGGAGATGACTTGCTCCATGTGTACCAGCTTGTTGTTGACAACGTCCTCAAGCTTATCTGTGTCCAGTTGGAATCAAGGAGTGCCATTGATTTTGAAAGGAATAGAGATTTTTAGGAATTTTGTGAGTGCTTTGAGGAAGAGAGACAGCTCAGTGTGCAAATGTGCTTTTGTGTTTGCATAAAAACCTCAAATGGCATACTTGATTGATTAGAACAAATCAATTACTCAGACGTGGGGCTGAGATTAATCCCTGAATTTGAAATGTTTTGAAATGAAGGGCCAGGATTAATCTCAATATCAATCAATTACCCAAGTCAGTCATATTCCGTATAAAACGGACACGTATATGAAAAAGTAATTGAAGCATTAAATGCTCCGTTGCGCGTGGGTTTAAATATGAAAAGGCGCGTTTTTAATGAAAACGGAATGCATTTAATAAAGATTTTTAGGACGAAGGACTCAGGGAGACGCTTGGAATTCACAAGAGTCAGGATAGAGCTCATACCTGTCAGGGAGACATTGTAGTTCCCTGATACCTCGCTGAGTGGAGTCTGGCCTGAGTTCCCCCTAAACCCTATACTGACTGCTCTCCTGGATCTAAAAGTCCTAACTCCACTAACAGTTCCATAAACCTTGCTTCAGCCAAAGGCTTAGTCAAGATGTCAACTCTTTGCCTGTGAGTATGAATTTTCTCCATCCTAATGTCCTTCTTCTCCACATTATCTCGAATGAAGTGATGCCTAATATCCACATGCTTGCACCTTGTGTGAAGCACTGGGTTTTGAATAATTGCTATAGCACTATTGTTGTCACAATAGATTGGAACCTCATTAGCAAATACCTAGTAGTCTCTCAATTGTTGCCTCAACCATAAAATCTAAGCACAACAACTACCCGCAGCCATATACTCAACCTCAGTTGTGGATGTTGCAACTGAATTCTGCTTCTTGCTAAACCATGAGATCAATTTACTTCCCAAAAACTGACATGTCCCTGAGGTTGATTTCCTATCAATCCTACAACCTCCATAATCTGCATCTGAATAACCTGTCAGTTCTAAGTTATCATCTGAAGGATACCATAGTCTCATATTGACTGTCCTTTTCAAATACTTAAGTATCCTCTTAGCAGCCTCCAAATGACTTCTCTTGGGATCAGACTGATACCTAGCACATACACCAACTGCAAACGTAATGTCAGGCCTACTTGCAGTCAGGTAATATAAAGAACCTATCAGCCCTCGATACTCAGTCTGATTTACTGAAGTTCCTTCAGTGTCAGGATCCATCTTCCAATTTGTATTCATAGGGATCCTGGCAGGATTGCTGTTCTGAACACCAAACTTATGAATCAAGTCTCTTGCATACTTGGCCTGATTAATGAAGATACCTTGATCAGTCTGCTTGACCTGCAATCCTAGAAAGAAGTTCATCTCTCCCATCATTGACATCTCAAATTTACCAGTCATCAACTTAGAGAATTTCTCACAGAGCTGATGATTTGGTGATCCAAATATTATGGCATCCACATAAATCTGGACCAAGAGAATGTCATCACCTTCAGTGATCCTGAACAGTGTCCTATCCACGGTTCCCTTCTTGAACCCATGGTCTGTCAGGAATTGAGAGAGGGTATCATACCAAGCCCTTGGTGCTTGCTTAAGTCCATAGAGTGCTTTCTTCAAATGGTATACTCTATCTCCAACCTCAAACCCAGGAGGTTGTTCAACATATACTTCTTCATTGAGTACACCATTCAGGAAGGCACTCTTGACGTCCATTTGATACACCTTAAACTTCTTGTATGTTGTATATGCAAGGAACAACCTGATAGCTTCCAACCTAGCCACTGGAGCAAAAGTCCCATCATAGTTTATTCCTTCAGACTGACAATACCCTTTTACAACCAGTCTTGCCTTGTTCCTTACTACAACACCATTCTCGTCCTTCTTGCTCTTAAAGACCCACTTGGTACCAATAACACCTTGATGCCTAGGTCTATCAACTAGTTCTCAAACCTGATTCCTTGTGAACTGATTCAACTCCTCTTGCATGGCAATGATCCAGTTCGAGTCAGTGAGAGCTTCTTCAATGTTCTGAGGCTCTTGCTCAGAGAGAAAGAAATAGAACAATGCACTCTCACCATGAAACTGTCTGGTCCTGACTCCCTCTGTTGGATCACCAATGACTTGATCAATAGGATGATCCTCTAGCCATGTTCTCTTGCCAGGAGTTGTTCCTGAAGTACCTGCAATGTTAGTATCTGCAGGCTCATAAAATTCAGGAAATTGAACAGAAGGGTATGAACATGAGCCTATACCAAAGGGATTAACAAGCTCAATGTCAGGGACATTGATTCCCCCTTGATGAGATGACTCAGGAACCGTCTCAGCTGCAACCGCATCTTCATAGACGGTGCTTACCTCAGGTTGAGCTTGTCCCTCAGTCTAAGGCTCAACTATCCCTGACGTGCTGGGCTTAGGAGTGGCACTTGGTTCATCATCCTGATCATCATCATCATCCCATCTTGGAATTGGCACAGTTTTGACCTTTGGATCAGGTTGATTCTTTAAGCTCAGCCTTGTCACTCTCCTTGTGACCTCCTCAGTGTCAGGATTCAACATTTTTATCCTAGACTCATTAGCAGATTCATCAAACACAACATGGGGTGATTCTTCCACAACGAGGGTCCTACAATTGTAAACTCTGAATGCTTTACTGACTTCAGAATATCCTAAGAATATTCCTTCATCAGATTTTCTATCAAAGGCTTTCAATTGGGTCTTCCCATTGTTGAGGATGAAGCACTTACAACCAAATACATGAAAGTAAAAGATACGAGGCTTCCTCTTATTCCATGTCTCATATGGGGTCTGTGCATGTTGTTTATTCAGCATGGATCTGTTCTGAGTGTAGCAAGCAGTGTTGATTGCCTCAGCCCAGAATTTCTTGGGCAATCCTGACTCAGCCAGCATGGTCCTGGTAGCTTCCTTCAGTGTCCTGTTTCCTCTTTCAGCGACACCATTCTGTTGTGGGGTTCTAGCTGCAGAAGTCTCATGAGCTATACCAAGTTCATTACAAGAGTAAAAAATATATGAATTTATAAATTCAGTGCCCTTGTCAGATCTGATCTTAGTAATGGACTGATTCTTCTCATTGCTGAGTCTTCTGAGCAACTCTGGAAGCTTCACCTGTGTTTCCTTCTTATTTAACAGGAAAATAACCCAAGTATATCTAGAATAATCATCAATAACCACAAGGGTATATTTCCTACCATTCATACTCACAGGTGTAATGGGACCAAATAAATCCATGTGCAAGAGCTGAAGTATCCTGTCAGTGGAATGAAAAGCTTTTTCTTTAAATAACGCTCTGACCTGTTTCCCTTCCTGACAAGCTTTGCACACATGATCTTTGCTAAAAACTTCATTAGGTAGACCTTCAACAAGTGACTGTCTAGAAATTTTGTTAAGTATCTTGAAGTTCAGGTGGCTTAATCTTTTATGCCATAGCTAACTGAGCTCTAGAGAGCTTTTAGCAATAAAACAGGTATTAGGAATAGTGTTGCTCTAATCAGCGAGATAAATGTTACCTTTCCTGATACCTGATAGAAGCACTTGTGTTGATTTGTCCTTGACTGAACATATATTCGATGAGAACTAAACACTGAAACCTTTGTCACAGAATTGACTTACTGACAACAGGTTATGCTCCAGTCCTTCCACAAAGGACACATTTTCCACTATGACTGTACCTATGATCAAGACACCAAAACCTTTAGTAACACGTTTTGAGTTATCACCAAAGGTTACCTGTGGACCATCTTTAGCCTGAAATTCTTGGAAAAGACTCTTCGTTCCAGTCATATGCCTTGAGCATCTACTGTCTAGGTACCAAACAGCTTTGTTTGAGTCTCCTCTCCTCTTATTGTGATCCACAGCCGCCTACAAACAAATCAGGCTTTAGGTACCCATTGGGTATTGGGTCCTATAGTATCAGTTGTACCCTTCGGGATCTAGACTTGCTTAACTACCCTGATTGCCTCAGAGTGGTAAATCTGTCTCCCTAAAAGATCAACATACACAACTTTCTTCTTCTTTGCCTGAGAGGAAGATGGTGTATGAGTGCTAGACATAGGCTTCACAGGAGCCTGAGTGAATGCCTTTTGGGCTGGCTTCCTGTTCTTCCTATGTCTGGGTGCAGCAGGTCTTGAGTCTTGTTCTTGATAAGGACACTGTGTTCTATTCCCCCTAGGCAAGTGAGGGAATGGAAAACAGTTAAAGGCCTCAGGATGCCAAAACCATGGGGGTGTCATCATGTTTGGTCTTCCCTGTTGGTATTGACAAGCATGATGGTACCCTCGTTGACCAGTCTGAGGGCTTTTGGCCTGAGTCTTCCTCTGCTTTCGCTGAGGTTTTCTCTGGCCTGAGCTCTCAGGGACCTCCTTTGGTTGCTTTGCCTTTCCCTTGGGTTTTGGCTTAGCAACCTTGGGGGCAACCCTGACTGTGTCAACAGTTTCCTTGCCCTTATCAGTTTGACGGGCCTGAAGTACAACCTTGGGTGCACTCTGGCCTGCCTGAACAAATACCCTCTCAGTGTTGCTCCCTAAAGAAACATGAGACTGACCTTGTGAGGATTTCTTAGGAACATATCCAAGTCCCTTTTTCTCGTTCCCAAGCATCTGGCTGCTATTTATTTCCTCTCTAGCCACAGAGGATTTATTCATTGCTGCAACCTTTTGCTTGAGTGAGTCCTCACTCTTTTTCAGGAGTTCATGTCTGGCAAAGAGGTCATCAAACTTACTTTTGAGTGCTTTCAGTTCTTCCTTCCTGACCAACTCTTCCTCAGCCAATTCCTTCAGAATCTTCTCTCTTGGGAGACCTCAGCATTGATTAAATCAATCTTTTGAGTTAGTCTCACAATCTGAGTTGATTCATTAAGATCAGACTGAGTGAGCTGATCATTCAAGTTCTGGACCTCAGTACTCAATTTCTTGTTCTCCTCTACCAAGAAGACATTAGTTTCCTGCAATCTGGAGAAATCAACCATCAATTGATCCAGGCAGATCTGAAGGTTCATTTCTCTAACTAACTCTGAGCTAAGCTCAGGATTTTAACCAGTGTAGGAACCACACACAGATTTAGATGTTACCTCAGATTCCTCCCTTGCCATCAGGCAGACATCATCATACTCATCATCGGAAAAGAGTTTAGGCGACCTCTCCTCAGGACCATTCGAGTCAGTTGCATCCTCAGCGAGCATGGCTCTCCGGTCAGCAAGTCTCTGGTCTCTCTTGGCCCTCCTGTCCTCTCTTTCCCTTGCACTCAGCTTCGACAATCATACTGATAGTGCCCACTCTAGTTACAGTTGTAACATGTTGGTTGCTCATCTCCTCTTTCTCTCCTTGGTTCAGGGTTCCTCCTTGAGTCAGGTTCCCTCTGTCTTGATGAGCTTTCTGTCTTTCCTGAGTGCTTGTCATCATGAGCACGTCTCTGTTCATCTCTGCGATCGGGCTTTGGATCTGAATATCTTCTTTCATCGCCATGATCTCTCCTCTGATCAGTGTTTCTCCTTTCCTCATATCTCCTTGAGCTCTGGTGGGTTCCTTCAGGTTTTCTGTCACGTGAGTCCTGATAAAATTTCGTATAACGACCAAACCTGGAATTTAGCTTCTCAAAGCGTCTGGCCATCAGGTTGTACTCCTCAGCAAGCTCTTCCTTGCTCATCTCCATCAGTGACTTTGAAGAAGACTCAACAGGTTCAGACCTGGCCTTGAACGCCACACTTTTCTCAGGAGATTTCTCTTCCTCTTCCTCTTCTGGCTGAACTTTCTTCTTTCTTTTGTTAAGATCAAATTCCAGTGCTTTAAGCTCTGAAAAAAATAAAGCAGAAGTTATGTTACTCATATCCTGAGTGTTCTTAAGCATAATTACACTGTTATCCCATCTCTCAGGAAGGGAATTCAGGATCTTAGAAGCAACATCTCTCTTAGGAACATCCTTGTCTAGCATCACCAACTCATTCATCAACTTGATGAACCTTGACTCCATCTGATCGATTATCTCATCAGGCAGCATCTTGAACGCTTCGAATTTCTAAATGGCAATGTTTCTCTTGTTCTCCTTTATCTTTTCTGACCCCTCGCACATCCTGGTCAGCTCATCCCAAACCTCATTTGCCGTCTTTAAGTTCATCAGCCTCGCTGACTCCTCAAAAGGCACCATATGCAAGATGATATTTCTGGCCACATTGTCCAGTCCCATCATCTTGATCTCATCAGTGGTCATATCCTTCCTTTTCTTAGGAATAGGTACGCCAATCTCAAGATCGTCATATCCCCTCCCTCTAACATTAGGAATGGTGATCTTGATCGGTCCTTCCCTGAGAACACGCGGCATTTGGTCATGGATGGCATCAAGATGCGCTTCTAATCTAAACTTCCAATAGACAAAGTTAGATACAGAGAATTCAGATAACGAAGCTTCAAGTCTCCTCGAAGTCATGATGATGCGAGGTTTATGAAAAGCAAACTCAGATCTGTTCAGTGACACCAACAGTTTCTCCTCTGAAACTATTAGTATTCAAAGTCAGTGGTCTTTTGAACCACTGCTCTGATACCACTTGTTGGTCCCGATACAAGACTGATAAATACGTGTATGGGGGGGAATACACGTATACCAATTTTTCAACTTAAAACCTAGTCGAGTCCCCTTTACTCAGAGTGATAAAGAACTCAGAGCTGATAATCTCCCAACTGACTACACTTAGTGCAGGTCAGTTGGCTGACTATCAATTCGAGTTCAGTGCGGAAATGCGTGAGCCCTGAAAGTTTAAAGTCTTGTTTAGTTTGCTTTCTGAAAAACTTGATTACTCAATTCTGAATAGTGATTAATAGGGCAGTGCTCTTTTTGAGGATCAGACTGATTGATTCGAGCCTGATTAAAACAAATGATATGAATAAACAAGTAATATAACAAGTAAGCACAATATCAAAGCAGTAAGAACACATGGAGTTTAACGTGGTTCAGAGACTCAAGCTCCTACGTCTACGGCCTGATTTAACAAGAAATCCACTCAAGGGATTCTTGTTTTTAACGTGCCAAGGTGCACCAAGATCAGCTACCTCACTGACCTATACAAACTCCTTACTAACTCACTAACAACTTACTACCAACAAACCTAACTTAGGGTTTTGGTTTCAGTTTGGACTCCAATTAAGTTGAGACTATCCTTACAAGGCAAAGCTATGCTAAGGATTGGATAATATCTCTAAGCTTAAGATAATGCTAGTTCGCTCTTGGAATACAGAATAACTCTCAGTAGCTAAGAAACACTTGGGAAATTTAGATGGTTTTGAGTGCTTCTTCTAAAGACTGAATGCTCTGAGTGCTTGAGAGCTTGAGTAATTTATGGCTTGGAAATTTCCTGTAACCTTGAATGGGTTTAAGGCCTTCTGTATTTATAGGTGATTTGAAAAACTATCCGTTGGAGAGATAGCCTTTCTTGTCAACCATATAGAGTGGCTCAAACAGACATATCTTCATGCAGCAGCCGTCCTTGCATGGAATTAGGTAGTTCCATTAAATGCACATTAAATGCTTGCCCGTTGAATATGCAGTCTGAAGTCAGTCTTCTGTCGGGTCCTGTACGTGCGTGTCCTTCCCGGATTGGTCCACATCATCAGGTTGGTGAGAATATCATAACTTATTCCTAGGCTTCAGGCTTGTCTTATTAAGTTCTTTTTGTCTCGAGCACAACTGTCTTATCCTGACGCTGACATTCTTTTTGCATTGTTTGGCTCTACTCCAAGTCTTCCCATAAACTCAGTATCATCCTGTTCCCTTCAGGACTGAGTTAGTAATAACCTCAGGGTCATACTCTTCATTGTTGATGCTCACTCAGCCAGCTTAGAAGACTACCATGAGTTTAGGATGGTATTCTTCATCTTCAGGCTCTTGTCTTGATTGTCATCAGTAAGTGCTCCTCTTACTGAGTACCTGTGAAGTGAAACGACAAAGTACAAATCCTAACCAAGACTAGCCTGACAAGGATAAACAAAAGCAAATTATCTTTTCAGGGGCTTTGGGATCTTAATCAAAACTGACAATGTCCCAACAGTCTTCACAACTTACATATTTTGAGTGTCCAGCTTGTATCTCGAGCTTATCATATAAAACCATAGCTTAGAGAGGTTTTCCCAACCCTATCTTTGAGGCTAACACGTTGTAAGGGAAAACCTCACCTAGTTGGAGAAAACCAAACCAAACTAAACTCTTTCAGAAGAATGGTAGGTTTGTAGTGAGGGAAGGAGAGGCAGCCCAGGGAGTGGCATGAGTTCAATGTATATGTGCACCTTTGCACGTTAAAAACAAGCCAATCTCAAGTAGTGGATTCTCCTGTTAAATCAGGGTAGTGAACGTAGGAGCTTGAGTCTCTGAACCACTTTAAACTGAGTGTGATTTATTGCTTAAGTACTTGCTAACTGGTTTATATCGTGTGCTCACTGAGAGTATCATTCTTAAAGAAGGTTTTAGCTAAGTGTTTTGGTCAGGGAGAACCAATCTCACTGACAAACTTAAGCACGCACTCAAGAGTTCAGTCTCTCGAGTCACTGCTTTGTTGAGAGCCTGAGCCACAAGTCAATTGTCACTGACTTGAGAGCTCTGACTCTCAGCAATGCAGTGACTTGAGTTTCCCGCACTGAACTCATTAAAAAAAAAATTGGTATCTTCTCCTAAATTCCCATATTGTCCTTGTTTTTGAAAGAATTAACTGGACCATCAGAGTTAGATTTACTTGAGGAAAAAAAATTGTAGCAGAGATGAAGAATGCCATTTACAAAAAGAGAATGACAAAGTATTACAATTCTCAAGTAAAAATAAGGGACTTCAAAGTCGGGGATTTAGTACTTCGCAGAGTGCTAGCCCCTCCGCCAGGAGTATTTGGACCAACTTGGGAGGGCATGTTCATGGTAACCAATAAGTGGCACGATGATACTTATGATCTCGAAGACATGAAAGGCAACTCGGCCCAATACTCCTGGAATGCAGCTTTGCTGAAGAAGTATTATCAATAAGAGTTATAAGTTTGTAAATTTCCAGATGTAAATTTTTGTAAATTTCAAAATTTTGGTATTATATAAAGTTTCCATAAAGTAGGCAAACAACTTTATATTTTACAAATTTGATTTTTATAAGTTGTATGGTTGTATGGTTGTGCGTGTTAAGTTAGTAAAACATGTATGTCAAGGGTTGTAAAAAAATTATAGCTCTGTTGCTCGATTAGGTAAACTTGCCTCAGAAGCACAAGTCCACTATGTGGCGATCAACCGTGCTTAAGAGAAATTATTATTAGGCCAAGTCCAATAAGGGCCAATGGCCCACATCACTAAAGGTCAAGTTCCTTGAGAACCAACAGGACCAGTTTAGAAAAATTTACTAAGTATTTATTAAGCTTTTTTTGCCTTAAGAAATAGAGGCAAAATCCAAGCATGCTAAAGAAAATAGCAAATAAGCAGGTAATTGAGTTATAATAAAGAAAAGGTTCCATTTTCATTCATAAAAGATAAGTTTACAATAGGGTGGTAAGTGTTACAAGATTAGCATAGCCCTATTACAAACTAGAGCAGAAAGTGAAGAAGTCTTCAAGGCTGAAGAGCTGGAGAAGTATTGGCTTGGGGAGTCTCAGTTGTTGCAACTTCATCGCTCGGTTGCTCACCGGCTACAACAGAGGTGCCCGCCCCATCAGCAGCAGGTTCTATCGGAGTGAGGGGAAGTGAGCCTAAGCCATCGAAGACTTCATCCTTTCTGCTCGCTTCCTCGCCTCCATCCCCAGAATACTTCCGGGGCACAATATGGACACCTTCTCCAAAGATGTCCATGGACACACCCAGGTCGACCAGGTCTGCAACGTAAAGTGTAGAGCCGGTGGCGGGAGGATTCTCCTTGATATATTCGATGAAGTCTTTCTTCATCGACTCTAATCCATCCATCCCTTTGGCCGTGGCGAACTTCACAAACCGGAGGTACTCGACGAACGAGCAGATGTACCCAAAATTGGCGTTGTCCGCCACATCTTGGGCATATACATCATATGCCACCAATTTCTTCTTCTCCCCTTCCAGGCGGTCAACATTGGTCTTTAGCTCATCCATTTGGCAAGCATTCTCCTCCAAACGAGCAAGCAAAGTTACTTGCTCCTCCTCCAGCTTTTTCACTAATGCATCCGCATTGGACAACTCCAGCATAATTTTCTCAGCCTGGTTGAGTGCCAGTTGCTCGCTGTCCATGCTAGCCTTCATCTTCTGCTCCCAGCCAACCTTCTCTTTGGCAAATTCGTCATCCTTCTTCTTCATAGCAGTGGCCTTCTTAGCTTCGAAATTTTCAATCTTCCGCCCAAGGTTGGGGTTAGTGCTCTCCAATTCCAAGACCTGGCCGAGCACCTTTTGAGCCATAATCGCCTCATAGCTCGTGTTATAGCTCATGAGGCGAACATTGTTGCTCAAGCTTTGGCCTTGGATTAAGGTCTTAGCCAACTTGGTCCATGACCTGGAGATCTGCTCGACTGCATGCCACAAATGAGCCTCAGGGATGTCTTGATGAGTAGGAGTGCTCCTCACACAGCTCAGGTAGTGCAACACCATGGCACGACCTGGATATTTCTACGATTGGTACCTATCATAAGAGAAAGCAAAGTTAGAAACATCATGTTCAAAATCAAACACAAGAGGCGATCAGTCGGGCAACTTACTCCTTGATCCTTGCGGGGTCCCAACCAAGATAAGAGGTATCTTGGGAGGAGCTCCTCCCCTTGCTCACCGCGACACTGGCGGCTACCTGCTGCTCGTCCACCATCTCAACTAAGGTAGACTTGCAGGGAGCAGACCTGGAGTCTCTCTTGCTCGCCTCCTTGGGATGCTTCGAGCACTTAGATGTGTGCTTCTCACCAGTATTAGCCCGACCGCTATCGCCCCAGGGCATTTTTTTTTCTCCTTGCCTAAGTTCTTGGGAGGAGGGGAAGGCTTCGAAGGCCCCTGGGGGTGAGCAGTATTGCCCCTGGAGCGAGGAGCTGAGGTATTAGGCTGCTCTTGCCGAGAGTCCATCTTCTTCCTTGATCCATCTTGGGATGCCATTTGATGTACTCTTTCGGCAAGGAGGAAGTAAGCTTGAGGAATGAAGGGTACAGCAACTGTAACTTGTTGATCTACAACAAACAAAAGAGAGGTGAAACAAGAAAAATGCCTATAAAAGAAAAGAAAGGCCAGTTAAAGTGTTTAAAAGATACCTTCAGGATCAGCTGCTTGTGCCTCAAGGTGATGCGGGCAAGTGGTCAGGCGAGCAAGTTTGCGGCAATGCTCCTTTGAAAGATGGTGGAGGTCACGATCCTTGGCGTTGCGGAGTGAGATGACGGACAAAGTGTATAAAAACTCCTCGCTCAGCTCAGGATGCCCCCACTTCAAAATTTTCGGACCTGCAAAACAACAAAGAAAATAAAATTAAAAGTAGTTCCACTTGATCTATAATAAGAAAAAGTGGAGCCTACGTTTAATTTTGTCATAGGATTTTGGTGAATAAATGCGTGTCTCCCGTTGGCGAAACCATCAGTTGCTCGCCAGTCTCCACCATTAAAGAAGAACTGGTTTTGCCAACTCTTCACCTTATTGGGAACTCCCTCAACCAACTTCACCCCACTCCTCGCCTTCACATAATACCATCCTTCAGGCGAGCATAGATGGTCATGGCATAATGGATCTCCACGGCATTGATTTTGTTCTTGTGACCTTCAAGAACAAAAAGGGTCATGAAGGCGGGCAGGTTGCTCCAACCATTCGGAGTGATTTGAGTAATCGCCAGGTTCACGTCCTCCAGGAAGTAACAACTACGGGGTGCACAGGGAGGGGAAAGCCAGTGGCGAGGCGTCCAAGTTGATCGCCGCACAACCAGGAGGGGGGTGATCAGTTGTTTCTCCTTTCTTCGGGGCACACAGGAAGATGTCAAAAGGGATCTTGTATGATGTGCGGATGCTCGCCAGATCATCCTCGATTATTAGGCTTGCAATCCTGCTCGCCGCAAACTCATTTTCTTGGGCTTCATGATCACTCATGAAGGAGGAATAAAAGTCCTTGAGTAGCAAGCAGCATACTCCTCCCACTCATTTTTGTGAGCAACTCCTTCCGGAATCTGAGATTCCGGTGTAACTTCAGGCACATGGAAGTTAATCTCATTTAGAAATTCCCAAGTTACCCCTTTGACTATAAGATCACAGAATATGTGGGGAAAATATATTGATCATTATTGAAGAGATATACACGATTATATACAGGGAAGTTGTGAAGAGATAAACTCGTGTAATCCTAACCAATTCTACGTAATACATGGTCAAATTAATTCAAATGTACAAGTATATCTCTTATGCTTATGTGGCAAGATGATCTCTAGAATCTTCCTTGATATGCCCCCGCAAAATGGATGTTCCATCGGCAACGATATTTTGGGACGTAGTAGCTCGAAGCATGATCGTGGGAGTGGCTTGGTCAGCAGGTTAGCTAATTGATCGACAGTGCTGATATAGGCAACCGAGAGAAGGCCCTTAGTAGAGAGATCCCTCACAAAATGAATGTCTATTGCAATGTGCTTCATTCTGAAATGTTATATTGGATGTAAGGCAAGTCAGGCCGCACTCATGTTGTCACATAGAAGTCTTGGTGTGATAGTTATTGGAATATGTAATTCCTTAAATAGATGAACAATCCATCCAACCTCTGATGCAGCTGATGCAAGCGCACAATACTCAGCCTCAGTGGATGATCTAGCTAACCCAGTTTGCTTTCTAGATCGCCAAGAAATAGGATTGTCACCGAGAAAGACTATATAAGCAGAAGTGGACTTATAATCCGTTAAATCTCCTCCAAAATCAGAATCTGAGTAAGCTATGAGACGAAGATGGGCAGGCTTGCGAAGAAGGAGACCATGATGGATTGTGTCTTTAAGATAGCAGAAAAGACGTTTAACCTCACCACAATCTTCGATCGTTGGGGAGGTCATTCGTTGGGCTAGACAATTCACTGTGAATGAAATGTCTGAGCGAGTAAAGGTCAAATATTGAAGTCCGACAATTGCACTCCTATACTCAATCATGTTGACCTGTACTTTGCACTTAGACGCCTTCGGATTACTGGGTGTTCTTATTGTTTTAGCACCATCCATCATATGTCGTCTTAAAAGGTCCACAATGTACTTGTGTTGCGAGAGAAATAAGTCTTCTTTACATTGAGCAACTTCCACCCCAAGGAAATATGATAAATGCCCCAGATCTTTGACAGCAAAATGCACTTTCAAATGCTTGATGACATGATCAATATGTGAAATACTCGAACCTGTCACAGTGAGATCATCCGCATACACAAGTACCACAAGATAAATATTATCTCGATAAAATGTAAACAGAGAGGTGTCAGCCTTAGACTATGTGAATCCAAATGATAAAAGAGATGAGCTTAGAGAAATATACCACTCTCTCGGTGCCTTACGTAAACTATAAAGAGACTTCCGTAATAAACAAGCATACGATGATCAAGATTTATCGACAAAACCAAGGGGTTGAGTCATACAAACAGGATCTGACAGATTTCCATGCAAGAAGGCATTACTAATATCAAATTGCTTCAAGGGTCAATTAGCAAAAAGAGCAAAAGTCAAAATAGTACGAATAGTTACCAGTTTAACCACGGGACTGAAAGTTTCTTTATAATAAACCCCAGGTCTCTGGTGAAAACCCTTTGCAACCAAGCGAGCCTTGTAACATTCAACAGACCCATCAGGATTTCTCTTGATATAGAAGACTCATTTGCAGCCGATTATATTTGCATGTGAGGGTGGTAAGGTCCCACGTACCGTGACGTTGCAGTGCAGTGAATTCATCATCCATGGCCTGACGCTATTTTGGGTATGATATCGCCTGAGATACATAGGTGGCTCAACATCATTTGGTAAAGGATACTTCGTCACAGAATATAATTGTTTAGGTTTGAAGATATTATTTTGTGCCCATGTACACATAATGTGAGTGCGGGTAGGATGATCCGCCAAGGGAGACTTGATTGCAGGGGGAGGTATTGGCAAGTTTGTTGCGCATGGTTGAGCAGGTTGAGGGGCATGCATGCATGACTACTGCGATGGAGGTAGTGTACACGAGGGAACCTATGTCGTGGTGGATTGAGAAGTAGGCGAAAACACAAGTAATGGAGCAACTATATCACTGTCATGTACTGGAAAAGGGGCACTAAATGACCAGAAGGTAGATTCAGAAAATTTAACATGCCTAGAAATATATATTTCACCAGTATCTGGATCATAACATCTGTATGCACTTTGGCTTGTGGAGTAGCCAATAAATATACACGGCTTGGACGAAAAAATTTAACTTACCAATATTATAAGGCCAAATCTAGGGAAAACATATACAACCAAAAGTATGTAGCTTAAGATAATTCGGTTCATGCTTGAAAAGTACCTCAAAAGGACTAAGATCGTCCAAATTCGAGGTCGGAGTGCGATTAATCAAATAAGTGGCATTCTAAACTGCAAATGCCCAAAATGTTTGGGGAAGATACGCATGGTGCAACAGAGCACGAGTATTTAAATAATGTGGCAATTTCGATACTCAGAGATCCTATTTTGCTGTGGGGTATACGAGGCAGTGGTCAACCAATTAATTCTATTAGAAGTCAAATATGATTTTAGTGCGACAAATTCACCACCATTATCTCTATAAAATAATTTAATAGGCCTGCGAAACTGGTTCTCCACAAGACTACGAAACTGACTAAAAATAGAGCCAACTTGTGATTTAGCAGACAACATATAAACCCAACAATGTCGACTAAAAAGATCAACCACAAGTAAGAAATATCGACAACCATCAACAGAGACAATAGGTGCAGGGCCCCAAACATCAGCATATAAATATTCCAACAGGTGATTTGCAATAAATGAGGAAGTAAAAAATGGCAGTCTGTGAGCCTTACTCACGCAACAAGAGATACAATCGTCATATAAAACATCAGAAGCCTTATTCAAGACTGGTAATTTAAACTTAGCTAAAATAAACGAACTCGTACTCTTCAAAGGGTGCCCCAGGCGAGCATGCCAATGAGAGAGAGACGTCTGAACCCCCAAAGCAGCAATCTTCGGCTCAGAATTGGATAATGATTGCTGCACCTAATAAACACCATTACTGCATAGCCATTTGATTAGAGCCGCCCCCGTGGAGAGATCCTTCACCATAAAATAATTAGGGAAGAATTCCAAAGATATGTTATTTGCTTTTGTAAATTGATGAACAAATATTAAATTTCTAGCAGCCCCAGGCACGCATAAAGTATTCGAAAACATAAATTTACGAGGAGTGCAAAAGGTAGAAAAACCATTATGAGTTATAGGTAAATATGTTCCATTAGCAATTTGTATTTCATCTGTTCCATCATACTCGGAATGAATTGAGAGATTTCCCAAGTCATTCATCAAGTTATGGGATGCCCTGGAGTCCATAAGCCAAGTCTGTTATGGGGATGGTTGAGTGGAAGATTGGGCGAGATTAGCCATAGCTGATGGACGACGACATGTGAGTGCAGTATGCCCATTATAGTGATAAAGTTGGCAAACAATGGGTTGGTGGTTGCCACCATACACTGAATTGCAATCGCCACCACGACTGCGGCCCTGTCCACAACCACATCCACGGTAGTTGCTATTATGGTGAGAATTTCCATGACCACTTGTCCTGAAAGCATGAGTTTTTGACTAAAATAACGATTAGTATGTGCAACATTTACCGTCGCAACCAACTGAGCATTGTTTATCTCGAGTTGCTTTAGATACAACTAGTGTTCACCCAGTCTCTCCCGAAGCTCTTCAAATCGAAAGGAGGTTTCACGTGTACGGACTGAACTTACCAGATCACGGTAATTTGGTCCAAGACCATTGATGATGTAAAAGGTCAAATCATCATCAGCAATAAGTGCATCAATGAGTCCCAACACATCCAATATTGTCTTGATATGGTTCACGTATTCTGATATTGAACGTAAACCGATCGATGCCTTTGATAGAGTTATCTTCAGATGCATGACATGTGCCCTGGATGTGCTAGCAGCGCACGATTGAGAGTATTCCAGCGTGCGGGGGTTGTGGTTGCCGAAGAGAGGATTGGAAAAGTATCAGCAAAAATAGAAACGATAATAGCAGCGAGAAGCAATTGATCTTGTTGAAACCATCTGGTAGACGCAGCAGCATCAGTAGCAGTGTCGGGCCTTGGTGTATCGCCATTAGGGGTGGAAAAAGGGCCGGGCCGACTGCCTTCTTTTTACGGGCCGGGCCCGATACCAATCGGGCCTCTAAAATAGAGGCCCAGTCTAGCCCTAGGCGGGCCACCGGGGTACCGGGCCAAAATGGCCCGTTTTAAAAAAAATTAAATTTGTAAATTAAATAATTTATATTCAATATTAATTTAAAGATTCACAAATCACAATTAAAATTAAGTTTAAAAACAATACATAATATTAAAAAAAGTCCAAATAGTAATCCAAAATAAATAACAATTAATATTAATATGCACACACACGACACAATTAATATCATCAAATATACTAATATGCACACATAATTAATATCTCAAATATACTAATCTGTAAGAGAGAAAGAGTGCTCGACTAAGACTAAGACAGACGTGAAATTGAATATACCCAGTGCGGGGTGTAGTCGTGTAGGCGGCGAAGGCGTGTAGGCGGCGGTGTTGCTGGTGCAGCGTGCTGCTGGTGGGCGTGGAGGCGTGGAGGCGTGGCGGTGGCAAGGGCGTGGGCGGCGGCAGCAAGGGCATAGGCGGCTGAGGAAGGCTAGGGTTTTCAATTATTTCATATTTCCTATTTTGCGTAACCTATTTTCTATTCTGTAAGTTACGGGGTTACAACTTGATATTAGCAATTTACTAATTAAAAAAAAGAATCGGGCCAGCCCGGCCAAGCCCAGTCGTCCCGGTGGGCCTATTGGGCCCGGTTCTTTTCGGGCCAGCTTTTTTCAGGTCCAGTCTATCCTGAACCACAGGCCAACTAGGCTGGCCCATCGGGTCGGGCTCATTTTGCCACCCCTAATCGCCATTGATATGGTCGATCAAATTGAATCCATTAAGCAAGGTTGTCAGGTGAGTACGCCATGATAAAAAATTTGATTGATTGAGCTTAATGGGTAGATGATGGTGGGTGGAGATAGGAACCACCGGTGGGAGGGGAGGAGGTGCAGCGGCTGTAGCACCTGCTGCTGTGTGAGAATCGGTGTTGGTCGACATCGGAAGTGTAGGATCGGAAAAAAAAACAATCTCGTTAGAGACCGGCTAGGATACCATATAAGATCACATAATATGTGGGGAAAATATATTGATCATTATTGAAGAGATATACACGATTATATACATGAAAGTTGTGAAGAGATAAACATGTGTAACTCTAACCAATTCTACATAATACACGGTCAAATTAATACAAAAATGTACAATATCTCTTATGCTTATGTGGCAAGATGATCTCTAGAATCTTCCTTGATATGGATGACTTGCACATCCTCAACCTCGGCCACTTCTTTGGAGTCCTCGCTTAAGTCTGAAGTGGTGTCTCCCTCATCTCTTGGGCGAGCAACTGGTTGATCGACCAGTTGCTCGCCCGATTGCTCGGCCGTATACCATTGACGGAGCGAACAACGGAGCTCGCGTTTGAGTCCATGTCCTTGTCCAATAACAAGGTTTGGAATTTTGTTGAAGAGCTTGGCGAACAGAACATCGCGGAGAAGGCGTGAGATCCACTATAGGTCTTTTATCGGGATTCCTTCCGGAAAGAATAGTGCTCGAAGAAGGAGAAGCCATTATCACGATATGAACGAAGAAATATGAGATCAAAGTGAATTTTTTTAGAAAAGGGACGACAACACAATGGGAGGAAAATGATGGAGACACGGCGGTGGTTTTTTAAAAAAATGAAAAATGCAAAACGAAAATTGAAAATTGAAGATAGTGGAAGAAATTAAGAGTGAAATTTGCAAATTACCGCGACGATGCGTGTTGATTGAAGCAAGAACACAATTGTTAGAATTGGGAAAAGCTCAAAAATTCGTTAATGGCAGAAGCTGGAAAGAAAAGTTGAAAAAGAAGAGAAATGAGAAAGAAGAAGTATTTATAAGGGAAGAATCGGGGGTTAATCGAGAATTTTCGAAAAATACCCAGGCCCCTTTTTGTAAATATGGACAACACGCGTGGGCGGCGGTTGATGTCACCACCGCCCACGTCACTTCAGTTTTCGAGTCTCGAGAACCCAACCATCGTTAATTCAAAGGATGGGCTTAGTTGCTCGCTGATGTTTCCTGCCTAAAAATTAAATCGCAGTTGTCCGCCTATATCGTAAGGAAATTTACAAGCGAATGTAGCCTGGCCTCAGTTAGTCTATCTTCATCCTAACATAAGGTCAGGCTAGCGGGCGAGCAGCTGGGTAATCAGTGTACAACTGTCAAGAGACGAGCAGTTGGTCAAAGTGTCAACCACTCAGACGAGCAACTAGTTAAAGGTAAAAAAGAAATGAGCGAGCAACTAAGAAGGATAAGGTCCAAACACCCACCAAATAGGCATACATGCGAGCAATTGAGCATCTCGAAGAACATCTATAAATCCCACTAACTGGGCATTGTATTATGAGCAAACAAATGTCCTAATACTTGTCATTTGTATAAAATACAATAGTTTAGGGATAAACAAGTGTCTTAACACTTGTCACTTTGTAAATTAGGATAGTTAAGGAGATGACACCTCCTACTTGCTTAAGTGTCAATAAACACTCCCTTGTATGAGAAAAATAAGAGGTTTTCAATATTAAAAAATACACCCAATTTATTTCTTGATCATTACTTGTTCAAATTCATCACTACGATCTTGTTTGATGACCTTCTTAAGCATAAAAATAGCCACTAATCATCCAATTTGGATCAAGGTCATCAACATCGGCTATTGTGGAAAGCAAGAAACGGGTGCATTTTTATAGGAGAGCATGTGCAACTTGACAGAATTCTTGGTGAACTAAAAGCATACTGTTGGAATTGGATGAAATATTATGCGGAATGGAGACTGGATGCTATCATCTTGAAGTGGAACTTAAATCCTCCCTCTATACCATAGAAAATTGGAGGTTGTCTCTTGTGAATGTGAAAGAATCTATGTAACCTGTTGTTTTCTCTGTCACTGGAGGTGCATCACACACATCTGTTATTTGTATTATGAAACCAAATTGCTATATTAATGAAAGGTGTTTTTTCCTGATAAAAAAAATATACAAACTATCAAATTTTAGCACATAAACCACTAAACTTAATTTTCAGCCAAAAAATTCTCGAATTTCAACATAAGTCCAATTGATGGTAAACGGAGCAAGAATGAGGTGCATAAGACGGGGAACAACATCAAGGACATATGCACGAGGTTGTGTACGGCGGAGCAAAGATGCAAAGCAGTAGACGGCGGAAGTGGTGATGAGATTTGTGTATTTCTCGTTCTAATTGGAATAAAATTATGAAGAATTTTGAGAAAAATATCATTTTCTAAGGCACGTGCACGATAATATTTTTTTAGGAAAATAATTGATCAAAAGCGAGTTTAGTGGTTTAAGTGTTAAAATTTGATAGTTCATATGTATTAGTACCAACATATATAATTTGGTGGTTTAGGTGCAAAATTGTTGATAATTTTGTGAATTTAGTGCAATTAGAACTAAAAAAATTGTAAGCATGATTCACATAAATATTTGTATTGCACATGAATTTCGACATGTAATTAATTATATTTAATTGGTTAAAATTATTTATTTGGCTAGTCTAATTATAAGACATTTATTCACAATGATAAAACAAAAGTTGCTATATTACTAAAATGAAATCTAGTTCCGAAAATGACAAACTACAGATAAGTTTTTTAATCTATTCATACCTGTATGTTTATTTTATTTTTTTTCTTTTTGAAATCATTCATTATTTAAATTTGAATTTCAAATTATTTCTTTATTCTAAAATTTTCATTTTAAGCAACTCATTTATTATCGACTAAAAGTACTAACGTTACTAACGTTCCAAAAACTATTCATCGAATTTCAAAAGGCAAAGTCTCATATGCACCAAGTGCACGGTGCACTCACTCAACAGTTGATACTGTATATACTAAAAAGTTAGTCACAATTACACTGAAAAGTTAGTCTCAATTATACTGAAAAGTTTACATTGAAAATTGATTTTCAGTGTAAACTTTTCAGTGTAATTGAGACTAACTTTTCAGTGTGATTGGGACTAACTTTTCAGTGTATACAGTATCAACTGTTGAGTGAGTGCATCATACACCAAATGCACAAGAGACTTACTCATTTCAAAATATATATAATCTGAAGTGAATTGAGTGTATTTTAATTTACTCTATTAACGATTATTAGAATTATGAAAATTTAGAATAAGTGAAAAATCTAATAATCACTCACTTATTATTATGATTGAAAAATAATGAAAACTTTAATATTACCTTTTATTAGAATATTTTATTTTTATTTTTATAAGAATCATGAATTATTCATAAGACACCATTCAATTAATTATCGCAAAATCTAAATTGAACCAATTTCATAGTATGAAACACAAAATTGTATAATGTAAAATACTATGATATCAGTAATATTATAATATCAGTAAATGATATCAATGATTATATGTACAAAGTTCACACGACCCCTGCTTATTAATTATTGCCCCTACAATTGATAATAAGGCCGAGTCTAATCATGAAAAGTACATACCACTAATGCACCAAAATCTCATGAATTATATTGTTGATGTTAGGTCAATGTTGTCCAAAATGTTACAATATTTTCTGCAACATCAGAGTTTGTCCTTTCTCCTAACACTAATTCTGAATGTTTCAATGTTGTATTTAATGTCTAAATATGCAGGATGATGACCTCGAAGTTACCAAGTCAAGCGGTTGCAGTTTTTAGAGTGAGATGTTAAAGATGAGCATGGGTGGTTACCGAAGTCATGGAGCTTAGTGTTGGACGGTTTTACATCATGGGAAACCATAATTTTCAAGTGTTCACATGCTAGATTCGAACTCTATAAATACCGTACGCATTGGACACTATCAAGTGAAGAAATCGAGATACCTATTTACCTATAGCAAGTGTAGTTGTTTCGATCTTCTCCATTGTAATTCTAAGAGTGTTTTAGTTATGCCTTTGAGTAGGCTGTTTTACACGATTAACATTCTAGGCTTTTGGTTGTATACCTAGGATATACGATCTTGATGTAAAATTTTACAGTAGGATTTTACTTTGTCTTTGTATCACTACTTTGTTATAGTGAAGTTTCGCCATGAGGCATCATAGATTATTTTATAATCTATGAAATATTTTGATATCCTATTTGCAATTTTGTTTTTCAAAGTCTTCCGCTGTGTATGTTGTCTTTTATGTTTCAACACTTTCGATAATATTCTGGAAAAACACTAGTGCACGCCCTTCAATTAGCACCAGAGCCATAACTAGATATACTTAGTTAGATCATGTGTCTTTAAGTGGGTAAATTTTATTTGCAATGGAATATCCACTTACCCCCGCTCTTAAACCACCAATTTTAGATGGTTCGAATTATGCATATTGAAAACCAAAGATGCGGATGTACATCAAATCCTTTGATGAACGAGCATGGAGAAGTGTACTGTCTGGATGGACTCAACCCAGAACTCCAACTGATGAAGATAATGAAGCACGGATCAAGTGAGAACTTGATTGGACGAATGATGAAGTAACCGTGGCCAGTTATAATTTGAAAGCCTTGAACACAATATTTACATCGGTTGATGTATCTATGTTCAAACTGATTTCAAATTGTATCTCTGCAAAAGATGCTTGAGATCGATTGCAAGAGCACTGTGAAGGATCCGAGAGTGTTCGTAGGACAAAGCTACGAATGTTGGGCACCAAATTCGAAAACCTCAAGATGAAAGAGGATGAAACCATTTCTGCCTACAACGAGAGACTTTATGAGATTGAAAATGAATCTCACTCTCGTGGTGATCCTATATCAAATACCAGGTTAATTCATAAAATCCTAAGAACTGTTCCAAAATGGTTTGATGCTAAAATATGTGCTATAGAAGAGGCTAAAGATATTGATACTATAAGTCAAAATGAACTAATAAGTATCTTAATAACCTATGAAATGAATTTCGAACAGAAAGAAGAGTCAAATGACAAGTATCTGTTTTCAAAGTTGAAACCTCATCTAGCAATGAAAAGTCTTCATTTGTAACTGAAGTTGATTCTGATTGTGTTGATTTATGTGATAACAATTATGAGGACATTGCTTTCTTAACCAAACAGTTTAAGTATTTTCTCAAGAATAGAGTTAATAGGTTAAAAGGTAATATCCAACCCAAAGTGGAAATCAACAATAATCAACAAATGTCTGAAAGAAGAAATAGATTTAATCAAAATAGAAAAACAGGTAGTAGTAGTAGTAGTAGTAGTAGTAGTAGTAGCAGTAGTAGCAGTAGCAAACCTAGGTAAGATCCTGAGTATAGGAAGTCAGTGAGATGCGATGCATGTACTGGTTTTGGTTATTATGCAAATGAATGTGCCAACACAATTCTTAGGAAGAAACTGAATTTCAATGCTACTTTAAGTGATGAATCAGAAGACGAAAATGAGTCTGAGAAAAATGAAGAATGTGCTTTCTCTGCAAGAATTGAATATGTTGGGACATTGTCAGTTTTGATTAAGATCCCAAAGCCCCTGAAAAGATGTTTGCCTTATTCTGTCTTTGTCAGGCTAGTCTTGGTTAGGTTTTATACTTAGTCATTTTACACTTCACAGGTACTCAGTGAGAGGAGAACTCACTGGTGACAATCAAGACTCAGAGCCTGAAGATGAAGAGCACCATCCTGAACTTATGGCAGTCCTCTAAGCTGGCTGAGTAAGTGTCAGTGATGAAGAGTATGACCCTGAGGTCATTACTAACTCAATCCAGAAGGGAACAGGATATCAATGAGTTTATGGGAAGACTTGGAGTAGAGCTAAGCAATGCAAAAGGAATTTCAGCGTCAGGACAAGACCGGTGGGCTCAAGACAAAATGAACTTAATAAGACAAGCCTGAAGCTCAGGAATAAGTTCTGACATTCTCACCAACCTGATGACGTGGACCAATCCGAGAAGGACACGCACGTACGGAACCTGACATGAAGACTGAATTCAGACTGCATATTCAACGGGCAAGCATTTAATGTGCATTTAATGCAAATACCAAATCCATGCAAGGACGGCTGCTGCATGAAGATATGTCCGTTTGAAGCCACTCTACATAGATGACTAGAAGGCTATCTCTCCAACGGATAGTTTTTCAAATTACCTATAAATACAGAAGACCTTGAACCCATTCAAGGTTACGGGAAATTTCCAAGCCAGAAATTACTCAAACTCTCAAAGCATTCAAAGCATTCAGCCTTTAAGAGAAGCACTCGAAACCATCTAAATTTCCCAAGTGTTTCTCAGCAACCGAGAGTTATTCTGTATTCCAAGAGCTAAATAGCATTATCTTAAGCTTAGAGAGATTATCCAATCCTTAGCATAGCTTTGTCTTGTAAGGATAATCTCAACCTAGTTGGAGTCCAAACTGAAACCAAAACCCTAAGTTAGGTTTGTTGGGAGTAAGCCAGTTAGTGTGTTAGTAGGAAGTTTCTATAGATCAGTGAGGTTAGCTGGTCTTGGTGCACCTTGGCACATTAAAAACATGAATCCCTTGAGTGGATTTCCTGTTAAGTCAGGCCATGGACGTAGGAGCTTGAGACTCTGAACCACGTTAAACTTGCTGTGTTCTTATTACTTTGATATTGTGCTTACCTGCCATATTACTTGTTCATTCATTGCATTCGGTTTATCAGGCTTGAATCAATCAGCCTGATCTTAAAAAAGGAGTACTGCCCTACTAAACACTATTTAGAATTGAGTAAAACAAGTTTTTCAGAAAGTAAACTAAACAAGACTTTAAACTATTAGGGCTCAAACATTTCCGCAATGAACTTGAACTGATAGTTAGCCAACTGACCCGCACCGAGTGTAGTCAGTAGGTGTGTTATCAGCTCCTAGTTCTTTACCACTCTGAGTAAAGGGGACTCAGTCAGTTTTAAGGTTGAAAAATTGGTATACGTGTATCCCCCCCATACACGTATTCCTCAGTCTTGTACCGGGAACAAAAAGTGGTATCAGAGCAGTGGTTCGAAAGACCACTGACTTTGAATACTAATAGTTTCAGAGGAGAAACTGTTGGTGGTCACTGAACAGATCTGAGTTTGCTTTTCATAAAACTAGCATCATCATGACTTCGAGGAGACTTGAAGCTTCGTTACCTGAATTCTCTGTGTCTAACTTTGTCTATTGGAAGTTCAGATTAGAAGCACATCTAGATGCCATCCATGACCAGATGCCGCATGTTCTCAGGGAAGGACCGATCAAAATCACTGTCCCTAATACCAGGGGGAGAGGATATGATGATCTCGATATTGGTGTACCTATTCCTAAGGAAAGGAAGGATATGACCACTGATGAGATCAAGATGATGGGGCTTGACAACGTCGCCAGAAACATCATCTTGCATACGGTGCCCTTCGAGGAGTCAGCTAGGCTGATGAACTTAAAGATGGCAAATGAGGTTTGGGATGAGCTGACCAGGATGTGCGAGGGGTCAGAAAAGATAAAGGAGAACAAGAGAAATATTGTCATTCAGAAATTCGAAGCGTTCGAGATGTTGCCTGACGAGAGCATAGATCAAATGGAGTCTAGATTCATCAAGTTGATGAATGACCTGATGACGTGGACCAATCCGAGAAGGACACGCACGTACAGAACCTGACATGAAGACTGAATTCAGACTGCATATTCAACGGGCAAGCATTTAATGTGCATTTAATGCAAATACCAAATCCATGCAAGGACGGCTGCTGCATGAAGATATGTCCGTTTGAAGCCACTCTACATAGATGACTAGAAGGTTATCTCTCCAATGGATAGTTTTTCAAATCACCTATAAATACAGAAGACCTTGAACCCATTCAAGGTTACGGGAAATTTCCAAGCCAGAAATTACTCAAACTCTCAAAGCATTCAAAGCATTCAGCCTTTAAGAGAAGCACTCAAAACCATCTAAATTTCCCAAGTGTTTCTCAGCAACCGAGAGTTATTCTGTATTCCAAGAGCTAAATAGAATTAATCTTAAGCTTAGAGAGATTATCCAATCCTTAGCATAGCTTTGCCTTGTAAGGATAATCTCAACCTAGTTGGAGTCCAAACTGAAACCAAAACCCTAAGTTAGGTTTGTTGGGAGTAAGCCAGTTAGTGTGTTAGTAGGAAGTTTGTATAGATCAGTGAGGTTAGCTGGTCTTGGTGCACCTTGGCACGTTAAAAACAAGAATCCCTTGAGTGGATTTCCTGTTAAGTCAGGCCGTGGACGTAGGAGCTTGAGACTCTGAACCACGTTAAACTTGATGTGTTCTTATTGCTTTGATATTGTGCTTACCTGCCATATTACTTGTTCATTCATTGCATTCGGTTTATCAGGCTTGAATCAATCAGCCTGATCTTCAAAAAGGAGCACTGCCCTACTAAACACTATTTAGAATTGAGTAAAAAAAGTTTTTCAGAAAGTAAACTAAACAAGACTTTAAACTATCAGGGCTCAAACATTTCCGCACTGAACTTGAACTGATAGTTAGCCAACTAACCCGCACCGAGTATAGTCAGTAGGTGTGTTATCAACTCCTAGTTCTTTACCACTCTGAGTAAAGGGGACTCAGTCAGTTTTAAGGTTGAAAAATTGGTATACGTGTGTTAGGATAAAAATTGTTATTTTTGTTAGGATAAAAATTGTTAGTTTTGATGAGTTAAAACAAACCAGAAGATGTAATAGGACCATCTGGACCTGTTAGCCAGATGATGATCTAGATTAGGACTTAGTCTAGGGGGAACTGCCAGACCAGAAGACTTCACCAGAAGAGTCACCAGAAGACCCCAGCAGAGGACTTCACCAGAGGACTCCACCAGAAGACTTCACCAGATGGAACAGACCAGTGGCAGAGGACCTTCCCCAAACCAGACGAGTCTGGTGGAACAAAAGATGCTCAGTTTGTTCTCCTGTTTCTACTGAGTATTCTGGTTGTTCACCAGATTAGGACCAGAAGACACCGAGGTTGCCTGGTGTCTGGTCTTGCCTTCTCTGGAGAGAATCAGAGTTAGACAGAGGAAGTTATTGACCGTTGGTGATTCAAATCAAGTCAACAAGATCAGGATTGGAAAGTATTTGAAGATAATCAATCCAAGGATCCCACCAACCCAATCAATCAATTAGGGAATTGATTGATTGAGGCTTCCTTATATAGAGGATCTGATTGGATTAGCCCTCCAACGGCTAGCCCTAATCCTCTCTATAAATACAAGAGTGCAGTTCAAGAAAAAGCTCTAGAGACTATATACGCGCATAAGTGATCCAAGCTTTTGATATTCATACCAAGCACTCTTACTGTTCATAATATTTATCTACTCTAAAGGAGTTATTGAAACCACAACCTGTTCATCTATTAGACAAGGTTGTTGGGTGGTTGATCTTTAGATTGAAGTTAAATCTAAAGAGGTTGTAAGAAGGAACTAGTACTTCCCAATTCCAGTAAGTAAGTTTGTGAGTTGGTTGATAGTGAGACCCCTTGGTTATAAGGGAGAGTGGACGTAGGATATTCAATCCGAACCACTATATATCTTGTGTTCTTTATTGCTTTAATTTACTTATTGTTCTTTCAATTATTACTCTCTTGTAATACTCTGAAAGACATTTTAACTTAAGCTTCCGCAATTAATCTAACTAGTGGGACCAATAAGTGGTATCAGAGCAGTGTGTCCAACGACCACTGCTTTGTAAAGCTTTTGGTGGTCACCGGGCAGATCCATTGCTCTTTAGTGCTTTTGTTCAAGTTCTTGTTATTTCCCTAAATTTTCTTATCAAAATGTCTGCAAAATCTTCTTACAAGAGCCGTAAGCTCCCAGAATTCTCTTTTGAGGATTACAGCCACTGGAGCTTCATGATGAGCAATCATCTTGGAGCTATTCACCACCGCATGTTAGATGTGGTTGAAAGTGGCCCCATCAAATTTTACTGGACTCCTATTGATAGTGGCAGGTCAGAGTCCAGAGAAGAAACTAGTGAAGCTGCCCAAAAAGCTGCAGAGGATAGAGTCCCCAGGCAACGAATCCTCAAAAAGAAAGATGAGCTTGACAATGATGAAAGAAAGCTCTACAACTTGGACCAGGTGGCAAGAACAGAGATCATCAACACACTTACCAAAGAGGTGATTGAAAAGGTCAGAACGTGTGCCACTGCCAAGGAGATGTGGGACAAACTGGCGTTACTCTGTGAGGGAACAGAGAAGATCAAAGATAACAAACTCCAAGCTGTTCAACACTCGTTTGATACCTTCAAGATGAAACCAGACGAGACCATTGACCAGCTGGACATGCGTCTCACAAACCTCCTGAACAAGGCTAGTGCCTTAGGTAAGACCTACTCTGAAAAGGAAATTAATAGTAAAATCTTGCGTTCACTAACAAGCAGGTGGAGAATTAAAGTCACTGTGATCAAGGACAACAAGGATCTCAATACTCTGGATCATCATCTTCTGTTGTCTGATCTCAAAGCATATGAGTATGATCTTCAAGAGGAGGATCAAACAGAAGAGGTTTCCTCTTCTGGCCAGAAAGGTGTTGCATTCTCTTCAACTATCAAGCCTGATGTCAAGCCAAAGGAGTCTACTGCAGATGACTTGAGCCTCAAGGAGCAGGTAGCACTTCTAACTCGTAAATTAGATAAAATGAGTTCAAAATATGGCAGGTACAAAAGGCATTGGAAGGAATCTTCCAGAGACAGAAAGAGTTCCTTCAAGCCTGCAGAGAAGGAGAAGACATCTGGAGACTCAAGGGAGACCAGATTCAGAACTCCAGAGAGGAGGAGAGATGACAACCCTGGCAACTCTGGGAGATCAGATTATCAGAGGAGAGATGGTAGCTCTGGCAGACCTGACTACCAGAGGAGAGAGAGTAGTCCTGCCAGATCAGACTACAACCAGAGGAGGAGAGAGCCAAGTCCTAGTCCCAGAGGAGATAATGCCTGCTACACATGCAACAAGACTGGTCACTATAGTTATGATTGTCCTCAACTCACTCCTAGGGAAAGAGAAGAGAAAAGAATCAAGAGAGATAGAAGATATGCAGATAAGAGAGCATTGCTGGCAGAAGCAGAGGAGGAGGATACTAGTTCCAGTTCTTCTTCTTCTGACTTTGGATCAGATGATGATGTGTGTCTTATGGCAGACATCACTGAGGTAAATGAAACTACTCTAGTTTTATCAAATTCCAAATGTACTGAATCCTCTAATTCATCTGGTAACTCCAGAGAGTCTGATATGCAACAAATGCTATCAGATCTCCAAAATTGTGTCCAACTCTGTCAAAAACTTGAGAAAGAGAATGGTAGGCTCAGAGCTGAAGTTCAATCTCTCTCTCATGAGCATAAATCCACCAGAGAACTCATGAAAGATTATTCCAAAGAAGTCTCTGAACTTCAGGATAAGATCACAGAAAGAGATACTCTGGTAGATCAACTCATGAAAGAAAAGGATTCTCAAGAAGATGAGATCAATGAACTCAGAGCTAAATACCAGACTCTTATCAAGGGAAAACAAGTTGCTCACAGCATAGAGGAGATACCTATGCCCAGAGAAGCTCCTAAGATACCATCTGTTGTATCTATCATATCAGAGTCTTCTCAGCGCATTTGTGATAAGAGTGGTTTAGGATATTCTGGAATTACCACTAAAACTCATAAATACCTTTATAATAAAGACAAGTCTGTAAGAGCTGGTAAATTGGTAGAAATCTGGAATGATATAGACTTAACTGGTAATGGTTACAAGGTGGTTCACAATCCTGATTGGAAAAGGAATCACTCTGTTAATCACATAACAAATGGTCCAGAAGAGTTGACTGTTCTGGAAGAGAAGATGCTTGAGAATAAGTGTCAAAAAGGGGAACCATTAAAGATTGATGGTTCTGTGAACAATGAGTCCCAAGGAGTAGAAATTACTCAAATTGGAGGACCCCAGAGAAATCCTCAAAGGGAACCTAAACAGATTAGGGGACCTCAAAGGAAACACTCAAGAAAGGGGAATACCAATCAGAGTAACAACTACCAGAGAAGGAATAATGTTCAACAGAACCAGGTACCCCAGAGACAATTTTCTCAGAGGAATCAATTCCAGAATAGGTATACTCAAAGGAACTATAATCACCAGAGCAAGTCTAATTATCAGAACCAGAGGAGGTCTTCCAGACCCATCTATAGAAAACCAACTGATCTGGGTAGTTATGACACCAGAGATGGTTCCTCTAGGATGTACCCTTACAACCAGACCTTTAAGACCATGTCTTTGAGGCAGGCCATTCCAAAGGCCAAATTTGAGAAAAGGTACACCAGACCTGTTTATAGGAAAGGTGTCCTTATCAGACCAGTAGCTCAATATGTCATTGTCAGAGGACATGTGCTGGTAGATAGATTTGGAAGGAAGATAAGATCTCCTCATCCATCAAGGGATGATCTTTATCTATGGATTCCTACAAAACCTGCAACTAACCAATCAGGACCCAGCACTAGTAGGGGACCTAATTGATTTCTCTGCAGGTAGATAAGAGTCCATTGGAGAAAGGATTTTCAAGCAACCATGTCTGGTACATTGATAGTGGATGTTCCAAGCACATGACCTTCCAGAAGGATAATCTCCAAGACTTCAAGCCATTGAATGGACCAAGAGTGATGTTTGGTGACAACAACTATAGCGTCACCAGAGGTGTTGGAAAGTTGACCTTCAATGGAGTTTCTGTAGAAGAAGTTTACTATGTAGAAGGACTCAAGCATAATCTGCTTTCAGTATCCCAATTCTGTGACAAGGGATACTCAGTGAAGTTTTCTAGTGATTCATGCACTGTTTTCTCTTCTGATTATAATGATATCTTGCTAATAGGCTTGAGGAAGGGTAACATTTATCTTGCAGATTTTAACAGTTGCCCAAGAAATGCTTGCCTGGTTGCTAAAGGATCTGCAGAGAACAGCTAGATTTGGCACAAGAGATTGTGTCATCTTAACTTCAAAACATTGAACAAGATTGCTAGAAAAGGTCTCATTCGAGGTCTTCCTAATGAAGTGTTTAAGAAGAATCAGGTTTGTGGTTCATGCCAGAAGGGTAAACAACCCAAGACTTCCTTTAAGGATGTCCAGAGCACAACCACAACCAGAGTACTTCAACTACTTCACATGGACCTATTTGGACCTGTTTCTCCTCTTAGTTTCAGTGGAAGGAAGTACACCTTAGTGATAGTAGATGACTTTTCAAGATACACTTGGGTAGTGTTCTTGTTTAAGAAAAATGAAACTATGACTAAGCTGCCAGAGTTCTTCAAGCAGATTCAGAATGAGCAGAACCAGAGCATAGTCAGAATCAGAAGTGACAAAGGAACAGAGTTTTTGAATTCACACATTGCAGATTACTGCAAGGACCATGGGATTTTTCATGAGACATCTGCTGCCAGAACACCCCAACAAAATGGAGTAGCAGAAAGGAGGAATAGGACCCTCAAAGAAGCTGCAAGAACACTTTTGGCAGAATACAACACTCCACAGAGATTTTGGGCAGAGGCCATTAATACAGCTTGTTACACCCAGAACAGATGCCTGATTGCCCAGAGACATAATAAGACTCCATATGAGGTATGGAAAGGTAAAACCCCATCTGTTTCATACTTTCATGTTTTTGGATGTAAGTGTTTCATCCATGACAATGGGAAATCTAAATTAAGAACCTTTGATGCTAAAGTGGCTGATGGAATATTTTTAGGATATTCCAGCACCAGTAAGGCTTTTAGAGTTTTTAATAAGAATTCACTTTGTGTGGAGGAAACACCTCATGTTGTTTTTGATGAATCTGCTTTTGAGTGCAAGGTGGAATCTAAGTCTTCTGATGAGACCCAGAATCAGACTACACCCAGAGTTATCAAAGTCAATCCACCTGTTCTTGATTCAGATTCAGATTCAGATGGTGACCCATCTCCTGGTTCTCTGAAGCAGCAGCCTTCACAAGGAGCAGAACCAGAAGAGGTTGGAACTCCTGTAGGGGGAAGCTCTTCTGCAGATGGTGATAATCACCAAGGTACTGCAGAAGATGATCTACCAGGCAAGACCACGGGAAGGAGGACCCTGGTTGATCACCCCAATGACCTGATCTTAGGAGATCCAACTAAGGGTGTCCAGACTAGGAGAACTCTTAACTTAGCTGCCTTATTCAGTTGCTATGTGTCCTTGATTGAGCCCAAGAACATCAAGGAAGCACTGAAAGATTCAAATTGGATTGTTGCTATGCAGGAGGAGTTGAATCAATTCACCAGACAGGATGTTTGGGAGCTGGTAGACAGACCAAGACATCAAAAGGTGATAGGCACTAAATGGGTTTTCAAGAATAAGAAAGATGAGAATGATGCCATTACTAGGAACAAGGCAAGGCTAGTGGCCCAGGGCTATTCTCAGTCTGAAGGAATAGACTATGATGAGACATTTGCTCCTGTTGCCAGATTAGAAGCCATCAGATTGTTCTTAGCATATGCTGCTCACATGAAGTTCAAAGTATACCAGATGGATGTGAAATATGCCTTTCTTAATGGGATTCTCATTGAGGAAGTGTATGTGGAACAACCGCCTGGTTTTGAACAAGGTGACAAGGTGTTTAAGCTTAAGAAAGCTCTTTATGGGCTGAAGCAGGCACCCAGAGCATGGTATGACACTCTATCTCAATTTCTTCTGGACAATGGTTTTACTAAGGGTAAGATTGATAGAACCTTGTTTAGGAAAGAAGAAGGAAAGGACATCCTTCTGGTCCAAATATATGTTGATGATATCATATTTGGATCCCCTAACAAGAAGTTGTGTGAGAAGTTTGGTGAGCTCATGCAGGGACAGTTTGAGATGTCCATGATGGGAGAAATGAATTACTTTTTGGGTTTGCAGGTAAAGCAATCAGAGAAGGGAATTTTTATTAATCAAGCTAAGTACACCAGAAACATGTTAGAGAAATTTGGAGTAGGATCTAGCAAAGCAGCCAAGATACCTATGATGACAAATTTCAACATGGATCCAGATGAGTCTGGAGAGAGTGTGGACCAGACTCAGTACAGAGCACTTATTGGTTCTCTTTTGTACCTGACTGCAAGCAGACCAGATATTACTTTTGCCGTAGGTGTTTGTGCCAGATTTCAAGCTAACCCCAAGAAGAGTCATTTGGAAGCAGCTAGGAAGATATTGAAGTATCTTAAGGGAACAGTGAATTTAGGATTATGGTATCCTGCAGATGATAACTTAGAATTGAGTGGGTATTCAGATTCAGACTATGGTGGATGCAGAATAGATAGGAAATCCACAAGTGGAACATGCCAATTTTTAGGGAATAAATTGGTATCCTGGTTTTCCAAGAAGCAGACTTCAGTTGCTACATCAACAACAGAAGCAGAGTACATGGCTGCAGGGAGCTGTTGTTCTCAACTACTCTGGATTAGTCAACAGCTTAGGGACTACCAGATTAGAGCTAAGGATATTCCTATATTTTGTGATAGTAATAGTGCAATTGCAATCACCCAGAATCCAGTTCTTCATACCAGGTGCAAACATGTTGATATAAGACATCACTTTATCAGAGATCATGTTGAGAAGGGAGATATAAGGATGGAAAAGATCGCAACAGAGAAGCAGAGAGCAGATATCTTAACCAAGCCTTTGGCTGAGACCAGATTCAGAGAGTTAGCTTTTGAGTTAGGTTTGTTGGATCCAGAGACAGATTTGTTTTAGGGGGAACAACAGAGACGTATCCTTTGTTTTATTACTTTACTTCATACATTTATTTTCTTAAACTAACATACCTGCAGATTAGACATATCAGAGAAGGTATATCTCCAGATGAGGTATACACCAGGTGACACTTGTCCCAGATGAAGTGCTGAGTCAGATTCAACAATATCCAAAGTCTTCTCTGACCTGAACCAGATGAGTTCCATCAGAGGAGATGTAGCACCAGACTGGTTGTGGTTTCATCTGGTTACAATATCAGGTGACAGGTATGTCTTTACTTCTCTGGCCTCTGATCATTGGGATACACCTTTCAAATTAGTAAGTACACTCAAAACGTTTCAACTTCGGAGTGTATTTAAGACTAGGGTATAGGGCCTAGGCAATCATTTCGCTTTTTCTCTTGACTGCCACAAAACCACTTTATGCCCAGTCCCAATGACTATGCCAACGCACCAGATTAAATCTGCATCTCGCCTTTCATCATGGCCATCGGATTTAATCACTGTGCAAAATGTCAATCAATGCTAAAATTGATTTTGTTTCCTCAATTAAATTTGAAATTACTCGCGTTCACATTTCATTTAATAATCAAGCCACGCGTATTACCCTATTTAAATCAATTTTCCTTTCAATCTGTCCTTTCACATTTCCATACTTTCAAACCCTAACCTCTCTCTGCAAAGCATTTTCTCTCTTTCTCTCTTTCTCTCTTTCACAGTAATGGCACCCAAGTGCACTTTCGATCCAGACTATGTCTGCAAGAAACTCAAGACAGAAATGGTGGTGGACTTCTATTCCACTAAGAATCCGGCCGCTTTGGAGATTTTGGAGCTTCTCCGACGTTCTGGGCTGGAGGAGTTGATCTCAAAGGTTCCCAAGGATCTGCGTACCTTGGATGGATATGCTGCTCAGTTTCTTATCCGGATGAAGATCCATGAAGACCATATTTCATCCAAGATTGATTCAGAGGATGTTGTTTTCTCGAAGGCAGACTTTTGTGGTCTTTTTGGTAACCTTTCTGTGGAAGGTGTGGACCCACTGAAGTACAAAGAAGGAGAGGCGTTGGAATCCTTCAAGATGTTTGCCAGAAATTCATGCCAGAATATTACTAAGGGCTTCTTGGACAAGCATCTTAGGCAGAAGTATAAGGTGTTATTTGACATTGTGGTAAAGATTCTCATGTGTGAGAGCCATAGCACAGATGCCATCTTCGTTGGCAGGCTCTGTGTTATGAGGGCCATTCTGGATGGTGTTCAATGTAACTGGGCAGAGTTCTTCTGGGGAGTGCTGAGGAAGAACAAGGTGAAAATCCAGAAAGAAGAATGCCCCCAGTTGCCAGGAGAGCAACAATTTGTGTTCAATGCTAATGTATCATTGGGCACAAAACTCACCCTAATTCTGGATTCGATCCTTCCAGAGAAGAAATGGAGACAATCCTGGTGTAAGGGCTTTCATAAGTCCAAGATTATGTTCTCCAAGGATGGTTCCCTTCATGGCCATCCTGATTCTGATGGTGAGCAAGTCATCCCTGCCCCTCCTATTCAATCTATTCCCTCACCTCCAAAGGGGCAGAGAAAGCAGCAGAAGCAGAAGACCCATAAGAAAGCTTCTGAGGCAGCTGGTTCTACAACCGTTGCCTTTTCTGGTTCCTCAGAGGAGGACCAGATTCCCCTTCTTGATGTGCTTAAGAAGAAGGGTGATGATGATAAAGCTGTAAAGAAGGCTGGAGCAGCCAAGAGGAAGCAGCCAGACGAGGCCAGGAGAGGTTCTGCTAAGAAGCGAAGGACTAGCAGAAAGGCAAAGAAAACCCTTCTGGTGGATGAGCCTTCAGAGGAAGAAGAGGAAGAAGAGGTTGAGCCTCTTGTGAGAAAATCAAGGCCAAGAGAGCCCTTCTTCAGGATCCTGACTCTGGATCTGATCTTGGAGAGGCCTTGGAAAAGGCAATTGAGGATGCTTCCCAGATGATGGAGGATGCTCCAGAGTCTGTTGTACCTGCTGGTGTTGACCCAGCAGAGGTAAATCCTTCCCTTCCATCTTCTTCCCCCATTAATCTTGTCTCCCCCTCTACCTCTCCCCCAGATAATATTCCCCAAACCCCATCTGCCTCTGGTAACCCCATTGTTCCACCAGAGCAGATTATCCCAGATACCCCAGTATATACTCCCTCTACCATTCCTACCCAAACACCTTCTCCCCCACATTCCCAAACACATCTTCCCACAAACCCCTCTCCCCCACTTTCTGTACCAGAGGTACCCTCAACCTCTTCTGGTGCAGAAATCCCCCCTCCAAACACTTCCACCTCCCAGATACCTCCTACACCTTCTGTACCAGATATTCCATCATCTTCTGGTGCAGAGCAACCAATTCCTTCCACCTCTACTTCACAACATCCTAACCCTCCCCAAACCCACACAGACCAGGACCCAACCATTTCTATGGCTCTGGGTTTCGTTGGCCCTCCCCCTTCTCCTACCTGTTTAACTAGCGATGATAGTGAAGATGAGGAAGCTTCACTTGAGCCTGCTGACTTAGCACCTTCCTCCTCTGCCTCTGGGCCCAAACCCTTCACTTTCTCATCTGCAGAAATGGGTCCCATTAGGCAGAGTATGAGTGTAAGTGCTCAGCTCTGGCTAAGAGAGCATTTCCCAGTTCTTCTGGAGCACTTACCACTCCTGGCAGAGCTTACTGATGCCAAAGTCTGGAGCAAGGCCAGACTTGAAGATGTGGAGGACCTAATGCTGTTGCTTGAGGAAATGGGTCCCTCCAACTTCACTGCTTGGGAGATTGAGCTAAAGCAGAGGATGAATATTCAGAACCCAGCAGAGCTGGAGACCCCTGGTGCAGCTAAAGTCTTGATTCGCACCCTGCTCATCCAGAGAGGAGTAATTCTCACTCCAGAGGGCCCCACTTACAAGTTTGGTCCTCATTTTGTCTTCCCTCCAGAGCTATACTCAGATGAGGAAGACTTTGAGATGTCTCCTGCCGTGCTCCAGAAGATGAAAGCTTTCTTCAACGAGCAGATCATGCAGATAGGGCGCTTTTCTAAAGCTATTCAACATATGGCCCCTGCTATGATAGAGCACCAGATCAGGCATGAGAGGAGAATCTTCCTGAAGCAGTTAAAGTCTTCTCTGGCAGAGGTAAAAGCTTCTTTCAAGGCTAATGGCTTATTTGTCAAGCTGGATGTCATGCACAGCCAAAAGCAGCTACAGGAGCACGTGCTGGAGCAGTTGAGACCTGTCTCTGTGCTCAAAGTGGAGATGGCCAGCCAGATGATTCAAACTGCCAAGCTGAAAGACTCCCTCCAGGAGATGTTGGAGAAGCAAGAGAGACTTGTTGCAGAGTCTAAAGCTTACCTGGAGGAGGTCAAGCAGCTGCGTGATCTTCACTCTTCCTCCAACACTGTCTTGCCTGATCTTATAAGGCAGGTAGTGGAGCCCCTCCTTGATGAAGTTAAAAAGGGGGAAGAGAAGGCCAGAACTGATCTGGCGAAGACCACAAATGAAACTCTCTTCAGCCATGGAGCTCGTCTGGACCTGCTGGAGAATACATTGGCCCAGGCTAAGTTGCAGAAGAAGAAGAAGGAAGAGCTCAAATCCCTTTCCATGGCTAAGCAGCTTGCTGCAGAAGAGGAGTCAGAAGCAGAGCAGGATTCAATTTCCATCTCTGGACCTGCAAAAAGGAAGATAAGGAAAGTGAAGAAGAGCTTCCTTGAATCTGTGGTTGAAGAAGCAGAGAAGAGATTCAAGGAAGAGTCGCCTGAAGAGAGGCAAGCAAGGATAAGAAAGAACATAGATGAAGAGCAGAGGCTCAGATATGTTAGAAGGCAAAATAAGAAGAGCAGAGAAGCTGGTGCTCCTTCTGGTGCCAGTGGTTCAAGCCAGAAGAGGAAAGGGCCTGTTGAAGTCATGAACATCCTCCCTCTCATGACAGAAGGGTCTTTTGACTTAACTGTTCCTGTGCCTTTGATAGAAAAATGGAGAGAAGCCAAGACTCTCTGGTTCATTCAACATTACATCCAGAGACCTCCACCAGAGGATGATGCTCTCATCAGCGACCCGTGGGCGAGCATTAGGGCCAGGTTCCCCCCCCCCCCCAATTGAGAGAGAGGGGGATCTTGTTTTCTTCTGGTCGATTCCTGGGTGGCCATCTGTTTTACTCTGACGACCAAGAGGTGATAGGATTCCGGGATAGTGGGTACGGCGACGGTCACTCGTTGGTCTGTTAAGAGAGAGAAAACAAAAGTTATCAGTTTCAGGCGATCGGGCGAACAGGAAAATAAGAACCAATAAAAGTGATTACCCTCGGGGATCTCTGCATGTGCCTCCAAGTGATGAGGGCTTGTGAAGAGTTGAGCAATCTTCCGACAGTGAGCTTTTGAAAGATGGAGGATGTCGCGATCAGCAGAATTCCGCAACACGATCACAGCTAGAGTATATAGGAATTCCTCACTCAATCCTGGATTCCCCCACTTCAGAATCTTTGGACCTGCAAAACAATAAAAAAGAAAAAATTAAAATTAGTCCCCAACGCGCTCCCAGGAAGGAAAAAAGGAATACCTACGTTTCACTACGCCAAAATGCTCAGGGGAGTTAATGCGCGCTTGGCCGCCTGAGAAATCCGCTGATGCTCGCCAGTCCCCGCCGATGAAGAGGAACTGGTTATGCCAGCTTTTTACTTTATTAGGGACTCACTCGATAAGCTTAACCCCAGTCCTCGCCTTAACATAGTACCAGCCTACGCCTTCTTCTTTGCAAGCTGAGATAACCATGGCATAATGGATTTCGGCCGTACTAAGTTTGTTTTTGTACCCTTCGAGGCCGAAAAGAGTCATCAGGGCAAACAAATTACTCCACCCGTTGGAAGTAATCTGGGTGATCGCCAGATCAATGTCCTCCAGGAAGCGACCAATAAGCGGATGGAGTGGCAATGGGAACCCTGTGTTGAGTATGTCCAGGTTGATCGTCGTACAACCTGGTGGTGGGCGATCAACAGTCTCTCTTTTCTTGGGGGCGTATAAGAATATGTCATAGGGGATCTTATTATGAGACCTGATGCTATCCAAGTCATCCTTAGTAATTAAGCTGGGAATCTTGCTCGTTGTATAAATACTCTCCTGGGCGGACATGATCACACGGGAGCGAACAGGAAAGGCTGTAGAGAAGCGAGCAGCGTATTCACCCCATTCATTCTGGCGAACAACACCTTCAAGTATCTGGGACTCAGGAGTCACTCTAGAGGTAGGAAAACCTATCTCCTCAAGAAACTCCCAAGTCACAGACAGTCGTGGTCGCTCCACCTCAGGTTGGTCGCTCTCAGCTTCAATTTCAACGGCCACCTCCTCTGAGTCTTCTCCCAAGTCGGAAGAAGTAACTCCTTCTGCGTCTGGGCGACCATCAATATTGTGGACCTCTTCATCGCCAGAGTTCTCAGAAGACGCTTCGGAACCAGTTTCTTCGTCCACCGACAGAGTTCTTGGGTTTCGAGCGAGGGCTTGGCGAATTGACCGGCGAGGAACAGGGGAAGTTTCTTCCATAGGGCATTTTTCGGGATTTCGTTCAAAAATCTCAAGAGATGCGGTTTCACTCGAAGAAGAAGCCATTTAAAAAACGTTTTCAAAAGAATAAAAAGAATGATGGAAAATTTGAAGAAAAAAGAGAGAGTTGGGAGGCAAAAACGGTGGGACACGGCTGCCCTGGGAATAACACGGCGGCGCTGGGAAAGGATACGGCGGCGCTTGAAGGCGTGGACGACGGCGGAGGAGATTTTCGAAAAGAAATAAGCAAAAACAAAAAGCAAAAACAAGGCAAAGAGTTATGATCCGTAATTACCTTGATGATTCACGCGGAAGACGGCAAAAATTCAAACAACAAATGAGAAGAAAATCGAAGCAAAAGCTTAGAAGAAGGCTTCAATGGCGGAAGAAATGAAGAACTCTCGAAAAGGAAAAAGGAGAATGAAGATGGGTATTTATAAGAACCAAAAGCAGGGGTTAAAACGAAGTTTTTGAAAAACTCGTAGGCCCCTACTTGCAAAAAGAAAATAACGCGTGGGTGGCTATGACGTCACCTGCCGCCCACAACGTTACGGATTCCGAGAAATCTCGGGAATCCAACCGTCACACACGTATGGAATGCCTTGTTGGTCGCCCTTTTAACTTAATGATCACCAGTTTTCCTGCCTAAAGAAATTCAAAAAAATTTGTTGCTCGCTTCAAGCATAGAATCATCATCTTATCAAAATTATGCCTTGTCCTCCATCAGTCAACAAATTTCCTAATAAAGAACAAGTCAGGGGGCAATGTTGATAGACGACCAGGCGAGCAACAGTGTTTAGAGGTTTAAGAGATTAATCACGCAAATTAGATGACGGCGACCAGCAGTGATTAAGAAAGCCTCAAACACCAGGCGACCAAGAGTGACGTCACACGGATGTCAGGCGACCAGCACAGCAAAGAAGCAACATGAACAAATAATTAGAATAAAAGCAACGACAAGATATTCACCATCTAGGCGACCAAGCGAGCAAGAATGGCCCACGAAGATCAGCTCAAAATTCCACTAACTTAAACATTACATTAGAAGTAAACAAGTGTACTAAACACTTGTCATTGTATAAAGTGTAATAGTTTAGGAATAAGACAAGTGGCTAAACACTTGTCAAAGTCAAAATAAAAGGGCTAAGAGAGTGACACCTCCTACTTGCTTGTATGCCTATAAATACCCCTTCATGAAAGGGTCAAAATAAGGAAAAATATTCAAGAAAAGAACCAAACTCTTGCCATTTTATTTCTTAACCTCTACTCACACAAAATCATTACTTGTAATCTTGTTTGATGACCTTCTTGAGTATTAAACAGCCATTAATTATCTAATTCGAATCAAGGTCATCAACAAGGAAGTAATTCAAAAATAGATTAAAACTAGAGAACATAATAGTTGAGATTATAAATTAAGATAAATATAATATCATATATAGCACAAATGCATGAAATCAAAGTATTTCAAAATAGAGGTTTTTTAAAGGTGGAATGTAATTTACAAATAAATATATAAATCTCCATGTGGGTGGGGGGTTTGGCTGGGCGGGTCTGCCCATAAGCTTTTCAAAAGAAATTATGCTGGCATTTAGGTGCAAAAATGTTTTCTTGAAATAAATTTAATGTTTATTCTTTTTCATTATTCTTCTTTATTTTTTATATTAAATTTTATACATAAACTTATATATACACATGTATAAATTTTTAACTTTAACTAATTTATTTATAAAATTTATTTAAATATAAATTCTTTTGTTGGATTAAGAAGTTTTAGGAGAAGATAAGATTGAATTATCTGTTAATACTTCCAAATTCTTGCTTTAAAAGAATTTCATAATTTGTTTTTATGATGAATCATAAATTTAGACAAAATATAGAGTGAAAATGGTTCATACATGAATCAATAGAGGGTGTTAGTTGTTTTAATTGAAGAGTATTAGTTGTTTCCACTTAAAGGTACTCCCTCCGTCCCAATATTAACTTCTCGTTGTTTTTTGACACAACGTTTAAGAAGAGTAATTAAATATAGATATAGTATAGGTGGTGTGATGGAGAGAGAAGAACATAAAATGTAATGTATTTAAATGAGTGGATATGAATAAAGTGTATTAGTTGATGTCAAAAAAGGTATGAGAAGTTAATAGTGGGGGGACGAAAATAACAAAATGAAAAGTTAATAGCGGAATGGAGGGAATATTAGTTGTTTTAACTGAAAAATATTAGTTGTTAATTGAAAACAAACTAAGACTCTTCAGTAAAAATAACTAATATTTTTCAATAAAAACAACTAATATTGTGTAGTGAAAACAACTAATATCATTTAATGATTTATGTATGAACAAATTTCACTTTATACATACTCATAAATTTAATATTTTTATTGTCCATTAAATATTCAATAAGAATAAAAAAGATAAAATAAATTATATTTTTTTATAGATAAAAATAATTTAATACTTATCAATTTACATAAAAGACCACGTCTTATATTTATTTGTTTATTTCACAATTATTTTCATAATCAACTGAAATAATACATCTGTTGGATGAAAAAAAAATATATATATTCTTTTTAAAGCTTGTAAGTTCATCAGACAAGTACGCAGCCCATTACTGTTAGTGGATTGAATTGGACCTAGAGATTTTCGGTTGGCCCAGATTTTAAAATGCAACATAACTTGTTCATATACTATCTCTCACATGAATTTGTCAAATAAAAATTAAAGCATTCTGAAATCACGCAACTTGTAATTCTGACGATATTTTCTTACCTAATAACGGTTTCGTCATACTATTAAGAGTAAGTATACAATTAATCATTTTCATCGAGAAATTCATGTGCATTTTTAAATATAATTATTTTTATTAAATAACATTACTATCAAACTAAAACATTTTATGAAAACAACTAATATTATAAACTAGTTTATGATGAAACTGATTTATCCTATACTTTGCCTACTAATAATTCTGGAAGGACAATGACAATAAATATAAGTACAGAATGAGCTCTTTTGATTTAAGAACGAGATTGCTAACATTTCATCAAATTTAGTCAGATTGAACTCTTCATGATTGTGAAATTTGATTAAGTTGTATGTTTGAGTGGTTGGACTCAATTTTAAAAATTATATCATGTTTGTCCTAAAAAAAATGGTTAAAAACTTGTGTGAAATAAACGATTAAAAAACTAGCACAAATTAACATTTATTATTTCTAATGTGTTAATATGTAGTTTCTAAACTTATGTTTTGTCTCATGCAAAACCTACTAAAAAATTATATATTATCTTTGATATGTTTGGAATGAATGACTAAGATACCTTTTACTTTATTTCTAAAATTCAAGCCTACAAGAGGCTGGGTTGTGATACTCTATCAAATTAGGGCTCATTTGGTAGGTGAGATGAGAAAAGAAGGTCAAAAAAGGTGAGAAAAGAAAAATGGTGGGACCCTCAAAATAAAGTGAGAAAAAATATTTAATATGGTGTTTGGTAGGATGTAAACTAAATCATATGATTTTTATTTAGTTTGTTTGGTAGGGAATATAACTCATATTAAAACTTAAAAGTACTATTTTACCCTTCAATAATAATATATTTCAGTCTCCCCATTTTAATAAATTAATTAATACTCCCTCCGTCCCAATTTTGTTTACCCATTTCATTATATACCCCATTCAAATACTTCTAAATTACACCTCATTCCACTAATAATTACGTAAAAAAACATCTTTACTTTGTTTCATGCACTTCAATTGAATAATACACAATCATAAAAAATTATTTTATCCATTTAAATACTACAAATTAAGTCTCACAAAAAAGTCAACAAAAGTCAAATGGGTAAACAAAATTGGGACGGAGGTAGTACCAAATATCTCACATTAAAACCTCGTATTAATACCGTGGAAATGTTTGATTAACCAATAAATTATGAACATAATCACTAATTTGTTGACCAAGTCTATCCTAAAAATATGGTTAAATCGAAAAAAAAAATATCTTACCACTAAATTTGGGGAGATTCATCTCCCCACTAATGGTCTCCAAACTCTCTCTCTCTACTCTGCTAAAAATCTCAATCTCTACCTTCCCAAAAAAATGTAAACAGCAGGCGGCGCTTAACAATTTAATCGGCCGACGACGCACAACAAATTAATCGGTCGACGGCGCTCAGCTCTGTTTACATATCCTTGAAGGTGTATTCTTATATCTCTCTTCACAACCCAGTATTTTGCTTCGATTTTCTCGGCGACGGCACCGCCCCTATTTCTCGCAACGGCGCCGCCTCCGCCCTCCTTATTTCATTGTGTTCCATAAGTGCATGTATGTTTCTGTTTTTGCATTTTTCAATCAGTTAGTTCCTGATTTTGATTTCTAATGAAATTAAAAAGAGGAAGAAGAGAGATTGAATTTTGGTTTTGATTTCTTGCGGACATAAGAGGGGAAATAATAGATGGTGGCCGTGGAGAATGAATTGAAGAAAGGAGAAGAAGTTTTGAAGGATTGAGAAGTAATTTTCCTTCTTTTCTGAGGTGTAGTTAGAATCGTGAAAAGCAATCCCACTGGAATGGTCCGATACATATTCTGTGGCGTTGTGTTGAAATTGCAGGAATTGCATGGAAAAGGGGCGGGCATCCTAGAAACCATTTATGCCCTACCAAACACAGTGAAAAACATGAAATGGTTTTTATTCTCGCCTTTTCAGCCCTACCAAACGGGGCCTTAGGAAATTCAAGCCCAAAGTAACTGGGTTGTGATACTATCAAAGGCTAAGATTATATACAGTCCTATATTTTGTTATTACACTTTATCCATAAAATGTTCGGAAAAAAAAAATAAAAAAACGTAACAATTTTCGGGAAAAATTTCCAAAAATACATATGTTTAGTGTTTTTTTTTTTTTGGTTAAATTTTTCAAAAAGGAAAAAAACAAAAACAATTTTTGAGGTGGAGTGTATTTACAAAAAAATAGGATTGTTTTAACCTCAGCCCTATCAAATTAGGAAATTCAAGCCCAAAAGAGGTTGGGCCTCAAATCCTCAATCTGTAATATCAGATGAACAATATGATACAACCGGCATGGGTGCATCTATTAATACCCGGAATTTTGCTCAATACACCCATTTTATACCTATGTTTGGAATGCTAAAATGTGTGGTACATATGAATTTGAATTGAATTTGATCAAATTAAGGATCGCTGCATATGGGAAACAAAATGAAACCTTATATAGGATCCATATTCTCCCGTCGTTTGTTTGAATGTTTCTTATCTAGATTAATTTTGAGCCTTGCTGCTTCAAGGAAGCAAAATTTATTTCATGCAACAAAGTGAAAGCCAGATGATAAACCACGAACCTACAGCTATGCCGGATGATAAACTATTCGTTTTCTGAAGAACCAATTAAGAATTCCTGCCACTCTGAAGAAATTGAAAAAAAGAAGATTGTTCAGAGTAAAACCTTTTTATCTCCACTAATCGTCCAGATGCCCAAAGAGACCCTTCCAATAGGTCCTCGATTCATTTGGGGTCCGGAAAGTCCATATATGGTGCTGAGATTTCTCACGAATCTCTAAAATTTCCTGCACAGAGAAATAATTATTGTTGTAAAGTTCAGACCAGTATAAAGAAGATGCTATACAGTAACTTGTTTACACCCCTGGTGAAAAATGAAGGTTATTTTAGAGGTATTGCATATAATTGGTGAAGCTTTTGACATAATGGGATAATTTTTGCAAGTGGTTTTTATGCTAGAATATATGAGAAAACTACATAAACATGCCTAAGATGGTTCGGATATGTGCATAGAACATCTTCACCATAATATTGTATGTCAAAAATAGAAAACCATTCGTTCAAATATAAAGGGAGGGGAAACTATAAAACGAAGCATGTTAAATTCATACTTTCACAAAATAGTCCATATAGTTGACCATACTTAGTGGGATTAGCAGTTGTTGTTATTGATGCTGCTCTACCTTACAGGTACGGATTGTCCGACACAGAATCAAGAGCCAATTTGTGTAAAGCAACATGGAGAGTGAATCTAAACAGATTATACATAAGTTTAAAAGGCCACATGACATTTGGAAGTATGCAATGTAGCCATTAAGATCGACTGATTTGAACTTACACCATAGAGCATCAGCGGAATATGTGAAGAAAAAGGCAAACTGACATTCAGTGTAAAACACCACAACTTACTAAACAACATAAAAAGTGTGTTTCATGTTACCTAAAGTTAGAAAAACGTGAAAACTTTCCTGTTTCCATTCCCATTTCTCCCCTTTTTGATACCAATCATACCATGGAGCTCATCATCTCTATGTACTACTAAGTGCAATTTAAGGAGAAAGATAGAAATAAGCAAAATCATCTTGTCTTACGGTCAATAGTTGCCTAACCTTTGCTCTTAACTAAAAAGTGTATCCTTTACATTTACATTACCATCCCTGCTTCTAGAGAAAAGTGCTGCCTTGAACAACGTATCAAATTCACATAATTCTATCGATTACACTGACATATAGCAAGATACACCATATGCGCAAACAATCTAACATAATCACTAATTCTAAGAAAAAAGAGCTATAGGCTGAGGAAACGCAAAAGGCATCAAAACAGTGAAGCAGATTGACCAAAGAAGCTCCATAAACGAACCTCGACTTCAGAAACCCTCTTGGTTTTAAGAGCTAAGCAATCATAAAGAGCACCCCACTTTCCAGTACAATTGTCAAGTTTACCATGCCGATAGTATTGCTGCATCTGATGGACTGGAGCTGCAAAAAATATATATTCATCAGTATGCTCATCTCTAGCCTAATAGCAGAAACTCAGTGAAAACTAATATCGAACACTTGGTGTGCATATCGATTGGAGTGCATAATATCTAAATGAAGCAAAATCCGAAAAACCCCATTACGCTACTAATACAAAAGATGAATTTGGGGAAGAATCCGCTGTCAAAGTACAAATCTTGCCCGCCCTTCCCATTAATATCAAAAAATGCATTTTTTTTAATATTAAAATAAGAAGGTAAAACTGAAACTAATGAAGTTGTAATTCAAGGGTAAAGAAGGCAAAATTAAGAACAAAATTGCAATCAAAAGAAGAGGGAATTCCGGCGTACAATAGCAAAACCAGAGCGCATCGAAGTACTTGGTGCACGATAATCGCCGCTTCGGTGAGACGTCTTCTTGGTTGTCTGAGGCCATCGTCTTCCTCTTTTCCAATATTTACAGTTTCGGCCAACACCTGCAAATTACCAGTAAATTTGTGAAAGAAATAATGGCCTAGGTTAAATGCACACACTCTCAAATAATATTAGTTTTAAAAATATTTGAAAAGACACACATACCCTCATCACTCAACACACAATATTGATGCACCCACACCATCATTGAAAACAAATTCCAGTGGAAGTTGGGCGATTTTGTCAAACCCAAAACCTCACCATCCATCACCCTCGTCACCAACTCATTCAGGTCATTTTGTTAGAAATAAATTTTGTAAAAAAACTATGTTCTGCTAAAAAAAAAAAAAAAAGCCCTTGTAATTATTTTTTCTGAAAACCAGTTCCGATTCCTATTTCCGAAAAAATTATAAATTTCGGAAAAAGAAAACGTAAAAAGAGGCGTATTTCGGTATAAAAAAATCGGACAGACTTTCAGCAAAAAATTTCGAAATAAGACGTAATTTTTCAAGAAAAAAATTCAAATATTTTGCATTTTTTTCATCAAACCAAATTTAAAGAAAATAGGATATAAAAAACACCTGAGTTTGGGGCTGACTGGCGGAAACAGCTGCTATGATTGAGATTGGAGGAGAAGAAAAAATAAATGGATAAGTTGGGGACGGATACCTGCTTATATAGAGATGGGGAGAAGGGAGTAAAGATAGGGGGTGGGACTGGGAAGAAAAGGAAATGGGGGGAGGGGCGGAGGTGGGGCGCTGGGAAGAAGAGAAAAAAAAAAAAGGATAAGAGGGGAGTCGGTGCGCAGCCGTGGAGAGGCCAGGGGGAGAAGGTTATGGTTTTAAAGGGAGGGGTAAAAAATGATAGTTCAGAGTGGGTGTACTAATCCTTAACTGTTGCACTCATCTTGCGTGTGTACTATTGACAAAAAAAGAGTACATTTAACCTGGGCAGGAATAATTTATGTCTAGCCCAGGTTATATGCACCACATCTGTGGGCAGTACGCCCACCTGTACACCCACTTGTTCGGAAATATATTCTGTAAAAATATCACATTTTCGGTCGAAATTACCGAAATTATTTTTATTTTTCAAAAAATATTTCCGAAACTCTGTCTGAATTTCAAAAATAATTTCCGAAGTTTTATCTTAATTTCAAAAAATATTTCCGTACAGAAGGGTCGGCGAATTGTTAACAAAATTTTCGAAAATCTTTTTCGAAAATTTGAAATTTTTTCGGTAGTTTTGACCGAATTTCATTATATTTTTTATAAAAAAAAAATTCCGTAAATCATAGTTGGTCCATTAAAATTGAACAATTGAATATCATATGTACATATTCCAATAACAAAATAACACATTATACTTAAAATAACACATTAAAAAAATTATCATCGACAAACTCTTCATTAAAAAAATCATTATTTATATCATCTCAATCTTCTAAATAGTCATCTCCATCGTCCTCCAAATTCTAAAACAAAACAAAAAAATGATGTTAGCAAAACTTCGAAAAGAAGAATACAATTATATGAAATCATTAGTAAAGAAAAAGAGAAAAAAAATTATTAACAATTGGCTGACCCTTCTGTACATAAATGTTTTTTGAAATTAAGATAAAATTTCGAAAATTATTTTTGAAATTCAGACAGAGTTTCGGAAATATTTTTTGAAAAATAGAAATAATTTCGGTAATTTAGGCCGAAAATGTGATATTTTTACATAATATATTTCCGAACAAGTGGGTGTACTTCTCAGGTGGGCGTACTACCAACAGACGTGGGTGCATATAACCTGGGCCGCCCACTCCACTCCGGACTATCCGCCTGAGCTATGTTTATGGGCTGGTCCAAACAGGTCCATTTTTAGATCGATTCTATAAAAATTGAGTTCAGTCCCGTTCAATCTAGCCCGCGGGCTAATGAGCCAATCCGATCCAATTTTTTTTTTTTATATTAAGATTTTTTTATAAAAAGTTATACTATAAATACTACTCCCTCCGTCTCAAACTCGTTTGTCACATTGTCAAAAAGGTATGTCTCATACTCGTTTGTTACATCTACTTTTGGTAAAAAAGTAACAATACTTTTTAATATTATATTTTCCATACACTAATAACCTAAAGCATCTATTTTATCACTTTATCACTTTAAATGTTATAAACAATTATTTTCTTAAAATTTGTGCAAACAGTAAATGGGAAAATAAGTTTGGGACGGAGGGAGTACAACATAACTCATCACACCTTCACAATCCACACACACATATATATATATATATATTATATCTTCTTAATCTATTTTAGTGTCAAACAAATAACAACATTAATTATAAAATTGAACAAAAACCACAAGTTTAAACATAATTTAAAATTGAAATAAATGTCATTACTATACCAAATAAGTTTAGAGTCCTAATAGATTTATATAAAATTCATAACTTCAAAGTCCAAAAAAAATTAAAAACACAATAACATATAAGTTTTAGAAATAATTGTCCTGTATTACACAATATCAACTCTAATTTCCTTTCACTTTCAATTACAAATTTAGTTTACAAATGGTACATTTCATTTACATTCAACTACATTTGATACTCTCTCTCTCTTCCTCCACCTTCTCTCTCATACTTTAATTCAAATTTGCACGCTTTCTCCTCCATTATCTCCACCACTGCCAGATTTCACATTTGTATTGTATAACTTACATAAAAACCAACCTATTTACAAGATATTGCCTGATTTCCTAAAAAAAATTCATCATTTTGGTCCATTCTTGCACAAATGCAATGACCACATTAATTTCTTATGAATGTGATTCATCCGAACGCAATATTGCTCTTTTTTTAAAAGGAATATTGCTCATTTCTTTAATCTTCCATCAACATAAATAAAAAGATTTAGCTATGAATAAATTGAAAATGTTCGAGGCTAGTGTCATGATCAACACTTTAATTCAACTTACTTTTTAAATTCATTGTTTGTTCGAATTGATATTCATGTTTAGGTTGAGAATTGTTGGGACAATGTCAGTTTTGATTAGATCCCAAAGCCCCTGAAAAGATGTTTGCATTTGTTTGTCAGGCTAGTCTTGGTTAGGATTTGTACTTAGGTATTTTACACTTCACAGGTACTCAGTAAGAGGAGCACTTACTGATGACAATCAAGACAAGAGCCTGAAGACGGTTTACCATCCTGAAACTTATGACAGTCTTCTAAGTTGGCTGAGTAAGTCTCAGTGATGAAGAGTATGACCCTGAGGTCATTACTACTCAGTCCTGAAGGAAACAGGATGATACTGAGTTTATGGAAAGACTTGGAGTAGAGCCAAACAATGCAAAAGGAATGTCAGAGTCAGGACAAAACCAGTGAGCTCAAGACAAAAAGAACTTAATAAGACAAGCCTGAAGCCTAGGAATAAGTTCTGACATTCTCACCAACCTGATGACGTGGACCAATCCGAGAAGGACCCACACATACGGAACCTGACAGAAGACTGACTTCAGACTGCATTTTCAACGGGCAAGCATTTAATGAGCATTTAAATGCAAATACCTAAATACATGCAAAGGACGGCTGCTGCATGAAGATATGTCCGTTTGAATCACTCTACATAGTTGACAAGAAAGACTATCTCTCCAACAGATAGTTTTTCAAATCACATATAAATACAGAAGGCCTTGAACCCATTCAAGGTTACGGGAAATTTCCAAGCCAGAAATTACTCAAACTCTCAAGCACTCTCAAGCATTCAGTCTTTAGAAGAAGCACTCGAAACCCTTTAAATTTCCCAAGTGTTTCTTAGCTACTGAGAGTTAATCTGTATTCCAAAGAGAGTACAAGCAATATCTTAAGCTTAGAGAGATTATCCAACCCTTAGCATAGCTTTGTCTTGTAAGGATAATCTCAACCTAGTTGGAATCCAATCTGAAACCAAAACCCTAAAGTTAGGTTTGTTGGAAGTAAGTTAAGTTAGTTAGTAAGGAAGTTTGTATAGGTCAGTGAGGTACCTGATCTTGGTGCACCTTGGCACGTTAAAAACAAGAATTCCTTGAGTGGATTTCCTGTTAAATCAGGCCGTGGACGTAGGAGCTTGAGACTCTGAACCACGTTAAACTTGTTGTGTTCTTATTGCTTTGATATATTGCATACCTGCCATATTAACTGTTCATTCATCGCATAAGATTTATCAGGCTTGAATCAATCGGCCTGATCTATTAAAAGGAGCACTGCACTTACTAAATACTATTCATTTGAGTAATCAAGGTTTTCAGAAAGCGAACTAAACAAGACTTTAAACTATCAGGGCTCACACATTTCCGCACTGAATTTAAACTGATAGTTAGCCAACTGACCCACACCAAGTGTAGTTAGTAGGTGTATTATCAATGCCTAGTTCTTTATCACTCTGAGTAAAGGGGACCCAGTAAGGTTTTAAGTTTGAAAAATTGGCATACGTGTTCCCCTCCATACACGTATTCCTCAGTCTTGTACCGGGACCAACAAGTGGTATCAGAGCAGTGGTTCAAAAGACCACTGACTTTGAATACTAATAGTCTCAGTGGAGAGACTGTTGGTGGTCACTGAACAGATCTGAGTTTGCTTTTCATAAAACTCGCATCATCATGTCTTCGAGAAGACTTGAAGCTTTGTTACCTGAATTCTCTGTACCTAACTTTGTCTATTGGAAGTTCAGATTAGAAGCACATCTTGATGCCATCCATGACCAGATGTCGCGTGTTCTTAGTGAGAGACCGATCAAGATCACTATTCCTAATGTCAGAGGACTGGGATATGAGCATCTTGAGATTGGCGTGCAGGTTCCGAAAGAAAGAAAAGACATGACCAACGATGAAATCAAGATGGTGGGACTGGACAACATTACCAGAAACATCATTTTGCATACGGTGCCCTTCAAGGAGTCAGCCAGGCTGATGAACTTAAAGACGGCAAAGGAGGTTTGGGATGAGCTGACGAGGATGTGCGAGGGGTCAGAAAAGATAAAGGAGAACAAGAGAAACATTGCCATTCAGAAATTCGAAGCATTCGAGAAGTTGCCTGATGAGACAATCGATCAGATGGAGTCAAGGTTCATCAAGTTGATGAATGAGCTGGTGATGCTGGACAAAGATGTTCCAAAGATATATGTTGCTTCAAAGATCTTGAATGCCCTTCCTGAGAGATGGGATAATAGTGTAATTATGCTTTAAAACACTCAGGATATGAGTAACATAACTTCTGCTTTACTTTTTTCAGAGCTTAAGGCACTGGAATTTGATCTTAACAAAAGAAAGAAGAAAGTTCAGCCAGAAGAGGAAGAAAATGAGAAAACTCCTGAGAAAAGTGTGGCGTTCAAGGCCAGGTCTGAACCTGTTGAATCTTCATCAAAGTCACTGATGGAGATGAGCAAGGAAGAGCTTGCTGAGGAGTACAGCCTGATGGCCAGACGCTTTGATAAGCTTAATTCCAGGTTTGGTCGTTATAAGAAATTTTATCAGGACTCACGTGACAGGAAACCTGAAGGAATCCACCAAAGCTCAAGGAGATATGAGGAAAGAAGAAACACTGACCAGAGGAGAGATCGTGGTGATGAAAGAAGATATTCAGATCCAAAGCCCGATCGCAGAGATGAACAGAGACGTACTCATGATGACAAGCACTCAGAGAAGACTGAAAGCTCATCAAGACAGAGGGAACCTGACTCAAGGAGGATCCCTGAACCAAGGAGAGAAAGAGGAGATGAGCAACCAACACGTTACAACTGTAACAAGAGCGGGCACTATCAGTATGATTGTCTGAAGCTGAGTGCAAGGGAAAAAGAGGGCATGAGGGCCAAGAGAGACCAAAGATTTGCTGACCGGAGAGCTATGCTCGCTGAGGATGCAACTGACTCTGATGGTCCTGAGGAGAGGTCGCCTGAACTCTTCTCTGATGATGAGTACGATGATGTCTGTCTGATGGCAAGAGAAGAACCTGAGGTAACCTCTAACTCTGTATGTGGTTCCTACACTGGTCAAAATCCTGAGCTTAGCTCAGAGTCAGTCAGAGAAATGAACCTTCGGATCTGCCTGGATCAATTGATGGTTGATTTCTCCAGATTGCAGGAAACTAATGTCTTCTTGGTAGAGGAGAACAAGAAATTGAGTACTGAGGTTCAAAACCTGAATGATCAGCTCACTCAGTCTGATCTTAAAGAATCAACTCAGATTGTGAGACTAACTCAGGAGATTGATTTAATCAATGTTGAGCGTCTCCCAAGAGAGAAGCTTCTGAAGGAATTGGATGAGGAAGAGTTGGTCAGGAAGGAAGAACTGAAAGCACTCAAGAGTAAGTTTGATGACCTCTTTGCCAGACATGAAATCCTGAAAAAGAGTGAGGACTCACTCAAGCAAAAGGTTGCAGCAATGAATAAATCCTCAGTGGCTAGAGAGGAAATAAATAGCAGCCAGATGCTTGGGAACAAGAAAAAGGGACTTGGATATGTTCCTAAGAAATCCTCACAGGGTCAATCTTATGCTGCTTCAGGGAGCAACACTGAGAGGGTATTTGTTCAGGCAGGCCAGAATGCACCTAAGGTTGTACTTCAGGCCCGTCAAACTGATAAGGGCAAGGAAACTGTTGACACGATCAGGGTTGCCCCCAAGGGTGCTAAGCCAAAACCCAAGGGAAAGGCAAAGCAACCAAGGGAGGTCCATGAGAGCTCAGACCAGAGAAAGCCTCAGCGAAAGCAGAGGAAGACTCAGACCAAGAGCTCTCAGACTGGTCAGCGAGGGTACCATCATGCTTGGCAATACCAACAGGGAAGGCCAAACATGATGACACCCCAATGGTTTTGGCATCCTGAGGCCTTTAACTGTTTTCCATTCCCTCACTTGCCTAGGGGGAATAGAACACAAGGCATTTATCAAGAAAAAGGCCCAAGACCTGCTGCACCCAGACCTAGGAAGAACAGGAAGCCAGCCCAAAAGGCAACCACTCAGGCTCCTGTGAAGCCTAAGTCCAGCACTCATACACCATCTTCCTCTCAGGCAAAGAAGAAGAAAGTTGTGTATGTTGATGTTTCAGGGAGACAGATTCACCACTCTGAGGCAATCAGGGTTGTGAAGCAAGTCTGGATCCCGAAGGGTACAACTGACACGATAGGACCCAACACCCAATGGGTACCTAAAGCCTGATCTGTTTGCAAGCGGCTGTGGATCACAACAAGAGGAGAGGAGACTCAAACAAAGTTGTTTGGTACCTAGACAATGGATGCTCAAGGCATATGACTGGAATGAAGAGTCTTCTCCAAGAGTTTCAGGCTAAGGATGGTCCACAAGTAACCTTTGGTGATAACTCAAAAGGTGTTACTAAAGGTTTTGGTGTCTTGATAATAGGTACAGTCAGAGTGGAAAATGTGTCCTTTGTAGAAGGATGGAAGCATAACCTGTTGTCAGTAAGCTAATTCTGTGACAAAGGTTTTAGTGTTGAGTTCTCATCGAATATATGTTCAGTCAAGAATGAATCAACACAAGTGCTTCTATCAGGTATTAGGAAAGGTAATGTTTATCTTGCTGATTGGAGCAGCACTATTCCTAATACTTGTTTTGTTGTTAAAAGCTCTCTAGAGCTCAGTTGGTTATGGCATAAAAGATTAAGCCATCTGAACTTCAAGATTCTTAACAAAATTTCTAGACAGTCACTTGTTGATGGTCTACCTAATGAAGTTTTTAGCAAAGATCATGTGTGCAAAGCTTGTCAGGAAGAGAAGCAGGTTAGAGCTTCATTCAAAGAGAAAGCTTCCCATTCCACTGACAGGATTCTTCAGCTCTTGCACATGGATTTATTTGGTCCTATTACACCTGTGAGTATGAATGGCAGGAAATATTCCCTTGTGGTTATTGATGATTATTCTAGATATACTTGGGTCATTTTCTTGATGAATAAAAAGGAAACACATGTGAAGCTTCCAGATTTGCTCAGGAGACTCAGTAATGAGAAGAATCAGTCCATTACTAAGATCAGATCTGACAAGGGCACTGAATTTATAAATTCATATATTTCTGACTTTTGTAATGAACTTGGTATAGCTCATGAGACTTCTGCAGCTAGAACCCCACAACAAAACGGTGTTGCTGACAGAAGGAACAGGACACTGAAGGAAGCTGCCAGGACCATGCTGGCTGAGTCAGGATTGCCCAAGAAATTATGGGCCGAGGCAATCAACACTGTATGCTACACTCAGAACAGATCCATGCTAAACAAACAACATGCACAAACCCCATATGAGATATGGAATAAGAGGAAACCTCATATCTCTTACTTTCATATATTTTGTTGTAAGTGCTTCATCCTCAACAATGAGAAGACCCAACTGAAAGCCTTTGATAGAAAATATGATGAAGGGATATTTTTAGGATATTCTGAAGTTAGTAAAGCTTTCAGGGTTTATAATTGTAGGACCCTTGTTGTGGAAGAATCACCACATGTTGTGTTTGATGAATCAGCTAATGAGTCTAGGGTAAAAGTGTTGAATCCTGACACTGAGGAGGTCACAAGGAGGGTGACAAGGCTAAGCTTAAAGAATCAACCTGATCCAAATGTCAAAGTCGTGCCAATTCCAAGATGGTGATGATGAGGCTCAAGGAGGAGCATTGGAGAAAGCTGTGGAGGAGACAGCTAAGAAAGTTGACAACATGGTTCCTGAGTCTCAGACTCAGGGGGAAGGTGTGAAAGACACTAGTGCCAAGGGTGGACCTGTGGCTGAGGATGTTGTGAACATCTCAGCCGCCGATAAGACATCTGTCGATGACGGGATTCCCTGCCCTGAGATAAGGGAGAAAGATGTTAAGGTGTCAAAGGAGACTCCCATTTCCGAAGGACAAGTTCCTAAGGTTCGAGATGGCATGGCTGAGCCTGAGCAGGTGGCCACGACCACTCAACAACTGCCTTCAGAGCACCCTGAAGTGGGGACTGATGCCGCAGGGGCTGACAAGGGAAAGCAACCAATCACTGAGGAAGCCGTCGATGAAGAAGAAGATGTTGTCATCCCCGGGGTCGGACGCGCTGAGTTCACTTCCCTTGTGGAGATGAAGAAGGAGAAAACCACTGAAAATCTAGCTGAACTTCAGAAGGAAGTGATGAGGCTACGAGCTGAGAAAGATGAAGATGCCAAGGCCTTGGCGAAACACATCAGGTGGACAAAGTCAGCATACAACACCCTTGCAAACAGGGAGTTGATTTTGCTTAAGAGGATGATGACTGACATGGCCAAGTCAGTGAGGAACGAGAGGAAGCGCACAAAGAAAATGCTGAGGCAAACCTTGAGGCAGCTGGCTGAGAAGGATGAGCAAAGGAAGAAGGAACTCAATCAGGCGGTGGAGAAGCTTGCAGCTCAGGCTGGGGTCCTATTCACTCGGGCCATTCAAGACTCAGCGTCCAAGTTGGAGCTGGAGTCAGATCGAATTGCTCAGACTTCAAAGTCCATTGCTGAGAGGCTGACTCAAGCAACTGATCAATCCACCAAGATGGAGGAGAGGATCGAAAAGGCTGAACAAAGACTCCAGCTTTCCATGGAGGTCTTTGAGAAGAAGGTAAATATTGCAATCAGCTCTGTATCTTTTACAGGGACTGGTATCTCGATGGGAGTTGAAATGCTGAAGGAGGGAATCACTGAAGTCCAATCCTTAACCTCATTTGTGATCAACAACGGTTTTGACGCGTTCCTGTCGTAGGCCGATGATGATGCCAAAAAAGGGGAAAAGAAGAAGAAAATATCCCTCCCTGAGGCATCGGAGGCAGTCAACCAAGGCGAAACAATTCAAGCTGATCCTGAAGCCAATCCTGAAGGGAATGTGCTAAAGGTAAGGAAGTCAGCAAGGTTGGCGGCAGTAGAGAAGGAAGGTGAGGAGACTGTTGCCAGGCTGAAGGCGGAGGCAGCAAAGAAGGCAAAGGCTGATGAACCTTCTAAAGTGATCCAAGTATCCAAGCAACCTGAGTCAGTTCAGAAATCCCCCCCATGAACACCAGGAAGAATCCCATTACTTACTCTGCGGAGGCGGTGGCGGAGTTATGCGCTAAGGCGTGGGGGACACCTTCTGAAAAGACTGAGGCTGAGCGCAGGGCTGAGATTGCACAGAAAGAAAAAATGCGTATCTTGGAGAAGAAAGTGGAGAAGCTGACTGATCTCACTGAGCTTCAACAAAGGGAACTCGATGATGCAGTGATCAGTCTGCTAAGGAGAAAGAAGGTGAAGCCTGAGCCCAGAAAGTACAGGAAGAGGCCTACAACAAGGAAATCAACAATTCTTCAGGTCAGAAGGTCGGAATCAGGATTAAGGGAAGCTTATGTCGACGAGTTCATCTCCGAGGCACTGAAGGAGTTTTGGGCTGATGCGAAGGATGAGTTTGTAAAGTTGTGGTATGTTGTGAAGAAATGGGGTGACACTGACGATATCAATGCCCACTTCACTGACTACATGATGGACAATCATCCTGAGCTGATCCAAAAGATATTGGAGGAGGCTGAAGCAGCTCAAGTCCAAGTGAAGGCTCCTGAATTCACAATTCGAGCTCCTCCCTTAGTTCCTGGAACTCAGAAGCACAATACTAAGGTCATTATGATGGAAGTCTTGAAGATTGCCAAAGCTGAGGGGTACGTGAACCAACCTAGCAGAGTTGACGAGTTAAAGGCAAGAGTCTATGCAGGATATGGACTTAAACCTGAGATGAGATTAGTCTAGGTGTTCACTCTCTTTTTGGTGTAATAGATTAAGATTTATTGTAACCCTGATCATATTCATCAATGAAATCTATTACTTTGCCCATAGACAAAAACTCATTGTCTTTTTGGTTGTTGTTTAAATTATGTACTATATCAAGAATTGCCTAACACTGACTTGTCTTATACATATGATTCATATCTCCTCTAAGTGTTTTGAGGATCTTTTCAGTGTTTTGGCATCATCAAAAAGGGGGAAATTGTTGGGACAATGTCAGTTTTGATTAGATCTCAAAGCCCCTGAAAAGATGTTTGCATTTGTTTGTCAGGCTGGTCTTGGTTAGGATTTGTACTTAGGTATTTTACACTTCACAGGTACTCAATAAGAGGAGCACTTACTGATGACAATCAAGACAAGAGCCTGAAGACGGTTTACCATCCTGAAACTTATGGCAGTCTTCTAAGATGGCTGAGTAAGTCTCAGTGATGAAGAGTATGACCCTGAGGTCATTACTACTCAGTCCTGAAGGAAACAAGATGATACTGAGTTTATGGGAAGACTTTGAGTAGAGCTAAGCAATGCAAAAGGAATGTCAGAGTCATGACAAAACTTGTGAGCTCAAGACAAAAAGAACTTAATAAGACAAGCCTGAAGCCTAGGAATAAATTCTGACATTCTCACCAACCTGATGACGTGGACCAATCCGAGAAGGACACGCACGTATGGAACCTGACAGAAGACTGACTTCAGACTGCATTTTCAACGGGCAAGCATTTAATGTGCATTTAATACAAATACCTAAATACATGCAAAGGACAGCTGCTGCATGAAGATATGTCCGTTCGAATCACTCTACATAGTTGACAAGAAAGGCTATCTCTCCAACGGATAGTTTTTCAAATCACCTATAAATACAGAAGGCCTTGAACCCATTCAAGGTTACGGGAAATTTCCAAGCCAGAAATTACTCAAACTCTCAAGCACTCAAAGCATTCAGTCTTTAGAAGAAGCACTCGAAACCCTTTAAATTTCCTAAGTGTTTCTTAGCTACTGAGAGTTAATCTGTATTCCAAAGAGCGTACAAGCAATATCTTAAGCTTAGAGAGATTATCTAACCCTTAGCATAGCTTTGTCTTGCAAGGATAATCTCAACCTAGTTGGAATCCAAACTGAAACCAAAACCCTAAAGTTAGGTTTGTTGGAAGTAAGTTAAGTTAGTTAGTAAGGAAGTTTGTATAGGTCAGTGAGGTAGCTGATCTTGGTGCACCTTGGCACGTTAAAAACAAAAATCCCATGTGTGGATTTCCTGTTAAATCAGGCCATGGACGTAGGAGCTTGAGACTCTGAACCACGTTAAACTTGTTGTGTTCTTATAGCTTTGATATATTGCATACCTGCCATATTAACTGTTCATTCATCACATAAGATTTATCAGGCTTGAATCAATCAGCCCGATCTATTAAAAGGAGTACTGCCCTTACTAAACACTATTCATTTGAGTAATCAAGGTTTTCAGAAAGCGAACTAAACAAGACTTTAAACTATCAGGGCTCACACATTTCCGCACTGAACTTAAACTGATAGTTAGCCAACTGACCCACACCAAGTGTAGTCAGTAGGTGTATTATCAGTGTCTAGTTCTTTATCACTCTGAGTAAAGGGGACTCGGTAAGGTTTTAAGTTTGAAAAATTGGCATACGTGTATTCCCCCCCCCCCCCATACACGTATTCCTCAGTCTTGTACCGGGACCAACGAGAATCATAACAAGCTATTGGAAAAAGTTCAATGATACAATGATGATTTGAACCATTCTTATCTTAAATAAAATTATCGAGATACTTGATTGTGATTTAAAGAGTAAGAACATTGTACAAAGAAAGTGATTTTAATACCTGGAACAATCATCCAACAAAAGTGTTAGAATATTGATATATTTTTTGCCTTTCCTTTATATCAACTTTAAAGGCATGTGTACTGTTATGAGGGTAACTCCCTTGCCCTTCATAAGTAATGAAGTTAATTTTCCTGATAAAAAAATAACATTGTAAAAACATATTGCTTGAAGTTATAGATTCTCACTTGCTCAATGGTTATTGTACACAACATATGATGAAGTTGAAACCTCGATGAGTTTTTTAAGTAAATGTTAACTTAGAAATTAACGAAGTTCATTAATATTGTATCACGTTTAAAGATAGATTTATATGTATAATACTTATAATTTTCATTTAGTGATTCATGTTCAAACTTTAAAATTGATCTAATAGCTTACATAGTACTTGAGTCTTAGAAGTGTACTCCTTTTTAAGTTAGACACATTACTTGAGAATAAAAATCAACAAACAAATATATTATAGTATTGAACCGTCAATTTTTAAAATATTGCTATTTTTTCTTATAATTAAAAAAACCTATAAAAGATTCGTCAAATGATATGTCATTCATATGATAATTTAAGACAAAAATTTGTATGGGACGGTCTTATATAGAAACAAATTTCATTTGATCTATTACTATGATTCATGAATTCATGGAATCACAACCTAATCACTTCAAGGTAAAATATGATCCAAATATTAAATTGAATACATGTTTAATATATGAAGCTGTCTAGCATAAATTAAAATACATATAGAACATTTTAAAAAATCAATTTCGTTGCTTCCACACTGGCAATAAACTCCTAAAACATTAATTTGTTCATTATCAGATATATTAATTTTTTTTAACGTTGCTCAACAATGAAAGCAATAAATTAACAAAAAGAATCATATAAAAACATGATTAATTATTATAAAAGAACTTGAATTCAGAATTGGTGGGTAAGTCGGTTAAGCCAAGTTAAATTACAAAACTATTTTATATTCAAAAAATTTAAAACAAACAATCATTGGCGGGGAACACTAAATCGATTGCAAATTCCCTCCCGCCAATTGTGACACTAGTGTCCTTTTTTGAGTGATAAATAAATAAAAAAAATTGAATTCCAAAAATACAAGTAGAGTATCTGCACACTAAGCGGGTCCGAGTTGAACCGTGCCTCAGTGGGTTAACTCAGTGATGCTTGTGCCTTTAATTTAGTAATTTTCATTTATTCCACAAATGAATTTTAATTTTTTTTTACCATTTCCCACCCGTTACAAAAGGTATTTGAATTTATTTAAAACTTAAAAGGGAAGGCATTAATTATGTAAGAAACTCGTTTGCCAATTTTGTTTAAAAATATTTCGCATACTTTAATTTTTTCCCTTATTCGTAGATAAAATTAAATTACATGAAAGAATTAGATACAAATTTCAGTTATTTTAAAAATGATGAAATCCTTCAACCATCTTTTTTTCTTTTTTGTTTGATAATCCCTGGAACCCATTAAATAACTTGAGTGTGATAATATCTATAATACATTTAAAAGTGGCTTGGAGTGGTAAATCATTTTTGGAACACTTTACCCTTGCCATTTTTTATTCGGTGCGTTTTGATCCCTACCTTTTGCTTTCCCATGGCATTCAATTTTATTTTAATTTAGGTTACCACATCACGTTCTCTCTCAATCGTCGCCTTCTCCTCTTTTCCCTTCCCGATCTTCACCGCTTCTCCAGATTGAAAATTCACGCCGCCGCTCCTCCTTCTCCGACGGTGCTGTGGATTCTCCGTCTTCTCCACCTCTCCCAACAGGTTTCTGATTGCTTCAACAAACCATCTCTTAATCTCCCCTTTACGGCAGGCCGTCCCGTCCCCTTTATGGCAATCTGACGGACGAAATCAATGCAATTAGGAAGATAGATTATTGGAGGAGATGAGCAAAATCAACCAACCTTCATCCACATTCTCTTTCCCTCACTCTCTCAGGTTCAATAATGTTGTGTTCTCTCTCGATCTTTATCTTCTGATCAGAAAATACTATACGCTAATTTTGTGGCCATCAATGAAACACTCATATTTTTAGTTAAAGATAAAAAGCAGTTAAACTTTCAGGTGTAGGTGATATAGTTTAGTGACTATTCATGCAGTTGACTCAGATTTTATTACTTGGTTATGGTTGCTTCAGTCCAGCTTTTTCCTTTGACTGTAGATGATGGGAAGTTGATGGCTGATGCTGATACTGGAGAATTTTAGGGTTTATTTGGTGGCTCTGCTCCGCTTCCTAAGAGAACAGCCAATGATGTACCCAAGATACTGATGATGCTCCATCTAAGCTTTCCCAGTATATAAGTTTGTCAATTAGCACTACTTCCTCATTCCTTTTCATTTTAGTATCTTATTTTGGTAGCATGGTTTGATCTGCTATTATGCTTGTTGGCTCAAAGAAACAAATTGAATATGATTTAGTTTGTATTAGTATACATGCAATGCTTCTAAACTGAGATGCTTAAAGTTTAGAGATTCTTCAACTTGTATACCTTAATGGTTTCTTTTTTCTTCCTTTTCTCCCACTTATATAATTTTGGTGTACAACTTCAGTGTTGTAGAGTACATCAAAAAAGATATATTCATTTTCCTTCCTTGGATTTTCTAATAGTATAGATATTGGATGTTTCATACATATTCTATTGATATGCTTTCATATTTTGCTCCCACTCGCTGGAAAACTAAATGCATATTAGGAGAGTTGGTACTTGGCTCTTTCTTCCGAGGAAGAGGTCCTGACTTCAATCATTCTCCATCCTAATTATTCCAATTCATTACTAATGTGGGATTAAAAAAAACTATGTGCATAACTGCGAAAAGATTTGTTGTTTAACATCGTCATTTTTCTTTTCCTTAAAAGGGTTGAATGATTTCATATAAGATCCCAACAGAAATAAACGATCTAACTTTTGCATGTTTATGCTGACCTTTGTGTATTATTATTTTCCCAATACTATGTCCTATTTCTATATTATGTGCCTTTGGCTTATGCAAAACAGGTTTTATGTAGTAGCGGTGGCCCTGCTTTCAATGCTCAAGGAGAGTGCATTGGGGTGGCTTTCAGGTATTTGATTATAAAGTTATTTTGGATTAGTTGCCTGCTCCTTTTATTCACTGTGTTTTTTATAAGAATGACATCTGTCACAATCACTTTTAGCCTTTTGGACTTCTTAAACTTTATCTTTAAGTTGTTCATGCCCCTAACTTCATGGAACCAATTGTTTTTCTCATCATCAGGAATTATTCTTCCGTTCAATTATACACATGTTGACGATCATCAAGAGTTTTTTTTTAGATTTAATCATACTCAGAAAACCTTTTGTTACACCTATTGTCTATCATAGGCGTGCTAGGCCTGTGAAATTTATTGATCTGTGTTTATTACATGTACAAACTGAAACTGATGTTATAAGTTATGCCTTTTTATCTGGTGAAACTTCTGTAACTGTATTGCTAATAGTTGAATCAATAATTTGAGGTTTGATCCTGACTTGAATGTAGATCAGTTTTTTGCAATTTTCCAAAATCCATCTTATATGTAGGTCCCATTGAAGCTGTGATGATAATACATAAATGATCAAGCCCATTGAGTACATAAAAGTAAGCATTAGTTATGTTGGATACATATATTGTTTCATATTAGTATATCCATATATTGTTTCATATTAGTACAATGTTTAATTTCTCCTTCGAGGCTAGATAAAATTGTACGCAGGCATTTCTTTGAACTCCTAAATAAATTATTAAGATCCAAACTGTACCAGCTCTTCCTGAATTTTCATTTTATTTTACTAGAATGTTCAGCACTAATAGCTATCTCAATTTTGCCTCTGTACATTTCTCAGGTATCGTTCGATTAATTATATTTCAGAAATCTGGGAAAAATTAACTAATTGGTTCAATTATGTGAATATAGTTTCTATTTTTTTCCCATCAGGCTATTGTTCCTCAAGTAAATTTCTATCATCGCCTTAATTGTTAATGGGACTCTAACATGGAAATCTTGACCTATCCCATGTTCTATGAACCTAGCAAGCATGCTTTATTGATCAGTAAAGGAGAAAATAACAGTCCACAAAGACTTAACTTTTAATACTTTAATAAATAAAAATATTTGTTTGTTTGGATAAATAAAATGAAATAGATGATAAGAGACGAAGTATAAGTATTGTTGTCCTTGTGAATAATAATACTCGAAAATTACATAAAGGATAAGCAAGAATAGATATCCCCAATGTTGTGTATTAACGGTGTCATGTGTTGGAAGAATTGTGTTCTTTTTTTTTAGAGAAACATATAAATTGTACGATGTTCACTCAATGCTGTCTCAGCATCATCATCGATATAACATCACTATCAGAATGCATATCTGGTTCATTTAATTTAGTCTTACTTAGACCTCAATATACCACACGATTAAGTTGATCAGACCTCAATGCAGTTATTTCTTACTCAGGAATATTTAGTTTTTTTGCCTTGGAACACCAGAAAAAATTATTTTTTCTTATGTTGTGGTTATTGGTCTTGGCTGATTTCGGAATCATGATGCATCTATGCTACAAAGATCTGGTGCAGGCAGGCTTCTTCTTGCCGATTTTGAACTTAATCAAGAATACTTTATATGTTATGGAGTCCTGAAGCATAATTTTTTGTGTAACTATTAGATTTTCTTAACCTGCTATACTTCTGAATTATGGGACTATATTTAGTAGACTATGTTCTTAGAGGTTAGATTTATTTAAGCAAATACCAACTTCAGGAATGGCAGCTACTCGAGTGTTATTAAATATTTGCATCTTCAAGCTTCTATATGCAATGGATAGACTTTGTTGTAATTGAACTTGCATCTTTGAAGATTAACTTTTATAAAAATTATAGACCATATATCACTTTGGTCATTGGTGGAATTTTCTCCTTAAGTTATATGTACAACTGATGGTTATTACTCTGTGAATTGACAATAAGCCTACACATATGTAATTTGAATGTCGCTAAATGTGATGTACATATTAAGAAATATTTTTTAATGTTCCTTTTTAGGTTAATTTTGGTACTGGATTTGATGATGATGATGGTTTTATGTCTTCACCGACTTGGATGAATGATATTTTGGTTTCACATAGATAACACACATTTGGATTTTTATAGTTAGTGCCACTGAAATTGGAATATAGGTGTATCTAGATTAATTTTAAGGTTTTAATTCTTTGCACCAAAATTTGTTTAGGACTTTAATTTTTCTTTTCAGAAGGAAAGAAAATGTAGTGAACACCAAACGAGAATTTTTACTAATTCTCAAACGAATTAATCATTTTCAAGTAGTGGAGGTTGAAAGTTTCTGGTCCACTATGAGTATCTTGAGGTGATGGATGAATAAGTTTGATGTTGATATTCATTTTTATTATATCTTGTATAGAATTTATGTGTTATTAAATTTATGTATGCTCAATTTCTTGATTTAGGAAGTAGATCTTATATATGACTCCATGCATTTGATCTTGAGTTAAAATTTAATAATTTTGGATGTTCTTTCTTTTCATATATAGGTGGTGGGTCCAATTTTTTGATCCAATTGTTCCTGTGATGATAGTAAAGGAAGGAGGGAGTCGTGATCGTGGAAGAGGTTACATGTTTTTTTTTGTTTACTTTACATCAAATTTGGATGTTGCACCTTTTTTCTAGAAGGGTCTGTCTATTGGTTACACCATAATTGTATTTAGCTTATGAGGCCATTGATGTTTTAATTATGTAGGTGGAAACTCAAATATGAAATGCATTTGATATTATCTTATGCTTGCTTTTAATTAAGTGGTGTAGGATAAAATGAAGTTTCAAAATTAGATTCCTGCTTTGTTGTTAATTGGATTGGCTTGTGGTTTTCTGATACTTTTCTTTACAAGGTACTTGGATGTTGACTGGTAAAGGGCAAATTTGACTTTAACATTAGCTCATGTTTTTGTAGTTATGACAAGATTTGGAATTAATTGGGAGTTGATGGTTATCACACATCCATATCCAGCTTCTATAGGGCAAAGAACCTAGAAATCGGAGCTGCAACAAACACATTAGTTCATGTACTTTTCAGGTGTGCCTTGTCCTGAGCCTTGCTGCTAAATGTGTACATATCCATAATTGGGCATTCTCTTCAAGTGTGTTGTCTCCTCATTGCTTTGTAATAATTTTTTAAATGACAATTAAATCATTATGGACCTTGTAGTCAAATATTTGGTATTGCGAATATGAAGAAACATCAAATTAAGGGCTTCCGTCCAGAAAAAAATTCATTTCCTACTGAGGTTAAAAAATTAAGATTGTTTCCACTTGGGAGTTGAAAACTCTGCATTACAACCTAAATAATTTTCCAGGGCATCAGAATAGAGATCACCAGTTCTAATTATTCAATGGACATCACTACATAGAGTCTTGTATGCTAAAATTTCAGAAAAAATTATTAGAGAGGTTAATAATAGTAGCGTGACTTTTAATTCCCTTTTTAGTTTCATACGTTTTGTTTTTAGTTCCATATATGCTTTATTTAATTCATTATCATCATAGTAGTTCCTTTACATAAAAAATTCTAAAAATTTGGGGGTTGAATGTGCGATAATACAGGATTCATTTGCTTTATCAGCAGTTAAAATACGGGAGGAGCAACAAAACCTTGGGAATGAAGGCCTCCAAGTTAAACTCAATTTTGCCAATGAAGGTGGAGTAATGGAGATCATGGAACAAGTAGAAATAGTGGGCTTAACAGGCCTCAATTTTCAGGTTGATGCTGACCGGTGATGATCCCCCCTCTCTTGCATTTCTCTCCAATATTTTATTTAATTATTGTGTATCAAAATATTTTATATTATTTTTCTCCATTCAACTTCTTGTTTTTGTAATGGTCCACTAATTTTGGGCAAAATTGTTGAATTAATCTTGTATGTATTGTCATTGTTGTAACTCTCAATTTGGATCCACTGGTTAATTCATTTTTGTTAGATTGAAGACCTTGCAATTTACATTAATTTATCATGACATCGAATTTGGCTGCTTTTTTTTTTGGCTGTGTAGATTTCATATAGACGACGTTCTTATCACTTTCTTCCATTAGTAGATGGTAAATCTAATGATCATATTATGGCCGGTCATAAGGTGTCTTTTCATAATTAATGATATGATCATTGTTACACTTTCATACCCCTGTCATTACTTATAAACATGAATATCAGTGCAATCTATTACTTGTTATTTCATGTATTATTCACTGGTACATGTCAAAGAATGTGCAATTTTGGTTTGTGTATATTCTTTTCTTTGATATTTGAGTGATATAATAAGTTTGGGTCTATAATTGTATACCTATATATATCTTATGCTTACTTTTCAGTTTTATTATTTTTGTCCACTCAACTTTTACGGTGTGATGTGCCTTCTCTTCTCCATAGTTTCTTTAGGGCATGTCTTGTATGAAGGATGTGGCAAGCAACTGAAGCTAAACATTCATACATATTCACCTCTTTTAAATTTCAGTAACATTGTCAATTATGATTATAAATTCATGAATAACGTGCAACACACATGTTAACTACTAGTATTTTGAAAAGGTAAATATAATTCTTATTTTTAAATTTGAAAAATATTTTAACTTACGTAAAATACATAATATATCTATTATAGGTTTAAAATTTTGTAGTAAGTTAAATATTAGTATAATTACAGAGTAAAATCGATGAAACCCGATGTGTTTTTTAGTAAACGTATTGGTCCTAATGGACTACTTAGTATGTTTATGTATTTATTTCACTAAGTATAATGAAAATTTAAAGCACTCAATTAACATTGCATAAATAAAAAAAAGTAAATTTTTTAAATAAAGATAATATTTTTAATTTATTTTTCTTCTAAGGTACGACACACTATGAAAAAAAGACTCGAAATACAATACCATGTTCTCTATTAAGTGAGTGTTTGTAAGTGATTGTGCTTTTAAAAAGTGTTTAAATTAATTTACAAGGAAAAAAAACTATGTAACATTTAAAAATGAATGTTTTTGTCATAATTTAATATTTAAAAGCATTTGCTACAACAATTTTTAGCTACAAGATAATCTTAAACTAAAAACACAAACAACACACACGTATTTTTGTTTGAACCCAAATAAAATATTTATTGTGTAATTTTTTCTTTATGTAATTAGGAAATCGTAATAAATTCAGACAATTGGATGAAGTAGAGAAAAGTGAAATTTAACATGATTATGTACGGCACCATTCGCCTTGCGAGACAAATGTGAAATCTCCCAAAATATTTCATGCTAAAAACAATCAGTAATGTATGAGACAAGAACCCCAAGGAAAACCAATAAATTAAGTTGTTCCATAACTATTTTATCGTTATACGAAAAAGTTCGAGCTCCCACTAAAAAGATCTTACGAGATAAGAATCCTAGCGTTGTTTAATTAAAGTAAGTTGTTTCGTAACTTCTCGTACCGTTATATGACAAACTCATAGCTCCCGCTAAAAATGATCTTTAATATTTAAGATAAGAATTTCCAATGGAATCCAATAAATTAAGTTCTTTCGTAACTACTTGTTGTTGATAGGCGAACATCATCCAGCATGGAGCGAACAAGAATTAAGGGCTTGAGCAAAGAAAATCAGGATTGGGGTGCATCTACCAATCCGGGAGATGTATAAAATGACGAGCAACTCCATCGACGAACAACTAATAGGCGAACAGGTATTAAGACCCGAGACCAAGAATGAGCCAACTGTGAAGTCGCCAATGACAAACAACTTGGTCAAACTATGATACAACACAGTTAAGATGTGTACCAGTGAACAAAGGACTAAAATCCCAAAGCCAAGCTAAATAAAGCCAAAAGGCGAACAACTTCCAAAGTACAATCTCCAGAGGCGAACAACTTTCAGTTGGAGAATCATCAAGATCCGTCAAGCCGACCTAGGCGAACAACAATGAGTCCGAGATAGGACCAAACAAGACTTTGTAACTAAGATTCAGCTTAGATAAGGTCAAAAGGACACATGTCAAGCATGCAAGCTAGGGAGACCAAGAGTCAGGAACACCTCATGCTTGCTAGGCTCTATAAATAGTTGTTCTCCATCTTATGGAATACAAGTTCAAATTCATAAACACTCCCAAAACACACACTAACACACCTAGACGTGCACACATACAAAATTATTTTGATTTCGACTTTTGTATATTCGACTTCATAACCCGAACCTCGATTTATCATTTACGGTGGTAACCAATCACACGTAATTGATTGATGATCTTTAAACCGAAATTAAACAGTCACTAATCCACTCGATAAATATTGATCACCAACAATTTTGGCGCTAGAAGGAGGGTCCGAACCTTCGGTTAGTGTGATTACTCAAGAACTTCAAGCTGAAAACTTGAAGATTCAAAGGAAACCTCAAGAAATACTTGAAGATACAAGCAAGATTGTTCTAGGTGTTCTTGGTGTTCTTCAATATTAAAATTAAAGAAACAATTTATATTGAAATGCCTCAATCCAAGGAAACACAAGGATCTCGCTTGTCAAGGAGAGCCTCTCCAACACGAGCCTCGTCGGCCGACCACCGGGACCGTAATCCCAGATATGCGAACAGATCGCATCATACAACCATAACACATAATCTCCCCTCTGAAATGGAGGCCTTGGCGAACAACCCTAACGAATTATCTAAGACCATTGCTGCTCTCCAAGCTCTCCAGAGACAGCAAGAACAAAATAAGCCTTCACAAGCAAGGCCTAAGGATGGACCCTTGGAGGTTGTTAAGGCCAGGTCAGCAAGGGGCGAACAACGTGAGGTGAGCAGCGCCCAGGTCAGGTGGGACAAGGGCAAGGCCCAGGTGATCGAACCAGGGGAGGGTCAAGCAGAATCTGCTCGCGAACGAACAGCAATGTCGAGTCACGGAACAACCCGTTCCAGTGCCCAAGACAGACTTGGCCAACCCCAACACCAAGACAAAGTTGCTCGCCAGGAAGTAGTGCATGGGCGAGCAACGTTTGAGCAACCACGCCCATCAATTCATGAGAGACTTTCTCAATCTGCCTTCAGGCGTTGGGACCTAATGCAGCGAGCAACCCTAAAAAGCAGCTCCAGGATTTGCCTTCTCCAAGCGAGGGACTGCGACGAGCAGAAAGGTTTATACCTTTGCTCGCCGAACAACCTCCAAGTCAGGGGACATCTCTGGATGAGCTATCAAGCTTGAGAAGGGAGATAGAAAGTATGCAGGGACAATTGGACCAGCAAAGAGGTGTAGGGACGACCAGCTTGCCATCCTCACCATTATCAACTTACATTCTGAAAGCCCCGATTTAGAAGAAAGTCCAATTCCCAGCAAGCATACAATATGACGGCCTTGCTGATCCCAGAGTTCATCTAGCAAAATACTCGGACTATATGGTCTCGGTGGGAGCCAGCGATGCCACTCAATGCCGAAACTTCCCATTAACCTTGGGGGACCGGGTGCACAAATGGTTCTCAGCATTGCCACCAGCATCCATCCATTCATTTACTCAGCTGAGTCGGGAGTTTCTGTCTCATTTCTCAACGGCGGGATCGTACTTGTCCCAGACACCGATTGTCAGACCTAAAACAAAATAATGACGAGTCAGATCGAGCATTCATGGAAAGGTTTGACAAGGTGCTATTGGAGGGTGAGCCCGTCAGCGAGGATACAAAAATTGTTGCTATTATGGCAGGACTGAAGAAAGGGTCAAAGCTATGGAAAGAGGTACATCTGAAGTGCCCAAGAAGCTACACCGAATTTAGAAATCAGGCCGGCATATTAGTTTCTATACATGAAGCCCTGCAGTCAAACTTGGGGGAGAACAAAGCCGACCCCAAGGAGTACAACAAAAAACCTGGTGCAACAAGCTATCGGGTCCCTAAAAATATGAAGGCATTCACTGAAGGGACGAAACTCAAAGAAAAGTTGAATCAGGTGCTAACAGTGTCAGTCGATACTGTTTATGAAAATGTGAAGGATAAGGAGTTGCTCTCCCCTCCCCGGAAAATTCGTTTGTGGAAGTGGTGCGTGGCCATGTTTGATAATAGATCAGGTGCATGGTCACGGGATTCGTTTGTGGAAGTGGTACGTGGCCATGTTTGATAATAGATCAGGTGCATGGTCACGGGATTCATTTGTGGAAGTGGTGCGTGGCCATGTTTGATAATAGATCAGGTGCATGGTCACGGGATTCGTTTGTGGAAGTGGTGCGTGACCATGTTTGATATTAAATCAGGTGCATGGTCACGGGGATTTATTTACAGTGGATGTGGCCATGTTTGATAATAGATCAGGTGCATGGTCACGGGGAATTATTTATATTGTTTTGAGAAGAGATTTATTATATGTGAAATTGATTGTGGGATTTGTCCCTTAACGTGAACCAACTTGTGATATTTCAATTATATGATGTGAAACTTGTTGTGCCCAACTGATTATTATGTGAACTTGTTATTTATATAATATATGATGTTCGTATTATTATGTCAATTGATTAAATAAATTAAATATCATCTGGCAAATATTTGCTTTGATACGATGTTTTTAACATCCTTTTGAAGTATCTCTTTAGCAGATTTGCAATCAATTCTAAGGAGAAATCTTTTGTTAAAAATGTCGCTCTGAAATTTGGATATACAAAGAACAATAGATAAAACTTCTTTTTTAACAGTGGAGTAGTTCAGTTGAGGTCCAGTCCAGCTACCTGAGTGAAATCTTACTAATTGTTCTTTTGAAACAGTACTATCTGCTTCTGTTTTGCTAACTTGCTTTAATATCCCCCCGAAACCGAAGTCAGAGGCATCTGTTTCTATTATCATAAAAGCATCCTTTTTAGGTATTCCTAAACATGGCAAAGACTTAACTTGTTTCTTGATAGATTTTACTATATTAGTATGGGTATCTGTCCAAGCTGGTGGATTCTTTTTTAATCTTTGAAACAAAGGGTTGCAAATAATGCGAAGCTTGGGGAAAAAGTCTGATATATAATTTAAGCAGCCTAGAAATCTTTGTAGTTGAGTCTTGTCTTTTATAATATCGGGAAATTTGTCAGCAAAATCAATGGCTCTAGCTATTGGCTTGATAGTTCCTCTAAATATATCGTGACCAAGGAATCTGATTTTTGTTTGAAATTTTTTTATTTTCTGGGCGGATATCGCTAAACCATTTTTCTTTACTATTTGTATAAAAATGTTTAAGTGTTTAAAGTGTTGATCTATATTTTTAGAGTAAATAAGTACATCATCAATATAACAGATAGAGAAATCAGAATAATTATTAAAAATATCATTCATAATATTCTGAAATTCTGAAGGAGCATTTTTGAGCCCAAAAGGCATTACGTTCCATTCATAATGTCCAAAAGGGACAGTAAAGGCTGTTTTATATTTATCCTTTTCGTCAACCTGTATTTGCCAAAATCCTGATTTTAAATCAAATTTAGAAAACACACAGGCATTCTGAAGTCTATTAATAAGGTCCCTTTTATTAGGGATGGGATATCTAATCCATTCTAAAACTTCGTTGAGAGGTTTATAATTGATAACAAGCCTAGGAACTCCTCTTTCTTTTTCAGCTTGATTATTGACATAAAAGGCTGCACAGCTCCAAGGAGACTTAGAATGTCTGATAAGATTTTTGTTTAATAAGGAATCTATTTCTTTTTTACAGGTATCTAACAAATCATGGTTCATTTGTATAGGTCTTGCTTTAGTAGGAATGAGTTTTTCGTTAAAATTTGCGATGTAAGGAAGAGAAACTGTATGTTTCTTTCTTTCCCAAAAAGCATTAGGAAGGTCGGAACATACCTCTTGTTTGATTTTTTATTCTAGATCTAAAATTTTCTTTTGTGTAGATTCGTCTTTTAAATCTTCTTCTATTTTTAAGTAAGTAATTTCTTCTTTAAGGGTTTGGATATGTAATTTTTTATTTTGAATAGAATTGATTTGTTTATAAACAAAATGATTCTGCAGAAGGGATATTTCCCTATCTTTAATAGGATTTAAGAATTTAAAATTTATATCTTTTCCCATAATATTAGTAGTGATTCCATTACCATTAACCATAAAAGGATATATGGTAGTTAGGAAAGGATTTCCTAAAATAATGTTTTGATTAAGATTTTTAACAAGTATGAAAGGTGTTTTAAAACAATACCCTTCATTACAAATATGGGAATTAGTAAGTTTGTATTCTATATTTAAGGGGGTAGCATTAGCTGCTACAAGTCTTTCATTAGTTTTTTCATAATATTTAGAAGGTATAAGCCCTTCTCTTATGCAGTTTTGATCTGCTCCGCTGTCGATTAAACAGGAAACATTGATACGGAAGTCATTAACAACCAAAGTAATAACCGAATACCATTTTTGATAAGTGATACTTTGAATGGCTAATTCAGTTATTCTATTATCTTCTTTTGTTTGTTCTAAAGGTGGGTTTGAGCTTTCTGGTTTTTCATGTTGTAAGTCTTGCGGTATTTCAATTTTCGAGAAATCATATTTTGCTAGGGAAAGTTTTTGTCTCTATTTCTAGATCTTTGGTATGTAATGTAGTAATCTCCTTTTGTAAATTATTGATTTCAAATTTAAGATTATTAATTTCTTTTCTTAGATCATTAGTGGAGACAGTCATAGAGGTTTGACTAGAGATGGAAGAAGTTGGTACTTTGCTTAGTATTTTGGTGATGCTAAAGGGTTCAAGATTATTCATTAATTTATTAGTCTTTTTATCACCAATTTTTTCTTTGCTTAAGACTAGTTTCTTTAGTCTGACAAGATAATTATGTCTATCTTCAGGATTAGGAACCTTTTCTATGAGATCGAAAAGAAGTTCTTGTTCCGAGTTGTCATTAGTGATGACATTTATGGATAAAGGACATAATCCATTGCAAGATTCATCACTATCACTAGAGGAAGTTTGAGTAATATTATCATCTGCATTATCCTCTTGTTCAGAGGTTTCTGATACTTCTGGAGTGTCAGAAATCATAAGAGCAGATATTTTTTGTTTAAGATCATCGTCATTTTGAAAGATTTCGTCAATCTTTTTCTTAAGGGGGCATACATCTGCTTTATGTCCCTTTTTATGGCATTTATAACAAGTGGGTTGATAGTTTTTTTCTTTGTTAAAATTTTTCTTGAAAGGTTTTGTATTAGGTTTCTTTTGATCAAAAGTTTTATCATTTTTAAAGAACCTTTTCTTTTTATAAGGTTTTGAAGAATTTTTTAACTTTCTCTTTTTAGAAGAAGGGGCTTGGATTTTTTGCAAACCAAAGGCTTCGCAAAATGTTCCAATTTCCTTTTTATAACTAGATTTTTCTTTACCATATCTACTTTGGATTTTGAGTTCAGAACATAGAAGTAAACCTTCCTTTTTTATAAAAGCAAATAGTTGTCCGTAAGTAATTTCATTAAAATTTACTACGTCACAAGCTTCTTTTAATTTTTGATGTATTCTAGTACCAAATAATCTTGGTAAGCCTGCGATGAATCTTTCTTTCCAGAAAGGAGCATTACAGTCAGATCTCTTTAAAACTAGAGTGAGGAAAACATCCTTATACCACCTATAATCGGATAAAGTGGGACAAGAAAGATTTGAAAGAACAATTTGGCTAGATTCGTTATCTTCTCTAGGATTTCCTATGAAGTACATAGCTATAGTTATGATGAGATAATCCGTAGCATCGGATTTTATAACTATGGAACCATCATCCATTTCACTAGTAGAAGTATGTTGATAAATGTTCATTTTATCAGTTTCATTAATTGAGTTGTCCCACCAATGTTTTAGCTGGCCAGTGAAGAAAAGAGAAGTTTTAGATTCTTTAAACTTTTTTATAAAATTAAAAGTATAAGAATCTATTAAGTGAGTGTTTGTAAGTGATTGTGCTTTTAAAAAGTGTTTAAATTAATTTACAAGGAAAAAAAAACTATGTAACATTTAAAAATGAATGTTTTTGTCATAATTTAATATTTAAAAGCATTTGCTACAACAATTTTTAGCTACAAGATAATCTTAAACTAAAAACACAAACAACACACACGTACTTTTGTTTGAACCCAAATAAAATATTTATTGTGTAATTTTTTCTTTATGTAATTAGGAAATCGTAATAAATTCAGACAATTGGATGAAGTAGAGAAAAGTGAAATTTAACATGATTATGTACGGCACCATTCGCCTTGCGAGACAAATGTGAAATCTCCCAAAATATTTCATGCTAAAAACAATCAGTAATGTATGAGACAAGAACCCCAAGGAAAACCAATAAATTAAGTTGTTCCATAACTATTTTATCGTTATACGAAAAAGTTCGAGCTCCCAGTAAAAAGATCTTACGAGATAAGAATCCTAGCGTTGTTTAATTAAAGTAAGTTGTTTCGTAACTTCTCGTACCGTTATATGACAAACTCATAGCTCCCGCTAAAAACGATCTTTAATATTTAAGATAAGAATTTCCAATGGAATCCAATAAATTAAGTTCTTTCGTAACTACTTGTTGTTGATAGGCGAACATCATCCAGCATGGAGCGAACAAGAATTAAGGGCTTGAGCAAAGAAAATCAGGATTGGGGTGCATCTACCAATTCGGGAGATGTATAAAATGACGAACAACTCCATCGACGAACAACTAATAGGCGAACATGTATTAAGACCCGAGACCAAGAATGAGCCAACTGTGAAGTCGCCAATGACAAACAACTTGGTCAAACTATGATACAACACAGTTAAGATGTGTACCAGTGAACAAAGGACTAAAATCCCAAAGCCAAGCTAAATAAAGCCAAAAGGCGAACAACTTCCAAAGTACAATCTCCAGAGGCGAACAACTTTCAGTTGGAGAATCATCAAGATCCGTCAAGCCGACCTAGGCGAACAACAATGAGTCCGAGATAGGACCAAAGAAGACTTTGTAACTAAGATTCAGCTTAGATAAGGTCAAAAGGACACATGTCAAGCATGCAAGCTAGGGAGACCAAGAGTCAGGAACACCTCATACTTGCTAGGCTCTATAAATAGTTGTTCTCCAGCTTATGGAATACAAGTTCAAATTCATAAACACTCCCAAAACACACACTAACACACCTAGACGTGCACACATACAAAATTATTTTGATTTCGACTTTTGTATATTCGACTTCATAACCCGAACCTCGATTTATCATTTACGGTGGTAACCAATCACACGTAATTGATTGATGATCTTTAAACCGAAATTAAACAGTCACTAATCCACTCGATAAATATTGATCACCAACAATTTTGGCGCCAGAAGGAGGGTCCGAACCTTCGGTTAGTGTGATTACTCAAGAACTTCAAGCTGAAAACTTGAAGATTCAAAGGAAACCTCAAGAAATATTTGAAGATACAAGCAAGATTGTTCTAGGTGTTCTTGGTGTTCTTCAATATTAAAATTAAAAAAACAATTTATATTGAAATGCCTCAATCCAAGGAAACACAAGGATCTCGTTTGTCAAGGAGAGCCTCTCCAACACGAGCCTCGTCGGCCGACCACCGGGACCGTAATCCCAGACATGCGAACAAATCGCATCATACAACCATAACACATAATCTCCCCTCTGAAATGGAGGCCTTGGCGAACAACCCTAACGAATTATCTAAGACCATTGCTGCTCTCCAAGCTCTCTAGAGACAGCAAGAACAAAATAAGCCTTCACAAGCAAGGCCTAAGGATGGACCCTTGGAGGTTGTTAAGGCCAGGTCAGCAAGGGGCGAACAACGTGAGGTGAGCAGCGCCCAGGTCAGGCGGGACAAGGGCAAGGCCCAGGTGATCGAACCAGGGGAGGGTCAAGCAGAATCTGCTCGCGAACGAACAGCAATGTCGAGTCACGGAACAACCCGTTCCAGTGCCCAAGACAGACTTGGCCAACCCCAACACCAAGACAAAGTTGCTCGCCAGGAAGTAGTGCATGGGCGAGCAACGTTTGAGCAACCACGCCCATCAATTCATGAGAGACTTTCTCAATCTGCCTTCAGGCGTTGGGACCTAATGCGGCGAGCAACCCTAAAAAGCAGCTCCAGGATTTGCCTTCTCCAAGCGAGGGACTGCGACGAGCAGAAAGGTTTATACCTTTGCTCGCCGAACAGCCTCCAAGTCAGGGGGCATCTCTGGATGAGCTATCAAGCTTGAGAAGGGCGATAGAAAGTATGCAGGGACAATTGGACCAGCAAAGAGGTGTAGGGACGACCAGCTTGCCATCCTCACCATTATCAACTTACATTCTGAAAGCCCCGATTTAGAAGAAAGTCCAATTCCCAGCAAGCATACAATATGACGGCCTTGCTGATCCCAGAGTTCATCTAGCAAAATACTCGGACTATATGGTCTCGGTGGGAGCCAGCGATGCCACTCAATGCCGAAACTTCCCATTAACCTTGGGGGACCGGGTGCACAAATGGTTCTCAGCATTGCCACCAGCATCCATCCATTCATTTACTCAGCTGAGTCGGGAGTTTTTGTTTCATTTCTCAACGGCGGGATCGTACTTGTCCCAGAAACACCGATTGTCAGACCTAAAACAAAATAATGACGAGTCAGATCGAGCATTCATGGAAAGGTTTGACAAGGTGCTATTGGAGGGTGAGCCCGTCAGCGAGGACACAAAAATTGTTGCTATTATGGTAGGACTGAAGAAAGGGTCAAAGCTATGGAAAGAGGTACATCTGAAGTGCCCAAGAAGCTACACCGAATTTAGAAATCAGGCCGGCATATTCGTTTCTATGCATGAAGCTCTGCAGTCAAACTTGGGGGAGAACAAAGCCGACCCCAATGAGAACAACAAAAAACCTGGCGCAACAAGCTATCGGGTCCCTAAAAATATGAAGGCATTCACTGAAGGGACGGAACTCAAAGAAAAGTTGAATCAGGTGCTAACAGTGTCAGTCGATACTGTTTATGAAAATGTGAAGGATAAGGAGTTGCTCTCCCCTCCCCGGAAAATTCGCCAAGACACTGGCAAACTCAATCCTATCAAGTATTATGCCTACCATCAAAGCGTGGGGCACTTTACAAGTGAATGTAGAGATTTGCTCAGGCAGCTCTGGCGTTTCTACGAGGACGGAAAGCTCTCCGATTTTGTCAAAAGATAACCCGGAAAAAGAGTCCGGGAGAACAACTCTGAGGACGAAGATGATCAACCCCAGAAGAACAATAAGCCGGCACGACCAGTTCCTGCCATTCCTACTCGTCCATTGGAAGATTTATACATGATGGAACCTGCAGGTCCTGTAGGAGGATGTTCTGATGGACGACCGCCAATCTCTAACCGGAAAAGAAAGACTGAATTACGAGCGATCGATCAAGTCCAAGAAATGGGGGTCAAACCATCTATCATGCAGACAACAGAACTGACCTTCACCGAAAAGGACTTAGAAGGAATTTTGACTCCACATAACGATTCGCTCGTAATCTGCATAAAGATCATGGGGACTCGAGTCCATAGATTGTTGGTAGACACTGGAGCCTATATGTTGGTCCCGGTACAAGACTGACGAATACGTGTATGGGGGGGAGAATACACGTATACCAATTTTTCAACCTTAAAACTGACTGAGTCCCCTTTGCTCAGAGTGGTAAAGAACTAGGAGCTGATAATATACCTACTGACTACACTTGGTGCGGGTCAGTTGGCTAACTATCAGTTCAAGTTCAGTGCGGAAATGTTTGAGCCCTGAAAGTTAAAAGTCTTGTTTAGTTTGCTTTCTGAAAACCTTGTTTAACTCAATTCTGAATAGTGTTTAGTAGGGCAGTGCTCTTTTGAAGATCAGCCTGATTGATTCAGACCTGATAAACTTTGAATGCAATGAATGAACAAGTAATATGGCAAATATGCACAATATCAAAGCAGTAAGAACACAAGGAGTTTAACGTGGTTCAGAGTCTCAAGCTCCTACGTCCACGGCCTGACTTAACAGGAAATCCACTCAAGGGATTCTTGTTTTTAACGTGCCAAGGTGCACCAAGACCAGCTAACCTCACTGATCTATACAAACTCCACTTACTAACACACTAACTGACTTACTCCCAACAAGCCTATCTTAGGGTTTTGGTTTCAGTTTGGATTCCAACTAAATTGAGATTATCCTTACAAGATGAAGCTATGCTAAGGATTGGATAATCTCTCTAAGCTTAAGATAATTCTATTTAGCTCTTGGAATACATAATAACTCTCAGTTGCTAAGAAACACTTGGGAAATTTGAATGTTTTCGAGTTCTTCTCTTAAAGACTGAATGCTTTGATTGCTTGAGAGTTTGAGTAATTTCTGGCTTGGAAATTTCCCGTAACCTTGAATGGGTTCAAGGTCTTCTGTATTTATAGGAGATTTGGAAAACTATCCGTTGGAGAGATAGCCTTCTAGTCATCTATGTAGAGTGGCTTCAAACGGACATATCTTCATGCAGCAGCCGCCCTTGCATGGATTTGGTATTTGCATTAAATGCACATTAAATGCTTGCCCGTTGAATATGCAGTCTGAATTCAGTCTTCATGTCAGGTTCCGTACGTGCGTGTCCTCCTCGGATTGGTCCACGTCATCAGGTTGGTGAGAATGTCAGAACTTATTCCTGAGCTTCAGGCTTGCCTTATTAAGTTCATTTTATCTTGAGCTCACCGGTCTTGTCCTGACGCTGAAATTCCTTTTGCATTGCTTGGCTCTACTCCAAGTCTTCCCATTAACTCAGTGACATCCTGTTCCCTTCAGGACTGAGTTAGTAGTGACCTCAGGGTCATACTCTTCATCACTGACACTTACTCAGCCAGCTTAGAGGACTGCCATAAGTTCAGGATGGTGCTCTTCGTCTTCAGGCTCTGAGTCTTGATTGTCTCCAGTGAGTTCTCCTCTCACTGAGTACCTGTAAAGTGTAAAATGACTAAGTACTAACCCTAACCAAGACTAGCCTGACAAAGACAGATTAAGGCAAACATCTTTTCAGGGGCTTTGGGATCTTAATCAAAACTAACAATGTCCCAACAATTTCCCCCTTTTTGATGATGCCAAAACACTGAAAAGATCCTCAAAACACTTAGAGGAAACAAGATAAACCTATCTATAAGATAAGACAGTGTTAGAGCAATTCTTGATAAAGTACAGAATTTAAACAATAAGCCAAAAAGACAATGAGTTTTTGTCTGTGGGCAAAAGTAATAGATTTCATTGATTGATGTGGAAATGATTACAATGAATCTAATCTATTACAAAGAAGCCTGTGAACACCTAGACTAATCTCATTTCAGGCTTGAGTCCATATCCTGCATAAACTCTTGCCTTCAGTTCGTCAAACCTTCCAGGTTGGTTCACGTACCCTTCAACTCTGGCTATCTTCAAGACTTCCATCATTATGGCCTTTGTATCATGCTTTCGAGTTCCAGGAACCAAGGGAGGAGCTCGAATGGTGAACTCAGGAGCCTTCACTTGAACTTGAGCTGCCTCAGCCTCCTCCAAGATCTTCTGGAATAGCTCAGGATGATTGTCCATCATGTAGTCAATGAAGTGGGCATCGATATCGTCAGTGTCGCCCCACTTCTTCACAACAAACCATAGCCTGACAAATTCATCCCTTGCATCAGTCCAAAACTCCTTCAATGTTTCTGAGACGAACTCATCAACAAAAGCTTCCCTTGCTCCTGATTCTGGCCTACTGACTTGAAGAATTGTTGATTTCCTAACTGTTGGCTTCTTCCTGTACTTCCTTGGCTCAGGCTTCGCCTTCTTCCTCCTTAGCAAGCTGATCACTGCATCATCTAGTTCTCGTTGTTGAAGCTCATTGATGTCAGTCAGCTTCTCAACCTTCTTCTCCAAGATGCGCATCTTCTCCTTCTGAGCGATTTCAGCTCTGCGCATAGCCTCAGATTTTTCAGATTGATCTCCCCACGCTTCAGCACATAGCTCCGCAACCAACTCACCTGAATAAGTGATTGGATTCTTCCTTGAGCTCATGGGAGACGATCTCTGAATTGGCTCAGGTTGTTGCTTGGAAGGTTCATTAGCCTTTGCCTTTGTTGCCTCCTCCCTCAGCTTGGCAACAATTTGTTCTCCTTCCTTCTCCACCGCCGCTAACCTAGCTGACTTCCTCACCCTTAGAATGTTCCCTTCAGGATTGGCTTCAGGATCAGCTAGAACGGTCTCTTCTTGGTTAACTGCCTCAGATGCCTCAGGGCGGGATCTTTTCTTCTTCTTTTCCCCCTTTTTGGCATCATCATTGGCCTCAGATGGGAATGCGTCAGATCCGCTGTTGATTACGAAGGAGGCTAGGGAATGGACATCGTTAATTCCCTCCTTCAATAATTCAACTCCCATTGAAATTCCAGTCCCTGCAAAAGAAACGGAACTGATGGCAGCATTGACTTTCTTCTCAAAGACCTCCATAGAGAGTTGGAGACTTTGTTCAGCCTTGGTGATCCTTTCCTCCACCTTTAAGGACTCACCGCTGACTCTGCTGGCCTCAGTTAGTATCTTTGCAGACTCCTCAGTGGCCTTTGTCAAAACGTCCGCCACTGACTGAGAAGTGCGATCCAGCTTCCCTGACTCCAGCTCCAATTTGGACGCTGAGTCCTTCAAGGCCTGAGTGACAACGGCTCCAGTCTGAGCTGCAAGCCTGTCCACTGCCTGATTCATCTTTTCGTCCCTGATCGCATCCCTCTCTTCAAGCTTTCTGAGAGTGTTCCTAAGCATCTGCTTGGTGCGCTTCCTCTCATTCCTCACTAACTTGGCCGTGTCATTCATCGTTTTCTTTAACAAGATCAGCTCCCTGTTAGCAAGGGTGTTGTAAGCTGACTTTGTCCACCTGATGTGCTTCGCCAGGGCCTTGGAGTGTTCTTCCTTCTCAGCTCGTAGCTTCATCACTTCCTCCTGAAGTTCAGCTAGATTTTCTGTGGTTTTCTCCTGTTTGACCTCCACTATGCTGGTGAATTCAGCACGTCCAACCCCGGTTATGATCACATCCTCATCATCAACGGCCGCCTCAGTGATTGGCTGTTTTCCCTTGTCAGCCCCTGCGTCATCAGTCCCTTCTTCAAGGTGCACTGAAGGCAGTTGTGAAGTAGTCATAGCCACCTCCTCAGGCTCAGCTAAGCTAACTTGAACCTTGGGAGCAAGTCCCTCGGAACTGAGAGTCTCCTTGAATGCCTCAACATCTTCCTCTCGTGTCTCAGGGCAGGGAATCCCTTCATTGACAGATGTCTCATTGGCAGCTGAGATGTTCACAACATCCTCAGCCACTGGTTCACCCTTGGCACCAGTGTTCTTATCACCTTCCCCCTGAGCCTGAGGCTCAGAGTTCATCTCATCAACTTCTCTCGCAGTCTCCTCCACTGCCTTCTCCACAGCTCCACCTTGAGCTTCATCATCCTCCTCATCACCATCCTTCTCGTCATCAGAAAGGAGGTCAGCCTTGCTCTTGGACATCATTTCACTCACTAGCTGCTTCAGGTTGTCAAAGTTCAAGAGTTGAAGCCAGCTAGTCAGTCCAAAGAAGGAGCAAATCTTGGCCTCTTCCATCTCACAATGCTCCCAGCCACGAGCATCTACTAGCATATGTTGCTCCTGCATGTTTGATTGTTTGAAGTCCAACCAAACCTTGAGCTCAATCACATATGCCAGCAACTCAGTATACTTGTATAGCCCAGGCCAGCACTTCCCTGCCCATTCCGTGGCGTTCCCCCTGAGCGTGTTCTCCAGTATCCCTCCTGCCATGTGCTCATCCAACTCCTCCTCCTCTATTTCAAGGAACTCATCCTCTTCAGCTGAAATAGATTTGGGACAGTCTTTAGGATTGGGGTATGAGGGAAAATCTGAGGGGTTTGGAAGATTTGGCTCGGCTAACTGGTCAGGCTCATTTGTAGGTGAAGTTGAGGGCGCTGACATAGTAGGCTGATCTGGCTGTGAAGGTTGGGGGGGTTGGGGAGTTTGAGGTGTGGGGTCAGGGATGGAAGGTGTTTGGGTTTCAGGATGTGGGGGTGTTTGAGTGGGTGATGTCTCAGGCTGCAACGACTCAGCCGTCTCGACAGTCTTTCTCACTTCCTCCAAGTCAGAGGCTCCAAGAGAGCTTGACTTCTCCCTCTTACTCAGCTCAGGAAGCTTCTTAGCAGGGGACTTCTTTACTCCCTTCCTAAGTCTCTTCAGGGGCCTTTCTCCCTGAGCACCCTCCTTTCTGACGTCATCGTCAGTTCCCTCAGCCTCAGATCCGGCCTTCTTGGGATCAGACTCAGTCCCAGATTTCGTGCTCTTCCCTGACAGCACGATCTTCACCCTCTTCCTCTTCTCAGCCGCGTCCACCTCAGGCTGCTCCACCTCCTCAGCTGAAATCTCCTCACCCTCCTTACTCCTCTCAAAGAGCTCATCCACCTGTTCAATGAGGCTGGTTGCCACTCTCTTGGCCTTACCAGCTGGCTTTTTGGCCTGACCCTTTGCTTTCGCATTGGGATCAGTCAGCCCTAGCACTAAATAGGTATCACTTCGTGAGGAAAACATTACCTTCTTTGAGGAGAGACTGTCCTCAAAGTCGAAGGTATACCCATGGCAAGCATGAGCAATCAGGATGGACATCCTCGTGCCGAATGGCAAGATGGCACTGACGGAAATGTGCTTCTTCTCCTCGTCTCGCGTGAGCTTGTCCAATCCTGCCTGATGGAGTTGATCGAGGAAGAATTGCTCCCAGTTCGCTTCCACTCCATCAGCAATTGCCCCCATGAGCCTCAGCTTGGGCAGACTCAACTGCTCGTGAGAGCCAGTTGCACCCATCACTAACTTGGACACCAAGTCCACCAGCGCTCTGTACTCAGGCTTCAGAGTGTTCTTGTTCTGACGGGCCCTGAACTCCGATGACCCTGACTTGGTCCATTTCCCAAGGAATTCTCCCTCCAAGTTCTCCTTGTAGGTTTTGGGGTTGATGCCTGAGAATGGCAGCTTGAAGACTTCCCTCACCGCCTGCCTGATATTGATCGTGACCACCTCTGTGTCGTAAAGAGGTTCACCGTTGCCGTCCTTTTCTCCCGTCGGCTTCAACGCAGTCACTTTCGTGAAAACCTCCCCCTTCCGCAAGAACATATTTAAATATGCTTCCACTACTGTTCTTGGGAGCACGGAAATAGGGCGGGTGGTGAAGTATGTTTCCAACCCGGCATCGGAAATCCATTTAAACACGGGTTTGATTTTCTCAACCGTTAGACAGATACCTTCCATGGAGATGACTTGCTCCATGTGTACCAGCTTCTTCTCAACAACGTCGACGATCTTGTCGGTTGTCCAGTTGGAATTAAGGAATGCCATTGTTTTTGAAAGAAAGGTTTTTGAAATTTCTGTGTAGAGCAAGAGAAAACTCAGTGTGCAGATTGTGCGTTGTGTTTGCGTAAAAACCTCAAATGGCACTCTTGATTGATAAGACTAAGTCAGTTACTCAAACGTGGGGTTGAGATTGATCCCTGAATTCGAAAGGTTTTGAAATAAGAGGCCAGGATTAATCTCAGTTTTAATTAAACCCCATGTCAGTCATATTCCATATAAAATGGACACGTATATGAAAAAGCAACTGTAGCATTAAATGCTCCGTGCGCGTGGGTTTAAATATGAAAAGGCGCGCTTTTAATGAAAACGGAATGCATTTAATAAAGATTTTCAGGACGAAAGGCTCAGGGAGACGCTTGAGATTCACAAGAGTCAGGTTAGAACTCATACCTGTCAGGGAGACATTGTAGCACCCTGATACCTCGCTGAGTTGAGTCTGGCCTGAGTTCCCCCTAGAACCCTACACTGACTGCTCTCCCGGATCTAAGAGTCCCAACTCCACTGACAGTTCCATAAACCTTGCTTCAGCCAAAGGCTTAGTCAAGATGTCAGCTCTTTGCCTGTCAGTGTGAATCTTCTCCATCCTAATATCTTTCTTTTCCACATGATCTCGAATGAAGTGGTGTCTAATATCCACATGCTTGCACCTTGTGTGAAACACTGGGTTCTGAGTAATTGCTATTGCACTATTGTTGTCACAATAGATTGGAACCTGATTAGCAAATACTTGGTAATCCCTCAACTGTTGCCTCAACCATAAGATCTGAGCACAACAACTACCTGCAGTCATATACTCAGCCTCAGTTGTGGATGTTGCCACTGAATTCTGCTTCTTACTAAACCACGAGATCAACTTACTTCCCAAAAACTGACATGTCCCTGAGGTTGATTTCCTATCAATCCTACAACCTCCATAATCTGCATCTGAATAACCTGTAAGTTCTAAGTTGTCATCTGAAGAATACCATAGTCCCATATTGACTGTCCATTTCAAATACTTAAGTATCCTCTTAGCAGCCTCCAAATGACTTCTCTTGGGATCAGACTGATACCTAGCACACACGCCAACTGCAAACGTAATGTCAGGCCTACTTGCAGTCAGGTACAATAAAGAACCTATCAGCCCACGATACTCAGTCTGATTTACTGAAGTCCCTTCAGTGTCAGGATCCATCTTCCAATTTGTGTTCATTGGGATCCTGGCAGGATTGCTGTTCTGAACACCAAACTTATGAATCAAGTCTCTTGTATACTTGGCCTGATTAATGAATATACCTTGATCAGTCTGTTTGACCTACAATCCTAAGAAGAAATTCATCTCTCCCATCATTGACATTTCAAACTTACCAGTCATCAACTTAGAGAATTTCTCACAGAGCTGATGATTTGGTGATCCAAAGATTATGTCATCCACATAAATCTGGACCAAGAGAATGTCATCACCTTCAGTGATCCTGAACAATGTCCTATCCACTGTTCCCTTCTTGAACCCATGATCGGTCAGGAATTGAGAGAGGGTATCATACCAAGCTCTTGGTGCTTGCTTAAGTCCATAGAGTACTTTCTTTAAATGGTATACTCTATCTCCAACCTCAAACCCGGGAGGTTGTTCAACATATACCTCTTCATTGAGTACACCATTCAGGAAGGCACTCTTGACATCCATTTGATACACCTTGAACTTCTTATATGTTGCATATGCAAGGAACAACCTGATAGCTTCCAACCTGGCCACTGGAGCAAAAGTCTCATCATAGTCTATTCCTTCAGACTGGCAATACCCTTTTGCAACCAGTCTAGCCTTGTTCCTTACTACAACCCCATTCTCATCCTTCTTGTTCTTGAAGACCCACTTGGTACCAATCACACCTTGATGCCTAGGTCTATCTACCAGTTCCCAAACCTGATTCCTTGTGAACTGATTCAACTTCTCTTGCATGGCAATGATCCAGTTCGAGTCAGTGAGAGCTTCTTCAATGTTCTGAGGCTCTTGCTCAGAGAGAAAGCAACAGAACAATGCACTCTCACCATAGAACCGTCTGGTCCTGACTCCCTCAGTTGGATCACCAATGATTTTATCAATGGGATGATCTTCTAACCATGTTCTTTTGCCAGGAGTTGTTCCTGAAGTACCTGCAATGTTAGTGTCTACAGGCTCATAAAATTCAGGAAATTGAACAGAAGGGGATGATCCTGAGTCTATACCAAAGGGATTAACAAGTTCAATGTCAGGGACATTGATTCCCCCTTGATGAGGTGACTCGGGAACCGTCTCAGCTGCAACAGCATCTTCATAGACGGTGCTTACCTCAGGTTGAGCCTGTTCCTCAGTCTGAGGCTCAACAACCCCTGATGTGCTAGGCTTAGGAGTGGCACCTGATTCATCATCCTGATCATCATCATCATCCCATCTAGGAATTGGCACAGTCTTGATCTTGGGATCAGGTTGATTCTTCAAGCTCAGCCTTGTCACCCTCCTTGTGACCTCCTCAGTGTCAGGATTCAACACCTTTGCCCTAGACTCATTAGCAGATTCATCAAAGACAACATGAGGTGATTCTTCCACACCAAGGGTCCTACAATTGTAAACCCTGAAGGCTTTACTAACTTCAGAATATCCTAAGAATATTCCTTCATCAGATTTGCTATCAAAGGCTTTCAACTGGGTCTTCCCATTGTTGAGGATGAAGCACTTACAACCAAATACATGAAAATAAGAAATACGAGGTTTTCTCTTATTCCATGTCTCATATGGGGTCTGAGCATGTTGTTTGTTCAGCATGGATCTGTTCTGAGTGTAGCATGCAGTGTTGATTGCCTCAGCCCAGAATTTCTTGGGCAATCCTGACTCAGCCAGCATGGTCCTTGCAGCTTCCTTCAGTGTCCTGTTCCTCCTTTCAGCGACACCATTCTGTTGAGGGGTTCTAGCTGCAGAAGTCTCATGAGCTATACCAAGTTCATTACAGAAGTCAGAAATATATGAATTTATAAATTCAGTGCCCTTGTCAGATCTGATCTTAGTAATGGACTGATTCTTCTCATTGCTGAGTCTCCTGAGCAACTCTGGAAGCTTCACCTGTGTTTCCTTCTTATTCAACAAGAAAATAACCCAAGTATATCTAGAATAATCATCAATAACCACAAGGGTATATTTTCTACCATTCATACTCACAGGTGTTATGGGACCAAATAGATCCATGTGCAAGAGCTGAAGTATCCTGTCAGTGGAGTAGGAAGCCTTCTCTTTGAATGACGCTCTGACCTGCTTCCCTTCCTGACAAGCTTTGCACACGTGATCTTTGCTAAAAACTTCATTAGGTAGACCATCAACAAGTGACTGTCTAGAAATTTTGTTAAGATTCTTGAAGTTCAGGTGGCTTAATCTTTTATGCCATAACCAACTGAGCTCTAGAGAGTTTTTAGCAACAAGACAGGTATTAGGAATAGTGCTGCTCCAATCAGCGAGATAAACGTTACCTTTCCTTATACCTAATAGAAGCACTTGTGTTGATTTGTCCTTGACTGAACATGTATTCGATGAGAACTCAACACTGAACCCATTGTCACAGAATTGACTTACTGACAGCAGGTTATGCTTCAGTCCTTCCACAAGGGACACATTTTCCACTCTGACTGTACCTATAATTAGAACACCAAAACCTTTAGTAACACCTTTTGAGTTATCACCAAAGGTTACCTGTGGACCATCTTTAGCTTGATACTCTTGGAGAAGACTCTTCAATCCAGTCATGTGCCTCGAGCAACCACTGTCTAGGTACCAAACAGCTTTGATTGAGTCTCCTCTCCTCTTGTTGTGATCCACAGCCGCCTGCAAGTAAATCAGGCTTTAGGTACCCATTGGGTGTTGGGTCCTATTGTGTCAGCTGTACCCTTCGGGATCCAGACTTGCTTCACAACCCTGATTGCCTCAGAGTGGTGAATCTGTCTCCCTGAAACATCGACATACAACACTTTCTTCTTCTTTGCCTTAGAGGAAGATGGTGTATGAGTGTTAGACTTAGGCTTCGCAGGAGCCTGAGTGGGTGCCTTTTGGGCTGGCTTTCTGTTCTTCCTAGGTCTGGGTGCAGTAGGTCTTGGGCCTTGTTCTTGATAAGGACCCTGATTTCTATTCCCCCTAGGCAAGTGAGGGAATTGAAAACAGTTAAAGGCCTCAGGATGCCAAAACCACGGGGGTGTCATCATGTTTGGCCTTCCCTGTTGGTATTGCCAAGCATGATGGTACCCTCGCTGACCAGTCTGAGGGCTCTTAGCCTAAGTCTTCATCTGCTTTCGCTGAGGTTTTCCTTGGCCTGAGCTCTCAGGGGCTTCCTTAGATTGCTTCGCCTTTCCCTTGGGTTTTGGCTTAGCTACCTTAGGAGCAACCCTGACCGTGTCAACGGTTTCTTTGCCCTTATCAGTTTGACGGGCCTGGAGCACAACCTTAGGTGCACTCTGGCCTGTCTGAACAAATACCCTCTCAGTGTTGCTCCCTGAAGCAACATGAGACTGACCTTGTGAGGATTTCTCAGGAACATATCCAAGTCCCTTTTTCTTGTTCCCAAGTATCTGGTTGCTATTTATTTCCTCTCTAGCCACTGAGGATTTATTCATTGCTGCAACCTTTTTCTTGAGAGAGTCCTCACTCTTTTTCAGGATTTCATGTCTAGTAAAGAGGTCATCAAACTTACTCTTAAGTACTTTTAGTTCTTCCTTCCTGACCAGCTCTTCCTCAGCCAATTCCTTCAGAATCTTCTCTCTTGGGAGACGCTCAGAATTGATCATATCAATCTCTTGAGTTAGTCTCACAATCTGAGCTGATTCTTTAAGATCAGACTGAGTGAGTTGTTCATTCAGGTTTTGAGCTTCAGTACTCAATTTCTTGTTCTCCTCTACCAAGAAGACATTAGTTTCCTGCAATCTGGAGAAATCAACCATCAATTGATCAAGACAGATCTGAAGGTTCATTTCTCTAACTGACTCTGAGCTAAGCTCAGGATTTTGACCAGTGTAAGAAGCACAAACAGAATTTGATGTTACCTCAGGCTCATCCCTAGCCATTAGGCAGACATCATCGTACTCGTCATCTGAGAAGAGTTCAGGAGACCTTTCAGTGGGACCAGTCTGTTGCTCTGATACCACTTGTTGGTCCCGGTACAAGACTGACGAATACGTGTATGGGGGGGGGGGGGGGGAATACACGTATACCAATTTTTCAACCTTAAAACTGACTGAGTCCCCTTTGCTCAGAGTGGTAAAGAACTAGGAGCTGATAATATACCTACTGACTACACTTGGTGCGGGTCAGTTGGCTAACTATCAGTTCAAGTTCAGTGCGGAAATGTTTGAGCCCTGAAAGTTAAAAGTCTTGTTTAGTTTGCTTTCTGAAAACCTTGTTTAACTCAATTCTGAATAGTGTTTAGTAGGGCAGTGCTCTTTTGAAGATCAGCCTGATTGATTCAGACCTGATAAACTTTGAATGCAATGAATGAACAAGTAATATGGCAAATATGCACAATATCAAAGCAGTAAGAACACAAGGAGTTTAACGTGGTTCAGAGTCTCAAGCTCCTACGTCCACGGCCTGACTTAACAGGAAATCCACTCAAGGGATTCTTGTTTTTAACGTGCCAAGGTGCACCAAGACCAGCTAACCTCACTGATCTATACAAACTCCACTTACTAACACACTAACTGACTTACTCCCAACAAGCCTATCTTAGGGTTTTGGTTTCAGTTTTGATTCCAACTAAATTGAGATTATCCTTACAAGATGAAGCTATGCTAAGGATTGGATAATCTCTCTAAGCTTAAGATAATTCTATTTAGCTCTTGGAATACAGAATAACTCTCAGTTGCTAAGAAACACTTGGGAAATTTGAATGTTTTCGAGTGCTTCTCTTAAAGACTGAATGCTTTGATTGCTTGAGAGTTTGAGTAATTTCTGGCTTGGAAATTTCCCGTAACCTTGAATGGGTTCAAGGTCTTCTGTATTTATAGGAGATTTGGAAAACTATCCGTTGGAGAGATAGCCTTCTAGTCATCTATGTAGAGTGGCTTCAAACGGACATATCTTCATGCAGCAGCCGCCCTTGCATGGATTTGGTATTTGCATTAAATGCACATTAAATGCTTGCCCGTTGAATATGCAGTCTGAATTCAGTCTTCATGTCAGGTTCCGTACGTGCGTGTCCTCCTCGGATTGGTCCACGTCATCAGGTTGGTGAGAATGTCAGAACTTATTCCTGAGCTTCAGGCTTGTCTTATTAAGTTCATTTTGTCTTGAGCTCACCGGTCTTATCCTGATGCTGAAATTCCTTTTGCATTGCTTGGCTCTACTCCAAGTCTTCCTATTAACTCAGTGACATCCTGTTCCCTTCAGGACTGAGTTAGTAGTGACCTCAGGGTCATACTCTTCATCACTGACACTTACTCAGCCAGCTTAGAGGACTGCCATAAGTTCAGGATGGTGCTCTTCGTCTTCAGGCTCTGAGTCTTGATTGTCTCCAGTGAGTTCTCCTCTCACTGAGTACCTGTAAAGTGTAAAATGACTAAGTACTAACCCTAACCAAGACTAGCCTGACAAAGACAGATTAAGGCAAACATCTTTTCAGGGGCTTTGGGATCTTAATCAAAACTGACAATGTCCCAACACTATACCAATATCTTGTTCAAAAGCACACTTGATAAACTTGGGGACTTTTCAGCCCATATCCGGGACTCAAACCATCGAATCCTAGGCTTCGGAAATGCAGTAACAGTCCCGTTGGGAGAAATTTCTTTGCTTGTACAACTTGTAACGATCGAAGAACCCGAAAAGAATATTACAAGAATGGTAGATTTCTTGGTTGTAGACCAGGAATCAACCTATAACGGGTTCCTTGGTCGACCTTTTTTGAATGAATTTAAAGCTGCCAGTTCAACTTACCATTATTGCTTGAAGTTTCCAACAGCAAGTGGAGCAGGCACAATTAAAGGAGATCAAAGAAAGGCTCGGGAATGCCTCTTACAAATGCAAGCAAAACATGCGCAAGTATCCATGATGGAGGCCATAACAAGCTATCCTGCTGAAGAACCATCAATATTGGAGAACGTGATGGACATAGAAGAAGACCACATGGATACTGACGAACAACATCATGACGAACAGGTGTTGGACGAACAACTCCTCACCACCCATAAGAAATATCATCCTGACGAACAACAAAGGGGTGGTGACGAGCAACATTCAAATAATGGCCGGGAGGGCCAGATGTTGACTAACAACAATGAATCAGGGCCAACAGATGATCTTGATCCCCGCCTGGGGGCAGAGCCAATGAACATCGAAAATGATTTCAACTCTGAGGGACCAATACTTGATCCTCGGTGGAAAGGACAAAAACGACGAGCAACTCCAGTTGAAGAGCTGGAGGCGTTCAAAGTTAATCCTGAAAACCCGGATCTTGAATTATACATAGGATCTGAGCTCCCTGAGCCTTACAGATCCCGAATAAAAGAGTTCTGATGGTCCCAGTTTCGAAGGGCAAAATGGGAATTCAGGAGCACAATTTTTTTTTTAAACTTTTCCTCAGGGAGTTCAGCAAGAGTGAGTAATACTCAAGTCACTGCTCTGCTCAGAGGCTGAGCTACCAAGTCAGTGAGAAGGCTTGGAATCTCATGCTCTGAGAAAGGACAGTGGCTTGAGATGCTGAACTCTCGAGTGCATTATAAAACATAGCTTGCACCCTGACTGAGTTCAGTGATGGAATACTCAAGTCACTGCATTGCTGAGAATCAGAGCTATCAAGTCAGTGATGAGACTTGAAAGCTCAGGCTCTCAACAAGGCAGTGACTCGAGAGACTGAACTCTCGAGTGCTAGCCTAAGCTTGTCAGTGAGATTGGTTCTCCCTGACTAAAATACTTAGCTAATCTTCTTTTCAAACTTTCCAAGTACACTCAGAGAGCATACACGACAAATAATTAGCAAGTGCTTAGATAATAAACAGCGCTCAATTTAACGTGGTTCAGAGACTCAAGCTCTTACATCCACGGCCTGATTTAACAGGAAATCCACTAACTTGGATTCTTATTTTTAACGTGCCAAGGTGCACTTACAACTGGACTCACGCCACTCCCTGGGCTGCCTCTCCTCACCTCACTACAAACCTAACAATCTTCTGAAAGGGTTTAGTTTGGTTTGGTTTTCTCCAACTAGGTGAGGTTTTCCCTTACAATGTGTTAGCCTCAAGCTAAGATTGGGAAAACCTCTCTAAGCTATGAGTTACAAGCTTGACACTCAAAGTATATAAGTGATAACCCTAAAGGTCAGTGTCGTGGGTGTGAGTAACACTTCCTTATGACTCCCTAACAACTCACACACTCTTATAGCTTGTAGGTGTTGATTTTTCTTTCTTTACACACAATACAACACTTCAACACACTTTACAACGAAGCTAAGAGCTTGTATTTATAATGGGGATTCAAATGTATCCGTTGGAGGGAAGATACATTTGAATCCATCATTTAATGGTGTCAACCACTTTTCTTGGAATTCGGCCTTTGTCAGTGTCAGAGTTGCTGCCTCGTGCTGATTGGTCCACGTGGCCTGGATTCACGGATCTTTGACTCAGTGGGTTGACCAAGACCCACTGACTTTAGGTAGCTTCCTCCTTCACTGACTGATGATCTTCAGTGGACTGAACGTCTTCAGTGTAGTTGTCCTTCAGAGACTGTTTGAAGATCACTCCAAGAAGTTTGTCATAAGGCTGAATGACAAACTTCCCTGACCACAGTAGCCTGACTCCTTTAGGACCTACTTGGTGCAGCACTGATCCTCCTGATCATGCTCTTCACTAAGTGGTCCACCTGACTTAGCTTAGATCAGTCTGGTTTACACTCAGTGGGACATCCTTCAGGCTTCTCTTCTGGTTCAGGTCTCTGACTTGGCTTCAGTCTTTTCTTGATGTCAACTTGATTTCCTCAGGCTGTGTTGCTGAGTTCCCCCTCGCTGAGTTCCCCCTCAACTGAGTGTTCCTTCAACTGAGTTCTTCTCAACTGACAGCCTATTCTATTGAGACATAACCTAGCCTGACCTAAAACAAAAGATACTATCCTGACTGCCTTCAAACCTATTACATGTTGTTTTGGAAAATCATCAAAACTAAAACATATCCCAACAATTTCCCCCTTTTTGATGATTCCAAAACTTCTAACCAAATGATTTTCTATTACAAGAATAATGTCAGAACACAAGTAATAGTTTGAAAAAGGCAGGAATTCCCATAGTTTAAAACGTTTAAGATATGTTCGGTAGACCATTTCCCTTAACAAAACTGGATCAGTGGTCATGTGAACAACCCGCTTTGATACCAATTGATGGTCCCGGTTTCGAAGGGCAAAATGGGAATTCAGGAGCACAATTTTTTTTTTAACTTTTCCTCAGGGAGTTCAGCAAGAGTGAGTAATACTCAAGTCACTGCTCTGCTCAGAGGCTGAGCTACCAAGTCAGTGAGAAGGCTTGGAATCTCATGCTCTGAGCAAGGACAATGGCTTGAGATGCTGAACTCTCGAGTGCGTTATAAAACATAGCTTGCACCCTGACTGAGTTCAGTGACGGAATACTCAAGTCACTGCGTTGCTGAGAGTCAGAGCTATCAAGTCAGTGATGAGACTTGAAAGCTCGGGCTCTCAACAAGGCAGTGACTCGAGAGACTGAACTCTCGAGTGCTAGCCTAAGCTTGTCAGTGAGATTGGTTCTCCCTGACTAAAATACTTAGCTAATCTTTTTTTCAAACTTTCCAAGTACACTCAGAGAGCATACACTACAAATAATTAGCAAGTGCTTAGATAATAAACAACGCTCAGTTTAACGTGGTTCAGAGACTCAAGCTCTTACATCCACGGCCTGATTTAACAGGAAATCCACTAACTTGGATTCTTGTTTTTAACGTGCCAAGGTGCACTTACAGCTGGACTCACGCCACTCCCTGGGCTGCCTCTCCTCACCTCACTACAAACCTAACAATCTTCTGAAAGGGTTTAGTTTGGTTTGGTTTTCTCCAACTAGGTGAGGTTTTCCCTTACAATGTGTTAGCCTCAAACTAAGATTGGGAAAACCTCTCTAAGCTATGAGTTACAAGCTTGACACTCAAAGTATATAAGTGATAACCCTAAAGGTCAGTGTCGTGGGTGTGAGTAACACTTCCTTATGACTCCCTAACAACTCACACACTCTTATAGCTTGTAGGTGTTGATTTTTCTTTCTTTACACACAATACAACACTTCAACACACTTTACAACGAAGCTAAGAGCTTGTATTTATAATGGGGATTCAAATGTATCCGTTGGAGGGAAGATACTTTTGAATCCATCATTTAATGGTTTCAACCACTTTTCTTGGAATTCGGCCTTTGTCAGTGTCAGAGTTGCTGCCTCGTGCTGATTGGTCCACGTGGCCTGGATTCACGGATCTTTGACTCAGTGGGTTGACCAAGACCCACTGACTTTAGGTAGCTTCCTCCTTCACTGACTGATGATCTTCAGTGGACTGAACGTCTTCAGTGTAGTTGTCCTTCAGAGACTGTTTGAAGATCACTCCAAGAAGTTTGTCATAAGGCAGAATGACAAACTTCCCTAACCACAGTAGCCTGACTCCTTCAGGACCTACTTGGTGCAGCACTGATCCTCCTGATCATGCTTTTCACTGAGTGGTCCACCTGACTTAGCTTAGATCAGTCTGGTTTACACTCAGTGGGACATCCTTCAGGCTTCTCTTCTGTTTCAGGTCTCTGACTTGGCTTCAGTCTTTTCTTGATGTCAACTTGATTTCCTCAGGCTGTGTTGCTGAGTTCCCCCTCGCTGAGTTCCCCCTCAACTGAGTGTTCCTTCAACTGAGTTCTTCTCAACTGACAACCTATTCTATTGAGACATAACCTAGCCTGACCTAAAACAAAAGATACTATCCTGACTGCCTTCAAACCTATTACATGTTGTTTTGGAAAATCATCAAAACTAAAACATATCCCAACAAGTTCCTCAGCAAAAATCTAGATGTTTTTGCTTGGTCTCATGCAGACATGGTGGGGATAGATCCAAAACATGCTTGTCACAAGCTCAATATCAATCAAGCAAAAAGACCAATCTATCAAAAACGAAGAAAATATGGCCCAGACAAATATCAAGCTTTGAACGAAGAAGTAAAGAAGTTGTTAGACAACGACCTCATCCGACAAGCACTCTGTCCACAATGGGTAGCAAACCCAGTCCTTGTGAGGAAACCAAACGGGACCTGGAGGCTATGCATAGACTTTACAGATCTGAATGCAGCATGCCCGAAGGACAACTTTCCACTTCCTCACATTGACCAGTTGTTGGACAGCACTGCAGGTCATGAAATGCTAACATTCATGGATGCCTTCGCCGGGTACCATCAAATTCCAATGCATCCAGACGATCAAAAGAACACAGCATTTTATACTAACAAAAACTTGATGTGTTGGAAAAGAATGCCCTTTGGCCTCATCAACGCCGGAGCAACTTACCAGAGGCTGGTGAACAAAATGTTCGACCAACAAATTGGAGATACAGTAGAAGTCTACGTTGATGACATCGTAGTCAAAAGTCCCTATAAAGAAGATCATCTCCAACACTTGACCCAAGTGTTCGAAATTCTTCGACATTACAACATGAAGCTGAATCCATAGAAGAGTAGCTTTGGAGTCCATTCAGGCAAATTCTTGGGTCATCTTGTTAGTCAACGAGGAATTGAGGCCAATCCAACAAAAGTCAAAGCCATAGTGGACATGCAACCACCACGTTCAATAAAAGAAATGCAAAGACTCACAGGATGCCTAGCTACACTAAACCGGTTCATATCCAGATCGGGGGACAAATGCCGTCCATTCTTTGAAGCTATCAAGAAAGGACAGTTCACATGGACTAACAACTGTCAAAAGACGTTCGACCAACTCAAAGACTACCTGGAAGATGTAAAAATCCTATCAAAACCCGTTCCAGGAGAAAAGCTATATTTATACTTGGCAGCGTCGGAGGTGGCCATCAGCTCCGTTCTGGTACGAGAAGACGGCAAATTCCATCAACCTATCTACTACGTCAGCCAAGCTTTGCATGAGGCGGAGATCAAATACTCCCCAACCGAGAAGCTGGCGCATGCACTAGTTATGAGTGTGAGGAAGTTACGGCCATACTTTTTTTATCATCAAGTTGAAGTGCTAACAACTTTCCCACTCAGACAAATTCTCCATCGCCCCGATACAGTTGGTCGTCTATTAAAATGGTCACTAGAGATTAGCCAATTCGGGGTGACTTATGCTCCTCGAACAGCGATCAAAGGACAAGCATTGGCCGACTTTATAGTCGAACTAACCTTCCCACCAGATCCGACGAGAGGACTTGATCACCCCTGGCATCTTTATGTTGACGGATCTTCGACTAACGTAACCTCGGGGGTGGGAGTGGTTCTAATCAGTCCAGGTAGACAAGTATTCACTTCGGCAATCAGATTTGGCTTTATGGCAACCAACAACTAAGCTGAGTATGAAGCTCTCATTGCTGGTCTCCATCTATCCTTGGCAGTAGGTGTCAGACGGTTGCAAATATTCGGCAATTCACAATTGATAGTGAACCAAGTCCGAGGTGAATATGAGGCGAAGGACGGACATATGATCGAATATCAACGGATTTTTGCTCACCTGATGTCCTTGTTAGATCAAGCATTCATTGAACAAATCCCAAGGACGAGCAACACTCAAGCAGATGCATTGGCCCGACTAGCAACAAGCGAAGGACCTGCAGAGTTGGCAGACATTATAATTACGAAGGTGAATGACCCATCAACAACAAGTTATAATGTCAACCAACTAAATGATCAAGCCAGTGAAGAAGAAGACTGGAGAACAAGTATAGTCAAATACTTGAAAAGTGGGGAAAAACCAAACAACTCTTTTGAAGCTGCCAAGCTAATAAAGCAAGCCGCCAGATATACTCTGGTAGGCGAGCAACTTTACAAAAGAGGAATATCACTCCCACTTCTCAAATGTTTTCCTAGGGGGCAAGGACGAGCAATACTCGAAGAAATACATGCCGGAGTATGTGGAAATCACACTGGGGGGCAAGCCTTGGCGTACAAAACTATTAGACAAGGCTATTACTGGCCGACTTTACGCCAGGACGCAATCAAAAAAGTAAAGACTTGCCACCAATGCCAAATTTTTGCACCAAACATTCATACCCCGGCTCAACAGCTCGTATCGGTTTATAGCCCATGGCCTTTTACTAGATGGGGAATGGACATTATTGGTCCCTTCCCAGCAGGAGTTGGAGGAGTTCGATTTGCCGTTGTGGCAGTCGACTATTACACAAAATGGGCAGAAGCAGAGGCCATGTTGAAAATCACGCAACAGAAAATGATCAACTTCATTTGGAAGAACATTGTCTGTCGTTTTGGAATTCTGCAAACCATCGTGACAGACAATGGTCCGCAGTTTGATGGAAAAGAGTTGAGAGATTTCTGTACAAAATGGGGGATCAAGAAACATTACTCTACGCCTTATCATCCCCAGTCAAATGGACAAGTCGAAGCCGTAAACAAAATCATCAAGCATACGTTAAAAGTACGGCTAGCGGAAAGCAAAAGCAGTTGGTCAACAGAGCTTCCGGAAGTCTTATGGGCATACAGAGTTTCTCCCAGGTCAAGCACCAGAGAGACACCTTTTGCAATGGCTTTCGGAACAGAAGCTGTAATACCCATCGAGTTAAAGACCAATACATTCCGGACGACCAACTTTGATGAACAAGCGAACAACTATGCTCTGGCTGCTGAAATAGATTTGCTCGAGGAAAAAAGACTGAGTGCCGAGCTAAAAAATGCTACCTATAAGCAGCGAGCAGAACGCTACTATAATTCCCATGTTAAACTTAGGGAATTCAGAGTTGGAGATTTGGTTCTAAGAAAGTTGTTCGCCCAACCTTCAGGTGTATTGGGACCAACTTGGGAGGGCCCGTATCGTATAACGGAAAAATTCGTTAATGGCGTATACGATATCGAAGATATGGAAGGCAAGCCGGCCCAATACTCCTGGAACGCCGTACATCTAAAGAAGTACTATCAATAAGACGAACAAGTTCTTGATTGGGCGAACAAATGTCGTGGGGGGTCAGTGAACCAAGTAAGGCAAACTAAAAACTTGCCTAATTTTTTGAAAATTTTGCTAAGTATAGAGTATAAAGTTGTTCGGTGCATTGTATAGTCTGGTGCTGTTTCATCTTTTGTTTTTTAGATAAAGTTGCTTGGCAAAAATATTATAAGCGAGCATATTTTGATTAGTGTTTAAAGTTGTTCGTCGATTTGTATATGTTAGTGACGAGCAGTCTTACAACATTTGTAATTTTTTATGAATGTAAATATAATAGTTGTTCGTTAAAGAGGAAAAGTCCAAAGCTCGAGGTACAAGTCCACCTAAAGGTTGTTCGTTTTCTAAAATGAACAGAACCTAAGGACCAAAGCCATTTAAAGGTTGTTCGTTTTTTAAAATGAACAGAACCTAAGGCTAAACCCTGATTCCACTAAAGGCAAAGTTCAATTCAAACGAAAGCCCAATACTATATGTTATAATTGCAAAGGCATTGATAAAAATCTAAAGGCAATTAACATATAAAGAAAATGAGCGAACATGAGAAAGACATTCCATTAAATCAAAGGCTTTTAAGCCCAAAAGATAGTACAAGCTGAAAGTAGCCACAAGTACTACAAAAAAGGAACGAACAACTATTACAAAAGAAGACAAAAGAAACTAAATCCTAAAACTATTGTTGCTCGGTGGAGGGAGGCTCTTGAATTTGCTCGGCAGGAGGCTCCACAATTAAATCTTTAGCCAAGTCCTCCGCGGCCTTCCGCTCAGTTTCTTCGGCGTTTTGCTCGCCCGCAGCAGCCGGCTCCTCTCCTTGCTCGCCGTCATCAACAATCGGTGGAGGGTCAGTGATGTTGATGCTGGGGTCAAGTTTGTCGAGTTTGACCCCTAGCACAGCCAAATCCGCCAGCTGGACCTCAATGTTGTTCGGTGGCGGGTAGTTGTCGAGGAATATGTTCAGATCTTTGGCCATCTCCTCCACCATATCTTTGTGATCGTAGGCATCGGCCATACGGATGCCATCCGCGTAGGCGCAGATGTAGCCCAAATTTGAGATAGGCCCACTCCGAGCTCGAAATTCTTGCTCGGCTTCTTCCTTGGTGAGCATCTCAGACATTTGCTCCTTCAGGCGAGCAAGTTCTTCTTCGGCTTCTTCCCTTTTCTTCCTCTCTTCGTCCAGCACAGCTTTAGAGGAAAGTAGCTCAGCCTTTGTATCCTTAAGCTCACCAGAGACAAGCTGATAGTCCTCGATGTGTTTCTTCTCCAGGTCGTTGGCCAGCTTTAATTGATCCTTTAGGCGAGCAATCTGGCCATTGAATTTGTTCGCCAGTTTCTCCTTCTCCTCGGTAAGCTGGCGAGTGGAGGCGGCGTGGTGACGAGCAGTCTCCTCTAGCTCGGCAACTTGAGCCATCCCCCTTTGAGCGGAGACAAGGGAGTTGGCGGCTTGGACCATTGATAGGTGAAAATTATCAATGGGGCCCTGGGCGAGGACGGCTTTGTTCAGCGGCCGCGACCAGGCGCGAGCAATAACTTCAGTTGCTCGGCGAACATGTTCATCCGGAATGTCACGGATGCTCGCCGGGGTCTTAGAGCAGGCAAACTGGTGAACCAGGTCTGCTCGCCCTGGGTAATCTCTGGGCCGGTATCTGCGAACAAAAAAGAAGGTCAACACTTGGAAAATTTGGCAAAGGAGAAACTTGTTCGGCAAGAGAGTAAGAACTTACTCAGAGAATTTTCGCTCATCCCGGCCTAAGTATGTAATGTCCTCTGGGCCTCGGGGGGAGCCTATGTCCTTGCTCGCTTTGCCAGACATCTCCGTAGGCTCTATGGATGGACGGCGTACAACGTCCCCTTCAGGGCGAGCATGGCTCGAGCCCACCTTCTCCTTCCCCTTGTCAGGGACATCATGGGACAATGGAGTCCCATCTACCTTCTTTAAATGTTTCCCCCCACGAGGAGGGGAAATGGAAGGAGAATGGATTTGGATAGGGGGGTGACTTGAAGCGACTACACTAGCTTCTACTAGTAGCTACCCCGCAAGAGTACGGGTTCACTGTAGTATGGGCAAGTATAGGGACCAAGTATTATCGAACCCAGGGGATGGTGTATATGCGAATAGATCCCTGAAGATCTACGCGTCGTAATTAATATGAGTGTGATGTTTTTGGGTTTTTGGAAATATTAATTAAAAGACTGAAATAAACTAAGTAAACTAAAATACTAAAGCAATTAAATTAACTAAGGGTTGTGTTCTAATGAGAGATGGTGATGCTTAGGATAGGAATCCCTACGTATACTAACGGAGCAGGTACATAATCAAAGTAATCGTGACAAACAAGAATTAACCTAAGTATAAGAATGCAAGGTGAAAGCTCAAGATTCTAAACCCTAATACTTTACCCTAACACTCGACTTCACGAATCTACTAACAAGTTACTAGATTGTGCTCAATTAATGAGGCCCTAATTTAACTAAGGTGATGCGGTCGTCCTCCTTCGCTAAACCGGTAAATGAATTAACCTTTCCTAAACCTTCTCGTTAAGACTACTAGTTGTTATCGAGTGATGCGGTCGTCCTCTCTCTAACACTTTCGTACTAAATTTAAAGGTAAAGTTCAGATTAATTATAAGAATTCATTAATTAAGAGAATTAAAACTAACGTCACAAACTACCCTAATTATGTACCCACATCCTACTTCTACGAGTTCATCCTAACCCAAGCATGCAAGGGTTTTAGCCGGACATGGTTATAACAAAAATAAAAGCAATAGAAGAAACAACGAATAAAAACATAATGAATTGAACGAAGAAAATAAGAAACATGAACTAGGGTTTTAAAAGAAAATAATTCTAAGAACTGAAATTTAATTAACTAAAACGAAGTTCAAAGCGTTTAAAGTAATCAAGCTAATGAAAAGAAACTAAGAAACGAAAAGAAAACTAAGAATTCGTATGAAAAACCTCAACAACGTAAAAGTAAAGCTTGCTCGTTCTTCTCCTCTTCCTCTCTCTAAAAACTAAGTCTAAAAGTGATTTCTAAAGTTGGCGATTCTTCAAAACGTGTTTGGAAGAGGTATATATAGGCACCGGGTCGAAACGGGAGTTAATGGGCCGAAAATACGCATCCGGAGGCGAAAATACGTGGTTGCTCGAGCAAAACGCTCGAGCGGTTCCGCTCGAGTGATTCGCTCGAGCGCTGAAACTGTTCTGTAAGTTTTTGGTCGCTCGAGCAAAACGCTCGAGCGCTGGCTGCTGTGCACTCGTTCGTAAAATCTTCATATCTCCTCAACCGGGAGTCCGTTTTGGCCGATTCAAAGTCCTACGAACTCCTATTTTCGCCCTCTATCCATCTATGAAAACCAAAGAGACAAATTAATAATTTTATAAAAATGATACTCATTTGACTCCAAGCACTCATCGAAAACACTCAAAACATGGGTAAATCGGGCACCAAAACATAACAATTTCACGCCTAATCAACCCCCCCAAACTTACCATGTTGCTTGTCCTCAAGCAACGAAATAATAAGTCAAGTGAAATTGTTAGGAATGAATCAAAAAATCAATTCATGCAAGTAAATGAACTCAAGCTTCAAAAGTCAATCACCCGTATACTCACTCACTTTCTTCTATCGTACTCATGCAACAATAATAAGAAACACCAAGATCAAACATGGATGTGCACTCAACGATGTGTTTCACTCCCTCACAAGCGTATATCAATGATTAAGGGACTCACTCAAACAATCAATCACTCATATCGGCAGCCATAGGCTTGTAAGCACTCTCAACTCCGACCATACTTTAGAAATCAATGCCGAATCAAAAAGGACTTTTCTCAAGGTTGTAATGTAGGCTCTTTGGACAGGTGGGATAACAATATGGTAAAGTGACTCAAGTGAATGGAGAATAGAAAATCAAACTTCGGCACTTCGAGATTAGGAACAGACTACTTCAAATATATTCACTCAACACTCTTTCAATTCCACTTCTCTCAACACTCTTTCAATTCCACTTCTCTCAACACTTCATTTTTTTCTTTCTCACTCTTTTCACTTTTTTCAATCACTTCACTTTTTCTTTTTCGCACAAACACATGAGCTCATTTTTTTCTTTTTGCTCATTCTCAATATTCTTTCTCTTTTTCCCACATCTCAAATTTCATTCACACCCTTATTTTATCACCACTCAACCATCAATAACTCTCCTTTTTCAACTCAAATCAATCCCTTCACATTCACACTTTCCTATTCTCCACTCAAATTTGGACAAAAAGGCTTAGGAATTGGAATAGTGTTCATATGTGCTAGCAAATAAAATAGGCTTTCGGCTCAAAGGGGCTAACAAGGGACAAATATCAATGGTAAGGAAAATTTTGGCTAAGTGACTCAATTAAATCAAAGATGGCCTAAGATCACATTCGGCATATCAAACTAGACACAATCTAGAAGCAAGAGCACATGCAAGTTCTAGCATCCTCTAAGGTGATGATTCACTCACAAACGAAGAGATTAATTCATGCATTTAAATCTCGTAAGGCTCCAATCTCACAGCTTTCACATCCATGCTAGTCCTAGTGAGTTCTCACTCTCATCACACAAGTACTCAAAAGAAAAATTCACAAGCATACAAGTTCTTTCTCAAATCAGCTCAAATTCAAACACTCACACAAGAAAACTCCTAACTCAGCCTCACAATTCACCCTACTCATCAAATCATACTCAAAGATAGCAATCAACAAGCATAAGGTGATTGATAGGCATAAAATATTGAGTAACAAAACAAATTAATAATAGCCCAAGGAGCATCTCAAGGCACCAAATAACTAACTCAACTCAAAGATAAGGGGTGCTCCGGTGCAATGTAACAAGAAAACATATAAAAAAACTCCACCCCCCAAACTTCGACCTTGCTAGAGGTCTAAGTTTGGGGTTGTGGGTTACCTCAACCGAACAATTCAGTTTCTCTCAATAGCTTTGCACACTCCCTTGTCTCAAGTTGGTTCCTTCAATCTAAATAACTCCATGATACCTTTACTCCTTTAGAGACAAGCCTACAAAATATTCACTCAAATACGAGGTTAAACATACTACTCAAAATACTCCCTAATAATATAAAAATACACTAAAAATAAATGAAAGCAAATAAAAATGGGTTGCCTCCCATTCAGCGCTATTTTTAAGGTCCTCATGCCGGACCAAGCTCAAAGGAGCTTATGGGACATCATACTCAAATTTACCTCCCTTACTCTCATAAGAGTGGTGTTTGAACTCCTTTCCTTGATGTCCCACCATCATGAGCCCTTTTGCTTTTTTCTCATTCCCAAGTGTTATGGGTCTCAACTCCTTCTTGCCTCTATCTGGAGGAGTCTTACTAAACAATATCTTGAGTTTGAACTTTTTCTTCTTAACTCCTCCTTTCCCTTCTAACTGGACCACATCCACTTTCTTCACCTCTCCATCCTTCAACTTCTTCACTTTATCCCTATCAAAATAATCAAGATCATAACGCTCATAAGTTAAGTAATTGAGTGAAGGATTATAAAGTTCATGAATATGAGAAGGATTAGGGATAGAAGGCGTGTCTTCAACACGAGGATCAATTGCATCCATGCAATACAAGCTCTCATCCTCCTTCGGGTGCTTCATGGCTTCATATAGGGAGATCTTCACTTCTTGATCATCGACCTTCAACGTGATCTTCCCATTCGCCACGTCTAGCACCATCCCCGCCGTAGCTAAGAACGGTCTTCCCAAGATCAGGGGCACGTGCTCATCTTCCTCCATCTCTAGCACTACAAAGTCGGCTGGAAAAATGTGATCTCCAACTCTCACTAGAACGTCTTCAACCACACCTTGAGGTCTAGTAATAGACCGGTCGGCTAGTTGAAGCGTCATCATTGTGGGTTGAAGTTCACCACCTTCCAACTTCTTGAAAAGCGACAACGGCATGAGATTTATGCTCGCCCCGAGGTCGCACAACGCTCCCTTCTTGATCCCATTCCCAATATCACATAGGATCGTGAAGCTCCCGGGATCCTTCAGCTTCGGTGGAAGCGCCTTGTACACTAATGCACTCACCTCGTGGTTCAGCTGCACCAACTTCGGCTCATCCACTCGCCGTCTTTTCGCGATCAAGTCCTTCAAAAACTTCGCATAGTGCGGCATCTTTTTCCACTTAGGAACTCTCTCACTCTCCTCACTTTCCTTGCCCTTCTGGGACTCATCCATATCTTTATGCTTCTCAATCCCTTCACTTTCAATCCCCTTCTCAACTTCATCTCCTTTAGGCTCAATCTCTTCTTGGGGCGTCTCAGAATCAGCAGGCATCTGAGGACCTTCGTAGTTGGTTCCACTTCTTAGCTGGATCGCTTTGCACTGCTCTTTTGAGTTCCCCTCCGGCATTTTATTCACTGATTTTGCAATCTGGCTCATCTGAAGCTCTAAAGAGGTGAACCTCCGATTGTTCTCTTGTTGAGTTCTAGTCCACTCAACATTCATCTTCTGGAGCTCTTGATCTCGATGATCGCCCTTCTTGTGCAGCTCCTTCACATCGTACTCCAAGGATGACAACCGCTTGCTTCCTTCCTCCACCTTCTGAAGGATCGCTCTCAACATCTCCTCGGTTGATGCACCGCCTTCTCCACCAGGAGGTTTAGACCCCGGATCAACACCTGCAGGAACAGTAACACCAACTTTCGGGTTAGCATAAGAAAAATTATCATTCTTCCTCCATGTGTTTTGAGGAAGCTGCTGGCCTCCTTGATACCCCTGTGTGTTCCTCCATTGATTTTGAAGTGGCTGTGGGCCTGGAGGTACAAATGGTTGGCCATAAGAAGGCCTTCCATACTGGTTTCCACCTTGGTAGCCATTCTGATTGTAATATGGACCTCCCATGTAATTGGCTACCTCTTGCTGTCCACTGGGTTGGTCTACTCTCTCATTCTCTACTGCATGCTCTCCACCCAAACTCTTCCCCAACTCGAGATTGTTTATCTTTTCCATCATGGCCATCAATAGCCTTCTCGTTCCTTCTCCCTCTTCAACCTGATGCACTCTCTGAAAATCTGCATCTCCACTCCAAGCACCGGCATTCGTGACAATGTTGTCAACGATCTCTCTACACCTCTTTATGCCTTGATTGAGGAATGCTCCGCCCGCACAAGCGTCTAAATGGTCTTGCCCCGCCTTGTTGGCACCACTATAGAAAAATGTCATAATGTCTCCCTCGTTGTACCCGTGCTGTGGGCACTCTATTAGCATGTTTGAGTATCTCTCCCACGCTTGGCGTAAATCCTCTCCAGACTTCTGGCGAAAGGATGAGATCTCAAGTCTAGCCTTGATCGTCCTAGATGGAGGGTAGAATCGCTCGAGGAACAGACGCTCGAGCTCGGCCCAAGTGGTAATACCTCCCCGCGGGAGTGTATTATCGTACCACTCCTTGGCTATTCCCGTCAATGAGAATGGGAACAGCCTAAGCCTCTTGGCATCTTCAGACATGCCATTGTAATTGAATGTTGAGGCTATCATGAGAAAGCTCCTCAGATGTGTGTGAGGATTCTCCTTCCCGATCACCCCTTTGAACTGATTCTCGGTCAACAGCTTTAAAATCCCTGGGGATATCGAGAAGTTGTTCGCCTCAACAGGAGGCAAAGCCACTCCATCATAGTACCGCTGTGGCTGCGCTGCGAACCTCCCTCGAATAGCAATATTGTGATCTACGTTCTGAGGAACGTGTTGAGGATTAGCAGCTGGTACGGGTACTTGTTGGGGTGGTGGTTGGTAAACAGGTGGTTGGTTGTAAACTGGTGGTGGATGATATGGATATGGTGGGTAAGGATAAGGTGGGTATGGGTAATGTTGGTATACTGGGTTGTTGAAAGGGTTATTTGGGTTTTGTGGGTAAGCAGGGTTTTGGTTCTGGCTTTGGGGTTGTGTTTGTGCAGAGTTGATTGAGTTTTGCGGGTTTGGGAGTTGGTTCTGCGGTTCCCCTATGGGTATTTGCTAGTTACTGCTCTCAACTCCAACCGCCTGCTCCACTAAAACAGTATACTCTGCAGCTATTTTGTCTAAGTCCCCATCTCCATCCAGATTCATGTTGTCTTTGTCTCCAGCAGTAGTCATTCTTCTCAAGAAAGCTCGGTTCCTTCTGGCTATCGTCTCAGGGTCTGACAGGATTCTTTCTTCGCCCGTATTGCCTTGTGAGCGTGTTTTCATAAACCTGAAACACTAGCAGAAGGATCAAAACGCAACTGCCTAATGAATGGAAATAAAAATCAAAACAGAAAATAAATCACCCACTACTAACTACTAAGCTATCTACAAGTCCTATTCAAAAAGCATATAACGCCATCCCCGGCAACGGCGCCATTGACTTGAAGCGACTACACTAACTTCTACTAGTAGCTACCCCGCAAGAGTACGGGTTCACTGTAGTATGGGCAAGTATAGGGACCAAGTATTATCGAACCCAGGGGATGGTGTATATGCGAATAGATCCCTGAAGATCTACGCGTCGTAATTAATATGAGTGTGATGTTTTTGGGTTTTTGGAAAGATTAATTAAAAGACTGAAATAAACTAAGTAAACTAAAATACTAAAGCAATTAAATTAACTAAGGGTTGTGTTCTAATGAGAGATGGTGATGCTTAGGATAGGAATCCCTACGTATACTAACGGAGCAGGTACATAATCAAAGTAATCGTGACAAACAAGAATTAACCTAAGTATAAGAATGCAAGGTGAAAGCTCAAGATTCTAAACCCTAATACTTTACCCTAACACTCGACTTCACGAATCTACTAACAAGTTACTAGATTGTGCTCAATTAATGAGGCCCTAATTTAACTAAGGTGATGCGGTCGTCCTCCTTCGCTAAACCGGTAAATGAATTAACCTTTCCTAAACCTTCTCGTTAAGACTACTAGTTGTTATCGAGTGATGCGGTCGTCCTCTCTCTAACACTTTCGTACTAAATTTAAAGGTAAAGTTCAGATTAATTATAAGAATTCATTAATTAAGAGAATTAAAACTAACGTCACAAACTACCCTAATTATGTACCCACATCCTACTTCTACGAGTTCATCCTAACCCAAGCATGCAAGGGTTTTAGCCGAACATGGTTATAACAAAAATAAAAGCAATAGAAGAAACAACGAATAAAAACATAATGAATTGAACGAAGAAAATAAGAAACATGAACTAGGGTTTTAAAAGAAAATAATTCTAAGAACTGAAATTTAATTAACTAAAACGAAGTTCAAAGCGTTTAAAGTAATCAAGCTAATGAAAAGAAACTAAGAAACGAAAAGAAAACTAAGAATTCGTATGAAAAACCTCAACAACGTAAAAGTAAAGCTTGCTCGTTCTTCTCCTCTTCCTCTCTCTAAAAACTAAGTCTAAAAGTGATTTCTAAAGTTGGCGATTCTTCAAAACGTGTTTGGAAGAGGTATATATAGGCACCGGGTCGAAACGGGAGTTAATGGGCCGAAAATACGCATCCGGAGGCGAAAATACGTGGTTACTCGAGCAAAACGCTCGAGCGGTTCCGCTCGAGTGATTCGCTCGAGCGCTGAAACTGTTCTGTAAGTTTTTGGTCGCTCGAGCAAAACGCTCGAGCGCTGGCTGCTGTGCACTCGTTCGTAAAATCTTCATATCTCCTCAACCGGGAGTCCGTTTTGGCCGATTCAAAGTCCTACGAACTCCTATTTTCGTCCTCTATCCATCTATGAAAACCAAAGAGACAAATTAATAATTTTATAAAAATGATACTCATTTGACTCCAAGCACTCATCGAAAACACTCAAAACATGGGTAAATCGGGCACCAAAACATAACAATTTCACGCCTAATCAACCCCCCCAAACTTAGATGGTGATGCTCAGGATAGGAATCCCTACGTATACTAACAGAGCAGGTACATAATCAAAGTAATCGTGACAAACAAGAATTAACCTAAGTAAAAGTTCGTAGAATGAAAGCTCAAGATTTCTTACCCTAATACTTTATCCTAGCAATCGACTTCACTAATCCACTAACAAGTTAATGAATTGTGCTTAATTAATGAGACCCTAATTTAACTAAGGTGATGCGGTCGTCCTCCTTCGCTAAACCGGTAGATGAATTAACCTTTCCTAAACCCTCTCGTTAAGACTACTAATTGTTATTGAGTGATGCGGTCGTCCTCTCTCTAACACTTTCGTACGAAATTCAAAGGTAGAGTTAAGATTAATTATATGAATTCATTAATTAAGAGAATTAAAACTAACGTCACAAGTTACTCTAATTACGTACCCACATCCTACTTCTACGAGTTCATCCTAACCTAAGAGTAGCTACCCCGCAAGAGTACGGGTTCACTGTAGTATGGGCAAGTATAGGGACCAAGTATTATCGAACCCAGGGGATGGTGTATATGCGAATAGATCCCTGAAGATCTACGCGTCGTAATTAATATGAGTGTGATGTTTTTGGGTTTTTGGAAAGATTAATTAAAAGACTGAAATAAACTAAGTAAACTAAAATACTAAAGCAATTAAATTAACTAAGGGTTGTGTTCTAATGAGAGATGCTGATGCTTAGGATAGGAATCCCTACGTATACTAACGGAGCAGGTACATAATCAAAGTAATCGTGACAAACAAGAATTAACCTAAGTATAAGAATGCAAGGTGAAAGCTCAAGATTCTAAACCCTAATACTTTACCCTAACACTCGACTTCACGAATCTACTAACAAGTTACTAGATTGTGCTCAATTAATGAGGCCCTAATTTAACTAAGGTGATGCGGTCGTCCTCCTTCGCTAAACCGGTAAATGAATTAACCTTTCCTAAACCTTCTCGGTAAGACTACTAGTTGTTATCGAGTGATGCGGTCGTCCTCTCTCTAACACTTTCGTACTAAATTTAAAGGTAAAGTTCAGATTAATTATAAGAATTCATTAATTAAGAGAATTAAAACTAACGTCACAAACTACCCTAATTATGTACTCACATCCTACTTCTACGAGTTCATCCTAACCCAAGCATGCAAGGGTTTTAGCCGGACATGGTTATAACAAAAATAAAAGCAATAGAAGAAACAACGAATAAAAACATAATGAATTGAACGAAGAAAATAAAAAACATGAACTAGGGTTTTAAAAGAAAATAATTCTAAGAACTGAAATTTAATTAACTAAAACGATGTTCAAAGCGTTTAAAGTAATCAAGCTAATGAAAAGAAACTAAGAAACGAAAAGAAAACTAAGAATTCGTATGAAAAACCTCAACAACGTAAAAGTAAAGCTTGCTCGTTCTTCTCCTCTTCCTCTCTCTAAAAAATAAGTCTAAAAGTGATTTCTAAAGTTGGCGATTCTTCAAAACGTGTTTGGAAGAGGTATATATAGGCACCGGGTCGAAACGGGAGTTAATGGACCGAAAATACGCATCCGGAGGCGAAAATACGTGGTTGCTCGAGCAAAACGCTCGAGCGGTTCCGCTCGAGTGATTCGTTCGAGCGCTGAAACTGTTCTGTAAGTTTTTGGTCGCTCGAGCAAAACGCTCGAGCGCTGGCTGCTGTGCACTCGTTCGTAAAATCTTCATATCTCCTCAACCGGGAGTCCGTTTTGGCCGATTCAAAGTCCTACGAACTCCTATTTTCGCCCTCTATCCATCTATGAAAACCAAAGAGACAAATTAATAATTTTATAAAAATGATACTCATTTGACTCCAAGCACTCATCGAAAACACTCAAAACGTGGGTAAATCGGGCACCAAAACATAACAATTTCACGCCTAATCAACCCCCCCAAACTTAGATGGTGATGCTCAGGATAGGAATCCCTACGTATACTAACGGAGCAGGTACATAATCAAAGTAATCGTGACAAACAAGAATTAACCTAAGTAAAAGATCGTAGAATGAAAGCTCAAGATTTCTTACCCTAATACTTTATCCTAGCAATCGACTTCACTAATCCACTAACAAGTTAATGAATTGTGCTTAATTAATGAGACCCTAATTTAACTAAGGTGATGCGGTCGTCCTCCTTCACTAAACCGGTAGATGAATTAACCTTTCCTAAACCCTCTCGTTAAGACTACTAATTGTTATTGAGTGATGCGGTCGTCCTCTCTCTAACACTTTCGTACGAAATTCAAAGGTAGAGTTAAGATTAATTATATGAATTCATTAATTAAGAGAATTAAAACTAACGTCACAAGTTACTCTAATTACGTACCCACATCCTACTTCTACGAGTTCATCCTAACCTAAGAGTAGCTACCCCGCAAGAGTACGGGTTCACTGTAGTATGGGCAAGTATAGGGACCAAGTATTATCGAACCCAGGGGATGGTGTATATGCGAATAGATCCCTGAAGATCTACGCGTCGTAATTAATATGAGTGTGATGTTTTTGGGTTTTTGGAAAGATTAATTAAAAGACTGAAATAAACTAAGTAAACTAAAATACTAAAGCAATTAAATTAACTAAGGGTTGTGTTCTAATGAGAGATGTTGATGCTTAGGATAGGAATCCCTACGTATACTAACGGAGCAGGTACATAATCAAAGTAATCGTGACAAACAAGAATTAACCTAAGTATAAGAATGCAAGGTGAAAGCTCAAGATTCTAAACCCTAATACTTTACCCTAACACTCGACTTCACGAATCTACTAACAAGTTACTAGATTGTGCTCAATTAATGAGGCCCTAATTTAACTAAGGCGATGCGGTCATCCTCCTTCGCTAAACCGGTAAATGAATTAACCTTTCCTAAACCTTCTCGTTAAGACTACTAGTTGTTATCGAGTGATGCGGTCGTCCTCTCTCTAACACTTTCGTACTAAATTTAAAGGTAAAGTTCAGATTAATTATAAGAATTCATTAATTAATAGAATTAAAACTAACGTCACAAACTACCCTAATTATGTACCCACATCCTACTTCTACGAGTTCATCCTAACCCAAGCATGCAAGGGTTTTAGCCGGACATGGTTATAACAAAAATAAAAGCAATAGAAGAAACAACGAATAAAAACATAATGAATTGAACGAAGAAAATAAGAAACATGAACTAGGGTTTTAAAAGAAAATAATTCTAAGAACTGAAATTTAATTAACTAAAACGAAGTTCAAAGCGTTTAAAGTAATCAAGCTAATGAAAAGAAACTAAGAAACGAAAAGAAAACTAAGAATTCGTATGAAAAACCTCAACAACGTAAAAGTAAAGCTTGCTCGTTCTTCTCCTCTTCCTCTCTCTAAAAACTAAGTCTAAAAGTGATTTCTAAAGTTGGCGATTCTTCAAAACGTGTTTGGAAGAGGTATATATAGGCACCGGGTCGAAACGGGAGTTAATGGGCCGAAAATACGCATCCGGAGGCGAAAATACGTGGTTGCTCGAGCAAAACGCTCGAGCGGTTCCGCTCGAGTGATTCGCTCGAGCGCTGAAACTGTTCTGTAAGTTTTTGGTCGCTCGAGCAAAATGCTCGAGCGCTGGCTGCTGTGCACTCGTTCGTAAAATCTTCATATCTCCTCAACCGGGAGTCCGTTTTGGCCGATTCAAAGTCCTACGAACTCCTATTTTCGCCCTCTATCCATCTATGAAAACCAAAGAGACAAATTAATAATTTTATAAAAATGATACTCATTTGACTCCAAGCACTCATCGAAAACACTCAAAATATGGGTAAATCGGGCACCAAAACATAACAATTTCACGCCTAATCAACCCCCCCAAACTTAGATGGTGATGCTCAGGATAGGAATCCCTACGTATACTAATGGAGCAGGTACACAATCAAAGTAATCGTGACAAACAAGAATTAACCTAAGTAAAAGATCGTAGAATGAAAGCTCAAGATTTCTTACCCTAATACTTTATCCTAGCAATCGACTTCACTAATCTACTAACAAGTTAATGAATTGTGCTTAATTAATGAGACCCTAATTTAACTAAGGTGATGCGGTCGTCCTCCTTCGCTAAACCGGTAGATGAATTAACCTTTCCTAAACCCTCTCGTTAAGACTACTAATTGTTATTGAGTGATGCGGTCGTCCTCTCTCTAACACTTTCGTACGAAATTCAAAGGTAGAGTTAAGATTAATTATATGAATTCATTAATTAAGATAATTAAAACTAACGTCACAAGTTACTCTAATTACGTACCCACATCCTACTTCTACGAGTTCATCCTAACCTAAGAGTAGCTACCCCGCAAGAGTACGGGTTCACTGTAGTATGGGCAAGTATAGGGACCAAGTATTATCGAACCCAGGGGATGGTGTATATGCGAATAGATCCCTGAAGATCTATGCGTCGTAATTAATATGAGTGTGATGTTTTTGGGTTTTTGGAAATATTAATTAAAAGACTGAAATAAACTAAGTAAACTAAAATACTAAAGCAATTAAATTAACTAAGGGTTGTGTTCTAATGAGAGATGGTGATGCTTAGGATAGGAATCCCTACGTATACTAACGGAGCAGGTACATAATCAAAGTAATCGTGACAAACAAGAATTAACCTAAGTATAAGAATGCAAGGTGAAAGCTCAAGATTCTAAACCCTAATACTTTACCCTAACACTCGACTTCACGAATCTACTAACAAGTTACTAGATTGTGCTCAATTAATGAGGCCCTAATTTAACTAAGGTGATGCGGTCGTCCTCCTTCGCTAAACCGGTAAATGAATTAACCTTTCCTAAACCTTCTCGTTAAGACTACTAGTTGTTATCGAGTGATGCGGTCGTCCTCTCTCTAACACTTTCGTACTAAATTTAAAGGTAAAGTTCAGATTAATTATAAGAATTCATTAATTAAGAGAATTAAAACTAACGTCACAAACTACCCTAATTATGTACCCACATCCTACTTCTACGAGTTCATCCTAACCCAAGCATGCAAGGGTTTTAGCCGGACATGGTTATAACAAAAATAAAAGCAATAGAAGAAACAACGAATAAAAACATAATGAATTGAACGAAGAAAATAAGAAACATGAACTAGGGTTTTAAAAGAAAATAATTCTAAGAACTGAAATTTAATTAACTAAAACGAAGTTCAAAGCGTTTAAAGTAATCAAGCTAATGAAAAGAAACTAAGAAACGAAAAGAAAACTAAGAATTCGTATGAAAAACCTCAACAACGTAAAAGTAAAGCTTGCTCGTTCTTCTCCTCTTCCTCTCTCTAAAAACTAAGTCTAAAAGTGATTTCTAAAGTTGGCGATTCTTCAAAACGTGTTTGGAAGAGGTATATATAGGCACCGGGTCGAAACGGGAGTTAATGGGCCGAAAATACGCATCCGGAGGCGAAAATACGTGGTTGCTCGAGCAAAACGCTCGAGCGGTTCCGCTCGAGTGATTCGCTCGAGCGCTGAAACTGTTCTGTAAGTTTTTGGTCGCTCGAGCAAAACGCTCGAGCGCTGGCTGCTGTGCACTCGTTCGTAAAATCTTCATATCTCCTCAACCGGGAGTCCGTTTTGGCCGATTCAAAGTCCTACGAACTCCTATTTTCGCCCTCTATCCATCTATGAAAACCAAAGAGACAAATTAATAATTTTATAAAAATGATATTCATTTGACTCCAAGCACTCATCGAAAACACTCAAAACATGGGTAAATCGGGCACCAAAACATAACAATTTCACGCCTAATCAGGGGGGCAGCCTGTCTTGGAACTCTAGCCCCCTCGGGCTTATTCGTCATGGCGAGCACCTTTTGAGGGGGATCACCTCTCCTTTTCTTCCCTTTTGGCGGGGCCATTTCAAGGACCCTTTGCTCAAGGAGGGCGTAGGATGGAGGAACGGAAACTGTCACTTGCTCGGCTAAAAAAAAAAAAAAAGTTAGACGAGCAAGTTAGGAAAATTAATGACGAACAAGGCTTGAACCCAAAATTTAGAAATTTTCATACCTGGGGGCACCTCGACTTGGGCCTCCAAATGGTGTGGGTATGTCAAAAGGCGAGCAGCTCTTTGACACCTTGCTCGGCAAAGATAGTCAATAGTCCTATCTGCCCTATTGCAGAGGCCAACCAAGCACGAAGTAAATAAAAACTCGGAGCTCAACTCCTCCTCTTCCGAATCCCACTTGGGTAGACGAGGGCCTGCGAACAAACAAGAAAAGTTAAATTAGAACAACTTAGCTCAAAGGCGAGCAAGAAGAGAACTTACGTTTCAGTTTTCCATAAACTGCTGGAGAATTTATTCGTCCAGGGCCACCGTGTGGACCAGAAGATGCTCGCCAATCACCCCCAATAAAGAAGAAGTGTTGCTTCCAGTTGTAAACCTTGTTCGGCACATCTTCCACCATTTTTAGCCCAGTTCTGGCCTTGAGATAGTGGTAACCTTCTTCTCCTTGGGGGCACTTTGTAATTGTCATCAGGTAACGTACCCCTCCAAGGCGAACAAGCACATGGAGCCTAAGAGATTCATCCACCCAATTGGAGTAATTTGGGTGATGGCCAAGTTGGTCACCTCCAGGAATCGACCAACAATGGGGGGAAGAGGCAGCCTTAATCCGGCGATCAAGGTGTGAATGTTGATCGCCGTGCATCCTGGGGGTGGGCGATCAGCTCTCTCCTTTCTCCGAGGGGCCCACATGTGAATATCATATGGGATTTTGTAGTCCCTACGGATAGAGTCCAGTTCATCTTCGCGAACAACACTTTTGATCTTGCTCGCCTGGTATCCAGTTTTCACCTTGTCCATAATTTGCCTCTGTGGGCGAGGAAAGCTGTTCGCATACTCCTCAGCGTATGCTTGCCATTCGAATGGCCGAACAACTCCTGTTGGAATCTCATTTTCCAACATCTTTGGGGATGGGAAGTTAATACCCTCCAAGAACTCGCGGGTGAGTTCGTCAAGACCTGGATCTTCAGATTCAGCGGAAGACGAAGAGTCATCGTTCAAATTGTTGTTCGCCACAATTGTCAGTTCTCTCTCAGATGGGCCCGCACCAGTGTTTTCCACAGAGCGAACAACTGAATCCACGTGAGCGTTCGACGCTGAAGAAACTTCAACCGGTTGTGGATCGTAAATAACCGTTGGGAAAAGGGGATCTAGGGTCTCCTCAGTTTTGTTGCTCGAATGCGAAGACATAGGAGGGAGAGAAAAATCTAAGCGGCGGCAGAGAGTATTGCAGACAGCGGCGCTTTCTCTGAGAAGACGGCGGCGCTCGGATCCACACGGCGGCAAAAGAATTTTCGAGAGAAAAAGTAGAGAAAAAGATGGAGAAAAAAAGAGTAACTACCTGGGAATTGAAATTTGAAGCCAAATGCTGGAGGACGGACGTCGGAAAGCTTGGAATCGCCGGAGGGAGGAGGAAATCGCCGGAGCACTGTAGTAAGAGAAGGAAAAGTGGGAAAAAATTCAGTTTTCCCACTATTTATACCCCAAGCAAAAACGGGGTCCAAGGCCTAATTTCCAAAAAATTCAGGGACTGAATTATGAGAAAAAGTAGTCATTTCCGAGCCAAACTAAAAGTCGAAGGACCTATGAGCAATTATAGGGGCGCGTGGCCTCGGGACTGCTCGCGCGTGAATGGCTCGCAATCATTGCGCTGGCGTCATCTTCGTGATCTCCCCAGATCATGGGAAGACGAAACGGACGCCATGATGTTGCTCGTCATAAAGATGCTGTTCGTCCAAGTCTTGACCAGAACAATATCCTAACTACAGTTGCTCGCCACAAAGTTGCTCGTCGGAAGCAACATCTAGTCAGGATAGGGGGCATTGTTGATAGGCGAACATCATCCAGCATGGAGCGAACAAGAATTAAGGGCTTGAGCAAAGAAAATCAGGATTGGGGTGCATCTACCAATCCGGGAGGTGTATAAAATGACGAACAACTCCATCGACGAACAACTAATAGGCGAATAGGTATTAAGACCCGAGACCAAGAATGAGCAAACTGTGAAGTCGCCAATGACAAACAACTTGGTCAAACTATGATACAACACAGTTAAGATGTGTACCAGTGAACAAAGGACTAAAATCCCAAAGTCAAGCTAAATAAAGCCAAAAGGCGAACAACTTCCAAAGTACAATCTCCAGAGGCGAACAACTTTCAGTTGGAGAATCATCAAGATCCATCAAGCCGACCTAGGCGAACAACAATGAGTCCGAGATAGGACCAAAGAAGACTTTGTAACTAAGATTCAGCTTAGATAAGGTCAAAAGGACACATGTCAAGCATGCAAGCTAGGGAGACCAAGAGTCAGGAACACCTCATGCTTGCTAGGCTCTATAAATAATTGTTCTCCAGCTTATGGAATATAAGTTCAAATTCATAAACACTCCCAAAACACACACTAACACACCTAGACGTGCACACATACGAAATTATTTCGATTTTGACTTTTGTATATTCGACTTCATAACCCGAACCTCGATTTATCATTTACGGTGGTAACCAATCACACGTAATTGATTGATGATCTTTAAACCGAAATTAAACAGTCACTAATCCACTCGATAAATATTGATCACCAACACTTGTACCATTATACGACAAAACTCAGAGCTCCTGCTAACAAATGTTTTTAATATCTGAGACAAAGTGTTTTGTTATTATAGTCTATAATAATATTTAGTTATTATCTCCTGGTGTTTTACGTTGGTAAGCGTTATTCCGTTGGTAAGCCTTGATTGGTGTTCCCGGTTGTGTTCCAGTAAAACTTCAGTACTTGATAATAATCTAATTATTATTAAACACTATTAATAATTTAATACTGACGACGTCTAGGCTTAGAGCAATGCTTTCCAAAAATAGAACTACTAATAATTCTGGTATTGTCTGTAGTAGTGATATTTCCATGCCTACTAATTATTCTAATTGGACTATACCTGATCAACCTATCAATTCTCTTTATCAAATTGGTCTCCTTGATTTCAAGGTTGCTTACTCCATTAAAACTCATGAAGAAACTATCTCTATACAAAATGAATTTCAAAGTATACCTTTATTATCTAAGGTTTCTATTCAAAAATATTTAGAGAAATTTTTTAGATATATGCATTTTGGACTTATTCAAGTAGCTATCAAGCCCTTGGTTCACATGGGAGTTGACGCACCAGTTTATATTGCCCTTAGAGATAATAGACTTATTAAGTATAAAAACTCTTTATTATCCATGATTCAAACTAATATTTGCAACGGGTCTATGTACTTCAACTGTGCCCCAAATTTTAGTGTTGACCTTACTGATCCTCATATTTTAGATTCTTTAATCTTAGACATTCACCTCAAGAATAATGAATTTAAAGACAACTGTAAGAATTTTGCAGTTATTTTTAGGGTTTATTATAGGGTTATGTCTTCCCAGATTAATCCTAAATTCATGTTTACTCCTACTGACAAAGATGAAACCGTTTTACTACAAGTAAATGCGGATAATCCGAGTACTTTTATTCCTAAAAGACTTAAATGGAATGAAATAACCATTCCAGAAGAATTTATTATTCAAGCCCCTCAAATTCCTAGGAACATTACTAGAAGAGAGGTATCAGATATCTCTGAAGATTCTGATGGAAGAATACTCATTAGATTTAATTCCTTTAGAGAAACAAGGAATAATATACGCATACGAGAAGTTAATTCTAGGCAATCCTTTTCTGACAACTCTAGCCATGTTAATAATCCTTTCAGGACTAGTGTTGCCTCCACTTCTACCAATGCTTTTATTAATAATGAAATGAATGTTAATTACAAAAGCCCTTTACCAGATACGAATTATCAAAGTAATGAATCCTCGGTAGGATCTCCATATCATTCCCAGATGGCTGGGATAAATGTTATTGAAGTTCTCGACTTCTCTGCTAACTTTAAATATCTTGATGAAGAATTTAATGATTCTGATAATCAAGAAATAAGAGATTGGTTTTTAAAATTAGACAAATCTTTTCGTGATAGACTTCAAAAGGAATGGATAAAAGATCTTCAAATGTATAAATTTAATTTCCCTATTTTGAATTGGTTTGACACCTATTGCCAAATCGAGGATATTCAAAATGTCTACTCTTTAGAACAAATTAATGTCCAGACAAATCTTTATAAAAATGGGAATTAGCAGATGGAAATAATATTACTGCTATACATCCGCCTTTGCAAAGCATAAAAATACAAGTAGCTGATGAACAGGTCATTGCTGCTCCTTTCAAAACTGGTAGGAGTGGTTCGGATCCTCCTACTATGATAGATATTAGAAAAATTCATGAACAAAACAATTTTTCTAATCAAATCCTTCATACTATTGCCGACCAAGTTGATTTATTATCCAATAAGATTGACTCTAAAACTTTTAGTATTCAAAACCCAAGTAATTTTCCTGACAATCTTTCTACTCCTCATTTCAAGTCCATCAGTATCCCTGAAAATATTGAAAAAAAACTCAAAACTAAATTAGTTACTAATGAAAGTATAGTTAGTAAGATCAATAGCCAACTTGCTGCTTTAGCATCCTCTTCCAACACTAATGATCTAAGAAAAGAAATTAATAATCTTAAATTTGAAATCAATAATTTACAAAAGGAGATTACTACATTACATACCAAAGATCTAGAAATAGAGACAAAACTTTCCCTAGCAAAATATGATTTCTCGAAAATTGAAATACCGCAAGACTTACAACATGAAAAACCAGAAAGCTCAAACCCACCTTTAGAACAAACAAAAGAAGATAATAGAATAACTGAATTAGCCATTCAAAGTATCACTTATCAAAAATGGTATTCGGTTATTACTTTGGTTGTTAATGACTTCCGTATCAATGTTTCCTGTTTAATCGACAGCGGAGCAGATCAAAACTGCATAAGAGAAGGGCTTATACCTTCTAAATATTATGAAAAAACTAATGAAAGACTTGTAGCAGCTAATGCTACCCCCTTAAATATAGAATACAAACTTACTAATTCCCATATTTGTAATGAAGGGTATTGTTTTAAAACACCTTTCATACTTGTTAAAAATCTTAATCAAAACATTATTTTAGGAAATCCTTTCCTAACTACCATATATCCTTTTATGGTTAATGGTAATGGAATCACTACTAATATTATGGGAAAAGATATAAATTTTAAATTCTTAAATCCTATTAAAGATAGGGAAATATCCCTTCTGCAGAATCATTTTGTTTATAAACAAATCAATTCTATTCAAAATAAAAAAATCAATTCGTTCATTTGTCTAAATTTTTAATGTTCCTATTCTTTTTAAAGAAAAGGGTCTTGGGCACAGGGCCCACCAAATAAATCATCAAAATCATGATCGGAACTGGCAGGATCGGAGTCCATTTCTGACCCGGATTTCTTTTTGGCTTTAAAGAATTGTTTGGCTAATTTTTGGAATAGTTTCTGATCGTCTTCGTCTAGATCAGAATCAGAAGAGGCTTCTTTCATGATTTTTGATTTATTTTTTGAAGAAGAGGCTTGATGTTTAGTTTTTTGAGAGGAGGAAATCTTGGATGATTTGCTAGGAGTAGGAGGAGGTCCAAAACATATATCGAAACCTTGGGTATTTGATTGTCTTGAATTAGACACAGTTCGTTGGGATGGAGTATTGGATTGTCTTGGATTAGACACAGTTTGTTGGGATGGAGATGCCTCCTTTTCCCAGCTTGGTTTTTCGCCTGTGTCAAAAAACCTGTTGACAACACAAGTATCACAATATTTATCAGAATAATTTACCCACCACTTCACTTTAAATTCTCTGATGATAGAGATGCTGTATGGCTGGGGGTAGAATTGTTTGAATGAGTAATTCCAACATAGGATCCATGGTACTTTGAATTCTGCAAAGAACATCAGGTGTCTCCTGAATGGTTCTTCTTTGGATCTGACAAGAAATTGTTGTTGGGCTAATTTGACCGAGTTTGGTAACATCTCTGTAATCGGCCCAAAAATCCTCCACCATTCAGTAAACCATACTGGGAAGGTGTTATTTATAAAATCTGATTTAAATGTAAAGAACCAGGAATGGTCAAAAGACCTCATGAGGAAGGCCCTAAACCAGGCATTCTTGTAATCAGGATAACTGTACCCTCTCGGGTTGTAACTTTGAGTAAATGGCCTGTTTTCATAAGGCCGAGTCCAATCGTTAAATTTTAAAACTCTTTTGATAATGCATTTTGAGTAAGCGATCTTGCTCCTATCTTCTGGATGATAGGTATGAGTAATTTCTGCTGCTCCTGAGTCTACAAGGATGTATTCATAGAACTCTTGGGTCTTTAGAGGATTGTCGGTAAACCATTGACAATCAGGTGGGAAGATATTTTGAGTAAGCTCAACTAGCTTGGATAAGTTTCCTAATACAGTAAGAGTAGTAGGAGTAATATGCTCAACTTCTGGTTTAAGAAAATAGCCATTTTTTAGTGGGATAACCTGGGTTTTGGTTTGGGTGGTTGGAAAAGAAGGGGCTGGTTGAGTAATTGCTCCGGCATATGATGGAGCTGGAATGTCTTCTAAAGACTTGAATTGATTGTCATTGCTGAAATTGGTAATTGCTCTCTGAGTATAGTAACTAGGAGTAGTTGATCTAGGCCTCTGCATTCTTTGAATTCTGCAAAAATTCTCTTGTTAGAAAATCAGGGAGGCAGTTATCCTCTCCATTGATATACTCAATATCAAAATCAAAGCTTGATAAAAGTGCTTGCCATCTGGCAAATATTTGCTTTGATACGATATTTTTAACATCCTTTTGAAGTATCTCTTTAGCAGATTTGCAATCAATTCTAAGGAGAAATCTTTTGTTAAAAATGTCGCTCTGAAATTTGGATATACAAAGAACAATAGATAAAACTTCTTTTTTAACAGTGGAGTAGTTCAGTTGAGGTCCAGTCCAGCTACCTGAGTGAAATCTTACTAATTGTTCTTTTGAAACAGTACTATCTGCTTCTGTTTTGCTAACTTGCTTTAATATCCCCCCGAAACCGAAGTCAGAGGCATCTGTTTCTATTATCATAAAAGCATCCTTTTTAGGTATTCCTAAACATGGCAAAGACTTAACTTGTTTCTTGATAGATTTTACTATATTAGTATGGGTATCTGTCCAAGCTGGTGGATTCTTTTTTAATCTTTGAAACAAAGGGTTGCAAATAATGCGAAGCTTGGGGAAAAAGTCTGATATATAATTTAAGCAGCCTAAAAATCTTTGTAGTTGAGTCTTGTCTTTTATAATATCGGGAAATTTGTCAGCAAAATCAATGGCTCTAGCTATTGGCTTGATAGTTCCTCTAAATATATCGTGACCAAGGAATCTGATTTTTGTTTGAAATTTTTTTTTTTCTGGGCGGATATCGCTAAACCATTTTTCTTTACTATTTGTATAAAAATGTTTAAGTGTTTAAAGTGTTGATCTATATTTTTAGAGTAAATAAGTACATCATCAATATAACAGATAGAGAAATCAGAATAATTATTAAAAATATCATTCATAATATTCTGAAATTCTGAAGGAGCATTTTTTAGCCCAAAAGGCATTACATTCCATTCATAATGTCCAAAAGGGACAATAAAGGCTGTTTTATATTTATCCTTTTCGTCAACCTGTATTTGCCAAAATCCTGATTTTAAATCAAATTTAGAAAACACACAGGCATTCTGAAGTCTATTAATAAGGTCCCTTTTATTAGGGATGGGATATCTAATCCATTCTAAAACTTCGTTGAGAGGTTTATAATTGATAACAAGCCTAGGAACTCCTCTTTCTTTTTCAGCTTGATTATTGACATAAAAGGCTGCACAGCTCCAAGGAGACTTAGAATGTCTGATAAGTTTTTTGTTTAATAAGGAATCTATTTCTTTTTTACAGGTATCTAACAAATCATGGTTCATTTGTATAGGTCTTGCTTTAGTAGGAATGAGTTTTTCGTTAAAATTTGCGATGTAAGGAAGAGAAACCGTATGTTTCTTTCTTTCCCAAAAAGCATTAGGAAGGTCGGAACATACCTCTTGTTTGATTTTTGATTCTAAATCTAAAATTTTCTTTTGTGTAGATTCGCCTTTTAAATCTTCTTCTATTTTTAAGTAAGTAATTTCTTCTTTAAGGGTTTGGATATGTAATTTTTTATTTTGAATAGAATTGATTTGTTTATAAACAAAATGATTCTGCAGAAGGGATATTTCCCTATCTTTAATAGGATTTAAGAATTTAAAATTTATATCTTTTCCCATAATATTAGTAGTGATTCCATTACCATTAACCATAAAAGGATATATGGTAGTTAGGAAAGGATTTCCTAAAATAATGTTTTGATTAAGATTTTTAACAAGTATGAAAGGTGTTTTAAAACAATACCCTTCATTACAAATATGAGAATTAGTAAGTTTGTATTCTATATTTAAGGGGGTAGCATTAGCTGCTACAAGTCTTTCATTAGTTTTTTCATAATATTTAGAAGGTATAAGCCATTCTCTTATGCAGTTTTGATCTGCTCCGCTGTCGATTAAACAGGAAACATTGATACGGAAGTCATTAACAACCAAAGTAATAACCGAATACCATTTTTGATAAGTGATACTTTGAATGGCTAATTCAGTTATTCTATTATCTTCTTTTGTTTGTTCTAAAGGTGGGTTTGAGCTTTCTGGTTTTTCATGTTGTAAGTCTTGCGGTATTTCAATTTTCGAGAAATCATATTTTGCTAGGGAAAGTTTTGTCTCTATTTCTAGATCTTTGGTATGTAATGTAGTAATCTCCTTTTGTAAATTATTGATTTCAAATTTAAGATTATTAATTTCTTTTCTTAGATCATTAGTGGAGACAGTCACAGAGGTTTGACTAGAGATGGAAGAAGTTGGTACTTTGCTTAGTATTTTGGTGATGCTAAAGGGTTCAAGATTATTCATTAATTTATTAGTCTTTTTATCACCAGTTTTTTCTTTGCTTAAGACTAGTTCCTTTAGTCTGACAAGATAATTATGTCTATCTTTAGGATTAGGAACCTTTTCTATGAGATCGAAAAGAAGTTCTTGTTCCGAGTTGTCATTAGTGATGACATTTATGGATAAAGGACATAATTCATTGCAAGATTCATCACTATCACTAGAGGAAGTTTGAGTAATATTATCATCTGCATTATCCTCTTGTTCAGAGGTTTCTGATACTTCTGGAGTGTCAGAAATCATAAGAGCAGATATTTTTTGTTTAAGATCATCGTCATTTTGAAAGATTTCGTCAATCTTTTTCTTAAGGGGGCATACATCTGCTTTATGTCCCTTTTTATGGCATTTATAACAAGTGGGTTGATCGTTTTTTTCTTTGTTAAAATTTTTCTTGAAAGGTTTTGTATTAGGTTTCTTTTGATCAAAAGTTTTATCATTTTTAAAGAACCTTTTCTTTTTATAAGGTTTTGAAGAATTTTTTAACTTTTTCTTTTTAGAAGAAGGGGCTTGGATTTTTTGCAAACCAAAGGCTTCGCAAAATGTTCCAATTTCCTTTTTATAACTAGATTTTTCTTTACCATATCTACTTTGGATTTTGAGTTCAGAACATAGAAGTAAACCTTCCTTTTTTATAAAAGCAAATAGTTGTCCGTAAGTAATTTCATTAAAATTTACTACGTCACAAGCTTCTTTTAATTTTTGATGTATTCTAGTACCAAATAATCTTGGTAAGCCTGCGATGAATCTTTCTTTCCAGAAAGGAGCTTTACAGTCAGATCTCTTTAAAACTAGAGTGAGGAAAACATCCTTATACCACCTATAATCGGATAAAGTGGGACAAGAAAGATTTGAAAGAACAATTTGGCTAGATTCGTTATCTTCTCTAGGATTTCCTATGAAGTACATAGCTATAGTTATGATGAGATAATCCGTAGCATCGGATTTTATAACTATGGAACCATCATCCATTTCACTAGTAGAAGTATGTTGATAAATGTTCATTTTATCAGTTTCATTAATTGAGTTGTCCCACCAATGTTTTAGCTGGCCAGTGAAGAAAAGAGAAGTTTTAGATTCTTTAAACTTTTTTATAAAATTAAAAGTATAAGAATCTATTAAGTGAGTGTTTGTAAGTGATTGTGCTTTTAAAAAGTGTTTAAATTAATTTACAAGGAAAAAAAAACTATGTAACATTTAAAAATGAATGTTTTTGTCATAATTTAATATTTAAAAGCATTTGCTACAACAATTTTTAGCTACAAGATAATCTTAAACTAAAAACACAAACAACACACACGTACTTTTGTTTGAACCCAAATAAAATATTTATTGTGTAATTTTTTCTTTATGTAATTAGGAAATCGTAATAAATTCAGACAATTGGATGAAGTAGAGAAAAGTGAAATTTAACATGATTATGTACGGCACCATTCGCCTTGCGAGACAAATGTGAAATCTCCCAAAATATTTCATGCTAAAAACAATCAGTAATGTATGAGACAAGAACCCCAAGGAAAACCAATAAATTAAGTTGTTCCATAACTATTTTATCGTTATACGAAAAAGTTCGAGCTCCCACTAAAAAGATCTTACGAGATAAGAATCCTAGCGTTGTTTAATTAAAGTAAGTTGTTTCGTAACTTCTCGTACCGTTATATGACAAACTCATAGCTCCCGCTAAAAACGATCTTTAATATTTAAGATAAGAATTTCCAATGGAATCCAATAAATTAAGTTCTTTCGTAACTACTTGTTGTTGATAGGCGAATATCATCCAGCATGGAGCGAACAAGAATTAAGGGCTTGAGCAAAGAAAATCAGGATTGGGGTGCATCTACCAATCCGGGAGATGTATAAAATGACGAACAACTCCATCGACGAACAACTAATAGGCGAACAGGTATTAAGACCCGAGACCAAGAATGAGCCAACTGTGAAGTCGCCAATGACAAACAACTTGGTCAAACTATGATACAACACAGTTAAGATGTGTACCAGTGAACAAAGGACTAAAATCCCAAAGCCAAGCTAAATAAAGCCAAAAGACGAACAACTTCCAAAGTACAATCTCCAGAGGCGAACAACTTTCAGTTGGAGAATCATCAAGATCCGTCAAGCCGACCTAGGCGAACAATAATGAGTCCGAGATAGGACCAAAGAAGACTTTGTAACTAAGATTCAACTTAGATAAGGTCAAAAGGACACATGTCAAGCATGCAAGCTAGGGAGACCAAGAGTCAGGAACACCTCATGCTTGCTAGGCTCTATAAATAGTTGTTCTCCAGCTTATGGAATACAAGTTCAAATTCATAAACACTCCCAAACCACACACTAACACACCTAGACGTGCACACATACGAAATTATTTCGATTTCGACTTTTGTATATTCGACTTCATAACCCGAACCTCGATTTATCATTTACGGTGGTATCCAATCACACGTAATTGATTGATGATCTTTAAACCGAAATTAAACAGTCACTAATCCACTCGATAAATATTGATCACCAACAATTTTGGCGCTAGAAGGAGGGTCCGAACCTTCGGTTAGTGTGATTACTCAAGAACTTCAAGCTGAAAACTTGAAGATTCAAAGGAAACCTCAAGAAATATTTGAAGATACAAGCAAGATTGTTCTAGGTGTTCTTGGTGTTCTTCAATATTAAAATTAAAGAAACAATTTATATTGAAATGCCTCAATCCAAGGAAACACAAGGATCTTGTTTGTCAAGGAGAGCCTCTCCAACACGAGCCTCGTCGGCCGACCACCGGGACCGTAATCCCAGACATGCGAACAGATCGCATCATACAACCATAACACATAATCTCCCCTCTGAAATGGAGGCCTTGGAGAACAACCCTAACGAATTATCTAAGACCATTGCTGCTTTCCAAGCTCTCCAGAGACAGCAAGAACAAAATAAGCCTTCACAAGCAAGGCCTAAGGATGGACCCTTGGAGGTTGTTAAGGCCAGGTCAGCAAGGGGCGAACAACGTGAGGTGAGCAGCGCCCAGGTCAGGCGGGACAAGGGCAAGGCCCAGGTGATCGAACCAGGGGAGGGTCAAGTAGAATCTGCTCGCGAACGAACAGCAATGTCGAGTCACGGAACAACCCGTTCCAGTGCCCAAGACAGACTTGGCCAACCCCAACACCAAGACAAAGTTGCTCGCCAGGAAGTAGTGCATGGGCGAGCAACGTTTGAGCAACCACGCCCATCAATTCATGAGAGACTTTCTCAATCTGCCTTCAGGCGTTGGGACCTAATGCGGCGAGCAACCCTAAAAAGCAGCTCCAGGATTTGCCTTCTCCAAGCGAGGGACTGCGACGAGCAGAAAGGTTTATACCTTTGCTCGCCGAACAGCCTCCAAGTCAGGGGGCATCTCTGGATGAGCTATCAAGCTTGAGAAGGGCGATAGAAAGTATGCAGGGACAATTGGACCAGCAAAGAGGTGTAGGGACGACCAGCTTGCCATCCTCACCATTATCAACTTACATTCTGAAAGCCCCGATTTAGAAGAAAGTCCAATTCCCAGCAAGCATACAATATGACGGCCTTGCTGATCCCAGAGTTCATCTAGCAAAATACTCGGACTATATGGTCTCGGTGGGAGCCAGCGATGCCACTCAATGCCGAAACTTCCCATTAACCTTGGGGGACCGGGTGCACAAATGGTTCTCAGCATTGCCACCAGCATCCATCCATTCATTTACTCAGCTGAGTCGGGAGTTTCTGTCTCATTTCTCAACGGCGGGATCGTACTTGTCCCAGAAACACCGATTGTCAGACCTAAAACAAAATAATGACGAGTTAGATCGAGCATTCATGGAAAGGTTTGACAAGGTGCTATTGGAGGGTGAGCCCGTCAGCGAGGACACAAAAATTGTTGCTATTATGGCAGGACTGATGAAAGGGTCAAAGCTATGGAAAGAGGTACATCTGAAGTGCCCAAGAAGCTACACCGAATTTAGAAATCAGGCCGGCATATTCGTTTCTATGCATGAAGCCCTGCAGTCAAACTTGGGGGAGAACAAAGCCGACCCCAAGGAGAACAACAAAAAACCTGGCGCAACAAGCTATCGGGTCCCTAAAAATATGAAGGCATTCACTGAAGGGACGGAACTCAAAGAAAAGTTGAATCAGGTGCTAACAGTGTCAGTCGATACTGTTTATGAAAATGTGAAGGATAAGGAGTTGCTCTCCCCTCCCCGAAAAATTCGTCAAGACACTGGCAAACTCAATCCTAACAAGTATTATGCCTACCATCAAAGCGTGGGGCACTTTACAAGTGAATGTAGAGATTTGCTCAGGCAGCTCTGGCGTTTCTACGAGGACGGAAAGCTCTCCGATTTTGTCAAAAGACAACCCGGAAAAAGAGTCCGAGAGAACAACTCTGAGGACGAAGATGATCAACCCCAGAAGAACAATAAGCCGGCACGACCAGTTCCTGCCATTCCTACTCGTCCATTGGAAGATTTATACATGATGGAACCTGCAGGTCCTGCAGGAGGATGTTCTGATGGACGACCGCCAATCTCTAACCGGAAAAGAAAGGCTGAATTACGAGCGATCGATCAAGTCCAAGAAATAGGGGTCAAACCATCTATCATGCAGACAACAGAACTGACCTTCACCGAAAAGGACTTAGAAGGAATTTTGACTCCACATAACGATTCACTCGTAATCTGCGTAAAGATCATGGGGACTCGAGTCCATAGATTGTTGGTAGACACTGGAGCCTATACCAATATCTTGTTCAAAAGCACACTTGATAAACTTGGGGACTTTTCAGCCCATATCCGGGACTCAAACCATCGAATCCTAGGCTTCGGAAATGCAGTAACAGTCCCGTTGGGAGAAATTTCTTTGCTTGTACAACTTGTAACGATCGAAGAACCCGAAAAGAATATTACAAGAATGGTAGATTTCTTGGTTGTAGACCAGGAATCAACCTATAACGGGTTCCTTGGTCGACATTTTTTGAATGAATTTAAAGCTGCCTGTTCAACTTACCATTATTGCTTGAAGTTTCCAACAGCAAGTGGAGCAGGCACAGTTAAAGGAGATCAAAGAAAGGCTCGGGAATGCCTCTTACAAATGCAAGCAAAACATGCGCAAGTATCCATGATGGAGGCCATAACAAGCTATCCTGCTGAAGAACCATCAATATTGGAGAACATGATGGACATAGAAGAAGACCACATGGATACTGACGAACAACATCATGACGAACAGGTGTTGGACGAACAACTCCTTACCACCCATAAGAAACATCATCCTGACGAACAACAAAGGGGTGGTGACGAGCAACATTCAAATGATGGCCGGGAGGGCCAGATGTTGACTAACAACAACGAATCAGGGCCAACAGATGATCTTGATCCCCGCCTGGGGGCAGAGCCAATGAACATCGAAAATGATTTCAACTCTGAGGGACCAATACTTGATCCTCGGTGGAAAGGACAAAAACGACGAGCAACTCCAGTTGAAGAGCTGGAGGCGTTCAAAGTTAATCCTGAAAACCCGGATCTTGAATTATACATAGGATCTGAGCTCCCTGAGCCTTACAGATCCCGAATGAAATAGTTCTGATGGTCCCGGTTTCGAAGGGCAAAATGGGAATTCAGGAGCACAATTTTTTTTTTAAACTTTTCCTCAGGGAGTTCAGCAAGAGTGAGTAATACTCAAGTCACTGCTCTGCTCAGAGGCTGAGCTACCAAGTCAGTGAGAAGGCTTGGAATCTCATGCTCTGAGAAAGGACAGTGGCTTGAGATGCTGAACTCTCGAGTGCATTATAAAACATAGCTTGCACCCTGACTGAGTTCAGTGACGGAATACTCAAGTCACTGCGTTGCTGAGAGTCAGAGCTATCAAGTCAGTGATGAGACTTGAAAGCTCAGGCTCTCAACAAGGCAGTGACTTGAGAGACTGAACTCTCGAGTGCTAGCCTAAGCTTGTCAGTGAGATTGGTTCTCCCTGACTAAAATACTTAGCTAATCTTCTTTTCAAACTTTCCAAGTACACTCAGAGAGCATACACTACAAATAATTAGCAAGTGCTTAGATAATAAACAGCGCTCAGTTTAACGTGGTTCAGAGACTCAAGCTCTTACATCCACGGCCTGATTTAACAGGAAATCCACTAACTTGGATTCTTGTTTTTAACGTGCCAAGGTGCACTTACAACTGGACTCACGCCACTCCCTGGGCTGCCTCTCCTCACCTCACTACAAACCTAACAATCTTCTGAAAGGGTTTAGTTTGGTTTGGTTTTCTCCAACTAGGTGAGGTTTTCCCTTACAATGTGTTAGCCTCAAGCTAAGATTGGGAAAACCTCTCTAAGCTATGAGTTACAAGCTTGACACTCAAAGTATATAAGTGATAACCCTAAAGGTCAGTGTCGTGGGTGTGAGTAACACTTCCTTATGACTCCCTAACAACTCACACACTCTTATAGCTTGTAGGTGTTGATTTTTCTTTCTTTACACACAATACAACACTTCAACACACTTTACAACGAAGCTAAGAGCTTGTATTTATAATGGGGATTCAAATGTATCCGTTGGAGGGAAGATACATTTGAATCCATCATTTAATGGTGTCAACCACTTTTCTTGGAATTCGGCCTTTGTCAGTGTTAGAGTTGCTGCCTCGTGCTGATTGGTCCACGTGGCCTGGATTCACGGATCTTTGACTCAGTGGGTTGACCAAGACCCACTGACTTTAGGTAGCTTCCTCCTTCACTAACTGATGATCTTCAGTGGACTGAACGTCTTCAGTGTAGTTGTCCTTCAGAGACTGTTTGAAGATCACTCCAAGAAGTTTGTCATAAAGCTGAATGACAAACTTCCCTGACCACAGTAGCCTGACTCCTTCAGGACCTACTTGGTGCAGCACTGATCCTCCTGATCATGCTCTTCACTGAGTGGTCCACCTGACTTAGCTTAGATCAGTCTGGTTTACACTCAGTGGGACATCCTTCAGGCTTCTCTTCTGGTTCAGGTCTCTGACTTGGCTTCAGTCTTTTCTTGATGTCAACTTGATTTCCTCAGGCTGTGTTGCTGAGTTCCCCCTCGCTGAGTTCCCCCTCAACTGAGTGTTCCTTCAATTGAGTTCTTCTCAACTGACAGCCTATTCTATTGAGACATAACCTAGCCTGACCTAAAACAAAAGATACTATCCAGACTGCCTTCAAACCTATTACATGTTGTTTTGGAAAATCATCAAAACTAAAACATATCCCAACAATTTCCCCCTTTTTGATGATTCCAAAACTTCTAACCAAATGATTTTCTATTACAAGAATAATGTCAGAACACAAGTAATAGTTTGAAAAAGGCAGGAATTCCCATAGTTTAAAACGTTTAAGATCTGTTCGGTAGACCATTTTTCTTAACAAAACTGGATCAGTGGTCATGTGAACAACCCGCTTTGATACCAATTGATGGTCCCGGTTTCGAAGGGCAAAATGGGAATTCAGGAGCACAATTTTTTTTTTTAACTTTTCCTCAGGGAGTTCAGCAAGAGTGAGTAATACTCAAGTCACTGCTCTGCTCAGAGGCTGAGCTACCAAGTCAGTGAGAAGGCTTGGAATCTCATGCTCTGAGAAAGGACATTGGCTTGAGATGCTGAACTCTCGAGTGCATTATAAAACATAGCTTGCACCCTGACTGAGTTCAGTGACGGAATACTCAAGTCACTGCGTTGCTGAGAGTCAGAGCTATCAAGTCAGTGATGAGACTTGAAAGCTCAGGCTCTCAACAAGGCAGTGACTCGAGAGACTGAACTCTCGAGTGCTAGCCTAAGCTTGTCAGTGAGATTGGTTCTCCCTGACTAAAATACTTAGCTAATCTTCTTTTCAAACTTTCCAAGTACACTCAGAGAGCATACACTACAAATAATTAGCAAGTGCTTAGATAATAAACAGCGCTCAGTTTAACGTGGTTCAGAGACTCAAGCTCTTACATCCACGGCCTGATTTAACAGGAAATCCACTAACTTGGATTCTTGTTTTTAACGTGCCAAGGTGCACTTACAACTGGACTCACGCCACTCCCTGGGCTGCCTCTCCTCACCTCACTACAAACCTAACAATCTTCTGAAAGGGTTTAGTTTGGTTTGGTTTTCTCCAACTAGGTGAGGTTTTCCCTTACAATGTGTTAGCCTCAAGCTAAGATTGGGAAAACCTCTCTAAGCTATGAGTTACAAGCTTGACACTCAAAGTATATAAGTGATAACCCTAAAGGTCAGTGTCGTGGGTGTGAGTAACACTTCCTTATGACTCCCTAACAACTCACACACTCTTATAGCTTGTAGGTGTTGATTTTTCTTTTTTCTTTACACACAATACAACACTTCAACACACTTTACAACGAAGCTAAGAGCTTGTATTTATAATGGGGATTCAAATGTATCCGTTGGAGGGAAGATACATTTGAATCCATCATTTAATGGTTTCAACCACTTTTCTTGGAATTCGGCCTTTGTCAGTGTCAGAGTTGCTGCCTCGTGCTGATTGGTCCACGTGGTCTGGATTCACGGATCTTTGACTCAGTGGGTTGACCAAGACCCACTGACTTTAGGTAGCTTCCTCCTTCACTGACTGATGATCTTCAGTGGACTGAACGTCTTCAGTGTAGTTGTCCTTCAGAGATTGTTTGAAGATCACTCCAAGAAGTTTTTCATAAGGCAGAATGACAAACTTCCCTGACCACAGTAGCCTGACTCCTTCAGGACCTACTTGGTGCAGCACTGATCCTCCTGATCATGCTCTTCACTGAGTGGTCCACCTGACTTAGCTTAGATCAGTCTGGTTTACACTCAGTGGGACATCCTTCAGGCTTCTCTTCTGGTTCAGGTCTCTGACTTGGCTTCAGTCTTTTCTTGATGTCAACTTGATTTCCTCAGGCTGTGTTGCTGAGTTCCCCCTCGCTGAGTTCCCCCTCAACTGAGTGTTCCTTCAACTGAGTTCTTCTCAACTGACAGCCTATTCTATTGAGACATAACCTAGCCTGACCTAAAACAAAAGATACTATCCTGACTGCCTTCAAACCTATTACATGTTGTTTTGGAAAATCATCAAAACTAAAACATATCCCAACAAGTTCCTCAGCAAAAATCTAGATGTTTTTGCTTGGTCTCATGCAGACATGGTGGGGATAGATCCAAAACATGCTTGTCACAAGCTCAATATCAATCAAGCAAAAAGACCAATCCATCTAAAACGAAGAAAATATGGCCCAGACAAATATCAAGCTTTGAACGAAGAAGTAAAGAAGTTGTTAGACAACGACCTAATCCGACAAGCACTCTGTCCACAATGGGTAGCAAACCCAGTCCTTGTGAGGAAACCAAACGGGACCTGGAGGCTATGCATAGACTTTACAGATCTGAATGCAGCATGCCCGAAGGACAACTTTCCACTTCCTCACATTGACCAGTTGTTTGACAGCACTGCAGGTCATGAAATGCTAACATTCATGGATGCCTTCGCCGGGTACCATCAAATTCCAATGCATCCAGACGATCAAGAGAACACAGCATTTTATACTAACAAAAACTTGATGTGTTGGAAAAGAATGCCCTTTGGCCTCATCAACGCCGGAGCAACTTACCAGAGGCTGGTGAACAAAATGTTCGACCAACAAATTGGAGATACAGTAGAAGTCTACGTTGATGACATCGTAGTCAAAAGTCCCCATAAAGAAGATCATCTCCAACACTTGACCCAAGTGTTCGAAATTCTTCGACATTACAACATGAAGCTGAATCCAAAGAAGAGTAGCTTTGGAGTCCATTCAGGCAAATTCTTGGGTCATCTTGTTAGTCAACGAGGAATTGAGACCAATCCAACAAAAGTCAAAGCCATAGTGGACATGCAACCACCACGTTCAATAAAAGAAGTGCAAAGACTCACAGGATGCCTAGCTGCACTAAACCGGTTCATATCCAGATCGGGGGACAAATGCCGTCCATTCTTTGAAGCCATCAAGAAAGGACAGTTCACATGGACTAACAACTGTCAAAAGGCATTCGACCAACTCAAAGACTACCTGGAATATGTAAAAATCCTATCAAAACCCGTTCCAGGAGAAAAGCTATATTTATACTTGGCAGCGTCGGAGGTGGCCATCAGCTCCGTTCTGGTACGAGAAGACGGCAAATTCCATCAACCTATCTACTACGTCAGCCAAGCTTTGCATGAGGCGGAGATCAAATACTCCCCAACCGAGAAGCTGGCGCATGCACTAGTTATGAGTGTGAGGAAGTTACGGCCATACTTGTTTTATCATCAAGTTGAAGTGCTAACAACTTTCCCACTCAGACAAATTCTCCATCGCCCCGACACAGTTGGTCGTCTATTAAAATGGTCACTAGAGATTAGCCAATTCGGGGTGACTTATGCTCCTCGAACAGCGATCAAAGGACAAGCATTGGCCGACTTTATAGTCGAACTAACCTTCCCACCAGATCCGACGAGAGGACTTGATCACCCCTGGCATCTTTATGTTGACGGATCTTCGACTAACGTAACCTCGGGGGTGGGAGTGGTTCTAATCAGTCCAGGTAGACAAGTATTCACTTCGGCAATAAGATTTGACTTTATGGCAACCAACAACTAAGCCGAGTATGAAGCTCTCATTGCTGGTCTCCATCTATCCTTGGCAGTAGGTGTCAGACGGTTGCAAATATTCGGCAATTCACAATTGATAGTGAACCAAGTCCGAGGTGAATACGAGGCGAAGGACGGACATATGATCGAATATCAACGGATTTTTGCTCACCTGATGTCCTTGTTAGATCAAGCATTCATTGAACAAATCCCAAGGACGAGCAACACTCAAGCAGATGCATTGGCCCGACTAGCAACAAGCGAAGGACCTGCAGAGTTGGCAGACATTATAATTACGAAGGTGAATGACCCATCAACAACAAGTTATAATGTCAACCAACTAAATGATCAAGCCAGTGAAGAAGAAGACTGGAGAACAAGTATAGTCAAATACTTGAAAAGTGGGGAAAAACCAAACAACTCTTTTGAAGCTGCCAAGCTAATAAAGCAAGCCGCCAGATATACTCTGGTAGGCGAGCAACTTTACAAAAGAGGAATATCACTCCCACTTCTCAAATGTTTGCCTAGGGGGCAAGGACGAGCAATACTCGAAGAAATACATGCCGGAGTATGTGGAAATCACACTGGGGGGCAAGCCTTGGCGTACAAAACTATTAGACAAGGCTATTACTGGCCGACTTTACGCCAGGACGCAATCAAAAAAGCAAAGACTTGCCACCAATGCCAAATTTTTGCACCAAACATTCATACCCCGGCTCAATAGCTCGTATCGGTTTATAGCCCATGGCCTTTTGCTAGATGGGGAATGGACATTATTGGTCCCTTCCCAGTAGGAGTTGGAGGAGTTCGATTTGCCGTTGTGGCAGTCGACTATTACACAAAATGGGCAGAAGCAGAGGCCATGTTGAAAATCACGCAACAGAAAATGATCAACTTCATTTGGAAGAACATTGTCTGTCATTTTGGAATTCTGCAAACCATCGTGACAGACAATGGTCCGCAGTTTGATGGAAAAGAGTTGAGAGATTTCTGTACAAAATGGGGGATCAAGAAACATTACTCTACGCCTTATCATCCCCAGTTAAATGGACAAGTCGAAGCCGTAAACAAAATCATCAAGCATACGTTAAAAGTACGGCTAGCGGAAAGCAAAAGCAGTTGGTCAACAGAGCTTCCGGAAGTCTTATGGGCATACAGAGTTTCTCCCAGGTCAAGCACCGGAGAGACACCTTTTGCAATGACTTTCGGAACAGAAGCTGTAATACCCATCGAGTTAAAGACCAATACATTCCGGATGACCAACTTTGATGAACAAGCGAACAACTATGCTCTGGCTGCTGAAATAGATTTGCTCGAGGAAAAAAGACTGAGTGCCGAGCTAAAAAATGCTACCTATAAGCAGCGAGCAGAACGCTACTATAATTCCCATGTTAAACTTAGGGAATTCAGAGTTGGAGATTTGGTTCTAAGAAAGTTGCTCGCCCAACCTTCAGGTGTATTGGGACCAACTTGGGAGGGCCCGTATCGTATAACGGAAAAATTCGTTAATGGCGTATACGATATCGAAGATATGGAAGGCAAGCCGGCCCAATACTCCTGGAACGCCATACATCTAAAGAAGTACTATCAATAAGACGAACAAGTTCTTGATTGGGCGAACAAATGTCGTGGGGGGTCAGTGAACCAAGTAAGGCAAACTAAAAACTTGCCTAATTTTTTGAAAATTTTGCTAAGTATAGAGTATAAAGTTGTTCGACGCATTGTATAGTCTGGTGCTGTTTCATCTTTTGTTTTTTAGATAAAGTTGCTTGGCAAAAATATTATAAGCGAGCATATTTTGATTAGTGTTTAAAGTTGTTCGTCGATTTGTATATGTTAGTGACGAGCAGTCTTACAACATTTGTAATTTTTTATGAATGTAAATATAATAGTTGTTCGTTAAAGAGGAAAAGTCCAAAGCTCGAGGTACAAGTCCACCTAAAGGTTGTTCGTTTTCTAAAATGAACAGAACCTAAGGACCAAAGCCATTTAAAGGTTGTTTGTTTTTTAAAATGAACAGAACCTAAGGCTAAACCCTGATTCCACTAAAGGCAAAGTTCAATTCAAACGAAAGCCCAATACTATATGTTATAATTGCAAAGGCATTGATAAAAATGTAAAGGCAATTAACATATAAAGAAAATGAGCGAACATGAGAAAGACATTCCATTAAATCAAAGGCTTTTAAGCCCAAAAGATAGTACAAGCTGAAAGTAGCCACAAGTACTACAAAAAAGGAATGAACAACTATTACAAAAGAAGACAAAAGAAACTAAATCCTAAAACTATTGTTGCTCGGTGGAGGGAGGCTCTTGAATTTGCTCGGCAGGAGGCTCCACAATTAAATCTTTAGCCAAGTCCTCCGCGGCCTTCCGCTCAGTTTCTTCGGCGTTTTGCTCGCCCGCAGCAGCCGGCTCCTCTCCTTGCTCGCCGTCATCAACAATCGGTGGAGGGTCAGTGATGTTGATGTTGGGGTCAAGTTTGTCGAGTTTGACCCCTAGCACAGCCAAATCCGCCAGCTGGACCTCAATGTTGTTCGTTGGCGGGTAGTTGTCGAGGAATACGTTCAGATCTTTGGCCATCTCCTCCACCATATCTTTGTGATCGTAGGCATCGGCCATACGGATGCCATCCGCGTAGGCGCAGATGTAGCCCAAATTTGAGATAGGCCCACTCCGAGCTCGAAATTCTTGCTCGGCTTCTTCCTTGGTGAGCATCTCAGACATTTGCTCCTTCAGGCGAGCAAGTTCTTCTTCGGCTTCTTCCCTTTTCTTCCTCTCTTCGTCCAGCACAGCTTTAGAGGAAAGTAGCTCGGCCTTTGTATCCTTAAGCTCACCAGAGACAAGCTGATAGTCCTCGATGTGTTTCTTCTCCAGGTCGTTGGCCAGCTTTAATTGATCCTTTAGGCGAGCAATCTGGCCATTGAATTTGTTCGCCAGTTTCTCCTTCTCCTCGGTAAGCTGGCGAGTGGAGGCGGCGTGGTGACGAGCAGTCTCCTCTAGCTCGGCAACTTGAGCCATCCCCCTTTGAGCGGAGACAAGGGAGTTGGCGGCTTGGACCATTGATAGGTGAAAATTATCAATGGGGCCCTGGGCGAGGACGGCTTTGTTCAGCGGCCGCGACCAGGCGCGAGCAATAACTTCAGTTGCTCGGCGAACATGTTCATCCGGAATGTCACGGATGCTCGCCGGGGTCTTAGAGCAGGCAAACTTGTGAACCAGGTATGCTCGCCCTGGGTAATCGCTGGGCCGGTATCTGCGAACAAAAAAGAAGGTCAACACTTGGAAAATTTGGCAAAGGAGAAACTTGTTCGGCATGAGAGTAAGAACTTACTCAGAGAATTTTCGCTCATCCCGGCCTAAGTATGTAATGTCCTCTGGGCCTCGGGGGGAGCCTATGTCCTTGCTCGCTTTGCCAGACATCTCCGTAGGCTCTACGGATGGACGGCGTACAACGTCCCCTTCAGGGCGAGCATGGCTCGAGCCCACCTTCTCCTTCCCCTTGTCAGGGACATCATGGGACAATGGAGTCCCATCTACCTTCTTTAAACGTTTCCCCCCACGAGGAGGGGAAATGGGAGGAGAATGGATTTGGATAGGGGGGCAGCCTATCTTGGAACTCTAGCCCCCTCGGGATTATTCGTCATGGCGAGCACCTTTTGAGGGGGATCACCTCTCATTTTCTTCCCTTTTGGCGGCGCCATTTCAAGGACCCTTTGCTCAAGGAGGGCGTAGGAGGGAGGAACGGCAACTGTCACTTGCTCGGTTAAAAAAAAAAAAGTTAGACGAGCAAGTTAGGAAAATTAATGACGAACAAGGCTTGAACCCAAAATTTAGAAACTTTCATACCTGGGGGCACCTCGACTTGGGCCTCCAAATGGTGTGGGTATGTCAAAAGGCGAGCAGCTCTTTGACACCTTGCTCGGCAAAGATAGTCAATAGTCCTATCTGCCCTATTGCGGAGGCCAACCAAGCACGAAGTAAATAAAAACTCGGAGCTCAACTCCTCCTCTTCCGAATCCCACTTGGGTAGACGAGGGCCTGCGAACAAACAAGAAAAGTTAAATTAGAACAACTTAGCTCAAAGGCGAGCAAGAAGAGAACTTACGTTTCAGTTTTCCATAAACTGCTGGAGAATTTATTCGTCCAGGGCCGCCGTGTGGACCAGAAGATGCTCGCCAATCACCCCCAATAAAGAAGAAGTGTTGCTTCCAGTTGTAAACCTTGTTCGGCACATCTTCCACCATTTTTAGCCCAGTTCTGGCCTTGAGATAGTGGTAACCTTCTTCTCCTTGGGGGCACTTTGTAATTGTCATCAGGTAGTTGATCTCTTCCGCAGTAAGCCGATCAACGTACCCCTCCAAGGCGAACAAGCACATGGAGCCTAAGAGATTCATCCACCCAATTGGAGTAATTTGGGTGTGTTGGAGTTATACGTGAAAGTATGCTTTTACTTTGTATAACTCGTGTATCAAACACTCGATTTATGAGAATAATTCTTTTATCACATTTGCTTTAGATATAATTGAATGTTGAATTTCTATTGCAAACCGTTCAATATATAGTACATGTTACATTGTAGTTAATGTGGTGATACCCGATCACGGAAGACAACATTAACAGTTTACTTGTAACTAAACGTACAATTCACGACCCAGGTGGAATTGAACAATCCGCCGTGAAAGGTCGATGTGTAAGGCTCAGATTGGTCTGTCTTGACCAAGAGATTGCACTAGCACATTTAGTATGTGTTGAAGAGGTCCTACAGCGAGGAGAAATTCTTCTGTTCTGAAAGGTGAAGAATTAGACCTCAGTGGTTGTTGATTTCTTAATCTCCGTCACTTAAATAGGACCGTGTGTGCTTAGTAGTTACTGCTTTGATTCATGTTGGGTGAGAATCATTGTGACTTCGAACTTTGTGTCTTGGGCAGTAATATTAATCATACGACGGTTGCTAAGATTTAATACGGAGAAACGCGTGCGAGTATGGCTCGTGTGATTAGTCCCCTTGGTGGGCTCAGAAGTTTTATTGTACCAAATCTTGCAAGTGAAGAATTAGTTTCTTCGGTACGAATAATAATGTTGAGCTGTCTTTACTCCAAGGTGAAATATATTAATTAATTTAGAGCTATTCAGAAGCTCAATTAATTAATGGACTTGATGATCTTAAACGCGGGAAATAATAACCGGGAGCCCATATTATCGTAATATGGATTAAGATGGATAGTGCAATATTAATTTATTAGTGGTAATAATTAATATTAATGGGCTGAATTATATTGGGGCTCAATATTGAAATTCAGAAGTCCATTAGGAGGTCCAATCTTAATTCTCCTTAAGGCCCCTCAAGTAGCCCAATTAAGTAGCCCAATAATGATAAGGTGATTAAAATAAAAAGAAAATAATATGCTGATTTTTTCCTTTAATTTTCGAAAAATACATGATAAGGAGGAAAAAGATTTTGTTGATTTTCTTGGAAAGATATTATGCAAGATATGTATTCTAAGAATACAAGAATATCTCATATATTCAAGAAGATCCAAATCTTGGATTTTCTCCATGTAAATTTCGAAAGTTTCATATTTATTTAAGGGAGTGAGATTTTTGTGGAATATTTTATTATGGAGAAAAGAATATATGAGATATATTCAAGATTTCTTAGAGATTAAGAAAAGATTTTCTCCCTGCCCATAAAATCTCTACGAATTTCGATCACCCCCCTTTATAAATAGGAGATGATTATTTCATCTCAACGTACATAATTCCATGTGTTGGAAAAATCAAGAAGCATATATATTTTTCTTTTTCCTTAGTTTATTAAATTACTTGAAAGCATCTCCCACCGGTGATCAAGTAAGGCGAAAGGGAAATACTTGAGAAGGTTTTTGGGTTGATAAAGCGAGATCGTGATTGTCCCGTTTATTCAAAGGCCAATTCTACAAGAGGTACGTTAATCGCATATTTAATTGTTTATTCCGCTTAATTAAATATGTGAAATTAATTCAACATGCATGATGATAATTAGTTGTTGGAATTATTATTTGAATTAATTAGGATTAATTCATGCTAGTAATAATTGTATTTAAATTCGTATTTAAAATTCATCCCGAATAGATTCCGGGCACCCCTATATTTTCCCAACAACTGGTATCAGAGCCACGGTTTCGGGCTCTGAATTTTAAATTGGAATTTAAATTGTTGAACATTAAATTTGAAATTGGATAGTAGAATTGTTAGATCTTTTTTGCAGGTATCCAATTGTCATGGTTTTTAATGTTGTTAATTTCATGCGTGTGAATTAATTTGGTTTTTAATTCGATTCGTTCGAATTCGTTTTTCTCGTGAGAAAATCCACGAGTAGATTAGTTGTTTTTATTTTGATTCGATCATTGTAATAGACTAGTCTAGATCTAGTATTTATTTTTTTGTAAAAATAAATTGTAACCAGATCGTGACGAAGAATGAAGAATTAAAAACGGCGTACCCGGACGACGCATGCAAGCGTGGAGCGTGTATGGAGGTAAAATCATGCAAGGGGTGAAGAAAACGAGGACGAACGGCGAAAAAAACGGCGCACGGGGGTGCACGGCGCACGCCGTTCGCAACGGGCGCACGGCGCCGCGCGCACGGCGCGCGCGCGCCTCGGCAGCTCCCTGCAGCGCCTCGGGTGCGCCTCGGCGCGCCTCCGTGCAGCGCCTCGGGCGCGCCTCGGGTGCGCCTCGGGGCTGCGCTTCGGCGCGCCTCGGGCGCTTTTCCAGCGCTTCTCGGGCCGGGAAGCGCGCGGGCCCACTTCGTGGGCCGACGCGCGCTGTATCTCAGGCCGTGGAATTTTTTCGGTTCGTGTTTTTTTTCCGTGTGATTTTAAACGTCGTCCCGAACCCCAAACGATGCTGTTTTTGAAGAAGTGTTGCTGTTCGAGTGGGAGCACGTCGAGACGAACGTCAGAAAGCAACAAGGACGATTTGTTCGCATCAAGACGTGAAGAAATTAAACCGTGACAATTGGATTCGAGTGCTCCAATGTGTTTAATTTTGTTTTGATGGATGTTTTATTTCGTGCACTTATTATTATTTGTTAATATGTGTTTGCATGAATTTAATTGTCCAAGAAAAACCTTACTTTCGAAAATTACTAAGTATGTTTTTATAATCGCAATTTTATTCCGGATATTAAAATTGGATTATTTTGGCCTCCATAATTTATTTATTTGTGAAGTTCTTTTGGAATACATTTCTCCCTCGGATCGGCCAAAAGAACGGATTTCACATGAATAAATTCCGAAAGGATGATTGTGGATTATTACTAGTGGCGGTATTGACCCTCACCACGAGTGGCTTGCTCAAAGCGAAATAATAATCCTGTATTTAATTATGGTTATTACTTAGGCATAGGAAATTGATATTAACTTACTCCCCTCGGAGTCCCTGTCAATTTCTATGTGGTCAAAGTGGGAGCCAACTATTAATTTTGAATTAAGGATTTGTAACTTTTAAGTTTGTGATCCGCTTGAATGTATTTAAATGTATAGACCACCCCTCGTGGCGCATTTAAATTGTTTCGAGATGTTGGCTGATGCATGATTATATTGTTTTAAGGTTTCAATATAATTGATGTGATCGAATTATGTGATAATTTCATATTTTTCTAGATATTGATATGAATGTATGTTTTATTCTCATTTCATCATGTCGCAACCTTTTAATCCATTGTTTAATATACTTAAAGTTAATAAACCTTTTGGAGAGAATTATATCGATTGGAAATATTTTTTTAAATTTGTCCTTACTGCACGAAAACACAATTGGGTTATTTATGTTAATATACCCGGCAAGCCTAATGATAAGTCAAGCAATGGGAAGAGGCAGTTTGTGATCGGAAGCGTGACAATGAATGAAGTGCATCATCTTGACATTTCTGTCTGAGGATTTGAGGCGCGTTCATAAAGACATTGTATCCGCTGTTGAAATCATGGAACACCTTGAAGAGATGTTTTCACATCAGAAACCCATGACTAATCAGTTCACCAAACATGACTCGATCAAGTTGGAAATGGTGGAAGGAACGCCCGCAAGGGAGCACGTTCTCGAGATAATGGCATACCTTAACAAGTTGGAAGTACTTGGTGCGGATTTTGATTGATTCCATATACCATTCCCTACCGAGAAGTTTTGAGTAGTTTCATCTGAACTGTCAGATGAATGAACGGACAAGTCGTTTGCCCGAGCTCTTGCAAGCTTTAGTTTCGGTGGAGGTGATAATGGAGCACCAGTCTAGTGCTATGGTGGCTAATGGTTCGTCTACCTCTTTTGGTCCCAAGGGAGGGAAAAAGAGGAAGAGAACCAAAGACCGGATCCAAGCAAATCCAATTGTTGCGAAAGGCAAATGCAAAGGCAAGCATCGAAGGGGAAGTGTTTTAGTTGCGGTGAGAGAGGACAATGGAGGTCTGCCTGTTCCAAGCCTAAGAGGCTAGGAAAGTTAGGTAATTCACACACCTTAGTCGTCGAAACTTGTGAAGTGGCGTATGCTGTCTATTCGTGGATAGTGGATACGAGAGCTACTGATCACATTTGTTTCATGGGTTTAAGCTAACCCGACGACTTAACGGAAGTGAGATCCCCATCACATCGGGCAATGCTACGAGAGTGGCAGCTGAAGCAGTGGGAGAAGTGCGCCTATCTTGTGAAGATAGAGTTATGGTCTTGAGAGACGTTCCTCATGTTCCTAGTTTAGAAAGAATTCAACCTTCAGTTTCTAAACTGTTTGAATAGATACTCAGTTTCTTTTAATAAGGATGTTATTATTGCTTGAAACGATGAGTTTATCTATTCCGGAACTTTAATGGATGATCTTTATACCATTATTTGGGCACACCACTCACAAAATTGAATCTAATAACACATCGATTATTTCGAGTAATAAAAGAAAGCGTTCTTCGGAGATGAACGAAACACTTCTATGGCATCTTAAACTAGGTCATATTAATCTAAAGTGGATAGAGAGATTGGTGAAAGACGGATCCTTGGAATCATTCCAAGTCGAACCGTTTCCAACTTGTGAATCCTGTTTAGAGGGTAAAATGACCAAGAGGGCATTTGGAGCCAAGGGGAATAGAACTACGGAAGTGTTAGAACTCGTTCATACCGATATGTGTGGTTCAATGATGATCATAGCAAGAAGAGGTATGAGTAATTTGATGATTACTCAAGATACGGATACATCTACCTTATGATGCATAGGGAAAGAAGTATCAAGTCTCTACGATTTGTTTGTGGAGGCGAATACCTTAGCAATGAATTCTTGAACTACCTATCGGAAGAAGGGATTGTATCCCTGTTGACCACATCGGGAACCCCTCAATAGAACGGTGTGGCGGAACGAAAGAGCCAGACTCTTTTAGAAATAGTCAGACCCATGATGAGTTATTCGGATTTACCCAAGTCGTTTTGGGGTAATGCCTTGGAAACAACGACTTACATTCTAAACTTGGTGCCATCCAAATCGGTTCCTAAAACCCTAATGGAATTGTGGACCGGGCGCAAGCCCAGTCTAAGACACTTGCAGATTTGGGGTTGTCCGGCATACGTGCTAGACAAGGAAGCCGGTAAATTGGATCCATGTTCGGAATTAAGGTTGTTTATAGGATATCCCATGGGAACGAAAGGGTGTATGTTCTATAGTCTCAAGGATTAAAAGACCGTGATTAGTTCGCACTTTAAATTCTTGGAGGAAGACTATATGAACAAAAGAAAGCCCAGAAGTGAGATTACCTTAGACGAGTTAAGAGGGCAAACTCCTATACCAAGTATACAAGATGATATACCACATGTCATACCTTCACAACCGGAACCCCGTCGTAGTGGGAGGATTGCAAGGCAACCCGAGAGATTCATGGGAATTGGAGAATCTTCGGATTTGATTCCCAGCGATGAATCAGACCCATGAACGTACGACGAGGCAATCCAAGACAAAGACGCGGAAGTGTGGCAAACCGCAATGGAAACCGAGGTGGGTTCGATGGATTATAATCAAGTGTGGGAGATGGTTGATCCACCTAATGGGGTAGAGCCCATTGGATGCAAGTGGGTGTACAAGAGGAAAAGAGGACCGGACGGAAGGGTAGAGACCTTCAAAGCAAGGCTTGTGGCCTGTGGTCTGTAGCTATGCTTAAGTCCATCCGTATTCTCTTGTCGATCGCTGCGCACTTAGATTACGAGATCTGGCAAATGGATGTCAAGACAGCTTCCCTTAACGGAAGTCTTGATGGGATCTATATGCAACAGCCCAAAGGTTTCGTTGAAAAAGGCCAAGAGCACCTCGTATGCAAGCTTAAGAGATCCATTTATGGACTTAAGCAAGCATCGCGTACTTGGAACCAGTGTTTTGATCAATTGATTAAGTCTTATGGGTTTGTGATCAAAACAAGTTCGAAAGTTGTGTGAAAGATGTGACGGAACTGCGGTGGTATTCTTAGTATTATACGTAGACAATATTCTGCTCATTGGAAACAATGTAAAGGTATTGTCAGACGTAAGGGTATGGCTGTCAAAATAGTTTGATATGAAGGACTTAGGGAAAGCCGGTCACATCCTTGGGATCAAGTTCACTCGAGATCGCAAGAGGAAGATGTTGGGCTTATCGCAAGTTTCATACAAAGCCACTGTTTTGAAGCATATCAGCGTGCAAGATTCCAAGAAAGGTTTTGTACCTTTTTTAGGCACGGAATCCATCTATCCAAAGAAATATGCCCTAAGACGCAAGTGGAGATAGATGACATGAAAGACGTTCCGTACGTTTCGGACGTAGGAAGTCTTATGTATGCAACGTTGTGTACGAGATCGAATATCTGCCTTGTCGTGGACATGATGGCAAGATAATAAAGTAATCTCGGGAAAGCACATTAGATTGCAATTAAATGCGTCCTTTAGTTTCTGAAAAGAACTTAGTATGGAATGCTGATTTAGCAGTCAGACAATCTAATTCCCATGGGATACACGGACTCAAATTTCCAATCAGACATAGACTCCAAAATACCTACCTCGGGTAGTGTGTTTTGCATGGGAGAAGGAGCCATGACATGGAGAAGCGATTTGCAGAAATGCATCGCAGATTCGACCATGGAAACCGAATAAGTAGTTGCTTGTGAAGTAGCGAAAGAAGCGGTTTGGCTCAAGTACTTCTTAGTGGACTTGGACGTTGTTCCGAATTTGCCCGACAAGATAACTGTCTTTTGTGACAATGCCGGAGCAGTTGCAAATTCAAGGGAACCGAGAGCCCACAAGGCCAGCAAACACATTGAAAGAAAACACCATCTTATACGAGAAATCGTTGAGAGAGGAGATAAAGAGGTGGCAAAGATATGCGTCGGGGACAACCTAGTAAATCCATTCACAAAGGGTCTGCCTCTGAATACATTCGAGAGACATGTGGATGGAATGGGAGTCAAGACTATTGCCAATCTGCTTTAAGTATAAGTGGGAGGAATTATTAGGTTAGTGTAGGTTGATATGAGATGTCACGTAGAGCTACTACACTAAGACATGCGTGATGTATACTAAAAGCAGACTTTAAGTATAAGTGGGAGATTGTTGGAGTTATACGTGAAAGTATGCTTTTACTTTGTATAACTCGTGTATCAAACACTCGATTTATGAGAATAATTCTTTTATCACATTTGCTTTAGATATAATTGAATGTTGAATTTCTATTGCAAACCGTTCAATATATAGTACATGTTACATTGTAGTTAATGTGGTGATACCCGATCACGGAAGACAACATTAACAGTTTACTTGTAACTAAACGTACAATTCACGACCCAGGTGGAATTGAACAATCCGCCGTGAAAGGTCGATGTGTAAGGCTCAGATTGGTCTGTCTTGACCAAGAGATTGCACTAGCACATTTAGTATGTGTTGAAGAGGTCCTACAGCGAGGAGAAATTCTTCTGTTCTGAAAGGTGAAGAATTAGACCTCAGTGGTTGTTGATTTCTTAATCTCCGTCACTTAAATAGGACCGTGTGTGCTTAGTAGTTACTGCTTTGATTCATGTTGGGTGAGAATCATTGTGACTTCGAACTTTGTGTCTTGGGCAGTAATATTAATCATACGACGGTTGCTAAGATTTAATACGGAGAAACGCGTGCGAGTATGGCTCGTGTGATTAGTCCCCTTGGTGGGCTCAGAAGTTTTATTGTACCAAATCTTGCAAGTGAAGAATTAGTTTCTTCGGTACGAATAATAATGTTGAGCTGTCTTTACTCCAAGGTGAAATATATTAATTAATTTAGAGCTATTCAGAAGCTCAATTAATTAATGGACTTGATGATCTTAAACGCGGGAAATAATAACCGGGAGCCCATATTATCGTAATATGGATTAAGATGGATAGTGCAATATTAATTTATTAGTGGTAATAATTAATATTAATGGGCTGAATTATATTGGGGCTCAATATTGAAATTCAGAAGTCCATTAGGAGGTCCAATCTTAATTCTCCTTAAGGCCCCTCAAGTAGCCCAATTAAGTAGCCCAATAATGATAAGGTGATTAAAATAAAAAGAAAATAATATGCTGATTTTTTCCTTTAATTTTCGAAAAATACATGATAAGGAGGAAAAAGATTTTGTTGATTTTCTTGGAAAGATATTATGCAAGATATGTATTCTAAGAATACAAGAATATCTCATATATTCAAGAAGATCCAAATCTTGGATTTTCTCCATGTAAATTTCGAAAGTTTCATATTTATTTAAGGGAGTGAGATTTTTGTGGAATATTTTATTATGGAGAAAAGAATATATGAGATATATTCAAGATTTCTTAGAGATTAAGAAAAGATTTTCTCCCTGCCCATAAAATCTCTACGAATTTCGATCACCCCCCTTTATAAATAGGAGATGATTATTTCATCTCAACGTACATAATTCCATGTGTTGGAAAAATCAAGAAGCATATATATTTTTCTTTTTCCTTAGTTTATTAAATTACTTGAAAGCATCTCCCACCGGTGATCAAGTAAGGCGAAAGGGAAATACTTGAGAAGGTTTTTGGGTTGATAAAGCGAGATCGTGATTGTCCCGTTTATTCAAAGGCCAATTCTACAAGAGGTACGTTAATCGCATATTTAATTGTTTATTCCGCTTAATTAAATATGTGAAATTAATTCAACATGCATGATGATAATTAGTTGTTGGAATTATTATTTGAATTAATTAGGATTAATTCATGCTAGTAATAATTGTATTTAAATTCGTATTTAAAATTCATCCCGAATAGATTCCGGGCACCCCTATATTTTCCCAACAGGGTGATGGCCAAGTTGGTCACCTCCAGGAATCGACCAACAATGGGGGGAAGAGGCAGCCTTAATCCGGCGATCAAGGTGTGAATGTTGATCGCCGTGCATCCTGGGGGTGGGCGATCAGCTCTCTCCTTTCTCCGAGGGGCCCACATGTGAATATCATATGGGATTTTGTAGTCCCTACGGATAGAGTCCAGTTCATCTTCGCGAACAACACTTTTGATCTTGCTCGCTTGGTAACCAGTTTTCACCTTGTCCATAATTTGCCTCTGTGGGCGAGGAAAGTTGTTCGCATACTCCCCAGTGTATGCTTGCCATTCGAATGGCCGAACAACTCATGTTGGAATCTCATTTTCCAACATCTTTGGGGATGAGAAGTTAATACCCTCCAAGAACTCGCGGGTGAGTTCGTCAAGACCTGGATCTTCAGATTCAGCGGAAGAAGAAGAGTCGTCGTTCAAATTGTTGTTCGCCACAATTGTCAGTTCTCTCTCAGATGGGCCCGCACCAGTGTTTTCCACAGAGCGAACAACTGAATCCACGTGAGCGTTCGACGCTGAAGAAACTTCAACCGGTTGTGGATCGTAAATAACTGTTGGGAAAAGGGGATCTAGGGTCTCCTCGGTTTTGTTGCTCGAATGCGAAGACATAGGAGGGAGAGAAAAATCTAAGCGGCGGCAGAGAGTGTTGCAGACAGCGGTGCTTTCTCGGAGAAGACGGCGGCGCTCGGATCCACACGGCGGCAAAAGAATTTTCGAGAGAAAAAGTAGAGAAAATGATGGAGGAAAAAAAGAGTAACTACCTGGGAATTGAAATTTGAAGCCAAATGTTGGAGGACGGACGTCGGAAAGCTTGGAATCGCCGAAGGGAGGAGGAAATCGCCGGAGCACTGTAGTAAGAGAAGGAAAAATGGGAAAATCTTCAGTTTTCCCACTATTTATACCCCAAGCAAAAACGGGGTCCAAGGCCTAATTTCCAAAAAATTCAGGGACTGAATTATGAGAAAAAAGAGTCATTTCCGAGCCAAACTAAAAGTCGAAGGACCTATGAGCAATTATAGGGGCGCGTGGCCTCGGGACTGCTCGCGCGTGAACGGCTCGCAATCATTGCGCTGGCGTCATCTTCGTGATCTCCCCAGATCATGGGAAGACAAAACGGACGCCATGATGTTGCTCGTCACAAAGATGTTGTTCGTCCAAGTCTTGACCAGAACAATATCCTAACTACAGTTGCTCGCCACAAAGTTGCTCGTCGGAAGCAACATCTAGTCAGGATAGGGGGCATTGTTGATAGGCGAACATCATCCAGCATGGAGCGAACAAGAATTAAGGGCTTGAGCAAAGAAAATCAGGATTGGGGTGCATCTACCAATCCGGGAGGTGTATAAAATGACGAACAACTCCATCGACGAACAACTAATAGGCGAATAGGTATTAAGACCCGAGACCAAGAATGAGCAAACTGTGAAGTCGCCAATGACAAACAACTTGGTCAAACTATGATACAACACAGTTAAGATGTGTACCAGTGAACAAAGGACTAAAATCCCAAAGTCAAGCTAAATAAAGCCAAAAGGCGAACAACTTCCAAAGTACAATCTCCAGAGGCGAACAACTTTCAGTTGGAGAATCATCAAGATCCATCAAGCCGACCTAGGCGAACAACAATGAGTCCGAGATAGGACCAAAGAAGACTTTGTAACTAAGATTCAGCTTAGATAAGGTCAAAAGGACACATGTCAAGCATGCAAGCTAGGGAGACCAAGAGTCAGGAACACCTCATGCTTGCTAGGCTCTATAAATAGTTGTTCTCCAGCTTATGGAATACAAGTTCAAATTCATAAACACTCCCAAAACACACACTAACACACCTAGACGTGCACACATACGAAATTATTTCGATTTCGACTTTTGTATATTCGACTTCATAACCCGAACCTCGATTTATCATTTACAGTGGTAACCAATCACACGTAATTGATTGATGATCTTTAAACCGAAATTAAACAGTCACTAATCCACTCGATAAATATTGATCACCAACACTTGTACCATTATACGACAAAACTCAGAGCTCCTGCTAACAAATGTTTTTAATATCTGAGACAAAGTGTTTTGTTATTATAGTCTATAATAATATTTAGTTATTATCTCCTGGTGTTTTACGTTGGTAAGCGTTATTCCGTTGGTAAGCCTTGATTGGTGTTCCCGGTTGTGTTCCAGTAAAACTTCAGTACTTGATAATAATCTAATTATTATTAAACATTATTAATAATTTAATACTGATGACGTCTAGGCTTAGAGCAATGCTTTCCAAAAATAGAACTACTAATAATTCTGGTATTGTCTGTAGTAGTGATATTTCCATGCCTACTAATTATTCTAATTGGACTATACCTGATCAACCTATCAATTCTCTTTATCAAATTGGTCTCCTTGATTTCAAGGTTGCTTACTCCATTAAAACTCACGAAGAAACTATCTCTATACAAAATGAATTTCAAAGTATACCTTTATTATCTAAGGTTTCTATTCAAAAATATTTAGAGAAATTTTTTAGATATATGCATTTTGGACTTATTCAAGTAGCTATCAAGCCCTTGGTTCACATGGGAGTTGACGCACCAGTTTATATTGCCCTTAGAGATAATAGACTTATTAAGTATAAAAACTCTTTATTATCCATGATTCAAACTAATATTTGCAAAGGGCCTATGTACTTCAACTGTGCCCCAAATTTTAGTGTTGACCTTACTGATCCTCATATTTTAGATTCTTTAATCTTAGACATTCACCTCAAGAATAATGAATTTAAAGACAACTGTAAGAATTTTGCAGTTATTTTTAGGGTTTATTATAGGGTTATGTCTTCCCAGATTAATCCTAAATTCATGTTTACTCCTACTGACAAAGATGAAACCGTTTTACTACAAGTAAATGCGGATAATCCGAGTACTTTTATTCCTAAAAGACTTAAATGGAATGAAATAACCATTCCAGAAGAATTTATTATTCAAGCCCCTCAAATTCCTAGGAACATTACTAGAAGAGAGGTATCAGATATCTCTGAAGATTCTGATGGAAGAATACTCATTAGATTTAATTCCTTTAGAGAAACAAGGAATAATATACGCATACGAGAAGTTAATTCTAGGCAATCCTTTTCTGACAACTCTAGCCGTGTTAATAATCCTTTCAGGACTAGTGTTGCCTCCACTTCTACCAATGCTTTTATTAATAATGAAATGAATGTTAATTACAAAAGCCCTTTACCAGATACGAATTATCAAAGTAATGAATCCTCGGTAGGATCTCCATATCATTCCCAGATGGCTGGGATAAATGTTATTGAAGTTCTCGACTTCTCTGCTAACTTTAAATATCTTGATGAAGAATTTAATGATTCTGATAATCAAGAAAGAAGAGATTGGTTTTTAAAATTAGACAAATCGTTTCGTGATAGACTTCAAAAGGAATGGATAAAAGATCTTCAAATGTATAAATTTAATTTCCCTATTTTGAATTGGTTTGACACCTATTGCCAAATCGAGGATATTCAAAATGTCTACTCTTTATAACAAATTAATGTCCAGACAAATCTTTATAAAAAATGGGAATTAGCAGATGGAAATAATATTACTGCTATACATCCCCCTTTGCAAAGCATAAAAATACAAGTAGCTGATGAACAGGTCATTGCTGCTCCTTTCAAAACTGGTAGGAGTGGTTCGGATCCTCCTACTATGATAGATATTAGAAAAATTCATGAACAAAACAATTTTTCTAATCAAATCCTTCATACTATTGCCGACCAAGTTGATTTATTAGCCAATAAGATTGACTCTAAAACTTTTAGTATTCAAAACCCGAGTAATTTTCCTAACAATCTTTCTACTCCTCATTTCAAGTCCATCAGTATCCCTGAAAATATTGAAAAAAAACTCAAAACTAAATTAGTTACTAATGAAAGTATAATTAGTAAGATCAATAGCCAACTTGCTGCTTTAGCATCCTCTTCCAACACTAATGATCTAAGAAAAGAAATTAATAATCTTAAATTTGAAATCAATAATTTACAAAAGGAGATTACTACATTACATACCAAAGATCTAGAAATAGAGACAAAACTTTCCCTAGCATAATATAATTTCTCGAAAATTGAAATACCGCAAGACTTACAACATGAAAAACCAGAAAGCTCAAACCCACCTTTAGAATAAACAAAAGAAGATAATAGAATAACTGAATTAGCCATTCAAAGTATCACTTATCAAAAATGGTATTCGGTTATTACTTTGGTTGTTAATGACTTCCGTATCAATGTTTCCTGTTTAATCGACAGCGGAGCAGATCAAAACTGCATAAGAGAAGGGCTTATACCTTCTAAATATTATGAAAAAACTAATGAAAGACTTGTAGCAGCTAATGCTACCCCCTTAAATATAGAATACAAACTTACTAATTCCCATATTTGTAATGAAGGGTATTGTTTTAAAACACCTTTCATACTTGTTAAAAATCTTAATCAAAATATTATTTTAGGAAATCCTTTCCTAACTACCATATATCCTTTTATGGTTAATGGTAATGGAATCACTACTAATATTATGGGAAAAGATATAAATTTTAAATTCTTAAATCCTATTAAAGATAGGGAAATATCCCTTCTGCAGAATCATTTTGTTTATAAACAAATCAATTCTATTCAAAATAAAAATAGAAGAAGATTTAAAAGGTGAATCTACACAAAAGAAAATTTTAGATTTAGAATCAAAAATCAAACAAGAGGTATGTTCCGACCTTCCTAATGCTTTTTGTTGGTCGAACATTTTGTTCACCAGCCTCTGGTAAGTTGCTCCGGCGTTGATGAGGCCAAAGGGCATTCTTTTCCAACACATCAAGTTTTTGTTAGTATAAAATGCTGTGTTCTCTTGATCGTCTGGATGCATTGGAATTTGATGGTACCCGGCGAAGGCATCCATGAATGTTAGCATTTCATGACCTGCAGTGCTGTCCAACAACTGGTCAATGTGAGGAAGTGGAAAGTTGTCCTTCGGGCATGCTGCATTCAGATCTGTAAAGTCTATGCATAGCCTCCAGGTCCCGTTTGGTTTCCTCACAAGGACTGGGTTTGCTACCCATTGTGGACAGAGTGCTTGTCGGATTAGGTCGTTGTCTAACAACTTCTTTACTTCTTCGTTCAAAGCTTGATATTTGTCTGGGCCATATTTTCTTCGTTTTTGATGGATTGGTCTTTTTGCTTGATTGATATTGAGCTTGTGACAAGCATGTTTTGGATCTATCCCCACCATGTCTGCATGAGACCAAGCAAAAATATCTAGATTTTTGCTGAGGAAATTGTTGGGATATGTTTTAGTTTTGATGATTTTCCAAAACAACATGTAATAGGTTTGAAGGCAGTCAGGATAGTATCTTTTGTTTTAGGTCAGGCTAGGTTATGTCTCAATAGAATAGGCTGTCAGTTGAGAAGAACTCAGTTGAAGGAACACTCAGTTGAGGGGGAACTCAGCGAGGGGGAACTCAGCAACACAGCCTGAGGAAATCAAGTTGACATCAAGAAAAGACTGAAGCCAAGTCAGAGACCTGAACCAGAGGAGAAGCCTGAAGGATGTCCCACTGAGTGTAAACCAGACTGATCTAAGCTAAGTCAGGTGGACCACTCAGTGAAGAGCATGATCAGGAGGATCAGTGCTGCACCAAGTAGGTCCTGAAGGAGTCAGGCTACTGTGGTCAGGGAAGTTTGTCATTCAGCCTTATGACAAACTTCTTGGAGTGATCTTCAAACAGTCTCTGAAGGACAACTACACTGAAGACGTTCAGTCCACTGAAGATCATCAGTCAGTGAAGGAGGAAGCTACCTAAAGTCAGTGGGTCTTGGTCAACCCACTGAGTCAAAGATCCGTGAATCCAGGCCACGTGGACCAATCAACACGAGGCAGCAACTCTAACACTGACAAAGGCCGAATTCCAAGAAAAGTGGTTGACACCATTAAATGATGGATTCAAATGTATCTTCCCTCCAACGGATACATTTGAATCCCCATTATAAATACAAGCTCTTAGCTTCGTTGTAAAGTGTGTTGAAGTGTTGTATTGTGTGTAAAGAAAGAAAAATCAACACCTACAAGCTATAAGAGTGTGTGAGTTGTTAGGGAGTCATAAGGAAGTGTTACTCACACCCACGACACTGACCTTTAGGGTTATCACTTATATACTTTGAGTGTCAAGCTTGTAACTCATAGCTTAGAGAGGTTTTCCCAATCTTAGTTTGAGGCTAACACATTGTAAGGGAAAACCTCACCTAGTTGGAGAAAACCAAACCAAACTAAACCCTTTCAGAAGATTGTTAGGTTTGTAGTGAGGTGAGGAGAGGCAGCCCAGGGAGTGGCGTGAGTCCAGTTGTAAGTGCACCTTGGCACGTTAAAAACAAGAATCCAAGTTAGTGGATTTCCTGTTAAATCAGGCCGTGGATGTAAGAGCTTGAGTCTCTGAACCACGTTAAACTGAGCGCTGTTTATTATCTAAGCACTTGCTAATTATTTGTAGTGTATGCTCTCTGAGTGTACTTGGAAAGTTTGAAAAGAAGATTAGCTAAGTATTTTAGTCAGGGAGAACCAATCTCACTGACAAGCTTAGGCTAGCACTCGAGAGTTCAGTCTCTCGAGTCACTGCCTTGTTGAGAGCCTGAGCTTTCAAGTCTCATCACTGACTTGATAGCTCTGACTCTCAGCAACGCAGTGACTTGAGTATTCCGTCACTGAACTCAGTCAGGGTGCAAGCTATGTTTTATAATGCACTCGAGAGTTCAGCATCTCAAGCCACTGTCCTTTCTCAGAGCATGAGATTCCAAGCCTTCTCACTGACTTGGTAGCTCAGCCTCTGAGCAGAGCAGTGACTTGAGTATTACTCACTCTTGCTGAACTCCCTGAGGAAAAGTTTAAAAAAAAAATTGTGCTCCTGAATTCCCATTTTGCCCTTCGAAACCGGGACCATCAGAACTCTTTCATTCGGGATCTGTAAGGCTCAGGGAGCTCAGATCCTATGTATAATTCAAGATCCAGGTTTTCAGGATTAACTTTGAACGCCTCCAGCTCTTCAACTGGAGTTGCTCGTCGTTTTTGTCCTTTCCACCGAGGATCAAGTATTGGTCCCTCAGAGTTGAAATCATTTTCGATGTTCATTGGCCCTGCCCCCAGGCGGGGATCAAGATCATCTGTTGGCCCTGATTCGTTGTTGTTAGTCAACATCTGGCCCTCCCGGCCATCATTTGAATGTTGCTCGTCACCACCCCTTTGTTGTTCGTCAGGATGATGTTTCTTATGGGTGGTGAGGAGTTGTTCGTCCAACACCTGTTCGTCATGATGTTGTTCGTCAGTATCCATGTGGTCTTCTTCTATATCCATCATGTTCTCCAATATTGATGGTTCTTCAGCAGGATAGCTTGTTATGGCCTCCATCATGGATACTTGCGCATGTTTTGCTTGCATTTGTAAGAGGCATTCCCGAGCCTTTCTTTGATCTCCTTTAACTGTGCCTGCTCCACTTGTTGTTGGAAACTTCAAGCAATAATGGTAAGTTGAACAGGCAGCTTTAAATTCATTCAAAAAAGGTCGACCAAGGAACCCGTTATAGGTTGATTCCTGGTCTACAACCAAGAAATCTACCATTCTTGTAATATTCTTTTCGGGTTCTTCGATCGTTACAAGTTGTACAAGCAAAGAAATTTCTCCCAACGGGACTGTTACTGCATTTCCGAAGCCTAGGATTCGATGGTTTGAGTCCCGGATATGGGCTGAAAAGTCCCCAAGTTTATCAAGTGTGCTTTTGAACAAGATATTGGTATAGTGTTGGGACATTGTCAGTTTTGATTAAGATCCCAAAGCCCCTGAAAAGATGTTTGCCTTAATCTGTCTTTGTCAGGCTAGTCTTGGTTAGGGTTAGTACTTAGTCATTTTACACTTTACAGGTACTCAGTGAGAGGAGAACTCACTAGAGACAATCAAGACTCAGAGCCTGAAGACGAAGAGCACCATCCTGAACTTATGGCAGTCCTCTAAGCTGGCTGAGTAAGTGTCAGTGATGAAGAGTATGACCCTGAGGTCACTACTAACTCAGTCCTGAAGGGAACAGGATGTCACTGAGTTAATGGGAAGACTTGGAGTAGAGCCAAGCAATGCAAAAGGAATTTCAGCGTCAGGACAAGACCGGTGAGCTCAAGACAAAATGAACTTAATAAGACAAGCCTGAAGCTCAGGAATAAGTTCTGAAATTCTCACCAACCTGATGACGTGGACCAATCCGAGGAGGACACGCACGTACGGAACCTGACATGAAGACTGAATTCAGACTGCATATTCGACGGGCAAGCATTTAATGTGCATTTAATGCAAATACCAAATCCATGCAAGGGCGGCTGCTGCATGAAGATATGTCCGTTTGAAGCCACTCTACATAGATGACTAGAAGGCTATCTCTCCAACGGATAGTTTTCCAAATCTCCTATAAATACAGAAGACCTTGAACCCATTCAAGGTTACGGGAAATTTCCAAGCCAGAAATTACTCAAACTCTCAAGCAATCAAAGCATTCAGTCTTTAAGAGAAGCACTCGAAAACATTCAAATTTCCCAAGTGTTTCTTAGCAACTGAGAGTTATTCTGTATTCCAAGAGCTAAATAGAATTATCTTAAGCTTAGAGAGATTATCAAATCCTTAGCATAGCTTCATCTTGTAAGGATAATCTCAACTTAGTTGGAATCCAAACTGAAACCAAAACCCTAAGATAGGCTTGTTGGGAGTAAGTCAGTTACTGTGTTAGTAAGTGGAGTTTGTATAGATCAGTGAGGTTAGCTGGTCTTGGTGCACCTTGGCACGTTAAAAACAAGAATCCCTTGAGTGGATTTCCTGTTAAGTCAGGCCGTGGACGTAGGAGCTTGAGACTCTGAACCACGTTAAACTCCTTGTGTTCTTACTGCTTTGATATTGTGCATATTTGCCATATTACTTGTTCATTCATTGCATTCAAAGTTTATCAGGTCTGAATCAATCAGGCTGATCTTCAAAAGAGCACTGCCCTACTAAACACTATTCAGAATTGAGTTAAACAAGGTTTTCAGAAAGCAAACTAAACAAGACTTTTAACTTTCAGGGCTCAAACATTTCCGCACTGAACTTGAACTGATAGTTAGCCAACTGACCCGCACCAAGTGTAGTCAGTAGGTATATTATCAGCTCCTAGTTCTTTACCACTCTGAGCAAAGGGGACTCAGTCAGTTTTAAGGTTGAAAAATTGGTATACGTGTATTCCCCCCCACCCCCCCATACACGTATTCGTCAGTCTTGTACCGGGACCAACAAGTGGTATCAGAGCAACAGACTGGTCCCACTGAAAGGTCTCCTGAACTCTTCTCAGATGACGAGTACAATGATGTCTGCCTAATGGCTAGGGATGAGCCTGAGGTAACATCAAATTCTGTTTGTGCTTCTTACACTGGTCAAAATCCTGAGCTTAGCTCAGAGTCAGTTAGAGAAATGAACCTTCAGATCTGTCTTGATCAATTGATGGTTGATTTCTCCAGATTGCAGGAAACTAATGTCTTCTTGGTAGAGTAGAACAAGAAATTGAGTACTGAAGCTCAAAACCTGAATGAACAACTCACTCAGTCTGATCTTAAAGAATCAGCTCAGATTGTGAGACTAACTCAAGAGATTGATATGATCAATTCTGAGCGTCTCCCAAGAGAGAAGATTCTGAAGGAATTGGCTGAGGAAGAGCTGGCCAGGAAGGAAGAACTAAAAGTACTTAAGAGTAAGTTTGATGACCTCTTTACCAGACATGAAATCCTGAAAAAGAGTGAGGACTCTCTCAAGAAAAAGGTTGCAGCAATGAATAAATCCTCAGTGGCTAGAGAGGAAATAAATAGCAACCAGATACTTGGGAACAAGAAAAAGGGACTTGGATATGTTCCTGAGAAATCCTCACAAGGTCAGTCTCATGTTGCTTCAGGGAGCAACACTGATAGGGTATTTGTTCAGACAGGCCAGAGTGCACCTAAGGTTGTGCTCCAGGCCCGTCAAACTGATAAGGGCAAAGAAACCGTTGACACGATCAGGGTTGCTCCTAAGGTAGCTAAGCCAAAACCCAAGGGAAAGGCGAAGCAATCTAAGGAAGCCCCTGAGAGCTCAGGCCAAGGAAAACCTCAGCGAAAGTAGAGGAAGACTCAGGCTAAGAGCCCTCAGACTGGTCAGCGAGGGTACCATCATGCTTGGCAATACCAACAGGGAAAGCCAAACATGATGACACCCCCGTGGTTTTGGCATCCTGAGGCCTTTAACTGTTTTCAATTCCCTCACTTGCCTAGGGGGAATAGAAATCAGGGTCCTTATCAAGAACAAGGCCCAAGACCTACTGCACCCAGACCTAGGAAGAACAGGAAGCCAGCCCAAAAGGCACCCACTCAGGCTCCTGCGAAGCCTAAGTCTAACACTCATACACCATCTTCCTCTAAGGCAAAGAAGAAGAAAGTTGTGTATGTCGATGTTTCAGGGAGACAGATTCACCACTCTGAGGCAATCAGGGTTGTGAAGCAAGTCTGGATCCCGAAGGGTACAGCTGACACAATAGGACCCAACACCCAATGGGTACCTAAAGCCTGATTTGCTTGCAGGCGGCTGTGGATCACAACAAGAGGAGAGGAGACTCAATCAAAGCTGTTTGGTACCTAGACAGTGGTTGCTCGAGGCACATGACTGGATTGAAGAGTCTTCTCCAAGAGTATCAAGCTAAAGATGGTCCACAGGTAACCTTTGGTGATAACTCAAAAGGTGTTACTAAAGGTTTTGGTGTTCTAATTATAGGTACAGTCAGAGTGGAAAATGTGTCCCTTGTGGAAGGACTGAAGCATAACCTGCTGTCAGTAAGTCAATTCTGTGACAATGGGTTCAGTGTTGAGTTCTCATCGAATACATGTTCAGTCAAGGACAAATCAACACAAGTGCTTCTATCAGGTATAAGGAAAGGTAACGTTTATCTCGCTGATTGGAGCAGCACTATTCCTAATACCTGTCTTGTTGCTAAAAGCTCTCTAGAGCTCAATTGGTTATGGCATAAAAGATTAAGCCACCTGAACTTCAAGATTCTTAACAAAATTTCTAGACAGTCACTTGTTGATGGTCTACCTAATGAAGTTTTTAGCAAAGATCACGTGTGCAAAGCTTGTCAGGAAGGGAAGCAGGTCAGAGCGTCATTCAAAGAGAAGGCTTCCTACTCCACTGACAGGATACTTCAGCTCTTGCACATGGATCTATTTGGTCCCATAACACCTGTGAGTATGAATGGTAGAAAATATACCCTTGTGGTTATTGATGATTATTCTAGATAAACTTGGGTTATTTTCTTGTTGAATAAGAAGGAAACACAGGTGAAGCTTCCAGAGTTGCTCAGGAGACTCAGCAATGAGAAGAATCAGTCCATTACTAAGATCAGATTTGACAAGGGCACTGAATTTATAAATTCATATATTTCTGACTTCTGTAATGAACTTGGTATAGCTCATGAGACTTCTGCAGCTAGAACCCCTCAACAGAATGGTGTCGCTGAAAGGAGGAACAGGACACTGAAGGAAGCTGCAAGGACCATGCTGGCTGAGTCAGGATTGCCCAAGAAATTCTGGGTTGAGGCAATCAACACTGCATGCTACACTCAGAACAGATCCATGCTGAACAAACAACATTCTCAGACCCCATATGAGACATGGAATAAGAGAAAACCTCGTATTTCTTATTTTCATGTATTTGGTTGTAAGTGCTTCATCCTCAACAATGGGAAGACCCAGTTGAAAGCCTTTGATAGCAAATCTGATGAAGGAATATTCTTAGGATATTCTGAAGTTAGTAAAGCCTTCAGGGTTTACAATTGTAGGACCCTTGTTGTGGAAGAATCACCTCATGTTGTCTTTGATGAATCTGCTAATGAGTCTAGGGCAAAGGTGTTGAATCCTGACACTGAGGAGGTCACAAGGAGGGTGACAAGGCTGAGCTTGAAGAATCAACCTGATCCCAAGATCAAGACTGTGCCAATTCCTAGATGGGATGATGATGATGATCAGGATGATGAATCAGGTGCCACTCCTAAGCCTAGCACATCAGGGGTTGTTGAGCCTCAGACTGAGGAACAGGCTCAACCTGAGGTAAGCACCGTCTATGAAGATGTTGTTGCAGCTGAGACGGTTCCCGAGTCACCTCATCAAGGGGGAATCAATGTCCCTGACATTGAACTTGTTAATCCCTTTGGTATAGACTCAGGATCATCCCCTTCTGTTCAATTTCCTGAATTTTATGAGCCTGTAGACACTAACATTGCAGGTACTTCAGGAACAACTCCTGGCAAAAGAACATGGTTAGAAGATCATCCCATTGATCAAATCATTGGTGATCCAACTGAGGGAGTCAGGACCAGACGGTTCCATGGTGAGAGTGTATTGTTCTGTTGCTTTCTCTCTGAGCAAGAGCCTCAGAACATTGAAGAAGCTCTCACTGACTCGAACTGGATCATTGCCATGCAAGAGGAGTTGAATCAGTTCACAAGGAATCAGGTTTGGGAACTGGTAGATAGACCTAGGCATCAAGGTGTGATTGGTACCAAGTGGGTCTTCAAGAACAAGAAGGATGAGAATGGGGTTGTAGTAAGGAACAAGGCTAGACTGGTTGCAAAAGGGTATTGTCAGTCTGAAGGAATAGATTATGATGAGACTTTTGCTCCAGTGGCCAGGTTGGAAGCTATCAGGTTGTTCCTTGCATATGCAACATATAAGAAGTTCAAGGTGTATCAAATGGATGTCAAGAGTGCCTTCCTGAATGGTGTACTCAATGAAGAGGTATATGTTGAACAACCTCCCGGGTTTGAGGTTGGAGATAGAGTATACCATTTAAAGAAAGCACTCTATGGACTTAAGCAAGCACCAAGAGCTTGGTATGATACCCTCTCTCAATTCCTGACCGATCATGGGTTCAAGAAGGGAACAGTGGATAGGACATTGTTCAGGATCACTGAAGGTGATGATATTCTCTTGGTCCAGATTTATGTGGATGACATAATCTTTGGATCACCAAATTATCAGCTCTGTGAGAAATTCTCTAAGTTGATGACTGGTAAGTTTGAAATGTCAATGATGGGAGAGATGAATTTCTTCTTAGGATTGCAGGTCAAACAGACTGATCAAGGTATATTCATTAATCAGGCCAAGTATACAAGAGACTTGATTCATAAGTTTGGTGTTCAGAACAGCAATCCTGCCAGGATCCCAATGAACACAAATTGGAAGATGGATCCTGACACTGAAGGGACTTCAGTAAATCAGACTGAGTATCGTGGGCTGATAGGTTCTTTATTGTACCTGACTGCAAGTAGGCCTGACATTACGTTTGCAGTTGGCGTGTGTGCTAGGTATCGGTCTGATCCCAAGAGAAGTCATTTGGAGGCTGCTAAGAGGATACTTAAGTATTTGAAACGGACAGTCAATATGGGACTATGGTATCCTTCAGATGACAACTTAGAACTTACAGGTTATTCAGATGCAGATTATGGAGGTTGTAGGATTGATAGGAAATCAACCTCAGGGACATGTCAGTTTTTGGGAAGTAAGTTGATCTCGTGGTTTAGTAAGAAGCAGAATTCAGTGGCTACATCCACAACTGAGGCTGAGTATATGGCTGCAGGTAGTTGTTGTGCTCAGATCTTATGGTTGAGGCAACAGTTGAGGGACTACCAAGTATTTGCTAATCAGGTTCCAATCTATTGTGACAACAATAGTGCAATAGCAATTACTCAGAACCCAGTGCTTCACACAAGGTGCAAGCATGTGGATATTAGACACCACTTCATTCGAGATCATGTGGAAAAGAAAGATATTAGGATGGAGAAGATTCACACTGACAGGCAAAGAGCTGACATCTTGAATAAGCCTTTGGCTGAAGCAAGGTTTATGGAACTGTCAGTGGAGTTGGGACTCTTAGATCCGGGAGAGCAGTCAGTGTAGGGTTCTAGGGGGAACTCAGGCCAGACTCAACTCAGCGAGGTATCAGGGTGCTACAATGTCTCCCTGACAGGTATGAGTTCTAACCTGACTCTTGTGAAACTCAAGCGTCTCCCTGAGTCTTTCGTCCTGAAAATCTTTATTAAATGCATTCCGTTTTCATTAAAAGCGCGCCTTTTCATATTTAAACCCACGCGCACGGAGCATTTAATGCTACAGTTGCTTTTTCATATACGTGTCCGTTTTATATGGAATATGACTGACATGGGGTTTAATTAAAACTGAGAATAATCCTGGCCTCTTATTTCAAAACCTTTCGAATTCAGGGATCAATCTCAACCCCACGTTTGAGCAACTGACTTAGTCTTATCAATCAAGAGTGCCATTTGAGGTTTTTACGCAAACACAACGCACAATCTGTACACTGAGTTTTCTCTTGCTCTACACAGAAATTTCAAAAACCTTTCTTTCAAAAACAATGGCATTCCTTAATTCCAACTGGACAACCGACAAGATCGTCGACGTTGTTGAGAAGAAGCTGGTACACATGGAGCAAGTCATCTCCATGGAAGGTATCTGTCTAACGGTTGAGGAAATCAAACCCGTGTTTAAATGGATTTCCGATGCCGGGTTGGAAACATACTTCACCACTCGCCCCATTTCCGTGCTCCCAAGAACAGTAGTGGAAGCATATTTAAATATGTTCTTGCGGAAGGGGGAGGTTTTCACGAAAGTGACTGCGTTGAAGCCGACGTGAGAAAAAGACGGCAACGGTGAACCTCTTTACGACACAGAGGTGGTCACGATCAATATCAGGCAGGCGGTGAGGGAAGTCTTCAAGCTGCCATTCTCAGGCATCAACCCCAAAACCTACAAGGAGAACTTGGAGGGAGAATTCCTTGGGAAATGGACCAAGTCAGGGTCATCGGAGTTCAGGGCCCGTCAGAACAAGAACACTCTGAAGCCTGAGTACAGAGCGCTGGTGGACTTGGTGTCCAAGTTAGTGATGGGTGCAACTGGCTCTCACGAGCAGTTGAGTCTGCCCAAGCTGAGGCTCATGGGGGCAATTGCTGATGGAGTGGAAGCGAACTGGGAGCATTTCTTCCTCGATCAACTCCATCAGGCAGGATTGGACAAGCTCACGCGAGACGAGGAGAAGAAGCACATTTCCGTCAGTGCCATCTTGCCATTCGGTACGAGGATGTCCATCCTGATTGCTCATGCTTGCCATGGGTATACCTTCGACTTTGAGGATAGTCTCTCCTCAAAGAAGGTAATGTTTTCCTCACTGAGTGATACCTATTCAGTGCTAGGGCTGACTGATCCCAATGCGAAAGCAAAGGGTCAGGCCAAAAAACCAGCTGGTAAGGCCAAGAGAGTGGCAACCAGCCTCATTGAACAGGTGGATGAGCTCTTTGAGAGGAGTAAGGAGGGTGAGGAGATTGCAGCTGAGGAGGTGGAGCAGCCTGAGGTGGACGCGGCTGAGAAGAGGAAGAGGGTGAAGATCGTGCTGTCATGAAAGAGCACGAAATCTGGGACTGAGTCTGATCCCAAGAAGGCCGGATCTGAGGCTGAGGGAACTGACGATGACGTCAGAAAGGAGGGTGCTCAGGGAGAAAGGCCCCTGAAGAGACTTAGGAAGGGAGTAAAGAAGTCCCCTGCTAAGAAGCTTCCTGAGCTGAGTAAGAGGGAGAAGTCAAGCTCTCCTGGAGCCTCTGACTTGGAGGAAGTGAGAAAGACTGTCGAGACGGCTGAGTCGTTGCAGCCTGAGACAGCACCCACTCAAACACCCCCACATCCTGAAACCCAAACACCTTCCATCCCTGACCCCACACCTCAAACTCCCCAACCCCCCAACCTTCACAGCCAGATCAGCCTACTATGTCAGCGCCCTCAACTTCACCTACAAATGAGCCTGACCAGTTAGCCGAGCCAAATCTTCCAAACCCCTCAGATTTTCCCTCATACCCCAATCCTAAAGACTGTCCCAAATCTATTTCAGCTGAAGAGGATGAGTTCCTTGAAATAGAGGAGGAAGAGTTGGATGAGCACATGGCAGGAGGGATACTGGAGAACACGCTCAGGGGGGACGCCACAGAATGGGCAGGGAAGTACTGGCCTGGGCTATACAAGTATACTGAGTTGCTGGCATATGTGATTGAGCTCAAGGTTTGGTTGGACTTCAAACAATCAAACATGCAGGAGCAACATATGCTAGTAGATGCTCGTGGCTGGGAGCATTGGGAGATGGAAGAGGCCAAGATTTGCTCCTTCTTTGGACTGACTAGCTGGCTTCAACTCTTGAACTTTGACAACCTGAAGCAGCTAGTGAGTGAAATGATGTCCAAGAGCAAGGCTGACCTCCTTTCTGATGACGAGAAGGATGGTGATGAGGAGGATGATGAAGCTCAAGGTGGAGCTGTGGAGAAGGCAGTGGAGGAGACTGCGAGAGAAGTTGATGAGATGAACTCTGAGCCTCAGGCTCAGGGGGAAGGTGATAAGAACACTGGTGCCAAGGGTGAACCAGTGGCTGAGGATGTTTTGAACATCTCAGCTGCCAATGAGACATCTGTCAATGAAGGGATTCCCTGCCCTGAGACACGAGAGGAAGATGTTGAGGCATTCAAGGAGACTCTCAGTTCCGAGGGACTTGCTCCCAAGGTTCAAGTTAGCTTAGCTGAGCCTGAGGAGGCGGCTATGACTACTTCACAACTGCCTTCAGTGCACCTTGAAGAAGGGACTGATGACGCAAGGGCTGACAAGGGAAAGCAGCCAATCACTGAGGCGGCCGTTGATGATGAGGATGTGATCATAACCGGGGTCGGACGTGCTGAATTCACCAGCATAGTGGAGGTCAAACAGGAGAAAACCACAGAAAATCTAGCTGAACTTCAGGAGGAAGTGATGAAGCTACGAGCTGAGAAGGAAGAACACTCCAAGGCCCTGGCGAAGCACATCAGGTGGACAAAGTCAGCTTACAACACCCTTGCTAACAGGGAGCTGATCTTGTTAAAGAAAACGATGACTGACACGGCCAAGTCAGTGAGGAATGAGAGGAAGCGCACCAAGCAGATGCTTAGGAACACTCTCAGAAAGCTTGAAGAGAGGGATGCGATCAGGGACGAAAAGATGAATCAGGCAGTGGACAGGCTTGCAGCTCAGACTGGAGCCGTTGTCACTCAGGCCTTGAAGGACTCAGTGTCCAAATTGGAGCTGGAGTCAGGGAAGCTGGATCGCACTTCTCAGTCAGTGGCGGACGTTTTGACAAAGGCCACTGAGGAGTCTACAAAGATACTAACTGAGGCCAGCAGAGTCAGCGGTGAGTCCTTGAAGGTGGAGGAAAGGATCACCAAGGCTGAACAAAGTCTCCAACTCTCTATGGAGGTCTTTGAGAAGAAAGTCAATGCTGCCATCAGTTCCGTTTCTTTTGCAGGGACTGGAATTTCAATGGGAGTTGAATTATTGAAGGAGGGAATTAACGATGTCCATTCCCTAGCCTCCTTCGTAATCAACAGCGGATCTGACGCATTCCCATCTGAGGCCAATGATGATGCCAAAAAGGGGGAAAAGAAGAAGAAAAGATCCCGTCCTGAGGCATCTGAGGCAGTTAACCAAGAAGAGACCGTTCTAGCTGATCCTGAAGCCAATCCTGAAGGGAACATTCTAAGGGTGAGGAAGTCAGCTAGGTTAGCGGTGGTGGAGAAGGAAGGAGAACAAATTGTTGCCAAGCTGAGGGAGGAGGCAACAAAGGCAAAGGCTAATGAACCTTCCAAGCAACAACCTGAGCCAATTCAGAGATCGCCTCCCATGAGCTCAAGGAAGAATCCAATCACTTATTCAGGTGAGTTGGTTGCGGAGCTATGTGCTGAAGCGTGGGGAGATCAATCTGAAAAATCTGAGGCTATGCGCAGAGCTGAAATCGCTCAGAAGGAGAAGATGCGCATCTTGGAGAAGAAGGTTGAGAAGCTGACTGACATCAATGAGCTTCAACAACGAGAACTAGATGATGCAGTGATCAGCTTGCTAAGGAGGAAGAAGGCGAAGCCTGAGCCAAGGAAGTACAGGAAGAAGCCAACAGTTAGGAAATCAACAATTCTTCAAGTCAGTAGGCCAGAATCAGGAGCAAGGGAAGCTTTTGTTGATGAGTTCGTCTCAGAAACATTGAAGGAGTTTTGGACTGATGCAAGGGATGAATTTGTCAGGCTATGGTTTGTTATGAAGAAGTGGGGCGACACTGACGATATCGATGCCCACTTCACTGACTACATGATGGACAATCATCCTGAGCTATTCCAGAAGATCTTGGAGGAGGCTGAGGCAGCTCAAGTTCAAGTGAAGGCTCCTGAGTTCACCATTCGAGCTCCTCCCTTGGTTCCTGGAACTACAAAGCATGATACAAAGGCCATAATGATGGAAGTCTTGAAGATAGCCAGAGCTGAAGGGTACGTGAACCAACCTGGAAGGTTTGACGAACTGAAGGCAAGAGTTTATGCAGGATATGGACTCAAGCCTGAAATGAGATTAGTCTAGGTGTTCACAGGCTTCTTTGTAATAGATTAGATTCATTGTAATCATTTCCACATCAATCAATGAAATCTATTACTTTTGCCCACAGACAAAAACTCATTGTCTTTTTGGCTTATTGTTTAAATTTTGTACTTTATCAAGAATTGCTCTAACACTGTCTTATCTTATAGATAGGTTTATCTTGTTTCCTCTAAGTGTTTTGAGGATCTTTTCAGTGTTTTGACATCATCAAAAAGGGGGAAATTGTTGGGACATTGTCAGTTTTGATTAAGATCCCAAAGCCCCTGAAAAGATGTTTGCCTTAATCTGTCTTTGTTAGGCTAGTCTTGGTTAGGGTTAGTACTTAGTCATTTTACACTTTACAGGTACTCAGTGAGAGGAGAACTCACTGGAGACAATCAAGACTCAGAGCCTGAAGACGAAGAGCACCATCCTGAACTTATGGTAGTCCTCTAAGCTGGCTGAGTAAGTGTCAGTGATGAAGAGTATGACCCTGAGGTCACTACTAACTCAGTCCTGAAGGGAACAGGATGTCACTGAGTTAATGGGAAGACTTGGAGTAGAGCCAAGCAATGCAAAAGGAATTTCAGCGTCAGGACAAGACCGGTGAGCTCAAGACAAAATGAACTTAATAAGACAAGCCTGAAGCTCAGGAATAAGTTCTGACATTCTCACCAACCTGATGACGTGGACCAATCCGAGGAGGACACGCACGTACGAAACCTGACATAAAGACTGAATTCAGACTGCATATTCAACAGGCAAGCATTTAATGTGCATTTAATGCAAATACCAAATCCATGCAAGGGCGGCTGCTGCATGAAGATATGTCCGTTTGAAGCCACTCTACATAGATGACTAGAAGGCTATCTCTCCAACTGATAGTTTTCCAAATCTCCTATAAATACAGAAGACCTTGAACCCATTCAAGGTTACGGGAAATTTCCAAGCCAGAAATTACTCAAACTCTCAAGCAATCAAAGCATTCAGTCTTTAAGAGAAGCACTCGAAAACATTCAAATTTCCCAAGTGTTTCTTAGCAACTGAGAGTTATTCTGTATTCCAAGAGCTAAATAGAATTATCTTAAGCTTAGAGAGATTATCCAATCCTTAGCATAGCTTCATCTTGTAAGGATAATCTCAACTTAGTTGGAATCCAAACTGAAACCAAAACCCTAAGATAGGCTTGTTGGGAGTAAGTCAGTTACTGTGTTAGTAAGTGGAGTTTGTATAGATCAGTGAGGTTAGCTGGTCTTGGTGCACCTTGGCACGTTAAAAACAAGAATCCCTTGAGTGGATTTCCTGTTAAGTCAGGCCGTGGACGTAGGAGCTTGAGACTCTGAACCACGTTAAACTCCTTGTGTTCTTACTGCTTTGATATTGTGCATATTTACCATATTACTTGTTCATTCATTGCATTCAAAGTTTATCAGGTCTGAATCAATCAGGCTGATCTTCAAAAGAGCACTGCCCTACTAAACACTATTCAGAATTGATTTAAACAAGGTTTTCAGAAAGCAAACTAAACAAGACTTTTAACTTTCAGGGCTCAAACATTTCCGCACTGAACTTGAACTGATAGTTAGCCAACTGACCCGCACCAAGTGTAGTCAGTAGGTATATTATCAGCTCCTAGTTCTTTACCACTCTGAGCAAAGGGGACTCAGTCAGTTTTAAGGTTGAAAAATTGGTATACGTGTATTCCCCCCCCATACACGTATTCGTCAGTCTTGTACCGGGACCAACATATAGGCTCCAGTGTCTACCAACAATCTATGGACTCGAGTCCCCATGATCTTTACGCAGATTACGAGCGAATCGTTATGTGGAGTCAAAATTCCTTCTAAGTCCTTTTCGGTGAAGGTCAGTTCTGTTGTCTGCATGATAGATGGTTTGACCCCCATTTCTTGGACTTGATCGATCGCTCGTAATTCAGCCTTTCTTTTCCGGTTAGAGATTGGCGGTCGTCCATCAGAACATCCTCCTGCAGGACCTGCAGGTTCCATCATGTATAAATCTTCCAATGGACGAGTAGGAATGGCAGGAACTGGTCGTGCCGGCTTATTGTTCTTCTGGGGTTGATCATCTTCGTCCTCAGAGTTGTTCTCCCGGACTCTTTTTCCGGGTTGTCTTTTGACAAAATCGGAGAGCTTTCCGTCCTCGTAGAAACGCCAGAGCTGCCTGAGCAAATCTCTACATTCACTTGTAAAGTGCCCCACACTTTGATGGTAGGCATAATACTTGTTAGGATTGAGTTTGCCAGTGTCTTGGCGAATTTTCCGGGGAGGGGAGAGCAACTCCTTATCCTTCACATTTTCATAAACAGTATCGACTGACACTGTTAGCACCTGATTCAACTTTTCTTTGAGTTCCGTCCCTTCAGTGAATGCCTTCATATTTTTAGGGACCCGATAGCTTGTTGCGCCAGGTTTTTTGTTGTTCTCCTTGGGGTCGGCTTTGTTCTCCCCCAAGTTTGACTGCAGGGCTTCATGCATAGAAACGAATATGCCGGCCTGATTTCTAAATTCGGTGTAGCTTCTTGGGCACTTCAGATGTACCTCTTTCCATAGCTTTGACCCTTTCTTCAGTCCTACCATAATAGCAACAATTTTTGTGTCCTCGCTGACGGGCTCACCCTCCAATAGCACCTTGTCAAACCTTTCCATGAATGCTTGATCTGACTCGTCATTATTTTATTTTAGGTCTGACAATCGGTGTTTCTGGGACAAGTACGATCCCGTCGTTGAGAAATGAGATAGAAACTCCCGACTCAGCTGAGTAAATGAATGGATGGATGCTGGTGGCAATGCTGAGAACCATTTGTGCACCCGGTCCCCCAAGGTTAATGGGAAGTTTCGGCATTGAGTGGCATCGCTGGCTCCCACCGAGACCATATAGTCCGAGTATTTTGCTAGATGAACTCTGGGATCAGCAAGGCCGTCATATTGTATGCTTGCTGGGAATTGGACTTTCTTCTAAATCGGGGCTTTCAGAATGTAAGTTGATAATGGTGAGGATGGCAAGCTGATCGTCCCTACACCTCTTTGCTGGTCCAATTGTCCCTGCATACTTTCTATCGCCCTTCTCAAGCTTGATAGCTCATCCAGAGATGCCCCCTGACTTGGAGGCTGTTCGGCGAGCAAAGGTATAAACCTTTCTGCTTGTCGCAGTCCCTCGCTTGGAGAAGGCAAATCCTGGAGCTGCTTTTTAGGGTTGCTCGCCGCATTAGGTCCCAACGCCTGAAGGCAGATTGAGAAAGTCTCTCATGAATTGATGGGCGTGGTTGCTCAAACGTTGCTCGCCCATGCACTACTTCCTGGCGAGCAACTTTGTCTTGGTGTTGGGGTTGGCCAAGTCTGTCTTGGGCACTGGAACGGGTTGTTCCGTGACTCGACATTGGTGTTCGTTCGCGAGCAGATTCTGCTTGACCCTCCCCTGGTTCGATCACCTGGGCCTTGCCCTTGTCCCGCCTGACCTGGGCGCTGCTCACCTCACGTTGTTCGCCCCTTGCTGACCTGGCCTTAACAACCTCCAAGGGTCCATCCTTAGGCCTTGCTTGTGAAGGCTTATTTTGTTCTTGCTGTCTCTGGAGAGCTTGGAGAGCAGCAATGGTCTTAGATAATTCGTTAGGGTTGTTCGCCAAGGCCTCCATTTCAGAGGGGAGATTATGTGTTATGGTTGTATGATGCGATTTGTTCGCATGTCTGGGATTACGGTCCCGGTGGTCGGCCGACGAGGCTCGTGTTGGAGAGGCTCTCCTTGACAAACGAGATCCTTGTGTTTCCTTGGATTGAGGCATTTCAATATAAATTGTTTCTTTAATTTTAATATTGAAGAACACCAAGAACACCTAGAACAATCTTGCTTGTATCTTCAAATATTTCTTGAGGTTTCCTTTGAATCTTCAAGTTTTCAGCTTGAAGTTCTTGAGTAATCACACTAACCGAAGGTTCGGACCCTCCTTCTAGCGCCAAAATTGTTGGTGATCAATATTTATCGAGTGGATTAGTGACTGTTTAATTTCGGTTTAAAGATCATCAATCAATTACGTGTGATTGGATACCACCGTAAATGATAAATCGAGGTTCGGGTTATGAAGTCGAATATACAAAAGTCAAAATCGAAATTGTTGGGACATTGTCAGTTTTGATTAAGATCCCAAAGCCCCTGAAAAGATGTTCGCCTTAATATGTCTGTGTCGGGCTAGTCTTGGTTAGGATTAGTGCTTAGTCTTTTTACACTTCACAGGTACTCAGTGAGAGGAGAACTCACTGGATACAATCAAGACTCAGAGCCTGAAGACGAAGAGCACCATCCTGAACTTATGGCAGTCTTCTAAGCTGGCTGAGTAAGTGTCAGTGATGAAGAGTATGACCCTGAGGTCATTACTAACTCAGTCCTGAAGGGAACAGGTTGTCACTGAGTTAATGGGAAGACTTGGAGTAGAGCCAAGCAATGCAAAAGGAATTTCAGCGTCAGGACAAGACCGGTGAGCTCAAGACAAAATGAACTTAATAAGACAAGCCTGAAGCTCAGGAATAAGTTCTGACATTCTCACCAACCTAATGACGTGGACCAATCCGAGGAGGACACGCACGTACGGAACCTGACATAAAGACTGAATTCAGACTGCATATTCAACGGGCAAGCATTTAATGTGCATTTAATGCAAATACCAAATCCATGCAAGGGCGGCTGCTGCATGGTGATATGTCCGTTTGAAGCCCCTCTACATAGGTGACTAGAAGGCTATCTCTCCAACGGATAGTTATTCAAACCACCTATAAATACAGAAGGCCTTGAACCCATTCAAGGTTACGGGAAATTTCCAAGCCAGAAATTACTCAAACTCTCAAGCATTCAAAGCATTCAGCCTTTAAAAGAAGCACTCGAAAACATTCAAATTTCCCAAGTGTTTCTTATCAACCGAGAGTTATTCTGTATTCCAAGAGCTAAATAGAATTATCTTAAGCTTAGAGAGATTATCCAATCCTTAACTTAGCTTTGTCTTGTAAGGATAATCTCAACCTAGTTGGAATCCAAACTGAAACCAAAACCCTAAGATAGGCTTGTTGGGAGTAAGTCAGTTAGTGTGATAGTAAGAGGAGTTTGTATAGATCAGTGAGGTAACTGATCTTGGTACACCTTGGCACGTTAAAAACAAGAATCCCTTGAGTGGATTTCCTGTTAAGTCAGGCCGTGGACGTAGGAGCTTGAGACTCTGAACCACGTTAAACTCCTTGTGTTCTTACTGCTTTGATATTGTGCATTCTTGCCATATTACTCGTTCATTCATTGCATTCAAGTTTATCAGGTCTGAATCAATCAGCCTGATCTTCAAAAGAACACTGCCCTACTAAACACCTTTCAGATTTGAGTAAAACAAGTTTTCAGAAAGCAAACTAAACAAGACTTTAAACTATCAGGGCTCAAACATTTCCGCACTGAACTTGAACTGATAGTTAGCCAACTGACCCGCACCAAGTGTAGTCAGTGGGTGTATTATCAGCTCCTAGTTCTTTACCACTCTGAGTGAAGGGGACTCAGTCAGTTTTAAGTTTGAAAATTGGTATACGTGTATTTCCCCCCCCCCCCATACACGTATTCCTCAGTCTTGTACCGGGACCAACAAGTGGTATCAGAGCAGTGGTTCGAAAGACCACTGACTTTGAATACTAATAGTTTCAGAGGAGAAACTGTTGGTGGTCACTGAACAGATCTGAGTTTGCTTTTCATAAAACTTGCATCATCATCATGACTTCGAGGAGACTTGAAGCTTCGTTACCTGAATTCTCTGTATCTAACTTTGTCTATTGGAAGTTCAGATTAGAGGCACATCTAGATGCCATCCATGACCAGATGCCGCGTGTACTCAGGGAAGGACCGATCAAGATCACTATTCCTAACGTCAGAGGACTGGGATACGATGATCTTGCGATTGGCGTGCAGGTTCCTAAGGAGAGGAAAGACATGACCAACGATGAAATCAAGATGGTGGGGCTTGACAACGTCACCAGAAACATCATCTTGCATACGGTGCCTTTCGAGGAGTCAGCCAGGCTGATGAACCTAAAGACGGCAAAGAAGGTTTGGGATGAGCTGACCAGGATGTGCGAAGGGTCAGAAAAGATAAAGGAGAACAAGAGGAATATTGCCATTCAGAAATTCGAAGCGTTCGAGATGCTGCCTGATGAGAGCATAGATCAGATGGAGTCTAGATTCATCAAGTTGATGAATGAGTTGGTGATGTTGGACAAGGATGTCCCAAGGAGAGATGTTGCTTCAAAGATCCTGAATGCCCTTCCTGAGAGATGGGACAACAGTGTAATTATGCTTAAGAACACTCAGGATATGAGTAACATAACTTCTGCTTTACTTTTTTCAGAGCTCAAAGCGCTTGAATTTGATCTTAACAAAAGAAAGAAGAAAGTTCAGTCAGAAGAGGAAGTGAAGGAGAAAACTCCTGAGAAAAGTGTGGCGTTCAAGGCCAGGTCTGAACCTGTTGAGCCCTCATCAAATTCTTCATCAAAGTCACTGATGGAGATGAGCAGGGAAGAACTCGCTGAGGAGTACAGCCTGATGGCCAGACGATTTGACAAGCTCAATTCCAGGTTTGGTCGTTATAAAAAGTTTTATCAGGACTCACATGACAGGAAACCTGAAGGAACCCACCAAAGCTCGAGGAGATATGAGGAGCGAAGGAACACTGACCAGAGGAGAGAACGTGGTGATGAAAGGAGATATTCTGAACCAAAGCCCGAAAGAAGAGACGAACAGAGACGTACTCACGATGATAGATATCCAACCAAGGCTGAAAGCTCACCAAGAACCAGGGAACCTGACTCAAGGAGGAACCCTGAACCAAGAAAAGAAAGAATAAGTGAGCAGGTAGCATGTTACAACTGTAACAAGATTGGTCACTATCAGTACGATTGCCCGGAGCTGAGTGCTAGGGAGAGAGAGGAAAGGAGAGCCACGAGGGATCTAAGATCTGCTGATCGGAGGGCTATGGTGGCTGAGGATGCAACAGACTCTGATGGTCCCACTGAAAGGTCACCTGAACTCTTCTCGGATGATGAGTACGATGATGTCTGCCTAATGGCTAGGGATGAGCCTGAGGTAACATCAAATTCTGTTTGTGCTTCTTACACTGGTCAAAATCCCGAGCTCAGCTCAGAGTCAGTTAGAGAAATGAACCTTCAGATCTGTCTTGATCAATTGATGATTGATTTCTCCAGACTGCAGGAAACTAATGTCTTCTTGGTAGAGGAGAACAAGAAATTGAGTACTAAAGTTCAAAACCTGAATGAACAACTCACTCAGTCTGATCTCAAAGAATCAGCTCAGATTGTGAGACTAACTCAGGAAATTGATATGATCAATTCTGAGCGTCTCCCAAGAGAGAAAATTCTGAAGGAACTGGCTGAGGAAGAGCTGGTCAGGAAGGAAGAGCTGAAAGCACTTAAGAGTAAGTTTGATGACCTCTTTACCAGACATGAAATCCTGAAAAAGAGTGAGGACTCTCTCAAGAAAAAGGTTGCAGCAATGAATAAATCCTCAGTGGCTAGAGAGGAAATAAATAGCAACCAAATACTTGGGAACAAGAAAAAGGGACTTGGATATGTTCCTGAGAAATCCTCACAAGGTCAGTCTCATGTTGCTTCAGGGAGCAACACTGAGAGGGTATTTGTTCAGACAGGCCAGAGTGCATCTAAGGTTGTGCTCCAGGCCCGTCAAACTGATAAGGGCAAAGAAACCGTTGACACAGTCAGGGTTGCTCCTAAGGTAGCTAAGCCAAAACCCAAGGGAAAAGTGAAGCAACCTACGGAAGCCCCTGAGAGCTCAGGCCAGGGAAAACCTCAGCGAAAGCAGAGGAAGACTCAGGCCAAGAGCCCTCAGACTGGTCAGCGAGGGTACCATCATGCTTGGCAATACCAACAGGGAAGGCCAAACATGATGACACCCCCGTGGTTTTGGCATCCTGAGGCCTTTAACTGTTTTCCATTCCTTCACTTGCCTAGGGGGAATAGAAATCAGGGTCCTTATCAAGAACAAGGCCCAAGACCTGCTGCACCCAGACCTAGGAAGAACAGGAAGCCAGCCCAAAAGGCACCCACTCAGGCTCCTGCAAAGCCTAAGTCTAGCACCCATACACCATCTTCCTCTCAGGCTAAGAAGAAGAAAGTTGTGTATGTCGATGTTTCAGGGAGACAGATTCACCACTCTGAGGCAATCAGGGTTGTGAAGCAAGTCTGGATCCCGAAAGGTACAGCTGACACAATAGGACCCAACACCCAATGGGTACCTAAAGCCTGATTTGCTTACAGGCGGCTGTGGATCACAACAAGAGGAGAGAAGACTCAATCAAAGCTGTTTGGTACCTAGACAGTGGTTGCTCAAGGCACATGACTGGAATGAAGAGTCTTCTCCAAGAATATCAGGCTAAAGATGGTCCACAGGTAACCTTTGGTGATAACTCAAAAGGTGTTACTAAGGGTTTTGGTGTTCTAATTATAGGTACAGTCAGAGTGGAAAATGTGTCCTTTGTGGAAGGACTGAAGCATAACCTGCTGTCAGTAAGTCAATTCTGTGACAAAGGGTTCTGTGTTGAGTTCTCATCGAATAAATGTTCAGTTAAGGACAAATCAACACAAGTGCTTCGATCAGGTATAAGGAAAGGTAACGTTTATCTCGCTGATTGGAGCAGCACTACTCCTAATACTTGTCTTGTTGCTAAAAGCTCTCTAGAGCTCAGTTGGTTATGGCATAAAAGATTAAGCCACCTGAACTTCAAGATTCTTAACAAAATTTCTAGACAGTCACTTGTTGATGGTCTACCTAATGAAGTTTTTAGCAAAGATCACGTGTGCAAAGCTTGTCAGGAAGGGAAGCAGGTCAGAGCGTCATTCAAAGAAAAGGCTTCCTACTCCACTGACAGGATACTTCAGCTCTTGCACATGGATCTATTTGGTCCCATAACACCTGTGAGTATGAATGGTAGAAAATATACCCTTGTGGTTATTGATGATTATTCTAGATATACTTGGGTTATTTTCTTGTTGAATAAGAAGGAAACACAGGTAAAGCTTCCAGAGTTGCTCAGAAGACTCAGCAATGAGAAAAATCAGTCCATTACTAAGATCAGATCTGACAAGGGCACTGAATTTATAAATTCATATATTTCTGACTTTTGTAATGAACTTGGTATAGCTCATGAGACTTCTGCAGCTAGAACCCCACAACAGAATGGTGTCGCTGAAAGGAGGAATCGGACACTGAAGGAAGCTGCAAGGACCATGCTGGCTGAGTCAGGATTGCCCAAGAAGTTTTGGGCTGAGGCAATCAACACTGCATGCTACACTCAGAACAGATCCATGCTGAACAAGCAACATGCTCAGACCCCATATGAGACATGGAACAAAAGAAAACCTCGTATTTCTTACTTTCATGTGTTTGGTTGTAAGTGCTTCATCCTCAACAATGGGAAGACCCAGTTGAAAGCCTTTGATAGCAAATCTGATGAAGGAATATTCTTGGGATATTCTGAAATTAGCAAAGCCTTCAGGGTTTACAATTGTAGGACCCTTGTTGTGGAAGAATCACTTCATGTTGTCTTTGATGAATCTGCTAATGAGTCTAGGGCAAAGGTGCTGAATCCTGACACTGAGGAGGTCACGAGGAGAGTGACAAGGCTGAGCTTGAAGAATCAACCTGATCCCAAGATCAAGACTGTGCCAATTCCCAGATGGGATGATGATGACGATCAGGATGATGAACCAAGTGCCACTCCTAAACCCAGCACATCAGGGATTGTTGAGCCTCAGACAGAGGAACAGGCTCAACCTGAGGTAAGTATCGTCTATGAAGATGCTGTTGCAGCTGAGACGGCTCCTGAGTCACCTCATCAAGGGGGAATCAATGTCCCTGACATTGAGCTTGTTAATCCCTTTGGTATAGACTCAGGATCATCCCCTTCTGTTCAATTTCCTGAATTTTATGAGCATGTGGACACTAACATTGCAGGTACTTCAGGAACAACTCCTGGCAAAAGAACATGGTTAGAAGATCATCCCATTGATCAAATTATTGGTGATCCAACTGAGGGAGTCAGGACCAGACGGTTTCATGGTGAGAGTGCACTGTTCTGTTGCTTTCTCTCTGAGCAAGAGCCTCAGAACATTGAAGAAGCTCTCACTGACTCGAACTGGATCATTGCCATGCAAGAGGAGTTGAATCAGTTCACAAGGAATCAGGTTTGGGAACTGGTAGATAGACCTAGGCATCAAGGTGTGATTGGTACCAAGTGGGTCTTTAAGAACAAGAAGGATGAGAATGGTGTTGTGGTAAGGAACAAGGCTAGACTGGTTGCAAAAGGGTATTGTCAGTCTGAAGGAATAGACTATGATGAGACTTTTGCTCCAGTGGCTAGGTTGGAAGCTATCAGGTTGTTCCTTGCCTATGCGACATATAAGAAGTTCAAGGTGTATCAAATGGATGTCAAGAGTGCATTCTTGAATGGTGTACTCAATGAAGAGGTATATGTTGAACAACCTCCAGGGTTTGAGGTTGGAGATAGAGTATACCATTTGAAGAAAGCACTCTATGGACTTAAGCAAGCACCAAGAGCTTGGTATGATACCCTCTCTCAATTCCTGACTGATCATGGGTTCAAGAAGGGAACAGTGGACAGGACATTGTTCAGGATCACTGAAGGTGATGACATTCTCTTGGTCCAAATTTATGTGGATGACATAATATTTGGATCACCAAATCATCAGTTATGTGAGATATTCTCTAAACTGATGACTGGTAAATTTGAGATGTCAATGATGGGAGAGATGAACTTCTTCTTAGGATTGCAGGTCAAGCAGACTGATCAAGGTATATTTATTAATCAGGCCAAGTATACAAGAGACTTGATTCATAAGTTTGGTGTTCAGAATAGCAATCCAGCCAGGATCCCAATGAACACAAATTGGAAGATGGATCCTGACACTGAAGGGACTTCAGTGAATCAGACTGAGTATCGTGGGCTGATAGGTTCTTTACTGTACCTGACTGCAAGTAGGCCTGACATTACGTTTGCAGTTGGTGTGTGTGCTAGGTATCAGTCTGATCCCAAGAGAAGTCATTTGGAGGCTGCTAAGAGGATACTTAAGTATTTGAAAAGGACAGTTAATATGGGAATATGGTATCCTTCAGATGACAACCTTGAACTGACAGGGTATTCAGATGCAGATTATGGAGGTTGTAGGATTGATAGGAAATCAACCTCAGGGACATGTCAGTTTTTGGGAAGTAAGTTGATCTCGTGGTTTAGTAAGAAGCAGAATTCAGTGGCAACATCCACAACTGAAGCTGAGTATATGGCTGCAGGTAGTTGTTGTGCTCAGATCCTATGGTTGAGGCAACAGTTGAGGGACTACCAAGTGTTTGCTAATCAGGTTCCAATCTATTGTGATAACAATAGTGCAATAGCAATCACTCAGAACCCAGTGCTTCACACAAGGTGCAAGCATGTGGATATTAGACACCACTTCATTCGAGATCATGTGGAAAAGAAAGATATTAGGATGGAAAAGATTCACACTGATAGGCAAAGAGCTGACATCTTGACTAAGCCCTTGGCTGAAGCAAGGTTTATGGAACTGTCAGTGGAATTGGGACTCTTAGATCCGGGAGAGCAGTCAGTGTAGGGTTCTAGGGGGAACTCAGGCCAGACTCGACTCAGCGAGGTATCAGGGTGCTACAATGTCTCCCTGACAGGTATGGGTTCTAACCTGACTCTTGTGAATCTCAAGCGTCTCCCTGAGTCATTCGTCCTGAAAATCTTTATTAAATGCATTCCGTTTTCATTAAAAGCGCGCCTTTTTATATTTAAACCCACGCGCACGGAGCATTTAATGCTACAGTTACTTTTTCATATACGTGTCCGTTTTATACGGAATATGACTGACTTGGGGTTTTAATTAAAACTGAGATTAATCCTGGCCTCTCATTTCACAACCTTTCGAATTCAGGAATCAATCTCAACCCCACGTTTGAGTAACTGACTTAGTCTTATCAATCAAGGGTGCCATTTGAGGTCTTTACGCAAACACAACGCACAATTTGCACACTGAGTTTTCTCTTGCTCAAACACAGAATTTCTAAAACCTCTTTTTCAAAAAACAATGGCATTCCTTAATTCCGACTGGACAACCGACAAGATCGTCGATGTTGTTGAGAAGAAGCTGGTACACATGGAGCAAGTCATCTCCATGGAAGGTATCTGTCTAACGGTTGAGGAAATCAAACCCGTTTTTAAATGGATTTCCGACGCCGGGTTGGAAACATACTTCACCACTCGCCCCATTTCCGTGCTCCCAAGAACAGTGGTGGAAGCTTATTTGAACATGTACTTGCGGAAGGGGGAAGTCTTCACAAAGGTGACTGCGCTAAAGCCAACGGGAGAAAAGAACGGCGACGGAGAGCCTCTCTACGACTCGGAGGTGGTCACCATCAATCTCAGGCAGGCGGTGAGGGAAGTCTTCAAGCTGCCATTCTCAGGCATCAACCCCAGGACTTACAAGGAAAACTCGGAGGGAGAATTCCTTGGGAAATGGACCAAGTCAGGGTCTTCGGAGTTCAGGGCCCGTCAGAACAAGAGCACTCTGAAGCCGGAGTACAGAGCTCTGGTGGACTTGGTGTCCAAGATTGTGATGGGAGCAACTGGCTCTCACGAGCAGTTGAGTCTGCCCAAGCTGAGGCTCATGGGAGCAATCGCTGATGGAGTGGAAGCGAACTGGGAGCAGTTCTTCCTCGATCAACTCCATCTGGCGGGATTGGACAAGATCACGCGTGACGAGGAGAAGAAGCACATATCCGTCAGTGCCATCCTGCCATTTGGCACAAGATTGTCCATCCTGATTGCTCATGCGTGCCATGAGTACACTTTTGACTTTGAGGACGCCCTTTCCTCAAAGAAGGTAATGTTTTCCTCACTGAGTGACACCTATTCAGTGCTAGGGCTGACTGATCCCAATGCGAAAGCAAAGGGTCAGGCCAGAAAGCCAGCTGGGAAGGCCAAGAGAGTGGCAACCAGCCTCATTGAAAAGGTGGATGAGCTCCTTGAGAGGAGTAAGGAGGTTGAGAAGGCTGCTGCTGAAGAGGTGGAGCAACCTGAGGTGGGCGTGGCTGAGAAGGAGAGGAGGGTGAAAATCGTGCTGTCAGGGAAGAGCACGAAGTCAGGGACTGAGTCAGATCCCAAGAAGGCCGGGACTGAGGCTGAGGGAACTGATGATGACATCAGTAAGGAGGGTGCCCAGGAAGAGAGGCCCCTGAAGAGACTTAGGAAGGGAGTAAAGAAGTCTCCTGCTAAGAAACTTCCTGAGTTGAGTGAGAGGGAGAAGTCAAGCTCTCCTGGAGCCTCTGACTTAGAGGAGGTAAGAAAGACTGTTGAGACGGCTGAGTCATTGCAGCCTGAGACAGCACCCACTCAAACACCCCCACATCCTGAAACCCAAACACCTTCCATCCCTGATCCCACATATCAAACTCCCCAACTCCCCCAACCTTCAGAGCCAAATTACCCTACTGAGTCAGTGCCCTCAACCTCACCTACAAATGAGCCTGACCAGTTAGCCGAGCCAAACCTTCCCAACCCCTCAGATTTTCCCTCATACCCCAACCCCAAAGACTGTCCCAAATCTATTTCAGCTGAAGAGGATGAGTTCCTTGAAATAGAGGAGGAGGAGCTGGATGAGCACATGGCGGGAGGTATACTGGAGAATACGCTCAGGGGGAATGTCACTGAGTGGGCAGGGAAGTGCTGGCCTGGGCTGTACAAATATACTGAATTGCTGGCATATGTGGTGGAGCTCAAAGTTTGGTTGGACTTCAAACAATCAAACATGCAGGAGCAACATATGCTGGTGGACGCTCGCGGCTGGGAGCATTGGGAGACTGAGGAGGCCAAGATTTGCTCATTCTTTGGCCTGACAAGCTGGCTTCAACTCTTGAACTTCGATAACCTGAAGCAGCTTGTGGCTGAAATGATGGCCAAAAGCAAGGCTGATCTTCTCTCCGTTGAAGAGAAAGAGGATGATGAGGAGGATGATGACGCTCAAGGTGGAGCTGTGGAAAAGGCAGTGGAGGAGACTGCTAGAGAAGTTGATGAGATGGACTCTGAGCCTCAGGCTCAGGGGGAAGGTGATAAGAACACTGGTGCCAAGGGTGGACCAGTGGCTGAGGATGTTGTGAACATCTCAGCTGCCAATGAGACATCTGTCGATGAAGGGATTCCCTGCCCTGAGACACGAGAGGATGATGTTGAGGCATTCAAGGAGACTCTCAGTTCCGAAGGACAAGTTCCTAAGGTTCAAGTTAGCTTAGCCGAGCCTGAGGAGGCGGCTATGACTACTTCACAACTGCCTTCAGTGCACCTTGAAGAAGGGACTGATGCTGCAGGGGCTGACAAGGGAAAGCAGCCAATCACTGATGAGGCCGCTGATGATGAAGATGTGATCATAACCGGGGTCGGCCGTGCTGAATTTACAAGCATAGTGGAGGTCAAACAGGAGAAAACCTCGGAAAATCTAGCTGAACTTCAGGAGGAAGTAATGAGGCTACGTGCTGAAAAAGATGAAGACTCCAAGGCCCTGGCGAAGCACATCAGGTGGACAAAGTCAGCTTACAACACCCTTGCTAACAGGGAGCTGATCTTGTTAAAGCGCATAATGACTGACACGGCCAAGTCAGTGAAGAATGAGAGGAAGCGCACAAAGAAGATGCTTAGAAACACTCTCAAGAAGCTTGAAGAGAGGGATGCGTTCAGGGACGAAAAGATGAATCAGGCAGTGGACAAGCTTGCAGTTCAGACTGGAGCTATTGTCACTCAGGCCTTGAAGGACTCAGCGTCCAAATTGGAGCTGGAGTCAGGGAAGCTGGATCGCACCTCTCAATCAGTGGCGGACGTTTTGGCTAAGGCCACTGAGGAGTCTGCGAAGATACTGACTGAGGTTAGCAGAGTCAGCGGTGAGTTCTTGAAGGTGGAAGAAAGGATCACCAAGGCTGAACAAAGTCTCCAACTCTCTATGGAGGTCTTTGAGAAGAAAGTCAATGCTGCCATCAGTTCCGTATCTTTTGCAGGGACTGGGATTTCAATGGGAGTTGAATTATTGAAGGAGGGAATCAACGATGTCCATTCCCTAGCCTCCTTCGTAATCAACAGCGGATCTGACGCATTCCCATCTGAGGCCAATGATGATGCCAAAAAGGGGGAAAAGAAGAAGAAAAGATCCCGCCCTGAGGCATCTGAGGCAGTTAGTCAAGGAGAGACCGTCCTAGCTGATCCTGAAGCCAATCCTGATGGAAATATTCTAAGGGTAAGGAAGTCAGCTAGGTTAGCGGCGGTGGAGAAGGAAGGAGAACAATTAGTTGCCAAGCTGAGGGAGGAGGCAACAAAGGCAAAGGCTAATGAACCTTCAAAGCAACAACCTGAGCCAGTCCAAAGATCGTCACCCATGAGCTCAAGGAAGAATCCCATCACTTACTCAGGTGAGTTAGTTGCGGAGCTATGTGCTGAAGCATGGGGAGATCAACCTGAAAAGACTGAGGCTATGCGCAGAGCTGAAATTGCTCAGAAGGAGAAGATGCGCATTTTGGAGAAGAAGGTTGAAAAGCTGACTGACATCAATGAGCTTCAACAACGCGAACTAGATGATGCAGTGATCAGCTTGCTAAGGAGAAAGAAGGCGAAGCCTGAGCCAAGGAAGTACAGGAAGAAGCCAACAGTTAGGAAAGCAACAATTCTTCAAGTCAGTAGGCCAGAATCTGGAGCAAGGGAAGCTTTTGTTGATGAGTTCGTCTCAGAGACTTTGAAGGAGTTTTGGACTGATGCAAGGGATGAATTTGTCAGGCTATGGTTTGTTGTGAAGAAGTGGGGCGCCACTGACGATATTGATGCCCACTTCACTGACTATATGATGGACAATCATCCTGAGCTATTCCAGAAGATCTTGGAGGAGGCTGAGGCAGCTCAAGTTCAAGTGAAGGCTCCTGAGTTCACCATTCGAGCTCCTCCCTTGATTCCTGGAACTCAAAAGCATGACACTAAGGCCATAATGATGGAAGTCTTGAAGATAGCCAGAGCTGAAGGATATGTGAACCAACCTGGAAGACTTGACGAGCTAAAGGCAAGAGTTTATGCAGGATATGGACTCAAGCCTGAAATGAGATTAGTCTAGGTGTTCATAGGCTTCTTTGTAATAGATTAGATTCATTGTAATCATTTCCACATCTATCAATGAAATCTATTACTTTTGCCCACAGACAAAAACTCATTGTCTTTTTGGCTTGTTTAAATTCTGTACTTTATCAAGAATTGCTCTAACACTGTCTTATCTTGTAGATAGGTTTGTCTTGTTTCCTCTAAGTGTTCTGAGGATCTTTTCAGTGTTTTGGCATCATCAAAAAGGGGGAAATTGTTGGGACATTGTCAGTTTTGATTAAGATCCCAAAGCCCCTGAAAAGATGTTCGCCTTAATATGTATGTGTCAGGCTAGTCTTGGTTAGGATTAGTGCTTAGTCTTTTTACACTTCACAGGTACTCAGTGAGAGGAGAACTCACTGGATACAATCAAGACTCAGAGCCTGAAGACGAAGAGCACCATCCTGAACTTATGGCAGTCTTCTAAGCTGGCTGAGTAAGTGTCAGTGATGAAGAGTATGACCCTGAGGTCATTACTAACTCAGTCCTGAAGGGAACAGGTTGTCACTGAGTTAATGGGAAGACTTGGAGTAGAGCCAAGCAATGCAAAAGGAATTTCAGCGTCAGGACAAGACCGGTGAGCTCAAGACAAAATGAACTTAATAAGACAAGCCTGAAGCTCAGGAATAAGTTCTGACATTCTCACCAACCTGATGACGTGGACCAATCCGAGGAGGACACGCACGTACGGAACCTGACATAAAGACTGAATTCAGACTGCATATTCAACGGGCAAGCATTTAATGTGCATTTAATGCAAATACCAAATCCATGCAAGGGCGGCTGCTGCATGGTGATATGTCCGTTTGAAGCCCCTCTACATAGGTGACTAGAAGGCTATCTCTCCAACGGATAGTTATTCAAACCACCTATAAATACAGAAGGCCTTGAACCCATTCAAGGTTACGGGAAATTTCCAAGCCAGAAATTACTCAAACTCTCAAGCATTCAAAGCATTCAGCCTTTAAAAGAAGCACTCGAAAACATTCAAATTTCCCAAGTGTTTCTTAGCAACCGAGAGTTATTCTGTATTCCAAGAGCTAAATAGAATTATCTTAAGCTTAGAGAGATTATCCAATCCTTAGCTTAACTTTGTCTTGTAAGGATAATCTCAACCTAGTTGGAATCCAAACTGAAACCAAAACCCTAAGATAGGCTTGTTGGGAGTAAGTCAGTTAGTGTGAAAGTAAGAGGAGTTTGTATAGATCAGTGAGGTAACTGATCTTGGTGCACCTTGGCACGTTAAAAACAAGAATCCCTTGAGTGGATTTCCTGTTAAGTCAGGCCGTGGACGTAGGAGCTTGAGACTCTGAACCACGTTAAACTCCTTGTGTTCTTACTGCTTTGATATTGTGCATTCTTGCCATATTACTCGTTCATTCATTGCATTCAAGTTTATCAGGTCTGAATCAATCAGCCTGATCTTCAAAAGAACACTGCCCTACTAAACACCTTTCAGATTTTAGTAAAATAAGTTTTCAGAAAGCAAACTAAACAAGACTTTAAACTATCAGGGCTCAAACATTTCCGCACTGAACTTGAACTGATAGTTAGCCAACTGACCCGCACCAAGTGTAGTCAGTGGGTGTATTATCAGCTCCTAGTTCTTTACTACTCTGAGTGAAGGGGACTCAGTCAGTTTTAAGTTTGAAAATTGGTATACGTGTATTTCCCCCCCTCCCATACACGTATTCCTCAGTCTTGTACCGGGACCAACAGAAATAATTTCGTATGTGTGCACGTCTAGGTGTGTTAGTGTGTGGTTTGGGAGTGTTTATGAATTTGAACTTGTATTCCATAAGCTGGAGAACAACTATTTATAGAGCCTAGCAAGCATGAGGTGTTCCTGACTCTTGGTCTCCCTAGCTTGCATGCTTGACATGTGTCCTTTTGATCTTATCTAAGATGAATCTTAGTTACAAAGTCTTCTTTGGTCCTATCTCGGACTCATTGTTGTTCGCCTAGGTCGGCTTGACGGATCTTGATGATTCTCCAACTGAAAGTTGTTCGCCTCTGGAGATTGTACTCTGGAAGTTGTTCGCCTTTTGGCTTTATTTAGCTTGGCTTTGGGATTTTAGTCCTTTGTTCACTGGTACACATCTTAACTGTGTTGTATCATAGTTTGACCAAGTTGTTTGTCATTGGTGACTTCACAGTTGGCTCATTCTTGGTCTCGGGTCTTAATACCTGTTCGCCTATTAGTTGTTCGTCGATGGAGTTGTTCGTCATTTTATACATCTCCCGGATTGGTAGATGCACCCCAATCCTGATTTTCTTTGCTCAAGCCCTTAATTCTTGTTCGCTCCATGCTGGATGATGTTCGCCTATCAACAACAAGTAGTTACGAAAGAACTTAATTTATTGGATTCCATTGGAAATTCTTATCTTAAATATTAAAGATCGTTTTTAGCGGGAGCTATGAGTTTGTCATATAACGGTACGAGAAGTTACGAAACAACTTACTTTAATTAAACAACGCTAGGATTCTTATCTCGTAAGATCTTTTTAGTGGGAGCTCAAACTTTTTCGTATAACGATAAAATAGTTATGGAACAACTTAATTTATTGGTTTTCCTTGGGGTTCTTGTCTCATACATTACTGATTGTTTTTAGCATGAAATATTTTGGGAGATTTCACATTTGTCTCGCAAGGCGAATGGTGCCGTACATAATCATGTTAAATTTCACTTTTCTCTACTTCATCCAATTGTCTGAATTTATTACGATTTCCTAATTACATAAAGAAAAAATTACACAATAAATATTTTATTTGGGTTCAAACAAAAGTACGTGTGTGTTGTTTGTGTTTTTAGTTTAAGATTATCTTGTAGCTAAAAATTGTTGTAGCAAATGCTTTTAAATATTAAATTATGACAAAAACATTCATTTTTAAATGTTACATAGTTTTTTTTCCTTGTAAATTAATTTAAACACTTTTTAAAAGCACAATCACTTACAAACACTCGCTTAATAGATTCTTATACTTTTAATTTTATAAAAAAGTTTAAAGAATCTAAAACTTCTCTTTTCTTCACTGGCCATCTAAAACATTGGTGGGACAACTCAATTAATGAAACTGATAAAATGAACATTTATCAACATACTTCTACTAGTGAAATGGATGATGGTTCCATAGTTATAAAATCCGATGCTACGGATTATCTCATCATAACTATAGCTATGTACATCATAGGAAATCCTAGAGAAGATAACGAATCTAGCCAAATTGTTCTTTCAAATATTTCTTGTCCCACTTTATCCGATTATAGGTGGTATAAGGATGTTTTCTTCACTCTAGTTTTAAAGAGATCTGACTGTAATGCTCCTTTCTGGAAAGAAAGATTCATCGCAGGCTTACCAAGATTATTTGGTACTAGAATACATCAAAAATTAAAAGAAGTTTGTGACGTAGTAAATTTTAATGAAATTACTTACGGACAACTATTTGCTTTTATAAAAAAGGAAGGTTTACTTCTATGTTCTGAACTCAAAATCCAAAGTAGATATGGTAAAGAAAAATCTAGTTATAAAAAGGAAATTGGAACATTTTGCGAAGCCTTTGGTTTGCAAAAAATCCAAGCCCCTTCTTCTAAAAAGAAAAAGTTAAAAAATTCTTCAAAACCTTATAAAAAGAAAAGGTTCTTTAAAAATGATAAAACTTTTGATCAAAAGAAACCTAATACAAAACCTTTCAAGAAAAATTTTAACAAAGAAAAAAACTATCAACCCACTTGTTATAAATGCCATAAAAAGGGACATAAAGCAGATGTATGCCCCCTTAAGAAAAAGATTGACGAAATCTTTCAAAATGACGATGATCTTAAACAAAAAATATCTGCTCTTATGATTTCTGACACTCTAGAAGTATCAGAAACCTCTGAACAAGAGGATAATGCAGATGATAATATTACTCAAACTTCCTCTAGTGATAGTGATGAATCTTGCAATGGATTATGTCCTTTATCCATAAATGTCATCACTAATGACAACTCGGAACAAGAACTTCTTTTCGATCTCATAAAAAAGGTTCCTAATCCTGAAGATAGACATAATTATCTTGTCAGACTAAAGGAACTAGTCTTAAGCAAAGAAAAAACTGGTGATAAAAAGACTAATAAATTAATGAATAATCCTGAACCCTTTAGCATCACCAAAATACTAAGCAAAGTACCAACTTCTTCCATCTCTAGTCAAACCTCTATGACTGTCTCCACTAATGATCTAAGAAAAGAAATTAATAATCTTAAATTTGAAATCAATAATTTACAAAAGGAGATTACTACATTACATACCAAAGATCTAGAAATAGAGACAAAACTTTCCCTAGCAAAATATAATTTCTCGAAAATTGAAATACCGCAAGACTTACAACATGAAAAACCAGAAAGCTCAAACCCACCTTTAGAACAAACAAAAGAAGATAATAGAATAACTGAATTAGCCATTCAAAGTATCACTTATCAAAAATGGTATTCGGTTATTACTTTGGTTGTTAATGACTTCCGTATCAATGTTTCCTGTTTAATCGACAGCGGAGCAGATCAAAACTGCATAAGAGAAGGGCTTATACCTTCTAAATATTATGAAAAAACTAATGAAAGACTTGTAGCAGCTAATGCTACCCCCTTAAATATAGAATACAAACTTACTAATTCCCATATTTGTAATGAAGGGTATTGTTTTAAAACACCTTTCATACTTGTTAAAAATCTTAATCAAAACATTATTTTAGGAAATCCTTTCCTAACTACCATATATCCTTTTATGGTTAATGGTAATGGAATCACTACTAATATTATGGGAAAAGATATAAATTTTAAATTCTTAAATCCTATTAAAGATAGGGAAATATCCCTTCTGCATAATCATTTTGTTTATAAACAAATCAATTCTATTCAAAATAAAAAATCAATTCGTTCATTTGTCTAAATTTTTAATGTTCCTATTCTTTTTAAAGAAAAGGGTCTTGGGCACAGGGCCCACCAAATAAATCATCAAAATCTTGATCGGAACTGGCAGGATCGGAGTCCATTTCTGACCCGGATTTCTTTTTGGCTTTCAAGAATTGTTTGGCTAATTTTTGGAATAGTTTCTGATCGTCTTCGTCTAGATCAGAATCAGAAGAGGCTTCTTTCTTGATTTTTGATTTATTTTTTGAAGAAGAGGCTTGATGTTTAGTTTTTTGAGAGGAGGAAATCTTGGATGATTTGCTAGGACTAGGAGGAGGTCCAAAACATATATCGAAACCTTGGGTATTTGATTGTCTTGAATTAGACACAGTTCGTTGGGATGGAGTATTGGATTGTCTTGGATTAGACACAGTTTGTTGGGATGGAGATGCCTCCTTTTCCCAGCTTGGTTTTTCGCCTGTGTCAAAAAACCTGTTGACAACACAAGTATCACAATATTTATCAGAATAATTTACCCACCACTTCACTTTAAATTCTCTGATGATAGAGATGTTGTATGGTTGGGGGTAGAATTGTTTGAATGAGTAATTCCAACATAGGATCCATGGTACTTTGAATTCTGCAAAGAACATCAGGTGTCTCCTGAATGGTTCTTCTTTGGATCTGACAAGAAATTGTTGTTGGGCTAATTTGACTGAGGTTGGTAACATCTCTGTAATCGGCCCAAAAATCCTCCACCATTCAGTAAACCATACTGGGAAGGTGTTATTTATAAAATCTGATTTAAATGTAAAGAACCAGGAATGGTCAAAAGACCTCATGAGGAAGGCCCTAAACCAGGCATTCTTGTAATCAGGATAACTGTACCCTCTCGGGTTGTAACTTTGAGTAAATGGCCTGTTTTCATAAGGCCGAGTCCAATCGTTAAATTTTAAAACTCTTTTGATAATGCATTTTGAGTAAGCGATCTTGCTCCTATCTTCTGGATGATAGGTATGAGTAATTTCTGCTGCTCCTGAGTCTACAAGGATGTATTCATAGAACTCTTGGGTCTTTAGAGGATTGTCGGTAAACCATTGACAATCAGGTGGGAAGATATTTTGAGTAAGCTCAACTAGCTTGGATAAGTTTCCTAATACAGTAAGAGTAGTAGGAGTAATATGCTCAACTTCTGGTTTAAGAAAATAGCCATTTTTTAGTGGGATAACCTGGGTTTTGGTTTGGGTGGTTGGAAAAGAAGGGGCTGGTTGAGTAATTGCTCCGGCATATGATGGAGCTGGAATGTCTTCTAAAGACTTGAATTGATTGTCATTGCTGAAATTGGTAATTGCTCTCTAAGTATAGTAACTAGGAGTAGTTGATCTAGGCCTCTGCATTCTTTGAATTCTGCAAAAATTCTCTTGTTAGAAAATCAGGGAGGCAGTTATCCTCTCCCTTGATATACTCAATATCAAAATCAAAGCTTGATAAAATTGCTTGCCATCTGGCAAATATTTGCTTTGATACGATATTTTTAACATCCTTTTGAAGTATCTCTTTAGCAGATTTGCAATCAATTCTAAGGAGAAATCTTTTGTTAAAAATGTCGCTCTGAAATTTGGATATACAAAGAACAATAGATAAAACTTCTTTTTTAACAGTGGAGTAGTTCAGTTGAGGTCCAGTCCAGCTACCTGAGTGAAATCTTACTAATTGTTCTTTTGAAACAGTACTATCTGCTTCTGTTTTGCTAACTTGCTTTAATATCCCCCCGAAACCGAAGTCAGAGGCATCTGTTTCTATTATCATAAAAGCATCATTTTTAGGTATTCCTAAACATGGCAAAGACTTAACTTGTTTCTTGATAGATTTTACTATATTAGTATGGGTATCTGTCCAAGCTGGTGGATTCTTTTTTAATCTTTGAAACAAAGGGTTGCAAATAATGCGAAGCTTGGGGAAAAAGTCTGATATATAATTTAAGCAGCCTAAAAATCTTTGTAGTTGAGTCTTGTCTTTTATAATATCGGGAAATTTGTCAGCAAAATCAATGGCTCTAGCTATTGGCTTGATAGTTCCTCTAAATATATCGTGACCATGGAATCTGATTTTTGTTTGAAAATTTTTTATTTTCTGGGCGGATATCGCTAAACCATTTTTCTTTACTATTTGTATAAAAATGTTTAAGTGTTTAAAGTGTTGATCTATATTTTTAGAGTAAATAAGTACATCATCAATATAACAGATAGAGAAATCAGAATAATTATTAAAAATATCATTCATAATATTCTGAAATTCTGAAGGAGCATTTTTTAGCCCAAAAGGCATTACGTTCCATTCATAATGTCCAAAAGGGACAGTAAAGGCTGTTTTATATTTATCCTTTTCGTCAACCTGTATTTGCCAAAATCCTGATTTTAAATCAAATTTAGAAAACACACAGGCATTCTGAAGTCTATTAATAAGGTCCCTTTTATTAGGGATGGGATATCTAATCCATTCTAAAACTTCGTTGAGAGGTTTATAATTGATAACAAGCCTAGGAACTCCTCTTTCTTTTTCAGCTTGATTATTGAAATAAAAGGCTGCACAGCTCCAAGGAGACTTAGAATGTCTGATAAGTTTTTTGTTTAATAAGGAATCTATTTCTTTTTTACAGGTATCTAACAAATCATGGTTCATTTGTATAGGTCTTGCTTTAGTAGAAATGAGTTTTTCGTTAAAATTTGCGATGTAAGGAAGAGAAACCGTATGTTTCTTTCTTTCCCAAAAAGCATTAGAAAGGTCGGAACATACCTCTTGTTTGATTTTTTATTCTAAATCTAAAATTTTCTTTTGTGTAGATTCGCCTTTTAAATCTTCTTCTATTTTTAAGTAAGTAATTTCTTCTTTAAGGGTTTGGATATGTAATTTTTTATTTTGAATAGAATTGATTTGTTTATAAACAAAATGATTCTGCAGAAGGGATATTTCCCTATCTTTAATAGGATTTAAGAATTTAAAATTTATATCTTTTCCCATAATATTAGTAGTGATTCCATTACCATTAACCATAAAAGGATATATGGTAGTTAGGAAAGGATTTCCTAAAATAATGTTTTGATTAAGATTTTTAACAAGTATGAAAGGTGTTTTAAAACAATACCCTTCATTACAAATATGGGAATTAGTAAGTTTGTATTCTATATTTAAGGGGGTAGCATTAGCTGCTGCAAGTCTTTCATTAGTTTTTTCATAATATTTAGAAGGTATAAGCCCTTCTCTTATGCAGTTTTGATCTGCTCCGCTGTCGATTAAACAGGAAACATTGATACGGAAGTCATTAACAACCAAAGTAATAACCGAATACCATTTTTGATAAGTGATACTTTGAATGGCTAATTCAGTTATTCTATTATCTTCTTTTGTTTGTTCTAAAGGTGGGTTTGAGCTTTCTGGTTTTTCATGTTGTAAGTCTTGCGGTATTTCAATTTTCGAGAAATCATATTTTGCTAGGGAAAGTTTTGTCTCTATTTTTAGATCTTTGGTATGTAATGTAGTAATCTCCTTTTGTAAATTATTGATTTCAAATTTAAGATTATTAATTTCTTTTCTTAGATCATTAGTGGAGACAGTCATAGAGGTTTGACTAGAGATGGAAGAAGTTGGTACTTTGCTTAGTATTTTGGTGATGCTAAAGGGTTCAAGATTATTCATTAATTTATTAGTCTTTTTATCACCAGTTTTTTCTTTGCTTAAGACTAGTTCCTTTAGTCTGACAAGATAATTATGTCTATCTTCAGGATTAGGAACCTTTTCTATGAGATCGAAAAGAAGTTCTTGTTCCGAGTTTTCATTAGTGATGACATTTATGGATAAAGGACATAATCCATTGCAAGATTCATCACTATCACTAGAGGAAGTTTGAGTAATATTATCATCTGCATTATCCTCTTGTTCAGAGGTTTCTGATACTTCTGGAGTGTCAGAAATCATAAGAGCAGATATTTTTTGTTTAAGATCATCGTCATTTTGAAAGATTTCGTCAATCTTTTTCTTAAGGGGGCATACATCTGCTTTATGTCCCTTTTTATGGCATTTATAACAAGTGGGTTGATAGTTTTTTTCTTTGTTAAAATTTTTCTTGAAAGGTTTTGTATTAGGTTTCTTTTGATCAAAAGTTTTATCATTTTTAAAGAACCTTTTCTTTTTATAAGGTTTTGAAGAATTTTTTAACTTTTTCTTTTTAGAAGAAGGGGCTTGGATTTTTTGCAAACCAAAGGCTTCGCAAAATGTTCCAATTTCCTTTTTATAACTAGATTTTTCTTTACCATATCTACTTTGGATTTTGAGTTCAGAACATAGAAGTAAACCTTCCTTTTTTATAAAAGCAAATAGTTGTCCGTAAGTAATTTCATTAAAATTTACTACGTCACAAGCTTCTTTTAATTTTTGATGTATTCTAGTACCAAATAATCTTGGTAAGCCTGCGATGAATCTTTCTTTCCAGAGAGGAGCATTACAGTCAGATCTCTTTAAAACTAGAGTGAGGAAAACATCCTTATACCACCTATAATCGGATAAAGTGGGACAAGAAATATTTGAAAGAACAATTTGGCTAGATTCGTTATCTTCTCTAGGATTTCCTATGATGTACATAGCTATAGTTATGATGAGATAATCCGTAGCATCGGATTTTATAACTATGGAACCATCATCCATTTCACTAGTAGAAGTATGTTGATAAATGTTCATTTTATCAGTTTCATTAATTGAGTTGTCCCACCAATGTTTTAGATGGCCAGTGAAGAAAAGAGAAGTTTTAGATTCTTTAAACTTTTTTATAAAATTAAAAGTATAAGAATCTATTAAGCGAGTGTTTGTAAGTGATTGTGCTTTTAAAAAGTGTTTAAATTAATTTACAAGGAAAAAAAACTATGTAACATTTAAAAATGAATGTTTTTGTCATAATTTAATATTTAAAAGCATTTGCTACAACAATTTTTAGCTACAAGATAATCTTAAACTAAAAACACAAACAACACACACGTACTTTTGTTTAAACCCAAATAAAATATTTATTGTGTAATTTTTTCTTTATGTAATTAGGAAATCGTAATAAATTCAGACAATTGGATGAAGTAGAGAAAAGTGAAATTTAACATGATTATGTACGGCACCATTCGCCTTGCGAGACAAATGTGAAATCTCCCAAAATATTTCATGCTAAAAACAATCAGTAATGTATGAGACAAGAACCCCAAGGAAAACCAATAAATTAAGTTGTTCCATAACTATTTTATCGTTATACGAAAAAGTTCGAGCTCCCACTAAAAAGATCTTACGAGATAAGAATCCTAGCGTTGTTTAATTAAAGTAAGTTGTTTCGTAACTTCTCGTACCGTTATATGACAAACTCATAGCTCCCGCTAAAAACGATCTTTAATATTTAAGATAAGAATTTCCAATGGAATCCAATAAATTAAGTTCTTTCGTAACTACTTGTTGTTGATAGGCGAACATCATCCAGCATGGAGCGAACAAGAATTAAGGGCTTGAGCAAAGAAAATCAGGATTGGGGTGCATCTACCAATCCGGGAGATGTATAAAATGACGAACAACTCCATCGACGAACAACTAATAGGCGAACAGGTATTAAGACCCGAGACCAAGAATGAGCCAACTGTGAAGTCACCAATGACAAACAACTTGGTCAAACTATGATACAACACAGTTAAGATGTGTACCAGTGAACAAAGGACTAAAATCCCAAAGCCAAGCTAAATAAAGCCAAAAGGCGAACAACTTCCAGAGTACAATCTCTAGAGGCGAACAACTTTCAGTTGGAGAATCATCAAGATCCGTCAAGCCGACCTAGGCGAACAACAATGAGTCCGAGATAGGACCAAAAAAGACTTTGTAACTAAGATTCAGCTTAGATAAGGTCAAAAGGACACATGTCAAGCATGCAAGCTAGGGAGACCAAGAGTCAGGAACACCTCATGCTTGCTAGGCTCTATAAATAGTTGTTCTCCAGCTTATGGAATACAAGTTCAAATTCATAAACACTCCCAAACCACACACTAACACACCTAGACGTGCACACATACGAAATTATTTCGATTTCGACTTTTGTATATTCGACTTCATAACCCGAACCTCGATTTATCATTTACGGTGGTATCCAATCACACGTAATTGATTGATGATCTTTAAACCAAAATTAAACAGTCACTAATCCACTCGATAAATATTGATCACCAACAATTTTGGCGCTAGAAGGAGGGTCCGAACCTTCGGTTAGTGTGATTACTCAAGAACTTCAAGCTGAAAACTTGAAGATTCAAAGGAAACCTCAAGAAATATTTGAAGATACAAGCAAGATTGTTCTAGGTGTTCTTGGTGTTCTTCAATATTAAAATTAAAGAAACAATTTATATTGAAATGCCTCAATCCAAGGAAACACAAGGATCTCGTTTGTCAAGGAGAGCCTCTCCAACACGAGCCGAACAGCCTCCAAGTCAGGGGGCATCTCTGGATGAGCTATCAAGCTTGAGAAGGGCGATAGAAAGTATGCAGGGACAATTGGTCTAGCAAAGAGGTGTAGGGACGACCAGCTTGCCATCCTCACCATTATCAACTTACATTCTGAAAGCCCCGATTTAGAAGAAAGTCCAATTCCCAGCAAGCATACAATATGACGGCCTTGCTGATCCCAGAGTTCATCTAGCAAAATACTCGGACTATATGGTCTCGGTGGGAGCCAGCGATGCCACTCAATGCCGAAACTTCCCATTAACCTTGGGGGACCGGGTGCACAAATGGTTCTCAGCATTGCCACCAGCATCCATCCATTCATTTACTCAGCTGAGTCGGGAGTTTCTGTCTCATTTCTCAACGGCGGGATCGTACTTGTCCCAGAAACACCGATTGTCAGACCTAAAACAAAATAATGACGAGTCAGATCGAGCATTCATGGAAAGGTTTGACAAGGTGCTATTGGAGGGTGAGCCCGTCAGCGAGGACACAAAAATTGTTGCTATTATGGTAGGACTGAAGAAAGGGTCAAAGCTATGGAAAGAGGTACATCTGAAGTGCCCAAGAAGTTACACCGAATTTAGAAATCAGGTCGGCATATTTGTTTCTATGCATGAAGCCCTGCAGTCAAACTTGGGGGAGAACAAAGCCGACCCCAAGGAGAACAACAAAAAACCTGGCGCAACAAGCTATCGGGTCCCTAAAAATATGAAGCCATTCACTGAAGGGACGGAACTCAAAGAAAAGTTGAATCAGGTGCTAACAGTGTCAGTCGATACTGTTTATGAAAATGTGAAGGATAAGGAGTTACTCTCCCCTCCCCGGAAAATTCGCCAAGACACTGGCAAACTCAATCCTAACAAGTATTATGCCTACCATCAAAGCGTGGGGCACTTTACAAGTGAATGTAGAGGTTTGCTCAGGCAGCTCTGGCGTTTCTACGAGGACGGAAAGCTCTCCGATTTTATCAAAAGACAACCCGGAAAAAGAGTCCGGGAGAACAACTCTGAGGACGAAGATGATCAACCCCAGAAGAACAATAAGCCGGCACGACCAGTTCCTGCCATTCCTACTCGTCCATTGGAAGATTTATACATGATGGAACCTGCAGGTCCTGCAGGAGGATGTTCTGATGGACGACCGCCAATCTCTAACCGGAAAAGAAAGGCTGAATTACAAGCGATCGATCAAGTCCAAGAAATAGGGGTCAAACCATCTATCATGCAGACAACAGAACTGACCTTCACCGAAAAGGACTTAGAAGGAATTTTGACTCCACATAACGATTCGCTCGTAATCTGCGTAAAGATCATGGGGACTCGAGTCCATAGATTGTTGGTAGACACTGGAGCCTATACCAATATCTTGTTCAAAAGCACACTTGATAAACTTGGGTACTTTTCAGCCCATATCCGGGACTCAAACCATCGAATCCTAGGCTTCGGAAATGCAGTAACAGTCCCGTTGGGAGAAATTTCTTTGCTTGTACAACTTGTAATGATCGAAGAACCCGAAAAGAATATTACAAGAATGGTAGATTTCTTGGTTGTAGACCAGGAATCAACCTATAACGGGTTCCTTGGTCGACCTTTTTTGAATGAATTTAAAGCTGTCTGTTCAACTTACCATTATTGCTTGAAGTTTCCAACAGCAAGTGGTGCAGGCACAGTTAAAGGAGATCAAAGAAAGGCTCGGGAATGCCTCTTACAAATGCAAGCAAAACATGCGCAAGTATCCATGATGGAGGCCATAACAAGCTATCCTGCTGAAGAACCATCAATATTGGAGAACATGATGGACATAGAAGAAGACCACATGGATACTGACGAACAACATCATGACGAACAGGTGTTGGACGAACAACTCCTCACCACCCATAAGAAACATCATCCTGACGAACAACAAAGGGGTGGTGACGAGCAACATTCAAATGATGGCCGGGAGGGCCAGATGTTGACTAACAACAACGAATCAGGGCCAACAGATGATCTTGATCCCCGCCTGGGGGCAGGGCCAATGAACATCGAAAATGATTTCAACTTTGAGGGACCAATACTTGATCCTCGGTGGAAAGGACAAAAACGACGAGCAACTCCAGTTGAAGAGCTGGAGGCGTTCAAAGTTAATCCTGAAAACCCGGATCTTGAATTATACATAGGATCTGAGCTCCCTGAGCCTTACAGATCCCGAATGAAAGAGTTCTGATGGTCCCGGTTTCGAAGGGAAAAATGGGAATTCAGGAGCACAATTTTTTTTTTAAACTTTTCCTCAGGGAGTTCAGCAAGAGTGAGTAATACTCAAGTCACTGCTCTGCTAAGAGGCTGGGCTACCAAGTCAGTGAGAAGGCTTGGAATCTCATGCTCTGAGAAAGGACAGTGGCTTGAGATGCTGAACTCTCGAGTGCATTATAAAACATAGCTTGCACCCTGACTGAGTTCAGTGACGGAATACTCAAGTCACTGCGTTGCTGAGAGTCTGAGCTATCAAGTCAGTGATGAGACTTGAAAGCTCAGGCTCTCAACAAGGCAGTGACTCGAGAGACTGAACTCTCGAGTGCTAGCCTAAGCTTGTCAGTGAGATTGGTTCTCCCTGACTAAAATACTTAGCTAATCTTCTTTTCAAACTTTCCAAGTACACTCAGAGAGCATACACTACAAATAATTAGCAAGTGCTTAGATAATAAACAGCGCTCAGTTTAACGTGGTTCAGAGACTCAAGCTCTTACATCCACGGCCTGATTTAACAGGAAATCCACTAACTTGGATTCTTGTTTTTAACGTGCCAAGGTGCACTTACAACTGGACTCACGCCACTCCCTGGGCTGCCTCTCCTCACCTCACTACAAACCTAACAATCTTCTGAAAGGGTTTAGTTTGGTTTGGTTTTCTCCAACTAGGTGAGGTTTTCCCTTACAATGTGTTAGCCTCAAGCTAAGATTGGGAAAACCTCTCTAAGCTATGAGTTACAAGCTTGACACTCAAAGTATATAAGTGATAACCCTAAAGGTCAGTGTCGTGGGTGTGAGTAACACTTCCTTATGACTCCCTAACAACTCACACACTCTTATAGCTTGTAGGTGTTGATTTTTCTTTCTTTACACACAATACAACACTTCAACACACTTTACAACGAAGCTAAGAGCTTGTATTTATAATGGGGATTCAAATGTATCCGTTGGAGGGAAGATACATTTGAATCCATCATTTAATGGTGTCAACCACTTTTCTTGGAATTCGGCCTTTGTCAGTGTCAGAGTTGCTGCCTCGTGCTGATTGGTCCACGTGGCCTGGATTCACGGATCTTTGACTCAGTGGGTTGACCAAGACCCACTGACTTTAGGTAGCTTCCTCCTTCACTGACTGATGATCTTCAGTGGACTGAACCTCTTCAGTGTAGTTGTCCTTCAGAGACTGTTTGAAGATCACTCCAAGAAGTTTGTCATAAGGCTGAATGACAAACTTCCCTGACCACAGTAGCCTGACTCCTTCAGGACCTACTTGGTGCAGCACTGATCCTCCTGATCATGCTCTTCACTGAGTGGTCCACCTGACTTAGCTTAGATCAGTCTGGTTTACACTCAGTGGGACATCCTTCAGGCTTCTCTTCTGGTTCAGGTCTCTGACTTGGCTTCAGTCTTTTCTTGATGTCAACTTGATTTCCTCAGGCTGTGTTGCTGAGTTCCCCCTCGCTGAGTTCCCCCTCAACTGAGTGTTCCTTCAACTGAGTTCTTCTCAACTGACAGCCTATTCTATTGAGACATAACCTAGCCTGACCTAAAACAAAAGATACTATCCTGACTGCCTTCAAACCTATTACATGTTGTTTTGGAAAATCATCAAAACTAAAACATATCCCAACAATTTCCCCCTTTTTGATGATTCCAAAACTTCTAACCAAATGATTTTCTATTACAAGAATAATGTCAGAACACAAGTAATAGTTTGAAAAAGGCAGGAATTCCCATAGGTTAAAACGTTTAAGATCTGTTCGGTAGACCATTTTCCTTAACAAAACTGGATCAGTGGTCATGTGAACAACCCGCTTTGATACCAATTGATGGTCCCGGTTTCGAAGGGCAAAATGGGAATTCAGGAGCACAATTTTTTTTTAACTTTTCCTCAGGGAGTTCAGCAAGAGTGAGTAATACTCAAGTCACTGCTCTACTCAGAGGCTGAGCTACCAAGTCAGTGAGAAGGCTTGAAATCTCATGCTCTGAGCAAGGACAATGGCTTGAGATGCTGAACTCTCGAGTGCGTTATAAAACATAGCTTGCACCCTGACTGAGTTCAGTGACGGAATACTCAAGTCACTGCGTTGCTGAGAGTCAGAGCTATCAAGTCAGTGATGAGACTTGAAAGCTCGGGCTCTCAACAAGGCAGTGACTCGAGAGACTGAACTCTCGAGTGCTAGCCTAAGCTTGTCAGTGAGATTGGTTCTCCCTGATTAAAATACTTAGCTAATCTTTTTTTCAAACTTTCCAAGTACACTCAGAGAGCATACACTACAAATAATTAGCAAGTGCTTAGATAATAAACAACGCTCAGTTTAACGTGGTTCAGAGACTCAAGCTCTTACATCCACGGCCTGATTTAACAGGAAATCCACTAACTTGGATTTTTGTTTTTAACGTGCCAAGGTGCACTTACAACTGGACTCACGCCACTCCCTGGGCTGCCTCTCCTCACCTCACTACAAACCTAACAATCTTCTGAAAGGGTTTAGTTTGGTTTGGTTTTCTCCAACTAGGTGAGGTTTTCCCTTACAATGTGTTAGCCTCAAACTAAGATTGGGAAAACCTCTCTAAGCTATGAGTTACAAGCTTGACACTCAAAGTATATAAGTGATAACCCTAAAGGTCAGTGTCGTGGGTGTGAGTAACACTTCCTTATGACTCCCTAACAACTCACACACTCTTATAGCTTGTAGGTGTTGATTTTTCTTTCTTTACACACAATACAACACTTCAACACACTTTACAACGAAGCTAAGAGCTTGTATTTATAATGGGGATTCAAATGTATCCGTTGGAGGGAAGATACATTTGAATCCATCATTTAGTGGTTTCAACCACTTTTCTTGGAATTCGGCCTTTGTCAGTGTCAGAGTTGCTGCCTCGTGCTGATTGGTCCACGTGGCCTGGATTCACGGATCTTTGACTCAGTGGGTTGACCAAGACCCACTGACTTTAGGTAGCTTCCTCCTTCACTGACTGATGATCTTCAGTGGACTGAACGTCTTCAGTGTAGTTGTCCTTCAGAGACTGTTTGAAGATCACTCCAAGAAGTTTGTCATAAGGCTGAATGACAAACTTCCCTGACCACAGTAGCCTGACTCCTTCAGGACCTACTTGGTGCAGCACTGATCCTCCTGATCATGCTCTTCACTGAGTGGTCCACCTGACTTAGCTTAGATCAGTCTGGTTTACAATCAGTGGGACATCCTTCAGGCTTCTCTTCTGGTTCAGGTCTCTGACTTGGCTTCAGTCTTTTCTTGATGTCAACTTGATTTCCTCAGGTTGTGTTGCTAAGTTCCCCCTCGCTGAGTTCCCCCTCAACTGAGTGTTCCTTCAACTGAGTTCTTCTCAACTGACAGCCTATTCTATTGAGACATAACCTAGCCTGACCTAAAACAAAAGATACTATCCTGACTGCCTTCAAACCTATTACATGTTGTTTTGGAAAATCATCAAAACTAAAACATATCCCAACAAGTTCCTCAGCAAAAATCTAGATGTTTTTGCTTGGTCTCATGCAGACATGGTGGGGATAGATCCAAAACATGCTTGTCACAAGCTCAATATCAATCAAGCAAAAAGACCAATCCATCAAAAACGAAGAAAATATGGCCCAGACAAATATCAAGCTTTGAACGAAGAAGTAAAGAAGTTGTTAGACAACGACCTAATCCGACAAGCACTCTGTCCACAATGGGTAGCAAACCCAGTCCTTGTGAGGAAACCAAACGGGACCTGGAGGCTATGCATAAACTTTACAGATCTGAATGCAGCATGCCCGAAGGACAACTTTCCACTTCCTCACATTGACCAGTTGTTGGACAGCACTGCAGGTCATGAAATGCTAACATTCATGGATGCCTTCGTCGGGTACCATCAAATTCCAATGCATCCAGACGATCAAGAGAACACAGCATTTTATACTAACAAAAACTTGTTGTGTTGGAAAAGAATGCCCTTTGGCCTCATCAACGCCGGAGCAACTTACCAGAGGCTGGTGAACAAAATGTTCGACCAACAAATTGGAGATACAGTAGAAGTCTACGTTGATGACATCGTAGTCAAAAGTCCCGATAAAGAAGATCATCTCCAACACTTGACCCAAGTGTTCGAAATTCTTCGACATTACAACATGAAGCTGAATCCAAAGAAGAGTAGCTTTGGAGTCCATTCAGGTAAATTCTTAGGTCATCTTGTTAGTCAACGAGGAATTGAGGCCAATCCAACAAAAGTCAAAGCCATAGTGGACATGCAACCACCACGTTCAATAAAAGAAGTGCAAAGACTCACAGGATGCCTAGCTGCACTAAACCGGTTCATATCCAGATCGGGGGACAAATGCCGTCCATTCTTTGAAGCCATCAAGAAAGGACAGTTCACATGGACTAACAACTGTCAAAAGGCGTTTGACCAACTCAAAGACTACCTGGAAGATGTAAAAATCCTATCAAAACCCGTTCCAGGAGAAAAGCTATATTTATACTTGGCAGCGTCAGAGGTGACCATCAGCTCCGTTCTGGTACGAGAAGACGGCAAATTCCATCAACCTATCTACTACGTCAGCCAAGCTTTGCATGAGGCGGAGATCAAATACTCCCCAACCGAGAAGCTGGCGCATGCACTAGTTATGAGTGTGAGGAAGTTACGGCCATACTTTTTTTATCATCAAGTTGAAGTGCTAACAACTTTCCCACTCAGACAAATTCTCCATCGCCCCGACACAGTTGGTCGTCTATTAAAATGGTCACTAGAGATTAGCCAATTCGGGGTGACTTATGCTCCTCGAACAGCGATCAAAGGACAAGCATTGGCCGACTTTATAGTCGAACTAACCTTCCCACCAGATCCGACGAGAGGACTTGATCACCCCTGGCATCTTTATGTTGACGGATCTTCGACTAACGTAACCTCGGGGGTGGGAGTGGTTCTAATCAGTCCAGGTAGACAAGTATTCACTTCGGCAATCAGATTTGGCTTTATGGCAACCAACAACGAAGCCGAGTATGAAGCTCTCATTGCTGGTCTCCATCTATCCTTGGCAGTAGGTGTCAGACGGTTGCAAATATTCGGCAATTCACAATTGATAGTGAACCAAGTCCGAGGTGAATATGAGGCGAGGGACGGACATATGATCGAATATCAACGGATTTTTGCTCACCTGATGTCCTTGTTAGATCAAGTATTCATTGAACAAATCCCAAGGACGAGCAACACTCAAGCAGATGCATTGGCCCGACTAGCAACAAGCGAAGGACCTGCAGAGTTGGCAGACATTATAATTACGAAGGTGAATGACCCATCAACAACAAGTTATAATGTCAACCAACTAAATGATCAAGCCAGTGAAGAAGAAGACTGGAGAACAAGTATGGTCAAATACTTGAAAAGTGGGGAAAAACCAAACAACTCTTTTGAAGCTGCCAAGCTAATAAAGCAAGCCGCCAGATATACTCTGGTAGGCGAGCAACTTTACAAAAGAGGAATATCACTCCCACTTCTCAAATGTTTGCCTAGGGGGCAAGGACGAGCAATACTCGAAGAAATACATGCCGGAGTATGTGGAAATCACACTGGGGGGCAAGCCTTGGCGTACAAAACTATTAGACAAGGCTATTACTGGCCGACTTTACGCCAGGACGCAATCAAAAAAGCAAAGACTTGCCACCAATGCCAAATTTTTGCACCAAACATTCATACCCCGGCTCAACAGCTCGTATCGGTTTATAGCCCATGGCCTTTTGCTAGATGGGGAATGGACATTATTGGTCCCTTCCCAGCAGGAGTTGGAGGAGTTCGATTTGCCGTTGTGGCAGTCGACTATTACACAAAATGGGCAGAAGCAGAGGCCATGTTGAAAATCACGCAACAGAAAATGATCAACTTCATTTGGAAGAACATTGTCTGTCGTTTTGGAATTCTGCAAACCATCGTGACAGACAATGGTCCGCAGTTTGATGGAAAAGAGTTGAGAGATTTCTGTACAAAATGGGGGATCAAGAAACATTACTCTACGCCTTATCATCCCCAGTTAAATGGACAAGTCGAAGCCGTAAACAAAATCATCAAGCATACGTTAAAAGTACGGCTAGCGGAAAGCAAAAGCAGTTGGTCAACAGAGCTTCCGGAAGTCTTATGGGCATACAGAGTTTCTCCCAGGTCAAGCACCGGAGAGACACCTTTTGCAATGGCTTTCGGAACAGAAGCTGTAATACCCATCGAGTTAAAGACCAATACATTCCGGATGACCAACTTTGATGAACAAGCGAACAACTATGCTCTGGCTGCTGAAATAGATTTGCTCGAGGAAAAAAGACTGAGTGCCGAGCTAAAAAATGCTACCTATAAGCAGCGAGCAGAACGCTACTATAATTCCCATGTTAAACTTAGGGAATTCAGAGTTGGAGATTTGGTTCTAAGAAAGTTGCTCGCCCAACCTTCAGGTGTATTGGGACCAACTTGGGAGGGCCCGTATCGTATAACGGAAAAATTAGTTAATGACGTATACGATATCGAAGATATGGAAGGCAAGCCGGCCCAATACTCCTGGAACGCCATACATCTAAAGAAGTACTATCAATAAGACGAACAAGTTCTTGATTGGGCGAACAAATGTCGTGGGGGGTCAGTGAACCAAGTAAGGCAAACTAAAAACTTGCCTAATTTTTTGAAAATTTTGCTAAGTATAGAGTATAAAGTTGTTCGGCGCATTGTATAGTCTGGTGCTGTTTCATCTTTTGTTTTTTAGATAAAGTTGCTTGGCAAAAATATTATAAGCGAGCATATTTTGATTAGTGTTTAAAGTTGTTCGTCGATTTGTATATGTTAGTGACGAGCAGTCTTACAACATTTGTAATTTTTTATGAATGTAAATATAATAGTTGTTCGTTAAAGAGGAAAAGTCCAAAGCTCGAGGTACAAGTCCACCTAAAGGTTGTTCGTTTTCTAAAATGAACAGAACCTAAGGACCAAAGCCATTTAAAGGTTGTTCGTTTTTTAAAATGAACAGAACCTAAGGCTAAACCCTGATTCCACTAAAGGCAAAGTTCAATTCAAACGAAAGCCCAATACTATATGTTATAATTGCAAAGGCATTGATAAAAATGTAAAGGCAATTAACATATAAAGAAAATGAGCGAACATGAGAAAGACATTCCATTAAATCAAAGGCTTTTAAGCCCAAAAGATAGTACAAGCTGAAAGTAGCCACAAGTACTACAAAAAAGGAACGAACAACTATTACAAAAGAAGATAAAAGAAACTAAATCCTAAAACTATTGTTGCTCGGTGGAGGGAGGCTCTTGAATTTGCTCGGCAGGAGGCTCCACAATTAAATCTTTAGCCAAGTCCTCCGCGGCCTTCCGCTCAGTTTCTTCGGCGTTTTGCTCGCCCGCAGCAGCCGGCTCCTCTCCTTGCTCGCCGTCATCAACAATCGGTGGAGGGTCAGTGATGTTGATGCTGGGGTCAAGTTTGTCGAGTTTGACCCCTAGCACAGCCAAATCCGCCAGCTGGACCTCAATGTTGTTCGGTGGCGGGTAGTTGTCGAGGAATATGTTCAGATCTTTGGCCATCTCCTCCACCATATCTTTGTGATCGTAGGCATCGGCCATACGGATGCCATCCGCGTAGGCGCAGATGTAGCCCAAATTTGAGATAGGCCCACTCCGAGCTCGAAATTCTTGCTCAGCTTCTTCCTTGGTGAGCATCTCAGACATTTGCTCCTTCAGGCGAGCAAGTTCTTCTTCGGCTTCTTCCCTTTTCTTCCTCTCTTCGTCCAGCACAGCTTTAGAGGAAAGTAGCTCGGCCTTTGTATCCTTAAGATCACCAGAGACAAGCTGATAGTCCTCGATGTGTTTCTTCTCCAGGTCGTTGGCCAGCTTTAATTGATCCTTTAGGCGAGCAATCTGGCCATTGAATTTGTTCGCCAGTTTCTCCTTCTCCTCGGTAAGCTGGCGAGTGGAGGCGGCGTGGTGACGAGCAGTCTCCTCTAGCTCGGCAACTTGAGCCATCCCCCTTTGAGCGGAGACAAGGGAGTTGGCGGCTTGGACCATTGATAGGTGAAAATTATCAATGGGGCCCTGGGCGAGGACGGCTTTATTTAGCGGCCGCGACCAGGCGCGAGCAATAACTTCAGTTGCTCGGCGAACATGTTCATCCGGAATGTCACGGATGCTCGCCGGGGTCTTAGAGCAGGCAAACTGGTGAACCAGGTCTGCTCGCCCTGGGTAATCGCTGGGCCGGTATCTGCGAACAAAAAAGAAGGTCAACACTTGGAGAATTTGGCAAAGGAGAAACTTGTTCGGCAAGAGAGTAAGAACTTACTCAGAGAATTTTCGCTCATCCCGGCCTAAGTATGTAATGTCCTCTGGGCCTCGGGGGGAGCCTATGTCCTTGCTCGCTTTGCCAGATATCTCCGTAGGCTCTACGGATGGACGGCGTACAACGTCCCCTTCAGGGCGAGCATGGCTCGAGCCCACCTTCTCCTTCCCCTTGTCAGGGACATCATGGGACAATGGAGTCCCATCTACCTTTTTTAAACGTTTCCCCCCACGAGGAGGGGAAATGGGAGGAGAATGGATTTGGATAGGGGGGCAGCCTGTCTTGGAACTCTAGCCCCCTCGGGCTTATTCGTCATGGCGAGCACCTTTTGAGGGGGATCACCTCTCCTTTTCTTCCCTTTTGGCGGCGCCATTTCAAGGACCCTTTGCTCAAGGAGGGGTTAGGAGGGAGGAACGACAACTGTCACTTGCTCGGCTAAAAAAAAAAAAAAAGTTAGACGAGCAAGTTAGGAAAATTAATGACGAACAAGGCTTGAACCCAAAATTTAGAAATTTTCATACCTGGGGGCACCTCGACTTGGGCCTCCAAATGGTGTGGGTATGTCAAAAGGCGAGCAGCTCTTTGACACCTTGCTCGGCAAAGATAGTCAATAGTCCTATCTGCCCTATTGCGGAGGCCAACCAAGCACGAAGTAAATAAAAACTCGGAGCTCAACTCCCCCTCTTCCGAATCCCACTTGGGTAGACGAGGGCCTGCGAACAAACAAGAAAAGTTAAATTAGAACAACTTAGCTCAAAGGCGAGCAAGAAGAGAACTTACGTTTCAGTTTTCCATAAACTGCTGGAGAATTTATTCGTCCAGGGCCGCCGTGTGGACCAGAAGATGCTCGCCAATCACCCCCAATAAAGAAGAAGTGTTGCTTCCAGTTGTAAACCTTGTTCGGCAGATCTTCCACCATTTTTAGCCCAGTTCTGGCCTTGAGATAGTGCTAACCTTCTTCTCCTTGGGGGCACTTTGTAATTGTCATCAGGTAGTTGATCTCTTCCGCAGTAAGCCGATCAACGTACCCCTCCAAGACGAACAAGCACATGGAGCCTAAGAGATTCATCCACCCAATTGGAGTAATTTGGGTGATGGCCAAGTTGGTCACCTCCAGGAACCGACCAACAATGGGGGGAAGAGGCAGCCTTAATCCGGCGATCAAGGTGTGAATGTTGATCGTCGTGCATCCTGGGGGTGGGCGATCAGCTCTCTCCTTTCTCCGAGGGGCCCACATGTGAATATCATATGGGATTTTGTAGTCCCTACGGATAGAGTCCAGTTCATCTTCGCGAACAACACTTTTGATCTTGCTCGCCTGGTATCCAGTTTTCACCTTGTCCATAATTTGCCTCTGTGGGCGAGGAAAGCTGTTCGCATACTCCTCAGCGTATGCTTGCCATTCGAATGGCCGAACAACTCCTGTTGGAATCTCATTTTCCAACATCTTTGGGGATGGGAAGTTAATACCCTCCAAGAACTCGCGGGTGAGTTCGTCAAGACCTGGATCTTCAGATTCAGCGGAAGACGAAGAGTCGTCGTTCAAATTGTTGTTCGCCACAATTGTCAGTTCTCTCTCAGATGGGCCCGCACCAGTGTTTTTCACAGAGCGAACAACTAAATCCACGTGAGCGTTCGACGCTGAAGAAACTTCAACCGGTTGTGGATCGTAAATAACCGTTGGGAAAAGGGGATCTAGGGTCTCCTCGGTTTTGTTGCTCAAATGCGAAGACATAGGAGGGAGAGAAAAATCTAAGCGGCGGCAGAGAGTGTTGCAGACGGCGGCGCTTTCTCGGAGAAGACGGCGGCGCTCGGATCCACACGGCGGCAAAAGAATTTTCGAGAGAAAAAGTAGAGAAAAAGATGGAGGAAAAAAAGAGTAACTACCTGGGAATTGAAATTTGAAGCCAAATGCTGGAGGACGGACGTCGGAAAGCTTGGAATCGCCGGAGGGAGGAGGAAATCGCCGGAGCACTGTAGTAAGAGAAGGAAAAGTGGGAAAAATTTCAGTTTTCCCACTATTTATACCCCAAGCAAAAACGGGGTCCAAGGCCTAATTTCCAAAAAATTCAGGGACTGAATTATGAGAAAAATGGGTCATTTCCGAGCCAAACTAAAAGTCGAATGACCTATGAGCAATTATAGGGGCGCGTGGCCTCGGGACTGCTCGCGCGTGAACGGCTCGCAATCATTGCGCTGGCGTCATCTTCGTGATCTCCCCAGATCATGGGAAGACGAAACGGACGCCATGATGTTGCTCGTCACAAAGATGCTGTTCGTCCAAGTCTTGACCAGAACAATATCCTAACTACAGTTGCTCGCCACAAAGTTGCTCGTCGGAAGCAACATCTAGTCAGGATAGGGGGCATTGTTGATAGGCGAATATCATCCAGCATGGAGCGAACAAGAATTAAGGGCTTGAGCAAAGAAAATCAGGATTGGGGTGCATCTACCAATCCGGGAGGTGTATAAAATGACGAACAACTCCATCGACGAACAACTAATAGGCGAATAGGTATTAAGACCCGAGACCAAGAATGAGCAAACTGTGAAGTCGCCAATGACAAACAACTTGGTCAAACTATGATACAACACAGTTAAGATGTGTACCAGTGAACAAAGGACTAAAATCCCAAAGTCAAGCTAAATCAAGCCAAAAGGCGAACAACTTCCAAAGTACAATCTCCAGAGGCGAACAACTTTCAGTTGGAGAATCATCAAGATCCGTCAAGCCGACCTAGGCGAACAACAATGAGTCCGAGATAGGACCAAAGAAGATTTTGTAACTAAGATTCAGCTTAGATAAGGTCAAAAGGACACATGTCAAGCATGCAAGCTAGGGAGACCAAGAGTCAGGAACACCTCATGCTTGCTAGGCTCTATAAATAGTTGTTCTCCAGCTTATGGAATACAAGTTCAAATTCATAAACACTCCCAAAACACACACTAACACACCTAGACGTGCACACATACATAATTATTTCGATTTCGACTTTTGTATATTCGACTTCATAACCCGAACCTCGATTTATCATTTACGGTGGTAACCAATCACACGTAATTGATTGATGATCTTTAAACCGAAATTAAACAGTCACTAATCCACTCGATAAATATTGATCACCAACACTTGTACCATTATACGACAAAACTCAGAGCTCCTGCTAACAAATGTTTTTAATATCTGAGACAAGAATTCCAACGGAACCCAACAAATTAATTATTCTGAAACTACTTGTACCATTATATGACAAACTTTGAGCTCCCGCTAAAAAGATATTCCGAGACAATAACCCCAACGGTATTCAATAAAGTAAGTTGTTCCGTATCTACTCGTACCGTTATAAGACAAATTCATAGCTCCGCTAAAAATGATCTTTAATATTCAAGACAAGAACCTCAATGGAATTCAATAAATTAAGTTCTTCCGTAACTACTTGTACCGTTATACGACAAATTCAGAGCTCCTGCTAAAAGCGATCTTTAATATCCGAGACAAGAATTTCAACGGAATCCAATAAATTAAACTGTTCTGAAACTACTTTCACCGTTGTACGACAAACTCAGAGCTCTAAAATTATTCGTACCATCGTACAACAAACTCAGAGCTCTAAAATTATTCGTACCATTGTACGACAAAATCAGAGCTCAAATCAGACCCGAATCTCATCAAAATATTAGCACAAACTCATAAAATAACAACATTAGTACAAACATTCACCAACAATGCTACAAAAACAACATTGTTATTACAAAATAATCAGCATAGAAACTAAAAAATAAGCGCGTGAACTCGGACGAGTTTGAGTCGACTCAAAAAGTAATTAAACACTTACTATCTAGAGACGAAGAGAATCTACGAAAGGAAAAAGATGAGAGTGGCGAAGGCTTTGGTTAGGGCTCTCCAAAATTATATCACATCAACCCCCACTCACTTTTCTCTTAAATCTTCTTCAATGGCGGTGTTCCATTAGTATATCGACGAAAAGCCTCTCTTCATCCATTTTTATTTCATCTTTATCATCACAATTTTTGTGCCCGAATTCGCTAACCCTACGATTGATTGCATCGTCATCGAAATCCAATTGATTATCGGTAATCTTTCCCGTTCTATGCTATTAATTGTGCCTTTTCCATTTGTTTGCGCTGTGTAAATTTCCTTGCTTTTTCTATTTTGCTTCCAGGTTTAACTTGGATCTAAAATGAACCTGGATTTCCATACATTTGCTATATTCAATTGACTCAATTTTGATTTTAGGATAGCGTAACAACGAGATGCGGAGGCCTTCAGAGCTTTAATTGAATGTTATAGGTTCAACGAGGCTATCACTCGTTATTGCTGATAAATTTTGCGCGAAGAGAAGCTTGAATGATTTATTAGGTTGAGGATTTGTTTTTGGGGTTTAAAAATTGCCGTTGCTGGTGAAATGGAGTCTGCTGTGGCTGTGCCTGTGCCTGCCAAGCGCCGTGGGAGGAAAAGGAAGAAGCCTGATTTTGAGGATGGTGGAGGTGAAAAGAAGGCAGTGGTGACGAGGTCATTAAGACTTGTTGGGAGATATGTGCGGAAAGAATTTGAGGGCAGTGGTGTGTTTTTGGGGAAAATCATGTCCTATGATTCAGGTTTGTATAGGATAAACTACGAGGATGGGGACTGCGAGGATTTGGATAGCAGTGAAGTTAAGTTGTTTTTGGTGGAAGATTGTGATTTAATTGGTGAATGGTCTAAGAGCAGGGAGAAGTTGGACAAGTTTTTGTTGGATAAAAATGTAAATGGCGAGGTTTTGAGAGTTGAAAACACACTAGAGCCAGCAAATGTGAATCAGGCATCATTATTGAATGAACCGAGAAATGGTGAAGCTGGTGCAGAAAATGGGAATCAGGTAGATTCATCATTGTTGAGTGAGGTGGGAATGGGTGAAGCTGGTGCAAATGCTGTGGTAGAGGATCAGGATGATGGCGATTCTGATTCTTCAAATGACACATGTGAGGAGAGTCGAGAGGGTAATTGTAGTCTGCACACAGAAGAGCCACTTGTTCCACCACCAGAGTTGCCTCCTTCTTCTGGCAATATTGGTATTCCAGAGGAATATGTATCTCACCTCCTCTCTGTACATAGTTTCTTACGCTCTTTTAGTGTTCCGCTGTTTCTTTACCCATTTAGTTTAGATGATTTTGTTGGGGCTCTCAACTGCTCTGTCGCAAACACATTATTGGACTCCATTCATGTTGCTCTATTGCATGTCCTGAAGCGCCATATCGAGATGCTCTCATTGGAAGGTTCTGAGCTTGCATTGAAGTGCATGAGGTACTTCTCGAAACACTTGCTACAATTTCAAATTCTCTCACGGGATTTCTCAAGTTTGCTCATGCTCTGTTATCTGATCATTCTAGAGAGTTTGTATTTTTTTGATTTTTTTTTTCTGCACAACGATCTTGTTTTGCTAGTAGTTTTTTTTTTTTATCGGTAAATGTTAGTTATTAGTAGTTAGATTAGTTCACCAAGTCCCCAAATACACCAAGAAATCTCCAAGCCCTCCTTATAACTCCCATAATTCGTTCCCAGAGGGAATCGAACCTGGGTCACTCACTAGAGTGAGGAACCTGGTGGCCAGGTGGGCTAAGCCACCTGGTTTGCTATTAGTTTATTTTGGTTAGAGTCTTCTTGTGCTTTCTTTACTCTATCCTTATAATGGTAATAGAATCTTGAACTTGCAACTATTTAATGTTAATGATATCCGTTGATGAGATATAAATCTTTGTGTCATTACAATTCAGGTAGTCATGTGTACTTTGAAACAACTACCCTGACAGTCATCCTGCATTTTATGATGACTAGTGTAAAATGGCCTTGTTTGGCTGTGTTCTTATCTTTTGATGCAAATAAGTTATTGAAATCAATGTTTCATTTTTGTTTTCTGCTTGTAGATGCTTGGATTGGAACCTGCTGGACAATTTAACTTGGCCATTTTACCTGGTTCACTATCTAATGGTGATGGGTTATAAAAATGGACCTGACTGGAAAGAATATTATGCCCACTCCTTGGAGAGAGATTATTACACTTTATCAGCTGGAAAGAAATTAACAGTTTTGCAGATTTTATGTGATAATCTTCTGGATTCTGAAGAAATAAGAGCAGAAATGGATATGCGTGAAGAATCAGAAGTAGGAATAGACATGGATACAAGTACAGTAGTCAAACCTACTGGTGCATCCAGAAGAGTCCATCCCAGATACTCTAAAACATCTGCATCCAAGGAGATAGAAGCTATAAAGAATTCTTCAGAACATCATGAGATGAAGTCTTCTCTTGGTAGTCGTTCTACTTTAGTTGGAGGACCAGTTGAAAGTTCGGCTGATGAGGATAGTAATGGTGATGAATGTCGCATCTGTGGCATGGACGGATTGCTGCTTTGCTGTGATGGATGTCCATCATCATACCACTCAAGATGCATAGGAATGAATAAGATGCACATGCCTGAAGGTTCATGGTATTGTCCCGAGTGTAAAATAAATGCGACTGAACCCAAAATGTTGCAAGGAACAACTTTACAAGCAGGGCATAGTTTTGGAGTCGATATATATGGACGACTCTTTGTTGCCACTCGTGACCATTTACTTGTGTAAGTTTCTGATTTTGATGTGAACTCATATTCTTGTTTCTTCTTACTTCTCATCTGAATTCTCGTCTTGTTTGTTTGTGCTGATATATATGCATGAGTTGGTGTCTTTATATTCCGTACCATCTGATAGGGTTTCTCAGCAGGCTTTTGTAATGTATGATATTCCTTTCCTTTTATTACTTGTTATTTAATCTTTCTGGCTAATATTTTGCAGATTAAATGCCGCAATTGATTCTGGAGCCTGTCTCAGATACTACAATAGATCTAACATTCCTAGAGTTCTCCAAGCCCTTTGTTCAAAATCAGAGCATGTTGCCATATATATGGAAATATGCAGGGGGGTCATGCAGTATTGGCAACTCCCTGAAGATATTTTACCTCGCAATGAGACGTCTCAAGTTGGTGTTCATGAAATAGGAGGCAGTGTATGTACTACTCACTTGGATAATTTTTTGGACAATTCAGTGACGTGCAGGACTGAGGTTGAGAACATTGGAAGTCGTATCACTACTATCAGTGTAGCAGAAAAGGCTGCTTTCGAACCCATTGGTTTAAATGGCCAGCCTGCTGATACTAGTGGGTCAAGCCAACAAAGCACATCAAATGTGATTGAAATTGTTACCCACCCAACAAGAAACTGGAGTGTCAATTGCAGTGGTCCTGTGAACGGTGCTTCTCAAGAAGCCAAAATATCCCTTACAAGCTTGGAACCTAATAATATGGTTCAGATAAAGCCTTATGGAAATCCATGTGATTTTTCGCTATACATGGGCTCTTCCTTCAAAAAAAATGGTTACGTAAATAGTTATTTGCATGGAGATTTTGCTGCTTCTGCAGCTGCTAATCTGGCCATTCTTTTATCTGAAGAAAATCAAGCTCTTGAGTCTCGCACTTCGAATAATCGCCAAAAGGCTGTGTCCGACAATATTTCGCTTCAAATTAAAGCATTCTCTTCAGTATCAATGCGATTTTTCTGGCCGAATTCTGAGAAAAAGCTTGTTGACATCCCGAGGGAGAGATGTTCATGGTGTTTTTCTTGCAAGGCATCTGTGTCAAGCAAGAGAGGATGCTTGTTAAATGCAGCTGCTTCAAATGCCATCAGAGGGGCTATGAAGGTACTTGCTGGTGGTCGTCCTGTGAAGAATGGGGATGGGAGACTTTCTGGCATTGCAACGCACATTATGCTAATGGAGGAGAGCTTAAATGGTCTAGTTGTTGGTCCCTTCCTTAACGACACGTTCAGGAAAAGATGGCGCAAACAAGTTGAACAGGCTACTACTTGCAACACCATAAAGATACTTTTGCTTGAAGTAAGCATCTTTATTTTATAGTTGGTGGTACATTTAGCTCATTTCCATATTAGCTGGTTACTAATATTTAGCCAGAAGAGCTAGTAAAATAGACTTTTAGTTTACTGTTGCATCACAGTCTTGTATTGCTTGTATAACGTGTTACTGCATCTAACTTATATGAACTTTTAACATATTTATTTTTTGAGTTTTGACCCTTTTTTCCTCGATATTTAATTAGTTCTCAAATTTGTGATGCTGATTAGGCTGTCTAGGTTTTGTAATTCAAATGTATACATGTGTTTGCATTTGCAGCTTGAGGAGAATGTACGCCCCATTGCCCTTTCTGGAGATTGGATAAAGCTTGTGGATGGCTGTTCAACTCAATCTTCTACTTCTCAGATTGCAACAAATGCTGCTGGATCAACTCAGAAGCGCAGACCAGGGCGACGTGGTCGGAAACCTTCCACTGTGGTGGAAGTTGCAATTGATGACTGCCAGAATGTGTCAAAAGATTTCACCTGGTGGAGAGGAGGTACACTATCAAAGCTTATGTTCCAAAGAGGGATTCTGCCGTATTCATTGATTAGAAAAGCAGCACGTCAAGGTATTATACACAAACGCTCTTATTGTATCTCTGCAGATAAGTTCAGTGCTGATTATCTTCTATGTTTGATGAATTTTGTAGTGTGCTTTTCTTGCATGAGATTTAGATTTTGTGAAGTCGGAAAATAAATTTATAGTCAAATTATATGCATGGCAGGTGGCGCAAAAAAGATTTCCGGAATACATTATGCAGAAGGACTTGAGACTCCTAAACTTAGTAGGCAGCTTATCTGGCGGGCAGCAGTTGAAATGAGTAGGAACACAGCACAGCTTGCACTTCAGGTGTGTGAGTTGATATACAGCCATGGTCTACTATGGTTACTTTTCCTGAGCATTTACTTCATGGAGCGATCATTTTCCGTTATATTTTATTCTACTTTCCTGATACAGTGATCTTCACTTGCATCAGGTTCGATACCTCGACTTTCATGTGAGATGGAGTGATCTGGTACGTCCTGAACAAAGTCCCCCTGATGGAAAGGGCCCTGAGGCAGAAGCTTCTGCTTTTAGGAATGCTTCTATATGTGATAAGAAAATTATGGAACATGAAATTAGATACTGCATTGCTTTTGGTAGTCAAAAGCACCTGCCCTCTCGTCTCCTGAAAAATATAGCTGAAATAGAGCAAATCCTTGATGATGGGAAGGAAAGATATTGGTTTTCTGAGACTCGTGTCCCTTTATATCTGATTAAAGAATATGAAGGAAAAGTTGAAAGAAGCACGACCGTGAACATTTCCAAACTGCAGATGAGACAGAGGAAGCCTTCCCTTAAGAATATATTCTCCTATCTCTCCCGGAAGCAGGATAACATGATCAAGACTAGTTGTCCTTCGTGTCATCATGATGTCTTATACAGGTATTTCACATAACATATTTTATAATTTTTCTCATTCACCTTATTATTTTTTATCAAATGATAACATTTTGGCTGCTTTGATGTTCAGGGAAGCAGTCAAGTGCACGTCATGCCAAGGTATTGTAATTATGATATATTTTTTGACTTAAGCCCTCTTCTGCTTAAATATTTAAAAAAACTGGTTCCAATTATATATCCTATTGTAGCCAATAGCATGAAATAGGAATCCCAAGTTGTTTGAAATATGAGATGTCAAGGAGGTAACTTTACCTCTAAAAGTTCTTTTTTTGATGATTTAACTTGCCTTGGGGATGTGGAAATCTACTCCTTGTGTTAGTCATACATAGCAAATACCATTTGGTGTTGTAAGAGAGGCAAACTCATCTCCTTGTATTCTTTGCAATGTAATTAGCCCAATAATTGCTTCATCTGTACCCCTTTCGACTTGGGGATGTCATCACCTATGGTTGCTTTGTGAACCATCTTGCTTCAGATCTCATGTTAATAATTAGCTATTTATTGTCAGCAGTTTTGATTTTTTCAAATCTTGGAATTTAGGGATAGTGAGACTCTTTTCTAGAGGTTAACCATCTGATTTTAAAACTGGAACTGCTTGTTTCCAAGTTCAAGCTGGAACCGTGGTCGATGGTTCCAGGTTCGAACTGGAACGGTTGGGTGCATCTACTCGTTTCTGCAGTAGCTGTGGGCTTTATCTATGTATGCATGCCATTTTTAGATTATTGCTATTAATTCTCATGGGAAATATTTTTGGGTTGTGCTGTTAGAATAATTTGGGAATTGGTCTGGCATTGTGACCAATTCTGGAACACCATCATCTCTGGATTTTCTGCTCATAGTATGTCTGGACATTTCTTTTCTAATCATATTCGGAAAAAATGTGTCCAGAAATTATTTTTGACAATTGCACATCATCTGGTATTTGATCCAGTTCATGTATATAAAGTGTTTTTATCTGGTTTTGAGCAAAAAAAAAAAAGTGGTGGATTATTAGATATGTAATGGTGAAATATATTACATTCTGTTGGGCAGGTTTTTGTCACGAGCAATGTATCATCAGTTCAACAGTTCATAATAATGAGGAAGTTGAATTTTTAATCAACTGCAAGAATTGTTCTGAGGCTCAGGCCATCACTCAAGTACAAAATAGTTACGGGTCCCCTACAAGTCCTTTGCTCCTTCAAGGTCAAGACTTTCCAAAAGCAGGTACTTCCAGAAAACGTGGAAAATTAGTTGCTAAAAAAGGGCCATCAGCATCTGTTAGGACAGTGGAGCATTCTTCTGAGCTGAAATCGTCTAATGGTTCTGCAATTGCAAAAAAAGGTAATAATAAAAATTGGGGCCTCAGATGGAGTAGGAAGAATTGTGAAGCCGCTGGCATCGATTTCAGAATGAAAAACGTTCTTCTGAGGGGCAATCCGGATATGAACTTGACGGAACCAGTTTGCCGTCTTTGTAATAAGCCATATAATCCTGAACTTATGTACATTCGCTGCGAATCCGAATCTTGCTCAGGTAAAGCTTGCCATATACCTCAAATCCCACATTTGATTTTCATTCAGAAATTCATTGTTGCTCCTCTTCATTTTGCCAGTTTATGTTGATGTGTTGTTTTTGTGGCTATTGCAGAATGGTTTCATGCAGATGCCTTGGAATTGGACGAGTCTAAGCTTTCTGAATTAGTGGGATTCAAATGCAGTAGATGTCGTAGGATAAGACATCCCGTGTGTCCTTACTTGGATCCAGAGAAAAAGAAGGCATTGGAGAATAAAATAGAGAGCAAAGCTGCAAAGCTGGATACTTATGTGACTGATTCTAATTCTAGAGACTCTGAACATCTCAAGGAAGAGGCCCCAATTTATTCTACATTACCCAAAAAAGAAGAAGTTGAGCCATGGACCAATGCACCAGAATGGAATAATTCAAATATATCTAATTCTGGTCCTAGGAAGCTGCCAATCAGAAGACATATAAAGCAAGAAAACAATGTTCTTTTCCCTCCTCTGCCCGATCCCTTTCAGGTCAACATCTCAGCTCCACATGAAGCAAATATGTTGAACTCCACGGGAAAATTGCCCGTGAGGAGACATGTAAAGAGGGAAAGTAACTCGGATTATCTCCCTGCAATCAATTCCTTTCAGGTTGAATCATCCAGCCCGCTAGAAGTAAATCTCATGAACTCGGTGCTGAATCAATTACCCTCTGATGCTGCCCAATGGGATGTATCTAAGGGGAGCTTTGATGATGGTATATCATTGGACTACAACACTCTTGGTTTAGAAGATATGGATTTTGAACCCCAGACCTTTTTCTCTTTCAACGAGTTGCTTGCATCTGATGATGTCAGTGAATCACCAGCAGACGTTACACACAATCTTGAAAATTCGACCACGCTTCCAGAGAATGGAACACTTGAGATATCTTACGATGAGGAAGAACCCATCATATCTATAGAAACAACTTTCGATTTTGTTCCTTGTAGCATTTGTTCTCATGCAGACCCGTATCCAGACCTCTCTTGCCAAATGTGCGGTCTGTGGATACATAGCCATTGCTCGCCCTGGCTCGAGTCCCCATCTTGGGAGACCGAATGGAGGTGTGGAAATTGTCGCAAGGGGGGGTAGTCGCATTGTTGTATTCTGATTTTGGATGGGCAAAAACGTCATTTGGAGTGGGTTGAACGGTAGCTGCTGATCATCGTGTTGGTAACAAAATTGGGTAGGGGAAACATGCTAATGAAGCATATAATCAGTTCCTGTGGTCTCCAGTTTGATGAAGCTCATCTCCTCTCAGATTGTTGGTTTGATTGATGATAGTAAGGGAGTAGAATGTACAAGTTCAACATGATTCTCTCCAATTACTGAAGGAAAAAGGGTTATTTTTAGACTACAATTTTTTGTCTGATATCGGTAGATAAGCTGTTTTTTGTGGGGCTTATCTGATTATTTTGCTAATAGAAAACATTGGGATTCCATGGTCAACTATTTGTGTTAATGTGCAACTACAGTCATGATTTTCTCATCACCAGGATATACACTTTTGTACTTCAAATGAATCTCCAGTCTATGTATGTCATTCAGCTATTTTGTTAAAAGGTTATAAAATGTGCTGTACCATGTCGACTTATTATTTTTTATTACTCTTACCGTTCCCCAATTTTATAATTTTTATTATTCCTATTGAAATGGACAAATATTTTAAGGAAAACAAGATAAAATAGATAAAATAAGGATATTGTGGAGTTAGTGTGTGGTGGATAAGGATAAGAATAGATAAAATAAGGATATTGAGGGATGGATTAAAAATGCAAGTGGAAATATATTTGGGGGACGGAGGAAGTACTTATTAATACGTCAACGTGATGGTGAGGAAACTATGGTCTCTTGATCAAGAGAACTTAACTTTCTTGATCTCGTTTTTCATATGTCCAATTAATACTCATATGTTCCAACTTTATTTTTATAGTTGAGTTCGATACATATTAAGAAAAATATATTTTATTGACTATTCAATCAATAAAAGTGGATGTTTGATGTATTTTAGTGTAAAAAGTGGTCAAATATGAATATTAATACTAAGTTATGTTTTCTTTTCAAGGTTCTAAAAATAGAATTAAAACTGACCGGAATAAAAAATGTGAAGATAATATCACTGGATGGCAATATTTGTAAAATGCCTAATTTTGGCATGAGAAAGGTAATGGAATATGAATCACGTGGGTTTTCTTCATTTTCATTTGGTTTAATTGCGAAAAATCACCACCATTTTGCGAATTACAATCTAATTTTTTCTTTTAAAGTTTGGTAAATAAAACTCTATTTTAATTTTTTTTTTTTGGTAATCTGAGCTCATAGGCAGAAATCTTCTAATATAGAATGACGTGATATCCTATCTAAAGTAATTAAACGACGTTGTTCCACCTATAAATATCATAAACAATGTTATTTCGAGTTTAAACATTATAAAATTATTGGTTTCTGGTAAGGAGGTTTTCGACTCGTGAGTTTGAATTACAAAAGATTGTTAAAGTTGATTTTTTTTTTTACCAAAATTCAAAAGATGAGATTAGATTGCAAATCATAAAAATGTGTTGTAAATAAGTGCGTAAATAAAAAGACACGATTTGTTGACCCAGTTCGTCGATAACGACTACGTCTGTGGGCGATCCAAGCCAGAAGTTCTACTAATATTCTTGTGTATGAGAGTACATAATTTATGAGTACAAAGGGATATATATAATAGTAAAACCCTAGTCTAATGGATAAAGTCCAATACGATTCTTGGTCCTTAAGTAATGTCCACACCAAATCTCCTAGATTTGGAATATCAAATCTTCCGGATTTACAACACTCCCCCTTGGACATTACGACATAAATGTCTTGTCATAATAATTCCACGTGCTAGGGATCGGCCAAATAATAAGTAGGGAGGAATGTCATCGATCTTCTAGATCTAAATCTTCCAGATTTATTTCGAGGTTACCGCTCCCCCTGAAGACAACAACACTTTAAGTCTTTGCATTCCAATACCACGAACGTACTTTTCAAAAGTAGACGTAGGTAAGGACTTAGTAAACAGATCTGCTAGATTGTTACTAGATTGCACCTTTTGAATGGTAATCACGCCACTCTTCTGGAGTTCGTATGTGTAGAAAAACTTAGGTGAAATATGTTTCGTCAGGTTTCCCTTGACGTACCCATTACTCATTTGTGCGATGCAAGCAGCGTTGTCTTCAAATATAACGGTGGGAGGTGTATCGCCTTTGGCGATACCACACGAGTCACCAATGTGCTTTACTAAGGACCTTAACCAAACACATTCTCGTGCGGCTTCAAATAAAGCTATGATCTATGAGTGGTTTGAAGACGTAGTAACCATGGATTGTTTAACCGATCTCCATGATATTGCGGTTCCACCACAGAGAAAAACATAACTAGTCTGGGATACGGCGTTGTGGGGATCAGACAAATAGCCAGCATCCGCATAATCTACTAAGGTTTTGACTTGGTTCTTACGATAAAATAGTCCAAGATCTTGGGATCCTTAGAGGTATCGTAGAACGTGCTTAACACCATTCCAATGTCTCCTCGTAGGAGAAGCGCTATGTCTCGCAAGCAAATTGACAGCGAATGCAATGTCCGGCCAGGTGCAATTTGCGAGATAGAGCAAAGCTCCAACAACGCTAAGATAAGGAACTTCTGGTCCTAGAATTTCTTCTGAATCTTCTCTTGGCCTGAATGGGTCCTTATCCACTTCGAGGGATCGGACTACCATCGGGGTGCTAAGTGGATGAGATTTATCCATGTGAAATCTCTCCAATACCTTCTTTACGTAGGTCGACTGATGAACAAGGACTCCTTCTGGGAGGTGCTCGATCTGCAAGCCGAGGCAGTACTTGGTTTTACCCAAGGACTTCATTTCGAATTCAGCTCTCAAGATTGAACTGGCTTCTTCAATCTCTTTGCATGTTCCGATTATGTTTAGGTCATCAACATATACGGATATGATGCAAAAACTGTCTTGCGATTTCTTCGTGAATACGCACGGGAAAGCTTTATCGAACGTGTATCCCTTCTTCTGAAGGAATTCACTAAGTCGGTTGTACCACATAAGGCCCGATTGCTTCAGGCCATACAATAACTTACGCAGTTGTATGCTATACATACTGCGATTTTCACCATCCCTTAACTGAGGAATGTCAAATCCATCTGGGATTTTCATATATATGTCGGCATCTAGTGATCCGTATAAGTACGCGGTTACTACGTCCATTAATCTCATTTGGAGATTCAACTTAACTGACAAAGATATCAAGTAGCGGAACGTTATTGAGTCCATGACGGGAGAATAGTTTTGATCGAAATCAATCCCGGGTCTCTGCGAAAACCCTTGTGCTACCAGCCTCGCTTTGTACCTCTCCACAGTATTGTTCTCATTTTGTTTTCGTACAAATACCCATTTATATCCTACAGGGATAGTGCGCACGGGTGTACGAACGATAGAGCCAAATACTTGTCTTTTGTTAAGCGAGGCGAGCTCCGCATCAATTGCCTCTTTCCATTTAACCCAATCGGGGCGCTTCCGGCACTCTGCTATTGTTTTGGGTTCAGGATCTAGATCATTTATAATGGAAAGAGCTATTGACACTGCAAATGTATCGTCGACGACAGTAATATTTCTATTGTATATTTCTCCCGTATCTGTGAAGTTCACAGAGACTTCGACGTTTGCGTCAACCAGACCTTCCTCATTTCCCATTGTATCTGGGTCTGGTCGTTCCACAGTCCTAGTGCATGGAATATTTTGTACACGTGCTTCATCACTAGGACTCTCGTCTCCTAGAGACTTGAGATTATCTAGACGGATCTCTTCTAGAGATTTTCCATTCGACTGACCAAATTTGCTAGCCTTTCGTTTAGGTGTGTTACTATCTCTTGAGGGTCCCTTACGCTTTTGGCGTGTGGGGACATGAGTACTCATTTTGCTAGGGACCTCAACCCTTTGGGGAGCATTTACTGCAGGTATATGCGATCTAGTCATACCTCTATGGTCAGTGAACACGTCTGGCAGGTTATTTGCTAAGTTCTGCAGGTTAATGATCTTCTGAACTTCTAGTTCAGATTGATTAGTGCGCGGATCTAGATACTGAAGATTACTTACGTTCCACGTAAGTTCCCGGCATTCATTCAATTTTGAGTTCGGATCTCCCCCTAATGCCGGGAAGTAATCTTCATCAAATGTGCAATCAGCGAACCGGGTCGTTAATTGATCCCCGGACAAAGGCTCGAGGTATTTCATGATGGATGGAGAGTCGTATCCGACGTAAATACCGAGTTTCCTTTGTGGGCCCATAGAGGTTCGCTTGGGTATCGTAATTGGTACGTATACCGCACATCCAAAAATACGCAGATGGGAAATGCTATGTTCTTTCCCACACACTAACTGTAGGGGGGAATGATCATTATATGTGTTAGGATATAGATTAGATGTTTTGAAGATGTTAAAACAAGAACTTGTAATAGGACTAGCTGAGCCTGTTAGTCAGCTACAGATTAGTCTAGAATAGGTCTTTGGTTAAGGGGGAAGAAATCTGTGCCGACCAGATGAGGTGACCAGATGAGAGGTGATCAGATGAGGTGACCAGAGCAGAAGAGTCACCAGAGCAGATGAGGTCCAGAGGAGTCTACCAGAGGAGTCTGCCAGAGGAGTCTGACCAGAGGAGTCTGACCAGAGGAGTCTAACCAGAGGAGTCTACCAGAGGAGTCTGCCAGAGGAGTCTGACCAGAGGAGTCTGACCAGAGGAGTCTGCCAGATGAGTCTGCCAGAGGAGTCTGACCAGAGGAGTCTGACCAGAAGACCTCTCCCAGATGAGGACCAGAGAAGAAGTGTTACCTGACCAGACCAGACCAGATGAGACCAGACCAGACGATACCTGACCAGATGAGGGAGATGGATTAGTTCACCCACTTAGAGGCTGCGTGTTATCTGGAGACGAGGAAATTTAGGAGTTCCATGATAGAGAAGAAGGCAATCTGGAGAAGTCAACTGATGGAGGATCTGATTGATTGATTGAGTGATTGAAAGTCAACTAATCAATCATATAATCAATCTTTGATTGATTATATCCCTCCAATTATGGTTGTTTGAATTTCTAGCTTCCAACGGCTAGTTAATCCTACAACTATAAATAGGAGTGCTTGGATTAGTTCAAGTAATAAGAGTCGGGCGAGAGCATACAACAAGAACACACGAACTCTTCCACTCACTCACTTTGTCCTTTCAAGTTTATATACACTCTTTAGGAGTTCTAGTTGGAGCTTTACTCAACCTGTTCATCTATATAGAAAGGTTGTTGTAAGCATGTTGTACGAAGGAGCTGGTACTTTCCAATTCCAGTGGTTCGTCAGTAAGTTGGTTGGAGAGTAAGTCCCCTTTGGAGAAAGGGAGAGTGGACGTAGGACCTGTTGTCCGAACCACTATAAATTCCGGTGTTCTCTACTTTATGCTTTTAAGTTTTCTGCATTTTCTATTAGCACTTAATTTTAAAAGGGTTTTCATTAAAAATTAAACTCAAAACGCTTTCCGCTAGATAACATTTTTGGGACCAACAAGTGGTATCAGAGCAGTGTGTCCTACAGACAACTGTTTTGAAATTATTTTGGTGGTCACCAGGGCAGATCCATTTTTTTGAAAACTCAAATATTTGTTGTGCTAACATTTTTTTGCAGAAATGGGTTCGAAGAGAAGTTGTAAAAGAGACACTAGGAGTTACTCCAAAAGAAGCTTAGCAGATGAGGAAGAAGAGGTGTCCACTTCTGGTTCATCATCCAATTTTGGACCAGACGAAGAGATATGTCTTGTAACAGACGAGGTATGTAATCGATCCTCCTCTTTTTTTTCATCCTCTTCTTTTTCTGGACAATCAAAGGAGTCTGATATGCAGAAGATGCTATTAGATCTCCAAAAATCTATACAACTTTGTCAAAAATTGGAAGATGAGAACTCAAAGCTGAAAGCAGAAAATCAGAAGCTTTCACAATATCTAGGCAACTCAGCTAATCTATCAGCTGAACAAAATCATACACTGGTTGAAGAGTCCTCTGATTTGACAACCAGGTGTATTGAACAAGTTCAGCTGATAGAAAGGTTGGTTGTTGAAAATGTTGAGAAAGACAATGAATATAACCTGCTAAAAGCTAAGTTTGATGAACTCTTCCATCAAAACAAAATTGTAAGAGAAAGTGAGGACAAGCTCAAGATGAGATTGGAGCAGCTGACTACAGCAAACAATGTTGTGTCACACATAGTTGCCTCATCTCAAAGAGAGCATGATAAGACAGGCCTTGGTTATTCCAAACCTGAATCCTCACATGTTCAGAAAGAAGAACAGCCTAGAAATTTTATTGATAAGGGCAAGAGGTCAGCTGACCAGGCAACTCAGTCTAATGGGCAGATGAGTACTGAAACTCAAAAACCCAAAAGGCAGAGGAGGAATTTTAAGAAGGGTTATACCCAGAATAAAATACCTCAGTCAGGCCAGCAGAGTAGAAGACAGCCTGGATCTTCTCAAAAGAGGCAGAACCAGATGACTCCTACTCACCTGCAGAAGACTTTCAAGTCATCTGGCAGACCAGCTGGAACCTTTGATGGTTCTAGTAAGACTTATCCTTATCAAAAGAATTTCAAGTCTGTTGCTTTAAGACAAGTTATTCCTTCTACTGGACAAGCTCATAAGAGAAGAAGAGCCTCTAGAAGAAATAACCATATCGAAGCTTCTTGTGTTCAGTGTGTTTTTGTGGACTTATATGGAAGAAAGATAAGATCACCTGATCTAAAAAGGGATGGTCTATTCTTGTGGCTTCCTAAAAATTGTGCTAACCCCCCTGGACCCAGAAGGGTACCAAAAAGTTGATTGCTTGCAGATACACAAGAAGACCAGCTGATGTTTTGCCCCAATATCAGCTGAGCATACTTTGAGGGGGAAGATCAGTTGACCCAGCCTGCTAGATTCTTTGTCATGTTATTTCAAATTTTTCTTGTCTTGTTTTATTTTAAGTTCTTCCAGTTTTAACATCATCAAAAAGGGGGAAATTGTTAGGATATAGATTAGATGTTTTGAAGATGTTAAAACAAGAACTTGTAATAGGACTAGCTGAGCCTGTTAGTCAGCTACAGATTAGTCTAGAATAGGTCTTTGGTTAAGGGGGAAGAAATCTGTGCCGACCAGATGAGAGGTGACCAGATGAGGTGACCAGAGCAGAAGAGTCACCAGAGCAGATGAGGTCCAGAGGAGTCTACCAGAGGAGTCTGTCAGAGGAGTCTGACCAGAGGAGTCTGACCAGAGGAGTCTGCCAGAGGAGTCTGACCAGAGGAGTCTGACCAGAGGAGTCTGACCAGAGGAGTCTGCCAGATGAGTCTGCCAGAGGAGTCTGACCAGAGGAGTCTGACCAGAAGACCTCTCCCAGATGAGGACCAGAGAAGAAGTGTTACCTGACCAGACCAGACCAGACGAGACCTGACCAGATGAGGGAGATGGATTAGTTCACCCACTTAGAGGCTGCGTGTTATCTGGAGACGAGGAAATTTAGGAGTTCCATGATAGAGAAGAAGGTAATCTGGAGAAGTCAACTGATGGAGGATCTGATTGATTGATTGAGTGATTGAAAGTCAACTAATCAATCATATAATCAATCTTTGATTGATTATATCCCTCCAATTATGGTTGTTTGAATTTCTAGCTTCCAACGGCTAGTTAATCCTACAACTATAAATAGGAGTGCTTGGATTAGTTCAAGTAATAAGAGTCGGGCGAGAGCACACAACAAGAACACACGAACTTTTCCACTCACTCACTTTGTCCTTTCAAGTTTATATACACTCTTTAGGAGTTCTAGTTGGAGCTTTACTCAACCTGTTCATCTATATAGAAAGGTTGTTGTAAGCATGTTGTACGAAGGAGCTGGTACTTCCCAATTCCAGTGGTTCGTCAGTAAGTTGGTTGGAGAGTAAGTCCCCTTTGGAGAAAGGGAGAGTGGACGTAGGACCTGTTGTCCGAACCACTATAAATTCTGGTGTTCTCTACTTTATGCTTTTAAGTTTTCTGCATTTTCTATTAGCACTTAATTTTAAAAGGGTTTTCATTAAAAATTAAACTCAAAACGCTTTCCGCTAGATAACATTTTTGGGACCAACAATATGCAGTTGGACGGATTTGGATTAAGTGTGATGCATGAAGGACTGCATGCCCCCAGTATGAGGTGGGTAGTTTAGAGTTCATAAGCAATGGTCTCGCGATAAATTTGATACGCTTTATTAGCGCCTCAGCAAGACCATTTTGGGTATGGATGTAGGGGACCGAATGCGCCACTTTAATTCTCAGGGCCATACAATAATCTGTATAGGCCTTCGAGCTAAACTCAGCTGCATTATCCATGCGAATCGATTTAATTGGATAATCCGGGAATTGAGCTCTAAGCTCGATAGTCTTCGCAATTAGCTTCGCAAAAACTTGATTGCGGGTGGACAACAAACATGCAAATGTCCACCTAGTGGAGGCATCAACAAGGACCATGAAATAACGAAATGGTCCTGATGCTGGGTGAATCGGTCCGCAAATGTCTCCTTGAATTCGCTCAAGGAAAACCGGAGACTCTAGTCCAACCTTGGTGCGCGATGGGCGCACTATCAACTTACCCTTAGAACATGCATCACAGAAATACTCATCGATGGGAGGGATTCTATTATTCGTAATATTATGACCAGTTGAATTAGATATAATCATACGTATCATTGTTTGTCCCGGATGACCTAACCGCTGATGCCATAATTTAAAGGAATTTGGGTCATGGAATTTCATACTCATCGCTAGATGGGAACTCGACGGCCGGATGTAGGTATAGTACAAACCGGATGAGAAGGATGGAAGTTTTTCTATAACTTGCTTACGACTACCTCGAGTACAAGTCATCAAAAGGTATTCATTATCGTTTTCAGTTTTAGTTTCAATATGATACCCATTTATCCTAATGTCTCTAAAACTGAGTAGGGTACACTTAGATTGCGGAAACAATAAAGCGTTATCAATTATTAATTCGGTACCCATGGGGAGGACAATGGAAGCTCTTCCAGAGCCCACTATCTATGTACTGTCATTCGTAATTGTACTTATACTCCCCTTACGATTAATCAAGTTATGAAAATGCTTCATATCCTTTAGGATCGTATGTGTGGTGGCGCTATCTACCAGACATAAATCACTATCAGCATCCATCATGCAAGAGGAAATAGTCCAAACCTAATAGCTGACATGTTTACAAGCCATAAATGAAAACAACAATATCCGAATAAACACATGGACAACTATTAAGGTAAACACATCAAAGCTAATAAATTCATTCATAAATAAAATATCCGAAAGAAAGGATCCAAAACATAATGTGAAATTGTTTTATTCAGAAAACAAAATACAAGGAATAACTAAATACGCGAATCAATTTGTTATCTCTCCTATCTCGAGCTACGGGCTCAAGAGATCGTCGTTGTCTTGATCAAATTCTGCTTCAGGCAGCTTGTCATCTTCAGGTTCATAAATTGGAGCCTTCTCCTCATCGTCCTTTTGCACCTTCAGGTAAGCCTCGACCAAGTGTTTGAGAGTGCGACACGTGCGTGACCAATGGCCTTTGCATCCGCATCTGAAACAGGATTACTCAATCATGCTTTGAGAGCTAGGTTTTCGTGGAGCAGTAAACCGAGTTTTGCGACCACCGGATAAACTATGACGTCGGTCATTAGTTCAGAACTTCTTACTCACTCTTCCTCTTCCACGATAGTGACCAAATGAGGGTTTGGCCTTATACTTCTGCTGGAGTACAGGGTTATTAGCGTGGAACACAGATACTGAGTTCTGAATTAGGTTGGTTACAATGCGCTGTAACGCAGAGTTGTACTCCGTTATTGACTTCAGGTCTTGATAACGGATGTTCAGCCACTCGTATTACATTCCAGGGTCCCTTTGTGTGATATATTGAAATTTCAGACTTTCATTCATGTGGTTCCTAAGGAAAATCAAAACTTTCGTCTTCTGGGCGTTAGTAGATTTCGAACCTTCCATGATGGTTTCGCTCAACCTATTTGATGCTAGATAGAATTCTGCATCTAGCACCCATGTCGGGTAGTTGCTACCATCGAGAACAAGTTCATCGAATTCTTTCATAGTGATGTCAGACATATTTCACTACAATGAATTAAAGCGACATGGTAAAAGGGGGGGTGACAAAGATCATTGACAATGAGGGAAATACAAAGATTCATTTAATCATTCTAAGGCACATAGATGTACGTACTGGGCGCCGTCTACCCAAGGCATAAATTTACGGTCCGACAAATACTGGGCGCCGCCTACCCGGGCATAAAAAGCGGACTATAAATAAACTATGTGCGCAGGATTAAAGCATGTAGGATAATATCACATAAACATGCAATAATAATAATGGCGATAATCACATGAAAATAATTTGCAGAAAATATACGGTTTAATAGACAGAGGAAATAATCATAAGAATAATTATTTTGTATATATTAACGTAATTTAACGAAATATTTTCAGGATTAATGAATAATATAAATTTTGTGATATGAAACCGAAGCAGGATCGGGATTACCACAAAATTCACAAGGGATATTCACAACATGTGACTAAAAGTGCACGTAAGACGTGCAAGGTGCACACGGCGAGAGGAGAGAATCGAAAAACAAAGGAAAAACGAAAAATAAAAAAAATCGAAGCCAGTCGCGCTTGGGGGACGCGACTGGCCTGGGTGATTGCATTTCAGGAGCGCGACACCTAGCCTCCGATCGCGTCCTACAGGCGCGATCGAGGCCGTTTCCCTGTTCTCCCTCTCCGACGCGATCTCGGCCGCGGGAGAAGGAGCGTCGCCTCAACGCGGCGCACGGAGGCGCGCGGAGGCAGCAAGGACGGGCACGCCGGCGAACATCCCGATGGGGGAAGCCGCCATGCATCGCGGCGGCACAAGGCCGCGTCGCGCGCGGTGGCTTCTAGCCACGTCGGCGGCGACAGCGGCAAGGGGCCGCACGGGCGTGGAGGCGGCAGCACAGGGCTGCGCGACGGCGGCTGGGGCCGCGCGGGTGTGGCAGCGGCGGCGACTGGGGCCACGCGGGCCACACAACAGCGTGGAGACGAGGCCGCTTCAGGTGGCGGCGGCGAGGCATCGTCGCGGGCGGCGCTCCGGGGCCGTTACGGGCAGCGCGACGACGTGCGTCTCACGGCGTCAACCGGCGTTCGTTTTTCGATCTCGATCCAAGAAATAAAATAATAAATTCAACACAATAACGCATATGATTCAATTAATATTGAATATAAGAATCAAACAAGATAATAATATACGAGCATATAAATCATGCAAAACATGGATTGAATAATTCAAGTACGGGAATTAATTCATGTGATTTAAAGGGGATTAATTCTGAGGCGTGCCATTTTATCTCGTGCTGATAACGTGTTGTAAATAAGTGCGTAAATAAAGAGACACGATTTGTTGACCCAGTTCGTCGATAACGACTACGTCTGGGGGCGATCCAAGCCAGGAGTTCCACTAATATTCTTGTGTATGAGAGTACATAATTTATGAGTACAAAGGGATATATATAATAGTAAAACCCTAGTCTAATGGATAAAGCCCAATATGATTCTTGATCCTTAAGTAATGTCCACACTAAATCTCCTAGATTTGGAATATCAAGTCTTCCGGATTTACAACAAAATGTAGTGATTTTATTTGCAATTAAAACTTTTCGTTTTTCAAGCTATTTTTACAAATATTTCAAAATCTATAAATTTTATGTCTTCTTCACGTGAATATTATTAACCTTGTGTGTTGTATGATTGTAGGTAGGGATGAGAATGGACTAAGCCATTTGGAGCCTGCATTACTAGTGAAAAGTCTGAACCTAATATATAGTTGTTAGTCTCAAGTATATTTAATAAACGAGTCGAATTTGATAATATATTTAAAATATTTTCAGCTAATCTCTATAATGGAGTGATTTTTGTTACTATCTCCGTCCCGTAACACTTTTCATAGTTACTGCTTCTCTCGTGTTTTAGTGAACAATTTTTTTATTAGTATTTAAAATGATAAAGTAAATTTAAAATTATTTTATAATAGAGGAGAGATAGATCTATCATACCCACCTTAAAAATCACTTTACCATTTCAAATACTAATTAACAACTCGCTCGCTAAAATACAAAAATAAAGTAACTGTGAAAAGTGTTTGGGGACGGAGAGAGTATATTTTAATGAAGTTTATGGTTTATTGATGGTTAAATTATTTTAACTGAGTAATTGTTGGTCCCAAAAGTCAATCAAGGTCTAGAGGGGGTGAATAGACCTTGAGTTTTAAAAAAAATTAAAACTTTTTCAAGAACAGAACCTAACTCTGCAGCTGTAGAGTTGAAACAAGTTTGCAGCTGCAGACTTTAAATAAGTTAAGTCTGTATATCTTTCAAACTCTTATCACAACTTAAGACTTTCAGAGATGATGTCTTACACTTTTAGAAAGTGTTTGTGACACCTTTATGCAGCGGAAATACAAAGTGTGTGTGTGATAAATGAAAAACCAAAGACTTTAATGTTTCTAGCTAAGTGATTCACTGAATCTACAACTGTAACTTTTTAAGTCTTGTATGCACTTTTGAATTTTAAGAACTGATGAAATGATGAATGCATCAGTAATAAATAAGCACAATAACAAATATATCAACTGAATATAAAGGACTTGAATTTAAATAACATAAATTAAATGAAGACATGATATATAGTGGTTCAAAGGTGTTGTAATCCTCCTACATCCACTGTCACACCCTCAGGTGCCAAATTCACTAAGATGCTCACTCAGACTAACAATTGTTCCCCCTAAGAACTAGGTTAATCACTCAGATCTCTATAAACTTAGGTAGGATACAAAGATTCACTCAGATTCTCCCCTTTTCACTCAGAAAACTAAACACTCACAAAGAAAATCCCACACTAGGTAGAGTTACAAAGTAAAATATTTGTGAGGGAACAACAACTAACAATAACTAAACAAGATATCCTAGCATCTAGTCCTAAAAACTTCTAACACTGGAAGTCTGTAGACTTTTGGTAGCTGTAGATATGTTGAGTAGTATGCTTGAAAGCTCGAGGGTTGTTGTTGTTTTCCTCTGGGGTCTCCTCTCCTATTTATAGGAGTCTTGGAAGGGTCTTCTTAGCCGTTGAAGGGATTTTAATTTTAAATGAAATTCACCTCCAACTTTGACTTCAGCTTAATTAAAGATTCTTGTATTGTAGTCTTGTCCTATTATAGTACAGATTGTCTTGTAGTGGTAGTTGCTTGGATGAACAACTAATCACTGACTATTTTTGTGTCTACTGGCTAAGTATTAACCTCTGATAATCTCTCGATGTCTTTCAAACTAGGTGAGTGAGTGTACAAGATGTACTACACTTAATTAGTTTTACTTAACACAAGTCTTCAGCTGAAAACTCTTGATTCTTCAGAAGGTAGGAACCACGCCCTTATACTTCCAGCTCTAGAAAGGCCGAATCGATAGTCCCAGACGTACAATGCTGATGATTTTTTAGAAGGAGATCACGGGAGGGTTAGCAGGAGTTTACAAGGCTCAGACTGCACGAGCATCTGCTATACGAAACCTAATGATCCGGTACTTAGAGAGAATTTTAGGCAACACGATATATGCTCGATCAGAGATAGGTATTGTGATGGTAAATGAGTTGTACGGCTTATGGTGTTTGCTTTAGGGAAGGCAACATAATTTCGGAAGAGACTTCTTAGACCACCGCTTGGAGGTCCCGTTCAGATTAGGGACGAAGAAGTCGAAAGTGAGAGGCGAGGGCCTCATTTCTATCGTGGTAAGGAGTATCGGTTGTGAACCGGTTTCGGGAGCGCTCACGGGAAAAGATATTAATTTTGAGCAAATGTTCAGTAATTGGATATTTGAGTGTTGGATGGGAAGATATTGCATCCGGTTCAAAGAGGAAGACCTCTTCCCTCTCCCAAACGAGAAGCTGGTGACACTTAAGGGAATGAAGAAGGAGAACATTGGCCTGAATGGAGAAAAACATCTGAAGGAAATCAAGAAGTTCATGAAGGAGCTGGATGATAAGGGGCTGCAGGATCGTAGGCCAAAGAAGAAGCAGAAAGGAGAATGTATGAGTGGAGCTGGGACGAGTGGGGTTCGAGACCTAGCAGAGGAGGAATAAGAAGAGTACGAACAAGGAACTGACGATGAGGAGGAAGAACAAGAAGATGCTGAAGGAGGACAAGAACCTCAAGAGATGGAGTTCGAGGTGCCCGAAGCACCGACTCAGGGCGGTTGGACCCCAACTCAGATGCAGTGGTTGGGGATGGAAGCTAACATTCAGGGGTTGCGTGCTGATGTTACGCAAATTCGCACAAACCAGGATCAGTGGCATGCTGAAGCCACTAGTATGCGTGGAGAGTTCCAAGGAGTCCGAAACGAGGTCTCGGATATCAGAAGATGGATGAAGGCACTCTTTGTCTCCCTCTTAGGAGAGGACCACCCCAGCTACCGCCCACCACCTCCTCCAGATGCATGATGATTATGGGGATTCCCCCCAGTTCCTTCCCTTTTTTTTCTTTTGATTTTGAGACTATTGTTCTTGCTCTATTTTTGCTGTGATTTGGGTCTGTACTTTAACTCCTTGAGCTGTTATTTTGGTGAACTGATATTGATATTGGTGCTGCTACGTTTTTCATGTCTATTAACTCTCTTCTGCTTATCTATTATTATCTTTGAGTGTGAGTTATGAATTAGTGATTTGTGGAGTTGAGTTAGGTACTAGAGTGTGTGAGTGTAGTAATTAGAGTGGATTTGAGAGGGAACTCGTATACTGACGAATTTTCCTTTAGAATACTTGTGTGGTAAAAAGTGAGAATTCACTAGGACTAGCATGGATGTGAAAGTCGTGAGATTTGAGCCTTTACGAGAATAAAATTCATTAAATTGATCTCATTGTTTGTGAGTGGATCTTCACCTTAGAGGTGCTAGAACTTGTGGGTACTCTCGCTTCTTGATTATGTCTAGTTTGAAATGCCGAAAGTGATTTTAGGTCATCTTTTATTTGTTAAGTCACTTAGCCAAAATAAGCCTACCAATGACATTTATCCCTTGTTAGCCCGTTTGAGCCTTAGCCTATTTTATTTGCTAGCACATTTGAACTTATCCAAATTCTTAAACTCCTTTTGTCCTAATTTGAGTGGAGAATAGGAAAAGTTGTGAATGAGAAATGGATCGAGTTAAGTTGAGAAGGAGAATTATTAATGGTTGAGTGAATATGAGGAAAGGTGTAATGATGATTTGAGTTGTGGGGAAGAACAAAAATTTGAGAATGAGCAAAAGAAAATATGAGCTCATGTATAGTGTGAAAAGAAAGAAAAAAGAAGTGCGTGATCGAGAAAAAAAAGTGAAAGAGTTAGGAAAAAAAAATTGAGGTGTTGCGAGTAGATGGAACTGAAAGTGTTGTACATGAAGATGTTTGAAGAAGTCGGTTCCGTGTATTGAAAATACCAAAGTTTGATTTTCTAGTCTCCATTCATTTGAGTCAGTTATCCTATATAGTTACCCCACCTATCCAAAGAGTCTTACATTACAACCTTGAAAAACCCCTTTTTGATTCGGCATGGATTCTAGTTTATGGTCGAAGTTGAGAGTACCTACAAGCCTATGGCTACTGATTTGTGTGATTGATTGATTGAGAGAGTCCCATATTATTGATATACACTTTTGAGGGAGTGAAACACATCACTGAGAGCATATCCATGTTTGATTTTGGTGGTTCTTATTGATTATCCATGAGTAGGATGAAGGGGCCGAGTTTGTGTGCGGGTAATTGATCTTTGAAGCTTGAATACTATTACTTGTATGATTTGGTACTTTGATTCATTCTTAACAATTTCATTTGACTTATTATTTCATTGCTTGAGGACAAGCAATATGGTAAGTTTGGGGGGTTGATTAGGCGTGAAATTGTTACGATTTGTTGCCTGATTTGCCCGTGTTTTGAGTGTATTTGATGAGTATTTAGAGTCATTTGAGTACTATTTTTATAAACTAATAAATTTGCCTCTTTGATGATCATAGATGGAAATAGGGCAAAAAATGGAGTTCTTAGGACTTTGAATCAACTTAAACGGACTCCCGGATGAGAAAATATTGAAGAAATACGAAAAGTGTTAGTTCGAGCGAGTTAAAGTGTAAGTTGGCTCAAGAGGAGGGAGTGCTCGAGTACCCATGGTCGTGCGCGTTGGTGGCTCTGGAATGAAGCGCTCGACCGGATGATGCTCAAGCGGCACATGTTTTCTGGTGAAGAGAAGCGCTCGACTGAGCCTTGGTCGAGCGCCCAGATGGAACTCGAGCGCAATATTGGTGCGGTGATGAAGGGGCGCTCGACTGATGATGGGTCGAGCGCTAGGCCTGATGATGGGTCGAGCGCTAGACGCTCGACCATTGCCCCAATTCGTGCGGATTTGGCCCAAATATCCCAGATTCGGCCCATACCTATATATATACCATTTCAAGCTCGATTTTAGATACCTTGCCACCGTTAGAGATAGTTTTTGAGTTAGAAGAAGAGCTTGGAAGGAAGATAGAGAGTTTTAGCAAGGATTTCACCGTGTAATCGAGGTTTTGAGAGTACGAATTCATAGTTTATTATTTTATTCTTGACTTCTTAGATTGTTGAGACTTCTAAACCTAATTTTCTAGATTATAAAAGATATTTTTGAGATTTTAATTTGTTCTTTGTTTATATTCTTCAATTCATTAGTTAATTTGAGTATGCAGATGTTTGGTATAATCGTTATTGCTTTTATTATTCAAACCACCATGTTAGGCTAGAACCCTTGCATGCTTAGGATAGGATGAACTCGTAGAAGTAGGACGTTGGTACGTAATTAGGGCAATTCGTGATGTATAGTTTTAGTTCTCTTAATTAATTGAATTCTTAAAATAAATCCTAGAATTATCTTGGAAATGAGTACAAAAATTGTTAGAGAGAAAACGACCGCATCACTCTTTAATAACTAATAGGCTTAATGAAAGTGTTTTAGAAAGGGTTTATAATCTACCGGTTTATCTAGGGAGGACGACCGCACCACCTTAGTTAAATTAGGGCCTCATTAATTAAGCACAATCCATATAACTTGTTTGGTGAATTAGTGAAATAGGTTGATATGACGAAGTACTAGGGTTAATTCTTGAGCTTTTAGTCTTTCAATCCCATGCTAGATTAGGGAAGTTGATTGCCTAGTTTTAGTACACTTAGGATTATTACTTGCACATCACGATTATTTTAGTTATTGTACCAACTCCGTTAGTATACGTAGGAATTCTTATCCCAGACATCATCATTCCATATTTGCATTCAAACCAAGTTATTTATTCAGTTTAAATTATTTATTGGCATAGAAGTAGAATATAGAGTAGTATAATATAATTCTTAAACCCAGAACATACATTCATATTAGCTACGAGACGTATATCTCCAGGGATTTACTCGTGTACAAACCTTCCATTGGGTTCGATACTACTTGGTCCTTATACTTGCCCATACTACAATGATCTCATACTCTTGTGGGGTAACTATTAGTATAGCTAGTATTTTGCATTCAAGTCAATGACGCCGTTGCCGGGGAAGGCGATGTACGCTCATTGAGTAGGACTTGGAGATAGTTTAGTAGCTAGTAGTGAGTGCTTTTATTTTTTGTTTATTATTCATTAGGCAGTTGCGTTTTGATATCTCTTTTGGTGTCTCAGGTTTATGTAAATACGCTCAAAGGGAGAAACGAGCGAAGATAGAACAAAGTTAGCCCCTGAGACCATAGCCAGAAGGAATAGAGCCTTCCAACGAAGGATGAATACTGCCGGTGGCAACGATTTAAATTTGGAGTTAGGCGGAGAGTTGGATCGAGATGCAAAAAAGTTCGATTAGAGTGGGGAACGAGTTGAGGAAACCAATGTGGTAAATAGTCAGAAGCAAGTACCCCCAAGGGGAAAGTACAAGCCAAAACCCAAACCCCCAAAACCAAAACAATCCCGCTCTAAATCTGAATCAGAACTAAAACACCTCAAATAACCCCTTCAACAACCCTATCTACCAACATAACACCCCACCTTACCCATGCACATACCCACCATATCCTTATCCACCATACTATCCACCACCACCTACTTATAACCCTCCACCACCTGTCTACCCTCAGCACGTTCTTTAGAACATTGATCCTCCTGGTGTGGCAATTAGGGAAAGGTGTGAGGCTCAGCCTCAACAATATTATGATGGAGTCGCTATGCCACCAGTGGAGGCGAACAACTTCTCTATATCTCCTGAGATTTTGAAGATGCTTGTTGAGAACCAATTCAAGAGAGAGGTAGGAAAGGACAACCCTCACACCCACTTGAGGAACTTCCTGATGATAGCCTCAATATTTAATTACAATGGGATGTCGGAAGATGCAAAGAGGCTCAGATTGTTCCAGTTCTCTCTAACTGGAATAGCTAAGGAGTGGTATGATAACACACTCCCACGGGGGAGGGGGGTGTGTAACTTGTTGGTCCCACTAGATTGATAAATTGCGGAAGCTTAAGTTAAATGTCTTAGGCAACTTCTTTTTACAAGAGCAGACTAAAATAGATAGGAATTTAAATGCAGAAAACAATAAATAAGACCGGATGTATAGTGGTTCGGATCTGAATATCCTACGTCCACTCTCCCTTGATCAAAGGGGTCTCACTATCCAACCAACAACCAACTTACTTACTGGAATTGTGAAGTACCAGTTCCTTCTTACAAACTCTTTAGATCTAACTTCGATCTAAAGATTAACAGCCTTCAACCTTATCTTGTAGATGAACAGGTTGAGGTCTCACAACTCCTTAAGAGTAGATATATAATGTGAACAATAAGAGTGCTAAGAGTGATTATCAAAAGCTTGGATTGTGACTTATGCGCGTAGGGTCTCTCTAGAGCTTTTTCTTGTGATTGCACTCTTGTATTTATAGAGGAGATTAGGGTTAGCCGTTGGAGAGCTAATCCAATCAGATCCTCTATTTAAGGAAGCCTCAATCAATCAATTCCCTAATTGATTGATTGGGTTGGTGGGATCCTTGGATTGATTATCTTCAAATACTTTCCAATCCGATCTTGTTGACTTGATTTGAATCGCCAACGGTTAAATGCTTCCTCTGCCTAACTCTGATTCTCTCCAGAGAAGGCAAGACCAGACACCAGGCAACCTCGGTGTCTTCTGGTCCTGATCTGGTTAACAACCAGAATACTCAGTAGAAACATGGGATCAAACTGAGCATCTTTTGTTCTACCAGACTCGTCTGGTCCGGACTCGTCTGGTCTGGGGAAGGTCCTCTGCCTCTGGTCAGATCTCATCTGGTGAAGTCTTCTGGTGGAGTCCTCTGGTGAAGTCCTCTGGTGGGGTCTTCTGGTGACTCTTTTGGTGAAGTCTTCTGGTCTGGCAGTTCCCCCTAGACTAAGTCCTAATCTAGATCATCATCTGGCTAACAGGTCCAGATGGTCCTATTACATCTTCTGGTTTATTTTAACTCATCAAAACTATACAACTTTTATCCTAACAATTTCCCCTTTTTTGATATTTTCATTAATAATAAGGACAAGATGATTACAAGTTACATTGAAGTTCAGAGTCCTATTCTATGCATATCTCCTATTTTCCTTGGGCACAAGAAACCAGTCAAGGAATCTATCTTGGACGGCCTTCAACTCTGCAGAAGATGTTGGAGTGTAGTTGACCAACACCTTTGTCTTGTACAATCTCTTCAGCTCAGCCCAATCAACCTGGTCTCCTACCATGGGTGTGTTGAGATAAGTAAATTCAGGAGCAGTCACCTCCAGGTTGAACTCAATGGTAGAGTCCATCAATTGCTTGTACAAATCTGCATCATAAGCTTGCATCCATGAGTGAAAGGTTCTGTTGATCAGCTCATCATCCTCTGGTGCTGGCCTCTGGATATAATGTTGAATGAACCAGAGAGTCTTTGCCTCCTTCCATTTCTCAATTAAGGGCACATGCACAGTAGAGTCAAAAGACCCTTCTGTCCTGAGAGGCAGAATGTTCATCACCTCAATAGGAGCTTTCCTCCTCTGACTGCACCAGAAGGAACACCAGCTTCTCTGCTCTTCTTATTTTGCCTCCTAACATATCTGAGCCTCTGCTCTTCATCTATGTTCTTTCTGATCCTTGCCTGCTTCTCCCTGGAGTCTCTTCCTTATATCTCATATGTGCTTCTTCAACAACAGTCTCAAGGAAGCTTTTCTTGACTCTCCTGATCTTCCTCTTTGCAGGTCCAGAGATTGAAATGGGATCCTGCTCTGCTTCTGAGGAATCCTCTTCTGCAGCAAGCTGCTTAGCCATGGTAAGAGATTTAAGCTCTTCCTTCTTCTTCTTCTGCAGCTCTGCCTGGGCCAAGGTGTTCTCTAGCAAGTCCAGACGAGCTCCATGGCTAAAAAGAGTTTCATTTGTGGTCTTCGCCAGATCAGTTCTGGCCTTCTCTTCCCCCTTTTTAACTTCATCAAGGAGGGGCTCCACTACCTGCCTTATAAGATCAGGCAAGGCAGTGTTGGAGGAAGAGTGAAGATCACGAAGCTGCTTTGCCTCCTCCAGGTAGGCTTTTGATTCAGCAACAAGCCTTTCCTGCTTCTCTAACATCTCCTGGAGGGAGTCCTTCAACTTAGCAGTCTGGATCATCTGGCTGGCCATCTCTACCTTCAGCACAGAGACTGGCCTCATCTGCTCCAACACGTGCTCCTGGAGCTGCTTCTGGTTGTGCATAACATCCAGCTTGATAAAGAGGCCATTTGCCTTTAATGAGGCCTTGACTTCAGCCAGAGTAGACTTGATTTGCTTAAGGAAAATCGGCCTCTCCTGCCGGATCTGATGCTCTATCATAGCAGGGGCCATGTGTTGAATTGCTTTAGAGAAGTGCCCTATCTGCATAATCTGCTCGTTGAAGAAAGTCTTCATCTTCTGGAGCACGGCAGGAGACATCTCAAAATCTTCCTCGTCTGAGTACAGCTCTGGAGGGAAGACAAAGTGAGGCCCAAACTTGTAAGAGGGGACCTCTAGAGTGAGCATTACCCCTCTCTGGATGAGAAGGGTGCGAATCAAGATTTTGGCTGCACCAGGGGTCTCCAGCTCAGCTGGGTTCTGAATATTCATCTTCTGCTTCAGCTCAATCTCCCAAGCAGTGAAGTTGGAGGGACCCATTTCCTCAAGCAACAGCATAAGGTCCTCCACATCTTCAAGTCTGGCCTTGCTCCAGACCTTGGCATCAGTCAACTCTGCCAGAAGTGGTAAGTGCTCCAAAAGGATTGGGAAGTGCTCTCTTAGCCAGAGCTGAGCACTTACACTCATACTCTGCCTAATGGGACCCATTTCTGCAGATGAGAAAGTGAAGGGTTTGGGCCCAGAGGCAGAGGAGGAAGGTGCTAAGTTAGCAGGCTCAAGTGAAGCTTCCTCATCTTCACTATCATCGCTTGTTAAACAGGTGGGAGAAGGGGGAGGGGCAGGGAATCCCAGAGCCATAGAAATGGTTGGGTCCTGGTCTGTATGGGATTGGGGAGGAGTAGGATTTTGAGAGGTGGGGGTGGAAGGAATGAGTTTCTCTGCACCAGAAGAAGTTGGGATCTCTGGTACAGAGGGTGGGATTGGAATTTGTGAAGTGGAGGTGTTTGGAAGGGGAATATATGCACCAGAAGAGGTTGATGGCACCTCTGGTACAGAAGCTGGGGGAGAGGGATTTGTATTTAGAGGTATTTGGGAAGGTGGGGGAGAGGGTGTTTGTTGGTCCCGGTACAAGACTGAGGAATACGTGTAGGGGGGGAATACACGTATACCAATTTTCAAACTTAAAGCAGACTGAGTCCCCTTCACTCAGAGTGGTAAAGAACTAGGAGCTGATAATACACCCACTGACTACACTTGGTGCGGGTCAGTTGGCTAACTATCAGTTCAAGTTCAGTGCGGAAATGTTTGAGCCCTGATAGTTTAAAGTCTTGTTTTAGTTTGCTTTCTGAAAACTTGTTTTACTCAAATCTGAAAGGTGTTTAGTAGGGCAGTGTTCTTTTGAAGATCAGGCTGATTGATTCAGACCTGATAAACTTGAATGCAATGAATGAACGAGTAATATGGCAAGAATGCACAATATCAAAGCAGTAAGAACACAAGGAGTTTAACGTGGTTCAGAGTCTCAAGCTCCTACGTCCACGGCCTGACTTAACAGGAAATCCACTCAAGGGATTCTTGTTTTTAACGTGCCAAGGTGCACCAAGATCAGTTACCTCACTGATCTATACAAACTCCTCTTACTAACACACTAACTGACTTACTCCCAACAAGTCTATCTTAGGGTTTTGGTTTCAGTTTGGATTCCAACTAGGTTGAGATTATCCTTACAAGACAAAGCTAAGCTAAGGATTGGATAATCTCTCTAAGCTTCAGATAATTCTATTTAGCTCTTGGAATACAGAATAACTCTCGGTTGCTAAGAAACACTTGGGAAATTTGAATGTTTTCGAGTGCTTCTTTTAAAGGCTGAATGCTTTGAATGCTTGAGAGTTTGAGTAATTTCTGGCTTGGAAATTTCCCGTAACCTTGAATGGGTTCAAGGCCTTCTGTATTTATAGGTGGTTTGAATAACTATCCGTTGGAGAGATAGCCTTCTAGTCACCTATGTAGAGGGGCTTCAAACGGACATATCAGCATACAGCAGCCGCCCTTGCATGGATTTGGTATTTGCATTAAATGCACATTAAATGCTTGCCCGTTGAATATGCAGTCTGAATTCAGTCTTTATGTCAGGTTCCGTACGTGCGTGTCCTCCTCGGATTGGTCCACGTCATCAGGTTGGTGAGAATGTCAGAACTTATTCCTGAGCTTCAGGCTTGTCTTATTAAGTTCATTTTGTCTTGAGCTCACCGGTCTTGTCCTGACGCTGAAATTCCTTTTGCATTGCTTGGCTCTACTCCAAGTCTTCCCATTAACTCAGTGACAACCTGTTCCCTTCAGGACTGAGTTAGTAATGACCTCAGGGTCATACTCTTCATCACTGACACTTACTCAGCCAGTCAGGATGGTGCTCTTCGTCTTCAGGCTCTGAGTCTTGATTGTATCCAGTGAGTTCTCCTCTCACTGAGTACCTGTGAAGTGTAAAAAGACTAAGCACTAATCCTAACCAAGACTAGCCTGACACAGACATATTAAGGCGAACATCTTTTCAGGGGCTTTGGGATCTTAATCAAAACTGACAATGTCCCAACAATTTCCCCCTTTTTGATGATGCCAAAACACTGAAAAGATCCTCAAAACACTTAGAGGAAACAAGACAAACCTATCTATAAGATAAGACAGTGTTAGAGCAATTCTTGATAAAGTACAGAATTTAAACAAGCCAAAAAGACAATGAGTTTTTGTCTGTGGGCAAAAGTAATAGATTTCATTGATAGATGTGGAAATGATTACAATGAATCTAATCTATTACAAAGAAGCCTATGAACACCTAGACTAATCTCATTTCAGGCTTGAGTCCATATCCTGCATAAACTCTTGCCTTTAGCTCGTCAAGTCTTCCAGGTTGGTTCACATATCCTTCAGCTCTGGCTATCTTCAAGACTTCCATCATTATGGCCTTAGTGTCATGCTTTTGAGTTCCAGGAATCAAGGGAGGAGCTCGAATGGTGAACTCAGGAGCCTTCACTTGGACTTTAGCTGCCTCAGCCTCCTCCAAGATCTTTTGGAATAGCTCAGGATGATTGTCCATCATGTAATCAGTGAAATGGGCATTGATATCGTCAGTGTCGCCCCACTTCTTCACAACAAACCATAGCCTGACAAATTCATCCCTTGCATCAGTCCAAAACTCCTTCAAAGTCTCTGAGACGAACTCATCAACAAAAGCTTCCCTTGCTCCTGATTCTGGCCTACTAACTTGAAGAATTGTTGCTTTCCTAACTGTTGGCTTCTTCCTGTACTTCCTTGGCTCAGGCTTCGCCTTCTTTCTCCTTAGCAAGCTGATCACTGCATCATCTAGTTCGCGTTGTTGAAGCTCATTGATGTCAGTCAGCTTTTCAACCTTCTTCTCCAGAATACGCATCTTCTCCTTCTGAGCGATTTCAGCTCTGCGCATAGCCTCAGTCTTTTCAGGTTGATCTCCCCATGCTTCAGCACATAGCTCCGCAACTAACTCACCTGAGTAAGTGATGGGATTCTTCCTTGAGCTCATGGGTGACGATCTTTGGACTGGCTCAGGTTGTTGCTTTGAAGGTTCATTAGCCTTTGCCTTTGTTGCCTCCTCCCTCAGCTTGGCAACTAATTGTTCTCCTTCCTTCTCCACGACCGCTAACCTAGCTGACTTCCTTACCCTTAGAATATTTCCATCAGGATTGGCTTCAGGATCAGCTAGGACGGTCTCTCCTTGACTAACTGCCTCAGATGCCTCAGGGCGGGATCTTTTCTTCTTCTTTTCCCCCTTTTTGGCATCATCATTGGCCTCAGATGGGAATGCGTCAGATCCGCTGTTGATTACGAAGGAGGCTAGGGAATGGACATCGTTGATTCCCTCCTTCAATAATTCAACTCCCATTGAAATCCCAGTCCCTGCAAAAGATACGGAACTGATGGCAGCATTGACTTTCTTCTCAAAGACCTCCATAGAGAGTTGGAGACTTTGTTCAGCCTTGGTGATCCTTTCTTCCACCTTCAAGGACTCACCGCTGACTCTGCTAACCTCAGTTAGTATCTTCGCAGACTCCTCAGTGGCCTTAGCCAAAACGTCCGCCACTGATTGAGAGGTGCGATCCAGCTTCCCTGACTCCAGCTCCAATTTGGACGCTGAGTCCTTCAAGGCCTGAGTGACAATAGCTCCAGTCTGAACTGCAAGCCTGTCCACTGCCTGATTCATCTTTTCGTCCCTGATCGCATCCCTCTCTTCAAGCTTCTTGATAGTGGTTCTGAGCATCTTCTTTGTGCGCTTCCTCTCATTCTTCACTGACTTGGCCGTGTCAGTCATTGTGCGCTTTAACAAGATCAGCTCCCTGTTAGCAAGGGTGTTGTAAGCTGACTTTGTCCACCTGATGTGCTTCGCCAGGGCCTTGGAGTCTTCATCTTTTTCAGCACGTAGCCTCATTACTTCCTCCTGAAGTTCAGCTAGATTTTCCGAGGTTTTCTCTTGTTTGACCTCCACTATGCTTGTAAATTCAGCACGGCCGACCCCGGTTATGATCATATCTTCATCATCAGCGGCCTCATCAGTGATTGGCTGCTTTCCCTTGTCAGCCCCTGCAGCATCAGTCCCTTCTTCAAGGTGCACTGAAGGCAGTTGTGAAGTAGTCATAGCCGCCTCCTCAGGCTCGGCTAAGCTAACTTGAACCTTAGGAACTTGTCCTTCGGAACTGAGAGTCTCCTTGAATGCCTCAACATCATCCTCTCGTGTCTCAGGGCAGGGAATCCCTTCATCGACAGATGTCTCATTGGCAGCTGAGATGTTCACAACATCCTCAGCCACTGGTCCACCCTTGGCACCAGTGTTCTTATCACCTTCCCCCTGAGCCTGAGGCTCAGAGTCCATCTCATCAACTTCTCTAGCAGTCTCCTCCACTGCCTTTTCCACAGCTCCACCTTGAGCGTCATCATCCTCCTCATCATCCTCTTTCTCTTCAACGGAGAGAAGATCAGCCTTGCTTTTGGCCATCATTTCAGCCACAAGCTGCTTCAGGTTATCGAAGTTCAAGAGTTGAAGCCAGCTTGTCAGGCCAAAGAATGAGCAAATCTTGGCCTCCTCCGTCTCCCAATGCTCCCAGCCGCGAGCGTCCACCAGCATATGTTGCTCCTGCATGTTTGATTGTTTGAAGTCCAACCAAACTTTGAGCTCCACCACATATGCCAGCAATTCAGTATATTTGTACAGCCCAGGCCAGCACTTCCCTGCCCACTCAGTGGCATTCCCCCTGAGCGTATTCTCCAGTATACCTCCCGCCATGTGCTCATCCAGCTCCTCCTCCTCTATTTCAAGGAACTCATCCTCTTCAGCTGAAATAGATTTGGGACAGTCTTTGGGGTTGGGGTATGAGGGAAAATCTGAGGGGTTGGGAAGGTTTGGCTCGGCTAACTGGTCAGGCTCATTTGTAGGTGAGGTTGAGGGCACTGACTCAGTAGGGTAATTTGGCTCTGAAGGTTGGGGGAGTTGGGGAGTTTGATGTGTGGGATCAGGGATGGAAGGTGTTTGGGTTTCAGGATGTGGGGGTGTTTGAGTGGGTGCTGTCTCAGGCTGCAATGACTCAGCCGTCTCAACAGTCTTTCTTACCTCCTCTAAGTCAGAGGCTCCAGGAGAGCTTGACTTCTCCCTCTCACTCAACTCAGGAAGTTTCTTAGCAGGAGACTTCTTTACTCCCTCCCTAAGTCTCTTCAGGGGCCTCTCTCCCTGAGCACCCTCCTTACTGACGTCATCATCAGTTCCCTCAGCCTCAGTCCCGGCCTTCTTGGGATCTGACTCAGTCCCTGACTTCGTGCTCTTCCCTGACAGCACGATTTTCACCCTCCTCTCCTTCTCAGCCACGCCCACCTCAGGTTGCTCCACCTCTTCAGCAGCAGCCTTCTCAGCCTCCTTACTCCTCTCAAGGAGCTCATCCACCTTTTCAATGAGGCTGGTTGCCACTCTCTTGGCCTTCCCAGCTGGTTTTCTGGCCTGATTAATAAATATACCTTGATCAGTCTGCTTGACCTGCAATCCTAAGAAGAAGTTCATCTCTCCCATCATTGACATCTCAAATTTACCAGTCATCAGTTTAGAGAATTTCTCACATAACTGATGATTTGGTGATCCAAATATTATGTCATCCACATAAATTTGGACCAAGAGAATGTCATCACCTTCAGTGATCCTGAACAATGTCCTATCCACTGTTCCCTTCTTGAACCCATGATCAGTCAGGAATTGAGAGAGGGTATCATACCAAGCTCTTGGTGCTTGCTTAAGTCCATAGAGTGCTTTCTTCAAATGGTATACTCTATCTCCAACCTCAAACCCGGGAGGTTGTTCAACATATACCTCTTCATTGAGTACACCATTCAAGAATGCACTCTTGACATCCATTTGATACACCTTGAACTTCTTATATGTCGCATAGGCAAGGAACAACCTGATAGCTTCCAACCTAGCCACTGGAGCAAAAGTCTCATCATAGTCTATTCCTTCAGACTGACAATACCCTTTTGCAACCAGTCTAGCCTTGTTCCTTACCACAACACCATTCTCATCCTTCTTGTTCTTAAAGACCCACTTGGTACCAATCACACCTTGATGCCTAGGTCTATCTACCAGTTCCCAAACCTGATTCCTTGTGAACTGATTCAACTCCTCTTGCATGGCAATGATCCAGTTCGAGTCAGTGAGAGCTTCTTCAATGTTCTGAGGCTCTTGCTCAGAGAGAAAGCAACAGAACAGTGCACTCTCACCATGAAACCGTCTGGTCCTGACTCCCTCAGTTGGATCACCAATAATTTGATCAATGGGATGATCTTCTAACCATGTTCTTTTGCCAGGAGTTGTTCCTGAAGTACCTGCACTGTTAGTGTCTACAGGCTCATAAAATTCAGGAAATTGAACAGAAGGGTATGATCCTGAGTCTATACCAAAGGGATTAACAAGCTCAATGTCAGGGACATTGATTCCCCCTTGATGAGGTGACTCAGGAGTCGTCTCAGCTGCAACAGCATCTTCATAGACGGTACTTACCTCAGGTTGAGCCTGTTCCTCTGTCTGAGGCTCAACAATCCCTGATGTGCTGGGTTTAGGAGTGGCACTTGGTTCATCATCCTGATCGTCATCATCATCCCATCTGGGAATTGGCACAGTCTTGATCTTGGGATCAGGTTGATTCTTCAAGCTCAGCCTTGTCACTCTCCTCGTGACCTCCTCAGTGTCAGGATTCAGCACCTTTGCCCTAGACTCATTAGCAGATTCATCAAAGACAACATGAGGTGATTCTTCCACAACAAGGGTCCTACAATTGTAAACCCTGAAGGCTTTGCTAATTTCAGAATATCCCAAGAATATTCCTTCATCAGATTTGCTATCAAAGGCTTTCAACTGGGTCTTCCCATTGTTGAGGATGAAGCACTTACAACCAAACACATGAAAGTAAGAAATACGAGGTTTTCTTTTGTTCCATGTCTCATATGGGGTCTGAGCATGTTGCTTGTTCAGCATGGATCTGTTCTGAGTGTAGCATGCAGTGTTGATTGCCTCAGCCCAAAACTTCTTGGGCAATCCTGACTCAGCCAGCATGGTCCTTGCAGCTTCCTTCAGTGTCCGATTCCTCCTTTCAGCGACACCATTCTGTTGTGGGGTTCTAGCTGCAGAAGTCTCATGAGCTATACCAAGTTCATTACAAAAGTCAGAAATATATGAATTTATAAATTCAGTGCCCTTGTCAGATCTGATCTTAGTAATGGACTGATTTTTCTCATTGCTGAGTCTTCTGAGCAACTCTGGAAGCTTTACCTGTGTTTCCTTCTTATTCAACAAGAAAATAACCCAAGTATATCTAGAATAATCATCAATAACCACAAGGGTATATTTTCTACCATTCATACTCACAGGTGTTATGGGACCAAATAGATCCATGTGCAAGAGCTGAAGTATCCTGTCAGTGGAGTAGGAAACCTTTTCTTTGAATGACGCTCTGACCTGCTTCCCTTCCTGACAAGCTTTGCACACGTGATCTTTGCTAAAAACTTCATTAGGTAGACCATCAACAAGTGACTGTCTAGAAATTTTGTTAAGAATCTTGATGTTCAGGTGGCTTAATCTTTTATGCCATAACCAACTGAGCTCTAGAGAGCTTTTAGCAACAAGACAAGTATTAGGAGTAGTGCTGCTCCAATCAGCGAGATAAACGTTACCTTTCCTTATACCTGATAGAAGCACTTGTGTTGATTTGTCCTTAACTGAACATTTATTCGATGAGAACTCAACACAGAACCCTTTGTCACAGAATTGACTTACTGACAGCAGGTTATGCTTCAGTCCTTCCACAAAGGACACATTTTCCACTCTGACTGTACCTATAATTAGAACACCAAAACCCTTAGTAACACCTTTTGAGTTATCACCAAAGGTTACCTGTGGACCATCTTTAGCCTGATATTCTTGGAGAAGACTCTTCATTCCAGTCATGTGCCTTGAGCAACCACTGTCTAGGTACCAAACAGCTTTGATTGAGTCTTATCTCCTCTTGTTGTGATCCACAGCCGCCTGTAAGCAAATCAGGCTTTAGGTACCCATTGGGTGTTGGGTCCTATTGTGTCAGCTGTACCTTTCGGGATCCAGACTTGCTTCACAACCCTGATTGCCTCAGAGTGGTGAATCTGTCTCCCTGAAACATCGACATACACAACTTTCTTCTTCTTAGCCTGAGAGGAAGATGGTGTATGGGTGCTAGACTTAGGCTTCGCAGGAGCCTGAGTGGGTGCCTTTTGGGCTGGCTTTCTGTTCTTCCTAGGTCTGGGTGCAGCAGGTCTTGGGCCTTGTTCTTGATAAGGACCCTGATTTCTATTCCCCCTAGGCAAGTGAAGGAATGGAAAACAGTTAAAGGCCTCAGGATGCCAAAACCACGGGGGTGTCATCATGTTTGGCCTTCCCTGTTGGTATTGCCAAGCATGATGGTACCCTCGCTGACCAGTCTGAGGGCTCTTGGCCTGAGTCTTCCTCTGCTTTCGCTGAGGTTTTCCCTGGCCTGAGCTCTCAGGGGCTTCCGTAGGTTGCTTCACTTTTCCCTTGGGTTTTGGCTTAGCTACCTTAGGAGCAACCCTGACTGTGTCAACAGTTTCTTTGCCCTTATCAGTTTGACGGGCCTGAAGCACAACCTTAGGTGCACTCTGACCTGTCTGAACAAATACCCTCTCAGTGTTGCTCCCTGAAGCAACATGAGACTGACCTTGTGAGGATTTCTCAGGAACATATCCAAGTCCCTTTTTCTTGTTCCCAAGTATCTGGTTGCTATTTATTTCCTCTCTAGCCACTGAGGATTTATTCATTGCTGCAACCTTTTTCTTGAGAGAGTCCTCACTCTTTTTCAGGATTTTATGTCTGGTAAAGAGGTCATCAAACTTACTCTTAAGTGCTTTCAGCTCTTCCTTCCTGACCAGCTCTTCCTCAGCCAGTTCCTTCAGAATTTTCTCTCTTGGGAGACGCTCAGAATTGATCATATCAATTTCCTGAGTTAGTCTCACAATCTGAGTTGATTCTTTGAGATCAGACTGAGTGAGTTGTTCATTCAGGTTTTGAACTTCAGTACTCAATTTCTTGTTCTCCTCTACCAAGAAGACATTAGTTTCCTGCAGTCTGGAGAAATCAACCATCAATTGATCAAGACAGATCTGAAGGTTCATTTCTCTAACTGACTCTGAGCTGAGCTCAGGATTTTGACCAGTGTAAGAAGTACAAACAGAATTTGATGTTACCTCAGGCTCATCCCTAGCCATTAGGCAGACATCATCGTACTCATCATCCGAGAAGAGTTCAGGTGACCTTTCAGTGGGACCATCAGAGTCTGTTGCATCCTCAGCCACCATAGCCCTCCGATCAGCAGATCTTAGATCCCTCGTGGCTCTCATTTCCTCTCTCTCCCTAGCACTCAGCTCCGGGCAATCGTACTGATAGTGACCAATCTTGTTACAGTTGTAACATGCTACCTGCTCACTTATTCTTTCTTTTCTTGGTTCAGGGTTCCTCCTTGAGTCAGGTTCCCTGGTTCTCGGTGAGCTTTCAGCCTTGGTTGGATATCTATCATCGCGAGTACATCTCTGTTCGTCTCTTCTTTCAGGCTTTGGTTCAGAATATCTCCTTTCATCATCACGTTCTCTCCTCTGGTCAGTGTTCCTTCGCTCCTCATATCTCCTCGAGCTTTGGTGGGTTCCTTCAGGTTTTCTGTCACGTGAGTCCTGATAAAACTTTTTATAACGACCAAACCTGGAATTGAGCTTGTCAAATCGTCTGGCCATCAGGCTGTACTCCTCAGCGAGTTCTTCCCTGCTCATCTCCATCAGTGACTTTGATGAAGAATTTGATGAGGGCTCAACAGGTTCAGACCTGGCCTTGAACGCCACACTTTTCTCAGGAGTTTTCTCCTTCACTTCCTCTTCTGACTGAACTTTCTTCTTTCTTTTGTTAAGATCAAATTCAAGCGCTTTGAGCTCTGAAAAAAGTAAAGCAGAAGTTATGTTACTCATATCCTGAGTGTTCTTAAGCATAATTACAATGTTGTCCCATCTCTCAGGAAGGACATTCAGGATCTTTGAAGCAACATCTCTCCTTGGGACATCTTTGTCCAACATCACCAACTCATTCATCAACTTGATGAATCTAGACTCCATCTGATCTATGCTCTCATCAGGCAGCATCTCGAACGCTTCGAATTTCTGAATGGCAATATTCCTCTTGTTCTCCTTTATCTTTTCTGACCCTTCGCACATCCTGGTCAGCTCATCCCAAACCTCCTTTGCCATCTTTAGGTTCATCAGCCTGGCTGACTCCTCGAAAGGCACAGTATGCAAGATAATGTTTCTGGCGACATTGTCAAGCCCCACCATCTTGATTTCATCGTTGGTCATGTCTTTCCTCTCTTTAGGAACCTGCACGCCAATCGCAAGATCATTATATCCTAGTCCTCTGACGTTGGGAATGGTGATCTTGATCGGTCCTTCCCTGAGTACACGCGGCATCTGGTCATGGATGGCATCTAGATGTGCCTCTAATCTGAACTTCCAATAGACAAAGTTAGATACAGAGAATTCAGGTAACGAAGCTTCAAGTCTTCTCGAAGTCATGATGATGATGCAAGTTTTATGAAAAGCAAACTCAGATCTGTTCAGTGACCACCAACAGTTTCTCCTCTTAAACTATTAGTATTCAAAGTCAGTGGTCTTTCGAACCACTGCTCTGATACCACTTGTTGGTCCCGGTACAAGACTGAGGAATACGTGTAGGGGGGGGGAATACACGTATACCAATTTTCAAACTTAAAGCAGACTGAGTCCCCTTCACTCAGAGTGGTAAAGAACTAGGAGCTGATAATACACCCACTGACTACACTTGGTGCGGGTCAGTTGGCTAACTATCAGTTCAAGTTCAGTGCGGAAATGTTTGAGCCCTGATAGTTTAAAGTCTTGTTTTAGTTTGCTTTCTGAAAACTTGTTTTACTCAAATCTGAAAGGTGTTTAGTAGGGCAGTGTTCTTTTGAAGATCAGGCTGATTGATTCAGACCTGATAAACTTGAATGCAATGAATGAATGAGTAATATGGCAAGAATGCACAATATCAAAGCAGTAAGAACACAAGGAGTTTAACGTGGTTCAGAGTCTCAAGCTCCTACGTCCACGGCCTGACTTAACAGGAAATCCACTCAAGGGATTCTTGTTTTTAACGTGCCAAGGTGCACCAAGATCAGTTACCTCACTGATCTATACAAACTCCTCTTACTAACACACTAACTGACTTACTCCCAACAAGCCTATCTTAGGGTTTTGGTTTCAGTTTGGATTCCAACTAGGTTGAGATTATCCTTACAAGACAAAGCTAAGCTAAGGATTGGATAATCTCTCTAAGCTTCAGATAATTCTATTTAGCTCTTGGAATACAGAATAACTCTCGGTTGCTAAGAAACACTTGGGAAATTTGAATGTTTTCGAGTGCTTCTTTTAAAGGCTGAATGCTTTGAATGCTTGAGAGTTTGAGTAATTTCTGGCTTGGAAATTTCCCGTAACCTTGAATGGGTTCAAGGCCTTCTGTATTTATAGGTGGTTTGAATAACTATCCGTTGGAGAGATAGCCTTCTAGTCACCTATGTAGAGGGGCTTCAAACGGACATATCACCATGCAGCAGCCGCCCTTGCATGGATTTGGTATTTGCATTAAATGCACATTAAATGCTTGCCCGTTGAATATGCAGTCTGAATTCAGTCTTTATGTCAGGTTCCGTACGTGCGTGTCCTCCTCGGATTGGTCCACGTCATCAGGTTGGTGAGAATGTCAGAACTTATTCCTGAGCTTCAGGCTTGTCTTATTAAGTTCATTTTGTCTTGAGCTCACCGGTCTTGTCCTGACGCTGAAATTCCTTTTGCATTGCTTGGCTCTACTCCAAGTCTTCCCATTAACTCAGTGACAACCTGTTCCCTTCAGGACTGAGTTAGTAATGACCTCAGGGTCATACTCTTCATCACTGACACTTACTCAGCCAGCTTAGAAGACTGCCATAAGTTCAGGATGGTGCTCTTCATCTTCAGGCTCTGAGTCTTGATTGTATCCAGTGAGTTCTCCTCTCACTGAGTACCTGTGAAGTGTAAAAAGACTAAGCACTAATCCTAACCAAGACTAGCCTGACACAGACATATTAAGGCGAACATCTTTTCAGGGGCTTTGGGATCTTAATCAAAACTGACAATGTCCCAACAGGGTGTTTGAGGGATGGCTGAAGTAGTGTATATTGGTGTGTCTGGTAAGGTCTGCTCTGGTGAAGATATAGGGGCGCCAGGAGCAGAAGATATGGGTTGTGTTTGGGTGTCTGGTGGAGAAGTAGTGGGGGTAACAAGGTTAACATGAGCAGGGGGGAATAGAGGATGGGTTGGAAGGGTTTACCTCTGCTGAGTCAACATCAGCAGGCACAACAGTCTCTGGAGCAGAAGCATCCTCCATCATTTGAGAAGCCTCATCAATTGCCTTCTCCAAGGCCTCTCCAAGATCAGAGCCAGAGTCTGACTCTTGAAGAATGACTCTCTTGGCCTTGGATTTCTTCTTAAGAGGCTCAACCTCTTCTTCCTCTTCTTCCTCTGATGACTCATCCACCAGGAGGGTCTTCCTGGCCTTTCTGCTAGATCTGTGCTTCTTAGCAGAGCCTCTCTTGGCCTCCTCTGGCCTCTTCCTCTTGGCTGCTCCAGCCTTCTTAGCAGCCTCAACAACTTCACCCTTCTTCTTCAAGATAGTTTGAAGGGGAATCTGGTCCTCCTCTGAGGAACCAGAGAAGACAACTGTTGAGGAACCAGTTGCTCCAGCAGCTTGCTTCGTACTCTGCTGCTTCTGCCCCTTAGCAGGTGAGGGAATGGCTTGAATAGGAGGGGCAGGGATGGCTTGCTCACCATCAGAATCAGGATGGCCATGAAGGGGACCATCCTTAGAGAACATAATTTTGGACTTATGGAAGCCCTTACACCAGGATTGTCTCCACTTCTTCCATGGAAGGATTGAGTCCAAAATTAAGGTGAGCTTTGTACCCAAAGATACATTAGCATTGAACACAAACTGTTGCTCTCCTGGCAACTGGGGGCATTCTTCCTTCTGGACCTTCACCTTGTTCTTTCTCAGCACTCCCCAGAAAAACTCAGCCCAGTTACATTGGGCACCATCCAGAATGGCCCTCATAACACAGAGCCTGCCAGTGAAGATGACATCTGTGCTATGGCTCTCGCACATGAGAATCTTTACCACTATGTCAAATAAAACCTTGTACTTCTGCCTAAGATGCTTGTCCAAGAAGCCCTTAGTAATATTCTGGCATGAATTTCTGGCAAATATCTTGAAGGAATCCAACGCCTCTCCTTCCTTGTATTTCAACGGATCCACACCTTCCGCAGAAAGGTTACCAAAAAGGCTACAGAAGTCTGCCTTCGAGAAAACGACATCCTCCGAATCAATCTTGGAAGAGATATGGTCTTCATGGATCTTCATCCGGATAAGGAACTGAGCAGCATATCCATCCAAGGTGCACAGATCCTTGGGAACCTTTGAAATCAACTCCTCCAGCCCAGAACGTCGGAGAAGCTCCAAAATCTCCAGTGCGGCTGGATTCTTGGTGGAATAGAAGTCCACCACCATTTCAGTTTTGAGCTTCTTGCAAACATGGTCTGGATCGAAATTGCACTTGGGTGCCATTGTTGTGAGAGAGAGAGAGAGAGAGATCGAAAGACTTACAGAGAGAAAGTTAGGGCTTGAAAAGATATGAAACGTGAAAGGACAGATTGAATAGAATTTTGATTTAAATAGGGCAAGACGCGTGGCTTGATTAATAAATGAAGTGTGAACGCGTGTAATTGTAAAATTTATTTTAGGGAACAAAATCAATTTTTGAATTGATTGACATATTGCACATCGATTAAATCTGATGGCCACGATTAAAGGCGAGATACAGATTTAATCTGGTGCGTAGGCATGGTCATTGGGACTGGGTATAAAGGGGTTTTGTGGCAGTCAAGAGAAAAAGCGAAATGATTGCCTAGGCCCTATACCCTAGTCTTAAATACACTCCGAAGTTGAAACGTTTTGAGTGTACTTACTAATTTGAAAAGTGTATCCCAGTGATCAGAGGCCAGAAAAGTAAAGACATACCTGTCACCTGATATTGTAACCAGATGATACCACAGCTAGTCTGGTGTTACATCTCCCCTGATGGAACCCATCTGGTCCTGGTCAGAGAAGACTCCAGACTTTTCTGGAATCTGACTCAGCACCTCATCTGGGACAAGTGTCACCTGGTGCATACCTCATCTGGAGATGTAACTTCTCTGATATGTCTAATCTGCAGGTATGTTAGTTTTAAATAACAAAGAATATGCAGTAAGGTATAAATAAAGGATACTTCTCTGATGTTCCCCCTAAAACAAATCTGTCTCTGGATCCAATAATCCTAACTCAAAGGCTAACTCTCTGAATCTGGTCTCAGCCAAAGGCTTAGTTAAAATATATGCTCTCTGCTTCTCTGTTGCAATCTTTTCCATCCTTATATTTGTTGGAGTTATACGTGAAAGTATGCTTTTACTTTGTATAACTCGTGTATCAAACACTCATTTTATGAGAATAATTCTTTTATCGCATTTGCTTTAGTTATGATTGAATGTTGAATTTCTATTGCAAACCGTTCAATATATAGTACGTGTTACATTGTAGTTAATGTGGTGATACCCGATCACGGAAGACAACATTAACAGTTTACTTGTAACTAAACGTACAATTTCACGACCTAGGTGGAATTGAACAATCCGCCGTGAAAGGTCGATGTGTAAGGCTCAGATTGGTCTGTCTTGACTAAGAGATTGCACTAGCACATTTAGTATGTGTTGAAGAGGTCCTACAGCGAGGATAAATTCTTCTGTTCTGAAAGGTGAAGAATTAGACCTCAGTGGTTGTTGATTTCTTAATCTCCGTCACTTAAATAGGACCGTGTGTGCTTAATGGTTACTGCTTTGATTCATGTTGGGTGAGAATCATTGTGACTTCGAACTTTGTGTCTTGGGCAGTAATATTAATCATACGACGGTTGCTAAGATTTAATACGGAGAAACGCGTGCGAGTACGGCTCGTGTGATTAGTCCCCTTGGTGGGCTCAGAAGTTTTATTGTAACAAATCTTGCAAGTGAAGAATTAGTTTCTTCGGTACGAATAATAATGTTGAGCTGTCTTTACTCCAAGGTGAAATATATTAATTAATTTAGAGCTATTCAGAAGCTCAATTAATTAATGGACTTGATAATCTTAAACGCGGGAAATAATAACCGGGAGCCCATATTATCGTAATATGGATTAAGATGGATAGTGCAATATTAATTTATTAGTGGTAATAATTAATATTAATGGGCTGAATTATATTGGGGCTCAATATTGAAATTCAGAAGTCCATTAGGAGGTCCAATCTTAATTCTCCTTAAGGCCCCTCAAGTAGCCCATTAAGTAGCCCAATAATGATAAGGTGATTAAAATAAAAAGATTATATCATGCTGATTTTTTCCTATTTTTTTCGAAAATATGAAGTCAAGAAGAAATAAGATTTTGTTGATTTTTCTTGGAAAGATATTATGGAAGATATGTATTCTTGGAATACAAGAATATCTCATATATTCAAGAAGATCTAAATCTTGGAATTTCTAATTGATAATTTCGAAAATTGCAAAGTAATATGGAGTGTGAGATTTTTGTGGAATATTTTATTTTGGAGAAAAGAATATATGAGATATATTCAAGATTTCTTAGAGTCTAAGAAAAGATTTTTTCCAAGCCCATAAACCATATAATTTTCGGCCACTCTATATTATAAATAGGGGATGATTATTTCATCCCCAAGTACATAATTACATGTGTTGGAAAAATCAAGAAGCATAGATATTTTTCTTTTTCCTTAGTTTATTAAATTGCTTGAAAGCGTCTCCCACCGGCGATCAAGTGAGGTGAAAAGGGAAATACTTGAGAAGGCTTTGGGTTGATAAAGCAAGATTATAATTGTCCCGTATATTCAAAGGCCAATTCTATAAGAGGTACGTTAATCGCATATTTACTTGTTTATTCCGCCTAGTTAAATATGTGAAATTAATTCAACATGCATGATGATAATTAGTTGTTGGAATTATTATTTGAATTAATTAGGATTAATTCATGCTAGTAATAATTGTATTTAAATTTGTATTTAAAATTCATCCCGAATAGAATCCGGGCACCCCTATTTTCCCAACAACTGGTAACAGAGCCACGGTTTCGGGCTCTGAATTTTAAATTGGAATTTAAATTGTTAAACATTAAATTGAAATTGGATAGTAGAATTGTTAGATCTTTTTTGCAGGTATCCAATTGTCATGGTTTTAATGTTGTTAATTTCATGTGTGTAAATTAATTGTTTTTTAATTCGATTCGTTCGAATTCGTTTTTCTCGTGAGAAAATCCACGAGTAGATTAGTTGTTTTTATTTTGATTCGATCATTGTAATAGACTAGTCTAGATCTAGTATTTATTTTTTTGTAAAAATAAATTGTAACCGGATCGTGACGAAGAACGAAGAATTAAAAACGGCGTACCCGGACGACGCATACAAGCGTGGCGCGTGTATGGACGTAAAATCATGCAAGGGGTGAAGAAAACGAGGACGAACGGCGAAAAAAACGGCGCAGGCCGTGCGCAACGGGGGCACGGCGCCGAGCGCACGCGTGCGCGCGCCTCGGGCGCGGGCTGCAGCGCCTCGGCGCGCCTCCGTGCAGCGCCTCGGGTGCGCCTCGGGGCTGCGCTTCGGCGCGCTTCGGGCAGCGTTTCGGCGCTTCTCGGGCAGGGAAGCGCGCGGGCCCACTTCGTGGGCCGACGCGCGCTGTATCTCATGCCGTGGAATTTTTTCGGTTCGTGTTTTTTTTCCGTGTGATTTTAAACGTCATCCCGAACCCCAAACGATGCTGTTTTTGAAGAAGTGTTGCTGTTCGAGTGGGAGCACGTCGGAAAGCAACAAGGACGATTTTTCGCATCAAGACGTGAAGAAATTAAACCGTGACAATTGGATTTGAGTGCTCCAATGTGTTTAATTTTTGTTTTGATGGATGTTTTATTTCGTGCACTTATTATTATTTGTTAATATGTGTTTGCATGAATTTAATTGTCCAAGAAAAACCTTACTTTCGAAAATTACTAAGTATGTTTTTATAATCGCAATTTTATTCCGGATATTAAAATTGGATTATTTTGACCTCCATAATTTATTTATTTGTGAAGTTCTTTTGGAATACATTTCCCCCTCGGATCGGCCAAAAGAACGGATTTCACATGAATAAATTCCGAAAGGATGATTGTGGATTATTACTAGTGGCGGTATTGACCCTCACCACGAGTGGCTTGCTCAAAGCGAAATAATAATCCTGTATTTAATTATGGTTATTACTTAGGCATAGGAAATTGATATTAACTTACTCCCCTCGGAGTCCCTGTCAATTTCTATGTGGTCAAAGTGGGAGCCAACTATTAATTTTGAATTAAGGATTTGTAACTTTTAAGTTTGTGATCCGCTTGAATGTATTTAAATGTATAGACCACCCCTCGTGGCGCATTTAAATTGTTTCGAGATGTTGGCTGATGCATGATTATATTGTTTTAAGGTTTCAATATAATTGATGTGATCGAATTATGTGATAATTTCATATTTTTCTAGATATTGATATGAATGTATGTTTTATTCTCATTTCATCATGTCGCAACCTTTTAATCCACTGTTTAATATACTTAAAGTTAATAAACTTTTTGGAAAGAATTATATCGATTGGAAATATTTTTTAAAAAATTTGTCCTTACTGCACGAAAACACAATTGGGTTATTTATGTTAATATACCCGGCAAGCCTAATGATAAGTCAAGCAATGGGAAGAGGCAGTTTATGATCGGAAGCGTGACAATGAATGAAGTGCATCATCTTGACATTTCTGTCTGAGGATTTGAGGCGCGTTCATGAAGACATTGTATCCGCTGTTGAAATCATGGAACACCTTGAAGAGATGTTTTCACATCAGAATCCCATGACTAATCAGTTCACCAAACATGACTCGGTCAAGTTGGAAATGGTGGAAGGAACGCCCGTGAGGGAGCACGTTCTCGAGATAATGGCATACCTTAACAAGTTGGAAGTACTTGGTGCGGATTTTGATTGATTTCATATACCATTCCCTACCGAGAAGCTTTGAGTAGTTTCATCTGAACTGTCAGATGAATGAACGGACAAGTCGTTTGCCCGAGCTCTTGCAAGCTTTAGTTTCGGTGGAGGTGATAATGGAGCACCAGTCTAGTGCTATGGTGGCTAATGGTTCGTCTACCTCTTTTGGTCCCAAGGGAGGGAAAAGGAGGAAGAGAACCAAAGGCCGGATCCAAGCAAATCCAATTGTTGCGAAAGGCAAATGCAAAGGCTAGCATCGAAGGGGAAGTGTTTTAGTTGCGGTGAGAGAGGACAATGGAGGTCTGCCTGTTCCAAGCCTAAGAGGCTAGGAAAGTTAGGTAATTCACACACCTTAGTCGTCGAAACTTGTGAAGTGGCGTATGCTGTCTATTCGTGGATAGTGGATACGAAAGCTACTGATCACATTTTTTTATGGGTTCAAGCTAACCCGACGACTTAACGGAAGTGAGATCCCCATCACATCGGGCAATGCTACGAGAGTGGCAGCTGAAGCAGTGGGAGAAGTGCGCCTATCTTTTGAAGATAGAGTTTTGGTCTTGAGGGACGTTCTTCATGTTCCTAGTTTAGAAAGAACTCAACCTTCAGTTTCTAAACTGTTTGAATAGATACTCAGTTTCTTTTAATAAGGATGTTATTATTGCTTGAAACGATGAGTTTATCTGTTCCAGAACTTCAATGGATGATCTTTATACCATTATTTGGGCACATCACTCGCAAAATTGAATCTAATAACATATCGATTATTTTGAGTAATAAAAGAAAGCATTCTTCGGAGATGAACGAAACACTTCTATGGCATCTTAGACTAGGTCATATTAATCTAAAGCGGATAGAGAGATTGGTGAAAGACGGATCCTTGGAATCATTCCAAGTCGAACTGTTTCCAACTTGTGAATCCTGTTTAGAGGGTAAAATGACCAAGAGGGCATTTGGAGCCAAGGGGAATAGAACCACGGAAGTGTTAGAACTCGTTCATACCGATATGTGTGGTTCAATGACGATCATAGCAAGAAGGGGTATGAGTAAATTGTCTTTTTCAATGATTACTCGAGATATGGATACATCTACCTTATGATGCATAGGGAAAGAAGTATCAAGTTTCTACGATTTGATCGTAGAGGCGAATACCTTAGCGATGAATTCTTGAACTATCTATCAGACGAAGGGATTGTATCCCTGTTGACCGCATCGGGAACCCCTCAATAGAACGGTGTGGCGGAACGAAGGAGCCAGACTCTTTTAGAATTAGTCAGATCCATGATGAGTTATTCGGATTTACCCAAGTCATTTTGGGGTAACGCCTTGGAAACAACGACTTACATTCTAAACTTGGTGCCATCCAAATCGGTTCCTAAAACCCCAATGGAATTGTGGACCGGGCGCAAGCCCAGCCTAAGACACTTGCGGATTTGGGGTTGTCCGGCATACGTGCTAGACATGGAAGCCGGTAAATTGGATCCACGTTCGGAATTAAGGTTGTTTATAGGATATCCCATGGGAACGAAAGGGTGCATGTTCTATAGTCTCAAGGATTAAAAGACCGTGATTAGTTCGCACTTTAAATTCTTGGAGGAAGACTATATGAACAAAAGAAAGCCCAGAAGTGAGATTACCTTAGACGAGTTAAGAAGGCAAACTCCTATACCAAGTATACAAGATGATATACCACACGTCACACCTTCACAACCGGAACCCCGTCGTAGTAGGAGGATTGCAAGGCAACCCGAGAGATTCATGGGAATTGGAGAATCTTCGGATTTGATTCCCGGCGATGAATCAGACTCATGAACGTACGACGAGGCAATCCAAGACAAGGACGCGGAGGCGTGGCAAACCGTAATGGAAACCAAGGTGGGTTGGATGGATTATAGTCAAGTGTGGGAGTTGGTTGATCCACCTAGTGGGGTAGAGCCCATTGGATGCAAGTGGATGTACAAGAGGAAAAGAGGATCGGACGGAAGGGTAGAGACCTTCAAAGCAAAGCTTGTGGCCTATGGCCTGTAGCTATGCTTAAGTCCATCCATATTCTCTTGTCGATCGCTGCGCACTTAGATTACGAGATCTGGCAAATGGATGTCAAGACAGTTTTCCTTAACGGAAGTCTTGATGGGATCTATATGCAACAGCCCAAAGGTTTCGTTGGAAAAGGCCAAGAGCACCTCGTATGCATGGACTTAAGCAAGCGTCGCGTACTTGGAACCAGTGTTTTGATCAAGTTATTAAGTCTTACGGGTTTGTGATCAAAACAAGTTCGAAAGTTGTGGGTGTAAAAGGTGTGACGGAACTGCGGTGGTATTCTTAGTATTATACGTAGACGATATTCTGCTCATTGGAAACAATGTAAAGGTGTTGCCAGACGTAAGGGTATGGCTGTCAAATCAGTTTGATATGAAGGACTTAGGGAAAGCCGGTCACATCCTTGGGATCAAGTTCACTCGAGATCACAAGAGGAGGATGTTGGGTTTATCGCAAGTTTCATACAAAGCCACTGTTTTGAAGCATTTCAGCATGCAAGATTCCAAGAAAGGTTTTGTACCTTTTAGGCACGGAATCCATCTATCTAAAGAAATATGCCCTAAGACCAAGTGGAGATAGATGACATGAAAGACGTTCCATACGTTTCGGACGTAGGAAGTCTTATGTATGCAATGTTGTGTACGAGACCGGATATCTGCTTTTGTCGTGGGCATGATGGCAAGATATCAAAGTAACCCCGGGAAAGCACATTAGATTGCAATTAAATGCGTTCTTTAGTTTCTGAAAAGAACTTGGTATGGAATGCTGATTTAACAATCAGACAATCTAATTCTCATGGGATACATGGACTCAAATTTCCAATCAGACATAGACTCCAAAATACCTACCTAGGGTAGTGTGTTTTGCATGGGGGAAGGAGCCATGACATGGAGAAGCGATTTGCAGAAATGCATCGCAGATTCGACCATGGAAGCCGAATAAGTAGTTGCTTGTGGAGTGGCGAAAGAAGCGGTTTGGCTCAAGTACTTCTTAGTGGACTTGGACGTTGTTCCGAATTTGCCCGACAAGATAATTGTCTTTTGTGACAATGCCGGAGCAGTTGCAAATTCAAGGGAACCGAGAGCCCACAAGGCCATCAAACACATTGAAAGAAAACACCATCTTATACGAGAAATCGTTAAGAGAGGAGATAAAGAGGTGGCAAAGGTAAATGTCGGAGGATAACCTAGTATATCCATTCACAAAGGGTCTGCCTCTAAGTACATTCGAGAGACATGTGGATGGAATGGGAGTCAAGACTATTGCCAATCTGCTTTAAGTATAAGTGGGAGGAATTATTAGGTTAGTGTAGGTTGACATGAGATGTCACGAAGAGCTACTACACTAAGACATGCATGATGTATACTAAAAGCAGACTTTAAGTATAAGTGGGAGATTGTTGGAGTTATACGTGAAAGTATGCTTTTACTTTGTATAACTCGTGTATCAAACACTCGTTTTATGAGAATAATTCTTTTATCGCATTTGCTTTAGTTATGATTGAATGTTGAATTTCTATTGCAAACCGTTCAATATATAGTACGTGTTACATTGTAGTTAATGTGGTGATACCCGATCACGGAAGACAACATTAACAGTTTACTTGTAACTAAACGTACAATTTCACGACCTAGGTGGAATTGAACAATCCGCCGTGAAAGGTCGATGTGTAAGGCTCAGATTGGTCTTTCTTGACTAAGAGATTGCACTAGCACATTTAGTATGTGTTGAAGAGGTCCTACAGCGAGGATAAATTCTTCTGTTCTGAAAGGTGAAGAATTAGACCTCAGTGGTTGTTGATTTTTTAATCTCCGTCACTTAAATAGGACCGTGTGTGCTTAATGGTTACTGCTTTGATTCATGTTGGGTGAGAATCATTGTGACTTCGAACTTTGTGTCTTGGGCAGTAATATTAATCATACGACGGTTGCTAAGATTTAATACGGAGAAACGCGTGCGAGTACGACTCGTGTGATTAGTCCCCTTGGTGGGCTCAGAAGTTTTATTGTACCAAATCTTGCAAGTGAAGAATTAGTTTCTTCGGTACGAATAATAATGTTGAGCTGTCTTTACTCCAAGGTGAAATATATTAATTAATTTAGAGCTATTCAGAAGCTCAATTAATTAATGGACTTGATAATCTTAAACGCGGGAAATAATAACCGGGAGCCCATATTATCGTAATATGGATTAAGATGGATAGTGCAATATTAATTTATTAGTGGTAATAATTAACATTAATGGGCTGAATTATATTGGGGCTCAATATTGAAATTCAGAAGTCCATTAGGAGGTCCAATCTTAATTCTCCTTAAGGCCCCTCAAGTAGCCCATTAAGTAGCCCAATAATGATAAGGTGATTAAAATAAAAAGATTATATCATGCTGATTTTTTCCTATTTTTTTCGAAAATATGAAGTCAAGAAGAAATAAGATTTTGTTGATTTTTCTTGGAAAGATATTATGGAAGATATGTATTCTTGGAATACAAGAATATCTCATATATTCAAGAAGATCCAAATCTTGGAATTTCTAATTGATAATTTCGAAAATTGCAAAGTAATATGGAGTGTGAGATTTTTGTGGAATATTTTATTTTGGAGAAAAGAATATATGAGATATATTCAAGATTTCTTAGAGTCTAAGAAAAGATTTTTTCCAAGCCCATAAACCATATAATTTTCGGCCACTCTATATTATAAATAGGGGATGATTATTTCATCCCCAAGTACATAATTACATGTGTTGGAAAAATCAAGAAGCATAGATATTTTTCTTTTTCCTTAGTTTATTAAATTGCTTGAAAGCGTCTCCCACCGGCGATCAAGTGAGGTGAAAAGGGAAATACTTGAGAAGGCTTTGGGTTGATAAAGCAAGATTATAATTGTCCCGTATATTCAAAGGCCAATTCTATAAGAGGTACGTTAATCGCATATTTACTTGTTTATTCCGCCTAGTTAAATATGTGAAATTAATTCAACATGCATGATGATAATTAGTTGTTGGAATTATTATTTGAATTAATTAGGATTAATTCATGCTAGTAATAATTGTATTTAAATTTGTATTTAAAATTCATCCCGAATAGATTCCGGGCACCCCTATTTTCCCAACAATATCTCCCTTCTCAACATGATCTCTGATAAAATGATGCCTTATATCAACATGTTTACACCTGGTATGAAGAACTGGATTCTGGGTGATGGCAATTGCACTATTACTGTCACAGAATATAGGAATATCCTTGGCTCTAATCTGGTAGTCCCTAAGTTGTTGACTAATCCAGAGTAGTTGAGAACAACATCTCCCTGCAGCCATGTACTCTGCTTCTGTTGTAGATGTAGCAACTGAAGTCTGCTTCTTAGAAAACCAAGATACCAATTTATTCCCTAAAAATTGGCATGTTCCACTTGTAGATTTTCTATCTATTCTGCATCCACCATAGTCTGAATCTGAATAACCACTCAATTCTAAGTTGTCATCTGCAGGATACCATAATCCTAAGTTCACTGTTCCCTTAAGATATTTCAATATCTTCCTAGCTGCTTCCAAATGACTTTTCTTGGGATTAGCTTGAAATCTGGCACACACTCCTACAGCAAAGGTAATGTCTGGTCTGCTTGCGGTCAGGTACAGAAGAGAACCAATAAGTGCTCTATACTGAGTCTGGTCCACACTCTCTCCAGACTCATCTGGATCCATGTTGAAATTTGTCATCATAGGGATCTTGGCTGCTTTGCTAGATCCTACTCCAAATTTCTCTAACATGTTTCTGATGTACTTTGCCTGATTTATAAAAATTCCCTTCTCTGATTGCTTTACCTGCAAACCTAAGAAATAATTCATTTCACCCATCATAGACATCTCAAACTGGCTCTGCATGAGATCACCAAACTTCTCACACAGCTTCTTGTTAGGGGATCCAAATATAATGTCATCAACATATATTTGGACCAGAAGGATGTCCTTTCCTTCTTCTTTCCTAAACAAGGTCCTATCAATCTTACCTTTGGAAAAACCATTGTCCAGAAGAAATTGAGATAGAGTGTCATACCATGCTCTGGGTGCCTGCTTCAGCCCATAAAGAGCTTTCTTAAGCTTAAACACCTTGTCACCTTGTTCAAAACCAGGAGGTTGTTCCACATACACTTCCTCAATGAGAATCCCATTAAGAAAGGCAGATTTCACATCCATCTGGTATACTCTGAACTTCATGTGAGCAGCATATGCTAAGAACAATCTGATGGCTTCTAGTCTGGCAACAGGAGCAAATGTCTCATCATAGTCTATTCCTTCAGACTGAGAATAGCCCTGAGCCACTAGCCTTTCCTTGTTCCTAGTAATGACATCATTCTCATCTTTCTTATTCTTGAAAACCCACTTAGTGCCTATCACCTTTTGATGTCTTGGTCTGTCTACCAGCTCTCAAACATCCTGTCTGGTGAATTGATTCAACTCCTCCTGCATGGCTACAATCCAATTTGAATCTTTCAGCGCCTCCTTGATGTTCTTGGGCTCAATCAAGGACACATAACAACTGAATAAGGCAGCTAAGTTAAGAGTTCTCCTAGTCTGGACACCCTTAGTTGGATCTCCTAAGATCAGGTCATTGGGGTGATCAACCAGGGTCCTCCTACCTGTGGTCTTGCCTGGTTGATCATCTTCTGCAGTACCTTGGTGAATATCACCACCTGCAGAAGAGTTTCCCCCTACAGGAGTTCCAACCTCTTCTGGTTCTGCTCCTTGTGAAGACTTCTGCTTCAGAGAACCAGGAGATGGGTCCTCATCTGAATCTGAATCTGAATCAAGAATAGGTGGATTGACCTTGATTACTCTGGGAGTAGTCTGATTCTGGGTCTCATCAGAAGACTTTAAGTCCACCTTGCACTCAAAAGCAGATTCATAAAAAACAACATGAGGTGTTTCCTCCACACAAAGTGAATTCTTATTAAAAACTCTAAAGGTCTTACTGGTGCTGGAATATCCTAAAAATATTCCATCAGCCACTTTGGCATCAAAAGTTCTTAATTTAGATTTCCCATTGTCATGGATGAAACACTTACATCCAAAAACATGAAAATATGAAACATATGGGGTTTTACCTGTCCATACCTCATATGGAGTTTTGTTATGTCTCTGGGCAATTAGGCATCTGTTCTGAGTGTAGCAAGCTGTATTAATGGCCTCTGCCCAAAACCTTTGTGGAGTGTTGTACTCTGCCAGAAGAGTTCTTGCAGCCTCTTTAAGGGTTCTATTCCTCTTTTCTGCTACTCCATTTTGTTGGGGTGTTCTGGCAGCAGATGTCTCATGAAAAATCTCATGGTCCTTGCAGTAATCTGCAATGTATGAATTCAAAAACTCTGTCCCTTTATCACTTCTGATTCTGACTATGCTCTGGTTCTGCTCATTCTGAATCTGCTTGAAGAATTTTGGTAGCTTAGTGATAGTTTCATTTTTCTTAAACAAGAACACTACCCAAGTGTATCTTGAAAAGTCATCTACTATCACCAAGGTGTACTTTCTTCCACTGAAACTAAGAGGAGAAACAGGTACAAACAGGTCCATGTGAAGTAGTTGAAGTACTCTGGTTGTGGTTGTGCTCTGGACATCCTTAAAGGAAGTCTTGGGTTGTTTTCCCTTCTGGCATGAACCACAAACCTGATCCTTCTTAAACACTTCATTAGGAAGACCTCGAATAAGACCTTTTCTGGCAATCTTGTTCAGTGTTTTGAAGTTCAGATGACACAATCTCTTGTGCCAAATCCAGCTGTTCTCTGCAGATCCTTTTGCAACCAGACAAGCATTTCTTGGGCAACTGCTAAAATCTACAAGATAAATGTTACCCTTCCTCAAGCCTATTAGCAAGATATCATTATAATCAGAAGAAAAGACAGTGCATGAATTACTAGAGAACTTCACTGAGTATCCCTTGTCACAGAATTGGGATACTGAAAGCAGATTATGCTTGAGTCCTTCCACATAGTAGACTTCATCTACAGATACTCCATTAAAAGTCAACTTTCCAACTCCTCTGGTGACTCCATAGTTGTTGTCACCAAACATCACTCTTGGCCCATTCAATGGCTTGAAATCTTGGAGATTATCTTTCTGGAAGGTCATGTGCTTGGAACATCCACTATCAATGTACCAGACATGGTTGCTTGAATGTCCTTTCTCCAATGGACTCTTATCTACCTGTAGAGAAATCAATTAGGTCCCCTACTAGTGCTGGGTCCTGATTGGTTAGTTGCAGGTTTTGTAGGAATCCATAGATAAAGATCATCCCATGTTGGATGAGGAGATCTTATCTTCCTTCCAAATCTATCTACCAGCACATGTCCTCTCACAATGACATATTGAGCTACTGGTCTGATAAGGACATATTTCCTATAAACAGGTCTGGTGTACCTTTTCTCAAATCTGGCCTTTGGAATGGCCTGCCTCAAAGACATGGTCTTAAAGGTCTGGTTGTAAGGGTACATCCTAGAAGAACCATCTCTGGTGTCATAACTACCCAGATCAGTTGGTTTTCTATAGATGGGTCTGGAAGACCTCCTCTGGTTCTGAAGATTGGATCTATTCTGAGGATAAGATTCCTTCTGAGGTTTCCTGTTCTGGAATCTTCTCGGAGCATTCCACATTTGAGATCCCTGATTCTGATTGAGGTTCTCTGGTTCAATATACCTCCTCTGGTATCTCATATTTTGATTAGATTTCCTCTTAGAGTCTCCTTTTTGAGGTCCCCTAATCTGCTTAGGTTCAACTCTTTTAGGATTCCTCTGAGGTTCTCTGATCAGATTAGGCATCTGAATAGAACCATCAATCTTCATAGGTTCTCTTTTCTGACTTGTATGCTCTAGAATTTTTCCTTCCAGAACATTCACCTCTTCAGGATTATATTTTGAATTATCAGCAGGGGGGTCCCATTTCCAACCAGGTCTGTGAACCACCATGCGATCAGAAGGATCCTCTTCATTCCGGAGTTCCACAAGTTCACCAGATCTTATAGACTTGTCTTTAGTAAAGCAATATTTATGAGATCTTTTAATAATTCCAGGATATCCTAAACCACTAAAATGGCAAGGTACAAACCTACAAGGCTAGGTCAGTGGCGAAATGGTATAGTCAATGCAAATGTATTGACTATGACGAGACCTTCTCGCCAGTTACGAAGATCAAGTCCATTCGCATTTTACTTGCGATAGCGGCACACTACGATTATGAGATTTGATAGATGGACGTCAAAACAGTATTCCTCAATGGAACATTGATAAGGACATGTTTATGACTCAACTGGAGGGTTTTATATCTAAGCCAAAGTCTAATCTTATGTGCAAGCTTAAACGATCCATCTATGGATTGAAGCAGACTTCTAGGAGTAGGAATATCCGATTTAATGAAGTTGTCAAATCTTTTGGCTTCATCAGAAATCCGAAAGATCCTTGTGTTTATTGTAAACGCAGCGGGAAGAGTATTGTCTTTATAGTCGTATATGCTGATGACATATTGATTATAGGAAATAGCATCCCGCTGATGCAGTCCATGAAAGATTGGTTATCAAAGACCTTCATGATGAAGGATGTTGGTAAAACATGCTACATCTTAGGAATCAAGATCCATAGGGATAGATCCAAGAAGATGCTAGGGCTGTTACAATCCACCTACGTAGATAAGGTGTTAAAGCGTTTTGAGATGGAGAACTCTAAGAGAGGGTCTCTGCCGGCAAATCATGGGATCAAGCTGTTAAGGAAGGATTATCCTTCTAGCGAAGCTGATATCGAGCACATGAAGGACGTTCCATATGCATCTGTAATTGGGTCCATCATGTACGCCAAGACTTGCACCAGGTCAGATGTGGCCTACGCTGTCAGCATTACTGGTAGATACCAGCAGAATCCAGGTGAGTCTCACTGGATTGCTGTCAAGAATATTCTGAAGTACCTCAGGCGTACTAAAGAACATTTTCTTGTCTACAGTGGGCATTCAGAGCTAGTCGTTACGGGCTATGCTGATGCGAGTTTCTAGTCCGACTGTGATGATTACAAATCACAGTCAGGGTATGTTTTTTCACTCTCAATGGAGGGGCGGTTTGTTGGAATAGTTCGAAGCAAGAGACAACCGCAGATTCAATAATTGAGGTTGAGTACATTGCTGCAGCAGAGGCTGCCAAAGTAGCTATCTGGATAAAACAGTTCTTAATTGAACTAGGGGTAGTTCCAAGTGTCATTAGTCCAATAAAGTTATATTGTGACAACACTGGTGCGGTTGCGCAAGCAAAGGAACCGAGATCCAACAATAAAAATAAGCATTTACCGAGGCGCTATCACTTGATAAGAGAGATAATCGCTAATAAGGAAATAGAGTTAGAACGCATCCCCACAGAAGATAATTTGGCTGACCCATTCACCAAAGTTTTGAGTGTTCATGTATACACTAGACATTTTGATGGTCTAGAGGTTAGACATGTAGGTGATTGGCTCTAGTCCAAGTGGGAGATTGTTAGTGTTAGTGTCCTAGAGACAATCCTTTGTAAGGACATAATACTAAGATAATATTCAGTTTATGGTTTAATATTATTGATTGATTTAATATTAAGTGTATGACATTACACTTATCTGAATATTATGTTTGATTATTTGCATTATTCATATTTGTGTTCCCTTGAATCGATACTGTCATTGAGTGAGTGAGAACTCAGATGACTTAAGTATAATTCTCAAATAGCCCCGATCAAGGATCATCAAGAATGGGATAGTGATGATGCAATGGAGATTGGTGTGCGATCTGCATTATACTCTATGAGAGAGTGTAGTAAGATCTTACTTACTACGAGATACTAGGTATCTCATAATGAATGCACAAATACCTTAGAGGGTATTGGTATACTCATCCGAGAAACCATTTGATGTAATTCCACATAATGTGTCTATGGGTGTTTCTGTTAGTGGGAGCGATGTGATACTTCTCTGACTTGAGGTCAATACGCACGACATGTGCGGAGTGATGGACTTTGACCATGACTGAAGCTTGCACCCTCCAAGGGTAGATATAGCATGGATTGAGTTCATCACGAAGTGCATGTGCATGGTAGTTGAACAAAGAATATGATTCATTCCTCAATGTGGATTCAAGAGAGAATACTCGTTTTCTCATCATAATTGGATCTAAGACATCGGCCGGTGCACGTCGACTTGGACTTTGTGGCCAAGTGCGACGCAAATGATCAATTAGTGATTCAAGATAATATGATTACGTTATTTGAATAGACACTTCATCATGTTCAAGGCTTAATCGAGTATTCGCGAATGAAAGGAAGATATCACAATAGCCTACAATATTACAGGTAGTTGCAGATTTTCTCACAACGTGCCTCCTATAATGAGAATGTCTGATTTATTGTCTAGGGTTCAATTAAGACCATTAGTTTGACTAATCACTCGATATACGAGGGCCTGTGGGTCACACAACAAGCAATGACAGTTCACCAATTATAGTTGGTTGATTAAGTATTATATTAGATATAATATTTAATTTATGGAGAATATAATAATAATTATATTTTGAATTAATTATTATTATCCCAATAATAATATTTTGAATATTATTATACAAGAATAATATATGGTTAAAGATATTATTCGTAGGAAAGTGTCTAGGGAAATATAATTCGTAGAGATTATATTTACGGGTTAGACCCGATATCTTGCTTAGGAATTAAGTCAAGTTAATAACTATAAATATGAGTCCTATTGGAATTCTGAAAATACACAAGAAATATAATTTCTCCATAAAATCTCTAGCTCGAATTTTCTTAGCAAGTTCGTCTCGAGATTCAACGCTGGCAAGTCGGTGCGGATTGGTGAATAGCTGTTGCGTGGATACCATAGTGGAAGATTCTGCGTACGAAGAGCTGTAAGAACTCTTGTTTAAGATTTATCATATTTAATTATGCAATTAATTGTTCATTGTTGGTGAACGATTATTCCACTACGCATGTATTACGTGTTTACGTGTCTCAAAAACCCAACACCTCCTCCCCAAGAAAAGATTTCGCCAGAAATCTCCTCTTTTCCCCTCTTTTCACGGCTATTTTAGGAAGAATTAAATATACGGGACGGGCCGGGTAACACCCGGTGGTTCACGGGGCGGGGCGGGTTCAAACAGTAAAAGTAGTGGGCGGGGCGGGTCCCGGGTCTACAAAATGTCTGGCGGGGCGGGTCTTGGGACAGGCCAAACCCGTCCCAAACCCGCCCCTTTGCCATCCCTAATAGAAATTGACAAATTAAGCAAAGACGAACAACTCCAAGGACGAGATAGACATAAAAGAAGACCTTGTAACTAAGTTTAGGCTTAGATAAGGTCAAATAAGTCAAAGTAGACACATGTCAAACATGCAAGCCTTGAAGTCCAAGATTTATGTCCACCACCTACTTGGTGGTTTGTATAAATAAGCTGGTTTCTGACTTGAAGCGAAAATACTAACTTTCTACTAGTAGATTCCTCGCAAGCGTACGAGTTCACTGTAGTATGAGTAAGTATAATGACCAAGTATATCGAACCCAAAGGATGATGTGTATGCAAATAGATCCCTGAAGATCTACGCGTCGTAGATAATATGAGTGAAATGTTTTTGGATTTTTGGGAAGAAATTAATTAAAATAAACTAAATTATCCTACGAATGCTAACAGAAAATTAAACTAAGAATTTAAGATGTGTTTTCAAATAAGAGATGATGATGCTCACGATAGGAATCCCTACGTATACTAACGGAGCAGGTACATAATCAAAATAACTGTGACGCGCAAGAAATAACCTAAGTAAAAGAATGCAAGATGAAAGCTCAAGATTTTAACCCTAATACTTTATCCTAACAATCAACTTCACTAATCCACTAACAAGTTAATAGATTGTGCTTAATTAATGAGACCCTAATTTAACTAAGGTGATGCGGTCGTCCTCCTTCGCTAAACTGGTAGATGAATTAACCCTTTCTAAACCCTCTCGTTAAGTCTACTAGTTGTTAAAGAGTGATAAGGTCTTCCAAATTCAAAGGCAAAGTTAAGATTGATTTTAAGAATTCATTAATTAAGAGAATTAAAACCTAACGTCACGAATTACCCTAATTACGTAACCACAACCTACTTCTACGAGTTCATCCTACCCCAAGCATACAAGGGTGTTAGCCGGACATAGTTATAACGATAACAAAAGCAATTGACGAAGTAACGAACATAAATATGATGAATTGAAGTGAAAAACTAAAAAAGCATGAACTAGGGTTTTTAGAAATAAAGGAATAAACTGAAATTGAACCAATAAAACGAAGTCTCAACGTGTTCAATAACAAAGATCTGAAGAAAACGAAACTAAAAAGCAAAACTGTGCTATGAATTCGTAAAGAAAACCTCAAAAACGTAAAAGTAAAGCTTGCTCCTCTCCTTCCTCTCCAAAAACGAACTCTAAAAGTCAAAATCTATCAAGTGGTAAGTAGTGGTACGTAAAAATGTGCTCCAAAGGGATATAAATAGGCAACGGGTCAAATCGGGAGTTAATGGGCCAAAATTCACGTATGCTCGTGCACTAGTGCAAGAGCTCATCACACTCGAGCACCCCAAATCGTCCAGAGAGCAAAAACTGCACGACCCCCTTTTGCTCGTGCACTAGTGCACGACCGGCGACTGCTCGTGCAGGGTGCACGACCTACGCCTTCTCGAGCTCTATACACGAGTGCTCGTGCAGGGGTGCACGAGTACTCCTTGCTTGTGCATTCCAATGATACTTTTGCTCCCCCGAACTAATACTTTTCGTATTTCTTCGATATCTTCTCATTCGGGCTTCCGTTTGAGTCGATTCAAAGTCCTAGGAACTCCTCTTTTCGCCCCCTATCCATCTATGAGCATCAAAGAGACAAATTCATTAGTTTATGAAAATGATACTCAAATGACTCTAAATACTCATATAAATCAACCAAAACACGGGCATTTCGAGTGACGAATCATGATATTTTCACGCCTAATCAGTTTCTATTAATAAAAATAAGTTAAAATACACAAAAATCTCCCTACACACACTCAAACACCACCAAATACACACATACGAAATAAATACGTAATCAATACACGTATTTACAATTTTCTATTCTCGATCTATCGTATTTACTGTTTTCGATAGTAATCAATCACACGATATTGTTTGGTGATCCAAATTACGATAAATCCATTCGATTAGAAAATATCATAAACATTGTTATTGTTTGCTTGTTTAGAGTATTTTATTTTGAAAATCGTGATGGCTGTTGTTCGGCTCTGGTTATCCGAACATGACCATCATTTTCAAAAAAAAATTCTAAATATGAGTATATTTTTCGGAAAAAATATTCGAACAAAGTGTTCGAACTTTTTTTTTTCGAAATTGAGTACATTTTTCATTTTTTTTTTAATTGTGGTCATGTTCGGAATATTTTTCCCCGAAAATGATGGTAATGTTCGGATAGCCAGAGCCGAACAACATCCAACACGATTTTTGAAAATAAAAAAACTCTAAACAAGCAAACAACAACAATATTTTCATACTAATACAATTTTATACACTCAAAGAATAATTATAATAATGAAAAACATCATAACACCAACAAAAATTTACCCAATCTACAAAAATATTCTAACATTGTCGTCATATTTTGGGTAGAAAACTCTTTGACGGCGGCGGGTCAACTTTGACTGACGGCTGCGGCGAGACTTTGACGGACGGAGGGGGCACATCTTCGACGGACGATGGCGAAAAAGGGGTGAGGGGGGAGAAAATAGGTAGTGTATTTACAAAAAAGTGAACGGTGAAAGGGATGAGTATTTAAGGCATTTTAGAAAAAATGGGTAGTGTATTCATCCAACGGGTGGTGAATTCATCGGTGTACTGTATTCACTGCAAAAGGAAGTGCCAATAATATGTGCCTTACATATAATGTTATTTTGGGCTTTCACAACCCAGTGCAGCCCTGTAGTAAATTCGTCCATGACTAATACTTTTAAGTGAAAATAACTAATATTTTTTAATAGTTTATGTATGAACCATATTCACTCTATTCTTTGTCTTAAATGAGATGATTTTTTTTCATGGTATCAGAGCCAAAATATTTACGTCAACACGTCAAGAGTTTGATTCCCTTTAAAAACAACTTCACTCATATTAAATTATTCATTCATCGGCTTCCTCCCAAAAGGAAGAATGTTAGAGAAATTAAATTAAAAGTGAAACTATATTATGAAGGATATAACGAGAAACCAAAAAAATTGTCAACTCGTTTTTTTTAAAGGATGATTTGTTTTATTTAATAAATTATAAGGGAATTTCGTGCAATTTCCAAACCACGAGGAATTTTGCAGTACATGTCTAAACCACAATGTTTGTGCGATTAAACATATATTTTTATAATGATATTTTTATTGCATTTTATTATAATATATTTCCAAACCTCTCCAAAATGATGTGTCAACACCACCTTATTCTTAGGTTGATGTGGCATGTCTCAAATCTCTTCATTTCGAAATGTTGCGCTCTCATTAAAAGTTGGTTTAAGTTTTGATCTCGACCATTTATCTCACAAAATTAAATTTAAATCATTCATTTTATATTTAGTTTTATTAATATCTTATTCAGAGTATCACACACACCGTCCTTTTTCTCTCAAATACGCCTCCTGTTTCTCTCTCCCGTTGGAGCCATCATCGGAGCCACCTCCACTATTATAGTCGGCATCGTCGTCACCAATATTACTTACGCGCGTCGTTGCTCCGACTTGATCGATCATTGTGCCTACTTCGAACCCATCTCATGCGACTTCTCCGCCTAGCCCATTGATTCAAGTGGCAGCATCTATCGTGAACTCCGGCGAGCGCATCGAAAGTGGATATGCAAAATAGGGATAAATCCAAGGTATGTAGATCCCGAACCGCTACTGCATCTCCTCTATTCTTTTCTCACTCTGGCATCTCTTTCCTGTAAGATTGTTTACAAACCGGCGCCGTCTCGCTGCTCTAATCCTACTGCCTCAAACCGCATCGGATACCGCGGTCTTGAACCGAAGGTATGATATTGATATTTTATAGTATTTTTCTTGGTCTTCGGTTTTTTTCTTCTCGATTCCTTTTTTAGTTTTTGTCATCCTCCATTGAACAGTCTCGGCGCCGCCTTCATGTCCTCTAAGATGTAAAACAAATATTTTTTTCCACAGTTCAACGATTTTCTTACTTAGATATTTTTGGAATTTATTTTTGCAAAATATTTATATATGCTAATTTTTGTAGAAGGATATTGAAATATTTTGTAAAAGATATTGTCACGTAAAAGATGGTAAGATTCTCAAAGAATCTTGTCATCCAATTTCATATCTCACCATGAATAATAGATTGTAACAAATTTTTTTTTTGACACAATTTTACTATCCAAAAGATATTGTCACTGAGACAACATATTATTCCCAAAAAATCTTGTCATGAAATGTAATATCTTACCATGTATAATACAATAATATATATTTTTGGAATAAATATTTTAATAAAATATTTATATATGTTAATTTTCTAAGAGGATATAGAAATATATTGCAAAAGTTATTGTCACGTAAAAGATGGCAAAATTTTCAAATAATCTTGTCGTCCAACACCGTATCATACCATGGATAATATATTATAACATTAATTTTTTTGGACAAAATTTTACTACCCAAAAGATATTGTCACTGAAATAACACATTGTTTTAAAAAAAAATCTTGACATGATATATAATATTTTACCATGTACTCCCTCTGATTCAAAATAAGTGTCGTTCTAGAGATTTTAGGACAAATTAAGAATTATAAATTTTGACATATATACCCCACCTAAATCTCTAAAATATCTATTATATTTTAATAATATCTAACAAATCTGTTATATTTTAATATAATCCCTAAAATATCTCTTATATTTTGAATTTGAATTCGGGGGAAATCGGAAAAACACGTGAAAAAATAGTTAAAACGACACTTATTTTGAAACAAATTGTAACCTCTAAAACGACACTTATTTTGAATCGGAGGGAGTATAATATTATGATACTGAATGTTAGCAATTTTTTTTTAAAAAAATTGAATTTTTCTAATTAATTTGAATTGACGTTTAATATTATTTTGAAATTACAAAATATTTATATTTATAATTTGAAAATAAAAATAATTTTTTTTTTCCAATTCTCAAAATTCGCGGGAATACACTCTAATTCTTTTATAATTATAAATTCATTGACTGATTAATTAATTTTAATCTCTCGAAAGAATGTCTCCTTCGCAAAAAGACCCTTACAGAAAAGAAAAATTCCAAGTTGGTCCCTAAATAAGTAAATATAAAATTGAGCGTGTAAAATTAGGGCTCTGATTATCTGCATCACACCCACCTGCCCTCATCACTCGTCACTCACTCCCTTTGAATTTCGGTGCCATAATCAGACAAATCAAAATTACGGAAATAATTTTTCTGTATAAAGACAATCATTAGATTCCGGTAAGTGGTTTCAGTATCTTCAATTCATGCGATTAAGCCCTAATGTTGTAATCCTTTATTGGGTGCATTTTTGTTTTAATTGCGCAAATCTTTAATGGTGTATGGGTTGAATACTTGAATTTTTCCTTCTTTTGTCGGGTAAATTTTGGCCGGAATCCGGTATATATACGCCGGAGTTACTGTTTGTTGTCGGAAGATCTCTGGGCGGTTGAATTTCTGCTTATTAGCATGGAAAATGGGGTTATAGAATTTGATATTGGTTTAGGCGGGGGAGATGATGGTATTGATATTGAAGCCCCGAATGATGATGGAGAAATGCCTGATGGTTCATCTAATGATGCTAATTCCTTTGGGAGTGGGAGTGGTAGTGGAGACTCTGTTTTCACTCTTCAGGTTTATATTCCTGAGGGGGATCATGATCTTGAGCCTTATGAGGGGATGGAATTCGAGTCAGAGGAAGCTGCTAAGGCTTTCTATAACTCGTATGCAAGGAGGGTTGGGTTTAGTACTCGTGTGAGCTCATCTCGTCGTTCTAGGAAGGATGGGGCGATCATACAGAGATCTTTTGTGTGTGCAAAGGAGGGGTTTCGTAATTTGAATGAGAAACGAACCAAGGATAGGGAGATCAAACGCCCAAGAACTGTGACCAGAGTGGGGTGTAAGGCCTCGTTGTCGGTTAAGATTCAAGAATCTGGGAAGTGGATAGTTTCTGGTTTTGTTAAAGAGCATAATCATGAGTTGGTTCCTCCTGATCAGGTGCATTGCCTTAGATCACATCGCCAAATCTCTGGCCCTGCTAAGACTTTGATTGATACTCTACAAGCTGCTGGAATGGGTCCTCGAAGAATTATGTCTGTGCTAATCAAGGAGTATGGTGGAATTAACAAAGTTGGTTTCACAGAGGTCGATTGCAGAAATTACATGAGAAACAATAGGCAGAGGAGCATGGAGGGTGATATTCAGCTTCTTTTGGATTATTTGAAGCAGAAACAAGGTGAAAATCCAGCTTTTTTTTATGCTGTGCAAGGGGACGATGACCAGTACACAGGTAACGTGTTTTGGGCTGATCCCAAGGCCAGAGCTGACTATACCTACTTTGGAGATACTGTTACATTTGACACTACATATAGATCAAATAGATACAGATTGCCTTTTGCTCCCTTCACGGGATTGAATCATCATGGGCAACCGGTTTTGTTTGGGTGTGCTTTCTTAATCAATGAATCAGAATCATCATTTGTATGGTTATTTAAAACTTGGTTGACTGCTATGTTGGGTCGCGCTCCAGTATCAATAACTACTGAGCATGATTCTGTCATTCGCTCTGGTGTGATGCAGGTCTTCCCAAATACTCGCCATCGTTTCTGTAAATGGCATATGTTTAAGCAATGTCAGGAGAAATTATCACATGTGTTGCTAAAACATCCCCATTTTGAAGCTGTGTTTCACAAGTGTGTGAACTTGTCTGAGAGCGCTGAGGAATTTGAATCTTGCTGGCATTCCGTTACCAATAAATATGATCTCAGGGATCATAAGTGGTTTCAAGAAATTTATGCTGATCGAAGAATGTGGGTCCCTTTGTATCTTCGTGATACTTTTTTTGCTGAAATGTCCATCACTCAGCGGAGTGACAGTATGAATTCATACTTTGATGGATATGTGAATGCATCGACCAATCTGAATCAATTCTTTAAGTTGTACGAGAAAGCATTAGAGAGTCGCCACGAAAAGGAAGTTAAAGCAGATTTTGATACAATGAATGCATCACCAGCTCTGAGAACTCCTTCTCCAATGGAGAAACAAGCATCTGAATTTTACACAAGAAAAATATTTACGAGATTTCAGGAGGAGTTGGTCAGCACTCTCACATTTATGGCATCCACTGTGGAGGAGGATGGAGAAGTAACCACTTATCAAGTATCGAAATTTGGGGAAGACCACAAGGCTTATCTTGTAAGGTTCAATGTCCTTGAAATGAGAGCTACTTGTAGCTGCCAGATGTTTGAATTTTCAGGTCTTCTTTGCAGACACGTGCTTGCAGTTTTCAGAGTCACCAATGTTCTCACTCTTCCTTCTCATTACATCTTGAAGAGATGGACAAGAAATGCCAAAAGTAGTGTTATACTGGAAGAGCGAATCACTGATCCATTCCACGGTTATCTGGAATCTCATACTGTTCGATATAATACCCTTAGGCATGAGGCCTTTAAATTTGTAGATGAAGGAGCAGAGTCTGTTGACTCCTATACTGTTGCTATGGCTGCTTTGGCTGAGGCTACAAATAAAGTTGCTAATTCAATGAAGAATGAGGGAAAAGCATCTACAACAAATGGTCCTATGAGGGATGCCTCAGTAAGGGTTGGAATTCAATCGAATCATTGTACTGATGATGGTCAAGGGAGCTCAGCCCAACAACTATCTGAGGTTTGTCATTCTTATAGTTAAGCTCTATTATGTGGCCCTTTTTGGTTGCACGATTGTAGATACTTTACTTCTGTAATATGTGAGTTCTCTATTTAGAGTTTGTTAAACTGTACAAACTAGTGTTCTAAAATGCCGCCTACGCTCTAGGCCCCATTTTTCTTCTACTTTAATTTCCCAACTTTGCTTAATTTCTGTAGGATGACATGGATCAAACGATTATTGAACTTTCCATGGATTTGGAGCGTGCCAATCGCAAGAGTGAAGTTTATCGAACAAACCTCCTTTCACTTTTAAAAGATATAGAAGACCACAAACAACGTTTATCCATTGAAGTTCAAAACATAAAGCTGAGCATGAAAGATGGCCTCTAAGGTGAGGTTTTTGTTATTAAGCCTGATTCTATGGAGATTTATCTGCAATTAGTGTGCTAATAATGCGTTTGGAAAGGAGCTTCTTTGCTCTACAACAAGAGTATTTATAACTCTGGCTGCTGCATTCTTTCTCAAGTTAGCTATACTGTTTATGTAGGTTTCAATTAGATGCTGTCCGATGTCAAAACGTAAAATCAGCAGTTAATCGATCATTTGTGTAGTTAGTGCAACAAATAATTAGATGTCAAGTTAGTGTAAATATAATGGTTTTTTCTCAGTTCAATGCTCCCACCTCTCAATTGGTTTCGTTTAATTGACACAATAATCAAAATATTTGGTTTTTATCATGACAACGAGTACGCTGTGCACTCCCTCTGAATTAGATTGCTCCCAATTACACACGCATTAGCTTTACTATGATGTCTATGCATCCGAATCGAGAGGCCTTGTTACCAAACTTTTATAGCATATATACTTCTCAATATATATTTTGACATTCCTGTACACGGTCGTACTTTAAGGGCTAATTTGCATTGAATGACGGGGCAAATAGCTGATGGTTGGATTGAGTAGGATTGTACTGTTTGGATTGTTACTTTTTGAATTAGGTGGTATGCTTGGATTGGTGGATTAAACTTTCAATATTAGTGTGAGAAATGATAAATATAAAGTAAAGAATGCCCTTCAATCTCATAAACATTTGAGGGTTGTTTGGTTATTTTTCGTTGCTTTGATTGGGGTATTTTTCTGTGTTTCAGAAACTACTTGCGTATAAGTTCCTGAGAATAGATGATTTGTTATGTTTCTATGGCAGATTGGTTCAAAAGGATATTACTAGTATTGATTTAAAAAAATTAAAAAAAAACGTCGCTGGATTCTTCAAACCTTGTACAAATGACTTGGAAAGATATATTTGGTTTTGTTTCCAGTCATTTTGCAGAGATTGTTTGGAGAGAGTATTTTGGTAGTGATCTTGGAGAAGATTAGAATGAAAATGCGTTTTGATACTTTGTTGGCAAAAGTGAGGAAATATATTTTGGTTAAATATTTGGCCCTTGGATTGTTTTTTTGAAATGGAAAATTTTCCCTTACAAAGAGAATTGTGATTGTTGTGATTTTAAATTATGGCCCAGGTTATTGGCACTATAAGGTGAAGTAAATACACTACACAAAATTTAATTTTTAAGGTCAATTCTTGAAATGACAATATTATCCCTTTAGTCTTCCCTCCAAAACTAATTTTAGTGAATACACTCCACCTGATTTTCATATACACATTCGAACTATGAAACCAATCTCGAGCAATACAAACGAACTTCATACTTCAACAATGTAGCCCACCATCAATCGACCACTAGGCGCTTGAAATGTATTTTGTCGGTCTACATTGTAAGGATGAACGATCCTCCAAGCCCAGAATACGATTATATAAGTGTTTTGGTATTTTTTAGAAACTAGGTTTTTTAAATGTTGATTAGTATAATTTATATTGGTGTTATGATATTTTTCATGCATATTATTGTTCATTGAGTGTTTAAAATTGTATGGGTATGATAATATTATTGTTGTTTGCTTGTTTCGAACAATTTTTTTTTTAAATCGCGATTGCACGTGTTCATCTCTGGTTCTCCGAACTCGACCAGAATATTCGGAATTTTTATGTGAACATTTATTTGATGTTCATAATATTTTTCCGAACTATGTACCTATGTTCAAGAAAAATTTCTGAACAAATATGTTCGGATAAATTTTATGAACATATCCAAAATGTTCGGAAAAAATTTCCAAAAGTTTCATCTTCGAAGAGCTTATTGGGTATTTTGGGAATAAATGCAATGTATTCATCCTAAGTGTAGTGAATTCATCCACGTAGTGTATTTACTCTGCCTTGTAGTGCCAATAACCAGGGCCTTAAATTATTTGCATGCAGCACCGGTATATTGTCTTGTGATTATAAATCATGGGAAAAGTTTCAGGCCCAAATTTAGATTATGTCTCAATATAAGTACTCATTTTAAAAGTATCTCAATTTAAGTCTCAATTTTTACTTTTTTCTCAATTTAAGGTTTGTTTTAAATTCTTGTGTCTCAATTCAAGATCCAACAAAAAATTATTTTTTAAAATTAAATTCATACAATATAGAATTTTTTTTTAGAGAAGTTCGTTATAAAAAAAATCATTTATTTAAAAATATATTAACTTTTTTTTTATTAATATAACATATATTTCTAATTTTTATCATCATTTATTAATTTAGTGTTTTAAAAAATATGGCAACCAACATGTTAAAATTAAAACTAGCATTTATCCATATAATTTCCATCGTATATGATAAAATATTAGTTTTAATTTAATTTCAAATATCATTTTTGTAAACAATAAATTAAATTTTCAAACTAAATTAATGCACAATGATAAAAATAAAAATTTAAAATATACGTTAGATTGTTAAAATAATATTTTTTAATTAATAAAATTATTTTTATTTATGACGAATGTCTCTAATTTTTTTTTTTTTATAATGTATGAATTTAATTTGAAAAATAATTGTTTGTTGGGTCTTAAATTGAGACAGAAAAAATTAAAACAAACCTTAAATTGAGAAAAAAGAAAAAATTGAGACTTGAATTGAGACACTTTTAAAATGAATATTTATATTGAGACATTATCTACAATTCTACATGTGACCCTGTCTATTCTATTATTATACCATCATCCATTATTTTTTATTTTAGGGTTGATTATATGATTTTCAGAATTATAATAAAAAAAATTCCAATTTTTGGTATGATTGCAATGCCATAAAAAGTTCAACATGTGATATAAAATCATGATTAATACTGATTAAAAAAGGTGCATCGATTTACAACAATATCAATAGTTGTAATTTTTTTTATAATTTCAAAAATCAAGATTAAATTGATACTGGCCTAAAATTCAAGAATTAACCCTTTATTTTATTTTTAACTTCACTGAATCGATGAGCAAGTAAAAATAAATAAAAAATCGAGTCTTTTTTTGGTTTAACAACAGATTTTGGTACTGGTAGAACTAACACTTCCTTTTAAGGAGCAAATTAGACTTGCCCAAATGAACCGGAACCATCGGTTCTGACCGACGGTTTACCGGTTCTAACCGGAACCATAACCGGCAATAGTGGAACCGTCACTAAACCGGAACCGAAATCGTGTATTACAAGGTTCGGTTTCGGTTCTACTAAATCGAGAACCATAACCGCCGGTTCGGAACCGACGGTTCCACGGTTCGAACCGGCGAACAATATATATAAGTATATATAATTTTAATACCTATGATAATACTAATATATTATAAAAAAATCATTATTGTATTTTTTTTATTGTAATGTAGGTTGTAAGTACTAAATATTAAGTTATTTTCATGTTAGAAATTTAAATTGTAATTTGTCAACTTTGTATTACATATTTTTAAAATTTATAAACCTTATTTATTATTTATTTATATTGGAATTGTGTTTTGTATGTTGAAAATTGTATACAATTAAATTTTACTTGTTTAATTTCAATTTTCATATTTTTTGTACTTGAATTAAGAAAAAAATTACCTGTTATTTATTAAAAAAAGAAAGAAAGGTTCGGAATCATGAACCGTCGGTTTGGAACCGGAACAATCAGAATAGAAATCGGAACCAAAACCGACAGAACCAGAACCTCCCATCCATATTTAGCGGTTCGGTTTAGGTTCCACTAAATTGGAACCGGAAACCGGCAGTTCAGAATCGAGAGCAAATAAATATTAATTGTCAAACAAATGATGAATGCAAAGCAACTTTAATGCAGTTTTATATATTTGGCGTTTGGTGAACAACTCTTCAATGATAATGATAATGAGAATGAACTTAAAAATTAGTGTAATTATGAAAGTTCATAGAAAAAAAATTATCTCTCCTCCGAAATAGGATAATCAAAATGGAGAAATAGGATAATCAATATTCAATTTTGATTACCCTATTTTCCTCCTACAATCACTCTCTTATTTTTCCACCAACCACCACCAACAAACATTTGTTGTCTACCTCTATTCCAAAATTAGGCATATCACTAGCAATACAACCACTAAAGGAACAATTTTCCCCAACATATCATTTTTATGATGGGGACATAGATGGAAAACAAATTTTCATTCTCATTATTATTGAAATGTTCGAGCGCCCCCTAATATATATAATTCGTATGAGGAACAAGAGTAAACCTGTTCTTTTGAGGAACAAATGCATATTAACTGCCAAACAAATGATGAAATTGTTACAAAAGGTGCAACTTTCATGGAGATTTTTGTATTACATAAACCAATGGAGTAAAACCTGATTAGAAAGGGGATAGATAAAAAGATCAACACTGAAAAAGAATAAAAGAGAGAAAGAAGAATAGACCCCCTTGCCCGAAAAATAGGAATATCTCACCAATGCGCAATCTAATTGTGCTAAAAAAAATACCAAAACTTCACAGCCTCCGACTCCAAACTCTACATACAAAATTACAAATTCACCCTCAACTCCGCCAGCCCTTGCATAGTATCCTTCGGGGCCCACCCTCCGGGACGGGTAGCTCTGCTGTATGAACATTGGTTGTACAATTTGTGAATAATCTTAAGAACATGTACCACTCAAAGCAAACCAGCAAGGATAGATCCCGGATCTGATATTGTTGGAGGTGGTGGAGAAGCAGGTTGAGGTTGAGGTTGAGGAGGCATAGGTGCAGATACTCGAGAAGGAACAGGAATGACGATTAATTGTTCTTTAATAAACTCCTTCAATCTGTAATATAGATAGAATATAAGAAGCTCAGTATCAGAGGCAATCTCAAAGTGCTCAGTAAACTTGAGTATATGTACGTACTCGAATGTCAGGGTTGGATCTCCCGATGCAACGGTCATACGTAACTGAGTTCTATCTGCTGGATCTGTTTCTATTCTTACCTGTTAATGCATAAAAAGAAGTTCGCTTAACGGAAAATTATCTATTTCAAACAAAAAGATGTGATACGCCTAAGGCCAAAATCATGGCTTAAAAGCATCATTATTTGTAGATTCACTATTCAAGTATCAAAGTTGGGCATTGTAAATTAAGTGTTGTAAGCATACCAAGCATAACATGGCTCGCGTGCTTTCTGAGTAGAAGGTGGTGCTAGCAACCAAATTATTAGGATTCGGATCCTGGATGGGAATTGAAAAGAAAATCATATAGAGATCAAAATAATATCCAAGCATGGGATTTAATTGAAAGTTGTGAGGATGAAGCACTTACAAGCCCAGGGCAAACTATCAGGTGCAAACTGTTGAATAAGTTGGCCATCTCTGAAAGTGGCATTGGTCTAACACCTCTAACCTGGTAAGTTGGTACAGTATAAGGTGAGGAGACTGGGAGGGGGAGGGGGAGGGGGGACATACAGAAGATAATTTGAACAGCACATACCACTTCTTGTAATTTCAGAGGGGGTCCTGATAGTGATCTCCACTGAGGGAAAAATTCTTCAGCAGAAACTGAGATTGGCTGAAAAAACTTGCTCAAAACAACAGGAAGGCGAAGTTTTACATTGACCTGCTCATGTAACTATATGTTAGCTTAACAGATGAGTAATAAATTTTTTCTCTTCTTCCTCACTTTATCTCATGGTTGTTAAGTAGTACCACGTGGGTTCCAAACTTGTACGAGAAGTCTAGCACAGCTGAATCTCTGCTTGGTTGGAGGTTGATTACTTCCAGCGGGCACTGAACCTGAGAAGCAAAAGTAGGGTTTTATTTACTTATTTCAATTGAAATCCAATAACTAGAAAAATTGGGGAGAATAACTTGAATCCAACCTGCGCCCTTGGAGGAATAGTCTCTGGTACTAGTGATAATTCCGTCTTTAGATGTGATGGGGGCAATAATAAAGCTTGAACTGATACTAGTGGAGCAGTATTTTTGTTTCCCAAGAAGAGAACAACTCGTCCATGGAGGGCTCGCCATTCAGCTTTTATGCCAATCTGGAATTATATCAACCAAATTTGAAGTTAACTGGCAAACAATCACTTTATAACAACGGGTATTGAAAACGAGAACTATGCTCAATTGAAGACAAGTAGGGGCTTAGGAGCACAAGACAAAACCTGGATATAGGCATCCTCGTATAGCACACCACTATCCTTCAGGCATAAAGCCTGAAATCTTTCTGCAATATCACCAATCGGCTGCAAGCAACAAAGGTGGAGAAAGTCAAAAGCATAAACTGGAGGGAGAAATCAGCAACAGTGAAGTTTTTATGCACCAGATTTCCTAAAAATATGTGATACTCCACAGCATATATATCCAGAAGAAATCTACAAAGCTTAAGAATATTTCAAGAAAACTTTAAAAGTTGCCTTCAGAAATCCCATAAAATCTAAACCATTAGCTTCCAACAACCCGGCTGAAAACTATCATTGAAAAGTGTCCAGAGAATTCAGAACATCTATCTTTGCTATTAGCAAATCATACCTGAAACAGAAGCAAACAAAACATATTTTGGGCCTCATTTGAATTTTTCAGCAACACTTTTTAATTGGCATGGATTCAAAGTGCTCCGTAGAATATTTCAAACTACACGGTGTCTGAAGGTTCTCCAAGGAGAACTCTATTTCTAATATCTTCATGGACTACATATAAGATGTAGAACAATTATCTATTTAACTGATTGCAAGAGGAAAAATTAAGATGCGGAACATAGGATCTCCAACTGGATGAAGCTCGTAACCAAGAAAAGTATGCCTGAAAATACAGAAACACAGGAAAGCTCCACAAACACTACTTTCAAGAGCACAATAGACCACAGTTTGCAGGAATTGTTCATCAAGCACTTGGGTGATTTCGAATGAGTAGAAATGGTTAGTGAATCACCTTCTAGTGTGAATACAATGATTTAGCAAAGTTATTTTGCACAAAAATCTCATAAATGACATACTGCTAATCTGCTATGCTGAAAGTTCAGATTTGGATGTTAAAAGTTAAAGAATGGAATTTGGTATCAAAGTCAAAGAACATAATGCATATTCAGCCATATGACCTAGGATTAGTGTTTCCACCTTTCAATTCATGAGTTGAAAATTTTAGGTATCTAACATGCTTCCAGTAGATGTATTTACAGCACCGAACAAGTATCAACAAAGCATCTATAGTTGAGCAGAACAAACTGATACCTGGACTGTATTCGACTGCTCTTCAACAGGTGCAAGGGCTAATGCATCTGCATTTGCACCACCTTCCAAACCAGAAGAGGCCCTTGGATCAGATTGGGGAGCAGCACCTGGTGCGCCTTCAATAGCTAATGGCCCTAAAAGATCTCCAAGGAGGTCGGGAGAAGGTGTACTAGTAGGTTCAGGATCCACTACAGTGAGCACCCCATTTGCATGTGTTAACCCTTGTTCGGGGCTCTGACCCATCAAACATATTTATATTTCAGAATTACTATCTTTCAAAATAGTGAAATGGCACGTGATAAGTTATGGAAGGACATCTCACCGCATTGCTCATGCTAGGCACCTTCACAAGACCAAGCTGAGCCCCAGGTGGTATTCCATTTGAAGGGCGTTGATCAGTAAGTACCAAAGCATTAGAACTCTGCTGCTGTGCCCGCAATTTGATTGCACTTTGCTCAGCAGTATCAGTCTCAGCATCTTCAGCTTTTCTTAGCAATGATGACTGGAACCAAAGATTTGTCACGGTCAGCAATGCTATGGAATAATTAATCATCAATTAATACTAAATCATCACTGCAAATAGATATTCCAACCTGTCTCTCAGGGAACTTAGGCATTTCAGCAAGTATATCCATTAGAGCTGCACCTTTCATGCTCAAAGTAAGATACTCAACAGCTCGTTGCTGTATTTCAGCATCAATGCAACTTTCATATCTGAAAAATATAATTTGTGGTCTTAATGGACAAGTGAGAACACGAAATTTCCAATTGCAAACTGACTAGAAAAGTAATAAATGTTTGATAAAATCACTTTCTGAATATTTGCCAGATTTGCTTCTGTAGCTCCTGGTCAGGTGGTTGAGTGTGCATCAAAAGCTTTGCATATGTGGAAAGCAGGATAGGAATTGTAGATGTCCTGGTCATAGCTGATTTGGTTAGATATGGTGCATAAGCACGAGAAATATATTCAAAGGAAGACATATGATGTGCCCTTACGAAACAGTGGGAAGCTTCTCATGTATGATGTTGAAAATTTCCTTCGGACTGCACCCTGGACGTCTCGCTAGAAGATGACCATATTCTCCAAGGATATATGCACTCACCTGTTTCATTAGGAATCCTATTCTATTATGCAATTAAGTTTACATGGACGAGAAAAGTTTTCACAGCTTCTTTAAATAAGATGTGTAACCGAAAGTAGACCAAAACGAAAAGAGACTCTGCATGTCCAAATATAGATTAAACTTCTACAAAAATTTTAAACATTTTGATTGAATTGTTCTATATTCATCAGCTATCCAGCACCTAATTATGTTTATGCTAATGACACTGTAAGCAAATTAAGAATCCAAAAACTTGGAGCACTTTATGTTTCAAGGTGGATACTAGACATATAGAACTTGCAATAAACATACATTCTTCATGCAAGTAAAATGTAGATCTTGATGCTGGCATTCATTCTTTTCCACACAACAATCAGAAAATAGCCATTAACATCATTTATTAGAACAATCAAATGTAATCCAACATACCTTCACCATGGTCTCATGTATAGCAGGCTTATCAAGATACTCTCTGGCTTTCAAAGCTGCATAAGGCTGACAAGATACAGAAATGAATACATACACAAGTTATGTGAAAGGCCTTTATCAGATTACAGAGACAAATGAACGAATTATACGAGATGCTGCTCTCCTAACCTGTAAATCCTCATTGTTTGTTACAAACTGCACCACACGAAACCAAATGTCATCACTGACGAAATCCCCTGCCTTGTCAATTAACTGAAGGATCACATCCACATACCTGCAACATGGAGTTGGAAACATAGAAATGTAGTATCATATTTGATGCATATCACAGGCCATCAAGTGTCTGTGTATTGTTCTGTTCTGTTCTGCTTTAAACTTTTAGGTAAGTCCTATAAGCACCACATAGTTTCATTGGCAATTTCTGTCCAACTTTCATAATCTAACGTAGCTTTGTAACAGCGATTGAACCAACTTAAACCTGAGTTACAGTGTTAGAAAAAGGCTGGATCCAAAATACTTGTTCTAAACTCAACCAGTAATAACATAATCTACTCTACAGCAATAAAGGAAAAGGTAAAAGAACAGTCATCAGATGCTTCACATGAGTTTAAGAACAAAACTGAAAATCTAATATCAAGGTTTGAGGTCCAGTAGAATTGCTTTCTAGAAGGTTAGCTTGCTAAACGAACAGAATAAAAATAGTGTTCTGGGAACTCAAATTATCTGAAAGAAACAATTGAATGTCGTTCCCAATTACCAAAAGAATATATAAGCAAGCTAGGAAATGAAGGGAACAAAATAATTCTCAGTAAACAAAAAGAGTACTAAAACAAATGAAATCAGAGTGGAACCTAATTCAGTTATAATTAGTATCAGTGACGGCAAAGGGACATATAAAAAAACTATTCTTGCAAAATAAAAATACTAGGGGAAAAAGGAAATAGAGAACACTAGTATCCAATTAATGCATTATTACTGAAGAAATCTCTCATGGGCATTCAAATTTATCCATTCATTAAAACCAATGGCAGCACTTTCAAGTACCAAATAGTTTCCCATTGCAATACATACAAAGAAACGCTCTTTGATTAATCAATTTCATACCATGACAAGTCTGGGGCAAACTTCTCCGCGAGAATAGCAGCTTTAAGTGACAACTCTTCCCGCATCGCGAAGTCGGCTGAGCTAAGATACTAAAATAAGATGAGCCAACCAAGTATTATTTACTTTGTTTACTTTAGCAAGAAAAATATAATATTATTGAGTGGATTTACAGACACATAAATTCGTGAGCACCTGTAATATTTCTTCAACAATGTCTTTTGCATTTGAAACATCACACATTCCATAGAGCAAATCAAGGGCACGTCTTCTAATACTGTTGAAGTAATTAATCATGAGATAAATATAATTTATAAATTAAGGGTATGCCTCATGATTCTGTTAAGATTATTCTTCAGGGAAAAAAACTAATAAGTTAACTTGAAGCACAAACTTTTAGTTATGAAACCAAAACAAAATACCACTTTATAGAAGGGTCACCTTATCAAGAATCTTGAAAACATGACAAAAAACTCATTTTCATGAGCAGGAGGTCAACTTTATTTTCATTTTCCTTGTTTCTTTTATTATTTTAAATCCAAGGATTCAAGGTCTAACAAATCATGAAATCTTCCATCCCGTCAAAAAAAAAAATCATGAAATCTTCCATCCAAGAACCAAGTTTTTTAATCTAGCTTGATATCTTCAGTGAAGGGATAAATTTTGTTCAACTCAAATAACTGACATGTGCAAATATAATATATTTATAAATAAATCAAGTACTTCGTGAAATATTGATTTATAATTTATATCAAGAAATCTGGTTCCTATAATTTCTTCTATCATGCAAAATTTATAAAAAGAAACTTATTCGTCTCTCTGTCATGATCCCACATCCAATCCACAAAAAATTGTGGATGGGTACTTAAGTTGGGAGTCAATTCTCCACTCCTGAGCTAGCTTTTAGGTGTAGTTAGGGCTTCCAAAGCTTGAGTGCCTAACAATTTGGTCCGACCCATCGGATGCCGGACGTGGTGCTGAAGAGGGCTGCACAGCACCAGGAACCAAGCTGTGGAGGTCTGCCTGGGCCGCTGCGAAGACTCCAGAGAGCGAGCCATCCGTGGATGTCCAGTCTCAAGGGGGGTCGAGTGTTACGATCCCACATTGAATCCACAAGAAATTTGGTGCATCTAGATCAGCTTGGTGCAAATTTAATTTAGACTGTGAATTTCATAAAAATAACTTGATGATGACTCTTAACACTCAGTAGGCATGCTAAGGGGAAAAAATAAAGGATTTCCCCAACTAAACACTTCTTAATTGTATTGAATTTTGTAGAAGCCAAAGGAAGGGATCATTCAACATACAGAAAGACGCACTGCATCATACAGATAATAACAAGTTCAAGTGTTTATGCATAACATACAACAATTACACTGCAGAGCAGTTGAGTTGGTCTTGAAAGAGGATACAGTAGTAAAGGTTAACCTGATATCAGGATCCTTCAGGGAAGTAATTATCTGAGCTTGATGTCTTTTAATAATATCCTGAACATCTGTGACCATCAACATCCGTGTCATGTTCTCCTGCATCAGAGCAACAATAATATTTCAATCAGGAACTAGCAATTATATATGGTTCTGACTTCTGATTGTCGAATTACTAACGCTTAAGTGCAAAAAAATTGGAGGGTTAGATAGAACATACAAAATGTAATGCAGACAAATGAAAGAAAGAAGAATTGGAAACAATTTAAATTTAGAAATGAACATATAACTCACCAAGCCAAGGTATCGTATATTAGGTTCACGGACAGCGATAAATTTTCCAAGCAACGCGACACACTGAGACATCATTTCTTTTTCGGCATCAAGATGCATGACCTGCACTCAGTGAAGTGTATGTCCAAGAGTTACTGAAAATTTGAAAAATACTTTCAAAAAGGAATAAAGTGCAGAGCTATTTATTTGTTTTATAGTGAGGGATACATAATTGTCCATAGCTTCATGATTATATGTGTAGTCATACAAATACTATCAGACAGGTAGGTGTGAACAGTTTGACTGCCTTGAGACAATTAAAGATGACCGGTTGAGGCATTAAGGTATTCAAACTTAGAGAAGTAAACAATTTTAAAGTCTTATTCAAGATATATGTTATTGCAAAATCATGCCTGCTAATAGTCCTAGGAGTTTAGGGAAAATAAGAAATTCAAGGACTGGACCTTTATAAAGCAGAAATTGAATCAGAGTTTTTATAAAGCTGCTGAATGGAAGAATAATTAATCAATTTAAGAATTCAGTCAACATATTAGAGATTGTCATGCAACAAGAATATTATGTCATTACCCAGCTTCCTAACCATAAACCAATAACAATCCTTTCAGTAAGAAGAGTGTATTACTAAGACCCCATTTTCCACCTCAGTGTTTTCAGAAAAGTTTCTATAGATCTTCTGACATTACTCATGTACAGAGTTTTTATAATAGTTAGATCTAGCTTACCTGAAAATGATCCAGAACCAGCAAAGGAATATCACATTAATGTCAAAGGATTTAATGTTGCCTTTCATCGACCAATCATAGATATATTTTCAACTGAAACAAAATCAGATATACCACCAGGATTTGAAAATTTTAAATGTGTGACCTAAATTTAACTTAAAACCGACTGAATCCTTGCTCCTTTAGTCGTAATAGTTATTAGTATGTAACCGGTGTACAGGTAAGCAAGTAACCCACAGCTAGACTGATTTAATAGAGAAAACTTACAAGAGCAAGTGCTTCAAAAAGAACAGCATGAGATGCATTATTCTTGTTCACATTTTTCACAACATCAGTTCCCATGAGTATCCTTTGCAGGACCTGATCTCCAAAACACAAATAAGTCAAGGAAGTATAATAAACATGCCACAATATCAACATACCACATGCAATACACAACTACACAAGTGTTAAAGTATGATTGGTTGAAAAAAAAACTTAATACCCACAGAAGAAAACAGAACATCAGACCTCAAACAAGGATTTTCTTGTATTTGGGTCCTCGATTGTTGGAAAATACTGAAGAGCCCTCATTGTTTTAACCTGTGGTGGTTGTGTTAGCAAAAACATCATTATATGGTTAGATAATGAAAAGTAAACCAGGAGGCTCTTATATGTTCCTACTATACTAGGAACTAATCAAGGATGAATAAATCAAGAAAACAGTGCACGGTCTTAAGATATATGAGTGTCACCCCTGTTTTAGGAAGAGGTGGAAGGATAAGTACAAACCTGAAGCCACGGAGATGGAATACCATAATAAGTGTATTCTTGAGGAATATCTTGGTTTCTGGCGAGCCTTTCCAGTGTTTTAACACACTTAGGGAGACAACTCCAGTATGCCTCGTGGTTGTTGGACACTAAAGCAACTAGGAGGCTCATAGAAGAAGTCAAGACTCCCAAATCACGTTCATCTAATAATTGTGCCATCCTATCCGACCTGTCAATTTGGATAAAGCAGAATGCTATCAGATTTATCAAGCTAATCAATAGAAGTAACACAAAGTTTTATTCGACACTTAACCATCCATCTACATTCACCACATCAGGGTTTTTCCTAAAGAGGCGCAACAGACATAGTGCAGCTTTCTTCCTCACAAGTGGTCTGCAACTACTAGAAATCTGGAGAAATAGAAAATTGCAGAATCGTTATTAAGTAGATTAACTTGGTATCTTGAAAACTCTATACACTTACAAGTAATTTTTGAACATCAGGAGCCAGTGATTCAGCAAATTCTCTCCCACCAATATTTCCTACCTGGACAGATATGTAAAACAGAAAACTTGAATCAGGGGAAGGTAGCAACTATATTCAGATCATTATGTGAACCAATATGTTTGTACCAACTACCCATAAAGATTTGTAGGAGAAAAAGAGTTCGAAATTGTACCAACGTCAGAGCAAGGCACTGAAAAGTTTCATTGCGACCAATAATGTCATTGCGGACAGTATTAATTGCTAATCTCAAAAAGTCATGATTCTCATTCAGAAGACATGATGTCACTATATAGCCAACCTGCAACCAAAACAGTATGATAACTGATAAGTGATTAAAAAAGTATCATTAGTTCTAGACTGCAGGTTTTTTTTGTGTGTGTGTGTGTGTGTGTGTGGGGGGGGGTGGGGGGGGGGGGGGGGGGGGGGGGGCAAGGCAAACACTACCTGCTTTTCAGGATACTTTGGAGCAGATATTAAAGAAACAGCTTCCATGTGGCCAAAATCAACATCATAACCTAGCATGTAAATGTAAAGCATTTTCCAGACATATTTTTTCTTCTCATAAGGTGTTAAACCCTGTTCAATCACAAACACGAGTAAAAATAATAAGCAACATAGTCATGAAATTTTATAGACGAAAACAAAGGTGTAAGTTGAAACTTTGATAGATGGAATGAAGCTTTTGAGAATTGAGATGAAATGTTTTAAAATCAGTCACACAAAAACAAAATATCTTGCATGTAACTTTGGTCCTGAATCTAGAAAATGGAGCAACCTAATTGAGATTAATAGTAGGAAAGTCAAGCATTCAACTATTAAGGATCACTTCTCCAAAAGCTTGGGGATATTCAAGAAGATATAAACAGTAGTGTTCTATGCAATAAAAGGATGCCTGTGCGATAGATTTACAAGACTATTTTTTGACTTATAGATCAAAGAATAGAGCACTACAGGATTACTTGTTAATAAAAGGTGGAAGCAGAGTTGCATATATTAAGAAGGATGTCAGGGAAAAACGAGAGGATAGAACTGCAAAGGAAAGTACTAGGATCTATTTAGGGGTAAGACTAGAGAGCAACATCAAACATGGTTCGGTCATGTAAAGAGGAGATCATACATCGCTCCAATTCAAAAATCTTTGATTGGTAGGTTTGTGGCAAGCATAGGAGGGGTTAATTCATCAAAAACTTTGGTAGAGGTGAAAATCTTAGATTGGTCGATTAGTGCCAGGTGCAGGGATAGGTCGTCAAAATTTGGATAAAGGTTGGTAAGGAAGACATTCTAGCAGGATTGGACTTTGGAGATGATGATGATGATGATGATGATGTAGTTTCGGAAACTTATACTGGCCATCCTCCGTGCAAGTCAGGCTATTAATGAAAGCAAATATATACTCATTGAGTTGAGTAAGGTTCAACTTAGGAGTACCAACGCATTAAGTTTATATTTGATGGATGGACAACGCATAGAGATCATTAATTTACGTAATAATTTGCTTTATAAGGAAAGAAAAGAAACTGAACATCAACTCATACATTCATAGTTATAAACTTGCTGAAATGCGTGTGCCAACTGCCAAGGCTATCATTAAGAAGTAAAATTTCTGGCATCTAATTCTGATATATACATCTGTTTATTTTCTAGTATATGCATTAGATGAATATCCTAGTGTAATAAGGCAATTGTTAGTAAGATTAAGGAACTACAAGAACTGAGACCCAACCCAAGTCCTAGAGTCTCTCACATTAAAAGATTAAACTGATCAGTTCGTCTCCACAACCTTATCAAGATATGGGTGACTATACAGTGTATTGTGCTAACAAGTGATAAAAAAATTAAAAGTATTAGTGATGAAAAGAGACTAACCTAACCAATACCTTCCAAAACAAAAGGAACATAGCAGTCCTCTAAAAAGGGGAAGGAAGGGGGCATGACTGCAATATGAATGTCCAGGGACTCTCTTAACCCATTAGAACTAGATGAGATCCAAGTGGCACCTCTACTTCATTCTACAGAATATATTTAATCATCAATTTCCCTATTCCCAGCTCTCATTACTTTTTCTAAGAAATCAATTTCCAATTGACCAGGTGATCTTTCAATTTATGCGCTGTGCCTTTCTATAGCAAATCAAACAATGCAATCTATCACTAGGCCATCTTGCCTAATGCATGTGACTGCTGTTTAAATTGTTTTTACTTAAGCAAACATTTATATATTCATTTATTAAATCGTCGCCTGTAAGATGTAACCTGCTATGCACGGATAGCAAATTCACCTGATGAGGTATTCCTGAAAGAAGTGAGTTTGTAACAATTTTATTGTTATGTTCAGTAGTTATGTAAAAGTAATTCTTTCATTTAAGAGGGTGCTAAATTTACTAGGGCAATAGCTCTCTATATCCTGTAGCCAGAAAACTTTGCCCAAAGATTAATGTCAAATTCTTAGCAATAACAATCAACACCACAATCACCTATTTAAACATAGGATAAAATAAAAACTGTAGCAAGAACATTATATGACATCAACATTTCCTTGAAAGTAAAGTAACAGCAGATCATGTAGAAACATTTAGCGGGTAGTGATCATTGATTAACTTCAAAAGAATTGTGAAGGGCATTATATTGAACGCCAGTGTGCATATCTATATCAGTAAATGTACCAAATGACTATTTTCTCTAAATATATAAAGAATGGAATAAGTAGATGTATAGTTCTTGAACAGTTATCCAAATACTCATTCTTGAAAAACGCATCCAAATCTATGGATTAGATACCGCCACCCCAGTTTGAAACACCCTATATATCACTCAACAGAGGCCCATAGAATTTTGTCACAATGAGCAACAATGTCAATAAAAAAATATATATATCATGAAATAAGAATCCCTCTGAATTTTCATGTCTTCGACTCTTCGTCCAATAAATCTGGGTCTACTTCCTCATCCGCCCCTTTCTGTTTCTTAGGTCATTATATTTTATCCAACTGAATCCAGTAGGGCTCATATACTTACAGGGGCCAAAAACGTCCACGATTTTATTATTCCATCACATCAAAGTTCACAGTGATGAACTTCATCCTACTTGATTAAAGTTTCAAATGAAGCACGTAATGCAGGATGAATGCCAAGCCCACTGAGAGGCCATTCAAAGATTAACACCGTTGCATCAGTGTAGGACAAAAAGAACAGTGGTTTTAGAACTAACTGCAACTATACCGTGTCATTGCTTAATTATACAATTTTTCCTGGATGCTCTTAATTAAATATGATTTAAAAAGATTTAAGAGGGATCATTCACTCAAGGTATATTTACCGCATTCAGGGAACTCGAATTCCCCTACAAGCAGTCCTTCCGCAACTGCATAGCTAGCATTCCCTAAACCCTAAACCAAAGCTCCGTTCACTCAAGAGCACAATTAGGATACTCCCATTTAGTTCAAGCCAAAATTCAGGAAATCAATTCCCAAATTGATTCCATATCCCCTAAATTCGCAAACGCCACAATTACACATCACAGCTAGAAACTTGAGATATCGCCGAACGACTTAGAATATAGCTAGCAATTACATACGACCCAATAGCTCACACAAAAATAGGTAAAAGACTTGCCTTTTCATTTTTGAAGCGAGTGCGAATATTTCCGAGCTCTTTATCAACACGAAGGCGCTCCTGCTCTTTGTTCTGGCAATTCCGAACGTCGCTAATGAACACCGATAAACCTCTCATGCCGGAAAGCGCCATCCCTTTACGCACTCAGATCTCCAGATCCAACGGCTACCAATTTGCAGATCTTAATCCAATTGGCGACTCGAGAAACATATGAATTCTATGCTCGACAGTGATAACCTGTCTGAATGTGTAGGGAGGGTTGTACGTATATGAGGAGAGAGAAGGATAGACTGTGTTTGAGGTGCGATCTAGAGAGAGAAACTGGAAAAGCCGTCAAACAGTGGAGGGAGACGACTTTTATTTCCTTATTTATTTTTTATTTTATTCATTATATTCTATTTTTCTAACGTATTTGCTGAGTTTTAATTCGAATTTATGATTTCTATAATTCTATTACAGGTCTATTTCCGTTTTATTTATTTTATTAACTTCCAGTATCGGGTCAACTCTAAAAGTGGACCCTAACTTGAACAGTGTCTTGTGTGCCTCTCTCTCACCGGAGAGGTGCTTTCATTTAAAATGGGTAATGACAAAGGTAATAAATTTAGGCGACATTGGGATGGAAATTCTTTGAGAATGATTATTAGATAGAGAAAATTGGGGTTTAGTGTTTTTTTTATCAAAATTGTATTGGGGTTAATTATCTTTTTTAAATTGTATAGGGATTAACTTTTTTAATTTAATAATATTTAATAGTATTTATATCTTTTAGTTTAATTTTAATAATATATATGCATTCTCTCACATCTATTTATCTATCATCTCTCTGAATAGAATACAGTTCAGATTTCAAAATTCAAGCATCTCTCTCTAAAAGTCACTGTCTCCCCCGTCAAAATAATCCAGCCACCGCAAGATCGGGCCGACGATTTCCCTCAGCCTCCAAGCTCCAACGACATTGCCCATTGTCCAAGCTTCGACGACACCGCAAGATCGGGCCGACGATTCACGCGCCACCCCTGCATCCCAACCTCCGTTGATCTGTTCCACATCTTGAGGATCGGGCATTTTCAGCGTCGGGCTATTGAGGTACGCACAAAAAAACACAATGGATTAGAATTTTCTTCTGCTTATGTTGAGTTTTTTTATTTTGGGAGATGATGAAGTTATTTATTTGTTACTTATTGATTTGAAGATGAGATTCAAATCTATAATTTGTTGGATTTTTTTTATTGCGGAAGGGATGGAGAAGGGATAAGGGGAGGATTGCGTGGGAGGTTGGAGAGGGGGGGGAGTGGGTTGATGGGGAAAGGCTGCGTGGGATTTGTGTTGTCTGTGGCTGCTGGTTTTTTTTTTTTTTTTATCTATTTCTCCCTCATAATAATTTTTTTAATTCTGGATTTTGTTGTTGCAGGAGTTTGGGTTGCAGGTAGAGGTAAATTTTTTGTTGCATACTTAGAATTTATTTTTGAATTGAGTTATGTAATATATATTGTTCTAGAGATAAATACAGATATTTGTATCATGTTTTTGTGTATTATGGTATTATATTTTACACTATGGTACAAAAAAATTATACACTCTTGTAAATATTTTGTACTTTATTTGTAACATTTATAATATGGTATTATATTGTGTACTATGATACAATTAATTCATTGGCAATAATCCTCGCATATTGTATACTTTCGTTAAAATTTGTATTATAGTATTAATATTTGTAGTTTTGTACTATTCATTTGCGAGAATTATTACAAAATAAAAAAATGCAGTGAAAAAAGTTGTAATTTTAATATAAAAAAAAAAAGTGGACATAAAATTTGTCAAATTTGAAAATTGAAAAACAAATTTAGAAGATAGATGTCTAATCAATGAATGGTGTCTGAAAACTAATCCCAATGCAATTCTAAAAAGGTAGTATACCCCGGTGCAATTTACACTTATAAAACCAACATCAATGCAAGACCCCCTATTCGATAATTATAGTGATTAATGAGAATAAAATATAATTAATTATACTATTTCGACAAAAAATTGTGTGAAACAGATTTCATGTTATTGTAAAATCGTCCCATGCAAGATCTACTTAATTATTTATTCTGAGGTTATGACAAACTGTTATACTACCTCCGTTCCAATTTTATTTACCCATTTGACTTTTGTTGACTTTAATGTGAAACTTAATTTGTAGTATTTAGATGGATAAAATAATTTTTTTTATGAATGTGTATTATTCAAGTTAAGTGCATGAAACAAAATAAAGATGTTTTTTTACGTAATTATTAGTGGAATGAAGTGTAATTTAGAAGTGTTTAAAGAGGGTAAATAATGAAATGGGTAACAAAATTGGGACGGAGGGAGTATGAATATAGTTTATCATTAATATTGGATCTGTTCATATTTGAAGAAGTTTAAAGTACCAAATATTTGTATAAAAAGTATCAAAAATCTCATTAAAAATATTAAAAAATTGGTCAGTGGTACCATATTATTTTTTAGGAGTATCAACAACAATTTTTTTATTTTAAATTTAAATTTTATGTTCAATACGAATATACAACATTATAATATTTTAATTTAAAGTATCAATTTTTTTTTAAATGCTTAAAGTATTAAGTATTAGGCTATGAATATTATAGTCAAATAGTGACTACATTCATATCAAACATACCACTAATGTAATCGTTAACTATTTCTCTTTTTATAATATTACTCCTTGAAACTTAATCATTTACTTATGCAGCAATCAACAAAAAAATAAAATTGTTCCATTTATTTTTCAAAATTAGAGTACATATATTAATGATACAGTCACCATTAATAAATCTTTCCTCCAATATATTCAGAGACGTAGATAGAAAAAAAATATTCAACCACATTTTCATTGAACAACTCATAATGTGAAGAACACATAATAGATTTATTCGACTAATTGTTACAGTAAAATTTTTACAAATGATATCTCAATGATATAATATTTTGCATGTTGTACATTATTACATGTGATAACATATAAAATGTTAAATTTGTTCCTCGCCTCGAGGTATAAATTAAGTTATTGTAACAAAATGAGAGGTGGGAGTGGGAGGATGCATAGTTTTGAACCCGTCCCAATAATATAAACATATTTTAACCCACTAATATATTTCTTTTTCGATAAATTTATGTATATAGGCCAAAAACAATTCAAATTTGTTAAAATAGGAATGTTAAAGAATATGTTGCAAAAATAGGGTTGATCACTCCTAGTAAAAGCGATCAACCCCTCCCACTCCCCCACCCCCCACCCCCTCCCCTTGATCGCTCCCCATATAAGTGATCAAGGTTTTTTTGTTTTTATTTTTTTTATTTTTTTAATATCAATTTTTTTTTTAAAATAAAAAAAATTAGTACTCCCTTCATCACACGATTATTTATCACACTACTTTTTTTTTATTTTAGCAAGCGATTTATTTATTAATAATTAAAATAATAAAATGACTTTTAAGGTAGAGTATGATAGATTTATCTATTTACTATTATAACGCGACTTTAAAATTAATTTATCATTTTAAATGGTAATAAAAAATCCGCTCGCTAAAACACGAGAAAACAGTAACTATGAAAGTCGTTGCGGGACGGAGGGAGTATTTGTTAAGTAATAGATGCAAAATTCTAAAATGATATTTATTTTGGAATGGAAATAGTAATAATAATGGAGTAATAATACATTATATATTTTAAGATATTTAACATAAAACTAACATTTCAGTTGAAAAAAACAAATAAATGATATTATAACATATTAATGAATTTATTTTACATTTTAATATCGGTAATAAATTTTAATTGCGGTCATATTGTATTATATAATATATATATAATATTTTATCTACACACACACACACACATATATATATATATATATATATATAGACCTAAAATATACTTTTCAAGTTGAATTATCACCATTATATTATATAAGACTAATAAATATGAAAAATATAAACAGTCTCAACTATTGAGTGAGTGCACTATGCACCAAGTGAACAAGAGAGTTACTCCATTATTATCACTCTTTTCATTCCAAAATAAATGTCATTTTAGAATTTTGCATCTATTACTTAACAAGTACTCCCTCTGCCCCGCATCGACTTTCATAATTACTGTTTTCTCGTGTTTTAGCGAGCGAATTTTTTATTACTATTTAAAATGATAAAGTAATTTTTAAGTCACGTTACAATAGTAAAGAGATAGATCTATCATACTCTACCTTAAAAGTCATTTTATTATTTAAATATTAATAAATAATTTGTTTGCTAAAATATGAAGAAAAAAAATGTGAAAAAAATCACGTGATGAAGAGAGTACTAATTTTTTATTTAAAAAAAATTAATATTAAAAAAAATTGATTCCCCTTGATCGCTTATATAGGGAGCGATCAAGGGGAGGGGTGGGGGAAGGTGGGCCAGGGAAGGGGCTCGGGGGTGGGGGGGTTGATCCCTCCTACCAAGAGCGATCAACCCTATTTTTGCAACATATCTCTAACATCTCTATTTTAATAAATTTGAATTGTTTTTGCCCTATATACATAAATTAGTACGTGCCCCCGCAAATTTCGTGGACTGAAAAAAATATTTGTTATTATTATTTTAAATTATAAATATTTTTTTTTTAAATATCTTGTAATTTCGATATAATTTTAAAATTGTAATTATAATTCAACAAATAATAATAAATACTAAACATGAATAAATAGAAAATTTAAAAAATATTAATTAATTAACACATTCAATCTCAAATTAGTATAACACAATATTATTTAAAATTACAGTTATTGTATACTTGCATGCCCAATTTTCCCCATGATATGAAGATACAATAACAATCGAACGCAAAAGTTTATCTCTAAAGATAGAATCCCACAGATCTAAAGGTAACATTTGACAAAAGATATCATAATTAAAATAAAATATTGTATAGATGTTTGTGTGGGAACAATTGATTAATGCGTTGGTATTTATAATACACAATTCAACAATAAGAATTGACCTTTAGGCGTCAATCTTAATTTTTTTTTTAGTTCAATTTTTCTCTTGGACATTTCACATTTACATATATTTTGCAATAAAAAAAAGTTTAAAAAATTGAAATTGTTGAAAAAATCAAAATCCTACTCTACAAAACAATATCTATATTTTACAGTTTCAAATTTAATTTTGCAGGTAGAGTTTTAAAAAAATTGTGTTACAATCTATTATTGATGGAATGATTGTTGGTGATCGGTTCTAATCGTGTGGATTAGTGGCTGTTTTTAACCGCTTTTAGAATCACCTAACAAGAACGTGTGATTGATTACCATCGTAAATGGTAAATTCGATAGTTCATGTTATAAAATCATAAATACGAGAGTTGAATTCGTATTTATTTCGTATGTGTGTACGTTTAGGTGTATGAGTGTGTGTATTTGGAGTGTTTGTGAATTTGAACTTACTTTTCATTGATTGAGAGCAACTTATTTATACAAACCACCAAGTAGGTGGTGGACAAGACTCTTGAGATTATAGGCTTGCATGATTGACATGTGTATTGTTTGATTAGTTTGACTTTATCTAAGTCTTAACTTAGTTACAAAGTCTTCTTTAATGTCTATCTCGTCCTTGGAGTTGTTCGTCATTGCTCAGTTTGTTGATTTCCATATGGGTTCTTCGTTCTAAGTTGTTAGCCACCTTTGTACAGCGGATGAAAGTTGTTCGCCCATAGCATTTCTATTTGTTCTCCAATCTTGGTCTTTTCTTCAACTGTTCATGGAGTAGTTGTTCGTTCAAAAGTTGTTCGTCGGGTGATAGGGTAGTAGGATTGACACATCACTTTCTGATTTAGGCCACCCTTGCATCATACCTGTTCGTCACTCTTAGCTTGGTTAGATTAAAACATAATCTGGGTATTAGTGCCTAAAACTTGTTCGCTTATATTCAGAAGTTGTTCGTCTATTGGAGCGGCTCTCCTAACAAGGCTGCTCGTCATGTTGGTCATTTGTGTAGCATAGTTGTTAGTTGTATAGGACAATTGCTCGTCATGGGGTAGTTGCTCGTCAGAAGGACAGTTGTCTGTCCATATCAATTGACTTGGCTCAGTTGTGTACTGACTTGAAGCAAAAATACTAACTTCTACTAGTAGATTCCTCGCAAGCGTACGAGTTCACTGTAGTATGAGTAAGTATAATGACCAAGTATATCGAACCCAAAGGATGAAGTGTATGCGAATAGGTCTCTGTAGATCTACGCGTCGTAGCTAATATGAGTGTATGTTTTTGGATTTTTGAGAAAAATTAATTAAAATAAACTAATTATCCTACGAATGCAAACAGAAAATTAAACTAAGAATTTAAGATGTGTTTTCAAATAAGATTTGGTGATGCTCAGGATAGGAATCCCTACGTATACTAATGGAGCAGGTACATAATCAAAATAACTGTGACGCGCAAGAAATAACCTAAGTAAAAGAATGCAAGATGAAAGCTCAAGATTTTAAACCCTAATACTTTATCCTAACATTCGACTTCACTAATCCACTAAAAAGTTAATAGATTGTGCTTAATTAATGAGACCCTAATTTAACTAAGGTGAAGCGGTCGTCCTCCTTCGCTAAACTGGTAGATGAATTAACCCTTTCTAAACCCTCTCGTTAAGTCTACTCATTGTTAAAGAGTGATAAGGTCGTCCTCTCTCTAACACTTTTCGAACGAATTTCAAAGGCAAAGTTAAGATTGATTTTAAGAATTCATTAATTAAGAGAATTAAAACCTAACGTCACGAATTACCCTAATTACGTACCCACAGCCCACTTCTACAAGTTCATCCTATCCCAAGCATGCAAGGGTTTTAGCTAGACATGGATTTTACGTAAACAAGAACGATTTAATAAATAACGAACATGAACATAATGATTAGAACGAAGAAAAGATCAAACATAAACTAGGGTTTCAAGAAATAAAGGAATAAACTGAAATTAAATCAATAAAACAAAGTCTCAACGGTTCAAGAACAAAGGTCTGAAGAAACGAAACTAAAAAGTAAAATCGGACTAAGAATTCGTAAAGAAAACCTCAAAAACGTAAAAGTAAAGCTTGCTTGTCTCTTCTCCTCTTTCCCTCTCTAAAAACTCAGTCTAAAAGTGATGTCTCCTGTGTTGGTTCGTCGATGGATCCTCAAAAACGTGTTTGAAAGAGGTATATATAAGCGTCGGGCTGAAACGGGAGTTAATGGGCCAAAAAATAACTTTTGGAATTTAAGCCTTGAAGGCGCTCGAGCTGTCGAGCTCGAGCGGAGGCGCTCGACCTTGTTGGTCGAATGGAACAGGCACTCGAGCAGAGGCGCTTGACCTTGTTGGTCGAATGGAACAGGCACTCGAGCGGAGGCGCTCAAGCAGTAGTGCTCGAGCGAAGAAAACTCTCTGTAAGTTTGGGCGCTCGACCTACGTTACTCGAGCGATGGTGCTCGAGTGGTTGAGCTCGAATGGGCCTTCCTTCCTTGCAACTAACACTTTTCTTCTCACACACTAATATCATTCGTATTTCTTCGATATCTTCTCATCCGGGCATCCGTTTGAGTCGATCCAAAGTCCTACGAACTCCGTTTTTCGCCCTCAATTCACCTATTAGCATCAAAGAGACAACTTCATTAATGTATAGAAATCATGCTCAATTGACTCTAAATACTCAACAAAACCGACCAAAACTAGGGTATTTCTAGTGACGAATCATGACAATTTCACGTCTAATCAACCCCCCCAAACTTACCATATTGTTTGTCCTCAAGCAATGAAATAATAAGTCAAGTGAAATTGTTAGGAATGAGTCAAAGAATCAAATCATGCAAGCAAATGAATTCGAGCTTAAAAGATCAATCACAAAAATACTCACTCACCTTCCCTCATCATACTCATGCAACAACAACCAGAATCACCAAGATCAAACATGGATGTGCACTCAACGATGTGTTTCACTCCCTCACAAGTGTATATCAATGATAAAGGGACTCACTCAAACAATCAATCACTCATATCGGCAACCATAAGCTTGTAAGAACTCTCAACTCCGACCATACTCTAGAAATCAATGCCGAATCAAAAAGGACTTTTCTCAAGGTTGTAATGTAGGCTCTTTGGACAGGTGAGATAACAATCTAGGATAAGTGACTTAAGTGAATGGAGAATAGAAAATCATACTTCGGTACTTCGAGATTAGGAACAGACTACTTCAACATATTCAATAAGCACACTTTCAATTCCAACACTCTCAACACTTCAATTTTTTTTCCTTCTCACTTTTTTTTTCACTTTTGTCAATCACTTTTTTTTCTTCTTCACAAACACATGAGCTCTTTTTTTTTTTCTTTTGCTCATTCTCAATTTTTCTTCTTTTTCCCACAACTTATAACTTCATCACACCTTCTTTTCATACTCACTCAACAAACAACATTTTCCTTTTTCAACTCAATTCAATCCCTTCACATTCACACTTTTCCTATTCTCCACTCAAATTGGGACAAAAAGGCTTAGGAACTTGAAATAGTGCTTAAAATGTGCTAGCAAATAAAATAGGTTAAGGCTCAAACGGGCTAACAAGGGATTCAATGTCATTGGTAGGGAAAATTTGGCTAAGTGACTCAATCAAATCAAAGATGGCCTAAGATCACATTCGGCATATTAAACTAGACACAATCAATAAGTGAGAGCATCCACAAGTTCTAGCATCCTCTAAGGTGACGATCCACTCACAAACGAAGAGATTATTTTGTGCTTCAAAATCTCAAAAGGCTCAAATCTCACGGTTTTCACATCCATGCTAGTCCTAGTGAACTCTCACTCTCATCACATAGGCACTCCAAAGAAAAACTTGCAAGCATACTAGTTCTCTCTCAAATCCACTCTAACTCAAACACTCGCACAAAAGAATTCCTAACTCAACCTCACAATTCACCCTACTCATCAAGTCTTACTCAAAGATAGCAATCAACAAGCATAAGATGATTGATAGGCATGAAATATGTAGTACCACGTCAAAACACTAACAACCCATGGAACATCTCAAGATACTAAATAACCAAACTCAACTCAAAGAGAGGGTGTGCACCTGTGCAATGTCACCATAAACAAATAAAAAAAACTCCACCCCCCCAAACTTCGACCTTGTGAAGAGGTCTAAGTTTGGAGTTGTGGGTTACCTCATCCAAATAATTCAAGTTTCTCAACAACGTGTCACACTCCTTGGTCTCGCGTTGGTTCCTTCAATCTGAATAACTCCATGGTACCTTTACTCCTTCGAGACAAGCCTACAAAATAAACTCTCAAGTGCGAGGTTAAAACTTACGATTCAACAACACCCTAATAACATAAAACTCAAATAACTAAAAACACTCAAAAGCGAATAAAAATGGGTTGCCTCCCATTCAGCGCTATTTTTAAGGTCCTCGTGCCGGACCGAGCTCAAAGGAGCTTATGGGACATGATACTCAAAATTACCTCCCTTACTCTCATAAGAATGGTGGTTGAATTCCTTTCTTTGATGCCCCTCCATCATGAGCTCATTTGCTTCCTTCTCATCCCCAAGTGTTATAGGTCTCAACTTCTTCTCACCTTTATCTGGAGGAGTCTTACTAAGCACTTTCTTGCGCTTGGACTTTTTCTTCTTAACTCCTCATTTTCCCTCCAACTGGACCATGTCTACCTTTTTTACCTCTTCATCCTTCAACTTCTTCACTTTATCCCTATCAACATAATCAAGATCATAATGCTCATGGGTTAACTCATCAAATGAAGGATTATCAAAATCATGAATAAAAGAAAGATTAGAGATAGGAGGTATGTCTTCAACACAAGGATCAATCGCATCCATGCAATAACAACTCTCATCCTCCTTTGGGTGCTTCATGGCTTCATATAGGGAAATCTTTATCTCTTGATCGTCAACTTTCAACGTGATCTTCTCATTTGCCACATCTAGCACCATCCCGGCGTAGCTAAGAAGGGTCTTCCCAAGATCAAAGGCACGTGTTCATCTTCCTCAATCTCTAGGACCACGAAATCGGCTGGAAAAATATGATCTCCAACTTTCACGAGGACGTCTTCAACCACCCTTTGAGGTCGAGTAATAGACCGATCGGCTAGTTGAAGCGTCATCATTGTGGGCTGAAGTTCTCCACCTTCCAACTTCTTAAAAAGCGACAATGGCATCAAATTAATGCTCGCTCCAAGATCACACAATGCTCTCTTCTTGAATCCATTCCCGATATCACATAAGATCGTGAAACTCCCGGAATCCTTTTACTTTGGGGGAAGCGCCTTGTGCACTAATGTACTCACCTCATGGTTCAGCTGCACCAACTTGGGCTCATCAACTCTCCTTCTCTTCGCTATCAAGTCCTTCAGGAACTTGGCATAATTCGGCATCTGTTCCAAAGCATCATAAAAAGGAATGTTAATATGTAAATTTTTAAAAACATCAAGGAATTTATCAAACTTCTCATCAAGCTTCTTTTTCATGAAGCGTTGTGGATACGGGACGGGTATCACCGATTTGGGTACCCCCCATTCATCACGCTCGGTCTCTTTCACTTTCTCACTTGCTTCCTTTGCCTTCTTCCACTTAGGAACTCTCTCAATCTTCTCAATGCCTTCCTCTTCAGGCTCTTTGCTCTCATTGGACTCATCCATATCTTTACCTCTCTTAGTGCCTTCACCCTCAATTCCTTTCTCAACTCCTATCTCCTCAATTTCATCTCTATCTTTCTCAAGCTCTTTCTGAGGCGTCTCAGAATCAACAGGCATCTGGGGACCTTCATAGTTGGTTCCACTTCTTAACTGGATAGCCTTGCAATGCTCTTTCGGGTTCCCCTCCGGCATGGAAGGATACTTACCCGGCTCCCTATTAAATGATTTTATAATTTGGCTTATCTGGAACTCTATTGAGGTGAACCGCCTATTGTTCTCTTGCTGAATTCTATTCAGCCTCACATCTCTCTTTTGGAGTTCTTGATCACGCTGATCGTCTTTCTTATGCAACTCTTTAACATCATACTCCAAAGAGGACAATCTTTTGCTTCCTTCCTCCACCTTCTGAAGGATAGCTCTCAACATCTCATCAGTTGAAGAACCGCCTTCTCCACCCGGGGGTTTAGAACCTGGATCAACACCTGGAGGAACTGTAATACCGGCCTTCAGATTAGCATATGAAAAGTTCTCATTCTTCCTCCATGTGTTTTGAGGAGGCTGCTGGCCTCCTTGATACCCTTGTGTGTTCCTCCATTAATTTTGAGGAGGCTGTGGGCCTGGAGGTACAAATGGTTGGCCATAAGAAGGCCTACCAAACTGATTGCCACCTTGTGGATACCCCCCTCGTGGATAATTAGGTCTTCCCATATAGTTGGCCTCTTCTTGCTGGCTCATGGGTGGGTCCACTTTCTCCTTCTCTGCTACATTCCCTCCAACCAGATGCTGCCCCATCTCAAGGTTGTTAATCTTCTCCATCATAGCCATCAACAACTTCCTTGTACCCCCATTCTCCTTCAACTTACAAACTCTCTGAAATTTTGGATCCTCGTTCCATGCACCGGCATTCGTGACAATATTGTCAATGATTTCTCTACACCTCGCTATCCCTTGGTTCAGAAAAGCTCCACTCGCACATGCATCTAAATGGGCTTGGCCAGCCTTGCTGGCTCCACTATAGAAGAATGCCATGATATCTCCCTCATTATACCCATGCTGCGGGCACTCAATCAACATGTTTGAGTATCTATCCCACGCTTGGCGTAAATCCTCTCCTTGCATCTGGCGAAAGGAAGAGATCTCAATCCTTGCTTTAATGGTTCTCGATGGAGGGTAGAATCGCTCGAGGAACAGACGCTCGAGCTCGGCCCATGTGGTTACACCTCCCCGTGGGAGCGTGTTATCATACCATTCCTTTGCTATTCCAGTCAATGAGAATGGGAACATCCTAAGCCTCTTGGCATCTTCAGACATGCCGTTATAATTGAATGTGGAGGCTATCATCAGAAAACTCCTCAGATGAGTATGAGGATTCTCCTTCCCGACCTCCCCCTTGAATTGGTTCTCGGTAAGCAGCTTAAGAATTCTAGGGGAAATTGAAAAGTTGTTTGCCTCAACAGGAGGTAATGCCACTCCATCATAGTACCTTTGCGGCTGCGCAGCAAATCTTCCTCGAATAGTCATGTTCTGATCGGCGTTCTGAGGAACGAGCTGAGAAACAACAGGTGGTACGGGTACTTGTTGAACTGGTGGTGGTTGGTAAATAGGTGGTTGGTTGTAAACAGGAGGTGGAGGGTACGGGTATGGGTGATGAGGGTATGGTGGGTATGGATATGGTGGATACGGTAAGTTGTTTTGTGGGTAAGCAGGGTTGTTTTGAGGATTTTGGACAATGTTATGAGCTGGACTTTTTTGATTATGTGTACCCGGGTTTTGGCTCTGGCTTTCCCCTGAGGGATCTTGGTTCTTACTGGTATTGCCATCAGTGCCGTCAGCCCGGTTCAATGTCTGATTAAACTCATTCTCAACATCATCCAACTCATTAGTAATGTCCATTAGTTCTTTCCCTCCTCCGGCAGCGTTCATCCTTCTTAAGAAGGCTCGGTTTCTTCTTGCTATTGTCTCAGGATCCAACGGTAATCTCTCTTCGCTCGTATTGCCTTGTGAGCGTGTTTTCATAAATCTGAAACACTAACAAAAGAATAAAAACGCAACTGCCGAATACGTACGAAATAAAACAGAAAATTAAAGCACTCACTACTAACTACTAAGCTATCGATAAGTCCTATTCAAAAGACATACAACGTCATCCCCGACAACGGCGCCATTGACTTGAAGCGAAAATACTAACTTCTACTAGTAGATTCCTCGCAAGCGTTCGAGTTTACTGTAGTATGAGTAAGTATAATGACCAAGTATATCGAACCCAAAGGATGAAGTGTATGCGAATATGTCCCTGTAGATCTACGCGTCGTAGCTAATATGAGTGTATGTTTTTGGATTTTTGAGAAAAAATAATTAAAATAAACTAACTATCCTACGAATGCAAACAGAAAATTAAACTAAGAATTTAAGATGTGTTTTCAAATAAGATTTGGTGATGCTCAGGATATGAATTCCTACGTATACTAACGGAGCAGGTACATAATCAAAATAACTGTGACGCGCAAGAAATAACCTAAGTAAAAGAATGCAAGATGAAAGCTCAAGATTTTAAACCCTAATACTTTATCCTAACATTCGACTTCACTAATCCACTAAAAAGTTAATAGATTGTGCTTAATTAATGAGACTCTAATTTAACTAAGGTGATGCGGTCGTCCTCCTTCGCTAAACTGGTAGATGAATTAACCCTTTCTAAACCCTCTCGTTAAATCTACTCATTGTTAAAGAGTGATAAGGTCGTCCTCTCTCTTACACTTTTCGAACGAATTTCAAAGGCAAAGTTAAGATTGATTTTAAGAATTCATTAATTAAGAGAATTAAAACCTAACGTCACAAATTACCCTAATTACGTACCCACAACCTACTTCTACGAGTTCATCCTATCCCAAGCATGCAAGGGTTTTAGCTAGACATGAGTTTTACGTAAACAAGAACGATCGAATAAATAACGAACATGAACATAATGATTAGAACGAAGAAAAGATCAAACATAAACTAGGGTTTCAAGAAATAAAGGAATCAACTGAAATTAAATCAATAAAACAAAGTCTCAACGGTTCAAGAACAAAGGTCTGAAGAAACGAAACTAAAAAGTAAAATCGGACTAAGAATTCGTAAAGAAAACCTCAAAAACATAAAAGTAAAGCTTGCTCGTCTCTTCTCCTCTTTCTCTCTCTAAAAACTCAGTCTAAAAGTGATGTCTCCTGTGTTGGTTCGTCGATGGATCCTAAAAAATGTGTTCGAAAGAGGTATATATAAGCGTCGGGCTGAAACGGGAGTTAATGGACCGAAAAACGACTTTTGGAATTTAAGCCTTGAAGGCGCTCGAGCTGTCGAGCTCGAGCGGAGGCGCTCGACCTTGTTAGTCGAATGGAACAGGCACTCGAGCGGAGGCGCTCGACCTTATTGGTCGAATGGAACAGGCACTCGAGCGGAGGCGCTCGAGCAGTGGTACTTGAGCGAAGAAAACTCTCTGTAAGTTTGGGCGCTCGACCTACGTTACTCGAGCGATGGTGCTCGAGTGGTTGAGCTCGAATGGGCCTTCCTTCCTTGCAACTAACACTTTTCTTCTCACACACTAATATCATTCGTATTTCTTCGATATCTTCTCATCCGGGCATCCGTTTGAGTCGATCCAAAGTCCTACGAACTCCGTTTTTCGCCCTCGATTCACCTATTAGCATCAAAGAGACAATTTCATTAATGTATAGAAATCATGCTCAATTGACTCTAAATACTCAACAAAACCGACCAAAACTAGGGTATTTCTAGTGACGAATCATGACAATTTCACGCCTAATCATGTACCAGTTGCTCGTCATAGGGGTGGCTGCTCGTCAAGATGATAGGTGCTCGTTCATGTGGAAGCAGCTGGTCCATGTGGAAGCTGCTCGTCAAGAGGAAGTAGCTCGTCCATGTAGAAGATGCTCGTCCATATGGAAGTAGCTCGTCCATGTGGAAGCAGCTCGTCCATGTGGAAGCAACTTGTCAAGAGAAAGTAGCTCGTCCATGTAGAAGTTGCTCGTCCATGTGGAAACTGCTTGTCAAGAGGAATCAACTCGTCCATGTGGCAGCTGCTCATCATATGTCAACAATGATATTATATTTGGTGGCAATATCTTTTGGGAATCATATGTTATTTCGGTGACAATATCTTTTAAAAAATATTTCAATTCCTTACTACAAATTTCACATCCATTAATATTTAGCAAAAATAAATTCTAAAAATATCAACAAAAAGAAATCGGTCCACCGTGAAAAAATATATGCTTGCATTAATTTAATGTTTAAAATCTTGCATTAATTTAATATTTAACTAGTATTTCATATTATACGTAAATATTATGTTTCTATTGATTAAATATATATTCAGGTTTATTGTATTTTAGAGTAAGATATTTTTTTTAAGTTATAATACTTAAGCTGTTAGTAAAGAAACTTAATATTTTTTTTTCTTTTTTTCTTTGTGACCAACACTATAATTTTTTATCCATAAAAAACTTATTCCACATATTAAATATATATATTATTTATATAACATATAACAACATTTTACTTATTTATCACTCACAATACTATTTTAATATTTGTATGTTAAAATAATATAAAAAAAATTGAAATTCTAGTCTATAAAATAAAATATGTACTTTACAGTTTAATAGTCTATTTTGACGGCATAATTATATTCAAAAATAAAATTTTGTATTACAATCTATTATTGAAGGCAATATATATATTTGATGGTAAGATTTTTTTGGTATCATATACTATTTCGGTGACAATGTCTTTTCTTAAATATTTCAATTATCTCCTACAAATTTAACATCTATCGATATTTTGTAAAAATAACTTCCAAAAATACATTAGTAGAGAAATCGTTCAACCGTAAAAAAAAGATCTACTTGAATTAGAATAATAATCATATTTTACTTAAATATTTTATTTTCTCATTGATTAAAATATATTTTGATTTATTATATTTTAGAGTAAGATATTTGTTTAAAGGTATAATACTTAAATTATTACTCCCTCCGTCCCACTCTAAGTGTCCCACTTTTCTTTTTTGGTTGTCCCACACTAAGTGTCTCATTCCATAAATGGAAAAAGCAACACTCTACTACATATAAACTTTAACCTTCAAATTCACACAATATTACAAAAAATGCCACACATTCAATCCACTTTTCAACACTATTCATTACTTTATTAAACACTATTCATTACGTTTCAACACTATTCATTACTTTTCCACTATATATTAATAAACAAATACACTTTCTTAAACCATTCAACCAAAAGAAATGAGACGCTTAGACCGGGACGGAGGGAGTAGTAAAGAAACTTAATATCCTTTTTTTTTTCTGCCAATACTATAATTTTCTATCAAAAAAAATTATTCTACATATTTTAAGAAAAAATATATACATTAGTTATATAAGATATAACAACTTTTTACTTATTTATAAATTACAATACTCTTTTAGAATTTGTATGTCAAAAATAATATAAAAGAAAATTTGAAATTCTAGTCTAGAAAATAATATATGTATTTAGTAGTTTAATAGTCTATTTTGGACGCATAATTTTATCCAAAAATAAAACTTTGTATTACAATCTACTATTGAAGACAAGATATTATATTTGGTATTAAAAAATTGTTGGTACCATACACTATTTTGGTGACAATATCTTTTTCAAAATGTTTCAATTCTATCCTACAAAAATTTCACGTATATCAATATTATCCATGGTAAGATATGGTATTTGATGACAAGATTCTTTGGAAATCTTGTCATCTTTTACTTGACAATATCTTTTGCAAAATATTTCAATTTTCTCCTACAAAATTAACATATATAAATATTCCGCAAAAATAAATTTCAAAAATATCTATTATTGTATTATACATGGTAAGATATTGTATTTAATGGCAATATTTTTTGGGGAATAATATGCTATTTCAGTGACAATATATTTTGGCTAGTAAAATATTGTCCAAAAAAAGAGTTACAATCTATTATTCATGTTAAGATATGATATTGAATGACAAGATTATCTTTCACGTGACAATATCTTTTGCAAAATATTTCAACATCCTCCTACAAAATTAGCATATATAAATATTCTGCAAAAATAAATTCCAAAATATCTATTATTGAGTTATACATGGTAAGATATTGTATTTCATGACAAGATTTTTTGGGAATAATGTGCTATTTCAGTGACAATATCTTTTGGGTAGTAAAATCTTGTCCAAAAATAAATTTAATGTTACAATCTATTATTCATGGTAAGATATGATATTGAATGTCAAGATTTTTTGGGAATCTTATCATCTTTTACGTGACAATATCTTTTGAAAAACATTTAAATATCCCCCACAAATTAGCATATATAAATATTCTGCAAAAAATAAATTTCAAAAATATCTATTATTGTATTATACATGGTAAGATATTGTATTTCATGGCAAGATTTATTGGGAATAATATGCTATTTCAATGACAAAATCTTTTAGGTAGTAAAATCTTGTAAAAAAAAAGTTACAATCTATTATTAATGGTAAGATATGATATTGGATGACAAGATTCTTTGGAAATCTTGCCATCTTTTACGTGACAATATCTTTTGCAAATTATTTCAATATCATCCTACAAAATTAGCATATATAAATATTCTGCAAAAATAAACTCCAAAAATATCTATTATTGTATTGTACATGGTAAGATATTGTATTTCATGGCAAGATTTTTTTGAAATAATATGTTATTTCAGTGACAATGTATTTTGGCTAGTAAAATATTGTCCAAAATAAATAATGTTACAATCTATTATCCATGTAAGATATGGTATTGGATGGCAAGATTCTTTGGGAATCTTGCCATCCTTTACGTGACAATATTTTTTGCAAAATATTTCAATATCCTCCTACAAAATTAGCATATATAAATATTCTGCAAAAATAAATTCGAAAAATATCTAAGTAAGAAACTTAGTGTCCTTTTTTTTTGAATTTGAAATCCCTCCTATACATTTAACAAATACTTTCCGACCACCAATCCGGCTGAATTTCAAGTTGAATTGATTTTTTATCGGATTAGTGGAGTGAAACACCGAGACTTTTGTGATATTATCAAACATTTACTATGTATGTGTAGTGCTTGTACCCAATTGATTACGTGAACACAGAAACACATATGTTCAAAGAGATCGGGAGTTTACATTGGCCGGAGGAAAGAAGGCGATGGATTAGGCGGAGGAACGACGGTGCTGGGCTAGACGGACCGACTGTAATAGAGTAGCGAGATGACGCCTACATACCTTGGACGACACTGGGCTAGGCGGAGGAACAACTTAATACACAGAGAAAACTTTATACCGAAGATAATATCACAAAAATTCGTGAATTAAAATAAAATTCTAACCTTTGGAAGATTCTGAGAATGAGGCGGCGTGTACATGGCAAACAGCGGTGAGAAAATTATAATCGGGTATAAGTTGCTGGTCCGCGCAGATTGGAGAGGGGGCGGAGCTCTGAAAAACATCGAAGAGGAGCGTGGTGGTGTGAGGGAGATCGAATGTGAGAGTGATGGCTTGTGGGAGAATGAAAATGATGAATAATTATATTAACCATAGTTACAAATTAATGGTTTAGATGTAATGATATAAAATGAATGGTTGAGATCAAAACTTAAACCAACTTTTAATGAGAGCGCAATAGTTCGAAATGGAGAGATTTGAGATATGTCACCTCATCCTTAGAATAAGGTGGTGTTGACACATCTGTTGTGACCGTTTCAGACCACGTGTTGGATCCGACCGGAAGAAAATCGAAAATGGCAACAAGGAACCCAGAGGCTGGGACCGACCCGGCCGGCCTGAATCCGACCTCAGCGGGCTCCGACCTCGAGTGTCAGAAATTCCCATAGTTTAAAACATTTAAGATCTGTTCGGTTGACCATTTTTCATAACAAAACTGGATCAGTGGTCATGTGAACAACCCGCTTTGATACCAATTGTTGGTCCCGTTTTTTCATTCACAAACAAAGACAATATGGGAAATTAGGAGAAATTTTTGTTTTAACACTGATGTTATGCAAGTCAGTAAAGCAATAAAGAACACAACAATGTAAAGTGGTTCGGAGGCTCAAGCTCCTACATCCACTGCCTGATTTAACAGGAAATCCACTACCCGGGATTCTTGTTTTTAACGTGCCAAGGTGCACTCACAACTGGACTCACACCCCTCCGCGGAGCTGCCTCTCGAACTGGCCTCACATCCCTCTTCACTCAGGGACTGCCTCTCCTCACCTCACTGCAACACCTAACACTATTCTGGAAAGGGTTTAGTTTGGTTTGGTTCTCTCCAACTAGGTGAGATTTTCCCTTACATGGTTTTAGCCTTTAAGCTAAGGTTGGGAAAATCTCTCTAAGCTTAGGATGTATATGATGAGCTCGAGTATACAAACTGGAACACTCAAATATGACTATGAAGAACTCAGGTCAGTGTTCTTGATGGAGATGGTGCCTCCTTATGCCTCCCTTGAAACGCACCACTCTCTCTCAGCTCCTTGCTTTAGTTTGTATTTATAGTTTGGATTTGAATGTTACCGTTGGAGAAAGTAACATTCAAATCCAGACTATCTCTGGAGTGAAATTCTCCTTTCCAGTAAGTATGGCCTTTGTCAGCTTTTGTCAGATTTGCTGCCTTGACTTGATTGGTCCACGTGGACTGAGTCCAACGGCTCTTTTCTTCAGGGTACTTGATCAGGGTAGTCCTGACTTCAGGCGACTTGTCTTCAGCTGACTTGTAATCCTCTCAGGATACCTTTCTTCAGTAGACTTGAAGTCTTCTTAGGAACCATCATTGGATTTTAAATCTTCTCAGTGGACTTCCTTCAGTAGACTTGAAGTCCACTCAGGGGAGTTGACATAAGGCTATTTGTCAAGCTTCCCAGCCTCAGTAACCTGACTCCTTCAGGTCCTACTAGGCACAACACTGATCCTCTTGATCAGGCTCTTCACTGAGTAGTCCACTGACCAGCTTAGAATAGTCAGGTTTATACTCAGTGGGACTTCCTTCAGGCTTCTCTTCAGGTTCAGGTCTTCTGACATGGCTTCAGACTGTTCTCCTTGTGATGTCATCTTGACTTCCTCAGGCTATATCAGTGAGTTCCCCCTCACTGAGTTCCCCCTCAGTAGAGTTCTTCCCTCAGCTGAGTTCCTCTCAGCAGAGTTCCCCCTCACTGAGTTCCTCTCAGTAGAGTTCCCCCTCACTGAGTTCCCTCTTCAGCTGAGTTCTTCCTCCACTGATAACCTGTTCTACTGAGAAACAAACTAGCCTGACCTGAAACTAAAAGATGCTATCCTGACTGCTTCAAACCTATTACATGTGGTTTTGGAAAATCATCAAAACTAAAATATATCCCAACATCCGGCCTCAAGGACGAGGCCGGAAACCCGCTTGAGACCCTCGTCCACGTCCGTCCCAGCCACGTTCAAGTCCTGCCGCGGCCGGACCGGTCCGATCAAGAGCAGTGGAGTCCAACAGGATCGCCCGGATGCGACCGACCGGCTGGAGCAATCTCCGACCTCGCTGTCCGCCAGGAGGCCGACCTCCGATCACTCAAGGCCCCCGGCCGGCAAGAGAGATCCGGAGTACGTGATAGAATCAGGCAAGATCCTCTCCCAAGAGGGAAAAAGGCCGCCTCCGTACCCAGAGACTCAGAGAATATTCCATCCAAATGAGGAAATTCACCAGAGAATCGTCCTTTTTGGACACGCGTCAACTCCCTAGTGGCCGGCCACCTGCAAGCCCTGACACACCAGAGCCCGCGCGTCCTCAGAGGCAGGAGACATTTAATGCGCCTGTCCCCCGAGAGGCCGGAAATGACCAAAATACCCCTATAGTGAGAAAACTATAAATACCCCCACTTTTGTAATGTAAAAAAGGTTCAATCTCTCTCAGTAGAATGAATACACATACTCATTCAAGTCCAGGGACTCACAACCCCTGGCAATTCTTGGTGTTCTTAGTGTTCTTATGCATTTATCGCTTTTCTTCATTCAAGCACTCATCCAAGCATTTAAGAACTCAATCATTTGATGTTTTTACCAAAGCTTTATAAATAGCCATTCGATCCCAGCAAGATATATTTGGTGAACAACATTTGGCGCTAGAAGGAGGGTATCTAACCCATTAAACGCATATTTTCTTCATCTCTTTGAAGAACACTCACTGTTCTTCAAAGCTTCACATCCTCAAACCTTCAAACCTCAAACTCCTCCTCTTGAAAGCAATGGATCCCCAGAGGTCATCCCATGCCCACGGGAAAGCCACACGAGTGGCCTCCCCAATTCGTTTTCCGGAGGAACCCCTCCCATCCGGGGGTCGAGGTTTCTTTACCCCTGACCAGGCCGGGTCAGGAAGACGCCGCCAGGCGGAAGAGGCGAGGGGGTGCCGGAGCACCACCTCTGCCTCCAAAAAGAAGGCCCAGGCTCGCGCTCTCAAGGGTAAGGCGAAAGCCGGAGAGCACCAAGGCGAAAGCCAATGTCGGGCAAACCCCATCTCCACCCGTTCACGAGGCTCCGCCCATCCGGTTTTTGACCGTTTGGGCACGACAGACCCGTCGTGGTATCCGAGCCGTGTGCCCAGTTACGACACGGGGTACGGTGACACCGAGTCCGTCTCCAACTCTGGGAGCACGGCCCAAATGCCCCACAAGAGGGCGGCCGAGGTCAGCTTGACCCCGGCGAACTCCGCCAGGCGCAAGTTAAGCTTCGCCCAAAGCGGCCTTTTGGGACGCGGAGTCCCTCGCGCGGCCGTTTTCGACCGTATCGGCCCCCTAACCGGCGTGGGCGACCAGCTGGCCGAAACCCCCAGCCCAAAAATCGTCAAGTTACAAAAGCAACTGGACGAAATGAAGGCGCTCCTCGAAGCGCAAGGCCAAACCAAGGCCCGGCCAGTCGCCAGCGAACCTCTGGCGGTCGATATTGAGCTCGCGCCGGTCCAGCTCAAGATCGTCCCCCCGCCGACTCCTCTCTACGAGGGGAAAACAGATCCTGAGACTCACCTGAGCAAATTCCGGATCTATATGACCGGGCGTGGCGCGACAGACGCCACGAAGTGCAGGCTTTTTCCCCTCACCCTGGGCGATCTCGCCCACAGATGGTACGTGTCCCTCCCGGCACGGTCCATTGACGCGTTCGCCACTCTAAGCGCCCAATTCTCATCTTACTTTGCGGCCAAGATTGCCCGGCCGGAAAGCTGGCACCGCCTGATGCGGATCCGCCAGGAGAAAGAAGAGTCCGACGAGGACTACGTGGCCAGAGTAGATGAGATCATGTTGACCGGCGAGGCGGTAAGCGATCAACTGGCTTTGCACGCAACCCTGGGGGGTTTTCACGGCCGATCTCCTATGTTCAAACATCTCACCAAGGATTTCCCTAAAACCTACGCCGAATTCCGCGCCCGAGCCGGCGATTACCTGGCTCGGAGGAAGCTTCTGGCACTAAGGTTGGGGGAATCCGAGCCAACCCCAAAGGAGACGGAGGCGGCAGCCCAAACCTCCCCCAAGAACGGCCCAAAGGCCAGAAGGGTGGCCAAGCCGCCCGGCAACTTCAAGTCCTTCGAGGACGTTGAGGTTCACCTAACCCAGGCCACGAGGTAGTCCCCCGCGCATATCTTCAATGCGATTCAGCACCGGGACGTGCTTCCCAGGCCAAGGCCCTATTCTGGAGACCGGTCCCGGCTGGACCCTAAAAAATTCTGCGCTTATCACGACTCTATTGGCCACAATACGAGCCAGTGTCGTGATCTCCTAAAGCAGCTTTGGAAGCTGTTTGAGGAAGGGCGTCTGAACGACCTCCTTCAGAGGCCAGCCGGCCGGCAGGACCAACAGCAGCAGCAGCAGCCCCAGCGCCACCCTCGGAGAAACGAGGAAGGCGGCCGGCCTCTTAGGCCGGTCGCAGCTTTGGAGGAAGATGATGACGAGGATGATCTCCTCCCTCCCATGAATCCCGGCGGTCGGGTAAACATGATCCAGGCCGGCGGAGGGAACTTAGGCGGCCTCACCCCGATCTCGACGCAGTCCAACCGAAAGCGGAAAGCAGAGGTCCGGGCGGTGACCAACGTCAACTTGGTCACGCCCCCAGAACCAAAAATTCACAAGAGCTTGGAGGTAACTTTCTCCAGCAAGGACAGGACCGGGGTGCTGTTCCCAAAGGGCGATGCATTGGTGATTGCCGCCCAGATCCTGGGCAAAGAGGTGCAACGCATTCTGGTCGACAATGGGTGCTTTTGCAATATCATCTTCAAAACAGCCCTAGACCAGCTCGGAGACCTCGTCAACTTCATCAGGCCAATCGACCTTCAGCTGAAGGGATTTGGGGACGCAACGGTCGCCGCGTACGGGAGGATAAAGCTCTCCGTGGAACTCATCTGCTGCTACAACAAGGAGGTCAGGATAACTAGGCCGCTAGATTTTATAATTGTAGATCAGCCAAGCTCGTATAATGGCTTTCTGGGTAGGCCCTTTTTAGAAGTTTTTGAAGCTGTTGCTTCTTCCTACTATTACTGTATCAAATTTCCCACCCCCGAGGGGGTGGTCGGCACCATTAAGGGTGACCAGGCAATGGCTAGAAGGTGTTTGAACTATTCCTACTCTTACTTATTTTCAATTAGCAACAACCAAACACCGGACGGGCCGCACCCCGACTCTGAAACGGCCATTTCGGCTGCAGAACCCGTCGCGGAGGTCGGATCCACATCGGCCGACCCCCAGCCTATGCAGATCGACGATCCCGAGCCAAGGATTGGTTTCGAACCATCCGAGCTCGACCTTGATCCCAGATTCGATTCTTCTGACCGGCGGAGGTATGAACAAGCTACGGCTTTAGAGGATTTGGAACATATTCCGGTCGACCCCTCGAGGCCGGAACTGGAAGTACTGATCGGCTCTCGCATACCGACCGAAATGCGGGAGGAAGTGATCGAATTCCTCAAAGCCAACGTTGGAGTCTTTGCCTGGTCTCACCAAGACATGGTCGGGATAGACCCAAAACACGCATGCCATCGTCTAAAGATCGACCCCAACAGGAGGCCGGTCCATCAAAAAAGAAGGAAGTTCGGCCCGGAAAAGTACAAAGCTTTGGCTGAGGAAGTCAAAAAGTTGCTAGACAACAAGCTGATCGAGCAAGCCCGGGACGAGCCCCAATGGGTCGCGAACGCCGTCCTGGTCAAAAAGACAAATAACGCCTGGAGACTATGTATAGACTTCACCGACCTCAACGCGGCGTGCCCAAAGGATCACTTTCCGATGCCACACATCGACCACCTGGTGGACAGCACGGCCGGACACGAGATGATGTCCTTCATGGACGCCTTTGCCGGCTACCATCAAATCCCCATGGCCGTTGAAGACATCAAGCACACCTCATTCCACACGGAGAACATATTCTCTTGGCTCCAGATGTCTTTCGGTCTGATCAACGCCGGCGCGACCTACCAACGCCTAGTCAACAAGATGTTTGCAGATCAGATCGGAAGGACCATGGAGGTCTACATCGACGACATTGTGGTGAAAAGCTTGAAGAAAGAAGACCATCTCAGGGATCTCGAAGAAACTTTCAAGATCCTCAAGGCCTACAATATGAAGTTAAACCCGAAGAAATGCAACTTCGGGGTGGAGGCCGGCAAATTCCTGGGACACATCGTCAGCCAGCGCGGGATCGAGGCCAATCCGGCCAAGATCAAAGCCGTCCTTGACATGCAAGAGCCAAGGACGATCAAGCAAGTGCAACGCCTGACCGGATGCCTCGCCTCTCTCAATAGATTCATAGCCCGGCTCGGAGATAAAAGTAAGCCTTTCTTCTCGACTATTAAAAATGGCAAGTTTTCATGGAATAGGGAAAGTCAATTAGCCTTTGCGAAACTAAAGGAATATTTGGCAAACCCACAAATCTTAGTCAAGCCAGTCCCAGGGGAGAAGCTTTACTTATATCTCGCGGCCTCCGAGGTCGCACTGAGCGTGGTACTAGTCCGGGCAGACGGTCAGAACCACCTTCCGATCTACTTTGTAAGCCAAGCCCTCCACGATGCCGAGCTCAGATACACCCCGCTCGAAAAGTTAGCTTACGCTCTGGTCATGAGTGTAAGGAAACTAAGGCCTTATTTCTTCGACCACCATGTAGAGGTCCTCACCACTCTACCCCTTAGGCAAGTCCTACACCGGCCGGACACCAGCGGCCGGCTATTGAAGTGGTCGTTGGAGATAGCTCAGTACGGGGTCTCATACGCCCCAAGGACGGCCATCAAGGGCCAGGCCCTGGCCGACTTCATAGTAGAGTTAACTTTCCCACCCAAATTCACAAGAATCAACCACCCACCTTGGAAGCTCTATGTGGACGGATCGTCAACTAATACTTGTGCCGGGGCCGGTATCGTCCTGATCGGTCCGGAGGGCCAAAATTTCACCCATGCAGTCCGCTTCAGCTTCCCGGCCACCAACAACGAGGCCGAGTATGAGGCTCTGGTCGGGGGCCTTGAGCTCGCGATCGCCATTGGAGTTTGCCGACTGCACGTTTTTATGGACTCCCTACTCGTGGTCAACCAAATCAAAGGTGAATACGAGGCCCGGGGTGAGCAGATGATGAAGTACCTCGACCTGGTCACAACCTTATGCGAGAAATTTCATCAGGTTTTCATTGAGCAAATCCCGAGGGAACACAACACCCAAGCCGACGCGCTTTCCAAGCTTGCAACAGCGGAGGGAGCAGCCGACCTTGCCAACATTCAACTCTCCACGCTCGGAACGCCCACGGTCATCCGAGCACAGGTGGCGACCGTTCTAAGCACGGATGAGAATTGGATGACGCCGATCGTGAAATATCTCAAGACTGGCACACTCCCTGAGGACAGGACTCGGGCCCGGCAACTGCAACTCCGGTCGTCAAGGTACACCCTCATTGACGATCTTTTATATAAGAGAAGCTTTACCCTCCCACTCCTAAAATGTATAACCCCGGAGCAAGGCCAGACCATTCTGGCCGAGATCCATGAGGGGGTTTGCGGAAATCATGCCGGAGGCCAGGCCCTAGCCCACAAAGTGATCAGACAAGGATATTTCTGGCCGACCTTGAATAAGGACGCCGTCAGCTTCGCAAGGTCATGCCACAAATGCCAAGTCTTGGGACCCAACATCAAACTATCCCCCGAGCAGCTCTCCTCTATGTATAGCCCTTGGCCTTTTGCCCAGTGGGGCATCGACCTGATCGGACCAATGCCCACCGCGTCCGGGGGCCACAAATTCGCCGTCGTAGCCGTCGACTATTTCACAAAGTGGGCCGAGGCCGAGCCACTCAACAAAATCAGCCAGACCCAAATCATCAAGTTCATTTGGAAAAACATCATCTGCCGTTTCGGCCTACCTCAAGTGATCATCTCCGACAATGGGAAACAGTTTGACGGTCTCCAGATGATCCAGTTTTGTGAAAAATGGAATATCAAGAAGGTTTTCTCCACCCCCTACCACCCGCAAACAAACGGCCAGGTAGAGGCCGTAAACAAGATCCTCAAGCACACTATCAAAGCCAAGCTCGAGGACAAAAAGGGGAAGTGGGCAGCCGAGCTACCCGATGTCCTCTGGTCATACCGAACGACCACAAGGAACTCAACGGGCGAAACACCTTTCGCTCTAGCTTTTGGGACCGAGGCCGTCATTCCTTCAGAGGTCTCCCTACCAAGCCACCGGACAGCCCAGACGATCACCGAAGACAATGACACCGCCCGGATGATCGACTTGGACATGTTGGAGGAGAGAAGACTAAATTCCGATCTCCGAAATGCGGCCTACAAGAAGAAATCCGAAAAAATTTTCAACTCCAAAGTGAAGGCCAGGCAATTCCAGGTCGGGGACCTCGTCCTCAAGAAGGTTCAAGTACCAAAAGGGGTATTCGGCCCGAACTGGGAGGGTCCGTTCAGGATATCCAAATGGCTCTCCAAGGGAGCTTACGAGCTGGAACTCATGGATGGAACTCCGGACCAATACCCCTGGAATGCAATCCACTTGAAGAAATACTACCAATGATCTTGTATTATGTATTCAAAGTTCTTATCAATACAAGGCTCTTAACACAGCTCAATCTTTTCCCAAGCACCGGGCTCAGTTCAAAGGCATATGCCGACCGTATCGAGGACGGCATATCACACTTGAACCCGGAAAAGCCACTCAAGGCCATCCAAAAACCGAGCCCAGTTCAAAAGCGTACACCGACCGTATCGAGGTCGGCGTATCACACTTGAGCTCGGAAAGGCCACCCTAGCCACTTTAAAAGCCGAGCTCGGTTCAAAAGCATATGCTGACCGTATCAAGGTCGGCATATCACACTTGAGCTCGGCAAGGCAACCAAGGCAATCCTACAAACCGGGCTCAGTTCAAAACATATGCCGACCGTATCGAGGTCGGCATATCACACTCGAGCCCGGGTCAAATCTCATTTCATACTTGTGAAAATTTACTTTGATAAGAATATGAAAGCAAGAAAGCGATGACAAAACAATAAAGTTCAAGGAAAGACTGAATTTTATAAAGTCAGAACCGGTCTGAAAGCCGGGAAGTACAAACGGATTAAAACAAGATAAGTCCGGTCAGAAGCCGGGTACATTCGAAAACAGTAAAAATGAACTAAGACAGAAACAAAAATTTAAGATTCGCCCTCGCCGGCCGCAGCGTTCGCCTGCTCCCCATTCCCGGCCGCCAAAGCAACCTCGACATCACCTCCTCCAGGCATCTGAGAGTCGGCCGGAGGAACGTCCTCTCCATCCTCTGCCTCCTCCTCTTCGTCACCGACCGGGGGATTCTGACCCGGCAGGAGCAGCCTGTGCCGATGGGGGAACCATGAGAGGTCCACCCCATGGACGGTCTCAAGGTCGAGGATGGGGAACCAGTAGCCCTCATTGACCAGATTCTTGGCGGCGTACTCCCGGAAATACTCCTCCAAGGACTTGGTCTCAAGGCCGGCCTGACGCGCAACCTGGATCATGCTGGCAGCGGCCATGTAGGAGCAGAACTCGGAGAATAGCGCCGGGTTGGCGGTCGGATCCTCCGGATCGTATGCCGGCCGGCTAAGGGAGGCAGCCAGTTCTTCAGCCTTCTTTTGGAGCTCCCTCTCCAACTCAGCCTGCCGGGCAAGGGCCTGGTCGGCATCCCTCCGGGCTCGATGCGCCTCTAGCTGCAGATCGGCGCTGACGTCCTCCATCTCGGCCACCCGATTCCGGGCATCCTCCAGCGCTTTATACGCCATCTCAGCCCGACCGAGAGCGTCATCTTTTTCCTTTAATACGGCCTCCATCTGGCCGACCGCATAGTACCTCTCCCTCTTGAGCGCGGCATTCTCGCTCTCGAATCCGGCCTTCTCCTCCCGAGCCCGGGTCAAGTCGGCCTCCAGCCTCCGCACGGTGCTGAGGGCACCGGTGAGCTCGCTCTCCACGAGATTAGCCATGATGGTCGCCTGGCTGACGAGTGCAATGCAGGCCCGACCGGCGTATCGAGGTCGGCGCTCGGCGACATCGGCTAACTCCCGCGTCCAAGCTTGGGGCAAAGAGTTCACCGACCGGCTCATATACTCCGGCATATCCACTATTGAGCCCGGAGCCCGGGAGGAGAGGAAATCCAACACCAACGGAGGGAGACCCGAGTTGTTACGCGTCAGTCTGCATGGAAAGGAAACGACGATCAGGTACAATTAAAATTTGACTTAAAGAATCTCGAAATTAGAAGACTTACGCTTGGAAACGAGCGGAATCACGACCAAAATAGGTCCTGTCGTCTTCCGGGCCAGAAGTTGGCGCCGCACGGGCCGCATTCTCCGCCCCGATCGGCCCCGGCGGGGTATCATCAGAGAGGACGATAGGGGCCGGACTCGACCCACGAAGGCCGGTCTCCTCGCTCTCAGTTTCCTCCCGACCCCTCTTCCGGCCGGTGAGGCGGGGGGACGCAGGGACCTCAACAGCAGCGGTCCCGGCGGCCGGAACCGACTGAAGGGGGATGGGCTCTTCGATCACGACCCCGGTCCGGGCGCCGTTCCCTTTCTTCTTCCTTGCCCCCTTGGCCGTCTTCTTCACTGCGCAGGCTCCAATCATGGAAAACATTTCCGGGCAGCTTTCAAGGAGTTCTGGCGGGCACTACCTCACGATCGGGAAGTCGGGCACTGCAATTACAGGAAACGAAGCGTTAAAAAAAAAAAAACACAAACAGACTAAAGGCCGGAGCCCGGTCCCGTCCTGGTACTTACCCGTCAGCTTTAGATGATGCGGGAACTGGAAGAAGCGGCCAGAAATTCGGGATTGCCGAGTCCGAAGGACGGCCTGGTTCCTTTCCGTGGCCGGTAACGACAGAATCCGCTCCCGGACGACTGCAAAGTCGAAATTCAGCTCCCGGTCGGAAGCGCAAGGGTAACCTGCAAAGAGAAGTAAGAAATTAGATCAGTATTTTTATCCAAATTTAAGCTAAAAATTCCTTACTGGGATTCTTGAGACGGATGTCGGTCGGAACGTCGATCTCCGTCCCATCCGGGTAGCCGGTCTTCCACGCCCCACCGACGAAGAACCACTTCCTCCGATCATTCCGACCCTTGCTCGGCAGTCCGGTCACCAACTTCTGTCCTTTGGTTTGAATGAAGACCTCACCGGTCCCACTCTTTTCACTCTGGATCCGGTAGAGGTATGTCATTTCCCCAGGGGTCGGCATCCGGTAGAGCCGATTCTTGCCAAACAAGGTCATGACGCTCACAAGGATCATCCATGTATTCGGGAGCAGCTGGATGGGCGCCTGGTTCCAGTAATTCAACAGATACGATACGGCCGGATGGAGCGGAAAACGAAGTCCAACCTCCATCATATCTTGGGTCACGGCCACCATCCCTCGAGGAGGCTGATCCGCCCGTTCATTTGGTTCGGGGGCGTAGAGGTGGACGTCGTAGGGGATTTCCCAGTCGGACCGGGAATCATCAAGAAAATGCTGGGTCATCTTGCTCTGAATCTGTCCAATGGTCCACCTGCGAGACTCCTCCAGGTCGGCTATCCGGATGGTGGCCCGATCACGAACGGTCGGCCCCCGCGGGAAATGTTCCGAATACTCCTCGAAGTCGAAAGAAAGGGAATCGACCTCGTCTTTCATCTCCACGTACTCCGACCACAGGCGAAAGGCCTTCCGGACCTGTTCTTTCCGATCCTGGCTAACGCTCCGGCCAGCAGCAGCCGGCCTATCGGCCTCTTCGGTCTCCGATCCCGAGGCCTCATTTGCCATCCCGAGCCTTTGTTTGATCTATTCAGCCGCGAGATTCTGAAGCAACAGGTTGGTCCCCAGATCGTCACCCTCGCCGCGGCCACTTTCCTCTTCGTCTTCTTCCAAGAGGTCGTCCAATGGATCCCTCTCCTCCACTGGTCGGGCCACCTCCTCATCCTGGGATCTCTCCGTAGCCAAAGGAACCCCCTCCCGGGCACCTTCACCCAACAGTGACCGTCCCGGGCGCGGGAATAGGGCATCCAAACCGTCGTCGTCGTGGGCCCAGATCGAGCCCGCTAGACGAGAAGGAGAGGCTCCACTCCCCCCGCGGGAACTTCCCCCCCTCTTCGAACAAACGGCGATTAGCTCCGCCACCACCGCCGCCACTTGAGGAAGCGCCGCCCCTTTGCCCAGGCGGAGGACCAGCCCACCGTCGCACCATTGTATAAATAAAAAGAGTTTTGAGGTACGGAAAGTTGGAAATTACCTTCGAAACGCCGATCGCCGCCGTGCAAAGTTCGTCGCCGCCGTGAGAAGCTCGTCGGAAATCGCCTAAGGAACTGCAGCAAAATCGCAAAGAGTGAAAACCTTTGGAAATGAGGTGACACCCCTATTTATAGGAAATGGGTGAGGGCCTATGTCGAAATAAAATCCTAGGTATAGGGACCTAGGTGCAAGAATTTGAAGAGACGGGTTCGGCGTCAGACGCCTCGTATGCACGCATTAAATGCGCGAGATTCGAGGAGACCAAATCATGTAACGCACGACAGCTTTCAATGCGCGTAATCCGAGGCGTCGCCTGACGTCATGCGCACCTTTTTAGGTGAAGTACAACGCACGTCCTTATAGCCTTCGCAAAGCCGTAAGCCGGTCTCCGACCACCCCGGGCAAACCAAGGTCGGCACCAACACAAAACGACAAACGACCACCTCGCCCCACATTAACTTTGAGCGACGAGCTGGGGGGCAATTGTTGTGACCGTTTCAGACCACGTGTTGGATCCGACCGAAAGAAAATCGGAAATGGCAACAAGGAACCCAGAGGCCGGGACCGACCCGGCCGGCCTGAATCCGACCTCAGCGGGCTCCGACCTCGAGTGTCCGGCCTCAAGGACGAGGCCGGAAACCCGCTTGAGACCCTCGTCCACGTCCGTCCCAGCCACGTTCAAGTCCTGCCGCGGCCGGACCGGTCCGATCAAGAGCAGTGGAGTCCAACAGGATCGCCCGGATGCGACCGACCGGCTGGAGCAATCTCCGACCTCGCTGTCCGCCAGGAGGCCGGCCTCCGATCACTCAAGGCCCCCGGCCGGCAAGAGAGATCCGGAGCACGTGATAGAATCAGGCAAGATCCTCTCCCAAGAGGGAAAAAGGCCGCCTCCGTACCCAGAGACTCAGAGAATATTCCATCCAAATGAGGAAATTCACCAGAGAATCGTCCTTTTTGGACACGCGTCAACTCCCTAGTGGCCGGCCACCTGCAAGCCCTGACACACCAGAGCCCGCGCGTCCTCAGAGGCAGGAGACATTTAATGCGCCTGTCCCCCGAGAGGCCGAAAATGACCAAAATACCCCTATAGTGAGAAAACTATAAATACCCCCACTTTTGTAATGTAAAAAAGGTTCAATCTCTCTCAGTAGAATGAATACACATACTCATTCAAGTCCAGGGACTCACAACCCCTGACAATTCTTGGTGTTCTTAGTGTTCTTATGCATTTATCGCTTTTCTTCATTCAAGCACTCATCCAAGCATTTAAGAACTCAATCATTTGATGTTTTTACCAAAGCTTTATAAATAGCCATTCGATCCCAGCAAGATATATTTGGTGAACAACAACATCATCTTTGAAAGGTTTGGAAATATACTAAGATAAGATTTGCTTTCTTTTTCTATTGCAACCTAATAATATGTTGATAAACATACTTTAAGCATAAAATTATTTCTTTAATTTTATGTTGGGCCAATAAAATGTTGAATACATTATTGTGTAGGGTACATAACATTTTAATTAATCTATATTATCATATTATTGCGTTAACTGACTAGTGACAGCTAATATACCTAGAAGACGAAGTAATATTGTGTAATCTAAGTTGGATTGAAGACGTATAAATGATTTGTTAAGATTGTTGAGATCAAACTGGACAAGAAAACTTATAATCAATACTAGCTCCAAATCCAACTTAATATTTCAGGATGTAAGGGAACGCTAGGTTAACCATTTTTCAATGGTAATAGAAATAAGATTGAAAATTAGTATAATTATGATGGTTTATGAGAACAAAATCATTACATTCCTTTCTAAATAAGGTAATCACTACTCAATTTTGATTACATTATTCTCTTCATACGACCATTCTCCTCAGTTATTCTCAATTCCTCCACCAACAACCATTTGTTTCTCAATTCCAATCAAAAAAAGGAAAAATGACACTAGAAATGGAATCACAATTGAAACAATTCTTCCCCCAACATATCATTTTTATTATGGAGGCATAGATAGGAATACATTTTCATTTTCATTACCATAGAAAACTTTCTAACCAAGCGCCCTCTTAATTTTAAACTTGTCAGCCTTGTCCCAGCTCTGCTAAATTGACAATATAAACATTAGCAAAGTTTATTGCAGTTAGTAATTTTAGCGTGCATTTGAGTTATGATATGTATATGAATTTTGAAAAAAAAATCAAACAAAAATCAGTAATACCTCAAAAGTAATCAGTGATACCCAAAAACGTTTTATATGAAAAATTTTATGATTAGTTTACCATAAAATTGTTTTAAAATATTAAATATTTGATTAAAAGTATCAAAAATCTCATCAGAAATATCAAAAGTTGGGGTAAAAAAATCAAATACAATTACAATGTAATACACTGAGCCGATTTTTTATACTCCTGATGAAATTTTTTATTAAATATTTGATACTCCCTCCGTCCCGGTCTAAGCGTCTCATTTCTTTTGGTTGAATGGTTTAAGAAAGTGTATTTGTTTATTAATATATGGTGGAAAAATAATGAATAGTGTTGAAAAGTAATGAATAGTGTTTAATAAAGTAATGAATAATGTTGAAAAGTGGATTGAATGAGTGATATTTTTTGTAATATTGTGTGAATTTCAAGGTTAAAGTTTATATGTAGTAGAGTGTTGCTTTTTCCATTTATGGAATGAGACACTTAGTGTGGGACAACCAAAAAAGGAAAGTGGGACACTTAAAGTGGGACGGAGGGAATATTTTTTAATAATTTCATGATAAATTTATCATTAATCAAACCTACTCAAAATAAATAATAATTGTTCTAAAATTTAAACAAAGTTTAAAATAATATCTACTCGGCAGAAAGGAAAGCATGTGAGAATGATGATCATTTGAATATTCGAATTAGGTAATTGTGTGGGGACAAATGTATACATAGAGTATCAAAAGGAAAACTCCAGTCTTTAGAACCCAAAACTGACTCATTCAAGATGCGACTATTTGTTTGGAAGGGTGTATATAGTGGAAAAAACACAAAATAGTTCAAAAAATAACACTAATTATTGTGCAAATTTTCTTTATGTTTTTGTACAATTTTTTTTAACTAATTTGTAAATGTCATGTGTATATATTTTTTTTCTACTGTACTCCAAATCTATTCTCATAAGAATAATACGTATTTTAATAAAAATAAGATAGTTAACCAAAAGTTGAGCAGCTCCAAGACGAAGCGGTAGAATTCTACTTGAACGGAGGGGCAGTACACAAGGAGCCCTCGTGAACGACGACATATCAGTTGACTCCAGGCAATGATCGATTTGAAAAAAGCACGACAGTTCTGCAAGAAAACGATGGTAGCGAATAGAGGTATTTTAAAAAATGATTTTTTTTAGTTTATTTTATTTTTTGAATTCTTTTTTGAACTTTTTCGAAATTTTTTAACTTCCGATATTTTTTCCGAATCTTTATATTTTTTCAAAGAGAGGGTATTGTGTGTGTGATACACACGGTAACAAGTTCCGTGTGTATCAATCCAGATGCGCGAGGAAACTAATATATAAGATATTGCATCGCTTCATGAAGAGGTTTGTAGTTTTAGTGGTCAAATGCATTATTGTCACCTGTAAGGTCGTAGGTTCTAATCCTTTTAATCCCCATTTTTCCTTTTTAAAAAGGACCTATATTTTTCAATAGGATATATAAATAAAAAAAATTGAAAAAATTATGTGTTAGTCAGCTAATACCATAATATTTATCAGCTAATACCATATCGTTCATTCACCTATACCACATCTTTATGCCAATATTAAGATGTGTTTTTTTTTCCAATTTTATTTTACTCCACATACTTTTAAGCCAACATTTAAATGGGTCTGTCTTTGGACTAAAAATGAATTTAAATAGGATACATAAATAAATAAAAAATTGAAAAAATTATGTGTTAGTCAGTTAATACCATAATGCTTATCAGTTAATACCATATCGTTCATTCACCGATACCACATCTTTACGCTAACATTAAGATGTGTCTTCTTTTCCACTTTTATTTTACTCCACATACTTTTAAGCCAACATTTAAATGGGTCTGTCTTTGGACTAAAAATGAATTTAAATAGGATACACAAATAAAAAAAATTGAAAAAATTATGTGTTAGCCAGCTAATACCATAATGTTTATCAGCTAATACCATAACGTTTATCAGCTAATACCATATCGTTCATTCACCGATACCACACCTAATTCATCAATTAAAATCATTGCATTTATCCACTAATACTATAACACATATAAGCTAATACTATAATGTTTATTAGGTAATACCATATCATTCATTCACCGATACCGCGTCTACCTCATTAATTAAAATAGTTGCATATATCCACTAATGCCATAATGTTTATTAGCTAATACCATATTGTTCATCCACCGATACCATATCTAATTCATCAATTAGAAAGTTTCATCTTCCTTTTATTTGGGCCCATAGTCTTCAAACACAGTTGTTTCTTCTTAGGAGGACCCATATTTTTTGTACTTTTCGTTCCTCTGTTGAAATGAATGACACTAAATCTGCATAGATGATAAATATGTTAGACAAAGCACATAATACTAGCATATTTGTATATAATTTGTAGTTACAACCACTAAAAAAAGGTAAAATTGCTTAATCGTTGTCACTTCAAAAAATATAAGTACAAACTTCAAAATATGGGTACCTAGATCTATACAACCACCAAGAGTACACAACCTGGAAAATTACATAATTTATATACCTAGATGAAATATATTGCAATATAACAACATCCAAATTCCAACCCTCTAACCAGGGTAACAACTAAAACACACAAAAAAGGATTCCCATTAACAAAAAAGAATTGATACGAAAGTGAGGACCAGAGATGGAACTACTGGTTCTTTCCTTTTTTTTATTTTGTTTTTGCCCATGAAATGAAATGAGAAATCAGAGAATGGGATAAACACACAAAACCACAGTGACTTTGACCAGAAAAAATACAATTCTAAAGACTGGATAAACTAGTGGCGCATATAATGAACCTTATACACTCTTTTGCAATAAGCGACAACAACTCGTTAGGAACAGAGAAGTTCTTTTACGGATCATCCTCAAGTTCTCAACAATAACGTCAAAACATACAACATGTGAGAGGAACTTTTATAGAAAGCAGAAGATTAGTTAAGGATGAGGTTGATGATATCATCAATTGGCAAGTTAGCAACTATGATAAAATAAGTTGAAGAATATGAGTATTCTACAAATGTAAAAATTTCAGAGAAGCAACCACAAAATGAACATCACTGTTATTCACAATTCGGAGTGTTCTTTTAATCTAAAAAAGTAAAATCTAATTTGGCCATTAATTGCTTCTTTGCAGATTTAAGCACTATGTGCTTCTTTTAAAATTAAATTGGCCACTATTTACTTCAGAGAGGCTCATGATTCATTATAAGAAGCACATGAACCTTGTTGTAATGGCCAATCTGCTCCTTTCTTTGCAAAAACATTAACAGAAATAATTGCAATCATCTAATTTTCATGTGTACCAGGTGTAACATAATCAACAATGATATGAAAATATTGGTATTGACATTACACAAACTTTCTTATCTAAATTAACACATTCAAATCTTATTTTTGGTCGCAGCCCCTGCAGCTTTAAATTTCCAAATCAAATCTACCATGTAAAACATACTAGTTCAAAGAGCAGTAATTATGTTCCAAGGAATAACTAAACAACAAAATTGTGAGGAAAAAAAACCACAAGCACAAGTAAAAAATAGTGCAATCAGATTTGAATAATTTACATAAAGAAGAGATGAACAAATTATGAGTAATACCGAAACAACGCCGAAAATAGAGGAAATCGAAGCAACGCCAGAAATAGAGCAGCGCCGGCGCCGGAAACCATGGAGACTGTAGCAGCGCCGGCGAAATCGTTTCCAAATGACAGTGATCGCACCAATTTCTCAAAAAGTTGCTAACGAAAACATCTTAAAGGTCGCTGCACTTCCAGATTCTCAACACGCAGGGTGGTTGCGAACGGGAATTGAACGGAAAAAACAGAGAGAAAAAAGAGTGGCGGACGAGAGAGGCGGTAAGAGAGAGGAATTAGAACTTGTGAAATGAAAAAAAGGAAAGTAAACCCTAGTCTATTGACCCGTTTTGATGATCCGAACCCGACCCGAATTGCTACACACCAAAAGTTATTGGTGTGTGCTACACACACAATACTTTGCCTTTTTCAAAAATATTATCTAAATCTGTCAACGTTTTTTTTCCCAAAATTTTTGCCTATTTTCGTAAAAGAAATCCAATTTTTTAATAATTTTTGAAAAAAAATATTGAAAAGAAGAATTGTATTTCCACTTTGCATATTTTTTAGGGTTTTATTATATTTTCAGATTTCGACAGTGGCGACGCGACCATCTACACTGCAGCGGCACGTTGTCTGATTAGAGAAAAGTGAGTTGTAATTATAGTTCTAGTTTAAAAGGGTAATATAGTATTTTTATGAGTGTGTTTTTTTTCTTGAGGAAGTTTATTTACCATAATAAATAAAGTTTAATGCAAATAACCTGGGCCTTCTAAATAATTAGAATAGGCACAACTAATAAACTAATCCAATCAAAACTCTTGTTAATTTCAATTACTTTTAGCTTGGGCCGCTGCCCAATTCATTTTATTTTGGATCTTTGTCTTCTGGGCCAATTGCTTCTCCTATTGAACCCAAACACCACACGTGGGTACGACTACAGGCAAAATGTAAATGTTTCTCCTATTTTATTTTGGATTTTATTTGATCAATGTAGCGGGCAGTTTAAATGTATTTAAACAGTGTCAGAATAACAATAACAATACTAAATAACTAGATATTTCACTCGCGTAACGCTTAATTTTTATTTTTTTTACATTAATTTAAAATATATTATTAACTAGTGCTAGTCCCGCGAATTTTCGCGGGATTGTAAATAATAAATTATTGTATAATTTTTTTATAGTATATACAAATAAAAAAATATTGAGTTTAGTTGTAATATAAATACTCAATGATGTAATTATGTATAATTTGCTTCAATATTATATAAATTATATAAACCACTAATAAAACTACAAGATTTATCTTTACTAAGAAAATACTAATTACAAATTAAAAAAAAATATATATTATATACAACTTTCGTTGTGTACTTGGAAATCGAAAAACTAACTTAACATATGTATCAAAAATCTCACGTTTTAAAAATAAGTTAACTACGCATGAAAGAGGTATATTATATAAGAGCAACTCGCTTGTGCACTTGGTGAATGATGCATTCACTCAACGGTTGAGATTGTTTACATTAAAAAGTATGACTTGATTATACTGAAAATTGTAGTTAGATTAGACCGAAAATTTTACTCTAAAAATCATTTTCAATGTAAAATTTTCAATATAATATAACTATACTTTTCAGTGTTATCAGCCTACACTTTTCAGTATAAATAATTTTAATTGTTGAGTGAGTGTATTGTGTACTTGGTGCATATGAAAGTGTGCGATATTTTAAACTCTTAGTTGTAAAACATATAATAAGAATATTGAGGACCTAACTTAATATATGTATCTGTAGTTTCATATGAGGCCTCAAACATTAGAAAAAAGTTTAATCTCTTATTTTATATGTACCACATCTTAGAAATAAGACAACCACAAAATATATAAATTATAGATTCTTAATTGTATAACATTGGTTTTCAATGATAATAAATATAGGTTAGAAATCATGATGTAAACTTTCACATGACATTTGGTATGTATACTACCAAATACACATAAGATTGAGTATTTAAAAGAATTCTATGTCATAACTCTATTGCACTTAAATTTATTTTACTGAATGCACTGTATTAATAAGATATTAAGAAAAAAATTAATTAAAATTTTTTGGATCATAAGAATTAGAGAAAATTCACTTTTTTATTCTTTAACTTTGATTGTCTTTGGTTTTCTTCCTGTTAACTTTGAGCTTTTGAATTTCATCATATTCATTACAAAATATATGTTTTTGTCCTATTACCTGCTATACCAGGTATCTCGTTTGATAAATCTGATGTGACATTTTGAATTTCCTCCTATAAAATATGAAAAAGTGGCGCCACGTAAGATTTACCGAAATAGCTACTTGGTGTAGAAGATAACAGAATGAAAAATACAAATTTTATAAGTTATAGGATGAAATTTAAAATCCCAAAGTAAACATAATGAAAACCAAATTAAAGCCAACCAAAGCTAAGGAACACAAAAGTGTAATTTTCCTAAGAATTGCATACAACTATCTATAGTAATTAAAATATTTCACTACTAAATATTGACAAAAAAAAAAAAAAAAAAATACCACTACAATGAAAGCAAGGGGAGACTGTCTTTAAAAGTGCTCACATTTTTTAAACCATTATTTTTTCAAGTAGAGAATAGAAAATTTAATTATAAAATTACAACTTTAATTATAAAAGTTAATGTCTCATTTTTACATGAGTTTTTTTATATATATACATATATATATAGAGTCTCATTCAATATGAAGATAGAAATATTAGAAGGAACAAATAAACACGGTTATAAATTAAATTTCATTTAATTGAAAAATTCATAAATGCAAAGATTGGTTAGAATTTTTTTAGTATACCATAGAAATATGTTTCTGTTCATTTGTTTATCTAATTATTAATTATTTATTTTTGACATAAAAATACACATTCCCACATACTAAACGTAATGTATACATAATTTTTTTAACAAATTTAGAATAATATTATATGGATAAAATTTTATGTTAATAAATTAGCATCTATTTTTTATTTGAAGTGTATTAATTATTTTCACTAAATTCATCAGTTCCACCGATATTATTTATTTCAACTAAAAGTATTAGTAGTTTAACTAAACCGTATTAATAAAAAATAACACATTGATTTTATTTGCCATATTATATTATAGGTGTTTGCAAAATTAGGACACTGTCTTTTCGGGCTTAAAAAATTTAGAAAACTATCTTTATGGGCTTATGAAATTAGAACACTATCATTACAATCTTACAAAATAAGGACGTTATCTTTTATGTTGGACAAATTTAGACCAAATTTTACAAAATATTGGTCAAACAAAGCTAGATTATGATATGCCCATTTGACCGTATTTTTTAAAATTTGGCCTAAATTGTCCAAAGTCAAAAGACAGTGTCCTAATTTGCAAGTTTGTAAAGATATTGTCCTAATTTTGCAAGTTTGTAATTATGTATTATTTGCTTCAATATTATATAAAAGGGAAAATACACTTTTTTGTCCTTTAAGTTTGGTCAATTTTGTTTTTCGTCCTCTAACTTTTGACTTTATTTTTTAGTCCTATAACTTTTAAAAAATTAACATTTTCGTTCTAAAACTGATGATTTTTTAGTCCTAAAATTAACATTTTAGTCCGATAACTTATGTTTTAGGACGAAAACGTTAAATTTTTGAAAGTTATCGGACTAAAAAATAAAGTCAAAAGTTAGAGGACGAAAAACAAAATTGACCAAACTTAAAGGACAAAAAAACCAATTTTCCCTATATAAAAATATAATAAAACTACAGTATTTATCTTTACTTAAAAAAATATTAATTACATATTTAAAAAAAAAAATTATATACAACTTTCGTTGTGTACTTGGAAATCGAGAAACTAACTTCACATATGTATCAAGAATCTCATGTCTTAAAAAAATTAACTACACATAAAAGAAGTACATTATAAACTATTAGTTGTAAAATATTAGTTTTCCATGATAATCAATGTAGGTTGAAAATCATGATCTAAAATTTCAAATGTCATTTGATTTGCAGACCACCACGTACTCATAGAAGTAAGTATATATTTCAAAAGAATTATCTGTCACATAACTCTATTCAACCTAGTTCCATTATACTGGATGCACTATTCTATTAGTTAAAAAATATATATAGTTAATTGAAAAATCTTAGAACATAAAAAATTCGTATGATTATCTATAATATTTAAAGCATTTAACACTAAAATATTGTCAAAGAAAAAAGCTCTCACTACAATGAAAGCAAGTGCTCACATTTCACATGTTCCCTAAACAACTATTTTGCCAAAAGTAGAATGCAATATTTAATTACAAAATAATAATTTATGATAAATTGTTCTTACATGAGTCTTCCTATAGAGTCTTACTAAACACGAAGATGCAAAATATTTTAATAAATAAGAATAATTATAGGTTGAATTTAATTTAGAATGAAAAATATTTAAATACAAAGATTAATCTTCCTTATATATGGAGAATTTTATAGACCAGTATCTTAAACATTTTGGTATAAATAGCGGCAAACACAATTACCGAATGAGATTATTATATATGTTATAGTGTTTTTATCTACTAATTGCTACAAATGTTCAGTAAGAAAAAATATTTTTTCTAAATACATTCAACAATGCCACTTTAGAAAAAGCACATATAATAAGAATATTGAGAACCTAACTTAATATATGTATGTGTAGCTTTATATGAGGCCTCAACCATTAGAATTTTTTTAAAATCTTTTAATTTGTACGTATCATATCAAGAATTTCAGACCACCAAATACACATAAGATTGAATATATCTGTTAACGGAGTTTAATGTCATAACACTATTGCACTTAACTTTATTATGCTGGATGCACTGTACTTATAAGAAATTAAGAAAAAATAAGGGAAAGATACATTTTTTTTAAACTTTGATTGATTTTGATTTTCATCATGTTAACTTTATAATTTTGAATTTCATCCTATAACTTATAAAAATTGTGTTTTTCGTCCTGTTAACTTTGGAATTTTGGATTTCGTCCTATAACTTATAAAAAATTGTGTGTTTTCGTTCTATAATTTACAAAAAATTATGTATTTGTCCGGTAAATCTGACGTGACACCAATTTTTTGTAAGTTATAGGACAGAATTTAAAATTCCAAAGTTAACAGGACGAAAACCAAAATCAACCAAAGTTAAAGGAAAAAAATGCATTTTCCCAAAAAATAATTAATTAAAAAAACTTGGAACATAAAAATTAGGGAAAATACACTTTTTTTATCCTTTTACTTTGGTTATTTTTGGTTTTCGTCCTGTTAACTTTGAGTTATTGAATTTCATCCTATATTTGTCCTATTACCTGCTACACCATATACCTCTTTCGGTAAATCTAACATGGCATTTTGAGTTTCATCCTATAAATTACAGATAATTGGTGTCATGTGAGATTTACCACAATAGTTACCTGGTGCAGCAAGTAGTAGGATTAAAATAAAAAGTTTTATAAGTGGTAGGATAAAATTCAAAATCTCAAAGTAAACAGGATGAAAACAAAAGTTTTATAAGTTGTAGGATAAAAAGAGAAAATCCACACACGGAAATTATCAATATAGGTACAAAATATCCAACAATTTTTTTCCAATGGTAACCGCAAACATATTAGACTAAAAAAAGTACTAATTATACATGCAATTTCACTGTACACATACAAAAAAAATTATTAACGGAAATTCCAGAGGCATACTATTTGTGGGCACTCATTCGTAGGCAAATCACATCAACGCAACAAATGTGTAGGAACATTATCTAGTCCGCAAATTGATTTTGAATACAAATGCTCATACGATGAGATACACAGCGACAACATGACACGAAAATTCCGTCGACAGGTAGGAGGCAATTTCAAAACTAATACTCCTTGAATAAAAGTTTACTAACTATACATGCATTTTCATTCCAAACATATAATTAATCTTAACCACAGAATATCCATAGGAATATTATTTGTGAGCACTCTTCTGTATGCAAATTCTTCGTACGAATTTAATGCGTAGGAATATTATATAGACCGAAAATTGATTCCGTATACAAATTGATATACCTTGAGTAATAGAACATCCACATGATATGAAAATTTCATAGGCAGTTCGGAGTCAATTCAGACTGGAAAATCCCTATATAAAAAATTTACAAACTACACATGTCTTTTCATTCCACACATATCAAAAATTTTAATCACATAATTTACGTAGGCAAACTATCAGTGGAACATTCATCGAACCAAAAATAGTATACTATATTTAATTTCCAGTCCAATAACTTTTAAGTTCCGAATGTTCCAATTTCATTGGCCAAGAATTAGATTTGGTGAAAGTCAAGCACCTTCGGGCAGCTCGTGCACTCAGGTCTTATTGCCATTCAAGAATCCTGCACTTATGCAACAAATTAAATCAACAGACGATTCATAAAATTTGAAGGCATGTCGGAGACAATTTCAAAATGAATACTATTTATATAAAAATTCCTCAGGAAATTATATATTTGTAGACAATCTTTAATCTTCTCATACAGATAAACCATCAGTCCAAAAAAATAAAAGGACTAAACCCACACCAGCTTGAAACATCACGGAATGTCTAAGCACCTAGATGAACCAAATCAAGTAATAAAAAAAGGCACCAAATCAGACCAAACCGGGAAAGGGAAAAAATGAAAAAATAAAAAATGCATAGACGCAACACGCATGAACAACACACCCGCAAAAAAATGGATGACAACTCAAGACACTGGATGATAGGGACCAATGGTCTAGTAGTGCAAAAAAAACCCCAAATTAAAATTCTGAATCAGATATAACGCTGGAAAAAGGAAAGCCAGAATCAAGGCAAAACAAATGGCAACCAAGAAACAAATCCTGTAAATTCTAATTACCTCAATACAATATTACCACTAAAGATCCGTGAGTATGTGCATTAATTATGTAGATGGACATACATCTATTATAATACATTAAACATGCAAGTGAACTCATTAGGAATGACCATTATTAGGATTCATTAGGAATGACTATAATTAGAATTTTATAAATTATGTGTACTAATTAAAGGACCAAAACTATTCAATCTCCCTAGCATAAGTAGTCAAAATACCACAAAAGAGGATAATTAATTAAAAGAACAAAATATATGCATTTCCATTGTGTGAATCTTGCAAGTGGATCCAGCCTACATTCTGTCTGTAACTCTGTTTTCCTCCCACACCTAGTTATATATATCTAAATTAGTAAATGTATCAACTAATAATATTCCAAAGTGGTAAAATTCCCACAAACACACAAAATGCATGCATCACAACAATGACAACGGAACACATAAAAACGTGTCGTAGATAATTGCAAAAAAAAAAAAAAACATCGAAAACACAATGGGTATTGCAACAAAATCATCTGACACGACCGACACAGGGAAATATTTCTTCCACACGATATGAAATCCAAACAATTAAAATCGGACGAACCAATTAGGCAAAAGGATATGAAACACAAACCAAGAATAACTCGATTCATCAATAATAGTGCAAGAATACAACGCCCAAAACTCACACACAATCCAAATTAATCCCGAAAAAGGAAAAATAAATTGAAACTGGTAAATTTAATGGCAAATACACCACATTCAGATTTTGAATTCGCGTATTTAATTGTCCTATAAAAGAACAAAATTATTATTTAAATATTATAGAACCACAACGGCAGGACGAATACGATTCACTAAATCACCAAATCATGTCAAAGTCATGTTATTTTTTGGAATTTGTCAATAGCGTGTTTAAATTGTAGTACATGAAATCTTTAATACGGGAAAATACACATATACAATCATGATTTTCATTATACAAAAAAATTGATATCAGTATACATTAATTTTTCATATACCAAAACTTTTGCAGGTATATTTTGGTACATTAATTTCTCGAACAAAAATAAATATTATTAACATAAGGGATAAAATACTTTTCAGTGAGCACAACTAATACCTTTTAGCGAAAACAACTAATACCTTTCAATGGTTCATGTATAAATTTTTCTCAGTCTATACTTTGTTTTACTTTTTATTATTTATTCATTAACTTTTTTCTCCCATCATTTCTTGATTCAACAAAAATAAACCATGTGTGAAAAGATCGACCTTATTTGAGTAATTCTCTTGTGCACCAAGTGCTACGTGTAACTCAAATATATATTTTATAAGTTAACCCTATTATAATATATGTAACTTTTTTAAAAATATAATTAAATTGCACGATGCACCTGAAGTATATAAGATTATGTCTTGTTATTTGGTTCTTATTTTTCCTTAAAAACATCACTGGATTAAAGTAATACCAATATGTGAAATTTATTTTAGAAAAAATAAATAAAGAAATAAATTATTTATAAATCAAGAAATAATAGAATTAAAAACACTAATGAATAAATTAAGTAAAGAGTAAATTTTGCATGAGACCGTCTCATTGTGAAACGGAACCTAAATTAAGTATGACGCATCAATACTTTAAAAGAAATAATTGCTAATTTGTATTATTTTGTAAATCGTTTCACGCAAATTTTTATCGAAAGGTAAAATAATTAATAATGAACAAATTAATAAATATATTAGAAAATATATAAATAGTAAACTTGAAAAAAATTAGCAAATAAATTCTAAATGTGAGTGGAATACTTATCATACAAATTAACTTTTTTATTTATTTATTTGGTAGTCACTAATTAAAGCCTAAAATCGCAGTTTAAAAAATTGATTGATATATAAACAATGAATTAGCATATCAATAATTTTTAAAGTTGTTATTTGAAGAGTTATATAAACTATTAAGTGGCTCTAATGGTTTATTTTTTTCCTCACAATAAACTCTTTAGTGCTCTTGTTGTGTCATTATTGTAGCCCACAAAAAATAATATTAATAAAAATATTAATAACAATCAAACTTAGGTTAGCTTGTATATTAATTAAGTTGTATAGTTTGAAAAAAAAAAAAGTAAAACTAATAGATAGAGAAAAGAAATTTTAAGATAATAAGCTTATAATAATAACTCAGTTTCTTCTCATCTATTTTCTTTTACTCTATTACAACTCTAAGTTTATTTATTTATTTTTTCATTTTATCTTTATATTAATTTCTTCTACGGGAACTAAAAATCACAATGTGAATGACAGTAACATTTTTAGTATATCACTTTAGTTTTGGAAAATGTTGTGACAAAAATAATTATTGGTAAAGGCCTGTGTGATGATCCTTAATTTGTCTAATTTTATTTTAATGTTAAAAAAAAAGTGTTGGCTTACCTAGCAAATTGTGTTTACTTTTGTAAATCTGCAAAAGATATGCTCCTCATTTATTGGTAGGCTTTGATTAGAGTTGAAACAAATAAGGTAAATTCAATAAATCCGCCATAAAAGAGTAAATCGTAGCAAAATTAGGCTAAAATTATTGTTGAATAACTGTGTCAAATTATAAGTAATTTAGTTGACTTGTGTATATTTAATATGAGTATTTCATCCGTTGAATATTACTATTTAATAGAAATTTAATTAATTTAAAATATGTTGCAATCACAATTTTAATTACTAATTAACATATCTTTGTGGTTGAGTTGAAATAGTTTTCAAACAATTAAAAACTATGGAACACGACTAACAAATGTAAATAGTAGTTGGAATTGTTTAGATTAATTTTTTGGGGAAAAAATGTATATTTTTTACGATAAAAATTAAAATTTGATTTAAAAAAAGTATGAACATTCAAATTTGAATTTCTAATGGTTGACTTGCAAAATTAAAAATACGTCATATTAATTACAGTTTGACATGCAAATTAAGATTATATCAATTAATATGAAAAAAAAAAAAATAATTTACACTCCATAAATAGTAGTATAAATTACAACCCAATAATGTGACCACATTAAATGTGCCATTTTTATAATTCAATGTAAATAGTAATTTAGCAGCATACTTTATTAACCTTTCCCACTTAATTTTTTTTAAAGGTAAATTAAATAATTAGTTGACTTGTATATATTATTTATGTCAATTTAATGTATATAATTATGTAATTTAAGATTTTTTAAGGATTAACAAAAAATCAATGAAATTTCCATTGACATAGTCGAAAAACTATTTGACTTGTTTGGAAAATTTTGATTTTAACTTTTTTAAATTGTAATTAAAATCTAATATAGCCACATAATTAATGAATTTTTTTTAAATAGTGCAACTTATTATTCTAAGGTCAATTGCAAAAGTGCAGCCTATAAAGTTTCCAAATAACATGCACAATTTTTCACTTTTATTCAGAAGAGGAATATTAATTCATTCAATTAGCGAAAATACACACCATTAAAGATAATTAAAAACACCAAAATTTCATCCTTACACGTGTTGTGTAGGGTCATTACCCATAGATTTGGATAACGTTAATAGATACACTTCGTGGTCTAATGATCATTGAATTAGTGAACAAAATAAATTCAGTCTGCATTGTCCCACGTTAACTACCATTTCGTATATTGAATATGCATCGTTCCATCGGATAAGAGAAGAAGATGCATCGTGAATGATATAAAAAAAATGCAGAAATGTACAAAAAATGAGCGAAAGAAAATGCCCGATTCACTAATACATAATAATCCGTACAAATATCGCGATTGAACAACCTCATCGAAGAAAAAAATTCATATAGCTAATTCAAAGGAAAAAGATAGAACTACACATCCGCCAATAGATTACAATTCACAATCGAGACCACCCAGTCAAAAGATGAAATACTATTGATAAAGGAATAACGCAGAAGCATCCCAGAAAACGAACGACCGAAAAATTCGACTAATCCGGAGCAAAAAAATCATAAACGGGCGGAAAGACAACGCAAGATACCGTCGATAAAAGACAGCCCATTACACGGCGACAAAGCACAAAAGAATGAAGGAGGCAAATGAAAATGTATATTTGTGACTAAGGGAGCTACTTAAATAGAGAAAAAAAGAGCAAATTAACGATCAAGATTAAACAAAAAAAATAAACGGTCAAGATCAAAAGAGGCTAGAATGAAGGGGAGAGCAAGAAATTGAAATAGAAGATGTATGTTTTGCCACATAGGACTTAACATCCCCTCCTATATAGTATATTATGATTTATTTTAGTATTAATTTTAAATAATTATGAGTTCTTAATAGAAATACGTAATTAAAGAGAGGAAGTAATAATTATAAGTATTGATTCAATTTCAACACATGACACTATAATATTAATTCATAATAATTACTTCTTATATAAAATAATATCAAAATTTTAATCTTGAATCTGTCATGATTGTATAGAACATTAGGCTTCACAACCCACGCCAGATTCGTCCCTACAAATTAGGTACATGCAAGTAAAATTCGCTACATTCCAGAAACGAATTTTGACAAGAATATGCAAGTCCAAATATTGAGTGCCAGTTTTTATGGGCATTTATATATTTTGAAATTGAGAGATTGACAGCCAAGGGTATTTATGCAAATCTCCTACTATAAATTCATCTCGATCTACAATTACACGCATCAACATATTAAAACTTAAACTATCTCACACACACACACACATATATATACTAGTGCATATCCCCGCAAATTTCGCGGACTGGAAAATAATATTATTTTTATTTTTAAATTATAAGTATAAATATTTTTATTTTAAATATCTTGTAATTTCAATATAATATTAAACCTCAATTTGAATTATTTAAAAAAAAAATCAATTTCCTCCTAAAAATTTCAAAATAAAAAAAAAATTGCTAACTTTCAGTATCATAGTATTATAAATGGTAAAATATTGTATATCATGGCAAAAAAATTTGGAAATAATGTGTTTTTTCAGTGACAATATCTTTTGGGTAGTAAAATTTTGTCCAAAAAAATAAATTAATGTAATAATCTATTATCCATGGGAAAATATGTTATTAGATGACAAGATTATTTGGGAATCTTGCTATCTTTTTCATGACAATATCTTTTGCAAAATATTTTAATATCCTCTTAGAAAATTGGCATATATAAATATTTTGTAAAATACTTATTCCAAAAATATCTATTATTGTATTATACTTGGTAAGATATTGCATTTCATGGCAAGATATTTTGGGAATAATATGTTATTTAAGTGACAATATCTTTTGGATAGTAAAATTTTGTCAAAAAAAAAAAAGTTACAATCTATTATCCATGGTGAGATATGGTATTGGATGACAAGATTTTTTGGGAATCTTGCCATCTTTTACGTGACAATATCTTTTGCAAAATATTTCAATATCCTCTTACAAAAAAATAGCATATATAAATATTTTGCAAAAATAAATTCTAAAAATATCTAAGTAAAAAAATCGTTGAACTGTTGAAAAAATATTTGTTTTACATCTTAGAGGACATGACGGCGGCGCTGAGACTGTTCAATGGAGGATGACAAAAACTAAAAAAGGAGGCGAGAATAAAAAAACCTAAGACCAAGAAAAATACTATAAAAATTAGTATCATACCTTCGATTCAAGGCCGCAGTTTGAGGTGGCGGGAGTAGAGCAGTGAGGTGGTGCCTACATACCTTGCACGATGCTGGGCTAGGTGGAGGAATGACTTAATACACAGAGAAAACTTAATACCGAAGATAATTTCACAAAAAATTGTGAATTAAAAAAAACTTTAACCTTTGGAAGATTCTGGGAATGAGGCGGTATGTGCAGAGAATAAGACTGGGGCGAAGTCATCGCAGGCAGCGGCTAGGAAGCCAACGCCGTAAGGGCGTTATAAAATGAAAAATTTGAGAAAAATGAATCCTGAGATGAGTAGAAATGAAAAGACAAAAATAACAGAGAAAGTTATAACTTGACATCCACGGCTGGTCCGCGCTGATTGGAGAGGGGGCAGAAGCAGCGCTGTGAAAAAGATCGAAGAGGAGTGTGGCGGTGTGAGAGAGATGGCTTATGGACGAATGATAATGATAAATAGTTATATTAACCCTAGTTACAAATTAATGGTTTAGATGTAATGATATAAAATGAATGGTTGAGATCAAAACTTAAACCAACTTTCAATGAGAGTGCAGTATTTCGAAATGGAGAGATTTGAGTTATGCCACCTCATCCTTAGAATAAGGTAGTGTTGACACATCACCTTGGAGAGGTTTAGAAATATATTATAATAAGAGATATATATATATATATATATATATATATATAAATTAATCCTTTTAATTTTGTGAGCAAATAAATAATTTCATGGCAAAAAGAAAGAATATAATTTTTAATAATTAATGATCATTTCCATACTAATTATATATCAAAAGATAGTAATTATTAATTCATTTAAAATTAAGTCCAGATACATTGCATGTTAATTAAGCTAGGTTGATAAAGGATGATGAAAAAATAATGAATCCAAAATTTTAAAGATAAATAAATATGATCAATTTATGATACCTAAAAATCAGGTGAAATTAAAAGGAGAAATTAAAATGTTCCTTATTTTTCGGGCATAAATTAATTCTTTATTAAGGAAGAATTAATTAACTTTTTTTTTTGTTCAGAAAATTTTTATTAATAAAGGGTATGAGAATTACCCCTCAAAGATTACAACATGAGATCACTGTAGGAATCCGACTGCTATACCTCTTGAGTTCCCAGATTCTAAACAGTTACTAAAATTAAAACAACACCAACAGACTGCTACACCCATGTTTCACAACAATATTGCTCTAGGATTGTTATTCCATTCCTCAAACTCTATTTTATGTCTCCATTTGGTTCTTGCACGAACCCAGCTCCAAAGCCTTACTTTGATATCCTCCACAATATCATTGCTCTCTTTCCTCTCGCCACGGAAAATGACGTTATTTCGACACTTCCAAATAGACCATAAAATACACTCCCAAAGACAAACTAACAAAGTTCTCCCCTCTTCTCCATTGATAAGTCTACTAAAGTGGAGTAAACTTACCTTTGGGTTAGAAGAGAGTACAGTGTTCAACCCAAACCAGTCCACACATTTAATTAACTTAAATATATAAAATATAAAATTCAAGATTTTTTAGTCAACCATACCATATAGTCAAATTATGGAAATTGAATTTATGAAACATCAATTTATTGTTGCTAAATCAAAGTTGGATACACTTCTACCAATATAATTGACACATGATTTTTATTTTTATTTTAAATTGAAGATGAACTTTAATTTTAATTAGCAAGTAATTATGGCACTCCATAAAAAACACCACCATATAATAGGTACTCCCTCCGTCCACCAAATTTTTACCCACTTTCCATTTTGGGTTGTCCATCAAATTTTACCCATTCACTTTTTGGAAATAAACACCACTCGCAGACAAATAAATGGGTCCCACAATACCCACCACAACACTCTTACTTTATCTACTTTATCTACTCTTTCAATAAAATACTAATTTTCATTAAAAACCGTACCCAACAGTAAATGGGTAGAAATTTCATGGACGGAGGGAGTAACAAAGTTATAATATGATAAGTATTTTTAATTTAAGAATATTTTAAAATAAATGCTATCCTTAGATGTAATTAATATGTATGATAAAATATTCATTTTAATTGAAAATTTCCTATAAAATAGGCTCTGTCCATATACATCATTAGCATATGACTTATTCAATTTTCAGTAAGAATACAAAATTTAAACTTATCATTAAAGTGTGTTGATTTTGCATACTAATTATACTTTAATTCAATTAGAATATATTTAGTTACTTCTTAAACAATTGATTGCTTCATTTTAAACATTTTAGAAGATTTAAATCTGCACAATTAGTGTTTGATCATTACACATTTACCCTATTTTTCTCTTTTTCTTTCTTAAAAAAGAATGATCTTATTGATAAAAAAATTTAAAGAAGACAAAATATCCATTAAAAATTAACTTCTCTAATTTAATAACAAAATATTCTCATCGAAGTTGATTTAAAAAAATATTACATTATGCAATATTACTATTAAAAAATATATTTTACTGAAATTAATACTTTAAAAAAATACAACGAAGTTATTACCATCGAAGGTGATTTCTGTAGTACTTATTCAGATTCACAAAACGACGCCGCATATCACAGCATTAAATATATGACACAAACCCTCAATATTTGTATCATAGATTTCCACACATATTGATATTGCTAGCATGAGGCATCTATATTATAACCTCATAACAATAGTAGATTATATAGTTCAATATCAATAAAACTATTGTCTATCTTGTCACCTTTGTTAAAAAAATTGACCACATTTATATTAAAAAATTTACATCTTAATTATGCCCTCAACTTCTCTCAGTTTACACATAAGGAAAAAAAAATATAAACATTCATAAATATATTTGTTTTATACATGTATACCTTCTCGACAATTAATATCACATTAATTCGTAACTTAATCACACATTAAAATCTACACATAAACACAATCAATATAATATTAATCTGTGTATTAATTCTTACCTCAACATTACACAATATATATCCTAATCATGCCCTTAACTCACAATTAAAAATAAGAAAATGTATCTTCAATCATATCCTTCAAGCTGTATAATTAAAACATTAAAAATATATAGAATAAACAAAATATATTTAATTTACAAACTACAAAATTGAAATTAAATACATATTAATATACGATTTATATATATATTTCTAATAAATAATGTTTACTACTCATATTACACATTTATAAATTTTTTAGTATACCTACTGATATACCATAACCACGTCCCAAAAAATAACATAAAAAACTAATTCATACCTTAGTAAGCATTACTTGCTACTTACATAAAATTACGGAAATTAGGAGTAGGGAAACCAAAAATAAAATTACTACCTAAAAAATAATGTATTTAATATATTATACTACATTCTAAAAATAAATAAAAACATATTATCCCCTAATCAAGCACACGTACCTAAGGTTCCAATATTGACGCGCATGAAATCTGCAACTTCCGATTTGGTTGTGAACATTTCAGGCAAAAAAAACTGCAACAACTCAAATAAAAAGAGTGCTTCCATATATAATATTAGGTTTCCTAAAAACATATTATCCCCTAATCAAGCACACGTACCTAAGGTTCCAATATTCACGCGCATGAAATCTGCAACTTCCGAAATAATGATACTTCATTGTATATTCTCAGTTAAGAAATAATGCAATATTGAAATCTTTATTATAGGGACGAAGCATTTTGTGTAGAGGAAGCATAATGATACCATATTTTAATTCTCCAAGAAATTAACAATTTTTTAAAAATTATTTTAAAAAAAAAATCTTGTGGCATTATGTTAATATATTGAGTTTACGTTTATATATATTTTTATTTTATTATATTATTTATAAACCTACATGATATTCTATTTATGTTTGTTATTTAAATCAAAGGTTTATTGATTAAAATCATTAAAATCATTGATTGAGATTTACACGTTTTTTTGTATCGGAATGACTACTTTTTAATTGGTTAAATTTTTTTTTTACTTAAATATAACTATATATTTCGTCATATATATATATATATATATATATATATATATATATAATACTCGGATTGTATTACTTATTCATACTCAATTGTGCATGATTTGCAATATAATTATTAGAATAGAATGATTATTATTATTTATGGATCTTAAATATCCTTATTTTTGATATTTATTCTCTATTATATTGAAATATATCTATACCATAAATATCTCAATTCTTATTGGTTTAGACAGACGGTGGGTTTGACTTTTATATCCATGACTTTTCTTTCAATCATTCACAGAAGAATTTTCGACATAATTTCAGTTTCTTCCTCAAATTCTCTCAATTGCAGTATATTCGTGTCTGTGTTGGGACATTATCTTCCTCCTCATCGCTTCGACTGTTCTACTGGAAACTAAAAATATACAAAATCTTTATTATATGGACGAATGAATCATAATGTACATAATCAATAATCGATACAACACAATCCAATAATAAGGCATTTCTAGCAATACAAAAAATTTAAGAACCATGAAATACAATTCATTAATAAGATGAATGATCCGTCACTTCAACGTCGGAAGAAACACATCATTACAAACCGGTAACACGCGATATCTTGAACTAAATTTCGGACGCAAGATCTTCAATGTGCTGATTTTTTTCAAGGAGATGCGGAGATATTCCCGGATGGGAAACTTCAATGGGCTGGAGTTTTTCAATGAGATATGGAGATATTGAAAGGTTCCGGTGGACTAACACCCTTGAGAATGGAAAATAAAGCCGGAGACAAAGAATGGTGAATTTTGTGATGAAGCTCACAACCAATTTATAGAAGATAAATATAACAATGGACGAATAGGATTGCACCAATAAAAAAACAGACGGCCTGGATGAAAAGTATGAAAATGAATTGATAAGATGAAGAGAAATAGAGATATGAGACCAAGTAGGGTTGCCACATAGGCACAACATGCTTGGTCTATATAAAAGTATTGATTACAGTTATTTTTAGTAACACAACTAAGGGAGTACACAACTAAAAAGACTAGAAACACTTATTTCTAAAATTATTCCCTCATAGGTTTAACTTCTAAAAAGTATTTTTAAAGAGTTTGCAAATCATAAATTTATTAGAGCAAAACCTATTTATGCCTATGTGGCATGACTAGGATTTTTCTATTTAAAAAATCCTCCACTCTTATTGAATCATTTATTGCAAAATGATCTCATCTGTTTCTTTTTTCTTTATTCGATCATGGGCATCCTTTGATCACACACATTATCTATAAATTATTGCATCCCATCATCTTTTTCTCCACTCATTCGTCATTCATTTTTTTCTTTTGTTGCATTGTTGCCTTTTTTCTTATCTAACCTTTTATTTCCAATTTTGTCGTCCCTTTTTTTAGGTACACTTGCTCCTCGAATCCCTCTGCTTCTCTATAGTTCTTCCACGTCCGGTGTTATCTTGGGAGAAACACTCATTTTGCAGTTGAGCTTTTACCCGTCCGATGATGATTAGTCTCATGTAATATTAATGTGCATCTGTTTGTTCGGATTTTCACTTTTTGGTCCACATTTTTGGATTTCTATTTATTACTGAGTGTTGTTACTTGAAATATGTATCTAAATACGATGAATGCGGCTTTTGAGTCGAGTAACTAACTTAATAATTTAGGATGATTAGGATAGTAATTACTTGAGGTTATATGATAATAAAAGATAACAGATTGCAATAAATGTAAGAAGATTTGTCAAGTCTTTGTGTAGACTTGGACTTGAAGTAGTATGTCTATATTAAATGCTAAAGAGCAAGTATATATAGCCCAAGGGTATGACTTTATACGGGCAGCCCAACATTAAATGTTCAGGCTGGCCCTAGTTTTGAGTAATGGGCCGAGACCCCTTGAGTAGGTAGGCTCGGCCCAATAAGAGCTGGCCACGTGGAAAGTGGCTTGTACTTGCTCCTAAGATCGTGGATTTTCTGCCATAAGCATGGTCTGTCCCTCTGGAGTATGTGTTGATTCACTGTTCCTCATACCAAGAATGGAATGAATGTCTGATGGTGTCCACATTTGACTTTATCTAGGATAAGATCAAATACATGGAGCCCTTGGCCGAGGCGAGCTTTTGCCTTGTCTTTTTTTTCGGTCTCTTTCCATGACTATCTTCATTTAGAATGATCTTTGTTCCGTCACTTCGAGACAAACGTGCCGAGGTCGAATACGCTCTCGTCCTGTACTCTTCAGGCCAAGTTGGAGAACGTCTACCGGGTGCATCAATCCTTTATGCCGAGGTTGGGACCCATTCCGTCAATGGGCCCTCCTCGGTTCATTATGGATTGTCGAGGCCCGAGTATGTTGATGTTGCCTCAGATTTTATAGTGCCTCGTCCTGTACCTAGAGAGGTGGAAAACTCGTCTCTTTCACTTGGCTCCACCTCGTCTAGCATGGATTATTCGTCACACAACATTTGCTCCTCGACTCATCCGGGGGTTGTCTCTTGGACGGGTCGAAAACTAGCTGAGGTGTATTGGAATTGGTCAAGCTGCATCCGTTTGTGATTCCAAGGTCAGCGCGGGGTAGAGCAATAAGACGTGGTGTGATGGAACTGTTGGAGTTATACGTGAAAGTATGCTTTTACTTTGTATAACTCGTGTATCGAACACTCGTTTATAAGAATAATTCTTTTATCGCATTTGCTTTAGTTATGATTGAATGTTGAATATCTATTGCAAACTGTTCAATATATGGTACATGTTACATTGTAGTTAATGTGGTGATACCCGATCACGGAAGACAACATTAACAGTTTCCTTGTAACTAAACGTACATTTTCACGACCTAGGTGGAATTGAACAATCCGCCGTGAAAGGTCGATGTGTAAGTCTCAGATTGGTCTGTCTTGACTAAGAGATTGCACTAGCACATTTAGTATGTGTTGAAGAGGACCTACAGCGAGGATAAATTCTTCTGTTCTGAAATGTGAAGAATTAGACCCCAGTGGTTGTTGATTTCTTAATCTCCGTCACTTAAATAGGACCGTGCGTGTTTGATGGTTACTGCTTTGATTCATGTTGGGTGAGAATCATTGTGACTTCGAACCTTGTGCTTTGGGCAGTAATATTAATCATACGACGGTTGCTAAGATTTAATACGGAGAAACGCGTGTGAGTACGGCTCGTATGATTAGTCCCCTTGGTGGGCTCAGAAGTTTTATCGTACCAAATCTTGCAAATGAAGAATTAGTTTCTTCGGTACGGATAATAATGTGGAGCTGTCTTTACTCCAAGGTGAAATATATTAATTAATTTAGAGCTATTCAGAAGCTTAATTAATTAATGGACTTGATAATCTTAAACGCGGGAAATAATAACCGGGAGCCCATATTATCGTAATATGGATTAAGATGGATAGTGCAATATTAATTTATTAGTGGTAATAATTAATATTAATGGATTGGATTATATTGGGGCTCAATATTGAAATTCAGAAGTCCATTAGGAGGTCCAATCTTAATTCTCCTTAAAGGCCCCTCAAGTAGCCCAATAATGATAAGGTGATTAAAATAAAAAGAAAATATATTGCTGATTTTTTCATGTATTTTTCGAAAATTATATAGTTATGAGAGAAAAGATTTTGTTGATTTTCTTGGAAAGATATTATGGAAGATATGTTGGAATACAAGAATATCTCATATATTCAAGAAGATCCAAATCTTGAATTCTTTTCCTATGAAATTTTCGAAATTTACCCCTTAATATGGAGGGTGAGATTTTTGTGGAATATTTTATTATGGAGAAAAGAATATATGGGATATATTCAAGATTTCTTAGAGTCTAAGAAAATATTTCTCCAAGCCCATATCTCACATAGTATTTTCGGCCCCTTCATGTTATAAATAGGGGATGATTATTTCATCCCCAAGAACATAATTCCATGTGTTGGAAAAATCAAGAGCATATATATTTTTCTTTTTCCTTAGTTATTTAAATTATTCGAAAGCATCTCCCACCGGTGATCGAATAAGGCGAAAGGGAAATACTTGAGAAGGCTTTTGGGTTGATAAAACGCGTACGCGTTTGTCCCGTTTTATTCAAAGGCCAAGTTCTACGAGAGGTACGTAAGTCACATATTTTCTTGTTTATTCCGCCATAGATTATATGTGAATTAATTCAACATGCATGATGTTAAATTGGTTGTTGGAATTATTATTTGAATTAATTAGGATTAATTCATGCTAGTAATAATTGTATTTAAATTCGTATTTAAATTTCATCCCGAATAGATTCCGGGCACCCCTATTTTCCCAACAACTGGTATCAGTGCCACGGTTTCGGGCTCTGATCTTTAAATTGGAATTTAAATTGTTAGACATTAAATTGAAATTGGATAGTAGAATTGCTAGATCTTTTTTGCAGGTATCCAATTGTCATGGTTTTAATGTTCTTAATTTCATGCATGTGAATTAATTGTTTTTAATTCGATTCGTTCGAATTCGTTTTTTCTCGTAAGAAAATCCACGAGTAGATTAGTTGTTTTTATTTTGATTCGATCATTGTAATAGACTAGTCTAGATCTAGTATTTATTTTTTTTTTTGAAAAATAAATTGTAACCGGATCGTGACGAAGAACGAAGAATTAAAGACGGCGTACCCGGACGACGCATGCATGCGTGGTGCGTGCATGGACGTAAAATCATGCATGGGGTGAAGAAAACGAGAACGAACGGCGAAACCCGGCGCACGACCCGCACGCGACGGGTGCCCGACGCCGCATGGGCGCGCGTGAGAGGCTCGGCCTCTCGGCGCTCGGCAGTCAGCGCTTCGGCGCTTCGGCTGCTTGGCCGAGAGGCGCACGGGCCCACTCCATGGGCCGACGCGCGCCGTATCTCGGGCCGTGGAGTTTTTTCGGTTCTGTTTTTTTCGTGTGATTTTAAACGTCGTCCCAAACCCCAAACGATGCTGTTTTTGATGAAGTGTTGTTGTTCGAGTGGGAGCGTGTCGAGACGAACGATAGAAAGCAACAAGGACGATTTTTTGCATCAAGACGTGAAGAAATTAAACCGTGACAATTGGATTTGAGTGCTCCAATGTGTTTAATTTTATTTTGATGGATGTTTTATTTCGTACACTTATTATTAATTGTTAATATGTGTTTGCATGAATTTAATTGTCCAAGAAAAACCTTACTTTCGAAAATTACTAAGTATGTTTATTTAATCACAATTTTATTCCGGATATTAAAATTGGATTAATTTGGCCTCCATAATTTATTTATTTGTGAAGTTCTTTTAGAATACATTTCCCCCTCGGATCGGCCAAAAGAACGGATTTCACATGAATAAATTCCGAAAGGATGATTGTGGATTGTTACTAGTGGCGGTATTGACCCTCACCACGAGTGGCTTGCTCAAAGCGAAATAATAATCCTGTATTTAATTATGGTTATTACTTAGGCATAGAAAATTGATATTAACTTACTCCCCTCGGAGTCCCTGTCAATTTCTATGTGGTCAAAGTGAGAGCCAACTATTAATTTTGAATTAAGGATTTGTAACTTTTAAGTTTGTGATCCGCTTGAATGTATTTAAATGTATAGACTACCCCTCGTGGCGCATTTAAATTGTTTCGAGATGTTGGCTGATGCATGATTATATTGTTTTAAGGTTTCAATATAATTGATGTGATCGAATTATGTGATAATTTCGTATTTTTCTAGATATTGATATGAATGTATGTTTTATTCTCAGTTCATCATGTCGCAACCTTTTAATCCACTGTTTAGTATACTTAAAGATAATAAACTTGTTGGTGAGAACTATGTTGATTGGAAACGTAACATGAATATGGTCCTACCTGCGCAAGAACACTATTGGATATTTAGCGTTGACGTACCCAAGAAACCTAATGATAAGTCAAGTAATGAGGAAAGGGCGATATTCGATGATTGGAAGCATTCCAATGAGCACATGAAGCGCATCATCTTGACATTTATGTCTGAAGATTTGAAACGCATTCATGAAGGCATTGAAGCGGCTGTTGATATCATGAATATCCTTGAAGAGATGTTTCAACATCAGAATCCCATGGCGAATCTGTTCACCATTCGTGAGAAGCTCATGAAGGAAATGGTGAAGGGAACACCTGTAAGGGATCATGTTCTCAAATTTAGGCGTGAGTTTGAAAAACTCGAGTTTCTTGGTGCCGGACAAAGTGAAGAAAGTCAAATCGATTCCATACTCCTAAAGCTATCGAGTAGTTTTGATGGGTTCTTTTGGGAATACGTGTTATCAAACACTCGTTTATGAGAATAATTCTTTTATCGCATTTGCTTTAGTTAGGATTTAATGTTGAATATCTATTACAAACCGTTCAATATATGGTACATGTTACATTGTAGTTAATGTGGTGATACCCGATCACGGAAGACAACATTAACAGTTTCCTTGTAACTAAACGTACATTTCACGACCTAGGTGGAATTGAACAGTCTGCCGTGAAAGGTCAATGTGTAAGTCTCAGATTGGTCTGTCTTGACTAAGAGATTGCACTAGCACATTTAGTATGTGTTGAAGAGGACCTACAACGAATATAAATTCTTCTGTTCTGAATTGTGAAGAATTAGACCTCAGTGGTTGTTGATTTCTTAATCTCCGTCACTTAAATAGGACCGTGTGTGTTTGATGGTTACTGCTTTGATTCATGTTGGGTGAGAATCATTCTGACTTCGAACCTTGTGCTTTGGGCAGTAATATTAATCATACGACGGTTGCTAAGATTTAATACGGAGAAACGCGTGTGAGTACGGCTCGTATGATTAGTCCCCTTGGTGGGCTTAGAAGTTTTATCGTACCAAATCTTGCAAGTGAAGAATTAGTTTCTTCGGTACGGATAATAATGTTGAGCTATCTTTACTCCAAGGTGAAATATATTAATTAATTTAGAGCTATTCAGAAGCTTACTTAATTAATGGACTTGATAATCTTAAACGCGGGAAATAATAACCGGGAGCCCATATTATCGTAATATGGATTAAGATGGATAGTGCAATATTAATTTATTAGTGGTAATAATTAATATTAATGGATTGAATTATATTGGAGCTCAATATTGAAATTCAGAAGTCCATTAGGAGGTCCAATCTTAATTCTCCTTAAAGGCCCCTCAAGTAGCCCATTAAGTAGCCCAATAATGATAAGGTGATTAAAATAAAAAGATAATATTATGCTCTTGATTACCCAAAAGCCTTCTCAAGTATTCCCTTTCGCCTAATATGGGATAATATGGGCTCCCGGTTATTATTTTCCGCATTTAAGATTATCAAGTCCATTAATTAATTAAGCTTCTGAATAGCTCTAAAATAATTAATATATTTCACCTTGGAGTAAAGACAGCTCAACATTATTATCCGTACCGAAGAAACTGATTCTTCACTTGCAAGATTTGGTACGATAAAACTTCTGAGCCCACCAAGGGGACTAATCACACGAGCCGTACTCGCTCGCATTTCTCTGTATTAAATCTTAGCAACCGTCGTATGATTAATATTACTGCCCAAGACACAAAGTTCGAAGTCACAATGATTCTCACCCAACATGAATCAAAGCAGTAACCATTAAGCACACACTGTTCTATTTAAGTGACGGAGATTAAGAAATCAACAACCACTGAGGTCTAATTCTTCACATTTCAGAACTGAAGAATTTATCCTTGTTGTAGGTCCTCTTCAACACATACTAAATGTGCTAGTGCAATCTCTTAGTCAAGACAGACCAATCTGAGCCTTACACATCGACCTTTCACGGCGGATTTTTCAATTCCACCTAGGTCGTGAAAATGTACGTTTAGTTACAAGGAAACTGTTAATGTTGTCTTCCGTGATCGGGTATCACCACATTAACTATAATGTAACTAGTACCATTATGAACTGTTTGCAATAAATATTCAACATTCAATCATATCTAAAGCAAATGCGATAAAAGATTTATTCTCATAAACAAGTGTTTGATACACGAGTTATACAAAGTAAAAGCATACTTTCACGTATAACTCCAACAGCTTAGAGCACTGTCAGATGCGGCTAGGTAGAGGAAGAACTTCTCGCCTGGAATTGGTTTGGCCAAGATCTTGGGGTTGACCAGGTACTCCTTTAGCTTGAGGAAAGCTAATTGACTTTCTCTATTCTAAGAGGATTTTTTTATCTTTGATGGTGGAAAAGAATGGCTTACTTTTGTCACCCAGCGTCGAGATAAATCTGTTTAATGCGGCCAGTCATCCAGTTAGAACTTGCACTTGGCGGACCGTCCTTGGCTCTATCATGTCAATGATGGTTTTGCTTTTGGACGGGTTGGCCTCGATGCCCCTCTGACTAACGATGTGATCGAGAAATTTTCCTTTGCTGACGCTGAAGTGACACTTTTTCGAGTTGAACTTCATGTTGTAAGCTCTTAGTATGGTGAACGCCTCGGCCAGGTCGCGAAGGTGATCTTCCTTCTTCATGCTTTTGACCACGATGTCGTCAATGTAGACCTCCACAGTCTTGCCTATTTGGTCGGTGAACATGGTGTTCACCAGTCTCTGGTAAGTCGCCCCAGTATTCTTTAATCCGAAAGACATCCTCGTCCATGAGTACATGTTTTTTTTTCGGTTTGAAAAGAAGTATATTTGACGTCCTCCGTGGCCATGGGAATTTGATGGTATCCGACAAACGCATCCATGAAAGACATCATCTCGTGACCTGCCGCACTGTCTACGAGATGGTCGATGTGAGGCCTAGGGAAATGATCCTTGGGGCATGCTGAGTTCAGATCCATAAAGTCGGTGCAAAGTCTCCAGACGCCATTTACTTTTACGAGGACAGGGTTTGAAACCCATGGCGGCTCGTCCTGTGTAGGCTTGATTAATTTGTTCTCGAGGAGCTTTCTGCTTTCGTCACCTAGGGCTTCGTACTTCTCGGGTCCAAACTTTCTTCTCTGTTATGCAACAAGTTTTCTCTTGGGTCAATCTTCAAGTGGTGGCAGACATGCTTAGGGTCGATGCCGACCATGCCTCGATGATCCCAAGCGAAGACATCACTGCTTTTCTTCATGAATTCGAGGATTCCAATCCTTAGATCTAATGGAATGTTGGTCCCAATTGATACTTTAAGACTAGGTCGAGCCAGATCCATGAAGACTCTTTACAACTCCTCTATGGGGGCGGCCTCTCTAGGATTCGGGTATTCGCCTCGAGGGTTGAATTCGACAACTATTGACTCGAAGCCAATTTTGGGTTCCATAGGGTCATCAAGGACTTGGACGAGATCATGTTCGATTTCCATAGGTGTCTCGGTCTTAGCTTCTCTGATTGGCATTGGGTCGAGGTCCGAGATTACATTGATGCTAAAACTAAATGCATAATTTAAAGAAGAGCACGAGTACTTCAAACATTTTCTAACCATTTTTTGGTCCCCTTTTACCGTGCCAACTACGCCCTCCGTGGTGGGGAACTTGATACAACAAAAGTAGGATGAGGCAACTGCCTCAAAAGTTTTAAGAAATGGACGACCTAGAAAGCCATTATAGATATTTGGCTGATCAACTATTACAAAATCTAGTTGTCTAGTTATCTTCGTCTCTTCCTTCTCGTGGTAGACGAGCTTCACAGAGAGCTTGATTCTTCCAATGACTTGATGTATGCCGCAAAGCTTCCCATCTTGTCGAGGGCCAACTTGAAGATGATGTTGCAGAAACAACCATTGGCCACCAGCAGATGATCCACGGTGATACCGAGGATCTTGGTGGAGATGACGAGGGCGTCATTCTTTGGGCAAAGAGCCCTTTCCCGATCAGCGTTAGTGAATGTGATCAAGAAAGTCTTGGAGTTGGTCGGTTCCGGGGGGGAGATTGTGCGGACATTCTTGAATGCCCTGATCTCGGCCTTCCTCTTGTCGTTCGACATAGTCGAGACCGGGATAAGGCCTCCAAGGGTTCCTCCCCCTGGAGTGTGTTTACGCATCTTCTTCCTCGTAATGGGGGGACATCATCTTCTTTGTCGCCGTCCTTCTCGTCCTCAACGAGTGTGACGAGAGGAACTTGTTGGTGCGCACGTGGCCTTTGTTGATGAGGTTGCCCCCTATTCTATTCAGGGTTACGGGGTTTGGAATTGCCGGCTTCTTAACGAAGTTGTTGAGCTTGCCGTCCTCGAACAACTTCCACAGCTGTCGGAGGAGGTCTCGACATTTACTTGTATTATGCCTCGCGACATCGTGGTAGGCGCACCATTTTGCCCTATCCACACGCCCTTGTTATTGACGTACCTTGACTTTTCCAGCATGTTTCGTGCTGGATGGCATTGTACACGTACGCCGGGGTCTGGGCTAAGACTTGGAGAAATTGCTCATCTATCTCATTGTCCCACTTCTTGAAAGTTCCCAGTGCCCTATTTCCCGCCTGCCGGGGTGCAGACGGGTTCCTCCTATGTTGGGAGGAGGATTTAGGTTTTTCCCCTACTCTAGCTTTTGCGGCCTTGACCTTTGGTGGCCCCATCCTTTGCACCAGCAGCTTCTGGCGGGTTATCATTTCCCCGACCCTCCATTTGAACTCGGTGTAGGTCGTGGGGAGTTTCTTGGAGAGGGAGCTCGTCATTGATGGGCTCCCCAGTGAGGATGATTTCGTCGACACGGTCGACATACGCCTCATCGGACTAGTTGTCCGCCTACTTGATGTTCATCAACCTATGGCGTCCTTCGGGCCTAGCGATCTTGGCTGCAAAGTAGGTGATGAATTTTTCGCTCAGGTCGGCGAAACTCGTGATTGATCGGGAGGGCAGGTTAACGTACCATTTGTGCACCAATTTGCCCAAGGTGAGTGGGAACATGCGACACTTAGTGTTGGAGTTATACATGAAAGTATGCTTTTACTTTGTATAACTCATGTATTAAATACTTGTTTATGAGAATAATTCTTTTATCACATTTTCTTTAGATATGAATGAATGTTAAATATTTATTGCAATCTGCTCAATATATATAGTATGTGTTACATTGTAGTTAATGTGGTGATACCATGGATACAGAAATCGGGCTAGGCGGCCCTCTCTCACCCCGATTTCCACCTAATCGGCCAAAATAGGCATTTTCTCCTCCAGGCGCTGCCTAGGCGGCCCAAGGCGGCGGCGCTAGGCTGCCAGTGTCAATTTTTTTTATTTAAATAATACTATAATATGAAATATCTACCCTAGACGGAAAAATCGCCCCTAACCTAGACGGAGAAGATGGACGGATTTCCCAGGTTCTGATGACAATTGCGGGATACGCCCCCTAACGCTGGTGATTTTGCCAACAGACTTGATAGAGAAGTCGGTGAAGGTGGCGGAGAAGAAAATTGTGGCGGAGAAGAAAATCGTGGTGGTGAGCGAACCAATCTCCGGTGAGAGAAGATCCGAGAATGTGGAGGCGAGCGAACCAATTTCCAGTGATAAAATATTTGAGGAGGTGAAGAGATTGAGCCGCGCCACGATGGATATTGCTGGAGAGGAAGAAGGATTGGAGAAATACGTACAATACCTAGGTTTTAATATACCAGCCCAGACTTACCATAACAGCCCAATAAAAATAAAAGCTCAAAATGTTAAAATGTTTATTTCAGCCCAAACTAAATATGTAAACTAAACAGAGGAGTGCTAACTGCTAAGGCGAATAAAAAAAAGAGTTTGGCGCCTAAGCGGCCTAGGCGGTCAATAAACGCCCAACTAGCGATTTCTGACTTCTGCAACCTTGGGTGATACCAGATCATGGAAGATCACATTGACAGTTACTTGTAACTAAACATATAATTCACGACCCAGGTGGAATTGAACAATCCGCCATGAAAGGTCGATGTGTAATTCTCAGATTGGCTTGTCTTGACCAAGAGATGCACTAGCACATTTGGTATGTGTTGAAGAGGATCTACATCGAGTATAAATTCTCTTGTTCTGAATGTGAAGGATTATACCTCAGTGTTATTGATTTCTTAATCCCGTCACTTAAATAGGACCGTGTGTGGTTAATGGTTATTGCTTTGATTCATGTTGGGTGAGAATCATCGCGACTTAGAACCTTGTATTTTGGGCAATAATATTAATCATACGACGGTTGCTAAGATTTAATACGGAAAAACATGTGCGAGTACGGCTCGTGTGATTTTTCCCCTTGGTGGGCTCAGAAGTTTTATCGTACCAAATCTTGCAAGTGAAGAATTAGTTTCTTCGGTACGGATAATAATGTTGAGTTGTGTTTACTCCAAGGTAAAAGATATTAATTAATTTAGAGCTATTCAGAAGCTCAATTAATTAAAGGACTAGATAATCTTAAATACGGGAAATAATAACCGGGAGTCCATATTATTGTAATATGGATTAAGATGGATAATACAATATTAATTTATTAGTGGTATTAATTAATATTAATGGGTTGAATAATATTGGGGCTCAATATTGTAATTCAGTAGCTCATTGGAGGTCCAATCTTAATTCTCCTAAAGGCCCCTCAAGTAGCCCAATAAGTAGCTCGATAATAATAAGGTGATTAAAAGAAAATTATTATTGCTGATTTTATTCATAATTTTCGAAAATTAGGTTTAAGCTATGTTGCACGGGTGTGGGTGCGCGGTGCGGGAGCGATACGATACGGGTGCGGGGATACGACATTTTATAAAAAATGTGGGATACGATTCGGCAAGGATACGTCTAATTATATTTATTTTATTATATATTATACCTATAATAAACTAAAAAAATAAGAAATTAGGGACTAAAATGCAAATTTAGATTAAAGCATTAAAAGATAGACGGTCTCAGGTTTCCAAGGCGTGTACGGCCTCAATTATCCCTTGCCTCCTTCTCAGCCATTAGATCAATGAGTCCTTTTTCCACTTTTCCGGACACAGGTATGTGCTTCCCAAATATTACTTCATCTTATCCCATATCACAATTCCTCATATTCTTCATCTTCCTCACAGACTCGCACAAATCTCCTTCTATTGCCTCATTTCCTTCTGCAAGTACTCCCTTCTCCACCGAAAATTGTTTCTTCTCTTGAATTCCTTCGATCGGAGCCGGCGTGTTCATGACATCATTATCCCTAAAAAAAATGAAGAATTACTAGAAATTAGAAAAACACACGAAAAATCCCCAAATCAATTAACTGTATAGAGAGATGAAATTAACATAACCGACTACTAGAGAGCGTCGCACCTGGAGGGGGATGCCGCCTGGAGCCGCCGTATTCACCTGAAACCGCCGGAATGAACCGCAGCGCTGTTTTCCTTCTTCTTCTTCTTTTTCCGCCGTTCGCGAGCAGAAGCCAGGTTGATTTGAGAATGAATTCTTTCTTTTACATTACAAAAATACCCCAAAAATTATTAAGTTTTGCAATAATACCCTCACGTATCCTCTAATATATATCCGATACGCGTATCCTCCCAACAGGATACACGTATCCGACTTTAAAAAAAATTAAAAAAAAAATCGGATACGCCACGTGGCGTATCGGGTGCGAATCCGACGCGAATCGCACCCGCACCCGTATCCCCCGCGTATCCGATACTGCATACCCCCAAATTTGAAGAATCCGTGCAACATAGGGTTTAAGAGAGAGAAAATATTTTGTTGATTTTCTTGGAAAGATATTATGGAAGATATGTATTCTTGGAATACAAGATTATCTCATAAATTGAAGAAGATCCAAATCTAGTATTCTATCTCCCTAAAATTCGAAAATTACATATATTAGGAGGTGAGATTTTTGTGGAATATTTTATTATGGAGAAAAGAATATATGAGATATATTTAAGATTTCTTGGAGGCCAAGAAAAGATTTTCTCTCCCCATATTTCCACCTAAATTTCGTTCACCTCTCACCTATATACAGGGGATGGTTATTTAATCTCCAGTTTCACAGTTCCATGTGTTGGAAAAAATCAACAACAATAATTTTTTCTTTGTTCCTTATTTTATTAAATTATTCGTGAGCGCTTCCCACAGGCAAACGAATAAGGTGAAAGGGAAATACATGAGAAGGTTTTAACGGTTGATAGGATCATCACACTTATCCCGTTTATCTCAGTCGCTTTAAGAGGTACGTTTTACGTGAAATTCTTAGTTTTTCCGCCGTAGAATTTTACGTATTTATATTCATATGCATGTGATTTGTTGTTGGCATACTTATTATTTGAATTAATTTAGGATTAATTCATGCTAGTAATAATTAGATTTAAATTCATACTTAAATTTCATCCCGAATAGATCCGGGCACCCCGATTTCCCCAACACTTAGTGTCGTCAGTTGCGCCTCGGCCCGCCATGTAGATCGCTATACTTGCTCAAATGAGTCTCTGGATCTGTCTTCCCCTCGTATAAAGGGGTCTGGGGTGGAGCGACCTTCGTTTGGACATAGGCCTCCTCAATTTCCAAGGACAAGGGTTCCCTACCGAGGTTGGAACGCTTTGATGGAGAGTCATTTGCCTCCATCTTGCTCTCCATTTCGCTTAGGCATTGCTGGAGAGCGGCAATAACGGCAGCTTGGCTGCCTTCAGCGCAGAGGGTGACCTCGGGGCCCAGGCGCTCGTGTGCCGAAACACGGTGTTCAATGTTCGCGGCGGGGGAGCTTTAAGCTCCCTCGAGTTGCCTATGCGCAGGGGATGACATCCCTCTGGCACCTCGGTTGGTGCCCCCTTCGTCGGGGCTAGATATTTTGAAGACCTCGTGAAGGTCTCCGACTTGGATTCCGGGCCGGATTATGCCTAGGATTCGCCTCCTAGGCGGATAAAAATGGACCGTGCGTCCGACCCTCCCGATCTCTCTGGTCGGTGGGTATCTTTGTGGCTCTCACTTAGAAACACGTAAGTCTTTTTCCGAGGCAACTTGCCTCGGGGGGGCTTTTTCCTCTTTGGGGCAGGAATGATCTGTATGCCGAGGTCCTGCCTCATCTCCCGAGCCTTTCGCTGGAGTTGTTCAATGATGGTCTCCACCTGCTCCGGAGTCTGGAAATCGTCGGGGATGATGGGAATATCCCGTGTCTGCCTGATCAGCATAGTGGCGGCTGCGGTGGCCGGGGTTTCAGGGTTTGGGTTGGATGTTCCCTCCCGGCGTTGTGCTCAGCCATATCTTAAGACTTTCGGAGAACCTTTGAAGATATGAAGATTTGGATATACTTTTAAAACATCGAACAGTGAGTGTTCTTCGAGTTTTTGGATTTCGATTTAAGGGTTGACTCACCCTCCTTCTAGCACCAATTGTTGTTACTCGAAATATGTATCTAAATACGATGAATGTGGCTTTTGGGTTGAGTAACTAACTTAATAATTTAGAATGATTAGGATAATAATTGCTTGAGGTTATATGATAATAAATGATAATAGAAAGCAATTAATGCGAGAAGATTTGTCAAGTCTTTGTGTAGACTTGGGCTTGAAGTGGTAGGTCTATATTAAATGCTAAAGAACAAGTATTTATAGCCCAAGGGTATGCCCTTGGGTGGGCTGACCTAACTTTATTCGGACATCCCAACATTAAATGCTCGGGTTGGCCCTAGTTTCGAGTAATGGGCCGAGACCCCTTGAGTAGGTGGACTCGGCCCAATAAGAGTCGGCCACATGGAAAGTGGCTTGTACTTGCTCCTGGGATCGTGGGATTTCCTGCCATAAGTATGGTCTGTTCCTCTGGAGTAGGTGTCGATTCACTGTTCCTCGTACCAAGAATGTAATGATTTTCTGATGGCGTCCACATTTGGCTTTATCTAGGATAAGATCAAATATGCGATGCCCTCGTCCCAAAGGTGGTCGAGGTGGGCTTTTGCCTTGTCTTTTCGTTCGGCCTCTTTCCACGATTATCTTCATTTAGAATGATCTTCGTTGCGTCGCTTCGAGACAAAGGTGCCGAGGTCGAATACGCTCTCGTCATGTACTCTTCAGGCCAAGTTGGAGAATATCTACAGGGCGCGTTAATCCTTTATGCCGAGGTTGGGACCCGTTCTGTCAATGGGGCCTCCTCGGTTCATTATGGATTGCCGAGACTCGGGTATGTTGATGTCGCATCGGACTTCATAGTACCTCGTTCTGTACTTAGAGAGGTGGAAACCTCGTCTCTTTCACTTGGCTCCACCTCGTCTAACATGAATTATTCGTCACACAATATTGAGAAATATATCTTTTGCATTTTTGCTTTGAACCGTTCGATTATGATGAATCATCTCATGTAATATTATTGTAAAATATTGTAAAATAGTTTGTTTTTTATTTTCCATTTTATTTTCCCTCTTTGGTCCATTTCTTCGGATTTGTATTCACTCATCTGTGGGTTTTTCTATGTAGTTGTAATGCAATATTGATCTGTTCCCTATGAATAAAATTTTATTGCTTCAGCGGTTTGTTGCCTTCATGTTCTATTTCTTTTTTTAATCCCTTAATTTGTAAGTAATATTTGTTTGACATGTTAATTACTAATTCATTGTCATCATGGATTTTTAAAAATATTGTCGTAACAGTGTTGATAGGAGCATGTAGTTCTCCATGAATATTGTTGGTTTGCAATTTTGGATTCTCCATAATTAATGTAAAAAAAACATTTGCAATCTAACATCTCTAATTTCTCCTAATATTTAGTTGATTTTAACGTGGTTCAGTATTTTCGTATCAATTGGAAACATTCTTTTTTTAAAATTTTGTGTTGATAACCGAATCATGAAAATAATTTTTTTTATTTTCTGGATACTATCTAAATAAGTGATTGGAGTTTTCATAATTATATTAAATGGTAATTGCAGTTAATTAAACCCGAATTTCCGTAATATATTCATGTTCGATTTATTAATAATTTTTTGAATATAACCTCATTTTTTAGGTGTGCATATCCTTTTTTACACGTTAATTCTTTATATTTTTTAATAACCCGTGATAAAAATTAAAAATATTTGTACTTGGTTAGGGCTCTTTTTTCAAATAAATATGGACTTAATGCAAGGATAGTGACTTTTGTTTTTGGAAAAATTACATTTCCTAAATTAATTATTATTTTAATTTAGTAAACTTTGACTTTGTTTTTTTCACTCAATATTGAAATCTTCCACAATTGGTATTTTCGTTTTTCTACAGTATATCCTTACTTGGAATCCTTGGACTCCTAATAAATTTGGGCTTAATGCGTTGTTGACTTATAATTTTAGAAAAATTATATTACCTAAATTAATTATTGTTTTAATTTAGTAAAATTTGACTTCGACTTTTTCAATCAATATTGAAACCTACCACAATTGGTATTTTATTTTCAAAATGAGGAGTTTTTTTTCTTTAAATTGCTATATTTATTAAGTTGATTATTATATATTTTAGAAGATATTAATCAAGCATATTAGAAGACATTAGAAATTTTGAGGTCTCTATGAATTGCCGAAGATGTGGTGGCTGACATTGTATAGTGTACCCATCTTTATGTTCAAATAGTGTAGGGCCATTTTTATATTCCGTTAGATGAATTAGTCAAATTTGGAAAAATTTAATTTCGATTTGAGATTAATATTAGTGGAATTTAGTGTTTGAAACCCTCATAGACTGAAATTCCATGTAAAGAGTGCTACGTCTAAAATGAAAAAAAAGGGGTCGGCGGGGAATTCTACATCAAATTTGTAATGAGTGTTAAAGTTATTGGACCATTTTCAAATTGACGTGATATTATGTCGCTGCGACATTTTTTTTTCTTTGGGCTTAAAAATTTGATTTTGTGATTATATTTATTTGGCTTGCAATAATTTAGAAATCATTCCGCCTTTTTGGTGACTTTTAATAGTTAGTATTCCCATGGAGTGAGTTTTAATTATAGACAAAAAAAATAAAAATTGCACAACACTATTTATTGTTTAAATATTATAGAAATCTGCCATCTTACGTCTGGGAAGTTACTGGACCAATTTTAAAATTTGATGTTTTTCATGGATCATGGTTGCAGATTTTGGGTGTTGTGTGACTGTGTTTTTATTCATCTATCTATGGCGCGCATGAGTGTGTTCGTATTTATGTTTTTCTTTTGGTACCTTCGTCGCTTGATTATATACCCTAAGCCTAGATTATCGAGTATATATGTGCGTGGCATGCCGATTCCTTTTTTTTTACTTGGATCCATTTTTCATTTATTATTTTTGAAGTTTAGTGTGATATAATGTAACATACCTTTGATCTGGAAAAAAAATTAATTTTTTGTGTATAAATCTTGAAAGGTACATTATTAAAGTTGATCAGTGCAGGATATTGTCATAAAACACTTTACACATTATGTTATGTCAATTTTTAAATATAGTGTTGATGTGCAATATGACAAATTTGTATTTGCATTCCCGTATTCTATTGCCCCAATCATTATGTATGAACCAATGACGCCTTATACATGTTATTTTCAGATGCATATTGTGGAATAATGTGTTTACTACCAACTAGTAGATGTCAATTGTTTAGACATAATTACATACTACTTTGGAATATTGACATTATTTTGCATGATGCAATATTTTTTTCATTTAAATGAACAATTTATTGGAATGAATATTTCTTATTGTGTTAATTATATATGTATTTTGATTTGTACAATTCTTAACATTATTTGCAAGGTAGATATGTTGTTATTGTTATTGATTATATTTTTTTGTTTAACAAAATTGTTGGTAATTTTTAATGGAGATATTTAATTAATTTTTATAGTGTTTGAGTGTGTTTTTTAATTTACGTGCTACAAATATTTTATAACGTGTTCATCAATAATACTTGCATAATAGATCCAGACTTGGAGAGGTTATAGACCAGAAGTGCACGTATGTTGAGAAAAACTATCCTCTCGGAAAAATGGACGATTGATACTCCCGGTAAGTGTTGTTTGAAATATTTATCGGAAAAGGTATGTAATAATATATAAATGGATATATTTTGTGTATTGATGTGTTCGATGCAGCTTTGAGTTCAATTTTAGAATAATTTTTCAAGTCGTGGATCAGGATTTATGCATTATTGTTCAAACATTTTCGCCTGAAGTGATTGAACCTTTTCCATTTGAATTGTGTGCAGTATGTTCTTAGTCGTGTTTTCATTTTTGTAGTTTTTATCATATTGTGTATTATATTTGATTTTGGTGTGGTATCTTTGGTTGAATATTCGTATTACAAAAATATTACACCATTTTGTTTGAAATTTTACAGCTCTGGTTGCTGCTGAGCGTACCACCAATCCCAACAATGCTCCTCCATCGAGTTTATTGCAGCAAGTTCCCAGGTTTACATTGGTTGCTGCTCAGAGCACCACAACGCTGATGCTCCATCGAGGTCATTGTAGCAAGTTCCCAGATTTACATCCAAAGGTATTATTTTTCTTACATGAAATGATATAATAATGTCACTTGCATTATTTTTTAGTTGGTTTTTTTTATTAATTTTCTGATGTATATAGAAAAGGGAAAGACACATATTAACCAAAATGGGCGTGTTCTATGTATTCGCAGCGGTGGAGTATACTACGTTGGGTCAACATCGGCACTACGTTCTTTTAGTCATAATGAAATTCGGATTGTGGAGACTTTAGTATTTAGTGAGTATTTTGAGCGTTGTGCTGCACTAGAATTTTTTTAGGTATCTATACACATGTGCGTGTATATATATATATATATATTAATTATTTTTTATTGTATAAAGGGTTCTGATAGAGTGACTATAACCGTCAATTCTGGTGCTCCGTCCAATGTCAATTCAAAAGAAAATGATGAGGTTGAAAATTACATTAAGTGTAGGTACATCTCTTTGTGCGAGGCAGTGTGGAGGACTCTCCAATTCGATATACAGTACAGATTCCCATCAGTTGTGTGGTTGAACTTTCACCTTCTCAATGAGCAAAGTGTTATTTTCGATGATGAAGAGTACATTGATGATGTCCTTCAGAGGCATGCCGTTCATAAAACCAAATTTCTAGCATGGATGAAGTGTAACAGGAGTGATCCCTAAGCAAAAAGTCTCACTTATATGGAATTTCCGTTCAAGTACGTGTGGGATAGAAAAAAGTCCACTTGGGAAAGACGTAGGGACAAAAGGCCAGCTTTTGGAAGATTATACAATATTCCACCCAGTGCTGGTGACTTGAACGCAAAATACTAGTTGTACTAGTAGTTACCCCATAAGAGTATGGGATCACAATAGTAATAGCAAGTATAAGGACCAAGTATATCGTACCCAAGGAAAGGTATGTATGCGAATAGAGCCCTGGAGATCTACGCGTCGTAGTTAATATGAGTGCTTGTTCGGGTTTAAGAATTTTGTTAAACTACTTTATATTATACTACTCTTAATGCAAGTAATGAAATTAAACGAATAACTAAGGTTTTAATAAGATATGAAATGGTGATGCTTAGGATAGGAATTCCTATGTATACTAACGGAGTTGGTACAACAACTAGAATAATCGTGATGTGCAAGTAACAATCCTAAGTGTACTAAAACTAGGCAATCAACTTCCCTAATCTAGCATAAGATTGAAAGACTAAAAGCTCAAGAATTAACCCTAATACTTCGTCATATCAACCTACTTCACAAATTCACTAACCAAGTTATATGGATTGTGCTTAATTAATGAGACCCTAATTTAACTAAGGTGATGCAATCGTCCTCCCTAGATAAACCGGGAGATGATAAACCCATTGTAAAACCCTTTTGTTAAGCCTAATTGTTATTAAAGAGTGATAATGTCGTCTTCTCTCTAACAATTTTCGGACTCAATTCCAAGATAATTCTGGGGTTTATTTTAAGAATTCAATTAATTAAGAGAACTAACATTAAACATCACGAATTATCCTAATTATGTACCAACATCCTACTTCTACAAGTTCATCCTATCCTAAACATGCAAGGGTTCTAGCCTAACATGGTGATTGAAACAACGATAGTAATAACGATGATAAACATAAACATATTTGAATTAACAACTAAATTAAAGAACATAAATAACGAATGAATCAAAGTCTAAAAAATAATCTCTGATAATCTCAAAAGCTAGGGTTTTTAGTCTCAAAGAACAAAGAAGAAAGAATTAATCTAATAAGTTCGAAAACAATAACTAGACTATGAATTCGTAAATTAAAACCTCGATTACAAAGTATGAAACTCTTCCAATCTCTCTACCAAGCTATCTCCTTGCTCCAAGTATGTAAAAATATGAATAGTGATTAAAGGGTGTCTAAAAACGAGCTTGGGATCGGGTATTTATAAGCAACGGGCCTAAAACGGGCAAAAAAAGCCATCTTCCATCTTCCAGAGCCATCAGGGTGCTCGAGCGCTAGGCGCTCGACCAACACTTGGTCGAATGATGCATTCGGTCGAGCGCTAGGCGCTCGACCACGACTTGGTCAAGTGCCCAGACTTCCAGAACCTTTTAAACATTTGACTCTCCTCTGCTCAAGCACCTAGGCGCTTGAGCACCTCTCTCATTGGGCCAAGTGACACTTTTCCTTGCACTAACTAACACTTTTTCTATTTCTTCGATATCATCTCATTCGGGCATTCATTTGAGTCAATTCAAAGTCCTACGAACTCCATTCTTCGCCCTCTATCCATCTATGAGCATCAAAGAGGAAAATTCATCAGTTTATGAAAATAGTACTCAATTGACTCTAAATACTCATCGAATTCACTCAAAACACAGGCAAAACGAGCTACAAATCATAACAATTTCACGTCTAATCAACTGGTGAGCGATTTGACCTGGGTATTCTGCTGCCCCATAGTAGAGGCTCTGAATCCTACGAGGAGATACACACCATTGGAGTTGTTACTTATCCAAATGTTACTCATTGGGATTGCTGGACGATGATAAGGAGTATATTGATGGCATAATCGAGTCAAGTTTTTGGGCAACTGCTCATTACGTGAGAAATTTGTTCTACATTCTTTTACTGTCGTCTTCTATGAACTCTCCGGAGAAAGTATTCGAGTAAACATTACTGAATTTGCCAGGTAAATATTTTTAAAGTCTATGCACTTGATTCAAATTATATGCACACTGTCTGACGTGGTATTCATCTGGTATTCTTAACAGAACTAATTTTAAGTAGTGATGATTTGAGGAATTATACATTGATTGAAATTGAAAAGTTATTGGAATTGAATGGAAGCAGTCTATCCAGGTTACCTTCGATGCCTGTGCCCAGTGAGATCTCGGTATCTGCTGGAACTAACAGGATGATACGCGAGGAGATGCAGTATGAGTATACATACTTGAGTTCTATGCTCACTTCTGAACAGAGGTTTATTTTTTACGAGATACTCGATGTTGTTATGAGTCACAAGGGTGGTATTTTTTTCTTATATGGATATGACGGAACTGGAAATACTTACATTTGGAAGATACTTTCGGCCGCTGTAAGATGTGATGGCCATATAGTTTTGAATGTTGCTTCGAGTGGGATCGCAACACTTCTTCTTCCCGGTGGACGTACCGCACATTTGAGATTTGCCATTCCCATAAATATTGATGAGTCTTCTACGTGTCACGTACTTTCTGGATCAGAGTTATCAGAACTACAGATAGCTGCTAAGCTAATAATTTGGGATGAGGCGCCTATGATAAACAGGATTAGTTTCGAAGCATTGGATCGTACATTGTGAGATATTATTAGGAATTCAGATGGATCCGTGAGTGACCAACCGTTTGGAGGAAAAACTGTTGTTCTTGGTGGTAATTTTCGGCAAATACTTCTAGTTATATCAAACGGAAGCAGGGGAGATATTATCCATTCTATGTGGGATTACTGCAAGGTAGTCTTATTTTTTTTATTTAATTGAATGACAGCTACTTATTTTGGATATTAAGTATTTCTCCATTGATTAACTAATTTCTGCGTATATTTGTGGCTCCATTTTAGTTGCTTATATTGACAAGGAATATGAGGTTGGCGGTCGACAGTACATCATCTGATTCTAGCAGCGGAAGAATTGCTGAATTTTCAGATTGGATTTTGAAAATTGGTAATGGAAAACTCGGTCACGGTAGGAATGGTTTTGCGGATATTGAGATTCCATTGGAAAATCTCTTATATGATGAGGTTGATCCTATTATGGCTATCATTCGAAGTATCTATCCGTCCATCGAGAACAATCTACGTACGCACAAATATTTTGAAGATAGAGCTATTCTTACGCCCACGCACCGAGACGTGGACTGTATCAATGAAAAGATTCTCTCCATTATTCCTTGGAAAAAACAAAGATTTATTTGAGCTACGATAGTGTCTGTAAATCTAAGTTTCGCCCTGGAGGTAATGGAGAATTGGTTTCAGTGGATTTTTTTAAACTCTGTCAAGTGTTGCGGTATGCCTAGCCATAGATTGGTATTGAAGGAAGGAGTTCCTATTGTTCTTTTGAGGAATATTGATAAAAAATCTGGGCTGTGTAATGGGACGAGGCTTATTGTCACTAGACTGAGAAACCATGTGATTGAGGCTGAGATAATCTCTGGGAAAAACATTGGGAGGAAGGTTTTCATACCAGGAAGAATGACTTTGAGCAATTCGGACGCAACCATGCCTGTAAAATTTCCAAGAAGGCAATTTCCTATATTATTGTGTTTTGCTATGACTATTAATAAAAGTCAGGGTCAATCTCTTTCGACTGTTGGACTATACCTGCCAAAGCCAGTTTTCACGCACGGGCAATTGTACATTGCAGTATCGAGGGTTAAGAGTAAACGTGGTTTGAAGATTCTTTATCTTGACTCCGAAGGGAAGCATTCAAAATACACAACAAACGTTGTTTATAAGGAGATCTTTAGAAATTTGTGACTATTATGGTGGATTTCATCGCCTGTGTTTAATAAAATAAATATAATTTTTATTTATAAAATGTGCATATGTCGTGTATAAGTAATGCATGATACAAAAAGTTCATTGCTTTCATTAAGGTATTTAGAAGATAATTTTGCAATTAATTCGATTTTTTGAAGAAATTATCCCTTATTTATATGATTATCATGCAAATTATTAAAAATATTTTAAAACATTTTTTGTGTTTAGCTCAGTTATACATGTATTTTTGACTAATTTCTCATACATCTAATGAAATAGGGAATTTGATATTGATTTTAATTTACTTTTAATTGTTCAAATTTTGTGTACTCAGTTTTAATTGTCTTTATGCATTATTGAAATTCCATTTACTATGTGATGAATGTAGATGTTGTATCCGAGTTATCATCGCTGCGTATTATATTCATTACATTCAACGTCGTGGCACGTGTATATAGTTTTGAATTTGGCCTTTTAATTTTAACAATGTTCCAAAAAAAATTGATCTGACCAGTTTTGTCTTGGCAAGTACGAGGTTGAGTGTTTAATGAAATAGTTAGATCTTTATTGAAAAATTATGCATCTGTTGTGTAAGATTTATTCGCATTATCACAGTTACACTCATATGAACATAATTATATTATGTCACTGAACACAGAAATCTAACAATACTTCTTGGTGCCCGCGAAATTCGCGGGTCTACAACTAGTATACCCTAAAACAGAATAATAACTGGAAAACAAATCCTTATTCTATTCTAAATATATAATGATCTCATCACTAACAATTTCATAAGTATTAGTCCTATAAAATGGCAATATAAATGCTACTCCTTCCGTCCCAAAATTATTTTTTATATTATTATTTACACAGATTTTAAGAAAAAAGTTGTTTATTAATATTTTAAAAGTGATAAAATAGATATTTTTAGCTAGAAGGGTATGGTTGAATATAATATTAAAAAGTATTATTTTTTAGCAAAAAATAAATGTAACAATTGAGTATGGAACATATCATTTTGACAATTTAGCAAACAACTTTGAGACGGAGGGAGTACTTGACTATCTAAATGAGTTAATAACATGTGCTTGAATGAGTAATTCTTGTATGAGACCGTCTCATAGTATGAGACCAATAATATTTGATCCACTTTTAATTTAAATTGTGTCACTTATTAATTAAAAAGTTGTCACTTTTAAAAAGTGATAAAGTTTAAACAAAAAGTGATAATATTTTTGTTAAAAGTGACTTATCACTTTTCTTTAAAAATATTATCACATTTTATGATAATCCTATCATTTTTTTTAATTTGATAGGTCTCATATTATGAGACGGTCTCACACAAGTTTTTGCCTGCTTGAATATATATATATATATGTGTGTGTGTGTGTGTGTGTGTGTGTGTAGAACGACAAATTCTATATCATCAAATTTCAAACATCTTGTAAGGAAAATAATTAAATTAACTAATTTTATATCTTTCTACAAATTTAGACTTTTAAATGAGATGAAATGCTTTCACATTTTACCCTAATTTTGATTTTTAAAGTTGGTTAATGTGAAATTCTACGTCATCAAATTCCAAACATCTTTGTTGATAGACGACCAGGCGAGCAACAGTGATTAGAGGATTAAGAGACTAATAATACAATTAAGAAGTCGGCGACCAGCAGAGCTCATAAGGAATCAAAACACCAAGCGACCAGGAGTGCTATCAGACGGATGTCAGGCGACCAACACAACAAGAAAACAAGATGAGTAAATGATTAAGCCAAAAAAAGGGCAAGAGTACCCATTTAGGCGACCAAGCGAGCAAGATGAGGCCACGAAAGACAGCTCAAAATTCCACTAATTAAGCATTGCATTAGAAATAAACAAGTGTACTAAACACTTGTCATTGTATAAAATATAATAGTTTAGGAATAAGACAAGTGGCTAAACACTTGTTAATGCCAAAATCAAAAGGCTAAGAGAATGACACTTCCTACTTGCTTGTAAGCCTATAAATATCCCTTCACGAAAGGGTAAAAATAAGTTCAAATATTCAAGAAAAAGGCCAAACTATTGCAATTTCATTTCTCAATCTTCACTAACACAAAGTCATCACTTGTAATCTTGTTTGGTGACCTTCTTAGTGTTAAAACAGCCACTAATCATCCAATCCGGATCAAGGTCATCAATAATCTTACCCTGATCTTGATTTTTAAAGTTGGTATGTCCTAGTTTTAACTAAATTAAAACTCGAGAGAATTGGAACATTTCATTCCCTGCAAAAATAAAAGTAAAGTATTCATATAAATAGAAGGCACACTCTCATATGCACCAGATGCATGATACAATCACTTAACAATTAAAGTTGTTTATACTGAAAAGTGTGGTTAAAATACCCTGAAAAGTTTTTAGGGTAATCTAACCACATTTTCCAGTGTAATCAAATCATACTTTTTAGTATAAAAAGTCTCAGCTGTTGAGTGAGTGCACTATGCACCAAGTGTACAAGAAAGTTACTCCAAAAAGAAACTTTGAATTTGAATAAACCATTTACCAACATTATTGAGAAATCTAGTGCTAATATTACACATATTATAAATATTTTTAATGTACTCCCCCCGTCTCAAAGTAAACTTCTCACTTTTTTTCCAAGCCGTTTCACACTACATTTCTCATTTTATAAATGGCTTTATGCATATAATTTTTAACCTTCAAATTCAAACAACATTACCAACAGTATCATTCATTTTATTCATTTTTCAGCACTATTCATTACTTTAGTCTAAAAATCAATATGTGGTCTACTATTTATTAATAAATAAATATTTTTTTCTTAAATCATTCCACAAAAAGAAGTAGGGAGGTAACTCTGGGATAGAAAGAGTAACACTTATTATTATCAAGTAAATAATACTCCCTCCGTTCGTCATAGTTATTCACACTTTCCATTTTGTTCACCAAACTTATTCTTATTTCTTTTTTTTTGGAAATAAATAAAATTTACAAATAAATAAATGAGTCTCACAATACTTCACATTCCTCTTATTTTATCTATTTTTTTATTAAAATACTATTATTTTATTAAATTATGTGTACAATAATAAAGGGGAATACAATTTATGGACGGAATGAGTATAATAAACTATAATAAGGTAACAAGTAGAGTATAGTATTCAGTTACGGTTTAGGGGTCCTAAACGAGCCAAAAATTATGGGGTTAAATTTTTTTAGAAAATATAATATCAAATCAATAAATCATTAATTAATTACCTTTAGTATTTCTAGATGCAATTAAAATTTGATAATATTTTTTATAGAGCTAGGTCAACAATAACCTTTGATTACCGAACCCATATCAAGAAATGAACAATAGAGTCAAATGTCTCTAAAATATGTCTCTTAAGACTTTCAGAGTTGGATGACAATTGCATCATCCTTAATTTTGAGGAGAAGGAGAAATATCTCTAACGACCTTTAATAAGCCTATGTCAACTCACACTCAGGGATGACAATTTGGCCCTCCTTGCTGTTGACCCGCCCTGCCCCGATTTGTTTGGGTTGCTCCGCCCTGTGACCCGCAGCGGAGCGGAGCGGGTATGGATACTACTTCTACCCCGTCCCACCCTACCCCATTCTGACTCGCATATAATATAAATTTTATAAATATATATTATATATAATGTATGATATACATATGAAATATAAAATATTATTATATTTTTCATATTTATTAGTTTTATATAATATAAATGGTTATAATTCAATTTCAAAAGTATTATATTTTTTATATCTTATTATACTATATTTCCAAACCTCTCCAAGATGATGTGTCAGCACCACATTTCTCTTAAAGTGACGTGACACCTCTCAAATCATTTTATTTCAAAATTCTGCATTCTCCTTAAAAGTTATTTTAGGTATATTTTAAATCATATTAAAACTTAATCTACACCATGAGTTTTATACTTTTAATCTCAACCGTACATTTCATTTTACATTTTCTATAAATGTCAAATCTCACTTTAGTTTTCATTCGGATTTACAACCCTAATCATCTTCTCTTCTCTTTATTTTCTCATTCATTGTTTGATTTTTCTTTATAGGTATAATATTATTTGTTTCTCCTCTTCTTCTCTCACGATGTCGTCTCTCTTCTCGCAGGTTATTCACGAACCGCTGCCTCCTCATGGATTTTTCCCTCGAATCACCGCGGCCTTAAACCGCATCGGAATACCGCACACCACCACATCGGGTAAGAGATCAATTTTATTTTAATCTAATTGAATCGTCATTTTTTTTTCTTGCATAAATATGGATAAATGCTTGGTATGACGATCCAAACCCGGAGCATCACCGTAACAAAAACAGTCTCACGGCCCCAGTTTATTGGGATAATTTGGAAATCGACGGATGTAATTTTTTTTTTTTAGTTTTTTTTATGAATTAATTATTTGTAAAATTTAGAGTTGTTACTACTGAGTTGTTATTTCTTTATAGTATACTATAAATCTTAATAAAATTTAATTAGTGTAAACAAAATATTTATGTATAATATGAAATATTCTTTTAAACAATAATGTAATGCAAGCAATTCTTTTTTCATTGTTGGATGATTTTTTTTTGTTTTTTAGGATTTTTTTTTTTTTTTGCAACATATTGATATATGTGAAATTTGTAGGAGAGAATTCGAAATATTTTGGAAAAGATATTTTCACCGAAATAGCGTATGATACTAAAAAAATCTTGCAACCAATTTGCCTTCAATAATAGATTGTAATACAAAAGTTTATTTTTAGATAAAATTATACGGCCAAAATAGATTATTAATTGCAAAATACAGTTATTCTCTTATAAACTAGGATTTTGATTTTTTTAAATATTTTTTAACATACAAATATTAAAAGAGTATTGTAATTGATAAATAAGTAAAATATTGTTAAATCTTATATAATTAATGTATATATTTTTTCTTAAAATATGTGGAATACATTTTTATGGGTTAGTAATTATAGTGATGACAAAAAAGAAACTTTTTTTACTAATGAAAATAAAATATTTACGCATAATATGAAATATTATTTTAAACATTATATTAATGCAAGCAAGTATTTTTTCATGGTTGAATAATTTCTCTTCTTAGATATTTTGGAAGTTATTTTTGCAAAATATTGATAGATGTGGATTTTTTCTAGGAGAGAGTTGAAATATTTCACAAAAGATATTGTCACCGAAATAGTGTATGATACCAAAAAAATTACTGTCACCAAATATAATATCTTACATTCAATAAACAAAATATCTATGTAAAATATGAAATATAATTTTAAACATTATATTAATGCAAGCATATCTTTTTTCACAGTTGAACAATTTCTTTGCTTAGATATTTATGAAAGTTATTTTTGTAAAGTATTGATAGATGTGAAATTTGTAGGAGGAAATTGAAATATTTAAGAAAAAAGATATTGTCACCGAAATAGTGTATGATACCAAAAAAATAAAAATAAATTGTCACTAAATATAATATCTTGCCTTGAATAATAGATTGTACTACAAAAGCTTATTTTTGGATAAAATTTTACCGCCAAAATAAACCATAAACTGTAAAATACATATATTCTTTTTTAGACTATGATTTCGATTTTTCTTTTATATTGTTTTAACATGAAAATATTAAATTAGTAATGTAAATGATAAATAAGTAAAAGAATGTTATATAATTAATGTATATTTCTAAAAAAAAATATGTGGAATAAATTTTTCATGGTTAAAAAATTATAGTGTTGGCCAAAAAGAACACTAAGTTTCTTTACTATCAATTTAAGTATTATTACTTTAAAAAATATCTTACTCTAAAATACAATAATTATGAATATATTTTAATCAATGGAAATAAAATATTTACGTATAATAAGATTATTCTAAACATTAAATTAATGCAAGAAAATCTTTTTTCACAGTTGAACGATTTCTTTTTTTAGATATTTTTGGAATTTATTTTTGCAAAATTTTGATAGATGTGAAATTTGTAGAAGTAAATTAAAATATTTCGGAAAATATATTGTCACTGAGATATCATATGATTCCCAAAAAATATTGTCACCATGTAATATTTTACCATCAATAACAGATTGTAACACACACATTTTATAATAAAATTATAACTGCAAAATACAATTTGAAACTGTAAAAAATTTCAGACCGCGAAATTCGCGGGGGTACACACTAGTTTTTACTTATATTTGTTAGTTTTATGTTAAATATCTTAAAATATATTATGTATCATGTTGGGATTTAGATTAGATTTTTTGAAGATGTTAAAACAGAGAACTTGTAATAGGACTAGCTGAACCTGTTAGTCAGCTACAGATTAGTCTAGGTCTAGAATAAGTCTTTGGTTAAGGGGGAAGAAATCTGTCCGGACCAGATGAGCTCTAATCAGGTGACCAGAGGAGGTGTCCAGACCAGAGTAGATGAGTCATCTGACCAGAGGAGTCTGCCAGAGGAGCCTGACCAGAGGAGCCTGACCAGAGGAGCTTGACCAGAGGAGTCTGCCAGAGGATTCTGACCAGAGGAGTCTGCCAGAGGATTCTGACCAGAGGAGTTTGACCAGAGGAATCTGCCAGAGGAGCCTGACCAGAGGAGTCTGCCAGAAGACCTCTCCTAGACGAGGTTTAGAGCAGAAGTGTTACCTAGCCAGACCAGACCAGAAGACCCCAGACCAGATGAGTCCAAACTAGATGAGGGAGACAAATTGTTCACCCACATGGAGGCTGCGTGTAATCTGGAGACAAGGAGATCTTGGAGTTCGATGATTGAGAAGAAGCAATCTGGAAGTCTACTGATAGGAGGATTGATTTATTGATTGGTATCAATCTTGAAAGATCCAATCAATGGAGGAGACCAATCAATCAATATAATCAATCTGGGATTGATTATATTCCTCAAATTTTGGTTGTTTGAATTTATAGCTTCCAACGGCTAGTTAATCCCTACAACTATAAATAGGAGTGCATATTGATGAGTTCTACACAAGAGTCGGGCAAGAGCACACAAGACACACGAAGTCTCCACTCACTCACCTTGTTCATTCAAATAATATATACACTCTTTAGGAGTTATAGTTGGACCATTTACATAATCCTTATCTTTATAGATAGATTGGTGTAAGGCTTAGATCGTAAGATTGAAGTTGGTGTACGAAGGATCTGGTACTTCTCAATTCCAGAAAGTTCGTAAGTTGGTTGGAGAGAGAGAGTCCCCTTTTGAGAAAGGGAGAGTGGACGTAGGACAAGTTGGTCCGAACCACTATAAATCTGGTGTTCTCTACTTTATGATTTTAAGTTTTCTGTATTTTCTATTTGCACTTAATTTAAAAAAGGGTTTTCAATAAAAATAAACTCAAAACGTTTTCGCTGGATAACCATTTTGGGACCAACAAGTGGTATCAGAGTAGTGTGTCCTACAGACCACTGTTTTGAAATTATTTTGGTGGTCACTAGGGCATATCCATTTTTTTGAAAACCCAAATATTTGTTGTGCTAACAGTTTCTTGCAGAAATGGGTTCGAAGAAAAGCAGTAGAAGATACACTAGGAATTACTCCAAAAGAAACTTAAGGAAGAAGAGGTATCTGCTTCTGGTTCATCATCTAATTTTGGACCAGACGAAGAGATATGTCTAGTGACAGACGAGGTATGTAATCGAACTTTCTCTTCTTTTTCACCTTCTTCTTTTTCTGGACAATCAGAGGAGTTTGATATGCAGAAGATGCTATTAGATCTCCAAACTTCCATACAACTTTGTCAAAAGTTGGAAGATGAGAACACAAAGCTGAAAGCAGAAAATCAGAAGCTTTCACAATGTCTAGGCAACTCAGCTGATCTACCAGCTGAACAAAATCATACACTGGTCAAAGAGTCTTTTGACTTAACAACCAGGTGTATTGAACAAGTTAAGCTGATAGAAAGGTTGGTTGTTGAAAATATTGAGAAAGATAATGAATATAACCTGCTTAAAGCTAAGTTTGATGAACTCTTCCACCAAAACAAAATTGTAAGAGAAAGTGAGGACAAGCTCAAGATGAGAGTGGAGCAGCTGACTACAACAAATAATGTTGTGTCAAATATAGTTGCCTCATCTCAAAGAGAGCATGATAAGACAGGCCTGGGTTATACCAAACCTGAATCCTCACATGTTCAGAAAGAAGAACAGCCTAGTAATTTTATTGATAAGGGTACGAGGCCAGCTGACCAGGCAACTCAGCCTAATGGGCAGATGAGTTCTAAAACTCAAAAACCCAAAAAACAGAGGAGGAATTTTAAAAGACTGTTGGGATATGTTTAGTTTTGATGATTTTCCAAAACCACTTGTAATAGGTTTGAAAGCAGTCAGGATTGTATCTTTTGTTTCAGGTCAGGCTAGGTTATTTCTCAGTATAATAGATTGTCAGTTGAGAAGAACCCAGTTGAGGGAACACTCAGTTGAGGGGGAACTCAGCAACACAGCCTGAGGATATCAAGATGACATCAAGAACTAACCAAAGTCATGCCAGAGACCTGAACCAGAAGAGAAGCCTGAAGGATGTCCCACTAAGTGTAAACCGGGCTGATCTAAGCTAAGTCAGGTGGACCACTCAGTGAAGAGCATGATCAGGAGGATCAGTGCTGCACCAAGTAGGTCCTGAAGGAGTCAGGCTACTGTGGTCAGGGAAGTTTGTCATTCAGCCTTATGACAAACTTCTTGGAGTGAGTGATCTTCAAACAGTCTCTAAAGGACATGTTGGGAAAATAGGGTGCCCGGAATCTATTCGGTATGAAATTTAAATACGAATTTAAATACAATTATTACTAGCATGAATTAATCCTAATTAATTCAAATAATAATTCCAACAACTAATTTATAATCATGCATGTTGAATTAATTCACATAAAATCTAGGCGGAATAAACAAGAAGTTATGTGACTTACATACCTCTTGTAGACTTGGCCTTTGAATAAACGGGACGAACGCGTACACGTTTTACCAACCCAAAAGCCTTCTCAAGTATTCTCTTTCGCCTTGTTCAATCACCGGTGGGAGATGCTATCGAACAATTTAAATAACTAAGGAAAAAGAAAAATATCTATGCTCTTGATTTTTCCAACACATGGAATTATGTACTTGGGGATGAAATAATCATCCCCTATTTATAAGAGGTGATGGTCGAAAACTGTATATTTTATGGGCCTGGAGAAAATCTTTTCTTAGTCTCTAAGAAATCTTGAATATATCTCATATATTCTTTTCTCCATAATAAAATATTCCACAAAAATCTCACTCTCCTATTTAGGATGTAATTTTCGAAAATTATGAGGATCTAAGCATAAGATTTGGATCTTCTTGAATATATGAGATAATCTTGTATTCCAAGAATACTTATCTTCCATAATATCTTTCCAAGAAAATCAACAAAATCTTTTCTCTCCTAATATTACTATTTTCGAAAAATATAAGAAAAAATCAGCATATTTATTTTCTTTTTATTTTAATCACCTTATCATTATTGGGCTACTTAATGGGCTACTTGAGGGGCCTTTAAGGAGAATTAAGATTGGATTTTCTAATGGACTTCTGAATTTCAATATTGAGCCCCAATTTAATTCAGTCCATTAATATTAATTATTACCACTAATAAATTAATATTGCACTATCCATCTTAATCCATATTACGATAATATGGGCTCCCGGTTATTATTTCCCGCATTTAAGATTATCAAGTCCATTAATTAATTAAGCTTCTGAATAGCTCTAAATTAATTAACATTTTTCACCTTGGAGTAAAGACAGCTCAACATTATTATTCGTACCGAAGAAACTGATTCTTCACTTGCAAGATTTGGTACAATAAAACTTCTGAGCCCACCAATGGGACTAATCACACGAGCCGTACTCGCACGCGTTTCTCCATATTAAATCTTAGCAACCGTCGTATGATTAATATTACTGCCCAAGACACAAAGTTCGAAGTCACAATGATTCTCACCCAACATGAATCAAAGCAGTAACCATTAAGCACACACGGTCCTATTTAAGTGACGGAGATTAAGAAATCAACAACCACTGAGGTCTAATTCTTCACCTTTCAGAACAGAAGAATTTATCCTCACTGTAGGTCCTCTTCAACACATACTAAATGTGCTAGTGCAATCTCTTAGTCAAGACAGACCAATCTGAGCCTTACACATCGACCTTTCACGGTGGATTGTTCAATTCCACCTAGGTCGTGAAAATGTACGTTTAGTTACAAATAAACTATTAATGTTGTCTTCCGTGATCGGGCATCACCACATTAACTACAATGTAACATGTACTATATATTGAACGGTTTGCAATAGAAATTCAACATTCAATCATAACTAAAGCAAATGTGATAAAAGAATTATTCTCATAAAACGAGTGTTTGATACACGAGTTATACAAAGTAAAAACATACTTTCACGTATAACTCCAACAATCTCCCACTTATACTTAAAGTCTGCTTTTAGTATACATCACACATGTCTTAGTGTAGTAGCTCTACGTGACATCTCATGTCAACCTACACTAACCTAATAATTCCTCCCACTTATACTTAAAGCAGATTGGCAATTGTCTTGACTCCCATTCCATCCACATGTCTCTCGAATGTACTCTGAGGTAGACCCTTTGTGAATGGATCGGCTAGGTTGTCACCCGACGCTATCTTTGCCACATCTATATCTCCTCTCTTAATGATTTCTCGTATAAGATGGTATTTTCTTTCTATGTGTTTGCTGGCCTTGTGGGCTCTCGGTTCCTTTAAATTTGCAACTGCTCCGACATTGTCACAAAAGACAGTTATCTTGTCGGGCAAATTCGGAACAACGTCCAAGTCCACTAAGAAGTTCTTGAGCCAAACTGCCTCTTTCGCTGCTTCACAAGCAGCTACATACTCGGCTTCCATGGTCGAATTGGCGATGCATTTCTGCTTAACGCTTCTCCATGAAATGGCTCCTCCTCCCATGCAAAACACACTACCCGAGGTTGACTTTCTTGAGTCTATGTCTGATTGGAAATCCGAGTCCGTGTATCCCACGGGAACAAGACTATCCGACTGGTAAATCAGCATCCGCTCACGAGTTCTTTTCAGATACCTCAAGATGCACTTTACGGCAGTCCAATGGTCTTTCCCAGGATTACTTTGATATCTTGCCACCATGCCCACGGCAAAGCAGATATCCGGTCTCGTACACAGCATTGCATACATAAGGCTTCCTACGGCCGAAAAGTACGGAACACCTTTCATGTCATCTATCTCCGCTTGCGTCTTAGGGCTCATTTCTTTCGATAGATGGATTCCGTGTCTAAAAGGTACAAAACCTTTCTTGGAATCTTGCATGCTGAAACGCTTCAAAACAGTGTTAATGTATGAAGCTTGCGATAAGCCCAACATCCTCTTCTTGCGATCGCGAGTGATCTTGATCTCAAGAATGTGACCGGCTTCCCCTAAGTCCTTCATATCAAATTGTTTTGACAGCCATACCTTTACGTCTGACAATACCTTTACATTGTTTCCAATGAGCAGAATATCGTCTACTTATAATACTAAGAATACCACCGCAGTTCCGTCACGCTTCTTATACACACAATTTTCGAACTCATTTTGATCAAACCCATAAGACTTAATCACTTGATCAAAACACTGGTTCCAAGTACGCGATGCTTGCTTAAGTCCGTAAATGGATCTCTTGAGCTTGCAAACGAGATTCTCTTGGCCTTTTTCAATGAAACCTTTGGGCTATTGCATATAGATATCTATCCCGTCAAGACTTCCGTTAAGGAAAGCCGTCTTGACATCCATTTGCCAGATCTCGTAATCTAGGTGCGCAGCGATCGACAAGAGAATACGGATGGACTTAAGCATAGCTACAGGTGAAAAGATTTCCTCATAATCGATCCCTTCTTTCTGAGTATACCCTTTGGCCACAAGCGTTGCTTTGAAGATCTCTACCCTTCCGTCCGGTCCTCTTTTCCTCTTGTACACCCACTTGCATCCAATGGGTTCTACCCCACTGGGTGGCTCGACCAACTCCCACACTTGATTATGATCCATCGAACCCATCTCGGCTTCCATTGCCGTTTGCCACGACTTTGCGTCTTTGTCTTGGATTGCCTCGTCGTACGTCCATGGGTCTGATTCAACACCGGGAACCAAATCTGAAGATTCTCCTATCCCCATGAATCTCTCGGGTTGCCTAAGAACCCTCCCACTACGATGGGGTTCCGGTTGTGAAGATGTGACGTGTGGTACATCATCTTGTATACTTGGTATCGAGGTTTGACCTCTCAATTCTTCTAAGGTAATTTCACTTTTAGGTTTCCGATTGTTCATATAGTCTTCCTCCAAGAATTTAAAGTGTGTACTAATCACGATCTTTTGATCCTTGGGACTATAGAACATACACCCTTTCATTCCCGCAGGGTATCCTATAAACAGCCTTAATTCTGAAGGTGGGTCCAACTTACCAGCTTCCTTGTCTAGCACGTATGCCGGACAACCCCAAATCCGCAAATGTCTTAGACTGGGCTTGCGCCCTGTCCACAATTCCATTGGGGTTTTAGGAACCGATTTGGATGGCACCAAGTTTAGAATGTAAGCCGTCGTTTCCAAGGCATTACCCCAAAACGACTTGGGTAAATCCGAATAACTCATCATGGATTTGACCATCTCTAAAAGAGTCCAGTTTCTTCGTTCCGCCACACCGTTCTGTTGAGGGGTTCCCGGTGCGGTTAACTGGGATACGATCCCTTCGTCCGATAAGTAGTTCAAGAATTCATCGCTGAGGTATTCGCCTCCACGATCTGATCGTAGAAACTTGATACTCTTTTCCCTATGTTTCTCGGCTTCGGCCTTAAACTCCTTGAACTTATCAAAAGTTTCAGACTTATGCCGCATAAGGTAAATGTACCCATATCTCGAGTAATCGTCAATGAAGGTGACTAAATACTCATACCCCATTCTTGCTTTGATCGTCATTGGACCACACACATCGGTATGAACGAGTTCTAACACTTCCGTGGCTCTATTCCCCTTGGCTCCAAATGCCCTCTTGGTCATCTTACCCTCTAAATAGGATTCACAAGTTGGAAACGGCTCGACTTGGAGCGATTCCAAGGATCCGTCTTTCACCAATCTCTCTATCCGCTTTAGATTAATATGACCTAGTCTAAGATGCCATAGAAGTGTTTCGTTCATCTCCGAAGAACGCTTTCTTTTATTACTCAAAATGATCGACGTGTTATTAGATTCATTATTTGAGTGGTGTGCACACTTAATCGTATAGAGATTGTTTACCAACGTTCCATGACAGATAACATCATTCTTAAAAGAAACAGTAACAACTTTATTAAAAGTAACTGAATATCCATCAAAAAACAACTTAGAAATCAAAATTAAATTCTTCCTAAAGTTCAGAACGTATAAAACATCTCTTAAAATTAAAACTCTATCTTCAAAAGATAGGTGCACGACTCCCACTGCTTCGGCTGCCACTCTCGTAGCATCGCCCAATGTGATTGTGATCTCATTCTTGCTAAGTCGCCGGGTTAGCTGGAACCCCTGAAGAGTGAAACAAATATGATCAGTTGCCCCGGTATCCACTACCCAAATGTGGGCAGCATACGCCGCAACATATGTTTCAACGACTAAAGCATGAGACTTACCTTTCTTTACCGCCTTCTTAAGCTTAGAACAGGTAGACCTCCAATGTCCTCTTTCCCCGCAATTGAAGCACTTACTCTTACCGGATATCTTCACGCCGTACGGCTTGAAAGCTCTTTCTTTGCCTCCATAAGTGAGTCTACTGGTTTGGTTCCGATCAACCACCTTCTTCTCAATCTTACCCTCCATTGGCCTAGATTTCGAGAAAAAAATCTTGATCACCAAAGCCTCGTCCCTACTCCCTAAGTATAACTCTACCGTCATCAGGGCTTTGAGCAGGGTATCTAAAGTGAACTTGTGTTCAGATAACACGTATTCCCAAAAGAACCCATCAAAACTACTCGATAACTTTAGGAGTATGGAATCGATTTGACTTTCTTCACTTTGTCCGGCACCAAGAAACTCGAGTTTCTCAAACTCACGCCTAAAATTGAGAACATGATTCCTTACAGGTGTTCCCTTCACCATTTCCTTCGTGAGCTTCTCACGAATGGTGAACAGATTCGCCATGGGGTTCTGATGTTGAAACATCTCTTCAAGGCTATTCATGATATCAACAGCCGCTTCAATGCCTTCATGAATGCGCTTCAAATCTTCAGACATAAATGTCAAGATGATGTGCTTCATGTGCTCATTGGAGTGCTTCCAATCATCGAATATCGCCCTTTCCCCATTACTTGACTTATCATTAGGTTTCTTGGGCACGTCAACGCTAAATATCCAATAGTGTTCTTGCGCAGGAAGGACCATGTTCATATTACGTTTCCAATCAACATAGTTCTCACCAACAAGTTTATTATCTTTAAGTATACTAAACAGTGGATTAATAGGTTGCGACATGATGAACTGAGAATAAAACATACATTCATATCAATATCTAGAAAAATACGAAATTATCACATAATTCGATCACATTAATTATATTGGAACCTTAAAACAATATAATCATGCATCAGCCAACATCTCAAAACAATTTAAATGCGCCACGAGGGGTGGTCTATACATTTAAATACATTCAAGCGGATCACAAACTTAAAAGTTACAAATCCTTAATTCAAAATTAATAGTTGGCTCCCACTTTGACCACATAGAAATTGACAGGGACTCCGAGGGGAGTAAGTTAATATCAATTTCCTATGCCTAAGTAATAACCATAATTAAATACAAGATTATTATTTCGCTTTGAGCAAGCCACTCATGGTGAGGGTCAATACCGCCACTAATAATAATCCACAATCATCCTTTCGGAATTTATTCATGTGAAATCCGTTCTTTTGGCCGATCCGAGGGGGAAATGTATTCCAAAAGAACTTCACAAATAAATAAATTATGGAGGCCAAATTAATCCAATTTTAATATCCAGAATAAAACTGCGATTAAATAAACATACTTAGTAATTTTCGAAAGTAAGGTTTTTCTTGGACAATTAAATTCATGCAAACACATATTAACAAATAATAATAAGTGCACGAAATAAAACATCCATCAAAACAAAATTAAACATATTGGAGCACTCAAATCCAATTGTCACGGTTTAATTTCTTCACGTCTTGATGCGAAAAATCGTCCTTGTTGCTTTCCGACGTTCGTCTCGACATGCTCCCACTCGAACAACAACACTTCATCAAAACTACATTGTTTGGGGTTTGAAACGACGTTTAAAATCACACAAAAAAAATGGAACTGAAAAAATTCCACGGCCCGAGATACGGCGCGCGTCGGCCCACGGAGTGGGCCCGCGCGCCTCTCGGCCAAAACAGCCGAGGCGCTGAAGCGCCGGCCAGGAGCGCCGAAGCGCTGCACGCTGCGCCCCGAGGCGCTGTAGGCCGCGCCCGAGGCGAGCGCGCGCGCTTGCGCGGTGCCGGCCTCCCGTCACGCGCGGGTCGTGCGCCGGGTTTCGCCGTTCGTCCTCGTTTTCTTTACCCCTTGCATGATTTTTCGTCCATACACGCGCCACGCTTGTATGCGTCGTCCAGGTACGCTGTTTTTAATTCTTTGTTCTTCGTCACGATCCGGTTACAATTTATTTTTCATAAAATAAATACTAGATCTAGACTAGTCTATTACAATGATCGAATCAAAATAAAAACAACTAATCTACTCGTGGATTTTCTCACGAGAAAAACGAATTCGAACGAATCGAATTAAAAACAATTAATTCACACGCATGAAAAAATAACATTAAAACCATGACAATTGGATACCTGCAAAAAAGATCTAGCAATTCTACTATCCAATTTCAATTTAATGTCTAACAATTTAAATTCCAATTTAAAGATCAGAGCCCGAAACCGTGGCTCTGATACCAGTTGTTGGGAAAATAGGGTGCCCGGAATCTATTCGGGATGAAATTTAAATACGAATTTAAATACAATTATTACTAGCATGAATTAATCCTAATTAATTCAAATAATAATTCCAACAACTAATTTATCATCATGCATGTTGAATTAATTCACATAAAATCTAGGCGGAATAAACAAGAATTTATGTGACTTACGTACCTCTTGTAGACTTGGCCTTTGAATAAACGGGACGAACGCGTACACGTTTTACCAACCCAAAAGCCTTCTCAAGTATTCCCTTTCGCCTTGTTCAATCACCGGTGGGAGATGCTATCGAACAATTTAAATAACTAAGGAAAAAGAAAAATATCTATGCTCTTGATTTTTCCAACACATGGAATTATGTACTTGGGGATGAAATAATCATCCCCTATTTATAAGAGGTGATGGTGGAAAATTGTATATTTTATGGGCCTGGAGAAAATCTTTTCTTAGTCTCTAAGAAATCTTGAATATATCTCATATATTCTTTTCTCCATAATAAAATATTCCACAAAAATCTCACTCTCCTATTTAGGATGTAATTTTCGAAAATTATGAGGATCTAAGCATAAGATTTGGATCTTCTTGAATATATGAGATAATCTTGTATTCCAAGAATACTTATCTTCCATAATATCTTTCCAAGAAAATCAACAAAATCTTTTCTCTCCTAATATTACTATTTTCGAAAAATATAAGAAAAAATCAGCATATTTATTTTCTTTTTATTTTAATCACCTTATCATTATTGGGCTACTTAATGGGCTACTTGAGGGGCCTTTAAGGAGAATTAAGATTGGACCTTCTAATGGACTTCTGAATTTCAATATTGAGCCTCAATATAATTCAGTCCATTAATATTAATTATTACCACTAATAAATTAATATTGCACTATCCATCTTAATCCATATTACGATAATATGGGCTCCCGGTTATTATTTCCCGCGTTTAAGATTATCAAGTCCATTAATTAATTAAGCTTCTGAATAGCTCTAAATTAATTAACATTTTTCACCTTGGAGTAAAGAAAGCTCAACATTATTATTCGTACCGAAGAAACTGATTCTTCACTTGCAAGATTTGGTACAATAAAACTTCTGAGCTCACCAAGGGGACTAATCACACGAGCCGTACTCGCACGCGTTTCTCCATATTAAATCTTAGCAACCGTCGTATGATTAATATTACTGCCCAAGACACAAAGTTCGAACTCACAGTGATTCTCACCCAACATGAATCAAAGCAATAACCATTAAGCACACACGGTCCTATTTAAGTGACGGAGATTAAGAAATCAACAACCACTGAGGTCTAATTCTTCACCTTTCAGAACAGAAGAATTTATCCTCGCTGTAGGTCCTCTTCAACACATACTAAATGTGCTAGTGCAATCTCTTAGTCAAGACAGACCAATATGAGCCTTACACATCGACCTTTCACGGCGGATTGTTCAATTCCACCTAGGTCGTGAAAATGTACGTTTAGTTACAAGTAAACTATTAATGTTGTCTTCCGTGATCGGGCATCACCACATTAACTACAATGTAACATGTACTATATATTGAACGGTTTGCAATAGAAATTCAACATTCAATCATAACTAAAGCAAATGTGATAAAAGAATTATTCTCATAAAACGAGTGTTTGATACACGAGTTATACAAAGTAAAAGCATACTTTCACGTATAACTCCAACAGGACAACTACACTGAAGACGTTCAGTCCACTGAAGATCACCAGTCAGTGAAGGAGGAAGCTACCTAAAGTCAGTGGGTCTTGGTCAACCCAATGAGTCAAAGATCCGTTGAATCCAGCCCACGTGGACCAATCAGCACAAGGCAGCAACTCTGACACTGACATGGCCGCATTCTAAGAAAAGTGGTTGAAACCATTAATTGTATGGATTCAAATGTAATTTCATCCAACGGTTACATTTGAATCCACACTATAAATACAAGCTCATAGCTGCAGTTTGGTGTGTGTGTGAAGTAAGAAAAATCAACACCTACGAGTTGTGAAGGTGTGAGTGTTTAGTGCATTATCTTGGGAGTTATAAGGAGGTACGATTCACATCTTGTACACTGAACTTTAGAGTTCATAGATATACACAAATGAGTGTTCAGCTTGTAACTCATAGCTTAGAGAGGTTTTCCTAATCTTAGCTTTAGGCTAACTCATTGTAAAGGAAAACCTCACCTAGTTGGAGAAGCCCAAACTGAAACCAAAACCCTCTAGTTAGGTTTGTTGGTTGAAGTTAGTTAGTGAGGAGAGGCAGCCCAGGGAGTGGCGTGAGTCCAGTGTTTTGTGCACCTGGCACGTTAAAAATAAGAATCCCAGTTAGTGGATTTCCTGTTAAATCAGGTCGTGGATGTAAGAGCTTGAGTCTCTGAACCACGTTAAACCGAGCGTACTTATCCTTAAAAGTATTTACTAAGGTGTTGTGAAAATCTGCTCACTGAGAGCATTGTTAAAAGAAATCTTTAGTAATCATTCAGGTTAAGGAGGATCCTCTCACTGACCAGTTCAGGCAACGCACTCGAGAGTTCAGTATCTCGAGTCACTGCCTTGCTTAGAGCATGAGCCTCCAAGCCTTCACACTGACTTGATAGCTCAGCCTCTAAGTAGAGCAGTGACTTGAAGTGTAACCTCTCGAGTCACTGTGTTGCTAAGAGCATGAGTCTTCAAGTCTTCTCACTGACTTGGTAGCTTAACCTCTTAGCAATGCAGTGACTTGAGAACTCTCCACTCTTGCTGAACTCTCTGAGTAAAAGTTTAAAAAAAATTGCTCCTGAATTCCCATTTTGGTATTCAAAAAATGGGACCATCAATTGGTATCAGAGCAGGTTGTTCACATGACCACTGATCCAAATTTGTTAAGAAAAATGGTCTACCGAACAGATCTTAAATGTTTTAAACTATGGGAATCCCTACATATTTCAAACTATCACTCGTGTTCTTACATTATTCCTGTAATAGAAAATCATTTGGTTAGAAAGTTTTGGAATCATCAAAAAGGGGGAAATTGTTGGGATATGTTTAGTTTTGATGATTTTCCAAAACCTCTTGTAATAGGTTTGAAAGCAGTCAGGATTGTATCTTTTGTTTCAGGTCAGGCTAGGTTATTTCTCAGTAGAATAGGATGTCAGTTGAGAAGAACCCAGTTGAGGGAACACTCAGTTGAGGGGGAACTCAACGGGGGGAGGGGGGGAACTCAGCAACACAGCCTGAGGATATCAAGATGACATCAAGAAGAACTAACCAAAGCCATGCCAGAGACCTGATCCAGAAGAGAAGCCTGAAGGATGTCCCACTAAGTGTAAACCGGGCTGATCTAAGCTATGTCAGGTGGACCACTCAGTGAAGAGCATGGTCAGGAGGATCAGTGCTGCACCAAGTAGGTCCTGAAGGAGTCAGGCTACTGTGGTCAGGGAAGTTTGCCATTCAGCCTTATGACAAACTTCTTGGAGTGAGTGATCTTCAAATAGTCTCTGAAGGACAACTACACTGAAGACGTTCAGTCCACTGAAGATCATCAGTCAGTGAAGGAGGAAGCTACCTAAAGTCAGTGGGTCTTGGTCAACCCACTGAGTCAAAGTTCCGTTGAATCCAACCCACGTGGACCAATTAGCACAAGGCAGCAACTCTGACACTGACAAGGCCGCATTCCAAGAAAAGTGGTTGAAACCATTAATTGTATGGATTCAAATGTAATTTCATCCAACGGTTACATTTGAATCCACACTATAAATACAAGCTCATAGCTGCAATTTGGTGTGTGTGTGAAGTAAGAAAAATTAACACCTACGAGCTGTGAAGGTGTGAGTGTTTAGTGCATTATCTTGGGAGTTATAAGGAGGCACGATTCACATCTTGTACACTAAACTTTAGAGTTCATAGATATACACAAATGAGTGTTCAGCTTGTAACTCATAGCTTAGAGAGGTTTTCCTAATCTTAGCTTTAGGCTAACTCATTGTAAAGGAAAACCTCACCTAGTTGGAGAAACTCAAACTGAAACCAAAACCCTCTAGTTAGGTTTGTTGGTTGAAGTTAGTTAGTGAGGAGAGGCAGCCCAGGGAGTGGCGTGAGTCCAGTGTTTTGTGCACCTTGGCACGTTAAAAACAAGAATCCCAGTTAGTGGATTTCCTGTTAAATTAGGCCGTGGATGTAAGAGCTTGAGTCTCTGAACCACATTAAACTGAGCGTACTTATCCTTAAAAGTATTTACTAAAGTGTTGTGAAAATCTACTCACTGAGAGCATTGTTAAAAGAAATCTTTAGTAATCATTCAGTTCAGGGAGGATCCTCTCACTGACCAGTTCAGGCAACGCACTCGAGAGTTCAGTATCTCGAGTCACTGCCTTGCTAAGAGCAGTGAGTCACTGCCTTCACACTGACTTGGTAGCTCAGCCTCTAAGCAGAGCAGTGACTTGAAGTGTAACCTCTCGAGTCACTGTGTTGCTAAGAGCACGAGTCTTCAAGTCTTCTCACTAACTTGGTAGCTCAGCCTCTTAGCAATGCAGTGACTTGAGAACTCTCCACTCTTGCTGAACTCTCTGAGTAAAAGTTTAAAAAAAAAATTTGCTCCTGAATTCCCATTTTGGTATTTGAAAAACGGGACCATCAAAGTCCTCAGCCAGACCAGCAGAGTAGAAGACAGTCTGGATCTTTTCATAAGAGGCAGAACCAGATGACTCCTACTCACCTGTAGAGGATTTTCAAGTCATCTGTCAGACCAGCTGGAACCTTTGATGGTTCTAGTAAGACTTATCCTTATCAAAAGAATTTCAAGATTGTTGCTTTAAGACAAGTTACTTCTTCTACTGGACAAGCTCATAAGAGAAGAAGAGCCTCTAGAAGAAATAACCATGTTAAAGGTTCTTTTGTTGAGTGTGTTTTTGTGGATATGTATGGAAGAAAGATAAGATCACCTGATTCAAAAAGGGATGATCTATTCTTATAGCTTCCTAAAAATTGTGCTAACCCCCCTGGACCCAGAAGGGTACCAAAAACTTGATTGCCTGCAGATACACAAGAAGACCAGCTGATGTTTTGCCCCAATATCAGCTGAGCATACTTTGAGGGGGAAGATCAGTTGACCCAGCCTGCTAAATTCTTTATCTTGTTATTTCAAACTTTTCTTGTCTTGTTTTATTTCAGTTCTTTTAGTTTTAACATCATCAAAAAGGGGGAAATTGTTGGGATTTAGATTAGATGTTTTGAAGATGTTAAAACAGAGAACTTGTAATAGGACTAGCTGAACCTGTTAGTCAGCTACAAATTAGTCTAGGTCTAGAATAGGTCTTTGGTTAAGGGGGAAAAATCTGTCCGGACCAGATTAGCTCTAACCAGGTGTCCAGATGAGGTGTCCAGACCAGAGCAGATGAGTCATCTGACCAGAGGAGTCTGCCAGAGGAGCCTGACCAGGGGAGTCTGCCAGAGGAGCCTGACCAGAGGAGTCTGACCAGAGGAGTCTGGCCAGAGGAGCCTGACCAGAGGAGTCTGACCAGAGCTGCCTGCCAGAGCTGCCTGCCAGAGGAGTCTGACCAGAGGAGTCTGACCAGAGGAGTCTGCCAGAGGAGCCTGACCAGAGGAGTCTGACCAGAGGACCTCTCCCAGACGAGGTTCAGAGCAGAAGTGTTACCTGACCAGACCAGACCAGAAGACCCCAGACCAGGTGAGTCCAAACCAAATGAAGGAGATAGATTAGTTCACCCACATGGAGGTTGCGTGTAATCAGGGGACAAGGAGATCTTGGAGTTCGATGATTGAGAAGAAGCAATCTGGAAGTCAACTGATAGGAGGATTGATTGATTGGTATCAATGTTGAAAGATACAATCAATGGAGGAGATCAATCAATCAATATAATCAATTTGTGATTGATTATATTCCTCCAATTATGGTTGTTTGAATTTCTAGCTTCCAACGGCTAGTTAATCCCTACAACTATAAATAAGAGTGCATAGTGATGAGTTCTACACAAGAGTCAGGCAAGAGCACACAAGACACACGAAGTCTCCACTCACTCACCTTGTTCATTCAAATAATATATACACTCTTTAGGAGTTATAGTTGGACCATTTACACAATCCTTATCTTTATAGATAGATTGGTGTAAGGATTAGATCGTAAGATTGAAGTTGGTGTACGAAGGATCTGGTACTTCTCAATTCCAGAAAGTTCGTAAGTTGGTTGGAGAGAGAGTCCCCTTTTGAGAAAGGGAGAGTGGACGTAGGACAAGTTGGTCCGAACCACTATAAATCTGGTGTTCTCTACTTTATGCGTTTAAGTTTTCTACATTTTCCATTAGCACTTAATTTAAAAAAAGGATTTTCATTAAAAATAAACTCAAAACGTTTCCGCTGGATAACCATTTTGGGACCAATATATCATTATCATGAAAGTTATTTATCATGACCTGAGTGGGTCTGTAACGCCCCGGAATTCAGAAAGTTGACATTTGAGGTCACGACATCCTAAACCCGAGTCATCACTTAGTGAACCATAAAAACTGAGCCAGAAAATTTCTTATAAAAGATAAAACAATAAACCTAATTATACAGATGCAGTGGAAGAACTTAACATAATACTTATTTGAGAAAACATTAGTTTGTTACTTAATAAAAACCATCATCCCATTACTAAAAAAGAGACATCCCGATGAGTCCTGGGTATGACTCTCGAGGTCCACCTAGCGAAGTAATCTAATTTTATGATATCAATGAGGGCATCAGATGCCACACAATTTCGTAATTTCCTGCTTACACTTGGTGATGGCCCACATCGTTGGTTTTCGGGACTTGTCCCCGAATCCATCAACTCTTTCGCACAGCTGAGCAAAGAGTTCTTATCACATTTCTCCACAGCCGGGTCATACTTAACTCAGAGACACCGGCTGGCTGACATTAAGCAAGGGGAGGATGAGTCGGACAGAAAGTTCTTGGAAAGGTTCGACAAGATACTTCTGGAAGGTGAAATGGTAAGTGAGGACACCAAGATGGTGGCGGTGATGGCGGGCTTGAAAAAAAGGACTGATTTGTGGAAAGAAATACATCCTGCTTGCCCTAAAACATACGCGGAGTTCAGACATCGAGCAGGTATACATGTATCTATGCAAGAAGCATTGCAGAAGGAGTTGGGTGATAAAGTCGATCCCAAGAAAATTGGAAAGAAATCCGCATGAAATGACTACAAAGCTCCCAAAAACATGAAAGCCTTCAATGAAGGAGCGGAACTGAAGGAAAGATTGAATCAAGTGTTCACCATGTCAATAGAGGTTGTGTACAACAATGTTAAAGACAGGGACATGCTATCAGAACCAAGGAAAATCCGGCAAGAGCGCGGAAAGCTGAATGTAAACAAATACTGCGCCTACCACCAGAACATCAGACACTTCACTAGTGAATGTTGTGACCTATTAAAATAACTGTGAGGGTTTTATGAAGAAGGCAAGTTATCTGAATTTGTGAAGAAGGAACCCAGAAAGAGGCCCAGAATGGTTAATCCATCCAGCTCAGACGATGAAGACAGTGATGACCAGCCGACCAAGACGACCAAGAAGGGAAGAAAGATCCCAATGGCCCCAACAGAACCAGTGCGGGAAATTCTTATGCTTGAGGCAAGCGGGCCAGTTGGAGGTTGTTCAGATGGGAGACCCCCGATCTCGAAAAGAAAAAATGAAGGAAGAGCTGAGAGCAGTGGCTCAAGTTAAAGAAGTGGGAGTCAACCAGGCCACCAAGAAAACGGGAGACTTGGTGTTCTCAGAAAAGGACTTAGACGGGGTGCTCACACCGCACAATGACTCCTTGATTATATGTGCTAACATCATGGGAATTAGAGTCCATCGGCTACTTGTGGACACCAGCTCCTATGCAAACATTTTATTCAAGAGCACGCTAGATCAATTAAGAGATTGCGCAGAATATGTAAAAGATTGTAATCATAAGATAGTGGGATTTGGAGATGTTGTAACCGTTCCCCTAGGTGTAGTTACGTTGTCAGTTGAACTTGTATCGACCGAGAATCCTGATAGGAGGTTAACTAGAATGGTAGAATTCTTAGTGGTAGATCAACAGTCCTCCTATAACGGATTTCTCGGCTGACCTTTTATCAATGAATTCAAAGCAGCTGTTTCAACGTACTATTATTGTGTCAAATTCCCAACACCAAAAGGGTCAGGTACAGTAAAAGACGACCAAAAAAAGAGCTCGTGAGTGCCTCCTACAACTGCTACCCAAAGACAATTAAATATCGATGATAGACGAACAGTCGAGTAGCAGTGCTGAAGATGAACCATCCATACTTGAAGAAATCATGGAATCCATTGATACTGAGATGATGGAGGTAGACGACCAGTAGGGGGGAGAACAAGAAATCTAAAACGAGCAACAAAGATAAGAGATTGGACCTTGCCCAAATAAGGTGGGAGACCTTGAACCACGGCTAGGAGCAGAGCCAATGGTGATTGAAGATGAGCTCAACTTGGAAGGGCCCATCATTGATCCTCGATGGAAAAAAAAAAGCAACGCCGATTAAAGAGTTGGAAGCAATAAAAGTTGACCCTAATCAAGAAGACTTAGAACTCTTCATTGGGTCTGAGCTCCCGGAGCCTTACAGATCCAGGATGGAAGAATTCTTAAGGTCCAATCTCGATGTATTCGCATGGTCGCATAGTGACATGGTAGGCATTAGCCCTGAGCATGCCTGCCATAAACTAAATATTGACCCAACAAGGAAACCGGTGAAACAAAAAAGGAAGAAGTTTGGGCCCGACAAGTACGAAGCATTGGATGTAGAGGTTAAGAAGCTATTGGACAATGACCTTATCAAAGAGGTTTTATGCCCCAGGTAGGTGGCAAATCCAGTATTAGTGAAGAAACCAAATGGCACGTGGAGGTTATGTATCGACTTCACAGACTTGAATGCTGCGTGCCCCAAAGATAACTTTCCATTGCCACACATTGACCAGTTGGTGGACAACACGGTTGGACATGAACCCCTCACATTCATGGACGCATTCACTAGCTACCATCAGATCCCAATGCATCTAGACGACCAGGAAAGCACAACTTTCTACACCAACAAAAATTTGTTGTGTTGGAAGAGGATATCATTCGGGTTAATTAACGCGGGAGCCGCGTATCAACGACTTGTCAAAAAAATGTTCGATGAACACATTGGCAAAATAATGGAAGTGTACGTGGACGACATAGTCGTAAAAAGCTCGAAAAAGGAAGATTATTTGGAACACCTGACACAAGCCTTTGAAATACTTCGAGCATACAACATGAAACTAAACCCGAAGAAAAGAAACTTCGGAGTCCATTCAGACAAGTTCCTTGGACACCTTGTTAGCCAGCGAGGCATTGAAGCAAATCCATCAAAGGTGAAGGCAATTCTAGATATGCAGCCACCAAGGTCTGTCAAGGAAGTACAGCGACTCACCGGATGCTTGGCAGCCCTCAATAGATTCATTTTAAGATCCGGCGACAAATGCCGACCCTTCTTCGATGCTATAAATAAAGGCGGATTTCAATGGACAAATCATTGTCAACAGGCGTTCGAGCAGCTGAAAGAATATCTCAGCGACACCAAAATCTTATCAAAACCAGTATCGGGAGAAAAACTGTATTTATATCTGGTAGCCTCGGAAGTAGCCATCGGCTCAGTTTTGGTTCGTGCAGAGGGAAAATTCAATTTACCCATCTACTATGTGAGTCAAGCGTTGCACGAGGCAGAAATCAAATACTCCCCGATGGAAAAATTGACGTACGCACTGGTGATGAGAGCCAGGAAACTTCGACCATACTTCTTCGATCACCAAGTAGAAGTCCTGACAACCTTCCCGTTAAGACAAGTCTTACAAAGACTAGACACTGTTGGTCGCCTTCTCAAATGGTCCCTCGAAATAAGCCAATTCGGGATATCATATGCACCTCGAACAATGATCAAATGACAAGTGTTGGCCGACTTTATAGTTGAGCTTACCTTTTCTCAAGATCCGATGAGAGGTCATAATCATCCATGGCACATGTACGTTGATGGATCATCGACCAACGCAGCATCAGGAGCAGGAATAGTACTAATTAGTCCGGACAGGCAAGTCTTCACCTCGGCAGTACGATTTGAGTTCATGGTAACAAACAATGAAGCCGAATACGAGACGCTGATAGCTGGACTCCATCTAGCATTGGCGGTCGGGGTTAGAAGATTACAGATATATGGGGACTCACAACTGATAGTCAACCAAGTCCAAGGAGAATATGAAGCGAAAGACGAAAACATGATGTTATATCAGAAAATTGTAGCCCACTTGGCTTCTATGTTTGAGCAAATTTACATAGAACAAGTACCCAGAGAAAATAATGCCCAAGCAGATGCACTTGCTCGCCTGACTACCAGCACGGGCCCAGCAGAATTATCAGAAATCACCATCACGACTGGAGAACACCCATTATCAAATACCTTCGTGATGGCGAAGTCCCAGAAGATCCTCAAGAAGAGACCAAGACGACCAGGCGAGCAGCAAGGTTCACAATCATGGATGGGCAACTATACAAGAGAGGATTCTCGCTTCCATTGCTGAAATGTTTGACAAAAGGGCAGGGCCAAGAGGTTTTACAAGAAATTCATCAAGGCATCTGTGGAAACCACGCTGGGGGGCGTGCATTGGCCTACAAAATAGTAAGACAAGGATACTACTGGCCTACATTATTGCAAGATGCTATCAAAGTTGCAAAAACTTGTCACAAATGCCAGATATTCGCACCCTGCATTCACAAGCCACCAACTGAGATGATTGCAGTTAACAGTCCATGGCTATTTGCAAAATGGGGAATCGATATCATAAGACCCTTCCCGACTGGAAAAGGAAATGTAAAATTTACAGTAGTGGCCGTGGACTATTACACAAAGTGGGCTGAGGTAGAGGTGCTAGCAACAATCACGCAGGAAAAGATGATCAGTTTCATATGGAAAAATATTGTATGCCGGTTCGGAGTCCCACAAGCGATTTTGACTGACAACGGACGACAATTTGAAGGCAAGAAAATAAGAAACTTTTGTGAAAAATGGGGAATAAAAAAACATTTTTCAACTCCATATCATCCTCAGTCCAACGGCCAAGTAGAGGCAGTCAATAAAATAATCAAACACATACTAAAGATCCGGTTGGTGGACAAGAAAGGAAAATGGTCAGAAGAACTACCAGAAGTACTATGGGCATATCGAGTATCTTATAGAACAAGTACAGGAGAAACTCCGTTCACCATGTCATTCGGTGTGGAAGCAGTAATACCCGTAGAATTGAAGGTGCCAACAGAGTGAACAACAACGTTCAACGAGCAGGCGAACAACATGGCTCTAGCTGCAGAGATGGATTTGGTTGATAAAAAGAGAATTTCGGCAGAAATGAAGAATGCAATATACAAGAAAAGGATTGCAAAGTATTACAATTCACAAGTAAAAGTTAGGGAATTCAAGATCGGAGATCTCGTACTTAAAAAAGTTTTGGGACCACCACCAGGAGTATTTGGACCGAATTGGGAGGGCCCATACAGGATAACTCAGAAATGGCACAATGGCACATATGACTTAGAAGACATGGAAGGCAACTCGGCCCAATACTCCTGGAATGCAGCTTTGTTGAAGAAATGTTACCAATAGGCAAAAAATTGTATAACACATGTAAAATTTAGTTCAAGTTCCATATTATTTTATGAAATATCCGTTGTAAGTATGGTTGAAAAATTTCAAAAATTTTGTAAGTATATATGAAATTTGTGATGTAAAATTAGTTTACTCAGTTGTTCAATCACAAAAATAAGTTGCTCGCGCTAGATGCACAGGCAAAGGAGGCGAACAACAAAGGTAAAAATATACGAACCCAAGGCCAAGTCCATGTAAGGACAATAAGGCCCAAAATTGGGGGCGACCATAAAGGAAACACCCAAAGTTAAGTCCATGTAAGGACAATAAGGCCTAAAAGTGGGGGCGACCACGAGGGAAAAATTCAAGACCAAGTCCATGTAAGGACAATAAGGCCCAAAATTGGAGGCGACCACAAAGGAAACACCCAAAGCTAAGTCCATGTAAGGACAATAAGGCCCAAAAGTGGGGGCGACCACGAGGGAAAAATTCAAGGCCAAGCCCATGAAAGGATCATAAGGACCAATCATTTAAGGCTAAGTTTTTTTTAAGACAAGATCGATCAGGCGATCATTAAACATGAAGATATCTATCTCTAAAAAAGGAAAAATATTAAGTTCGTGAAGCTTGTATAAGTACAGGCGAACAACAATGCAAGTAGTGAACAAACAAGAAGTAAGGAAGCAACAAGAAAAAGCAATAAAGACAACAGATATGCTCAAATATCTTTTCATTAAAAGAGCAAAAGATGTTACAAGAATAAGCGAAGAAATTACAGGATTACCCTAATACAAATCTAAGGAAAACAAAAGTACAAAGGTCTTCAGTCCTGGAGAGCTGGAGGGGCATCAGTGGTGGCCGGAGCAGAGGGAGCCGCATCAGTAGTGGCAGCTTCAGTGGTGGCCGCCGCGGTCGAGGTGCCCCCCCATCGATGGGGGTAAGGGGAAGAGAGTGGAGACCATAAAAAAATTCTGCCTCTTTACTCGGCTCCTCGCCCGAGAACTGAGGTGCGATGACTTGAACATCCTCCCCAAAGATGTCCAAGGGGACCCCCATCTCCCCAAGATCGGCCACCGGGACGCAGAACCCAGCACTGATGGGGTTGTCCTTGACGTAATCAACGAAGTCTTTCTTGGTTGTGGCCAGAACATCTTTGCCATAATCCAAGGCAAACTTCACCGATCTAATGCTCTCGACATAGGCACACACATAACCGAAGTTAGTATTGTCGGCCATATCCTGAGCATAGACATCAAAGGCGACCATGCCAGACTTCTCCTGCTGAAGGTGAGCAACTTCAGCTTGCAACTCCTCAACCTCGGCGACCACGGCTGCTTTCTTGCCCTCCAACACCTTTAGTCGCTCATCAGCAACCCCCAGCTCGAGCATCAGCTTCTCAGATTGATTGAGGGCAAATTGTTCGCTGTTCAGAGAAGCTTTGTACTTTTGTTCCAGATCAGCCACCACTTTCGCATGCTCGGCCTTCTCTCGGGCGAGCTCATTGTCCTTCTTCTTTAGGACAGCTGCCCTCTCTACCTCAAAACCGTCAATCTTGCGACCAAGACCGCGGTTGGTCCGTTCCAAGATCACAATCTGATCAAGGAGCTTTTGAGCCATCACAGCCTGGTGGCTGGCATTATAGGCGATCAGGCGGGCATTATCACTAGCAGTCTGCCCTTGGACAATATCCTCACAAGTCCTGGTCCAGGAGCGAGGAACCGTCTCAGTTGCTCGGCAAACATGGGAGTCCGGGATGTCCAGGTAAGGAGGAGGAGACTTCACGCAACTAAGCTGGTGAAGCACTTCTGTTCGCCCAGGATGCTCATCAGGCTTGTACCTAAAAAATAAAAATAAAAACTTAAAGTCAATGTACTGCAAAGAGCGATCACCAAGGTGACGGTTCAAAGACTTACTCCCTCAACTTCACTGGGTCGTATCCCAGGTACGAGTGATCGTTAGATGCCCGTTTCTTCTTGTTCAAAACAGCAGCCACAGTCTGCTGCTCACTTACAACCTCAAGAGAGGTGGATTTAGAAACCGGGAGTGTGGAGCCCGGCTGCTCGCTTCGGTAGCAGGTTTGGGGCGCTTTGATGCTCGCTCAACGCCTTCTCCCTCACCACGAGTGTCCTCTCGTGGGGCCTTTTTCTTTGGTCTTTCCCTCTCCTTCTCAGCACCACGGGGAGAGGCAGCAGTTTTTTAAGCTCCCCTGGAGCGACCAGTGGGAACTCGAGGGCGAGCATGAGGGGCCGTCTCTTCCCTAACTCGAAGACGTATGAGAGACAGATGTGGATCTTGCTTTCTCCTGGTCGGCTCTTCGGCGGCCATCTGTTTCACACGAGTGGCGAGGAGGTTATAGGATTCTGGGATGGTAGGAACAACAACAGTCACACGTTGATCTGTCAAAAGTAAAGAAGGAGCGAAGATTAGTAAAATCAGGCGATCAGGCGAACATAAGAGTAAAGAGTCTTAAAATGATTACCCTCGGGGATTTCCACTTGAGCTTCCAAGTGATGCGGACTTGTGAAAAGTTGGGCGATCTTTCAGCAATGGGCCTTTGAAAGATGAAAGATTTCGCGATCAGCAGGGTTCCGGAGCACTATCACGGCCAATGTGTACAGAAATTCTTCACTTAAGTCTGGATGCCCCCACTTCAATACTTTTGGACCTGCAAAACAACAAAAAAGAAAAAATTAATATTAGTTCCAACTTGGTCCATAGAAAGAAAAAGGAAGCCTACGTTTATCTACGCCAAAATGCTCGGGAGAATTTATGCGCGTCTGGCCGCCAGAAAAGTCCGCCGATGCCCGCCAGTCTCCTCCAATGAAGAGGAATTGGTTATGCTAACTCTTCACTTTATTGGCAACTCCCTCAATGAGCTTGACCCCCGTCCTCGCCTTCACATAGTACCAGCCTACACCCTCCTCTTTACAGGCAGAAATGACCATGGCGTAGTGGATTTCGGCGGTACTAATCTTATTCTTGTAGCATTCGAGGCCGAATAACGTCATCAAGCCAAGCAAATTACTCCATCCGTTAGGAGTAATTTGGGTGATGGCCAGATTCACGTCTTCCAAAAAGCGACCAATAAGGGCATGGAACGGCAGAGAAAACCCCGTGTTCAAGATATCCAAGTTGATCGCCGTGCATCCTGGTGGCGGGCGATCAACAGTTTCTCCCTTCTTGGGGGCATACAGGAAGACATCGTATGGAATTTTATAGTGGGACCTGATGTTATCTAAGTCATCCTCAGTAATCAGACTTGGAATCCTGCTCGCCGTGAAGTTATTCTCCTGGGCGGTCATGATTACGCGGGAGCGAATAGGGAAGACAGTGGAGTAGCGAGCAGTGTATTCGCCCCATTCGTTCTGGCGAACAACCCCTTCAGGAATCTGAGACTCGGGAGTCACTCTAGAGGTAGGGAAACCTATCTCCTCCAGAAACTCCCAAGTCACAGCCAATCTTGGTCGCTCCACCTCGGGTTGGTCGCCTTCAGCTTCGATCTCAGCGGCCACCTCTTCCGAGTCTTCTCCCAAGTCGGAGGAAGTAGTCTCTTCCGCATCCGGGCGACCAGCAGGAAGTTGCACCTCTTCATCACCGGAGTTGTCCGCGGCATGAGCTTCCACAGAGCAAACAACAGAGGATGCCTCAGAACCCGTCTCTTCGTCCACTAACAAGGTTCTCGGATTTCGGGCCAAGGCTTGACGAATCGAGCGGCGAGGAGTGGGGGAAGTCTCTTCTTCCATTGGGCGATTCACAGGATTACGCTAAAAATTTCAAGCGAAGTGGTTTCACTCGAGGAAGGAGAAGCCATTTGAAAAGATTGTTTTTTGAAAAAGTTAACAAAAATAATATTTGGAGAAATTAAGGAAGAAGACGGCGGCACTGGGAAAAAGATGGCGGCACTGGGAAAAAGGCGGCGGCGCTGGGAACAACGCGGCGGCACCGGAGAAATTCGCGATGGAGGAAGAAATTTTTCAAAGAAAAAATGAGAACAAAATGCAAAAATGAAAGCAAAATCAAAATTAAAGACTATAATGGATAATTACCTGAAGATTGCACACGAATTCTATCGGGAATTTTGTAAAAGTAAGTGAGAAAAAGCTTGGAATGAAGCTTCAATGGCGGCAGAAAGAACGAATTTTCGGAAAAATGAAAAGGGGGAGAAAGAAGGGTATTTATAAGGGGCAAAAATGGGGGCCAAAATGAAAATTTTGAAAAATTCTGTAGGCCCCTATTTGCAAAAGAAGAAATACGCCTGGGCGGCGATGACGTCATCTGCCGCCCACAACGTTACGGATTCCGAGAACCTCGGGAATCCAACCATCACACACGCGTAGGGCACCCCACTGGTCGCCCTGATGTCCGGATGATCACCAGTTTTCCCGCCCAAAAAATTCAAAAATTTATTGCTCGCTCCAGGCACATAGTCGTCATTCTATCAGATTATGCCTTGTCCTTCATTAGTCAGCCATTTTCCTAATAAAGAACAAGTCAGGGGACAATGTTGATAGACGACCAGGCGAGCAACAGTGATTAAAAGATTAAGAGACTAATAATACAATTAAGAAGTCGGCGACCAGCAGAGCTCATGAGGAGTCAAAACACCAGGCGACCAGGAGTGCTATCAGACAGAAGTCAGGCGACCAACACAGCAAAAGAACAAGATGAGTAAATAATTAAGCCAAAAACAAGGGCAAGAGTACCCACCATTTAGGCGACCAAGCGAGCAAGATGAGGCCACGAAAGACAGCTCAAAATTCCACTAATTAAGCATTGCATTAGAAACAAACAAGTGCACTAAACACTTGTCATTGTATAAAATGTAATAGTTTAGGAATAAGACAAGTGGCTAAACACTTGTCAATGCCAAAATCAAAAGGCTAAGAGAATGACACCTCCAACTTGCTTGTAAGCCTATAAATATCCCTTCATGAAAGGGTAAAAATAAGTTCAAATATTCAAGAAAAAGGCCAAACTATTGCAATTTCATTTCTCAATCTTCACTAACACAAAGTCATCACTTGTAATCTTGTTTGGTGACCTTCTTAGTGTTAAAACAACCACTAATCATCCAATCCGGATCAAGGTCATCAACAATCTTACCCTGATCTTGATTTTTAAAGTTGGTATGTCCTAGTTTTAACTAAACTAGTAATTCTCCCGTGCAATGCACTGACTGAATATTAATTAGTTATAATGTCAAAATATATAGTGAAATAGATTGTGTATAAATTAATTCTATTTTGTACACTTATTCATTGATATTTTTAATTAGATATTAATATTTTTATTAATATATGAATTTGTTAATGTAATATAATGTAAATATCTTGCAATTATGTAATTTGTGATGTAGTATTTTTTTTTATATATGCATACCATGTACCACGAATACCAATTTACATAAAGATATTAAAATTTAATAAAATTCATTAAATTCAAATCATATAATAAAAATCACTTAAAAAAGTTAAATTCTAATTATAGATCAATTTTTTTTAAATATGCAATATCAATCATTGTATTTTAAAATTAAAGATCGTAATTTTTTTTTATTGATTTGATATACAGTAGGTTAATAATAGACTTGAAAAGAAAAAATCATTGTATTTTAAAATTATGATTAAAAAATAGAAATAATTTTTTTTAAAAAAAATTATAACCGGTTGCTTTAGCAAAGGTAATTAAGTAAGCCTAGAGAGGTTAATCACTTCATATTTGCTTGCTAAATAGAATTTAATTAACTTTTAAGATTATTTCTCTCTCAATCTTAATATTACAACGAAGGATTTAGGAGGTGGATGCCTTATTGTTTTTGCTCCCTCGAACAAAATTCTTGATTCGTATAAAGTTGTTATTATTGCATACTAACATTAACACATGCGTATATATTTACCGTTATTAAAAAACAAATGTTAAGAAATTAATAAAGAATAATTGTAGTCTTTAAAATGTGTAAAACTAATAAAATAGTTGTATATCTAATTTTTCTTTGTATCTCTAAGTTCTAGACTTTGTATATTGAAGAGGGAAGTTAAGTAGTATAGGGATGTTAAATTAGTTAAACTAAAAATAAACAAAAAGTACATTTTAATAAATATTTTTTTAAGGTTACATAATATTACAAAACCAGATAAACATTCTTTTATTTCTATTCCAATTTAAGGGTCTAAGATTAAATTAAGTGATTATTTATAATCACTACTTTGTAAGTAGATTTTTTTTTTTTTTTTTTGTAAATTCACTCTATATTGTTTGCAATCACTAATTATCAATTTAAAATCTATTTTGGAGAAATAAAAAAAATCCGACTTTTAGATTATAAGAATTAATTCTTTTTGTAAATTTTATAAATTATTTGATATTTTTTCAAGTACACCCATTTTTAAAATCACTCTATTTTTAATTTTATTATAAAAATTAATTAAAATTACTTTTGATTTTATAGTAAACTTTTAAAATAATAATGTAAAAAATAACTATAGGTAGGAGGGAGTAGAAAAGCATTGGGAGTATCTTAAGAAAATGTAAAAAGGAGGGAAATAAAAGGCTCGCCTAACGATGAATCTCATCACACAATTTTAAATAAGACAAACTTCACCTTGAAGCCAATGAATTAGAAGACCAAACGACTGTATGATTAAATTTCCAATATGCATCCCAGATTTTGACAAAAGAATAAGTTCCAAAAGCAGTTGCCTTTTCTACAATTCCAATACAAAAAAATATTATTAAAATACTGAAATCCAACAAAATATAATAACTTATTTACTAAAAATAGAAGGTAAATTGAGCGGGAAAATGAGTTTTACTATATTTAGCAGACTATTCTGTTTTTATATATATATAGATTAAATCTCGAGAGACTTGGAACATTTCATTCCCTGCAAAAATAAAAGTAAAGTATTCATATAAATAGAAGGCACACTCTCATATGCACCTGATGCATGATACAATCACTCAACAATTAAAGTTGTTTATACTGAAAAGTGTGGTTAGATTGCCCTGAAAAGTTTTTAGTGTAATCTAACCACATTTTCCAGTGTAATAAAAAAGTCTCAGCTGTTGAGTGAGTGCACTATGCACCAAGTGTACAAGAAAGTTACTCCAAAAAGAAACTTTGAATTTGAATAAACCAATTACCAACATTATTGAGAAATCTAGTGCTACACATATTATAAATATTTTTAATGTACTCTCCCCGTCTCAAAGTAAACTTCTCACTTTTTTTTTCAAGTCGTTTCACACTAAACTTCTCATTTTATAAATGGCTTCATGCATATAATCTTTAACCTTCAAATTCAAACAATATTACCAATAGTATCATTCATTTTATTTATTTTTCAGCACTATTCATTACTTTAGTCTAAAAATCAATATGTGGTCTACTATTTATTAATAAATAAATATTTTTTTCTTAAATCATTCTACAAAAAGAAGTAGGGGGGTAACTCTGGGATAGAGAGGGTAACACTTATTATTATCAAGTAAATAATACTCCCTCCATTCGTCATACTTATTCACAGTTTCACACTTTCCATTTTGTCCACCAAACTTATTCTTATTTCTTTTTTTGGAAATAAATAAAATTTACAAATAAATAAATGAGTCTCACAATACTTCACATTCCTCTTATTTTATCTATTTTTTATTAAAATACTATTATTTTATTAAATTATGTGTACAATAATAAAGGGGAATACAATTTATGGACGAAATGAGTATAATAAACTATAATAAGGTAACAAGTATAGTATAGTATTCAGTAACGGTTTAGGGGTCCTAAACGAGCCAAAAATTATGGGGTTAAATTTTTTTTAGGAAATATAATATCAAATCAATATTAATTAATTACCTTTAGTATTTCTAGATGCAATTAAAATTTGATAATATTTTTTATAGAGCTAGGTCAACAATAACCTTTGATTGCCGAACGCATATCAAGAAATGAACAATAGAGTCAAATGTCTCTAAGATATGTCTCTTAAGACTTTCAGAGTTGGATGACAATTGCATCATCATTAATTTTGAGGAAAAGGAGAAATGTCTCTAACGACCTTTAATAAGCCTATGTCAACTCACACTCAGGGATGACAATTTTGCCCTCCCTGCTGTTGACCCGCCCTGCCCGATTTGTTTGGGTTGCTCCGCCCTGTGACCCGCAGTGGAGCGGAGCGGGTATGGATACTACTTCTACCCCGTCCCACCCTACCCCATTCTGACTCGCATATAATATAAATTTTATAAATATATATTATATATAATGTATGATATACATATGAAATATAAAATATTATTATATTTTTCATATTTATTAGTTTTATATAATATAAATGGTTATAATTCAATTTCAAAAGTATTATATTTTTATATTTACTTGTATTTGTTAGTTTTATGTTAAATATCTTAAAATATATTAGGTATCATTATCATGAAAGTTAATTATCATGACCCGAGTGGGTCTGTAATGTCCCGAAATTCAGAAAATTGACATTTGAGGTCACAACGTCCTAAACCCGAGTCATCACTTAGTGAACCATAAAAACTGAGCCATAAAATTTCTTATAAAAGATAAAACAATAAACCTAATTATATAGATGCAACGGAAGAACTTAACATAATACTTATTTGAGAAAATATTAGTTTGTTACTTAATAAAAACTATCATACCATTACAAAAAAGGAGATATCCCGATGAGTCCTGGGTATGACTCTCGAGGCATTAGTGACAAAAGATTAAAAGTAGTATTAAAATAGCATATTGTCTCAATCTTAATAAAAGCAGTTTATTTAATTAATAAACAGGAGTGAGAATCAGTTATCTACGGCAGCTCCCAGACCTCAACATCATAACCTGAAAATGTTTAGAGAGGGGCGTGAGATAAAATCTCAGCGGGTAACCTGTATGCTGTTATACAGATTGTCAGGAAATCCAAAATAATAATACCTTTAAGATTTTCATCTTTCAGTTGGTTCGTTATAATTCTTGGTCATGTGTATTTATTTTCTTTAACATAAAAATTATAAGTACATATTTAGAACAAAACATTTATACAGCCTGAAGGCCCATCAATCATATGGCTCAAAGGCCCATCAATCATATGGCTCAAAGGCCCATAAATCTCCTTTCTTATTCATATGGGGGCACCGGTGGCATTTCCACCGCATCCTTGCCCCTAAAAATATGGGGGCACTGGTACTCTTTCAACCACATCCTTATCCCTATTGGTGGGGCACCGGTAGCGACTCTACCGCATCCTTGTCCCTAAAAGATTTGGGGGCACTGGTACTCTTTTAACCACATCCTTATCCCTGTTTGGGGGCGGTAGAGACTCCACCGCGTCCTTATCCCTTCCATCCTTATTCCTCCATCAGCTTCTCTTACAACTTTCACATAGTTCACAAATCATATACCACATGCTCACATTGTAATAATTACATACTCACATTCACATTCATAAGATTATTATTGTCTTTTACTGGTATTCATTATGTTTGTTTCAGAAAACTGACAACAGTCCATATAACATTAACTAGCTATACAAATAGTGTCACCCACCTGGAAACTTTTAGAGGTAAAACTTAACTTCTTGATTGCTTAGAACACAGACGACCTCCGAGCTTCTGAGCTAACCCCACTTTACCTAACACAATCCGCTCATTTAGTCATCGTTCATTCTTTTAGTTTATTACTCAACTTCGCATCATACTTAGGGCTTTTCGATAATAGGGAAAACATTTATCATATTAAAACAGTCCTAGGGTTTTGTTCAAATTCAAGGAGGGCGTTGAAACTTGTTCATTCGGGTAGTAAGATTACTCTAATTCAATACGGGCCTACCAGTTGGGGTTTTGGGTCTTCCGGGTTCATTCAACACTCAAAAGAAAGTAAAACACTCAAACACATTCTTGGACAAGTAAACACAAATTATTCATATACCTAAAACATGCTTGTTTATAAAAGTATCACTTATTCCTTCTTTCTAGTGCTACGTATTTAACAAAAGACATACATACATGTATTAGCTGAAAAAGGCATTTATACTTACTGGAAAATTATGAAATTTTAGTTTATTATACATTGGATGATATGGAACAAAGTTCATTAAGGGTGCCTAGTCATTTGAGCTACGAAAATAGGGTACATTTGCATTTGAAAACAGAACAACAAGATATTCGTCAAAACAGTGTACATTGAAGTCTAAAAATCATATCTCACAGTAGGTACATTCAAAAATCATGAAATTAAGATATGTTACAGATAACTTAAAACCAAACACTATTTATTTATAAACCTAAGTCATTTGAGTTACGGAACATTACCATATATTTGATGGAAAATGGGTTTATAACATAGTTTGTCATGCAGTACACACTTTACTTAAAATCCATAACTTATTGTAAACTTATCAAAATTAACCAATTATTTCACATAGCATTCCAGACTCAGTGGAGAACATCTAAAAAAATTTCTAAGAATTTTAAACAATTATAAAAGGGCTAAATGAATTTTTTGAAAACAAAGAATCAACCTCATATTTACCACATAATATTGAAACAGGTATATTTCATTATCTTTTAGACAAAATGCTAGGATATTTGGATATGTCTTAAAAAACAAGGGAAAAATCTCCAAATTTTTCTATAATTTTATCACATCTGGAAAGAGGCAAAAAGGTTAAATAGAGTCGCTGCTCCCAGTTTTGTACGGTTTCAAACATATAAATTTCCACGAATTTATTCTCCCTCAATATAAATCATATAACCACCAAATTTTCGCAGTTTCTTTTATACATCAAATACTACATCCAGGTAAGTTTTCACAATTTTTCAATATTAACAAAGGTCCGAAATGGGTTCGTAAAAAAGAGGGCAGTAGCTAATCCGGGTAGAAATGAACTTTGTCGAACTTTCTCATAAATTATCATATAAGCTCAAAATCGTTGAAAATCTTAAACTCATACATCATTCTTACAGTTTAACTAAACTTGAAAAAGGTTCTTAACATGTCATTTCTAAGGGTTTCATGCCCAAAACAAAATATGATCAAAGTATTAAGAGAAATGAGTTTATATGGCTTACCCTTATAGTTTTCCTCTCTTTCTTGGAAGATTAGGAACCAAAGATGAACACCCTAGCTTCTAACACTCCCTTGGCTTCTAGATAGTGGGAAAAACACTCCTCCTAGGTGGTGGTGGTCTAGGCCAAGAGGGGGAGGAGAGGAGAGGGTTCCTTCTCCTTCTACTCTCACTTCTAACTTTCTCTCTTTCTTTATTTCTCTTCTCTCTTGAGTGCAAGAACTAATGTGGGTAAACGAAAGGGGTTTGGAGGGGTATATATAGGAGGAAATGGGGAAGGGTAGTTGATTGTGTTGTTGGGTGTATTAAACACAAGAGTTATGAGATGAGATGTGTGGTAGAATTAGGGTAGGCTTTGACATATCATTACAAGTCACTTCTACTTATGATGACTGCAAAAGGGGTCAAATGTGTAGGTTATTATTGTTTTGGGGCTGCCATTTATGGCAGTCCTGATTCTAGACGTGAATGTTGGCTCCGACAGTGTATTTTCGATATTTTTCATTTCGACTTTTGGTTCCAAAATTTAATTCAAACATACCGTTAAATTCGTATGATTTTTTATGATTCATATAAATATTCTTATTTAACATTTTGAATTCTTTAAAATTTAATTTTAAACAAGTCGACCCGTTTTACGAATAAAACTCGAAAAGTGCTAGTAGGGGTTTTCGGCTCGAAATGCTCGTCTGTCACCTGAAAAATTAGAACTTGTATACACATATATCTAAATCAAATATTTCATTTAAACACATTACAAATAAATCATAAAAACCCTAATTTGATCTTGGGTCGTTACAGGGTCGCCCCGCCCCGCCCCATGACCTGTAGTGGGTCGCTCCGCCTTGCTCCGCACAAGGAACAAGACGAGCATGGATCTTCAAGTATCCGCCTTCCCCTGTCCCATTGTCATCCCTACTCACACTCTAGAGCAAGACAATTTTGGATCGTATCCGATGAGATCCCATAGATAGATAATTGAGAGTCTAATCAAATTTTCCAAACCAAGCAAGTAGATTAAGTGTCTGGTAGGAGAGAAATCAGACTATTGACAAATACATCCAAAAAATGATATTATTGGACTAGACTCTAGACTATGTCTCTTGAGTAGGATTGTTCACGGAGTTCGGAGATTACCGAACCCGTACCAAAATCCGCACCGAAAAAGAATCATACCGAAAAAATTATGTACTTTTTTTTATTTTAACTGTACCGAAACCAAACCGAATATTTTTTTGGTACGGATCTGAATATTACCAAATTAACCGTACAGAAAAACCGAATGTGATCGTACTGAACCGAACCGTACCATACCAAACCGAATAACCGAATAAAATATGTATTAAATTTTAAGTATTTTTTATTTATCAAACATTATTATAACGTTATTGAATTTAAGTACAACTAAACGATTTCATAATTTCTCCTCCTTTTCAGAATACAAACACTGTATTATTTATCTTATTAAGTTCATAAAACGTTAACTTATGTTTAGGTGTATATCAAAATGTTTTAAATTTAATTTCTTATTCTTTTAATTTAATTGTTCATGTATATTCATTTCTTACAAAATCTTGGATATGGTGTACCTTGTGTCATGAATTACGATCGCCATAATTTTAATATTGCACGTTCCATTCACAAGATATTTCAATATATATATATATATATATATATATATATATATATATAAATATATTATATACTGTATTTTAAATATTCTATTGGTGGTGATTTACGATCATATTTTAACCATCAACTATAGTATAATGTGTTATATTCAAGCTTGTAATGATATATGTTTGATTCTAGTTGAAGTTGAGTAGTATTCGTGAGTGTCATGCATCGAAATATTTTTATTAATGATTAAAAAAAGGAGAGAATGATAAAAAAAGGGTAAAAAAATCCGTATCTCCGCTCCGTACCGTACCGATCCGGTCCATTTGTAACCGAAAATCCACTCCGCACCGTACCGAAATTTCGGTACGGACACAGATACTCGAATTTTAAAATAACCGAACTTTGGTACGGACACGAATATTTTCAAATATCCGTTTTGGTCCGTACCGTGAACACCCCTACTCTTGAGATCCCAGAGCTGGAACGACTGAAAGAAAAATGCCATAATATCTTTTTTTTTTTAAATAAATTGCTCGAATGGATCAAAGAAGATTATGCATGATTGGGCCCGAAATTATGTTTCAGTTATTCGTTCAGAATCTATTGTTACACAATGGTATAACATCTTCTATTACATCTGTCAGATGAATGACACTTGTCATATTAACCTACTACACCCTCTGTTTTTTAATACGTGTCATTTTAGCTATTTATACTAATTTTTTAATACATGTCATTTATGTTACTTTTCCTCAAATATCTCAATTTTACCTATATTAATTTTCAACTCAGTTAATTAATCTCCTATAAATCTTTTCATTCCTCCTTCGTGGGAAATCTAATTAATTAAGGGCAATATTAGAAAAAAAAATATCTTAATTTGTTATTTAAATCTAAAATGATATGTATTAAAAAATAGAGGGAGTAATAATTAATTAATGCTAATTATGATTAAAATAAAGAGTCCCACTACTCAAACCCCAAAATCCTCTAAACAAACCCCATAATTTTAGAGACAAAAATAGACATAAATAAAATTACTAAGTTATCCTTATATATATATATATATGGAATGAATTATACTCTAAATTTATGTTGATTTTGACTTTAGTCATTTAAGTAATTTAATTTAAAAATTAGTATTTTAACTTTTAATCGATCAATTATTTTTCTTAAATTTTTTTAAACCCTAAAAAAATGTTTAAAAATGTATTAAATATTTAAATAATCAAATTAAATGAAATTAAAAAAATCCTTAAAAATTTGGAAAACAAAAGAAAATAAATCAACTAAATCTTCAAAATAATTTAATTAAAACAAAGCCAATTTTTTTAAAAAAAAAAATAAACTAAAAAATAGTTAAAAAGATCGATTAAATCTTAAAAAATAACTAAATTAAGAAAACTATTTTAAAAAATCTTAAAAATTCAATTGAAGCTAAATAAAAATAAAATTTTAATTAATTATTTAGGTTTTTTTTACGAAAATTTAATTAACATTTATAAAATATTTTTCGGATTTTATTCATCTTTAGTCTTTTCCCTTTTGAATATTTTATTTTTTTTTATTCTTTTTTAAATTTAATTTGTTTAGATTTATATACTTTTCTTATATTTATGTAGTTATTTTATTTTTCAAATTTTCATTTTAATTGATTTTTTATTTAATTATTTTTTAGATTTTTTTATTATTTAATATTTGTCAAATTTTATTTAGGCTTAAATGATTTTAAAAAAATTTAACTAAATTTTTTTAATTATTTTATTTTCTGAATTATTTAAAATAATTGTCAAATTTAATTTTAATTTTTTATTTAAATATATTATACAATTTAATTGATTATTAAAATTGTCTTTATATTTAATTTATTTTTTGATATTTTTCTTATATTTATTTTGATAAACACTTATTTAGAAGATTTAGTTAATTATTTATAAAAAAATCAAAATATATTTAATTTTTAATATAATTTTTTTTTATTTTGATTAAAACTAAAGAATATGAAAAAATAAAAAAATAAAAGAAAGATTTTAATGAAAATATGGAATGGTGAGAAATTTTAGTAAGTTATGTGGATTTAATGGATTTGTGGGAATATTAATGGAGGAAGGATATTATAGGAATGAAATGGGGTATGTTTAGTAATATATGTTGATTTTTTAAATTTTAATGGGGTATGTTTAGTAGATGGGGTAGATTTAGAGGATTTTGGGGTTTAAATAGTGGTACTCTATTCTTATCTGTTCCAAATCTTATTAAATACTATATTTTTGAAATTTTACCAAAATCACTATCCATTCCAAATCTCCTTTCTTCTCCCCCAAATATTTTGCTGAGAGTTCACATCAGTCTTCTCTCATGATGCAATTAAATTCGACATTAGCAAAGTAATTGAGGAGTTTCATTCAAGATAAATAAGATGTATGATTAGAAAACGATGCATAAATAATTTTACATAAATTATATATAAGATATGACAAAGTCTCATATGCACCAAGTGCACGGTGCACTCACTCAACAGTTGATATTGTATACACTAAAAAGTTAGTTTCAATTACACTGAAAAGTTTAGAAGTTTTCAATGTAAACTTTTCAGTGTAATTGAGACTAACTTTTTAGTGTGATTGAGACTAACTTTTCAGTGTATACATTATCAACTGTTGAGTGAGTGCATCATACACCAAATGCACAAGAGACTTACTCATAAGATATAAAACTTATTTTCAATCTAATTCAATAACACGTTTAAATATTTTAATGTGACTGTAACAAGTTTTGTTTGATACTCACTCTTTTACCCGCTTTCCTTTTTGGTCTGTCCACCAAATTTTTACTCATTCCTCTTTTGGAAATAAACCATATTCATAAACAAATAAATGGGTCCCACAATATCCATGACAATACTCTTATTTTATCTATTTTATTCACTTTTTCAATAAAATACAAGTTTTTATTAAAAACTGTGTCCAACAGTAAAGAGTAAAAATTTCGTGGATGGGGAGAGGGAGTATAATGTTCTGTAACAAGTTTTGTTTGAAATGCACACACGCTAGATTAACTAATGTGCAATACGAGAAGAAAAACGGTCATTGGAGCTTGCAAAAACACTTGGGCGTGTTTTTTGTTTCTTGTCGCGGCAGAGAGCAATTTTTTTTAATGACGATGAATTGGGTGCTGGAATACAATGATAATTGAGGAGAGAATAGGGAAATTTGAAGAGAGATATTTTGGTAAAATTTCAAACATGATATTTAATAGGATTTGGAAGAGATGGGAGGGGATTTTATTTTAACCATAGTTAACATTAATGGGGATTTTATTTTAACCATAGTTAACATTAATTAATTATTAGTTACGTCAATACTACACGTATCAATCATCTGATAAGTGTAACGGAAGATGTTACATCATTATGTAACAGGATATTCCGGCCGTCAAATATCAATCACATGATTTCAGTTCCTTCTGTTTGATTAGGGATGTTGGTGGATGATATGGAGATGGAAAAAGGAGAATAAAGATAATCCAATAAATAATACTCCCTCCGTCCATGAGTAAACTTCCCACTTTCCTTTTCGGGCCGTCCACGAGTAAGTTTCCCATTCCATAAATGGAAATAACAACACTCTATTATATATAAACTTTAACCTTCAAACTCACACAATATTACAAAAATGTCACTCATTCACTTTACTTTTCAACACTATTCATTACTTTATCCCAAAAGTCAACATGTGGCCCACCATATATTAATAAACAAATACACTTTCTTAAACCATTCAACAAAAAGAAGTGGGAAACTTACTCGTGGACGGAGGGAGTATATACATGTTTGGTTAGAGATGGAGAAAGAGTTGGATGAGACTTTATGTCAAATCAAAATTATGAGATAATGATAGAGAGATAAAAGTATGAGAGATGATAAGAAAAAGTAGGAGATAAAATAAATGTACAAATAAAAGTAGGAAAGATAAAAAAAAATGTAAGAAAAAAGTAATGTGATTGTATAAAGTAGACTGAAAATAGGTGGATGGGGATGGGATGTACCCATCCAAAATCGGATAAGATAGAAAATGACCTCATCCCTAACCAAACATGTCCTTAATTATTACTCAAATTGGTCAACTCTGTGTCTGGACGAATTCTTGTTACAAATTCATTCACCATTTTCATGTTCAGGTATAAATACTACCTACTATCATTTCACAAGGTATTCATCTACTACACAACTCACTACTCAACACTATATTTTGCCTTACAAACTTACCGCTGATTTGAGCGATTTTCCAATTTCTTACAAGGTTCTGTCTGGCATACTTCATAGTCAAAGGTTTTTGTCCGAGATCGTCCGAGAGCTGCCTGTGGATTACGTCCTTGGACAAAGATAATTTGAAGGCATTTTTAGGTAACACACATTAACCTTTATTTATTTTTCATATTCGATGTTGATGCATAATTTAGTCTTCATCTATTTTTTAGATCACGAAGTTTAGCTAATATGATTAGTGTATATAGTGCAAACAAGTTTCACTGAGAAACTGGTTTTCAACTTACACTTTTTAGTGATAAATAGATAGTGTAAGAGTGTTTTAATTCTATATTTTGAGTGTGAATATTATTGTGGGACATTCCAAATAAAATAATGTGAATATTAAGAGGGAACAGAGAGAGTATTTTTTAGTAAAACGACTAATATCCTTCAAACTTGTTCACGATAAAATTTGTTCACTCTATACTAATCATAATTGACAAATGATTGTTTCATCTGAAAAATCAATAAATGATGAAGATATAAGATATTGAAAGTTTATACTCTTTCTGTTCCACTATAAGTTTTCTCCTTTTCTTTTTTAAATATTCCACTATAAATTTTTCAATCCATAAAAAACAAAAACAACACTCTATTTATTAATAAATAAATATTTTCTTAAATGATTATTGTTTATCTTTTTACAATTTTCCATTACTTTACACAAAAATCAACATATGGTCTACTATACATTAATAAGCAATCCATTTAAAAAAATTTATAAGGGAAGGGAGTGAGTACTAAGTTTTTTTTAAGCCCGAGCTGCTTACTTATATGTGAAGCGGTATGCAAAAGAAATTATAAATGAAAGTAATGAAAGATAAAAAGTCACTCCTCACAAATATTAAAAATGAAATTTTATATTTGGAAATCAATATACCTATTTAATTTGCGTTTTCATTTCCTTGTCTTTTATACCCTCAACACAAGCACTCCCTTTTAGTGTTCAACCATTAAAGTTATTGAAACTATTTTTTCTTTTGAAGAGAAATTATTCAAACTAATTAAAGGAATAAAAAACACGGAAATGCAGTTTAAACGGGTTCCAGTTCAAGATTTTAACAAATTATAACTATAAATTATCTACGCTCACACCCACACTACTCACTAACGTGGAAATAAGTCAGGTCTGTCGGGCCTACGGCCTAGTCTACTAAGGACCTAGCCTGACCTGACCTATTTATTAAACGAGTCGGGCCAAGGCTTATTAAAAGACATATTTATTTAAGTAGGCTAGGCTTAGGTTTTATAAAAGACCTTAAAAGCTTAACAGACCGGCCTATTTATAATGATTTACTATTTACACACAACACACACACACACACACACACACATATATATATATATATATATATATTGTTATTAAATATTTATTTTATATATTATTTATATATTTTATTGTATAATTTGGTCAAGTCATAATAAATATGAACCGTGAAAGGATGGAAAATAATTTCAAAACTACGATTTTTCATATTTAATTTTTCTTTCATTTTATATTTTTGAGTCGATGCTAACAACCTCGATTTGACATGATGGTAGTAAAAATAGACATAAATAATTTTAAACTATTTTAAAATATGTAAAATATTGAATTTTTAAATATTGAATTTAGTATAAATTAAATTTTAATAGACTTCTAAAAGGCTCGTAGGCCTGACCTATTTAGTTAAAAAGGTCAGGCAGAGCATATAAAAAAGTCTATCATAATTAATAGGTCAGGCTCATGTTATGCCTTTGTGAAGTAGGTCTAGACTTTACAATGTAAGGTCTGGTCTGGCCTGACCTACTTCCACCCCTACTACTCACACTCGATAATATTAAGATAATAATAAACATCATCCACGAGTATACATTGATTTGACATAAAATTAACGTGACTCTACACAAATGCTCAAAGTAAACACACTCCTTTTTATTTGTCAGTATTTCAAAATTTCCTAAATTTCAAAAATAAATATTTTAAATCACTAACCCAAAAAAAAAAAAAAAAAAAAAAACACCACCTTAAAAATTATGATGATTAAGTTGTTTAAAAAAAAAAATTAATAAAGCAATTTTTTTTGGGGGAAAAAAAGATATATATAATAAAAGTCATCTATTTAAATAAAATTATCAATTTTGGGCATAATTGGTATGATTAAATAGAATTATGATTGAATGGAATGAAGGTGTGAATGAAATAACACAAAATAATCATTCTTATGATTGATACTAACTAAGAATGAAATGCATTATTATGTAAATCTATTTTAAGTTATTATTATTATTGACCGTTGAAATTATTATTTAAGAATAATAATATTATTATCGATTATTGTCATTACGTGTATTATTATAATATATTATTATTGATATTTCAATAATAATAATACTTCCTTCGATTCATTTTAGATTATCCATTTTTCAGTAACATGAATGTTTTTTTCCCCTTTCCCAAAATAGCAAAAAGAAAACTCTATCCTTTTAAATTCATCTCTTAAAAAGTTGAAAGGACCCTCTTAGCCTTATTAAAAAACAACTCTATACACACAAATAATAATAAACAACTCTATTATTAAAACTCGTACCCTTTTGTTTGGGACAATTTAAAATGAATCGAAGGGAGTATAATTATATATTTGTATAACTATTGATTATATTATATTATATTTTTATTATTTATAAAATAATATATATTTTAAATAAAAATAGCAATAACTAAAATTATTTTTATCATTACACATTTTTATTATTTTGTTATTAAATAATATTATTATTGGTGATTTAATTAAATTTTTTATATGTCTTTTTATATCGTAGGGAAAGAATATTAATGTTGGAAATTAAAATATTGATTTATATTGATGAAAAAAATTATTCTTTAAAATTATTATATTATTTTTTCATATTAATATTAATTTTTTTATATTACTATTTTTTTTATATTTTTGAGAATTAATATTATTTTTGAAATTTAATATATTATTGATATTTATTACTATATTATTATTTATAATGTAGTAATTATTATTTTAGTACTTTATTTTTATCACAAAATAAACAAATTGATTCCTCAAATCATAAAATAGCTAATACCATGGGTATGGAAAAAAAAAATTAAGAATTGATCAATGAATGGTGATTTCATTCTTATGAAATTGATGACATGTTTATCGGTGGACACAAACTTATGCTTTCAAATCGAATGTGTTAATGACACATAAGCAGATATAAACAATCAATTAAAATAGTAGTGGGCCCCTAACTTATGTGTCATTAACACATTCGTGGTGGGTATATAAGTTTATGTTTATCGGTGGACATGTGATAATTTTCGTCCATTCTTAAGTTATTCCATCATATCAATCGGACCCTTAATGTTTGCATTAAATTGTATAGCTTGAGTAAAAATAGAAGTTTGGTTTCTTTAGTTTTATTTTAATCTAATATTGTTTTATTTTAAAAAAATATTATGAGATAAAGTAAGGGTATTGTTGGGTCCATTGATGAAAAAAGTAATTATTTGTAAGAGTGATAATAAAGTAAGACAAAGTATATAGTGAAACTGGTTTATACATGAATCACTGAAGGGTATTAGTTGTTTTCATTGTAGAGTATTAGGTGTATTTATTAAAGGGTATTACTGATTTACACTAAAGAGTCTTAGTTGTTAAGTGAAAATGAACTAAGACTCTTTAGTGTAAACTACAAATACTCTTCAGTAAAAACAACTAATAATCTTCAGTGAAAACTATTAGTACCTTTCAATGATTCATATATAAACTAATTTCACTCTATACATACTCATAAAGTAATAATTTTAAAAGGAGAATGAAAATAGATTTGAGGGACAGAAGAAAAAAGAAAGTGAAAACATATTTTGAAGATTTATTTAAGGATTAACTGCAAAAAAATTAAAAAAAATAAAAATCATCACTGCCTTTAAATTGTTTATCAATTACTACAATATAACTTTTTTTTTCTTTATGTTTTGATACACCACTTTAAATTTTGTGGTTTCGATTCGAAAATCCATATTCAAATAAGGATAAGCGTTTTTTTTTTTTTTTTCCTTCTCTCTCATTGAGTCTAAACCCAATCGATATTAACAAATTTCCAATAAGAAGAATCAAACATTTGAATTGATAAAGGTTGCCATATTGATTTCTTGATTGTAGTGTTAGGACGAAAAATGTTTATGAATCTTGGATTGAGACTGCAATATGTTTGATAAAAAATGCAATTCATAAAATATTAACTTGAATTTTAATAAAAATATGACTCATGTGGATGGTGGCTACGGCCACCCAAAAAAATTAAGTTAGATTGAAAAATGGATCAGTGTACATTAAATTGTAAAAAAACAAAAATATATATATTTTGTAATTAATAAATACCCTAAAGTTGGTGTTTTTTTTTTTTTTTTTCCTTTTGCAATTAACTCTTTATTTATTGTAAAATTATCATTTTGCAAAAGTTTACCTTAGAAATGATACAATTTACATTTTTTTTTTAAAGGTGTTATAATTTACTGTAAAATGTAATAACATTTTTATTAAAGAATGTTGTCGATCCCATGAAAGAGTAAAGTCTCTTGTGCACCAAATGTACAATGCAACTTAAGTGCATTTTTAAATAACCACCTTTATTTCAATCAAACAGTAAAATATATTTCACTTAATGGTTATAACCAGTTACGGTTTTACAAATGTAATTGTTTAGCGAAAACTAAAAACTATCGTAATTATCTAGTAAAAATAAAAAATAACTACTTAAAAATACATATTGAATGGAATAATCACCCTTATAAATTGTGGGGTCTAAAACGGCCGACTAAGCTTAATCACGTATCCATCTGAAAGGTACCTGCGTGTATTAACAATATCAAATGACACCATTTATTGAACCTATTATCATGATTCATATTTCATATTTCATAATTCATATTTATTGAAGAAATTGAAACCACCTATTATCATGACAACAAAGAAGGATATTCTCACAACGAAGGAAATACTCACAAGTGTATAAAATTGATTTGCCATGGTAGTAGATATTATGGTGTACTCCTACTAATCTCTAAGTTCACTATTTTGCCATGTGTCCCAGCACTTATCACTTTATTTATTTTTTGGGGGAATAATTACGGAATTACCATCTATGAATATCAATAAATAGTTAACTACTTGGTAGAGACCATTTTGTTGAAGAAAAAATAAAATCTGCAGTGGGTACAAGCAGTCACTGCAGGAAGACCGTTTCCCAGTTCACGTGGAAAACATAGTGAACTTCGTCCTCTTTGAATTCCGGCGGACGCATTTCTGTTTCCGCGATGTCGTCGGTTTGTTCTCCGGTCGGCGGATTCACGGCGGCGAAGTTTCACAATTCGTCGCATGGCGCTGCTCTGCAGTTCAACGCTTTTGCCAAGTTTGCTCCGTCGAGTCAGTCGTCGGTTAGGAGTAGATCGCAGAAATCGTTTAGGATACAGTGCGCCGAGCCGGAGACTGTGACGGAAAAGGTTGAGCTATCGGAAGATTTTGAGGAGCCGAAGGTCGATGACAATGGCCACGGCGGCGGAGATGGAGGGAATTCGCGGTTGCCTAATGGCGGCGGCGGCGGAGGCGGTGACGAGGGAGACGAAGGTGATGCCGATGAGTTAGGGCCACTAATGAGTTACGATGACGTTTTGATCGAGGCAAAAAGGCGAGGCGCGGTTCTACCAGCTGATATGCTTCAGGCGGCGAAATCGACAGGGCTGCCTAGCTTGATTCTTAATCGGTACTTGGATTTACAGGTGAGAAGGCATGTCAGAGGTTTCGTAATTGGAATTTAAAAACAATTTAAATTATTTCCACTTCAATTTTGGCGTAGATTGATTTTGTTTGATTTTGCAGAGTTCAGGTTGGCCTTTAGGATTTTTGATGAGATATTGCGGGATGCTTCGGAACCGAATGCTAGCCGATCCCTCATTTTTGTTTAAAGTTGGAATTGAGGTGAGTTTGAGTTTATGCATATGCGAAATCATGAACCACATGCCAATGCATGAATTTGATTTTTAGTGAACTAATGCTAAATAGGTAAATATATAGGGCAAGTTTGATGAACTCGCCCGTTGCATGACTATAATTCTGGTGCATTATAGCTGCATAAAATAGTAAGGACTCAAATCACTTTATGAAATTATGTTACATGTATGCACATTAATCTCCTCTTGTATGTTTTTGATGCAATTAATCATTTAATTGTTTCACAGATTGTAATTGATACATGTAGCACAACATTTGCTGAAGTTAAGGAAAGAGGGAAAAATTTCTGGTCCGAGTTTGAATTGTATACAGCTGATTTATTAGTGGGTCTTGTTGTTGACATGGCTTTGGTTGGTATGTTGGCCCCTTGTGTTCGTATAGGCAAGAAATCGGTATCTGGTGGCCTTCTTGGACGCCTACAACATGCTACCTCGTCTCTTCCAAGCAGGTGATTCATTCGACTCCGTTCCATACATAATTGTTGTTTATCATAATTTTGTTCGTTTTGGAAAGATTTTGTAAAATCTTAATTCCAAACAGCATCTATAATTTTCAAGAGGAATTCTTTTGTGAAAATATTTGAACTGGCTATAGCCACCATCTAAGGGAAACGTTTGCACAATCCCAAACTTAACTAGAGGCAGTTTATTTGGCAGTAGGCATTACATCTTGTCTGTTGATAAATGATAGCCGTCTTAATCTGAAAAATATTGTTTCACATGCTGAAAGTGAAGAATTCATGATTCTAGATGTCATGAACCAATATTGTGACTTATTTAGATTGTAAATTGGTCATACAGTGTTTTTGAAGCTGAGAGACCAGGAACCAGATTCTCATTGCAGCAGCGAATTGCCACATACTTCTACAAGGTAAGATCTAAATGGTTTAGCATGACCGTCATTTTCAAGCATTTTAGAATACACCACCCCCAACAGAGAGAGTATGTGAATGCATTTTTGCTCCCCAGTGGCTTCATATCATGGTTGAAGCTAGCTGCACTGCGCCGGAGTTATTGTAGGCAATTAATGTTCTCTTCTGAATGTAGGGCTTATTATATGGTTCAGTTGGGTTTGGATGTGGCATTATCGGCCAAGGCATCGCAAATATGATCATGACTGCTAAAAGGTGCACTTGTAGATATGTTTAACTCTCCACACCTCTGTATGGTTTTAGAAATAATTGATCCCTCCTCCCGTTTCTTCTTTTTCGTGATTCATTCCTTATGGAGATAATAAGCAAACCATATGGTCTGATTGAGAGGTTCAGGAGATAATTAACCATTGTTACTGGTTCTCTGTCTGTTTCTTTGATTTTTAAAGCTAAAAAATGTGGTACCTAGATGCTTAATCATTTAAGAATTTTGGTCCTATATTTCATGGGATTTTGTGGCTATCGAACTAATATTAGCTTCCATTGTGGAGTTCACCTATTAATTGTTATGTTGTTCTGTTTGACAGGAGCATCAAAAAGTCGGAAGACGATATACCTGTACCCCCCTTGTTGGGAAGCGCTGTCCTCTGGGGTATGTTATTTTCTCTCCAGTACCATATTGTTTGGTTCTCCTTTTTTACTTTCATCAATTATACGAAAATTTGATGAATCCTCCAACAGATTTTAATTTTAGAGGTTGTTCAGCTATGATTTAGATATCATTAAACTGCACTACATGCTCTGTTGGAGGTTTATTTATTGATACTGGAAACGTAAAACATTGATGAGGAGATATGCATCTGCCTTATTTCTTGTATGCGAAGTTTCTAATTGGTATAATGACATGTTACACAATATATAAGCCTCTAACTGTAATTTAAAAAAAAAAAATTGTAAGAAAGCAGAATGTAAAATTAATATCTGTGTGACGAACACTTACCTTTTACTTTCAGGTGTTTTTCTTGGTGTATCCTCAAACACCCGTTACCAAACAATAAACGGATTGGAACGTTTTGTAGAAGTGTCACCACTGGCTAAGCAAATCCCCCCTGTTGCCAAGGCTTTCACCGTGGGTGTTCGTTTTGCCAATAATATTTATGGTGGAATGCAGTTTGTAGATTGGGCTAAACGCAGCGGAGTTCAATAGCCAATTAATTCCGTCTTTGTTCACACAAAAATGTTAAGCACCCGTTGCCAATTCATACCACAATAATTACGCCAACAATATACAAGTTTAATCCATCTCATTTTCTCTTGGATTAGGCTATATACTTCAAAACAGAATGTTTTGTGACATGATTTTATACCCGAGGAAATATGCATTTAGTCCGATTGGTTTCTCCAGTTGAGGTATTTATTTTGCATTTACGCACTCGAAATGGGTCCTCGATATTCTTTTTGTGTAAATTTCTTATAACATAGACACATTGATAAAATAATGAGTGAAAATACAAAAAAAAAAAAAAAAATGAGACATATTCATTGTGTGTGTCTCTATTTGAAATTTACACAAACAAATGGAGATGATTTGTACCCCGAGGATTGACTACTGATAAGTGACGAGGGGAATTAAGTTGAGATGGATTTAGTAATTCAAAAATAAAATATATAATGTGATAAGTGATGAGGGCATTAAATTGAGATGGATTTTGGGGTCGCTTGGTTAGCAACTCTTCAATGGTAATGAGAATGAGATTGAAAATTAGTATAATTATGATAGGTTTATGAGAACAAAATCACCACTTCCTCTCCTAAATAAGGTAATCACTGTTCCATTTTGATTACCCTATTATCTTCCTACAATCTTCCTCAACCACTCTCTCATTCCTCTACCAACAACTATTTGTTGTCCACTTCTATTCCAAAATTAGAGCATGACACTAGCAATGGAATCACAATTGTAACAAGTCTTCCCTCAACATATCATTTTTATTATGGGGCATAGATGGAAACTAATTTTCATTTCTATTACCATTGAGGAGTTGCTAACCAAATTAGTAATTCTAACAATAAAATATCGAAATTTTCTTTTTGGGGCTAGGCAGGGAAGAGAAGATGAGATGAGGACTACAATAATTATAATTTGATGATTGATTGTTGCGAGAAATAATTCATAAGAAAATATTATTTACTTCCTCATCTAAATTACCCCATTTTGTGATATCGTTCCGAATCAAGAATTCAACATCATTTTCTTAGAGAATCATGTACCCCTCATTTTGCTATCTTAACACTTTCCACATTCAGAAATAATGATATACCCGGGTCACCATTTATTCAAATAACACTAACGAAATTCTGAAAACAACACTTCTCTTTTATACCCTCTCATCATCATGCAACAACATTTTCTCAGAAGTCATATACCCAATTGGAAGGAGGTGGGCGGTGCAAATGCAATTGCAAAATCATTTTAAAATAATCAACTCAAAATCATAGAAACACGTAATAAAAAATAACTATCAAAACCAAGAACCATGAACTAACACACCAATTTGTACAGAATGTCGCCCTCAGAAATATAGCCCCATTTTGAAATTGATATTTTGGTGATCAAGAAAGTATGTTTCCAGAGAATTTTTACAACAGGATCTGTAAGACAGAATAGTTTTCGTCTTCATCAAATTCTCCAGACAACTTCATCAATTTTAGCAGAACAGCTTTTAACTATTGCTAATATTCCCATCTATATATCAAAATCACAAATTAATTTACTACTCTCATTCACAAATACAAAATTGATGTCATACGAATGAACAATCTCATTTATGCAAACAAAATTTCAACCTCCATTATAGAGTATAAACACGAATTTGATACAGAAAGGAGGAGACGAGGAGGAATGAAACAAGCAACGGTAAACTACCAAATTTCCTTCCCTACTACTCCAAATCCATGAAAATTGGAAATTGGATTTACTACTTTTATCATAGTTATTAAGAAAAGACAGTAAATATAATATGTAAAAGTAAAAATATTATGTCAAATCAAGTATAAAATAAATTATTTAAAAAAATTATATGTGTATATTGAAAAATGTAGTAAAGCTTATTATTTCTATTTCAAAAAACATGACTATTTTTTATGGACGGAAGAAATATATCATTTTACAGAATGAGATATCAAAGTATAGTATCAATTTCTTTCCCCAGCGTCAAAATTACAGAGAAGGAGATTTCAGTTAACCAAGTGTGGAGAGCATGAATCAATTGAGAACGATTGGAGGGGTACTTGTGACATTTCATTTTGGTGGGGACAATGACGATGATGTCTGGAGAGCAAAGAGAGAGGCAAGAGACCAGAGAGAATAAGTATTTTAAGTATAGGCAAATTTGCGCCCATTGCCATTTCCTGGCTTTCCAAGAACAATAAATATCCAATTAAACGCTACACCAGCAAAAGTGCGAGGAAAACTTAAAAAAGGGTTCAGCAAAACAATACCCCCATCATATTCTGTATGCAAAACTACAGTAACAGGTAAACTACAAACAAAATCCCAAGGGAGGAGACCAATTCTAAGCTTTTCCTTGTACAAAATATCCAGGATAACATCTAATGGCACATATTACACCAAACTTAATGGGAGTAGCTACTGGAACCAAACTTCTCGAATATACTAGACAACAATATCATCATTACAACCATGACACTCGAGGAGGAGAGAGAATGTTGCGTTAAACGGAACCACATTGGTTTACGTAAAAAAAATTAAAAAAATAAAGACTGAATGAATAGAGAAAGGCCTTAGAATAAGTGCACATGGAAGCAGATAACCATACATCAACTTGCTTCGCTTTAACTTGCAATGGATTTTGAAGTTGACGTCTTGACAGCTTCAGCATACGTCCTGTGTTGGTAAGTGAGAGTGGATTCGAGCAAGTCCCAGAGCGATGTCTTCGGATTCCATCCTGAATATTTTGCAGTTAAAAAAGATGAGAATAACACTCACAGAGAACACATAGTGACACAAGGGAAATAAATTACCAAGCTGTCTGTTAATTATGGTCATGTCTGGGATTCTCTTGTCACTGTCATCATATCCTTCACCATAGAACTCTTTAGAGCTTATATCAATGGTGGGTGAATCCATTGCAGGTTCTCCACTAACCTTCTCATAAACCTGTATTAACGGAGATGAAATTTTAATAATGAATAGAAATCCAGTTATTGAAGGGATGTTTGTGTGCATAAATATAAATGGTCAAATCACCTGTGTCATCATTTCAGCAAGCTGCCTGACTGTAACTTCATTATGGGGGTTGCCCACATTGAATATATGACCATTAGCCCTAGATGGATTTTCCTGCATAAAATCATGCACGGCTTATATGGCACAATTTAACAGATCGATGGGAAAGATGAGTATCAAAAGGATAAAACATTGAACCTACAATCATCAAAAGAACAGCTTCAATAGCATCTTTGATATAAACAAATGTCCTCTGTGATTGGCCACCATCAACAAGCTTAAGTGGTTCGCGCCTCAAGAGATTCTGCCCAAAAAAAAAAAAAAAAAACCAAATTTAGAATAAAGAAAACACTACATACAATTGTAACTGGCTATTTCAAATAAGCGAATGAAGTATACATACATTGCTGAAGCAGGCCAAAACCCTTGGAACTCCTTCACTTGGACCATCAATGCCAGGAATGAAATCCATTCTGGGACCAATCCAGTTGAAGGGTCTCACAATAGTAAATTCAAGACCGTTCTCAGCACCCTCAGCTGTAAAACAGGACAATTAAGGAAACATGTAACGCAACTTTACACTGTGTAACTGGCTATCTAAGGGGCAGAATGCAAGATCACTAACTCACCGTAAACCAATCTCTCAATTAGTTGTTTTGCACAGGCATATGACCACCTCTGTTTCTCAATGGAACCAAAGATGCAAGGGGAAGCATCCTCCTTGAGAACATAATAATTGGGGTCCTGGTACAAGATGAACAGTGATGAATCGGTCTTATTTCAAAAGGCATACTTGATATTGTTAAGAACAAGCCATTGTCCTGTTATTAATCATCCCAATCAAAAGAGAGAAATGGACATATTAATAATAAGCCATGGTACGCAAATATTTGGTTTTGAGAAGGGTAAAATTCGAATGACAATAAGTTTGACAGGCGACTGCCCAGGAGAAAGCCATAGTTGTAGAAACAGAACATAAAAAATGATCACAGGAGCAAACGCACTTTTTTTCTCCAAACAAGCCATACTTGATATTGGGCATCAACACAATTTTTTTTCTCCAGAAACAAGCCATACTAGATATTGGCCTCAACGCAATTTTTTTCTCCAAAATAAGTAACAAAAGTAAAACATAAGAAACATGAAAAATGCTTCCACTTTAAACAGAATAACTTGATGCCAAGAAAAGTAAAAGACGCAAGAAATATTATCTACAAAGTGAAGAAAATGGCCACCTGTCGCAATGGACTGTCTTTAGGTAAAAAGCTCCCAATCGTTTTTCCGTAAACTTCACAGGTGGAGAAATGTATGAGGCGCTTGTTATTTTCCGAACAGTATTTAACCTAAATGCACAAGAGATAAAGACTTCAGAATTCATAGAACAGGTAAATAATATTGAACTGTAAAACCAGACCAGTTAAAGGCACAAAATGAGCAGCGATGTAAATCACCACACTTACCACAGGGAGAGCATCGATGAAATTGCTGTAAATTGTGTCAAGAGGACGTGTGTTGTAATCTGCAGGAGTGCATATTGCGGCAAGATTTATGGTCTGAAACAAGAAACGTTCCAGGTTCAGTCCAAGTCAAAAAGTCATACAGATAATGCGCCTCAATAATAATAATTGCAACCACCAAGTTAATATCACAATAAGATATTAAAAAAGCCACTAAAGAGCAGATTAATAGTATTAAATTACAAACGATAGAAGAAACCTCCATACTGATGTAGCACAGTTAGTTAATCGATAATATAATATACAAAGTTTAGATCCGAAGAGATCCAGAACTTCCAACCAAGATCTACGTGAAGTCCAAAACAGGAAACGAGAACGGCGTAAGTAAATGTCAACATTCGTTATTCACTTACGATATCTCAAAAACCTTCAAACTCATAAAAGTGAAAGAAAAAAAAACCAATTAATCGAAAAATTCCAGATCCGAAGGCAATAACCGCAATCTAAAACCAAAATGCAGAAGCCGAAAGAAAATTACGAGATCTGCCATGCGAATGAGGCCTTCGAGGCGAGAGTCATTCTTGATGTTAATGCGGTGGAACTGGATGCGATCGGCCCACGGCAGCGTCGACGGCTCAAGAAGGTGTTTAATCTTGTCGTTGTAAACATCCACGGCCAAAATCTTGTGCGGCGTGTCGGCTATCAGCTTCTCGCAGAGATGCGAGCCGATGAAACCTCCGGCGCCGATCATGCATATCGTAATCGGCTTAATCGGATTTCCGTCCAGATCTACTCTTGCAGTCGACATTTTTAACGCTATCAGAGTATCTTCTTCGCAGAATTTGGTTTTACTTGGCTGTGAATTTTGGAGAAAATGTTGGGAATGGGGATTTTTTTTTTTTTTTTTGTTTTGATTGATTGGGGCAACTGGGAATAGGATTAATTAAGAGGTGGATGTATTTAAAGGTGGAAAAAGGAGGGAGGAGTAGGGCCCCTCATTTGCCAGGCCTCTAATCACTACTCTCTTAATTCTTTCCTTAAACTATACGCGCCACACTCGGCAGCCAAGTGGCCTATTTCATTTATTATTTTTGGATCGAGTTTATTTATGTTGGGTTTTCAAATTTAAAATTTATTTTAATTTGGGATTTTGAAATCCACTATTCTAGAAAATCAGCATTACACCAGTAAATTTACACACCACATTTACATATTTTCTTTATTAGTATCCCCACACAACAAAAAAGATAAAATAAAAAAATATTCTTTATACTTCACCCTTATAATATTCATACATTTACATATAAGTATACTTACCGGTACACTATTTTCTTAAATGGTATGCTTACAAATTTATTCAATGTATCGTGGAACGAAAGGAGTATCACATTTTTAATACTATTATTCATGTGTGTGAATTAGTAATTTATGATAATAATAATAATAATTAAAAGTAAATGCTCTTTCAGAAATATTAGTTCAAGACAATTATGATTTACAACTTCATCAGGTCTTATCTTATTGTGAACTGACACGAGAATTTTATATCATGGATAAAAAATATAACCCTTTTTTAGTTATCATAAAGATTAATTATCTACAAATTCGCAATTAATGGATTAATATCTAGTTAATCACAACTTTTTATTTTAAAGTAAAAAAAGTTCAACCTTTTATGGTGTTGCATTTTAATAAGCGCTTTTTAAGTTTGGCCTGAAAGAATGGTGTCTTCCTACACATTATGACACACACATATATATTACTTGTTCCAAAGTCCAAAGCATAACACATTCTTTATTTATTTATTTATTTATTTATATATACGCACATAAATAATGACACTTCCTATATTAATAAAATATTTTTTTATTGGTAAAATAAATTTTATTATAAAAATTTGAGTATAAGGGATACTCCAACCCTTAAAATGATTTTAATATAGGCTAGCGAAATATTCTCATCTAGTATCTTTATAAATTACAACAACTCCTAGGATTTTTGTTCCAATCTATAAAAGACACTCCCTTAACAAACTTATTTTTTTTACCACTATCCATGTCCATAACTATGTTTTGATCTCGGTGAACATCTTCTTGGCAATCGATTTCTTTCCATTTGAGATTAAATCATTTCTCGCGTTCCATAGAGCCCAAACCACATCTGCCCATAACGCCGAAGAAAAAAAAATCTCTCCCAACAGTTCCCCATGCTGCAAAAAGTGATGAATTGGTTCACAATGTGGTGTTGTCTTCAAGTCGAAACAACTTGCCCAAATCTCTTGTGCTAGTTTGCAATTGAAAAGAACATGTTGAATGTCCTCTTCATCATGTCCACAAATTGCACAGCTAATATCACCCCTGCTTGAATAATTTCCCGCCTATGAAGAGTTGTCCTGGTGGGAATCCTTTGTTTTAAGATTTTCCAAGTAATTGCTTTCACTCGATTTGGTGCGAAACACCTCCACAACCGCTGTATGCTTTCTCTTCATCTATCGATTCATTTGGAGCCTCAAATTCTGTCGCCACTATGTATGCACAACTAGGCTTGACAAATTGGGTCCGGCCCGATGGACCGGCCCAGTTGGCCTGTCTTTTAGGACGGGCTGGGCCTGGAAAAAGCTGGCCCGAAAAGAACCAGGCCGACCGGGCTCGGGCTGGCCCGGCTATTTTTTTTTTAAATAAAATTTATATGTACAAGTTAAATTAAAACTACAGCCTACAAATGAAATAAAATTGAAGAAACCCTAGCAGCCAGACGCTGTTGCTCGCTCATTCATGGCGCTTCAATTCTCGACGGAGACGGACCACACCGCCGCCGCCTCGCCTCCGCGCCTCCTTCCCGTTGGCTTTACATCAATTCCCGGCGGCCTTTGCATCGATTTTGTTCTTCACTTTCTCACCTCCATCAAAAGTTTGAACCCCCTTTGGCCTGTCTCGCCGCCGCCGTGCCTCTGTGGCCGCCTTCGCGCCTCCCTCGCCTCCTTCACCGTCACAGCCCAGTTCTTCACTTCCTCTTCGACAGAGTCACAGACTGACAATCCATTTTCGACCCCTTTCTCCACACGCCTCCAAGTCGACAGTGAGTGAGTGTCTTTTTACTGTGGTGTGATTTGTGAATGAATTAATGTAGTTTATAATTAATATGGTGTTGTGCAGTGAATTAAATGTCCTAATTCCCTAACTGTAATGTGTAGTACTTGTTGTAAATAAGTGCGTAAATAAAGAGACACGATTTGTTGATCCAGTTCATCGGGAACGACTACGTCTGGGGGCGATTCAAGCCAGGAGTTCAACTAATATTCTTGTGTATGAGAGTACATAATTTATGAGTACATAGGGATATATATAATAGTAAAACCCTAGTCTAATGGATAAAGCCCAATATATTTCTTGGCCCTTAAGTAATGTCCACACCAAATCTCCTAGATTTGGAATATTAAATCTTCTAGATTTATAACACTCCTCCTTGGACATTACGACATAACATAAATGTCTTGTCATAAAAACTCCACGTGCTAGGGATCGGCCAAATAATGAGTAGGGAGGAATGTCATTGATATTCTAGATCTAAATCTTCTAAATTTATTTCGAGGTTACCGCTCCCCCTGAAGACAACAACACTTTAAGTCTTTGCATCCCAATACCACGAACGTACTTTTCAAAAGTAGACGTAGGTAAGGACTTAGTAAACAGATCTGCTAGATTGTTACTAGATTGCACCTTTTGAATGGTAATCACGCCACTCTTCTGGAGTTCGTATGGGTAGAAAAACTTAGGTGAAATATATTTCGTCAGGTTTCCCTTGACGTACCCATTACTCATTTGTGCGATGCAAGCAGCGTTGTCTTCAAATATAACGGTGGGAGGTGTATCGCCTTTGGCGATACCACACGAGTCACCAATGTGTTTTACGAAGGACTTTAACCAAACACATTCTCGTGCGGCTTCAAATAAAGCTATGATCTCTGAGTGGTTTGAAGACGTGGTAACCATGGATTGTTTAACCGATCTCCATGAGATTGCGGTTCCACCACATAGAAAAACATAACCAATCTGGGATACGACATTGGGAGGATCAAACAAATAGCCATCTTCCACATAACCTACTAAGGTTTTATCTTGGTTCTTACGATAAAACAGTCCAAGATCTTGGTATCCTTGGAGGTATCGTAGAACGTGCTTAACACCATTCCAATGTCTCCTTGTAAGAGAAGCGCTATGTCTCGCAAGCAAGTTGACAGCAAATGCAATGTCTGATCGGGTGCAATTTGCAAGATAGAACAAAGCTCCAACAACGCTAAGATAAGAAACTTCTGGTCCCAGAATTTCTTCTGAATCTTCTCTTGGCCTGAATGGGTCCATATCCACTTCGAGGGATCGGACGACCATCGGGGTGCTAAGTGGATGAGATTTATCCATATGAAATCTCTCCAATACCTTCTTCACGTAGGTCGACTGATGAACAAGGACTCCTTCTGGGAGGTGCTCGATCTGCAAGCCGAGGCAGTACTTGGTTTTACCCAAGGACTTCATTTCGAATTCAGCTCTCAAGATTGAACTGGCTTCTTCAATCTCTTTGCATGTTCCGATTATGTTCAGGTCATCAACATATACGGATATGATGCAAAAACAGTCTTGCGATTTCTTCGTGATTACGCACGGGAAAGCTTTATCGAATGTGTATCCCTTCTTCTGAAGGAATTCACTAAGTCGGTTGTACCATATAAGACTCGATTGCTTCAGGCCATACAACGACTTTCACAGTTGTATGCTATACATGCTGCGGTTTTCACCATCCCTTAACTGAGGAATGTCAAATCCATCTGGGATTTTCATATAAATGTCAGCATCTAGTGATCCGTATAAGTACGCGGTTACTACGTCCATTAATCTCATTTGGAGATTCAACTTAACTGCCAAAGATTTCAAGTAGCAGAATGTTATTGAATCCATGACGGGAGAATAGGTTTGATCGAAATCAATCCCGGGTCTCTGCTAAAACCCTTGTGCTACCAGCCTCGCTTTATACCTCTCCACAATATTATTCTCGTTTCGCTTTTGTACAAATACACATTTATATCCTACAGAGATAGCACGCGCGGGTGTACGAACGATAGAGCCAAATACTTGTCTTTTGTTAAGCGAGGCAAGTTCCGCATCAATTGTCTATTTCCATTTAACCCAATCGTGGCGCTTCCGGCACTCTGCGATTATTTTGGGTTCAGGATCTAGATCATTTATAATGGAAAGAACTATTGACGCTGCAAATGTATCGTTGACAGTAATATTTCTATTGTATATTTCTCCCGTATTTGTGAAGTTCACAGAGACTTCGACGTTTACGTCAACCAGACCTTCCTCATTTCCCATTGTATCTGGGTCTGGTCATTCCACGGTCCTAGTGCATGGAATGTTTTGTGCACGTGCTTCATCACTAGGACTCTCGTCTCCTAGAGACTTGGAATTATCTAGACGGATCTCTTCTAGAGATTTTTCATTCGACTGACTAGATTTGCTAGCCTTTCGTTTAGGTGTGTTACTATCTCCTGAGGGTCCCTTATGCTTTTGGCGTGTGGGGGCATGAGTACTCATTTTGCTTGGGACCTCAACCCTTTGGGGAGCATTTACTGCAGGTATATGCGATCTAGTCACACCTTTATGGTCAGTGAACGCGCCTGGCAGGTTATTTGCTAAGTTTTGCAGGTTAATGATCTTCTAAACTTCTAGTTCAGATTGATTAGTGCGCGGATCTAGATACTGAAGATTACTTACGTTCCACGTAAGTTCCCGGCATTCATTAAATTTTGAATTCGGATCTCCCCCTAATGCCGGGAAGTAATCTTCATCGAACATGCAATCAGCAAACCGGGCCGTTAATTGATCCCCGGACAAAGGCTCGAGGTATTTCACGATGGATGAAGAGTCTTATCCGATGTAAATACCGAGTTTCCTTTGTGGGCCTATAGAGGTTCGCTTGGGTATCGTAATTGGTACGTATACCGCACATCCAAAAATACGTAGATGGGAAATACTAGGTTCTTTCCCACGCACTAACTGTAGGGGGAATGATCATTATATGCAGTTGGACGGATTTGGATTAAGTGCGATGCATGTAGGACTACATGCCCCCAGCATGAGGTCGGTAGTTTAGAGTTCATAAGCAATGGTCTCGCGATAAATTTGATACGTTTTATCAGCGTATCAGCAAGACCATTTTGGGTATGGACGTATGGGACCGAATGCTCTACTTTAATTCCCAGGGCCATACAGTAATCTGTAAAGGCCTTCGAGCTAAACTCAGCTGCATTATCCATGCGAATCGATTTAATTGGATAATCCGGGAATTGAGCTCTAAGCTCGATAGTTTTCACAATGAACTTCGCAGAGGCTTGATTGCGGGTGGACAACAAACATGCAAATGTCCACCTAGTGGAGGCATCAATAAGGACCATGAAATAACGAAATGGTCCTGATGCTGGGTGAATCGGTCCATAAATGTCTCCTTGAATTCGCTCAAGGAAAACTGGAGACTCTAGTCCAACCTTGGTGCGCGACGGGCGCACAATCAACTTACCCTTAGAACATGCATTACAGAATACTCATTAACGGGAGGGATTTTATTATTCGAAATATTATGACCAGTTGAATTAGATAGAATCATACGTATCATAGTTTGTCCCGGATGACCTAACCGCTGATGCCACAATTTAAAGGAATTTGGGTCATGGAATTTCATACTCATCGCTAGATGGGAAATAAACGGCCGGATGTAGATATAGTACAAACCGGAGGAGAGGGATGAAAGTTTTTCTATAACTTGCTTACGGCTACCTCGAGTACAAGTCATCAAAAGGTATTCGTTATCGTTTTCAATTTTAGTTTCAATATGATACCCATTTACCCTAAGTCTCTAAAACTGAGTAGGGTACGCTTAGATTGCAGAAACAATAAAGCATTATCAATTATTAATTCGGTACCCATGGGGAGGACAATGGAAGCTCTTCCAGAGCCCACTATCAATGTACTATTATTCGCAATTGTGCTTATACTCCCCTTACGATTAATCAAGTTATGAAAATACTTCCTATCCTTTAGGATCGTATGTGTGGTGGCGCTATCTACCAGACATAAATCACTATCGGCGTCCATCATGCAAGAGAAAATAGTCCAAACCTAATAACTGATATGTTTACAAGCCATAAATGAAAATAACAATATCCGAATAAACACATGGACAACTATTAAGGTAAACACATCAAAGCTAATAAATTCATTCATAAATAAAATATCCGAAAGAAAGGATCCAAAACATAATGTGAATTTGTTTTATTCAGAAAAAAAAAATACTAGGAATAACTAAATACGTAAATCTACTCGTCATCTCCAAAATCCCTAAGCTCAATGCCCTTATGATCTGTGGTGTCTTGGTCAGAATCTGCTTCGGGCAGACTGGCATGGTGAGATTCAACTCTAGGAGCCTTCCCCTTATCGTCCTTCTGCTACTTTTGATAAGCCTCAACCAAATGTTTGGGAGTGCGACACGTGCGAGACCAATGGCCCTTGCATCCGCATCTGTAGCAGGACTGTTCACCCTTATCTTGATTCTCAGATTTTCGGGTAGTGGAGTTCGTGTTAGGTGCAGCCTTCCCACGAACCTGAGCTTGATTGTCATTCAAGGCACCTGAACCACCGGATTTGTTACGACCTCGGCCTTGGCTACGAGTTCGTTTACTCCCTCTCCCCCTTCCACGCTTGCGACCTCTTGTACCACTTTGAGCTACAGCATGTGCTTCGTGCACCGCTGTCGTGCCAACCGGCCTCACATTATGATTCTGCATAAGGAGTTGGTTGTGCTTTTCCGCTACTAGAAGTGCAAAAATTAGTTCAGAGAGTACAATGTAGTTTTTAGCCCTATACTGCTGCTGGAGTACAAGGTTGCTTGCGTGGAAAGTCGACAAAGTCTTCTGGATTAAGTCGTCCTCAGTTACAGTTTTCTGACATAACCTTAACTGAGACACAATACGATGTAGGGCTGAGTTATACTCCATTACAGACTTAAAGTCCTGGAAACGGAGGTTCAACCAATCGTATTGAGCTTGAGGGAGGAGTATTTCATATTGTTGTTGGAAACGGTCCTTCAGGGACTTCCACAACGTTCCAGGATCTCTTTCAGTGAGATACTCATTTTTCAGGTCCTGATTGAGATGATGCCTAAGAAAAATCAAAGATTTCGCCTTTTGGGCGTCAGTTGATTTTGGATCATCGACAATCGTGCCGCTAAGGTTGTTCGAGGCTAGATGTATTTCGACATCTAGCGCCCATGTCAGGTAGTTACTACCTCAAGAGTAAGCTCAGCAAATTCTCTTTTGGTAATATCAGACATTATTCACTACAATTAAAGTGACATGGGTAAGAGGATTGACCAAAATCATAGACAACGGGGAGACAAGGATTTATTTAGTTATTCTAAGGCACATAGATGCACGTACTGGGCGCCGTTTACCCAAGGCATAAATTTACGGTCCGACAAATACCGGGCGCCGCCTACCCGGGCATAAAAACGGACTATAAATAAACGAGCTAATTTCACTTTTGATCCCACATGACATTTGACAATTTCAAAATGGTCCCAATACTTTTATAATTGGTCCCAAACGATTTGTTTCTTGTAAGTTTGATCCCACAAGATTTTTGACTTGCAAACATAGCCCCAAAACTTAACGGTGGAAAACGGAAGTTTGATTGCACGTTAAGTTTTGCATACTTAGTCCCAAACATATATCCAGTGGTACCAAAAATGCAAAATTTTCATTTCTTTTTATATTAAAATATAGAATTTGAATAAATTATTACACAATTAAAATAAAGTGAAATATAACAATATCATTATATTAAAATTGATTTTTATTTTTAGTTTTTTAAAAACCTCGTATTAATAGAAAAATAATAAATAAATTTTTTATCCTAATTTTTTTATACACCGCACTTATACAATATCATTTACGATTAATAATATTTTGTATTTTTGTTAATACCAAAACAAGAAAAAAATAAACAGATTTATTATCCTAATTTTTTTATATATCGCACTTATACAATAGGCCCCGTCTAAATAAACCCCCGATTCTTCTATACATACCCCAATTTATTTTTGCCAAAAATAGTTTTAAATAAAAAGTCAATATTACCCATTCATAAATATTATTTTAATTATGAATTAAATTTCTTTTAGTTTTTCACACCATTTTTTCATTCTCAGCATCACAAAATTAACATTTTGAGATTCCTAAAAATCAAGTTTCTTGATTATTTTCATTAAAACCATAAAACCTAAATTTCTGGATTATTTTCATTCAAATTAACACAAGATAATCCAAGTTTTAAATGACAAAAAGAATCACATTAATGTAAGTATTTTTTTTCTTACGCTGAATGACAAGTTAATATGTTAGTATTATTTTGTGAGAGATTATGTTTGCGTTTTTTTTCGGTAGCACCAGTGAGTAATATTCATATACGTTAACTTATAGTTTTCTTTGTAAAGACAAAATATTTAGTGTACTTGGAACAAAATTTTAAACACACTTTGTTAGCCCACGTTGTATTTTTTTTTTTGCAAATTTTATTTTCTTGCAAAAAAAATTTCTGCTTTTTTTTTTTAGATTAAGAATATCGCCTTTTTTTTATTGTGTTTGAATGAATTCGGAGGTCAAATTCTTTGTTTTGATCGTGTATATGTTTAAGTGAATAGAATTGTGAGTTTATAATATTTTTTTTGTGTGTGTGTTTTAAATGTAGGTTAATTTTTTTAAAAGGACATAGTTGTCTAAACTTGGGGTATGTTTAGTAATCATATAAAATAATCATATTTTTGTGGGATTTGTATGGTAATTGGGGTATGTATAGGAGAATCGGGGGTTTGTTTAGCCGCAGCCTATACAATATCATTTACGATTAATAATATTTTGTATTTTGTTAATACCAAAACAAGAAAAAAATGAACATATTTATTATCCTAATTTTAAATTACTATGATTATTTAAATAAATATTCATATTTTTCTAATTAATTTTATCAAATTTTTTAATAGAAGAATTATAGAATTGTTTCTGAAAAAATTCAAAATAATTTTAAAATAAAAAATTAAATTATTTTAATTTTTTATAATTATTTAAATAAAATATAGAGTGAATTATTTCAATTTATAATTTTTGTAATATTCTTATGTTTAAGTAAATAAAAAACAAAGTAAATTATTTATTTTTTAATAATAAATTTAATTTATTTTATAATTAATTAAATAAAATGTAATAGTAAATTGTTATTACTTTTTCAAAATTTGCACACAAATCAGAATAATTTATATTTATTCTAAATTAAATAACATGTATAGTAAATTATTATAATTTAAAGGGTTAATTGCAAGAAAAATCACAAACTTTATAGTTTTTATTAATTATAACATGAACTTTTAAATTAATTTATTATTGTAATTCGATACATGTTGTAAATTTTTGCGATATGTACGCTTAGGTGGCAGCTTTAGGCGATACCAAAGACGTGTCACACGCCATATCAGATGCTTGCAAAATTTTGTTTTTTTAATATTTCAAAATGTTCTTTTATAAAATATTGCTCAAACACATTTAGTAATGGATTATAAATATTTGTGTTGTCTAGTTTTAGGTAGAAAAAATGTCTTACATATACAAGTTAATGTTAATGTTGTAATTGATAAAGACTATAAAGTTTGTGAATTTTATTGCAATTAACCCTAATTTAAAATATGGAACTAGAAAAGCATCATATGGGACCATATTTGCAACTAAATTCCCGCCAAAATTGATAAAAAAATTGTAATTTTAAATTTCAGTTCCTATGGGACCATATTCGCAACTATTTGTATCACTGAAAATCATAAAAAAAATATTAATTAAATTTTAAATCCTGTGGGACCAAATTTGCAAGACACTTAACGGAGCCTAACGGATTTTCTAACGGCGGGACCAAACTTGAAAGAAAAAAATCGTTTGGGACCAGTTTTGAAAGTATTGGGACCGTTTTGAAATTGTCAGATGTCCTATGGGACCAAAAATGAAATTAGCTCATAAATAAACTATGTGCGCAGGATTAAAGCATGTAGGATAATATCACGTAAACATGCAATAATAAATAATGGCGATAATCACATGAAAACAATTTGCAGAAAATATACGGTTTAATAGACAGAGGAAATAATCATAAGAATAATTATTTCGTATATATTAACGCAATTTAACGAAATATTTTCAGGATTAAAGAATAAAATTATGCACAAGAAAACGTCGCATGAGTCGCATACGGCGAGTGGGAAACGTCGCACATAGGTTGGCAACGAAAAGGCTGCGAGTGCGATGGACGAGGGCGTGCGAGCGCGCACGCGGTGACGGGCAGCGCTGGTGCGCGCGTTGTGCGGCGTTGGGCACTCGCACACGCAACGTGTGGCGCTGGAGCGCGCGCGACGTGCAGTGCTCGCGCACGCGACGTGCGGCGCTGGGGCGCGCGCGATGTGCGGCGCTTTGGCGGCAGCGGGGATGCCGCGGAGGCGGCAGCGGTGAGGAGGCAGTGCGGCGTTGCCGAGGGCGGCACTTTAGGGCCGTTTTGGGCAGCGTGACGGCGAGCGTTTCGCGGCGACAGCCAGCGATCGTTTTTTCGATCTCAATCCAAGAATTAAAATAATAAATTCAACACAATAACACATATGATTCAATTAATATCGAATCTAAGAATCAAATAATAATATACGAGCATATAAATCATGCAAAACATGGATTGAATAATTCAAGTACGGGAATTAATTCATGTGATTTAAAGGGGATTAATTCTGAGGCGTACCGTTTTATCTCGGGCAGAGACTCATATTGATAACGTGTTGTAAATAAGTGCGTAAATAAAGAGACACGATTTGTTGACCCAGTTCGTCGGGAACGACTACGTCTGGGGGCAATCCAAGCCAGGAGTTCCACTAATATTCTTGTGTATGAGAGTACATAATTTATGAGTACATAGGGATATATATAATAGTAAAACCCTAGTCTAATGGATAAAACCCAATATGTCTCTTGGCCCTTAAGTAATGTCCACACCAAATCTCCTAGATTTGAAATATTAAATCTTCTAGATTTATAACAGTACTATTGTACTACTACACTACTGTACTAGTATATAATAACATGGAGTGCTTATAATTATTATAGTTTCCCTCGAATTTAGTATGCAGTTTTAGATACATTATTATAGTTTCCCTAAATGTCCTGATACACTTTCATGATAATAAGGAAAGATACATTATTAAAATTGTAATGCTCAATCAAGTGAAATGTGATTCAAGATATTATGTATTTTGAAGTTACTTAATTTGTTTATTTTGAAGTTTTTAATTTTGCGAATTCCACTTATCATCATGGATTGTTATTTGTTTTGGGTTGTTTGAACTTAATTTTAATTGTGATTTGTGAATCTTTAAATTAATATTGAATATAACTAATTTATTTAGCAAAATTAATTTTTTTTTAAAGACGGGTCATTTTGGCCCGCCTAGGGCCAGGCTAGGCCTTTAAAGTAGAGGTTCGATTGGTATTGGGCCGGGCCCGGCCTGTAAAATGACGACGGCCTGGCCCGTTTGCCACCTCTATGCACGACTCGTGGAAAATATACCATTAGGAGCATATTTCCAAGACCAATGATTGCCAACCTCCCTGTTTAATTTGTACTTGTCCAAAGACAATATTAAATCGTTAAACAATTCATTTTCTCTTTCTCTCAGTTCTCTCTTCCATCTTAAATCTCATTGCCATCCTTCTGTTTCCCACGTGCCCACATCACAAATTTTCTCTCCTTGTTGTTCACTCCACCTATATAGCCTCGGAAATTGTTCTTTTAAAGGTTTATCTCCTATCCACCAATCTACCCACAACTGAGTCGAATCCCCTTTCCCTACCACTCTCATAATCTCCTCTCTCATTCCTCTCCCCCCTTCACCCCAATAAATTCCACAAACATCTTTCCACCAACTTGACACATAACTCCTTCCCCTTCACCATTACCCACCAAGAATGGATTTTCCCCATATCTAGACTTAATAACTTTCACCTAGAACCTATCCCCCTCACTAAGCAATCTCCACACCCATTTTCCTACAAATACCCTATTAAAAATATTTAAATTCCTAATCCCCAAGCCTTTTTTTTTCTCCTCCTTACAAACTTTGCCCCACCTAACCCAAGACGTTTTATTTTTATCCTCACACCCACCCTATAAAAATATTTCTTTGGATACGAATTAACTCACGAATGGATTTTTTTTATTCTTTAGAAAGAAAGATAATAGATCGGAAGTGCAGACAGAATAGCTTGGACTAGCGTTATACGCCCACCAAAAGACATGTACCTTCCATTCCAGGAATGAATCCGACACCTGACTTTTTCAACCAGCTTTTCCCAAGAAGAATAAACACGGTGGTTAATACCCACATTCACACCCAAATAAGAAAAGAGACTGTGATTCACTTCACAATTAAGATACCCTGCCATCGACTGGATTATGCCCTCTTCCATATTAATCCCCATAATTCCGTATTTATGGAAATTCGCCTTCAAGCCTGAAGCAAGTACAAACATTCGAAGAATATGCTTAATAGCGTGAATATTTTCCATTTTGCTCGAACAAGAGAAAATAGTGTCATCGACATACTGGAGATGCGAAATAATAATTTTGTTTGCTCCTACTTCCACTGCCTTCACTATCCCCCGGTCTACTGCCCTTTTTATAAGCAAACTAAGTCCTTCTGCCACAATTAAAAAAGAGGGGGGTGGGGGACGGATACCCCTGTCCAAATTAAAATTACCTGAAGAGCTTCCATTAATCAAAATTGAGGCTGATGCTGAAGAAACACATTATAATATCCATTTCCTCTATTTTGTTGGAAAATTCACCCCCTCCATCATTTCGCCCAAAAAATCCCAATTTACAGCGCCATATGATTTGGCAAAATACACTTCGAAAATTATTCTCTTAAAGTCTTTTTTTTTTTGCTTCATCAATAATTTCATTAAGCACCACGATTCCATCCAAAATCTGTCTTCCTCCCACAAAAACCGATTGATTCTCCGAAATCACCGCATCGAGAACTTACTAATACGACTAGCAAGAGTCTTGATAATGATTTTATAAAGACTTCCAATCAAGGATAGCGGCTTATACTCTTCCAAGGATGAAGCGTTCTCTTTTTTTGGAATGAGAACAATGAAAGAGGAATTTAAACCTCTTACAATCTTCCCATGTTTGTGGAATTCCTCCATCATAAGCATAACTTCCCCCTTCATGTTTTCCCAGTTGTCTTTAAAGAAAGAAAACAAAAACCCGTTTGGTCCCGGGCTTTTATTTGCTACACAAGACCAAATTGCAGCTTTAATCTCGTCCTCTATGAACTGTGATTCCAGAAATTCTCCTTCACAGCTTGAGAGTTTTTTAGAGAAAATATCATCAGACAGAATTGGCCTAATAAAATTTCTTGCCATAAACTGCTTGCTGAAATGTGCTTGCACTTCTCTTTTGACTTCATCAACCGAGTCTATCCATGTATCATTTACCATGATCCCATCAATTCCATTTGTTTTCAATCTTCTGTTAATCCAATTGTGGAAGAAACTAGAATTAACATCTCCCTCATTGAGCCACTTAATTTTTGCATTTTGGGAAAGAAAATTAGCTCGCCACAACAAATTGCGAGTCAGCTCTGTCGTAACTTTATTACTCTTCACTGTTTCACACTCTTCCAACCTTTAAATCTCGTCATAGAGATCCAGTTCATCAATCTCCAACCTTTTATCATTGATCGACTTTTCCAAGCTGCCAAAGGTATCTTTATTCCATATTTTAAGATCACCTTAAGAAGTTTAATTTCTCCTTGAAATGAAAACCTGCCCATCCAGAAACCTCATGCATCTCCCTCTTTTTGACAAATCCCTTGTACTCATGACGGGCAATCCAACCGTTAAAATATTTGAACGACCTAGGACCCCAATCCTGTTGGAAATTTCCAAAAAAATTGGACAATGATCTGATAGAGATCTTCGAATACTTCTCAATGTGTAGTTTGGCCACCTTGTAATCCATTCCTCATTGATGATAACCCGATCAAGTTTGCTCTTACAAGATCCATATTTTTTATACCATGTAAAAGATCTTCCGAAAAGAGGCATTTAAAAAAGATTTACTTGTGTTATAAAATCCTCAAACATAGCCATATCCCTATAATCAATTGACGTTCCCCTTCCCACTCTTTCACTATCATTCCTAATCGCATTAAAATCCCCAATCACACAAATATAACTATTTCTCAGTTGTTCAATAGTATTGCCAATGACATCCCATAAAATAAATTTATCATTAGAATTGCAAGGGGCGTATACATTAAGAATGCATACTTGATGCCCATCTAACTTAATGCGAAAATACTAGCTTTCTACTAGTAGCTTCCCCGCAAGAGTACGGGTTCACTGTAGTATTGGCAAGTATAGGGACCAAGTATTATCGAACCCAAGGGAAGGTATGTATGCGAATAGATCCCTGAAGATCTACGCGTTGTAGTTAATATGAGTGAAATGTTTTTGGATTTTTTGGAAAGATTAATTGAAACTAAAATAAACTAATTAAACTAAAATACTAAAGAAGACAAATTATCTAAGGTTTGTGTTCAAGTAATAGATGGTGATGCTCAGGATAGGAATCCCTACGTATACTAACGGAGTAGGTACATAATCAAAATAACCGTGACGCGCAAGAAATAACCTAAGTAAAAGAATGCAAGGTGAAAGCTCAAGATTCTAAACCCTAATACTTTACCCTAACACTCGACTTCACTAATCTACTGACGAGTTAATAGATTCTACTCTACTATTGCAAAAGAAAGAAATGAGTTAATTATCTAAGGGTTTTGTCTCAAATATAAAAGGGTAATGCTCAGGATAGGAATCCCTACATATACTAACGGAGCAGGTACATAATCAAGATAATCGCGACGTGCAAGAAATAACCTAAGTAAAAGATCGTAAGATGAAAGCTCAAGATTCAAAACCCTAATACTTTATCCTAACAATCGACTTCACTAATCCACTAACGGGTTAATAGATTGTGCTTAATTAACGAGACCCTAATTTAAACTAAGGTGATGCGGTCGTCCTCCTTAGATAAACTGGTAGATTAACTAACCCTTTCTAAACCCTCTCGTTAAGTCTACTAGTTGTTAAAGAGTGATACGGTCGTCCTCTCTCTAACACTTTTCGAACGAAATTCAAGAGTAAAGTTAAGACTAATTTTAAGAATTCATTAATTAAGAGAACTAAAACTAAACGTCACGAATTATCCTAATTACGTACCCACATCCTACTTCTACGAGTTCATCCTACCCTAAGCATGCAAGGGTTCTAGCCTAACATGGTGGTTTGAATAATCAAAGCAATCACAAGAACAATAAACATATGCATAATTGAATTAACTAATAAAATCAAGAACATAAACAAAAGAACAAATTAAAGTCTCCAAAGAAATCTATATAAATCTGAAAACTAGGTTTAATCGTCTCAAAGAGTAAAGAAAGAAAGAATTAATCTAATACGTTCAAAAGAAATACTAAAACTAAGAATTCGTAAATTAAAACCTCGATTACAACGTATAAAATTCTTCAAAACTCCTTCCCAGGCTTTCTCCTCGCTCAAAGAATGTAAAAATATGTGTTGGTATGTTGTTCTTCTCCAAAACGAGTTTGGAATGAGTGTATATAAGCGTCGGGGCGAACCGAAAACTCATGGGCCGAAAAACGAATTCGGAGGTAAAAAATAGGAAAGTGCTCGAGCAGCTCGAGCAGGGGCGCTCGAGCATGTAGCTCGAGTGGTGCAATCGGTCGAGCGCTGGCGCTCGAGTGCTCTCGCTCGAGCGGTTTTCGGCTGCTGTACACTTGTTCGTAAAATCTTCATATCTTCTCAACCGGGAGTCAGTTTTGGCCGATTCAAAGTCCCACGAACTCCTCTTTTCGCCCTCTATCCATCTATGAAAACCAAAGAGACAAATTAATAATTTTATATAAATGATACTCAATTGACTCCAAACACTCATAAAAAATACTCAAAACATGGGGCACCAAAACATAACAATTTCACGCCTAATCAACCCCCCCAAACTTACCATATTGCTTGTCCTCAAGCAATGAAATAATAAGTCAAGTGAAATTGTTAGGAATTAATCAAAGAATCAAATCATGCAAGCAAATGAACTCGAGCTTCAAAGATCAATCACAAGTATACTCACTCACCTTCCCTCATCATACTTATGCAACAACAGCAAGAATCACCAAAATCAAACATGGATGTGCACTCTACGATGTGTTTCACTCCCTCACAAGTGTATATCAATGATAAAGGGACTCACTCAATCAATCAATCACACACATTGGCAGTCATAGGCTTGTAAGCACTCTCAACTCCGACCATACTCTCGAAATCAATGCCGAATCAAAAAGGACTTTTCTCAAGGTTGTAATGTAGGCTCTTTGGACAGGTGGGATAACAATATAGGGTACGTGACTCAAGTGAATGGAGAATAAAAACTCAAACTTTGGCACTTCGAGATTAGGAACAGAATACTTCTAATATTTTCAATCAACACATTTTCAATTCCACTACTCTCAACACTTCAATTTTTTTCTTTCTCACTCTTTTCACTTTTTTTTTTCAATCACTTTTTTTTTCTCTTGTTCGCACAAACACACGAGCTCATTTTCTTTTGCTCATTCTCAATTTTTTCTTTTTTTTCACACAACTCATAACTTCATCACATCTTCTTCTCATAGTCACTCAACAAACAACATTTTCCTTTTTCAACTCAATCCAATCCCTTCAACATTCACACTTTTCCTATTCTCCACTCAAATTGGGACAAAACGGCTTAGGAACTTGGAATAGTGTTTGTTTGTGCTAGCAAATGAAATAGGCTTAAGGCTCAAACTGGCTAACAACGGACAAATATCAATGGTAAGGAAAAATTTGGCTAAGTGACTCACTCAAATTAAAGATGGCCTAAGATCACATTCGGCATATCAAACTAGACACAATCAAGAAGCGAGAGCACACACAAGTTCTAGCATCCTCTAAGGTGACGATCCACTCACAAACGAAGAGATTAATTCATGCATCAAAATCTCATAAGGCTCAAATCTCACGGCTTTCACATCCATGCTAGTCCTAGTGAATTCTCACTCTCATCACACAAGCACTCAAAAAGAAAACTTGTAAGTATACTAGTTCTCTCTCAAATCCACTCTAACTCAAACACTCACACAAAAGAATTCCTAACTCAACCTCACAACTTAACTCTTCTCATCAAATCATACTCAAAGATAGCAATAAGTAAGCATAAGCTGATTGATAGGCATGAAATAAACAACATCGAATCAGATCAAAATCACCTCAAGGAGCATCTCAAGGCACCAAAAAACCAAACACACTAAAAGATAAGGGGTGCTCCGGTGCAATGTAACAAGAAACATAAAAAAAAACTCCACCCCCCAAACTTCGACCTTGCGAAGAGGTATAAGTTTGGGGTTGTGGGTTACCTCTTCCAACTAATTCAGTTTCTCTCAACAACGTTGCATACTCCCTTGCTTGAGTTCCTCATTTTTTAGTACTCCATCGAGACAAGCCTACAAAATTAACTCTCAAGTACGAGGTTAAAATTTACGATTAAAAACACCCTAATATCATAAAACTCAAATAACTAAAAACACTCAAAAGCAAGTAAAAATGGGTTGCCTCCCATTCAGCGCTATTTTTAAGGTTCTCATGCCGGACCAAGCTCAAAGGAGCTTATGGGACATCATACTCAAATTTACCTCCCTTACTCTCATAAGAGTGGTGCTTGCATGTCTTTCCTTGATGCCCTTCCATCATGAACTCTTTTGCTTCCTTCTCATCCCCAAGTGTTATGGGTCTCAACTCCTTCTCACCTTTATCTGGAGGGGTCTTACCAAACAGGTTCTTGAATTTGGACTTTTTATTCTTAACTCCTCCTTTCCCTTCCAACTAGATCACGTCCACACTTTTCACTTCTTCATCCTTCAACTTCTTCCCTTTATCCCTATCAAAATAAGTCAGATGATAATGCTCATGGGTTAACTCATCAAGTGTAGGATTAACAAAATCCTGAACATGAGAAAGATTAGAGATATGAGGTGTGTCTTCAACACGAGGATCAATTGCATCCATGCAATACAAACTCTCATCCTCCTTCGGGTGCTTCATGGCTTCATATAGGGAAATCTTCACTTCTTGATCATCAACCTTCAACATAATCTTCCCATTTGCCACGTCTAGCACCATCCCCGCCGTCGCTAAGAACGGTCTTCCCAAGATCAGGGGCACGTGCTCATCTTCCTCCATCTCTAGAACCACGAAATCGACTGGAAAAATGTGATCTCCAACTCTCATGAGGACGTCTTCAACCACACTTTGAGGTCGAGTAATAGACCGGCCGGCTAGTTGAATCGTCATCATTGTCGGCTGAAGTTTACCACCTTCCAACTTCTTGAAAAGCGACAAGGGCATAAGATTTATGCTCGCCCCGAGGTCGCACAATGCTCCCTTCTTAATCCCGTTCCCGATATCACAAAGAATGGTGAAGCTCCCAGGATCCTTCAGCTTTGGAGGAAGCGCCTTGTGCACTAATGCACTCACCTCATGGTTCAGCTGCACCAACTTCGGCTCATCCACTCGCCGTCTTTTCGCGATCAAGTCCTTCAAAAACTTTGCATAGTTGGGCATCTGTTCAAAAGCATCATAAAAAGGGATATTAATATGCAATTGTTTAAACACATTAAGGAATTTAGCAAATTTCTCATCAAGCTTTTTCTTCATGAAGCGTTGTGGATACGGGATGGGTATCACAGATTTGGGTACCCCCATTCATCACGCTCGGTCTCTTTCACTTTCTCCCTTGCTTCCTTTGCCTTCTTCCACTTAGGAACTCTCTCAACCTTCTCAATACCTTCCTCTTCAAGCTCTTTGCTCGCTTGAGTGCTTACACCCTCAACCTTCTTCTCAACTCTTATCTCTTCAATCTCATCTCTATCTTGGGGCGTCTCAGAATCAGCAGGCATCTGAGGACCTTCATAGTTGGTTCCACTTCTAAGCTGGATAGCCTTGCAATGCTCTTTCGGGTTCCCCTCCGGCATGGAAGGATACTTACCCGGCTCCCTATTCAATGATTTTGCAATTTGGCTTATCTGGAACTTTATTGAGGTGAACCGCCTATTGTTCTCTTGTTGAATTCGATTCAGCTCTACATCTCTTCTTTGGAGTTCTTGATCACGCTGATCACCTTTCTTATGCAACTCCTTCACATCGTACTCCAAAGAGGATAATCTTTTGCTACCTTCCTCCACCTTCTGAAGGATAGCTCTCAACATCTCCTCAGTTGAGGAACTGCCTTCTCCACCCGGAGGTTTAGACCCTGGATCCACGCCTGGAGGAACTGTAATACCCGTCTTCGGGTTAGAAAAAGAAAAATTCTCGTTCTTCCTCCATTGGTTCTGAGGAAGCTGCTGGCCTCCTTGGTACCCTTGTGTGTTCCTCCATTGATTTTGAGGTGGCTGTGGACCTGGAGGTACAAATGGTTGGCCATAAGAAGGTCTTCCTTGAAAATTTCCACCTTGTGGATACCCATTCTGATTGTAATAAGGACCTCCCATATAATTTACTACTTCTTGCTGAATTGTGGGCTTGTCCTCTTGCTCATTATCTGCTGCATTCCCTCCAACCATATTCTTCCCCAACTCAAGGTTGTTAATCTTTTCCATCATGGCCATCAACAGCCTTCTCGTTCCTTCACATTCCTCAACCTTCTGAACTCTCTGGAAATCTGCATCCACATTCCAAGCCCCGGCATTCGTGACAATGTTGTCCATGATCTCTCTACATCTCGCTATCCCTTGGTTCAGAAAAGCTCCATTCGCACATGCATCTAGATGGTCTTGCCCAGCCTTGTTGGCACCACTATAGAAAAATGTCATCACATCTCCCTCATTGTACCCGTGCTGCGGGCACTCTATCAACATGTTTGAGTATCTCTCCCACGCTTGACGTAGGTCCTCTCCTTGCTTCTAGCGGAAGGAAGAGATCTCAATCCTTGCTTTGATCGTTCTGGATGGAGGGTAGAATCGCTCGAGGAACAGACGCTCGAGCTCGGCCCAAGTGGTAATACCTCCCCGTGGAAGTGTATTATCGTACCACTCTTTAGCTATTCCCATCAATGAGAATGGGAACAACCTGAGCCTTTTGGCATCTTCAGACATGCCATTGTAATTGAAAGTGGAGGCTATCATTAAAAAACTCCTCAGATGAGTATGAGGATTCTCCTTCCCGATCACCCCCTTGAACTGGTTCTCTGTAAGCAGCTTTAGAATTCCCGGGGAAATCGAGAAGTTATTTGCCTCAACAGAAGGCAATGCCACTCCATCATAGTACCGTTGTGGCTGCGCTGCAAACCTCCCTCGAATAACCATATTCTGATCTGCGTTCTGAGGAATGTGCTGAGGATTAGCAGCTGGTACGGGTACTTGTTGGGGTGGTGGTGGTTGATAGATAGGTGGTTGGTTGTAAACAGGAGGTGGAGGATACGGGTACGGTGGATACGGATAAGGTGGGTATGGGTAAGGTGGATAAGGTAAGTTGTTTTGTGGTAAGTTAGGATGTGGGTAAGCAGGGTTATTATGAGGATTTTGGACAATGTTATGAGCTGGGCTATTTTGATTCTGAGTACCCGGGTTTTGGCTCTGGCTTTCTCCTAACGGATCTTGATTCTTACTGGTATTGCCATCACTGTCGTCAACCCGGTTCAATGCCTGATTGAACTCATTCTCAACATCATCCAACTCATTAGTAATGTCCATTGGTTCTTTCCCTCCGGCACCGTTCATCCTTCTTAAGAAGGCTCGGTTTCTTCTTGCTATTGTCTCAAGATCTAACGGTAACCTCTCTTCGCTCGTATTACCTTGTGAGCGTGTTTTCATAAACCTGAAACACTAACAAAAAAATCAAAACGCAACTGCCGAATACGTACGAAATAAAAAATAAACAGAAAAGAAAATCACTCACTACTAACAACTAAGCTATCTACAAGTCATATTCAAAAGATATACAACGCTATCCCCGGCAACGGCGCCATTGACTTGAAGCGAAAATACTAGCTTTCTACTAGTAGCTTCCCCGCAAGAGTACGGGTTCACTGTTGTATTGGCAAGTATAGGGACCAAGTATTATCGAACCCAAGGGAAGGTATGTATGCGAATAGATCCCTGAAGATCTACGCGTTGTAGTTAATATGAGTGTATGTTTGAGGATTGAAAATTATTAAATCTAAACTATTCTACTCTACTATTGCAAAAGAAAGAAATGAGTTAATTATCTAAGGGTTTTGTCTCAAATATAAAAGGGTAATGCTCAGGATAGGAATCCCTAAGTATACTAACGGAGCAGGTACATAATCAAGATAATCGCGACATGTAAGAAATAACCTAAGTAAAAGATCGTAAGATGAAAGCTCAAGATTCAAAACCCTAATACTTTATCCTAACAATCGACTTCACTAATCCACTAACGAGTTAATAGATTGTGCTTAATTAACGAGATCTTAATTTAAACTAAGGTGATGCGGTCGTCCTCCTTAGATAAACTGGTAGATTAACTAACCCTTTCTAAACCCTCTCGTTAAGTCTACTAGTTGTTAAAGAGTGATACGGTCGTCCTCTCTCTAACACTTTTCGAACGAAATTCAAGAGTAAAGTTAAGACTAATTTTAAGAATTCATTAATTAAGAGAATTAAAACTAAACGTCACGAATTATCCTAATTACGTACCCACATCCTACTTCTACGAGTTCATCCTACCCTAAGCATGCAAGGGTTCTAGCCTAACATGGTGGTTTGAATAATCAAAGCAATCACAAGAACAATAAACATATACATAATTGAATTAACTAATAAAATCAAGAACATAAAGGGATGAATTTGTTAGATTGTGGTATGTTGTGAAGAAGTGGGGCGACACTGATGATATTAATGCCCACTTCACTGACTACATGATGGACAATCATCCTGAGCTATTCCAGAAGATCTTGGAGGAGGCTGACACAGCTCAAGTTCAAGTGAAGGCTCCTGAGTTCACCATTTGAGCTCCTCCCTTGGTTCCTGGAACTCAAAAGCAAGACACAAAGGCCATAATGATGGAAGTATTGAAGATAGCCAAAGCTGAAGGATACATGAATCAACCTGGAAGACTTGACGAGCTGAAGGCAAGAGTCTATGCAGGATATGGACTCAAACCTGAGATGAGATTAGTCTAGGTGTTCACAGGCTTTCTTTGTAATAGACTAGATTTATTGTAACCATTTCCACATCAATCAATGAAGTCTACTATTTCTGTCCACAGACAAAAACTCATTGTCTTTTTGGCTGTTTGTTTTAAATTCTGTACTTTATCAAGAACTGCTCTAACACTGTCTTATCTTATAGATAGGTTTATCATATTTCCTCTAAATGTTTTGAGGATCTTTTTCAGTGTTTTGGCATCATCAAAAAGGGGGAAATTGTTGGGACATTGTCAGTTTTGATTAAGATCCCAAAACCCCTGAAAAGATGTTTGCCTTAATCTGTCTTTGTAAGGCTAGTCTTGATTAGGTTTAGTACTTAGTCATTTTACACTTCACAGGTACTCAGTAAGAGGAGAACTCACTGGTGACAATCAAGACCAAGAGCCTGAAGACGAAGAGCACCATCCTGAACTTATGGCAGTCCTCTAAGCTAGCTGAGTAAGTGTCAGTGATGAAGAGTATGACCCTGAGGTCATTACTAACTTAGTCCTGAAGGGAACAGAAGGTCACTGAGTTAATGGGAAGACTTGGAGTAGAGCCAAGCAATGCAAAAGGAATTTCAGCGTCAGGACAAGACTGGTGGGCTCAAGACAAAATGAACTTAATAAGACAAGTCTGAAGCTCAGGAATAAGTTATGACATTCTCACCAACCTGATGACGTGGACCAATCCGAGAAGGACACGCACGTACGGAACCTGACATGAAGACTGAATTCAGACTGCACATTCAACGGGCAAGCATTTAATGCAAATACCAAATCCATGCAAGGACGGCTGCTGCATGAAGATATGTCCGTTTGAAGCCACTCTATATAGATGACTCGAAGGCTATCTCTCCAACGGATAGTTTTTCAAATCACCTATAAATACAGAAGACCTTGAACCCATTCAAGGTTACGGGAAATTTCCAAGCCAGAAATTACTCAAACTCTCAAGCACTCAAAGCATTCAGCCTTTAAAAGAAGCACTCGAAAAACATCTAAATTTCCCAAGTGTTTCTTAGCAATCGAGAGTTATTCTGTATTCCAAGAGCTAAATAGCATTATCTTAAGCTTAGAGAGATTATCCAATCTTTAGCATAGCTTTGCCTTGTAAGGATAATCTCAACTTAGTTGGAATCCAAACTGAAACCAAAACCCTAAGTTTGGCTTGTTGGGAGTAAGTCGGTTAGCGTGTTAGTAAGTGGAGTTGTATAGATCAGTGAGGATAGCTGGTCTTGGTACACCTTGGCACGTTAAAAACAAGAATCCCTTGAGTGGATTTCCTGTTAAATCAGGCCGTGGACGTAGGAGCTTGAGTCTCTGAACCACGTTAAACTCCTTGTGTTCTTACTGCTTTGATATTGTGCATACTTGCCATATTACTTGTTCATTCATTGCATTCAAGTTTATCCAGCCTGAATCAATCAGACTGATCTTCAAAAGAGCACTGCCCTACTAAACACTATTTAGAATTGAGTAAAATAAGTTTTTCAGAAAGCAAACTAAACAAGACTTTAAACTATCAGGGCTCAAACATTTCTGCACTGAACTTGAACTGATAGTTGGCCAACTGACCCGCACCAAGTGTAGTCAGTAGGTGTGTTATCAGCTCCTAGTTCTATACCACTCTGAGTAAAGGGAACTCAGTCAGCTTTAAGGTTGAAAAATTTGTATACGTGTATTCCCCCCCCATACACATATTCCCCAGTCTTGTACCGGGACCAACAAGTGGTATCAGAGCAGTGGTTCGAAAGACCACTGACTTTGAATACTAATAGTTTCAGAGGAGAAACTGTTGGTGGTCACTGAACAGATCTGAGTTTGCTTTTCATAAAACTTGCATCATCATGACTTCTAGGAGACTTGAAGCTTCGTTACCTGAATTCTCTGTGTCTAACTTTGTCTATTGGAAGTTTAGATTAGAGGCACATCTAGATGACATCCATGACCAGATGCCGCGTGTACTCAGGGAAGGACCGATCAAGATCACTATTCCTAATGTCAGAGGACTGGGATACGAGGATCTTGCAATTGGCGTGCAGGTTCCTAAAGAAAGGAAAGACATGACCAACGATGAAATCAAGATGGTGGGGCTTGACAACGTCGCCAGAAACATCATCTTGCATACGATGCCCTTCGAGGAGTCAGCCAGACTAATGAACTTAAAGACGGCAAATGAGGTTTGGGATGAGCTGACCAGGATGTGCGAGGGGTCAGAAAAGATAAAGGAGAATAAGAGAAATATTGCCATTCAGAAATTCGAAGCGTTCGAGATGCTGCCTGACGAGAGCATAGATCAAATGGAGTCTCGATTCATCAAGTTGATGAATGAGTAGGTGATGTTGGACAAGGATGTCCCAAGAAGAGATGTTGCTTCAAAGATCCTGAATGCCCTTCCTAAGAGATGGGATAACAGTGTAATTATGCTTAAGAACACTCAGGATATGAGTAACATAACTTCTGCTTTACTTTTTTCAGAGCTCAAAGCGCTTGAATTTGATCTTAACAAAAGAAAGAAGAAAGTTCAGTCAGAAGAGGAAGTGAAGAAGAAAACTCCTGAGAAAAGTGTGGCGTTCAAGGCCAGATCTGAACCTGTTGAGCCCTCATCAAACTCTTCATCAAAGTCACTGATGGAGATGAGCAGGGAAGAACTCGCTGAAGAGTACAGCCTGATGGCCAGACGATTTGACAAGCTTAATTCCAGGTTTGGTCGTTATAAAAAGTTTTATCAGGACTCACGTGACAGAAAACCTGAAGGAACCCACCAAAGCTCAAGGAGATATGAGGAGCGAAGGAATACTGACCAGAGGAGAGAACATGGTGATGAAAGAAGATATTCTGAACCAAAGCCTGAAAGAAGAGATGAATAGAGACGTACTCGCGATGATAGATATCCAACCAAGCCTGAAAGCTCACCAAGAACCAGGGAACCTGACTCAAGGAGGAACCCTGAACCGAGAAAAGAAAGAGTAAGTGAGCAGGTAGCATGTTACAACTGTAACAAGATTGGTCACTATCAGTACTACTGCCCGGAGCTGAGTGCGAGGGAGATAGAGGAAATGAGAGCCACTAGGGATCTAAGATCTGCTGATCGGAGAGCAATGGTCGCTGAAGATGCAACAGATTCTGACGGTCCTGCTGAAAGGTCACCTGAACTCTTCTCAGATGACGAGTACGATGATGTCTATCTGATGGCTAGGGATGAGCCTGATGTAACATCAAATTCTGTTTGTGCTTCTTACACTGGTCAAAATCCTGAGCTCAGCTCAGAGTCAGTTAGAGAAATGAACCTTCAGATCTGCCTTGATCAATTGATGGTTGATTTCTCCAGACTGCAGGAAACTAATGTCTTCTTGGTAGAGGAGAACAAGAAATTGAGTACTGAGGTTCAAAACCTGAATGAACAACTCACTCAGTCTGATCTTAAAAAATCAGCTCAAATTGTGAGACTAACTCAGGAGATTGATTTAATCACCGCTGAGCGTCTCCCAAGAGAGAAGATTCTGAAGGAATTGGCTGAGGAAGAGTTGGTCAGGAAGGAAGAACTGAAGGTACTTAAGAGCAAGTTTGATGACCTCTTTACCAGACATGAAATCCTGAAAAAGAGTGAGGACTCTCTCAAGAAAAAGGTTGTAGCAATGAATAAATCATCTGTGGCTAGAGAGGAAATAAATAGCAGCCAGATACTTGGGAACAAGAAAAAGGGACTTGGATATGTTCCTGAGAAATCCTCACAAGGTCATTCACATGTTGCTTCAGGGAGCAACACTGAGAGGGTATTTGTTCAGACAGGCCAGAGTGCACCTAAGGTTGTGCTCCAGGCCCGTCAAACTGATAAGGGCAAGGAAACCGTTGACACAGTCAGGGTTGCTCCTAAGGTAGCTAAGCCAAAACCCAAGGGAAAGGCGAAGCAACCTAAGGAAGCCTCTGAGAGCTCAGGCCAGGGAAAACCTCAGCGAAAGCAGAGGAAGACTCAGGCCAAGAGCCCTCAGACTGGTCAGCGACCATCATGCTTGGCAATACCAACAGGGAAGGCCAAATATGATGACACCCCCGTGGTTTTGGCATCCTGAGGCCTTTAACTGCTTTCCATTCCCTCACTTGCCTAGGGGGAATAGAAATCAGGGTCCTTATCAAGAACAAGGCCCAAGACCTGCTGCACCCAAACCTAGGAAGAACAGGAAGCCAGCCCAAAAGACACCCACTCAGGCTCCTGTGAAGCCTAAGTCTAGCACTCATACACCATCTTCCTCTCAGGCTAAGAAGAAGAAAGTTGTGTATGTTGATGTTTCAGGGAGACAGATTTACCACTCTGAGGCAATCAGGGTTGTTAAGCAAGTCTGGATCCCGAAGGGTACAACTGACACGATAGGACCCAACACCCAATGGGTACCTAAAGCCTGAATTGCTTGCAGGCGGATGTGGATCACAACAAGAGGAGAGGAGACTTAATCAAAGCTGTTTGGTACCTAGACAGTGGTTGCTCAAGGTACATGACTGGAATGAAGAGTCTTCTCCAAGAATATCAAGCTAAAGATGGTCCACAGGTAACCTTTGGTGATAACTCAAAAGGTGTTACTAAAGGTTTTGGTGTTCTAATTATAGGTACAGTCAGAGTGGAAAATGTATCCTTTGTGGAAGGACTGAAGCATAACCTGTTGTCAGTAAGTCAATTCTGTGACAAAGGGTTCAGTGTTGAGTTCTCATCGAATATATGTTCAGTCAAGGACAAATCAACACAAGTGCTTCTATCAGGTATAAGGAAAGGTAATGTTTATCTCGCTGATTGGAGCAGCACTATTCCTAATACTTGTTTTGTTGCTAAAAGCTCACTAGAGCTCAGTTGGTTATGGCATAAAAGATTAAGCCACCTGAACTTCAAGATTCTTAACAAAATTTCTAGACAATCACTTGTTGATGGTCTACCTAATGAAGTTTTTAGCAAAGATCACGTGTGCAAAGCTTGTCAGGAAGGGAAGCAGGTCAGAGCATCATTCAAAGAGAAAGCTTCTTATTCCACTGACAGGATACTTTAGCTCTTGCACATGGATCTATTTGGTCCAATAACACCTGTGAGTATGAATGGTAGAAAATATACCCTTGTGGTTATTGATGATTATTCTAGATATACTTGGGTTATTTTCCTGTTGAATAAGAAGGAAACACAGGTGAAGCTTCCAGAGTTGCTCAGGAGACTCAGCAATGAGAAGAATCAGTCCATTACTAAGATCAGATCTGACAAGGGCACTGAATTTATAAATGCATATATTTCTGACTTTTGTAATGAACTTGGTATAGCTCATGAGACTTCTGCAGCTAGAACCCCACAACAGAATGGTGTCGCTGAGAGGAGGAACAGGACACTGAAGGAAGCTGCAAGGACCATGCTGGCTGAGTCAGGATTGCCCAAGAAATTATAGGCTGAGGCAATCAACACTGCATGCTACACTCAGAACAGATCCATGCTGAACAAACAACATGCACAGACCCCATATGAGACATGGAACAAAAGGAAACCTCGTATTTCTTATTTTCATGTATTTGGTTGTAAGTGCTTCATCCTCAACAATGGGAAGACCCAATTGAAAGCCTTTGATAGCAAATCTGATGAAGGAATATTCTTAGGATATTCTGAAGTTAGTAAAGCCTTCAGGGTTTACAATTGTAGGACCCTTGTTGTGGAAGAATCACCTCATGTTGTCTTTGATGAATCTGCTAATGAGTCTAGGGCAAATGTGTTGAATCCTAACACTGAGGAGGTCACAAGGAGTGTGATAAGGCTGAGCTTGAAGAATCAACCTGATCCTAAGATCAAGACTGTGCCAATTCCAAGATGGGATGATGATGACGATTAGGATGAGGAATCAGGTGCCACTCCTAAGCCCAGCACATCAGGGATTGTTGAGCCTCAGACTGAGGAACAGACTCAACCTGAGGTAAGCCCCATCTATGAAGATGCTGTTACAGCTGAGACGGCTCCTGAGTCACCTAATAAAGGGGGAATCAATGTCCCTGACATTGAGCTTATTAATCCCTTTGGTATAGACTCAGGATCATCCCCTTCTGTTCAATTTCCTGAATTTTATGAGCCTGTAGACACTAACATTGCAGGTACTTCAGGAACAACTCCTGGCAAAAGAACATGGTTAGAAGATCATCCCATTGATCAAATCATTGGTGATCCAACTGAGGGAGTCAGGACCAGACGGTTCCATGGTGAGAGTGCATTGTTTTGTTGCTTTCTCTCTGAGCAAGAGCCTCAGAACATTGAAGAAGCTCTCACTGACTCAAACTGGATCATTGCCATGCAAGAGGAGTTGAATCAGTTCACAAGGAATCAGGTTTGGGAACTGGTAGATAGACCTAGGCATCAAGGTGTGATTGGTACCAAGTGGGTCTTTAAGAACAAAAAGGATGAGAATGGTGTTGTGGTAAGGAACAAGGCTAGACTGGTTGCAAAAGGGTATTGTCAGTCTGAAGGAATAGACTATGATGAGACTTTTGCTCCAGTGGCTAGATTGGAAGCTATCAGGTTATTCCTTGCCTATGCAACATATAAGAAGTTCAAGGTGTATCAAATGGATGTCAAGAGTGCCTTCCTGAATGGTGTACTCAATGAAGAGGTATATGTTGAACAACCTCCCGGGTTTGAGGTTGGAGATAGAGTATACCATTTGAAGAAAGCACTCTATGGACTTAAGCAAGCACCAAGAGCTTGGTATGATACTCTCTCTCAATTCCTGACAGACCATGGGTTCAAGAAGGGAACTGTGGATAGGACATTGTTCAGGATCACTGAAGGTGATGACATTCTCTTGGTCCAGATTTATGTGGATGACATAATATTTGGATCACCAAATCATCAGCTCTGTGAGAAATTCTCTAAGTTGATGACTGGTAAATTTGAGATGTCCATGATGGGAGAGATGAACTTCTTCTTAGGATTGCAGGTCAAGCAGACTGATCAAGGTATCTTCATAAATCAGGCCAAGTATACAAGAGACCTGATTCATAAGTTTGGTGTTCAGAACAACAATCCAACCAGGATCCCTATGAACACAAATTGGAAGATGGATCCTGACTCTGAAGGGACTTCAGTAAATCAGACTGAGTATCGTGGGCTATGACATTACGTTTGCAGTTGGTGTGTGTGCTATGTATCAGTCTGATCCCAAAATGAGTCATTTGGAGGCTGCTAAGAGAATACTTAAGTATTTGAAAAGGACAGTCAATATGGGACTATGGTATCCTTCAGATGACAACTTAGAACTGACAGGTTATTCAGATGCAGATTATGGAGGTTGTAGGATTGATAGGAAATCAACCTCAGGGACATGTCAGTTTTTGGGAAGTAAGTTGATCTCGTGGTTTAGTAAGAAGCAGAATTCAGTGGCGACATCCACAACTGAGGCTGAGTATATGGCTGTAGGTAGTTGTTGTGCTCAGATTTTATGGTTGAGGCAACAGTTGAGGGACTACCAAGTATTTGCTAATCAGGTTCCAATCTATTGTGATAACAATAGTGCTATTGCAATTACTCAGAACCCAGTGCTTCACACAAGGTGCAAGCATGTGGATATTAGGCATCACTTCATTCGAGATCATGTGGAGAAGAAAGACATTAGGATGGAGAAGATTCACACTGGCAGGCAAAAGCTGACATCTTGACTAAGCCTCTGGCTGAAACAAGGTTTATAGAACTGTCAGTGGAGTTAGGACTCTTAGATCCGGGAGAGCAGTCAGTGTAGGGTTCTAGGGGGAACTCAGGCCAGACTCGACTCAGCGAGGTATCAGGGTGCTACAATGTCTCCCTGACAGGTATGAGTTCTAACCTGACTCCTGTGAATTTCAAGCGTCTCCCTGAGTCCTTCGTTCTGAAAATCTTTATTAAATGTATTCCGTTTTCATTAAAAGCGCGCCTTTTCATATTTAAAACCCACGCGCACGGAGCATTTAATGCTACAGTTACTTTTTCATATACGTGTCCGTTTTATACGAAATATGACTGACATGGGGTTTTGATTGAAGCTGAGATTAATCCTGGCCCCTCATTTCAAAACCTTTCGAATTCAGGGATTAATCTCAACCCCACGTTTGAGTAACTGACTTAGTCTTATCAATCAAGAGTGCCATTTGAGGTTTTTACGCAAACACAACGCACATCTGCACACTGAGTTTTCTCTTGCTCAAACACATAATTTTCAAGAAAAAATCTCTTCTTTCAAAACAATGGCATTCCTTGATTCCAACTGGACAACCGACAAGATCGTGGACGTTGTCGAGAACAAGCTGATACACATGGAGCAAGTCATCTCCATGGAAGATATCTGTCTTACAGTTGAGGAAATCAAACTCGTATTCAAGTGGATTTCCGATGCTGGGTTGGAAACATACTTCACCACCCGCCCCATTTCCGTGCTCCCAAGAACAGTTGTGGAAGCATACTTTAATATGTTCTTACGGAAGGGGGAAATATACACGAAAGTGACTGCGCTTAAGCCGATGGGAGAGAAGGACGGCGACGGCGAACCTCTTTACAACTCAGAGGTGGTCACTATTGACGTCAGGAGGGCGGTGAGGGAAGTCTTCAAGTTGCCATTCTCAGGCATCAACCCAAGAACGTATAAGGAGAACTCGGAGGGAGAACTTCTTAGGAAATGGACCAAGTATGGGTCATCAGAGTTCAAGGCTCGTCAGAACAAGAATACGCTGAAGCCTGAGTACAGAGCTCTGGTGGATTTGGTGTCCAAGATGGTGATGGGTGCAACTGGCTCTCACGAGCAGTTGAGTCAGCCCAAGCTGAGACTCATGGGAGCGATTGTTGATGGAGTGGAAGCGAACTGGGAGCAGTTCTTCCTCGATCAGCTCCATCAGGCAGGTCTGGACAAACTTAAGCGAGATGAGGAGAAGAAGCACATTTCCGTCAGTGTCATCTTGCCGTTCGGAACGAGGATGTCCATCCTAATTGCTCATGCCTGCCATGGGTATACCTTCGATTTTGAGGACAGTCTCTCCTCAAAGAAGGTAATGTTTTCCTCACTGAGTGATACCTATTCAGTGCTAGGGCTGACTGATCCCAATGCGAAAGTAAAGGGTCAGGCCAAAAAGCCAGCTGGTAAGGCCAAGAGAGTGGCAACCAGTCTCATTGAACGGGTAGATGACCTCCTTGAGAGGAGTAAGGAAGGTGAGAAGGAGGTAGCAGCTGAAGAAGTGGAGCAGCCTGAGGTGGAAAAGGCTGAGAAGAGGAAGAGGGTGAAAATCGTGCTGTCAGGGAAGAGCACGAAATCAGGGACTGAGTCTGATCCCAAGAAGGCCGGGTCTGAGGCTGAGGGAACTGACGATGACGTCAGAAAGGAGGGTAATCAGGGAGAGAGGCCCCTAAAGAGGCTTAGGAAGGGAATAAAAAGGTCCCCTGCTAAGAAGCTGCCTGAGGTGAGTGAGAGGGAGAAGTCAAGCTCTCCTGGAGCCTCTGACTTGGAGAAAGTGAAAAAATCTGTCGAGACGGCTGAGTTGTTGCAGCCTGAGACAGTACCCACTCAAACACCCCCAAACTCTGAAACCCAAACACCTTCCAACCCTGACCCTACTTCTCAACCCACTGAAACATCCCAAACAGAGCCAAATCATCCTACTGAGTCAGCGCCATCAAATTCACCTACGAATGAGCCTGACCAGTCAGCCGAGCCAAATCTTCCAAACCCCACAGACTTTCCCTCATACCCCAATCCCAAGGACTGTCCCAAATCCATTTCAACTGAAGAGGATGAATTCCTTGAAGTGGAGGAGGAGGAATTAGATGAACACATGGCTGGAGGGATTCTAGAGAACACTCTCAGGGGGAACGCCACAGAATGGGTAGGAAAATGCTGGCCTGGGCTGTACAAATACAATGAGCTGCTGGCATATGTGATCGAGCTCAAGGTTTGGTTGGACTTCAAACAATCAAACATGCAGGAGCAACATCTGCTAGTAGACGCTCGCGGCTGGGAGTACTGGGAGGCTGAGGAAGCCAAGATTTGCTCCTTCTTTGGACTGACTAGCTGGCTTCAACTTCTGAACTTTGACAACCTGAAGCAGTTAGTGGCTGATATGATGTCCAAGAGCAAGGCTGACATCCGTTCTGATAAAGAGAAGGATGATGAGGATGATGATGAAGCTCAGGGTGGAGATATGGAGAAGGCAGTGGAGGAGACTGCAAAGGAAGTTGATGAGATGATCTCTGAGCCTCAGGCTCAGGGGGAAGGTGATAAGGACACTGGTGCCAAGGGTGGACCAGTGGCTGAGGATGTTTTGAACATCTCAGCTGCCAATGAGACATCTGTCGATGAAGGGATTCCCTGCCCTGAGACAAGAGAGGAAGATGTTGAGGCATCCAAGGAGACTCTCAGTTCCGAGGGACTTGCTCCTAAGGTTCAAGATAGCTTAGCTGAGCCTGAGGAGGCGGCTATGACTACTTCACAACTGCCTTCAGTGCACCTTGAAGAAGGGACTGATGCTGCAGGGGCTGACAAGGGAAAGCAGCCAATCACTGATGAGGCCGTTGATGATGCAGATGTGATAATAACTGGGGTCGGTCGTGCTGAATTCACAAGCATAGTGGAGGTCAAGCAGGAGAAAACCACAGAAAATCTAGCTGAACTTCAGGAGGAAGTAATGAGGCTACGAGCTGAAAAAGAAGAAGACTCCAAGGCCCTGGCAAAACACATCAGGTGGACAAAGTCAGCCTACAACACCCTTGCCAACAGGGAGCTGATTTTGCTAAAGAGGACGATGACTGACACGGCCAAGTCAGTGAGGAATGAGAGGAAGCGCACCAAGAAGATGCTTAGGAACACTCTCAAGAAACTTGATGAGAGGGATGCGATCAGGGATGAGAAGTTGAATCAGGCAGTTGACAGGCTTGCAGTTCAGACTGGAGCTATTGTCACTCAGGCCATGAAGGACTCAGCGTCCAAACTGGAGCTGGAGTCAGGGAAGTTGGATCGCACCTCTCAGTCAGTGGCAGACATTTTGGCGAAGGCCACTGAGGAGACGACAAAGATACTAACTGAGGCCAGCAGAGTCAGCGGTGAGTCCTTGAAGGTGGAGGAAAGGATCACCAAGGCTGAACAAAGACTCCAACTATCTATGGAGGTCTTTGAGAAGAAAGTCAATGCTGCTATCAGTTCGGTTTCTTACGCAGGCACTGGGATTGCCACGGGAGTTGAGATGCTGAAGGAGGGGGTATTGGAAGTTCAATCTTTAACCTCTTTTGTTATCAACAGTGGAGCTGAGTTACTCCCATCCCAGGCCATTGATGATGCCAAAAAGGGGGAAAAGAAGAAGAAAAGATCCCGCCCTGAGGCATCGGAGGCAGTCAACCAAGGTGAGACCGTTCTAGCTGACCCTGAAGCCAATCCTGAAGGGAATATACTAAGGGTGAGGAAGTCAGCTAGGTTAGCGGCAGTGGAGAAGGAAGGAGAGGAAGTTGTTGCCAGGCTGAGGGCGGAGGCAACAAAGGCAAAGGCTGATGAAACTTCAAAACAACCTGAGCCAGTTCAGAGATCTTCCCCCATGAGCTCAAGGAAGAATCCCATCACTTACTCAGGGGAGTTGGTGACGGAGTTATGTGTTGAAGCATGAGGAGATCATTCTGAGAAATCTGAGGCCATGCGCAGAGCTGAAATTGCTCAGAAGGAGAAGATGCGCATCTTGGAAAAGAAGGTTGAGAAGCTGACTGATATCAATGAGCTTCAACAACGAGAACTGGATGACGCAGTGATCAGCTTGCTAAGGAGGAAGAAGGCGAAGCCTGAGCCTAGGAAGTACAGGAAGAAGCCAACAGTTAGTAAATCAACAATTCTTCAAATCAGTAGGCCTGAATCAGGAGTAAGGGAAGCTTTTGTCGATGAGTTCGTCTCAGAGGCATTGAAGGAGTTTTGGACTGATGCAAGGGATGAATTTGTTAGATTGTGGTATGTTGTGAAGAAGTGGGGCGACACTGATGATATTAATGCACACTTCACTGACTACATGATGGACAATCATCCTGAGCTATTCCAGAAAATCTTGGAGGAGGCTGACACAGCTCAAGTTCAAGTGAAGGCTCCTGAGTTCACCATTCGAGTTCCTCCCTTGGTTCCTGGAACTCAAAAGCATGACACAAAGGCCATAATGATGGAAGTATTGAAGATAGCCAAAGCTGAAGGATACGTGAATCAACATGGAAGACTTGACGAGCTGAAGGCAAGAGTCTATGCAGGATATGGACTCAAACCTGAGATGAGATTAGTCTAGGTGTTCACAGGCTTTCTTTGTAATAGACTAGATTCATTGTAACCATTTCCACATCAATCAATGAAGTCTACTATTTCTGCCCACAGACAAAACCTCATTGTCTTTTTGGCTGTTTGTTTTAAATTATGTACTTTATCAAGAACTGCTCTAACACTGTCTTATCTTATAGATATGTTTATCATATTTCCTCTAAATATTTTGAGGATCTTTTTCAGTGTTTTGGCATCATCAAAAAGGGGGAAATTGTTGGGACATTGTCAGTTTTGATTAAGATCCCAAAACCCCTGAAAAGATGTTTGCCTTAATCTGTCTTTGTCAGGCTAGTCTTGATTAGGTTTAGTACTTAGTCATTTTACACTTCACAGGTACTCAGTGAGAGGAGAACTCACTGGTGACAATCAAGACCAAGAGCCTGAAGACGAAGAGCACCATCCTGAACTTATGGCAGTCCTCTAAGCTGGCTGAGTAAGTGTCAGTGATGAAGAGTATGACCCTGAGGTCATTACTAACTTAGTCCTGAAGGGAACAGGAGGTCACTGAGTTAATGGGAAGACTTGGAGTAGAGCCAAGCAATGCAAAAGGAATTTCAGCGTCAGGACAAGACTGGTGGGCTCAAGACAAAATGAACTTAATAAGACAAGCCTGAAGCTCAGGAATAAGTTCTGACATTCTCACCAACCTGATGACGTGGACCAATCCGAGAAGGACACGCACGTACGGAACCTGACATGAAGACTGAATTCAGACTGCACATTCAACGGGCAAGCATTTAATGGGCATTTAATGCAAATACCAAATCCATGCAAGGACGGCTGTTGCATGAAGATATGTCCGTTTGAAGCCACTCTACATAGATGACTCGAAGGCTATCTCTCCACCGGATAGTTTTTCAAATCACCTATAAATACAGAAGACCTTGAACCCATTCAAGGTTACGGGAAATTTCCAAGCCAGAAATTACTCAAACTCTCAAGCACTCAAAGCATTCAGCCTTTAAAAGAAGCACTCGAAAAATATCTAAATTTCCCAAGTGTTTCTTAGCAATCGAGAGTTATTCTGTATTCCAAGAGCTAAATAGCATTATCTTAAGCTTAGAGAGATTATCCAATCTTTAGCATAGCTTTGCCTTGTAAGGATAATCTCAACTTAGTTGGAATCCAAACTTAAACCAAAACCCTAAGTTAGGCTTGTTGGGAGTAAGTCAGTTAGTGTGTTAGTAAGTGGAGTTGTATAGATCAGTGAGGATAACTGGTCTTGGTGCACCTTGGCACGTTAAAAACAAGAATCCCTTGAGTGGATTTCCTGTTAAATCAGGCCGTGGACGTAGGAGCTTGAGTCTCTGAACCACGTTAAACTCCTTGTGTTCTTACTGCTTTGATATTGTGCATACTTGCCATATTACTTGTTCATTCATTGCATTCAAGTTTATCAAGCCTGAATCAATCAGGCTGATCTTCAAAAGAGCACTGCCCTACTAAACACTATTCAGAATTGAGTAAAACAAGTTTTTCAGAAAGTAAACTAAACAAGACTTTAAACTATCAGGGCTCAAATATTTTCGCACTGAACTTGAACTGATAGTTGGCCAACTGACCCGCACCAAGTGTAGTCAGTAGGTGTGTTATCAGCTCCTAGTTCTTTAACACTCTGAGTAAAGGGGACTCAATCAGTTTAAGGTTGAAAAATTGGTATACGTGTATTCCCCCCCCCCCCCCCCATACACGTATTCCTCAGTCTTGTACCGGGACCAACAGATTTGAATGGAATTTCAAAATTTTTATTTTCTCTTGCTAATTTTTTTACACAACTAGACTTGATGGGAGTTTGGATTCAGAGTAATCGCAAATATTCTAAGAAATTTGACTCTGGTTACCTTTTTTGCAGGAGAGGATAGATGTACTGTGGGACTTATGTTAACATATGGTGGTTGATGGTTGTCTGCGGAGTTTGAAATCTCTGTATCCATATCGCTAGAGATTTCAAGGTTAAGTTGTGGGGATCTCTATTTCTCTAAAAGAGAAAAAGGCCTGCAATAATTATTCTCCTCTTGGGCATTAAGAGAATTAAACCCTTCTCTTACATAAGGATCCGACTATATACCCCTCCAACATTAATAGATACACCCAACCCCAATTTTTTCTACCAATTATAACCTCTCATAAAATCACAGTAATTTTTTTTCCTTTCCTCTACTTTACATCCGCCTCTTTCTCTCTGCATTCTCTCATTATAGATCGGCCGCCGACCATCCCTCCTGCGCTGCCGCCCCACCGCATCCGACGTCGCGCTGCTCGATTGTAAGTTTGAATTTTCTGTGTTGAATTTGTGTTTTACTACCCATTCTTTGATTTTTTTTGTTTCCCCTGTTTCCATTTATTTTTCCTTCAAAAATAATTCTCCTCAATCTTCTCCGCCAAAAAAAAAAAACTCTTCAATATTTAAGATTGAATATGACGAAGCATTATTTTTAATTCCATGAATTTTAATTTTATTGAATTAATAAATAATAAAACTATCTTGGAAGAACTGAAATTTAGAACGATTTGATGGAAAAATATTAGTTGAAATATCGAGAGAGATAGGTGACATGATGGGGGTGGAGGTGCGATGGGTGAGGATGGCAGCGTCGGAGAAGGGAATGATGGGGCGGGTGGCTTCCGAAAGAAAGAGAGAGACAATAATTAGATTAAAGGGTATTTTAGTCTCTTTTTCTTAAAATTAAATTTTAGAAGGTGTATCTCCTAAAGATAGAGGGTATTTAGTCGGGCCCTTTACATAATTTTGATCCAAAGAAAGGCTCATTTGAATTTTTAAATGCTCCAGCCCACCTGTATCGCTTAGCCCATTATTCCCGTCAAATCTCAGTGCACGCGTTTCTGAATCCAATGAACGTGTTTTGGAACGTGAAGGTGAATTGATAGCACCCTTATTTTTTCCGTAGACAAATTTAAATTTTTTAGCGGAGGAGATAAGTAACTTGCACGAGTTCCCAAAAATTTGTTAGGGCTGGGAGCTGGATCGGACTCCGTATTATTTTTCCCCAAAATCATCGCTGGAGAAAAATCACGATCTAAAACCAGATCGTCTGCCCCAAATTTCTCCCAGGAATAATCATCGTCTTCTTCCGAATCAAAGACGTTCTCAATTGGACCGAGATTGCAACCTTCGTCCAAATCTTCATCCTCCTTAGCTTTAATAAAGAATGTCCTTCCATCAATATTTATCGGAAAAGGCTCTACAGGAATCGCCAAATAGGAAGTCCTGGTAAGAATACTGGCACGTTGAAGGATATTTTTCTCATTCGTATCATCATCCATCTTAAGCATCATGCCGAATTTGGATGAAATCAAATTGAGGAAATTGTACTTCCATGCGTACCACCTGGTCTAAATAATCCTTCTATTATTAATATCTCTCTTATTCCAGACCCGGATGAATTCAAACCATTCAGATAAGCTATCCAAATCTTCAATTTTAGGGGGCTGCTGGTCGTTTGTCTGGAAAAGTACCAGGTCGCCACCGAAATATGAAACCATCATTTTATCCCCCCACAATCCACTAATTGTCTCTTTTAAACTGGTCATGGGAATTCTTCTTTCAGTTGACCTGTAAGCTAACAACTCAAGAATTTTCTATCTTCTTCCGCCGAATGGTATGTAAAACCTGAAAACTCCTTTGTTCTATCGAGACTAGTGTCGCCTTGTCAAAACGCTTTTCCACCATCACTTCCGCATAAGAAACTTTATCGTTTCTGGTTGCTCAATGTGAAACAAGATGGAAATGCCTTGTTTTTCCACCATGAGGGTGTTCTTCAGAGATCGATGTTTGAATTTAGACGCGTTGGCTCTCAATTTGTGGGATCCAACCCAAATATTATTTAGTTTCTCTTCTGTCCATTTCTTGTTAATATGCCCACCGAATTGAACAAATCCATACATGTTTCCCTGTTTATCTTTTATATTTGGAATAAATATGTCTCTTACCACAACTATCTCCTTGAACAATCTTGCCATGTATTCGATCGAACATTGTTCAAGAAAATTCCTAAAGAAGAAAGTGACATATCTATTGTCGGAGATGCAAACTCTAAGTCCAATCATTCCTCCTTGCATCCAATCTATCACCTGATCTGAGGTTTGGGTTCCTAAGTCCTCTTTTTTGCCTCACTAATTGCTACTCAGAAGAAGGATCTCTACCCATACCCCCATCCTCACCCACTCTGCGCTCACTCTCTCTAGCCATTTAGTGACCTTTCTTTAACATTTCTTTCAGAACTTTAAAAAAAGCCTAACTAATGAAACAATTAGTCCCAAAATTGCAAACTCATGGAAGAAAATACCCTACATCCAAAATCGCTAACACAACGACAAAGTTGATGAGTGTGGTCTATGGTGGTTTTAAAAAATCTTAAGGCATGTGGTTTTAATTGTCGAAACTAAAGTTGAAATATCTTTTTTTTCTGCCCAAAGTACCAGGAAAGTTTCTAATTTTGTCTTTTTTTCCTTTTTTAAAGTTGAAAATTACTTTATGATTTTTGTGTTGAGACTGTCATTTTAATGTTTAGCACAGTTATTTAGGGCTTTTTAGTGGAGTTTATTAATTTAATGTTTATGGGTTAGTTAAAAAAGTGATTATTTAGGGCTTTGGGTTGGTGTTATTTGTTTAATGTTTATGTACTCGATAGCAAAATTATTTAGATTGTGTTGCTTATTTTATTTACATTGTATATTTTGTAGTTGGCTTTATGTTCATCATTTTATTAGTTGTTTTGTAGATGGATACATTCTTTTCTATTTATTGTCAATGTTCTAAAAGTCATTAGTCGGTCGGTCTACTGGGGACTAGCGACTAGAGCGATTAGTCGGGGACTAGTCGAAACTACCTAAATGAATAAAATAATTAATTTTTAATAAAATTAAATAATTAATAATAGATTAAATACATAAAAAAATTAAAGCCACCACCCGTTAATATTAAAATTAAAATTTATAAGTGATATATCATCACCCTAAACAATACCAAAATTCAAAACTTAATAAGATAACATGGATACATATGAATATAATCAAAAGACGTCATCCAAATTCCAGATAGTAATAAGTCATAATAAATAAAGTTCAAACCTCTAAGTTCTATATAGTTAAATTGACAAAAGTCACAAAATAAAATACTTTTTGTATTTTCAAGCCAACAATCTAATTAAGCACTATGATCTAAGTTAATAGCTTGATCTTCACCTTCTCCATAATCCTCTGATACACGCTCCTCATCAAACTCAGATTCAATATCAAAATCTTTCTCATTCATTTCCTCATCACCAGCCTCAAACTCATCCGACTCAAGTTCTCGTTCTCTTGGACTTCTTCGAATTGTTGTTTGTTCTACTGTAGAAGTATCACCAACCACATCTACATCATCATAATCAACATCAGCCCTATCAACAATCCATGTTTGCGCTTTACTTGCATCATTTGCCAATAAAACATCAATATTTCTCTCTCTTTCTCTTTTTCTTGTTCAACAACAGTGAATTGAATTGGACATAAACTAAATTGTTTAATCGAATAGCATCTAGTCTATTCCTCTTCTTGGTATGTATCTACAAAACAAAATGACAACTAAAAAATGTGGAAACAAAAATAAAAGAATCAAAATAAAGAATAATAAACAACATATATTACTAACTCCTTTAAAAGCACTCCAATTCCGTTCACATCCAGAAGAACTAGTAGTCAAATTCAATATCCTAATAACAATCCTTTGCAAATTAGGTGTTGAATGACCATAATCCAGCCATCACTTTGCTGGAAAATAAAAATTAAAAATAAAAAATTCAATAAATTGGTAATTACTAGGAAGTAACTAAAGTTCAACAATCAACATATATAGATAAATTTACCTGGATCATATTTGTCATTGTTCATGACACATCCTTCTATTGCAATTCTCTTCTAAAAAAACTCCCTCTTTGTTCTTATAAACTGGCAACTTAACATTCATAACTTTGTTCAACAAATCAAAGTCATTGTGGAAGATTACTTCAAGGCAATTGATAACTCCACCTGAGACCACATTATCCAAAATAAGGTTTGGATCCTTATAGTGATAATATGGATTCAACAAATAAGCCAATAGATGTAGGGGAGAGTCTAATCTTTCTTTTATCTTTGCATCAACTATCTCCAGAATTGGTTCATAGTTTTTTGGATAATTAGATAAAGCCACTTTAATAACTTCTTTTGCACTTAGAAGCTCGCCATATAAAAAGCCCATTGATGGCTTACTATCCGCATCAGCAATACGAAGCACATGAACCAAATGAGCAAACACTTTTAAGCATGAAGTCACACCGTTCCAAAAGCCAATACTCAATACAGTTGTTTAACATGATTTTTTCCCTTGGTAGTCTTAGACCATTTGCATTCATCCCATTATGAGCTAGTAAACATAGTCTTCAACTGCAATTTTTTCTTGACTAAACTTTGCAAAGTGAGAAAGGAATAAACAAATCTTGTAACTCCTGGCCTGACTATATCTCTCTTTTTGTAAACAACCTCATCATTACCAAAGTCTTATGATGGGCATAGATGAAGATAGTTAGAGTCTTGGCTTGTTCAAACACTTTCGTGAACCTAGGTAGTGTTGGAGTTATACGTGAAAGTATGCTTTTACTTTGTATAACTCGTGTATCAAACACTCGTTTTATGAGAATAATTCTTTTATCACATTTGCTTTAGTTATGATTGAATGTTGAATTTCTATTGCAAACCGTTCAATATATAGTACATGTTACATTGTAGTTAATGTGGTGATACCCGATCACGGAAGACAACATTAACAGTTTACTTGTAACGAAACATACATTTTTACGACCTAGGTGGAATTGAACAATCCGCCGTGAAAGGTCGATGTGTAAGGCTCAGATTGGTCTGTCTTGACTAAGAGATTGCACTAGCACATTTAATATGTGTTGAAGAGGACCTACAGCGAGGATAAATTCTTCTGTTCTGAAAGGTGAAGAATTAGACCTCAGTGGTTGTTGATTTCTTAATCTCCGTCACTTAAATAGGACTGTGTGTGCTTAATGGTTACTGCTTTGATTCATGTTGGGTGAGAATCATTGTGACTTCGAACTTTGTGTCTTGGGCAGTAATATTAATCATACGACGGTTGCTAAGATTTAATACGGAGAAACGCGTGCGAGTACGGCTCGTGTGATTAGTCCCCTTGGTGGGCTCAGAAGTTTTATTGTACCAAATCTTGCAAGTGAAGAATTAGTTTCTTCGGTACGAATAATAATGTTGAGCTGTCTTTACTCCAAGGTGAAATATATTAATTAATTTAGAGCTATTCAGAAGCTTAATTAATTAATGGACTTGATAATCTTAAACGCGGGAAATAATAACCGGGAGCCCATATTATCGTAATATGGATTAAGATGGATAGTGCAATATTAATTTATTAGTGGTAATAATTAATATTAATGGGCTGAATTATATTGGGGCTCAATATTGAAATTCAAAAGTCCATTAGGAGGTCCAATCTTAATTCTCCTTAAAGGCCCCTCAAGTAGCCCATTAAGTAGCCCAATAATGATAAGGTGATTAAAATAAAAAGAAAATATGAATGCTGATTTTTCTAGTATTTTTCGAAAATAAGGAATATAGATTGAGAAAAGATTTTGTTGATTTTCTTGGAAATATATTATGGAAGATAAATATTCTTGGAATACAAGATTATCTCATATATTCAAGAAGATCCAAATTTTGGATATTCTCTCTATAATTTTCGATCAATGTGAGTATGAAAATAAGAGTGAGATTTTTGTGGAATATTTTATTATGGAGAAAAAAATATATGAGATATATTCAAGATTTCTTAGAGACTAAGAAAAGATTTTTTTCCAAGTCCATATCTCCTCTAATTTTCGGCCACTCCCCTCTATAAATAGGGGATGATTATTTCATCCCCAAGTACGTAATTCCATGTGTTGGAAAAATCAAGAAGCATAGATATTTTTCTTTTTCCTTAGTTTATTAAATTACTTGAAAGCATCTCCCACCGGTGATCAAGTGAGGTGAAAAGGAAAATACTTGAGAAGGCTTTGGGTTGATAGAGCGAGATCGTAATTGTCCCGTATATCCAAAGGCCAATTCTACAAGAGGTACGTTTATCGCATATTTACTTGTTTATTCCGCCATAGTTGATATGTGAATTAATTCAACATGCATGATGAAAGTTAGTTGTTGGAATTATTATTTGAATTAATTAGGATTAATTCATGCTAGTAATAATTGTATTTAAATTTGTATTTAAATTTCATCCCGAATAGATTCCGGGCACCCCTATTTTCCCAACAACTGATATCAGAGCCACGGTTTCGGGCTCTGATCTTTAAATTGAAATTTAAATTGTTAAACATTAAATTGAAATTGGATAGTAGAATTGCTAGATCTTTTTTGCAGGTATCCAATTGTCATGGTTTTAATGTTGTTAATTTCATGCGTGTGAATTAATTGTTTTTAATTCGATTCGTTCGAATTCATTTTTCTCGTGAGAAAATCTACGAGTAGATTAGTTGTTTTTATTTTGATTCGATCATTGTAATAGACTAGTCTAGATCTAGTATTTTTTTTGTAAAATAAATTGTAACCGGATCGTGACGAAGAACGAAGAATTAAAAACGGCGTATCCGGACGACGCATACAAGCGTGGCGCATGTATGGACGTAAAATCATGCAAGAGGTGAAGAAAACGAGGACGAATGGCGAAAAACGGCGCACGGGGTGCACGGCGCACGACCCGGGCGCGACGGGAGGCCGGCGCCGCGCGCACGCGCGCGCGCCTCGGGGCGCTCCGGGCGGCGCCTCGGCGCGCCTCCGTGCAGCGCCTCGGGGCTGCGCCTAGGCGCGCTTCCTGCAGTGCTTCGGCGCTTTTTGGGCCGGGAGGCGCGCGGGCCCACTTCGTGGGCCGATGCGCGCCGTATCTCGGGCCGTGGAATTTTTCGGTTCGTGTTTTTTTTATGTGTGACTTTAAACGTCGTCCCGAACCCCAAATGATGCTGTTTTTGATGAAATGTTGCTGTTCGAGTGGGAGCACGTCGAGACGAACGTCAGAAAGTAACAAGGACGATTTTTCGCATCAAGACGTGAATAAATTAAACCGTGACAATTGGATTTGAGTGCTCCAATGTGTTTAATTTTGTTTTGATGGATGTTTTACTTCGTGCACCTATTATTATTTGTTAATATGTGTTTGCATGAATTTAATTGTCCAAGAAAAACCTTACTTTCGAAAATTACTAAGTATGTTTTTATAATCGCAATTTTATTCTGGATATTAAAATTGGATTATTTTGACCTCCATAATTTATTTATTTGTGAAGTTCTTTTGGAATACATTTTCCCCTCGGATCGGCCAAAAGAACGGATTTCACATGAATAAATTCCGAAAGGATGATTGTGGATTATTACTAGTGGCGGTATTGACCCTCACCTCGAGTGGCTTGCTCAAAGCGAAATAATAATCCTGTATTTAATTATGATTATTACTTAGGCATAGGAAATTGATATTAACTTACTCCCCTCGGAGTCCCTGTCAATTTCTATGTGGTCAAAGTGGGAGCCAACTATTAATTTTGAATTAAGGATTTGTAACTTTTAAGTTTGTGATCCGCTTGAATGTATTTAAATGTATAGAAAACCCCTCGTGGCGCATTTAAATTATTTCGAGATGTTGGCTGATGCATGATTATATTGTTTTAAGGTTTCAATATAATTGATGTGGTCGAATTATGTGATAATTTCGTATTTTTCTAGATATTGATATAAATGTATGTTTTATTCTCAGTTCATCATGTCGCAACCTATTAACCCACTGTATAGTATACTTAAAGATAATAAACTTGTTGGTGAGAACTATGTTGATTGGAAACGTAATATAAACATGGTCCTTCCTGCGCAAGAACACTATTGGATATTTAGCGTTGACGTACCCAAGAAACCTAATGATAAGTCAAGTAATGGGAAAAAGGCGATATTCGATGATTGGAAGCATTCCAATGAGCACATGAAGCACATCATCTTGACATTTATGTCTGAAGATTTGAAGCGCATTCATGAAGGCATTGAAGCGGCTGTTGATATCATGAATAGCCTTGAAGAGATGTTTCAACATCAGAACCCCATGGCGAATCTGTTCACCATTCGTGAGAAGCTCATGAAGGAAATGGTGAAGGGAACACCTGTAAGGAATCATGTTCTCAATTTTAGGCGTGAGTTTGAGAAACTCGAGTTTCTTGGTGCCGGACAAAGTGAAGAAAGTCAAATCGATTCCATACTCCTAAGGCTATCGAGTAGTTTTGATGGGTTCTTTTGGGAATACGTGTTATCTGAACACAAGTTCACTTTGGATACCCTGCTCAAAGCCCTGATAACGGTAGAGTCATACTTAGGGAGTAGGGACGAGGCTTTGGTGATCAAGAGCTTTTTCTCTAAATCTAGGCCAATGGAGGGTAAGATTGAGAAGAAGGTGGTTGATCGGAACCAAACCAGTAGACTCACTTATGGAGGCAAAGAAAGAGCTTTAAAGCCGTACGGCGTGAAGATATCCGGTAAGAGTAAGTGCTTCAATTGCGGGGAAAGAGGACATTGGAGGTCTACCTGTTCTAAGCCTAAGAAGGCGGGAAAGAAAGGTAAGTCTCATGCTTTAGTCGTTGAAACATATGTTGCGGCGTATGCTGCCCACGTTTGGGTAGTGGATACCGGGGCAACTGATCATATTTGTTTCACTCTTCAGGGGTTCCAGCTAACCCGGCGACTTAGCAAGAATGAGATCACCATCACTTTGGGGGATGCTACGAAAGTGGCAGCCGAAGCAGTGGGAGTAGTGCACCTATCTTTTGAAGATAGAGTTTTAATTTTAAGAGATGTTTTATACGTTCCGAACTTTAGGAAGAATTTAATTTCAGTTTCTAAGTTGTTTTTTGATGGATATACAGTTACTTTTAATAAAGTTGTTACTGTTTCTTTTAAGAATGATATTATCTGTCATGGAACGTTGGTAAACAATCTCTATACGATTAAGTGTGCACACCACTCAAATAATGAATCTAATAACACGTCGATCATTTCGAGTAATAAAAGAAAGCGTTCTTCGAAGATGAATGAAACACTTCTATGGCATCTTAGACTAGGTCATATTAATCTAAAGTGGATAGAGAGATTGGTGAAAGACGGATCCTTGGAATCGCTCCAAGTCGAGCCGTTTCCAACTTGTGAATCCTGTTTAGAGGGTAAGATGACCAAGAGGGCATTTGGAGCCAAGGGGAATAGAGCCACAAAAGTGTTAGAACTCGTTCATACCGATGTGTGTGGTCCAATGACGATCAAAGTGAGAATGGGGTATGAGTATTTCGTCACCTTCATTGACGATTACTCAAGATATGGGTACATTTACCTTATGCGGCATAAGTCTGAAACTTTTGATAAGTTCAAAGAGTTTAAGGCCGAAGCCGAGAAACATAGGGAAAAGAGTATCAAGTTTCTACGATCAGATCGTGGAGGCGAATACCTCAGCGATGAATTTTTTAACTACCTATCGGACGAAGGGATCGTGTCCCAGTTGACCGCACCGGGAACCCCTCAACAGAACGGTGTGGCGGAACGAAGGAACTGGACTCTTTTAGAGATGGTCAGATCCATGATGAGTTATTCAGATTTACCCAAGTCGTTTTGGGGTAACGCCTTGGAAACGGCGGCTTATATTTTAAACTTGGTGCCATCCAAATCGGTTCCTAAAACCCCAATGGAATTGTGGACCGGGCGCAAGCCCAGTCTAAGACATTTGCGGATTTGGGGTTGTCCGGCATACGTGCTAGACAAGGAAGCCGGTAAGTTGGATCCACGTTCGGAATTAAGGCTGTTTATAGGATACCCTGCGGGAACGAAAGGGTGTATGTTCTATAGTCTCAAGGATCAAAAGACCGTGATAAGTACACACTTTAAATTCTTGGAGGAAGACTATATGAACAATCGGAAACCTAAAAGTGAAATTACCTTAGAAGAATTGAGAGGTCAAACCTCGATACCAAGTATACAAGATGATGTACCACACGTCACATCTTCACAACCGGAACCCCGTCGTAGTGGGAGGGTTCCTAGGCAACCCGAGAGATTCATGGGGATAGGAGAATCTTCGAATTTGGTTCCCGGTGTTGAATCAGACCCATGGACGTACGACGAGGCAATCCAAGACAAAGACGCGGAGTCGTGGCAAACGGCAATGGAAGCCGAGATGGGTTCGATGGATCATAATCAAGTGTGGGAGTTGGTCGAGCCACCCAGTGGGGTGGAACCCATTGGATGCAGGTGGGTGTACAAGAGGAAAAGAGGACCGGACGGAAGGGTTGAAACCTTCAAAGCAAGGCTTGTGGCCAAAGGGTATACTCAGAAAGAAGGGATCGATTATGAGGAAACCTTTTCGCCTGTAGCTATGCTTAAGTCCATCCGTATTCTCTTGTCGATCGCTGCACACCTAGATTACGAGATCTGGCAAATGGATGTCAAGATGGCTTTCCTTAACGGAAGTCTTGACGGGATAAATATCTATATGCAACAGCCCAAAGGTTTCATTGAAAAAGGCCAAGAGAATCTCGTATGCAAGCTCAAGAGATCCATTTACGGACTTAAGCAAGCATCGCGTACTTGGAACCAGTGTTTTGATCAAGTGATTAAGTCTTATGGGTTTGATCAAAACGAGTTCGAAAGTTGTGTGTATAAGAAGCGTGACGGAACTGCGGTGGTATTCTTAGTATTATACGTAGACGATATTCTGCTCATTGGAAACAATGTAAAGGTATTGTCAGACGTAAAGGTATGGCTGTCAAAACAATTTGATATGAAGGACTTAGGGGAAGCCGGTCACATCCTTGGGATCAAGATCACTCGCGATCGCAAGAAGAGGATGTTGGGCTTATCGCAAGCTTTATACATTGACACTGTTTTGAAGCATTTCAGCATGCAAGATTCCAAGAAAGGTTTTGTACCTTTTAGGCACGGAATCCATCTATCGAAAGAAATGAGCCCTAAGACGCAAGCGGAGATAGATGACATGAAAGGTGTTCCGTACGCTTCGGCCGTAGGAAGCCTTATGTATGCAATGCTGTGTACGAGACCGGATATCTGCTTTGCCGTGGGTATGGTGGCAAGATATCAAAGTAATCCCGGGAAAGACCATTGGACTGCCGTAAAGTGCATCTTGAGGTATCTGAAAAGAACTCGTGAACGGATGCTGATTTACCAGTCAGATAGTCTAGTTCCCGTAGGATACACGGACTCGGATTTCCAATCAGACATAGACTCAAGAAAGTCAACCTCGGGTAGTGTGTTTTGCATGGGAGGAGGAGCCATTTCATGGAGAAGCATAAAGCAGAAATGCATTGCCGATTCGACCATGGAAGCCGAGTATGTAGCTGCTTGTGAAGCAGCGAAAGAGGCAGTTTGGCTCAAGAACTTCTTAGTGGACTTGGACATTGTTCCAAATTTGCCCGACAAGATAACTGTATTTTGTGACAATGCCGGAGCAGTTGCAAATTCAAAGGAACCGAGAGCCCACAAGGCCAGCAAACACATAGAAAGAAAATACCATCTTATACGAGAAATCGTTAAGAGAGGAGATATAGAGGTGGCAAAGATAGCATCGGGTGACAACCTAGCGGATCCATTCACAAAGGGTCTACCTCAGAGTACATTCGAGAGACATGTGGATGGAATGAGAGTCAAGACTATTGCCAATCTGCTTTAAGTATAAGTGGGAGGAATTATTAGGTTAGTGTAGGTTGACATGAGATGTCACGGAGAGCTACTACACTAAGACACGCGTGATGTATACTAAAATCAGACTTTAAGTATAAGTGGGAGATTGTTGGAGTTATACGTGAAAGTATGCTTTTACTTTGTATAACTCGTGTATCAAACACTCGTTTTATGAGAATAATTCTTTTATCACATTTGCTTTAATTATGATTGAATGTTGAATTTCTATTGCAAACCGTTCAATATATAGTACATGTTACATTGTAGTTAATGTGGTGATACCCGATCACGGAAGACAACATTAACAGTTTACTTGTAACTAAACGTACATTTTCACGACCTAGGTGGAATTGAACAATCCGCCGTGAAAGGTCGATGTGTAAGGCTCATATTGGTCTGTCTTGACTAAGAGATTGCACTAGCACATTTAGTATGTGTTGAAGAGGACCTACAGCGAGGATAAATTCTTCTATTCTGAAAGGTGAAGAATTAGACCTCAGTGGTTGTTGATTTTTTAATCTCCGTCACTTAAATAGGACCGTGTGTGCTTAATGGTTACTGCTTTGATTCATGTTGGGTGAGAATCATTGTGACTTCGAACTTTGTGTCTTGGGCAGTAATATTAATCATACGACGGTTGCTAAGATTTAATACGGAGAAACGCGTGCGAGTACGGCTCGTGTGATTAGTCCCCTTGGTGGGCTCAGAAGTTTTATTGTACCAAATCTTGCAAGTGAAGAATTAGTTTCTTCGGTACGAATAATAATGTTGAGCTGTCTTTACTCCAAGGTGAAATATATTAATTAATTTAGAGCTGTTCAGAAGCTTAATTAATTAATGGACTTGATAATCTTAAACGCGGGAAATAATAACCGAGAGCCCATATTATCGTAATATGGATTAAGATGGATAGTGCAATATTAATTTATTAGTGGTAATAATTAATATTAATGGGCTGAATTATATTGGGGCTCAATATTGAAATTCAGAAGTCCATTAGGAGGTCCAATCTTAATTCTCCTTAAAGGCCCCTCAAGTAGCCCATTAAGTAGTCCAATAATGATAAGGTGATTAAAATAAAAAGAAAATATGAATGCTGATTTTTCTAGTATTTTTCGAAAATACGGAATATAGATTGAGAAAAGATTTTGTTGATTTTCTTGGAAAGATATTATGGAAGATAAGTATTCTTGGAATACAAGATTATCTCATATATTCAAGAAGATCCAAATCTTGGATATTCTCTCTATAATTTTCGATCAATGTGAGTATGAAAATAAGAGTGAGATTTTTGTGGAATATTTTATTATGGAGAAAAAAATATATGAGATATATTCAAGATTTCTTAGAGACTAAGAAAAGATTTTTTTCCAAGTCCATATCTCCTCTAATTTTCGGCCACTCCCCTCTATAAATAGGGGATGATTATTTCATCCCCAAGTACGTAATTCCATGTGTTGGAAAAATCAAGAAGCATAGATATTTTTCTTTTTTCTTAGTTTATTAAATTACTTGAAAGCATCTCCCACCGGTGATCAAGTGAGGTGAAAAGGGAAATACTTGAGAAGGCTTTGGGTTGATAGAGCGAGATCGTAATTGTCCCTACAAGAGGTACGTTTATCGCATATTTACTTGTTTATTCCGCCATAGTTGATATGTGAATTAATTCAACATGCATGATGAAAGTTAGTTGTTGGAATTATTATTTGAATTAATTAGGATTAATTCATGCTAGTAATAATTGTATTTAAATTCGTATTTAAATTTCATCCCGAATAGATTCCGGGCACCCCTATTTTCCCAACAGGTAGCTTTGCTATGCCTTCAAGCATGAGATTGATAGTGTATGCAGCACATGATGTCTAAAACATACCTGGTCTTTTCTCCTTCAACAACTTTGCAACTCTCATGTTATTTGATGCATTGTCAGTCACAATTTGGATGATATTTTCTTGTCCAACAAGTTCAATGCATTCATCTACATAGTTAAATATCATTTGAATGTGACACGTCCGAAGATTCCTTAGAAGAAAGAAAAGTGGTACGTTCTTTAGAATTAACACACAAATTCATGATGCTTCGTCTTTTTCTATCACTCCAAGCATCAATCATGACTGAGCATCCATTCCATTTTCATTCATCCTCATGTGGTTTGACTTTATCTTTTATTCTTTCAACTGCTTTCTTCAACAATGGCTCCCTTAACTCATATTGACTAGGAGGTCTCCACCCTCTACCAAACTGACCAAGTGCCTCTACAAAAATCCTGAAGCTATCCATGTCTATAGCATTGAATGCTATGCCTGCTTCATACATCCAATCAACAAGATAATCTTTCACAACATTTTATCTCTTTTTCCAAATGAAATCTTTCATGGTTTGTTCCCTCATTATCTTTGCTACGTTTAGAGATGATTCAGGATTGATGGTTGTAGCAAATTTGACCATAGGGCCAAGAGAATTGGATGTTTGTATGGCCTCCAAGTTCTCTCCTTTAGAAGTAGCATCTTTCTCAAGGTCAACAATATTCCTCAAGTCTTGATCCCACTGCCTCTGCATTCGCCATTTGTTCTTTGCTTCATTTATGGCATTCTTACACTTCACTTGATCTTCAGCTGAAGACTGAGTGCATCCTGAAACATTCCCGGGAATGAGGGCAATATGCTCTTTGAGTCTATGAATACCAGCAGACACAACCTTCCCACAGAACTCGCACTGTATTTTGTCAAGATTATTAGGATCATTCAACACACATCACTTGACTTTCGTTTTAGAATTGTCTCCATCTGAGATGTATCAGCTTGAGACGAGTTCAGAGAATTTGAAGATGCCATTAGGATGAAAACAACCTAACAAAGAAAGAGGAAATTATTGCATCATTCATCATCCAACTAAAACTAGAATTAGAATTTACTCATTTAGTAATATAATAAATGGATTAAAGTTCAAACTATAGATACCTAATTAGGCTAATTTATATAGATGCAGTAGAATCAGCCCAACCAATTATTCAACTAATACAATACTAACGCCTACATGTTTATTGAATGCTTTATATACATGTATACAGTAGATTGCAAAAATACAGAGTATTCATTATTCAATAATCAATTAGCTAGTAGATATTAAGAATTTAAGATTACATAATATATTAACTATCAAGATTATTTAATGGCTAACATATATACACTAGAATCTTACATATATGATATAATGGCTAACATATAACTGACTAAACTGAGTAACATATATACTTATATAATATATACTAATTATATAGTGGAAGATTGTCATATAACTATATAATGACTAATATACAAGTATAATAGAGATTAACATATATACTTATATAATATATAATGGCTAACATATAACGCCTACAGTATTCATAGTATATACCTGGTGAATTAAAGGGGACCACAACAGCTTTTGCACGACGGTTTGCGAGGCGAGTCCGGCGACCAGATTACCAAGGCAGGGAGCGCTCCGCGCGATAGCGGCGGTGGCCAGGGAACGGTGCTGCGGTGGTGAATGACGGGCACAATGTGGGTTCAATCTCAGATTCACTTTCTCTCTCTCACAGTGTGGGTTTGAAACTGAGATCCCTAATTCTATTTCAGGGGTTTTACTTTTCAAATTTTGTTATTGTTATTTAATAACAAATAAATAAAACCGGCAACTAGACGACTTAGTCGGTGATTACATGGTCCTAGTCGCCGACTAAGCACAATAGCGAGTTTTTTGGCCGTGTTGAGGGTTATCGGGTCGGCCTAGGGCCGGCTAACGACTAGTCGGCCGACTAGGCTGACTTTTCGAACACTGTTTATTGTACAACATATTGGTAAGCTTGTGATTGTAGACGAACATTTTACGTGCAAATTGGGGACTCTTAGACCCCTAGAGTAACTTAGATGTAGACAAATAGGTTATTTGGATTTAGGTAATTTAATTGAAGGAAATGTGTTATAAATTTTTGGAGGTTAATATCATGTCTGTAATGAGGGACATTAATAATGATAATGAGGTATGAAGATAGTAGATGTCTTGAAGAAAAAATATGTTATAATTGGGGTTTATGTAGAAGGACAAGATGAAGGTGCATTTGATGAAATGGTTGAGGAATTATATGTAAAATTTGGTGAAGGGGAATAGGGTAATCACGAGTGACGAGGCAACTAAGAAAGGGGAAAAGAGTAATCCACTTAAATAACCAAAATTCATACACATGTTCATGACATGGGAGTAAGTATGCATGACTAATAAGTGCATGTATTTCACATACATTCAAATCTAGAGGTATTCATGTCTTATATGTACATATTCATGTTTGCAAACACCTGGTTCTATAAAAAAAAAATGTTATACTTGTGAGTGGTGTAGATAGTGTGATAAGTACATTGAAGGGGTGAGAGTTCACTTAGGTGTAAAAAGAGTGATGGTGGAATTGTTGGTACTCAAGGGAGTAATGTTTCTTCTTAAGAAGTTCGCCTTCAGGTAATTTTTGTTGTATTTTGTGGGAAAAAAAATAATCTCTCCTTTTTTTTATTAAGATTATGGTATTTTGTGGTTAATATGATGTGGTATAAGGTTTAAAGATGATGATGTAACACATTGTTTATGTAACAAATAGTTTTCAATGTCTTGTTTATGAATACTCCAAGTTCATAATCACACATCCTGTAATGTTATAAATATACAAAGTTTAAAATTTGAAAACAATTAGAAAAAACAAAATATACAAATTTTGAAACCAATAATCACATCTCAAGATATTGAAAACTATCACCTTTAACATTGAAAGAAAATTTGAGTAAAAACTGCAATTGAGTGAGCTATATACATATAAAGTTGGTTGTCACTCTCGTTAGCGTCCCAACTTTTATTTCCAACTTTTTAGAAACTACTATAATCGCTCAAGTCAAAATAAAACAATATTTAATTGAAAACAAAAAAGTTGGTGATCTTATACTCTATAATTTTATGTATTCTTATTCTTAAATTATTACTTCATCTATCTCATTTAAATGGCTCAAAATTAAAAAATGAAAGGGTTTTATTCATATTCAAAATGGCAAAAGATAAAAAAACAATTCTACACATTCAAACTACCCCTTACAAACATCACATATTTATAACTTCACAAACTCTAACATGCACTTGGATTTTAAGCTCAATTTTGACTTCAATTTTATTTTTTTCAAAACACACACAAACACACCGAACTGTATTTTTTATTTTATTTTTTGCAATTAGGGTATTGCTAATGACTTCTTGGGATATTAGTGTATTACTGATGTCCTTTTGAGGTATTGTTGATTTCTGCTATGGGTAATTTTTTAAAAAATCAAAGTGCATATTATGCACTCAAGTGCACACTAAAACTACTCTTACAACTTATGTAAATACGTTTCTAAATAAAATAGTAGACCTTTAAACAATAAACTAATATCTCTTCCATAAAGTTGAAATGATGAATAATACATCAACTTTACACCTTTCAATAACAATAAAAAACTTTCGCGTTAAAACACATGTCATTTCACTTGAGCAATCTAAATTGGGACGAAATAATTTTTTATTAATTTTTTTTTAAAATCATTTTTTTACTTTTACAATATTATCCCTTAGTCCAACAATTTATAATAACAATTATAAATATATTATATTAATAATATATATAATGAAAGTCAATTATAAAAGTATACATTATAATTACTTAAATTTATAATATTAATAATAAAATGTATGTTGATAAAATAAAACCAATAATAATAAAAACTAGGGGAGGTTGAGATTAGATACAAAAGTTTGGAAAATATAGAACAATGCCACTTTTAAGTTCTTGTTTTCAAAAATATCACCCAATTTTTTTTTTATATATCACTAAAAAGGCCGCGCGTGACATTTTTACAACAAAAAAATGTTGGATGACATTATACAAACTACTTACCTACCAGTTCTATTTGAATTATTTTGTCTAATTGGTGAATTTTAAATTGTTTTAATATTCATAAAAATTTCAATCCAATATATATATAAAAGTTTAAACCAAAATCTATCTTAAATTATATGTTCCATGATAAATTCAAAAGAATTAAGATCCTTCATATGTAATCTATTTATTATACTCCTAAATAATAATTTAATTTGTTTAGAAAAGATTGTGGAGTCACTAACACGGTAACACAGTCAATAGTTGGAGTCAAACGACGTCGTGCAAGTGGGAATTAAGCATAAGAACAATGAGTTGTCATCTTTCATTAATCATGTGGGCCTTGTTTATCTTAGCAATTGCAACCCAAATCTTAAATGCATACACAAATTATTTTCGTAGGTATATATTCACTGCCATATCAAATCCCAAAGCTACATAAAATTCAGTGAAAAAAAAAGTTGATCCAAATCAAGGCAAAAACAAATCAACACCGATGGTTTTTCAAATTTTATTTATATTGCTACACGGGAAAGGAGCCACAAATTAAGAATAAAAAATAAAAAATTGTTGATGTTGTTAGTTGAAAGACTGTATAATAAATAAAAATAGTAAATTTCAGTTATTATTGGATGAGGTATATTATAAAAATCGATGGTGAAAATATCCTCAAAAAAATAAAATTGACAGATAAATTTTATATATACTATGTGTTTTAGGTGATGTTGTTAAGCTAAAATATACTAATAAATACCACGTTTAGAAGAAATAAGTTCGAATTGATTTTAAGTAAGATTACATCTTTTAAAACTTCAAATGTAGCATATGGAAACTTTAATGGGATAGTCTTCCTACGAGCAAGTCTCCTTCGTAGGGGAATTATCTCGTCGAATGAAGAGGCAATTGCGAGTCATTTCTTCCTAACTGATATTTGGCATGAATGCTACAAATGGTTTAATAGTCCATTGGTAATACATCAAAGCACTGGATCATTTCATATTTCATCTTGGAAATTTTGGTGGGAAAATGGAGAAAATTTTGTTATTCATTTCAAATTAATTTTGACTTTTCAAAGTTTATTAAGTAAATTAGGTTTTAAACGAAAATGATCAAATGTCTGCCGGTGGGTATAAACTTATATACCCACTGCGAATGTATAAATAACATATAAACAGGGGAACCACTAATATTTTAATTGATTGTTTATATCTGCTTATTTGTCATTAACTTATTAACGATGGGTATATAAATTTGTGTCCACCGGTGGGCATGTGATCATTTCAGAGGTTTTAAAAAGTCAAAATTTATTTAAAAATTTAAAATTGAATTCAAAATTCAAGTGTATACTATGCACTTGAGTGCATATAAAAATCACTTTGATTTGTGGTCCGAATATACTATGAAAATGGAGAGAGAAAAAAAAAATCAATCTTTGGAGGTTTAAATTGAGAAAAGGGAAATTTGTGGATGAGATTAAAGAAAAATTATGGAGTTGAATAGTATCAAGGAGATTTCTTAGAGTAATTTTACCTATAAAGATTGATTTTTAAAACCTTGTAAAGTTCTAGAATTGCGCTAGTTGTTTTCTTTGCTGTATCACTTTGTTTTTGTAATTTTTTAGATACTACTCCCTCCGTCCCACCATTATTTGCACACTTTCCTTTTTTGTCCGTCCCAAGATTATTTGCACACTTTAAAAAAGGAAACATTGATTTGCGTGCACACTCACAATAGTATACACATATTTACCCATATGCCACTACTTTACTCAAAAATTAATTTTTTCTTAATATGTGTGCCGTCCCAACTATGCAAATAATGCTGGGACGGAGGGAGTACTTGTATCCGTGTACTATTTCATTTTAATATTATAAATATTTTGCTCGAAAGAAATAATACTAGTAAAAATTCAAATAATTAATTTCAAAGAAAAATTGACGAGGTATGTTAAAAAAAAATTAAGGGGGCGCTTGGTTAATAACTCTTCAATGGTAATGAGAATGAGATTGAAAATTAGTGTAATTAGCATGGTCCATGAGAACAAAAACACTACCTCTCCTCCTAAATACGGTAATCACTTCTCCATTTTGATTACCTTATTCTCTTCCTACAATCATCCTCCTCAATCACTCCCCCATTCCTCCACCAACAACCATTTGTTGTCAACTTCTATTCCAAAATTGGGGCATGACACTAGCAACGATGTCACCATTGGATCACTTCTTCCCCTAACATATCATTTTTCTTATGAGGGCATAGATGAAAATAAATTTTCATTCTCATTACCATTGAAGAATTGCTAACCAAGCGCCCCCTAAGATTACAATTTTAACAAAGAAAGTGGATTATTATTTCTAAACTACCGAAATTTAAACACAAAACAATCTATACTATATTAAAAAGTGACAAGAGGTTGAGAAACATTTTTTGACAATTTTGTCCTTAGCATATTTTAATCTTTACTATTAGACCCCAACTACCTATATTCATACAAGTTTTTGTCTTCATTTATTTTATATTTATAACTTTTGGAATTCTATACTATATATTAAAAAGTGACAAGAGGTTGAGAAACATTTTTTAACAATTTTGTCCTTAGCATATCTTAATCTTTACTATTACACCCCAACTACCTATATTCATACAAGTTTTTGTCTTCATTTATTTTATATTTATAACTTTTGGAATTCTTACAATAATTTGCATATGATATTTCAATCTTGACTCCTAACTATATATTTTATTTGTTTTACAACATTTGAAATTCTTACATTAAAAATTATAATTAATATTATTTATATAGTCTTTGCAATATTCTAATAAGCCCAAAGAACATTTTTGTCGGGTACTCCTATTCCCTATGAAATCAACTCAATATTTTTTATCTGTAATTACAATATAAATTTTGCTTATCTAATTTCATAGATTATCGTAATAGCATGAGTGATAGCAATTAACGATTCAAAACACGAATTTAATTTTTCGGACTCTGAGTTCGTTCATTCATATATTTAGAGATTGTAGCTCTCTCTATTTTCAATTGCAAAATATGTCGAATAGTTCTCTTTGATTTGATTTGTTTCATAGCAAATGTTAATTTGTCATGAGCGGTAGCAATTAATGATTCAAAATTCGAATTTAATTTTCCTGAATCTGAGTTCGTTCATTCTTATATCAGAGATTCTAGCTCTCTCTATTTTCAATTGCAAAACATGTCGAATAATTCTCTTCAATTTGATTAATTTCACAGTAAATGTTAATTCATTATGTTCTCTGTTTTTCTAATGAAGTGTTTTGATTTTAAGTGCGACCAATGTAAGAAGATGGACTAATGCTCGATGAAGGAACTCAAAAAGTTGCATAATGTGCATAAAAAAGATAAAATGAAGATTTCTTCTGATACAAGGTGTCATAATAATTAAGCAAAAATCATATCAGAAAGACTGAGGGGGTTGGTGAAAGATGTAATAGAAACGAGGTGGTCGTAGTTAATTAGTTGTGGGGTATTGTTTATTAGTGGATTGTTATTAGCCTCAAGTCCAAAGTTCAAATATTACATATTTTCAATAAGTTACTAAAATTTTATTCTTCTTAATTTTGATGTTAACCGTCACAAACACTTGACGAGAGCAATCTGCAAAGCAATTTATCTTATACATTCATGACAAAAGCTCGGAGAATGAAAGACGAGAGGAGAACTTAAACTTAAAAATTATTAATTACAAATTTTAGATAGTTTTAACTATTAATTTATATAGGAAGAGTATTATACAATTGATTTATTCATATAGTGTTTTTAAAATTGACATTGTTATTGATGCTTATATATAAAAAAAAAAAAAAAAATTCATCCAAGAAAAAAATTATTAATCAACTATTCTATTTTTCAATTCTCCGACTTCTAATATATACTAACAAACTTGACAAGATCAATCATAAATGTATTTAGGATGTTTGATTAAGAATCAAAGAAACTTGCTTAATTTCTTTAATCAAGAATATGATTTAATGAATTATAATTTTGATAAATATCTTTAAATTTTAAAATTAAAAAACAAAATTTAATACCAGTATAATATAAAAATTAGAGCATTTTGTATTAAAAACTAAAAAAATCTAAATAAAATATTTATAATTCATAAATCGTTCAAAAAAAATTATCAAATAAAATTTAAGAACACACCTACATCAAATAAGATACCATGAAGAATTTGACAACGCCCTAAAAATTATACCCGAATGTAGGAGATCACGTGATAGATAATTTTTCGACCTCTCTTAAAATTATTTTTATTGTAAATTCATTGAAAAATCTTTGTGAACCACATATATATGTATAAGCGAAGCCTCTACACAGTTTTCTTGAAAAATTAGAATACTGAAATCTTGATTTTATTTTTTCAATGAAATTACATACAACGTGCAATGCACGTGTATACAACTAGTCTTTGTAAATTTGCGTATACTTAAGGGGGCGCTTGGTTAACAATTCTTCAATGGTAATGAGAATGAGATTGAAGATTAGTTATTTAGCATAGTTCATGAAAACAAAATCACTACCTCTCCTCCTAAATAACTAAATAAGGTAATCACTACTCCATTTTGATTACTCTATTCTCTTCCTACAATCATCCTCCTCAAGCAATCCTCTATTCCTCCACCAACAACCATTTGTTGTCTACTTCTATTCCAAAATTGGGGCATAACACTAGCAATTGTGTCACCATTGGAACACTTTTTCCACTAACATATCATTTTTATTATGAGGGAATAAATAGAAATAAAATTTTATTATCATTACCATTGAAGAGTTTCTAACCAAGCGCCCCCTAAGTAGCTCAAGTTACACTTTTTTTTTTTAATGGATAGAGCCCAATAATATTACTGGTGTTATTTTTTGTTTTTTTATTGTGTGTTCCATTATTTATTCCATAACTTAATTTACAATATGATATGTGAAATTTAAAAAAATATAAAAAAAATCCTGAGTTCATGTATTAAAGATCCAAAGATAAAATACATAATGAAAACAAAATAATAGCACATAGGAATTAAATTGGGATAAAGCCGCACAAGAAAAATTTAACCGTTGTTTAATTAGTGTTTTGAATTTAACCAATTACGCTGTGATTCGTAATTGTGAAAATTAAAATGGGCGATCAAACGATTAAACAATTATGTAATTTTTTTATAAAATCAAAATATTAAAATGGAGGAGGGAGATTAAATTCGAATAACTAGAGTGAATCATCCGACGATGAATTGAATCATACGGTGTGAAAACCAAATTGAAACCAAATTATACCGATTAAGTTTTGATTTGGGAATTTTGAATTTTCCAACCATCGATCTAGAATCGAAACCGCTGATTTCGAACTGCTACATACCTTAACAATGAATATCAATCATTATGGATTTAATTAAATTAATTCAACAAAATCTGCGGGGGAGTTTTACTTTGATTCGGTGAATATAGATTGAAAACCCTCCAAGAATAAGAGCCCGAGGGTTAAACCAAGTCTTCTTCTCCGACTGTTCCTAGATCTAGAGATTTTCCGCCGGCTGTGTTCAGATTCTCTTTCTGTTCTAGGCTAAATCTACCCATTTTTTGTGGATTTCTGGGATTTTATTCCTCCGTGGCACACCATCGACCGCCAGCCTACCGTCACCGCCACCTCCTGGTCGCTGACCGCTCAGCCCGTCGCCGTCTCTGTAAAGGAGGCACGAGCTGTTCCAGATCTCCGACTCAGTGAGTCACCCGACTGTGTTGACCGAGTTAGCCCGAGTTTGAACGAGTTCTGGCTGATTTTCACCATTCCTGATTGCTTGGGTGTCTCAGCGGGGTCTAATGGATCGATCTGACTCACCGGAGCTACGGTGACTGGTGGGGGATCGATTAATTAGACTCCTTTTATTTCGATTTTTTTATTTTATGTCTGTTTTAGATTGTCTTGTTTTTCTGTTTTTTCTTTTGATTAGCTTGGTAGATTGTTGTTTGTTTAGTTCTGGTAGTGTGCCAGATGCGCTTATTTGCACTTCAGTCTACCGGGTTTTGGGTTTGGATAAGAGATAGGCGTGACAAAGATTAAAGTGGTGAATGACATTTTAGTGTGGGATGTTCTTTTCATCAATAGAGCTCCAAAGTTACTCGCGTTGCTCTTGGGATAACTCTCTATTTCCTCACGATTGGTTTGGAGTAGTGTTGTCTTTGATTGAAGACTTAGCCTTTGTTTTGATCTGTATTTTGTATCACTTATCTTTGTAACACTGTAACAGACTCTTTTTTCTGTAAAAAAAAAAAAAATCATTATGGATTTAATTATATTAGCGACTCGGATTAAGCATAATTTTGCAATATATATTAATCTCTTCATTCCGAATTTTTTCGCATACTTAAAATGACACTTTTTTTTAAAAATAAATGTACTTTTTGAGTAAATATGTATATATTATTGTAAGTGTGCACATAATTTAATATGAGTAGGTCTTGTACGAAATCATCTCATGCAATGAAACAATGAAAATAGGTGTAATTAGAACATTAATTCATTAACACTTTGATATAAATAAGTGTTAATTTGTGTGGTCTCATGCCATAAATAGGTTTCATATGCTAATATTAATGGGATGAATGAAGTACTATTTATTTATTTTAGTAACAAACACTGACACGCTTCAGATTTTGGACAAATCTTCTCAGGTTAGATTTTGTCTACGTTTTACGTAATTTCGGATAAAAAAGATGCATACATATTTAAGAAATAATAATAATTTTTTATTCAATAAGGTATCCAGATAATTGACCAATCTCCATCTAGTGACAACTAACAAGAGTTTGGCAACTTAAAATAATCGGGCTGTCCCTTGCCCAATTCAATAATCCGCAAATCATGATGCATTAATCAAAATCAGGGAAGTATGCAATTTAATTATATATTTTTTAAATTATTTCTATTATTATTAAAAACTTAGTTTATTTCTATTGAAAAATTACTTCGATTACAATTAACAAGAATTAACTTTTCAATATAAATAAATTGATTTTTCAATGATAGTAGAAATAATTTTTCATGAATAAACTTGGTTGCACACATATTTGATGCATACAAAAATTAACGCTAATAAAAATTGGTAGGTTATTAAAAGCAGTGTTAAAGTATGGCTAAATTTTAAAAGAACTGTTAAAAAAATATTAAATATAAAATACAAATTAATTTTACAATAATATTAAAATTTGCAGTATATTTTTAGGGAGGAAAAAAAAGAAGAAATAAAAAAGAAGGGATAAAGTGGCATTTACCACCGACACACAATCACAGCTCATGAGTCCTAACTAGTAACTCCTAACTAAAAGGCAAAAAGAGTGTCATTATCACATAGATATCTCTCACACTCACGCATGACAACTCAAATCTCCAAAATGCACCGCGCATATTAAGCGCGTGTTTTCTACCCACCTTCCTCTCTTTCACATAAATTATTCCACCCTCCACCTATTATATTGAAAGTGCACCTTTTTTTTTTTTTTTTTAATTATGTGAGTGTGAGATTAAATAAAATAATAATAATTTTATTGACTTTATGAGAGAGAGTTGTTTTTTTAGTGAACAAAAGATTATGACATTCAAATAAAATAAGTGTGAAAGTAATTACGATTACAGATCTCTATTACAGGGGAATTTGCACTCCTGTAATTGCATGTGGATTAAGAAAAGTGGTAAAGTGGTGACATATGAGTAAATATGTGTATGTTTATGTGAGTGTGCACATAAATCAATATTTTATTTTTAGCTATTGTGCAAATTGGTGTGAGACGTCCAAATAAAAAAATAAAAAAAAACTCAAATTCCCCTAGGGGAGGGAGTACTATTTTTAGTTAGCAATGAGCAAATGACTATATCAACCTGGCCCCTAACCCGTGTTGTTTGAGCCGCTCTAGTTTTTTTTTTTTATCAAAAAAAAAAAAAAAAAGCTTATATTTCAAGATATGGAAACATATTACAGTTCTGGTGTGAGTTACACCATTCATTTGGAATAATTCCAGGCTATTTACATTCTGGAGATTATAACAGACACCCAGAGAAAATTATCTTAGACCACTTTCCAACACTTAAAAGGATTTGCTTCCCATTCTGCATATGTCGAATCTCTCACCCAGTGCCTATCCTCTTTGAGCCAGCTCCAGCAATACGTCTTGAGATCTGAGAATAATCTATCCATTACAAGTTCTTCGCTTCTGAAAATCATTTCATTTCTCTTTTTCCAAAGTAGCCACACTCCACACTCCCAAATGCATGTTGTCATAAGAACACTAGATTTTCCACATAAACTTTGAAATAGTAATAGGTTCAATACCGGACACGATGGTAAGACTGTACTTACACCCAACCAATTTGTACATTCATCCAAAACATATGAGAGACATTACATTCAAAGAATATATGTCTACCCGATTCCGGTTCCAATTTGCAAAAAATGCATAAATTGTTCACCGAAATCGGAACAATATTCCTTCTTTGAAGTAAGTCCAATGTTCGCACACCTTCTCTAAGCATCTTCCATGCATGAATACATACCTTTGAGGGTGCTACGCACTTCCAAATCACCTTAAACTCCTGTTTTTGCTCATTTCTTCCACCTTGTTTTGTGTTGATCAGCCATTTGTACGCCTCTTTCACCTTGTAAACATCATTTCTAGTTTTGTTCCATCTCCACTAGTCTCGTTCTTCCTGTCTTGGTGAAAACTTGTCAAGCACACTACAAAAATCATTTAGCCACTCAATTTCTTCTCCAACTCCAAACCTACTCCCTCTCTCCACAACCCCATATCCCAAATCGTCGCCTCCTTGTTCAAGTTTAAGCAAAACAACCTATTAAACCTCTCTTTAAGCGTTCTCGTGCCTACCTATCTATCATACCAAAAACGAGTTTCCTTCCCCTCACCTACACACATCTCCAAGCCACTAAAGAACCAACTATTTTCACCCTCTCCAACGCATTTCAACACTTCCCCCCACTAGCCCCCCACCACCCTCCTCCTACCACTAAAAAAAATCAGCTTGCATCCCCCCTACGTTACAACCCTACCGAGACCTAATAACCCTAGCCCACAACCTTTCACACTCATTAACAAACCTCAAGACCCACTTTCCAACCAATGCTAAGTTGAAACAATCTAAATTCCCCACCCCCAAACCCTCATCCCTTTTTGATTTACACAGAGCGAGCCAATTGATTAGAGGAGTTTTTGATTTTTTCTCACCACCCCCCAGAAAAAGTTTCGTTGTAAAGCCTCAATCTCACTCACTACTTTTTTTGGCGCATGGAAGATGGACAGTAGATACACAGGTACCGAAGCGAGCACCGAATTCACGAGCGTTAGTCTACCTCCACAAGATATATTCGAACCATCCCACTTCCGTATTCTATTCCTCACTTTTTGAATAGCATAACTCCAATCTGCACTTTTTCGATGAGAAGATCCAATTTTTACCCCTAAATATTTAAAGGGAAAATCCCCAACATTGCACCCCAACACATTTGCCAATACTGAGATGTCTTCCTCCTCCACGTTCAACCCAAACAAGGTGCATTTGTCCGTATTCACTTTGAGACCCGAGACCATTTCAAGATTCACCAAGAAATGCTTTAGAAAAATTGCATTCTCCAAAGTCGTATTTCCTACAAAAATTGTGTCGTCAGCGAACTGTAGATGAGACACCTGTACTTTGTCCTTCCCAATTTCAACCGAACTAAAAAGTCCGTCTCCGTGCCTTTCTCCATCATAATGCTCAAACCCTCCGCCGCTAACAGAAAGAAACAGGAATGGTGAAAAAAGATCACCTGCAGCGGGCAGGTTTGGGTCTCTCTCCTGCCCCGTGTCCCAGTGTTATACTTCATTAACATATATATACATATATATAAAAGATGTAAGATTATTTAAATTCCAGTTTTCAACAATGACTTGAGAACATAGTGTGTAAAACTTTGTGATTCTTATGTGCACTCAAATGTATATTATGCACTTAAATTTTGAGTCAAATTTTAAATCAATTTTGACTTTTTAAAGCTCATTTACTTAATGAGATTTGGAAGGTAAATATTGATTTGAAATTAAACTCAAAATCCAAGTGCATGTTGCGCATTTAAGTGCATATAAAAATTTGTGTAATTGATATACTATCTCCAACCCGGAGAAATTTGCACACTTGAATCTTTAGTTCATCCCAAAAGAATTTGCACACTTTAAAAAAAAAAATTGATATATGTAAATATTTACTAAAATATACACATATTTACCCATATACCACTATTTTCCTCAAAAAGTGCATTTTTATTAAATAAAAATGTGTCTTTACACAAGTTGATCCAGATGGAGTACATGTTATATAAATAATATTAATTTAACTCTATTGGCAATTTTTAGGTCAATATATATTGAATTATTGATAAGACATAATTTGATATTTCGTTTAATGTTTCCTTTTGATATCAACATTTTAAATTGAAAAAGTGAATTCATAAAATGCTTATAAATCAATTATCTATTTTTTTAAATTAAAATCTTAATTTCGTATTATATATTTAAAAATATACTATGTATTACCTACTACCCGTCTGTGAAAAATTGTCTTTTTTGTGATATGTTGTAGGGTATTTTATGGGGTATTATGAGATTCATTTATAAATAATATGTATGATTTATTATTATAGATAATTATTTTATTCATAAATAAACTTCATAATACTTTGCAACATATTAAAAAAAAATTGAAAAAGAAACACGATAATTTTTTATGAACAAAAGATTTATTTTTTTATAATAATAAAATATTATTTAAAACGGAGCGGGGGCCGGCTGTTTTACGAAAAATATGGATACATCAACCATTACTATAGAACTAAAAAAAGTTATGTACTATAATTGAATCAAATACATTAATTAATTTTTAAATTATAATGTAGTGGTGTGAAGTTCTTATCACCATTCGAGTATTGATGTTTTTTCTTTTTTTCTTTTTGGGCGCACTCTATTCGTAAAGAGTCCTTTTTTTAAAAAGGTGAGTTTTACTTCTTTTTAATGAAATTTGTTGCTCCCAACTCGAGAACATGCATCGCAAGTTCACAGTAGATTCACAAGTACATATCTAATATAAGGATTCAGATTCGAAATCGGTTCATATTTTAGTAAATAATATGGATAGATTGTATATAGAAATGAAAGAAAAAGACAGAGAAGGCGAACTTGGGTGGTCGGAGAAGCAGCGTGTAGCAGAGAAGGCGTGAGAAAGAAGAGCCGCGTGTAGCGTGAAGAAGATGAGGCGAGCGGCAAGTGAGATGAAAAGTAGGGTTAAGGAATTTAATAGTAATACATTTGGGCCTTAGAATTATTTTTCTGGGCTTTTTTATTTAAAAAGATTTGGGTTTGCATCAAACGTTTGGGCTTGAGTTCTACAAAATTAGTATATAAATTAATTTTGTGATAATCATATTTAAATTGCTGAACTCTTATATATATTTTATAAATATTTTATATAAATAAATATAAATTAATAGACGTATCCTTGACGAATCACACCCTAAGAGTTTTAAAAATCCGTATCCCCGTACCCGTATCGCACCGCACCCGCACCCCCGTACCCGTATCGCACCGCACCCGCACCCCCGTACCTGTGCAACATAGGTGTTATCTATTACCATTTTCACAGAAAATTATATGAACAAGTTCGTAGTAAGGTATTGATATCATTAAATATATACCATTACATGCATAAATTAAATTTATAGTGTAGTTATTATAATATCAGTGAATACATCTAACAATATCAAAAAAATGCATCTATTTGTAGCAGGGAATGCATCTAATTATATCAATTTTATATTATTAACAAACCTATTCTACTATATGAGATAAAATACATTAGGGCTCCACTTGGTAGGACATATAAGCCCATATTATGAGGTGTTGTATAATTAATATTCTGCTTTGTAGGACATACTAAAATAATATCGACCCGTTTCTTATATGTCCGACCCTGTAAAATAGTAAGGCGTAATACCTCCAAAGCACTATTCACCTTTACAAAATTAATTCGGTCCGAAAGGTCGTACTATTTTATTATTGGTTTGTCACACGGACCGCCGCCGCCGGACCACCGCCGGAAAGTCGCCGCCATCCGCCGGAAAGTTGCCGGACCGCCGCTGGAAAGTCGCCGGACCGCCGCCGGAAAGTCGCCGGAGGCTGCCGGACCACTACTATTCCTAATTTTTACCTTTTTTTATTACTTCCTACCAAGTAAGTATAAGAATTTTGCATAAATTAGTAGGACCTTTTTTATATGTCCTACCAAGCAATTTTATATGACTTTTCCATATTAAATTTGTACCCCTTACTAAAATTATTACTCCCTACCAAGTGGAGCCTAGAAGAACAAATATATGCAAAAGTATCATCCGCGAAATATCTTTTATTTACTTATTTTAGCATATTTGCACAATAATTATTTTCATAAGAGACCAACTCTAAGAAAATATACGATTTGATAATTTGTAGAAATATTTTGAAGATATATGTAAATTCTGTTGTAAATCTAGAAGATTTATTATTCCAAATCTAAAAGATTTGATGTGGACATTGATAATGGACCAATAACCCAATGTGCTTCATATCTTAGACTAGGGTTTTACTCTTATAAATACATCATTGTACTTAAAATTGTAAACACTCATACACAAGAACATTAGTGAAACTCCTGGCTTGGCTCGCCCCCAGACGTAGTCGTTCCCGACTAACTGGGTGAACAAATCTTGTCTTTTATTTTACGCACTTATTTACAACACGTTATCAGCACGAGACTCTGCCCGAGATTAAATGATACGTCCTAAAATTAATTCTCTACAAATCATATGAATTAATCCCCATACCGAATTATTTGATCCATGCGTTACATGATTTATATGCTCTAGAATTATTAATTTGATTTGTTCTTGTAATTAATTGAATCAAATCTTGTTTCGAATTGAATTAATTTCAAATTGAGAATTGAACGAGCAACGGACGCCGCCCGCCAGCAGCCGCCGCCGTCCAGCGCGACGTCCGCCGCCAGCGCGGCGCTCCCCGTGCGCTGCCGGTCGCCCCTTCGCGCGCCTCCGTGCGCGGCGTCGAGGCGGCGCAAGCCCTCCACACGTGGCCCCATTCTCTCAGGAATTTTGTGAAATTCTAATCTAATTTCGGTTTCGTTTTAGGATAACACAAAATTCTAATTAATTTATTTTAAAATTCTGAAAATATTTCGTTAATTTCATTAATATACATGAAATATTTAGCCTCATGAATATGCATGTTTATTAAGTCGTAAATTTTCCTTGAAATTAATTTCATGTGATTACCGTTCATAATAAATTATTTTGCATGTATCTATGATTTAATTATCTTACGTGCATTATTTTTCTCGCACATAGTTTATTTCTTTATAGTCTGCATATCATGCCCGGGTAGGCGGCGCCCGGTACTTGTCGGACCGTAATTTTTATTTTGGGTAGACGACGCCCAATACTTGCTTCTATGTGCTCTAGCATAATCGAATAAATCCTTATCTCTCCGTTATCAATAAACTGGTCACAACTCTTACCATGTCACTTTAAAAATTATAATAACATCTGATATTACCATGAAAGAATTTGATGAGCTTGCTCTCGATGGTAATAACTACCTGACATGGGAGCTAGATGACGAGATCCATCTAGCCTTAAATGAGTTGAGCGAAAAAATTCTCGAAGGTTCGAAATTCACTAACGCCCTGAAGGCGAAAGCGTTGATTTTTCTCATGAATCACCTGAATGAGGAATTTATTATTCAGATCCTCATTCAGGGACCCCGGAATGTTGTGGAACTCCCTGAAGGACCGTTTCCAACAACAAAATGATATACTCATCCCTCCGGTACAATACGATTGGTTGAGATTCCGTTTCCAAGACCGTAAGTCTATAACGGAATACAACTCTATCTTGCAACGTATTGTAACCCAGTTGATACAGAACACTCTGTCGACATTCCACGCTAGCCACCTTATACTCCAGCAGCAGTATAGAGACAAATATATGATTGGTCGCAAACGTGGAAGGGGGAGAGAGAGTAAGATGATCTGGGTTAAAGGCCGAGGTCGTAGTACATCCGGTGGTCGCAGAACCTCGAATTTTGCTCTTCAATCTGGCAAGATTGAGCAGTCCTGCTACAGATCTGGATGCGGAGGCCATTGGTCTCGCACGTGTCACACTCCCAAGCAATTGGTTGAGGCAGCAGAAGGACGACAAAGGGAAGGCCCCTAGAGTCAAATCTCACTATGTCAGCCTGCATGAAGCAGACTTTGACCAAGACAACGTCGATCCTCTGGGCATCAAGCTCAAAGAACTTTGGAAATGATGAGTAATTTGTGTATTTGATTGTTTTAGTACTTTATATTTGGATAAAACAATTTATGCTTTTGGACCCTTTCTTTCGGATATTTTATTTTATGGATAATATTATGTTTTAGCTTCGATGTGTTTACCTTAACGCTGTCCACTAAATATACTTGGATATTGCTATACATGGCTAGTAAACATATCATCTATTAGGTTTGGGCTATTTCCTCATGCATGATGGATTGAGATTGTGATTTATGTTTGGTAGATAGCGCCATCACTCATGCAATCTTAAGAGATAGGAAGTATTTTCATAACTTGTTAAAATGTAAGGGGAGTATAACTACAATAGCAATGATAGTAGTTTGATAGTGGGGTCCAGAAGAGCTCCCATTGTCCTCCCCGTGGGTACCGAACTCATAATGAATAATGTCTTATTGTTTCCACAATCTAAGTGTACCCTGCTCAGTTTTAGAGATATTAGAACTAATGAATATCATATTGAAACTGAAACTGAGAACAATAACGAATACCTTTTGATGACTATTACTCGAGGTAGCCGTAAACAAGTTATAGAAAAACTTCCTTCATTCTCCCCCGGATTGTACTATTCCTACATCCGGCCGTCAAATCTCCATCTAGCCATGAGTATGAAATTTTATGACCCAAACTTCTTTAAATTATGGCGTCAGCGGTTAAGTCATCCAGGACAATATATGATACGTAGGATTCTACCTAATTCAATTGGTCATATAATAATTCGAATAATAGAATTCTTCCTGTTGATGAATTTATTTGTGATGCATGTTCTAAGGGTAAGTTAATAGTGCGTCCGTCGCGCACTAAGGTTGGACTAGAGTCTCCGATTTTCCTTGAAGTGAATTCAAGGAGACATTTGTGGACCGATTCACCCAGCATTAGGACAATTTCGTTATTTCATGGTCCTTATTGATGCCTCTACTATGTGGACATATGCCTTTTTGCTGTCCACCAGCAATCAAGCTTTTGCGAAGCTCATTGCGAAAACTATCGAGCTTAGAGCTCAATTCCTTGATTATCCAATCAAGTCGATTCGCATGGATAATGCTGTTGAGTTTAGCTTAAAGGCCTTTACAGATTACTGTATGGCCCTGGGAATTTAAGTGGAGCATTCGGTCCCCTACGTCCATACCCAAAATGGTCTTGCTAAGGCGCTAATAAAACGTATCAAATTTATCGTGAGACCATCGCTTATGAACTCTAAACTACCCACTTCATGTTGGGGGCATGCAGTTCTACATGCATCGCAATTGATACAAATCCATCCAACTGCATATAATGATCATTCCCCCCTACAACTAGTGCATGTGAAAGAACCTAATATTTCTCATCTGCGTATTTTCGGATGTACGGTATATGTTCCGATAACATTACCAAAGCGAACCTCTTTGGGCCCACAAAGGAAACTCGGTATTTACGTCGGATTTGACTCTCCATCCATCGTGAAAATACCTCGAGCCTTTGTCTGGGGATCAATTGACGGCCCGGTTCGCTGATCGCACGTTCGATAAAGATTACTTCCCGGCATTAGGGGGAGATCCGAATTCAAAATTGAATGAATATCGGGAGCTTACGTGGAACGTAAGTAATCTTCAGTATCTAGATCCATGCACTAGTCAATCTAAACTAGAAGTTCAGAAGATCATTAACTTTCAAAATTTAGCAAACAATCTGCCAGACGCATTCACTGTCCCTAGAGGTGTAACTAACTCGCATATACCTGTAGTAAATGCTCCACAAAGGGTTGAGGTCCCAAGTAAAATAAGTACTCATGCCCCCACATGCCAGAAGCGTAAAGGTCCCTCAAGAGATAGTAATACACCTAAACGAAAAGCTAGCAAATCTAGTCAGCCGAATGTAAAATCTATAGAAGAGATTCGTCTAGATAACTCAAAGTCTCTAGGAGACTAGTGTCCTAGTGATGAAGCACGTGCACAAAATATTCAATGCACTAGGACCGTGGAACAACCAGACCCAGATACACTGGGAAATGAGGAAGGTCTGGTTGACGTAAAACGTTGAAGTCTCTATGAATTTCATAGATACGGGAGAAATATATAATATAAATATTAATGTCGTCGATGATACATTTGCAGTGACATTTGTTCTTTCCATTAACGATCCGGTTCTAGAACCCAAAACTATCGTTGAGTGCCGGAAGCGCTCCGGTTGGGTAAAATGGAAAGAGGCAGTTGAAGCAGAGCTCACATCACTTAACAAAAGACAAGTATTTGACTATTTTATTCGTACATCCGCGCGCGCTATCCCTGTAGGATATAAATGGGTTTTTGTATGAAAACGAAATGAGAACAATATTATGGAGAGGTATAAAGTGAGGCTTGTAGCTCAAGGGTTTTCATAGAGACCCGGGATCAATTTCGATCAAACCTATTCTCCCGTCATGGACCCAATAACGTTCCGCTACTTAATATCTTTGGCAGTTAAAATGAATCTCCAAATGAGATTAATGGATGTAGTAACCGCATACTTATACAGATCACTAGATGCCGATATTTATATGAAAATTCCCGATGGATTTGACATCCCCCAGATGAGGGATGGTGAAAGTCGCAGTTTATATAACATAAATCTGTAGAAGTCGTTGTATGACCTGAAGCAATTGGGCCTCATGTGGTACAACCGACTTAGTGATTTTCTTCAGAAGAAGGAATACACATTCGATAAAGCTTTCCCATGTGTATTCACGAAGAAATCGCAAAATGGTTTTTGCATCATATCCGTCTATGTTGATGACCTGAACATAATCGGAACATGCAAAGAGATTGAAGAAGCCAGTTCAATCTTGAAAGCCGAATTCGAAATGAAAGCCTTGGGTAAAACCAAGTACTGCCTCGGCCTGCAGATCGAGCATCTCCCAGAAGAAATTCTTATACAACAGTCGACCTACGTGAAGAAGGTATTGGAGAGATTTCACATGGATAAATCTCATCTACTTAGCACCCCTATGGTTATCTGATCCCTCGAAGTGGATAAGGACCCATTTAGACCAAAAGAAGATTCAGAAGAAATTCTGGGGCCAGAAGTTCCTTATCTTAGTGCTGTCGGAGCATTGCTCTATTTCGTAAATTGCACTCGACCGGACATTGCATTTACTGTTAGTTTGCTTGCGAGACATAGCGCTTCTCCTACAAGGAGACATTGGAATGGTGTTAAGCATGTTCTACGGTACCTCCAAGGGTCTCAAGATCTTGGACTGTTTTACCGTAAGAACCAAGACAAAGCCTTAGTAGATTATGCGGATGCTAGCTATTTGTCTGATCCCCACAACGCCATATCCCAGACTGATTACATTTTTCTCTATAGTAGTACCGCGATCTCATGGAGATCGGTTAAACAAACCATGGTTACCACATTTTCAAACCACTCAGAGATAATAGTTTTATTTGAAGCTGCACGAGAATGTATTTGGTTAAGGTCCTTGGTAAAACACATTGGTAACTCGTGTGGTATCGCTAAAGGCGATACATCTCCCACCGTTATATTTGAAGACAACGCAGCTTGCATCGCACAAATGAGTAATGGGTACGTCAAGGGAAACCTGACGAAATATATTTCACCTTAGTTTTTCTACCCATACGAACTCCAGAAGAGTGACGTGATTACCATTCAAAAGGTGCAATCTAGTGACAATCTAACAGATCTGTTCACTAAGTCCTTACCTACATCTACTTTTGAAAAGTACGTTCGTGGTATTGGGATGCAAAGACTCAAAGTGTTGTTGTCTTCAGGGAGAGTGGTAGCCCCGAAATAAATCTAGACGATTTGATCTGAAAGATCGAATACATTCATCCCTGTAAAGTTACGTATAATTCATAGAAGAGAGAGATACGTAATCAAAAGAATTAAGAATAATTTCTGAGTGATTTTATTAACCAACAATCGTGTGTATATATACAAAGAGTAAGACCTAATAATCTCCTATAAACAAAGAGGAGATTACACCAAATCTAGTCTAAAAATAAGGAGAAAATATATACCAAATATACAAAGAAATCTTCAATGATTTTGACTCAATCATTAGCGTGATTACCGCTATTACCCCCCGTCAAGCTCTGCGTGGGATAAAGACACACGCAAAGCTTGGATCGTAAAAATTCAAAGGCCGGACGGGGAAGACTCTTCGTGAAGATATCCGCAAGTTGTAGATGGGACGGGACGAAGCCGGTAGAAAGGCGTTTAGAAGACACCAATTCTCGAACAAAGTGGTAGTCCAAGTCAATGTGTTTGGCACGCTTATGTGCAACTGGATTTTGACTCAAGAAGATGGCACTCTTGTTGTCACATAGCAAAACCGGGCGATCAGGAGGTAGATCCCGAATCTCCTTAAGCAAATTAAGAACCCAAACAATTTCTGCAGCAGTATTAGCCATAGCGCGATACTCAGATTCACAGCTGGAACGAGCCACAGTAGGTTGTTTCTTAGCACTCCAAGAAACAAGATTGCCCCCAATAAAAATGGAGTACCCATAGGTAGAACGACGAGTTTCAGCACAGCGAGCCCAATCAGCATCAGAGTAGCCCAAAATAGAGGAATCGGACCGCTTAGTAAAGGAAATCCCAAAATGAATGGTACCTTTAACATATCGAAGGATACGTTTTACCGCCAGAAAGTGATCTTCAGTAGGGGACTGGAGGAACTGGCTAACAGAGCTCACAGCATAAGACAAATCGGGTCGTGTGATTGTGAGATACTGCAGAGCCCCAACCAGAGATCGATAAAGTGTGGGATCCTTGAAGGCAGGTCCCGCGCTGAGAAGAGACGCACCAGCAGCCAAGGGAGTGGAAACTGGCTTTGCCTCAACCATATCAGCACGCTCAAGAATGTCAAGAGCGTATTTGGCCTGACCGACAAACAGGCCACCATCAGCAGAGGAAGAAACTTCAAGGCCAAGAAAGTAGCTCAACTGACCAAGGTCCTTGATAGCAAATTCAACCCCAGTGCAAGCAATAAAACGACGAAGAGCTGCAGAGTCATTGCCTGTAACAATAATGTCATCTACATATAAGAGAAGATAAATGACAGTATTACCCTGATGCAGATGAAAAAGCGAGGAGTCAGAACGACTCTGAGAGAAACCCAAGCGAAACAGAAAAGAGCTGAAACGCTGGTACCAAGCCAAAGGAGCTTGGCGAAGACCGTATAGAGCTTTCTTCAAACGGCAAACGTGATCAGGATGACGGGGATCGACGAAGCCAGGAGGCTGAGCCATGAACACAGGTTTGTGAAGAATCCCATTGAGGAAGGCATTCTTGACATCGAGTTGATGAAGAGACCAACCACGCTGAACAGAAAGAGCCAGAATAATCCGAACTGTAGCAGACTTAACCACAGGGCTGAACGTGTGATGAAAATCAACACCAGGAATTTGAGTGAACCCCTGAGCCACCAAACGAGCTTTATGACGATCAATGGACCCATCCGCTAGAAATTTGGTCCGAAAAACCCATTTCGACCCAACAATGTTCATACCGGGAGGACGAGGTACCAAGTCCCAAGTAGAATTAGAACGAAGTGCATCTATCTCCTCTTGCATAGCAGCAAGCCAATGAGGGTGCTTGACGGCAGACTTGAAGCCACGAGGCTCAGAAGCAGCAACAAGGGCCGAGAAGAGAGCATGAGATGCAATGTCAACAGGATAACGAGGCTTGAAAGTGCCAGCACGGGCCCTCGTTATCATGGGATGAGTGGGATGAACAACCGCAGGAACCTCAGCCATAGGAGGCGGCTCGAGAGGAAGTGGGTCAACACGAGGAGACGGGGGCGGAATGGGGGCAGCCGCCTCAACCCGTGGAGTAGGTGGCTGATCAGGCTCAGCAAGAGGAAGCTGGACAGCAGGGATAACTGGCAAAGACACCTCAGGAGGGTCATCAGAAAGCGGTGGCAAGGACCGGGCATCATGATCAACGGAAAAACGGTGCGGAGTGGGCACTGGTGCAGACACTGAATCCAAAGGAGAGTCAGACGAGACATCCAAAAAATGGAGATATCTAGATCAGAGACCTTCGTGGAAGAAGGAGCCCCTGAAAAAGGAAACAAAAATTCATCAAATTGTGCATGACGAGTGACAAACATCCGTGAAGTGACCGGATCGAAGCAACGAAAACCCTTCTGAGTGCTGCAGTAACCCAGAAAAATACAAGGACGACTCCGCGGTTCCAGCTTATGAGCTGCATAGTCTCGTAAATACGGATATACACGACAACCAAATGGCTTAAAGGTAACGTAATTAGGCGGATGACCAAATAAGACCTGAAAAGGCGAAATGTTATCAAGAATAGACGACGGAAGTCTATTAATGACATAGACCGCTGTGGCAAAGGCATCAACCCAAAGAGATGCCGGGGCCTGAGCATGAAACAGCATGGATAAACCTGTTTCTGAAATGTGACGATGCTTACGCTCGGCCCTGCCATTTGTTGAGGTGTATAAGGACAAGAAACTCGATGAAGTATGCCATGTAAGTGCATGAAATCTCGGACCCGACCATTATTAAACTCAGTACCACCATCCGACTGAAACACCTTCACCTTACGAGAAAACTGGTTGCAGACAAAGGCATGAAAACAGACAAACACAGCATAAAACTCGGACTTTGTACGTAAAGGATATAACCAAGTAAAACGAGAGAAGTCATCCACAAAAGCAACATAATACTTAAAACCATCAGACGAAGTAATAGGAGCTGGACCCCACAAATCACAGTGAATTAAATCAAGAACTGCCGAAGCACGTTTATCATTCAACGGAAAAGGTAAACGCTTGCTCTTAGCTAACTGACAGGAAGAGCAAATACTAGGGTTTGGCAAAACTGAAGTAACAGACAGACAACCCAATTTATTCAACAAGGAAACAACGGAAAATGGGACATGCCCCAAACGTAAATGCCACAAATTATAGCTCGCCTTTAACTTCTTGACCCGAATGGCCGCCACCAATGCCGGAACACCCCGATCAAGCAAATAAAGCCCTTGACTACACCGTCCCTGGGCCAGAATTTTCTTTGAGATCCGATTCTGAACCGCAAAGAATTTATCAGAGAAAATTACATCGACAGGATAATCCGCAGTTAATTTACTGATAGACAATAAATTCTTCGTGATATGAGGTACCACCAAAACGTCTAGCAACTTAACATCATCAGACAAATTAGAAGTACCAATATGCGAGATATGTAAAGAATTACCATTTCCAACAATGACAGATCCATTACCAGTATAAGATTCATGAGTGTCAAGAGCGGAGAGCTGGTTGGTCATATGAGCCGACGCGCCAGAGTCGAGATACCAGTCAGGGGTGGGATCGGAAACGTTGCATGTCGAGGTAAAGGCTTGAGCGAGATGGGCAAGAGGAGGAGAGCCACGAGCATTCAGGTATTTCGGGCATTTATCAGCAAAATGCTCGCCACGACATATTTGGCACTTAGGGACGAACTGACGACGAGGACCACCCGAAGCATTGTCCCGGCGACCCGAGTTACCACCACCACCAGAATGTCCGTTTTGCCCACCAGAAAACCCAGACTGTCGCGAGTGAGATTGCTGCTGCTGCGGGAACGTCCGGCCGGAAGAGCCAGACTGGCGGCGGTCAGTTTGGCGGTGGTCAGACGCCTGACCATGGCGAGTAGCAGAGAAAGCAGCCGGCGCTGGAGAAGGACCCCCCATCGATTTCAACATTAAATCGAATTGGACTGCTTGATGCAGTAGATCACGAAATGCTGGAGCAGGGGATAGGGCCATACGAGTGTCAGCAAACCCGGCAAACTGAAGCCCTAAGCCACGGAGAAACCAATGGCACTTATCAGTGGCATCGATAGGGCGATCAATCGCCTGCAGTTGATCACACAAATGCTTAAACTTACGACCATAGTCCTCGACGGACAGATCGCCTCGACGAAGGGAAAGGAGTTCCTCCCGAAGCTGATGAGAGCGGGAGGATGAGGCATAGACGGCCTCAAGAGCAACCCATGCCTGATGAGCAGACGAACAATCGATCACCTCGGATGCGGCATCGGCAGAGAGAGAGGTGAACAGCACGCTGAGTAGCCGTTTATCTTTGAGACGCCAGGCGACGAAATCTGGATTCGGAGTCGGAGTGGTGGTGTCTCCAGAAGCAGGAGTCGCTGATGTGGGGGACGTGATGGTGGGCGATGGCGAGGGAGAAGAGCCATCAAGATGGCCAAGAATGTCGAAGCATTCCGCCATATGAACACACTGACGCCGCCACATGAGATAGGTGGTGGAGTCAAGCTTAATTGGCATCATGTTTATCATGGTGGTGACGGGAAGAGGATCCGTTGCAGGAGAAGAAGACATGATGATCGATTGAGGGAGGCTACCAGTCCAAAGAGCAATCGATATGAAAAACGATGGAGGCTACCAGTCCGATCGGTTAGAGAAGAAAAGAGGCGGAAGAATTAGGTTAGGATCTTAAGGCTGATACCATGTAAAGTTACGTATAATTCATAGAAGAGAGAGATACGTAATCAAAAGAATTAAGAATAATTTCTGAGTGATTTTATTAACCAACAATCGTGTGTATATATACAAAGAGTAAGACCTAATAATCTCCTATAAACAAAGAGGAGATTACACCAAATCTAGTCTAAAAATAAGGAGAAAATATATACCAAATATACAAAGAAATCTTCAATGATTTTGACTCAATCATTAGCGTGATTACCGCTATTAATCCCTAACTTATTATTTGGCCGATACCTAGCACGTGGAGTTTTTATGACAAGACATTTATGTTATATCGTAATGTCCAAGGGGGAGTGTTGTAAATCTAGAAGATTTATTATTCCAAATCTAAAAGATTTGATGTGGACATTACTAATGGACCAATAACCCAATGGGCTTCATATCTTAGACTAGGGTTTTACTCTTATAAATATACCATTGTACTCAGAATTGTAAACACTCATACACAAGAATATTAGTGAAACTTCTGGCTTGGCTCGCCCCCAGACGTAGTCGTTCCCGACGAACTGGGTGAACAAATCTCGTCTTTTATTTTACGCACTTATTTACAACAAATTCGACTATGGAAATTGATTGCCAATGAATTTAGAAATGGATCAGGAAAGATTTCCAAAATATTGTTGATTTTTGTTATATTATATAGAAAAAACTTGGTTAGTATTTAATATATTTAATTAATTTAAAAAATTATATATTGAACGAAAATCATGCATAGCCCTTAAATATACTTCACAAGAGTGGAAAATAAGTATTTAATTAGTATATGAATATGTATATATTGTTAAATATTCATCTACTACATCATCTTATCTTACACATTTAAAATATATTATTCTAAAGTTATAAATTAATAACTTATTTAATTAAAGTAATAAGTAGAATATTACTCCTTATAAAATTACAAATAGTGTCTAAATATTAAATGGGCCTAATATGATATTCCTGCTAGGGAGAGCAGCCCAGCTAGAGGAGGTGTAATAATTTGTTTAAGCACGGTTATTCTCCTTTTTTTCTTTTTTTTCTTTTCCCGAAAAGATTGAACTACCCTTATACATGTTTCAAGTTATGCAAAATCAACGGGTTCTCACCCTCTTGATTAAAAAGACTTGAAATTCGATTGGTCTTGGTGACGAGGGGGTGAAACTTGTAAAAAAAAAGAAAAAAATATAGAAAGAAAAAGTAAAACTTGAATAACACTTATTTTGGATCTCAATGACAGAAAATCATAGTTCTCAATATACATATGCAATCTTAAGTTAAAGTTTGAATACATTTGAATAAAGTGTATGTTTATTTGTTGTCTTTTATAGATATTAGAATTCTTTGAGTAGTTAAAATGTTATAAAAGTGAATATATGTTGGCCTTACTTGTTCCACCCCTTTTTTCCTCGTTTTTTCGTGCTCAAATTGTTCGGCCCTAGTTTTTCGAACAAATGTCTTGTTGAATAATGAAGAACATGCTGAAATCGAAGAAGATAGGAGAAATGAAAAGTATATCTATATTGATTAGAATGTGCAGGTGTACATCCTTATTTATATAACAGGCCAAATGCTAAAATGAGCTATAGTTAGTTGTAACAACTTTTGTGCTAACTACCTAACAAACTATGAGCTGGCAATGTACTCGGTGAGATGGTGCTGCTTCTCGATCAATCTAGCAGCTTCTTGATCAATCTACTAGCTTGTGTGAGTGCATGTATCATACATGCATGTACATGTATGCATATTTCCACATGCCCCCCCTCAAGGTGAACGGGATTCGATGGTGAACACGTTCAACTTGTCACGAAACTTAGTATGCGAATACTTCGGCAGAGTCTTGGTGAATAAATCCGCAATCTGATCTGTTGTGCGAACATGATTGAGATGAAGGAAACCACTCTTGTACAAATTACGAACCAAGTGACAGTCAATCTCAATGTGCTTGGTACGTTCGTGAAAACTCGGGTTTTCGGTGATGTGGATAGCAACTTTGTTATCACATGCAAGAGTCACTGGTAGAGAGAGGTGTAAGTGAAGATCATACGCTATGTAGCTGAGCCATTGCAGCTCCATTGCCGTGGAAGCAATAGCCCTATACTCAGCTTCGACTGTAGAATGAGAGACCGTGGATTGCTTCTTAGATTTCCATGAAATCAAGGAAGAGCCTAAGAAGATACAGTATCCAGTAACTGATTTTCTAGTGTCAAGACAACTACCCCAGTCCGCATCACAGAAACCAGAAAGAGATAAAGAGGAGGATGCTGAGTAAAACAGGCCATGAGAAGAAGTACCCTTCAAATACTTGAGAAGATGGATCATGGCATCCCAGTGGCTGGATCTAGGTGAATTTACAAATTGGCTTAATTGCTGCACCGAGTGAGTAATATCAGGTCTAGTGAATCCCAGGTATAGCAATCTTCCCACGATCCTTCTATATCTATCTGGCTGTGTAAGTAGAGAACCATGTGAACTAGATAACTTCAATCCTTGAGGAAGAGGAGTAGGGACCGGTTTGCAACCTTCCAGCTTAGAGTCCTGAATTAGATCAAGAATATACTTCCTCTGTGTAAGGGTTGTACCAGTGTCTGCTCTAGCAATTTCAACTCCCAAGAAGTACTTTGCAAACCCCAAGTCCTTAATAGTAAAAACATCATGAAAATGATGTTTCAAGGCTGTAATATCATAAAGATTGGCACCAGTAATGAGGACATCATCGACATATACCAACAAAGCCAAAAAATCTGAAGAGGAACCCTTGGTAAATAAGCAATGGCCAGCAGAAGATTGTGTAAAACCATACTTAATGAGTGTAGAGCAGAATTTAGAATTCCATTCCCTTGAAGCTTGTTTAAGGCCATAGAGACGTTTCTTAAGCTTGCAGACCAAACCAGGGGGTGAATTATGTCCTTGTGGAGGATGTTGGAGTTATACGTGAAAGTATGCTTTTACTTTGTATAACTCGTGTATTAAACACTTGTTTATGAGAATAATTCTTTTATCGCATATGCTTTAGATATGATTGAATGTTGAATATTTATTGCAAACAGTTCGTAATAGTAGTAGTTACATTGTAGTTAATATTGGTCCCGGTACAAGACTGAGGAATACGTGTATTGGGGGGGGGGGGGGGAATACACGTATACCAATTTTCAACCTTAAAACTGACTGAGTCCCCTTTACTCAGAGTGGTAAAGAACTAGGAGCTGATAACACACCTACTGACTACACTTGGTGCGGGTCAGTTGGCTAACTATCAGTTCAAGTTCAGTGCGGAAATGTTTGAGTCCTGATAGTTTAAAGTCTTGTTTAGTTTGCTTTCTGAAAAACTTGTTTTACTCAAATCTGAATAGTGTTTAGTAGGGCAGTGCTCCTTTTTGAAGATCAGGCTGATTGATTCGAGCCTGATAAACCGAATGCAATGAATGAACAAGTAATATGGCAGGAATGCACAATATCAAAGCAATAAGAACACAACAAGTTTAACGTGGTTCAGAGTCTCAAGCTCCTACGTCCACGGCCTGACTTAACAGGAAATCCAGTCAAGGGATTCTTGTTTTTAACGTGCCAAGGTGCACCAAGACCAACTAACCTCACTGATCTATACAAACTTCCTTACTAACACACTAACTGACTTACTCCCAACAAGCCCAACTTAGGGTTTTGGTTTCAGTTTGGATTCCAACTAAGTTGAGATTATCCTTACAAGACAAAGTTATGCTAAGGATAGGATAATCTCTCTAAGCTTAAGATAATGCTATTTAGCTCTTGGAATACAGAATAACTCTCGGTTGCTGAGAGACACTTGGGAAATTTAGATGGTTTCGAGTGTTTCTCTTAAAGGCTGTATGCTTTGAATGCTTGAGAGTTTGAGTAATTTCTGGCTTGGAAATTTCCCGTAACTTTGAATGGGTTCAAGGTCTTCTGTATTTATAGATGATTTGAAAAACTATCCGTTGGAGAGATAGCCTTCTAGTCATCTATGTAGAGTGGCTTCAAACGGACATATCATCATGCAACAGCCGTCCTTGCATGGATTTGGTATTTGCATTAAATGCACATTAAATGCTTGCCCGTTGAATGTGCAGTCTGAATTCAGCCTTCATGTCAGGTTCCGTACGTGCGTGTCCTTCTCGGATTGGTCCACGTCATCAGGTTGGCGAGAATGTCAGAACCTATTCCTGAGCTTCAGGCTTGTCTTATTAAGTTCATTTTGTCTTGAGCCCACCAGTCTTGTCCTGACGCTGAAATTCCTTTTGCATTGCTTGGCTCTACTCCAAGTCTTCCCATTAACTCAGTGATATCCTGTTCCCTTCAGGACTGAGTTAGTAATGACCTCAGGGTCATACTCTTCATCGCTGACACTTACTCAGCCAGCTTAGAGGACTGCCATAAGTTCAGGATGGTGCTCTTCGTCTTCAGGCTCTTAGTCTTGATTGTCACCAGTGAGTTCTCCTCTCACTGAGTACCTGTGAAGTGTAAAATGACTAAGTAGAACCTAACCAAGACTAGTCTGACAAAGACAGATTAAGGCAAACATCTTTTCAGGGGCTTTGGGATCTTAATTAAAACTGACAATGTCCCAACAGTTAATGTGGTGATACCCGATCACGGAAGATAACATTAACAGTTTCCTTGTAACTAAACGTACATTTTCACAACCTAGGTGGAATTGAACAATCCGCCGTGAAAGATCGATGTGTAAGTCTCAGATTGGTCTGCCTTGACTAAGAGATTGCACTAGCACATTTAGTATGTGTTGAAGAGGACCTGCAACGAGGATAAATTCTTCTGTTCTGAAATGTGAAGAATTAGACCTCAGTGGTTGTTGATTTCTTAATCTCCGTCACTTAAATAGGACCGTGTACGCTTAATGGTTTCTGCTTTGATTCATGTTGGGTGAGAATCATTGTGACTTCGAACCTTGTGCTTTGGGCAGTAATATTAATCATACGACGGTTGCTAAGATTTAATACGGAGAAATGCGTGCGAGTACGGCTCGTGTGATTAGTACCCTTGGTGGGCTCAGAAGTTTTATCGTACCAAATCTTGCAAGTGAAGAATTAGTTTATTCGGTACGGATAATAATGTTGAGCTGTCTTTACTCCAAGGTGAAATATATTAATTAATTTAGAGCTATTCAGAAGCTTAATTAATTAATGGACTTGATAATCTTAAACGCGGGAAATAATAACCGGGAGCCCATATTATCGTAATATGGATTAAGATGGATAGTGCAATATTAATTTATTAATGGTAATAATTAATATTAATGGATTGAATTATATTGGGGCTCAATATTGAAATTCAGAAGTCCATTAGGAGGTCCAATCTTAATTCTCCTTAAAGGCCCCTCAAGTAGCCCAATAATGATAAGGTGATTAAAATAAAAAGGAAATAATATGCTGATTTTTCTTCTTAATTTTTGAAAATTTGGAAATAAGGAGAGAAAAGATTTTGTTGATTTTCTTGGAAAGATATTATGGAAGATAAGTATTCTTGGAATACAAGATTATCTCATATATTCAATAAGATCCAAATCTTGGATTCTCTTCTTAAAAATTTCGAAAATTGCAAGCTTATAAGGTGGGTGAGATTTTTGTGGAATATTTTATTATGGAGAAAAGAATATATGAGATATATTCAAGATTTCTTAGAGACTAAGAAAAGATTTTCTCCAGGCCCATAAAGCCTACAATTTTCGGCCACTCTATCTTATAAATAGGGGGTGATTATTTCATCCCCAAGTATATAATTCCATGTGTTGGAAAAATCAAGAGCATATATATTTAAATTTCTTTTTCCTTAGTTATTTAAATTACTTGAAAGCATCTCCCACCGGTGATCAAGTAAGGCGAAAGAGAAATACTTGAGAATGTTTTTGGGTTGATAAAGCGAGATCTTGATTGTCCCGTTTATTCAAAGGCCAATTCTACAAGAGGTACGTAAGTCACATAAATTCTTGTTTATTCTGCCTAGATTTTAATTCAACATGCATGATGTTAAATTCGTTGTTGGAATTATTATTTGAATTAATTAGGATTCATTCATGCTAGTAATAATTGAATTTAAATTCGTATTTAAATTTCATCCCGAATAGATTCCGGGCACCCCTATTTTCCCAACAACTGGTATCAGAGCCACGGTTTCGGGCTCTGATCTTTAAATTAGAATTTAAATTGTTAAACATTAAATTAAAATTGGATAATAGAATTGCTAGATCTTTTTTGCAGGTATCCAATTGTCATGGTTTTAATGTTTATTATTTTTTCATGCGTGTGAATTAATTGTTTTTAATTCGATTCGTTCGAGTTTGTTTTTCTCGTGAGAAAATCCACGAGTAGATTAGTTGTTTTTATTTTGATTTGATCATTGTAATAGACTAGTCTAGATCTAGTATTTATTTTTTAAAAAAATAAATTTTAACCGGATCGAGACGAAGAACGAAGAATTAAAGACCGCGTACCCGGACGACGGATGCATGCGTGACGCATGCATGGACGTAAAATCATGCAAGAGGTGAAAAATGAGAACGAACGGCGAAACTCGGTACACGGGGTGCGCGAGGTGCACGACTGGTGGCACGGCGCGCGCGCGCTCGGGGCTGCTGCCCGGCGCTCGACCGCCGTGGGCCGATGCGCGTCGTATCTCGGGCCGTGGAATTTTTTTAAAATTAATTTCAGTTCTCGATTTTTTGTGTGATTTTAAACGTCGTCCCGAACCCCAAACGAAGTTGTTTTTGATTAAGTGTTGTTGTTCGAGTGGGAGCGTATTGAGACGAACGATGGAAAGCAACAAGGACGATATTTCGTATCAAGACGTGAAGAAATTAAATCGTGACAATTGGATTTGAGTGCTCCAATGTGTTTAATTTTGTTTTGATGGATGTTTTATTTAGTGCACTTATTATTATTTGTTAATATGTGTTTGCATGAAATTTATTGTCCAAGAAAAACCTTACTTTCGAAAATTACTAAGTATATTTATTTAATCGCAATTTTATTCCGGATATTAAAATTGGATTAATTTGGCCTCCATAATCTATTTATTTGTGAAGTTCTTTTGGAATACATTTCCCCCTCGGATCGGCCAAAAGAACGGATTTCATATGAATAAATTCCGAAAGGATGATTGTGGATTATTACTAGTGGCGGTATTGACCTTCACCACGAGTGGCTTGCTCAAAGCGAAATAATAATCATGTATTTAATTATGGTTATTACTTAGGCATAAGAAATTGATATTAACTTACTCCCCTCGGAGTCCCTGTCAATTTTTATGTGGTCAAAGTGGGAGCCAACTATTAATTTTGAATTAAGGATTTGTAACTTTTAAGTTTGTGATCCGCTTGAATGTGTTTAAATGTATAGACCACCCCTCGTGGCGCATTTAAATTATTTTGAGATGTTGGCTGATGCATGATTATATTGTTTTAAGGTTTCAATATAATTGATGTGATCGGATTATGTGATAATTTCGTATTTTTCTAGATATTGATATGAATGTATGTTTTATTCTCAGTTCATCATGTCGCAACCTTTTAATCCACTGTTTAGTATACTTAAAGATAACAAACTTGTTGGTGAGAACTATGTTGATTGGAAACGTAACATGAATATGGTCCTACCTGCGCAAGAACACTATTGGATACTTAGCGTTGACGTACCCAAGAAACCTAATGACAAGTCAAGTAATGGGGAGAGGGCGGTATTCGATGATTGGAAGCATTCCAATGAGCACATGAAGCACATCATCTTGACATTTATGTCTGAAGATTTGAAACGCATTCATGAAGGCATTGAAGCGACTGTTGATATCATGAATAGCCTTGAAGATATGTTTCAACATCAGAACCCCATGACGAATTTGTTCACCATTCGTGAGAAGCTCACGAAGGAAATGGTGAAGGGAACACCTGTAAGGGATCATGTTCTCAAATTTAGGCGTGAGTTTGAAAAACTCGAGTTTCTTGGTGCCGGACAAAGTGAAGAAAGTCAAATCGATTCCATACTCCTAAAGCTATCGAGCAGTTTTGATGGGTTTTTTTGGGAATACGTGTTATCAGAATACAAGTTCACTTTAGATACCCTGCTCAAAGCTCTGATAACGGTAGAGTCATACTTAGGGAGTAAGGATGAGGCTTTGGTGATCAAGAGCTTTTTCTCGAAATCTAGGCCAATGGAAGGTAAGATTGAGAAGAAGGAGATTGATCGGAACCAAACCAGCAGACTCACTCTTGGTGGCAAAGAAAGAGCATGCAAGCCGTACGGCGTTAAGATATCCGGTAAGAGTGAGTGCTTCAATTGCGGGGAGAAAGGACATTGGAGGTCTACCTGTTCTAAGCCTAAGAAGGCGGTAAAGAAAGGTAAGTCACATGCTTTAGTCGTTGAAACTTATGTTGCGGCGTATGCTGCCCACGTTTGGGTGGTGGATACCGGGGCAACTGATCATATTTGTTTCACTCTTCAGGGGTTCCAGCTAACCCGGCGACTTAGCAAGAATGAGATCCTCGTTACTTTGGGTGATGCTACGAGAGTGGCAGCCGAAGCAGTGGGAGTCGTGCACCTATCTTTTGAAGATAGAGTTTTAATTTTAAGAGATGTTTTATACGTTCCGAACTTTAGGAAGAATTTAATTTCAGTTTCTAAGTTGTTTTTTTATGGATATTCAGTTACTTTTAATAAAGTTATTACTGTTTCTTTTAAGAATAATACTATCTGTCATGGAACGTTGGTAAACAATCTCTATACGATTAAGTGTGCACACCACTCAAATAATAAATCTAATAACACTTCGATCATTTCGAGTAATAAAAGAAAGCGTTCTTCGGAGATGAACGAAACAATTCTATGGCATCTTAGACTAGGTCATATTAATCTAAAGCGGATAGAGAGATTGGTGAAAGACGGATCCTTGGAATCATTCCAAGTTGAGCCGTTTCCAACCTGTGAATCTTGTTTAGAGGGTAAAATGACCAAGAGGGCATTTGGAGCCAAGGGGAATAGAGCCACAGAAGTGTTAGAACTCGTTCATACCGATGTGTGTGGTCCAATGACGATCAAAGCGAGAATGGGGTATGAGTATTTCGTCACCTTCATTGACGATTACTCGAGATATGGGTACATTTACCTTATGAGGCATAAGTCTGAAGCTTTTGATAAGTTCAAGGAGTTTAAGGCCAAAACCGAGAAACATAGGGAAAAGAGTATCAAGTTTCTACGATCAGATCGTGGGGGCGAATACCTCAGCGATGAATTCTTGAACTACTTATCGGACGAAGGGATCGTATCCCAGTTAACCGCACCGGGAACCCCTCAACAGAACGGTGTGGCGGAACGAAGAAACTGGACTCTTTTAGAGATGGTCAGATCCATGATGAGTTATTCAAATTTACCCAAGTCATTTTGGGGTAATGCCTTGGAAACGACGATTATATTCTAAACTTAGTGCCATCCAAATCGGTTCATAAAACCCCAATGGAATTGTGGACCGGGTGCAAGCCCAGTCTAAGATATTTGCGGATTTGGGGTTGTCCAGCATACGTGCTAGACAAGAAAGCCGGTAAGTTGGATCCACGTTCGGAATTAAGGCTGTTTATAGGATACCCTGCGGGAACAAAAGGGTGTATGTTCTATAGTCCCAAGGATCAAAAGACCGTGATTAGTACACACTTTAAATTCTTGGAGGAAGACTATATGAACAATCGGAAGCCTAAAAGTGAAATTACCTTAGAAGAATTGAGAGGTCAAACCTCGATACCAAGTATACAAGATGATGTACCACACGTCACATCTTCACAACCAGAACCCCGTCACAGTGGGAGGATTGCTAGGCAACCCGAGAGATTCATGGGGATAGAAGAATCTTCGGATTTGGTTCCCGGCGATGAATCAGACCCATGGACATACGACGAGGCAATCCAAGACAAAGATGCGGAGTCGTGGCAAACGGCAATGGAAACCGAGATGGGTTCGATGGATCATAATCAAGTGTGAGAGTTAGTCGAACCACCCAATGGGGTAGAACCCATTGGATGCAAGTGGGTGTACAAGAGGAAAAGAGGACCGGCCGGAAAGGTTGAGACCTTCAAAGCAAGGCTAGTGGCCAAAGGGTATACTAAAAAAGAAGGGATCGATTATGAGGAAACCTTTTCGCCTGTAGCTATGCTTAAGTCCATCTGTATTCTCCTGTCGATCGCTGCGCACCTAGATTACGAGATCTGGCAAATGGATGTCAAGACAGCTTTCCTTAACGGAAGTCTTGACGGGATAGATATCTATATGCAACAGCCCAAAGGTTTTATTGAAAAAGGCCAAGAGCACCTCGTATACAAGCTCAAGAGATCCATTTATGGACTTAAGCAAGCATCGCGTACTTGGAACCAGTGTTTTGATCAAGTTATTAAGTCTTATGGGTTTGATCAAAACGAGTTCGAAAGTTGTGTGTATAAGAAGCATGACGGAACTGCGGTGGTATTGTTAGTACTATACGTAGACGATATTCTACTCATTGGAAACAATGCAAAGGTATTTTCAGACGTAAAGGTATGACTGCCAAAACAATTTGATATGAAGGACTTAAGGGAAACCGGTCACATCCTTGGGATCAAGATCACTCGCGATCGCAAGAAGAGGATGTTGGGCTTATCGCAAGCTTCATACATTGACACTGTTTTGAAGCGTTTCAGCATGCAAGATTCCAAGAAAGGTTTTGTACCTTTTAGGCACGAAATCCATCTATCTAAAGAAATGAGCCCTAAGATGTAAGCGGAGATAGATAACATGAAAGGTGTTCCGTAAGCTTCGGCCGTAGGAAGCCTTATGTATGCAATGTTGTGTACGAGACCGGATATCTGCTTTGTCGTGGGCATGGTGGCAAGATATCAAAGTAATCCCGGAAAAGACCATTGGACTGCCGTAAAGTGCATCTTGAGGTATCTGAAAAGAACTCGTGAGCGGATGCTGATTTACCAGTCATATAGTCTTGTGCCCGTGGGATACACGAACTCGGTTTTCCAATCAGACATAGACTCAAGAAAGTCAACCTCGGGTAGTATGTTTTTCATGGGAGGAGGAGCCATTTCATGGAGAAGCGTTAAGCAGAAATGCATCGCCGATTCGACCATGGAAGCCGAGTATGTAGCTGCTTGTGAAGCAGCGAAAGAGGCAGTTTGGCTCAAGAACTTCTTAGTGGACTTGGACGTTGTTCCAAATTTGCCCGACATGATAACTGTCTTTTGTGACAATACCGGAGCAGTTGCAAATTCAAAGGAACCGAGAGCCCACAAGGCCAGCAAACACATAGAAAGAAAATACCATCTTATACGAGAAATCGTTAAGAGAGGAGATATAGAGGTGGCAAAGATAGCGTCGAGAGACAACCTAGCTGATCCATTCATAAAGGGTCTGCCTCAGAGTACATTCGAGAGACATGTGGATGGAATGAGAGTCAAGACTATTGCCAATCTGCTTTAAGTATAAGTGGGAGGAATTATTAGGTTAGTGTAGGTTGACATGAGATGTCACGTAGAGCTACTACCCTAAGATATGCAGAGGATCCATATAGACCTCATCATGTAAGAATCCATACAAGAAAGCATTATTAATGTCAAGTTGGCAGAGAGGCCACTTCTTAGTAGTGGCTAGAGCAATGAGAAATCTGACAGTGACAGGTTTAGCCACTGGTGAGAAGCTTTCATCATAATCCACTCCATGTTGTTGGTGGTAACCTTTAGCAACTAGCCTGGCTTTATATCTATCCACAGTGCCATCTGGATTAAGTTTCAATTTGAACACCCATTTACATCCAATTGATGTTTTATCGGCAGGTAAAGGTACTAAGTCCCATGTCTCATTGATTTCCAAAGCTTGTAACTCTAGACGAATAGCATTTTCCCATTGTGGGATACCCACAACTTGAGAATATGAAGCAGGTTCCTTAGTATTGGACACAATAGTAGTATAAGTAGTATAAGCAAGATCAAAAAGAAAGGTAGGCTTACTAGAATCAGAATCAGGTGAGTGAAGATCCACTGTGGGCAATGATGAGTCCACACCTGCTAATACAAAATCCCTCAACCAACCTGGTTTGGGTGCATTTCTAGAAGGCCTTTGGATGGGTAAAGGTTGATGAACAGCAGGTGAGATAGGATTAGACTGATCTGGAACAGCAGGTGGTGAATCATGATGCTGATGAGAGGAGATATGCGTAGTATTAGAGGATGATGAATTAGAATTATCATTACTTTGTTGGGGAGAAGTGATATGAGTATGAGAGGATGAAATATCAGAGGTATCATCAGAGTCAAAGGGTAGAAATATAGGTGTATGAGGTGAATAAGTAGGGGTGGAATGAAATGGATAGGCATGTTCATAAAATCTTACATCCCTAGAGCTAAAAATTGAGTGAGTATGAAGATCATATAATCTATATGCTTTCTGGGTGGCCATATACCCAATCATGACACATTTGGTAGCTCTGGGGGAAAATTTGGTAGAATGAGGGCTTATATTGGTAGAAAAACAAAGACATCCAAAAGTTTTAAGGAAGGTGTAATCTGGAGGCCTTTTGTACAACAATTCATGAGGTGACTTTCAAGCAAGAAGAGCACTGGGTATTTTGTTTATAAGGTATGTAGCTGTCAAAACTGAGTATGGCCATAGTTTGAGAGGGAGTTTTGAATCAATCATTAAGGCCCGAGCAAGATTAAGCAAATGTCTATGTTTTCTCTCCACCACCCCATTTTGCTGAGGTATATAGGAACAACTTGTTTGATGGATTATGCCAAGGGACATAAACAATGATTGAGCATCTTTACTCATTGTTGGTGATCTTTTCTAATCAAGGTGATTAGTGGTTGTTTTCTCTAGTTAAGATCACCAAACAAGATCAAGAAATCATGGAATTTGGTCAAGTAATGTTCAAGAAATAAATTTGCAAGAGTTTGTGCAATGTTTTGAATTATGGAAAAAAAATCCCCCTCTTTCATGCAAATGAAGGGGTATTTATAGATATACAAGAAAGCCATGTGTCACTATTTTGGTGGTTCAACCATTGGATCTATGCCAAGTGTTGAGACACTTGTACAACATCTAAACTATTATCACTTGGATGGGTGCCAAGTGTTTAGACACTTGGATTATAACTAAACTAGTGACCCTTGGAGTTCCCAATGTTGTCCTTAGTTTCCATGATCACTCAGCTGCTTTCCTTGGTGACTAGTTGCTCGCTTGTATATCCTCGTAGGGAGTTCTGGACCTCTTGTTCGCTTCATATTTGTGCTTAGTGCACAGTTGTTCACGTCATTGCAAAGCTGTCCACCTTTCGCCTTTTGCTCGTAATCATTGCATAGTTGCTCGCTTCGTTGCGAAGCTGTTCGCCCAAGTCATTCTTGGTTTGAACTTTACACAGCTATTCACCTTGGCCTCTCGCACTGTTGCTAGCATAAGCTCCTTGCTCAGCTGCCCGTCACTAGGTTTAATACCTTAATTACCTTGCTAGCTTTTTGTTTAGCTGTTCGCCTACTAACAATTGCCCCCTAGCTTGATCTCATGTTGGGACATGAATAAACCAACTGAGACCAAGCTACAATCAGGAGCCTCATTCAAGACGGGTGAGCAGCCGAGCAATTGTGTTTTAATTTTGCTCGCATCGAAGATTTTTGGGCGAGCAATTGGGTGCGTCTCTTCGGATGACGACGGTTGACTTCCCGAGGCACGGGACGCGAGGCGTCGCGTCAGACAGGCGCGTCCTTCTTTTTGCACATAGGGGACTATACATTTTCGGGAAATTGCAATCTTGCCCCCGTTTTTACTCTTATAAATAGGCCAACATCTCCTTCGTTCTTCTTTCTTGAAAATTCTGAAATTTCTGCCATTGATCAATTTCCAAGCTTTCTTTCTTGTGATTTCTGTACTCAAACCTTTCCTTGTGTCGACAGATTCTTGTTCTTTAAGGTAATTCATCCTTTGTTCTTCCTCATTTCTTGTTCTTATTCTTCAATTTTGCGATTTTTGTTCTTTTTGTTTTCTGTAATCGTCGTCGTTATTCCGGCTGTGAACTGCCGCCGCGCCGTCGCCTCGTGACAGTGCTGTCGTTGTGATTTTGCCGCCGGCGTCATTGTGCCTTTTTTAAATTCATTCGATTTTTTATTATTATATCTTTTTTGAATGGATTCTCCCTCCTCAAACTCCTCTCGATCCGAAACCAGACGAAACCCGGGAAAAAGACCCGTAAACCCGGTTTCTCCTCATAGATCTGTTCGCCAGGTTTTGGCGAACAACCCGCGTACACTATTGGTGAATGAAAGCACAGACTCCGACGCGAGCTCTGTTGTTCGCTCGGTTGAGGGGTATGCCGTTGATCGATCTGGCGATCAGGAAGAGACTTGCCCAGTTGCTCGCAGGCCCGATGTGTCTTCCGATCTTGGAGAAGATTCCTCGGAAGTGGCCGCGGAAATAGAAGGTTCTCATAGCTACGAAGGCGAGCAGCCCGATGCTATTAGCGAGCAACGGATACCTACCCTTGGAAATTTTTGAGGGAGATCAACTTCCCTATGCCTGAGTCTGCACCAGAATCTCGAATTCCTGAGGGAGTTGCTCGCGACAATGAATGGTCGGATTATGCCGCTCTCTACTCAGAGACTTTCCCGGTTCCGCCAAGGGTGATAATGAGGGCACGTGAGGGCGAGAGTGAGTTTGTGGCGAGCAGAATTGCTAGCGTCGTTACTGAGGATGACTTGGCGAGCATCCGTGCAACATACAAAATTTCTTACGACATCTTTATGTACACACCGAAGGAAGGAGAGACTGCTGATCGCCCACCTCCCGGCTGCACGGCGATCAATCTGGATGTTCTTAACACGGGCTTCCCACTTCCTGTGCATCCACTAATTGGTCGATTCTTGGTTGATGTGAACTTGGCGATTACTCAAATCACGCCGAACGGCTGGAGCAATCTTTTAGCCTTCATGACTCTCTTTGGTCTTGAGGGTTATAAGAACAAAATAAGCACGGTGGAGCTTCACTACGCCCTGTCCATCGTAGCCCAGAACGAGGATGGTGTTGGATGGTATTATGTCAAGGTGAGGAGTGGAGTGAAGCTCATTGAAGGGGTTCTGAACAAAGTCAGGGGTTGGCACGGTCAATTTTTCTTTGTTGGTGGGGACTGGCGAGCAACCGAGGGTTTTGCTGGTGGTCGGGCGCGCATCATGTCGCCTGAAGGCTTCGGAATCATCAAACGTAGGATTAGTTTTGTCTTACTGCATTATAAGTAGGACTAATTTTAATCTCTTCATTGCTGTTTTGCAGGCCCAAGAATTTTGAAGTGGGGACACCCTGATCTTAGTGACGAGTACCTCTTCACACTTGCTGTCATTTCTCTTTGCGACGTTGCTAGCCGCGACTTAACTCATCTCTCGAAGGCCCATTGTCGCAAGCTCGTTGTTATTCCCGAAGGTAGCTTTTCTTGTTCTCGCTTTGCTTTTGTTGTTGTTGTTTTTGGTCGCTAATCTCTCATGCTTGCTTGATTCTTTCTCCTTTCTTCTTTTAGAGCAACAAGTAACTGTCGCCGTCCCATCCGTTCCTGAATCATATTACTTGCTCGTCGAGCGTGTCAAACAGATGGCAGACGCTTCAAGAAGAAAGGTAGACCCTCCACTTGCCATTCTTCGCCTACGAGTAGGAGAGAACCCTTCTGCTCGCTCTCGTGTTGGAACTGCTCGCGGCAAACAAGGAGCCAAAGCTTCCTCCTCCCCTCGAGATACAAGGAGGGAGAAAGAGAGGGAGAAGGAGCGAGAGAGGGAGAAAAAGAAGGCACCACGAGGAGAGGGTGCTCGCGGCAGTCGCAGAGATGATCGCGCCTCGAAGCGATCAAAAGTTATCGGTGAGGCGAGCAACGTTGCTCCAAGGTCTCCTGCATCTAAGTCCACTTCCCTGGAGGTGGTGGATGAACAACAAATGGTTGCTAACGTGGCGGCAACCAAGTCGATGAGCTATCCTAAGGACACCTCTTATTTAGGTTGGGACCCTGCCAAGATCAGAGAGTAAGTTATTCGCCTTTTTAAGCTCGGTTGTTCGCCTTCTTCTCTTCTCTGTTCCACTTATTTTATTTCTTTATTTGGTTAAATACAACCCGGAGCATTATCCCGGCCGGGGAACAACACTTCACCACTTCGCTGTTGTGAAGAATGCCCCCTCCTCGTTCCATGACATCCCCGATGCCCATGTGCGTCAGGCGGCTGAGACAGTCCCAAGGGCTTGGACTAAGTCGGCCAACACCCTTGTCGATGGCCAAATTGCGAGCGATAATGCTCGCCTGATGGCCTACAATGCTAGCCATCAATTAGTTCAGTCCCAAATGTTGCTCGACCAGGTCATGGGGCTTGAGCGAACAAACCGCAATTTGGGTCGTCGCATCGAGAGGATGGACGATGAGAAGGCCGCCGCCATTAAGGAGTCCAAGGCCGAGCATGCCAAGGAGTTGGCTTTGATGGAGGAGAAGGTGGAGGCTACTTTGGCAAGTGAGAAGAGCGCTCTTGATCGCTCTGAAAAAATGCTGCTCGAGGTGAGGACTGCTGATCTTCGAGCAGAGAGAGCTGAGAAAGAGCGAGCAGACTTGACTGCTCGCCTGCTGGTCGCGGAGGAGCAGATCAAGAGGCTAGAGGAGGAGCGGAAAGATATGATTGACTACGAGGTTCATGAGCAGGAAGTGTTGGATAAGACCAACTTTGGGTACATCTGTGCTTTGGCCGAATGCTTGAGATCCGTCCACTTTGCTCATGACCATAAGAAAGACATTCGTGATACGGTGAAGGCAGACTTCATCGAATATGTGAAGAATTATCCTCCTGCTCTTGGCTCGACTTTGTTCGTCGCTGACTTGGCCGCCTTGGGTTTCCCTTTGGACATCTTTGGCGAGGAGGTTGATATTGTGCCCCCTACTTATGGCGGCCAATCAGAGGTACCCCAGCGGCGACCAACGACGAAGTTTTTGAGGGTTTGTCTTCGCTCCCCCTTACTCCAATTGATGGTGCCGGCACCTCAACTGTACCGGGCGAGCAACAGGGTGCTCCAGCAACCAGTGTTGTGGATGCTCCTCCTCCTCCCGCTTGAAAGCCTTGCTTTAGTTGTTAGTAGGAGCAATCTCTTTTTTGTACTTATTTGTTCATTCCCATTGTAAGCTCCTCGAGTAATGAAAATGAATATTTTTGCCAACAACCAACCTCGTGCATTTATTTCTTTGTCTTACTTAGTTGCTCGCCTATTGCTTTGCATATTATTTCGTTAATTTCTAAGTGTCCCTTTTGCTATTTCTTTTAAGGTAACACTTAGTGAAAATTTTAGGTTGGTCATTTGGTTCTTATAGAACTTGACCTTTAATCGATCAGGCCTCTTTGGTCATTTTTGGACTTGGCCTTATTTTTGGCGTTTATTATGCTCAGCTGTTCGTCTTATGGCGGACTTGTGCCTTGCAAGTTTCGGGCGAGCAACTGAGTAATTTAGTGGAAAATGTACGACTGTTCGCACAATCGAGAGCTCTATTATGCATAGTTGATCGCCTAATTATATATATCCTCATCCAAAAATTTCAATTTTATAGAAATTTATAACATAAAAGAGTTTACATCGCAGAACTTCTCAAATTTCCAAGACTTACAGGACTTCTATTGATAGTACTTCTTAAGTAGAGTTGCATTCCAGGAGTATTGGGACGACTTGCCTTCCATGTCTTCAAGGTCATATGTGCCATTGTGCCACTTATTCGTCACCTTGTATGGGCCTTCCCAAGTAGGGCCGAATACTCCTGGTGGTGGTGCCAAAACTTTCCGAAGTACTAAATCTCCGATTTCGAAATCCCTTACTTTTACTTGATAATTATAGTACTTTGCTGCTCTTTTCTTGTAGATCGCATTTTTCATCTCCGCTGTTATTCTTTTTTCTTCAAGCAAATCCAACTGTGTTGCCAGTGCAGAGTTGTTTGCTTCTTCGTCGAACGCGGCTGTTCGTTCTGTTGGGATTTTCAGCTCAACTGGTATTACGGCTTCTGTTCCGAACGCCATTGTGAATGGTGTTTCACCCGTGCTTGTCCTGTGAGACACTTGGTATACCCACAACACTTCTGGCAATTCTTCGGACCATTTCCCCTGTTTATCGACTAAGCGAATCTTCAAAATGTGTTTGATTATTTTGTTCACGGCTTCCACTTGGCCGTTTGACTGGGGGTGGTACGGTGTTGAAAAATGTTTCTTCATTCCCCATTTTTCACAAAAATCTCTTATCTTTTTCCCTTCAAACTGTTTTCCATTATCTGTTAGAATTGCTTGCGGTACCCCGAAGCGGCAAACGATGTTTCTCCAAATGAAGTTGATCATTTTCTCTTGTGTGATTCGTACAAGTGCTTCTGCCTCAGCCCATTTTGTGTAGTAGTCTACAGCTACCACTGCGAACCGAACATTTCCTTTTCCCGGCGGAAAAGGTCCGATGAGGTCAATTCCCCATTTCGCAAAGGGCCATGGACTATTGACTGAAATTAATTCGTGTGGGGGCTTGTGGATGTTTGTGGCGAATAACTGACATCTGTGGCAAGTTCGGGCAATTTTGATTGCATCGTGGAGGAGGGTCGGCCAATAATATCCCTGTCTTACAGTTTTGTGTGCCAATGCCCGTCCTCCGGCGTGGTTTCCGCATACACCTTCATGGATTTCTTTCAGTACTGCTTGCCCTTGCCCCCTAGCCAAGCATTTCAGGAGTGGGAGTGAAAATCCTCTCTTGTACAACTGCCCATCCACCATGGTGTATTTTGCTGCTCTCCTGACCAATTTGTTAGCCTCCAACGGGTTGTCTGGCTTTTCATCATTTTGCAAATATTTGATGATCGGTGTTCTCCAGTCATCCTCTTGTAACTCTTCGTCAACCTGACAAATTTCGTAATCCTTGGTTGATGGGTTAGATATCCTTGTCACTGTAACCTCGGATAACTTCGCTGGTCCGGTGCTAGTTGCTAGCCGAGCAAGCGCGTCTGCTTGTGTATTATTGTCCCTCGGTACCTGCTCGATGTATATTTGTTCGAACATGGAGGCCAGGTGAGCAATAATTTTCTGATATAAGGCCATGTTTGCATCCTTCGCCTCGTATTCTCCTCGAACTTGGTTGACAATCAGCTGTGAATCCCCGAAAATTTGTAGTTTTCTTACTCCAACAGCTAATGCTAGCCGCAACCCGGCGATCAGTGCCTCGTATTCTGCCTCGTTGTTCGTTGCCATGAACTCAAAATGAATAGCTGAAGTGAAGACCTGTCTATCTGGGCTTATCAAAACTATCCCTACCCCCGATGCTATGTTGGTAGATGATCCGTCAACATACATGTGCCAGGGATGGTTATGTCCATCGGATCTTGGGGAAAAGTCAGTTCCACTATGAAGTCGGCTAAGGCCTGCCCCTTGATCGCTGTTCGAGGAGCATATGAAATCCCGAACTGGCTAATTTCTAAGGACCACTTTAGGAGGCGACCAGCTGTGTCAGGTCTGTGCAGTATATGTTTAAGTGGGTATGTTGTCAATACCTCCACTTGGTGGTCGAAAAAATATGGACGAAGCTTTCTGACACTCATCACCAATGCGTACGCTAGCTTTTCTCTTGGTGAATATCTGAGTTCTGCTTCGTGTAAAGCCTGAATCACGTAGTAGATGGGTAGATGGAATTTTCTTTCTATTCTGACGAGTACTGAGCTGATTGCGACTTCTGAGGCTGCCAAGTACAAGTACAACTTCTCCCCTGGGATCGGTTTGGCAAGAGTCTTTGTATCACTGAGATATTCTTTCATTTGTTCGAATGCTTGTTGACAAACATCCGTCCATCGAAATTTCCCTTTCTTGATTGCTTCGAAAAATGGTCTGCATTTGTCCCCGGATCTCGAGATGAACCTATTCAAGGCTGCCAGACATCCTGTTAGCCGTTGGACTTCTCTTACCGATCTGGGTGGTTGCATTTCCATGATTGATTTCACCTTTACTGGATTCGCTTCAATTCCTCGCTGACTGACCAGATGCCCCAGGAATTTTCCGGAGTGGACTCCGAAGCTACTTTTCTTGGGATTTAACTTCATGTTGTAGGTTCGGAGTATTTCGAACGTCTGGGCTAGATGTTGCAAGTGGTCTTCCTTTTTTGAGCTCTTAACAACAATATCATCCACATACACTTCCATCGTCTTCCCAATATGGTCATCGAACATCTTATTGACCAGCCTCTGGTACGTGGCTCCGACATTGATTAGTCCGAATGGCATTCTCTTCCAGCCTAACAAATTTTTGTTAGTGTAAAATGTCGTGTGTTCTTGGTCGTCCGGGTGCATCGCGATCTGGTGATATCCTGCGAATGCGTCCATGAATGTAAGGAGCTCATGCCCGGCTGTACCATCAACCAGTTGGTCGATATGTGGTAATGGGAAGCTATCCTTTGGGCAAGCTGCGTTTAAGTCAGTAAAATCGATGCACAATCTCCATGCCCCACTTACTTTTTTTACCAACACCGGATTCGCTACCCATTGCGGGCATAAAGCCTGTCTAATTAGATTGTTGTCCAGCAACTTTTTGACCTCCGCGTCGAGCGCTTCATACTTGTCGGGCCCAAACTTTCTTCTCTTTTGATGGATCGGCTTTTTCCTCGGGTCGATGTTGAGTTTGTGGCAAGCATGCTCAGGGCTAATGCCTACCATGTCTGCATGTGACCATGCGAACACATCGAGATTGGCTTTAAGAAACTCTGTCATTTTGGATCTGTATGGCTCCGGGAGCTCAGATCCTATGAAAAGTTCTAAGCTTTCTTGGTTCGGGTCGATCTTCACTGCCTCTAACTCTTCGACCGGGGTAGCCCTCCGTTTCTGGTTTTTCCAACGAGGGTCGATGATGGGCCCTTCTATGTTCAATTCATCTTCGACTTCCATTGGTTCTGCACCCAGCCGTGGTTCGATATCTTCCATTTCACTGTCGGTCGGAGCTGCGTGCTTTACTCTGTTGTTAGCCGATGTGACTTCGTGTCTCTCCTTGCTAGGTTGCTCATCTCGGCACAGTTGCTCGTCTGTCTCCATCATCTCTGTTTCGAGAGAATCCATGGTTCCTTTGGGTGTGGAAGGTTTATCTCTGTCGCAGCTACCTGGTTGTTCGTCTACCATGTTGATTTTTTGATCCTTCGGTTGAAGTTGCAAGAGGCATTCACGAGCTTTCCTCTGGTCACCTTTGATCGTGCCTGTACCTTTTGATGTGTGAAATTTTAGACAATAATAGTACGTCGAAATGGCGGCCTTAAATTCATGCAAAAAAGGACGGCCGAGGAACCCATTGTAGGTGGACTGTTGATCTACAACTAGGAAGTCTATCATCCTACTTAGCCTCCTTTCAGGGTCCTCGACCGATACAAGTTCAACTGCTAGCGTAATTATTCCTAATGGGATGGTTACAGCATTTCCAAATCCCACAATTCTGTGATCACAATCTCTTATGTATTCGGTGCATTCTCCTAGCTGATCCACCGTGCTTTTGAATAGGATGTTTGTGTAAGAGCCAGTGTCGACAAGCAGGCGGTGTACTTTCGTCCCCATGATGTTAGTGCAGATGACCAGTGAGTCATTGTGGGGGGTGAGCACTCCATCTAAGTCTTTTTCTGAAAAGGTTAGTTCTCCGGTTCGCTTGATTGATGGATTCACACCGACCTCCATCACTTGTGCTACTGCTCTCAACTCCGCTTTCTTTCTTCTTTTTGACATGGGTGGTCTCCCATCAGAGCAACCACCTACTGGCCCAGTTGGTTCTAGCATTAGGATTTTCGGGACTGGTCTTGCTGGTGCTGCGGGGACTCTTCTTCCTTTCTTACCCGTCCTGCTGGGTTGTTCGTCGCTGTCATCGTCGTCTGAGCTGGACGGTGTTGTTGTCCTAGGCCTCTTACCCGGTTCCCTTTTTACAAACTCAGATAGTTTTCCTTCCTCGTAGAACCTCCACAACTGCTTTAACAGATCTCGGCATTCACTCGTAAAGTGGCCGATATTTTGATGATACGCACAGTATTTGTTCGGGTTCAATTTTCCTCTTTCCTGTCTTATCTTTCGTGGTTCCGACAACATCTCCTTGTCTTTAACATTGTTATACACAGCGTCCACAGACATGTTAAGGACTTGGTTTAATTTCTCCTTTAACTCAGCTCCCTCGTTGAACGACTTCATGTTCTTTGGAGCTTTGTAGTCATTTCCTCCAAACTTCTTCCCAATCTTTTTCGGGTCGGCCTTGTCTCCCATTTCTTTGTGTAGGGCTTCTTGCATTGATACGTGGATTCCTGCCTTGTGTCTGAATTCCGCATACGTCTTTGGACAAGTCAGATGCATTTCTTTCCATAGATCAGTTCCTTTCTTCAAACCAGCCATTACTGCTACTATCTTCGTGTCTTTACTCACCGTCTCGCCCTCGAGTAGAACTTTATCGAATCTTTCCAGAAACTGTTTATCTGACTCCTCATCTCCTTGCCTGATGTCTGCCAGCCGGTGTCTGTGGGTCAGGTAAGACCCGACAGTCGAGAAATGAGATAGAAACTCCTTGCTTAGTTAGGCGAAGGAGTTGATGGAGCCAGGAGCCAATGCTGAAAACCATTTGTGTGGGCCATCCCCAAGGGTGAGTGGGAAGTTTCGGCATTGTGTGGCGTCAGTTGCCCCTATTGAAATCATGAAGTCCGAATATTTCGTCACATGAATGCGGGGGTCTGAAGTTCCTTCGTACAAATTGATGGTTGGAAACTGTATCTTCTTTTGGATTGGTGCATTGAGGATTGACGGAGATAGCGGTGAGGACGGGAGAATGGTTGATCCGGCTCCTCTCTAGATTCTAACTGCTTTTGCAATTCCTCTATTGCTTTTCTCATTTCCTGCAGTTCATTTGGGGGAGTCCTTCCGTTGGAAGGCTGTTCATCGTGATTGAGTTCAGCAACTTCCTTACGACGCAGTCCCTCACCAACGGAATGTTTCTCTTGAGTGGTTCTCCTAGCAGCGTTGCTAGCTCCGTTTGGTCCCAGCCGGCCGAAAGCTAATCTTCTGATTCGATCATGCACTGATGGGCGAGCAGCTGGGCGTGGTTGCCCCTCGTTCCTCCTGGATGACTCCCTCCTTTGTAGGTTCCTGGTTCCTAGCCTTTCCAAAGCGCTTGTTCGGGAGGTACTCTTGCTTGACTCATCTGCTCGGATTGGTGATGATTCTCCTCGACTCCCTAAACGCTCGCTCATGGGAGCTTTCCCTTTATTTCTACAAGCTTCGACACTGTCGGCTTTATCACGGTGTATATTTTCCCGCACTTTGCTTTTCTGTTCGCCCGTCCGGTTCTGCTGCTCGGCTGGTCACCCCCGGGGCAGGTGATGGTCCAACCTGCTCTTGCCTTTGCAGTGATTGGAGTACAACTATCGTTTTTGCTAGCTCCTCGGGATTTCGAGCGAGGGCTTCTACTTCCGGTGGAATTGTATCGATTGTAACTTGGACATTCTTCCGAGAAGTCATTCTAACTGTCCTTGCATGTCCTTCGGTAGACGAAACCTTAGTTTTTGACCTATGACTCGAAGATGCGCTTGACGGTCGATTTTCTTGTGATCTTATCATTTTGATTTCCAAAATATGAGTGATAAACAAAAGATTGAGGTGATCTTGCTTCCAACAAACACCCTTCCTAAGAGTTACTAGCCTTGTATGTATGAATATAGTGGTTTAAAAACCCTAGTTCATGCACACATGCATTCAAACCCTTAAAAGATGTATATATGGACAACTTTGCTTCAAATAGTATGCACACTCGATTTCCGGCAACCTCTTCCCGGGTACAGATGTAGGTGTGTGACCTAATCTCTTGTGCCAGACATCAAGAGTATTAGAAACAACTTTTACAGATGATGAAATTGAAAAGGAAGTAGCAGCAGTAGATGGTAAAGTATCAGTAGAGGGATTAAGTACATAGAGTTTCCCCATCAGGTGCCCAACAACAACAATCTTCTTACTCTGTAGGTCCTGCATCTCACATTTGGTTGAAGAAAACAGGCATTGAAGATAAGAATGAGAAATTAAATGTGAGATAAAAAGTAGGTTGTATTTAAAGTTGGGAATATAAAGGACATCAAGGAGAATAATAGATGGACTGAGTATAATATGGCCAGAATGTGTGACTAATTTGGTACTACCATCAGGCAAATAGACTGAAATGTGATGTGTAAGAGGTGTTAAACCTGATGTAAACAAGGATCTGTTGAATGTCATATGTCTACTAGCACCAGTGTCCAATATCCAAGTATCATGAGTCATATTAACAAGAGCAGATAGGCTACAATGAGTAATACCTGCATAGTCCACCAGATTGGCAAAAGAATCATGAGATGATGTATTGGCTTTAGGCTCATGAGCAGCAGCAAAATACTTGGCAAGTTCCTGTTGAATAATGTGAGAAAAGTCCCCATGAGTGTTCTCATCCAAGCAATTAGCAACAACAAATTTCTTAGAAGCCTTCAATTTGTCATACCATTCAGGATAACCATGTAATTTGAAGCATTGTGATGCTTCATGACTCTTTCCCCCACAGTGAGAACAAATAAGTTTATCTTTATCCTCTTTTGATTTATAGTTTGGAAAGGAATGTGCAGAAATGTTCTTATTCCAGGAAGGAGAAGCAGATCTAAAAGGACCTTTTGTCTTGCTGAAAAGGACAGTAGTATCATCAATTGTAGCAATCCGTTTCTGTTGCTCAATTCTTTGTATGGTAGAATATGCCTTGTTGATAGAAGGTAGAGGATCTAACATGAGTAACTGATTCCAGATAACTTCATATTCAGGGCTAAGCCCCATAAGAAACTGCATCAATCTATACTGTAATTCCTTATCCTGAATTTGCCTTTCAATCTGGCATGAGCAGTTACCACAAGTACATCCTAGAATTCCAGAAAACTCATCGAGTTCATCCCATAGTTTCTGCATCTTGCCAAAAAAATACGTGAATAGGATCATGACCTTGCTTCAAATGGTAGACACTTTGTTGCAACTGAAATAACTTCGTTCCATTCGTAATATCAAAGCGTTCACATATGCTTAGCCAAAGCAACCGAACCGATTTACAAGATATGAATGTTTCTACCAACTCTTTCGACATTGCTCCAAGGATCCAGGATGAAACCATACAATCCGCACGTTTCCATGCCTTGAATTAAGTAGATTCCCTATCAGTAGGGGCTTCCAGAGAGCCATCAATGTAACCAAGTTTGGCATTCGCTCCAAGAGCCAGATGTACCGCTTTACTCCATAACACAAAATTGTGTTCATCTAAAACAATAGAAATCAATTTCATACCCGGGGAATCGGAATTGTGAAAGTGAGTGGGATCATTGACGACAAGAGAATCATAGGATGAAGAGGAATTAGTATTCAGGGCTGGCCAAGCAGCAGAAAACCGAGAAGGATCCATGGCACCCCCAAAATTTTTTAGCTAGCTCTAGATACCATGTTGAATAATGAAGAATATGCTGAAATCGAAGAAGATAGGAGAAATGAAAAGTATATCTATATTGATTAGAATGTGCAGGTGTACATCCTTATTTATATAACAGGCAAAATGCTAAAATAAACTATAGTTAGTTGTAACAACTTTTGTGCTAACTACCTAACAAACTATGAGCTGGCAATGTACTCGGTGAGATGGTGCTGCTTCTCGATCAATCTAGCAGCTTCTTGATCAATCTAGTAGCTTGTGTGAGTGCATGTATCATACATGCATGTACATGTATGCATATTTCCACATGTTTTATTTTAGAAAGTTTTTGTTGTACAAATGCAAATATTCCTTCTTTTTTTTTCAAAAAAACGACTTTTGTTTGGATAAAAATTTCGAACAATTGGAGTTCGTTAGAAAAAAATTGAGCATTCTTCATTTGGTCGGAATTCAGTCTCAAACACTCCTGTTTGATGGTTTTTCAAATTTTCTTACAAAAACTCAATGTCTACATTGTTTATACGATTCATAATTTCTTCTAAAATCATAATAAAAACAAAAACATACAAATCGAAAAAGCCAAAAGGAAATCAGAATTCCTACCTTTATCCATGGAGATAGATGGGAACAACATGAGGCGAGCACTATATGGCGGCACAGAGCGGACTTATTTCTGTGAGACTATTATTTCTCCCTTGAAATGCACAGATTGAATATTATAAATTATAAATATAAAATTGCATAATGAATTATATAAAAAATTAAATTAAATTTATTTTATTCATAAATTAATTAATATGTAAAAAATATATTGTATATTATGTGAGTATTACATTTGTTTAATTAATCATACAGTTTTTAATTATATATTAACAAATATTTTAATTATGTATTAACAAATATTAAAATTCATAAAATGATTTTAATATTTAACAAAACTTATATAGTCTAAATTAAAATTATTTAAATTCAATCCATCATATATAGCTAAAGTCAATAAAAAACACTTTAAAAATAATAAAATAAATATTTTAAATATGATTTTTCTTTTTATATGTGGATTATATATGTTAAATTAAAAATGTTCAAATGATAATTTATTTGATATATAGTGTGTTGAAAATAGATTAAAAATTAATAGCTTAAAGAATTTCGAAATTATTGGTGCAAAATAAATAGGAAAAAAAATGGTAAAGTTAATCCACTCTCTTTAATGGAGAGTAAGACTCACTATTGTACTACAAAACAAATGGAATTCACTTGCTCAAATAACAACTTTTTCTCTCTCTGAAAATAAATTTAAAATTAATAGCTTAAATAATTTTGAAATTATTGGTGCAAAATAAAAAGGAAAAAAAAAAGTAAAATTAATTCACTCTCTTTAATGGAGTGTGAGACTTACCATTGCACTATAAAGCAAATTGACTTCACTTGCTTCAGTAATAACAACTTTTTCTATATAGATATAGACTTGAAGTGGACAGTTTGAGAAAAAAATGTGGGTGGCAAACTTAACTGTAAGGTGGTGAATTGTATGGTAAACAACTGAATTATGGAGTATAGCTCAGTTGGTTCCTGAGTGACAGATTGTTATAAGGACGCGGGATCGAGCTCTGGCAGCCGCAGTATGGAAGTTTTATCCCTCCAATGTAGGGGATAGCTCCTTGTGTGCACCAGACACTAGTCCTCCCACTTAATGGGCCGCTGAGTCACCATGATTTACCTCATTCACTCAATCCTGTCGGGCCAGGGGGTGAGGGTCCTGGGGGCGAGGACTTCGCCCTTTTGCTATAAGAAATAACAGTGGCTCCTGTTGGGCCAGGGGGTGAGGGCCCTGGGAGCGAAAGTCTCGCCTTTTGTTATAAGAAAGAACAGTGGCCTTTGTTTAACCCTAAGGTTATCCACTGCAATGTTTTCAAAATTAAGAATCGGGCCTCAATTATGTTTGGTTTTATCAAATAATTCTATTCAATCTTTTACGCTTCAAAAGTACAATTTTAAATGTATATACAATATATTAACCATAAATTAAGTCAACATAAATTTTAAACATACTAGCTTACTGTATTGAATCCAAAAAAAAAAAAAAAAAAAATTGTATCTGTTGCAAAATTATCAGACAAAAAATATGTAAATTTTTTTTATACATGAGACAAATCAATTGTTTTATTATATGGCTAGTGTGTTTTGATTAGTGTGAAAATGTTTGAAATTCATGTATAGATTTTTTTTATTTTGATAAGATTTCATACATAATTTACACTAGATATGCGAAAAGATATTTGTTTTGTTTTTTTATAGATGAAATGAGAGTTATAAGAAGCAAAGCACGTGCCTATTTTTATTTTTCATACAACTTCTACCCATCACACAAATGCAACAACTTCACGCCAATCCCCACATTCATATTAATACAATAGGTTAGTGTATTACTCTATTTCACCAATTACAAACTCACACCACGCAAACACCCAATCATAAAAAATGCAACCACCACAAGGGTACATGTTAATCTTTTTTTTTTTTTTTTTTTCTTTAAGTTGTGGCAAATTAAGTCCGGAAAATAGTGTATTGCTCAATTTATATTGATCTAAAAATAGGTTATTTTTCGAAACTAATTGTTAGAATTTTAATGCAAAATTTGAAATTATTCCCCTTATTTTTGTGGGTATTTTTTTTCTTTTCATATTTGTTTGAAATTGATTTGTTTTTATGTTTTCTGCACTATTTAAGTGTGTGGCGACGGCGGCTGAGCGATGGTGTTAGGGTGGGGTGTATAAACTTGAATTTTTTTTGGTTATATTAGTAAAGGGTATAATAATTTTTTTTTTATCCATATTAAAATAACAAAATTGTTAAGTGTGCATCTCCTAAATTGTAGGTGTATATGTATTCGGACCCATTAAGAAATGGGAACTCAATATGGCCCATTTTTAGTCCATTTTGTGGGCCATTGAAAAACATGATAAACCCATTTGCTATGTAGTTTCAGCAATGACCAAGGTTATATACCTCCTATCTTTTATTAATACGCTCCACCCAAAAAAAAGTGTTGCAAAGGAAAAACACTAAATAATGAATTTTTGGATTTTTTTTTTATATTGTTATGTAATTCCTAATATTTTTTTGGGTGGAGTGTATTAACAAAATATGGAACTGTATTTAACCTGGCCCTCAACAATTCCCAGAAATTGCTACCCAGAGTAAGCACTCTTGTTCGGAGCCTAGACAACATAATTCAGCGATTAATGCCACCATATTGTGAAAAAAATAAAATATGAAGAGAATAAGGTGACAATGTAAGTAGAAATGTTGAAGTGAAGAAGTGTAGGAAGAATAATATTGTATTCAACTCTTTTTCATACATCAAATAAGGTGGCATACCACCTATTTATACACATGCATGGATCCTTTTAGGATCCTTTGGATAATGAAACCATTTATTCAATAAAAATAAAAAGACACCCCATTATTCATGTAATTATTGAGAAAACAAAAAGACATCCATAATTTTATTATTTCATAACACACCGGATATATATAGGCAGCGCCACCGAAAAATAGGGTGCGTCTCATATTTTTCAATTCAGACTTTTTTTACTGAGAGAGATGAGAGAAGAAAGGTGTTCGAGAGGCTATACACTCATTTCCATCATAGAAATGACTTGTTCGATAATATCCAACCACGAGAATATTTTCGATATATTGATCTTTTTTCAATTGAGTATGTTTTATATGAAAATGATTTGTGATAAACTTATCATTAAACTATTTTACAGTATTAATATTTGATTAAAAGTATTAAAAGTCTTATTAGGGATATCAAAATTCGAAGTCAGTGGTATTATATTTTAATTGTTGTTGATATTTTTTATCCTTATTTTTTATACTTCTAATAAAATTGTTAATATTTTTAATTAAGTATTTGATATTTTAAAAACAGTTTCATGGTAAACTTATTATGAAAATTTTCGTATAAAACTTTCCCTTCTCCATTTGTTTATACTCCCTCCGATTCAAAATAAGTGTCGTTTAAGAGTTTAAATTTTGTTTCAAAATAAATGTTGTTTTAACTATTTTTTCACGTTTTTTTCCTGATTTACCCCGAATTCAAATTCAAAATATAAGAGATATTTTAGAGATTATATTAAAATATAACATATCTATTAGAGATTATTAAAATATAATAGATCTTTTAGATATTCATGTGGGGTATATATGTCAAAAATTATAATTCTTAATTTGTCCTAAAATCTCTAGAACGACACTTATTTTGAATCAGAGGGAGTATTTTGCAAATAATTTTGTTATAAATTGATAGGCTAATATTCTCAGTGATTTTAGTTTTTAGATGATTGTGACCATATTTTGAGGCATAATTTTTTTTATAAATAAAAGAATTTCCACGTCACAAAAAGTCAAGCCAATACAAGGGTATTAATAGGGATGTTAAATAGATTAATACTAACCCAACCCATTAGAGCATATTGGGGGTAGAATTTCCATGTGACACAATTTCTACCTCCCAAAAAGAATGGGGAGTGGGATAGAATATAGGAGAAAGAAAGGGAAGTTAAAAAGAATTGGGATACTCCAATTCCTGTACAGTGGGCCCCACACTAACATTTTTCTTTCTTTTTTCCTTTTCTTTTCGGCTGTAAAAGCATTGCATGCATTTTATTTTATTTTCTTTTTGGCTGTATAGTCGTTGGTTGCATGCATTTTTTTAAAAAATTTTTTTTTGCTTTTTGACTGTATAGTCGTTGGCATGCATGCATATATATATATATATATATATATATATATATATATATATATATATATATATATTTATATTTTTTTTCTTTGTGGCTGTAGATTGTCGTTGCATTGCATGCATTTTTTATTTATTTTTGTTAAAATTGAAACTAGCCGTTTGTATATATATTTTTTTCAATTTTTTTTTTTTGCACTTTTAAAAATATTACCGTTGCAATTGTACTCTATAAATATTGATGAATTAAATAATATGGATAGTGGGGTCATGAATAGTAACACCTGTACCTGGAATGGATGAGGGAGTAGAGGTAGAAATTGAGGGGTATAATATAATTCAATGTTGGTGCGGCAGCTGATGTGACAGAAATTTATACCTGGGATTGGGTAGAGGGATGGGGATGCCCTTAGGGCCAGTTCTACAAGGCTGCTGGCCTAATCGGTCTTGGGCCTTATCGGTTCATTATTATTGGTCTACTAAAACTCGGAACCTAACCCTTACCTTAGCGGTCCGCGAGCTAAACGGGACATTAACGAACTCCGGGAAAAAAAATTAATTCTTAATATAAAATATAGACTTGTAATTGTAAGATGATATCATTTAGACTTAAAATTCAAACATTATCAAATTTTTTTTTGAAAATTACATTTAAACATTGTTCATAAAATTTAAGCGTTAACAATTAATTCAAAATTTTATATAAATATCTCAAGACTCTTTAATTTTCGACATTCAATCTTTCCTTGGACAATAGCAAAACATCATCCTCCAAATCATCGTCACCACTATCATCATCATCTTCTAAAATATATACAAAAACATAAATTAGTTATTAATTATGTAAAATAATTTAAAAAATTACTCAATTCTCATTTCGTACGAAAGGTAAATTAATTAATTAATTAATAGAAAAGAAAGACTTTCGGGCTAAGCGGGTCAGCCCGTTTAGCCTGCGCGTTAACCAATTCGGGCAAAAAAAAAAGGTCAAATTTTTAAACGATCCACTACATGCTCGAACTTAACTCTGTGCGGTTCAAGGCTAAACGGGCTGGTCCGCCAGCCCACGGCCCTTTTAACCTTATGTATTAGAAATACACTAAGATAATTCAAATGACAACAAGGTTCCAGGTATTAATCTCACTCAACTACCGAGCACTTTTATATGGTTTTTCAATCAATTTTGAAAACAAAAATCGACACACATTTTTTATTTATTAAAAGTTAAAACCAACTCTAACTTCTTGCTTTTAATTCCTCCACTAATTTATTTGAAGAAAACTCCACTTTTTTTTTTTTTTAATTTTTTTGCATTTCTTCCTTTCCAAATCAACATGTAACAGGTTTATCAAATGATTCGACGAAAACACATTGTTCAATCTCAACCACTTCATTGCCGCCATCCACACTGAATATAAGTAATTGCATAAAAAAACAATGTGTTTTATCGTCTCCGGTTTGTCCCGCACATGACATATATATTTAGGCATATTTAGCAATAAGAGTTTGAGTATAATTATAATTATGAATGTGAGTTGCTAATGTTTAAATGCGTTTGTTATGTATATAATTTGTGAGAGAGTTATTTGAATTAGAATTCCATCATTAATTAGACACTTGAGCTTAAGATTCGGTAGCGAAAAAGTGAAGAGGGAGTTGTACTACTAGATTTGGGAACACCTTAGTGTGAAGTGTGAACAGATGCTCTCTATAACCTTCTACTTTACCAAATTTATTAGTGGTCTTGAGTATTTAGTTTCTATCACATTAGAGAAATAAACTATGATGATTTTATAAATTCATTTGTTTGACTTTTGATATTTGATTATCATCTAAATTCGTGTTTCTATCTCCTTGACCTACCTAGTCAGGTGATCCCTTTATTGTTGTTTATATTTATTTGCTTTCTTTAATATTTTTTGGGCCACTTTGATTTTGTTTTCCAATTATATTAACACATAAAATTAATTTAACACATTATTATTTGATCCTATGCTTTATTTTATGTTACGACGACCCTGTGCACTTGCGCGGAGAAGTAGCAAGAATATTGCTTACACGAAAAATCCAACCAAGTTATGTTTGTGGTTCCAAACACAATTATGCTTAAAAAATAATTTAAATACTAAACTGAGATCTTGTGTACCTTATGACTTGAACGCAAAATACTAGTATTACCAGTAGTTACCCCACAAGAGTATGGGACCACAGTAATATTAGCAAGTATAAGGACCAAATATATCGTACCCAAGGAAAGGTATGTATGCGAATAGAGCCCTGGAGATCTACGCGTCGTAGTTAATATGAATGGATTTTCGGTTTCAAGAATGGAACTAAACTACTCTATATTCTACCACTAATATTGCAAGTAATGAAATCAAACGATAACTAAGGGTTTTAATAAAATATGAGATGGTGATGCTCAGGATAGGAATCCCTACGTATACTAACGGAGCTGGTACAATAACTAAAATAACCGTGACGTGCAAGTAATAATCCTAAGTGTACTAAAACTAGGCAATCAACTTCTCTAATCTAGCACCAGATTGAAAGACTAAAAGCTCAAGAATTATCCCTAATACTTCGTCAAATCAACCTGCTTCGCAAATCCACTAACCAAGTTATATAGATTGTGCTTAATTAATGAGACCCTAATTTAACTAAGGTGATGCGGTCGTCCTCCCTAGATTAACTGGTAGATGATAAACCCCTTCTAAAACTCTTTCCTTAAGCCTATTCGTTATTAAAGAATGATAAGGTCGTCCTCTCTCTAACAATTTTCGTACTCAATTCCAAGATAATTCTAGGGTTTATTTTAAGAATTCAATTAATTAAGAGAACTAGCACTAAACATCACGAATTATCCTAATTATGTACCAACATCCTACTTCTACGAGTTCATCCTACCCCAAGCATGCAAAGGTTCTAGTCTAACAAGGTAATTTAAATAACGAAAACAATCACAATAACGATGAGCATTTGCATAATTGAATAATCAAAAGAATTAGAAAGCATAAACAAAAGAATATCTCTAAATCTCAATAAATCTGGTAAAGTTAGGGTTTATAATTCTCAAAGGTTCAAGAACGAAAGAATTAAACGAAAAGATTCAAAAGAAGTAGCTAAACTAAGAATTCGTATATCAAAACCTCGGTCACAAGTATGAAACTCTCCAAAATCTCTCTACCAAGCTCTAAGTATGCCCAGAAAATAAAAAGTGATCAAAGGGTATCTAAAAACGAGTTTGGGATCGAGTATTTATAAGCAACGGCCCAAAAATGGGTGAAAAAGACCGAAATCACGCAAATTTGGGGTTTGGTCGAGCGCTAGTGGTCGAGTGGTCTTCTTTCCAGAGCCTTCAGGGCGCTCGACCCCTCATTGGTCGAGCGGGGGCGCTCGACCTCAGCCTGGTCGAGCGCCTCTTCTTCCAGAGCACAATAGGCGCTCGATCCCCCTTGTGCTCGAGCGGTGGTGCTCGAGCACATCCTTCTTTGAGTCAAGTGATACTTTTCTTTGCACGTACTAATACTTTTTGTATTTCTTCAATATCTTCTCATCCGGGCATCCGTTTGAGTCGATTCAAAGTCCTACGAACTCCATTTTTTGCCCTCTATCCATCTATGAGCATCAAAGAGAAAATTCACCAGTTTATGAAAATAGTACTCAATTAAATACTCATCGAATTCACTCAAAACATGGGCAAAACGAGCTATAACTCATAACCATTTCACGTCTAATCACCTTACACCACTAATACTATTGTTAGGTGGTGTGCGATGTAAATATACATAATACATTACCCTAAAATAGAGAATTATCCCATATAAAAGATCGTCTCACCAAAACTCTATCAAATAATTTTTTTGAATTGGATACATGAAAATATTGTCAAAATTATATAAAAAGAAGAAGTTAAAGTACATAATAAATTACAGTCAAAATTATATAATAAAACAAAATATATTGTGTAATGTAAGTACATCACTCTTACTAGTATTTGTAATAATATTACTACCATTAAAATTTATACTATTATTTGTAAATAATTATAATACTATTGTTTTGTGGTGATGATGGAAATAAAATGATTGATCCAAAATAAAAAATTGCATAATAAATGATAGTGTCAAAATTACTTGTAAGCAAAAGGTGAAGCCCTCGCCCCCATGACCCCCACCCCCTACCCGACAGGATAGTGTCAAAATTATTAAAATAGAAGAATGGTGGCATGTAATAATATTATATCTTTGTGCGAATTAAAGGGCGCAGGTTATTTGCACTAGCCTCTTTGTTAAAAACACTACCGGATGAATACACTAATTTTTTTTCGAAATTCTTTCATTTTTCGAACATTTTTTCCGAAAATAACTAAATTCACAATATTTCAGAAAAAAAAATTCGAATTTTATGTTTATTTTCGGAATTTTTTGCAGAAAATGTTTCAATTTTTCGGAAAAATTGATAGCATATTCATCCGGGTAGGGTATTTAACAAAGAGGCTAGTGCTAATAACCGTGGTCGAATTAAAGGGGTATATGATATCGGATATTCGGCTTGTGTGGCCTAAGATAATGGATTGCTTTATAACCCGTAAGATATAACCCTGCATGAATAATGTGATACAATAGCAAATCTCTTCCATCAGCCAAAAATATTATCATTTTGAATTATTCCTCTATCCATAAAGAGTGTTCATTCCTTTTATGAACAAACAAATAGTTTATTTATAAATAAAATTTACAATATTCTTATTATTTTTTTTTTTAATCTAGTGTCCAACTCTTTACTCATAGTTTTATAAGACATAAGTAGTATATCAGACTGTGGGCCTCAACTACTGAATTGCTTACCTAGACCATGTCCACGATGTTGCCAATTCATTTTCATTAATAATAAATAAATAAAATTATTAGTCTTTAAGAACAATATGTAACGTGCTTTCAAGAAACAAAAAAAGAATAATTTGTAACGAAGACTACTTAAATTTCAAAGCATGCGTCCAACGTTGTCACTTAAATATTAACTCATACTCCCTCCATCCTAATATTATTTGCACACACAGAAAGACACATTTTAAGAAAAAATTACTTTTTAAGTAAAATAGTGACATATGAGTAAATATGTGTATATTATTGTGAATGTGCACGTAAATCAATATTTTCTCTTTTAGATTGTGCAAATAATTTTGGGACGGATGGAAAAAGAAAGTGTGAAGGGTCATATGTGAAGTATGTAATCTGCTGGACTTAATTCAATAGGAGGCTATGTTGGTAAAGTGTTAGCCGTGAGAGTTAGTATATTTGGAGTACCAGATGAGTTGGACCAGATGAGGTCTGGCAGAGGAGTCTGACCAGAGTAGTCTGACAGAAGAGCTATCAGAGGAGGTCCATCAGATGAGGTATACCAGAGGAGTCCTATCAGAGGAGGTCTGGACCAGAAGTCATCTGATGTGAATGACCAGAATCAGATGAGGTCAAGTCATCTGATCCAAAGTTCAAAGACGCGAATTACACCAAATTGAAGCTAACGCGATGGCGGTTCTAACTGAATCAACTATGGCGGTTATTGAAGTCGTTAGTCAGCTGGATAACTACCTTGCATTGAGTTTGTTACAACTGAATCGAATCTAGGGTTCGTTTCCAATCTCTGTATCTTTAAAATGGGCTTCTCAGCTGAGAGAAGTAACACATCATTTTTTAGCGCAAATACTGTGAGATTGAGTGATTGTAACTTGTAACTTCAATTCCTTTCTTAGTGAAAACTCTATCCTCTCGGATCCCGTGGACGTAGGAGTTCATCTCCGAACCACGTAAACTGGTGTTCTTGTTGTTTTTCAATTTCGTTCTTATTGCTTTCATATTCCGATTCCCGGAAACAAGCTTTCTTGTGAATCCAAAATCGATTAACAAGTGGCGCCGTCTGTGGGAAGCAATCATGCCTGCAACTAAGTTCGACATTGAGAAGTTCACGGGGAAGAACGATTTCATCTTATGGAAGATCAAGATGAAGGCTCTCCTGGTACACAATGGGTTGTACGAAGCCTTGTTGCCACCAGCTCAGGTGGCTTCTGGAACAAATCCAGCGAAGGTGGAGGAGAACAAGAGGAAGGCACATAGTGCGCTTATCTTGTGTCTTGGGGACAAGTCATTGAGGGAAGTATCGAAGGAGAAAACCGCCCTTGGGATCTGGAATAAGCTGGAGCAGTTATACCAGACCAAGTCTGTTACGAACAAGTTATACATGAAACAGAAGCTTCAAGTCTTCAAAATGAATGAAGATAAGAATCTTGGTGATCAGTTGGACGAGTTCAACAGATTGGTGGATGATCTGGAGAGTTTGGATGTTACAATTGATGATGAAGACAAGTCATTGATGTTGTTGAATGCCTTACCTAAGTCTCTGGAAAATTTCAAAGATGCCTTGTTATTTGGAAGACAAGATCAGGTGATGTTTGATGGCATTCAAACTGCCCTGAAAACCAAGTTTCTACAGATCCAGACTGAAGGGAAGAAGCCTGCTGAAGGATTGAATGTTCAATCCAAGAAGAAGAAGGGGTTTCAGTCCAAGAAGAAGGATGGTGGAAAAGGGAATAAGGGTGGGAAGGAATCTGATTTTGTTGAGAAGAGGAAATGTTTCACTTGCCATAAGGAAGGTCATCTGAGAAAGAATTGCCCTGAAAGAAGGAAGAAAGACAATCAAGGTGATCAAGATGGAGATGCAGCTGTTGTGGAGGTTGATGGATATGATAGTGCAGAGGTCTTGATGGTTAGTCATGAGAGACTAAGTCAAGAGTGGGTCCTGGACTCAGGGTGTACTTTTCATATGTGTCCACATGAAGACTGGTTCCTGAATCTTGAGAAGATTGATGGAGGTCTTGTTCTTTTGGGTAATGATGAGAGTTGTAGAGTGCAAGGATCTGGTTCTATCAAGATCAAGATGTTTGATGGAGTTGATAGGATCTTATCTGATGTCAGGTTTGTTCCTGAGTTGAAGAGAAATCTTGTTTCTCTTGGTACATTGAATTCTAAGGGCTTTGAATTCAAGACAGAAAAAGGAGTTCTGTCAATAACCAAGTCTGGAAGAATTGTTATGATGGGTATGATCAAGAATGGTTTGTATACTTTGATTGGAAGAACTGTAACAGGGTCAGCTGATGTTACCATGGAGTCTTCTGATGTTAACTTGTGGCACAAGAGATTGGCACATGTTGGTGAGAAGGGTCTGGTGGAGTTATCCAAGAAGGGAGCAATCCCTGGGAAGAGGATATGTAAGCTGGAATTCTGTGAGAGGTGTGTTCTTGGGAAATCAAATAAGCAAGCATACCAGAAAGGGAAGCATACCACCAAGGAGGTTATGGATTACATACATTCTGATGTATGGGGACCAGCAAGGGTGTCCACTCATGGTGGAGGCAGGTATTTCCTTACCCTTATTGACGATTATTCCAGAAAGGTTTGGGTTTACATTCTTAAACAGAAGAGTGATGCCTTCTCTAAGTTCAAAGAATGGTTGGTTGAACTTGAGAATAAGAGGGGCAGGACTATCAAACACTTAAGGACTGATAATGGGCTTGAATTCCTATCAGAGGAGTTTCAACAATTTTGTAGGGAGAAGGGTATTACTAGGCATAAAACTGTTCCTTCAAACCCCCAGCAGAATGGTCTAGCAGAGAGAATGAATAGAACTATTCTGGAAAAGGGTTAGGTGTATGTTATCTGATGCTCATTTACCTATGAGTTTTTTGGGGGAAGCTATCAACACAGTTGTTTTTCTCATTAATAAAGTGCCATCATCTGCTATTGAGTTTAAAACCCCAGATGAGGTCTGGTATGGAAAGATATCAGATTACTCAAAGTTGAAAGTTTTTAGGTGCCTAGCTTATGTTCATGTGAGGCAAGACAAACTTGAACCTAGAGCTTTAAAATGTGTTTTCATTGGGTATCCAAAGGGTGTTAAAGGGTACAAGCTGTGGTGTCTAGAGCCTGGGAACCAGAAGTGTATTACCAGTAGAGATGTTGTGTTTAATGAATCACAGAAGGGAAACAAGTCAGATGGAGGTGATAGAGAGTCATTAGCTGAAGAGATGGATGGTGTTATTTCTGAGCCAATTACTCAAGTTGAGGTGGAGCCTGATCATGATAAACATGATAGTGCATCTAGTTCTGAACCAGAGCAGGAAACAGAAGAGAATGGGTCATCAGATGAGGATAGTGCACCCGTAGAAGAGGAGGAAGAAGTGCCAGAAGCAGACTTGAGAAATTATAGTCTGACAAGAGACAGATCCAGAAGACAAATACATCCTCCAGCTAGGTTTGGCCGTGTGGATCTGGTCTCCTATGCACTTGTTACAGCAGAAGCCATAGAGTACCAAGAACCTAAAAGCTACAAGGAAGCCCTTGAGTGTGATGATAGGGAGTCATGGATTACAGCCATGACATAAGAGATGGAATCTCTTAAGAAGAATCATACTTGGATTCTTGTTGATAAGCCACCTAGGCAGAAGCTAATCAGTTGTAAATGGTTGTTTAAAAGGAAGCTTGAATCTGGTGTGAAAGATCAGGTGAGGTTTAAAGCCAGGTTAGTTGCCAGAGGATTTACTCAGAGAGAAGGAATTGATTACAATGAGGTATTCTCACCTGTGGTTAAGCATTGTTCAATCAGATTACTTCTCAGTAGAGTTGTTCAAGAAGATCTGGAGCTACATCAACTTGATGTCAAGACAGCTTTTCTGCATGGGGATCTTATTGAGAGTTTATACATGCACCAGCCAGAAGGGTTTGTTGAACCAGGGAGAGAAGGGAAGGTGTGCCTGCTCAAGAAATCATTGTATGGCCTCAAGCAAAGTCCAAGACAGTGGCACAAGAAGTTCAATGAAGTTATGCTATCCATTGGGTTTGTAAGAAGCAAGTATGATACTTGTGTATACCTGGAAAGGCAAGGTAGTGATGTGATAGCCTATCTTCTGATTTATGTGGATGACATGCTTATTGCCAGTAAGAGTCTCCTGAAGATTCAGAGTATCAAAAGGAAGCTAAGTGCTAGATTTGATATGAAGGACTTGGGAAATGCTAAAAGGATTCTTGGAATGGATATTCTTAGGGACAGAAAAGCTGGAAGACTATTCTTATCCCAGAAGAGTTACATTGAGAAGGTCCTGAAGAGGTTTAACATGCATGAGAGTAGAGCTGTGGCAACTCCTCTGGGACAACAGTTCAAATTATCTAAGGAAATGGAACCAAAGTCTGATGAAGAGAAGAAGACTATGATGAAAGTACCTTATGCAAGTGGGGTTGGAAGCCTGATGTATGCTCTGGTCTGCAGCAGACCAGACTTAACTTATTCATTGAGCATGGTGAGCAGATACATGGCTAATCCTGGAAGATTACATTGGGAAGCTTTGAAATGGATATTCAGATACCTCAAAGGGTCATCTGATCTGGGTTTGATGTTTGAGAGGATGACTGACCAGAAGAGTCCACTGGAAGGATTTGTAGATTCTGATTTTGCTGCTAATCTGGATACCAGAAGATCTTTAACAGGGTATATCTTTACACTTTACAATACTGCTGTAAGCTGGAGATCTGTTCTGCAGAGTGGAGTTACATTGTCTACTACAGAAGCAGAGTTTGTTGCAGTGTCTGAGGCTGTTAAGGAGGCTTTGTGGTTGAAAGGCATAATCAAGGATTTTGGCATAAGTCAAAGGGTTGTGGTCATTCATTGTGATAATCAGAGTGCAGTTCATCTGGTTAAACATCAAGTGTTCCATGAGAGATCAAAGCACATTGATGTAAGGTTGCATTTTGTAAGGGAAATCATTGATAAAGGAGTGGTTCTGATCCAGAAGATATCTACAGAGGACAATGCTGCAGATATGTGTACAAAGTCTTTACCAGGGACGAAATTAAATTCTGTGTTGAATTGGTAAAGATGAGTGTATGGGATGTTCCTTAGGCCCAAGCTGGAGCATGAAGGAGAGGAGGAGAGGATTGATACTTCTCATCTGAGGTGGAGAATTGTGAAGGGTCATATGTGAAGTATGTAATATGTTGGGCTTAATTCAATAGGAGGCTATGTTGGTAAAGTGTTAGCCGTGAGAGTTAGTATATTTGGAGTACCAGAGGAGTTGGACCAGATGAGGTCTGGCAGAGGAGTCTGACCAGAGTAGTCTGACAGAAGAGCTATCAGAGGAGGTCCATCAGATGAGGTATACCAGAGGAGTCCTATCAGAGGAGGTCCATCAGATGAGGTATACCAGAGGAGTCCTATCAGAGGAGGTCTGGACCAGAAGTCATCTGATGTGAATGACCATAATCAGACGAGGTCAAGTCATCTGATCCAAAGTTCAAAGACGCGAATTACACTAAATTGAAGCTAACGCAATGACGGTTCTAACTGAATCAACTATGGCGGTTATTGAAGTCGTTAGCCAGCTGGATAACTACCTTGCATTGAGTTTGTTACAACTGAATCGAATCTAAGGTTCGTTTCCAATCTCTGTATCTTTAAAAGGGGCTTCTCAGCTGAGAGAAGTAACACATCATTTTTTAGCGCAAATACTGTGAGATTGAGTGATTGTAACTTGTAACTTCAATTCCTTTCTTAGTGAAAACTCTATCCTCTCGGATCCCGTGGACGTAGGAGTTCATCTCCGAACCACTTAAACTGGTGTTCTTGTTGTTTTTCAATTTCGTTCTTATTGCTTTCATATTCCGATTCCCGGAAATAAGTTTTCTTGTGAATCCAAAATCGATTAACAGAAAGTGTGCAAATAATTAAGGAAAGTAATAAATATTGTTATGCGTGATAGAGATAGGTTTTGTGATTTGCAAATTGCAAGTAGTTGATATGTCATTATATTAGAATGGAAAGCTGCATGGGGGACAAAGTCGAATCTCATATTGAAATTTCATTGACGTGACAATATGATGATGAGAAAGGAGTAGGACACCTAATAAGAATTAATATAAAGTTAATCTTGATAAGTCGATCCATGTACTCAAATAATATTGTGGAAATGAATTTTGTTAAGGCTGGCTATTGCAATTAAAAATGGAAAATTCTAATGATGATTGCCAAATGCCCGCATGCTTAGCATCATGAGGCCTTGTTCTTTATTCGTTTCCAACCACGCAATATTAATGAAGATGTTTAAGTACATTGAGCCTACATCACTATAATAAATTTAGAGATACATTCTTATAACACCATCGATCGGTAGTTAAATAAATACCACTCCAGTTCAAAATATATATTATTTTGAATTAATTAGCACATATTTTAAGAAATCGATCTATTTGCTTCGTAACATACCATTGATTTGTTACTTTGTAATTATATATAAGATTTTGAAAGCTATTATTGTTTAGATATTTGTAATGATTCTAAGGATAAATTTTGAAGTAACTTGTTGAACTCGGTAATTTTTTTTCCTCCCTATTAGCTAAAGCCTTGTGAGAAAGAAAAGGATTTTTCTCTTTTTTAAACAACAAATATTTTTTAATGAATCAACTAATATTATTATATTAATTTTTTTAATAAAACAATTAATACTATTTATATATATATATATATATATATATATATATATATATATATATATATATATGAAATACAAATCAATTGCATAATAAAATTGATGTACATAAAACTTTGCATTCATCATGACACATATGATAAAATTTGAAAAGGCAAGCCAGAAACCTTAAATAATTATTCATGCTAATCACGAGATAAAAAATAAATAATAATACTGCTATTAATTAAGTACCTTTCTCATATCACGGCCCTATTACTATAATCTTCAATTAAGACCAAAATTGTTACACTTATAAATAACTCTATATAATCAATTCAATAACATTCAAAATAAAAGGCATTTTTTTTATATGAAGAACATAAAAAAAATGTTTGGATTAAAAAATTTGGGTGTAAAACAGATTCTTGATATACTGTGGTAAGCTTCATTCACCTTGAAATAGTGATGCGCCATGCCCACCACGAATTGTGTGCCGCCTTAAATTAATGGAGGCCAATTTTTTCTAAAATGCTAGTCCATATTTCAGACGAAAAAATAAACATCAGTTACTAAGAAGAAGATATATACAGACTAAAACTGAGAAGAAGATGATCGATTAATTTTAGAGGGAGCATTGTATAAAATGATATCATACATACATGAGGCGATGTTTCACATTTTGGTATTAGAGGTCATGTCAGAACGCACTATTTTAGCCTCTGAGACTTCTTCTGTATAACCCGATGTCCCGATCAATATGATTAGTTTGAAACCCCATAAGCCTGTGGATCATATAATAATAGAGTAAATATGACATGTCTGAGGTATGAAATTAAACTGTCTTATACAATTTTTGTCTTAATTTTATATGTGCGTGATCTAGAGTTTTATCGAGATAATAATTTAAAAGAGAAGGACAATTTTAAAAAAAAAAAAAATTACAGTTGGAATAAATAAAGCTATAGTCAAAGGGGAAAAAGTGCTTTAATTATATATTTACAGAAAAATTTATTAAATTTATATTTTTATGATTTAAATTTAATATTCATATTTTACATTTACATGACGTGTATAAATAGTGTTGCGGAAAGTGTTGGGTGCATTTGCATTGATTATAGGATTGGAGGAGCATAATATTAGGTATTAACCTAACAAAGTGTTTGCATTCGATGCAGGATTTAAGGATCATAATACGAGGTATTAAGTGTTAACCTGAGAAAGACTAAGCACTAGGTACAGGATTTAAGCGCCATAATATGAGGAAAGATATAAATAATTAATATAGCAAAGGGTAAGAGGACAACACGAGTGACCACAATTACAAGCGATGTTGATAAAAATCATAATATATAGTATACTTAAATAATTTAAAGAGAATTTTTTATATTTTAATTTCTTTATATTAAAAAATCATATAAATTTTATTTTTGTAATTATACAATTTTGGAAAATTGTCTCTCATGGTACACAACTTTTTCATATTCTATTGAACAATCATCAACTTTTAAATAATTTTCCTTGATATAAAAAATCAATTTTTATGTGGAATTTATATTGTGTTAAAGTTGAACTTACGTATGTTATTATTGCACTTTGTACCCAATAGTAATTAAAAATTTGAACTTCTCTCTTCCAATAATATTAAGTTCAAATCTCTACCACTCAACAACAGACCCTAAAAATTTATTCTATATTTAATTTAATAGTTTATTGAATTTATAATTGCTATTGAGATTGAATATGATATATATGGTACGATCTTATTTTACTAATTAAAGAATTTCTTAAATCGGGTGATCTTATTTTTTAATAATAAAAATAATGATTATTGATTGATTAAATTGTATCAATTAATAATTAAACAAAGAAAAAAAAATTTGGTATAAATAGAAGGATTGAATGATTAATAATATAATTAGAAGAATAATTTGATAATGAATATCTGACATATCCTAATTAAAATTTGGCTACGGATCTAAGATCCGTAGAATAATCCATGTTTACAAAATGGATCTTTGTCCCTTTCTCTCGCAGAAGCAACAGAAGCCGCCTTCCTTTCTCTCGCAGAAGCAACAGAGGCCGCCTCATCAGTCATTCCTTCCCCTCATTCCACCCCACCCCCCAACCTTTCCCAGTACAAGCAGCCCTTCCCCCGCCCCTCCCCCTCGCAGCAGCAGTCGCCCCCGCACCCCCCCTCCCCCTCCCACTCCCACTCCCACCAAATTTCCCCATTCCCATCGCCCAACAGCACCAATACAAGTCTGCAAACCCCAACCCCTCCCCCCCAACCCCCAATTCCGCCTTTGACCGTCTCATTCCCATCCTTATTCCAATTTTTTTCTTCCATTCTCTCCTCAACATTCCTCTGCAAATCAATCTCCAATATATTAATAGGAATATAAAAGTTTCATAACAAATTTTGCACGTCATCTAATGCCTCAAAAAAGTTCCTGAAAATTTATATTGCTATTGGAGCAAATATGTGTTACTATTAGAGCAAATGTGTGTTACTAAAACTATATGTTACTATTGGAGCAAATGTGTGTTACTATTGGAGAAAATGTGTGTTACTAAAAGGGGGAAATGCAGTAGGGGGCATGTGTTAAGAGTTAATTGCATATTGGGACACCTCTTTTTCGAAAATACACTCCGCTGCACAAAAGACATTTTTACCCCTGTCTTTTGCCTTGCCAGTCACAGCTTTTGATTGGACGTTCGATGTCTTGTTCAAGGAACTGATGTCGTAGCTTTAGCACTCTGAGTAGCTTTAGGTACCTTGCTTCTTTTTGGGGCAAATTATTTGAATTTGGGAGCGGCTGCATCTTGAATTCCATAAAATTTGAAAGGGCATTTCAAAACAAGAAGCTAGGGGAAAATAGGTGAAGCATTTCTTCATCTTGAAGTGCACCGGAATATTTGGGGTATATTTCGTGGGTCGAATAGGTGAATGTGTCTTTTAATTTTGTTTTAAACTTGATTCATGTTTCTTTTAAGCAGACAGGTTCTTGGAAAAAATCATTTTTTTTTGGTAGAAAAACGGGGGAAATCTTGTTTCTAAGAAAATCGGTTACTTATAAATGATTTGGGTTTGATTTGCTCTAGCTTTTTGCATTCCCTGCTATGAATGAACGCATTGGTTGAAATCCCGCGGAATATGTTTACAACGTTTTTTGTGGTTTTTTTTTTCTTTTCTTCGAAATAAGAGTGTATGTGTGTTGTTTGTATGTCCACTAATCTAATTTGTGCTTCTGTATGGGTGTTTAGAAGAATCGGAAATGCGGAGTAGACGGAGGCTTGTGCTTGATTCCGAGTCGGAGGAAGAACGGGGTTCCAAGGGTTCCGGCCGCGTGTCTCGGAAGACTGGCAATCGAGGAGGTAGGTTTCTATAATTGTTTTATTATTTAGGAAGAATTTATTGCTGCGGAGGAGTTTCATTGATTGTGTTGATGGAATAAAGTTGAGAAATAGTTGCTTACGGGAGTAATTATTCTGGAATATCCCTAACATATGTAATATGTTAGTTGGGGAAACGAGGTGTACTGTTAGTGGTAGATGATGAGATTAAGATGTGTGAAACATATGATTGTTGTAGTGCATGTTAATCCAGGACCATTAATGTACCATAGTAGGGAATTTGATGTCTGTTGTTGTGGTGCATGTACTTCTCTTAACTGATTGTACTACAATGGTTTCTTTGTGTACCGGTAGCTTATTATTTCTTGATTGTACAAGTTTCATTCACTGGTGTAATATAGTTCATGCATTGTGCCTTAGCAAATGTGCTGTTAATAAAAGTCTTAAGGTATTTGTGAATGACCATGGGAATTCACTCTTATGAATTTAGCGTTGTGGGCCCTGAACGTGTATTAATCATGTGCAGGTGTTAATAAGGGACATGGCGGCAATAGCAGAGTAAAAAAAGGAAAGGAAGGTAGGAGTTTTTGTCCTATTTTTTTTAACTTAGAGTGTATGTATTTTGTGTCTTTCCACCAATCTAATTTTTCCTTCTGAATTGGTGTTTGGAAGAACCGAAAATGCGGAGTAGAAGGAGGCTTGTGCTGGATTCCGAGACGGAGGATGAACGGGGTACCAAGGGTTTAGGCGGCGTGTCAAACAAGAAGACTGGAAATCGAGGAGGTATGTTTATATAATTGTTTTTTGCCTTAAGGAAAAATATTTTGCTGCGGGGGGAGACTGATTGAATGCATTGAGGGAAAGAACGTGAGAAAAAATTGTTTAACGGAATAGGTATGCTGGAATTTGAACAGACATGTAATATGTTTAGGCGGTACAACGAGATGTGCTGGTAGTGGTATATGCAGAGTATACTATATGGTAAATATATATTCGTTGTAGTGCATGTACCTCCAAGGCCATTAATGTACCGAAACAGGGTTTTGGGATGTGCTTTCTGGAATATACTAATGGTCCAAACGGGCTATATTAAATGGACTGTAGTGCATGTACTTTTCTGAAATTTGTGTACCATAATGCTGTGTGTGATTACCGTAGGTAGATGTAGTCTTAGTATACACTAGATTCATGTCTGGAAATGTAGTTCATGTACTGTTCCTTAGCAATTGTGCTGTTAATATTTAGGCAGTAGGTATTTGTGCGTGACCTTCTGTATTGAACCCATGTTAATTCCATCATATTAATTTAGCGTGGTGGTCTTTGACCGTGTATTTGTCATCTGTAGGTGGTAATAAGGGGCATGGTTACAGTCACAAAATAAAAAAAAGAAAGAAAGGTTGGAGTTATTGCCCTAGAATTTTTTCTTTTTGGTTGTTGCTGAAAATGTAATTTTTTTTGTGTGCACCGCTGACTGCTGCCAGCTTTGATTTGTGGCTAGGAGTTGACACAATAGATTTACTGTTGGAAGGGTCAACCAGTGATTCAAGCGACATCGATAAACATTAATACAAAATTTGTATGTTTTTGTTTATGTTATTCTGTTTGTATATTTCTAACACTTGGAAAATGGGTTGATGGATTAATCAGATGGTGGCTGGGGCAAGGATAGGTATACGCTCTACAGGAGTAACTTGGTTACTAGTATGAGGGAGTTACAGGCCGTGAAGTATACCGAAGAGCAGCTGGTGGAAATACGAAAGACCCCGTTTAGGCTGTTGTTTGATGGACTTAGGTCGGCGGACCTTGAGTTTTACAAGAATGCCTGGTGGAAGCACGAGGAGGATATAAAGAAGATATTGCTAACGTTTGATAAAAGTTCAAGAACGTTCAAGATTGGTGGAAAAAGTCTTAGAATTTGTAGGGAGGATGTGCAGCTAATTTTAGGAGTTACAGGTGGAACAGAGGAAATACCTATGAAGAATACTGAATTTGGTGATCCAAAATGGGTAAAAAGGGTGTTTGGAGATATGAGTGATAAGGGGCCAAGAGGGAAAGTTCTTAAAAAAAGGGAATATACGATAAGTTAGTTGACGTAGTTCGTTCAAGGAGCGGGGGGTATTTGATATCCGATGTTGCCAGGCTAACACACTTGTACCTGCTCGCTTCTTTGCTTGCCCCGAGGCGGAACTCATCTGTGCCAGGGTATTATACGTACTATTTGGAGAAAGTGTCAGCAATACGGACGTATGATTGGTGTACGCTGGTAGCAGATTATTTGTTAGATCAGCTACGGACGACTAAGAGCATGAAAATAGCCGGGTGTGCTATGTTACTTCCGATATGTATTGAATATCCAAATTTTGTTTGACGGAATTAACTAAAAATTCATGTGAAATTTTAACAATTCCGTAATTATGTGTATTATATTGTAGTTCTGGCTATGTGAGCACACTTATATGATAAAAGCAACTGTTGGGGTCTCAGTACCGCGTATTTTGAAGTGGGATTTGGGTTTGCTGAACAAGAAGCTGAAGAAGATAAATTTGAGCCAGCTTGAGAAGAACACTGTAAATCGGCTAACTTGATAATCCATAGTTGATGTTTATTATTATTTTTTGGGTTTCATGTTAGATGGCATTTGTTTGCGTTAATTTTTCAATCGGTGTGTTGTGCAGGTACGTAGAGTTACACTTAAGGCAAACTCTAGCGAGAAGGATGTCCTGCAAATGATCAAAGCTGATTGGAGTAATGATTCTGCAGATGAAGAGTCGGACCACAGCAGTGGGGCCGGTTGTAGTATGAAAGATCGTGGGAAAAGTATAGTTGAGAGCGATGGTAACTCGAAAACGAGTGACGCTGGGGGGACGAGTACTAGTAAGAAAAAGTCTGTTCCCAATGATGGGGAAAACCTAAGCATGGCGATGGTTTTATTTGGTGGCAGTGGTGTATTTGTTGATGGCAGCAGCAAGTGCCCAAACTATGGTGATGAGACTGATGTGGCTAAGTCAAAGGGTATAGAAGAGTGGCATGAGTTTGAGTCAGTGTACGAAGGGGGGCATGGGAAGGGGGATAAAGGCATGATTGGTAGGGAGACTGGTCTAGACTGTAAAGGTGATTATAGAGGGGACTTTAGTGGTGGCGGTTGGGATCTAGGTGTGGAGGATGAAGATTATAATCTTGATGAGCGGGATGGGGGCAAGGACGCGTTCATGGTTAGGACACCCGGCGACAGATTTGGGGAAGAGGGAGTGGAGAAGAAGTGTAATGAATGCAAAACAAATGCTGAAATTTTGGGTAAGTACAAGATGGAGCTGGATGCCAAAGAAGATGAGATCAAGCGTAAGGATGAAGAGATTAGTAGGATGGGGAAGGTGCTATTAGAATTACAGAAGAAGTACAAAGAAGTGACAGAGCCTTCTGCAACACAGATCTTGGAGTCCCCGGAGACAATACAACATATTGAGGTGGTGACTGAGCTAACTATAGTCCGTAAAGAGAATGAGGAGTTGAAGAATCTGAACGAGGGTCTAGAGGAAACCTTGAAGTCTATTGCTTCAGTTGATGGGAATGGGATTGGGCAGCATTTTTGTACACCGGAAGTGGGCAAAAGAAGAACAAAGAGAGCTATAGGTCCGAGCACACTTACAAGGAACGTGAAGGCCAGAACAGCTGTTGATGACAGGAAACACGTGGAGATCACTCCACAACCAAACACCGCGGACATGGATAAGTTTTTAGCGGATGGGCAACCTGTTGTTGGGATGAGATGGGATGAGTCAAAGGCAGTTGTTCGCAAAACGAGAGATGACATAAGGAAAGGGATCGAGGATGGATGGAGGGATGCTAAGGAAAGGTAATTGGTAGTTTGAAAAATGCTATTGTATTCCTGGCTATATAATAATATTGTTATTCTTATGTATTGATGTGATACATATTTGCGTTGAGTAGGTTTGTTGTGTGGTGTGGGAGAGGACCAATGGCAAAGGTGACGTTGGGTGATGTGTTAGCAGTGCTACACAACGAGAGCATTTCCAATTCAGTATCTCCTAAACTTTTGATCTACTGTGTTTGTACACCAAAAAAACTATATGAATGTCATCAAATAAGTCTGTTGAAAATATGATGCAGGTGATAGATGCGTGGTCTGAAATGTTAGTGGACAAACTAGGGTCCAAGTATGAGTATGCAAAGAATTTCTGTGTTTTCTCGACTATGTGCTGGGTACGTTATATTTTAGGTCATGGACAGAATTTTTAATTTTCATCGTAGTTAGTATTTTACATGGGCGTGGTCGTTGTTGATGAATTGGGTTTGCTATTGTTTTATGTGTGTAGCGTTTGATTACGCGACACAGGAAGAATACGGTAAACAGGAATCTGATTGGTACGGTAGACAGAGTTTTGGATAAGGTTGGGGGGGAAACTGTGTTGTTGTTCCCGTTACTAACGGACAGTGGTCGAGGGGCGGGTTATCACTGGGCACTGCTGAGGATGGATTTAAAGACATGTCTTTGGAGTTTCTTTAACTCAATGTCACCTCGGAGCGGAGCAACGAAAGACGTGCACCTGGAGAGGTCAATGAAAGTGGTAGAGTTAAAGAATAGTTTTTTTTTATTTGATTTGAATATGAGTTGTGGATTATTTTACTTGGGTATGATCAATTTGTTGGTTGGGTTTTTGTGATAGGTGGAATATGTGGTGAATTACTTGAAAAACCATTGGAAGACCACGAACCCGAGACATCTGCTGCACAAGGCAAATTTGGGTAAACCTCAACCGGTAGATTGTTTGCAGCAACAAGATGATTCTGTAGACTGTGGTGTGATTGTGTGTAAGAACATCGAGAGCGAGCTGCTGAATAGGGAAAGGGGGAGGAAGATTTTGAGTACTAATGTTGCGGCCGAGTACCGGAAGAAGATGGTTGAGTGGTTCGTAGAGCCATTGAATGTGGAGCTCGAAACTCCGTAAAAGAGATTAATTTGTGGATGTAACAAGCTGTTGAGAGATGCTTTGTAGTTAGGCTGGCTCATGTGTAATGTCTTTTTTAATTTAAATGTGTACCCTGGCTTTTGTTATGCAAATTTTAGACTATGTGGTTGTGTTTCTTTACAAATGGTATACCAAAGATATTATGAATTGGACTGAAAAAATGATGGTAAATGCTCTGTTTATTGGGTATAAACAATCTTTCATAAATGAAGAATACTGCAAGACCCATAAGTGTTCTGGATAATTTTGCATTCCTCCAGTTTTATTTTCTAAGGGTCCTCCATTCAGATGTAGATTGTTAATTAGGGGAAACATCCGGTTAAAAACTTGTGAAGAATAATTTAGGAATTAAACCAAAAATACAACCATTTGTGAAGAATTATTTAGGAAAGAAACATAAAATACAGGATTGTTTGTTGATGTCGAAAAAATAGTAGTGTATCAATGACAGATGTAATTAGATTTTACAAAATATCTTAATTTCTGCAATGAGTGCTTTTAGATTTTCCCATCTATAATTTAGATAAAATAGTACTAAGTTGTCAGGTTAGTAATCCATAAAGTTGTGTACCAAAAGTATTGTGGTATTACATATAATATTATTTTATTGGTTTTAATTTTTGAAAAGGTAAATGAAAAGACACTTGCCTTAAGCGCGGAAACTTAACCATATCCAACCTTCTCCAATGGCACGTGGTACAATCCTAGTGAATGGACTATAGCAAACTAAATCGGTGAAAATCTTTGGAATGAAAAAGGTGATCTTTGATGCCTCGGTTAGAATAACTGGCCGTCCAAGACTGCCCAGAGGGGACACAACCCTTCAGTAAAAACTGTTCAATATGATGTTTGATGGGAGGTTAGGGGTATCTCTACTATCTATATAAGTCTTGTACCAAAATTATACACAAGAAAAAAGCACAAAAATACGAAAATGGCAAGAAGGATGATAGCGGCTTCGCCGGAGGTTGGGGCACGGTGTTTCCCGATGAGATAATGATGGAGATCATGTCAAGGCTCCAGGTGAAACCGTTGATGCGTTTCAAAAAAGTCAATCGGTCGTGGAAGAGGGTGATAGAATCTCGCTACTTTATCATCAAGAAGCATCTCCGGGAGATGAAGTTGCAGAACAATGTTGGATATGTGCTGCAAATGCAATACGGGTTCTATCCCTTGGGGTACGATCGTACACCTCCTGGATTACCAATGAAGAGGTCTTTGATGGACGGCGACCCGGACATCGACTTCCTGTGCAACTGCAATGGGCTAGTTGTCTACTGCAACCTTGGAGATGAGTTCTTGGAAATGCGGGCATACCAACCACGCCCATCAACTTTGTCCCAGCGTCGCTTGGAGCATCCGTGTTCTTTGGTCTGGGATATGTGCCGGAATATGATGAGTATAAACTACTGAAGGTCGCCGTGTTCAGTTCCCCGAGATTTGAGACCGAAGTTAAAATACTTTCCTTGAGGATGATGGAATGGAGGAGCGTTGGAGATTTCCCGTATGAGTATCCGGTGGTAAATCCAGGTGTATTTGCCGGAGGGTGTTTGAACTTTGTGGTGACGGAGCCAGACAAGCTACTTGGGATTGCTACATTCTCATTGAGTCGGGAGGAGTACGGGTTCATTACTTTACCACCGGGGCTGGATAGTGTGCAATTCTACGGGGAACTCGGTGCACTTGACGATGAACGTATAGTTCTCTACTCAAGCATGTGCATGGCATTCAATGGGTTCGAGATGTGGATCCTGGAGGAGCACATGATGCCAGAAACTTGGATGCGGGTACGATTCAACCCACACTGCCCGGTGATCTACAACGACCGTGTTATTAGCCCTCAGCCACTGCGACTCTTGAAACCGGGTAACGATAAATTGCTCATGAGGGTCGAACCGATGGGGTTGATACTTATCTATGACATGGTGACTGTGGCATACCTCGTAATTGATGGGCTAATGGTTGGGGAGGAGTACTTTAAGGTTTTCCCGTATGTCCAGAGCGTCGAGTGTCCTAGGATGCTTGTTGGGTGATGGAAACATTTAAAATTGTTGGTCAACCGTGGGAAACTTGTTGCATCGTACGGAGTTTAACTAGGGTGATTGACAATTAAAGTGTTATGTGGGTATTTATGTATTAGGTGTTATGCAAGGTTATTTTGTAAGTTGTCTGCTCCTATTAAGTGAATGCTCCTGAATCTATTGATGTTAGTCTATTTTGGGAGGGGTTATGAGTCTTGATGTTAAGTAGGAGCATGACTTGTTGTAGTCTATTAAATGACTATTAATGCTGTATGGTTTTTTTGTTTAATAACCTTTTCTTTTCCGTATCATCGTTGGGGAAACATTTATGGATCACATGAATGGTGGTACGTCCGCAGTTATGGTGTCATGAACTTGGATTGTGTGCAATCTGCCGTTAATTACCTGCGTGGGCCTTTACTGAACTTTGGTATTTTACTGTGCATGTACCATAGAGTATTGTCTGGACCATTCATTGAATTGTATGCACTAATGTATGTCGTGTGTACCATTAGCAGAAGCTGCATTTGGTGGTCTATAGTACACAACCACGTTCTGTTAGTAAGTGCAGTACTGTAACAGTATTCAACGAATATAACGTGTACTTCTATAACACTAAGGTAGTGGTAAAAAAACATAATTATAAGGAAAAATTTGTGGGCCTCACACCCCTGTTTCATGAAAATTTTGCAGTTGAGTCTGAATTTTATTAATGGTCCCACGCATCAGAAAAATTTACCGTTACAAATAATGGGGAAAATAACCGTTGCAATAATGGGGATTCAAAACAGAATGGAAAAAAAGTATAAATAGAGGGTAGAAGGGTTGTTCAAGAGCAAGACATTTGTATACAATGTCTAGCTCAAGCAATGTTACGGGGGCAATATCGTATCCACAGTACGAGAAGTCGTCTTGCTCTTTATGTCGTCGGCACACTTGTATTCGAATCAGCAACACGCCGAAAAATCCGGGGAGGCTATACTACAACTGTGATGACCATGGGTTTTCACACTGGTGTATGCCGAGCGGTTGGGTCGAGAGAGGTGATGCTGTCGAGAGTCAACCGCAATCCCCGAACACCGTAAAGGTGGTGTATGAAATCAAATTGCCAACACTGGTCATTGGAAACATGTTGTTGGTGCTTGTGGTGCTCCTGCTTGTTCGCATTATAACATGAAGAAGAATGTCGTACGATCCGATGACAACTGAATTTGTATCTAACATGTTGCTGTTGTATTTTCTATTTTACGGGAGCTGTTGTCATTTTAAAATTGGACATGCAGGCACCATGTATTACTATAGTCCCCATGACTGTGGTATACCTAAAAAAAAAATGCAACATGTTTTAGTTTACTGGCAGTGGGTATAGCGAAAACTGAGTACATTTCGGATTAGTTGAGTATGTTTCCTGAAATTAATAGCATGCGATGTGTATGACGGGAAACAAAATAATTGGAAAAAACAATTCCAAAAACAAGCAGGAAAAAGTATACATACCTTAAAGGAATAGAAATAATTAAACAAATACCCAGAAGTCGGCCATCCCCCAAAAATTCATGTGCGGTACAAATCATGTGGGGGTGGGGGGAGTTGTGTGAAAAAATGATGAGGCCTTCATCTAGCGCATGGTCGTTTTTTTTCTTCTTGTTCCTTCCATGCTCGCCAAATAACTTCATTCGCGTCTTCTTGGGGCGTCCGGGCATACGTTTAAGTAAAGGTGGGAGTATCTTAGGGCAGTCAGCAATTGACTTGATAGCGTGTCTTTCTCCGTCGGGTATTGGATGAATGTCACTTGCATAGCATTCCCGGTATGTGGAAGTAAGGAAACATTCCTCGACGTATGCCGCAACCGTTGGCCCGTGGTAATTTATGACAACCGTTGCGTGAGGGCATGGGAATCCTGATAATTGCCATTTGGAACAGGAGCATGTTCTATGTTCAATGTTAACGGCTGCAGTTGGAGATGATATAACTTCAAACTCGATCAGGTTGCATTGTTGGACCTTCTAAGAACGAGAAATGCATGAATCGTTCTTGTATAGTATATCCTTCTTGGGACATAGTAAGCTGTCCCATGCGTTACTTTGAGTACGACGCTCAAAAAACCATCTGCTAGTCTCTGAAAGAAAAAAAATACAGCAACATTATTCACGGCATGTGGTATTATGTTACACAATGGACATAACACGAGTACACAACGACCGCACAAAATTAACCTGAACGTATGTGATCCAACGTATTAGTGATTGGTAGCCCGCGTGATTGCTTAATCCACGAGTTGAGTGACTCCGCTGCGTTTGATGTCATCTCACCATACTTTGAGATTCCGGGTGAGAATGCAACTGCCCATTTGTCAAAGGGTAATTATGACAAGAAATCGACAGCTAGAGTCCCACCAGAAGCCTTAAAGATTTCTAGTTTCTCCGCGAAGATACGATGGTCCGGGGCGTATGCACACGCCCTGAACAGATCGACCAGTTTAGCACCTTTTGAATTCTTGACCCCCCCACCGCACCTACCTTTCAAATTTGTTAGTAGATGGAACAAGCAGAAAAAATGTAATGGTTTTTCAAATACTAAGGGGAAAGCAGCCATTAGCCCACAATTCCGGTCGGAGATAAAGAAGATTTGCTTCGGGTGGACACACACACTACTAAGTTTCTTTAGGAACCAAACCCAATTATCGGTATTCTCGGCGGATACAACTGCAAATGCAACAGGGAATAGACCTGAAATTAAAGAGGGAATTAGAAAATATGCATATGTAAACGGAAGGTGGATGGAACGAATGGGGATTAACCATTGTTTCCATCCTTTGATGTTGCTGTTAGTAGTATCCCTTTCGCACGCCCATACATAAATGTGCCGTCTATGAACAACATAGGGCGACAACTCTGAAATCCTACTATGAAAGCATTGAACGCAATGAACAATCGTTCAAAATGGTGTGTTTCAACATTATATTCCAAATCCGCTACACTACCTGCATCAAAACCAAAGGGAATGAGTACATAAATGATACGTACTAAAATAAGTTATCATACCGTAATATATATGTTAGGTAAACATGCCTGGGTTTGTATGCTTTATGGCATAGCAGTACCAACGAAGCTGGTCATAGGAATCAGAGTACGTGCCAAATAAATGGTCCCTAGCCTTCTCGGCCGTTCTCCACCCCTTGTAGTATGGTATGGTTATACCATAGTTGAGTTGGAGGATGTCAACTATTCTTTTCCCGGTTATGTTTGGGTTATCTCTAACCTCGTGAATAACAAGCTTCCCAATAATCTCCGGGCTAAGTCGAGCGTGATGTCGTGCTACTCCCATGCCTAGACATTTGTGACTGAAGTGTCCATTGTATATCTCAAATTTATCAGTAATATCTTGTAACCTAGCTTTGACGTACCATTCACAATGACAAGTTGAATGTTTACTACACTTTACATGGATGTACTCAGCCGAATTCCTCACAAACATGAAATTATAACCCAATATGACTGAGTGCTTGATTAATTCAGTTCTAAACCCAACGACACCACCGAGAAAAAGGGAGCCCACCCCATCCTTAAATATATTCCCCCATAGATCGGACAAAAGTGGTTGTTCAACAATAGCAGGGCAAATATCATATACAGGCAGTGACCCCATTCCGCTAAACTCTTCGTATTGGCCATCATCCCGAAAAACCTTAGCGTTCCTAAATGGTAACTTACTCTGATGATAAGTTTTTGTCTCAAGGGTGTAATATCATTGCTAATGGGAGCAGAACAAACGAGAGCAAGGTCACAATTGGAGTCACTTAGACGAATAGATTCATCTGAAACGATAATTGGAGGGGCGACATTGCTTGATTTACTAGATAACTTTGTACTGATACTCCCAACGACAACAGATTCAACGGGCACTAATACTTCGACAACAACTAGTTTTAGACACAAATATTGGCAAACCAAAATCATATTGTTTATATCGTCATCGGAACTCAAAATGCAATTAGAAATACTGTCGATGGAGTACCTGAATGATGTAAATTCCGGCTTCAAATCCGGCCACATAGAGAATACGAGGTTGGCAAAGTCGATAAACATAAGACCACAGGGGCATTTGACAATCTTGCACTCTTCACGGTGTTTGACGGAGCACAACAGCTCGATGAGCGACATAGCACCTAATTTTCCGATATCGGCTAGCAATTATTCCGACGAAATCCCCTTTTTCCGAAGAAAGGGGATTTTGGGCGATACTGCAGAATGAGAATAGACTATTCCGACCACGGATAGCAATTATTGCGACGAACCCTGCATATTTCCGATGAAGGGGGATTTTGGGGGATATGTTATTGAGACATTCAAAATTCGAATTTTGAATGCATATGGGTAGGCTACACTGGTACATGCGCTTCCAGTGATGATACAATAAATTTGGGGGAGAGAGGATTAGATGGTTAGTAGACTTTTTAGGGCAATTTGAGGGTGAATAGTATAGCTGGGTAGAGTGGCATATAGTCTGAGGAAGGAAGAATGTGTAGCCCATAAATATAATATAAAATAGGACCCGTATGCGGTCAAATTAAGGCAAACTTACAGCTAATGTATTCCCATGCGATTTATTGTACTTTTATGTTAAAGGGTTAAAACCCAAAACGGTTGTGTATTTTGGTATGTAATGGTGCAGCAGGGAGCAATTATTCCTTACTAAAAATATATGTTACTATTGGAGCAAATGTGTGTTACTAAAAATATGTGTTCCTATTGGAGCAAATGTGTGTTACTATTGGAGGAAATGTGTGTTACTGCAAATGTGTGTTACTGTCAGAACAAATGTAAGTTACTATTAGAGTAAATATGTGTTACTGCAAATGTGTGTTAATTAAAATATGTGTTACTATTGGAGCAAATGTGTGTTACTGTTAGAGGAAATATGTGTTACCACTGAAGCAAAGTGTGTTAATGTTAGAGTAAATGTGTGTTACTGCAAATGAGTGTTAAAGTTAGAGTAAATGTGTGTTACTAAAAATATGTGTTACTATTGAAGCAAATGTGTGTTACTGTTAGAGAAAACATGTGTTACTATTGAAGCAAAGTGTGTTAATATTAGATTAAATGTGTGTTACTGCAAATTGGTGTTAAAGTTAGAGTAAATGTGTGTTACTAAAAATATGTGTTACTATTGAAGCAAATGTGTGTTATTGTTAGAGGAAATATGTGTTACTATTGAAGCAAAGTCTGTTAATGTTAGAGTAAATGTGTGTTAATGTTGGAGTAAATGTATGTTACTAAAAATATGAGTTACTATTGGAGCAAATGTGTGTTACTGTTGGAGGAAATATATGTTACTGCAAATGTGTGTTAATGTTGGAACAAAAAAATGTATTTGATGTTAGAGCAAATGTAAGTTATTGTTGGAACAAATATATTTTGATATATAAAACCATAAATTTAAATTTAAAGGGATAGGAAATAAATTAAAAACACATATTTGATCTTGTAAAAATATATATTTGTCATTATTATTATTTTAAAGTAGAAAAATCCTGTTTTTTAATGACTTGTAACACACATTTGCCCATATTGTAACATACATTTTGCCTATTCTGTAACACAAACTGAGAGCGAAAATCCTGGAACATGACCTGTGCGAGATTTTGGAAAAAAAAACCCACCAAATCCGACCCGACCCGACCAAGATCCGCGAATCACTACAAAAAAAACACTGTTTTGCGACGAAATTTGCGATGGATTTAAACAGTGTTTTGCGATGGATTTTGCGACGGACAAGCGTCCGTTGTTAAAACACCCGTAGCTAATTTTTGCGACATAATTTTGCCATCCGACTCAAATTAACAACGGACAGAGCCGTCGCAAAATAGCCGGGTCAGATCCGACCGGGTCGCTAAACATTTGCAACGGATAAAGATCCGTCGCAAATTATTCGGGTCAGACCCGATCGGGTCAACAATATTTGCGACAAAAATAGTCCGTCGCAAATATTTATTAATTTTTTTTTATTTTATCCGATTATCATTTGCGACGGACAGTTTTCCATCGCAAATACCGAACCTGTACAAAAAAAATGTGGCTCGTGTGGTTCGAGCCTGGGCACCCGAGGCGGGCGGGACGGGGCGGGCCACTGGGCCACCGGCCCATAGCTTATTATAGGCGGCCCACCTTCTATATTACCCTTATTAGGTCTTGAACAATTAATCCAAGTTTGCGCCCAAGGGGAATTGAACACGCGACCTCTTGTGCATGGGAAGGAGGTGCGCGCCGCTAGGCCATTTGCTTCTTTCGTTCATTTTTACGCAATTAATTGTACATGTATTCAAATTAAGTCATTTTTTTATAATTCACCAAATTAATTTTTTTTCGTATCTAACTTGTTTATAAAATTTTTTTGCCCAGCTATTTATTTTATTTTGTAAAATTATTTATTTTGACAATGCGTAATTTTATAATTCGTTCATTTGTACACAATTAATTGTATATGTATCTAAATTGACTCATTTTTTTTTTCATAATTCACCAAATTAATTCATTTTCGTTTCTCACTTGTTTTTATAAATGTTGTGGCCGTTTAATTTTTATTATTTAGGTAAAATTATTTATTTCGACTCCCGCTTAAATTTATAATTTGTTCATTTGTACACAATTAATTGTATATGTATCCAAATTGACTCATTTTTTTTCCATAGTTCATCAAATTAATTCATTTTCGTTTCTCACTTATTTTTATAAATATTGTGGTCATTTTATTTTTTATTTCGACTCCCTAAATTTATAATTCGTTCATTTGTACGCAATTAATTGTATATGTATCCAAATTGACTCATTTTTTTCCATAATTCATTTCCGTTTCTCACTTGTTTTTATAAATATTGTGTCCATTTTATTTTTTATTTCGACTCCCGCTTAAATTTATAATTCGTTCATTTGTACGCAATTAATTGTATATGTATCCAAATTGACTCTTTTTTTTCCATAATTCACCAAATTAATTCATTTCCGTTTCTCACTTGTTTTTATAAATGTTGTGGCCATTTTATTTTTTATTTCGACTCCCGCTTAAATTTATAATTCGTTCATTTGTACGCAATTAATTGTATATGTATCCAAATTGACTCGTTTTTTCCATAATTCACCAAATTAATTCATTTTTGTTTCTCACTTGTTTTTATAAATGTTGTGGCCATTTTATTTTTTATTTCGACTCCCGCTTAAATTTATAATTCGTTCATTTGTACGCAATTAATTGTATATGTATCCAAATTGACTCTTTTTTTTTCATAGTTCACCAAATGAATTTATTTCCGTTTCTCACTTGTTTTTATAAATGTTGTGGCTATTTTATTTTTTATTTCGACTCCCGCTTAAATTTATAATTCGTTCATTTGTACGCAATTAATTGTATATGTATCCAAATTGACTCGTTTTTTTTTTCATAATTCACCAAATTAATTCATTTCCGTTTCTCACTTGTTTTTATAAATGTTGTGGCCATTTTATTTTTTATTTTGACTCCCGCTTAAATTTATAATTCGTTCATTTGTACGCAATTAATTGTATATGTATCCAAATTGACTCTTTTTTTCCATAATTCACCAAATTAATTTATTTTTGTTTCTCACTTATTTTTTTAAATATTGTACCCAAAATAAACATGACGAACTTTTCATTTCTAACTTGTTATATATACAATAATTTAGTAATTCTAATCGTCGTCCTCTTCCTCTTCTCCATCTTCTTCCTCTTCTCCATCTTCCTCCTCTTCTCCATCTTCCTCCTCTTCTCCATCCTCTTCATCCTCATCCTCATCTTCATCCTCATCCTCATCATCTTCATCTTCATCTTCATCCTCCTCACCGCGCTCTTGTCCATCATCCTCATGATCACTTTCAATCATTACCATTTCTGGATTTGCAGCAAGTAAGTCCACAAAATATTCACAGCTTCTTGATCAACCTCTGTTTGAGCCTCTTGTATTTCTGTTTGAAATGGATCTGTTGGTTCTACACCGTCTTTCTTTGACGGATTAGAAATTTCAACCAATGATCTTGCCTTCACTTTGCAAACTGTCCTCAAGTTGGCCCTACTTGATCCGGGGTATTTACAATAATATACTTGAGATGTTTGCGTTGCAAAAATATAGGGATCGTATGCCGCCGGAAACTTTTTTCCGGTGTTGATATCAACAATCTTGTAGTTTTTATCGACTCTCGTTCCTTGTTTCCCTGGATCATACCATTCACACAAGAACAACACTACCGTCCTCTTCAGTCAACCCGGATATTCTATTTCAACTACTTCTTGCAGCACTCCATAGTAATCGATGTGTTCTTCGTTGTAGTTTCCACCGGTAACACAAACACCACTGTTTGTAGTCGATTTCATTGAAGCATAAACTTCAGTATGAAATTTGTATCCATTTGCGTAATATCCGTGGTATGATACCACACTACGTAGTGGTCTTTTGCTCAGAGCTTCAAGATGTGGGTTGTTAAGTAGACCATTTTGTCCATGTAAATATTAAATTATCATGTATAAAAATAATAACGGATTTGTTATAGGGTAAAAATCATATAATTATGTGATACTCACGTAACGTTGGAACCAAAATATAAAATCATTGCGGATGGATTGAAAAACTGCTGCATCTGTGATGTCTGGTTCTACTTGACGCTTATACTCACAGAACATCCTTATATATCAAAAAAAAGAAATTAATTACTTTTCAGATATCAACAATATACATATTGTAAAAAAAAATTCAACTATAAAATTAAATTACTTACTCTATATACGGTTGGACTTCAGGACAATTCATCAAAACATATGAATGTATTGTTTCCTCTTCAATACTGTCCCTGAACGGTCGTTTGGTGCCCTTACCCATTGGTCGACCCGGATGCAAAAATACAGATAACATACCTTCAACATCACGAAGGGGATGGTCTACTCCACGACCATCGTAGTTGCGAGGCATATTTCTGATTCTGGTTTGAACTTGATCGCCGAAGTAGTAAGAACAAAATGCTCCAACCTCTTCAGTAAGGTATGCATTAACAATTGATGCTTCGATGTGGGCCGCATTTCCAATATTGAGCTTTAAGTTGTGCAAATACATAAAAAAAGAAGTGTTAGAAATATTCTTCAGTATTGATCTTAAAAGTCGATATAAAAAATGGTATAGAATTACCTCTCAAAAGGGTACATCCATCGATATTGTACGGGACCAGCAATTGAGGCTTCATACGCTAAGTGTACGGGTAAGTGCTCCATCGAGTCGAAGAAACTGGGTGGAAAAATCCGCTCAAGTTTGCATTGAATAACAGGGATCTCCTCATCCAAACGCATCGTTGATGTCGTTAAGTGTCTGAAAAAGAGACTTAATTCCGTGATGACACTCCATACATTCTTAGAAAGTGAGTACCGAAATGCAATAGGTAAAAGTCGTTGCATGAACACGTGACAATCATGACTCTTCATTCCAGACACCTTTCCGGTTTTCGTGTCAACTCTGTCTCCCAAATTCGACACATAATTGTCAGGGAAGCTCAACTCTTTCACCCACTTACACAAATTCTTCCTTTCTGTTTTACTAATTGTGTAAGAGGCCAGTGGATATGTCCTTGTCTGCTCATCCTTGTGTAGGGAAGCACGAGAACAGAAGAGCCTCAACCCATCTCTGGATTTTGAAGTGTCTTTGGTCTTCCCTTCAGTACCCAGGACCGTATGAAACAAGTTATCGAAAATATTCTTCTCTATATGCATCACATCCAAATTGTGTTGAATTAACAACCTGCTCCAATAAGATAAGTCCCAAAAGATACTTCTCTTCTTCCAACCACCCTGGATGCGTTTATTGTGCTCCATTGCACCCGCCTCAGTTGTCTTCATCAAATCAGTGACTGTAACCTCATACAACAACGAATCACCTGAAATAATTAATTTATATATGGTTAACTTATTTATATGAGACACATAGACATAAGTAGTGATTCAATACCCAGACACATACCTGATCGAATCCGTGGTCTTGGGCAGCCTACTGCATTTTTACCCTTTCAAAAATATGTTTTGTTCCTCCGAAAGGGATGATCAGGAGGAAGAAACTTGCGATGGTTGTCGAACCATGACACTTTTCTACTCAATGGAAGATAGAATGCATCAGAACCGTCCATGCAATACGGGCATGCTAGTTTTCCTGCTGTTTACCACCCAGACAACATAGAAAATGCTGGAAAGTCGCTAATGGTCCACAAAAGTGCAGCTCGCATCGTGAAGTTCTGCTTCCTATAAACGTCGTAGGTCTCCACCCCCGTAGACCACAAAGATTTCAACTATTTAATCAGTGGCTGGAGATATACATCCAGTTTATGCTTGGGGTTGTGTGGTCCAGGCACCAAGATACTAAGAAATATATGTCGAGGCTTCATGCACAACCAAGGAGGTAGATTGTACGGAGTCAATAACACAGGCCATAATGAATACTTTTTCCCGTGCATTCCAAATGGAGCAAATCCATCCGTGCACAAGCCTAACCTCACATTTCTCGTCTCTCTTGTAAAATCTGGAAACTCCCTATCAAGATGTTTCCATGCCTCCGAGTCTGCAGGATGCCGCATCTCTCCAGAATCCTCACCAGAACACTCCTCAGCATGCCATGTCATGTCTTTAACATTGGCACTAGACTGATACAACCTCTCTAGATGAGGAGTGATGGGAAGATAATACATTGCCTTATAAGCCTTCAACTGCACTTTTTTCTTACTTTTTGTACGACCAGATGGTTTGTACCGTGGGTGACCACACATCTTGCACTGGTCCTCATCCTCATCCTCATCCCAAAACAACATGCAACCGTTTGTACAACAATCAATCTTCTCAAAGGGTAGACCCATATCCTTCAAGAGCCTCTTGCTCTGATAGAAATTATCAGGCGCTGTGTTGTCTTCAGGTAGAGCTCGTTTGAACAATTTAGTAAATTGATTGAACACTTTTTGACTGACCTTGCCTTCAGTTTTGATGTTCAACATTTGAGCATTGAATGACAACTGCATCTCAGTCTCACAACCAGGAAAGAAAAACTTCTTTGACCGATGATTTGGTTCCTCCTCCATAGGTGTTTCATTGAATTGTGGTTGACCACCCAAAACAGGTTCTGCAATCATCATCCGATATCTATCAGGTTCATCCTCTATTTGTGGTTCAAATTGAGTATACGGAACATAACTCGAACCACCAACATCAGAACTTCCACCACTGCTCCACCCAGTATAAAAGTATTCTACAGTTTCAATGTCAACATTCCACCGTTCTTCACCGTGACTGGTCCACTTGTAATAATGGGGAACAAAATTGGAAATCACAAGATGAGTTCTAACCTCATCAACACTCAAGAATCTCATATTTCTGCATCTTCTGTCTTTACACAGACACCTAATATTACCCATACAATCCATACTGCATGGATGTTGTAGTGCAAACTCAATAAACTCATCAATTTTATTGCAAAAGACAGAGTTAATGCCTCCTCCTATCATTCTAGGTATTGAGTACATCCAACCACGATCTGGAAATTGCATCTGTTACAGATTAAAAGTAAATATCACATGAGTTGTAAAAAATTGGGCAGAGTTTGCCTAAAAATAGGGATATACAAATTTTTCCTTCACAAAAATCAATCCAACACAATCATATATCAATCATAGTAAACCAATCAAATAAAAAAATATCACACAATTTATCTAATAGTGTACAGAAAAATTGAGCAGAGTTTCGACTAAAAATTGGTATAAATATCACACAAACTAAAATTAACCCATCAAATATAACCATATATCATCAATCATACTAAAACACATCAAATAAACATATATCATGCTCATTACCTAATAATGTACTAAAAATTTGAAACAATATAAATATGACATTTAAACGGTTAAAAATGTGAAAATGTACGGTGAAGTTGAAGGCAATGACAAATACGTACGGTGAGGTTGAAGCCAATGACAAATACACCAATTATACGTGAAGAACATATGAAAACCGCATCATTTCTTATTTTTTTTCGTGAGTGAAAGTGAAAGGGAAGGAAAAGGAAGTGGACTTATTTTCCGTCGCAAATTCAATATTTTGCGACGGCATTTCCATCGCAAATACAATTTGCGATGACCCGGGTCAATTATTGGACACCAACCCGTCTGAACCACTCAAATTTGCGACGGAATAGTGGCCGTCGCAAATTTGAATTTAAAATTTACGACGACTTTCCGTCGTAAAATGTAACAACGGCCGAATTTGCGACGGACGGAGATCCGCCGCAATTTTTTTTTTAAGATTTGCGACGGACATCGTCGCAAATACCTACAAAACGCTGACGTTTTGCCTTTCCGTCGTTAAAGTCCGTCGCAAATTTGCGACGGGCTGCTGTGGCCGTCGCAAAATCGGTCAACATTGACCAACTAACGGAATCTGTCGCAAATCCGTCGCAAATGACCTATATTTGCGACGGATATGTGTCCGTCGCAAAACTTCCTTCGCTAATTCCCGTCTTTTTTGTAGTGAATTTTTACCTGGAGTGACCCGATCCATGATGTGTTTAATATTTGCCTATTTTAGGTATATTTCACATATGAAATATTTCAAAAGAGAGTTCCCCTTACAATTATATAATGATTAGCTCTTATATATGTCTGTGTACGCTCGACCACACTTCAAAATATTACGACCTCCGTTTTAGATTAAGTGTATTTTTAGTGATTTATACAAAATTAAGAAACTTAACATTTGGATGGAAATAACAATTTATGATGTACAAAGTTACGAGAGAATTGAAAAAATATGAGTATGAAATAAAAAATAAATAAATAAATTGTAATTAAAAAATAAACAGTGTTCTTTTATTAGGTTAAGTTGAAAAATAAGAGAAAAATAGTTTGGAAAAATAAATAATGTATAGAATTTTTTTGATTCCGCCATAGATATGGTGAGTTTTTAATTACTATCCCACTTACATGTACCACTTAAATTTGGAAAATTTCCAAAATAAATTAAAAGGGAAACAAAAAAACTTGAAAGATTAAATCAACACATGATTGTCACATGTCTTCCTTACTCAACACTCTCATTACACAATAATTAATTTTAAATAATGAACTCAACTAAACAAAGACAAGTGTAATTATATTTGGTGATTAATTGTTTGTAAATACTCTGTAAGTAGAATGGGAAGTTTTATTAAAAAAAAATCCATTCCATATAATTTGTAATCATTATTTTAAGTATTTAAACTCAATTTTGTTAAAGCAGATGAGTTTCTCTAAAATTTATTTTAACATAATTATCCCACGAATAACTACCCCATTAGTAATAAAACTGATATTTTTCAAACACATTACTTCTTTAATATTATTTAAAATTAATTTATTTCCAAACACTCAACACTTTGGTTTTATTACAAAAATTAATTAATATCCCTTCAATTAAATTCAATTATATATATATTATATAATCCCTCCGTCTAATGAAACTGGACTTACTTTTTTGCCTGTTATTTTTGTGACATATTAGAAGGTATTATTGGGTATTGCCATATTGTGAGCTACATTTATGAATAATGTGAGTATTTATGGATACTCATATTTTACATAAATAATCACTTTATTCATAAATAAATCTTACAATATGCTTAGTGCTGTTCTTCGAGCCGAGCGGATACGAGCTCGGTTCGACTCGTTAACGAGTCTATCGAGTTGAGTTCAGCCTAGTGGAATTATTAAAAAAATCTTAGTTATCGAGCCACGAGCCGAGCTCGGTTTGACTCGTTAAACAGTCGAATATTTTTTGAGCTCGAGCTCGATTAGTCTAACGAGTCGAGCTCACGAGCAACTCGTTTGTATAATAGCTCTAAATACGCTATAATACCCTCCAATATATCATAAAAAATAATAGATTTTAAATAGGCATAGTAAAATTAAATGGAGAGAGTATATATTACTAATCCTAGAATTGAATGTTCTGGTGGTGAGAACTTGAGATTTAGGAGAATATTACCTCCATTCCTGAAAATTGATCATGTTTTTTTTGTACGTGGTTTAATGCGATATGTTGGAGAATATTACGAAGTTTTTTTAGGTTTGTTTTTCACATACTTTGTATAAACGATCATTTTTATTAAAAAATATACCTCAGAAAATTTTGTAATACCTTCCGACATATCGCATTAAATCACATAAAAAAAAAAAAAAAAACAGAACCAATTTTCATAGACGGAAGGAGCATATGCATCAAATTAAATTTATGTCAAAGTTTAACAAATGTATCCCCATCATGGTCCGTTCAAGAGGATAAGATGGACCTGGTATATTCAAGTACTCATCTTCTCCCGGCCATATTCAACGGAGGAGATGTAGTAATCCAAATTAGCATTCTTCCCAATTATATGTTATAGAGAGTTTGGTCGGGGAAGAAGTCACAAAATTGTGGATAGTGGAAACCGCATTGGTTCAGGTAAAATCCAACCCTAATTGGGGTTGTTTGCCATAAATGTAGTAATGACCAAATTAAGTGGGGTGCCTATAAGTGGCATTATTTTGCGATTATATGTTTTAGAGACTGGTCGGGAAACAAGTTGCAAAATTGTGGGTAACAGAAACAAGCATTGGAATTTGGCACAGGCAAAATCCAAGTGTTATATATAATAGTAATATTATGTGCAGCAGAATCATTGCTTCAATAAATTAAGGGAAGAGTACAAACAGAGAATATGGTGATAACAGTGCTAGTCCTATCCCACCTAAAACGTTGTGCCCTCATAAGGTTTTTTATTTATTTTTATTTGATTAAATAATGGATAAGTGGATAACACGATATATTTAGAATGGCACAAAAACCTTTTCCCTTACAACATGACTTGGGACAAAAACATCAACTCACCAGTTACCGCAATTAACTATGCGATTTTAACTAAATTTTAATTCATTTAAATCAATCATATAACTCATAAAATATGTAATAATGTATGGGACAGACCTTATCATTTGAGGAAATGAGTAATTTTGTTTGAGACCTCGGTTTTGACAAATTGAGTAAATTATGACGAAACTGGAGGAGTATATTTTATGATAATATTAATTTTTTTTTTTTTTTTTATAAATCTACAAAATTGTCAAATTTATAGGATAATTATTTTTTGTCCTACTTTAAAAAATATATATATATGTTTTTTTGCTGCAAAAAAGTTGGCACCAGGTTGGCGCGATGCCAACCTTTTTTCCAACTGTTTTGTCACCTTATTTGAGAATTTATTTTTAAAGTAGGATGAAAAACAATTGCCCTATAATTTTTTATTTTTTTTTGGCAAATATGCAATTTTCTCTTCTATTTTCCAATATACAAAGATTTTCCACGAAAAAATAAAGCCGGTTTAGTTGAAAATTTGTGGGTCAAAATTATAACAGTTGCATAGTACAAATAGAACGATTGAAATTATGGATGATTATGGGGCAAGTTTGGGATGAATTTGACCTATCTTAAAATCCGCCGCTCCAGGGAAAAAAAAGGGACAACCCCAACCTGTTTGCATTTAAATTAATTTTAAAATACAAGGTTTCTATGTTTTATTAAAAATTTCAAATTAAAACATATAATTGATTAAAATTGTTGAAAAATATTGGTTTTGACCACATTTTATTAAATATTAAATGAAAATTTAATTATATATTTTGCGTAAATGAATTTGGTTTATTTGTATTCTCAAAATCAAATTTGGGTGATGAAAAATTAATGTCATTTAATATGTGGATAAATACATTAAAAATATATTTATTGTGGTAATAGTGAAGTGTTGTGATTAATAGACGTGAAATGTCATGTCTTTTTTTAAAAAATATATTTTAAAGGCTGTGTCTCTCAGAATGATTTAAGGGTTAACCTTTTCACGAATAATAGTCTAAATCTAACTAAAGGTTGCAACTTTTAGAAAAGTAAAGTTAATGGTGCAAAGTCGTAACTATTTACTGCAACATTTGGAAATTTATAAATAAACCCCCCACATTTGTCATTGCATTCATTCTGGAAAAAAATTATACTATGCTATCAAGTGCATACATGCATATTAACCTTTATAGTTTTGCATTAGAGTCGTGTCAAGAAAGTTTCAGATACTCGAGTCCATTCGCCGATAGCTTCCGTTTCGTACTGCAGCGGACGGAAGGCTCTAAAGTCGTATCTTGAGGGTGATTGTCATGGAACCGTATTGCACCTGAATACGGGACAATTAATATCGTCTTACGGAGAGCGGGTCAAACTCGTGCCTCGACTCTCTTGTTAAGTCTGTGTCTTGTATAGTCATCTTCGTATACACACCACATCTAATTTGTCCAACAAAAATAATACTCCCTCTGTCCCAAAAGATATTGTAGGGTTGACTTTTAAAAGAAGAAAAAATGTGAGTTGACTTGTAGTATGTAAATTGACAAAATAGTTTTTTTATGAGTGTATCATTCACTATATGTAAATAATACAAAAGAAAAAATTAAAAAAAATTTATTGTATAATTATTAATGGAATAAGGTGTAATTTAAAGACATTTGTATGAAATGAGTAATGACCCCGCAATATTTTTTGGGACGAAGAGAATATTTAATATTCATGTAATACTTACACATAACACTTTTAATCTATATATATACACAACAATATGAGTATAAATTTATATGTATAAAAAATTATAAATATGTGTGTGTGATGGGCAGGGAGACACTGGGTCCGAACCCACTTTGAATGGGACAAAATTGAACACACTCCATTATCATTCGTAGTCGAAATATTATTCGAATCACATAGTGCCTTAATGGAATTTATAAAAAATAACTTATCTAAGAATAACATACTCTATATGTTAAATAAGACCAAAAACTGAAAGAATTTAATCTCATTTAAAAGTCCGAACTTATAGAAAGTTGTAAAATTAATTCATTTAATTATTTCTCTAACACTCTCCTAGTCCCCCCACTCATGGGTCGAACTTTCAACTTTTCTTCTTTGGGGAGACCCAATGAGTAGACAATTTAATATGGGTGGAGCTGCTCTCAGCGAGAACCAAACCTAGGATCTTTGTCCGGACGTGAGTCTATTTGCTCTAATACCATGAAAAAAATTCGCCTCATATAAAAGTCCGAACTTATAGAGTTATAGAATTAATTCATTTAATTATTTTTCTAACAAAAATATGATATAAATTTAAAAAATTACTACTTTTTCTTGACGTAATTAAATTGTGAGACAAACAAGTTAATGTTACCCCTCAGTGTCACATCAATTGTGGCTTTTAAAATTTTATATGAAATTAAGAAATATATAATTTAACAAAGTTATCATGAAATAAAAGTAACACGGTAGTGATCATAAATTTATACACTCATCGCAAATGTGATAATGATATATAAGCAAATATAATTATTAATATATTAAAATAATAGTGAGTCTTCTACTTATGAATTATCATCACATTCACAGTGAGTGTATAAATTTATATTCATCGATGGACATGTGATTATTTCCGACAATAATGAGATCTTTTAAGAACACAATAGAAGTATATTAAGAAGAAAGGTGAAAAGAAAGTAACCATTAATGTGAAACAAAATATAACAAAATAATGACAACTAATATAAAACTGAGGAAGTAAGTGTAGGAATAAACGGTCAAAAACGGGTGTTGCGTTTGCTTTTCTCTTCGTTTATTTCGTGTTGTTAATTCAATAAAAGAGACAAGAGTAAGTTGCAAAAATAAATTAGAACTGCTAAAAATAGGAGTAAATAAATAAATGGAGGAGGAGTTGAATTCAAAGAAAATACTATTGTTTAATGCAAGATTTTATTCTTATGCAAACCTATGATAGAGTCGTCCACTCATTAAATTTGAGTAGGAGTATAAGTTGTTATGCCATTTTGTTTAATGTAAGATTTTATTCTTATGCAAACCTATCATGTTCATGGGCTCGTTCACTCATTAAATTTAATAATATGACATTTTGTCTCTATCTATCTCTTCCAAATTTGGTAAAAGAAGTCTTGAGAGGAATGAGAGTTCTGACAAATTTGGGAAGCAAATTGCAGGTCCACCGTTCGATCTTGATTTTTATGGAAGCGTGTGCCATGTGTTTTCAGATTATTGGATTCTCTGATCGCTCCACACAATCACCGACAACATTGGGGTGTTTTGAGATAATTGGTGTGAGCGAGGACCAAATAATGCGGGTGATAAAAATACTTATGTTTGGTTTTTAGATTTTAATAGGGTAGTATGGTTTAATGTTAAATTAATACTCCTCCGAAAAAGGTCCTAATTGTTTTATTAGATCGTCCAAAAAATAGTCATGTTATCTAAAATGAAAATAATAAATTCTATCTAAATTTCTAAATATACACATATAATATATTTAAAATAATTTATTTTATACTTGATGTGACACAATATTTTTACATTTTACATATTATATCATTTTTTTAATAACTGTGCAAAAAATAACAGGACTATATTTTGAGGACGGAGAGAGTATGTAAGAGTTATTGGTATGTTTTTATAGTAAGAATAGTAACAATATCATGATGTTATGACAAAATTTTATATAAATCAATTTTATCGTGTAATGCATTTTATCAAGAAAAAAAAATTATTTTTAGACAAGAGTATGTTTAGAGTGAAATTGGTTTATATATGAATTATTAAAAGGTATTTGTTGTTTTCACTAAAGAGTATTAGTTGTTTTAACCGAAAAATATTAATTGTTTTCACTAAATAACTAATACTCTTCAGTAAAAACAACTAATACCCTTTTAGTAAAAACAACTAATACTCTTAAATGATTCATGTATGAACCATTTTCACTCTATATTTTATCCTAAGACAAAGCCATAGGGTATAAGGTATACACATTATAGAAGAAGCAAGTGATATAGTTCAAGTGGTTAAAATTCCACTACCTATAATAAAAAAGATCAGAGTTTGAATCTCAACTTTATCGATTAAAAGAAAAATTACAAAATGATAATATCAACTCCAAAATATCCTTTTGATTTCTTCCACGACTTTCTTCACATCAAAGCATACTCTTTCAAAAATCAACCTATATTTTTCCATCTCCAACTAATTCAAACCACATAATAGCAAATCTCTCCCCAACTTACCAATAAGTAGGGATATAAACGAATCAAGCCGATTACCATCAGGCTCGAGCTCGGCTCATTTGATTTTTTTTAGGCTCAAACTTGGCTCTAACACTATTTTTTTTTATCGGTAAATGTTAGTTGTTAGTAGTTAGATTAGTTCACCAAGTCTCCAAATACTCCAAGAAATCTCCAAGCCTACCTTATAACTCTCATAATTCATTCCCAAAGGGAATCGAACCCGGGTCACTCACTAGAGTGAGGAACCAGGTGGCCAGGTGGGCTAAGCACCTGGTTAAAATAATTTGAAATTGGCTCTAACACTAATAGTTAAGCCCGAGATCAATTTGTGTGTAAATTATTGAGTTAGCGAATAGTTCGAGTTGGACTCATGAAATATTTGTTTACGAAGTAAATGAGCCTGACTTGGAAAAAAGCTCGTCTACAAATTTATCAAACGTATATAGTTCGAGCTCAAGTTCGAAAAAAAACTCATTTGCAAATTAATTAAACATAGTTCGAGCTCGGCTCAATAAACTCGTTAAAAAAATTAAAAAATATATACAAAAATAACAAAACATCTCATCAACGTTTGATTAAAAAGGTAACTAATCAAGTGTCACACACCAGTTTTTTCAAAAATATAACTTTGTGATTTAAAGAGTATTTAATTATATTTAACAGAATTTAATTGAAATATTTTTACTATTAAAATATAAATTTTAGGGTGTTGATAGGCAAGCAGCATTACGATAATGACCAACGGCTTTCAAGTCCTTAATCCAAGGATTATGAATTAAACCAAGAAATGACGAAAAATCTTATTATGACGAGCAGCTCCAATAAAACAGGTGAATAAGGGATGGCCCAATACCATTGGAAGAACTACTCCAATGGTCGAGCAACCCGTGAAAAGTTAGTCAGACTCTGGCTGAATACCCATAAAGTTGAGCGAACAGGTTTGACAAAAAATCCAAGAGAATCGAGCAGCTAAAGGGGAAGCAAAGCTAAAACTCTACAATGGGGAGTCAAACATGACGATTGACGAACAAGATGTAATTACGAGCTAAACATGCCAAGAAGATAGAATTAAACTTAGTTAAGGTCAAGAAAGTCAACAAAGCATATGTCAAACATGCACACATGGTAGTTGAAAGTTTAGTCACCTCTTGCTTGTTGGTGTGTATAAAAACTTTGAATTTAATAAAATAAACTAAGTCCAAATTCATAAATACGCTACAGATACATTTACACACTCATACACCTCGATCACACACATATACGAAAGAAATAGGTAGTCAATACACGTATTCACCCGTTTCTACCTCGATCCTTCGTATTTACCGTTTACGATGGTAACCAATCACACATAATTGTTTGATGATCCTCTAAATTAGTTAAATTCAGTCACTAATTCTCGCGATTAGAATCGATCATCAACATAGAGCATGAACAAGAAATTTTAGAAATCTTGTGGATACTTTGTAAATAAAATTCAATTTTACTAGACTAAACTAAATCTCAAACACAATTGTGTTACAACACCTCACTATAAAATTTTGAATAAATAAAGACAATCATTAATGTCAACTTTTAAATTAAAAACTGGAAAAAAAAATCATTTCTTTAATTTCCGGCTTTGCATCCTCCCTCATACCACGTTGACTCTTCATCTATAAATAGGGAAAATAGGGGGGGAGCAAAATCACAGCTCAGTGGAGACATGCTTTGTTGGAGTTATACGTGAAAGTATGTTTTTATTTTGTATAACTCGTGTATCAAACACTCGTTTTATGAGAATAATTATTTTATCACATTTGCTTTAGTTATGATTGAATGTTGAATTTCTATTGCAAATCGTTCAATATATGGTTGTTGATGACCTTTTCTAATCTATGATGATTAGTGGCTGTTTTTACTACATAAGATCATCAAACAAATACTAAGATCATAATATATAGTGCAAGAAATGAATTGGCAAGAGTTGGGCAACTTTTTTATTATGGGAAATCTCCTTCCCCTTCATGCAAATGAAGGGGTATTTATAGGCATACAAAGAGGCTAGGTGTCACCATCTTGATGGCTTAGCCATTGGGATTTTGCCAAGTGTTATGACTTTTGTACAACAACTAATCTATTGCCCAATGGATGGGTGCCAAGTGTAAAGACACATTGACTATTTCTAAAGTTAGTGACTCTTGGCATTCCCAATGTTGTACTTGGTCTTTGAAATCACTCAGCTACTCCCCTTGGTGCCCAGCTACTCGTCTGTATGTCTTCATTGGGTGTTGGAAACCCTTATAATTCCAGTTGCTCGCCTGCTCGCCTCTTGTTGAATACTTTGGGGTTTTCTTGCTCTTGTTGTTCACTACCTCATAATGGCCTTTATGACCAGTTGCTCGCCGCCTTCATATGGATACTTGTCCCTGTTGCTCGTCCTCTTCCATTTGGTCTACAGTCCCTGCTGCTCGCCTCTTAGGGCATATAGTCCCTGTTGCTCGTCTTCATCTATTTGGTCAGCAGTCCCTGCTGCTCGCCTCTTAGGGCATATAATCTCTGTTGCTCACCCTCTTTCATATTATTAATTCTGATGATCTCTTAATCTTATTAGATTAGTATCTTTATGTTAATCTCGTTGCCCGGTTGTTCGCCTATCAACAATGCCCCCTAGTTTGGCATAAAAGGATATATATTCTTTTTGTCAAACTATAGGATAGGCTGTTATAAATTGGAGGCGAGCAACAGGGAAAGTGGGTTTTATTTTTGTAGGGAGCGAGCAATAGGTTTTCAAATTTCTTTTAGGCGGGAACTTTTGGGGAGCGACCAGCGGGGGACTTCAAGAGGCGAGCAGCGTGGAACGTCCTTTTGACTTGCGTCGTTTCGCTTCCCGAGGCACGGAATACGAAGCGACGCAGTCTGCCAAAGCGTGCGCCCCTATATTTGCAACTAGGGGCCTCAATTTTTTACTTTCCTTACTTCTGCCCCCGAATCCATATCTATAAATAGCTCCCCCCTTCCATTTTCTTTCTTTTTCGTTCTTTCACAAGCAAACCGCCATTGAAGAGTTTTCGAGCTTTTATTTTCGTTGTTTTCTTCGATTCTACAGTCGATTTTATCCAAATCAAAGGTGAATCCTTTGATCTTTCTTGTTTGTCCTTGTTATTGCTTGCATTTTTCTTTCAATTTCGCCATTTTCGTTTTTCATTTTCCTTATCTGCCATCGCCGCCGCCGTATCGCCGCTGCGTCGCCGTCGTAATTGCTCCCTCCTTCGTCTGATTTCATCGTTTGATTTGTACAAGGAATTTTCGAAAATTTTCAAAAATTTTCAAAAATGACGTCACCCTCCTCAAGCAATACGCCATCTGTTGAATTGGTTGGTCGAAATCCGGAAAAGAGACCCATGGAAGATGAACCGTCAGTCCCTGTTCCTCGCCGTTCGCTCCGGCGAGCAGCTGGGCAAAACCCTAGGACCCTGCTCGTTGATGAAGAGACGGGCTCTGAGGCGAGCTCTGTTGCTCGCTCCGTTGATTCATTCTATGCTGTGGAAAGCTCGGGCGAGCAGGACGTCCAAGGCCCTGTTGCTCGCTCCTCGGCTCGAGAGGGGACTAACTCGGACTTGGGTGAAGATTCTTCCGAGGTCGCTGCTGAAATAGACGGGATGATTCTTTATGAAGAAGTGGGAGCGAGCAGCGAGCACCAGGTAAGGAGCGAGCAGCGAGCAACTGGACCAGGGGGCGAGCAAGAGGGAGTCACATGGGAATTTCTCCGAGAGATAAACTTTCCCGTTTTAAGGTCAATGCCCGAATCTCTTATTCCTAAAGCCGTAGTTCGAAGACAAGATTGGATTGACTATGCGAATAAGTACCACAAGGCTTTCCCTACTCCCGCTCGACCTATTATGGAGACCCGTTCATCGCCATACACAGCTGGTAGGGTATCCAGCGAGATTATAGAGGAGGATTTAGTTCGGATACGATCTCGCTATCGTATTCCGTACGACATCCATTTGTATGCCCCCCAACCAGGAGAGAGAGCTGACGACCCACCTCCAGGTTGCACTGCCATCAACCTCGACATACTTAAATTGGGGTTCCCTCTTCCTCTACATCCTGTAATCGGGCAATTCCTGAAGGATATAAACCTGGCAATCACTCAGATTACTCCTAACGGTTGGAGTACTCTACTGTCTTTTATTACCCTTTTCGGGTTGGAGGGGTACCAGAATAAGATCAGCACGACGGAGATACACTATGCATTGACTATCTCTTCGGCTGCTCATGAAGAAGGGCTTGGTTGGTATTACATCAAAGCCCGTAGTGGCGTTAAGCTAATTGAAGGAGTGCCCAACAAGGTCAAGGGTTGGCACAGGCAGTTCTTTTATATTGGCGGCGATTGGCGGGCGTCCTCCGATTTTTCGGGAGGACCGGGGCGTATAGACTCTCCTACGCATTTCGGCGAAATTCGGCGTAGGTTTTAAATCTCAGTTCATCGAACTTTTAGGTGAACTAATTTTAATCTTTTTCTTTGTTTTTGCAGGTCCGCGTATCCTGAGGTGGGGGCATCCGGATTTGAGTGAAGAGTTTCTATACGTCCTTGCGTTGGTTTCTCTTCGGGACGTTAAAGATCGGAGTGTTGAACATCTCTCGCAAGCGCACCTTCGCAAGCACGCTCAATTTGTCACTAGTGCTCACCATTTGGAAGCACAAGCAGAGGTCCCTGAGGGTAAGCATTACTTGTTATTTTTCCCGTGTTTTCCATTATCTGTCCTTGTTGGTCGCCTTGGCCTTGCTGGTCGCTTAGACCCTGCTGGTCGCCTAGGCCCTGCTGGTTGCCTAGGCCCTGTTGGTCGCCTAGGCCTTGTTGGTCATTTTAGGATAAGTTTTACCTGCCAATTTTACTGATACTGTTTGTATTGTTTTCAGCTCAAAGGGTAACGGTCGCTGTTCCCCCCATTCCCGAAAGCTATCATTTACTCGCGCGTCGGGTTAAACAAATGGCAGCCAATCATCCTTCAAGGAAAAAGAAGTTTGATCCTTGTACTTCTTTGATCAGACTTAGAGCCGAAGCCGATGAGGATGAGGAAGAAGCTCCTCAGGACCCTCTCCCTGTTCCTCAGGCCCCTGTTCCCGTTCCCCGCCCTCCTGCTCGCTCCTCGCCACCCCCCAAGATACGAGGGGCAAGAAAAGACTTGCCAAGGAAACTGTCCCTCGTAAGGGGGATGACCGTGCCAAGCGAACAAGAGGGCAGGGTTCTTCTCAGTTGGGCAAATCTACTGCTCGCTCCTCGCCGGTGGAGGAGGTGACCGAGCAGCAAGTTGTGGGCGTTATGATCGCCGGTCAAGGAAGAAGCACATCTCCTGACAACTCATACTTGGGCTATGACCCCGTGAAAATGAGGGAGTGAGTATCTTCCTATTCAGTTTGATCGTTTACTCTTTTGACTTTGTTTTCTGACGACTTTTTTCTTTTGAACAGGTACCGGAAAAACGACTATCCCGGTCGTTCAAAGGTGCTTCACCAGTTTAGCTGTGTGAAGTCTCCTCCTGCACCCCAAGAGATTAAGGACTCCCACGTCCGCAGAGCCATGGAATACGTCCCCCGCTCGTGGACCAAGACCGGCGAAGAAATTATTCAGAGCCAAAGTCTCAGTGATAATGCTCGTCTGTTGAGCTACAACTCGAGCCATCAATCAATTACAGCCCAACGAGTCTTGGATCAAGCCGTTGAGTTAGAGCGAACAAATCGCGGTCTGGGGCGACGGCTCGAGCAAGTTGAAGCAGATCGTGATGCTCAACTTGTTCAGTTGAAGAAGAGGGACGAGGAGCTGAAGAAGAAAGATGAAGAGTTGGCTAAGATGAAGGCTGACTTCGAGCGAGCCAAGCTCACATGGACGCGGGAGGTAAAGGCCGCTGAGGACCGGGAGATGATAGCGTCTAATGCTTCAGAGAAGCTTAGACTGGATTTGGGTGTCGCCACCGATCGTTTGCAAGTCCTGGAGACCGAGCGGGTGGGTCTGGTGGAAAGAGTGGAGTCGTTGAAGGTCCACGTCGACCAATTGGAGAAGAAGAACAAGCGTACCATTTCTTACACCACTTATGTGCAAGATGTAACTGATAACACCAATCTTGGTTACATCTGCGCATATGCTGATAGTGTGAGGAATGTGAAGTATGCTTTGGATAACGGTCTGGACGTGATGACCTCGACTATCAAGGACTTCACGGATTATGTCACTGAAAACCCTCCGGCTCCCGGTTTTGAAATCCCAGTGGCTGATTGGGAGAGATGGGGGTTGATCTGAGTGTTTTTAAAGATGACGTCCGTGTTGTGGCCCCCAGAGAAAGAGTAGAGGCGGATAGGGACATGACTATTTTTGAGGCTCTGGGCCCCCTTCTCCCGAATCCTCTTGGTGAAGCAAGCTCCTCTGCTGCAGTAGGCGAGCAGCAGGCCTCTGGGGTTGATGTGCAAGATGTTCAACCTCCTCCTTCTTCCCAAGATCCTTTAGTGCCACCAGCTCCGCCAGCTCCCGAGACTTAGGCTCAGTTTCTTTTTTGTCTAGCTGATGTAGTAGGATGATGGTTGTATGTTCATCTCTTGTAATTTTTGGTGCTAATGAATGAGAATTGCACTTTTATTTTATTGTTCGCCTCTTATTTGCCCTTTAATTATTTTTTTGCTTAAGTATTTCTTTCTTAAGTTGAAAGTAAAATACTTTTCCTTGCAAATTTATGCATGTTCATGTATGGATTTATTTTGTTCTTTAAGAACTTAACCCTTTATCATGCTTCTTTCTATGCCTTGTTGCTCGCCACTTGCCGTATTTGTTCTTAAGTGCATTCAGCTTCGGGACGAGCAATTATGCATTGGCATGTGCCCTGTTGCTCGCCTCTACCATACTTGTGCTTTATGCACTTAGTATCTTTGGCGAGCAACTTTATTGTGAGGGGGCGACTAGGTGGGCCTCTTGGTCTCATGGACCTTGCTGCTCGCCTCCACTGTACTTGTGCTTTTATGCATATAGTATCTTCGGCGAGCAGCTTTTCTGTTTGGCGAACAGTTGGGTTTTGACACCTTTTGCTTTCTTATGTACATAATTCACTGAACCATCATTTATCCACATACAAATTTTGCCAAAAAAGTGTAAAGATTTCATCGATCTCACACCTTACAAAAATATAAATGACACGATATTCTATAAAAAACTTTACATTGGTTTCCTAATCATTGATAATACTTCTTCAACAAAGCCGCGTTCCAGGTGTATTGGGCCGAGTTGCCTTCCATGTCTTCGAGATCATATGTGCCGTTGTGCCACTTTTGAGTTATCTTGAATGGGCCCTCCCAAGTCGGTCCAAATACACCTGGAGGTGTTGCTAAGATTTTTCGGAGCACCAGATCCCCGACTTCAAATTCCCTGACTTTTACTTGTGAGTTGTAGTACCTTGCAATCCTTCTTTTGTATATCTCGTTTTTTATTTCTGCTGAGATTCTTTTTTCGTCGATCAAATCCATCTCTGCGGCTAGTGCCTTGTTGTTTTCCTGTTCATTGAACTCGGCTACCCTCTCAGTCGGTATTTTGAGCTCTATAGGTATGACTGCTTCTGTACCGAATGCCATAGCAAATGGTGTTTCTCCAGTGCTTGTTCTATGTGATACCCTATATGCCCAAAGTACCTCGGGCAGTTCTTCCGACCACTTGCCTTTCTTATCTACCAGACGGATTTTAAGGATATGCTTGATTATCTTGTTAACTGCTTCGACTTGGCCGTTAGACTGAGGATGATATGGTGTTGAAAAATGCTTCTTGATACCCCACTTTTTGCAGAAATCTCTTATCTTCTTTCCTTCGAATTGCTTTCCATTGTCTGTCACTATCGCTTGTGGGACCCCGAACCGGCAAACTATATTCTTCCAGATAAAGCTGATCATTTTCTCTTGTGTTATCGTTACCAGTGCTTCAGCTTCGGCCCATTTCGTGTAATAGTCCACGGCCACCACTGCAAATCTGACATTCCCTTTTCCCGTTGGGAAGGGTCCTATGATGTCTATTCTCCACTTTGCGAACGGCCATGGACTATTTACCGAAATCAACTCCGTTGGCGGCTTATGGATGTTGGGAGCGAACAGCTGGCACCTGTGACATGTTTTTGCAATTCTGATTGCGTCTTGTAACAAGGTTGGCCAGTAGTATCCTTGTCTTACTGTTTTATATGCCAATGCTCGCCCCCCTGCGTGATTTCCGCATACTCCTTCGTGTATTTCTTTCAGAACTTCCTGACCTTGCTCCCTTGCCAGGCATTTTAGTAGGGGCAGTGAAAATCCTCTCTTGTAAAGTTGGTTATCCATGATTGTGAACCTTGCTGCTCGCTTGGCTACCTTTGTTGCTTCTTGGGGATCTTCAGGCATTGTGTTATCTTTGAGGTATCTATATATCGGTGCTCTCCAGTCATCCTCTGTCAGTTCTTCTTCGATCTGATTGATCTTGTAGTCACTGGTGGATGGGTTGGAGATTCTTGTGATGATGACCTCTGAAAGTTTTGCTGGTCCTGTACTAGTAGCCAAACGGGCAAGTGCATCTGCTTGCGCATTATTGTCCCTTGGCACTTGCTCGATGTAGATTTGCTCGAAAAGCGAAGCCAGGTGAGCAACAATTTTTTGGTACAAGGCCATGTTTTCATCCTTGGCTTCGTATTCCCCACGGACTTGGTTGACTATCAGCTGGGAATCTCCATAAATTTGAACTTTTCGAACCCCCACAGCCAGAGCTAACCGTAACCCGGCTATCAATGCTTCGTACTCAGCCTCGTTGTTTGTTGCCATGAACTCAAACCTTACGGCTGAGGTGAATACTTGTTCGTCTGGACTGATTAACACTATTCCGGCTCCTGCTGCTGTGTTATTCGATGATCCGTCTACATACATGTGCCATGGGTGATTATGACCTCTCGTCGGATCTTGAGGGAATGTTAATTCGACAATAAAGTCGGCTAACGCTTGTCCCTTGATCGCTGTTCGAGGTGCATAAGTTATTCCAAATTGGCTTACTTCGAGCGACCACTTGAGAAGGCGACCAACTGTGTCAGGCCTTTGTAAGATTTGCCTTAATGGAAAAGTTGTTAAGACCTCCACCTGATGATCGAAGAAGTACGGCCTTAGCTTTCTCACACTCATCACCAGTGCGTAGGCTAACTTTTCCATGGGCGAATACTTAATCTCTGCTTCATGCAAGGCCTGACTCACGTAGTAAATTGGCAAGTGAAATTTCCCTTCTGCTCGAACTAAAACTGAGCTGATGGCCACCTCTGATGCTGCTATATACAAGTAAAGTTTTTCTCCGGAGACGGGTTTTGATAGAATTTTAGTATCACTCAGATACTCCTTCAACTGCTCAAACGCTTGTTGGCAATTATCCGTCCACTGGAACTGTCCTTTCTTAATGGCATCAAAGAAAGGTCGGCATTTGTCTCCAGACCTGGAAATGAACCTGTTTAGGGCTGCTAGACATCCGGTTAGTCGTTGAACTTCTTTAACAGACCTTGGCGGCTGCATATCCATAATTGCTTTGACTTTTGATGGATTCGCCTCAATACCCCGTTGACTGACTAGGTGCCCAAGAAATTTTCCCGAGTGTACCCCGAAGCTACTTTTCTTTGGGTTTAGCTTCATGTTATACGCTCGAAGTATCTCAAATGTTTGTGCGAGGTGTTCCAAATGATCTTCTTTTCTCGGGCTTTTCACGACTATGTCGTCCACGTACACTTCCATTGTCTTGCCGATGTACTCATCGAACATTTTGTTAACGAGTCTTTGGTACGTGGCTCCTGCGTTAATCAACCCGAACGGCATTCTTTTCCAACATAACAAGTTTTTATTGGTGTAGAACGCTGTGTGCTCCTGGTCATCTGGGTGCATTGGTATTTGATGATACCCAGCAAATGCGTCCATGAAGGTAAGGAGCTCGTGTCCCGCCGTGCTGTCCACCAGTTGGTCAATATGAGGCAATGGGAAGTTATCTTTAGGGCAAGCGGCATTCAAATCAGTGAAGTCGATACACAGCCTCCATGTACCATTTGATTTCTTTACTAACACCGGGTTTGCTACCCATCTAGGACATAAAACTTCTTTGATAAGATCATTGTCGAGTAACTTCTTCACTTCTATGTCTAATGCTTCATATTTGTCGGGCCCAAATTTTCTCCTTTTTTGCCTCACCGGTTTCTTAGTTGGACAAACATTTAGCTTATGACAGGCATGCTCAGGGCTAATGCCTACCATATCAGCATGTGACCATGCGAATACATCGAGATTGGACTTGAGAAACTCTTCCATTCTGGATCTGTATGGCTCAGGGAGCTCAGATCCAATGAATAATTCCAAGTCTTCTCGATTTTGGTCAATTCTTATTGCCTCCAACTCCTCTACCGGGGTTGCTCTCCTTTTTTGGTCTTTCCATCGAGGATCGATAATGGGCCCTTCAAAGTTGATCTCATCCTTGATCATTGGTTCCGCCCCCAGCCTTGGTTCCAAGTCTTCGACCTGATTTAGTTCGGGTACGGCCTCTCTTCCCTGTTGCTCGGACATGCCCTCCTGCTCGTCCACGCCCTGCTGGTCGTCCATCTCCATCACTTCAGTGTCGACGGGCTCCATGATTTCGTCTAGGATGGAAGGTTCACCTTCGTCCCTGCTGCTCGGCTGCTCGTCCATCATGGATATTCTGTTGTCAGTGGGTTGAAGTTGCAGGAGGCATTCTCGGGCTTTTCTTTGATCACCTTTAACCATACCCGGGCCTTTCGAAGTTGGAAATTTAATACAATAGTAGTACGTTGAAACAGCCGCTTTGAATTCATTTATAAAAGGTCGACCAAGAAACCCGTTGTAGGCAGACTGCTGATCTACGACTAAGAATTCAACCATCCTAGTCAGTCTCCTTTCGGGATTCTCGGTCGATACAAGTTCGACTGACAACGTTACTAAGCCTAAAGGAACGGTTACAGCGTCTCCGAATCCCACTATCTTATGATCACATCCCTTTACATATCCCTCACAATCATCTATTTGATCAAGTGTGCTTTTGAATAAGATGTTTGTGTAGGAGCCTGTGTCCACAAGCAAACGGTGAACTCGGGCCCCCATGATGTTAGCACAGATGATCAGTGAGTCATTGTGCGGGGTGAGTATCCCGTCCAAGTCCTTCTCAGAAAACACCAACTCGCCTGTCTTTTTAGTAGCCTGATTTACCCCAACTTCCCTGACTTGAGCTACCGCCCTCAGCTCTGCTTTCCTTTTTCTTTTGGACATCAGTGGCCTACCATCAAAACAGCCCCCTACCGGTCCGGATGGCTCGAGCATTAAGATTTCTCGGACGGGTTCGGCTGGGGCTGTCATCGTTTTCTTCCTTTTCTGATCCCTCCTGCTCGGCTGTTCGTCACTCTCGTCATCTTCCGAGCCGGAGGATATCGCCACCCTTGGTTTCTTTCCCGGCTGTCGCTTCACAAATTCTGACAACTTTCCTTCTTCGTAAAATCTCCATAACTGTTTCAAGAGATCTCGGCATTCGCTCGTGAAGTGACCTATAGTCTGATGGTATGCACAGAATTTGTTGGGGTTCATCTTTCCTCGTTCTTGTCGTATCTTGCGGGGTTCAGACAGCATATCCTTATCTTTCACGTTGTTGTACACAGCCTCAATTGATGTGGATAAGACATGGTTCAATTTCTCCTTCAATTCGGATCCTTCACTAAAAGCTTTCATGTTCCTAGGGGCCTTGTATTCCCCTCCTGACTTCTTTCCCGATTTCTTAGTATCAGCCTTGTCTCCTAGCTCTCTCTGTAGAGTTTCTTGCATCGAAATGTACACTCCAGCCTTGTGCCTGAATTCAGAATAAGTTTTAGGGAAAGCGAGGTGCATTTCCTTCCACAGGTCTGTCCCTTTCCTAAGCCCTGCCATAACTGCCACTATCTTGGTGTCCTCACTCACTGGTTCTCCTTCCAATAGGACTTTATCGAATCTCTCAAGGAAGGCTCTATCAGTCTCCTCATCTCCTTATCTCAGATCTGCCAACCTGTGCCTCTGTGTAAGGTAAGACCCGACCGTGGAGAAGTGTGAGAGAAATTCCTTGCTGAGTTGCATGAATGAACTGATGGAGCCTGGAGCTAGTGCAGAAAACCATCTGTGAGGACCTTCACCAAGAGTCAATGGAAAATTCCGACATTGAGTTGCATCAGACGCCTTTACCGATATCATGTAATCGGTATATTTGGACAGGTGTACTTTTGGGTCTGAATTTCCTTCGTACAAATTAATGGCCGGGAATTGTACTTTCTTTTGTACCGGCGCATTAAGGATATCCGAGGACAAAGGTGATGATGGCAACATCGTCGACCCGTCGCCCTTCTTTTCCTCCAACTGTTTTTGCATCTCTTCCACCGCTTTCTTCAAAGCTTGCCACTCATCTGGAGACGTTTTTCCGCTAGAAGGCTGTTCGTCATGATTGGGTTCAATGACCTCTTCATGACGCAGTCCCTTGCTAACGGGACGTTTCTCTTGAGTGGCGTGCCTAGCGATGTTACTGGCTCCATTGGGACCTAATCGCCCGAAGGCTGACCTTCTTAGCCTTTCATGCACTGAGCGGCGAGCAGCAGGGTGTGTTTGCCCCATTGCTCGCTCCTCGCCTCTCTGTTGATCCTCCCTATGCATTCCGTGATATCTTGCCCTTCTTGTGTGATAATGGCTTATACTTCTTGTGTCCCCGCTGCTCGACTCCTCACCTGTCCCCGGAGTGGACTCTCCTCGACTTCCAAGTCGTTCACTTAAAGGAGCTTTCCCTTTATTCCTACAGATTTCTTCGCTGTCAACCTCGTCATTTCGTGCGTCTTTTCTTCCTTCGCTTCGCTGCTCGGCTGCCCTGTTGGTCGCCGCCTGCGTCCCTGATGGCCCGACCGTTTGTCGCCTTTGCAATGCTTGTAAAACAGCAATCGTTTTTGCTAGCTCTTCGGGATTTTGAGCGAGAGCCTCCACTTCCGGCGGGATTGTATCAATGGTAACTTGGACGTTTCTTTGCGAAGTTGCTTTTACCGTACGTGCATGTCCTTCGGTAGACGAAACCCTCGTTTTTGACCTACGACTTGGAGACGTGCTCAAATGTCATTCTTCTTGTGATCGAACCATTTTGGTTACCGAAGTATAAGTGGTAAGCAAATGAATGGGGTGATTTTATCTCCAACAAACACCTTTCGTAAGAGTTACTAGCCTTGTTTGTATGAATATGGTGGTTTGAAAACCCTAGTTCATACACACATGCATTTAAACTCTCAAAGTAATGTATAGATGGATGATTTTGCTTCAAATAATGTGTACACTTGATTTCCAATGGCTTCCTCCCGGATTCCGGCCGGATTTTGCAGATTCCGGTGGAGTTCTTCACCCTTCGACTTTTTTGTGAAACGAAGGTTCGAACCCTTCTTCTAGCGCCAATTGTTGATGACCTTTTCTAATCTATGATGATTAGTGGCTGTTTTTACTACATAAGATCATCAAACAAATACTAAGATCATAATATATAGTGCAAGAAATGAATTGGCAAGAGTTGGGCAACTTTTTTATTATGGGAAATCTCCTTCCCCTTCATGCAAATGAAGGGGTATTTATAGGCATACAAAGAGGCTAGGTGTCACCATCTTGATGGCTTAGCCATTGGGATTTTGCCAAGTGTTATGACTTTTGTACAACAACTAATCTATTGCCCAATGGATGGGTGTCAAGTGTAAAGACACATTGACTATTTCTAAAGTTAGTGACTCTTGGCATTCCCAATGTTGTACTTGGTCTTTGAAATCACTCAGCTACTCCCCTTGGTGCCCAGCTACTCGTCTGTATGTCTTCATTGGGTGTTGGAAACCCTTATAATTCCAGTTGCTCGCCTGCTCGCCTCTTGTTGAATACTTTGGGGTTTTCTTGCTCTTGTTGTTCACTACCTCATAATGGCCTTTATGACCAGTTGCTCGCCGCCTTCATATGGATACTTGTCCCTGTTGCTCGTCCTCTTCCATTTGGTCTACAGTCCCTGCTGCTCGCCTCTTAGGGCATATAGTCCCTGTTGCTCGTCTTCATCTATTTGGTCAGCAGTCCCTGCTGCTCGCCTCTTAGGGCATATAATCCATGTTGCTCGCCCTCTTTCATATTATTAATTCTGATGATCTCTTAATCTTATTAGATTAGTATCTTTATGTTAATCTCGTTGCCCGGTTGTTCGCCTATCAACAATGGTACTAGTTACATTGTAGTTAATGTGGTGATACCCGATCACGGAAGACAACATTAACTGTTTCCTTGTAACTAAACGTACATTTTCACGACCTAGGTGGAATTGAACAATCCGCCGTGAAAGGTCGATGTGTAAGGCTCAGATTGGTCTGTCTTGACTAAGAGATTGCACTAGCACATTTAGTATGTGTTGAAGAGGACCTACAGCGAGGATAAATTCTTCTGTTCTGAAATGTGAAGAATTAGACCTCAGTGGTTGTTGATTTCTTAATCTCCGTCACTTAAATAGGACCGTGTGTGCTTAATGGCTACTGCTTTGATTCATGTTGGGTGAGAATTATTGTGACTTCGAACTTTGTGTCTTGGGCAATAATATTAATCATACGACGGTTGCTAAGATTTAATACGGAGAAACGCGTGCGAGTACGGCTCGTGTGATTAGTCCCCTTGGTGGGCTCAGAAGTTTTATCGTACCAAATCTTGCAAGTGAAGAATCAGTTTCTTCGGTACGGATAATAATGTTGAGCTGTCTTTACTCCAAGGTGAAATATATTAATTAATTTAGAGCTATTCAGAAGCTTAATTAATTAATGGACTTGATAATCTTAAACGCGGGAAATAATAACCGGGAGCCCATATTATCGTAATATGGATTAAGATGGATAGTGCAATATTAATTTATTAGTGGTAATAATTAATATTAATGAATTGAATTATATTGGGGCTCAATATTGAAATTCAGAAGTCCATTAGGAGGTCCAATCTTAATTCTCCTTAAAGGCCCCTCAAGTAGCCCATTAAGTAGCCCAATAATGATAAGGTGATTAAAATAAAAAGATAATATCATGCTGATTTTTGCCTATTATTTTTTAAAATAAGGGATTAAGAAGAGAAAAGATTTTGTTGATTTTCTTGAAAAGATATTATGGAGGATAAGTATTCTTGGAATACAAGATTATCTCATATATTCAAGAAGATCCAAATCTTGGATTCTCTACTTATGAAATTTTCGAAAATTCCCCATAATTAGGAGTGTGAGATTTTTGTGGAATATTTTATTTTGGAGAAAAGAATATATGAGATATATTCAAGATTTCTTAGAGTCTAAGAAAAGATTTTCTCCAAAGCCCATATTCACTCTAATTTTCGGCCATCACTACCTATAAATAGGGGATGATTATTTTATCCCCAAGTACATAATTCCATGTGTTGGAAAAATCAAGAGCATAAATATTTTTCTTTTTCCTTAGTTATTTAAATTGTTCGATAGCATCTCCCACCGGTGATCGAACAAGGTGAAAGGGAATACTTGAGAAGGCTTTTTGGTTGATAAAGCGAGTTCGTGATCATCGCGTTTATTCAAAGGCCAAATCTACAAGAGGTACGTAAGTCACATAAATTCTTGTTTATTCCGCCTAGATTTTATGTGAATTAATTCAACATGCATGATGATAAATTAGTTGCTGGAATTATTATTTGAATTAATTAGGATTTAAATTCGTATTTAAATTTCATCCCGAATAGATTCCGGGCACCCCTATTATCCCAACAACTGGTATCAAAGCCACGGTTTCGGGCTCTGATCTTTAAATTGAAATTTAAATTGTTAAACATTAAATTGAAATTGGATAGTAGAATTGTTAGGTCTTTTTTGCAGGTATCCAATTGTCATGGTTTTAATGTTGTTATTTTTTCATGCGTGTGAATTAATTGTTTTTAATTCGATTCGTTCGAATTCGTTTTTCTCGTGAGAAAATCCACGAGTAGATTAGTTGTTTTTATTTTGATTCGATCATTGTAATAGACTAGTCTAGATCTAGTATTTATTTTTTTTGAAAAATATATTGTAACCGGATCGTGACGAAGAACGAAGAATTAAAGACGGCGTACCCGGAAGACGCATGCGTGCGTGGCGCATACATGGACGTAAAATCGTGCAAGGGGTGAAGAAAATGAGAACGAACGTCGAAACCCGGCGCACAGGGTGCACGGCGCACGACCCGCGCGCGCCTCGGGCGCGGCCTGCGGCGCCTCGGCGCCTCGCGTGCAGCGCTTCGGCCGTGGAATTTTTTTCAGTTCCGCTTTTTTCGTGTGATTTTAAACGTCGTCCCGAACCCCAAACGATGTTGTTTTTGATGAAGTGTTGTTGTTCGAGTGGGAGCGTGTCGAGACGAACGACGGAAAGCAACAAGGACGATTTTTCGCATCAAGACATGAAGAAATTAAACCGTGACAATTGGATTTGAGTGTTTCAATGTGTTTAATTTTGTTTTGATGGATGTTTTATTTCGTGCACTTATTATTATTTGTTAATATGTGTTTGCATGAATTTAATTGTCCAAGAAAAACCTTACTTTCGAAAATTACTAAGTATGTTTATTTAATCGCAATTTTATTCCGGATATTAAAATTGGATTAATTTGGCCTCCATAATTTATTTATTTGTGAAGTTCTTTTGGAATACATTTCCCCCTCGGATCGGCCAAAAGAACGGATTTCACATGAATAAATTCCAAAAGGATGATTGTGGATTATTACTAGTGGCGTTATTGACCCTCACCACGAGTGGCTTGCTCAAAGCGAAATAATAATCCTGTATTTAATTATGGTTATTACTTAGGCATAGGAAATTGATATTAACTTACTCCCCTCGGAGTCCCTGCCAATTTCTATGTGGTCAAAGTGGGAGCCAACTATTAATTTTGAATTAAGGATTTGTAACTTTTAAGTTTGTGATCCGCTTGAATGTATTTAAATGTATAGACCACCCCTCGTGGCGCATTTAAATTGTTTCGAGACGTTGGCTGATGCATGATTATATTATTTTAAGGTTTCAATATAATTGATGTGATCGAATTATGTGATAATTTCGTATTTTTCCTAGATATTGATATGAATGTATGTTTTATTCTCAGTTCATCATGTCGCAACCTTTTAATCCACTGTTTAGTATACTTAAAGATAACAAACTTGTTGGTGAGAACTATGTTGATTGGAAACGTAACATGAATATGGTCCTACCTGCACAAGAACACTATTGGATATTTAGCGTTGACGTACCCAAGAAACCTAATGATAAGTCAAGTAATGGGGAAAGGGTGATATTCGATGATTGGAAGCATTCCAATGAGCACATGAAGCGCATCATCTTGACATTTATGTCTGAAGATTTGAAACGCATTCATGAAAGTATTGAAGCGGCTGTTGATATCATGAATAGCCTTGAAGAGATGTTTCAACATCAGAACCCCATGGCGAATCTGTTCACCATTCGTGAGAAGCTCACGAAGCAAATGGTGAAGGGAACACCTGTAAAGGATCATGTTCTCAATTTTAGGCGTGAGTTTGAGAAACTCGAGTTTCTTGGTGCCGGACAAAGTGAAGAAAGTCAAATCGATTCCATACTCCTAAAGCTATCGAGTAGTTTTGATGGGTTCTTTTGGGAATACGTGTTATCGGAACACAAGTTCACTTTAGATACCCTGCTCAAAGCTCTGATAACGGTAGAGTCATACTTAGGGAGTAAGGATGAGGTTTTGGTGATCAAGAGCTTTTTCTCGAAATCTAAGCCAATGGAAGGTAAGATTGAGGAGAAGGAGATTGATCGGAACCAAACCAGTAGACTCACTCTTGGTGGCAAAGAAAGAACATTCAAGTCATACGACGTGAAAGTATCCGGTAAGAGTAAGCGCTTCAATTGCGGGGAGAAAGGACATTGGAGGTCTACCTGTTCTAAGCCTAAGAAGGCGGTAAAGAAAGGTAAGTCTCATGCTTTAGTCGTTGAAACATATGTTGCGGCGTATGCTGCCCACGTTTGGGTAGTGGATACCGGGGCAACTGATCATATTTGTTTCACTCTTCAGGGGTTCCAGCTAACCCGGCGACTTAGCAAGAATGAGATCACCATCACTTTGGGCGATGCTACGAGGGTGGCAGCCGAAGCAGTGGGAGTCGTGCACCTATCTTTTGAAGATAGAGTTTTAATTTTAAGAGATGTTTCATACGTTCCAAACTTTAGGAAGAATTTAATTTCAGTTTCTAAGTTGTTTTTTTATGGATATTCAGTTACTTTTAATAAAGTTGCTACTGTTTCTTTTAAGAATGATGTTATCTGTCATGGAACGTTGGTAAATAATCTCTATACGATTAAGTGTGCATACCACTCAAATAATTAATCTAATAACACATCGATCATTTCGAGTAATAAAAGAAAGCGTTCTTCGGAGATGAACGAAACACTTCTATGGCATCTTAGACTAGGTCATATTAATCTAAAGCGGATAGAGAGATTGGTGAAAGACGGATCCTTGGAATCACTCCAAGTCGAGCCGTTTCCAACTTGTGAATCCTGTTTAGAGGGTAAGATGACCAAGAGGGCATTTGGAGTCAAGGGGAATAGAGCCACGGAAGTGTTAGAACTCGTTCATACCGATGTGTGTGGTCCAATGACGATCAAAGCGAGAATGGGGTATGAGTATTTCGTCACCTTCATTGACGATTACTCAAGATATGGGTACATTTACCTTATGAGGCATAAGTCTGAAACTTTTGATAAGTTCAAGGAGTTTAAGGCCGAAGCCGAGAAACATAGGGAAAAGAGTATCAAGTTTCTACGATCAGATCGTGGAGGTGAATACCTCAGCGATGAATTCTTGAACTACTTATCGGACGAAGGGATCGTATCCCAGTTAACCGCACCGGGAACCCCTCAATAGAACGGTGTGGCGGAACGAAGAAACCGGACTCTTTTAGAGATGGTCAGTTCCATGATGAGTTATTCGGATTTACCCAAGTCGTTTTGGGGTAATGCCTTGGAAACGGCGGCTTACATTCTAAACTTGGTGCCATCCAAATCGGTTCCTAAAACCCCAATGGAATTGTGGACCGGGCGCAAGCCCAGTCTAAGACATTTGCGGATTTGGGGTTGTCCGGCATACGTGCTAGACAAGGAAGCCGGTAAGTTGGATCCATGTTCGGAATTAAGGCTGTTTATAGGATACCCTGCGGGAACGAAAGGGTGTATGTTCTATAGTCCCAAGGATCAAAAGACCGTGATTAGTACACACTTTAAATTCTTGGAGGAAGACTATATGAACAATCGGAAGCCTAAAAGTGAAATTACCTTAGAAGAATTGAGAGGTCAAACCTCGATACCAAGTATACAAGATGATGTACCACATGTCACATCTTCACAACCGGAACCCCGTCGTAGTGGGAGGATTGCAAGGCAACCCGAGAGATTCATGGGAATTGGAGAATCTTCGGATTTGATTTCCGGCGATGAATCAGACCCATGGACATACGATGAGGCAATCCAAGACAAAGACGCGGAGGTGTGGCAAACCGCAATGGAAACCGAGATGGGTTCGATGGATCATAATCAAGTGTGGGAGTTGGTCGATCCACCCAATGGGGTAGAACCCATTAGATGTAAGTGGATGTACAAGAGGAAAAGAGGACCGGACGGAAGGGTAGAGACCTTCAAAGCAAGGCTTGTGGCCTGTAGCTATGCTTAAGTCCATCCGTATTCTTTTGTCGATCGCTGCGCACCTAGATTACGAGATCTGGCAAATGGATGTCAAGACGGCTTTCCTTAACGGAAGTCTTGACGGGATAGATATCTATATGCAACAACCCAAAGGTTTCATTGAAAAATGCCAAGAGCACCTCGTATGCAAGCTTAAGAGATCCATTTATGGACTTAAGCAAGCATCGCGTACTTGGAACCAGTGTTTTGATCAAGTTATTAAGTCTTATGGGTTTGTGATCAAAACGAGTTCGAAAGTTGTGTGTATAAGAAGCGTGACGGAACTGCAGTGGTATTCTTAGTATTATACGTAGATGATATTCTGCTCATTGGAAACAATGTAAAGGTATTGTCAGACGTAAGGGTATGGCTGTCAAATCAGTTTGATATGAAGGACTTAGGGAAAGTCGGTCACATCCTTGGGATCAAGTTCACTCGAGATCGCAAGAGGAGGATGTTGGGCTTATCGCAAGTTTCATACAAAGCCACTGTTTTGAAGCATTTCAGCATGCAAGATTCCAAGAAAGGTTTTGTACTTTTTAGGCACGGAATCCATCTATCTAAAGAAATATGCCCTAAGACACAAGTGAAGATAGATGACATGAAAGACGTTCCGTACGTTTCGGACGTAGGAAGTCTTATGTATGCAATATTGTGTACGAGACCGGATATCTGCTTTGCTGTGGGCATGATGGCAAGATATCAAAGTCACCCCAGGAAAGCACATTAGATTGCAATTAAATGCGTTCTTTAGTTTCTGAAAAGAACTTGGTATGGAATGTTGATTTAACAGTCAGACAATCTAATTTCCGAGGGATACACGGACTTAAATTTCCAATCAGATATAGAATCCAGAATATCTACCTCGGATAGTGTGTTTTGCATGGGAGGAGGAGCCATTTCATGGAGAAGCGTTAAGCAGAAATGCATCGCCGATTCGACCATGGAAGCCGAGTATGTAGCTGCTTGTGAAGCAGCGAAAGAGGCAGTTTGACTCAAGAACTTCTTAGTGGACTTTGACGTTGTTCCGAATTTGCCCGACAAGATAACTGTCTTTTGTGACAATGCCGGAGCAGTTGCAAATTCAAAGGAACCGAGAGCCCACAAGGCCAGCAAACACATAGAAAGAAAATACCATCTTATACGAGAAATCGTTAAGAGAGGAGATATAGAGGTGGCAAAGATAGCGTCGGGTGACAACCTAGCGGATCCATTCACAAAAGGTCTGCCTCAGAGTACATTCGAGAGACATGTGGATGGAATGGGAGTCAAGACTATTGCCAATCTGCTTTAAGTATAAGTGGGAGGAATTATTAGGTTAGTGTAGGTTGACATGAGATGTCACGTAGAGCTACTACACTAAGACATGCGTGATGTATACTAAAAGCAGACTTTAAGTATAAGTGGGAGATTGTTGGAGTTATACGTGAAAGTATGCTTTTACTTTGTATAACTCGTGTATCAAACACTCGTTTTATGAGAATAATTCTTTTATCACATTTGCTTTAGTTATGATTGAATGTTGAATTTCTATTGCAAACCGTTCAATATATGGTACTAGTTACATTGTAGTTAATGTGGTGATACCCGATCACGGAAGACAACATTAACTGTTTCCTTGTAACTAAACGTACATTTTCACGACCTAGGTGGAATTGAACAATCCGCCGTGAAAGGTCGATGTGTAAGGCTCAGATTGGTCTGTCTTGACTAAGAGATTGCACTAGCACATTTAGTATGTGTTGAAGAGGACCTACAACGAGGATAAATTCTTCTGTTCTGAAATGTGAAGGATTAGACCTCAGTGGTTGTTGATTTCTTAATCTCCGTCACTTAAATAGGACCGTGTGTGCTTAATGGTTACTGCTTTGATTCATGTTGGGTGAGAATCATTGTGACTTCGAACTTTGTGTCTTGGGCAGTAATATTAATCATACGACGGTTGCTAAGATTTAATACGGAGAAACGCGTGCGAGTACGGCTCGTGTGATTAGTCCCCTTGGTGGGCTCAGAAGTTTTATCGTACCAAATCTTGCAAGTGAAGAATCAGTTTCTTCGGTACGGATAATAATGTTGAGTTGTCTTTACTCCAAGGTGAAATATATTAATTAATTTAGAGCTATTCAGAAGCTTAATTAATTAATGGATTTGATAATCTTAAACGCGGGAAATAATAACCGGGAGCCCATATTATCGTAATATGGATTAAGATGGATAGTGCAATATTAATTTATTAGTGGTAATAATTAATATTAATGGATTGAATTATATTGGGGCTCAATATTGAAATTCAGAAGTCCATTAGGAGGTCCAATCTTAATTCTCCTTAAAGGCCCCTCAAGTAGCCCATTAAGTAGCCCAATAATGATAAGGTGATTAAAATAAAAAGATAATATCATGCTGATTTTTGCCTATTATTTTCGAAAATAAGGGATTAAGAAGAGAAAAGATTTTGTTGATTTTCTTGAAAAGATATTATGGAGGATAAGTATTCTTGGAATACAAGATTATCTCATATATTCAAGAAGATCCAAATCTTGGATTCTCTACTTATGAATTTTTTTAAAATTCCCCATAATTAGGAGTGTGAGATTTTTGTGGAATATTTTATTTTGGAGAAAAGAATATATGAGATATATTCAAGATTTCTTAGAGTCTAAGAAAAGATTTTCTCCAAAGCCCATATTCACTCTAATTTTCGGCCATCACTACCTATAAATAGGGGATGATTATTTCATCCCCAAGTACATAATTCCATGTGTTGGAAAAATCAAGAGCATATATATTTTTCTTTTTTCTTAGTTATTTAAATTGTTCGATAGCACCTCCCACCGGTGATCGAACAAGGTGAAAGGGAATACTTGAGAAGACTTTTGGGTTGATAAAGCGAGATCGTGATCGTCGCGTTTATTCAAAGGCCAAATCTACAAGAGGTACGTAAGTCACATAAATTCTTGTTTATTCCGCCTAGATTTTATGTGAATTAATTCAACATGCATGATGATAAATTAGTTGTTGGAATTATTATTTGAATTAATTAGAATTAATTCATGCTAGTAATAATTGTATTTAAATTCGTATTTAAATTTCATCCCGAATAGATTCCGGGCACCCCTATTATCCCAACATGCTTATCAAAACTAAATACAATATGCAAGCTCAATTATTCAATCATGTTAACATCTAATTCGTAAACATCACCTCACTATAAAGGTCAAAATACATATCATCACCTCGTTTATAAAGGTCAGAAGACATATACTCATACATATTTCACATGAATATTAATAAAATCACAAATCACATTTAATAGTGACAAACATAAAAGATCGATATCCCCACCTGGAAATAATCTTGTGGATGTATGAACGAAACGAAATTTCTTTAATCCTTGTCACCTAAAACTATATATAATAAACGAGTCATATTATCAATTTATAACAATCACATTAATAATAATAATTAATAATAGTAATGATACTAATATTAATTTATTGCAATCACATTAATAATAATAACAATGATAGTAATAGTAGTAGAATTAAAGAAATCCAGAAAATAAATTAAATAAATAATTAAATACTATACATCTAAAATTTTAACTGGACTCGATATTTAAAAAAAATACAAAATGAAATAAATAAATAACTTGAAAATTTGGGTTGTTACATTATAACCCCCTTAACATAATTTCATCCTCGAAATTCAGAATTTAATCTTATGAATAATGATCATTAACTCGTAAACATTTGGAATAAAAGCAAAAAGATAATGTACACTCCAACATATTTTTATTTTGGATGCACGCACATAGTTATAAAACTTACATTTAGGCTCCGCATGAACCAAAACCTAACAAGTCAAAGTAAATATCTTGATAATCTATTCTATATGAAACATAACAAGCTATATCCACAAGGTAACTAGAAAGTATAACATAATACATATCTAATTATAAATAAATATTAAGAACTCAAGACAACTTCTTCTCTTTTCATTTTTCTTTCTAAAATCTCTTAATAGACAGTTGATTCCCATGAAAGCTACTACCTAGATCTTTATAACTTTTATCATTTTTTTTTAGTTTCATTCAAGTAAAAGAATACATAGAACTTGTAACCATATTTTGTAAAAAATATTTAAGACTTGCTAAAGTCACATACCTCTTTGAGTTGGCGTAATGGGTAGACGGATGCAATACCAAGTAACTTTGAACACTTAGTTTTACAATTATAGAAAATTAAAATAATTTACTTTCATTTTGCAAGTCTACAAGAACGTTGACCCGCTCTAATCAACCCCAGTTTTTTCATAAATATAACTTTGTGATTTAAAGAGTATTTAATTAGATTTAACAAAATTTAATTGAAACATTTTTGCTATTAAAGTATAAATTTTAGGGCATGAACAAGAAATTTTAGAAATCTTGTGGAAACTTTGTAAATAAAATTCAATTTTACTAGACTAAATTAAATCTCAAATACAATCGTGTCACAACATCTCATTATAAGATTTTGAATAAATAAAGACAATCATTAATGTCAACTTTTAAATTAAAAACTGAAAAAAAAAAAACCCATTTCTTTAATTCCCGATTTTGCATCCTCCCTCATATCACGTCGACTCTTCATCTGAAAAAGGGAAAAAGAAAGGGTGAGCAAAATCACAGCTTAGTGGGAACATACTTGTCAAAACTAAATACAATAAGCAAACTCAATTAATCAATCACGTTAACATGCAATTCATAAACATCACCTCGTTTATAAAGGTCAGAAGACATACTCATACATATTTCACATGAACGTTAATAACATCACAAATCACATTTAATAGTGACAAACATAAAAAATCGATATACCCACCTGGAAATGATCTTGTGGATGTAGGAATAAAATGAAATTTCCACAATCCTTGTCACCTAAAACTATATATAAATAAACGAGTCTTATTATCAATTTGTATCAATCACATTAATAATAAGTGTTGATGATTGATGATGATTGATTCTAATTACGTGGATTAGTGACTGTTTTAATAATAATTAAAACAATAATAATTAATAATAATGATAGCAATATTATTTATTGCAATCACATTAATAATAATAATTAATAATACTAATGATAGTAATATTAATTTGTTACAATCACATTAATAATATTAATAATAATAATTAATAATAGAAATGGTAGTAATATTAATTTATTACAATCACATTAATAATAATTTAATAATAATTAATAATAATAATAATGATAGGTAATAGTAGTAGAATTAAAGAAATCCTGAAAATAAATTAAATAATTAATTAAATACTATACATCTAAAATTTTAACAGGACTCGATATTAAAATAATGCAAAATAAAATAAATAACTAACTTGAAAATTTGAGTTGGTACGTCAAGCCTAACTCGAGCCCGTATCGGGCCTACCCACGAACATGTTTGCAAGTTCATTAACAAGTCTGTTCGCGGGCCTTCTCCCGAGCTTATTTGCGAACTTCATACACGAACTTGTTCGCGAGCTTTCGAGCCGAATACAATCAGGCTCAAGCCGCTCGTGAAATTTGACGAACAAACTCAAACGAATATTTTTCAAGCCAAGACCCGAATAATTCACAAACGGTTTGACTCATTTGCATCCTAACCAATAAGATACTCAAATAAAGATTTAAATGCTTTAAAATTTGGTTGTGCAGCGCCGTGCAAACTTCAAGCCATTTATAACAAGCTTTCAAAAAACCGCCACAGATGAATATTTTCATTAAGTATTGGTTGTTTCATTAAAACATGTTAGTTATTAACGGTTTCTTTTTAAAGTATTAGTTGCTAATATTATACTACAAAGTGATAGTTGTGAATTAATTCTATGATAATTTTTTTTTTACGTAAAATCAACTTTAAATTATAATTTGTCATTTATATACAATATTTCATGGATAAAGGATCCGTGAAATTATAGCCAAATTAAAAAAAAAATCATATATTTTAACCGGATTGGATCGAGTTAAGCGAATCTTTTCAAAAAATTGTGCAAAGACAAAATATGTGTTAGTATAAAAGCAAACATGTGTTACTATAATTATATTAACAATAACTAATTGTCCTTACAATTTTTTTTTTTTTTTAGGATTTGTCTTTATATTAACACTTGAGTGGCCCATAGGAGGACACTATATTTGTTTCCACCGATTATGTGGTCATCTACGTGACAATTCCATATGATAAAAACTAATATGTTTCTTTATTATCAAATACTTTTTAGATTTTTCATATTTGATTATATCTTTTAAGTTTTATACTACTCCCTCCGTCCACCAAATTTTTACCCGCTTTCCTTTTTGGTCCGTCCACTAAATTTTTACCCATTCCTCTTTTGTAAATAAACTACACTCACAAACAAAAAATGGGTCTCACAATACCCACCACAATACTCTTAGGGCTCGTTTGGTAGCCCTGAAAAGCCCCTGAAAAAAACGTTTTCTTGTCTTTCCCATTGTTTGGTAGCCCTGAAATATTTTCACGAAAGCCCGAGAAACAGCTCGGCCCTTTTATTAAATTCTCCCATTTCACTGTAGCTCTGCACGAGCCACATCGAGCCCCCCCCCCCCTCCGAAACTGTTTCATGGCCAAAACTTGAAACAAAAATTCAATTTTTTTTACTTCCATCTAATAAACCCTAAATTCGTGTATTCGAGAGAGCGCGGCTTGTGTCTTTTCCGCCTCCACCTCCTCCTCCTCGCCAGCCGCCGCCGCCCTAATTCTTACAGATCTAGACGAATTGCGAGTTGTGCGCTCTTGAACACAGTCACGACGGTCTCGGAAAAGGTTGTTGGAGATTTATCGGTACATCTTCAGGTATAAAATTCCATATGCGCACTGGGCATTTCTTTTGTGGTGAAGGAAGCACTGGCAAATTTCTTGCAATGTTTATGTTCTTTGTTGTGAAGTGAAAATTCCCATTCAACAGTTGTTTTGTAGGCAGATAATTGAATTGAGTTGTACGTATTCGAGTGCTGCTAAAAATTGAACAATTATCCTCTAGTAATTAGTTTTGGTCCTTGATCCATATAATTAGATCGTTATCGAACAATTCCTGACTTCCATATATAGTTTAATCCAATTGTTGCTCATAATTTTGTGTTGTCTCTGAGATTTGAATATGTCACGATTTTGAATACGACCTTATACAGTAGTCAATGGGATTTATGTAGGCTTATTGTGTTGTGTTCATTGTACAACTTGAATCCCTGTTGTTTTGTGCAGGGCGATTTTGATTTCCTCTTACCCATCACAGGCAGCAAGACTTCTAGTTGATATAAAGATGTTTTTATCCCGGAGAATGAGACAACGACTAATAATAATACTTTTACTAGAGGAAATAATACAACAACGAATAATTCGGTTCATAATTTTGCACTTTTTTGGACTCCAAAACACTAGGAGAGTAAGGAAACGTGTAGAGAATGCTGCACCTTATCAAATGTTGGAAAGGATTCCTTCTCAAATACATCATTTGAACCGATTGTATAATATTTCTGAGGCTGCTTGTGTTGAAAATCTGAGAATGGATAGAAACTCTTTTGCTCACTTGTGTCGAATAATGAGGCAGTTAGGTGGGCTCACTGACAATAGGTATGTAGTCGTTGAGGAACAGGTCTCCATATTTTTGTCTGTTTTGGCTCACCACAAAAAAAATAGTGTGGTCAAGTTTGATTATAATAGGTCTGGTCAGACAGTTTCCTATTATGTTCATATTGTCCTTAAGGCCATTCTAAAGTTGCACGAGCTGTTTTTGGTTACTCCCACCCCTGTACCCGAAGATGAAACAAACCCAAGATGGAAGTGGTTCAAGGTAAACAAAAAAATGTATTATAATTGAGTGACCACCATTTTTAAAGCAATTACAGTAAAGTATCAAAAATGTTGTTTGTCTATGTCTTATATTTGATATTTTGAATAATAGGGTTGTCTAGGGGCATTGGACGGTACCTACATAGATCTTCATGTCCCACTTGTTGATAAACCGAGGTTTAGAACAAGGAAAGGCCATATATCTACTAATGTCCTAGGGGTATGCGATCAAAATATGAACTTTATTTATGTTCTTCCCGGGTGGGAAGGTTCTGCAGCAGATTGTAGGGTTCTTCGTGACGCTGTTTTAAGACCATATGGACTAAGGGTGCCTAAGGGTAAAGTCAAAATCTGTTATTTTGCCATATAATTTACCTATAATATTATGATCTAGTACCTAGCCTGATTCATTAATATATTTCTGGTTTTATTTACTAGGGTACTACTATTTGTGTGACAATGGGTATGCAAATAGTGAAGGGTTTCTCGTCCCTTATAGAGGTTACAGGTATCATCTTAAAGAGTGGGGACCATCGTCACAAAGGCCTATTAACCACCAAGAACATTTTAACATGCGACACACTAGAGCTCGAAATGTCATAGAGCGTGCATTTGGTGTACTAAAAATGCGATGGGGGATACTAAGGAGTGGTGCATACTACCCGGTACAAACACAAGTTAGACTAATTATGGTCTGCTTCCTACTCCATAATTATGTCCGTTCTATGATGGTCGTCGACCCATACGAGAGGCAGTGGGATGAGCTAAGAAATCAAGAAGAATTTCTTAATTGTGAGAATGTTGAATACATAGATGGGGTAGAGTCGTCTACGGAGTGGGCCAGCTGGAAGGACACTCTATCCATGACCATGTGGCAAGAATATCGATCTAGGTCATAGGATATTTTGTATTGTATTGTATTGAAGTTATATGACATTTGTGTTTGTTGGTTATATTTCCTATTTCCTATCTGAATATCTAAATTTCAAGAGTGTTATGTATTGAACTTGGCAAGCAATCATTTACTGTTTAGTTTGGACTTGTTTATGTGCTAATTTTGTTTTAAACGTTTGTAATTGGTCAATTTATGATGTGTATTATTTAAAATGAACAGCACAGCAATGGACATCGGCACTACTACGAAATACGGGCCTATGTGTGTATGTGGTAGAGGTCGAATGATACGCCGCATAGCTGGACCGTATTCGACTTACCCAGGTAGACATTACTTCATTTGTCCAATAAATGCTCAGCATGAGGATTTTTTCATTTGGTTGCCTGAGGGTTACTACGGGCAGCCTCCGGCTAAGCGTGTGAGGCCGTACAAACCAGTCCCCTCTACTTCAGACACTAATTCGGATGCGGCAACATGTGGGGAGTGTTCAATGGCTAGTTCGTATCCACAACCTGATTTGCACCTTCGTCGAAATAATATGAATGTATGCGATAGTCGTCCAACCGCACCCCATGCATCGTTCGTACTAACAAATGACAACGGGGCACCCACTCCTAATTTGGTTTGGTCATTTCTCGCTATTGTACTTATCTTCATGGCAATTGTTCTTCTTATACTAGGTGTTTTGTTGATCAAGTCCTTCTAGTTGTATGAGTATCTAGTGTGTATGAAAGCTCGAACTTGAGTTGAACAAACTAATTTGGATGTAATTTGCATTAAATTATGTAACATTGTGACATTTGAAAATGTCCAAAAGATATTATGAAAGCTCTACTTTGACCCTTGTGACATTGGCTATATATTTATATATTGGTTATCAAATATCACATCACAATAGTAGCCATTTGTCATTTTCAATAGTTTTGTAGTGCATGAAGCTAAATGATTCTTGGGCACGTGAAACCTCCTCTACTTCTGAGAAGTTCCATCAACTTTATAACTATTTTCAAAGTATGTGTGAGAGCCATGCTTTTTTACCACCTACTAGCTTTCTTTTGTATTTTTTGTCATCTACCACCTACCATTTATCTGCATGGAATCAGTAGTCACATCTATATAAAGCCTCCTTCAGTCACTACACAATCCATCATTCTTACTTCATGCTGTAAACACAAATACACAAATTCATATGTCTCCCATTCGAGTTCCACCACAAAATCAAATCTTATATGATAGCATATGGACTTATGAAATTGAGTCTTGCTTCATAAATTCTCTCGTGATACAAAAAAATGGTGGAAATTGGGATGGCATCTTAGCAGTAAACTATCATGCTATTGCTAGTGCAATAGGTAATGTCAATAGTGTATTTGGTAAGAATATGTCTTTCGACGAAGCACAAGTGCATCTTCTGTACCTTTACGAAAGGTACAGACTTGTTAACAAAATTGTATCGAATGATGGAGTCTTTTTGGATCAGCACAACAACATCATCGCATCAACTCAAATATGGCGAGAAATGATCGAGGTGTGCATCTATTTCTTATTGTTTCCTTTTATATACTTGGTCCAGAAAACGAAAATGGTACTACAAAATCTGTTATTTATTGCACATACATTTTTTTAGATGGACAAGCTTGCCATGGCATATGTCAGAGAGGGCGATCCCTTCTACTCGGCCATGTGCGTGTTGTTCAACGATATCCCAAATCCTCCGATACCGGGTACAAATGTTATTGATGTTATTCAAGTGAGTGACCCAACACGTTCTACACACAACACCCCTAGTCGGCCTATTGTCCAACCGCCAAACGCTTCAACATTATTGGTCGATGAGTCCGAAGATGAGGAGGTTGAGTCTCCATTCCTCAATAGACGCCCAGCTTCTCAAAGAAAGTTTTTTGATTCTCCGACTCGATCATTCACCCCACCCGTGAGAGACGACGAAAGCGCAAACTACCCACCAATACGATCCCTACCCGACACTAGGGGCCGCCCAGCACTCCGACGCCCTTACTTTCCCCCTCGCAGTGCGTTTCCACCAAGGCCAAATTTTGGAACTTGGTCTAGCAACACAGATTCATCAAGTTCTGTTTCTTCATCTAGTCCATACAAATGGTTCTCACTTTCGCGCAGGGAGGATTAATTGATTCTAATATTTGTTATAGTCGTTTATTATATTTACGTACTGAGTAATAAGTAGTTCTATCTTGTGTGCTCTAGTTGTTAATCTGTAATTCACGTCGGGTTTATTATGTCGTTTCATTACGTAGACCTTATGTATTATGAGTTTGTATTTCTATGGTATGCTTAGGACTGTTGTTTTGTAATATCTAATGGGTATGTAATCTCAAGAATATTAGAATTCTATGCAACACCAATGTAGCCAATGCATTTATCCCTGGAAACTGTATTATGAATAAGGCCTCATGGTAGCAGCTTGACTACAAGCGAAACGAGGGGTGGGCCAACATCAATCCGGCCTTGATGTTGTAATATTCTTCAATTGAGTACATCTAAATCATCGAAGGCCCGGGCTAATTTAAAATACGAAAAGATGATAACACAAAACAAACCAATATCTGACGGATTCGTTCTGACAAAACAAACATGGAGACAATTTCGATCACACAATTTAAACATAAACAACGCGAAATCCAAGCACATGTACACCTCATGGCAACTAATTACCATTGGAGGAAGTTGTTCTTGTCAAACAGTTCTGCACAGTAGTTTTGACGATATTTCCGACAGGAGCTGGGATCAATGTCGTGGATAGATTGATTAAATGCGAAACACTCAAACATTTTCACACACATTACTCCACAATCACTAAAGTTTGCTTGTTGTGGTGTGTGTGGATACAGTTCGACAACCCAAGCTTCCTCTCCACCCGATGCATGTTTTCCTCGCTTGTCAAACACTTTCCCTTCGTCACAAATGCTAGGTATTACCGATGCAAGCCTACGAAAAAGGGCACTTTGCTTTGCAGGTAGTCGTCCAGTGCATAGAGTATCATAAACCATAATCTTGTGCTCTAGTAGTCGTAGCTCGTAGAGAACCCAGTGACTACCAGAGATGTTGGCTACTCCATATACAATTTCGGCCTCTCTCCATGGCACCCCGTATCCTGTGGGAAGTCTCCCATCCACATGACCATACACAGACTTAGCTTTTGCCTTCCACAACCAAGATTCATGAGTTTTTTTAGCCTTGGACCACACATCAAACAGCCCCCCGGTCAGTTGTGTCTGACCCAAACACATTGTCAAATAAAAGCAAATATTAATACAAGGTTTAGCAGTATATAATTAATAAATATAATAAATTAAAACAGTATAAATTACCCAGAAGTGTGTGAAAACGAATGTGGTCTTGCCCGGGTAATTGAATGGCAAACATTTTCTTGCTTTCCACATGACTAAGTGCATCAGTACGTCGACGTTCTGTTGATGTTGTAAACATAAATCACCAAGAATGTGTAAAATAAACTTTAAGATTTCAAGCAATCATTATGTGTGCAACCAGAATTACCTCGCCACTGAGCCATCCTTCAGGATTCCATATATCGTTGAACCACGACGCTGAAACGGAAGATACCAGGGTCACGGTAGTAGTTATCTCACTAGTTGTATGTTGGTTCTTCTTCCACCACTTTGCAAAGGTGTCCACATTCTTGGTCGAAACATGGTCATTTGTTGGGTTATATGTTAACAACTGGCCCGAGCTCTCCTTCGACTGTCGTGTGTTCATTTTATAGGGTACAATCGCCAAACTTGAGACACCTTTCTGTTCCTCTTCACCTTCCTGCGATTCTTTATCCTCTATATTTCCCTCACCCCCCCCCCCCCCTCCTCTTCATGATCAACACTCTCTTCCTCCACTTGATCAAGATTCCCCTCCTCCACTTTATCATCCTCCTCTTCCTCCTCACTATCCCCCTCCTCTTCCTCATCGTTATCATCCTCACAGTCCTTTTCCTCCTCATTACCCCCCTCCCCTTTCGCCTCGTTATCACTCTCCTCGCCTTCATCATTATCCACATCTTCTCTACCTTCATGCTCCATGTGACCTTTAGCTTTTCCTAGCCTCTTAACAAGCGTGTCTATGGAAACCTCCAACCTTTTTTGCATTTTGGTTATCTCCTCAAATTTAGACATGACATATGACCTCCATGACTCCTCGTCACTGGTCATCACCTTCTGTTTCTTGCAAACTCCTTCACTAGAATCAGGGCACTCTCTTTCACGTTTTTTGCCCGCTTTTGACGTGCCAGGTGCATGTACCAAACTCTCCCAGTTGATGAATCTCTGGTATGAGGAGCTGTTCAACTCAACTCTAGAGGGAACTAGATGTTCTTTCACTTGCATCTACAAAAATAGAAAAGAAAAAATAAATTTCGAAAGAGAGAGACAGAAATGTGTAGATCAAGTTCGATTACTTACGCGATCGGCAGCCCTATCACCTCTCTTCAAGTTGGGGAAACAACTTTTGGTCAAGTCATCGAACTTAATAATACCATTTGGATTCCAACGAAGCATACGAGGAATCGTAGACCTTGTCTTTCTGGGTTGGGTCGCACATAGTTTTGCAACACAGGGCATTGCCTCGTATGCCCAAACTTGCAATGAATACCCAAAGCCGTAGACATCAATGTGACATTTCCAGTCAGTTCTATCAACTTCCGACTTTGCCTTTTTTACTGACTTTCTCTTTTGAATAACCGCTCGAAACTCACTAACTAAGTAGTCGAAAGCTACTCGACCCCATGGATAACTATTGAATACATCAAGATCGTCGGCAAGATGAATGTACTCTATGTCAATTTTCTTGCTAGAATGCCCGTGCACCAGCAATAACCCGTACAAAACCCAAAGTAGTGCTAATTTCAAACTGACTTCTGATTTACCTCTATCCTTTGACTTTAAGAAAGCCATCTCAATGTCCAACAATGTTAGTTGTTTCTTATTTTTGAAGACGTTTTTATGCAACCATGATTGAGTAGGCATTGGTGGCTTCTCCCCAAAGTTCAATCCGGTAACCAAAGTGAACTCCTTTGGACCAAAGTGAGCCTCTTTATTGTTTATGTGGAAGACAAGCTCCTCACTGCTCCTAGAACAATTTTGCTTAAACAACAGATGAAGATACAGTTGACCCTGGAATTGCTTATTTTGCAAATCGGCAAACTGACCAAAGCAAGACTCTCTGAACAACTTTTGGTTTCTCCCGTCTAGCCTACCCATTATCTTGCTTAGTATTTTGAAATCACCCCTACCGCTCACCCTAGCTCCAAAATATTCATCATAACAGATCATAGCCATCTACGAAAAAAAAAACTCGTCGATAATAAAATACCCACAAAGAACAAATAATTGAAAGCACTACTACGAAAAATCCATTAAAATAGTATCTCAGTAGTTATATTGAAGTGGGATAGTTCGAAATTGAAGTAATAGCGACAAAAATTTGGAAAATCAACACACAATATCATAAAAATTGAAGTAAATGTTACCTTTCGAGTAAAATCCACACCGTATATCGCTCCTGTTCCTCTCAGTTTGGATTTTTTTTGCTTTTGCCGGAATCTTGGAAGAATGGGGAAGATGAAAGGTTTCCCGGCTATTTTGTGGGGAAGGTAGGAAGTTGGCGGGATTTAAGTGGTGAAACGGGCCTTAATGGGTCAATAGGCCTTTAAGTAGGCCGAAAGATTGGGCTGGCCGGATTTTTAAAACAAAATAATACTTGGCTTTTTTTTTTCCATAATTGCTACAAATCATAGACAATAGTTATGCAACACCAATTTGAGAGCTTGTAATTTTAATGATGATTATTTATTGATATCTACTGGTGACTTGCAATCTTTTGTGCAATAAGAAAATCTTCACAGAGCAAGTTCAATATTACTAGGTACATTTCATACCCTTGGGATTAACTGGATTTAATAATTACCAATGCAAGTTGAATATCTTAGTATGAATTCATCACAACTAAATGCACAAAATAAATTACATACAACCGATTAAACAAGAACTAGAATTATTTAATTAAACAAACATTCATCACCACTACTATATATTACAAATAGGTCAACTTCAATCTTTACAAAACACACCCCCAACCGCAGCATAATTATCATGTTAGCAACAGAATTAAGTTTGTTACAAAAAGGGATTGGGGGTGGAAGTGGAAGACACAATCAAAAAGGGATCTAGGTGTTCTTCAAAATATATTACACATCAAAATATACTTTCCACCTTAATAAATCTAAACTTTCAGGACACCACTCAATATACGACGGACATAAATTGCCCTAGTGTTGTCTTCTGGCATTCCCAGAAACATCTCCAAACATTCTGGATTCTTGGCAAACACGTGAGCAGCATCAACCTTCTCCACATCACTAAGATCAGCTACACCCGACAAAATATTGAACAACTCCTTACGAGTGTTGCCCAAATTTGCCTCATAACCAAAGACACGTACAAGGTTGTCCATACGATCATCTGATGACTTGTTCAACTTCTCTAAAACCGCACAAAGTTTGTCGGTTGGCGTAGCTTCAAATAACATCCTCTTCTTACCAACAGTTTTGCTAGACTGGGCCCTGAATAGGTGTGGGGGCTCACTTGTGACATCCATGTCAACTGGAGGTTCGTCAAGATCCACACCAGATCCATTTTGACAATTCTGACCATCTTGGGAAGGGTCTTCGGTAGCTAACACATTAACAGCCTCCTTAACATCTTCAGCAGTGCCCCCATTCGCTTTATCAACTCCGAATATTTCATTCCAAGCATTATATAATGGCCAGGCTTTGTACCGCATATGGACAGCATTTGGATCAGCCTTGCAATGAAAAACACAACTAAAGTGTCAAGTGCATACGTAATAGAGGAAACTATCACACTGTATGTAGCATAAGATATCTTAACCAGCTATATATAAACCCGACCAAATATTAAACACTACTTCAATCATAACACAAATCATAATAACATCATACGGTATAGGATTTTATAACTATATAGGGAAAATTATGCCATCGTCATGCACACCACCATCAATATATAATTCGTATTCATCCTATTAGATACCATTCGAACATTGCAATACCACACAATTAAAAAAAAGACAACCATAATTCCAACTTCACCACAAAACATTGTTCACCCAAAATAACACTACAGGGACAGCAAATTCTGGATTTATTCTCACGATTGCAACATAAATAGCACCAAACAATGGTCAATCATCCTAAACCACTGAACCAAAAAGCGAATATCGTGTATTGATTAAACCCAATAGAGAGTACCTTAACAATATCCGCCCATTTTTCATTGTTACAGTCGAGCATGCCGGTCTCGGGGTTGAATCCTATACCGGAGTTCCCATTCAACATCGTCATGAGGGATCCGTGAAATTTTTTCCAGATTGTAAGCCGCGAATTTATGTGTGGATTAGCCCTAATATCGGTCCCCGGTAGTCGCTTTGCCATTCCTGCCTCCAACTTATAGATGTACCCAGGTTTGAAACCATTTTCGCTACGCCAACCATTAGCGACGAGCTCCTTCATCAAATCGGCAAGTACAACCTCTTCGTGCGGAGTCCAAGCGCGTCGAACCCTGTCCGTTTTCTTTCCCTTGTTCTTCAAACCCATGCTACTACTCCCACCGCTCTCCATGGTACCCTCTTCAAGCAATTTAACGAGTATAAGTGACGTGTTGCAAGCAGCAGTGGAAAAATGAAAGTTGCAGAATTTAAAAATCAAGAAATTGCATTACCTGGTTATCGATATCCGATTCGACAGAGACCGTATCACGAAGGGGCTCCCTCCGTTCACGATGGTGAGAGGGATTCCAGGGTTTTCTCCGCCGGTGATTGAGAAGAGAGACCTAAACCCTAATTGAGTGAAAGGGAGATTATATATGACCGTGAGAAATTGAGTAAAATTTTGAAATATTTTTAAATTGACAATTAAGTTATCTGGTTTATCAAACACCATGAAAATTTATCATGTATCGTTTTCTGGGCTACCAAACATTAGTAATCGTTTATTTCTTACCTACCAAACACCATGAAAGCGCCCTGAAAACCTCCGCACCCAGGAATCGTTTCTTGCGGCCCGTCTTGGGTCATTTTCCTGTCTGGGCTACCAAATGGCTCCTTACTTTATCTACTTTATTCACTTTTTCAATAAAATACCAATTTTCATTAAAAATTGTGCCCTACAGTAACCGGGTAAAATTTTCGTGGACGGAGGGAGTATAATTTAATTAGAGAGAAAATGTTATATCTTTTTTGCCCACTTTTTTAAAACAATTTTTTTTTATCCTTTTGCAACTCTTTTATTTTCCAAAAAAATTGACAAAACAGTTGACAAATGATTAAATGTATTTATTTCAAATTAATAGGTTCAACATCGGTAAATCTTATTTACTTCTGGCTTCTACAGTATGAATTAATGTGATGACCAGTGACCTCCGTTATTTATTGTAATAAATTAGGTTATAATTAAAATTTTGTAGGATTGAAAATGATAATTTGGAGTCTTAGAATCAGGGTTCCTCACATGTTAAATGCTTTGGATGTATTTTATACTGATTAAATATTTTATGTCCATCATACAATTGCTTTTACAAGGTTTTCTCATAAAGATTCCGGCAACATCAATGGTGAACAGTGAAAAGAAAAGGCTGGAGGGAAAATCAAAGATTATTGTAAAAGGACGAAGATTTCTATTAATTTGGAAATTTTGTAATAGGTTGTAGGAAAAAAAATCTAAAATATAATCAAATCTAAAAAGTAAAAAAAGAAATATGATAATAAAGGAAAAATAATTAGTTTTTATTATATATAATTGCCACGTAGATTTCCATGTAGACGGTGGACACAAATATAATGCCCACATGTGGGTTCTATATCATTTTCATACAGTAGCATGTGTTATTATATGAATACAAATGTGTTACTGTATTGAGAATAATGTGTTATAGCATAAATAAAATCAGTACAAACACACACAAAAAAAAAAAAAAAAAAAAATTTAAAAAGGTGAAGAATAAATTAAAAAACATGTATTTGCCCCTTGTATGTGAACACACGTTTGCCATTATAAATACTATACTAACAATTTTTTGTTTTTATAAAGGCTGACTAATAACATGTGATTTTTTATTTTTATTTTTAAATGAAAAGAAAATAATATATGATTTTTTTTATTGTAACACATATTTGTTATTATAATAATGCATTTGAAAGGAGTTTTTTTTGTTTTGCCTTAATAAAATATATATATTTATTTTTTTGGAATTCGTTTGACGTGATTTGACTTAAGAATCCTAAAAAAAAATCCACCTTTTTTTAAACATACTATAGTTTCACGCAAAAATTTTCATATGTATGGTGCTTTTCTTTTAATACAAATTATAGGTGAAGTTATAAAATCAAATTTTCATAAACCAAATAAAAAAGTATATTGCAAAGTCTCAAATCCTTCGAACAAGCACCAAAACATATTTACCACTATCTCCATGTGTCTTTTTCCTCTTCATAATTTCTCTCTCGTTGCCCTCACACTCATGTGAACTTTACATTACAAGTTGTTATATCTCCGTAACATATATTGAAATTGACTGGTTTATTGTTTAGGATTCTACGAAAATCGTTAGTTTGATTAATTGTTCGACGTATGAGGGTTTATATGTTACACAATAAGTAATTTACGTCCACGGATTAAAGTTGGTTAAATTAAATATTCAATTTGATCATAATAGTTAATTATAAAAATATATATATATAATTCTATTAGATGAAATTATAATTATTTAATTAAATAAGATGATGTATTGAAAATATTATATATATAGTAAAGTGTCTATTTAGTATTGAATATTTTGATTCGATCAATTAAATGGATGGAGGTGGGCTTAAAGGCCTGTTAGCAATAATTTAGGTTTTATTATAACTTCTAATTTATTATATATATATGAGTCTCGAAGATTTGGAGACGCCAAGTAAAAAAAATAGGTATACTTTTGTGTAGTTTTTTAGCAGATTATGTGAATACAATAGCTGAGGAATCTCGTTGTTGGTGAATTTTAAGCTTCCATCCATCCCTTCGAATATGAGGTTCGTATCTCTAAATTTAAATTGTTAGTTGATTACTCTTAAATAACAACATTAATCCTTGATTCGGTTTGAGAAAACAAGCTATCAACAGTTATTAATGCTATATATGAAGCAAAGTAATTACTACGACCTAGTTTTACAATAAAAATTCTTGTACATCAGAATCATAGTTTTTTTTTTTTTTTTTTTTTCAATCATTAATATGAATTGTAGTGATTTTTATTTTGAGGATAATTGTAGTGAAATTTTAAAAACCATAAGTTTATAATCCAAATAAAAACATATCTCCAATCCTTCAAGTTAATTCCAAAATATAGGTACCCACAGCCACAGGTGTCTTTTCCTCTTCATAATTTGGCGCTCTCTCGCGAACCCATTCCCCACCTTTTTCAGACGCGTCCTAATTTCCTCCATTTTTATGTAATTATGACATAAATTCTAGTGAGAGAAAGAGGCCACCAAAAATATTACACGACAAAAAACAGGTGTCCCCCTCTGGGTTAAGACATGACTATTTACTTTTTTTTTTTTTTAAATCTTCAGATACACCCCACCCCATCCACAATTAATACACTTGTACTATACCAGTCTAAATATATACATGTGCATATATTATAATGTTATAGCATATTTACATCATCAATAGTCAATACAACAAGTTAAACGAACCCTCTAGGAAACGCACAATCCCTCTTAAATTAATTCACAAAGTATTACTAATAAATGGAAATCTTTTGGCGGTCGCTTTCAGAATCTGGTCCACACCTCGTGGCATTTAATGGCTTGTTTTTTTAAATATATCATGTGTTGTTGTTTTTATTTTTATAAATAATTTAGATTTAGAGAAATAACCATTTGTTTTGCCAGTTGTTTACACATTGAAGTCAGAGTTGATCGTGGTATTTCATGTGTGAGTTTGTTGTAATAAAGGTCGTAAACCCTCCTATAAATCTCCCCCCACTACCACGTGATTTGTACTCTTTTTTTGTAATAAAAAGCTCCTTAATCCTCCCCCAAATCTCTTCTTCCCCACGTGATTTTTCACCACCGCTCCCCATATCTCATCAATTTATATTCTCTGTTCAATTCATTTTTTTCCAGCCCATTTGAGGCCCTGATTTCATCAGTTTAATCAATCAATGGCTTCAATTCTTCGATTCAGAAAGCTCTACTTTCTGGTGCCGGCAAGGATTTCCGACGACAAAGCTGAAAAAGAGCAACTGTTTGAAGCCCCAAAAACCGATGAAATTGCTCGTTCGAAAAAGAAGAGAGAATGGAGATGCATTGACACGTGCTGCTGGACGATTGGATGCTTGTGCACAACGTGGTGGCTGCTGCTCTTTTTGTACAACTGTTTCCCGGCGAATTTGACCGGAGTTCAGCCGCCGGAGGCGCCGGGGTTGCGGCTGAAACGCCACGGCCTCACCGCCCACCACCCCATCGTCCTCGTCCCCGGCATTATCACCGGCGGCCTCGAGCTCTGGGAGGGCCGCCCCTGCTCCGAGGGCCTTTTCCGGAAGCGCCTCTGGGGCGGCACCTTTGGGGAAATGTTCAGAAGGTAACTTAATTAATTAATTAATTTTTCTATAAATCCCTAATTTATATAAATTCATAGTTGATACGATATAGATTTCCGTTAGTTAATAATGCAATTTAATAGTATTTTATTATATGGTGGCTTTTATGGGTGTATGTTTGACTGAGTTGTTGATGAAATATAATATAGTGTCATAAGTTTCTATAGACTAATAATACATTCACCATTAGTTAGTAATACTCCTACATTTTATGAGTATCTTGATTGAGTGGTTGATCAAATATAATATAATGTAGGCCCAAGTGTTGGTTGGAGCATCTCCGGTTGGACAACGAAACCGGGCTGGACCCGGCCGGAATACGGGTACGGGCCATCCCGGGGCTCGTTGCTGCTGATTATTTCACCCCGGGTTACTTCGTTTGGGCTATTCTGATAGAGAATTTGGCGCACATTGGCTACGAGGACAAGAATATGTACATGGCTGCTTATGATTGGAGATTGTCCTTTCAGAACACAGAGGTATCATAATATAATATTTAGCATGAAAGTTTATATGTTTAGAAATATGTATGTTAGTATAGCAATGAATCCAATGATGATAGTAAGAAATGTGTTGGTTGAGCAGGTGAGGGACCAATCTCTGAGTAGATTGAAGAGCAAAATCGAACTAATGTACGTGACGAACGGGTACAAGAAAGTGGTGGTGGTTCCGCATTCAATGGGCGTACTCTATTTTCTCCACTTCCTCAAATGGGTTGAAGCCCCTCAGCCCATGGGCGGAGGTGGCGGCCCTGGCTGGTGCGCCAAGCACATAAAATCGGTCGTCAACATTGGTCCCACATTTCTTGGTGTTGCAAAGTCCGTTAGTACTTTATTGTCCTCTGAGAACAAAGATGTTGCTTCTATTAGGTTAGACTTAGCACCATATATCACACTACCATTCCTCATCATTGAGTTGCATCTTTTTACTAAACCTATCGTGTTCAAATGTGCAGAGCTATGACTCCTGGTCTCTTGGGTTCGGAGATGTTCGACTTTCAGGCTCTCGAACACATGATGCATGTATCTCGAACGTGGGACTCTATCCTGTCGTTGGTACCTAAAGGAGGGGAAACAGTTTGGGGCGACTCGGATTGGTCTCCAGAAGAAGGTCTTGTATGTGACCCTGCTACCATAAAGTCTGAGGGCAACAACACTGATGGTATTAGTTTTCAACTACAAGAATTCACAAAGCATGGCCCCATAGTCACTTTCCAAAACAAGGTATCAGATGAACTGCATTTTATTCATGTTTAGGCTTAAATACCGCAGTCCCACAAAAATTATTTCCTCTCATATAAAGTAGCAAGATTTAAGACTCCAATCTTAATCGAACTTGATTTGGTACAGGAATCTGTGTCTTTGGCCAATGCTACTTCTCCACAGCCCCCTGCGTCCTGTGCAAAACCCTGGACAGAATACGATGAGACGAGCCCCGAGATGATCAAGAGAATTGCTGAAATGAAAACATACTCTGCGACTACCTTGATTGATCTTCTCCGATCAGTCGCCCCAAAGACGATGAAAAGGGCTGAAGCTCACTTCTCACACGGAATAGCAGACAATCTTGATGATCCCAAATATAACCATTACAAGTACTGGTCAAATCCCCTCGAAACCAAGTAAGCATCATCAGCCTGAATGATATGAATATACCCCATTTCCCCAAAATATAATATTATTTTGGGTTCCATATCAAAACACTCTTTGTTCTCATCCATTCCTGTATCTGTTGATATTCAGGTTACCTGATGCCCCAGAAATGGAGATCTTCAGCCTATACGGAACTGGAATTCCGACAGAAAGATCATACGTGTACAAACTGTCACCTCCCGGGAAGTGCAAAAGCATCCCTATCCAAATCGACAGTTCAGCTGATGGCGGCCAAAATGGGTGCTTAAAGGGAGGAGTCTACTTTGTGGACGGAGACGAAAGTGTTCCGACTTTAAGTGCTGGTTTCATGGGTGCCAAAGGATGGAAAGGCAAAACACGGTTCAACCCTTCAGGAATTGCAAGCTACATCAGAGAGTACAAGCACAAAGCACCAGCTAAATTTCTAGAGGGGAGGGGTTTAGAAAGTGCAGGACACGTCGATATACTGGGAAATGCTGCCTTGCTTGAGGATGTATTGCGTATCGCTGCTGGTGCATCTGGTGCGGAGCTGGGAGGAGATCGAATCTTTTCAGATATCATGAAAATGTCGGAAAAAATTAATATTGACCTCTGATTTTGGGTTCGGTTGAGCAACGAGGAGGACCTTTAGAGAACCTAGAAAGCATGCAAAATCCAGAAGGCCAAACAAGATGTTTTCAGCATCAACAGAAGGGGAAAGGCTTTGTTCCTAGAGAAGGGTAGTGGATTTCTTAATCATTAGTTTAACATTCTCACTTGAAATCAAATGAATAAAGTTAACATCATGTAACAGAGAGAATAAAGGTAATCAGAGAGAATGAAGTCTCCCTTTCAATTTTGTCAATTTGATTTCTTCCTGGTATCCAACAAAGCAGGGTATGAAATTAAGATGAATTTCTTGCAACTTTGAGATCCAATGAGGTACTTGGAAGCTACTACATTACCCTTGTTTCAGATGGCCAATTATAAGCTGGATATAGAAATCCGAGCTAGATGTTGACATTCAACTCATGGAAGAAATATTAACCTGGATGGTATCTTAAAGAGAGAAGAAAGTGTACCACATAAGTGCATGATAATCTAACATCATACAACACAAGTAAAATCAAAATGCCAAATAATGCTCATTCTGTGAATACATTAACATAGTTGTCAACCAGAGGCGCGTTACGCGCATAAGGCTCGAGCGTTTCACCTTGATGCGGAAACCTCTATGTGCCTATTCTACTGAGCCTCAGTAATCCGCAGTACGCCACTTCTACTTTTCATATCTACCCACCCAAAAAAAAAAAAAAAACATGGTTTGTGTACAATTTTCAAAATAAAAAACCATACTGAGCCTCAGCAATCCGCAGTACGCCACTTCTACTTTTCATATCTTCCCACCCAAAAAAAAAAAAAAACATGGTTTGTGTACAATTTTCAAAATAAAAAACCAGTATTGACAAAAATAACTCAAACGAAAACAAAGGCGCATTAACAAGGAAACAATGTTTAATTTAGGCCTAGGGGTTCAAGGGAAAATTAGTAAAGAAAGAAGAAACTAAGATTCGACATCACTACGCTGTACGCTAAGTTCTTTACCCCTTCTTTCCTCTGTTTATCTTATCTTTGTTGCTGCATTTTTTACTTATCCTGTGTTTTGTCATAGGGAGAGATTTGACAAAAAAAAGTTATTCAGTTAAGATAAATTTTCCTCCCTATAGCAAGATATTTGCAAGTCTTGATTTAGATAAGAGTAGCCCATTCGACTGTTCCTCAAATAATAGGGCTCCAATATTATTTCTATCTAAGTTTTAATTTTTCCCATTTACGAGTGCCTAAGGCCTAAGGCGCGCGCCTTGGGCCTATGAACCCTCTTGTACTTTGGTGCGTCTCGCGCCCTTGACAACTATGGAAAACAACAAACAAGCCGAATCCAGATAAAATTACTAGCAAAACTCGCAGCTCATTGTGCTCATAAAGATCAGATCCAGGAAATAACAGAAAAACATTAGAACAGGCACAAAGAGAAGCAGCAAATTAGGAAAGAAGGTTATTATTCGCGACATCACATAGTTCGCCCTTCCGACCTCTCCACATGTGAATTTAAATAACTATACGCATAATTTGTAGAATGGTAATGGCAACAGGAATGAGTATCGTCGAATTGAAAATTACATTAAAAAAATGATGGTTAAATTATTAATTTATTGTTCTAGTTTTGACAACTACGATGGTTGCTTGGGGAATAATGGAATGTTTGAGGAAAAATGATTATAAGGAGGTAGTTAATCAAAATTGGGTAATGAGTTAACTTATTTTGAATCTCGTTACCTTGTAAGGAGTATGATGGTGAATTGATCATTTTTTATTTTCAGTCACCGCAATAACCATATATTCAATTTCATTACCATTCCATTGCAAAATTATGAACCAAGTGATCCCGTAAATATACTGTCCAATAAGTGACCTTATATAGTTATATTGGAGCTACAAAAAAAGACATGGAATAGAAATCCAATAGGGAATAAACAGATTTTAAAGGGTAGGTGTAGGACAATAGAAGAATATTTAATGGTGGCAAAGCCTTAGATGTTTAGTATAGGCAATACCAAGCCGATAAATACATCACATGCCCAAACACAGTAAGAAAGCCATGCTTCAAGTCTCACTCACAACCCAGCAAAGAATGAAAAAGTACACATATACTCACGTCTGAGGTATAGGCCCAGGAGCCCTACTATCAATGGCATATGCAAAAGAAGGGGGGAAAAGGAATAGTCTTTCCTACCTGGAAGCATTGCAACAGTGATCCAACAGTTTATCAACATCTTCTTCACTAATGCGGTAGTCCTCGGTGGATTTAGTGTTCTTTACACTATCATCCAAAGATTTCCAATGGGTCAAGATATTGGAAATTCTTTTCATCTATGAAGGAAGTTAAGGGAACAAGGTGATAGGTAAAATTAATATATGCTAGGTTATGGAAATACGAATACATTGAAGGATACAGCAATTAGTCTAGCATCAGTTTGTGTGCCCGGAGTATCCCCAGTTTTGTGCTCTAAATGATCCAGCGGGCGGGGAAGAAGTTCATCTTCAATCAGGTCCAATTTGCTTGCAAGAATTGAGACAAGAAACTGAAAATTCAACGGGCTCATATCCTTTTCCTGAATCCGAGTCAATATTCTTGCTATAGTGCTCCAAATTGCACTCTGAGCTTCAGTGTCGTCCGAAGCAAATGGGAACACATCAAAAAGACCCTGCAAGAAATTCAGATCTGACACAAACCAAGTTGTCTCAGCTGATGCTTTTAACTAATTGAGGATAACGAGAGAAGTAGCAGGTAAGTTTTCTAGTAAGAAATATGGATAGTTTTACCTTGTGACAACTCAGAAGCCAAATTTGTTGCATCGGTAAGGATGTTTGCCATCAGCACAACAGCTGTTACACAAGAACTAGCAACCTGCAGGGACAGATGACCATTTGCGATGAAAGAATATTTTATGAAAACAAAAGGAACGATATTCTAGGAGTCTCAAATGTATTCCAAACCAATGAAACCAAGAAATTTACAGTAGAGGAAACAACATCCGATGAGAGCAAACTGAATAACCTTTAATTCAAAGAAGATCTAAAACTGAAGCATATAATTTTGTCAAAACACATAATGCAAGGATGCATCGAGATTTCAAAATATACTGGCAGAAAAAGTTAGTGACATTTAGCTGTACATCAATATCACAAGTGTTACTGGATTAGAATTGATGACTAGTTGCATGTAAATAATAATACATAAAACTATATCGTTTAGTAATGAGAAGCAGAAAAGCACACCGCACTTTACAGCATAAATGGAATGTACATGATTGTGTAGTATACCAGGTATCAGAACGATTACGTACCATAAGACACAGTAGGCCAGACAATTGCATGAAGTGTTTTGACAAGTATAGCATACCTCAAATTTGTCAGGAAGTTCGATCAGCTCCTTTACAAGTTGTACAAGCTCATTATTCAGACATAGTTCTTCTGAATAGTTATCCATAGTTGAGAGAGCTTCAATTGCCCGAAGAATCAAATCCAACACACTATACCTGATGCAGTTTCATTCACGTAACAAAATAAAAATCACCTCTAGTTGGATGTTCGATTAAAAGAAAACAACCAAATACTTGTATGAATGAAATAAGCATCTATATGCTCCTCAAAGCAAAAATACAATAGAAGGGGTAAGGGTACTACTCCTAAAACAATTCACTTTTTTGAATAATTAATTACAACTTTATTTTTTTATTCAAAAAATATTGCTTATAATTCATTAATTTTCTAGAAACATAGTAGAGAGCCAATTGCATAAGTTATAACTGTTATTGCATAGTGCAAAATGCGTCAAGAGGTGAACCTGAAAACAATAAAAGTACTAAGAATCAATCAGAACTTTGATGACATGGGAAGTTGACATTGTACAACACTACAACTTATTACTCATTTTAAAAACTGCAAATGTTAAGCACAAAAAGTTAAAGAAAACCTTCTAAAAGTTCTTTTTTTCATAGGGCTTAAAACAATTGTAACATTGCCAAAAACATCAATGTAGACCTGCTCCAGCTAATAGCACAAGAAATTCCAAAATATTCACATGATTTCAGAGCATCTGAATGTAAAACTCCGGTATTCAGCTCTCATTAGGCAAAAGTAGGTATACCTCTCGGGTATTCTTTCTTCTTTTAATTTGCTCATTTCGAAAGCCAAGAGTTTGATCAAGAGACTTGAAAGACCCAACCTCAATAAAGGTGGAAGAAGAATTGCTGCTACTTCCGGTTGACTTTCTAAAACAGCCAGGAGTAAACCTACACTCTGAAAATAGAATAAGAATTTGAGGCAGTGGTAGGGTCAGTTCTCACCAAAAAAAAAAAATGCCAGTAATAATCTACAAAATAGACTTCACAAATTATTAAAACAGTGACACTAAGCTTGTCACTCCATAACTTATTTGGGGAATTCTTGTCGCGAAAGTGATTCTCTCACTTGAGCTACATAAACTCAAATTAGCATTCTTCTTTCCATTTATTTTCAATTCACACTAGAGAGAATCACATGTTCTCCAAAACCAGATATTAGAGGGTTTCACTCAGTGAATTCCAAAACCTGCTGAATTTGGGGGTGGGACAATAGTACTTTTTATTTTTCTTTTTTGCATTGTGGACCAGTAGTAGTTCTGGTAACAGTCTTTGTTTTTTATTTAAACACCCTATATTATGATATTATTCCTTAACCATCTTATTTACCAACCTTCAAGATATATTAATACCAACCAGGAGTATCTAATTATACTTATTTATCAAGCAACTTGTTTGTGCTCAAAGCTTAATATAGGAACATCACACGATAAACCATTATGGCACGCATTACTAGTTCTATCAAATTAGCTAAATTATATGGAGATTGAACCATGGTACTGTTTTACCCTTTCAATGAGCAGTGGATTTAGAGCATTTTCAACAATCCAGAAGATACGGGAGAGAATCTGCTCAGACTGCAATGCTTTTGCCCAAGTAACACCTTCATCACCTTGAAGACACAAGCTTAACACCCTACCTTGACAAATTACCCACAGCCAGCTTAGTGCACTTTTAAGTCACTATTAATTAATCAATATGTTTGTGACGCTGCTAAGTGAATATGCACAATGCACAACGCAAATGAACAGAATCTTATACATAGGTGAAGGAAACAGATATATTTAGACTCTCATTTAGCTTGCATATGTTGCATTATTGCATCTGGTAAATACAATTCTCCAAATTGAAGAATATATCCATTAAATAAAGAGAGTCAGTAGCTAATATATAACTAAAGCTACATAGATACACAAATGGATTTATAAACTCACATCACTGAGAACGTAATTACGATGTATGTTTTTTTTAAATGCCCTGTATCCTCCAACTGAAGACATGGAAATATAAGAGAGAGATCCGAATAAGGCCATTGAATTGTCTCTTGCATTTGTTTACTGATTGAAGATTTCATTCTGCATTCCTAAACTTTGGAACTAATCAGCACAAAAGATCAACTAAGCTGATCACACTAAACAGCATTATTAACTCTCATAGCAAAGAGCAAGGAAGTACAACACCAAGCTAGAATTTCATATTCTTATGTGTTGCATTATAGCAACAAATTACCTGCAGGCTTCACAAAGGCAAGGTACATCATCAAGCAGCAATTGCTCCACTACGGCTGCAACCAACCCATTGACAGAGGCTATTTGCTTTCGTTGGCTTTCATGGCAAGCAAGGTTTCCAATAATTCCTAGACCAATCTCCTGTAACACAGAAAGCACCTTCAAAACATGATCTGATTGACTTCCAGCAACGTGATGTATGTTTAAATATGTATAAATATATCAAGTAACTGTAAAGATCAGGTATGCTAATCAAAGAGGGACTTACAGTAGTACGTGTGGATTGAGAAACCACAAGATTAGCCAAAAGCACGTCAAGAATAAAATTTTGAACCTACATATATATATTCAAATAATTGTGCATCATTAGTTTAAACCATGTGAGAATCTTAAAAACTTAAATAAAGAGTTCAAGTTCTAGACTTAACAGATAGATGTCACGTCCATTATTTATTCTGCTTTGAGGGTAATATGTCCAAAAGAAATATTGTTATTTCAAATTTCAAGTAGTTGTTCCATCATCATCATGATAATAATAATTATAAAAATAAATGAATTGACACACACACACAAACAACCACCTCTAGGATGTAGACTGATGTTTTGTGCAACAGAGATCCTAAAAAATTAGAGTGAACAACTAATTTTGCTGGTATTTATAGACCAATATTTAAATAAAAATTATAGACATTTAATAAGATGACAAGTACCATGAATTGAGCATGATCTTCACTTGCAGCAAGGTCCCATAAAATGCATCCACACTCCTCCCATGTTTGTTCTCCTGTTGATCCACCTTCATCTTGATCATTTTCCTGTTTTTGTGCGTCCAGTTTACCATAGTTTTCAGAAGATTCCGTTGCTTCAGCTTCTCCTCCATTCTCAATTGACTTTGTGGTGTCCTCGTTTTTGCCTTCAATTTTTATTTCTTCATGAATCAGACTACTCCCAATATCATGTTCACCACCTTTAGCATTCGAAGGCAGAAGTTTCCTTATCAAAGATATCACATAACTTGGATCCACCGTGGTTGATATGTCAAATGACTGCACAATAAAATTTCAGCAATATATCCGTAGTTAATTAGTAAAATGACCCTAGAACATCAAGTGGCACAATCTACAACACAAGAAGAGGTCAAATAACACTTGGACAATAGTAATTTTGAGTTCTGACCTTGGATAGATTTCCAATCAAAATCCAAAACCTGGGCGTCGGACCAAAAAATAGCACCCGACTCTTTTGACTAACATCCCAAAACAAATTTCGCTAACATACTCATTGGTGTTTAACGCCATATGACTTAACCAAACACTTAATGATTAAACTTTCTTTCAAAAAAAAAAAAAAAGTGAAGTCAGGATCTCTTAGCCCATTCATCAAACACTTGAAATGCATAACCGCAAAATCAGAATGGAGAATACCTTGTGTGCAAATACGAATAAACTTTATCAGACGATATATTATGCCGGAATACACTAAAACAGATGCAAATGGAATGGAAAAACGTAACGATTAAAGAAATATAAACACAAAAAATAGTACAAAATCATGGATATATGAATGCACCAGGTGGATAATACCTCGTGAGGAGGTGCAGGAGGATGATGGGAAGGCGGCTGCTGCAATTCTTGTTCGTCTTCTTCATTCTCATCCGGGAAGGAATTCGACATATTTGCAATTCAAAGTTTGGCGCTGCTTTTTCTACTATTGGAGAAGTGGATGAAAATTTTATACAAGGGCCTCCTTTGGTTTTTACTTCTATCCAGAATTTGGGTATACTGCCTACTTTAGTTTTTATGAATATTTAAATTTTAAAATATGTTGGATGAATTTTGAGATTTAAAAATGAGGTATCTTTATTTTTTAAAGGAATATCTTAAACTCCTCTTGGTACCGTGGTCCCACATCAAGTGATGTGCTTGAATGGGTCAATGAGGTGAAATATAAATCGAGGGATATACTCAAATATGTCCTCAATCGGGTGGAATATAAATCGAGAGAGGTGTTTAAGTGGCGACATTAAATTTGTATTATCGGGAATCTCTCTCCACGTCACCACAAATTTTACCAACTTAATTATACTCCTAGGGCAAAAAAAAATTAATGTGCTTTTTATAAATGATAAAAAAAAATTGCAGGATCACATATGCTATATTTTAGGAAGCCTAATTGAATTCGTATGTTAAAATATTACCATAACTCAAATGAAGTTTCATCTCATTTATGAGAAAATATCATTCATCGTGATCTCGGAGAAAAATTAGAAAGGAGAAGAGGAGGAGATTTTGTGCGTACACTGCAAACAAAGATGATTTCTTATTTCGAAGATTTTATTAACCTAATCAGCAATATGATTAAGGGGGTGTTTATAAACAGTAAAAAGTGTTTATTTTAAGTTGGTAGCACCAGCTTTTAAAAAAAAAAAATCTCACTTGACCCCAAGTCAAATCAGTTTTATTGGCAAATATCTTTTAATGAAACAATTACTCCTGAAAGACATTGCATATTTTTTATTTTGATTTGTCTCACATAAAGTTTATATGTATTCATTAAACTTTACTCTCACAATACTCATATAATATGTATAAAAATTTACTTATTATACCTTTTTTTTAATCCGTGTATCCTAAAAAGTACTGCAATGTATTTCTGAACGAAGGGAGCAATATTGTTTAAAAATACACGCAAAATGCAAATAATTTTTACAAGGTAAAAAGTTCACAGTATACTTCATCTTTTGTAATATATTTCCTCTATCCAGTTTTACTAGTCCTACTTTCCATTTTAGTCTATCCAATACCTTAAATGTAAATATTTACATTCTTAACTTATAACTCAATTTATTTTTACACATAATATACTTATTTTTAAAAAATTCGTATAAAAGTAAATAAACATAGTAAAATTCAACAAAGAAGTAGTATATATTAATCCAAAGCTCTAAATATCATATTAAATACAATAAAAATTATAATAGTGAATTATTACAATTTAATGAACATTAAAAGTTCAAATATCCACACTAGGGTTCATCCACTGACCCTCTCAAGAACGTGGGGTGTTAGTAATTTGCAAGTGATGCAATAATGAATTTTTATGTTTAACGAGCCGAAACACAGTATTCGTTCAAAAATAACACATCAACCATCAAATGAATTTAATTGAAAATGTGAGAAAATATTGGCAGATCAAATTTTGGTAAAAATTAAAAAAAAAAAAAAAAAAAATCACGCAGAGAATTGTCACATTTCAAAAAATTAAGATGCCATGAATACAATCCTCCCAACAATTATTGTACAGTAAAAGAAAAGATGCGAGTTCAAATATACAGTTTCAAGGTTCAGCAAAAATGATGTCAGAGAAGTCATGCACATGGCTGGTACCTTCCATTCTCCTGGCATCTGATAATCTAAAGAATTTGAAGAAAAAAAAAATCCTCAACATAAACGAGATGATCGATGATATTCGACGAATTGGTCCACCAGATCAAATCCTTCTATTGTTGTTTTACAGGGCTCGCCGTAGATTTGCCAGGTTCTGCTGTAACATCAATAACAATGTTTCCCACTCTAACTTCCATTGCCTCTCTCTCATCTTTCTCTCTCTTGTTTTCCGGACTACCATTGTCGGTGGTCTTGAGATTCTCAGAGGGGGTGATCTGCCGAGGTCCTCCGCTAATCCATGGATGAGTAAGACATTGTGCTGCTGTTAGCCTCTTCTCAGGCACAAAATCGAGTACCTGACCAAGGAAATCTGCCAGCTCGCTTGCGTCTTGCTCACTGAACTCGTATTTTTCCATAAGAACTTTACTGAGAGGCCAAAATCTTAATCTTCTAATGTGCCTTAGATCTCCGAATCTATTGAAGAATTCACGGGAATAGCGTCCGCCCAAGGCAACCTGTAGAGATGTCATGGTACAGGGTGCTTAGACATGTTGTACATAATGATTGTATTAATCAAAAATTTGTAAATAGCAAAGCCCTTTTTCAGTCAATGGTGGGGATGCTCTTTTAATTACAAGTAATATACAACTTCTCACCTTGCGTGGCATCATCCCAAGAAGCTCCATCATCAGGGCCAAATGATCCTATAGATTAGAAAGGAAGACAATATATTATTAACAAACCATGGATTAAACATGAATGTACATAAGGAATATTATATTGATGTCTCATAATATGTTACAAATGAGTTTTTTGAGGGTAGACAGTGAATATAAAGGGGGGAGGGAGGTGGGGTGGAGCTAATGCGCCAGAAAGCATGCAAACTTAGACCATGAAATGGAAGTTACATTTCAAGAACATGCTGTACCTACGTATAGCTGACCAAGGATGATATGAAATTTGAAGCTATAGATATTAGAAGAGGAAAGACACACACAGAAAGGAAAATTGAAAAGGGGGAACACAAAATGACATATCACCTCGACTATTTGAGAGCAAAATCAAGATAATCAATTCTTAGACAGTGTTTGGATATTACCAGCATGTTTACTGTTACCACATCAATATATTCATCATATGAAGAACCAATTAAACTGCTTTGCATAAGCTTGGAAAAATAAATAGCCAACACAAGATTTTAAGAGATTGTAAAAGAAATTATTTCATTGTACCACATCAAAGCAAAATACACGCAAAGCATACAACATTTAATTTGAGGCAACTTCGGTATCTATTATTAGTACTTTTGTCACAGAAACATCAACAAACCTAAAAACTTAGCTATGAGTAATCAGCTCCCAAGCTGAACGCCCATTCTGAAGGTTTGATCTAACAACTAAGTAATTAACATACTATAGGCACTAATTTGCATACTTATTTTACTCATGTTCGAGACTAAGACTATCGTTGACTTTATCAACAACCCAACCCAACTCAACCCAACCTTTTAATAAATAATTCATTTCTCTCTCCTCCACATATGCAACCTATAATTTAGCTCAATTTCAATATTATCCACAACCCAATTTAACCCAACCAATATATCTCTCTCCACCTATTAAAATATACATATCTTACATTTTTGGGCAACAGGTTGTGACTTGGGTTGGATAACCAATCGAGGTCATGGTACATAATTTATTTTTCTATTCTTTTCTTAACATTGTTTTGTCATTTTCCTACGACCAGTGGGTGGAAATCACCGATAAAGACAGTCTTAGTGATTTCTTTCTGAAATTTCTTATTTTTCATATCTTTCCAAAACTATCTTTAGAGAGATTCAACCAAAGCTCATACTTTAATTCACATTGATATGGGCATGAAAAATTTCGTTAAAAGTAATTATTTCTGACCAAGTGAAAAGAGACACCAGTCATGCCTCCATCAGAAGCAAGCAGCCCATGCTGCTTTAGAAAAAGAAGCGAATAGGAACAGTTAAGTGTCATGCAGGTGGTGTTTTCAAACACAGCTTAGATACTAGAATCACTTCCTTCTTTAAAAAGTTGAGTCTTACCAACTTCAGAAAAAAGTGATTCTACATTGTTGAAATGAATTTGAAAACAGGCCCGCAATCTATTGTCCAGAGCAAAGAGCTTCACAAAAGGTGAAGCAGCTTAGCTGAACAGTATTGCCTAAATTCTAGGTGTTGATGGTTAAAATTGAAAAATGGGGAACCCTTACCTCATCGCGGCCATAGTTGTCACCACTATGCGGATCAAAAAGAACATCTCCAGTGGCTAGCTCAAAGCAAATGCAAGCAAATGACCACATATCAGCTGATGTAGAGTACTTAGACCCTAAAATAACTTCAGGGCACCTATACTGCCTTGTTTGGATATCGCTTGTGAATTGTTTGTATGTCCAACAAGCATTTCCAAAATCAACTAGTTTGCATTTCAGTTCAACCTCAGCCAAGAGCTTCTGCCTTGCTGACCTGCTGCCTCTTTTATGGCCTTTCGATCCTTGGGATGCACCATTTGCCACATCACCAACTGCTTCAGCAACTGAAGTATTTGTTTGCTCTTCATTGGACTCTCCGTTGGGTTTATCATCCCTATGAGAATCTTCAGGACCACTTGTCTCATTATCTGGCTCAGCTTCATCCTTTCCCACACACTTCTGAGCTGCTCGCTTAGCCTTTTTACGGATTTTCTTTTTCTGGTTCTTAGTCAGATCGCCATATGAAGTCTTGGCATCTTTGATGGCCTCAGACTCCGACGTTATCTTACTTTTACTGGATGGGAGTATAAGTGGTGCACCTGATCTTCTAGAATCTTTAGCTGGATCTATCATTGACAGAAGTAATATGTTCTCTGGCTTCATATCTGTATGTATGATGGATAGTTGACGATGCAAATAATCCAGTCCCACTAAAATGTGGAAACAAATTTCTTTCACCATGTGAAGAGGTAGCCCTCTGTAGTCCGAATACTTAATTAGGGTCAAAAGATTGTCTCCCAGGTATTCAAAAACCATGCAAACATGTTGCCCATTAGGTCCTGAATGCTTGAAATGATCCAAAAGCTTAACCACACATTTCTCATCGTCTGGATCTCCCTCAGCAATCTGTTTTAAAATGGTGATCTCATCCATCGCTGCTTCTGTGTAGTGTTGTGCACTCTTTTGAACTTTCAGAGCTACATACATCTACACCAAAAATAACATAATATTAAGAGAAATAAATGGCCACCCAACTCACAAAAAATCACGACCATCTTAGCAAGTCATGTACCTTCACGTAGACTCTCTGTTTCTCTGTCTCATTCAAAAAACATGCACTGACACACAGGCAAAAAAAAAAACAATACAGATGCAAAAGTTTAAATGCTCATATATGTTCTTCCTAAAGTTTCTTATATACTATATGAGATTTCTGATGAGATACAAACAACTTGGCAATACATATATTTTTTTCCTTCTCTACCTTCTTCATTCCAAAAATAAATAAATGAATACTTCCACCAAAAGAATACAGGTTTAATACATTTTGTCAACAATTTAATAAGGTCAGATGATTCCACCTCAAGTCATATTCACAGCATGCATGTCCCAGCATTAAAATCGGGAAAAGAGTCTAGAGATTCAACAGAAAGTTAAACTTCTCTTGGAGCATATACCTTGTCCTAGGAATTTCATTAGTGCCACATATTCAAGCACACTGAAACTAAAATAAAACAAGAGTAAAAAAGCTCTAAACATCACAACAGTAGTGGTAAGAAACAGAAACGAAATTAAAGTAAACAAGGTGAGTACATGAAGAAATTAGCAAAACAAAATGCTACTTCTTATTGAATTAGTAAGAGCAAATATCAGTGTCAATGTAAACAATTTTCTCTTTGTAAACAAAACCAAGACACAAGTTTCAGTGCATCTGCTTCATCCGAAGTAACTATTATATTCAAAGCCCCGTTAAAATGGACAAAATAAGATTCCGCATAATTATTTAGAAATACGCATGGAATAAATAGTATGGTACGAAAAGCAATACAACAAAGTATCAGAGAATGGCAGCCGATTTTATTATACATCATACATTGATAACTGTGCGTAAATTATTCGAGATATTTAACCAACGAGAAAATTGAAGTATACAAGTAACAAATGAATACACAAGACATACAGATTTCTGAGTGTCCCAAGCTAACCACACGGTTGAGAAGTGGCCCCACCCAAGCTTGCTCTGAACGACATATCTACCGTGTTTGAAGGTGTCTCCGATTCGAACGGCATGGTATCCACCTCGACGGTAGTCCTCAGTCCCCTCGTCTTCCGACGTGTAGTCACTCGTCTCGCTCCGATCTCCGGCGCTCCTATCCTCTGGCGCCGCCTCCGCCATCTGTCGATTTCAACCAAATCGGAGAATTGAATGAACTTGAACGGAGATGGTGGAGAAAGTGAGCTCCTCAGCCCTAGACTTCTCAGTATGTTCAACAGTCGCAGGTGGGGGAAATTAGGGTTTATATATTTCTTACTTTTGGAGAGAGGAGAGGGAAGAAGAGGCGAAGTGATTATTCTATTCCTATCTTATTTCGTTAAATTTAAATTATTTTAAAAAGAATATGATGAGAGTTCATTTTCATTACAGGAAGATTCTGGAAGTGTAGGATGGATACAGAATTCGAAATTAAGAATATTCAGTTAAATATGTTGAGACAAAATGGAAAAGTTAATTTAAATTAATAAAAGAAAAAGAGATTGAAGGTAAGACTCCTTTAACTCCTTTAAACATCTTATAAGTTGTTTAAGAATTTATAAGTACTATCAATGTGTTTGGCAAAATAAGATGTTTAACAGCTTATAAAATTATAAAATAAGCTTCTAACATCTTATAAACTGTAAAAATATAAGTTGGGATTTCCCAACTTATTTTCCTAACCACCTCCACCCCACCCCCACTCACCCACCTCACCCTGGAACCATCCCACCCATTCACAACCCCTACCTCAAGATGAAAATTAGAAAAAAATATTTTTTATAAATTTAAAAAATATTTGTTATAAATTATCAAAAATCTTATAATTTCTATTAGTCAAACACTTTACCAACTTATAAATTACTTAAAAATTACATCTTATAAGCTTTTAAAACAACTTATAAGATGTTAAAGCTTATAAAATGTTTCAAATAAGCTTAGCCAAACAAACGCCCCCCTTCACTTTTTTTTTTTTTCCCTCAGCATCACTCATTTTCTGCACGAATAAGTTTTCAAATATTTGTATACCGGTACTTAATACTCATTTTTAAGCAGGATTTTAAGGTACAATATCTATAGATAAATATAAATTTGACCTTGGAAATTTTAACCTTAATATAATACCTTTTTTTTTTTTTTTTTTGGTGATGGGGAATTTTTTTGCTTTGCACAAGTAAAATGGCTAATCAAAATCGGAGAGGGTCTTGTGGTGAAGATGGAAGTTTTTTAATAAAATTTTAATTGGTAAATAGTTAGGGGGTGTTTACTTATGGCTGGGTCCATCCGGATGGGGGTTGAACTTCCCTCATTCCACTCATTTTTTGAATTTGCACATCACATCCTTTCTCAAAATACACATTCACCCCTATTATACATCTACATCCCTAAAACTATCCCATCACAACTTTTTCTTACACCAATTCATCATCTCTCTTACTTTTCTTACACTAATTCATCATCTCTCATACTTTTCTTATACCAATTCATTATCTCTCCTATTTTTCATACACCAACTCATCATCTCCTACTTTTTTTACACCTAATTATTTTCTCTCCTAATTTTTTTACACTTAATGATTATTTCACTAACTAACAATAATAAAATAATACATCATCATCACTCAAAAGTATTGATTTGATATAAAGCTTCATCCACCCCTACCACATCCAATACAAAGTAAACACAAATTTACTATTCACATAATTTGCTCTATCCACTTTTTTTCTCCATCCGGATGTGCTCCATCCACCTCTAGCACTAAGTAAACACCCCCTTATATGTTATCTCTTTGATCAAGATAGCTTATTGAATATTGACTAAAGTGTTTTTTCTTATACATGTGGGATTTTGGAAGTAAAGAAAATGTGGGAGGTTATTTAGAGGGAAATTGAGGAGTCCTCGTCTAGTTGGTGGAGGAATGTTGTTTTCAATGGATATGGATCGAGCTTGAAGGAGAGATGGTTCTGAAATTTTTTAGAGTATGGAATATGTAATGGCGAGTGTCTAAGCTTCTGGAATGGAGTATGAGCGGGGGGAAGTCTCTCAAAGAGTCAATTTACTAGATTATCTTATTTGAATATGAGTAAAGATGGTCTTGTGAGTTCAATGGAAAGGTGAGAAAATGAGAAATGATATTGGTCTTAGTCTTGGAGTGGAGTGCGGAGTTGTTTGACATAGAAAAAATTACCTTTGATCAATTTCTATTTTTTATAAACAAGCTTATCATGATAGAAGGAAGAAATGACAGTTGGAGGTGGAAGGCGACACTGGAAGATATGTTCAAGACAAAAAAAATGTTTATGATGTTTTAATCTCAAAGTTGAATGAGTAATAAAAATAGCAATGCGTGGGATAGAGAAAAGAGTTCGAATTAGTGTGGAATAAATTTGGACCTCTCAAAACTTCGATTATAACTTGGAGATTTTTGTGAGATAGATTTCCTAAAAAGACAAATCTTCTCCGTAGAAAAGTCATTCGGCCACGTGATAATGTCAAATGCTCGTTGTGTGGTGAAGAGACAGAAACAATTGTTCATCTCTTTTTTAATTGCGATCAGTCGCTTGAGATTTGGCTTGATTGTCTGAACTTGTCATTTGCAATGTAGCTTCATATGAAGGATCACTTCTTACATCATTCAAGGTTATTATGTGGTAAGGAATGTGAGCATTTTTCAATTGGATTGCGAATATGTATTGTGTAGATTTTTTTTAAATAGAGAAACGAACTTATCTTTAAAGGTATTGTTTGGAACAAGAATAGATTGTTGATGAGATTAGATTTAGAGGCAGGTGTGAAGCTGGCTATCGATGAAAGATAACATTTTGTGATGTTTTTTCTTTTAACGATTGACTCGAGTAATTTTAGTGCTCAAATTATGCTGTACTCTGTACACACTAGTTTACTAGTTTATGGGCACTTCTTGTACCTCTAAATTATTATTTTTAATAAAATATATTTTTGCTCGATAACAAAAATTGCACTTTTCTTATTAAAATTTCAAATTTAGTATTTCAAAATCAGTATTTCCAATTACATGTTTAACCATGTTCTAAAACTCCCCCTTATAATGGTGGACAATTTAACTATCAGTAGAATTTTTGTTCATGGACGAGTCCCGAAGCATCTTCCTTGCACTCCCTATAAATATAGAAAAATAGAAAAATATAAATAAATAAATTCTTAATTATTGCTCAAAGTTCTGGTAAGTTTTAGATGTATTTCGTAGTGCTGAACATTGTAAACTTTATAATGAGAACTGAAAGAAGTATGTGAGTGTTTTTCCAGAATGTTGTTAAAATGTTGAAACATAAATGGCAACATACACAGCGGAAGACTTGAAAAACATATTACAAACGGATATCAAAACTTTTCATAGACTATAAATAATCTATGTTGTCTTATGACGAAACTTCACTATAACAAGTAGTGATACAAAGACAAAATAAGATTCTGCTATAAGATCTTGATACAAGGTGTTGTATACAGTGTATACTACCTAAAATCTCAAAACCCTAATCGTGTAAAATAAATCTACTGTAGGTCTAACAAAAATACTTATAAAGTTTACAAATGTAGAGTAGGATATGATGTATATCTACCAACACAAAAAAGGCAGCCGAACTAACTACACTTGTTATAGATTAATAGAATAGTCTCGATTTTTTTTTCACTTGAATATGTTCCATTCTTGCTCTATATGCAGGCTTCAAAATCAGCATGTGAACACTTGATAATCATGGTCTCCCATGATCTAAAACTGTCTAGCACTAAGCTCTATGACCTTGAAAACCGTACATGTTAATCCTCAACTTCTCACTCTAAAACTACAACCGCTTGACTTAGTAACTTCCAAGTCATCAACCTGCATGTTTAGACATTAAGGACAACATTGAAACATTCAGAGTTAGTGTTAGGAGAAAGACCAAATTCTAATGTTGCAGAATATGTTGTAACATTTTGTACAACATTGAACCAACATCAACAAACAAATACACCTCTTGTTTTAAAAGAGATGAACGTTGTTTTTTTTTTTTAAATCTTAATACGTTTCCTTATATTTATTTGTTGATTTTTTGGAAGTTTTGTAAAAAAAAATTGATTGATTTCTCAATAATATTGTTGCATTTAAAAAAAATGAGAAGAAGAAGCTATTCTCTCATTGCTAGCAGAGTATAAGAAGAATCGTTGTCGTTCCAGAAAGCAGTTGTTTTTTACTAGAGTGTAAAAAGTATATCGATGGATTAAAAAATAGCATCTGAAACTTGCATTTTAACACATGGGCTTATTTGTTCATGTTATAAAAGTATATAGCTTGTTTAATTTCATTAGTATTTTCTCCCGTGCGATGCATGACCACAATTTTTTTTTTATAAAATTGATAAGTCAAAACTTCAACTATTTTGTTTCTAAAATTACGAGAAATGGGAAGAAGAATATCAAAGAAAAAATATTGATTAATATCTATATATGATATATAATATAAAGTTTAATAACCAATAGCTTAGTTAAACAACAAATTCTAGTAATAATGTGAGTTATGAAAACAATACCCAGTCCAACTTGATTAAAATGCACCATTTGGTGAAATATTTCTTCTGTTCCAATTTTAATTTCTTATTCAAATATTTATTCCCCTCTAAAAACTTCTAAATTATATCTAACTCCGCTAATAATTTTATAGAAAGACATCTTTATTTTGTCTCATGTGCTTAAATTAAATGATATGTCATCATTAAAAAATTATTTTATCAATATAAATACTATAATCAAGTCTCACATTAAAAATAAAAAAAAATTAAATGAAAAAACAAAAGTGTGACAGAGAGAGTACAAAATAAGATAATAGAGTAGTGAGTTAGGTTTTGAGGGGGTTATTATTATTATTATTATTATTATTATTATTATTATTATTATTATTATATAATATATATATATATATGTATATATGAAGTAAAGTAATTAGTTAGATTTTGTATGTGTGAACCCAATAATTTATAAATTTGTGAATATTGTAAATATAATTTATGAATGATATTCTAATATTTTTGGGGTGTGCAAGTTATTCTGGGATGTATGAAGAAGAAAAAATGTACAAATCATTATGTAATGCCTAATTGGGGGGAATAGTAAAAAAAAATATTAATTAAAAAAGTTATTCATTTTAAAATATTCAAATTTTAAAATAGATTATTTAATTTTTTTTTCCAATTCTTTATTTTTATTCACTATCTCGAACTCGAATGAATAACACTACCAAAATAAATATATAAATCAAAATAGATAGTCCCTTAGTTTTTAACTCATAATAAAATACTTATTTCACATTTTTATATTAAAACAATATTTTATATTATTATGCCATTTTTCTTATAGAAAACAATTATGAAAATAAAATTGGTACCAATAATTTCAAGTTACAGTTGTATGTTAATTAATATGTTTTCTAAAAAAAAAAAAAAAAACTGAAAAGTGATACACATACATTAATGCGAGAATAATTAAGAAGAATGGAAGATAAATTAGATGATGCGACATCTAAATTTTAAATACGCAATATAAAATATAAGCCCACTACATCATTTATTCGTCCATGTTTGATTTTTTTTTTTTTTCAAAATAGTACAAACTCATAGCCCTAACAAACAGAATAGTCGCACAACCCATCATCTCAGTTAGAGTCTATTTGACTAAATTTATTTGAAATATTTTATAAGCTCTAACATGTTATCAGTTGTTTTAAAAGCTTATAAGATGTAACTTTTAAATAATTTATAAGTTGTTAAAGTGTTTAACTGATACAACTTATAAGATCTTTGAGAATTTATAAAAATATTTTTTAAATCTAAAAAAATTTATGATGAGGTAGAGGTGGGCGGGGGGAGGGGAGGGGTGGGTGGTTGGACGTGCAGGTGATTAGAAAAATAAGTTGAGAAATTCTAATTTTTTTTTGTTACAGCTTATAAGCTGTTAGAAGCTTATTTTATGATCTTATAAGTTGTTAAACATCTTATTTTGTCAAACACATTGATAGAGCTTATAAGTTGTTTTAAAGAGCTTATAAGCTCAACCAAACACCCCCTTAATCAACCCGAACTTTCATCTTCTTCTTTTACCGTTGTCATCCTCCCCCAATTTTAACAAAATTGTTGTTTTTATATAGTTATAGATTATTTATCTATACTATATTAAAAAGTGGCTTGCTAGGAGACACATTTTTGGACACTTTTGCCATTTGTCTATTTTATTATTTACATTGTAGTCCATTTAGTTATTGACTCATTGCATTGAATTCATAATATAACTTCAACTTCTGCAATTTCGACTTTGTTTTAACTTCTCATATTATGCGCCTCACTCAATTTTTACCGGCGTCGCTGAAATCATGTCCTCGACAACATAATACGTCTCATCTTTGAAATATAGAATACTGCAACGATCAGTCCACTCTGCCCTTCATCGACTTTGCATAGCCAGGTATCTTTATTTTCTTTTCAACCGGTTTCACTTTCAGTTTTTTATTCATGGGTCTTCATATTTGTCGGATATCGATGCCTAAATTAGGTGGTTAATTTCGTCGATTTTATTTGATGATAGTTGGGGATATTCTAAATTTTTATTTCGTGTTTTACTATATTTCACGGATTTTTTGATTTAATTGAAGCTTTAATTGACTTTGTTTTGCATGTTTTATCATATGCTATACTCTGGTTGACTTAAATTTGCGATCATTTTTTAAGGAAACGTTCTAATCACATCGAAAATAGGATGATTGTAATTTCCACAATTTGTTGGTGTCTTTGCATAGCAAATTTCTTGATATAGCGACAATGTTTCTTTGTCTTTTAAAGCGAATCGAAATATTTAAAGTTTTGATGTGGTGGATAACAGTAACTAAGAATTATGCAACTAGTATTCTTCATATATTAGAACCTTCAAAACTTTGAAAACATATGGAATGCATAAGTGAATAAACTCTATCAGTGCAACTATGACTTTAAAGACCATCATGAGATGTAGATCCAACACTCAGGAATACAGTCATCATGTAGAGTATCATGTTCTATTAAAATAAATTTTTAGTCTCCTCCAGTGATGCTAGAAATCAGATTAAGTAGCAGTAAAAAAAGTTTGTCACATTTGACGGCTATTGGGTTATCCACATTATGGAGGATATATGACGTCCGATGGAATGCTTTGTAGATGGTGCCGATTGACTGAAACACTTCAAGTCGGCATGGTTGAGCAGTTGCGAGAAGAAGATGGAGGAGAGGACGAAGGTTTATTACTGATTTGTAACTTCACACGTTATGTTTGATTTTTTTGGAAATAAGTAATGTGTTGAAGTTTATAATATACTTTTTATCCTTTTAGTTTTACTCTACTATGTATGACTTATTTTTTAATTTATAATTTATCTTTTAAGTTATACGGTGTCACTTGATAATTTTCTACATAACGTGCAATACACGTGGTTAATAACTTACATAGTTGCATGTATTTTGAACAGTAATTAAGGGTTCTTGGTGTACCTTTTTCATATAATTAATGATGTGAATTGTGATTGATCATTTATGTATTGTTGTTTATTGGCAATGAAATTGTTTTGCAGCAAAATGAAATTTTGGACTTTTAGGATCTCAATATTTGTCATTATAGTTTCTACTCACTATATACCCCTCCAACTATAAAAGATACACCTCTAAAAAAAAATTTATTAATAAAAACCCAAAATTACCCTCAGTATTCCAAAATTAAATAACCAAACCCTAATCCTAATTTGAATTTCCACGAACAGCCACCATCCCTCCGCTGCCTCCCCACCACCGTCCACACATGGCTATATCATTTTCTTCCCCCTTAAGCATATATATGTGCATATATATTAAATATGATATATAATTAATGGCCTTGGGCTAAGAAATTTCCTTTAAGAAAAGCTATGGAAGTGGGAAACTAACCATCAGCAGAATTTGACTGCAAAAATAATAAAACAAAATGTATTTTGAGATAAACGGGGAAAGAAGAATCATTAGGAACAAAAGTCGAGCCACATCAAAACTAACCACATTAGAAATATCAGCAGGGCGCAATTCAAGAGAGGAAAAATTCGCCCACGATTTATGCTGCAAAAGGAGGCCCGATCTTAAAAGAAGGATGAGCCAAGATCGTTTTCTGCTTGCAGTAGAAGTAATATGCGTTGCCACCGCCCTGCGCGCCGCCACCCGCTGTCAAATGTGCAGGCGAGAAGACGACAAAGAAATATAGAAAAGAGAGAAAAATAAGGTCCGAAGAGGGTAGAATTGGTAGTTCAATGTAGATGGGGGTGTATCTATTGAAGTTGAAGGGGTATATATCTGGACCCTTTTTTTTCTTAAATGATAAATTAGATAAAGTCTTTTTTAACATTATCTTAGCAACAAATTTTCTGATCAAATTATTGGGCCTGGGAAGTAAGCAGTTTACACCTGTACTTTTGGGATCTATTCAAACAACGAACGGGTCTAACCCTGAGATTTTAGTACTGGGCTTTAAAAAGAAACTTGGGCTCAATGAATGAACCCATTGCCTCAAATACCCAATTAAATTTTTTTCTTTCTTTAATTATTATGAATACATTTTCTTTTTTCCTTCTTTTCTAAAAGGTGTTGATTTTTAAGTTCGAGGCACTTTTTCATAAATATCATTAGGGAAAATACTTTTTTTTTTTTCTTTTAACTTTGGTTGGCTTTAATTTTCGTCATGCTAACTTTGAAAATGGTTATATAACTTATAAAAGATCATCATTTTAATCTTACTATCTGCTACTACAGCACAAATACTATATGCATATTGATTAGACATATGTCTAATCAGTGTGCATGGAATAATATAGGCTACAAGCCTACAACATTTTCTTTGGATCTCTCCTAATTATTTTTTAATAATTACTTAATCTTAGAGGGGTGTATTGGTTATAGAGTTTGTAGGATTTTTTTTAGACTTTTAAAGTTTGGGGGTATTCAATCTAAATTTTCAAAAGTCTTTAAAAATCCTGAGATATTCAATACGGATTTTAAAAAGTCTTAAAAAATCTTCAGGTATTCAACAATCTATGGATTTTAATACTCCACGGATTTTCTTAGATTTCCCTTCCAAAACATGAATAGATTTCACTCTTCAAAATCTCTTCTAATAACCAGAGATTTCTAAGGATTTTGAAAAGTCTTAAAAAAATCTTTAGGTATTCAATAGTTTTTTGACTTTCTTTGATTCTTTTCCATTGGGATGTTAACGGGGCGGAGACGGGGGGTCATTCCCCATCTCCGTCCCTGCAAAATAAATGGGAAATTCCCCCCCCCCCCCCCCCATCCCCGTCTCGCGGCGATTCCCCGTTCCCCGCCTACTAATTTTTTTTATCTTATTTTTAAAATATAAAAAAATATTTAAATTAAAAACTTTAAATATACACAACAATTACTTTAAGTTGGTGTTAAAAAAAATTAATTTAAACAATTTGAAGAGCCTCTAATTCTAATATTTTTAATTAACATATATACTAAAGTGAAAATAATATAATTTGGAACTAATAACATAACATTAAATAAAAAAATGTAATTTTTAATAAATAGTTAATTGAGTAGGAAACAATGAAATATTTATTTGTAATTTACTTTAACATTAAAATTATATATAAATATATTAATTATATAAAAAATAATGCGGCTCCCCACCGGGAAAGAGACGGGGATCCCCCGGGCTGAGAATACTATCCCGGTCCCCGCCTACGGGGCAAAAAAATTCTCCGTCCCTGTTTGCTTTGGGGATTACCCTCCCCGTTGTCAAGTCTACTCTTCAAAAAATATAAATAAATTTTACTCTCCAAAATCTCTTCTAACAACCTGAGACTTCTAATGATGGCGAGGTATAACAGTGATGGAAATGAAGATGAAATAATAATGTATTCTTTTAACTAATGTATTTTTTTTTTAAAAAAATTTGGATAATTTTTTTTTATATAGAAGTGTGGCTCATATATATTTGCACCAATGGTTCCAGCGCCGGGGTCTATGTAATCCATGTAAATCAATAAAAAAAATGTATTCCACAATCTTGTAAAGTCTATGAAAATCCAAATAAATCAATAAAAAAAGTCAGTCAAACTCTGCATGGAGTCTATAGATTTTCTAAATCCACAAACTTTTTAAAGTCCAAAAAAATCTGATAGAATCTCAATTGAATACACCCCTCTTAGTAAATTATATACCTATCTATACCAATTTCGTATTAAAAAAAATGGAAATTGAAGAATAAACTTTTGTTCTGTTTTTTTCCAAAATTATGTGCAACTTACCAAAAAGAATATATTTTATATGAAAATAATTCATGATAAATTTATCATGAAACTATTTTAGGATATTGTATATTTAACTCTGAGTATTAAAAAATTAATCAGAGTATCATTAATCTGGATTTAAGAAAATTTATAAAAAGTATTTCCTCTTTCCCCTCTTAATATTCACACTTTCTTATTTGGAATGTCCCACGATAATATACACACCCCAAAAAAGAAAAATAATAGGGGGCGGAGGGAGTATAATATAGTACCACCAATCCAGATTAATAATACTCCTGATGAAAATATTGATACTTCTGTTTATATATTTGATTCTTTAAAACTATTTTATTTTAAATTTATTATAAACTATTTTCATATAATATATTGTATACAAATTTTTTTGAAAAACAAACATAATTTTGACATCTTTTTCGATATGAGTTCCAAAACGATGTCAAAATTAGAACTCATATTATTCCATCACAAATACTAATAAACAACTCTTTTATTAAAACCCGCGCCCTTTTCCAATGGACAATAAAAAATGAATCGGAGGGAGTAATATTTTAATATTTTATAAATTTTTGTGTATATTTGCCCTTCTTCACAACTAATACTTTTGAATTAAGTAACTAATATTTTTGTAATATTAAAAAATAGTTACTCTAAACAATTAATACTTTTGAATGAAACAACTAATATTTTTTTGTAAAATAATTAGAGTAAACAAATAAAGATAAATAACATCATCTCATCACCATCCTAAACATTGTAATAATATTTTTTATAAAATAATTAAAGTAAATAAATAAATAATTAGAGTAAATAAAAAAATAAATAATTAATATTTTTAATAACCACCATCTCATCATCACCTAATCATCATCATCTTAATAATTATCACAAATGCTAAATGCACACTGATTAGACATATGTCTAATCAGTGTGCAACAATAATATACATGTAGCTGTTAAAATTAGTTGAAGAGTTTTAAACATGAAATTGTGAAAATTTAAGCTAACAGGATTTTTATTTTGTTTTTTTTATTTTTTATTATGGGGCTTTGGATAAGCGATTTAAAATAAATTATATATAGCAATCAGGCAATGTTTTTATGGTAAAGTGCATTGTCAAAATTCCAAAAGTTGATAATATGTATTAAAAAATTGAGTAAAAATCAATTTTAAATGGTTTTAAGTTGATATGTCAAAAAAAATATTATTCCCCACAAATACTAATAAACAACTTTTTCAAATATGAATTGGAGGGAGTAATATTTTAATATTTTATAAATTTTTGTAAAAGATAATTATTTTTATTTTAGTTGTGTGCAAAGTATTGTGGAACGGATAGATAAAAAATGTATTTATTATTTAGTAAGATTAATTGATCAAATATTGCATCAAAATTTAGGACAAAATTTTTTATAAGTGAATTCAATTTTTCTGAGTAACTCTCTTGTGCACTTGGTGTATGGTGCACTCACTCAACAGTTGACCTTGTTTACATTGAAAAGTTTATTTAAAACACTGAAAATCAATTTTTCTTTTTTTATGAATTGTGTATATTTGTCCTTCTTCACAACTAATACTTTTGAATTAAGTAACTAATATTTATGTAATATTAAAAAAATAGTTACTCTAAACAATTAATACTTTTGAATTAAACAACTAATATTTTTTTGTAAAATAATTAGAGTAAACAAATAAAAATAAATAACATCATCTCATCATCATCCTAAACATTGTAATAATATTTTTTATAAAATAATTAAAGTAAATAAATAAATAATTAGAGTAAATAAAAAAATAAATAATTAATATTTTTAATAATCATCATCTCATCATCATCTTAATAACTATGCACATTGATGGGACAACACAACATCCCATCAATGTGCATATAGTATCACTAATATCACAGATAACAGGACAATTGACATGAATTTTTTTTTATTTTCTTTTTTGTTAATTGTATAATGTGTCTTTTGTTATTATTTTTCTATTTCTATTTTATTTTATTAAACAAACAAAATAAATAAAAATTCTAACCCACCCCCAATGCCCCCTCCCCATTTGGTAATCAATCATCATCCTAATTAACTCATATGTAGTTCCCAGAATCCAATAGGTACGCCGTCGCCCCACACTAATGTCTCGGATACCCACCCCAATGCACGCGGACCCCATCATAACCCATTCTATTTGTCAATCTTCTCATTCCTACGTGGCACCTCTACATTTCCACTATTTTAAAATCCTGCATTTTTATGAGTCCACCTCTTTTAAATGGTTTTTTCAAATTTTATTTTAACATGCTTCTGTTTTAAAAAGTCCACAACTAATTATGAAACTCCTACCCACGTCACTCCTAATTTATTTTCTAAAACTGCAATTCAACCGTTCCATATCTGTGTTGGTTACTTACTTTTTATCATTTCATGCCTTCTTAATCATTTTCACCTTTTAATCAGTTTCACCTTTTGTCGAGTCTTTCATTTCTCCCATTCTCCATCCATCTTCAACCAACGTTGAAAAAAAAAAGGACCGCTCTGACTTTGCCGAACTTCTTCACCCCGTTGTTCGCGTCAATCTTCGACTTTGTTAATTTAGTCGACGTAAATTTCTCTGTTTCTCTTTTTTATTTTATTTTACAGAATAGATCTTCTGTATCGTCAGAGTCAACAAAATAATCTGCTTTGAAAAACTCTTGCCCACTGTCATGAATGTTTCGATCGGCTTACATGGATCAAAATTACCGCTACCTTTATCGTGTCCATCTCGCTTTACCGGAGCGTCATCGAAAATGTATAAAAGTGTTGGACAATATTTTCTGTTCCGATATATTTAAACATCAGTTATTTCCAGTATTTATCGTACTTCTTAAATCAGTTCTCTGATCCGTTTCGGTACAGATTATATGATTCAATTTTCCTCTCATTCTGATTTTTTCCTCTCATCTGTGAGAATTGAACCGTCTTCAATAAGCCGTATGTATACGTATATCTTCTGATTTGGTCATATTTTTGTTCTGAACTTACATGATCGAAACTGACTCATCAAATTATATATTTTTGATATACATGTATCTTTAAATTTTTTAAAATATAAATTTTGTTTTTGAATTCAAGTTAGTTTGGTTGTATATTTGACTACAAATCAGATTCCTTTATTTGAGTGTATTTTTGTTCTTTGACCAACATATTTTATAATGTGTAAATTAATGTTTTTGCATATCTTTTTATTTGAACGTGGATCTGTTTGTTTTGAATATACTGACTTTTTGTGAAACAGGACTGCTGCGGTACAATGAGTGCAAAAAAAAATCAATGCAATAAGTAATTCTAGAACTCAAAACTTTACTTTCAATTTATTTATGTAAAGGTTATATTTGTGTCATTTACATGTTTGTAAATGAATTTTATTGAATTCTGAATATGACCTTCTAATGACTCCTCATGAAATCCAAACCTATAATGAAATTTTATTTCAACATGAAATTGAGTTGTGAGACGTATTGTACTAAACGCAGAGACTTGGCTTTAATCTGATGGTAAACTTCCTATTATTTTGATTACTCGAACAATCATATATGGTCTACTTTAAGTTAAAGTCAAGCACTAGGTATTTCATTTGATAATTTTTTCCATATGTTCGTTTGATTTAGATCTTTTAATTATTTTCATTTTCAATTTAGTTCGATCTTTTGCAAGTTAAACTCTCTTATTTTAAGTAGCACGATGGTTTGGATTTCCAAGTCCTTTCAGATTCATATTTTGTTTTATTCAATGTTTAGGTTTCTGTATTTACAGAGAAACTCTTTCTCATCACTTATTTTACATGTCTTATTTGGTTAATTGAATTGTAAAATATATTATTGTGTTTTCTTTTTAATATATTAATTATTGTACTTTGATGATATGAGACTTTGATTTCTGGAAACACTTTTGTGTTAATCAACTGCGTCAATATAAATTTCTGGCTAATGTATTGGAATTGAAATTAGATAAAATTATTGTCACTACTACATTAATTGAGGACGGATGGAGTATATATATAATACTCCTTCCATCTCAAACGAATTTGCACACATTCTCTTTGTGGATGTCTAAAATCAATTTGCACACTACCTAAAAAGAAAATATCGATATGCGTGCACATTCACATAAATATACACATATTAATCCATATGCCATTAATTTATCACTTTTCTTAATTCGCCTACAACCCAAGGGGTGTAAATTGGGTTGGGATGGAGGGAGAATTAATTTAGTGTTATACATTCATGACATGTCTTTTATTCTCACTAAGCAAGACTAATCCAATTAAATAAAGGCAAAGTGTTGTATGGAATTAATTCATAATAAGCTTATCATAAAAGTAATTTAATGTATCGAATATTTGAAATATCGATAATCTCACCAGGAGTATCATTAATTTGGGTCAGTATTATTATATTGTAATTGTTGTAAATTTTCTTGAACTCAAATTAATGATACTCTCGGTGAAATTATCGATATTACTGGTTACATATTCGATACTTTAAAATAGTTTCATGATAAGCTTATCATAAAACATTTTCATATAAAATCTACTCTTATTAATTGTATAACTAAACCATTTCATAAATATTGCTTAAGATACCTAAATAATTTTTTAAATATTAATTTAAACATAATTATGAAAAGTTATCTTCAACCCCGCGTATTACGCGGGTTTTGTACTAGTAGTCCGCCTATTTTCCCAAAAAATTGGAGGGGAGTAGTGTTGTGGGGTCGCGGTTGGAAACAGAAGATGTTCTAGTGTTGAGACTTAAAAAAAAAAAAAAAAGATTAAATAGGATTTTAATATTTTTTTATTTAGATTTCTGAAATTAATAAAAACTATATGAATATTTAACTTATAATGATATTTTATTATTAAGTTAGAATGTTCTTAATATTTTCATTTTTTTTTATGATAATTTGGAGTTCTATGATTTAGTCAAAAGTTTCACAATATCTTTAGGGGTCATTTGGTAGCCCTCACATTTTATCAGCCAAGATTAACAATTTGTCTTGTCGGCCAAGATTAGTCATCATCTATAACATTTTAGCTTGTTTGGTTTACACACAGTAGAACGTACTATTGTCGATTTCTAGATGAGGAGTGAACAGTATTCAGGTCATCTAATTTACAATTATGTCCTCTTATAATTGTTATATTTAGAAATTAACCTTATTGATACATCGCCAAAGAATAGCTCGTCTTCTATTGGAAATTTTCAAAAAACATTGTCCGCCATCTTCTCTACCAACTATCGAAAAATCAATAATATCAGTTTGATATTGAGGATTGCAAGCTAGGAAAACAAATTATAGATTAGTTCCCATCATTTACAAACATATGTTCTGCAACCTTTTGAACAAATATGCACAATAGAAATTAATCAACTATACCACAAAAAAAAAAAAAAAAAAAAAAATTAACCAAAGAAAAACATAACATACCTCTGAAAGATTCAGCTTTTGTTTGGAACCTTGGATATTTGACACCATCGGTTCAAAATCAACAAGAACATAGCAGATGACATGAAATTGCAGAAAGTGGAAAATAAGATTTGCTCGGTTCAATTACTACGAGGGCGTTTTTGTCTTTTACTTTGGGGAAGTTGTGCACTATTGAGACTAGACAGAAAATCACGCCAATTTAGACAGACAACATCCCATGCGCCAACAGTATTTAATGGCGGGCTTAGGCGTAATCGTGGGCCTGAAAAATAGCCACCAAACAGCGGTTTAAGGCGACAAAATATCTATCGACCCCTAATCGTGGATACCAAAGGAGGCCTATAGATTATTTTATTTAATAGATATAGTTTTGTTTTATTTAATATTAGTTAGGTTTCTAAATTCTATTACTCATTTTTCCTAAACAACTTTTGATAATTATTTAATATTTTACTTTTTAAATTACTTTTGAAATTTTTATTTAAATTTTTTTGACAGGTTATTTAGATTTCTTTGAATTAATACAAAAGCTATATTAATATTTAAATTTATAATAGTATTTTATATTTTTAATGAATTTCTTTTAATATTTTCATAATTTCTTTTGTGGGATATGAAATGAGAATTTCCACTTACAACTAATGAATATTCAATGTAAATGTGACATATAAATATCCACCAATAATAGACTTTCAAGCAAGATATTTAACATAATAAAATAAAACCAAATAGAAAATAAGTGTCGCATCAGCTTATGACCAATTAACTTACATGTAGTAATAGGTATTGGGACTAAAATGTCGAATTCTTACAAGTTACATAACGATTTTCAAAATTCAAAAGTTAAAATCAACCAAATTTTAAAGACAAAAAAGTGTATTTTCGGATATCATCACCTTGTTCATGACAGACTCTTTTATGAGTCGCCGAAAATTTTGCAACTTAACACAATAAAATAAAAGTAACATGTCAAACTAGTCGACAACCATATGATGCAACTACTCCTCAAAAGTTGTGTTTGTTTTGGGATCCATTTGTATGAGATTAGAATTTTTTACCTTCCTTCGAGTTATAGATTTAAAATTCGATTTTCAAATATCATACGCAATCTACATTTAAAATATTTATAAATTTATTCAAACTTTTGTATGTATTCAAGTGTATAATATAGACTTGAATTTTAAACTCGGTTTTATTTTTTCACTTAGAAATATATAATAAAAATTTGAGTTGTTTATTACTGCTTATGGTATTACTGACTATTATTTTAAGGTATTACTAGCTACTACTTGGAGTATTGTTTGTTTGATGATCCTCTAAAACAATTAAAAGCAACCACTTAGTGGCTATTTTTAATTGTTTTAGAGAATCATCAAACATTGTTGCTTATTACTCGGAGTTTTATTGTTTACTGTTTGGGGTATTACAGACTATTACTTAGAATATTATTAATTCAAAACACACAATATACACCGAACTCTGTGTTTTTTGCAATTGATTTTCAAAATCAAATGCATGCCATGTAATTGAGTAAACACAATAACAACTCATAAATCTATATTATTCTTTCCAATAGAATTCACTTTATACAAAACAAATTCTCTCATTCACATAGTCATTTTTTTCCTCACGCATTTATTCGTTTTCTTGCTTTACTCTTACATAATACATTAAAATAATATAACATCAATCGGTATTAAACACTAAGTTAACATAAATCAAAATTCCACCCTACCAAAATCTCTAAACAAACACATACTTTTACTATTCATAAAAAAATCATGGGTTTTTCTACAGCCAAGAAGTTTTCACCCTTCTTGACATCAGAAAACTCTTTAAATATCAGTGGATCTTGGAGCCAATGTATATATATATATTTTCACTTGATTGCACTTTGCATTAGAATATTTGTATGCATTGTGTATAATGCAATCGCACTGCATCGCCCTATAAATAATTAAATTAATAAATATAAAAATAACAAAAATGTGCTTTTTAATTTAAATTTATTTATAAAATTACACAAATATCACAAGATTTTTTTCGGTCCGAAAACTTATCGAATGTCCGCTTTTTGCCCCAAAACGTTAAACTAATACTACCTCCGTTCCTCATAAGTATGGCTTTCTATTTTTTTAACAGTTTTATTTTCTTCACCATTTAATCGTCACTTAATATTTTCACATGTCATCGGTTTTACACTCACAAACAACATCTTAACTCATAAATAGATCATGCAATACATCAAAATACCCTTACTTTATCTATTTTATCTACTTTTTTCTAAGACCTGACAAATACAAATGACCATACTTTTGGGGGACGGAGGGAGTAAATTTTATCACATAACTTAATTAATTTTTCAATTTTGACTCAATTTTCACAGATAAAAACAAATAAAGACAACAAAAATTGGGGCTTTTTGTTCTTGCTGTTCATGTGGATGCTAAGTGACGTCTTTTCTAGATTCAATTTTTATAATACATATATAAATAAAAATCATATTATTAATAATATTACTTTTTTTATCGGTAAAAGTTCAATTTATTAAAATTGGGGCATGAGTAATATCCAGTGTTCTGGTACAACAAGCCAATTACAAAATCAACTAGTGATATCTCCCGCAAACTTCGCGGACTGGAAATAAAAGTTTCATTATTAATTTAAATTATAATAATTAATGTTTTTTTTAAATATTTTGTAATGTAATTTTAGTATAAATTTAAAATTCTAATTTTAATTTAACGAATACTAAAATTACTAAATATGAATAAATAAACAAATTTAAAAATATTAAAAAAAATTAGATAATAAATCTAAAAAATACTATAAGACAATATTATTTCAAATTACAAATTTCTGAAAGCTTATTTGTAGACAATATTTGTTGTATACTTGCATTGTCTTCCATTGAAATTAAGGTAAATAGTTTTCTTTGCTTTTAACTCTCGGAGCTACACCGTGTAATTGACCATGAGTAAAAATAGGTTTCGGAAGATACACACCCACAGTCGAAAATGATTGACCTTGACTTTTATTTATAATTATTGTGAAACACAAAGAACTGAAAACAATCTTCGTTAAATCTTAAACACTATCCGCCGAATTAGTCAGGATCATTATGAGGGTGCATATACCTTACTTCCAATATTTATTTTAAAAATGATCTTAGCTTTTAGAATATGATTTTGAAGTTTCGTAACTACCAATCTGGTTCCATTACACAACCCTGACTTTTGGTCGATATTTTTAGAAGCATTATACACACACCAACTTTAAGAGTCATCAAAGTTAATTGGACCCGCTGGGCTGACCCGTACTTTATACATAAATTGAGGGTTGGGTGAAATATCTTTTAGACTGTTTGAAAGCGGGTCTTAATGGGCTGGCATGTTTGGGGCACGAGCTTTGGTAGGTTAGGGGTGGCTTTGTCAGGTTGACCTTGTTGATAAGAGAACAGCCGAGCACGAGATTAGCGTCTAAAAATATTGATTAAGGTAAAAAATAATATTAGGCGAAAAATTGTGCATGAAGAACACAATAAATGAGAAGACGAGCAGCCGGCCAATGTGTCAGACACCCAAACGAGCAGCTGGTCAAAGGTCAGGAAAAGTTGAGCGAGCAACTAAGAAGCAAGGTCCATGTACCCACCAAAAAAATATATAGGCGAGCAATTGAGCACATCGAAGAACAACAAAGAACTCCACTAATTAGGCATTGTATTAGAAGCAAACAAATGTCTTAACACTTGTCATTTGTATAAAATACAATAGCTTAGAGATAAACAAGTGTCATAACACTTGTTAAGAATGTAAATTAGAATAGCTTAGAGGTTGACACCTCCTACTTGCTTAGGTGCTTATAAATACTCCCATGTATGAAGAAAAACATAACTACATTTTATTAAAAAATACACCCAAACTCTTGCAATTTGATTTCTTAATCTTTTTTTTACATAAATCCAACATACTAAACCTTGTTTGATGATCTTCTTTAGCTTAAACAGCCACCAAATCACAAATTAGAATTAAGGTCATCAACAATTGACACTAGAAGGAGAGTTCAAACCTTCATTTGTTGAAGAATCCAGGAAAAAATTGCACAATTCGCCGTAATCTGTGAATTTTGGCCGGAATCCGGTAAAAGGTTGCCGGAAACTGGAAAGTAGCAGCCTTGTGGAACAATTTGTGATACTTGGTGTCCATCTTACAAGAACTTGAATGCATGCATATGTGAATTAGGATTTGTAAACAACCACATTCACATATACAAGACTAATTGTTCTTGGATAGAGTTCATCAAACACAAATTATTTTCAACAATCCAAAAATGACAAGATCACAAGAACATCAGTCTTCGAGCACACAACCAAGTTGTAATCCTCGGACTAGGGTTTCATCAATGGGTGATCATGCAAGAACGGTTCGGACAACTTCTCAGAGAAATATCCAAGTCACCATTGACACTCTCCCTTCAGAAATCGAAGTTCTCACTCAAAATCTCGAACAGTTGGCGAAAATAATTGTCGTGCTCCAATCATTGCAAAGACGATAGGAGAAGGTTGGACAATCAAAGGCCCCGGAGACGAGCAACTGAGCAACAGAACAAAGAACCAAGAGATGGAAGGATGGGCGACTAGATGAGGCGGACAGTGCCGATGTCCGTCGTAACAAAGGAAAAGCTCCCGCAAGTGAGCATTTGGGCAGTAGAGGAGAATCAACTCCAGGTGGTGCCGATGAGTCGAGCAAGAGAACTAGTAGAGACACAACCCGCACTAGTGTCAAGGAATGGTTGGAAAGCCGGGATGAAAGAAAGAAGGAGGTTCCCCATAGCGACGAGGAGCGAGCATGCACAACTACTCGCCCCTCTGTGCATGACAGGATTAGGAGATCGGATTTTGGTCGACTGGGACCCAATGGGATAAGTAATATTGCAAGGTGAACAACTCAGGAGAAATGTCTGATTGGCGAGGGACTGCATCGAGAGGAAGTTATTGAACTTAACTACGACGAACAACCTTCCAACGAGAGAACTCCTCTAGATGAGTTGCAAGTAATGAAGAAAGCAATTGAGGAATTGCAGAAACAGCTGGAAGCCCAAAAAGGAGTCGGGACAACTGCTCTCTCATCGTCAACTTGGCCCCATCAATCCTGAACGCGCCGATTCAAAAGAAAATCAAATTCTCGGCTATCAACTTGTACGTAGGAACTTCAGATCCCAAGGTTCACCTAACCAAATACTCAGACTTCATGATATCAATGGGGGCTACGGATGCTACCCAGTGCCGAAACTTCCCGCTCACTCTTGGAGACGGACCTCACCGATAGTTTTCCGCATTTACTCCCGGGTGTATCAGCTTGTTTGCTCAACTGAGCAAGGAATTTCTATCTTATTTCTCCACACCTGGTTCATATCTAACACAAAGAAATCGGTTGGCAGACATCAAGCAAGGTGATGAGGAGTCGAATAGAAAGTTCCTCGAAAGGTTTGATAAAATTCTTCTCGAGGGTGAAATGGTCAGTGAGGACACAAAGATGGTAGCTGTGATGACAGGATTGAAGAAAGGGACCGACCTTTGGAAGGAAATGCACCTAACTTGTCCTAAGACCTATGCAGAATTCAGACACCAGGCCGGCGTCTACATTTCAATACAAGAGGCACTCCAGAAAGAGTTGGGTGATAAAGCCAATCCGAAGAAGTCGGGAAAAAAGTCGGGCGGAATTGATTATAAGGCTCCAAAGAATATGAAAACATTCAATGAAGGAGCTGAACTAAATGAGAAGTTGAATCAGGTACTCACAATGTCAGTGGACGCGGTGTACAACAACGTTAAGGAAAGAGAGATATTGTCTAAACCGTGAAAGATCAGACATGAAAGAGGAAAGTTAAACCCGAACAAATAATGCCCGTATCATCAGAATATCGGTCACTTTACAAGTGAATGTCGGGATCTATTGAAGAAGTTGTGGAGGTTTTATGAAGAGTGAAAACTGTTCAAATTTATGAAAAGGGCGCCAGGGAAGAGGCCTTGAGCAGCATCACCATCTAGCTCAAATGATGACAACACCGACGAACAGCTGAGCAGGGCGAACAAGCAAGGAAGAAAAGTCCCCACAGGCCACAGCCCCTGCAAAGCCAGTTCGTGAAATCTTGGTACTCGAACCAGCTGGGCCAGTTGGTGGCTGCTCAGATGGAAGGCCACCCACATCCAAAAGAAAGCAGAAAATAGAAATGCGGGCTATCGCACAAGTGAAAGAGGTCGGTGTCAATCCATCCACAAAACAAACGGTGGATTTAACTTTCTCCGAAAAGGATTTGGATGGAGTCTTAACTCCTCATAATGAATCTTTAGTCATTTGTGCAAACATTATGGGAACAAGGATCCACCGCCTGCTCGTTGATACTGGCGCCTACACAAATATTTTGTTCAAAAGCACGTTGGATCAGCTGGGCGATTATACAAGTTATATGGAAGACTATAATCATAGAATCCTAGGTTTTGGAGATGTTGTAACCATTCCTCTAGGAATAATTTAATTATCCTTCGAACCTGTATCGGTGACTTGGACGCAAAATACTAGTTTGACTAGTAGTTACCCCACAAGAGTATGAGATCACAGTAGTATGGACGAGTATAAGAACCAAGTAGTATCGAACCCAAGGGAAAGTTTGTATGCGAATAAATCCCTGGAAATGTACGTCTCGTAGCTAATATGAATGCAATGTTTGGCTTATACTAATACTCCTAATTATTTTCTACTAATTGAATGCTAATAATGAAATTTAAACTATACTAACTTCTGGTTGAAGTGTAGATATGAGATGGTGATGCTCGGGATAGGAATTCCTACGTATATTAACGGAGTTGGTACGATAACTAAAATAATCGTGATGTGCAAGTGATAATCCTAAGTGTACTAAAACTAGGCAATCAACTTCCCTAATCTAGCACAAGAATTAAAATAATAAAAGCTCAAGAATTAATCCTAATACTTAGTTCGATCAACCTACTTCACTAATCCACTTAAATTATATGAATTGTGCTTAATTATTAAGGCCCTAATTTAACTAAGGTGATGCGGCCATCTTCCCTCTAATCGACAACAACCGTTGCGGTGGTGCCTCGACGCACGGTGGCGGAGGCACATGGAGGTGAAGCAGGTGTGGCGCGCGGACAGGCGCACGGGTGCGAGGAGGGGGCGTGACGGGCGCGCTGATGGGCGCACGCGGCAGGCGGCGACAGCAGGCGCTCGTAATAAAAAAAATTGACTTTGATCCAATTAATTGTAAACACGATAATTATCGATGCAATTCAAATAATTCGATACGACAATTAATAATCATGCAAATAGAGAAAATTAATTTAGATCCGTACAGATTAGCCTCGGGCAGAGTCTCGTGCTGATAACGTGTTGTAAATCGAGAGCGTAAAATAGAGACGCGAATTTGTTCACCCAGTTCGTCGATAACGACTACGTCTGAGGGCGTACCAAGCCAGGAGTTTCACTAATATGTGTGTGTATGCGTATATACAATTCTGAGTACAATAATCTATTTATAATAGAAAAACCTAATTTAAACCTAAAACCCGTTTAGGTAATAAGTCCATTAGTAATGTCCACATCAAATCTTCTAGATTTGACATAGTAAATCTGCTAGATTTATAACAAAACTAACATAAAATTGTTAAATTATATATTTGTAAAAATAGTAGTAAAAAAGGATATTTCAATAATTTAATATTTTTTTATTAAAATTTTAATTATATAATTTAATTGCGAAACTAAATTGTTCATAACAAAGTTATATGACGTGTCAAATTATTATTGAATTATGACGTCAGGAATAACTTGATCGGATAAAAACTCTTTTTACATTCAATAATTTTAAAGTCATAACTTGCGATTACACAAATCCCAAAACAAACCTAGCACTTTAAAAAAATGTAAATCAATTATATGCTTTATTCTTATTTCAAACGGGAAGAATAAGCTAAATATAGTGTTGAAATTATCAACCCAAATGAGATTAACTTTTCAAAATATGTAATCATTTTTATGGGAAAAAATGGCTGAGCGATAAATTAATTTTTTTAAATAAATTAATTAATTTTGAGTAGGTCTAGTGTGCAATATTGCAAGGTGCAATTTCACACAAATAAGGAATAATTTTAAAAATTTTACGGGTCAACATTGAAATTCGGGTCAGCATAATAAAATTTGAGGGTCAAACGGTTCTTCCCAAAACATCGCGCAAAAGCAAACAAAAAAATTCGCTCTCAGTGTGTTACTTTAAGGGCAAGTGAGTGTTACTGTAAGAGTACGTATGTGTTACTATATAAAAAATAGTGTGGAATCGCGAAAAAACAGAGGTATAAATCATGAAGAAGAAAAACTTGATAAGCACAAAAAAATCTTAACATAATTCTTATTCATGTATACCATATGGAATTAGAAGAATCTGAACGATAAAAAGACTATATGATTAAGTAGTTCATGTGTTACTACATAAACAAATTAGTGTTACTACAAGAACTAATCGGTGCTACGATATGAGCTGGTAACACACTTTTGCTCATGCAGTAACACTCGTTTGTTCATACAGTAACACAATTTGCAGCAGTATGAAAAATGGGCAATCGTTTGACCCGCAAATTTTGGAATTTTCTATTTAAAGCAGTAACACACATTTGTTCATGTGTTACTACATGAACAAATGAGTGTTACTACAAGAACTAATCAGTGTTACGATATGAGTTAGTAACACACTTTTGCTCATGCAGTAACACTCGTTTGTTCACACAGTAACACAATTTTCAGCAGTATGAAAAATGGACGATCTTTTGACCCGCCTTTGACCCGCGAATTTTGGAATTTTCTATTTAAAGCAGTAACACACTTTTGCTCATGCAGTAACACTCGTTTGTTTATAAAGTAGCACAATTTTCAGCAGTATAGAAAATGAGCAACCCGTTTGACTCGCCTTTGACCCGCAAATTTTTTATTTAATTTATATAGAAAGCAATCGGGCAGAGTTTGGACATATTGCACGGGTCAGACTTTGTGCATTATTTCATATTAGACTTTGTCATTAATTTTTTTTAGAAAAAAGAATCATATTTAGGGATGATAGGAAAATATTGGACACGAATCTTTAGTGGTTCATTATTTTTTATGTATAAGTCTCTTTTACTCCAATTTCACTATAAAATTCACATAATTTTAAACAGTATAGCGTGTTTACCTTTTCATGAAACAACTATGGTTAACAATTTTACAATTAAATGGTTCACCATATAATTTATTTTTCTGTTTTTAATATTACCTTAAGAAAAATTAGTGTACAAAATATTATATTTTGACATAAAATGGCTCATTAAAGCCCCCCCCCCCCCCCCCCCCCCCCCCCCCTCTCTATATATATATATTAGACGTAATAATAATAATAATTATTAAAAAATCATATGTATGATCACCAAAAGTTAACTGTTCCAAGGAGACTTATTCAAGACACAACACTGTAATATCTTATTATAATATATTTTCAAACCTCTCAAAGTTGATGTGTCATCACCACCTTATTCTAAGGATGAGGTGACATGTCTCAAATCTCTCCATTTTGAAATACTGCGCTCTCATTAAAAGTTGGTTAAACTTTTAATCTCGACCCTTCGTTCTATATCATTAAATCTAAACCATTAATTTATATCTGCATAATTAATGCAAATATATATTTTTTCCATTTTCTTATTTAGTTATTTTTAGAATTTATTATAAATCATATTTTTTTCAAACCTTAATGTAATTAAATATGATCTATTTATTGAATGAATTTAAATTTATCATTTTTAAGTTTGAGTTAGTATATATAGTATAATATAATGTTCGATTATGTTTTCCTAAAGTAAAAGGTATATAGTTATATATTCCAAATAATATTCTTATGTGATATATTCTTATTATGGACAAGATATAATATTGCATGCATTTTTTTTATTATAAATAAGATCATATTGTATTTCATTTTTTCACATCAAAGTTTCATTTGTTCCACTCTTTTGCTGAGATTTCTCCCATCAATTGTTGGTTAGTTATATATCTATTGTTATTAGTATATTTATTTTATAATTAAATTCATTATTTTAAGTGCTCACAATTTGATTAGATTTAAATATCAATATCAATATGAATGTAATAATGATTGTTGATTTATGCTATATATCGTTCAGTTTAAATATTCTTCATTTGCAAAAATAATATATTTAACTATACCATATATTTTTATCTGAATAATTATGATGGTTTAATTGTTGTAATTTAAATCTCATTTTAGATTTCAAGAGTATGACACCTCAATTTTCTCTGATTTCTAATATCAAGAGTGAGAGCAAAAAATTGACCGTTAAAGTTAGGATTGAAAAAGTTGGACAATATTTTTTAATAATTTTAATAGAGACAAATTCTACTTGGAACTCATTTTGATCGATGAACATGTATTTGTAACGTTAAGGTTTATTTCAAATTTTGTATTGTTTCTTTTATAAATTAATTTCTTACCGTATACTCCCAATAACTAATAATGTTGATTAATTTATAAATTATTCAATATTGAAATGGAAATTGATTATTATTAAATTATTAGTCTAAGTAATGTTATTCCATAATTGTTATTAATTTATGTGAATTTTGATGTTTTTTTTTTAATTATTTAGTTTGTAGGATATACCTATAGGGTTTAGTGAAGGACACGGGACACAGCTAAACAAACCCCATAATTTATTCTATATACCTCGAAATTTTTTAGACAAAAATACTCTTATATTAAATGTCTACAGAAAATAAAAATAATATACTTTTTCAGTACGCGAAATTTGCGTGGGTACACCCTAGTATAAATATAAACATGGATTAACAATTTTTTTTTTTTTACTAATGTTAGAATTAATGTTTGCCCCAACATTGTATTTTAGTGTTTTTTTTCTTAAATCAAAATACTTATATTAAACATCATATATATAGGTTTCTATATGCCTTCCCCTCTTCCTTGTGGAAATATGTCGAGCCGAACTAGATTTTATATTGGACGGTTTGAGTCTGATATTTAATTTTTTGGGTTCAGATTTTGTCTATTACCAGTCATAGGTTCTTTTGAGAGGTTTGAATTGACCTTTTTACTTAATAGGTTTGGTCTGAAAGTCTTATGAGAGCTCTTTTCGTCATGTTTACAAAATTATTTTTAGCAATTGTATTATCATTAAATTATGAAATAACAATTACCTCTTTAAATTTAAAAAGAAGAATAAGAACAATTTACCAAAAAATCATCAAATATTTGCACAATAACAAATCCATCAAATAATTTTTTTAATCACAAAAACTTCTATACAATATTGCACCGATATAGATCCATGCAATATTGTTTATTTTGACCCATATTCATTTCAAATGAATATCCTCCTTTTATTTCTTTGCTTCCATGGTGATTTCTTCACACGTTAGTTCGTCATCTTTCTTACTCTCAAGATGTTTCTTCTTTGTTCTAGTTTCCGCTCCCCTGCGAGCTTCCATTACAAGTTTCCTCATGTTTTCATTGTTTCTTCTATTTTCATCATTGCTAGATATTTTCCGCGTCTTGTATTCTATTTTTCATACTGCTGAAAATTGTGTTACTGTATGAACAAATGAGTGTTACTGCATGAGCAAAAGTGTGTTACTAGTTCATATTGTAGCACTGTTTAGTTCTTGTAGTAACACACATTTATTCATGTAGTAACACATGAATTACTTAATCATAGTCTTTTTATTGTTCAGATTCTTTCATTTTCATATGGTAACACATTAATAAGAATTATGATGTTATGATTGTTTAATAATTTTAAGATTTTTTGGTGTTTAACAAGTTTTTATTTTTCATGATTTAAACCTCTTTTTTTTCGCGATTCCACACTATCTGATATAGTAACATCTGTGTACTCTTACAGTGACACTTACTTACCCTTTAAGTAACATAGACCTGAGAGCGAGTTTTTTGTTTGCTTTTGCGCGATTTTTTTTGGAAGATCCATTTGACGCGCGAATTTAATTATGTTGGTCCGGATCTCAATGTTGACCCATGAGTTTTTGAACTTTTCTGTATTAGAGCAATATTGCACCCAAGACCCTCTCTCTTTTAATTTACATAAGTATTCGAATATATATATATATATATATATATATATATATATATATATAATCTTTATTTATTATATTATATACCATGTATTATATACTATATATACATACTGATAAAGTTACATAGGTGAGTTTGTTGGGCTTAAAAAACTTACAGAAAAGCTCAAATTTTGCCTACTTAAGTAAATGACCCTTAAAAAAATGTAAATTTGACTCATTTATTAAATGAGTCGAGCCGAACTGAACTTTAATAGACCGAGACATGACCCTAATGGAGTAGTTTGACTTATTCTCACCCATATGCGGAGTCTATATATGAAACACTATAAAAAAAAATCTAGTCTAGCTGACACCTTTGTTTGTTGAGGCTATGTAGAGGTGTGAGGGTTCCTGCACTCGCTCTTAGCGAGGATACACAAGCTCTCGTTTTTTTTAAAGTAAACGCTGTCACTTAGTGAGAATTTCTGCATTCACTATTGGTGAGGGTATAAAATAATGAACTTATTTTACTTTTGGTTCCACATGATATCTACTAATTTCAAAACGGTCCCAATACTTTTAAAACTGGTCCCAAACAATTTTTTTCTTGCAAGTTTGATCCCACAAGATTTTTTGCTTGCAAACTTAGCCCCAAAACTTAACGGTAGTAAACAGTAAGTTTGATTGCACGTTAGGTTTGCATACTTAGTCCCAAACATATGTCCAGTGGTACCAAAAATGCAAAATTTTCATTTCTTTTTATATTAAAATATAGAATTTGAATTAATTATTACAAAATTAAAATAAAGTGAAATATAACAATATCATTATATTAAAATTGATTTTTATTTTTTTATATACCGCACTTATACAATATCATTTACGATTAATAATATTTTGTATTTTTATTAATACCAAAAAAAGAAAAAACTATGTATTGATGTTTTAAATTATTATAATTGTTTAAATAAATATTCATATTTTTCTAATTAATTTTATCAAATTTTTTAATTGAAGAATTATAAAATTGTTTCTGGAAAAATCCAGAATGATTTTAAAATAAGAAATGATTTTTTTTGTATAATTATTTAAATAAAATATAGAGTGAATTATTTCAATTTATAATTTTTGTAATATTCTTATGTTTAAGTAAATAAAAAACAAAGTAAATTATTATTTTTTTAATAGAAAAAATAATTTATTTTATATTTAGTTAAATAAAACGTAATAGTAAATTGTTATTACTTTTTCAGAATTTGCACACAAATCAGAATAATTTATATTTATACTAAATTAAACAACTTGTATAGTAAATTTTTATAATTTAAAGGATTAATTGCAAGAAAAATCACAAACTTTATAGTTTTTTATTAATTACAACATGAACTTTTAAAGTTTACAATTCGATGCACGAATTAATTTATTATTGTAATTCGATACATGTTGTAAATTTCCGCAATATATACGCTTAGGTGGCAGCTTTAGGCGATACCAAAGACGTGTCACATGCCACGTCAGATGTCAAATTTACAAAATTTTGTTTTTTTTAATATTTCAAAATGTTCTTTTATAAAATATTGCTCAAACATATTTAATTATAAATATTGGTGTTGTCTAGTTTAGGTAAAAAATATATATTACATATACAAACTTGTACATATACTTATAATTATTTTGTACTATCTTTTTATTATTATTAAGTCGTGTTTGAACAATGTTTTATACAAAAATATTTTAAAATTTAAAAAAGAGAGACTTTTTTCTTCTAGATTTGGCATTTAATGTAGCGTGTGACGTGTGTTTTGTGGCGGATTCAACTTCAATGTAGCATCCCAAAAATTTACACCATGTATTGAATTGCAATAATAAATTAATTTGTGTATCGACCTGCAAATTTTAAAAGTTAATGTTGTAATTGATAAAGACTGTAAAGTTCGTGAATTTTATTGCAATTAATCATAATTTAAAATATGGGACTAGAAAAGCATCATATGAGACCATATTTGCAACTAAATTCCCGCCACAATTGATAAAAAATTGTAATTTTAAATTTAAGCTCCTATTGGACCATATTCGCAACTATTTGTATCACAGAAAATCATTAAAATTTTGTTAATTAAATTTTAAATTCTATGGGACAAAATTTGAAAGACACTTAACAGAGTCTAATGGATTTTCTAACGGCGGGACTAAACTTGAAAGGAAAAAAATCGTTTGGGACCAATTTTAAAAATATTGAGACCGTTTTAAAATTAGTAGATGTCCTGTGGGACCAAAAGTGAAATAAGCTCATAAAATAATAAAGTAACTTTTAAAAGAATCGATACTAAACTTAGGGGATGCTTGATTTGTTATGAGGAATGAGAATATGAATGGTAATGATAGTTGTGAAGAATGTAATGAAATATGCTCATTCCATACCCATTCCTTACTCCCAAAGCCCCCAACCAAGCACACAATTAGTAACAAACGACTGTCATTTCCAAACATATTGATTATGTATGAGACACCCAATTTTTACTAATTGGGTTAGTCTCTTTAATTTAGATAAATAGACTATATATTTTTAAATTTAATTAGAATGTTTGACGAAATTAATATAATCGTAAACATATATAAAGTAAAGAAAATTTCAAACTTATAAATTAAAATTATCCCACTTTATGACCAACAAAAATCTTTTATTTATACCATTAGCCTCGATCAATTTTGTTAAAAGAATTATTTAAAAATCAATTCTTAAAATTTCACTACATGAAGCATCCAAAGAATATACGAAGCATTTCTTTAAAATAATATTATATGCATGAGATATTTAAAATATTATTTACTCAAAATTTAAAAATACAGAATTGGAAAAAATAGTCTAAGGATTATTTGATCCAAATTAAATTGGGAAAAATTTAAGAAAAATAAGGAATTATTTGATCCAAATTAAAAAGAAAAGGAACTTGAACAAACAAACAAACAGGTCAATGACTCATTTGATCCTAATGCATAAGTTTAAGGATTTATTAAATCAATATTGAAAATAAAAGGGGGTTGAATGAACAAAAATTTAGATCGCAGACTTATTTGATCATGATGCGTAAGTTTAGAGGTTTATTTGACTCTTTTCCCGGATAAAGTCCTTAGAGTTGGTTTCATTTCTCTTTTTAAGTGATGGTCATATTTTTCCTTAACAAAAGTTAATGATTACTTTTATTTCCAACTTCCAAGTGCGATTTAGTTTTAGGAAAAAGGGTTAATTTAGCCTCTGATCTTATTCATGTGGATCAAATAAGGGTGCAGAAGTCGAAAAACACTAGACGGACGCTTTTTAGCTGCCTTGCGCCTCAGCGCCTAGCTAGTTTTTTTTTTTTTTTTAATCCTCAAGTCTATTCTAAAACCGCCACATATAATATTTTATTCCTAAAACTTTGACCTTTTTTCACTCCATCAACCAAAACTGCCTATTCTCTCTCTTTGGTCAATTCAACGCATATAATTATATTGATTGTTCATTGAAATTGAAATTCTCGTTCAGTCAAAGTATGTCTCTTGAGCGTTCCCAATCAAATCGCCGCCGCTGCCCTCTATCACCTAGCGGGCCAGCGCTGACGCCGCCTCTCCTCAGCGCCACCTCGCGCCACCGTCCGCTGACCATGTCAGCTCTTCTGTCCGCACAGACGTCGTCACCTCTCTTCATCCAGTGCCGATGCCATCTCTTTACAGTGCCACCGTCACAGCGCCGCATTGCTATCTCTTTCTTTCGTGCACGACCGCTGCGTCACGGTGCGAATTTGAAATTTAGGGTTTCTTTTCTTCTCGCCGCCTAGCCGGATTTGGCCGCGCGCCTAGGCGGCGCCTGAACTCCTACACGATTTTTTGGCCGATTTACCTTAAATTGGGACAGCAGACCGCCGCCTAGCGCTAGGCCGCTTTTTACATCACTAGGATCAAATAGATCCCCTTAACTATATTTTTTTACATCTATACACCTTTTTTTTTTTAGATTAAATAAACTCTTATCCTTAATATAATAAGATCACATCGGTCCTTCTGTCAAAATTAAGTCAAATGCTCTTAGTAGCTTAAGCCACCTTTTCAGTGGAAAAATTTGTTTTTTTTTTTTTTTTTTTTTATAAAAATAATGACATATGGGTAATAAGTTGAATAACAAAATCTCTTTTGGATGAGGAAATTAATGTAGAATAGATAAAAAAAAAGTGTGAAAACTGGAACAAGAATAGTATGAAAATTCGATCTATAGTAATTGAAAATCTGAATGAATTGCCTCAAGGTTATGTATATGACATCAGGGTAGCTAAGTGCCTGCAGTAAAAAAAAAAAAAAAAAAGACATTAAGCTAGCTAAGTGTCAAGTTCAAAATAAATTATAATATTCAGGATTAAAACCGTTTTCGTCCCGTAAATTTTTACTTTTTTCTTTTTGGTCCCATACTTATTTACTTTTTTGATTTAGTCCCACAACAATTCAAATTTACCCAAATTAGTCCCAAATGGCCGGAAACTCATAAAACGACGTCGTTTTGTGCACGTGCCGGTCACGTGGTAATATTTTCCGGCGGAATAGGAGAGATTAAAATCATTTTCGTCCCGTAACTTTTTACCTTTTTCTTTTTGGTCTCATATTTATTTACTTTTTCGATTTAGTCCCACAACAATTCAAATTTACCCAAATTAGTCTCAAATGGCCGTAAAACTCGTGAAACGACATCATTTTGGTCACGTGTTGGTCACGTGCTAATATTTTCCGACGGAATAGGATGACGGGTCCCGTTTTACGGACATGACACGCTGACTAAGTAATTTCTTTTGTAAAATAAATATAAAACTAAAAAAATATTTTTCAACTCATTTTTTCAATAAAAAAAACCTTAAAACTTAAAACTAAAAATAAAGTCACCTGCAATTAAAAAATAAAATAAAATAAAAGCTACCTCTAAAATCTGTTTTCTTCTAAACTCTTCATTTCGAGTAAATTGCAGAAAGTTATGGCATCCAGAGAAATCGAAAAAAATACAGGTGGTCTCCACAGCCGTTAACTCCTTTAATGGAAGGCCCCGATTTTGGGATGAAAGACCATGAAGGAAGTAAGAAGGAGACCTCGTGGGAAGTTATCAGAGAATGGTTTAGAATACAGAGAACTGTCCCAAAACGGCGTCGTTTCACGAGTTTTCCGGCCGTTTGGGACTAATTTGGATAAATTTAAATTGTTGTGGGACTAAATAAAAAAAGTAAATAAGTATGGGACCAAAAAGAAAAAGGTAAAAAGTTACGGGACGAAAACAGTTTTAATACCTCCTATTTCGCCGGAAAATATTAGCACGTGACCGGCACGTGATCAAAACGACGTCGTTTCACGAGTTTTCAGGCCATTTGAGACTAATTTGGGTAAATTTGAATTGATGTGGGACTAAATCGAAAAAGTAAATAAGTATGAGACCTAAAAAAAAGTAAAAAGTTACGGGACGGAAACGGTTTTAATCCCATAATATTCGACAATTTTTTTAAGCATGCAATCACAAATCAAAGGCCACGTTCATGTTTTTCTTTAAAATGTGAATGCAACTCTTTTGACTTACAAGTAATACTCAATGAGAAAGTTGGTGAGTGATAGGTCAACTATAATAATACCAAGAACCGATTTTATATGTCACATTTCAAAGGCAAAAGTTTAAGAAATTAGTTAGGTTTTGCGTCTTTTTTATGGTAAGGTAGATTTTACCTGCAATGATTGCAATTTACTGAGTAATCATAAGTCTAGGTCAAGTCGGAACTCATAACAATGGCAGTCTTCTCGACAATGAACAATATGTTTGATAGGTTATTAGGCTTGACTAATCATAAAATTTTTAGTAGATTGAATTTGTGTATATTTTGAATTAAATACTAATATTAATAAAAATATAAATGGAATTTTATAAATTTTTAATTATAAGGATAATTTTGTTATTGTATATTTATTATAATTATTATTTTAAATTTATTAGTAGGGTGATTGACTTGAAGCGAACTACACTAGCTTCTACTAGTAGCTACCCCGCAAGAGTACGGGTTCACTGTAGTATGGGCAAGTATAGGGACCAAGTATTATCGAACCCAAGGGATGGTGTATATGCGAATAGATCCCTGAAGATCTACGCGTCGTAATTAATATGAGTGTAATGTTTTTGGGTTTTTGAAAGATTAATTAAAAGACTGAAATAAACTAATTAAACTAAAATACTAAAGCAGACGAATTCACTAAGGGTTGGATTCAAATAAGATATGGTGATGCTTAAGATAGGAATCCCCACGTATACTAACGGAGCAGGTACATAATCAAAGTAATCGTGACAAACAAGAATTAACCTAAGTATAAGAATGCAAGGTGAAGGCTCAAGATTCTAAACCCTAATACTTTACCCTAACACTCGACTTCACTAATCCACTAACAAGTTAATGGATTGTGCTCAATTAATGAGACCCTAATTTAACTAAGGTGATGCGGTCGTCCTCCTTCGCTAAACCGGTAGATGAATTAACCTTTCCTAAACCTTCTCGTTAAGACTACTAGTTGTTATTGAGTGATGCGGTCGTCCTCTCTCTAACACTTTCGTACTAAATTTAAAGGTAAAGTTCAGATTAATTATAAGAATTCATTAATTAAGAGAATTAAAACTAACGTCACGAATTACCCTAATTACGTACCCACATCCTACTTCTACGAGTTCATCCTACCCTAAGCATGCAAGGGTTTTAGCTAGACATGGTTTTAACAAAAATAAAAGCAATAGAAGAAACAACACACATAGACATAATGAATTGACGAACGAAAATAAGAAACATGAACTAGGGTTTTAAAAGAAAATAAATACTAAGAACTGAAATTGAATTAATAAAAACAAAATTTAAACGTGTTCAAAGTAACGAACTAATGAAAAGAAACTAAGAATTGAAAAGAAACTAGAATTCGTATGAAAAAACTCAACAAAACGTAAAAGTAAAGCTTGCTCGTTCTTCTCCTCTTCAAAAACTAAGTCTAAAATTATTTCTAAAAGTTCGGGTATTTTTTTGATGTGTTTGGAAGAGGTATATATAGGCACGGGTCGAAACGGGAGTTAATGGGCCGAAAATACGCATCCGGAGGCAAAAATCCATGGGCGCTCGAGCAAAACGCTCGAGCGGTCCCGCTCGAGCAGTGTAGCTCGAATGACACAATCGCTCGAGCGGTTCCGCTCGAGCCGGTCGAGCGCTGAAATCTCTCTGCATGTTTTGGGCGCTCGAGCAATTCGCTCGAGCGGTGGCGCTCGAGCTGCTCGAGCGCAAGAATAGTTCTGTAAGTTTAAGCGCTCGAGCAATGCGCTTGAGCGGTGGCGCTCGAGCTAGTCACTCGAGTGACTTCTAACTCCTCCCAAATGATACTTTTCCTCGTCCGCACTAATACCAATCGTATTTCTTCAATATCTTCTCATCCGGGCATCCGTTTGAGTCGATTCAAAGTCCTACGAACTCCATTTTTCGTCCTCTATTCACCTATTAGCATCAAAGAGACAAATTCATCAATGTGTAGAAATAATGCTCAATTGACTCTAAATACTCTATAAACTCGACCAAGATTGGGGTATTTCAAGCTACGAATCATGACAATTTCACGCCTAATCAGTGATACAGTGCAATTGTGTATAGCATAGTGCAAATGCATTAAAATAATTAGGAATTAGGTTGTATTTGGGTGGAGGGATTTGGACTATGGATTTAAATTTATATCCTAATTTCTCTCCATTTGTTTGAGTAAAATACTAGTAATTGAACCCGTGCGATACACGACCATAATTGTACAATAATTTTTGGGTTCTCAATTTATAGTGAAGTTTATTTGTTTACATTTGAGAGTGTTTATTAGTATTCTCGAGAAAGTACTTTTCATTTCAAAATAGATAATATTAGCGAGCGATTGTCATTAACTCTTATCTATTAACATCTCATATGAGACAATCTGTCTATTCTGAAACTTGAACGAAAGTCTCAGTCGAATGGGGTCAATGAAAGATTAGGAATCGATATCATCTTACCTGAATTGCTTCTAGTTATGTTTGTACCCCTCAAAACATTGTCAATTGCTCTTATTAGAGTCAATCTAGTCTTGTTGCACAATCCTTTTGAATGATTTATATTTCTAAGTAACATAACTATAGTCTTTTATTTCAAATTCAAATCATGATTCTACACATCGTAACACTTCAAGTTATTCAAAAAGTAGGTGCAAGTATGACTTTGCCCTTCAAATAATTTAGATAGTCCACTATATTCTTTAAATGTAGCTTTGAACGAAACATATTATCAATGTAGTCTCTTTACTTCTTTCTTTTTTTAAATCTTGTGTTGGATCACTCCATACAGAGTTTTGCTATGTCTTCAATTGGAATGCATTATTCATATAATTATTTCTCAATATTTTAAAAATATATCCAATATATTTTATAATCAATTATTTTTCAATATTTATAATAAGATATATATATATATATATATATATATATATAAAAGATATATACCAAAGATTTAAAATAAATATTACTAAATTTAACAATAATTTTGGCGGGAAAATTCAATGGTTTCCAAATGTAGGTCGGTTAGCGTTATTATATATATAGATTCAAATAGATTAATTTCAAATATTTATTCTAGGTATGAATTAAATGAATTTCAAATACTTAGTAAAACCCTGTCATTTGAAATTCATAGGTTTTTAAATTCATTTATTTTCAAATCAATTAAATTTATTTTCAAATCTATTTAATTTCAAATGACTATATAAACAAAACATGGTTTTTGCAGTTGATTTGGAGAAGAAACCAAAAGCAAAACAAAATCTATTATTGAGATTAATTGGAAAGAATTGAAAAAAGAAAATTTCCGAGCACGCGCGTGCACACAAATTCTAGCATGAACTTGGATTTTAAGTTCAATTTTGACTTCAATATTGAATTTTTTAAAACACACCATAACATGTCGAACTGTATGTTCTTTTTACAATTGGAGTATTATTAATTTTGCTTGGAATAATATTTTTTAAAATTCAAGTGCATATCATGCACTCAAGTTATTTTGTCTCATAGCGAAGCTAGATTGCCCTATAGCAAAGTTAAATGAAATGTCATTTTCTTATTGGATCACTGACGTCAGACAGGGCGAATGCCCTACCTGACTATAGAAAAACCCAACTTATTTTTTTTAATTACGTTTATGTAGGAAACAATGGAATAACTACCAATGAAAATAAATTAAAATTATAGAAAAGAAATGGGTTAATTGCAATTTAAATCACAGTCTTTTTCAAAATTGCATTTTAAGTTAAACTTTTGGATCTTGGTAAAAAAAAGTTTAAATTTAACTTTTTTGGCAATAAAGATTTACGGACAGGTTTGCCTTTGCCCGTCGCTGACGTGGCGTTTACGTGACAACAACCCACAAATAACGTAAATTAGGTGGCAATTTTTTTAAGGCTTAATTGCAATTTAAATCACGGCCTTTTTCGAAGTTGCATTTTAAGCTAAACTTTTGGATCTTATTAAAAAAAAACTCCAATTTAATTTTTTTTGGCAATTAAGACTTACAGACAACTTTGTTGAGTCCCGTTGTTGATGTGGCATCTACGTGGCTACGACCCACAAAAACTTTAAATACATGACAAAATTTAAAATTAAATTCTCAAATTCCTACTAGTTTTCCAAATCCCAGTCTCAATTTCATTGTAAAATGGATTATTAAAATTATTTTATGATAAAATAGTTGTGTTTATCATATTTGGATTCATTTATGTTCTTATTAATACACAAATTTGTATCTTGATTTCATATATATTCTTTAAATTTTTCTTTCTATTTGGATTTATTTATTTATGTTTTTATTAATACAAGAATTTGAAATTTGAGAATTTATAAGTTTTGTCGCGTATTTAAAAAAAATTGCCACATAATTTAAGTTGTTATGGGTCATTGACGCGTCTCTGCAAATCTGCCAGTAAGTCATAATTGCAAAAAGAAAAACTTTTTTTTAACAAGATCCAAAAGTTTAGCCTAAAATGAAATTTTGAAAAAGATCGTGATTAAAATTACAAGTAAGATTTAAAGTTTTTGCCACCTAATTTAAGTTTTTTGTGGGTTATGACCACGTAGATGCCACATCAGCGAAGGGCAGAGGCAAGTCTGCCCGTAAGTCTTAAATTGTCAATTTTTTTTTTTAAATTGAAGCTTTTTTTAACAAGATCCAAAAGTTTAGCTTAAAATGCAATTTGGAAAAGATCGTGACTTAATTTTGAAAAAAATCGTAATTTAAATTGCAATTTAAAAGAATTTTTTTGAATGATTAATTTCTTGTTACTCCAAACACAAACACTGGGACTAGACGTTTCACCTTGTTAGCAACAAACACATGTTCTTAAAATATCACACATTGAAACGAGTTGAATCAAGAAAAAACCATTTGCTCGCCATACCTCCCCCATCCTCACTCACCTCTCCAACTCAACATAAAAAATAAAATAAAAATTGATTTTTTTATTAAAATTTAAAAAATATTTATCATAAATTATCAAAGATCTTATAAGTGTTATAACTCAAATATTTTAACAACATATAAACTACTTAAAAATAAGGGAAAATAGGGTTTTTTGTCTTATAAGTTTGGTCACTTTTGGTTTTATTACCCAACAGGTAACGCTGACGTGACACGATTTTTATTATGATATATGTGATATATATATATATATATTAAAATTAAATCACCCTCCACCGCCCGTCGCCTCTCGAAAATCCACCATCGCCTCCACCTCTGCATCCCCGGAGGGAGATTAATTTCGATGCTAGCTTTCAATTTCCGACGCGTCACTGCTTCTTTATCCATCGCCGAAGCTTTCCGGCGTGAGCTTGGATCAGGTTTGAACTCCATTAATACCGGCAATCGAGCTACGCAATTTCCTGCATCGCGAGCTTCAATTCCAACTTAGATTTCCGGCGACGGCTTCAAGCGTGAGGTTGGAGGAGTGAACTCTGTTTTTCCGGCGAGGACAACAACTTTCTTCTCTTTGGCGTCATGCTTCAGCTTCCATTAATGGAATCTGTGCTTTAAAGCTTTGATCGACACCGGAAAGCTTGAAGCCTCCCACTGTTCATCACCGGAAATTGGAAGCAATTCGCCGGAGAAGCTTAAAGCTTAAAGCCTTACACTGTTCTCCAATTAACACCAGCCCCAAGTCGCCGCCGTCCCGCCTCTTCTGCTTACGAGAGGCGCACAACTGTATATTTCCCTCCCGTGGGTTGGTTTGTTACCGTGTTTTGGGAGAGGGGGTGGGTGGGTTTGAATTTTTTAATTAATATTTTGAATTTTAATTTAATTTTAATATATTTGTGTATATATATATCACATATATCATAATAAAATTAAAAAAAAAATCGTGACACGTCAGCGTCACCAGTTGGGTGACCTTCTGTAGCGGGTTTTAGGATGAAAATGTAAATTTTTTTAAAGTTATCAGACTAAAAAATAAAGTCAAGAGTTAGTAGGACGAAAACCAAAAGTGATCAAACTTACAGGACAAAAAACCCTATTTTCCCTAAAATATAACATCTTATAAGCTATTAAAACAACGTATAAAATGTTAAAGCTTATAAATCCTTTAAAATAATTTTTAATCAAAAGGAAACTTAATTCGATTACTTTTAATTTCTGGAAAGCAAATGTTACGATAAAATTAAATCGCATATCTTCGAATTTAATTTGTTAAAAATTAAAAGTTGAGCAAGTCTTTTTTTTTTTTTTAATCAAAGTTGAACAGGTCTTGCATCATGAGATATATGAAACTTATAATATTTTAAAAAAATATATAGAAAGTATCACATACTGTATATAAAATCGTTGCATACAATTTTTTTTAACCGTTATAATTAGCTCATTTTGTAGAATACAAATTCGCTCTCAAATACATATTATGCATTTGAATTTTAAGTTCAATTCAAAATTTAATTTTAACTTTTCAAATTAAAACCCTATAACTATAAAATATTAGAGTATTATTAATTATTTTTAGGGTATTGTTAATTATTACTTAGACTATTGTTGCTTACCATTTGAGAGATTCTTGATTATTATTCATGATATTACTGATTATTATTTTAAGTATTGTTGATTATTGCTTGAGGTATTGTTAATTCAAAAAACACAATTCACATCGAAATGTGTGTTTTTCATATTTTTTGTAATTAAAAATTAAAAATTTAAATGCATTATATGTCCTTCTTACACACTGGAATTATTGCTAGATAAATTATAGGGTGCATCCAATTTTAATTTTTTCAAAATACATATAAACACACAAAATTGTGTTTTTTTTTTTTTTTTTTTTTTTTTACAGTTGGGGTATTACTGATATCTTCTTGGTGTACTAAAACCTTTTTAGGGTATTGCTGATGTATTTTTGAGATATTACTAATTACTTCACGGGGTATTTCTGATTTCTGTTTGAATGTTTTTTTTTTAAAATTGAAGTGCATACCACACACTTAAGGGTATACTTAGAAGCACTCTTACGCCTAATATAATATGCAAGACCAAAAGTATTGATGTTGACAATTAAGTTTTTGAACTAGATAAATATACCATCGATTTGTCGCGTTTAATGATCATCATATCACCTAACCTTTTAACACGAGATAAGTCTTATCAACAACTCCAGTGAATTGACAACCATTAACAAAAAGGTAGTTTGAACTCATATTTCTTAAGTTTGACATGAATGCAAAATCAGAAGAAAATTGTGTTTACATTCTTTCCTTATCTATACATTTAATTTGCAAAATCAGAAGAAATCTGTGTTTACATTTTTTCCTCATCTATACATTTAATCTATTTATTATTGAGCTAAAATTGAATATATTTAAATATTTAATTAAACTCCTTCACGATACTACGAATCTATATATGATCTATAAACCAACTACATACCTCACCAACTGTGTATGTATCATGTTTTATTATTTACAATAGTAAAGTTAAATATGTTAATTATTCAAAATTGTAACTATCTACAATTAAAATTTTAATGTGTGGGGAAGAGGCTAGAATAATTTCCCAAATACTGTAGGCTATTGTGATATCTTCCTTTCATTATCGAATACTCGATTAAGCCTTGAACATGATAAAGTGTCTATTCAAATAACTTAATCATATTATCTCCAATCACTAATTGATCAAGTATATCACACTTAGCCACAAAGTCTAAGTTGATGTGCGTCGGCCGACGACTTAGATCCAATTATGATGAGAAGACGAGTATTCTCTCTAAATCCACATTGAGGAATGAATCATATTCTTGACTCAACTACCAAGCACATGCATTTCGTGATGAACTCAATCCATGCCATATATACCCGTGGAAGGGTGCAAGCGTCGATCATGGTCAAAGTTCATCACCCATACATGTCGTGCGTATTGACCTCAAGTCAAAGGAGTATCACATCGCTCTCACTAACCGAGACACCCGTAGACACATTATGTGGATTTACATCAAACGGTTTCTCGGATGGGTATACCAATACCCTCTAAGGTATATGTGCATCCATTATGAGATACCCGGTATCTCGTAGTAAGTGAGATCTTACTACACTCTCTAAGAGTATGATGCAGATCGCACACCAATCTCAATTGCATCATCAATATCTTATTCTTGATGATCCTTGATAGGGGCTATTTGAGAATCATACTTAAGTCATCTGAGTTCTCACTCACTCAATGACAATAGTGGTTCATGGGAACACAAATAAGAATATATGCAAACAATCAAACATCATATTCAAATAAGTGTAACGTCATGCATTTAATATTAAACAAATAATAATATTAAACCAAATCTGAATATCATCTTAGTATTATGTCCTTTCGATGGATTGTCTCTAGGACACTAACACTAACAATATTCCCAAAAAATTATTCACCAATACCCCGAGACTTAATCACCAATACTCCAAGTTATAATCACTAATACCCAATTTATATCCTCAAAAAATTATTCACCAATACCCCAAATTATAATTAACAATACCTAAAAAATAATTAACAATACACCTAAACCAATAATCTAACAATTAGATCAAATGAAATTATAAGAACAATTCTACTATGAACAAATACACCTTATTTCTGCTATTGCGATTGTTTAACTCTTCGTTCAAAGAAAACAGAATCAAATATTAACCCGAGAGAGATTTATTTTTATATTTGATGCTTTTTTATCTCCAAAACAGTAGGACTAATTAATAAACACACTTGCAATTTATGGCAGTAAAAACAGAGAATCATGAGAAGATATTATTGGTGATTTTATGATAGGTTAATGAAAAACTCTTGGTTCATTTTGAGAGAAGTGTTAACTGATTTATATATATTTGTCAGATCAGTGTCTCTGTTCATGTTTTATTCAATAAATCCTGATGAAACGAAATAGATATAAGTAGCAGGCTAACGACACAGTTCTTCTTTCAGCCGGAGCTGCGCAACGCCGAAAAACATTTGGTTATGGTTGCGCTTGGTGGTATGGGGATCGAGAAGCCCACGGTTCGACCCGACCCGAAATAGACCCGCGAATTTGAATTTTTGGTCAAAATTGATTGCAAATTGGGCGCAAAATCCAAGTACATAATATGCACTTGGATGCACCCTAGAACCACTCATATATGACAAAGTATAGAGTGAAACTGATTTATACATAAATCACTAAAGGGTATTAGTTGTTTTTATTAAAGAGTATTAGTCGTAATTACTGAAGAGTATTACTGATTTACACTAAAGAGTCTCAGTTGTTCAGTGAAAATAAACTAAGACTCTTCAGCGTAAACCAGTAATACTCTTCAGTAAAAACAACTAATACTCTTCAGTGAAAACAACTAATACCTTTCAATGATTCATATATAAACCAATTACACTCTATACATACTCCTCATATATATATATATATATATATATATATATAACAGGCTTGTGAATATACTAATCTTCAATTGAAAACGATTAACTTTGACTTTTATTTATCATCATCGTGAAACATAATAAAATGAGAAATCGTCTCATTTGAAACTTTAGTGATACTGTTTAATCTGAATTACTCAAGGTCATTTTTTGGATTAACATCTTATTCCAAAATTTCCTTCCATAAATGAGTATGTATAGAGTGAAATTGATTCATACATGAATCGTTGAAGGGTATTAGTTGTTTTTACTAAATAATATTAGTTGTTTTCAATGAAGGGTATTAGTTGTCTCCACTAAAAAATCTTAGTTTATTTTTGGTAAACAACTAAGACTCTTCAATAAAGACAACTAATAGTATTCAGTGAAAACATCTAATACTCTATAATGAAAATAACTAATATTCTTCAATGGTTTATGTATGAACCATTTTCACTCTATATTTTGTCTCCATAAATTATTTCTGTTTCGAGAGTATGATTTCTAAACTTCGTAACAATTAATCCAATATCATTTCACAAACCTGACTTTTTTATTAATACTTATTAGAAGCAGTATCGTAAAACCTTTCTTCAAATGAATTTAACGAGCATATTCATTTAATTCTGCATTTAATATCATTACTATTCTTTTTTTCAAATCCTTGTAGAATGCTTCTAGATTATATTTGAATACATTAAATTCATAATAATTAATTATGTAAATACGAGGATGTATTTATTGACAACTCATTATTTAACTCCATAAGAATTTATTCAGAGTATAATATTACATATAAACAATAATATAATAAAAAATTCTTACTTAAAAGTAAATTTCATTTTATCAAGATTATTCCATTTAAATGTGATCAATGTTTGATTAGTATATTGAAATTTACATGACATAAATTACGCTCCTTAATATTTGTACACAATCTTGAAAATAATTATAAAAAATTACAAAATAAAATAAATTCAAATTATATGCCAAGATTCTTGTCTATTATTTAGGTAATTTCGGCAAATTAGAATGAAAAAAATTATTAATTAGATTGCATAATACATGCATAATGTAAAAATATGTAATTATCTCCACTACACAATTTAATATATGCATTAAATACAAATTATATCATTTCATTCTAATGAGTTGTCTCGAAATAAGAAATATTATCAATTTGTTGGTCATTTTTTCCTTTAAATGTGATATTTATTTAATTATAATTTATCTTAACAATTGTGGTCAGGTTGATGTTGATGATAAAAATTGAAAAATGAAAGAACATTCTTGTGAAATATTCTACTTGTAGAATATATTTAAAATAGATATTTTCGAAAAAAAATCGCGCAAGACTCATTTCAGAATTTTTGCTTCTAGATTGTGTTACTATATGGGCAAATGTGTGTTACTAGTCCTTAAAAAAATTGTACTTTATAGTAACTATAAGGACAAATATGTATATTTAATTTATTTTTCATCCCTTTAAATATAAATTTATTGTTTTGTGTTGGTACTATTTTGTTCATGTACGAACACATCTTTTAATACCTTATATGTGTTACTATAAGGATAATATATATTTTTCTAAGGACAAATAAATATTTGTACATATAGTAACACACATTTGCTCTTACGGTAACACAAATTTGCTCCCACTTTGTGTTACTATATGGGCAAATACATGTTACTGTAAGAGAAAAATGTGTGTTACTAGTTCTTAAAACAAGAAATATTTGTACTTTATAGTAAGGGCGCTGCTATTCACCCACAAGAAAATTCTTTGTTCACCCACCTCTTTCGTGAGGATCTCGCCGTCGGACTCCTAGCTGGTAGGATTTCGTATTTATGATAGCCAAAAGCAATAAATGCAAGAGTAAATAAACTCTCAAGAGTAGATTTATAATAAATGAGTTGTGTTACATTTGGGCATTTAAGGCCCTATTTATAGTGTACATGGTGGGTTTTCCCACCTTGGGTTGGTAATCCTGTGGGCCCCTCCTATTCCTAGCTGTGAGGTAATGAGTGGCTACAGCCCTCTCTATGACCAATGGGAAGACGTCACCTGGCACTGTTGCCCTTGTACTGATGGGACTTGGCCCAACTACCCACTCTGACCCTGTCACATTCTCTGAACTGATGGTACTGGTCATACTCTCACAGCTGGCAGAGCCGAGATTGGGCAGACGGGTAACCGGGTACCGTGTGGATGGCGAGTTGCCCGGGAATCCTTTCAAGGGAAGCGGGTAGAGATCTTCCCAGGGCTCGTCGCTGGCCGACCGACCTTTGGTCTTCGTAATAAGTACGCTTCCCGACAAGTCTCCGGGGTCTTCGTCGGGTAGGCTTGGCGCTCTACCCGCCTACTCGACTGAGCCCGGCGCTCCTGATTTCCTCACCCGTGCGCCACTTCGGTCTGACGGGTTGAGCCCGTTACCCAAATAGTCGGGTAATATTTCTCGGGTATAACAGTTCACCCACCTCTTTTTAAAAAAAAATATGTTTGATAAAAATACTAATATACCCTTTATAAAAATAAATATTATATTTATTAAACACTCATGCTTTCAACACCAGGCCCAAAATCTCAGTATCCACGTAAAATTTTCTATTCTTTCACACACAGTTGCACCATCGAAAAAAGAAAAAGAAAAAAAAAAGGTATAATCCTAAAAGTATAAATTATAAAGACACAATTTAAATGAGATTAAAGTATTTTTGTTTATCTATAAATTGGTACACCATGAAAATAAAATGAATTGTGGTTTTTTTAAACAGCAGGAAGCGGTGGTTCAATTAAAACAAAAAATAACTGTTGATGTGCTATTTTTTTAATTTCAAATCGATGGGTGTGTATATACAATAAATGATGTAAATATTATATTAAGGTTATAATTGTAAATTGTAAGGGGGTGTATTAAGAAAAAATAAAAAAAAATAAGCAATATACATGGTGGATTAATTTAGTAATGTGTGAACAAATTATTATTGTGGGTGTTAATAATCGTGCCCTTATAGTAACTATAAGAGTAAACATGTGTTTTTATAACAACAAATATATGTTTCTTAATTTAGTTTTCACCCCTTTAAATCTAGGTATATTGTTTTATGTTGATACTATTTTGTTCATGTGGTAAGACATCATTCAATACCTTAAATTTGTTACTATAAAATCAAATAAATATTTGTATATACAGTAACACACATTTGCTCTAAATTTGTGTTACTTTTTGTTTTTTATCAGAAAAATTTTATTCCCAAGAAACCTCAAGGTACAAGACATACCCAAGGCTAAAGGTTACACTTACAAGATTTGCTCACACTCTAAAATCAATCTAGGTTTGGCTAACCAAAGATTTAAAGAAGAATTACCGAAAATCTCTTTCTTCGCCAAAAACCAACTCCACAAGCATCCTTTTATTTCATCCGTCATTCTTTCAGTATTCATTGACATTCCTTCAAAAATTAATTTTTTTGTGCCTTCCATATCACCCAAACAACACACTCCCAAATGGCTACTGCCATTTCCATTCCTTTTTTCCGGCGTAGTAACCCAGAAAAGAGTAGAAAATGATCAATAACTTTATTTGGAGTTGATATGGGTACTTCTAGCTAATTAAGACAATGATTCCAAATACACACCGTCATTTGACATGTCATAAATAGGTGTTCAACTCATTCGTCCTCATCTCCGCACGCCGGCCATTTCGTATCATTACCTTCAGAGATAATCCTTCTCCTAGCTAAGTTACACCTCGTGGGTAATCTGTCGTGAATTAATCTCCATGCTGTTGCGGAAACTTTTGTAGGCACCAATTTACTCCAAACAAGTTTGTACTCTTTTTTCCTTGAGTTATTCGACCTTCCGTCCAACTGCTCCAGACTGGGTATGTTATAAGTTGTCTTTATTGTGTACCATCCCTCCCGAACTAGGTTTCCACATCCACGTATCCTCCTCGTCTTCTCTCAACCTGCACGTGCTTAGCAACAACAATAAAGTATTAACAGATACAAGTTTCCTTTCCAACAACTCTCTACGCCACCTACATCTCCACATCCAACCTCCCTCTTCCCACTCTCCCATGGAGTTAATGGTACACTCTCTATCTCTACTCAATCTAAACAGTCTCGAAAATTACAACTTGAGAAGATAATTCATATTCAAATTGCATTCCAGAAACTAGTATTCTCCCCATTTCCTACCCTCCTCTCTAAATTATCTAGAAACTATCTCCCATCTGTTGATGATCGTATCTAATCGTGAGAATTAGTGGCTGTTTTACTCATTAATTAGATCACCAAAAAATTACGTGTGATTGATCACTAACGTAATTAGTGAATACGAAAGTTGAGATTGGATAAGAATAAACACGTGTATTAATTACGTATTTATTTCGTATGTTTGATAATCGAGGTGCTTTAGATGTATAATCGAAGTTTGGATGTGTATATTAATTTGTGCTTGTTTTATTAGCTGAAAAAATCTAAGTTTTCATACAAGTTTGCCTAGCAGGAGGTGTACAAGACCTTTGACCTCCCTAGTGTGCATGTGTGACACTTGGGCTTTAACTATTTTGACCTTATCTAAACTAAATTCTATCCTTTTACACTAGACTTGCTCGCATTCAGGAGTTGTTCGTCCCGTTGGACTTGTCCTTGAAGAGTCTTTAGCTTGATTTCGTTGGTCATCCTTCTTGATAGTTTGATGTCTTGATATTGTGATCAAATATGTTCACCGTTGTGTTAGATATGCTCGTTAGGATATCATTTTGGTCCTCGTGATCTCTTGGCTTAAAGCTATCCGCCTGATCATTATTGTTCGCTGAGCAAGATCTGTTCGCTTGACATTTCCAGCTTAGCCTAGTTTTGTTGGCTTAATTTTGTCTTAAGAGTGAGTACTTTCGGTTAATTCTGCTCGCCCTAATGAGATTTATGCTCGCCTATCAACAATTGCCCCCTTGCCAGTCATTATGTTGTGATAGGGTAAGACGAACAACTTATGGGTTGGCAACTACCTGGTGAGATGGAGGCAAGCTGATATTACATAGCGCGATCAACTTTATACGAGCGGACAACTTTGGCCGAGCTAATTCATATGGGTGACGGTTGGAATCCCAAGGTCCGGGGTTTGGGCTCGAGGTGTGACGTGGGCGGGACGATTGCTGCCAGCCACGCGCACACGAAACCGAGGTGACACGCCTCCAGTTTTATCGGAGAGAAGTTGCACGCGCCTGGCAATTGCAATCTAGTCCCTGTACTTTTGATTTTGTTCGCCCAGGACTAGAGTTGTAAACGAATCAAATAATTTTGGTTCGATTCAGTATTCGTATTCGAATATTGATATTCGTATTCGTATATTTTTTATTCGAATTTGATTACAAATATTTGATTCGATTCGATTATTATTCAAATATGAATATAAAATTATGATATTCGATTCGATATTCGTAAATATTCGATTAAATATTTGAATACATATATTTAATTAAATATATATTAAATATAAATAATATATATTTTTATTTTTTTATTTTTTTATACATATTATATACTTTAGTTGGGTCCAAACCCTTGCCAACAATAACGTTAGTAGGCGGCATGCGGCAATTCCTAAGCCCAGCCCATCCCACATAATATATATATATTAAAAAAAAAGTTAAAGGAGGACCACTGTAAATAAAAAGAGACTATAATTTGGAAAACCCTAGATCTACTTTTTCAAATGCTGCGAGTCCAGTTCACCCCCTCCGCCTCACCCCTTCGCCGCCCCCTCGGCTTCACCTTTTCACCGTAGATCTACACTCTGCCGATTATTCTGCACACGTCAGACTTTAGATTCCGTTTCTCATGCAGATTTGTTTTTCAATTTATTTTGTGTTTGATTTCTTTAATTTATGCACTTAGTCGTGCAATTATCTGGGTTGAGAGTTCATTGTTTTATATTTTGATTTGTAAAGACTTTTCAGGGTTTGTATTGATGTTTCGTTGGAGCCATTTTGGGTTACTAGAAATAAGTTTAGGGGGTGTTCTTATGTCTTCCCTTTCATTTTTAAGGTTCTTTATGATGTTAATTTTATAGTTGGGTGAACTATAATGTAAATATTTATTTGCTTGTTATATGCACATGAAACATGAATATTATGCAGAAAACGACCTTTGGAACCAAATTCCATTATAGTGGTGAATCGATGAATACAGATATTGTTTGTATTACGTTAATCTGAAACTTTTTATGTTTATTTTTATGAATTTGTGGTTTGTATTGAGATGAAGGGAAGAATAGTCATTTGATTTAGTATTTGTTAGATAAATGTGTTGAATACAAAATTTCGAATCGAATAGTTTTAAATCGAATCGAATAGTTTCAAATCGGATCAAAAAATAATATTTATAATATATTTTAAAAAATCGAATCGAATACTCAAATAATTTCGAATAATTCGAATATCAATTTCGAATCGAATACGAATCGTATTTATTATTCGAATACAAATATTCAAATACTTTAATGAATATGAATCGAATATAGTGGTATTCGCTTCGATTCGATTATAACCCTACCCGGGACCCTATTTTTTCATATACTATATAAGGAAAATTTTGCCATTTTTTTTATTTTTACTGTTCAACCTCAGCGCCAAAATTCCTTCTTTCTATTTCGAAATTTCCGGCAACAAGACATCAATTCTGACGACGATTTCTTCAAATCAAGGTAGTAATTTCTTTATTTTCTTCTTCTTCTTCTTCTTCTTCTTCTTTATTTTTGCAATCGGGGTTTTGAGAAACACCCAAAAACCCTAAACTCCACCGTCTGGGATTTTAAACCGCCGTCGTCCTTTGCTTGCCACCGGAATCCGCCATTAACGCCTCCCAAAGCTTCTCCATTTTAAGATTCCCCATTCTAAATGTCCTCTTACTCCGAAACTGGATCATACCCTCCTCGTAACCCTGGGAAACGACCAATTGAAGAGTCCCATTCCCTGTGGTTAACTTGGAATCCAATCCCGACGCGGCCTCAGTAGCCCGCTCCGTCGATTCGGGGGCCCGCCCATCCAGAGAAAGAGTTGTGCAAGCAAATCCTGCTCGCTAAGTCAAGGAGGAGACCAGCTCTGACCTCCACGAGGAGGAGGAGGAGGTCGAGGTGTTACAGCCTGTCCGCCCGGACGAACTGACCTGGGAATATTTGAAGGACATTCAGTTTCCTATGCCAGACCCAATCAAGCATCAACTCCCGATCGCTCTAGCTCACCAAGTTGTTTGGGACGAGTACGAGAGGGAATACTCCACCCGATTCCCTGTATGGGTACGAGAGGGAAATCGCAAACTTAGAGCCACAGAGTATGGGGCGAGCTGCATCGTGTCCGCCATTACCGAGGAGGACTTGACCCAGATTATGAGGGACTACAAGATCCCCTTTGACATTTATATGTACGCTCCCCTCACTGACGATAGAGCTGATCGCCCGCCCCGTGGACTTACGGCGATCAACTTGGCCGCTCTGAGTGCCGGGGTTACTCTTCCACTACACCCCCTGATCGGCAGCTTCCTTGAGCGGACAAACCTTGCCATCACCCAACTAACTCCTGTTGGGTGGATGAACCTCATGTCCATTATGGTATTGTGCGCCCTGGAAGGCTACCCCAATAAGCTGTCCACCGAAGAGGCTAACTACCTCATGACACTCACTGCCTGCACCGGGGAAGAGGCGGGCTGGTATTACCTCAAGGCGCGGCTAAATTTGAGGCTGGTGGAGGATATCCCTGGGAAGGTGCGAGATTGGAAGCATGACTGGTTTTGGATAGGTTGTGACTGGCGTGCTTCTACTCGCCCTTATGACGGCCCTGAGCAAATTAACACTCCGACGGAGTTTAGGGACCTGGTTCGCGAGTCTTATCCCTTCTATATATTTGAAGTGATAAGACTAATTTTAATTTTTTTTCTTTTTGTGTTTCAGGTCCCAAAAACCTCAAGTGGCGAAGTGCCAAGGACAGTATCAGCGATCAGTTCCTATTCACAGTTAGCTCTTCGTAGCCAGGCAAATCGTAGCATCAGCCATCTTCGCTTGGAGTCAATGCGCAGAATTGCTCGCTTCACTACCTACCCTCACCATCTCGAGGCCCAGGCCCAAGTTCCAGAGGGTAAGATTTTTAAACTGGGCGATCAAGCTTGTCTGCCAATTTGAACTTGTATAATTTTTCTAACTTAGTACTTTTTACCTTCTTTGCAGATCTGCTCGTCACGGTCGCCATCCATCCTTTATTCCATATCCTTGATCAAACGGTGTGGGAGATGCCGAACAAAAGAGGGAGGAAAAAGGCCGACCCCTTACAAAAATTATTTTCTTAGCGGCGAAGGGGGGCAGAGATGATCCACGACAAGGGGGTGGATCGAGCTCAGCTAAATAGCCCGGCCCGCCAAAGATAGCAGTCCGCCCGTGGCTGCTACCCCCAAGTCGAAGAAACTTCTTCGAGGAGACGGCACTCCCGTCTCCGATGTTGAAAGGGCGGCCAAGAAGGCCAAGGTCACCCATGGGAGTGGAGCTATTCCTGCTAGCACAACTGAGCCTGAAGGCGGGCGAGCTCCTTCTTTGGAGCAATATCACGAGCAGCCCCTGGTTGTATCCGCTCCCAAGGCACACGCCGATCGTCCTTACGATGTGACCTACCTCGGCTGGGATAAAGGTCGCCATGATGCGTAAGTCCTTTGTTGGGAACCTCTCTTCTCTTTCTTTGTGTTGTTGTTATTTTTTTAACACTCTTACATGTTTTCATGCAGTTATGACCCCAACAACTATCCGGGGCGATCAAACATGGTGCACCAATATTCCTGCTCGAAGGTGGCCGCCAACTATCGCGAGATTCCAGATCCTTTTATCCGACGCGCCTCCGAGGCGGTCCCTCGCTCCTGGACTAAATAATTAAATGAGACCGTCAAGACACAAACACCTCGTGATAGTGGTCGTTTGTGTTTCATGGAGGTGAGCAGGTCCCTGGTCGCCATACAAAAGCTGGTCGACCAGGTCGATGTTCTGGAGAGGGATGCCCGTCACCATGCAGCTATCATGAGCCGCATTGCCAAAGAAAAGGACGAGGCAAAGGACGAGGCAAAGAAGATGGTGGCCAGTCTTCAAGATAAGGTGAAGGCACACCAAATGAGCGAGCAGCGCGCCCTTGATCTGCATGTCAAAGTCTCTTAGGAACTAAAGTCCAAGATGGTCGAGGTTGAACAGCTTCGAGCAGAACTTGCTCGCGTCCAGCAGCAAAAAGAGGTCACCGAGAAGTATGCTATGGAAGAGACTGCAAAGTTTACTGACCTCAAGAATCAGCTCGCCAATTCTATCACTCAAGAGGAGTTGATTCCAAAAATGGAGGCGGGCTCGATTATCGGCTTTGTGACAGCCTACGCGGAGTGCATTCGCATAGCAAATGAGTTTAAGGTTGCCCCCGTTGTCGAAGAGATCGGCAACGAGTTTAAAAACTTTGTTGAAACTCACCCTCCTGCGCCTGGGACAACTCTCCAAATATGCGATATGTCATATTATGGGGTCAACATTAATTTTATTGACCCCAAGTTATTATCACAAGTCCCCCAGATGATGAAGAAGAGGATGAGGCCGCAGAGGGCGAGCAGACCCAGCTGGTCGATCAAAGTGAGAAAGCTCTCCAAGAGCGAGCTGATGTTGATGGGCTGATTGTCGAGCTCACTCAAGAGGTCCCTATTGATCCTTCTCTAGCCGGGACACCTCTTGAAGACCCCAAGGATGACAACATTCCTCCCCCTGTCGGGCAGGGTTCTTAGGCGATAGGATTAGTTAGGTCTTTCCTTGTATTTTTCTTTTGCTGTAGTTGTTCGCTCCTTTCAGGAGTGTTTTGTAACTTTTTGGGCGATCAAGCTTTGTTCATTAATAAAACATCTTTTGCTCGTCTTAATTTTTTTTACATTAATTGTTCTTTGCATTTATACTTATGCTTAACAATCTTAATGTAGTTAGGCTTTTGTTCCTTAAGAACTCTTGCCTTAGAAATTTGAGGGCTTTAGCTTTAGGCTATGTTCATTTAAAAACGAACAGCCTTTGATGGGCTTGATTGTATAATCAATTTGTGTCTTGAGCTTGAATCTCCTTTGAACGAACAACTTAAGATTGAACTTGCTTTCAAAAATTACAAGTACAAATGACGACCTAATCGGCAAACCATAATAAACTAAGCTGAAGTTATTCGACCTCTATACATTTTGTCAAACAATCAACTTATCAAAACACATAATTTACACCCAAAGTCAAAGTAGCTCGACTACTATACATTTTGTTAAGCTAACCTTGGACTTTTAAAGAAATTAAACTATATATAAGAGGAAGACAGTACTTGATCGCAAATATCTTGTCCAATCCACTTCTGCTCGATCACCAATACTTGGTGAAATTTTTCAAAAAATTAGACAAATTTTTTGATCTTACTTGTGCACATGCCATTTTAGCTCGCCCAAGAAACTTAGTAGCTCGCCCAGCTAAGTAGCGTCACTTTCACTTCTTATAGGCAAAGTAGCTCGCCTATTGAAAATACTTCTTCAAATTAGTTGTATTCCAAGAATATTGGACCGAGTTGCCATCTAAGTCTTCAATGTCATATGCACCATTGGGTAACCTATCCGTTACCCTGTATGGGCCCTCCCAAGTCGGGCCAAATATGTCTGGAGGTGGGGCTAGCTTCTTTCTCAAAATTAGATCGCCAACTTTGAACTTTCTTATTTTGACTTGAGAATTGTAGTAGTGTTCTGCTCTCTGCTTGTAAGTTGCACTTTTTAGTTCAGTCGTTATTCTTTTTTCTTCGAGCAAATCTAGCTCGACTGATAGGGCAGAGTTGTTCGCCACTTCTTCAAAGTTGGTCGTTCTCAATGTTTTGGTCTTCAATTCAACTGGAATGACGGCTTCAGTTCCAAATGCTAATGCAAAAGGTGTTTCTCCGGTGTTTGACCTGGGAGAAACTCTGTATGCCCACAGTACATCTGGCAATTCTGTAGACCACTTGCCTTTGCTTTCTGTTAGTTGTATTTTAATAATATGTTTGATTATCTTATTGACGGCTTCTACCTGACCATTTGACTGTGGATGGTAGGGGGTTGAATAGTGATTCCTGATCCCCCATTTGGTGTAGAAATCCCAAAGCTTTTTCCCGTCAAACTGAGGATTATTATCTGTCACCAGTGTTTGAGGAATTCCGAATCGACATACAATGTTCTTCCATATAAAGCCAATCATCTTTTCCTAGGTAACTTTAACTAGAGCTTCTGCTTCTGCCCATTTTGTATAGTAATCCACGGCCACAACAGTAAATCGTACATTTCCTTTTCCACGCGGGAAAGGTCCAATAATATCCATTCCCCATCGTGCAAACGGCCAAGGACTGAAAACCGAAATGAGTTCTTGAGCAGGAGTACGGATACTTGGAGCAAATATTTGACATTGGTGACAAGCTCTGGCCATCTGGATTGCATCTTTTTGTAAGGTTGGCCAGTAATAGCCTTGCCTTACAGTTTTGTAGGCCAAAGCTTGCCCCCCAGCATGATTTCCACAGGCTCTGGAATGTATATCTTCCAAATTAGTCCTTCCTTGCCCCCTAAACAAACACTTGAGTAGCGGGACTGAAAAACCTCTTTTGTAAAACTGCTCGTCTACCAGGGTATACATGGCTGCTTGTTTTGTTATTCTTGCAGCTTCAAAAGAATTACTTGACAGTTCACCATCTTTCAAGTATCTGGCTATAGGAGTTCTCCAATCATCGTCATCTTTTTGTTCAACCACCTGGTTTACTTCGTAATCCACCGTCGAAGGTTGGGTTTTTCTAGTAATGACGATGTTTGTTAGATCTGCTGGCCCGTCACTCGTTGCTAATCTTGCATGACATCAGCTTGTGTGTTGCTCGTTCGAGGTACCTGTTGGATATATACTTTGTCTAACATAGATACCAAATGAGTAACAATTCGTTGATACTCAATCATATGTTCATCTCTGGCCTCATATTCACCTCGTACTTGGGTCACAATGAGTTGAGAATCTCCAAAAATCTGGAGTCGTCTGTCTCCGACGGCTAGTGATAAGTGGAGACCTGCAATGAGGGCCTCGTACTCAACTTCATTGTTGGTGGCCATAAATTCGAATCTGACTGCCAAAGTGAATACTTGTCGGCCGGGACTGATGAGAACTACCCCTACCCCCGAGGCCAAATTTGTTGATGAACCGTCTACATAGAGATGCCATGGGTAATCTAGCCCTTTCGTCGGATTTTGGGGAAAAGTCATCTCGACTATGAAGTCGGCTAATGCTTGTCCCTTAATCGTTGTTCGAGGTGCATAGGTCACTCCAAATTGGCTGATCTCTATAGACCATTTTAACAGACGGCCTGCTGTATCGGGTCGATGCAGTATTTGTCTGAGTGGGAAAGTTGTTAGTACTTCGACCTGATGATCGAAAAAGTACGGTCTTAACTTTCTGACACTCATGACTAAGGCATATGCCAGCTTCTCGGTGGGCGAGTATTTCACCTCAGCTTCGTGCAGAGCTTGGCTGACATAATAAATAGTAGGGGTGGCAATTCGTGCTAACGGATCGTGTTTCGTGTCGACACGATAGTGACACGACACGATAAGCTCCGACACTAACACGACACGATAAGCATCCGTGCCGACACGACACGAACACGATAAAATCCGTGTCGACACGACACGACACGATAACGACACGATATTTTTCGTGTTAGTGTCGACACGACACGATAACGACACGATTCATTCCGTATCGATACGACACGATAATGACACGACTTATTCCGTGTCGACACGACACGATAATGACACGATTCATTCCGTGTCGACACGAACACGATATAAACCTGATAAAAAAAATGGCTAAATTTAAAATTTCAACACAAAAAACTACAAATGTTCATAGAAAGCATATTCTATCCAAAACGATTACAAACCAAAAGTAATTTTTATTCTTAATTTGGTCATTATAGTATACTTAGTTTATAAATTGATGGGCCTGGGAGTTGAGCTTCCTCTGCCTGTTTTTTAGTTAGGGATAAGAATTTGAGACTAAATTTTTAATGTGTTTGAAAAGATAAAGTTATATATTATTATTTTTGTAAAAATATAATTAAAATATATTTTGTGTCACTATCGTGTTATGTGTTATTTCGTGTCACTATCGTATTCGTGCTTAACGGGTTGTTAACAGGTTAATGGGTTATCCGTTAATTTTATCGTGTTTAACGTGTTGACACTAATCCGACACTAACTCGCCACGAAATTTTCGTGTTCTTATCGTGTCGACCCGATAAGGACACTAACCCAATAAGATCAACACTAACCCGCAATTTTCGTGTCGGATTCGTATTGTGCTATCGTTTCGTGTTCGCAATTGCCACCCCTAATAAATAGGAATGTGGAATTTGCCTTCTTCTCGTACCAAAATGAAACTTATTGCCACATCTGAGGCTGCCAGATATAGATAAAGTTTCTCTCCTGGGATTGACTTCGATAGAATCTTTACATCTCCCAGGTAATCTTTTAGTTGTTCGAAAGCTTTCTGGCAACTGCCCGTCCATATAAAATTGCCCTTTTTGATGGCTTCAAAGAATGGACGGCATTTGTCCCCCGATCTTGATATGAACCTGTTTAAAGCTGCTAGGCATCCTGTCAGCCTTTGTACTTCTTTGACGGAACGAGGAGGCTCCATATCAACGATTTCTTTGAATTTTGCAGGATTGGTTTCGATTCCCCGTTTACTAACCAGATGTCCCAGGAATTTTCCTGAATATACTCCGAAACTGCTTTTATTTGGATTCAACTTCATGTTGTATTTTCGGAGAATGTCGAACACCTAGGATAAATGTTGGAGGTGATCTTCTTTTCGAGTACTTTTGACGACTATGTCGTCAACATACACCTCCACCGTCTCCCCGATATGTTCGTCAAACATTTTGTTCACTAACCTCTGGTAAGTTGCTCCTGCATTGATTAATCCGAACGACATTCTTTTTCAGCAAAGTAAGTTCTTGTTTGTGTAGAAGGTCGTATTTTCTTGATCGTCTGGGTGCATCGGGATTTGGTGGTAACCAGCGAAAGCATCCATAAATGTGAACATTTCATGTCCTGCTGTGCTATCCACCAGTTGATCAATGTGTGGAAGTGGAAAATTATCCTTCGGGCATGCTGCATTCAGATCTGTGAAATATATGCATAGCCTCCAGGTTCCATTCGGCTTCCGCACTAGGACAAGGTTTGCAACCCACTGCGGGCACAATGCATGTCTGTTTAGGTCGTTGTCTAACAACTTTTTAACTTCTTCATCCAGAGCTTGATACTTGCTGGGCCCGTATTTCCGTAGTTTCTGGTGGATGGGTCTTCGGGCTGGATTGATGTTTAATCTGTGACAATCAACTTTTGGATTGATTCCCACCATGTCAGCGTGTGACCATGCAAAGACATCGAGGTTAGCTTTCAAAAATTTTATCATTCGAGTCTTGTAGGGCTCAGGGAGCTCAGATCCGATGTAGAGTTCAAGATCATCAAGACTAGGGTTAACTTTGAGGACCTCCAGTTCTTCGACTGGAGTTGCTCGCCGTTTTTGTCCCTTCCACCGTGGATCAACAATTGGCCCTTCTGGGCTTAGCTCATCCTCGATGTTCATTGGTTCAGCACCTAAGCGGGGGTCAAAATCCTCTGTTGGATTTGTACAATTGTTGGTCTCCATAACTGGGCCCTCCAGGTCGATGCATGGACTCAGTTCATCAGTAACCATTGATAATTTTGCTACTGGCAAGGTTTGCTCGCCGTCTAGTAAATTTTGTTCGTCCATGGATGAGGGTTGTTTGTCTATGTCCATCTAATCATTCTGGGTCCCCCAAAATATCATTGAGGACAGAAGGTTAATTGTCTGGGTGACTAGTTGATGCTTCCATCATAAATGCATGTTCTCTGATTGGATGAAGTTGAAGGAGACATTCTCGAGCTTTCCTTTGGTCTCCCTTTAGTGTTCCCGTACTACTGGCTGTCGGGAACTTAATACAGTAGTGGTAGGTTGAAACTGCAGCTTTAAATTCATTTAGAAATGGTCGGCCAAGGAACCCATTGTAGGTGGATTCTTGATCTACAACCAGGACATCCACCATTCTAGTTATATTCTTTTCGGGATCTTTGGTCGACACTAGTTGTACAGACAACCTAATTATCTCTAATGGGACTGTTACAACATTTTCGAAGCCTAGGATTCGGTGATTAGAATCTTGAATGTAGCTAGCATAGTCTCCTAGCTGATCAAGTGTTTTCTTGAAGATAATGTTGGTGTAGGCTCCGGTGTCCACTAATAGTCGGTGCACTTTGGTCCCCATTATCTTGGCACAGATCGCGAGGGAATCGTTTATAGGGAGTTACGATTCCTTCCAAATCTTTTTCAGTGAAGGTCAACTCTGTTGTGTGAAGAATGGATAGGTTGACTCCCATTTCTTGCACCTGGACAACTGCACGTAGCTCAGCCTTTCTTTTTTGATTTGAGATTGGCGGTCGTCCATCAGAACAACCACCAATAGGTCCTGCAGGCTCCATCATTTGAATTTCAGGAACTGGTCCTCCTGTTGGTGCTGGAACTGGTCGTCCAGCACGATTCCTTCGGGGAGCTTGTTCAACATCGTCAGCCTCAAACTCGTCTTCTTCGCCTCTCTAACCGGGCTGTCTTTTCACAAACTCAGATAGCTTACCCTCCTCATAGAATTGCCATAATTGCTTTAGCAAGTCACGATATTCACTTATAAAATACCCCACACTCTGATGGTAGGCACAATACTTATTTTGGTTTAACTTGTTAGCGTCTTGACGTATCTTTCTTGGAGGAGTGAGTAATTTCTTATCCCGAACATTATTGTACACCGCATCGATTTATATGGTGAGTACATGATTTAGCTTGTCTTTCAGTTCTATCCCCTCGTTGAATGCTTTCATGTTCTTCGGGGCCCGATAACCTCCACCACCAGTCTTTTTCCCACTTTCCTTCTGTTCGCCTTTGTCCCCCATGTCTTTTTGAAAGGTCTCGTGCATGGAGACAAAGACTTCTGCCCGATCACGAAATTCAGTATATGTTTTCGGGCATCTGAGATGTACATCCTTCTAAAGTTCAGTGCCCTTCTTTAACCCAGCTAGGACGGCTACAATTTTGGTGTCTTCGCTGACTGATTCCCCATCTAGCAAGACCTTGTCAAATCTTTCCAAATACGAACTGTCCGACTCATCGTCAGCTTGTTTTAAGTCGGATAACCGATATTTTTAGGATAGATAAGACCTGGCCGTAGAGAAATGGGATAAGAATTATTTGCCTAGCTGGGCAAACGAATGAATTGAAGCTGGCGGCAGAGCCGAAAACCATTTATGGATACGGTCCCCCAGAGTCAATGGAAAGTTTCGGCACTGGGTTGCATCACTTGCCTCTATTGATATAATATAATTAGAGTACTTCATCAAATGCACCCGGGTGTCTGCCGTACCTTCATATTGTATACTTGTCGGGAACTGGATCTTCTTCTGAATTGGGGCTTTCAGAATCACTGAAGATAATGGTGAGGTAGGAAGAGCAGTATTACCATAACCTTTTTGCAGGTCTAACTGACCCTGCATACTTTCGATTGCCTTCCGCATGGAGACCAATTCTTTTAATGATCCCCCCTGACTTGGAGGTTGTTCGGTGAATAGTGGTGCACGACCATCTGTTCATTGCAGTCCCTCACTTGGTCGGGGGCATCATGGATAGGTCTTCGTGGATTTGGAGCCCCATTTGGGCCGAGGCGACCAAAAGTGGATCTGGTCAGCCTCTCGTGAATAGGTTGGCGATCTGGGAAAGCTCTTCCATCCCCTGGGTGTTCTTCAGCCACCTATGTTCAGGGCATTGGTTGATGTGTAGCTGTTGGATGGTTTTCCTGTCCGCGGCGAGCTACTTCTGCTCACCCTTCAGCCTGGGACGCTCTTGAATGTGAATTTCTTGTAACATGTTGAGAATGTTGGGTTTCATGTGACTGAGGCATCTTTGTGCAAAGTGTAAGTGTTAGTCTTCAATGGTCCAAACTTGGTATGAAGAACACCAAGAACACCCTTGCACCAATCTTCAAAGGAAATCTGAAAATTTCTTCAAATCTTCAAGTTTTAAGCTTGACGTTCTTGCTTAATCACGCTTGAATCCTTAATTGCAGGTTCGAACCCTTCTTCTAGTGCCAATTTATTGATGATCGTATCTAATCGTGAGAATTAGTGGTTGTTTTACTCGTCAATTAGATCACCAAACAATTACGTGTGATTGATCACTAACGTAATTAGGCTATGTTCATTTAAAAACGAACAGCCTTTGATGGGCTTGATTGTATAATCAATTTGTGTCTTGAGCTTGAATCTCCTTTGAACGAACAACTTAAGATTGAACTTGCTTTCAAAAATTACAAGTACAAATGACGACCTAATCGGCAAACCATAATAAACTAAGCTGAAGTTATTCGACCTCTATACATTTTGTCAAACAATCAACTTATCAAAACACATAATTTACTCCAAATGTCAAAGTAGCTCGACTACTATACATTTTGTTAAGCTAACCTTGGACTTTTAAAGAAATTAAACTATATATAAGAGGAAGACAGTACTTGATCGCAAATATCTTGTCCAATCCACTTCTGCTCGATCACCAATACTTGGTGAAATTTTTCAAAAAATTAGACAAATTTTTTTATTTTACTTGTGCACATGCCATTTTAGCTCGCCCAAGAAACTTAGTAGCTCGCCCAGCTAAGTAGCGTCACTTTCATTTCTTATAGGCAAAGTAGCTCGCCTATTGAAAATACTTCTTCAAATTAATTGTATTCCAAGAATATTGGACCGAGTTGCCATCTAAGTCTTCAATGTCATATGCACCATTGGGTAACCTATCTGTTACCCTGTATGGGCCCTCCCAAGTCGGGCCAAATATGTCTGGAGGTGGGGCTAGCTTCTTTCTCAAAATTAGATCGCCAACTTTGAACTTTCTTATTTTGACTTGAGAATTGTAGTAGTGTTCTGCTCTCTGCTTGTAAGTTGCACTTTTTAGTTCAGTCGTTATTCTTTTTTCTTCGAGCAAATCTAGCTCGACTGATAGGGCAGAGTTGTTCGCCACTTCTTCAAAGTTGGTCGTTCTCAATGTTTTGGTCTTCAATTCAACTGGAATGACGGCTTCAGTTCCAAATGCTAATGCAAAAGGTGTTTCTCCGGTGCTTGACCTGGGAGAAACTCTGTATGCCCACAGTACATCTGGCAATTCTGTAGACCACTTGCCTTTGCTTTCTGTTAGTTGTATTTTAATAATATGTTTGATTATCTTATTGACGGCTTCTACCTGACCATTTGACTGTGGATGGTAGGGGGTTGAATAATGCTTCCTGATCCCCCATTTGGTGTAGAAATCCCAAAGCTTTTTCCCGTCAAACTGAGGATTATTATCTGTCACCAGTGTTTGAGGAATTCCGAATCGACAGACAATGTTCTTCCATATAAAGCCAATCATCTTTTCCTAGGTAACTTTAACTAGAGCTTCTGCTTCTGCCCATTTTGTATAGTAATCCACGGCCACAACAGTAAATCGTACATTTCCTTTTCCACGCGGGAAAGGTCCAATATTATCCATTCCCCATCGTGCAAACGGCCAAGGACTGAAAACCGAAATGAGTTCTTGAGCAGGAGTACGGATACTTGGAACAAATATTTGACATTGGTGACAAGCTCTGGCCATCTGGATTGCATCTTTTTGTAAGGTTGGCCAGTAATAACCTTGCCTTACAGTTTTGTAGGCCAAAGCCTGCCCCCCAGCATGATTTCCACAGGCTCTGGAATGTATATCTTCCAAATTAGTCCTTCCTTGCCCCCTAAACAAACACTTGAGTAGCGGGACTGAAAAACCTCTTTTGTAAAACTGCTCGTCTACCAGGGTATACATGGCTGCTTGTTTTGTTATTCTTGCAGCTTCAAAAGAATTACTTAACAGTTCACCATCTTTCAAGTATTTGGCTATAGGAGTTCTCCAATCATCGTCATCTTTTTGTTCAACCACCTGGTTTACTTGGTAATCTACCGTCGAAGGTTGGGTTTTTCTAGTAATGACGATGTTTGTTAGATCTGTTGGCCCGTCACTCGTTGCTAATCTTGCATGACATCAGCTTGTGTGTTGCTCGTTCGAGGTACCTGTTGGATATATACTTGGTCTAACATAGATACCAAATGAGTAACAATTCATTGATACTCAATCATATGTTCATCTCTGGCCTCATATTCACCTCGTACTTGGGTCACAATGAGTTGAGAATCTCCAAAAATCTGGAGTCGTCTGTCTCCGACGGCTAGTGATAAGTGGAGACCTGCAATGAGGGCCTCGTACTCAACTTCATTGTTGGTGGCCATAAATTCGAATCTGACTGCCAAAGTGAATACTTGTCGACCGGGACTGATGAGAACTACCCCTACCCCCGAGGCCAAATTTGTTGATGAACCGTCTACATAGAGATGCCATGGGTAATCTAGCCCTTTCGTCGGATTTTGGGGAAAAGTCATCTCGACTATGAAGTCGGCTAATGCTTGTCCCTTAATCGTTGTTCGAGGTGCATAGGTCACTCCAAATTGGCTGATCTCTATAGACCATTTTAACAGACGACCTGCTGTATCGGGTCGATGCAGTATTTGTCTGAGTGGGAAAGTTGTTAGTACTTCGACCTGATGATCGAAAAAGTACGGTCTTAACTTTCTGACACTCATGACTAAGGCATATGCCAGCTTCTCGGTGGGCGAGTATTTCACCTCAGCTTCGTGCAGAGCTTGGCTGACATAATAAATAGGAATGTGGAATTTGCCTTCTTCTCGTACCAAAATGAAACTTATTGCCACATCTGAGGCTGCCAGATATAGATAAAGTTTCTCTCCTGGGATTGACTTCGATAGAATCTTTACATCTCCCAGGTAATCTTTTAGTTGTTCGAAAGCTTTCTGGCAACTGCCCGTCCATATAAAATTGCCCTTTTTGATGGCTTCAAAGAATGGACGGCATTTGTCCCCCGATCTTGATATGAACCTGTTTAAAGCTGCTAGGCATCCTGTCAGCCTTTGTACTTCTTTGACGGAACAAGGAGGCTCCATATCAACGATTTCTTTGAATTTTGCAGGATTGGTTTCGATTCCCCGTTTACTAACCAGATGTCCCAGGAATTTTCCTGAATATACTCCGAAACTGCTTTTATTTGGATTCAACTTCATGTTGTATTTTCGGAGAATGTCGAACACCTAGGATAAATGTTGGAGGTGATCTTCTTTTCGAGTACTTTTGACGACTATGTCGTCAACATACACCTCCACCGTCTCCCCGATATGTTCGTTAAACATTTTGTTCACCAACCTCTGGTAAGTTGCTCCTGCATTGATTAATCCGAACGACATTCTTTTTCAGCAAAGTAAGTTCTTGTTTGTGTAGAAGGTCGTATTTTCTTGATCGTCTGGGTGCATCGGGATTTGGTGGTAACCAGCGAAAGCATCCATAAATGTGAACATTTCATGTCCTGCTGTGCTATCCACCAGTTGATCAATGTGTGGAAGTGGAAAATTATCCTTCGGGCATGCTGCATTCAGATCTGTGAAATATATGCATAGCCTCCAGGTTCCATTCGGCTTCCGCACTAGGACAAGGTTTGCAACCCACTGCGGGCACAATGCATGTCTGTTTAGGTCGTTGTCTAACAACTTTTTAACTTCTTCATCCAGAGCTTGATACTTGCTGGGCCCGTATTTCCGTAGTTTCTGGTGGATGGGTCTTCGGGCTGGATTGATGTTTAATCTGTGACAATCAACTTTTGGATTGATTCCCACCATGTCAGCGTGTGACCATGCAAAGACATCGAGGTTAGCTTTCAAAAATTTTATCATTCGAGTCCTGTAGGGCTTAGGGAGCTCAGATCCGATGTAGAGTTCAAGATCATCACGGCTAGGGTTAACTTTGAGGACCTCCAGTTCTTCGACTGGAGTTGCTCGCCGTTTTTGTCCCTTCCACCGTGGATCAACAATTGGCCCTTCTGGGCTTAGCTCATCCTCGATGTTCATTGGTTCAGCACCTAAGCGGGGGTCAAAATCCTCTGTTGGATTTGTACAATTGTTGGTCTCCATAACTGGGCCCTCCAGGTCGATGCATGGACTCAGTTCATCAGTAACCATTGATAATTTTGCTACTGGTAAGGTTTGCTCGCCGTCTAGTAAATTTTGTTCGTCCATGGATGAGGGTTGTTTGTCTATGTCCATCTAATCATTCTGGGTCCCCCAAAATATCATTGAGGACAGAAGGTTAATTGTCTGGGTGACTAGTTGATGCTTCCATCATAAATGCATGTTCTCTGATTGGATGAAGTTGAAGGAGACATTCTCGAGCTTTCCTTTGGTCTCCCTTTAGTGTTCCCGCACTACTGGCTGTCGGGAACTTAATACAGTAGTGGTAGGTTGAAACTGCAGCTTTAAATTCATTTAGAAATGGTCGGCCAAGGAACCCATTGTAGGTGGATTCTTGATCTACAACCAGGAAATCCACCATTCTAGTTATATTCTTTTCGGGATCTTTGGTCGACACTAGTTGTACAGACAACCTAATTATCTCTAATGGGACTGTTACAACATTTTCGAAGCCTAGGATTCGGTGATTAGAATCTTGAATGTAGCTAGCATAGTCTCCTAGCTGATCAAGTGTTTTCTTGAAGATAATGTTGGTGTAGGCTCCGGTGTCCACTAATAGTCGGTGCACTTTGGTCCCCATTATCTTGGCACAGATCGCGAGGGAATCGTTTATAGGGAGTTACGATTCCTTCCAAATCTTTTTCAGTGAAGGTCAACTCTGTTGTGTGAAGAATGGATAGGTTGACTCCCATTTCTTGCACCTGGACAACTGCACGTAGCTCAGCCTTTATTTTTCGATTTGAGATTGGCGGTCGTCCATCAGAACAACCACCAATAGGTCCTGCAGGCTCCATCATTTGAATTTCAGGAACTGGTCCTCCTGTTGGTGCTGGAACTGGTCATCCAGCACGATTCCTTCGGGGAGCTTGTTCAACATCGTCAGCCTCAAACTCGTCTTCTTCGCCTCTCTAACCGGGTTGTCTTTTCACAAACTCAGATAGCTTACCCTCCTCATAGAATTGCCATAATTGCTTTAGCAAGTCACGATATTCACTTATAAAATACCCCACACTCTGATGGTAGGCACAATACTTATTTTGGTTTAACTTGTTAGCGTCTTAACGTATCTTTCTTGGAGGAGTGAGTAATTTCTTGTCCCGAACATTATTGTACACCGCATCGATTTATATGGTGAGTACATGATTTAGCTTGTCTTTCAGTTCTATCCCCTCGTTGAATGCTTTCATGTTCTTCGGGGCCCGATAACCTCCACCACCAGTCTTTTTCCCACTTTCCTTCTGTTCGCCTTTGTCCCCCATGTCTTTTTGAAAGGTCTCGTGCATGGAGACAAAGACTTCTGCCCAATCACGAAATTCAGTGTATGTTTTCGGGCATCTGAGATGTACATCCTTCTAAAGTTCAGTGCCCTTCTTTAACCCAGCTAGGACGGCTACAATTTTGGTGTCTTCGCTGACTGATTCCCCATCTAGCAAGACCTTGTCAAATCTATCCAAATACGAACTGTCCGACTCATCGTCAGCTTGTTTTAAGTCGGATAACCGATATTTTTAGGATATATAAGACCTGGCCGTAGAGAAATGGGATAAGAATTCTTTGCCTAGCTGGGCAAACGAATGAATTGAAGCTGGCGGCAGAGCCGAAAACCATTTATGGATACGGTCCCCCAGAGTCAATGGAAAGTTTCGGCACTGGGTTGCATCACTTGCCTCTATTGATATCATATAATTAGAGTACTTCATCAAATGCACCCGGGTGTCTGCCGTACCTTCATATTGTATACTTGTCGGGAACTGGATCTTCTTCTGAATTGGGGCTTTCAGAATCACTGAAGATAATGGTGAGGTAGGAAGAGCAGTATTACCATAACCTTTTTGCAGGTCTAACTGACCCTGCATACTTTCGATTGCCTTCCGCATGGAGACCAATTCTTCTAATGATCCCCCCTGACTTGGAGGTTGTTCGGTGAATAGTGGTGCACGACCATCTGTTCATTGCAGTCCCTCACTTGGTCGGGGGCATCATGGATCGGTCTTCGTGGATTTGGAGCCCCATTTGGGCCGAGGCGACCAAAAGTGGATCTGGTCAGCCTCTCGTGAATAGGTTGGCGATCTGGGAAAGCTCTTCCATCCCCTGGGTGTTCCTCAGCCACCTATGTTCAGGGCATTGGTTGATGTGTAGCTGTTGGATGGTTTTCCTGTCCGCGGCGAGCTACTTCTGCTCACCCTTCAGCCTGAGACGCTCTTGAATGTGAATTTCTTGTAACATGTTGAGAATGTTGGGTTTCATGTGACTGAGGCATCTTTGTGCAAAGTGTAAGTGTTAGTCTTCAATGGTCCAAACTTGGTATGAAGAACACCAAGAACACCCTTGCACCAATCTTCAAAGGAAATCTGAAAATTTCTTCAAATCTTCAAGTTTTAAGCTTGAAGTTCTTGCTTAATCACGCTTGAATCCTTAATTGCAGGTTCGAACCCTTCTTCTAGTGCCAATTTATTGATGATCGTATCTAATCGTGAGAATTAGTGGTTGTTTTACTCGTCAATTAGATCACCAAACAATTACGTGTGATTGATCACTAACGTAATTAGTGAATATGAAAGTTGAGATTGGATAAGAATAAACACGTGTATTGATTACGTATTTATTTCGTATGTTCGATAGTCAAGGTGCTTTAGATGTATAATCGAAGTTTGGACGTGTATATTAATTTGTGCTTGTTTTATTAGCTGAAAAATCTAAGTATTTATACAAGTTTGCCTAGCAGGAGGTGTACAAGACCTTTGACCTCCCTAGTGTGCATGTGTGACACTTGGGCTTTGACTATTTTGACCTTATCTAAACTAAATTCTATCCTTTTACACTGGACTTGCTCGCATTCAGGAGTTGTTCGTCCCGTTGGACTTGTCCTTGAGGAGTCTTTAGCTTGATTTCGTTGGTCATCCTTCTTGATAGTTTGATGTCTTGATATTGTGATCAAATCTGTTCGCCGTTGTGTTAGATATGATCGCCAGGACATCATTTTGGTCCTCGTGATCTCTTGGCTTAAAGCTATCCGCCTGATCATTATTGTTCGCCTAGCAAGATCTATTCGCTTCACGTTTCCAACTTAGCCTGGTTTTTTTGGCTTAATTTTGTCTTAAGAGTGAGTGTTTTGGGTTAATTCTGCTCGCCCTAATGACGTTTCTGCTCGCCTATCAACACCATCCCCCCACCTAACTTCACCACCTCCTTCCACCATTTCGATCTAATAACCCTCCCATTTCCCGAAACAAGTCTCCCCTCTCTCACATCCACTGAACCATGAATGGAGGTGATTACCTTCACCCATAGGTCACTCACTTCCACTAAAAATCCCCATATCACTTACCCATTAGAGCCCATTAAAACACTCTAAATCCCTCACTTTTAAACCCCCCCCTCCCCCCATTCCTTCACACAACAAACATTTTTCCAGCTAAGCCAAGCAGTCTTACTCTCACCCACATTCCCACCCCTAAAATAGTTCTGAAATAAAGAATTAAGAACACTCAGGATATTTTTAGGAAAATGATAGAAAGATAGATGGTAAATAGGCACGGCAAGAAGAATCGCCTTCAGAAGGGTAATTCTTTTTATGCCCCCAATACCTCAATTTCGCCTTCAATTTGTGGATAAGAGGATTCCACTCAGCAATAGTTTTAAAATTCATCTCCACTTTGATACCCAAATACATGAAAGGAATGGAACCAATCGAACATCCCAAAACACTTACCATTTCACCCAGAATCTCATTGCTGATATTGACTCCATAAAGGCAGCTCTTATTAAAATTTACCTTGAGACACGATAGAGCTTCAAAATTCTGTAAAATGCATTTCCGTACCCACACATTCTCCAGTTTAGTCGAAGCCAGAAGGATGGTGTCATTCGCATACTGAAGTTAAGATAGTAATACTTTATCCTTACCAATGGTAACAAGATCCAACATCCCCCTTTGAACTGCTTTATTCACTAGTAAGCTCAGACCCTCTGCTACAATGAGGAAGAAGAACGGTGACAGGGGGTCTTTTTTTCGCAAGCCTCTTTCAAGCTCAAATTCACCACTCGGGCTCCCATTAGCCAAACCCAATTTGTGTTACTATATGGACAAACACGTCTTATTGTAAGGGCGAAATGTGTTTTTATAAAATCAAATTTGTATTTCCTAATTTATTCATCATCCCTTTAAATCTAGACATATTATTTCATGTAGTAACACACAGTTTTTTATCGGTAAATGTTAGTTGTTAGTAGTTAGAAGTTAGTTCACCAAGCCCCCAAGTATTTCAAGAATTCTCCAAGCCACCTTATAACTCCCTTAATTCATTCCCAAAGGAAATGGAACCTAGGTCACTCACTAAAGTGAGGAACTTAGTGGTCAGGTGGGCTAAGCCACCTGGTTAGTAACACACTTTTTTTTACTTTATATTTTTTATTATATGAAAAAATAATTATTTCTATAAAAATAAATAAAAATTTGTGAAAAATCAATATTTGTTTTGATAGTATTACACATTTTGCTCTTATATTGTATGAAAACTATTTATTTCGATAAAATAAATGAATATATGTAAAAAAAAATATTTAGTCTGATAGTATCACACATTTTATATAACAGTAACATGCATTTACACATATAGTAACACAAGCTGGGAGCAAAAATTCTGAAATTAGTTTTGCATGAGATTTTGGGAAAAATTCACCCAACCCAACCAAAATTCCCGTATAATATTTCAAATGAGTGTTTGTGTTAAAATAAATCTACATAAAATATGATTTGATTACAATATAGATTTAGTTAATTGAGTAGTAATAGATAATAACAATAAGAGTAATTTTTATATGAAAATGGTTCATGATAAGCTTATCATGAAACTGCTTTAAAGTATTTAGCATTGATAAGCTTACCAGGAATTAGAGGTGTCAAACAGGCCGGGCCGACACAGGCCCACCGGGCCGCGAGTGTTTTCCGAACCGATCCGGTTGTTTTCGGGCCATCTCGGGCCACCGGGCCAAACCGGCCCTATTTTTTTATTTTTATATATATTATTATTATTGTACTTTATTTATGTATTTACCTCATTAGTTTATAATTTAGTATACAAATTATACTCATATAGCTATAAAAAAATTGTCTAGTTTGTCAACAACAATTCAATAATTAAATTAAAACTTAAATTCCTAAATAATATTTAAACAATAATGATTCAACAAATCTTAATAAATTTAAATTCACCATAATAAATTCAAAAGTCCATAATCAAATATAACAACTTTTAAAAGATATGTATAATGTATTCTCACATGAACCTTAACTAATTTTCATTATTTAATAATTACATTATCTATAAAAAAATACTTGTATGATTCCCAATAAATATTATTATATTCATAAACAACACAAGTGATATTTTAATTTTAATTAGTACTTGGTGTAAGCTAAAGAAGAATAAAAATTACCCTAAATCCTAAAATAAAAATCTACCTACACTACAAAAAAGAAGGAGATTAGCGACGGGTTTTTTGCGACGGTCAGAATTTCCGTTGCAAATTAAGTGAATTTGCGACGGATTTTTGTAAGCCGTCGCAAAAAACGACAATTTGCGACGACTTAGGAAGTCCGTCGCAAATGATAGTAATTTGCGACGGAAAAGCCGTTGCAAACACTAGGGCCCACCGCCTTCGTCTTGAACCGGCTACATTTGCGACGGAAAGGTCGTCGCAAATTTCAATTTTGAGTTTGCGACGGGCAATTCCGTCGCAAAATATACCCGTTTAAAGGTGACCGTTCGGGAAGCGACCCGTTTGACTGATTTGCGATGGAACAGGCCGTCGCAATTTTAAACTTTGTATTTGCAACGGACAAAAGCCGTCGCAAAGCTTACATTTGTATTCGCGACCTTTCGGGAAACGGCCCATTGACTGATTTGCGACGGAATTTCTGTCGCAAATCCGAACCGTTTTACGCGTCTTATTGGGAAACGTTGCGTTGACTGATTTGCGACGGAAAAGCCGTCGCAAATCAGTGAAAAACGGCATCGTTTTGCGTTTGACGGGCAAAATTTGCGACGGACAGGCGTCCGTCGCAAATTTTTTTCCACTTATTTATACAGAACCGCCGCTTTACAGGCGGAGAAAGAGAGAAAAGAAGAGGAAAAAGAGAGGAAAAGGAAGGAGAAGTCGGGTGCCGTCGCTGTAGAGCCAATCCGTCCCCACCGAGTTCTCGTTTCGTCATCTTCTACAAATAAACCGTAAGTTTTCTTCATTTTTACCGTTTAAAATTTAATTTTAAAGCATGTTTAGAGAATTGATTTTAGTTGAATTATTTGAATTATATTAGTAATAAATTGATTTTAGTTGATTTAGTTGATCGAATTTTAATTTAAAGCGTGTTTAATTTTTTTTAAGTGGTATTAAATTGAATTAGTTGAATTTTTTGAATTATATTAAAAATAAATTGATTTTAGTTGAATTAGTTGAATTATAATTTAATTAGTTGATCGAATTTTAATTTAAAGCATGTTTAATTTTTGTTAAGTTTAGAATTGAATTAGTTGAATTGTTTGAATTATATTAGAAATGAATTGATTTTAGTTGAATTAGTTGAATTATAATTTAATTAGTTGATCGAATTTTAATTTAAAGCATGTTTAATTTTTGTTAAGTTTAGAATTGAATTAGTTGAATTGTTTGAATTATATTAGAAATGAATTGATTTTAGTTGAATTAGTTGAATTATAATTTAAGTTGATCGAATTTTAATTTAAAGCATGTTTAATTTTTGTTAAGTTTAGAATTGAATTAGTTGAATTGTTTGAATTATATTAGAAATGAATTGATTTTAGTTGAATTAGTTGAATTATAATTTAATTAGTAGATCGAATTTTAATTTAATTTTAAAGCATGTTTAATTTTTGTTAAGTTTATAATTGAATTAGTTGAATTGTTTGAATTATATTATATATAAATGAATTGATTTTAGTTGAATTAGTTGATCGAATTTAATTAGTTGATTGAATTTTAATTTAATTTTAAAGCATAATTAATTTTTGTTAAGTTTAGAATTGAATTAGTTGAATTGTTTGAATTATATTAGAAATGAATTGATTTTAGTTGAATTAATTAGTTGAATTATAACGGTTAATTTTAAAGCATGTTTAGAAATAGTTGAATTTGTTAAGTTTAGAATTGATTTTAGTTGAATTGTTTGAATTATAATAGTTAATTTTAAAGCATGTTTAGAAACAGTTGAATTTGTTAAGTTTAGAATTGATTTTAGTTGAATTAGATTAGTTGATCGAATTTTAATTTAATTTAAAAGCATGTTTAGAAATAGTTGAATTGTAGAGCCGAATTGATTTTTTTTCGAATTTTGTTATAGATGAGCGGACAAGGCAGTGGCAGTGGCAGTCAGGAGCCTCCGAGGGATGAGGAGGCTCGTCGAGGAGAGCGAGGAGGGAGGAGACGACGGGCCTCACTGAGACCCGTGGTTCCACCTATTTTCAGACCGAGGTCTCAATCAGAGACCTCTACACAGCCTGGTGCGGGCTCCTCCTCCTCACAGCAGACTGCTGAGGGCTCATCCTCCTCCAGACAGCATCCGGTTGTTGAACCACGGATGACTGTTCAGCCACATGGTTCAACGTAAGTTTTAATATTTTATACTAATTTTTTTATTAATTAAAACCTAATTATTTTACTAACTTTGAAGTTTTAATTTTACAGTTGGATTCCTGGTCATGAGGCTACTAATCAGGTTTCCCGGTCCATCCTTGGATGTGGATTCGAGCCCACCGCTTACACCTGGAGGCTAGTGTCTGATGCAAAGAAAATGACATACTTCGAGGAATTTAAGGTATTAATTTAATTTATTAATTCACCGTTTATTAATATCAAATATATAAACATATATTTACATTTAAATTGTAATTGCAGAAAGAATGTGTCTGGGCACCGGAGCACGATGACCAGATGTGGAAGAATTTCGAAAAATATGCGGCGGAAAGGTACAAAGACCTCCTTTTTAGAATGAGGGAGAAGTGGTACAAGAAGGGAGAGGCGACCGACCTGGGGACTGACAGTGAAAACCGGCCGATTTGGGACCAATTCCTCCGCTACTGGGATTCCCCTGAATTCCAAGAGAAGTCGGCGAAAAACAAGGCGAATCGGTGTAGTGACCCTGATGGAGAAGGGATGGCGAGACATCGGGCCGGTTCTCGGTCCATTTATGAGCACGGGTTGAGATTTGTAAGTTTCGTCTTTAATTTTGTAGTTTTTGAATTTATATTATTTTTTTCCTAATTTTTTATGAGTGGTATTAATTTTTACTATCTTTTTTTATAATTAGGCGGCGGAGCAAGGACGCGAGCCCTCTCATTTTGAGAGATTGCAGCTCGCCCACCCACTCGTCGAGGAGACTGGGAAGTCTACCTACGGTCGTACTACCGAGATCCACGTAAGTATTATTTCAATATTAATAGTATTATTTTAATTTTTAAAATTAAAAGTATTATTTTATATTTTGTGTTCAATTTATTTAATTTTTTGTATAATTAATTTGCAGAGAAAGATGCTCGAGGACCTTGCCTCCCAGCCTCAGCCTGAGGAAACGGCAGAGGGGTCGGGGTCGATGCCCCCCACACAGCCTTCTGTTGACGTTCAAAATGAATTGTACTTCAAGAACGTCAAGGCTAAAAAGGGGTGGTTCGCTGGATTGGGCAGCTTCGGAAAGAACTTTTTCCGACCTCGTGGCTCAGGCTCATCCTCCTCTCAGTCTTCCATCGACTCTCATCCCAGTGAGGTCGAGAGGCAGCTTGCCACGGTGGTGGAGCAGATGAAGAACATGCAGAGGCAGCAGCGAGAGAAGGAAGAGTATGAGAGGCAGCAGCGAGAGGCGCACGACCGGTATACAGCCGAGATGGAGCAGTACCGGGTCGAGGTGCAGGAGTATACAGCCGCCATGCAGGCGTGGTGGCAGATATTCGCCTCTGATTCAATGCCACGAGCGCAAATGCCTGCGCCACCGATGCCGCCGATCCCGCCGACCCAGCCATCGATGTCGCCGATCCCGCCGATCCAGCCATCGATGTCGCCGATTGTTAACCTGGGCGAGGATGAAGAGGAAGACGGATTTAATTCCGATTGTTAAAAAAATTTGATTTTTAATAACTATGAAGTACAATTTTTTTTTAGTTTGAATTGTTACTTTAATTTAATTTTTGAATTGTTACTTTAATTTATAATTTTGTGAATTTATTAGTTTGAATTTACTTTTATTTAATGGACACAACATTTATAAAAACAAGTGAAAAACGAAAATGAATAAATTTGGTGAATTATGAAATTTTTTTTTAAGCAAATGAACGAATTATAAATTTAAGCGGGAGTCGAAATAAATAGTTTTACAGAAATAATAAAAATTAAATAGCCCCAATATTTATAAAAACAAGTTAGAAACGAAAATGAATTAATTTGGTGAATTGTAGAAAAAAAAGAGTCAATTTGGATACATATACAATTAATTGCGTACAAATGAACGAATTATAAATTTAAGCGGGAGTCGAAATAAATAGTTTTACAGAAATAATAAAAATTAAATGGCCCCAATATTTATAAAAACAAGTTAGAAACGAAAATGAATTAATTTGGTGAATTATAGAAAAAAAATGAGTCAATTTGGATACATATACAATTAATTGCGTACAAATGAACGAATTATAAATTTAAGCGGGAGTCGAAATAAATAGTTTTACAGAAATAATAAAAATTAAATGGCCCCAATATTTATAAAAACAAGTTAGAAACGAAAATGAATTAATTTGGTGAATTGTAGAAAAAAAATGAGTCAATTTGGATACATATACAATTAATTGCGTACAAATGAACGAATTATAAATTTAAGCGGGAGTCGAAATAAATAGTTTTACAGAAATAATAAAAATTAAATGGCCCCAATATTTATAAAAACATGTTAGAAACGAAAATGAATTAATTTGGTGAATTGTAGAAAAAAAATGAGTCAATTTGGATACATATACAATTAATTGCGTACAAATGAACGAATTATAAATTTAAGCGGGAGTCGAAATAAATAGTTTTACATAAATAATAAAAATTAAATGGCCCCAATATTTATAAAAACAAGTTAGAAACGAAAATGAATTAATTTGGTGAATTGTAGAAAAAAAAATGAGTCAATTTGGATAATTATACAATTAATTGCGTACAAATGAACGAATTATAAATTTAAGCGGGAGTCGAAATAAATAATTTTACAAAATAAAAAAAATAGTTGGGCAAAATATTTTAATAAACAACTTAGATACGAAAAGAAATTAATTTGGTGAATTATAAAAAAAATGACTTAATTTGAATACATATACAATTAATTGCATAAAAATAAACGAAAGTAGCTTGTGCCCTAGTGGCGCGCGCGCCCTCCTCTTGCACAAGAGGTCCCGTGTTCGATTCCCCTTGGACGCAAAAAATGGATTAATTGTTCAAGGCCTAATAAGACTAATATAGAAGGTGGGCCGCATATAAAAAGAGATGAGTGGTCCGCGCCCGCCCCGGCCGCCTCGGGTGCCCGGGCTCGAACCACGCGAGCCACTTTTTTTTTTGTATAGGCTCGGTAATTTGCGACGGCCAAATTCCGTCGCAAATATTGAATTTTGCGACGGAAAACAACCCGTCGCAAATTATAACAGAAAAAATAAAAAATATATATATAAACATTTGCGACGGAATGTGGCCGTCGCAAATGTTGTTGACCCGAACGGGTCTGACCCGAAATATTTACGACGGAATACTATCCGTCGCAAATTCTGTGTGACCCGGCCGGGTCTGACCCGCCGATTTTGCGACGGATTTGTCCGTCGTTAATTTGCGACGGAAGGCGAAATCCGTCGCAAAAATTAGCTACGGCTGTTTTAGGGACGGATACGTGTCCGTCGCAGATACCGTCGCAAAACACTGTTTGCGACGGATTTTCCGTCGCTAATTCCGTCGCAAAACAGTGTTTTTTTTGTAGTGCTAACGGGCCAAACCGGGCCAAGCCCGCTCCACGCCCGAGCGGCCCGCCGTGCCTATCTGGCCGGGCCAAAAAAATTGGTTCTTTTCGGGCCTATAATTTTGTAGCCCGGCCCATCCTTAAAACCAGGTTTCTCGGGCCGGTCCATCGGGTCGGGCTCGTTTTGATAGCTCTACCAGGAATATCATTAATATGAGTTCAATTTTGTTTACAACAATTACAATATAATACCACCGATTCAAATTAATGATACTTCTGGTGAAATTATCAATACTCCGAGTCAAATATTCGATATATTAATATAGTTTCATGATAAGCTTATCCTAAACTATTTTCATATAATACTTTATCTAAAAATAAAATAAAAATATATAGGATATATATATTTATAGTTGATTAATTTAGATTTAATTGAATATTTGACAATTATACTTAACTAAGTTTAGAGGGGTGTATTGGTTATAGAGTCTGTAGGATTCTTTTAGACTTTTAAAGTCTGGGGTAAAGTCTGGGGGTATTCAATCTAGATTTTCAAAAGTCTTTAAAAATCCTGAGGTATTCAATACGGATTTTAAAAAGTCTTAAAAAAATCTTTAGGTATTCAATAGTCTATGGATTTTAATACTCCACGGATTTTCTTAGATTTTTCTTCCAAAATATGAATAGATTTCACTCTTCAAAATCTCTTCTAATAACCAGAGATTTCTACGATTTTGAAAAGTCTTAAAAATCTTTAGGTATTCAACAGTCTATGGACTTTCTTTGATTCTTTTCCATTGAGATGTTAACGGGGCGGGGACGGGGGGTCATTCCCCATCTCCATCCCTGCAAAATAAATGGGAAATTTTTTCCCCCATCCCCGTCTCACCGGGGATCCCCGTCTCGCAGCGATTCCCCGTTCCCTGCCTACTTATTTTTTTATCTCATTTTTCAAATATAAAAAAATATTTAAATTAAAAACTTTAAATATACACAACAATTACTTTAAGTTGGTGTTAAAAAAAATTAATTTAAACAATTTGAAGAACCTCTAATTCTAATATTTTTAATTAACATATTTACTAAAATGAAAATAATATAATTTGGAACTAATAACATAACATTAAATAAAAAAATGTAATTTTTAATAAATAGTTAATTGAGTATGAAACTATGAAATATTTATTTGTAATTTACTTTAACATTAAAATTATATATAAATATATTAATTATATAAAAAATAATGCGGCTCCCCGCGGGGAACGAGACGGGGATCCCCGGGCTGAGAATACTATCCCGGTCCCCCCCCTACGGGGCAAAAAAAAATTCCGTCCCTATTTGCTTTGGGGATTACCCGCCCCGTTGTCAAGTCTACTCTTAAAAAACATATAAGTAAATTTTACTCTCCAAAATCTCTTCTAACAACCTGAGACTTCTAATGAGGGCGAGGTATAACTGTGATGGAAATGAAGATGAAATAATAATGTATTTTTTTAACCAATGTATTTTTTTTAAAAAAATAATTTGGATATTTTTTTTTAATATACAAGTGTGTCCCATATATATATTTGCATCAATAGTTGCAGCGCCGGAGTCCATGTAAATCCATGTAAATCAATAACAAAAATTATGGCACGGATTAAACTTTACCCAATAATTAGAAAGATATAATTGAAAAACCATCTCCTGGCTTAAAAAAAAATGGAACTAATTAACACCCCTTGGGGAAAAAAAATTGAATGAGATGGGGTTACCACCTTATTACGTTTTCGTATTGAAAATCAAGTTGGCAATGAATAGTTAACTTATATAATTTAGATCACATATGTAGAATATAGTCTTTCTCTTTTCCTTCTTTTGTAATGTAATAAATAAATATGATAATTAGAGAGACAAATTTTTATTCAACAAAGGAATTAATATAAAGTTACAAGGAGCAGGAATGATGATTACACAATGTCTGTCCCAAAGACAAAGCATTGACATATTTGTTGTAATACACAACCATATTGTTTCAAGCAAAAAAAGAGTAATTAATTATACGATTAATTGTGGAGAAATTCTAGTCGAGAGAATAACAAAAGTGTTGGAATGTTGCCAAATTTTGTTGAAATAGAGGAACAAAGGCTTCAATGCTTCCATCACCGGTGAAGGAGGGCAGAAGAAACAACATTCCCTCTGTGGCGAAAAACGTGGGCATGAAGATGCTGGGCCCTCCTTGTCCGAAATCAAGGTCGTAGAATGGAAACCTTAGCCAGCTATCCACCTCCAAATTCGGCCACAAGAAGGCCGTGTTTGGTTGCGTGTTGGGCACCAGTTGTTCATCCTTGGCCTTGGTGTAGTAGTTAGAGAAGTCAATAAATGATTTGAAATAGTCGTCGTTGACCTTGACAATCTCCTCGTGTATAACTTTTGTCGCGTGGGAGAGTGGTTGAGCTAAGAGGTCGTCGACTTTAGCACGAGGGAAGGCCCAGAGTACTAGGTTTCCGAAGTACTCGTTTGGCACTTTAGGGTTTAGCCTGGAGCGACCGTCGACTGAGATTCGTACTTGGGTGAAATCTGAGCGGTTTAAGCCACGCGCCTTAGTTATGGTTCTCCAAAGATGTGCCACGAGGCTCTCGAAAGTGGTAAAGGGCTTGTTGGAAGAAGCTTTGGCCTTGAGCTTTGAAACAAACTCTGCGGTGTAGTGAACTTTGTGTACCACGATATCGTCATGGATTAGAGGATAGACTCTTTTGAAATTTTTGGTTACATATTCGGCACCTTTATGCTCAAACTCGACTTTTGGAGGGTTTCTAGGTGAGAAAATTGTACGGTCGCAGAATGGAAGTGGAGTAATTTTGAGGCCTCGGGTAGCCTGCCCCCATGCAACCAAAAAATTGCTGGAGGAGTGACCGTCAGCAACAAAATGGTGAGCGGTGAAGCCCACCACCAAGGATCCGCAGGAGAAGGTCGTGAGTTGAACTTGAACAAGCTCAACCACATCTTTCAGCTTAGGATGTAGGCTTAATAAAGAGGCACTAGGTTTGAGAAGCACACTTTGATCCAGCTCACAATCAACTGATGCTTCTACAAACCTAACACCCTCATCGTTCAGGAGAACGATAGGGTTTCCATCATTGTCGTGCCCTAGCCTTCCACCCCAAGCACGATAAATGCCCAATGCCTTCTGGAGCCCTAACTCGATGGATGCGTTCGACGGGTTTGGAGGGGGATATGCATAAATAACGGCTATATGTTGGTTGTATGTGACTTTATCAAACACAGATAGAGGTGTATAACTCGATGTGGGAGGAGGTGTGCTTTGGTACAAAGGCTTAACTAGCCTACTCTTTTCTATCTTCACCTTCATATTTATTTTGCTAATCTAATTTGGATCAATGTTGTTTGGTAATTTGGTTTGATATCATGGGGGTATAAATAGTTGAGAGCATGCATCGAATATTTGCTATCTCTTTAGATTTCATATTTGATAAGTCACATCCAATATAATTTCAAATTTTAGATATGTTTGGTCGAATACGTGTTTATTTTGTTTTTAAAGCTTGCCTGGGACCATTCGTAATGTTTCCAATAAACAATCATAATTTCAAAGGGTTAGTTGGTGCTTATGGGGTTTGGTGACGAGTATTTCTTTTTATTTGAATTTATTTTGACTTATGCATGTGTTTTGTTTGAAATTGAGCAATATTAGCTAGATTTGGTCTTGTCAACGTATGGATTTTATATTTGTGATTTTCGTAAAACAAACATACCAAAATAATATTAATAATCGAAGAATATATGCTAATGGTTTGCAGCCGATAACCCAAGAAATTGAAAATTTTATGATAAGAGAATGATAATTTCTTTATTGATTTTTTGTAGTAATTAACTTTCGACAAATTTATATTTGAGTTTTGGTTTTCCTAAAGTCAGTATTGATTATCTTATTATTATTTCAGGACCTCTTTTTATACTTTTAAATACTTACCAATCCAAGTCCATATCCTAAAATGGATACGAGTCACGCTCAACACAACCTACTATTAATTTATAGTATTACTTAACTAGTAATTTAGGTTGAATTTGGAAAGCTGACTCGATATCATTAAATAGATAAATAAATAAACAAATTTATACACATATGTATATATCTCCACAGATGTTATGGGTTTATGGCCGGTTGCCAAGTTCTACTAATTAAAAGTTAGTTTATGTGATTTTTTTATAAAATTAAAAGTGAAAAATATTTTAAAATAAAATAATTGTAAAAATAGGAGTATTGTCTGTAAAAAAATTAATTAATTCATAGGTTCCACTAAAGAATCAATCCTTAAAATCTAAAACTAGATTTTTGTTGTTTCTCTAAAATATTGATTCTAGGTTGATAAATTAGTGATTGTAAACAATATAGAATTATTTTTAACAAAGTAAAAAATAGGGGACGCTTGTTTTGAATTCTTGAATGGGAATATAAATTTATTTTCCATCTCCAATTGGATGAATGATTATATCCATGATAGTTACATCACTAGTTTTGTGCTCTAGCTTTGAAAAAATGGACAAAAAAATAGATGGTTTGTTGTGGCATAAAGGAATAATTGAGGAGGGGGATTATAAGATTATCGAAAGATAATAATTACCTTATTTAAAAAAAAAATAGTGTTATATATTATTTTATATTCTCATTTACTACTATGATTATGTATCTTATATTCCTATATTTATCCACATTTCCATAACCAAACGCTACATAGAATCATTTGATTGCAAACAATCACTTATAAAAAATTCAAGCTTAGGTCTTAACATATGGAGGCCCGTTTATACCCAATCATTTTGGTCCGAACTGCATGCTTAGCATGCGGGCTAAAGGCTAGTCTACCTATTTAACATATCCGCCGTTAGCCCAATTTTTATGCAATGTATTTTGGAAATAAATTTACTATTTTAAATACCTAAACTTTGTGGTATTATATCTTGTTGAATGTTGAATATACATTAAAAGAATAAGTTTTATATGAAAATGATTCATGATAAGTTTATTATGAACTTAAGTATCGAATTTTTGACTAGGAGTATCAATAATCTCACAGTATCATGAATCTGTGTTTAATTTTTTTTTACAATATAATACCAACGACCCAAATTAATGATACTTCTGATGAATTTATCGATACTCTTAGTCAAATATTTAATACTTTAATATAATTTCATGATAAGCTTATATGAACTATTTTCATTGAATATTTTGCCACGTTAGAAACTTAGAGCTCATATATATGAAATGTTCATTTTCATTTATGTTGCTTACTGGATACTGTACGTTTATGTATATTGAACGTATATATGTTAAAGACTTCAAGTCTAATGATAATAATTATTTTTATAATTTGTATTATGATAATTATTTTAAATTTTAAATAATTTTTTATTTTATAATTCTTTAGTGCTCCGTTTAGCTCAGAACCCGCTGAGATAAAGATTAGATAATCAATATTAATAAATCATTCGTTTAACCCGAGCAATGTATGTATAGGGACTTTAAAGTGTGGTTTCAAGTTTATATTTTTATCCCATATTAATAAATCTCTATTTTTTTTATTTATTGTTTCGTTTTCCTTTTGTCTTCTTCTTTTTACGTTGAAGCATACCCCATTATTCGATAATTAGTGCGCATCGGATAAACTATGTCTTTATATATATAATATATGTAGTTTTCAATCCTACCAAGAGAAGTAAATCACATTATATTATATGTACATAAAGCCCACTGATAAAGTATCATAGCCAAGAGCTTTTAATCGTAACCTTTGATGTCATGCTTTACTTACTCTCCTAACTCGAATATCCTGTGAAATATTTAAATTGATCCTCGATTTAATACGTGAAATGATCTTGAACAATATCCCACCTACAAGTTTGAAAATTTAATATGGATGAACTTGTTATCGGCAAAAATCGAACACAAAATGTGAGTTTCATCTAAAAGTCTAAACTTATAAAGAGAGACATGTAATCGATTCATTTATTTAATTTCCTTAAAAATACAGATGATATCTTGATTAGCACACATTAAGCACAATAACTAGTTAGGTCCAAACACCTAGATTTTTAGGTGTCCATACAATTTACATAGACCTACTCACAAAGTCTCTTATGAACAAGCTGCATAGTATGTAACTGGATCCATTAAATGATATTATTATATTTATTTAGTAATATCACTACTTTTATATACTAATACCCCGACATTTAACACACATAAAACAAGATAAATTGTGTGGTGTTGATTTATAAGTTTAATAATATCATTAAATGAATTTTATAGTGTTACTAAATGAAAATTTAGTACGGTGAACGGATTTCATTTAGACTAAATCACAGATATTAATTTTACATTTTTAAAAAGGGGGTTATTTGATTTGGTCCCTAATAAGTAATAACAAAGTATATTATCAACACGTTATTAAAGTTAAAATGTAATTAGGCTGACTTCTTCAGGAGCAGTTAATTGTATATCTTTTGACACTAGATTAGATTAGATTAATTGGGTTAATTTTGTCAATGACCGACAAGATAATTAAGTGGTTAGGCGTTTATTTGGTCTTCATCTTTGCCGTGAAGTTCAAGAGTGATTTAATTAAACCACTGATGTGTCATTATGAGTGACCTTTTCCTTAATCTTGACCAAGAATGCATGCTGGAATAAATTTGGTTAATTTACCGTAAAATGCATATTAATTTACCAAGATGAGAAGTAAACATTATACTCCATCACCATCCATCCACTACTTTCATTTCAGTCATTGTACTTCTCCGAATTGAAATGAAAACTCCACACATTATTTACATCCTCAAAACACCATGTTAAAAGTCAATAATGCTTCATTTCAACCATTTAAAAGTCAATAAAGCTAAAAAAAGAAAAATGTGTGCACAAAAATGTGAAAAAAATGTTCGCGAAATTAAATGATCATTATTACTTTTTAATAGAAATATTATTATTTGTTTATGTAAGGTGTATCACTTTTAAAAAATTTGTCTTAAAATGATACATTTTACATATTTTTTTTAAATGATAATATAATTTGTTTATTGTTAAGTGTATCACTTTTCAAAATTTTGTTTTAAAATGATATACTTTAAAATATATATATATTAAAAAATAATACCGATTTCACGGTAAAACGGTGATTTCATACAAAACTTGCTCTTATATATTTTTGTTGGGGAATAATATCTTTTTAGAACCGTAACTAGGTAATTGTGTTTTGAGGACAATATTTCATGAATTTATGAATTTAGGACATTGTTTTTTTGTTTTTTGTTTTTTTTTTTTTTGGAAATGGAGGCCCGTAAATTTTGAATTTTTGTAAATGTAGGGCCTGAAACTTATATTTTTTTCCCCGCACAATAGTGCTGATAAAATGGTCTATATTTGCCACAAAAAGTTAATATCTTACATTCACATGTTAAAAAAATGTACTTAAAATACAAACTTTTCTAAATTACGGGCCTTAAAATATTTTTCCTATTTTCTATGGAAAAAATCAAAGCTCGGAATTTTTATGGAGTTAATTGAGCGCAAGATACTAATATTATATTATTGGGGAATAACTTAGCACTACATGTCATATAACTCACTTTAGGCTTCACTACATAAAATAAAGTAGTCAACTCAATAAAGGTTAATGTACAACTTTGTCCCTATAGAAATCTTTTTTTAATTTCATACTATTTCGAAATTTGTACATTTTATAAAATATTGTACATCATAATTTTTCTAACATTTAAAAAATGAAATAAATTCCCTATAGGGATCTTTTCTAATTTATACCATTTCAAAATTTGTACATCTTAAAAAATATTGTACATCATAATTCTTCTACAATCTAAAAAATGAAATAAGTTCCCTATATGGATCTTTTCTAATTTCTACCATTTTGAAATTTGTACATCTTATAAACCATTGTAGATCAGTATTTTTCTACAGGATCTTTTCTAATGTCACTATGCCAGAAATGACTTTCGACAACGGGATAAAGACAACGGGGATCGCTTTTCACCGTTGTCTTAAGTGTTACGCCCGTGGTCTTAGGTATCCCCGTTGTCTTAAATTCAGGTTTCGTAACAAAAGACCACGGGGATAAGCCCCCGTTGTCTTTTCCCGTGGTCTTAACTTAGGTCTTGCAATATAAAACAACGGGTATTAATCCCCGTTGTCTTATCCCGTGGTCTTATATTTTTAATTTTTTGTAATTTTTTTTATTATTCAATTATTAAAGGGTATAAAAGGCTACTTATAAAAAAATTTCATCACATCCCCACTACGTCCCTCACGTCACGTTCAGGCCGCGCACCTCCCGTCCTTCATGTTCGCTCAGCTCCACCACCGCCGCCGCCATCTGTTCGCTCAGCGCTGCCGCCGTCTGTTCGCTCAGCGCCGCCGCGCCGTCCTTTCTCTCGTCCTCCACTGTGAATAGCCTAGGTTGAATTTTCCCCAGGTAATTAAGCCCTAATTTCTGCCCTAGCCCTATTTTTGACAAATCTAAATTTGAATTTAGTTTTAATTTCGCCTGTTTGAAATAGATACGAGAGGTGAATCATCCATCCGCATCCGATGCTCCTCCATTTCTTTCGTTCCCAGAACGAACGCAGGTGAATCATCTCCGCACGCACGCTCTATTGAATGCGCCGCCGCGGTGGCGCGAATTCGCGCACGCTGGCGGTTATTGCCGGCTCATATCACTACGTTCTGTTATTTCTCTCACCTCTCTCTCTCTCTCTTGGCAGGTATTGACAGAAAATTGAAAAGGGCGTGCTGTTAGATGCAGGGGGCACACTCCTGCTGTTAGCAAAGCCGGTGGAAGAAACTTACTTGACAATTGACAAATAATACGGTCAGTTAATTTTTCCATTTTCTCAACTCATTGTTGGTATGAATGGATAGAGATGAAGTCTTGTGTTCAAATAGTTTGCTTCTATACACTGTTATAATAAAATCTGTGTAGTTTTCTAATGGTGATAATATTCCTTTGATGTTTATTTTATTGGGGAGCTGCTTAATGGTGCTCTCTTTTAGTGGATAGGTGATTTGTTTTATTTGTTGAAACAAAATGTTGTCTGGGAAATATGGTTACTCCATTGTGTCGTTCTTGGATGCGATTATTATGCTTGAGACTTGATACATGGCTCCTGGATTTATAAGGCCTCAGAATCCCGTGTGCTAGAAATTAAAATAATGTGTATGCACTGCTGCAGATCTTTCCAGAAATCCTGTTTGCAAGAATGTCCTTTTAAGTAGATAAATAAATGTGTGTGCACTGCTGCAGATCCTAACACGTTGAATATAAATGAATTAATATGTGATTTCATTCTTTTTAAGTTTTGGCGAACTTGGATGAACTTGAAATAAATTTATCAAATTAGAAATTCTTCTCGATTTCTTAAATCTCTGAGGAAGATTTTCATTTCAACTTAAATCTTCGGTGTAGTACATTTTATTTGTCTTTTTATCTTCTCGGTTTTTCTTCTCCGGAAACAGCTTCGATTACCACAGCAGTAACTCTGAGAAAGAAGGCTTGTAGAGAAATATTTTCCGAACCTCAAGTAAGATGTTTTGCTTTTTTTTTTCTCTTTCTCATATTGCAATGGTGTTGAATGTCGATGATTACACAAGGAACTTTTATTTTTTGGTTTAGAGAAACAGAAATCAGGTTTTTGGAATCTATATCTCTGATGAGTGACTTTGAACATTTTTAACAAAGATTAAGATGCAACTCAATGACAATATTATTAGCATTGTCAAATTGACACTTTCATTTCTGGTCTAATCTGAAAAAAGACGTAATTAATGTCCAAATGCAGCGTAATAAATCATTTGACATGTATTCATTTCTTAGACGTGTTAACAGGATATGTTCCCTCATTAGAAGAATTTTGCTGTAAGTTTGATTTTATTTTTTTACCTCCTACTTATCTGCATAAACGGTGTTCATCAGAGGAAAAATAATTAAACAAGCCTACATAAACGGTGTTGATTTTAAAGGCAAGTGTAAAAAAAGCAGTGATTTCCCTTCCTCATTTGTGAAAAAGTTATTTAAAGAGAGAGAGAATAATGCATATTTGTGGTAGAAGCGTGTGATTCAGATTTGAATGTGGGTGTGGTGGGGATTGTAGTGGTTTGGAAAAAATAACAAGACCTGTGGGGGTACGTAGCATTAAAGATTGATGGTGTAGAGAGCAGAGACAAAAGCATCATTCCAAAACTTTGTGGGCATGTGTGAATGTGCCAAGTGAGAGAGCTCTGCTTCTGTGCTTCGTTTACGTGCTTGTGTTTTCACTCGGCCAACTATGTTATAAGATCTACTTGTTAAAACCAACTATGTTGCGTGCTTTCCTCCTGTTGTGAAACATGGTTTTGTTCTTGCAGCTATTTTACTTGGATCTATTTCTACCTTTTCTCTGTCATGTATTCTTCACAAACTATTTCTTGCATCTGCAATGAAGTTCTTTTATGGAAGTTTTTTGTTATTGACTCATTAACAGGAAGTGAAATTTAAAAATCCATTCAACTTGATGTGCATTTTCCATTTATTTTGGATACAAAGCTAAATCTCCACGACAATCTTGTTTTCTGGATCACTTCTCCGTTGAAAGTAATAGGTGCTTATGTTTTTTTTTCTTCAGAAATCAGACCACTGCTTTCGTTCACTGCAGATTCAGGCCCTATTAGATCGCTTTCCAGGGCTCCAAATCAAGGGTCATTTGACTACACTATTTGATATTCATTTCCTCTTTAGTTTCTACAGATTATGTCATACTTTACTTATTGAATCTTTACCACTGTTGCAGGTATTTAGCTCTATTTTATTTAATATGTTAGGTATTCTAAATTACTATAGATGTTCATAGAAGAGTAAGCAATTTTCGCCTTTACGAGGCAGCTGCAATTTGCTATTTTTCATCTTTATGACTGTTCAAGTACAGTATGCACTCCAAAAATTACATCGCAAACTCCCTGTTGGAAGTTGTGCATGCTTGTATTTCTTGGCACTGGAAATATTGTTTGCAAAAATTAATATAATGTCTGGAGAGATTAGCTATTGAGAAATCCAGCCAGTTTAATTGATGCATTTAAATGCAATATACTTTTATTGATGTTACCAAATGCCTTCCCATAATAGATGTGAAAAGCACCTCACCAAGGTAGTATACGTGATTTGGGAATAAAATCCTTGGAGAATCACATGTAATTTTTAAATTTAGGTCTTTAATAAGGATTTTATGCTAATTAATTTACTGTCTTAATTAATATACTTAACCATGCAAATAAACTACGTGAGGGGCTTAAAAATATCAGTATGTGCATATTCAATTGCAAACCCATTATGAATATTGAAATCATGCATGCATATATAAACTTTCAATTTTATAAAATGCAGCTTCTTTTAATGTTTTACCAGGTTATAACATAAAGGCCATATATATGAGATTTCATGATCATGTACATTCTACCTCAAGCCTTTTTATTTTTTTTAAATAGTGTTTCAATTTGATGTATTTCTTAAAGTCAATCTATTTTCTACCTTGCCTTTCATAACAGGTTGGAGATGACTTTGAGATGGATAGTGATGAAGATGATGATGAGGTAAATGCAGAAATTGCTTTACATATGCTTATCACTTGCTTTCTAGCAGTATATAATCAATGCAATTATAAGTTTGTATTTATTTTTAACGAATAATGACTTACTAAATGCTATTTGTATGATAATTACCTTTATAATTAATTCTCTTGTGATCTACTTTTAGACACTACCAATTATTACAACATGCTCTTTGTCATTTATAAGAGATTTTTTTCATGGTTGTGACCAATGTCAATAGTTTTTTTGTTTGTTTTCAAGATTTGATATTCTCTACTCAGATTACAGATTTGTTTTAATGCAGGAATTATTGGTAATGTTATCTTTCTATTCTTTTATCTACTTTTAGTAGTGTTTCTTTAGAGTACTTACTGGAATGCCTTTCTTTATATCAAATAATAGGCTTGTTTTGAATGAGTAAATGAGTGTTATTACTTGGAAAAAAACCCAGAACTGTTAAATTTGTAGATAGGGGCAGCCCCTATAATTTGTTACTTAAAAATAAATGGATGTGGAAGACTCTTCTCCCGACAGTATAGAAAAACTTTCCCAAAAAGCTTGTATACAATTATTACTGTACTTAATTTTTGTATATAGAGCATAATTTTGTTTGGATAGTTATGCAAGTTTTTATTACATTATATTAAGTGCGTTTAAGATAACTTTATCATAACTTATTCTAATTAAGAGTAATATTGGTGCTTCACAATCTATCCCCTTAGACACTTGTTACTTCATAAGGTTTAGAAATTGAGACACGTTGTTAACCAAAACTAAGCACAAATACTTTGGTTATAAAGTCTTAAATTAGGATTTTTTTTTTAAATGTTTAGTTTTGTTCTATTTGAAGTCCACTTGTTAGCTTTTAGTTTAATTAACTAGCAATTTCTCATTCACTTGTTTTTTAGCTGCTATTATATATAATCTTGTACCTAACTTATATGTCATTAGCTCTTGACATTATCCCAAGAATATTTTGGGACAACAAACAAGTACATTGTATATAACAGGTACATGGCTATAAAAATTCTTTGTTTGGCATTCTTTGTTCAGCCGCCTAAATTCTTATAATGAGTATTCTTAATACGTTGTTAGAAGAGCATTTTTTTTTCTTTTCTTATCAAGCAAACCATATTTAACTTTTTGTAGGAATCATTTGACTTGAGATGGAAGACGAAAGATGGAAGATGGAAGAGACGCTATTGGAACTAGTAGTTAGATTATTTTTTGTAATATTTTTATAAGTTATATTATCATAATTTGGCACGTATTGATTGTATAATAAAATTTAATAATACATTATGTGATTTTATAATATATATTTTTTGTTATCTTGTTAGAATTTAAAATTGTTGTAAAAAAAAGAAAGAAAAAAAACAGAACATCTACGACAACGGGTTATGTAGAAAAGACAACAGGTTTTCACTGTTGTCGTAGGGACTTAAGACAACGGGGATTCCCCGTTGTCTTAGGTATTTTTACACCGTTGTTGATCGGTTCGTTGTCGTAGCCTCAGACCTTTGACAACGGTTAAATCCCGTTGTCGTAAAGACTTACGACAACGGTTATATAATAGTTAAGACAACGGTTATTCACCGTTGTCTTAAATGTTTTTGACAACGGTGGAAAAACCGTTGTCAAAATTGTGAAGCTACGACAATGAGCCCATCAACAACGGTGGAAAAACACCTAAGACAACGGGGAATCCCCGTTGTCGTAGCCCTTTTCTGGCATAGTGTGTTCTACCATTTTGAAATTTGTACATCTTATAAAACATTGTACATCCGAATTTTTCTACCATTTCAAAAATAAAATAAGTTTCCTATAGGGATCTTTCTAATTTTTTACTATTTAAAAATTTGTACATCTTATAAAACATTGTATATATATCATAATTTTTTAGTCCCCACACATTCCACTTAATTTTTTTACATATATATTAAAATTAAATACATTCAATATAGCATTGTACATACTATTAAAAATTATATATAATAATTGTACATACAATCAAAAATTGTATATCACTTGTAAAAAAATTCCTCAAATCTCCCATTCAGTAATTTCATCAAACACATGGTGCCCTCCGAATTGTACATACAATAAAAAATTGTATATCATAGTTGTAATTTTTCTTCCAGAAAAGCAAACTCATTTCTTCAGTTTTCCCATGGCTTAGACATTCTTGACGACGTTCTGAACCTTTTGTCCTCCTGAAGCAGCAGTATATTGTTCTGAACGTTTTGTCCTCCTAAAGCAGCAGTGTATTTTTAACGAAAATGAAACATTACAGAGCAAAATTGTAAGTATTTTAAGCATGAGGGAAAATATCTCAATTCCAATTAAAAGGTTCAAGTTTAATAAGAGATGAAGATTCTGAGAAATCTAATCAATTTCAAACTAAATCTCAAGTCTATTTCAGTGTCCTTTAGTCAAAAAGAAGATTGAACCAGGAAATAAAAAATTGAACTAAAAACTTACTTGAAAATAGAATTATTCATCGATTAAAAAAACTCTTCCAACTACCAATTCAACATCCATTTATGTTATCTTCAATGGAAAAAAATTTGTAATAAAGCAAATGGAGGTCGCGCCGCCTTCTCACCTCACCAGATCCAATCTCGAACAGCATCCACTTGCGGTGCATAGGTAAACGGTGGCGGTGGAGGTCGCGCTACCTTCTCCGGTGACGGATCTACAATGGCAGCGACGGCATAACAGATTCGACCTCGTAGGCCTTCACGGTGGCGGCGCACAACAGATTCGATCTCGAAGGCCTCCATGGCGGCAAAATGGATGAGACGCTCGTCGTTGACCCATTTCGATTGCTCTCAGCGCCACTAGTGTAGGCGGCGGCGTTGATTCTTCCACGCCCTTGTAGGCCAGCTCCTCCGACGATGGTGTTGTGGCGGAACTTTCTTGAGGCCGCATCTGTTTGAATATTGGGTAAGAGAATATTAGGTGGGAGAATCGATTGAATTTTGATTTGAAATCAAAATGATGAAATGACTGAGCTGCAGGTTAAGGAATGAGTTGTGAGACAATTAAGGTGTGGTCAATGTAGTTGAGAACAATACTTTTTGGCCCATATATTTTAGAATAATATTTTACTAGTTTGTGTACCACACACTAATTTTCCCTTATATTTTTACCATGACATTTTTTTTAGTAATAATTGCAACATGCTGGTTTTTTACATCCATATGAACTTAGAAAAAATAAAACAAAAAAACCTCACATATCAAAAATATTATTTTCTGTGATTCATTATATATGTGTGTTTGACAAATTTTATCAATTAATATTGGCGCTTTCTCGAGCGATGAGTCGATGATGAATTTAACCTAATTATAATGTCATAATGATATATATATATATATATATATATATATATATATATATTGGTCCCGGTACAAGACTGAGTGATACGTGTATGGGGAGGATACACGTATACAAATTTTTTTTAACTTATAACCTCACTGAGTCCCCTTACTCAGAGTGATAAAGAACACAGGGTAGATAACAAACCTACTAACTGCACTGAGGCAAGTCAGTTGGCAAACTATCTACTTATGTTCAGTGCGGAATGTGTGAGCCCTGAAAGTTTAAAGTCTTGTTTTAATGTTTGTTTACTGAAAACTTGTTTTCCTCTTAAGAAGTTGTGGTTAGAAGGGTTGTGCACTGAGTTAATGAGTCAGGCTAATTGATTTAGCACTGACAAGATATGCAATGAATGACTTAGCAATATAGTAATATAAAGCAATAATCAAAGCGGTAAAAACTCAGATAGATAACGTGGTTCAGAGACTCAAGCTCCTACGTCCACGGTCCTGATTCAACAGGAGAATCCACTAATGGATTGGCTTGTTTTTAACGTGCCAAGGTGCACCAAGATCAGTCTCACTGACCCTTCTTCCTTCTAACCAACTAACTAACCTCAACCAACAAACCTAACTAAGAGGGTTTTGGTTTCAGTTTGGATTCCAACTATTTGTGATTATCCTTACAAGGCAAAGTTATGCTAAGGATTGGATAATCACTCTAAGCTTAAGATATGTATGCTACGCCCAGTGGAATACAGAATAACTCTCTACTCAAGAAACACTTGGAAAATTCTAGGTTTTTCGAGTGCTTTTTTGAATGCTATGAATGCTTCGAACGTTGTGAGTTTGAGTAATTTCTGGCTTCGAAATTCCCCGTGATCTTGATTGGGTCCAAGGTCTTCTGTATTTATAGGCAACTTGAAAAACTACCTGTTGGAAGAGATAGTCTTCTAGGTTGTCTCTCTTGTAGGATATTTCAACGGATATAATCTCCATGCAGCAGCCGTCCTTGCATTTATTTGGTAAATGCATTAAATGCATGTCCGTTGAATTGTACAGGGATGTCAGGTTCACGTCAGTGTCCGTACATGACTTTGCGCTCTCTAATTGGTCCACGACATCAGGTAGGTGAGAATGTCAGAACTCATTCTTCAGTTCAATCTTGTCTTTACTGAGTTCAGGTTTGTCCTCATCTACGTACGTTCTCAACGCTGATATTCCTTTTGACTTGTTTGGATCCTACTCCAAGTCTTCTCCCAAATACTCAGTGTCGTCCTGTTCCCTTCAGGCTGAGTTAGCAATGATCTTAGGATCATGCTCTTCATCCTGACACTTACTCAGTCAGCTTAGAAGAACTGTCAGAATGGTGCTCTTGTGTTCTTCAGGCTTCAGTCTTGATTGTCATCAATGAGTTCTCCAAATAAACTAACTTACAAATCTAACCAAGACTAGCCTGACTATTACAACACTAAGGCAACTCATCTTTTCAGGATCTTTGGGATCAACTCAAAACTGACATTGTCCCAACAATATATATATGATTATATAAACATGCATGCATCAAACACTATGCCAGAAATAACTTTCGACAACGGGATAAAGACAACGGGGATCGCTTTTCACCGTTGTCTTAAGTGTTACGCCCGTGGTCTTAGGTATCCCCGTTGTCTTAAATTCAGGTTTCGTAACAAAAGACCACGGGGATAAGCCCCCGTTGTCTTTTCCCGTGGTCTTAACTTAGGTCTTGCAATATAAAACAACGGGTATTAATCCCCGTTGTCTTATCTCGTGGTCTTATATTTTTAATTTTTTGTAATTTTTTTTATTATTCAATTATTAAAGGGTATAAAAGGCTACTTATAAAAAAATTTCATCACATCCCCACTACGTCCCTCACGTCACGTTCAGGCCGCGCACCTCCCGTCCTTCATGTTCGCTCAGCTCCACCACCGCCGCCGCCATCTGTTCGCTCAGCGCCGCCGCGCCGTCCTTTCTCTCGTCCTCCACTGTGAATAGCCTAGGTTGAATTTTCCCCAGGTAATTAAGCCCTAATTTCTGCCCTAGCCCTAATTTTGACAAATCTAAATTTGAATTTAGTTTTAATTTTGCCTGTTTGAAATAGATACGAGAGGTGAATCATCCATCCGCATCCGATGCTCCTCCATTTCTTTCGTTCCCAGAACGAACGCAGGTGAATCATCTCCGCACGCACGCTCTATTGAATGCGCCGCCGCGGTGGCGCGAATTCGCGCACGCTGGCGGTTATTGCCGGCTCATATCACTACGTTCTGTTATTTCTCTCACCTCTCTCTCTCTCTCTCTTGGCAGGTATTGACAGAAAATTGAAAAGGGCGTGCTGTTAGATGCAGGGGGCACACTCCTGCTGTTAGCAAAGCCGGTGGAAGAAACTTACTTGACAATTGACAAATAATACGGTCAGTTAATTTTTCCATTTTCTCAACTCATTGTTGGTATGAATGGATAGAGATGAAGTCTTGTGTTCAAATAGTTTGCTTCTATACACTGTTATAATAAAATCTGTGTAGTTTTCTAATGGTGATAATATTCCTTTGATGTTTATTTTATTGGGGAGCTGCTTAATGGTGCTCTCTTTTAGTGGATAGGTGATTTGTTTTATTTGTTGAAACAAAATGTTGTCTGGGAAATATGGTTACTCCATTGTGTCGTTCTTGGATGCGATTATTATGCTTGAGACTTGATACATGGCTCCTGGATTTATAAGGCCTCAGAATCCCGTGTGCTAGAAATTAAAATAATGTGTATGCACTGCTGCAGATCTTTCCAGAAATCCTGTTTGCAAGAATGTCCTTTTAAGTAGATAAATAAATGTGTGTGCACTGCTGCAGATCCTAACACGTTGAATATAAATGATTTAATATGTGATTTCATTCTTTTTAAGTTTTGGCGAACTTGGATGAACTTGAAATAAATTTATCAAATTAGAAATTCTTCTCGATTTCTTAAATCTCTGAGGAAGATTTTCATTTCAACTTAAATCTTCGGTGTAGTACATTTTATTTGTCTTTTTATCTTCTCGGTTTTTCTTCTCCGGAAACAGCTTCGATTACCACAGCAGTAACTCTGAGAAAGAAGGCTTGTAGAGAAATATTTTCCGAACCTCAAGTAAGATGTTTTGCTTTTTTTTTTCTCTTTCTCATATTGCAATGGTGTTGAATGTCGATGATTACACAAGGAACTTTTATTTTTTGGTTTAGAGAAACAGAAATCAGGTTTTTGGAATCTATATCTCTGATGAGTGACTTTGAACATTTTTAACAAAGATTAAGGTGCAACTCAATGACAATATTATTAGCATTGTCAAATTTACACTTTCATTTCTGGTCTAATCTGAAAAAAGACGTAATTAATGTCCAAATGCAGCGTAATAAATCATTTGACATGTATTCATTTCTTAGACGTGTTAACAGGATATGTTCCCTCATTAGAAGAATTTTGCTGTAAGTTTGATTTTATTTTTTTACCTCCTACTTATCTGCATAAACGGTGTGCATCAGAGGAAAAATAATTAAACAAGCCTACATAAACGGTGTTGATTTTAAAGGCAAGTGTAAAAAAAGCAGTGATTTCCCTTCCTCATTTGTGAAAAAGTTATTTAAAGAGAGAGAGAATAATGCATATTTGTGGTAGAAGCGTGTGATTCAGATTTGAATGTGGGTGTGGTGGGGATTGTAGTGGTTTGGAAAAAATAACAAGACCTGTGGGGGTACGTAGCATTAAAGATTGATGGTGTAGAGAGCAGAGACAAAAGCATCATTCCAAAACTTTGTGGGCATGTGTGAATGTGCCAAGTGAGAGAGCTCTGCTTCTGTGCTTCGTTTACGTGCTTGTGTTTTCACTCGGCCAACTATGTTATAAGATCTACTTGTTAAAACCAACTATGTTGCATGCTTTCCTCCTGTTGTGAAACATGGTTTTGTTCTTGCAGCTATTTTACTTGGATCTATTTCTACCTTTTCTCTGTCATGTATTCTTCACAAACTATTTCTTGCATCTGCAATGAAGTTCTTTTATGGAAGTTTTTTGTTATTGACTCATTAACAGGAAGTGAAATTTAAAAATCCATTCAACTTGATGTGCATTTTCCATTTATTTTGGATACAAAGCTAAATCTCCACGACAATCTTGTTTTCTGGATCACTTCTCCGTTGAAAGTAATAGGTGCTTATGTTTTTTTTTCTTCAGAAATCAGACCACTGCTTTCGTTCACTGCAGATTCAGGCCCTATTAGATCGCTTTCCAGGGCTCCAAATCAAGGGTCATTTGACTACACTATTTGATATTCATTTCCTCTTTAGTTTCTACAGATTATGTCATACTTTACTTATTGAATCTTTACCACTGTTGCAGGTATTTAGCTCTATTTTATTTAATATGTTAGATATTCTAAATTACTATAGATGTTCATAGAAGAGTAAGCAATTTTCGCCTTTACGAGGCAGCTGCAATTTGCTATTTTTCATCTTTATGACTGTTCAAGTACAGTATGCACTCCAAAAATTACATCGCAAACTCCCTGTTGGAAGTTGTGCATGCTTGTATTTCTTGGCACTGGAAATATTGTTTGCAAAAATTAATATAATGTCTGGAGAGATTAGCTATTGAGAAATCCAGCAAGTTTAATTGATGCATTTAAATGCAATATACTTTTATTGATGTTACCAAATGCCTTCCCATAATAGATGTGAAAAGCACCTCACCAAGGTAGTATACGTGATTTGGGAATAAAATCCTTGGAGAATCACATGTAATTTTTAAATTTAGGTCTTTAATAAGGATTTTATGCTAATTAATTTACTGTCTTAATTAATATACTTAACCATGCAAATAAACTACGTGAGGGGCTTAAAAATATCAGTATGTGCATATTCAATTGCAAACCCATTATGAATATTGAAATCATGCATGCATATATAAACTTTCAATTTTATAAAATGCAGCTTCTTTTAATGTTTTACCAGGTTATAACATAAAGGCCATATATATGAGATTTCATGATCATGTACATTCTACCTCAAGCCTTTTTATTTTTTTTAAATAGTGTTTCAATTTGATGCATTTCTTAAAGTCAATCTATTTTCTACCTTGCCTTTCATAACAGGTTGGAGATGACTTTGAGATGGATAGTGATGAAGATGATGATGAGGTAAATGCAGAAATTGCTTTACATATGCTTATCACTTGCTTTCTAGCAGTATATAATCAATGCAATTATAAGTTTGTATTTATTTTTAACGAATAATGACTTACTAAATGTTATTTGTATGATAATTACCTTTATAATTAATTCTCTTGTGATCTACTTTTAGACACTACCAATTATTACAACATGCTCTTTGTCATTTATAAGAGATTTTTTTCATGGTTGTGACCAATGTCAATAGTTTTTTTGTTTGTTTTCAAGATTTGATATTCTCTACTCAGATTACAGATTTGTTTTAATGCAGGAATTATTGGTAATGTTATCTTTCTATTCTTTTATCTACTTTTAGTAGTGTTTCTTTAGAGTACTTACTGGAATGCCTTTCTTTATCTCAAATAATAGGCTTGTTTTGAATGAGTAAATGAGTGTTATTACTTGGAAAAAACCCAGAACTGTTAAATTTGTAGATAGGGGCAGCCCTTATAATTTGTTACTTAAAAATAAATGGATGTGGAAGACTCTTCTCCCGACAGTATAGAAAAACTTTCCCAAAAAGCTTGTATACAATTATTACTGTACTTAATTTTTGTATATAGAGCATAATTTTGTTTGGATAGTTATGCAAGTTTTTATTACATTATATTAAGTGCGTTTAAGATAACTTTATCATAACTTATTCTAATTAAGAGTAATATTGGTGCTTCACAATCTGTCCCCTTAGACACTTGTTACTTCATAAGGTTTAGAAATTGAGACACGTTGTTAACCAAAACTAAGCACAAATACTTTGGTTATAAAGTCTTAAATTAGGATTTTTTTTTAAATGTTTAGTTTTGTTCTATTTGAAGTCCACTTGTTAGCTTTTAGTTTAATTAACTAGCAATTTCTCATTCACTTGTTTTTTAGCTGCTATTATATATAATCTTGTACCTAACTTATATGTCATTAGCTCTTGACATTATCCCAAGAATATTTTGGGACAACAAACAAGTACATTGTATATAACAGGTACATGGCTATAAAAATTCTTTGTTTGGCATTCTTTGTTCAGCCGCCTAAATTCTTATAATGAGTATTCTTAATACGTTGTTAGAAGAGCATTTTTTTTTCTTTTCTTATCAAGCAAACCATATTTAACTTTTTGTAGGAATCATTTGACTTGAGATGGAAGACGAAAGATGGAAGATGGAAGAGACGCTATTGGAACTAGTAGTTAGATTATTTTTTGTAATATTTTTATAAGTTATATTATCATAATTTGGCACGTATTGATTGTATAATAAAATTTAATAATACATTATGTGATTTTATAATATATATTTTTTGTTATCTCGTTAGAATTTAAAATTGTTGTAAAAAAAAGAAAAAAAAAACAGAACATCTACGACAACGGGTTATGTAGAAAAGACAACAGGTTTTCACTGTTGTCGTAGGGACTTAAGACAACGGGGATTCCCCGTTGTCTTAGGTATTTTTGCACCGTTGTTGATCGGTTCGTTCTCGTAGCCTCAGACCTTTGACAACGGTTAAATCCCGTTGTCGTAAAGACTTACGACAACGGTTATATAATAGTTATGACAACGGTTATTCACCGTTGTCTTAAATGTTTTTGACAACGGTGGAAAAACCGTTGTCAAAATTGTGAAGCTACGACAACGAGCCCATCAACAACGGTGGAAAAACACCTAAGACAACGGGGAATCCCCGTTGTCGTAGCCCTTTTCTGGCATAGTGAAATCATATTCTTCAATTTTTTATTCTAGCAATAAGTTAATGTCGTATAAGTTTACGTTTACTTAGTCCAGTAAATACAATAGGGACTTATTTTGATGTTAATCTAAATAAGATTTAGAGCATGATTGACTGAGCTTAATTATAAGCTAAATTTTATAAGTTGTTTAAGTGCTTGTAAGCACCATTTATTTGTTTGGCAGAATAAAATGTATAATAATTTATAAGATAAAAAAAATATGTTTCTTACAGCTTATAAGTTATATAAAAAAAAAATGAGTTTGAGATTTTCTAAACCACCTCCTCTCTCAACCACCCACCCTCACCTCACCTTACCTATCTCTACCTCTATCTCAACATAAAAAATAAAAATAAAATTATTTTATATTAAAATTTAAATTCAAAAAATATTCTTTATAAATTATCAAAGGTCTTATAAATTGTATTGCTCAAACATTTTAGCAATTTATAAACTATTTAAAATTAACATCTTATAAGCTTTTAAAACAATTTATAAAATATTTTAGTTAAACTTAGTTAAACGGGGTTTTAAAGTTCGACTAGAGATTTGCTTTGATTGGAAAGTATTCCAATAACCAATTTTAAAGTTCGACTAGAGATTTGCTTTGATTGAAAAGTATTCCAATAACCAATCAAATAGTTGAACTATAGATACAAGATCTATGCATTTTAGCAAATAGTTGACAATTGATCATGTCTCTTGTGAAACCCTACTCTGCACTGTTTTTTATTGTCAAAAAGATATTTTGATAAAATGCTACTAATCACATTTATTTTAAGAATGAAACATGTGAAAACGATTAAAAATTAAGAATAATTTATTTGATTTACATGTTAAACACTTCAAAAAAATTGTCTCATAAAAAAAAATCGAATCACTTGAAATTTAAAAGTTCATATAATTGATAAAATAAAATTGGTGCAAGAAAATCCAACAGACACCCTAGATAGTGAACCAGAAGCCCAAGTTAATCAATTTCAAAAACGACCCTATTATATACCCCTTCATATTTATTAAATATCATCAATCTATTTTAAATTATTATAATATATTTATCAAATGACCATTATATTTTTATCATCCAAAAAATAAAATATTAAATATTTGATACATTCACTAGAAACTTAAAAAAAAAAAAAAAACCATCATAGATAAGAGGGGAAGATACAGCACGAATGAGTCTAACGCATTGTTGAAAACCATTTATCCACCATTTTATCATTCTTACGATGGTGATGTAACCTTAGTTCGTGTATTTTGTGATAGAAATAGTGTACACGGAGGGGAGTCTTGCGATACTTGTATAGTACTTTTGTTTGAATTTTTGCTTAATGAAGTATAACTTCATTTTTTCTTTGAATGTTGTTATTGGTTTATGTTTTGAGTATTGTGTATAAATAAAAATTGTATTTTTAGCCTATAACTTCGATGATAATGTGTTATTGTTATTCTCACATTTTTTGAAAAAAAATTCCGACATTAATTTCCGTAGCCGATTTGTTGAAAAAAAGTTAGAGTTTCGGCGAAAACTTGTCGAAAAATGTTTAGGGCTTCAAAAGTTTTTTTGTCGAAATTTTAGTCATTTTTGACAAGTTTTTGCCGATATATAAGTTGTTTTTCGAATAAATATTGTTGAATTATGGTGTTATTTTTTTCTTTTAGTATACGATGGGCGATGATGATTATCACCCAAATTTTGTGCCGTCGTTGTCTGGTTATGTGAAAGAAGTGAGATTTCAAAAGTAAAGCCGGAGAAGGGGAAAGGGTTTTGTGGGTATATCAATTTCTTTTAAGTAATATTAGAAGTAAGAGTAATGTAAGTATATTATGGGGGATGTATTTAATAATTATTTAAAATGTGATGGGTAGATTAAATGGGTGGAGGTATCTAGGGTTATAAACGAATGAAATCAATTACCACTTATTTTAAATTCGTATTTGTGAAATTATTTCGAATATCGAATTCAAATCGAATATTTTTCGAATAATAAATGTGGTTTATATTTGATTTGAAATTTATATCGAATTATTAAAAATTATACGAATACACGAAGTGAATAGTCGAATCGAATTTTTTCTCAAACATGTTCAAAACAAATACTATAAACTTAAAATTTTCATAACATAATCAAGTACCTAGATAAATAAAAACGTTAAGTATCAAATTCATGAAAAGAAAATTTTAATAAAAAAAATTACGAGCATCAAATCTTCCATCGAGTTTGCAACTCAAGTGATTTGCAACATGACATGTATAGACTCCTCTTGCTCCTACATAAAAATAAAAATAAATTATAAATAAATTACGGGGCTGCCTAAAGGCTCATTTTTTGAATAAAGTCATAAGGGTTAATATATTGATATACTTATGATGGGCTTAAATTTATAAATAAATATTTTATTATATAATTATTACATAACATATATTTTAACTCAATATTTAATTGAATATTTACAAATATCGAATCGAATATCATAAGTTTTGAATTTGTATTTGATAACTAATCGAATAAAAAAAAGTTGTGCTCGAATTCGAATTATAAAATTTTAAATACGAATACCAAATTTCGAATATAAATACAAAATCAAACAAAAATAATTTGATTCGTTTACAAGTGGTATTTTGGGCCCTTTCAAATATTCGAAGCCCATTATTCACAGCCCATCAGCAGCCTACTAATGCTACTCCTTAAGTCCATTAACCAATCAGGTTTTTCGAAATTGTTAGAGGGAGCGGGTTAATAAATGGCCCAGGTTACTCGCAAAATTTTGCGACACTCAAATTTATAATTGATTTTTGTCATAGTAAATTATGATTTACAACGGATTTTCGTCACAAAATTCGTCTTTAATTACTGCTTCTTCTTTAGGTTAAAAAATAAATAAAAAAAATTACTGCTTCTTCTTTTTAATATTTTTTTAATAGTGGGGGTGTTACGGATCTATCAAGACTCTATTGTAATTTGTAATATCCAAACAATGCCTTGAGAGTGTGTTTAAACTTTAAACATTGGATGGAAATCCAGTGCATTGTAAATGAAATTTTAGATGTGGAGAGAGTATAAATATTTGTCCAAAGTTATGGATGAAATATGATGGAAGTTGTGTGATCCCTGATGATTATTTTACCTTTCTTTTATTTACTTTTACGATATGTATTTGTGAACATTTAAGAGTGTGTATATTAGTGATTTATATTAATACATTTGAATATAAAAATAAAGGCAAAGTATAGAGTGAAACTAGTTTATACACGAATTATTTTAAATGACGTTAATTGTTTCATTAAATAATATTAATTTTGGAGAGTATAAATTGTTTTTACTAAAGAGTATGAATTGTTTTATTAAAAACCCCAGAGAGTATGAATTGTTTTGTTAAAGAGTATTAGTTATTTACTGTAGAGAGTATGGGTTGTTTTACTTAACAATATTACAAAGTGGTTTATGTAATAACTTATTAGTTATACATTGCATACACAAAGGCAAATTAGTACCCCCCCTTTTTTTTTTTTGAAAAACCAATTTGGATAAGAAAAATGTTTCTGTTACTATTCTTTTTTTTAGAGTATGTCTTTAGTGAGTTAAGTGCATCATATAACTAAGTGTATTTTTAAACAGTTTTACTTGTTTTTACTAAATAGTTGCAATTGTCTGTACCTTAATGACAAGGACACCTATTTACTTTTTTAGTGGAGAGTAATATTTTGTTATTTTATGTACTACACACTAATTATCCCTATTTTTTACATACTTGGTATCTAGTCCAAAAGCCAACTAATTTGGGGTCCCTTAATCCACCATTCTTTGACGGAGGCAATTGCAAGTCAGAGAAAACTCTGTATGAACTAGCTCACCTCCGGAATTAATAGCATTGTACGGGTTTAAAAGGATAAGAACGATTTTTATTGTTCAATGACAACAACTTATATTGTTAAAAATGCATTTGAGTTGCACATTGCACTAGTGCACATCAAACTTTAGCTATATTTTATTATATATGTGTGTGTATGTGTGTGTGCACGCGCGCGCGCAAAGTATTATGTGAACGATACTCATGGTAACCATTACCGTGAACAACAATTTACTAATACCTTCAGTGAAAAAAACTAATACCAATTTAGCTAATACATTTAGTAAAATCAACTAATATCTTTAGGAGTTGATACCTTTAATGTAATTCACTGATACTCTTGGTACAAGTTACTAATACCCTACCAACAAGGTTCACCGTAAATCGTTCACATAATACATTTTCATATGTATACACACATTATAAAGTCACCCCAAAAAATTATAACAGATTTCACATATGCACGTCAAGTTCCCTATTTACAAATGGGCACATGTTAAATATAGTCTCATGTTTTGTTAATACACACCACCCAAAAAAATGTTCGAAATTTTCTTCCGAAAAATGTAATTATTTTCGGAAAAAGATTCCGAAAATTCATATGTTTAGTGTTTTTTTTTTCGAATTTTTTTTCCAAAAATTTTCGGAAAATATTTTCGAACACTTTTTGGGTGGAGTGTATTAACAAAAGAAATGTATATAACCTTGGCATTTCAATTATTAGTTGGGCTGCACCAGTTTTATGCTTGTTCAGTATTGTTTGGGCTTAAAAAGGATTGGAGTCCAAACTTATTTACACAGAATAGATGTCTTCGTCTTTTTTTTTTTTTTTTTCAAAAGGTTAAGTTACTATTAATTGAATTCAGATAATTTACAAATAAACAATTTCTTTTTGTACTTTTCTCACCTATTTCAAGCACAATTTTCAATAAACAAGCAATCATCTATCACATACTATTACCTTCGTACATTTAAATTGTCACTTAATAAGATGTTTCACACCAATTAAATAAAATTATTAAATAATAATAAATATATGCGCAATGTAACAATTTTATCTTTTTATTTCAATAGTGTAACTTTATTTAATTAATGTTTGTTATCACAAAAAATAAGTAGAAGAACAAAATGTTTGTTATCATTTGTTGATTAATTAAAAAGATATATATTAATATGTGAAAATACCACAAAATACCCATTTTCAATTTTAAAAAATTTATTTTACCCACATCAACTTTAAAAAATCTTTTATACCCAATTCATGTTAAATGACCAAATCACCCCTACAAAATAGGTATAAAAGATATAACAAACTTGAATTGGGTCTCACTTCTCCTCGTACTCACCCCTCCACTTCATTCTCATCACTTAAACTTCAATAAATAAATAATTAAAACTACTAATTTTTTAACATCACTACTTAAATTCAATTACAATATTATTAATATTTATTAATATGCACTATATATACACACAAATATACAATAAAAAATTGTAACTAATAATATGTTATTAATTAATATTGTAAATTTAGAAACTTATTTTAATATTTAGAGTATTTATTAAAGTTTAATTGATATAAAGATAATGTGGGGTTGGGGGTGTTAAGGGGGTCATTAATATGATGAGGTGACTAAATAATAATGTTGTGGGTCATATGAGTAAAAAAGATTGTTTGAAGTTGGAAATGGGTAGAAAAAATTATTTATATTTGAAGTGGGTAAAATAAATTTCTTAAAGTTGAAAATGAGTATTTCAAATTGTCTCCCTATTAATATTATATGTGTATGCAGTTAACTATAGAGAAAATAAAATTATTCAAATAATATTCCTCACCTCAAGTAAAGACTCAAAAATTAAATACACAATAATTTTGTTAATCTCTAGTCTATACTTTAATATAGACAAAGCAGTCTTAGCATATGTGGCAATATTGGTTGCTCTCTATTTTAAAATTCTTGGCATTTCCTTGAGTCAAAGATAAACTTTTGATCTTGACCATTCTTTCATAACATTAAATCTCATTCGTTGATCTTGCTATAATTCTTCTATATATTTGATCTCACTCTCTCATCTCATTCATTTGTATTATACTTCATGTCTCAACTCATTCTTTTATCTTATTCGTTGATTTTGTAGGGTGTTGGCATTTTTTTTTCTTTTTTGCAGGTCACATCGAAGATTGAATTTGCAGGTAACATCAACGATTGAAATTCTATGTTGCAGGTATTAACAAGAATTTATTATAATCTTTTTTTTTTCTTTTATGCAGGTAATATTTGAAGATTGATTTTTTTTTTTTGCAGGTATCAACGAGAATTGAACATAATCTTCTTATTTTTTGTCATATCATTCTTACTTTGTATTTCTATTTTTTTTATTCTTTTTTTTTTTTGCAGATTTTCACAAGATTTCCATTGAATTTTTTGGGGTTAACAATCTACGTACGCTCGAAGTTTTATTCCACTGCTGCTACTATCATCATCTATTAAACTTCCAATGTCGTGATTGTATATGTTGAAGAATTGTTGTATATTTGTTTATATTCAAATACCATTTGGATGGTGATCACACTCCCGTAATGAAGGTGGCGATAATATGCCCTTGATTTTTTCCTATTTATTGAAATTGTAGTTCCTATATTTTGCATTTGTTAGTAAAAGTGATTGCCAATTTTATTTTTCAATCATTGACTTTTAATGTATATTGTATCAAATTTAATCCCTTTGTTATCTTAATTATTTACATTGTCTTCAAGTCCAATTCCATAATCTTAGATTAATCAATTCACGCACATCTTTATAAAAAAAAAAAAAAAAAAAACCCCCCACGATCACACTATCTTCTAATCTCTAATTTATTTAATTCGAGCACTTTACTGTGGACTGATTATTAATATGTTTACATATAATATGAATTTGGTCAATAATACATTGATATAAAAAAAGTTAGGAAATTAATATATCAAGAATTATGGATGAAATCCCATAACAAATGTGTTGACCCATGAATTTAGGTAACAAATTATGATTTATAATGTGTATTAATAGAGTAAATAAATTAATAAAAAAGAAAAGAAAAAACATGACAAGAATAGAAGATACGGTAAAAAAAAGAAAAAGTGGGTTTTATTCGGTCAAATGGTAAGAGTTAAATTAACAATTTAAGTTAATTTTCTTTTAAATCTTAACCTTATATTTTTTTTAGTATTCTACGTGATTATATTCATTGGAAATATAAGGCATGAATTATCTTTTATTAATGTAAGACAATGCATATGCAGTTACTAAAGTATGTTTCACATTTTAATGTATGTTTAAAAGATTAGCCCAATTTTTTGGAATTATTAAAATTATTAAAAGTAGTATAAGATATTTTAAACAATTAATAATTAAGGGTCTGCATGGAAATTTACATCCAGGTATTTTATTTAATTTGAATTTTATATTTGTGAATTTTGGTTTTACCGTTTTAATTTTTTTTTCATTGATTGATTTAATATATTATAAATTGTATATTATTATTTAATATGAGGAATAGATATGCACGATATTCTGGTGAGTGCCGATTTCCTCCCTAAGATCTGGCATGTTTTTAGGAAATTCATTATCAATGCATGTTTTTAGAAAATTAATTATCAACACATGCAAAATTGAAATTTAATAGTAATAAATATATTTGCATAAATTATGGAGATATTAATATCAGATCTCAAAAAATACGAGTTATATAAGATGAAAAAACACAAAAAAATGATATTGACTGATATTTCATAAGGATGTTGTTGACCGATTTTTTGATGCAACTATATTTTTATTTGGGATGTTAAATGTTTGAAGGATATTAACGAATATTAAAGAAGATTTGCAGATATTTTTTCCATAGATGTAGGTATTCTTATTTTTCATTTAATTATTATTTTTTAAGAATATTTAATATGTTAGAGTATATATAGATTTCAATTGGTTTATAAATAAACTATTTTACAATAGTTTTCAGTGTAATAAATTAATACACTTTAATATAACCAACTAATATCTTTTAATTAACAATTAATACTCTTTGTACCCTTTAAATAATACTCCTCAGTGAATATAACTAACATCATTCAGTGAAAACAACTAATACATTTTAGCACAAAAAAAAAATGCTTCAACGAACGTGTATACCTCTTCACGTGTACTAATATTTTTGATATACTTCTTCACGTGTACTAATATTTTTTTATTTTACGTTAATCATGTACTTTTATTAGTTTCGTGCAAAATCCACATTTTATATTATATTAACTTGAATCTTTACATTTTTTTTATAATTATTAACATATTCGAATTTAAATATTTAATTATTTTTATGTTTTTATCAATTAATTTTAATGAAGAATATTTATGTGGTAATTCAGTTTAATTTTGTATGTAGTGAACTTTTGAATAGGATAAAAATAGCCACAGAATCAATTTGAAACAAAAAATATGAATAAATAATGATCCAATTTTTTCGCGGGTTCAACTTTATAAAATCAAACAATATTTTTTAAAAAAATCATCCTTTAATAACTCCTTTCTATACTTTATAATAATTGACCTTTAATTAGTATTCAAATTAATCAATTAACAATATTGTATTATAAAGTCTTATGAAATATATAAAATTCAATCTAACCACATAATTTATGTCATTGCATAAGTATCTCTACATTAGTTATAAACAAAGTATATAGTGAAAATGATTTATACATGAACCATTCGAAGGATATTAGTTGTTTTCACTAAAATGTACTCCCTCCGTCCACAAAATATAGGCCTGGTTGCCTTATTGGGCCGTCCACGAAAAATAGTCATGTTGCCTAAAATGGAAATAATAAACTTTATCTACTTTTTCAACATATACACATAACATTTTTAAAATAATTTATTTTGTACTTGATTTGACACAATATTCTTACTTTTTACATATTATATCAACTTTCTTAATAACCGTGCAAAAAGTAACAGGACCGTATTTCGTGGACGGAGGGAGTATTAGTTATTATCACCAAAGGGTATTAGCCCCAGAGGATAGTAGTTTTTTTTTTTAAATGAAGGGTATTATTTAAAAGTACGAATAATATTAGTTATTTAACTAAGGACTGTTAGTTAGTTACACTAAAGAGTATTATTTAATTACACTAAAACAAGTTACAAAATGGTTTACATATAAATTAATTTCATTATATACATATTCTTAGTTATAAGGTATAAGATATGAAAATAAGCATCATTATAATTTGTTATTAATGTTGTTCATTCCATTCGATTAGATTTAATGGAACTGGTCGTGTGCTCAACGATGGATACAAATTAATATGTCCACCTCCAATGTGATAATGATACATAAAAGTTTATGCATGCTTTAAGAAAGAGTTAGTTCATTAATATTAAAAGGTGTAAAGTTGGGGGTATAGTAGTTAGTTCTACTTTATTGAAGGGAATTTAATTCATTAATTGCTAAATAATATATTGAAAAAAAATTAGTACAATGAGGTATAAATAAGAGATGTTTGGAAAATATTAGTTTTAGAGAGTGCAACTATTTTTTCATAGTTTGAAATAATTTAAATGGTAAAAAAGAGAGTATCTAATAATATTTTAATTTTATCATGTATCATGTATATATTTTTTTTGTAAATTATGTAAATAAACCAAAAAAAAAAATATTTAAATCATTATTTTTTTATATATACAATTTTTTTTTTCCAGCTCGCGAATTTCGTCAACACCTTGCTTTATTCGGAATTGGTTAAAAGCAAGATGTTGTTCACTCGACTATTAACTCATCCTATATATGAAAACACTACAAGGTAATGTCATATATGGCAATTTCTTATGAATATAGGTTTATTCAAATTTTATTAGTACTACGTTATGGCATAACGATTCTTATTTTTACATAGATAGGTACTAAAGTTGAAAAAAAAAATGAAGTTGAACAATGAAAATTCATGTGTCAATTCAAACAATAAGAAAATTGTTAAATTTTCTAATTCAATTTTTAGAATTAGTGACGACAAACTTGGAGATAGAAAGTTATATATAGCTTTCCGTCTGAAAATTTTATTTTTGATGATGTTGATCCTGTTTTGGCTATAATTAAAATTATTTATCTGTCTTGGAACTTAAAAATTATTTTACTTAAGAACTGTAAAAAATAAATTATACAAACCCGCGAATTTCGCGGGGCTATAACTAGTCTTTTTATATTTATTAGCTAAAGCACTCACGCATACCTTCACACGTAATCTGATGGAATTGTTTAATTTAGAAGTTGTTAGTTCAATCATTAATATATATATATATATATATTTTTTTTTTTTTATTTTTTTTTTTTTATAGTCCAATGGATAGAAACAGCTGAGTAATATTTTTATATTATCTCATTGAGTTGTCGGATCACTTGGTAACCACTTAATTTTTATTAAAAAAAATAAAATACTTGTTTCCCAATTCCCACAGACACAGTCATGGCTTTTTCATTTTGTACGGAATTTTGGTTCGTCAATCTTAATGACTAAGTATCTCCGTACCCACTATCCCTTAATCTAAATAAAAGAACTACTGAATCCAGCTTTCTTAATCTTGACCTGCCCGCTTTCACCCTTTTTTTTTTTCTCTCTCTCTCTCTGCACTTTTAAATGAAAAATCTTTCATAAATTATATGCCTATAATATGCAAAAATTTAACCAAAATATTGTTTCTATGTCCTTTAATAATATTTACATTTTTTGACGTTCTACAATAATTTTTTATTTTTTACACTTAAATATTAAAATAAAGCATTTTTAGAATACCTATTTTATTTCAAAATATTTTTCATTTATTTGTCCAAATAAAATTTTCTCTCCATGTCTCTAACTCGAGACATATGAGATTTTAGGTGGCAGGTTTAACCAATTGAGCTATCAATTCTTGACATTTCAATTATGTTTTCACTTTATATATAAAGGTTAAAAAAATTATTTCTCAAAATCTTCAATCGTGACTTTCTCTTTTTTATTTTGTGCATTCTCTCACTTTTACAATTTAAGTATTTCATGACGGACGGAGTAAAACGCTATTAATATAGACTTTCTTATTTACGGATTAAAGAAAGGAATTTAAAATTTTGAATAAATAAGGTAGGGACGTTGGGCAAATTTTTTTATATAGGCCAAATCCCAAATTAGATTGCAAACATAGGGGATTTTGAAAAATGTTTAAGTATATAGGGTTGATCGCGCCTGAGAGAGGCGATCAACTGAGTAGATCGCGCTCCCCAGGCGCGATGCATAACTGACCTCATTTTCCACTCTTGAAAATTCGCCACGTCGTGGATCGCCTCTGGCAAGGGCGATCCACGACAACTTCTGACGCACTTCTGACAACTCCAGTAAAATTTGTTCCCATATAAAATGTTAATACAATTACACAAATAATTTAAGTAGTACTACCTCCGTCCCATTTTTTAATTAATTTTAATTAACTAATTTGTTCCCGTATAAAATTAAATTTATTCAGTAATATTATTAAATTTATTCTCGTATAAAATTAAATTTTAAATACCCTCATCTTTCACCCGCCATTTTAGTATTCCTCCTCTTTCCTTCATTTTGATCGAAATTTCAGTCCAAAATATAAAATAAAATTCCTTTTAGAAAAAAAAAATGAGGGCTGCTTCAATTAAACCAATATTGACTATGGAAGAAAATATTATCTTCAATTTAAATTCATAAATTAATTTACAGTTAGGATTTAAATTTCTTGATTATTGTACCTAGAAGAAATGTCTAATACAACATTATGTTCTTGCAGCTGTGCAAACTCCAATCATGGTTGAAGCCAGAGGACTGCAAAATGATGGAAATTTACAACAATGCCCAATCCCATGTACCAGCGATCAAGAGTGCATTAACTCTCTTTGTGGCTTGAAATGCATAAACGTTTCGCCTACTAGAAGAGTTTGCTCCTAAATTATTTTGCAAATTAGGCAACAGTTATCCTGTTATTGAATAAGCGAAATAAAATTTTATAATTCGACGGACTTGATTGCCAATTTTGGTTATTATACTTTTGTAGTTTGTATGGCTGTTTTGATTAGTAATTGAATCGATTGATGAATAAAAGAATTATTTTTTTAAAAAATTAAAAAATATTTTCGAAAATATATTTTCTTTTTTAAGAAAATCTTCAACGTGTAAATTGTAAAATTTTGTAGTTCCGACAATTAAAATTCAACGGGTCATTGATCAATAAAAATGGGCAAGTTAACATTATGGAAATCAATTTCGAACATCTATATTACTTCTTAACTTTTACAGCATCACATTTAAAAATTAATTTTTCCTTGCTTTTAAAATGGCGGGTGAAAAATGAGGGTATTTAAAATGGCGGGTGAAAGATGAGGGTATTTAAAATTTAATTTTATACGAGAATAAATTTAATAATATTACTGAACAAATTTAATTTTATACGGGAACAAATTAGTTAATTAAAATTAATTAAAAAAATGGGACGCAGGTAGTACTACTTAAATTATTTGTGTAATTGTATTAAGATTTTATATGGGAACAAATTTTACTGGAGTTGTCAGAAGTGCGTCAGAAGTTGTCGTGGATCGCCCTTGCCAGAGGCGATCCACGGCGATCCACGACGTGGCAAATTTTCAAGAGTGGAAAAGGAGGTCAGTTATGCATCGCGCCTGGGGAGCGCGATCTACTCAGTTGATCGCCTCTCCCAGGCGCGATCAACCCTATATACGTAAATCTTTTTCAAAATCCCCTATTTTTGCAATCTAATTTAGGATTTGGCCTATATAAAAAATTTTGCCAGGGACGTTGGGTGTGCTAATTAATATGACCATATTTACTTCGCGTCACATGATGTTGGATTTAAATATATTAAAGAATAATACAATTCCCTATTTGGTGGACTTTATGATATTTCCAAATTTGATGGAGGGAAAATATAGGGTGGGCCACAGCTGCCGTGAAGGAGAAGTTTATGATGAGATAAGATTATCACATACAAATTATCCGTACAATATCAATATTAGCAGAGGTTTTTTTTTTTCCTTTTTTTTACAGGTGTTGGAATGTATTATGAGAGGTATTGTAAGGTTTATTTATTAATAAAATTACTGTTTATAAAAATATTATATTTTTTTATAAATAATTATTTTATTTATAAATAAACCTCCCAGTATACTGTAACACCCTCCAATTTATAATAAAATATAATAACAATAAAAAGAACTATTAATATTGGATGAAGGGAGTAAATTCTATTGGTCTGCAAGGCTAATTTAAATTAATGACTCGATGTATTAATTATTTTGTCTATTATATTTATTAAAATGGGAAAAAACTTTAATGGATAATATAACAACTATTAATTCACTTGTAGAAAGTAATTGACACTTTGACTTTATTCATTATTTCTTTAATTATTAAATCAGTTTCCTCCGCTATAAGTATTCTCAGGGAAAAAACTTTAATGGATAATTTAATCTCGTATTAATTAGTTTGCCTATTATATTTATTAAAATGGTAAAAAACTTTAATGAATAACTTAATCATCTTAAAATTCACTTGTATAAAGTAATTCACACATTGTTCAATATTTCTTTAATTATTAAGCCAGTTCCCCCGCTATAAGTATTCCCAGGGGAAAAAAAAAAAACTTTAATGGATAATTTAATCTCTTAAATTCACTTATAAAAAATAATTGACACAATTTTTCAATATTTTTTTAATTATTAACTCACTGTCCCTCCTATATATATTATCTTTTTTTGGTATGTCCCCCTACAAATTTTATATTTCGTTTTTGGTAAATACATCCTAAATGCATGTATATCCCTACATTTGACTTTTAATTACGTTTATTGCTAGGGATGGCAATGGGGTGGGGCGGGGCGGGTACCTAAGTACCCAGACCCGCCCCGCCCCGTGCCCCACTGCGGGGCGGCATTTTGTGCCCCATGCCCGCCCTGCACGGGGTAGGTCCGCCCCGCCCCGCCTCATTCTTATCTCAAGAAAAATATATATATTTTAAAATATAAACACATGTATATTATAAAATTAAATTCACAATTAAATTATACAATAAACATAACCATGAAACCACAAATTCATCACAATCTCAAGTAAAAAATGACAATAGTCTAATCAACAAATTCAAGATAATTACGAATCCAAATTTAACAAAATATATATGTGAATGTCATAATTAATTGTAAGCTTAGGGTTTAATATATATTAATAAAAAAAAAATTAATTTATGGATATGATTATGTTCATCTGAATGATAGAATTGAGTCAATAATTAATATGCACGTTTGTTGATATATTTATGAGAGACATTTATATATATATACATATAATATTTAATAGAGATATATTTATATGTATATATTAAATAGATTGCGGGGCATGGCAGGGCGGGGCGGAGCGGGGCAGGGCAATATACATACTCATACCCGATATGCCCCACGTGCGGGACGGGGCGGACCTGCCCCATTTTCAGGACGGGGCGGGGCGGACCTGGCCCAACCGGGGCGGGGCAGGGCGGGGCGACCTCGAGGCGGGCCGTTTTGCCATCCCTACTTATTGCTACTCAATTATTATTACTTTTGATTAAATGTATTGCTACTCCTTCTCACTTACTATCTTTTATCATAATTTATGCGTCAAATAACAAGAAGAAACTTTTATTGCTACTCAATTGTCATTATTTTTGCCTTAATTTTTTTTTTCTCACTCTTCCAATCATACTATTTGTATTACATTTGTATTTTATCATTTACCTTGCCAAAAAAACAACAAGAAATTTATAGTGGACGGTAAGAGTGATCATAAAATTTTAAAAATTGCTCCAAGCGTTCGCATCGAACCACATTGTCCATTACTTGCATTTCTTAAGATAATCGCAATTAATTGTTTCTTAGCAAACTATATTGCACAAACAAGACAATTTAAATTGTAAGCGTAAAATCGCACAGACCGCACCGCTACATATAAAATCACATACAAATACTATATGTTCATATATACATTGAATTGACGTGTGTATATAATATACGCACGAATATACCTATATTTGTATATTTACGAGTCTATTAACTAAAAATTGACTAGATTTTTTTCAACTCGTGTTTTTAAATTATATCTCATCTATTATTGTTAGTTATGATAGAAGAGGTGAGTTGCGAACATACTAGTGTTGTTTACCAAATATATTTTACTGGGATTGAATGGCTATCTATAGAAGTTTTGGTAAAAACATCAAATGATTGAGTTCTTAAATGCTAGAATGAATGCTTGAATGAAGAAAAGCAATAAATGCTTAAGAACACTAAGAACACCAAGAATTGCCAGGGGTTGTGAGTCCCTGGACTTGAATGAGTATGTGTATTGATTATACTGAGAGAGAGATTCCACCTTTTTTTTTTACATTACAAGTGTTGGGGTATTTATAGTTTTCTCACTTCAGGGGTATGTTGGTCATTTCCGGCCTCTCGGGGGACAGGTGCATTAAATGTCTCCTGCCTCTGAGGACGCGCGGGCTCTGGTATGTCAGGGCGTGCAGGTGGCCGGCCACTAGGGTGTTGACGCGTGTCCAAAAAGGACGATTCTCTGGCGAATTTCCTCATTTGGATGGAATATTCTCTGAGTCTCTGGGTACGGAGAAGGCCTTTTTCCCCCTTGGGAGAGGGTCTTGCTTGATTCTGTCACGTGCTCCAGATCTCTCTTGCCGGCCGGGGGACTTGAGTGATCGGAGGCCGGCCTCCTGGCGGACAGCGAGGCCGGAGATTGCTCCAGCCAGTCGGTCGCATCCGGGCGACCTCTGCTGGACTTCAATGAACCTGGCCGGGCCGGTCTGGCCACGACAGGACTTCAACGTGGCAGTGATGAACTTGAACGGGCGTCCCAAGCGGGTTTCCGGCCTCGCTTTCGAGGCCGGAAACTCGTAGTCGGAGCCCGCTGAGGTCGGATTCAGGCCGGCCAGGTCGGCCCCGACCTCCGGGTTCCTTCTTGCCTTTTCCGGCTTTCTCCCGGTCGGATCCAACATGTGGTCCGAAACGGTCACAACAACTAGTACTTTTAATTGTTCGTGTGACACATAAATAAATATACGCAATTAATTCAAATAATAGTGAGTTACCCTACTTATATGTCAGTACCACATTGGTAGTAGGCATTTGATCATCTTCGATTAGTTGACTTGTTAAGTTCTCAAAGGGAATTAAACCTGAGTCACTCACTAAAATGAGGAACTCGGTGGGCAGGTGGGCTAAGTGTCACCATTCAAATTGTAAAATGTTTATATTATTTAGTTATTTAGTATCATTATATAATCATTTGATATTTTATCATTGAGACTGTTGAACAACAAAAAATCGATCGACACCACCAAAACCGCATGATAAATTTTACTTAATAAATCGCACTAAAATTTTTTACACTTAGCCGATTGCACATAGCAATGTAATTTAAATTTTGTGGAAAAAAATAAAAAAACCACACTGTAGTCACCCCTAATGGACGGGGTCTGTCAACAAAAGGCTAAAAGCAACTCACCTCTAAAAAAAAAAAAAAAACTCGAATAAAATGTATTTCTTCCATCCCTCACATCTATTCTCACTTGTCTCTTGGTCCGTCCCCCAAATCTATTCACATACCTTTTTAAAAAAATATATATATTTTATTATGATTCTTACATACAATCGCTTATTATTAAATGGAATCCATTATCACCTCACAATACTCTTACTTTATCTATTCTACCTCATTTTCCTTAAATCTTGTATTCAATTCAATGAGAACAAATATGGGGGACAAGGGGAATATTTTATTCATTTAATTGTCAATCAAATTTTTATTTACAATTAATTCATGGATTTTGTGTAATTTATAGTCTATACTATATATAAAAGTGATTCAGCCATGTAAATCTTTTTTTAACGTTTTTGCCTGATTAGGCGTGAAATTGTTATGTTTTGTAGCTCGATTTGTCTGTGTTTTGAGTGAATTCGATGAGTATTTAGAGTCAATTAAGTACCATTTTCATAAACTAATTAATTTGCCTCTTTGATGCCCATAGATGGATAGAGGGCAAAAAATGGAGTACGTAGGACTTTGAATCGACTCAAACGGATGCCCGGATGAGAAGATATTGAAGAAATACGAAACATATTAGTTCGAGAGAGCAAAAGTGTCAATTGGAGGTGCTCAAGCAAGAGAACTCGAGCACCAAGTGCTCAAGCACTCGAGCGGGCGCTCGAGTGGATTCAAGTCGAGCGCCTAGCGCTCGAGCAATAGGGGTCGAGCACCACTTGTGTTTTGGAAGAGAGAGGCACTCGAGCATGACCAACTCGAGCACCGAGTGCTCGAGTAGTCGCGAGTCGAGCACCAGGCGCTCGAGTAATGGTGCTCGAGCGGTGCATGTGTTATGTATATTTTGGGCGCTCGAGTGGATGTAACTCGAGCACTAAGCGCTCGAGTAAGAACCTAGCTCGAGCGGGTACGTGAAGTCTTCGGCCCAAGACGTTTTAAATCGGCCCATGCCTATATATATCCCTTTCCAAGCATAATTTTGGATACCACTTCATACTTAGATATAGTTTTTGATAGAGAAGAGCTTGAGAAAGTTTAGCAAGAGTTTTGAACGTGTAATCGAGGTTTTTGATCTTACGAATTCTTAGATTAGAGTTTTATTTAGTTCTTTCTTTCTTCAACACTTGATACTATTAAACCTAGTTTTCGTAATTTATTGAGATTCATTTTGAGACTTCGATTCATTGTTTTAACCCTAGTTTATGATCTTGAGTTCTTTCTTTAAATTCACCATGTTTATGTTTATTGTTAGTTTAATTACTTTCGTTATCGTAATCACCATGTTAGGCTATAACCCTTGCATGCTTAGGATATGATGAACTCGTAGAAGTAAGATGTTGGTACGTAATTAGGATAACTCGTGATGTTTAGTCTTAGTTCTCTTAATTAATTGAATTCTTAAAATAAGCCCTATAATTATCTTGGAATTGAGTATGAAAATTGTTAGAGAGAAGACGACCATATCACTCTTTAATAACTAATAGGCTTAAGGAAAGGGTTTTAGAAGGGTTTATCATCTATCGGTTTATCTAGGGAGGACGACCGCATCACCTTAATTAAATTGGGGTCTCATTAATTAAGCACAATCCTATAACTTGGTTAGTGGATTTGTGAAGTAGGTTCATATGACGAAGTATTAGGGTTAATTCTTGAGCTTTTAGTCTTTCAATCTTGTGCTAGATTAGGGTAGTTGATTGCCTAGTTTTAGTACACTTGAGATTATTACTTGCACATCACGATTATTTTATTGTACCAACTCTGTTAGTATACGTAGGAATTCCTATCCTGAGCATCACCATCTCATATATCTTATTTAAACCCATTTATTTGCTTAGTTTGATTTCATTATTCGCATTAAGAGTAGTATAATATAAAGTAGTTTACTAGAATTCTTAAACCCGAACATACATTCATATTAGCTACGAGACGTACATCTCCAGGGATTTACCCGCATACACACTTTCCCTTGGGTTCGATACTACTTGGTCCCTATACTTGTCAATACTACAGGGATCTCATACTCTTGTGGGGTAACTACTAGTATAGCTAGTATTTTGCATTCAAGTCATTGCCCCTCCTATCTTTTCAATTGAACAATTTAATCCCTTGACTTTCTTTTCTCCTTCGGTCGGTGCTAGGGCTCCCCATTTGTCGTTTTATTCCAAATTTCCTTACACAAAAATGATTTGATTTGAAAGGGCTCTTCGTTACTCCGATTTATCTAACATTGTTTCCTTCAAATTGCGCATTTTCGATTCCTCCCTACAATCGATTTTAGGTTTTCTAATTTTTGAAAGTTCGTAGTTCTATATTTTTCCATCGGGAATGAAGCCACTTCACCAGTAAATTGCAACTTTAAATCACAACATTTCCAAAAGAACTCATCTATCATTAGTTACGTCCACTCTGGATTTGTGATTAGGGATGACAAAGTTAACCCGCCCCGCCCCGATCCGCACTGACCCATGTTGTTTGGGTTGCCCCACCCCCATGACCCAGAGTGGAATGGGGCAGGTCCAGGTATCATTGAAGACCCGTGCTCCAGACCCGTGTCCCTTTTAATATATCAAATATATATATATATATATTATATAATATATATAAATATAATATATTTTTCATATCTATTAGTATATATAATATATAAATAACAATAATTTAATTTTATAGATATATTTTATATTATATATTTGAAATTAATTATGCATTGCTTTTAAAATAACAATAATTCTACCTAAAACAGGACTCTCCGCTTGCCCCGTGACCCACGCGGATCGGGCCGCCCCGCATTATTTAAGAAATGGGGTGGGTCTGGGTATCTAAGTATGTGTCTTGCCTCGCCCATTGTCATCTTTTTTGTGATCTATGCGTCTAATTGAATAAAGAGGAATGAAATCAATTTGGCTTTGGGGGATAGGATATGGCAAGAGCAACATCAGCGATGTTCCTTTTGGATATAAAGGGTAAAGTTCTAGTATGGCGCGACTGTCGTGAAGATGTCTCCGCTGCACAAGTTGAATGCTTCTTCACCAAACTAATTAATTGAGAAGGAGGTTGGAAATTTCTTCGTAATTTCATTTGTGTTTTTTTTTTAGCTATGATTGTTCATAGCTACTTCTCTTTTCATTATTCTAAATATCTTGTTGAATTAGTAGACATATATTGGTCAATTGAAGTTGTTTTGAATGTCAAACTTATTGTGAGTGTTTTCTTTTCTTTTAATAGTTGTACCTAGGTAACTGACATATTTTTTAATTTTTTTAGCTCGGTTGTTCTTTGTCTTTCGACTGGAATACCTTATTAGTTAGGTTTTGATGTAAATATAAAACCTTCACATTATATTTTAAAGATTATCACCTCTTAAACAACGATATCTCTTTCTAGTGGGAGAAGTTCTATGTGAATAAATTAAACCTTATATTGGTTCAAATCTTAACAATGATGGTCATCAATATACTTACTATTACTTTTTCTATGGACAACTCTTTACTATGGACACCTCTAAATCTCTCACTATGACTAACATAGATTATGCTTATGTTCTGCATATTCATATCTTGAAGAATGAGTGGGCAGCTCGGTGGATAAACTTTATTCTTGACTTGGTCACAGCAGACAAAACAAGCGAAACCATTGGTGAAAACTGCATGTCAATTCTTAAAGTAAGCTTCGTTACCTTCATATTTAGTTTTAATAATCATTTTCATTTAGTTAATTGAGATGTTATTTGTTATTTGTTATTTGTTATTAGAGCATCGCAAAAAGTTGAACTTACCAGGGCTGTCGTGCCACGTTGAACGTTTTCCTTTCCTGGATTCCTCAAGACTATATATTAGAATTGCCACTGATTTGTATTTCTATTTTGTTGTGGTTACTCCATGGGTTCTAAAATCATTTGTTGGAATGATTGATTGGGCGTGAAATTGTCATGATTCGTCACTCGAAATGCCCTAGTTTTGGTTGATTTTGTTGAGTATTTAGAGTCATTTGCGTATCATTTTCATAAACTAATGAATTTGTCTCGTTGATACTCATAGATGAATAGAGGGCGAAAATAGGAGTTCGTAGGACTTTGAATCGACTCAAGCGGATGCCCGGATGAGAAGATATCGAAGAAATACGAAAAGTGCTAGTTCGAGGGAACAAAAGTATCATTGGAGCGCACAAGCTAGAAGAGCTCGAGCACAAATGCTCGAGTTGGTCGTGCATAGCGCACGAGAGGACGCAAGTCGTGCACTAGTGCACGAGCACTCGTGCAGAGTGCACGAGCAAACGCGGATCGTGCACTAGTGCACGAGCAAAGGGAGGTCGTGCGTTTTTTGAGTTCTGTATGTTTTGAAGTGCTCGAGTGGATGAGCTCGTGCACTAATGCACGAGCAGTGCACGAGCATGCGTGTTTTTTGGCCCATACGTTCCCGACTCGACCCGTTGCCTATTTATACCCTTCTGAGCACGTTTTTACACACAACTTGAAACCACCACACACCACTTGATACAAGATCATTTTTAGAGTTAGTTTTTGGAGAGGAAGGAACGAGCAAGCTTTACTTTTACGTTTTCGAGGTTTTATTTACGAATTCACATCACGGTTTTACTTTTTAGTTTCGTTTCTTTAGATCTTTGTTATTAAACACTTTAGACTTCGTTTTATTAATCTAATTTCAGTTCTTAGAATTATTTTATTTCAAAACCCTAGTTCATGCTTTTTAGTTTTTCACTTCAATTCATCATGTTTATGTTCGTTACTTCGTTAATTGCTTTTGTTATCGTTATAACCATGTCCGGCTAAAACCCTTGCATGCTTGGGGTAGGATGAACTCGTAGAAGTAGGTTGTGGGTACGTAATTAGGGTAATTCATGACGTTATGTTTTAATTCTCTTAATTAATGAATTCTTAAAATTAATCTTAACTTTACTTTTGAACTTCGTTCGAAAAGTGTTAGAGAGAGGACGACCTTATCACTCTTTAACAACGAGTAGACTTAACGAGAGGGTTTAGAAAGGGTTAATTCATCTACCAGTTTAGCGAAGGAGGACGACCGCATCACCTTAGTTAAATTAGGGTCTCATTAATTAAGCACAATCTATTAATTTGTTAGTGGATTAGTGAAGTTGATTGTTAGGATAAAGTATTAGGGTTAAAATCTTGAGCTTTCATCTTGAATTCTTTTACTTAGGTTATTTCTTGCGCATCACGGTTATTTTGATTATGTACCTGCTCCGTTAGTATACGTAGGGATTCCTATCCTGAGCATCACCATCTCTTATTAGAAAACACAGCTTAAATTCTTAGTTTAATTTTATGTTTGCATTCATAGGATAGATTAGTTTATTTTAATTAATTTCTTCTCAAAAATCCAAAAACGTTTCACTCATATTAAATACGACGCGTAGATCTTCAGGGATCTATTTGCATACACTTCATCCTTTGGGTTCGATATACTTGGTCATTATACTTACTTATACTACATTGAACTCGTACGCTTGCGAGGAATCTACTAGTAGAAAGTTGGTATATTCGCTTAAAGTCAATAGCGCCGTTGCCGGGGATGGCGTTGTATGTCTTTTGAATAGGACTTGTAGATAGCTTAGTAGTTAGTAGTGAGTGCTTTATTTTCTGTTTTTATTTTTATTTTTATTCATTCGGCAGTTGCGTTTTGATCCTTCTGCTAGTGTGTCAGGTATATGAAAACACGCTCACAAGGCAATACAAGCGAAGAGAGAATACCGTTGGACCCTAAGACGATAGCTAGAAGGAACCGAGCTTTCTTGAGGAGAATGAACACTGCCGGAGGGAAAGAACCAATGGACATTACTAATGAGTTGGATGATGTCGAGAATGAGTTTAATCAGACATTGAACCGGGATGACGGTACTGATGGCAATACCAGTAAGAATCAAAATCCGTCGGGGGAAAGCCTGAGCCACAACCCGGGGACTCAGAATCAAAATAGCCCAGCTCATAACATTGTTCAAAACCCTCATAACAACCCTGCTTACCCACATCCTAACTTACCACAAAACAACTTACCTTACCCACCTTACCCATACCCACCATACCCTTATCACCCTTACCCGTACCCTCCACCTCCTGTTTACAATCCACCACCTGTTTACCAACCACCACCAGTTCAACAAGTACCCGTACCACCTGTGGTTCCTCAGCCCGTTCCTCAGAACGCAGATCAGAATATGGCATTCGAGGAAGGTTCGCGGCACAGCCACAACGGTACTATGATGGAGTGGCATTACCTCCAGTGGAGGCAAATAACTTCTCGATTTCCCCGGGAATTCTAAAGCTTCTTACAGAGAACCAGTTCAAGGGGGTGATCGGGAAGGAGAATCCGCATACTCATCTGAGGAGTTTTCTAATGATAGCCTCCACTTTCAATTACAATGGCATGTCTGAAGATGCCAAGAGGCTTAGGTTGTTCTCATTCTCATTGACAGGAATAGCTAAAGAGTGGTACGATAATACGCTTCCACGGGGAGGTATTACTACTTGGGCCGAGCTCGAGCGTCTGTTCCTCGAGCGATTCTCCCCTCCATCCAGAACGATCAAAGCAAGGATTGAGATCTCTTCCTTCCGCCAGAAGCAATGAGAGGACCTACGTCAAGCGTGGGAGAGATACTCAAACATGTTGATAGAGTGCCCGCAGCACGGGTACAATGAGGGAGATGTTATGGCATTTTTCTATAGTGATGCCAACAAGGCTGGGCAAGATCATTTAGACGTCTGTGCTAGTGGATCATTCCTGAATCAAGGAATAGTGAGATGTAGAGAGATCGTGGATAACATTGTCACGAATGCCGGGGCTTGGAATGTAGACGCAGATTTCCAGAGGATTCATCAGGTTGAGGAAGGTGAAGGAACGAGAAGGCTGTTGATGGCCATGATGGAAAAGATTAACAACCTTGAGTTGGGGAAGAATATGGTTGGAGGGAATGCATCAGAGAATGAGCAAGAGGACAAGCCCACAATTCAGCAAGAAGTAGTAAATTATATGGGAGGTCCTTATTACAATCAGAATGGGTATCCACAAGGTGGAAATTTTCAAGGAAGACCTTCTTATGGCCAACCATTTGTACCTCCAGGTCCACAGCCGCCTCAAAATTAATGGAGGAACACATAAGGGTACCAAGGAGGCCAGCAGCTTCCTCAGAACCAATGGAGGAAGAACGAGAATTTTTCATATGCTAACCCGAAGACGGGTATTACAGTTCCTCCAGGTGTTGATCCAGGTTCTAAACCTCTGGGTGGAGAAGGCGGTGCCTCAACTGAGGAGATGTTGAGAGCTATCCTTCAGAAGGTGGAGGAAGGAAGCAAACGTTTATCATCTTTGGAGTACGATGTGAAAGATCTGCATAAGAAAGTTAATCAGCGTGATCAAGACTTCCAGAAGAGAGATGTAGAGCTGAATCGAATTCAGCAAGAGAACAACCGAAGGTTCACTTCTATAGAGTTCCAGATGAGCCAGATTGCAAAGTGATTGAATAGAGAGCCTGGAAAATACCCTTCAATGCCTGAGGGTAATCCTAAAAAGCATTGTAAGGCTATTCAGCTTAGAAGTGGGACCAATTATGATGGTCTTGAGATGCCTGCTGATTCTGAGACGCCTCAAGGAGATGTTGAGATAGAGAGGAAAGAACATAAGAAAGTTGGAAATGAGAGTGGGAAGGTAGGAGTTGAGAAGAAGATTGAGGGTGAAAGCACTCAAGCAAGCAAAGAGCTTGAAGAGGAAGACATTGAGAAGGTTGAGAGAGTTCCTAAGTGGAAGAAGGCAAAGGAAGCAAGGGAGAAAGTGAAAGAGACCGAGAGAGATGAATGGGGGGTACCCAAATCTGTGATACCCGTCCCATATCCACAACGTTTCATGAAAAAGAAGCTTGATGAGAAATTCGCTAAATTCCTTGATGTGTTTAAACAATTGCATATTAACATTCCTTTTTATGATGCCTTGGAACAGATGCCCAATTATGCAAAGTTTCTGAAGGACCTGATCGCGAAAAGACGGTGAGTGGATGAGCCGAAGTTGGTGTAGTTGAACCATGAGGTGAGTGCATTAGTGCACAAGGCGCTTCCTCCGAAGTTGAAGGATCCTGGGAGTTTCACGATCTTATGTGATATCGGGAATGGAATCAAGAAATGAGCGCTATGTGATTTAGGGGCGAGCATAAATCTTATGCCCTTGTCGCTTTTCAAAAAGTTGGAAGGTAGTGAACTTCAGCCGACAATGATGACGCTTCAACTAGCCGACCGGTCTATTACTCGACCTCAAGGTGTAGTTGAAGACGTCCTCGTGAGAGTTGGAGATCACATTTTTTCAGCCGATTTCGTGGTGCTAGAGATGGAGGAAGACGAGCGCGTGCCTTTGATCTTGGGAAGACCGTTCTTAGCAACGGTCGGGATGGTGCTAGACGTGGCAAATGGGAAGATTACGTTGAAATTTGATGATCAAGAAGTGAAGATTTCCCTATATGAGGTCATGAAGTACCCGAAGGAGGATGAGAGTTTGTATTGCATGGATGCCATTGATCCTAGTGTTGAAGACACACCTCCTATCCCTAATCCCTCTTTTATTTATGAGTTTGATAATCCTTCACCTGTTGATTTAACCCAAGAGCATTATGATCTGACTTATTTTGATAGGGATAAAGAGAGGAAATTGAAGGATGAAGAAGTGAAAAAGGAGGACGTGGTCCAGCTCGAGAGAAAATGAGGAGTTAAGAAGAAAAAGTCCAAATTCAAGAACCTGTTTGGTAAGACTCCTCCTGAAAAAGAGTGAGAAGGAATTGAAATGCCCACCGTCTGAGGTGAAAAAGAAAGATGGGAATAGAGCAAAGAACTTAGACACCTTCTCTTATAAGAGTAAGGGAGGTATTTTTTAGTATCATGTCCCATAAGCTCCTATGAGCTTGGTCCGGCACTAGGACCTTAAAAATAGCGCTAAATGGGAGGCAACCCATTTTTATTTGCTTTTGAGTGTTTTTAGTTATTTGAGTTTTATGTTATTAGGGTGTTGTTGAATCGTAAGTTTAACCTCGTACTTGAGAGTTTATTTTGTAGGCTTGTCTCGAAGGAGTGCCAAATAAGTGGAGATTGAAGGAACTCAAGCAAGGGAGTGTGCAACGTTGTTGAGAGAAACTGAATTAGTTGGATGAGGTAACCCACAACCCCAAACTTAGACCTCTTCACAAGGTCGAAGTTTGGGGGGGTGGAGTTTTTATATGTTTTATGGTTACATTGCACATGCATGCACACCCTCTCTTTGAGTTGAGTTTGATAATTTGGTATCTTGAGATGTTCCTTGGGCTGTTAGTGTTTTGATTTGCTACTACATATTTCATGTCTATCAATCATCTTATGCTTGTTGATTGCTATCTTTGAGTATGACTTGATGAGTAGGGTGAATTGTGAGGTTGAGTTAGGGATTCTTTTATGTGAGTGTTTGAGTTAGAGTGGATTTGAGAGAGAACTAGTATGCTTACAAGTTTTCTTTTTGAGTACTTGTGTGATGAGAGTGAGAATTCACTAGGACTAGCATGGATGTGAAAGCCGTGAGATTTGAGCCTTATGAGATTTTGATGCATGAATTAATCTCTTCGTTTGTGAGTGGATCGTCACCTTAGAGGATGCTAGAACTTGTGTGTGCTCTTGCTTCTTGATTGTGTATAGTTTGATATGCTGATTAGGCGTGAAATTGTCATGATTCGTAGCTAGAAACACCCTAATTTTGGTCGAGTTTATAGAGTATTTAGAGTCAATTGAGCATTATTTCTACACATTGATGAAATTGTCTCTTTGATGCTCATAGGTGAATAGAGGACGAAAAACGGAGTTCGTAGGACTTTGAATCGACTCAAACGGATGCCCGGATGAGAAGATATTGAAGAAATACGATTGGTATTAGTGCGGACGAGGAAAAGTATCACTTGGGAGGAGTTAGAAGTCACTCGAGTGACTAGGTCGAGCGCACGCGCTCGAGCGCATTGCTCGAGCGCTTAAACTTACAGAACTATTCTTGCGCTCGAGCAGCTCGAGCGCCACCGCTCGAGCGAATTGCTCGAGCGCCCAAAACATGCAGAGAGATTTCAGCGCTCGACCGGCTCGAGCGGAACCGCTCGAGCGATTGTGTCATTCGAGCTACACTGCTCGAGCGGGACCGCTCGAGCGTTTTGCTCGAGCGCCCATGGATTTTTGCCTCCGGATGCGTATTTTCGGCCCATTAACTCCCGTTTCGACCCGTGCCTATATATACCTCTTCCAAACATGTTTTGAGGGACACATCATGACCCCCGAACTTTAGAAATAATTTTAGACTTAGTTTTTGGAGAGGAAGGAGACGAGCGAGCTTTACTTTTACGTTGTTGAGGTTTTTCATACGAATTCTTAGTTTCTTTTCTTTCTTAGTTTCTTTTAATTAGCTCGATTACTTTTAACGCTTTAAACTTAGTTTTTATCAATTCAAATTTCAGTTCTTCGTATTTATTTTCTTTCAAACCCTAGTTTATGTTTATTATTTTCTTTGTTCAATTCATTATGTTTATGTTCGTTGTTTCTTTTATTGCTTTTATTTTCGTTAAAACCATGTCTAGCTAAAACCCTTGTATGCTTAGGTTAGGATGAACTCGTAGAAGTAGGTTGTGGGTATGTAGTTGGAGTAATTTGTGACGTTAGTTTTAATTCTCTTAATTAATGAATTCATATAATTAATCTGAACTTTACCTTTGAATTTAGTACGAAAGTGTTAGAGAGAGGACGACCGCATCACTCAATAACAACTAGTAGTATTAACGAGAAGGTTTAGGAAAGGTTAATTCATCTACCGGTTTAGCGAAGGAGGACGACCGCATCACCTTAGTTAAATTAGGGTCTCATTAATTGAGCACAATCCATTAACTTGTTAGTGGATTAGTGAAGTCGAGTGTTAGGGTAAAGTATTAGGGTTTAGAATCTTGAGCTTTCACCTTGCATTCTTTTACTTAGGTTAATTCTTGTGTGTCACAGTTATTTTGATTATGTACCTGCTCCGTTAGTATACGTAGGGATTCCTATCTTAAGCATCACCATCTCATTAGAAAACAACCTTAGTTAATTCGTTTCTTTAGTTCTTTAGTTTACTTAGTTTACTTTAGTTGCTCTTAATTAATCTTTCAAAAAAACCCAAAAACATTACACTCATATTAACTACGACGCGTAGATCTTCAGGGATCTATTCGCATATACACCATCCCTTGGGTTCGATAATACTTGGTCCCTATACTTGCCAATACTACAGTGAACCCGTACTCTTGCGGGGTAGCTACTAGTAGAAGCTAGTGTAATTCGCTTCAAGTCAATGGCGCCGTTGCCGGGGATGGCGTTATATGCCTTTTGAATAGGACTTGTAGATAGCTTAGTAGTTAGTAGTGGTTGATTTAATTTCTGTTTTTATTTTTATTTGTATTCAATCGGCAGTTGCGTTTTGACCCTTCTTCTAGTGTGTCAGGTTTATGAAAACACGCTCACAAGGCAATACGAGCGAAGAGAGAATACCGTTGGACCCTGAGACAATAGCCAGAAGGAACCGAGCCTTCTTGAGAAGGATGAACGCTGCCGACTTAGAAAAGGAACCAATGGATATCAATAATGAGTTGGACGATGCTGCCAACGATTTCAATCAGGCAGTAGACCGAGTTGAAGGCACTGGAGTTAATGGTAGCCAGAATCAAATTCCATTAGGGGATAACCAGAGTCTAAACCCGGATACACAAAACGTAGGGAATACAGCTCAGAACCTTGTCCATAATCCTCATAACAACCCTGCTTACCCACAAAACCCAAATAACCCTTTTAACAACCCAGTATACCAACATTACCCATACCCACCTTATCCTTACCCACCATACCCGTATCCTCCACCTCCTGTCTACAACCAACCACCTGTTTACCAACCACCACCCCAACAAGTACCCGTACCAGCTGCTAATCCTCAACACGTTCCTCAGAACGTAGATCACAATATGGCTATTCGAGGGAGGTTTGCAGCGCAGCCACAACGGTACTATGATGGAGTGGCTTTGCCTCCTGTTGAGGCAAATAATTTCTCTATTTCCCCAGGAATTTTAAAGCTGCTTACCGAGAATCAGTTCAAGGGGGTGATCGGGAAGGAGAATCCTCATACACACCTGAGGAGTTTTCTCATGATAGCCTCCACATTTAATTATAATGGCATGTCTGAAGATGCCAGGAGGCTTAGGCTGTTCCCATTCTCATTGACGGGAATAGCTAAGGAGTGGTACGATAATACGCTCCCGCGGGGAGGTATTACCACTTGGGCCGAGCTCGAGCGTCTGTTCCTTGAGCGATTCTACCCTCCATCTAGGACGATCAAGGCTAGAATTGAGATCTCATCCTTTCGCCAGAAGCAAGGAGAGGACCTACGTCAAGCGTGCACTACAAGAAAATACACTTCTTGTAACGAAAAAATTGGTTATGAAAAGTCCCTTTTTGGTTACAAAAACCTTTTGTAACGAAAACTTTGTTACAAAAGTTGGTTCTCTAAAGTCCGTCGCAAAAAGTTTTTGTAACAAAAAGAAATCAGTTTCGTTACAAATACAATTGTAACAAAAACTTTTTTGGTTACAAAAACTTTATTAGCAAGAACCAAAGATTTGTTACAAAAAGTTAATGTCGTTACGAATTATTTGTTACAAACGTTTTATTACATTTACTATCACATTTCATTCGGAAAAAAAATTATTGGTTACAAATAACTTAATAACAAAGGGTAAAAACATATAAGAAACCTTAAAAATAAATGGTCATAATGCAATAATTTGATTTCATGAAAATAACATTGAAGACAAAATTGTCAACATACTCAACAAAATAAACTACCAATATATTTGAACACTACAATGTACTTGGGTCAAAAACTATAGTATAAATCAAAAGTGTCGAGTTAAACTTCAAGTCTTGATTCGTTTTCTTGTCCGCGATCATCTGAAATTTCATTGTCCTACAAAATATATACAACAATAAAATATAATAAGATGAATACTCTATAATGAATAATTCATAATGCACAACAGTCGAATATCATAACTAAGAATATTCTGACAAGGAGTCAAGAGTACGTTTTGATGTTATAATGCACAATAGGTGATTGCAATAAAAAAAATCTAGACATATGGAACAAAAAAAAAACAATAAGTGTATCACTAAACATTAACTTCCATATTGTCATATTCGAATCAAACTTCAGTCACAAAAAAAAATTACTAAAACATATAAACTGCATAAAAGAGTATTTGTCATTGTCTACTCCATGAAAGTTAACCACCAACATCAGCTATAAAAAATTTAGAAGACCATATAATATACATGAAATCCAATATAGTCTTTACATTTGCAAGACACGAAAATAGAATCATAAAAAAATGGCAAAAACTTGTATAAGACCGTCTCATGACATGAGACAATATAAAATAACACCCACCTCTACCAAAGTGTTAATGAGTCAATGCCCAAGTTATACCCATTCTCATTATCTCATATCATGAGACGATCTCATACAAGACATACTGTAAAAAAAATACCTACTCGAGTTGAGGTTGCATCAATGTAGCAGTACATACCCAAAAAGTCTATAGTTTCATTTTTGCTCAACAAACTTTTAATGCAATGCTCAATATACCTATTCACCTGATCGATATACCAATATAAACACATAGTGATAAATTAAAAAAATTATGAGCCTATGTAATATCAAATTATTTGAAAACAAGTTTTAAAAACAGAAACATTAATTAATGTCCCCACTAGAGCTCTTGACTGAATATCGTGCTTTATCCCCTGTTTTAGTTGATGGATGGCTGCCAACCTCCTATAGTAAATCCTAAAGAAGTCTGGACTCACTCATTCCATTTGTCCCACTGAGAAACATATAAATAAATTTGGTGCAAACTTTGACAACAATGAAGTGCAAGTAGCAGAATTACAATTTGATCAAAATAATCAATCCTTAGAATGATGCTATCCGTCATATTCTTCCTGTCAAATCCCACATCCATTTCAATATCTCCATTAGTTGTTCGAGCAAAAATTCCATATTATCCTTTAGAAAATATTTCTGATGATTCTCTACTAACCTTTCAATTTGTCATCCCAACAAGTCACAACACAAAAACTGTGTATTTGGATGAGCAAAAGCATTAAAGCAATGACTAATAAAATGAGAGAACGAACATGTGTATATTCAAAGCTTTGGGGGAAAGTGTCTAAATAAAAAGACTCCTAACAATTGTGAGAGCACCAATTAAGAAGAGCAAGGCTAGAAAAATTAAATTAGGGGCTGAATAGTCTTGGCTATTCTTGGGGGTTAATAAATAAAATTCAATAGAGAGAGTATCAGACAATATATTTCAATTCAATATTTCACTATCCAAAAGGCTTTTGAAAAAGAAACAACATTTAATTTCTAAAATAGTGCTAAGCTGGAAGAGCCAAGAACAAGCAAAAGATAAATAGCAAAAGGCAAGAACTAAAAAGATAGACAACAATAGCAAGAAGCAAGAGCCAATGGCATTAAACCTGAGACTCTACGAGGGAGAGACGTTGACGATGTTGTCGCGAAGAGGGCAACTTGGTTGGCTCTCGACAGCAACGAACGAGCGGCGCTGCTGCTGCTTCGTGTGCGACTCACAGACGAAACAAAAGAAAATTAAGGTGTGAGGGTTGCGATAGACAAGGAAACTACGGTGTTGGTCGCGACGGGCGAAAGAATTCTGGCGTGAGGGCAGGGAAGGAAGGGTCAAAGGGGACTTGGTTCCGCCGGCGTGAATAACGGCACGAGAATTGAGAAATTGGGGCACTAGGGCCTGCGTGCAAGGTTAGGTTTCAAACAATTAACATTATATGAATTAATTCGATTGGTTTGGTCAAATCATTCTAATGAAGTAATTTTTATTTTTTTTGTTTTGCAGAATTTCTAATGAAAGAATTGACATGAATGGAAATAAGTGAAAAATATACTTTAAAATCTAAAACTAAAAATACTATTTGTAACCAATATTTTATTATTTGTAACAAAATATAATTAATGTTATTTTCAATATGATATTTTTTTGTAACGAAAACAATATTTTGTTACAATAAATAATCTTTTTTAACCATTTATATGTTGGTTACCAATAAATTCTTTAGCACTTTCTTGTAGTGTATATTTGTAACTAAATTTTTACTATTTGTAACGACAAATACTTAATGTTATTTAAAATAAGACTTTTTGTAACGAAGAAAATAATATCGTTACAATAAGTCATTTTTTTGTAACCATTTAATCATTGGTTACAAATAAATTTGTTACAATAAATGCATTTTCTTGTAGTGGTGGGAGAGATACTCAAACATGCTGATTGAGTGCCCGCAGCACGGGTACAATGAGGGGGATATTATGACATTCTTCTACAGTGGTGCCAACAAGGCTGGGCAAGACCATTTAGACGCCTGTGCGGGCGGAGCATTCTTGAACCAAGGCATAGCGAGGTGTAGAGAAATCGTGGACAACATTATCACGAATGCCGGTGCTTGGAGTGGAGATGCAGATTTTCAGAGAGTGCATCAGGTTGAAGAGGGAGAAGGAACGAGAAGGCTGCTGATGGCCATGATGGAAAAGATCAACAACCTCGAGTTGGGAAAGAGTTTGGGTGGAGAGCATGCAGTAGAGAATGAGAGAGTAGACCAACCAAGTGGGCAGCAAGAGGTAGCCAATTACATGGGAGGTCCATATTACAATCAGAATGGCTACCAAGGTGGAAATCAGTATGGAAGGCCTTCTTATGGCCAACCATTTGTACTTCCAGGCCCTCAGTCACCTCAAAATCAATGGAGGAACACACAAGGAGTTCAAGGAGGCCAGCAACCTCCTCAAAACACATGGAGGAAGAATGATAATTTTTCTTATGCTAACTCAAAAGCTGGTGTTACTGTTCCTGCAGGTGTTGATCCGGGGTCTAAACCTCCTGGTGGAGAAGGCGGTGCATCAACCGAAGAGATGTTGAGAGCGATCCTTCAGAAGGTGGAGGAAGGGAGTAAGCGGTTGTCATCCTTGGAGTACGATGTGAAGGAGTTGCACAAGAAGGGTGATCATCGTGATCAAGAGCTCCAAAAGATGAATGTTGAGTGGACTAGAACTCAACAAGAGAACAATCGAAGGTTCACTTCTCTTGAGTTCCAGATGAGCCAGATTGCAAAGTCAGTGAATATAATGCCGGAGGGGAACCCGAAAGAGCAGTGCAAGGCGATCCAGCTGAGAAGTGGAACCAACTATGAAGGTCCTCAGATGCCTGCTGATTCTGAGACGCACCAAGTTGAGAAGGGGATTGAAAGTGAAGGGATTGAGAAGCATAAAGATATGGATGAGTCCCAGAAGGGCAAGGAAAGTGAGGAGATTGAGAGAGTTCCTAAGTGGAAGAAAGCAAAGGAAGCAAGGGAGAAAGTGAAAGAAACATCAAGAGATGAATGGGGGGTACCCAAATCTGTGATACCCGTCCCGTATCCACAGCGCTTCATGAAAAAGAAGCTTGATGAAAAATTTGCAAAATTTCTTGATGTTTTTAAACAATTGCATATTAATATTCCTTTTTATGATGCTTTGGAACAGATGCCGCATTATGCGAAGTTTCTGAAGGACTTGATCGCGAAGAGACGGCGAGTGGATGAGCCGAAGTTGGTGCAGCTGAACCACGAGGTGAGTGCATTAGTGCACAAGGCGCTTCCACCGAAGCTGAAGGATCCCGGGAGCTTCACAACCCTATGTGATATTGGGAACGGGATCAAGAAGGGAGCGCTATGTGATTTAGGGGCGAGCATCAATCTCATGCCGTTGTCGCTTTTCAAGAAGTTGGAAGGTGTTGAACTTCAACCCACAATGATGACGCTTCAACTTGCCGATCGGTCTATTACTCGACCTCAAGGTGTGGTTGAAGACGTCCTAGTGAGAGTTGGAGATCACATTTTTCCAGCAGACTTTGTAGTGCTAGAGATGGAGGAAGATGAGCACGTGCCCCTGATCTTGGGAAGACCGTTCTTAGCTACGGCGGGGATGGTGCTAGATGTGGCAAACGGGAAGATTACGCTGAAGGTTGATGATCAAGGAGTGAAGATCTCCCTATATGAAGCCATGAAGCACCCGAAGGAGGATGAGAGCTTGTATTGCATGGATGTAATTGAACCTCGTGTTGAAGACACGCCTTCTATCCCTAATCCTTCTGATATTCATGATTTTGTTAGTCCTTCACTTGATTATTTAACCCATGAGCGTTATGATCTTGATTATTTTGATAGGGATAAAGTGAAGAAGTTGAAGGATGAAGAGGTGAAGAAAGTGGACGTGGTCCAGTTAGAAGGGAAAGGAGGAGTTAAGAAGAAAAAGTCAAAATTCAAGAACTTGTTTGGTAAGACTCCTCCAGATAAAGGTGAGAAGGAGTTGAGACCCATAACACTAGGGGATGAGAAGGGAGCAAAAGAGCTCATGATGGTAGGGAATCAAGGAAATGAGTTCAAACACCACTCTTATGAGAGTGAGGGAGGTAAATTTGAATTTGATGTCCCATAAGCTCCTTTGAGCTTGGTCCGGCATGAGGACCTTAAAAATAGCGCTGAATGGGAGGCAACCCATTTTTATTTGCTTTCATTTATTTTTAGTGTCTTTTTATATTATTAGGGAGTATTTTGAGTCGTATGTTTAACCTCATACTTGAGAGTTTTATTTTGTAGGCTTGTCTCTAAAGGAGTAAAGGTATCATGGAGTTATTCAGATTGAAGGAACCAACTTGAGACAAGGAAGTGTGCAAAGCTATTGAGAGAAATTGAATTATTTGGTTGAGGTAACCCACAACCCCAAACTTAGACCTCTAGCAAGGTCGAAGTTTGGGGGGGTGGAAATTTTTATGTCACTTGTTACATTGCACATGCATGCACGCCCTTATCTTTTAGTTGAGTTTGATTGATTATTGGTTTGTTGAGATACTCCTTGGGCTATTATTAATTTGTTTTGTTACTCAATATTTTATGCCTATCAATCATCTTATGCTTGTTGATTGCTATCTTTGAGTATGATTTGATGAGTAGAGTGAGTAGTAAGAGTGAGTTAGAAATTCTTTTGTGTGAGTGTTTGAGTTTGAGCTGATTTGAGAAAGAACTTGTATGCTTGTGAATTTTTCTTTTGAGTATTTGTGTGATGATTGTGAGAATTCACTAGGATTAGCATGGATGTGAAAGCTGTGAGATTTGAGCCTTATGAGATTTTGATGCATGATTTAATCTCTTCGTTTGTGAGTGAATCGTCACCTTAGAGGATGCTAGAACTTGTGTGTGCTCTTGCTTCTTGATTGTGTCTAGTTTGAAATGCCGAATGTGATCTTAGGCCATCTTTGATTTTATTGAGTCACTTAGCCAAAATTTTCCTTACCAATGACATTGAATCCCTTGTTAGCCCCTTTGAGCCTAAAGCCTATTTTATTTGCTAGCACATATGAACACTATTCCAATTCCTAAGCCTTTTTGTCCCAATTTGAGTGTAGAATAGGAAAGTGTGAATATGAAGGGAGTGAATTGAGTTGAAAAAGGAAAAGGTTGATTGTTGAGTGAATATGAGAAGAAGGTGTGATGAAGTTTTGAGATGTGGGAAAAAGAGAAGAAAATTGAGAATGAGCAAAAGAAAAAAAATGAGCTCATGTGTTGTGCAAAAAAAGAAAAAAAAAAGAGTGAAGTGATTGAAAAAAAAGTGAAAGGAGTTAGAAAAGAATTGAAGTGTTGAGAGAATTGGAATTGAAAGTGTGTTGATTGAAAATGTTTGAAGTAGTCTGTTCCTAATCTCGAAGTGCCAAAGTTTGATTTTCTATTCTCCATTCACTTTAGTCACTTTACTTTATATTGTTATCCCACCTGTCCAAAGAGCCTACATTACAACCTTGAGAAAAGTCCTTTTTGATTCGGCATTGATTTCTAGAGTATGGTCGGAGTTGAGAGTGCTTACAAGCCTATGGCTGCCAATTTGTGTGATTGATTGTTTGAGTGAGTCCCTTAATCATTGATATACACTTGTGAGGGAGTGAAACACATCGTTGAGTGCACATCCATGTTTGATCTTGGTGTTTCTTATTATTGTTGCATGAGTACGATAAAAGAAAGTGAGTGAGTATACGGGTGATTGACTTTTGAAGCTTGAGTTCATTTGCTTGCATGATTTGATTCGTTTACTCATTCCTAACAATTTCACTTGACTTATTCTTTCATTGCTTGAGTACAAACAACATGGTAAGTTTGGGGGGGTTGATTAGGCGTGAAATTGTCATGATTCGTAGCTAGAAACACCCTAATTTTGGTCGAGTTTATAGAGTATTTAGAGTCAATTGAGCATTATTTTTACACATTGATGAAATTGTCTCTTTGATGCTCATAGGTGAATAGAGGACGAAAAACGGAGTTCGTAGGACTTTGAATCGACTCAAACGGATGCCCGGATGAGAAGATATTGAAGAAATACGATTGGTATTAGTGCGGACGAGGAAAAGTATCACTTGGGAGGAGTTAGAAGTCACTCGAGTGACTAAGTCGAGCGCACGCGCTCGAGCGCATTGCTCGAGCGCTTAAACTTACAGAACTATTCTTGCGCTCGAGCAGCTCGAGCGCCACCGCTCGAGCGAATTGCTCGAGCGCCCAAAACATGCAGAGAGATTTCAGCGCTCGACCGGCTCGAGCGGAACCGCTCGAGCGATTGTGTCATTCGAGCTACACTGCTCGAGCGGGACCGCTCGAGCGTTTTGCTCGAGCGCCCATGGATTTTTGCCTCCGGATGCGTATTTTCGGCCCATTAACTCCCGTTTCGACCCGTGCCTATATATACCTCTTCCAAACATGTTTTGAGGGACACATCATGACCCCCGAACTTTAGAAATAATTTTAGACTTAGTTTTTGGAGAGGAAGGAGACGAGCGAGCTTTACTTTTACATTGTTGAGGTTTTTCATACGAATTCTTAGTTTCTTTTCTTTCTTAGTTTCTTTTAATTAGCTCGATTACTTTTAATGCTTTAAACTTAGTTTTTATCAATTCAAATTTCAGTTCTTCGTATTTATTTTCTTTCAAACCCTAGTTTATGTTTATTATTTTCTTTGTTCAATTCATTATGTTTATGTTCGTTGTTTCTTTTATTGCTTTTATTTTCGTTAAAACCATGTCTAGCTAAAACCCTTGTATGCTTAGGTTAGGATGAACTCGTAGAAGTAGGTTGTGGGTATGTAGTTGGAGTAATTTGTGACGTTAGTTTTAATTCTCTTAATTAATGAATTCATATAATTAATCTGAACTTTACCTTTGAATTTAGTACGAAAGTGTTAGAGAGAGGACGACCGCATCACTCAATAACAACTAGTAGTCTTAACGAGAAGGTTTAGGAAAGGTTAATTCATCTACCGGTTTAGCGAAGGAGGACGACCGCATCACCTTAGTTAAATTAGGGTCTCATTAATTGAGCACAATCCATTAACTTGTTAGTGGATTAGTGAAGTCGAGTGTTAGGGTAAAGTATTAGGGTTTAGAATCTTGAGCTTTCACCTTGCATTCTTTTACTTAGGTTAATTCTTGTGTGTCACAGTTATTTTGATTATGTACCTGCTCCGTTAGTATACGTAGGGATTCCTATCTTAAGCATCACCATCTCATTAGAAAACAACCTTAGTTAATTCGTTTCTTTAGTTCTTTAGTTTACTTAGTTTACTTTAGTTGCTCTTAATTAATCTTTCAAAAAAACCCAAAAACATTACACTCATATTAACTACGACGCGTAGATCTTCAGGGATCTATTCGCATATACACCATCCCTTGGGTTCGATAATACTTGGTCCCTATACTTGTCAATACTACAGTGAACCCGTACTCTTGCGGGGTAGCTACTAGTAGAAGCTAGTGTAATTCGCTTCAAGTCATATGCCGAATGTGATCTTAGGCCATCTTTGTTTTGAATGAGTCACTTAGCAAAAAAAATTCCTTACCATTGACATTTGTCCCTTGTTAGCCCCTTTGAGCTTTAAGCCTATTTCATTGGCTAGCACATATGGACATTATTCCAATTCCTAAGCCTTTGTGTCTCAATTTGAGTGGAGAATAGAAAAAGTGTGAATGTGAAGGGATTGATTTGAGTTGAGAAAAGAAATTATGATGGTTGAGTGGTGATAAAATAAGGGTGTGATTGAGTTTTGAGTTGTGGGAAAAAGAGAAAAAAATTGAGAATGAGCAAAAGAAAAAAATGAGCTCATGTGTTTGTGCGAAAAGAAAAAAAAAGTGAAGTGATTGAGAAAAGTGAAAAGAGTGAGAAAGAAAAAAAATTGAAGTGTTGAGAGTGTTGGAATTGAAAGTGTGTAGAGTGAAATTGTTTGAAGTATTCTGTTCCTAACATCGAAGTACCGAAGTTTGATTTTCTATTCTCCATTCACTTGAGTCACTTATCCATATTATTATCCCACCTGTCCAAAGAGCCTACATTACAACCTTGAGAAAAGTCCTTTTTGATTCGGCATTGATTTCTAGAGTATGGTCGGAGTTAAGAGTGCTTACAAGCCTATGGCTGCCAATATGTGTGATTGATTGTTTGAGTGAGTCCCTTTATCATTGATATACACTTGTGAGGGAGTGAAACACATCGTTGAGTGCACATCCATGTTTGATGTTGGTGATTCTTGCTGTTGTTGCATGAGTATGATGAGGGAAGGTGAGTGAGTATACTTGTGATTGATCTTTGAAGCTCGAGTTCATTTACTTGCACAATTTGATTCTTTGACTCATTCCTAACAATTTCACTTGACTTATTATTTTGTTGCTTGAGGACAAGCAACATGGTAAGTTTGGGGGGGTTGATTGGGCGTGAAATTGTCATGATTCGTCACTCGAAATGCCCTACTTTTGGTTGATTTTGTTGAGTATTTAGAGTCATTTGCGTATCATTTTCATAAACTAATGAATTTGTCTCGTTGATGCTCATAGATGAATAGAGGGCGAAATGAGGAGTTCGTAGGACTTTGAATCGACTCAAACAGATGCCCGGATGAGAAGATATCGAAGAAATACGAAAAGTGCTAGTTAGAGGGAGCAAAAGTATCATTGGAGCGCACAAGCTAGAAGAGCTCGAGCACAAGTGCTCGAGTTGGTCGTGCATAGCGCACGAGAGGACGCAAGTCGTGCACGAGCACTCGTGCAGAGTGCACGAGCAAACACGGATCGTGCACTAGTGCACGAGCAAAGGGAGGTCGTGCGTTTTTTGAGTTCTGTATGTTTTGAAGTGCTCGAGTGGATGAGCTCGTGCACTAGTGCACGAGCAGTGCACGAGCATGCGTGTTTTTTGGCCCATACGTTCTCGACTCGACCCGTTGCCTATTTATACCCTTTCGAGCACGTTTTTACACACAACTTGAAACCACCACACACCACTTGATACAAGATCGTTTTTAGAGTTAGTTTTTGGAGAGGAAGGTACGAGCAAGCTTTACTTTTACATTTTCGAGGTTTTCTTTACGAATTCACATCACAGTTTTACTTTTTAGTTTCGTTTCTTTAGATCTTTGTTATTAAACACTTTAGACTTTGTTTTATTAATCTAATTTCAGTTCTTAGAATTATTTTCTTTCAAAACCCTAGTTCATGCTTTTTAGTTTTTCACTTCAATTCATCATGTTTATGTTCGTTACTTCGTCAATTGCTTTTGTTATCGTTATAACCATGTCCGGCTAAAACCCTTGCATGCTTGGGGTAGGATGAACTCGTAGAAGTAGGTTGTGGGTACGTAATTAGGGTAATTCGTAACGTTAGGTTTTAATTCTCTTAATTAATGAATTCTTAAAATTAATCTTAACTTTACTTTTGAACTTCGTTCGAAAAGTGTTAGAGAGAGGACAATCTTATCACTCTTTAACAACGAGTAGACTTAACGAGAGGGTTTAGAAAGGGTTAATTCATCTACCAGTTTAGCGAAGGAGGACAGCTGCATCACCTTAGTTAAATTAGGGTCTCATTAATTAAGCACAATCTATTAACTTGTTAGTGGATTAGTGAAGTTTATTGTTAGGATAAAGTATTAGGGTTAAAATCTTGAGCTTTCATCTTGCATTTTTTTTTACTTAGGTTATTTCTTGCGCGTCACGGTTATTTTGATTATGTACCTGCTCCGTTAGTATACGTAGGGATTCCTATCCTGAGCATCACCATCTCTTATTAGAAAACACAGCTTAAATTCTTAGTTTAATTTTATGTTTGCATTCGTAGGATAGATTAGTTTATTTTAATTAATTTCTTCTCAAAAATCCAAAAACGTTTCACTCATATTAACTACGACGCGTAGATCTTCAGTGATCTATTTGCATACACTTAATCCCTTGGGTTCGATATACTTGGTCATTATATTTACTCATACTACAGTGAACTCGTACGCTTGCGAGGAATCTACTAGTAGAAAGTTGGTATATTCGCTTAAAGTCAATGATGTGCTTGTATGTGAAGTTATAGTTGATGCCATTGTTTCATGCTTTTGTTTGGCAGCTTGAAAAACTGCAAAAGTTCTTCCCCATGCCTGCTTGTTGTAATCTTACTTTGCAGTTTCCGATGGAGGTACTCTGCTTTATTTGCCAGTTTCAAATTATTTTGACATATTTTTCTAAAATTGTGACTTTTACTTTTAGAAATGTTAATGTTAATATTGTAGCTTAGGAGAAGTGTGATATAGGGCACATTCACTTTTTTCAGTGGTGGGCTGCACACATATCCTTATACCTACATTTTCCAATCAAATGTAGCTTTAATGATCTTGGTTTTTGTTTTTATAGGTATTTTTGCATGTTGGTACACATTATTTTTTTATTCTTTGTTAATGAATTCAACTCTTCGGTTGCATCAAAGCGCAGTCTGTTTTATATTTTCTTTAGTTCAGAAATTTAAAAAATGATGGTTTTATAGGAGGAAGAACTTGCAAAGGAAATAATTTGATAGTCTATAATAAAAAGGGTGTTTGATGCTTTTATCTTCATTTCTTAATCTTTAAATAATATTTGTTTAATTAAAAAGGAAGGGATGAGACGTTAGGAGATAGTCATCAGTATATAGCGCATTAAAGATTATAACTTCGGGCGGAAGCTCAAAAAACCCTTTTTTTTCAAGAGGATGGGTGTTGCTTCCAAACTGGGTCGGAAGTTATTATGCTTATTTTACCTTTTTTTTTTCATGTTAATTCCTCGATTGAGCCATAAGCAATTCTTCGGTTTTAATTGAAGCAAATAAGTCCAATGAATAATGGAGTCGTCATAACACTCTTGCTGGTGTACTTAACTCAAGAATCTTCTTGTGTTGATGGCTAGTAAATTGCTTATTGTTTTTCTTTGCCTTTTTCCCTTTAACAAAATATAGAGAAACTTGTTTTTTCTCATTGACCTCTTATGCCAAATTTGCATTATATATTTGTATTCTTTCAATGTGTGATGAACATATTAGATGTGAATTGAAGCATTTATGTTTGACTCTCATGCTGTTATCTTGAATATTGAGCTCTGGTTTCTGAATTAAACCAATTGATGTCTGTTACAGCAGAAAATATCATCGACTGACAGAAGGTCAGATTCCTGAAGATACACTGACCCGACAAGATCGAGAGTCTACATCAGAAAAGAGTATTTAGTGTATTATAGGTCTACGGTTGATTGTTAGATTAATATTGTAATAAATCCCTAATATAAAGGGTTGAGACGAATTTAGGGCCACTTTTGGGCCTTTGGGGGTGAACCTCTATAAATAGGGGGTCACCCCCTCATTGTAAAGGATTCGCATTTTTTCCTCATTTCTCATATATCCAAGAAGCTCTCATATTCGAGGGAAGAACGAAAGTTCTTCCCCTATCGCTCGTATTCGTTTATATTTATTGTTTGTCGGGCATAACCCAAATAGCCACATACATCTACCCGTACGAAAATGTCTGTCAACAATTTGGCGCTAGAAGGAGGGTGGTACTCGAACTCGTGTTCATCTTTACGGATGAACATCGAAATCTTGCCCTAAAAAAAAAACCAAAAATCACACCCCCTTTTTGTTCATAGTTTCATCCATCCAATAACCTTACGTTCAAGTAGTATTTTTCAGAGATTCCAAAAAAAAAGCTTCCCAACAAAATTTTTAGGGAAACCCACTTCGTTACAGCAACAAAAAGCTCACGGAGCTAACAAAAAATGAAAAAGAAGAAGACTAAAGTTGTTTCCGGTCAAATTCCGGTCGAGAGCTCCGGTTATTTCCGGCAACAAGGTTCGGTGTTCCTTCAACCACAACGGGGCTCCGGTACAGAGCACGTAAACCGCCGCCTTACATCGCAGCACCAGGACGCGCCACATCGGAACCCAGGGCCGTGCTACCGTCACAACCCCACCTCCATCTCTCGCCGGAAAAACCCCATGTTTTGGTATACTCAAGCAAACCCCCCATATTGGTGTGTATTCAAGCAAAAAATCAGAGGAGGGGCTACTTTTTTTGTGTTCAAATCCCGTGCTGTGTTCATTCTATCGTTGCGCCTACCTTTCAACACTAGGACAACTTTTCAGTCAACTTGTGACACATTTCCCAAGACACCTTGGTCCGTGTGCTGCCGAGGTCACCTCGACGCCCACAGCAACCGGCTGCCCGCCAGCGCCACTTCCCCGCCGTACGCAGCTCCCCGCTGCTCGCTGCCCCAGCAGCAACCGGCTGCCCGCACGGCCGCGCCTCCCCGATGCCAACCTTCCTGCCGAGCCGCATCGACAACCTCCCCGCGAGGCCGACCTCACGGTCTGCCCGTGTCCCGCCGATGCAACCCGATGCATTCTCCAAGCAGCGGCCAGCGCCCATCGCCGACACACCGCCAGCCGCCGCACGGCCTCCTGGCGCCGACCTCTCAGCGCGCACAACCGTCTCCCCAAGCCGTCGCCAAGCGCGACGCCCAGCTCCCCGCGCAGCAATCTCGCGACGGCACATCGCCAACCGCCGGGCGCCATCACTCGCCGACGCCGCGCAGCCGTCACGCACGCTTCACCGTGCAACAGCCTCTCCGCCGCCGGCTTGCCGCCAATCGCGTCTCCGTGCGCCGCCAATAATGCCTGCCCGCCATCGCCGCATGCCGGCTACCCGAGGCCGATCTCCCCGTCGCGACTGGCCTCCCCGTCGACCACTCATTGCCGCCTCCAGGCGCTGTCGCCCCGGACCGAATAGCCGCCTCCCTGCGCGGGCGCCTCCCGCGCCGCCTCGGCGCGACCTTCGCCGCCTCCCCGCGCGATGGCCCAGCGTAGGCGCCTCTCCGCTCCGCCTCAGCGCGGTCTTCGCCGTCTCTCCGCCATCGCCTCGCCGTTCCCCGCCGTACCGGCCACATCGACTCGAGCCCGCAGCCCGACCTCCGGGAACCGCCAGCGGCCATCTTCTCCGCGCACACAGCCCCATTTCGTGAACCTTCCAGAGGAGGTTGGGGCAGGTTTATAATTGGCCTGGGCCGAGTCTAGTATATATTCCTTTGGGCCCTTTTTTCTAATTATATTGGTGGGCCAGGATTATTTATGTGATTGGGCCAGGTTTATTTAAATTGTTGGACCTTCCTTTCTTTTAAATGGAAGGAGGAGCCCGAGATTTAATTAAACTGCTCAAATAAAATGAAGCAGCCTTTAAAAAAATTACAGTACCTACGGGACGAGCACCCGGAGCATCTTCATCAACGAAAATTCTACGGGCAGTCCTTTGCCCACTCGAATCAGGTTTATTTCGATAACTTGCTTTTAATATATATTATAACTCGTAAATTTCATATAAATTAAGAGCGGGGGCATATATTCATATTTCGAAAATTCAAAGCGGGGGCAATTTTTGAAATACAATTTTCATTTGACACTTCCTTTTAATATATATCTTAACTCGTAAGTTTTCATATATATTAAAAGCGGGGGCATGGATATACATATCCTAAGATCATTTTGTGATATCAAAAATAAATTATTTGACACCGAATATTATTAAATACAGTCAGTTATTTAAAACTTCAAGTATAATTTCGTAAAATCATTGAGGTCGATCACCGAACACATAACTCAATATTTTATTGGTCGCACCTTTCGACTTCAAACATTTGTCCGCCTTCATAGGCGTTGACCGGTCCGCCTTTTAGGCGTCGACATTCCGCCTTTTAGGCGTCGACATTCCGCCTAGATTGGCGAAGTAATCCGTCTTCTCGACGTCGATTAGTCCGCCTTTCAGGCGTTGACGTTTTGATTAGTTCGCCTTCACCGGCGTCAACTAATCCACTTCTCGAGTTAATCCGTCTTCTTGGCGTAGATTAGTCCGCCTTTTATGCATCGACATTCCGCCTAGATTGGCGAAGTAATCCGTCTTCTCGACGTCGATTAGTCTGCCTTTCAGGCGTTGACGTGTTGATTAGTTCGCCTTCATCGGCGTCAACTGATCTACTTCTCGAGTTAATCCGCTCTCCTGGCGTTGATTAGTCCGCCTGTTAGGCGTTGACGTTCCGCCTGGAGTGGCGAAGTAATCCGTCTTTTAGGCGTTGACTAGTCCGTCTTTTCAGGCGTTGAGGTGTTGATTAGTTCGCCTTCATCGGCGTTAACTGATCTACTTCTCGAGTTAATCCGCCCTCCTGGCATTGATTAGTCCGCCTGTTAGGTGTTAACATTCCGCCTGGAGTGGCGAAGTAATCCGCCTTTTAGGCGTTGATTAGTCCGTCTGTTAGGCGTTGACGTTCCGCCTGGAGTGGCGAAGTAATCTGCCTTTTAGGCGTTGATTAGTCCGTCTTTTCAGGCGTTGATGTATTGATTAGTTCGCCTTCACCGGCGTCAACTGATCTATTTCTCGAGTTAATCCGCCCTCCTGGCGTTGATTAGTCCGCCTGGAGTGGCAAAGTAATCCGTCTTTTAGGCGTTGACGTGTTGGTTAGTTCGTCTTCGCCGGCGTCAACTAATCTCTTTCTCGAGTTAATTCGTCTTCTCGGCGTTGATTAGTCCGCCTTTTACATATTGATTAGTTCGCCTTCACCGGCATCAACTAATCTGTCTCTCAAGTCGATCCACCACTCGGCCTGGGTTAGTTCGCCTTCACCGGCACCAACTAATCCGTTTCTCGGCGTGGATCCAGTCCGCATTTTGAGCGTTGACTTTTCGCCTTAATGGGCGAGGTGTTGTTTAGTTCGTCTTCACCGGCGTCAACTAATCTATTCTCTGCTTTGGTTTATCCATGTTAACGGTATCGACCAGTCCGCCTTCACCGGCATCGACTGACCCGCATCGCTTTTGCCCACTTGCGGCCATAATATATCGCATCTTGGACGCTTTGGTTAATCTTTTAAGCGGTTGTTAATTCAATCCCATCATCGTGAAGTCACTGCCCGTCATCGGCTAAAGCACTTCACTCATTAATCATTTGGTTAATCTTTTAAGCGGTTGTTAATTCAATCCCATCATCGTGAAGTCGCTGCCCGTCAATCGGCTAGAGCTCTTCACTCATTAATCATTTGGTTAATCTTTTAAGCGGTTGTTAATTCAATCCCATCATCGTGAAGTCGCTGCCCGTCATCGGCTAAAGCACTTCACTCATTAATCATTTGGTTAATCTTTTAAGTGGTTGTTAATTCAATCCCATCATCGTGAAGTCGTTGCCCGTCAATCGGCTAGAGCACTTCACTCATTAATCATTTGGTTAATTTTTTAAGCGGTTGTTAATTCAATCCCATCATCGTGAAGTCGCTGCCCGTCATCGGCTAAAGAACTTCACTCATTAATCATTTGGTTAATCTTTTAAGCGGTTGTTAATTCAATCCCATCATCGTGAAGTCGTTGCCCGTCAATCGGCTAGAGCACTTCACTCATTAATCATTTGGTTAATCTTTTAAGCGGTTGTTAATTCAATCCCATCATCGTGAAGTCGCTGACCGTCAATCGGCTAAAGCACTTCACTCATTAATCATTTGGTTAATCTTTTAAGCGGTTGTTAATTCAATCCCATCATCGTGAAGTCGCTGCCCATCATCGGCTAAAGCACTTCACTCATTAATCATTCGGTTAATCTTTTAAGCGGTTGTTAATTCAATCCCATCATCGTGAAGTCGCTGACCGTCAATCGGCTAAAGCACTTCACTCATTAATCATTCGGTTATCTTTTAAGAGGTTGTTAATTCAATCCCATCATCGTGAAGTCGCTGCCCGTCATCGGCTAAAGCACTTCACTCATTAATCATTTGGTTAATCTTTTAAGCGGTTGTTAATTCAATCCCATCATCGTGAAGTCGCTGCCCGTCATCGGCTAAAGCACTTCACCAGTTTTTCATTTGTTAAGTCAATTAAAATAGGTTGTCGAATCAATCTTTTGTTCATAAAGTTGCTACCCCTATACGGCTATAGTACTTTAATAATTAGACATCTTGACTTTTATCGCTAAGTTATTTAAATCAATGCCGGCCAGCGGCAATAACTCTTTATTAATTGAACATCACTATTCTCGACTCGGGGGCACGACTGAAGATCGTACCCCACCTAACCCGACCAGTTTCGAAAGTTTGAAAATTCGAAGATGACTCAAAATATTCATCTGTCACGGACCCTGCCGTTGAAGATTCCCCCGGGGCATCCGAGCTATCCTATTTTCAGGCTCGGGGGCAAAACCTATTTGAAGCGCAGATCAAGATCGAACTCTGGCCGCAATCAGAGCCCAATCTTGGGGGCAATTGTTACAGCAGGAAATATCCTCGACTGACAGAAGGTCAGATTCCTGAAGATACACTGACCCGACAAGATCGAGAGTCTACATCAGAAAAGAGTATTTAGTGTATTATAGGTCTACGGTTGATTGTTAGATTAATATTGTAATAAATCCCTAATATAAAGGGTTGAGACGAATTTAGGGCCACTTTTGGGCCTTTGGGGGTGAACCTCTATAAATAGGGGGTCACCCCCTCATTGTAAAGGATTCGCATTTTTTCCTCATTTCTCATATATCCAAGAAGCTCTCATATTCGGGGGAAGAACGAAAGTTCTTCCCCTATCGCTCGTATTCATTTATATTTATTGTTTGTCGGGCATAACCCAAATAGCCACATACATCTACCCGTACGAAAATGTCTGTCAACAATGTCCAACATTCGATAGCATGTACGTGGCTATAGTTTTGTACATACATTATTGCATTTTTTTATCTCTTGGGTTGAAATGACTATTTCCTGTGTTTTCATATGTTCCCCTTAAATCTATTTAAGTTTTTTAAAGAATGTAACTTTATAATTTGTGATTAAACAATGTGAAAGGAAAATCAAATTCAGTTATATTATAATTTGCATCTTCATCATCTTATATATATGAAGTTTAGGCTAAAATGGTAGCATTTTCTCGAGCTGGTTTTTTTTATGTTGCTTAAGATGTCTATCATGGAATATACTAATTTCACATTTTTAAAGTATGTAGCTATAATATATGAATATTTTTGTCCCTCATATTCTCTAATAACTTATATACGACGTGCAATACACATGTTAAATAATTAGTACATATAAAAGTGTCTTGCACTTAAAAATTATTATTGGACGATTATACCTCGTTTTTTTCTAACTTTGCAACTTTATCATTTTCTTAAGGCATGTATTCATCGATCTGGACATTCTTCACTGCTCTTGGACTATGCATCAAATCAAACTGGAATTCCCATGAATACGGCTCGCGGTCGATTATGGCGGCAAATAGCTCAGTAAGTGATTATTTTTACCCTTTTATGTCAGCGTGTTTAGTTTAATTAACTGTAATTTAGATTATTTTAGACATTTATTATTTCTAGTTTTATCCGGCTTTAATCAACAAGTGTCATTTTTTAACTAGTGTCCATGTATGCTTCGACTTTTATTTATTCTAGGTTTGCAAATCATTTGTTTCGTCTCCACTCTCTCCTCATTTCTTATGATTTTTTTTTTTAAAATTTGTTATTAAAGTTTTCGTTGATCCCCTGTTATTTTGCATACTACCAGGAACTCGAGAATTGAGAATCAAGATGCTTTCAGATCTTCTCCGATATGGTAAAAACATATTAGATTTAAATATTAGTGCAGAAAACATGGAACCCAAAATATCAGAAAATCGTGCAGAAGATAAATTATTACGCAGTGTCGATTAAGTTGTTTGTAAAATCTTGATTACATAGAAATTTCTACTCAATGAAGTAAGTAGTTGATTGCATGTGATGTAGATCTTGAAATAAGTGCAGAAGCGAAATTACTATGCAACATTGACTGAGTTGTTTGGAAAATATTGATTGCAGAGAAATTTGCTACTCTGTGAAGTAAATACTTAATTTATTATTTTCTTGGAACATTGTTTGGAAAATTTTGACTGCATGTGATGTAAATCTTAATTATGAAGTAAATCTTGAATTAGAATCTTTTAATTGATTTTAGAACATAGTGGTATTTGTTGTAAATAAGTGCGTAAATTAAAGAGACAACGTTTGTTGACCCAGTTCATCGGGAACGACTACGTCTGGGGGCGATCCAAGTCAGGAGTTTCACTAAGGATCTTGTGTATGAGAGTGATTACAATAATGAATACAATGATCTATTTATAAGAATAAAACCCTAGTCTAAGATATAAAGCCCGTTGGGTTTCTTGGTCCATAAGTAATCTCCACATCAAATCTTCTAGATTTGGAATAATAAATCTTCTAGATTTACAACACTCCCCCTTGGACATTACGACATAACATAAATGTCTTGTCATAAAAACTCCACATGCTAGGTATCGGCCAAATAATAAGTTAGGGAGGAATGTTATTGATCTTCTAGATCTAAATCTTCTAGATTTGTTTCGGGGTTACCGCTCCCCCTGAAGACAACATCACTTTAAGTCTTTGCATCCCTATACCGTGAACGTACTTTTCAAAAGTAGACGTAGGTAAGGATTTAGTAAACATATCTGCTAGATTGTTACTAGATTGCACCTTTTGAATGGTAATTACGTTGCTCTTCTGGAGTTCGTATTGGTAGAAAAACTTAGGTGAAATATGTTTTGTCAGGTTTCCCTTGACGTACCCATTACTCATTTGTGCGATGCAAGCAGCGTTGTCTTCAAATATAATGGTGGGAGGTGTATCACATTTGGCGATACCACATGAGTCACCAATGTGTTTTACCAAGGACTTTAACCAAACACATTCTCGTGCGGCTTCAAATAAAGTTATGATCTCTGAGTGGTTTGAAGACGTGGTAACCATGGATTGTTTAACCGACCTCCATGAGATTGCGGTTCCACCACAGAGAAAAACGTAACCAGTCTGGGATATGGCGTTGTGGGGATCAGACAAATAGCCAGCATTCGCATAACCTACTAAGGTTTTGTCTTGGTTCTTACGATAAAACAGTCCAAGATCTTGAGACCCTTGGAGGTATCGTAGAACGTGTTTAACACCATTCCAATGTCTCCTTGTAGGAGAAGCGCTATATCTCGCAAGCAAATTAACAGCAAATGCAATGTCCGGCCGAGTGCAATTTGCGAGATAGAGCAAAGCTCCAACAGCGCTAAGATAAGGAACTTCTGGCCCCAGAATTTCTTCTGAATCTTCTCTTGGTCTAAATGGGTCCTTATCCACTTCGAGGGATCTAACAACCATAGGGGTGCTAAGTGGATGAGATTTATCCATGTGATATCTCTCCAATACCTTCTTTACATAGGTCGACTGATGAATAAGGACTCCTTCTGGGAGGTGCTCGATCTGCAAGCCGAGGCAGTACTTGGTTTTACCCAAGGACTTCATTTCGAATTCAGCTTTCACGATTGAACTGGCTTCTTCAATCTCTTTGCATGTTCCGATTATGTTTAGGTCATCAACATTGACGGATATGATGCAAAAACCATCTTGCGATTTCTTCGTGAATACGCATGGGAAAGCTTTATCGAATGTGTATCCCTTCTTCTGAAGGAATTCACTAAGTCGGTTGTACCACATGAGGCCCGATTGCTTCAGGCCATACAACAACTTTTGCAGTTGTATGCTATACATACTGCGGTTTTCACCATCCCTCATTTGAGGAATGTTAAATCCATCGGGGATTTTCATGTAAATATCGGCATCTAGTGATCCGTATAAGTATGCGGTTACTACGTCCATTAATCTCATTTGGAGATTCATTTTAACTTCCAAAGATATCAAGTAGCGGAACGTTATTGAGTCCATGACGGGAGAATAGTTTTGATCAAAATCAATCCCGGGTCTCTGCGAAAACCCTTGTGCTACAAGCCTCGCTTTATACCTCTCCACAGTATTGTTCTCGTTTCATTTTCATACAAATACCCATTTATATCCTACTGGGATAGCGCGCGCGGGTGTACGAACGATAGAGCCAAATACTTGTCTTTTATTAAGCTATGCGAGCTCTACATCAATTGCCTCTTTCCATTTAACCCAATCGGGGCGCTTCTGGCACTCGGTGATTGTTTTGGGTTCTGGATCTAGATCATTTATAATGGAAATGGCAATTGACACTGCAAATGTGTCGTCGACGACAGTAATATTTCTATTGTATGTTTCTCACGTATTTGTGAAGTTCACAGAGACTTCGACGTTTACGTCAACCAGACATTCCTCATTTCCCATTGTATCTGGGTCTGGTCGTTCCACGGTCCTAGTGCATGGAATATTTTGTGCACGTGCTTCATCACTAGGACTCTCGTCTCCTAGAGACTTGGAGTTATCTAGACGGATCTCTTCTAGAGATCTTACATTCGATTAACCAGATTTACTAGCCTTTAGTTTAGGTGTGTTACTATCTCTTGAGGGTCCCTTACGCTTTTGGCATGTGGGGGCATGAGTACTCGTTTTGCTTGGGACCTCAATCCTTTGGGGAGCATTTACTGCAGGTATATGCGATTTAGTTACATCTCTATGGTCAGTGAACGTGACTGGCAGGTTATTTGCTAAGTTTTGCAAGTTAATGATCTTCTGAACTTCTAGTTCAGATTGACTAGTGCGCGGATCTAGATACTGAAGATTACTTACATTCCACGTAAGCTCCCGGCATTCATTCAATTTTGAATTCGGATCTCCCCCTAATGCCGGGAAGTAATCTTCATCGAACGTGCAATCAGCGAACCGGACTGTTAATTGATCCTCGGACAAAGGCTCGAGGTATTTTATGATGGATGGAGAGTCATATCCGACGTTAATACCGAGTTTCCTTTGTGGGCCCATAGAGGTCCGCTTTGGTATCGTTATTGGAACGTATACCGCACATCAAAAAATACGCAGATGGGAAATGATAGGTTCTTTCCCACGCACTAACTGTAGGGGGGAATGATCATTATATGCAGTTGACGGATTTGGATTAAGTGTGATGCATGTAGGACTGCATGCCCCCAGCATGAAGTGGGTAGTTTGGAGTTCATAAGCAATGGTCTCGCGATAAGTTTGATACATTTTATTAGCGCCTCAGCAAGACCATTTTGGGTATGGATGTAGGGGACCGAATGCTCCACTTTAATTCCCAGGGCCATACAGTAATCTGTAAAGGCCTTCGAGCTGAACTCAGCTGCATTATCCATGCGAATCAATTTGATTGGATAATCCGGGAATTTAGCTCTAAGCTCGATAGTCTTCGCAATGAGCTTCACAAAAGCTTTATTGCGGGTGGACAGTAGACATGCAAATGTCCACCTAGTGGAGGCATTAATAAGGACCATGAAATAATGAAACGGTCCTGATGCTGGGTGAATCGGTCCGCAAATGTCTCCTTGAATTCGCTCAAGGAAAATCGGAGACTCTAGTCCAACCTTAGTGCGCGACGGGCGCACTATTAACTTACCCCTAGAACATGCATCACAAAAATATTCATCAACAGGAGGGATTCTATTATTCGCAATATTATGACCAGTTGAATTAGATAGAATCCTACGTATCATTGTTTGTCCCGGATGACCTAACCGTTGATGCCATAATTTAAAGGAATTTGGGTCATGGAATTTCATACTCATCACTAGATGGGAACTAGACAGTCAGATGTAGGAATAGTACAATCCGGAGGAGAAGGAAGAAAGTTTCTCAATAACTTGTTTACGGCTACCTCGAGTACTAGTCATCAAAAGGTATTCGTCATTGTTCTCAGTTTTAGTTTCAATATGATACCCGTTTATCCTAATGTCCCTAAAACTGAGTAGGGTACGCTTAGATTGTGGAAACAATAAAGCATTATCAATTATGAGTTCGGTACCCATGGGGAGGACAATGGAAGCTCTCCCGAAGCCCACTATCAACGTACTATCATTGGCTATTGTAGTTATACTCCCCTTATGTTCTATCAAGTTATGAAAATACTTCCTATCTTTTAGGATTGTATGTGTGGTGGCGCTATCTACCAAACATAAATCACTATGGGCGTCCATCATGTAAGAGGAAATAGTCCAAACCTAGTAGCTGATTTGTTTACAAGCCATAAATGAAAACAACAATATCCAAATAAATACATGGACAACTATTAAGGTAAACACATCAAAGTTAAAAATAATAAATTCATTCATAAAATAAAATATCCGAAAGAAAGGATCCCAAAACATAACATGAAATTGTTTTATTCAGAAAACAAAATAAAATACTAGAAATAACTAAGTATGCGAATCACTCGTCATCTCCAAAATCCTTAAGTTCAATGCCCATAGGATCTGCGTTATCTTAGTTAGGATCTGCTTCGGGCAGACTGGCATGGTGAGATTCAACTCTAGGAGCCTTCCCCTTATCGTCCTTCTGCTGCTTTTGGTAAGCCTCGGCCAAATGTTTGGGAGTGCGACACGTGCGAGACCAGTGGCCCTTGCATTCGCATCTGTAGCAGGACTGCTCAACCTTATCTTGCTTATCATATTTTCGGGTAGCAGAGTTCGTGTTAGGTGCAGCCTTCCCACGAACCTGAGCTTGATTGTCATTCAAGGTACCTGGACCACCAGATTTATTACGACCTCAGCCTTGGCTACGAGTTCGTTTACTTCCTCTCCCCCTTCCACGCTTGCGACCTCTTGTACTACTTTGAGCTACAACATGTGCTTTGGGCACAGCTTTTGAGCCAACCGGCCTCACATTATGATTCTGCATAAGAAGGTGGTTGTGCTTTTCCGCTACTAGAAGTGTAGAAATTAGCTCAGAGTGTACAATGTAGTTCTTAGCCCTATACTGTTGCTGGAGTACAAGGTTGCTTGCGTGAAAAGTCGACAAAGTCTTCTGGATTAAGTCGTCCTCAGTTACAGTTTTCTTACATAACTTTAACTGAGACACAATACAATGTAGGGCTGGGTTGTACTCCGTAACGAACTTAAAGTTTTAGAAATGGAGGTTCAACCAATCGTATTGTGCTTGAGGGAGGAGTATGTCATTTTGTTGTTGGAAACGGTCCTTCAGGGACTTCCACAACATTCTGGGATCTCTCTCAGTGAGATACTCATTTTTCAGGTCCTGATTGAGATGATGCCTAAGGAAAATCAAAGCCTTCGCCAGTTGATTTTGGATCATCGACAATCGTGCCGCTAAGGTTGTTTGAGGCTAGATGTATTTCAACATCTAGCGCCCATGTCAAGTAGTTACTACCGTCAAGAGTAAGCTCAACAAATTTTCTTTTGGTAATATCAGACATTATTCACTACAATTATTAAAGTGACATGGGTAAGAGGATTGACCAAATTCATAGACAACGGGGAGACAAGGATTTATTTTTATTCTAAGGCACATAGATGCACGTATTGGACGCCGTCTACCCAAAACATATATTTACGGTCCGACAAATACCGGGCGCCGCCTACCCGGGCATAATATGCAAACTATAAAGAAATAAACTATGTGCAGAAATGGTAATGCACGTAGGATAACTAAATCACATAAGCATGCATAAACAAGTAAGGGAGATAATCACATGTAATTTCTAGAAAATATACGATTTAATAGACAGAGGAAATAATCATAAGAATAATTATTTCATGTATATTAACGCAATTTAACGAAATATTTTCAGGATTAAAAATAAATTAAACACGGATTTTATGATATCAATAACACAAACGAAAAAGGGGTTAAGAGATCACAAGAATCTGAGGAAAAATGCCACGTGGGTCGCGCACGGTGGACGGAGGGGCGTCGCACGTAGGGCGGCCGCTTACGGGCGCACGCGGGCAACGGGCGCGGGCACATGCGGTGACAGGCGCGGGCGTAGGCGCACGCAACAACGGGCGAGTGTGCACGGCAGGCGCGCGCGACGCTGGGGCTAGACGGGCGCGGGCGTGCACAGCGGGCGGCGCGAGCGTACGCGGCGACTGGCGCGACGTACACGCAGGTACGCACGGTGCTGGGCGTGCGACTGTCGTGCACGGTGTTGGGCGTGCTACTGTCGTGCACGGCGGGCGACGCGAGCGTACGCGGCGACTGGCGCGATGTGCGCGCGGGTGCACGCGGCGCTGGGCGCGCGACGGGCACTGCCCTCGTGTGGCGGACGGCGGCGATCGTACGCCTTCAGGACATCGGCCGTTGCTCGTCAATTCAATACTCAATAATTAAATCCAATAATCAATCATGAATCAAATAAATTCATAGCAAGGGTACACATGAAAACATGGAAATTCATATGAAAATAAATTAAGGGCGTACCGTATGATCTTGGTTAGAGACTCGTGCTGATAACGTGTTGTAAATAAGTGCGTAAATTGAAGAAACAACGTTTGTTGACCCAGTTAATGTGGTGATACCCGATCACGGAAGACAACATTAACAGTTTACTTGTAACTAAACGTACAATTCACGACCCAGGTGGAATTGAACAATCCGCCATGAAAGGTCGATGTGTAAGGCTCAGATTGGTCTGTCTTGACTAAGAGATTGCACTAGCACATTTAGTATGTGTTGAAGAGGTCCTACAGCGAGGATAAATTCTTCTGTTCTGAAAGGTGAAGAATTAGACCTCAGTGGTTGTTGATTTCTTAATCTACGTCACTTAAATAGGACCGTGTGTGCTTAATGGTTACTGCTTTGATTCATGTTGGGTGAGAATCATTGTGACTTCGAACTTTGTGTCTTGGGCAGTAATATTAATCATACGACGGTTGCTAAGATTTAATACGGAGAAACGCGTGCGAGTACGGCTCGTGTGATTAGTTCCCTTGGTGGGCTCAGAAGTTTTATTATACCAAATCTTGCAAGTGAAGAATTAGTTTCTTCGGTACGAATAATAATGTTGAGCTGTCTTTACTCCAAGGTGAAAGATGTTAATTAATTTAGAGCTATTCAGAAGCTTAATTAATTAATGGACTTGATAATCTTAAACGCGGGAAATAATAACCGGGAGCCCATATTATCGTAATATGGATTAAGATGGATAGTGCAATATTAATTTATTAGTGGTAATAATTAATATTAATGGGCTGAATTATATTGGGGCTCAATATTGAAATTCAGAAGTCCATTAGGAGGTCCAATGTTAATTCTCCTTAAGGCCCCTCAAGTAGCCCATTAAGTAGCCCAATAATGATAAGGTGATTAAAATAAAAAGAAAATTATATTGCTGATTTTTTCTTTAAATTTTCGAAAATAATGATATTAGGAGAAATTAGATTTTGTTGATTTTCTTGGAAAGATATTATGGAAGATATGTATTCTAGGAATACAAGAATATCTCATATATTCAAGAAGATCCAAATCTTGGATTTTCTACCTATGTTTTTCGAAAATTACACCCCATAATTAAGAGTGTGAGATTTTTGTGGAATATTTTATTTTGGAGAAAAGAATATATGGGATATATTCAAGATTTCTTAGAGTCTAAGAAAAGATTTTTTCCAAGCCCATATCCACATGAAAAAAATCGGTCACTACTTCTTATAAATAGAGGATGATTATTTCATCCCCAAGTACATAATTCCATGTGTTGGAAAAATCAAGAAGCATAGATATTTTTCTTTTTCCTTAGTTTATTAAATTGCTTGAAAGCGTCTCCCACCGGCGATCAAGTGAGGTGAAAAGGGAAATACTTGAGAAGGCTTTGGGTTGATAGAGCGAGATTACAAGTGTCCCGTATATCCAAAGGCCAATACTACAAGAGGTACGTTAATCGCATATTTATTTGTTTAATTCCGCCTAGTTAAATATGTGAAATTAATTTAACATGCATGATGATAATTAGTTGTTGGAATTATTATTTGAATTAATTAGGATTAATTCATGCTAGTAATAATTGTATTTAAATTCGTATTTAAATTTCATCCCGAATAGATTCCGGGCACCCCTATTTTCCCAACAGTATTCACTACATTTATGATTATAATTTCATTTATCTATTCTTAACAACTTAAGATAATGAGGTTGAAAGAACTGACAACAAATTTTGAGAAACAAATGCAAGAAGGACATATAGAATATGCTAATTACATATAGAGAAATGTTGTAATGGCTAGGAGATATAGAAATGAAATACTAATGAGTCCATAAGTTACAACCATGAAAGGTTATATGAGATGTGAGTTTATGCTTAGGTATTGTTGCTTATTGTCCAAATTTAACATAAAATACTAAGTTTTGGAAAACAATCTTGGAAAGGTTATATAACTTTACCACAAATTCTAGCATGCACTTGGATTTTAAACTCAATTTTGACTTCAACTTTGATTTTTTCAAAACACACACAAACACACCGAACTATTTTTTTTTTTTTATAATTGGGGTATTATTGATGTCTTCTTGGGGTATTATACTGATTACTTCGTGGGGTATTGCTGATTTCGGCATGGGTATTTTTTTTTAAATTCAAGTACATACTATGCACTCAAATGCACACTAGAACTACTCTAACTTTACTTATTAATAACTAAGATATCTTTATTCAATTAACTTTACCTAATTGTGTTTGTTTATTGCATAGAATCATCTGCTTCGATTTTTAATATTTTATCTCTAAAAGTGGAAGCATTATCTACGCAGTAGTATCATTTTATTATTTAGTAATATCTCTTTTTGAAATAGATTTAACCAACTTGAATAAATTTTCATCCATTCGTTCTCTATTCCCTAATCGAAACCTCACCTAGCATGATAGACAAATTCTAGGGTGCATCCAAGTGCATACTATGCACTTGGATTTATTATAAAATTAGGTCGGGCATTTACGGGTCGGGCATTCTCCATTTTCTCTCACGCTTTTCTCTGTTCTTATTCGAGCGTCGTCCTCTTTTTTTATTTTCCGATGAGGCTTCTGCTTCTTTCCGTCATTAATGGGGATTCAGTGGTTGCGGCTCTATTTTCTGGCAGTTTTCTTCAATTAATTTCCTCCATTGATGATCCACTGAGCTTTTTCCATTGATTTGCAGCCATGGCCTTTATCCGCCATACTCATCTTCTTTGCTTTCGCCATTTATCTCCTTGCCTTCATCGATATCCCCCTATTTGATGAGATTTTGGATGATGGAGAATAAAGTATTAATGAAGAACTGGTGCTCAAGGAAGACTCACGCATTGCCCCCGCCGCTCCCCCTGCACGAGATGTCGCCTGTAGTATTAGTATGAAAAACAAAATATTGGATTTAGCAGATTGTATATGAAGCAGAGATTAATTTTTTTCCTTCTCAATCTCACTATTCAATCCCCAAATTATCATTGCAACAGGATTAATTTTTTCTCTCTCAGTATCATAGCCCCCAAATTTATTCAAATACAAAATTTTATTACTTTGATTATTATTGATTACTTAGAGTATTGGTGATTTGTTTATTGGGGTATTGTTGCTTGTGATATTGTTGATTAAGTCTTGGTGTATTGCTGAATAATTATTGGGGATATCACCGTTCAATGTATTGTTGAGTAATTCTTAGGGTATTGGTGTTTAAGTCTTCGGGTACTACTGAATAATTCTTGGGAATATCATTGTTCAATGTATTATTGAATAATTATTGGGGTATTGGTTGTTGATAGGCGAGCAAAATCAGTAATTGGGCGACCAGGATTAGCACAAAACACGTAAAGATTAAAATGAAATTAACCCAAGATATCTGGCGAGCAGAACCTGCATGCTACACCAAGACGGATAGGCGAACAAAATCAGATCAAAAGCTACATGATGAGCTCAATTAGCATCTCGCCGACCAGATCCGACCACAATACCAAAACAGCAGCTAAGTGAGACAAGATACCAGCAGAATCAGACTAAAGACTCCTCCAGGACAAGTCCAATATGACGAACAGCTCTTGACTGCGAGCAAGTCCAACAAGATAAGGATAGAATTTAGTTTAGATAGGGTCAACTTAGTCAAAGGCCAGGTGTCGTGCATGCAGGCCTGGTAGGCCAAAAGTCACGACACCTCCTGCTAGGCAAATGTCTATAAATACTTAGATTTTTTCAGCTAATAAAAACAAGCACAAATTATTATACATGTCCAAACTTCGTCTACGAACCAAAAGCAGCTCGTTTATCTTACGATCGAATTTATCACGTAAGCTTATAAACGTCTCAAACCAAACCTAAATCTAAAATTTCGAATTCACTAATTACGATTAGTGATCAATCACACGTAATTGTTTGGTGATCAATTAAACAACAAAAACAACCATCAATTATCAAAATTAGAAACGATCATCAACAAATTGGCGCTAGAAGGAGGGTTCGAACCTCCGAATCATTGAATACGGGAAGATCTCCCCAAGATTGTGGAACAAGTTTGAGCTTTTGAAGGAAAAATTCAAGAACACCAAGAACAATACTCGATACCTCCTGTGAGCATGCCTCAATCACGAGAGACACAACGTTCACAACATATAACAAGGGATTCACACTCCCGGATGTCCCAGGCTGGTAGGCGAGCAGGGGCGAGCAGGAACGACCAGGAAAATCAGACCAATGTTGCTCGTCAGTTGATGCCACCAGAGTTAGACGTCTTAGCTCACAATCCAGACGAATTGGCACGCACCATTGCCATGCTCCAGGCTTTACAAAGACAGCATGCCCAACCTGGCCCTTCTTATGTGCGAGCAAGGCATAGCCCCACAAAGACTCGTGAACATGAGAAGGCTAGGGGGGATCATTTAAATGAAGCAGACAGTGCCCAAGCTCGTAAAGCCAAAGGCAAAGATAAACAACACGTTGAGGCCTCCAGTCAGGGAGGTTCAACTCAAAATTCGGCCATGGCAGTGAGTCAAGGCACACGCCAAAGTGCTCTAGAAAGATTAGGTCGTCACTGCCGGGGAATCATGGAAGTTCATCCCGCAGCAGGAGCAGCTCGCCCAGCTGTTGCACCTGCTCGCCAGTCAGTCCATGACAGGCTGACTAGGTCAGCTTTTGGTCGCCTTGGCCCAAACGCAGAGCCCAATCCTAGGAGGCCAATCCAGGGGGTTCCCGCTCCCAATGAGGGACTAGAGCGAACAGACGGTTGCGCGCCTCTGCTCGCCGGACAGCCTCAGAGTCAGGGGGGATCCTTTGAAGAGCTCGCCTCCATGAGAAAGGCCATAGAGAGCATGCAAGGCCAGCTCGATCAACAGAGAGGATATGGAAACACAACTCTTCCAGTCTCACCTCTATCTTTGGTGATTCTGAAAGCCCCGATTCAGCAAAAGATCCAGTTCCCAGCGAGTATCCAATATAAGGGTACGACGGACCCCCGGGTGCATCTGATGAAGTATACCAATTATATGGTATCAATGGGGGCAAGTGACGCAACACAATGTCGCAACTTTCCTTTAACTCTGGGAGATCGTGTCCATAAGTGGTTTTCAGCTTTGCCACCAGCTTCAATTCACTCATTTGCTCAGCTGAGCAAAGAATTCTTGTCCCACTTCTCAACAGCCGGGTCTTATCTATCCTAAATACATCGGTTATCCAACTTGAAACAAACTGATGACGAGTCAGACCGATCGTACTTGGAAAGATTCGACAAAGTCCTATTAGAAGGGGAGTCTGTCAGTGAGGACACCAAGATTGTAGCCGTCCTAGCGGGATTAAAGAAAGGCACCGAACTCTGGAAAGACGTACACCTTAGATGCCCGAAGACTTACGCTGAGTTTTGAGATCGGGCAGGAGTCTTTGTCTCCATGCACGAAGCACTGCAAAAAGACATGGGAGATAAAGGAGAGCGGAAAGAGTGTGCAAAGAAGCCCGGTGCTGGTTATCGAACTCCCAAGAACATGAAAGCATTCACTGAAGGAACGGAGCTGAAGGATAAATTGAACCATGTTCTTACTGTATCAATTGATACAGTCTACAATAATGTCCGGGATAAAGAATTGCTCACACCTCCCCGTAGGATACGTCAGGATACGAGCAAGTTAAACCAGAACAAGTATTGTGCCTACCACCAGAGTGTAGGGCACTTTACGAGCGAATGTTGTGACTTGCTGAAGCAGTTATGGCGTTTTTATGAGGAGGGAAAGCTATCCGAGTTCGTGAAAAGGCAACCCGGCAAAAGAGACAGAGACGAAGATTCTGATGAGGAGGACCAGGAACAAGCACCTCGTTGGAATCGAGCTGGGCGACCAGCTCAGGTGCCTGCCGGAGGGCCAGTTCCAGACATCCAGATGATGGAGCCTGCAGGACCCATAGGTGGTTATTCTGATGGACGACCACCAATTTCTAATCGTAAAAGAAAAGCAGAATTACGAGCGATCGGTCATGTACAAGAAATGGGGGTTATTCCGCCTGCCATGCAAACATCGGAATTAACTTTTACCGACAGAGACTTGGAAGGAATACTGACCCTTCACAACGATTCGCTTGTGATATGTGCCAAGATCATGGAAACTAGAGTGCACAGACTATTGGTGGATACTGGAGCCTACACTAATGTCCTTTTCAAAAAGACGTTTGATCAAATGGGAGATTGTGCAGGCTACATCAGAGACACAAATCATCATATTCTGGGATTCGGAAATGCTGTGACGGTCTCACTGAGAATAGTAACTTTGGCTATGCAACTTGTAACGGTCAAAGAACCCGAGAAAAATATCGCAAGAATGGTGGATTTCTTGGTCGTCGATCAAGAGTCAACTTACAACGGGTTCCTGGGTCGACCTTTCTTAAATGAATTTAGGGCTGCGTGTTCAACTTACCATTATTGCATAAAATTCCCAACAGTAAGTGGAGTTGGCACAGTAAAAGGAGACCAAAGAAAAGCTCGAGAGTGTCTCCTACAAATCCAGTCAAGACAAGGACAAGTATCTATGATGGAAGCGTCAACCAATCAACTTGAGAATGAACCCTCAATTTCGGAAGACATTCTCGGGGCCCAGAACGATAAGATGGACGTAGACGACCAGCCCTCGCCCATGGGCGAGCAAATGCTGCAGGGCGGCAAGCAGACCTTGCCAGGAGTAATGTTACCCTCCGTAACTGACAGTATACGTCCGAGTAATAACCAAGAGAGCCCAATTATGGCGACCAAACTCAACCCAGAACCCGCGGAAGATTTTGACCCCCGGTTAGGTGCTGAACCCATGAACATCGAGGATGAGCTAAGTCCAGAAGGACCAATAGTTAACCCTCGATGGAAGGGGCAAAAACGACAGGCAACTTCGGTCGAAGAATTGGAGGCCATCAAGATTGATCCCGTACGAGATGACCTTGAACTTTACATCGGGTCCGAACTCCCCGAGCCTTACAGAACCCGCATGACAGAATTCCTAAAGGCTAACTTAGACGTCTTCGCATGGTCCCATGCTGACATGGTGGGAATTGACCCGAAAGATGCCTGTCACAGGTTGAATATCAACCCAGTCCGAAAACCTATCCACCAGAAGCGACGAAAATATGGACCTGACAAGTATCAAGCTTTAAACGAGGAGGTCAAAAAGTTACTGGACAACGACTTAATTAAACAGGCGTTGTGTCCACAATGGGTAGCAAATCCTGTCTTGGTACGGAAGCCGAACAGAACCTGGAGGCTATGCATAGATTTTACAGATCTAAATGCAGCATGCCCAAAGGACAACTTTCCGCTCCCGCACATCGATCAACTGGTGGACAGTACTGCCGGGCACGAAATGTTCACATTCATGGATGCCTTTGCAGGTTACCACCAGATTCCTATGCATCCAGATGACCAAGAAAACACGGTCTTCTATACTAACAAAAATCTACTATGCTGGAAGAGGATGTCGTTTGGTCTAATCAATGCTGGAGCAACCTACCAGAGGCTGGTCAACAAGATGTTCGATGAACATATTGGGGAAACGGTGGAAGTGTATGTCGATGACATAGTCGTTAAAAGTACACAGAAGGAAGATCACCTCCATCACCTCTCCCAAGTGTTCGACATACTCCGGAAGTACAATATGAATTTAAATCCAAAGAAAAGCAGTTTTGGAGTACATTCTGGGAAGTTCTTGGGCCATCTGGTCAGTAAGCGAGGAATCGAAGCTAATCCAGCAAAGGTGAAAGCGATCGTCGATATGGAACCACCATGCTCTATTAAGGAAGTGCAAAGGTTAACCGATTGCCTAGCCGCATTAAACAGGTTCATATCACGGTCGAGAGACAAGTGTCGTCCATTTTTTTGAGGCCATCAAAAAGGGCAACTTTGCCTGGACGGGAAACTGCCAGAAAGCCTTCGATCAACTAAAAGAGTATCTGGGAGATGTAAAAATTCTGTCAAAACCAATTCCCGGCGAAAAGTTATATTTATACCTGGCAGCATCTGACACGGCCATAAGTTCGGTGTTAGTTCGGACAGAAGGCAAGTTTCACCTGCCAATTTACTATGTCGGCCAGGCCTTGCATGATGCTGAGGTGAAATACTCACCAACCGAAAAGCTAGCATATGCTCTCGTCATGAGTGTCAGGAAGTTAAGACCATACTTCTTTGATCATCAAGTCGAAGTATTGACAACCTTCCCACTCAAACAAATACTACACCGACCCGACACCGCTGGCCGTCTTTTGAAATGGTCCATAGAGATAAGCCAGTTTGGCGTGACATATGCACCTCGAACCGCGATTAAGGGACAAGCGTTAGCCGACTTTATAGTCGAATTAACCTTCCCTCAAAATCCAACGAGAGGGCTGGATTACCCATGGCATCTTTATGTGGACGGTTCGTCAACAAATCTGGCCTCGGGGGCAGGAATAGTGCTCATTAGTCCCGACCGGCAAGTATTCACTTCCGCAGTCAGATTCGAGTTCATGGCCACCAACAATGAAGCTGAATATGAGGCCCTCATTGCAGGTCTTCACCTATCATTAGCTGTCGGAGTAAGACGACTACAGATTTTCGGAGACTCTCAACTCATTGTAAGCCAAGTACGAGGTGAATATGTGGCCAGAGACGAGCAAATGGTCGAGTATCAACGAATAGTTGCTCACTTGGTATCTCTGCTAGACCAAGTGTTTATCCAGCAGATACCTCGAACGAGCAACACACAAGCTAATGCCCTTGCAAGATTAGCAACAAGCGATGGGCCAGCAGATCTGACGGACATTGTCATTACCAGAAAAGTCCAACCATCAACAATGGACTACGAAGTAAACCAAGCAGTTGAACAAAATAACGATGATGATTGGAGAACTCCTATAGCCAAATACTTGAAAGACGGGGAGTTGCCAAGCAACTCATTTGAGGCTGTAAGAATCAAGAAACAAGCAACCAGAAATACTCTGGTAGATGAACAGCTTTACAAAAGAGGCTTTTCACTCCCGCTACTCAAGTGTTTGTCTAGGGGGCAAGGAAGGACAGTCCTGGAAGATATACATTCTAGAGTTTGTGGAAGTCACACTGGGGGGCAAGCTTTGGCCTACAAAACTGTAAGGCAAGGTTATTATTGGCCAACCTTACGAAAAGATGCAATCCAGTTAGCCAAAGCTTGCCACCAGTGTCAAATTTTTGCTCCAGGTATTCATGCCCCGGCCCAGGAGCTCGTATCGGTTTATAGTCCATGGCCATTTGGAACATGGGGAATAAATATTATTGGTCCCTTCCCGGCAGGAGTTGGAAATGTTCGATTTGCCGTCATAGCAGTCGATTATTATACAAAGTGGGCAGAAGCAAAGGCCATGGTAAAGATTACACAGCAAAACATGATTAATTTCATATGGCAGAACATTGTCTGTCGCTTTGGAATTCCACGAACAATTGTGACGGATAATGGCTCGCAGTTCGACGGAAATGAGTTAAGAGACTTCTGTACAAAGTGGGGAATCAGGAAACACTATTCGACTCCCTATCATCCCCAGTCAAACGGGCAAGTTGAAGCTGTAAACAAGATCATCAAGCATACATTGAAAATACGGTTAGCGGAGAGCAAGAGTAGTTGGTCAGAAAAACTCCCGGAGGTCTTGTGGGCATATAGAGTTTCTCCCAGGTCAAGCACCGGAGAAACACCTTTTGCAATGGCTTTCGGAACAGAGGTTGTGATACCAATAGAGTTAAAGACCAACACAGTCAGGATGACCAATTTCGATGAACAAGCAAATCACTCTGCTCTAGCCACAGAAATAGATTTGCTCGAAGAAAGAAGATTACATGCCGAGCTAAAAAATGCCACGTACAAACAGAGAGCAGAGCGTTATTATAATTCCCAAGTCAAGATAAGAAAGTTCGAAGTTGGTGACCTTGTTTTAAGAAAGAAGCTTGCCCCACCTCCAGGCATATTTGGCCCGACTTGGGAGGGCCCATACAGGGTAACAGACAGGTTACCCAATGGAGCATAAGACATAGAAGATTTAGATGGCAACCCGGCCCAATATTTCTGGAATGCAGCTAACTTAAGGAAGTACTTTCAGTAGGCGAGCAGTCTTGCCTCATGAGAGAGTGAAGTTGAGATGGGCGAACTATTAAGTCCACTGGGCGAGCTAGAATGACAGAGGTACAAGATGGATCCAAAAACTTGCCTAATTTTTTGAAATTTTCACCAAGTACAAGTGGTCGAACAAAGTTGAATTAGGTCAAGTTTGGTCGCGGTCTAGAACGCCAGCCTCTTGTATAGTTTAGTTCCCTCTTGAGAGTTTAAAGATGCCTTGACAAGATGTATAGTGGTCGAGCAACTTTGACTCCTGATGTAAATTATGTTTTTAATGGTTGGAAGTTTGACATTGTTTTTGTCGAGCAGGTCCGACCTAGTTAGTACAGGTTTACATTCTTGGTCGCGTTTAATACTTGTAATTTTTTAATGTTTGTTCAATGTTAAGTTGTTTGTTTCAAGCAGAAATGCAAGCTCAAGGCGCAAGTTGATTATACAACCAAGGCCATTAAAGGCTATTCATTTTTAAATGAACATAGCCTAAGGCCAAAAGCCCATCAAATTCTAAGGCCAAAAAGTTCTTAAGGAACAAGGCCCAACTACATTAAGATTGTTGAAGCATAGATAAAAATGCAAAGAACAATTAATGTAAAGTAAATAAGACGAGCAGATGTGCAAAATAGTCTCATTAAAGACAAGGCTTGATCGCCCAAAAAATTACAGAAGAAAAGCGAACAACAACAACAAAAAGAAAGAAAAAGTACAAGGCACTAACTAATCCTGTCCGCTAAGATCCTTGCCCGGCAGGAGGGGGAATGTTATCATCTTTAGGATCTTCCAGAGGAGATCCAGCGAGAGCAGGGTCAACTGGGACCACTTGAGTCAGTTCGGCGATAAGCCCCTCGGTACCAGCTCGCTCTTGGAGAGCTCTCTCCCTTTGATCGGCGGGCTGGATCTACTCGCCCACGACAACATCGCCCTCCTCTTCTTCCTCGTCTTCGGGAGGACTTATGATAATGATATCGGGGCCAATGAAGTCAAGCTTGACCCCGTAGTCAGGCAGGTCGCCAATCTGGAGAGTTGTGCCCGGGGCTGGAGGGTTTGATTCGACAAAGTTGCAGAGCTCCTTGCCGATCTCTTCAACAACAGAGGCAGCCTTAAACTCATGAGCAATTCGAATGCTCTCGGCATGGCCTGTCACATAACCCAGGATTGAGCTCACCTCCATCTTTGGAATAAGTTCCTCTTGAGTAATGGAGTGGGTGAGCTGGGCTTCGAGGTCGGCAATTTTGGCTGTTACCTCGGTCGCAAATTTCTCCTCGACCTCCTTCTGTTGTTGAGCGCGGGCAAGTTCTGCTCGCATCTGCTCGACCTCGGCCATCTTAACCTTCAGCTCTTCAGAGACCTTGACGTGCAGGTCCAGAGCACGTTGCTCGCTGATTTGATGGGCCTTGGCTTTATTCTCCAGGTCGACAACAATTCTTTTCGCTTCTGCCTTTGCATCATCTCGCTCCTTGGCAATACGGCTGACAGTGGCCGCATGCTGGCGCGAGTCTTTCTCGAGATCCTCAACCTGGTCAACTAGACGCTGCACGGCCCCCAAGGTATTGCCCGCCTCGACGAGATACAGACGGCCATTGTCACGAGGTGCTTGTGTCTTGACGGTCTCGTTCAGCTCCTTAGTCCAGCTGCGGTCAACGACTTCAGAAGCGCAACGGACGAAGGAGTCCGGGATCTTGCGGAGGTTAGTCGGCACCTTTGAGCAGGCGAACCGGTGCACCAGGTTAGACCGCCTAGGGTACTGCTCGGGCAAGTAACTGGAAAGAAATCCCCAGTTAGTAAAAAAAAATGCTAAGGGTCCTGGGCGAGGAGAGACGTACCTGTCAAGATGACCCTTGTCCCAACCGAGATAGGTGGGGTCGGATGAAGAACCAGATCCTTCGCGAGCAGTGGCGACCAAAGCTTGCTCGGCGGGGCGCTCCACGGAGGGAGTTTGCTTGCTGTCGCCCTCAGATGGCCGAACAGCTACGGTCACCTTTTCCTGAGCAGTTTTTGCTCGTTTGGCCGCCTTTTCAGAGTCAGAAACGGGAGTGCCGTCTCTGCGAAGAAGCCTCTTCGCCCTCGGAGCTAAAGTCTTGGGCGGACTGGCAACCGGTGCAGGCGGCTGCGCCGAGCTTGACCCCCCAGATTGTTTGGGATCGCCTTTTCCACCTTGGGCCGCAAGGGCAATGATCTTGGAGAGGGGATCCGACTTCTTGTGACCTCTTTTCGTCGGCATCTCCCAAACGTGATTATCGAGCTCGAAGAAGGAAGGGTGAAGAGCAACGGTGACGGGCTGGTCTGCAAAAGAAGTTGAAAACAAGTTAGATAATACCAAGTATAATGCCGAACAGATCTGTTCGCCCAACAAGAAAAGATACTTACCCTCTGATATGGGTGCTAGAGCCTCAAGATGGTGAGGATAAGTTATGAGGTGGGCAACACGTAGTGTGTCCTCGGATAAGAGATGGCCAATACTGCGATCTTCTCTGCGACGAAGAGCGATCAGACACGCGACGAACAAAAATTGGTCGCTGATGCTATTCTTGACAGTTCGCCACCCCAAGTTCTTGGGACCTGAGACAAAATAAAAAGAGAATTAAAATTAGTCAAACCACTTTAAAATTATAGAAGAGGTAAGACTCACGCTTTGATTCCCTAAACTATGCCGGGGTCTCAATACGGACAAGACCCCCAGAAGGGCGAGCAGAAGCACGCCAGTCTCCTCCAATCCAAAACCAGTCATGCTTCCAATCCCGCACCTTTCCGGGGATGTCCTCCACCAGTTTCTGGCCTGGTCGTGCCTTTAGATAATACCAACCCGCTTCTTCCCCGGTGCAACCCGTGATCGTCATCAGATAGCAAACCTCCTCTGCGGAGAGCTTATTGGGGTATCCTTCTAGGGCGAACATGACCATCAGAGCCATCAGATTTATCCACCCAACAGGGGTAAGTTGGGTGATGGCCAGGTTCACATCTTTTAAGAATTGGCCGACCAGAGGATGCAGCGGCAGGGAAACTCCGGCATTTAAGGTGGCGAGGTTGATCGCCGTCAATCCGCGCGGTGGGCGATCAACTCTATCATCCACCAAGGGAGCATACATCGGGATGTCGAAGGGAATCTTATAATCCCTCCGAATCTTGGGCAGGTCCTCCTCAGTAATTGCGGACACAATACAGCTCGCAGCGAACTCGGTCGCCTTGAGCTTTCGTACCCCGCGAGCAGAAATGGCAAACCGGTCTGAGTGCTCCCTTTCATACTCGCCCCAATCTATACGACGAGCAACTTCGACCGAAACTTGATGCTCAATCAGCATGGGCATGGGGAATTGAATGTCCCTAAGGTATGCCCAGGTTAGTTCGTCGAGGTTCACTGGCTGAAGTACCTCAACCTCCTCGTCCTCATGAAGATCCGAGCTCGTTTCCTCCAAGAGCTGGCAAGCAGGATTTGCTCGCTCTTCTCTTTCCCCAGAGGGGCGAGCTCCTGAGTTAATGGAGCGTGCGACCGAAGCCGCCTTGAGATCGGACTCCAAGTTTACGATAGGAGGATTCTCTTCGACGGGCCGTTTTTTGGGGTTCCGGGGAGGGAAAGATCCGGTCTCAGAATGCGACGACATCCAGTAAGTGAAGGTAAAAAATTTGAATGTTTACAGATTCCGGCGAGGGAGAACTCGGCGGTTTAGAACTTTCCACGGCGGAGTAGGGATTTTTGTGGAACTAGAACGCACACAACACAAGAAAAGAAGAAAGAGAAGAAGAAAGCAAAGGAGAAACTACCTCGAAGTCGTTAAAAAGTCACCGGGAACTGGAAACGTACGCCGGAAGTTTGAAAGGGGAAGAAGGAGAAATTCGCGCTTGATAAACAGTAAAAATGACAAAAAATCGCGAATTTTTTCCTTAAATACTCTCTGGAAAAATGGGTTTCCGGGCGAGCAAGTTAAAGAGTTGAAGGACTAAAGTGCAATTTTTTAGCGCGTGCAGCACCTGCCCGACAGAGCGGGAAGGCGCGTCACCTCGGGATCACGTGCACGTGGGCGGCAGCAATCATTCCGCCCACGTCACACCTCAAGCCGTACCCAGGCCTTGGGATCCCAACCGTTACCAGCCCAAGTCTGCTCGACCAATGTTGTCCGCCCGTGAAAACTTGCTCGCCCCCTCGACATTCCTGCTCGCACCATGACACTTAAAGTTGCCAACCCAAAAAGTGCTCGTTCATCATCTTCACAATTTATTGATCGGCAAGGGGGCAATTGTTGATAGGTGAGCAGAATCAGCAATTGGGCGACCAGGATTAGCACAAAACACGTAAAGATTAAAACGAAATTAACCCAAGATATCTGGCGAGCAGAACCTGCATGCTACACCAAGACGGATAGGCGAACAAAATCAGATCAAAAGCTACATGATGAGCTCAATTAGCATCTCGCCAACCAGATCCGACCACAATACCAAAACAGCAGCTAAGTGAGACAAGATACCAGCAGAATCAGACTAAAGACTCCTCCAGGACAAGTCCAATATGACGAACAGCTCTTGACTGCGAGCAAGTCCAACAAGATAAGGATAGAATTTAGTTTAGATAAGGTCAACTTAGTCAAAGGTCAGGTGTCGTGCATGCAGGCCTGGTAGGCCAAAAGTCACGACACCTCCTGCTAGGCAAATGTCTATAAATACTTAGATTTTTTCAGCTAATAAAAACAAGCATAAATTATTATACATGTCCAAACTTCGTCTACGAACCAAAAGCAGCTCGTTTATCTTACAATCGAATTTATCACGTAAGCTTATAAACGTCTCAAACCAAACCTAAACCTAAAATTTCGAATTCACTAATTACGATTAGTGATCAATCACACTTAATTGTTTGGTGATCAATTAAACAACAAAAACAGCCATCAATTATCAAAATTAGAAACGATCATCAACATTGGTGATTATAACTTGGGGTATTGGTAAATATGACTTGGGGTATTGCTGATTATAACTTGGGGTATTGGTGATTATAACCTGTGGTGCTGGTAATTATAACTTGGAATATTGATGATTATAATTTGGGGTATTGGTGATTAAGTCTTGGGGTACTACTGAATAATTATTTGAGATATTATTATTGAGTAATTTTTGGGGTATTGGTGATTATAACTTGGTGTTGGAAAATATTGGTTTTGACCATATTTTATTAAATATTAAGTGACAATGTAATTATCCATTTTGCGTAAATAGATTTGGTTGATTCGATTTCTCAAAACCAAATTTGGGTGAATGAGAAATTAATATCATTTAATATGTGGATAAATACATTAATGAATGTATTTATTGTGGTAATAGTGAAGTGTTGTGTCTAATAGACATGAAAAGTCATGTCTTTTTGGTGAAAATTCTATTCTAAAGGTTGTGTCTCTTAGAATAATTTAAGAGACAACCTTTGGCGAATAGTTGTTTATTTCTAAAGGTTGCGACTTTTAGAAAAGTAGTGAAAAGTCACAACCATTTATCGCAACTCTTGAAAATCTATAAATAGACCCCCCCCCCCCCCCTCCCACACTTGTCATTTGAATTACGTTCGAAAAAATGGATTTCATTCATTTGAAGTCAATATCATACACGTACATATGCATACTAACGTTAGTAGTCTTGCATTAGAGTCGTGTCAAGAAAGTTTCGGATACCCGAGTCCGTTCGCCGATAGTTTCCGTTACGTAATGCAGCAGGCGGAAGACTCTAAAGTCGTTGTATCTTGGGGGCAATTGCCATGGAACCGTATTGCACTTGGGTACGGGGCAATATCGTCTTACGAAGAGCGAGTTAAACTTGTGCCTCGACTTTCATGTTAAGTCTGTGTCTTGCATAGTCATCTTCGTCTACACACACCTCTAATTCACCTAATTTTTTCCAACACTTAGTGTATTGGTGATTATAACTTGGGGTATTGGTGATTATAACTTCGGGTATTGGTGGTTATAACTTCGGGTATTGGTGACATAACTTCGGGTATTGATACGAAGCGCGCGCGACCCATCTACGATCCGATTTGTTGCTAGACCCACGAATTTTGTATGGACAACAACAGACCCGCGAATTTTGACTTTTGGATCCTGACTATATATCTCCTTGACATAAACGAGAAAGAATGAGAGGCATTTTTATCCATTGGTTGGTTGAGGTAAAAAAATCAATTTTTTTTATCTAAAGATGATTAATTCTCATAGAGCTTTATAGAATGTGATCTTTCGCTCTCCTTATTAACGTCAAGCGGAAATGATATAGTGCCCACTAGTTGGCACAATATTTTTGCCCACCGCCTACGTGGCAACTTACATGGTAATGCCACATAATAATATCTTTTTTTTTTACTTCTATCACTATATGTTATTTTAAGATTTTTCAAGATTTGATTTGATTTTTTATACCACATATATATATATATATATATATATATATATATATATATTATAATAGAGATAAAAATCATACTCCCTCTGATTCAAAATAAGTGTCGTTCTAGAGATTTTAGGACAAATTAAGAATTATAAATTTTGATATATATACCCCACCTAAATCTCTAAAATATCTATTATATTTTGATAATATCTAACAGATATGTTATATTTTAATATAATCCCTAAAATATCTCTTATATTTTGAATTTGAATTCGGGGTAAATCGGGAAAACACGTGAAAAAATAGTTAAAACGGCACTTATTTTAAAACAAATTATAACCTCTAAAACGACACTTATTTTGAATTGCAGGGAGTATTATATTACCACATAAGTTGTCACGTTGGCAGCGAGATCAAATATTGTTTCCACTAGTAAGCACTATATTATTTCCATAACATTAAGAGGTTGATGTTTATATTTCTGCTTAGACTCTCATTGATAATGATGATTCTAGACTGGACTAATAATTGTTAATTTCCTTTTGTCATAGATATTATAATGATTTGTTCAAGAAAAATGAATAATAGATTTCATAAAAAAAAAAAAAAAAAAAGTAAGTTGACCAATGTATCAAATTCTGACATAACACTAGCTAGCACGTTAATGATAGACAGATCACAGGGCCAAAATAGAACAAACCATAAAATAAGTTAAAATTCTAAGAGCTATTTCTAAAAATCAAAATTTGTTATCAGATTTTTATTTCATTTTAACAAAAACAGACAAAATAGAACAAACCATAAAAAAAATTCAGTTAAAATCCTAAGAGCTATTTCTAAAAATCAAAATTTGTTATCAGATTTTATTTCAATTTAACAAAAACAGCGCTATTTGAGTAAAATGATTCGCTTATTACATTAAAAAATGTTATATATCCTTAATAAATAATCTTCACAATAAATAGATCTTGTTGTGTTATTCTATTTTATTCTTGTGTTTATATAGAGTGAAATTGCTTAATGCATGAATCATTGAAGGATATTAGTTATTTTTACTAGAGAGTATTAGTTGTTTCACTGAAGAGTACTAGTTATTTACACTAAAGAGTTTTAGTTTGTTTTCATTAAACAACTAATACACTTCAGTGAAAATAATTAATATCATTCAGTGGGAACAACTAATACTTTTTAGTGAAAATAACTTATACCCTTCAATGATTTATATATGAACTATTTTCATTTTATACTTTTTCGTTATTCTTTTTAAATTTTTTACATAGATCTTTATTGAGGCCAACAATATTTGGCGAATTACTTAAACTATATATACTTATAGTACATGAAAGCGAGGAGAAATGACAATTAGAAGGTGAATTTCAAGCTATTTAAGTTATTCTTTAAGCATAATAGTTCGTTGAATGTGAAATGTGAAAAGATTGCAATCGTTTGTCAATTAAAAGATCAAAATATAATTGAAAAGTAGAACTTCCGACGTGGGAAAAGAATGAAAAGTAAGCATCTTCTTGAAGTATTAATTCTCAAATAGCATGTATTTTTGAATTAGGATTGAAGCTTATCTTATCTATCAGTATCATATACTTTTCTTTCTGTTGAAATTGAATTGTTAAATATACTTGCGCGATCCATGATTTTTGATATGGTTCATGATCAATTAAGAATTTATTAGTGTCTAAATTGATGACTTGCAGTTTTTAAATTGCAGTCCCATGTCGATTCATTGTTCTTTGCTATACCTATTAATTAATTGAAAATTAAATTGATGAAAAAAGTTTGGTTGGTATCTTTTTTTATAACATATGTAGTGCAAGCCAAATAAGATTATGTCAGTAATATGACTTGATAAAAATACTTGGTTGGGTGTTTGTCATAATTTTGTAAGATTATGTGCACATTTTTTCCTTAATCCCATTTGATTTTTTCCCATTAAAATGTAGGCTGACATCTTTTTTTTCCGTCTAAATTCAAAATTCTTTATTTTTCCTTGTTGTGCTTTATTTAAGTCAAACTTCTTCTTTTTTTAATCAAGGCAAAATTGGATCGATAACCTTTGCATCAAACTTCTCTATATTTTGATTGTCTTTTTTACCCTCATTTTTTAATGACAAAAAAATGGTGTGAAACCGAGTTGCACGTGACCTAGTATTTTTTTTTTTTTTTTAATATTAATGTTATGTGTACACATAATCATTGTTATGCACATTAATTTTTATTTTTTTAAAAAATATTTTATTTTAAAACAATAACAACTGATAATAATAGGGATATCGTGTATATATAATAGTGATAGTTGAAAAATAAAATTTAAATGAACTCGGTCTACATTGTTGATAGGCGAGCTAGATAGTCATTTGGGCGACCATGATAAACACCAAATACCTGCAGATTAAGATGAAATTAAATCAAAATTAAGATTTGACAAAGTATATGGCGAGCAGATCCTGCATGCCGAGCAAATATTAAACAGGCGAACTCAGTCAGCACCCAGTCGACCAGATCTAACAATGATACCAAAATTACAATTCAGCAAGATTAAAGACCATCAAAATCAGACTAAAGACACCTCGAGGACAAGTCCAATAGAATGAGCAGCTCTTGACTGCGAGCAAGTCCAGTGTAGAAGGATAGAATTTAGTTTAGATAAGGTCAAACTAGTCAAAGCCCAAGTGTCACACATGCAGGCTTGGTAGACCAAAAGTCATAACACCTCCTGCTAGGCAAATGTTTATAAATACTTAGATTTTTTCAGCTAATAAAAAGAGCACAAATTAACATACACGTCCAAACTTCGTCTACGTATCTAAAGCATCTCGTTTATCTTACGTTCAAATTAATCACGTAAGCTTATATATGCTATAATCCAACCCAAACCTAAATTTTCGTATGCACTAATTACGTTAGTGATCAATCACACGTAATTGTTTGGTGATCAATTAACCGTTAAAAATAGCCACTAATCTTTGCGATTAGAGACGATCATCAACAAATTGGCGCTAGAAGAAGGGTTCGAACCTCCGATTAAAGGACTTAAGTGTGATAAAATAAGAACCTCGGACTTAAACTTGAAGATTTGAAGAAAGGTATTCTTGGTGTTCTTTATTTTTAATAAGATTAATACCTAAACATCAAGTAAAGATGCCTCAATCCCATGAGACTCAACACTCCCAGCACATGACAAGGGATTCACGTTCAAGGATGTCCCAGGCTGGTAGGCGAGCGGAAACGACCAGAAACGAACAGAAAATTCAACCAATAACTGCTCATCAGATGATGCCACCTGAGCTAGATGCTTTTGTTCGCAACCCAGACAAGTTGGCTCGAACGATTGCAATGCTTCAAGCTTTGCAGAAGCAACAGGCTCAGCCTGACCCATCCCATGTCCGAGTAAGGCATAGCCCAACAAGAGCTCGTGAGCATGAGAAGGTCAGAGGTGACCATCAAAATGAGGCAGACAGTGCCCAAACACGTAAAATAAAGGGCAAAGATAAACAGCTCGCTGGAGCAACCAGCCATGGAGAATCAACTACAAATCAAGCTCTGGGGGTGAGTCAGGGCACACGTCAAAGTGCCCTGGACAGATTAGGTCGTCGTGGTCGGGGAGCAGCTGAGATACATCCAATAGCTGGAGTAGCTCGCCCAACCGCAGTACCTGCTCGCCAGTCAGTCCATGAAAGGCTGACTAGGTCAGCCTTTGGTCGCCTTGGCCCAAATGCAGATCCCAATCCCAGAAGGCCAGCCCAGGGGGTTCTCATACCAAGCGAGGGACTGCGGCGAACAGATGGTCACGCACCTCTGCTCGCCGAACAGCCTCCAAGTCAAGGGGGATCCTTTGAAGAGCTGGCCTCTATGAGAAAGGCGATCGAAAGCATGCAAGGCCAGTTGGACCAGCAGAGAGGATATGGGAGTACTACTCTTCCTACCTTCCCACTATCTTCGGTGATTCTGAAAACCCCTATTCAGAAGAAGATCCAGTTTCCAGCTAGCATACAATATGAAGGTACGGCGGATCCCCGGGTGCATCTAATGAAATATTCTGATTACATGATATCAATAGGGGCAAGTGATGCAACCCAGTGCCGCAATTTCCCTTTGACTCTGGGGGACCGTGTCCATAAATGGTTTTCAACTCTACCACCAGCTTCAATTCATTCATTTGCCCAGCTAGGCAAAGAGTTCTTATCCCACTTCTCCACGGCTGGGTCTTATCTATCCCAAAGACATCGGTTATCCGACTTGAAAAAAGCTAATGACGAGTCGGACCGATCGTACTTGGAAAGATTTGACAAGGTCCTGCTAGAAGGGAAGTCAGTCAGCAAAGACACCAAAATCATAGTTGTCTTAGCTGGACTAAGGAAGGGCACTGAACTCTGGAAAGATGTACATCTCAGATGCCCAAAAACTTACGCCAAATTCCGTGACCGGGCAGGAGTCTTTGTCTCTATGCACGAAGCTTTGCAGAAAGACATGGGGGACAAAGGTGAACAGAAGAAAAATGCAAAAAAATATGGTGGTGGAGGTTATCGTACCCCAAAGAACATGAAAGCATTTAACGAGGGGACATAATTGAAAGATAAGTTGAATCACATACTTACCGTATCAATTGATACGGTGTACAATAATGTCCAGGACAAGGAATTACTCACTTCACCCCGAAAGATACGTCAAGATGCCAGCAAGTTAAACCAGAACAAGTTTTGTGCCTACCATCAGAGTGTGGGGCATTTTACAAGTGAGTGTCGTGACTTGCTGAAGCAGTTGTGGCGATTCTATGAGGAGGGTAAGTTATCTGAGTTCGTGAAGAGATAGCCCGACAAGAGAGGCAGAGATGAAGATTCCGAGGGAGAAGATCTGGAGCAAGCTCCTCGTCAGAATCGAGCTGGGCGGCCAGTTTAGGCACCAGCTGGAGGTCCGGTTCCTAACATCCAAATGATGGAACCTGTAGGACCCGTTGGTGGTTTTTCTGATGGACGATCACCAATTTCTAATCGTAAAAGAAAAGTCGAATTACGAGCAATCGATCATGTACAAGAAATGTGGGTTAATCCATCCATCATGCAAACGTCGGAGTTAACCTTTACTGAAAAAGACTTGGAAGGAATATTGACCCCCACAATGACTCGCTTGTGATTTGTGCTAAGATCATGGGAACCAGAGTGCATAGATTGTTGGTGGACACTGGAGCCTACACTAACGTCCTTTTTCAAAAAGACGCTCGATCACATGGGAGATTATGCAGGCTATATCAGAGACACAAATCATCGTATCCTGGGATTTAGAAATGTTGTAACAGTCCCAATGGAAATAATAACTTTGGCTATGCAACTTGTAACGGTCAAGGAACCCGAGAAAAATATCACAAGAATGGTAGATTTCTTGGTCGTAGATCAAGAATCGACTTATAACGGGTTTCTCGGTCGACCTTTCTTGAATGAATTCAGGGCTGCATGTTCAACCTACCATTACTGCATAAAGTGTTGGGAAAATAGGGGTGCCCGGAATCTATTCGGGATAAAATTTAAATACGAATTTAAATACAATTATTACTAGCATGAATTAATCCTAATTAATTCAAATAATAATTCAAACAACCAATTTAACATCATGCATGTTGAATTAATTCACATATAATCTGTGGCGGAATAAACAAGAAAATATGTGACTTACGTACCTCTCGTAGAACTTGGCCTTTGAATAAAACGGGACAAACACGTACGCGCTTTATCAACCCAAAAGCCTTCTCAAGTATTTCCCTTTCGCCTTATTCGATCACCGGTGGGAGATGCTTTCGAATAATTTAAATAACTAAGGAAAAAGAAAAATATATATGCTCTTGATTTTTCCAACACATGGAATTATGTACTTGGGGATGAAATAATCATCCCCTATTTATAGAGGTAATGGCCGAAATTTTTAGTGGTTTATTGGGCTTGGAAAAAATCTTTTCTTAGACTCTAAGAAATCTTGAATATATCTCATATATTCTTTTCTCCACAATAAAATATTCCACAAAAATCTATTATTAACTTGTGTTTTTCGAAAATTATAGGGAAAAATCCAAGATTTGGATCCTTTTGAAATTATGAGATATACTTGTATTCCAAGAATACATATCTTCCATAATATCTTTTCAAGAAAATCAACAAAATCTTTTCTCCTCCACACATGCTATTTTCGAAAATTCTAAGGAAAAATCAGCAATATATTATCTTTTTATTTTAACCACCTTATCATTATTGGGCTACTTGAGGGGCCTTTAAGGAGAATTAAGATTGGACCTCCTAATGGACTCCTGAATTTCAATATTGAGCCCCAATATAATTCAGCCCATTAATATTAATTATTACCACTAATAAATTAATATTGCACTATCCATCTTAATCCATATTACGATAATATGGGCTCCCGGTTATTATTTCCCGCGTTTAAGATTATCAAGTCCATTAATTAATTAAGCTTCTGAATAGCTCTAAATTAATTAATATATTTCACCTTGGAGTAAAGACAGCTCAACATTATTATCCGTACCGAAGAAACTAATTCTTCACTTGCAAGATTTAGTACGATAAAACTTCTGAGCCCACCAAGGGGACTAATCACATGAGCCGTACTCGTACGCGTTTCTCCGTATTAAATCTTAGCAACCGTCGTATGATTAATATTACTGCCCAAAGCACAAGGTTCGAAGTCACAATGATTCTCACCCAACATGAATCAAAGCAGTAACCATTAAGCACACACGATCCTATTTAAGTGACGGAGATTAAAAAATAAACCACCACTGAGGTCTAATTCTTCACATTTCAGAACATAAGAATTTATCCTTGCTGTAGGTCCTCTTTAACACATACTAAATGTGCTAGTGCAATCTCTTAGTCAAGACAGACCAATCTGAGACTTACACATCGACCTTTCACGGCGGATTGTTCAATTCCACCTAGGTCGTGAAAATGTACGTTTAGTTACAAGGAAACTGTTAATGTTGTCTTCCGTGATCGGGTATCACCACATTAACTACAATGCAACTAGTACTATTATGAATTGTTTGCAATAAATATTCAACATTCAATCATATCTAAAGCATATGCGATAAAAGAATTATTCACATAAACAAGTGTTTGATACACGAGTTATACAAAGTAAAAGCATACTTTCACGTATAACTCCAACAATCTCCCACTTATACTTAAAGTCTGCTTTTTAGTATACATCATGCATGTCTTAGTGTAGTAGTTGTACGTGACATCTCATGTCAACCTACACTAACCTAATAATTCCTCCCACTTATACTTAAAGCAGATTGGCAATAGTCTTGACTCACATTCCATCCACATGTCTCTCAAATGTACTCTGAGGCAGGCCCTTTGTGAATGGATCAGCTAGGTTGTCACCCGACGCTATCTTTGCCACCTCTATATCTCCTCTCTTAACGATTTTTGTCGTATAAGATGGTATTTTCTTTCTATGTGTTTGCTGGCCTTGTGGGCTCTCGATTCCTTTGAATTTGCAACTGCTCCGGCATTGTCACAAAAGACAGTTATCTTGTCGGGCAAATTCGGAACAACGTCCAAGTCCACTAAGAAGTTCTTGAGCCAAACTGCCTCTTTCGATGCTTCACAAGCAGCTACATACTCGGCTTCCATGGTCGAATCGGCGATGCATTTCTGCTTAACGCTTCTCCATGAAATGGCTCCTCCTTCCACGCAAAACACATTACCCGAGGTTGACTTTCTTGAGTCTATGTCTGATTGGAAATCCGAGTCCGTGTATCCCACGGGAACTAGACTATCTAACTGGTAAATCAGCATCCGCTCCCGAGTTCTTTTCAGATACCTCAAGATGCACTTTATGGCAATCCAATGGTCTTTCCCGGGATTACTTTGATATCTTGCCACCATGCCCACGGCAAAGTAGATATCCGGTCTCGTACATAGCATTGCATACATAAGGCTTCCTACGGCCGAAGCGTACGGAACACCTTTCATGTCATCTATCTCCGCTTGCGTCTTAGGGCTCATTTCTTTCGATAGATGGATTCCGTGCCTAAAAGGTACAAAACCTTTCTTGGAATCTTGCATGCTGAAACGCTTCAAAACAGTGTCAATGTAAGAAGCTTGCGAGCCCAACATCCTCTTCTTGCGATCGCGAGTGTTCTTGATCCCAAGGATGTGACTGGCTTCCCCTAAGTCCTTCATATCAAATTGTTTTGACAGCCATACCCTTACGTCTGACAATACCTTTACATTGTTTCCAATGAGCAGAATATCGTCTACGTATAATACTAAGAATACCACCGCAGTTCCGTCATACTTTTTATACACACAACTTTCGAACTCGTTGTGATCAAACCCATAAGACTTAATAACTTGATCAAAACACTGGTTCCAAGTACGCGATGCTTGCTTAAGTCCATAAATGGATCTCTTAAGCTTGCATACGAGATTCTCTTGGCCTTTTTCAATGAAACCTTTGGGCTGTTGCATATAGATATCTATCCCGTCAAGACTTCCGTTAAGGAAAGCCGTCTTGACATCCATTTGCCAGATCTCGTAATCTAGGTGCGCAGCGATCGACAAGAGAATACGGATGGACTTAAGCATAGCTACAGGCGAAAAGGTTTCCTCATAATCGATCCCTTCTTTCTGAGTATACCCTTTGGCCACAAGCCTTGCTTTGAAGGTCTCAACCCTTCCGTCCGGTCCTCTTTTCCTCTTGTACACCCACTTGCATCCAAAGAGGTTCTACCCCATTGGGTGGTTCGACCAACTCCCATACTTGATTATGATCCATCGAACCCATCTCGGTTTCCATTGCCGTTTGCCATGACTCCACGTCTTTATCTTGGATTGCCTCGTCGTATGTCCATGGGTCTGATTCATCGCCGGGAACCAAATCTGAAGATTCTCCTATCCCCATGAATCTCTCGGGTTGCCAAGCAATACTCCCACTGCGACAGGGTTCCGGTTGTAAAGGTGTGACGTGTGGTACATCATCTTGTATACTTGGTATAGGAGTTTGCCCTCTTAACTCGTCTAAGGTAATCTCACTTCTGGGCTTTCTTTTGTTCATATAGTCTTCCTCCAAGAATTTAAAGTGCGAACTAATCACGGTCTTTTGATCCTTGGGACTATAGAACATACACCCTTTCGTTCCCCCAGGGTATCCTATAAACATCCTTAATTCCGAATATGGATCCAACTTACCGGCTTCCTTGTCTAGCACGTATGCCGGACAACCCCAAATCCGCAAGTGTATTAGACTGGGCTCGCGCCCGGTCCACAATTCCATTAGGGTTTTAGGAACCGATTTGGATGGCACCAAGTTTAGAATGTAAGCCGCCGTTTCCAAGGTGTTACCCAAAACGATTTAGGTAAATCCGAATAACTCATCATGGATCTGACTATTTCTAAAAGAGTCAGCTTCCTTTATTCCGCCATACCGTTCTATTGAGGGGTTCCCGGTGCGGTCAACAGGGATACAATCCCTTCGTCCGATAGGTAGTTCAAGAATTCATTGCTAAGGTATTCGCCTCCACGATCAAATCGTAGAAACTTGATACTTCTTTCCCTATGCATCATAAGGTAGATGTATCCATATCTCGAGTAATGACAAATTACTCATACCCCTTCTTGATATGATCATCATTGAACCACACATATCGGTATGAACAAGTTCTAACACTTTGGTGGCTCTATTCCCCTTGGCTCAAAATGCCCTCTAGGTCATTTTACCCTCTAAACAGGATTCACAAGTTGGAAATGACTCAACTTGAAGTGACTCCAAGGATTCATTTTTCACCAACCTTTGTATCCGCATTAGATTAATATGACCTAATCTAAGATGCCATAGAAGTGTTTCGTTCATGTCCGAAGAATGCTTCCTTTTATTACTCAAAATAATCGATGTGTTATTAAATTCAATTTTATGAGTGGTGTGCCCAAATAATGGTATAAAGATCATCCATTGAAGTTCCGGAACAGATAAACTCATCGTTTCAAGAAATAATAACATCCTTATTAAAAGAAACTGAGTATCTATTACAAAACAGTTTAGAAACTGAAGGTTGAGTTCTTTCTAAACTAGGAACATGAAGAACGTCTCTCAAGACCATAACTCTATCTTCAAAAGATAGGCGCACTTCTCCCACTGCTTCAGCTGCCACTCTCGTAGCATTGCCCGATGTGATGGGGATCTCACTTCTGTTAAGTCGTCGGGTTAGCTTGAACCCATGAAACAAATGTGATAAGTTGCTCTTGTATCCACTATCCACGAATAGACAGCATACGCCACTTCACAAGTTTCGACGACTAGTGTGTGTGAATTACCTAACTTTCCTAGCCTCTTAGGCTTGGAACAGGCAGACCTCCATTGTCCTCTCTTACCGCAACTAAAACACTTCCCCTTCAATGCTAGCCTTTGCATTTGCCTTTCACAACAATTGGATTTGCTTGGATCCGGCCTTTGGTTCTCTTCCTCTTTTTCCTTCCCTTGGGACCAAAAGAGGTAGACAGACCATGAGCCACCATAGCACTAGATAGATGCTCCATTATCACCTCCACCGAAACTAAAGCTTGCAAGAGCTCGGGCAAATGACTTGTCCGTTCATTCATCTGACAGTTCAGATGAAACTGCTCAAAGCTTCTCGGTAGAGAATGGTATTTGAAATCAACCTGAATAGGGACATCAAAATCCACACCAAGTACTTCCAACTTGTTAAGGTATGCCATTATATCGAGAACGTGCTCCCTTACGGGCGTTCCTTCCACCATTTCCAACTTGACCGAGTCATGTTTGGTGAACTGATTAGTCATGGGATTCTGATGTAAAACATCTCTTCAAGGCGTTCCATGATTTCAACAGCGGATACAATGTCTTCATGAACGCGCCTCAAATCCTCAGACAGAGATGTCAAGATGATGCACTTCATGTGTTCATTGTCACGCTTCCAATCATAAACTGCCTCTTCCCATTGCTTGACTTATCATTAGGCTTGCCGGGTATATTAACGTAAATAACCCAATTATGTTTTCGTGCAGTAAGGACAAATTTAAAAAAAAAATTCCAATCGATATAAATCACTCCAAAAAATTTATTAACTTTAAGTATATTAAACAGTGGATTAAAAGGTTGCGACATGATGAAATGAGAATAAAACATACATTCATATTAATATCTAGAAAAATACGAAATTATCACATAATTCGATCACATCAATTATATTGAAACCTTAAAACAATATAATCATGCATCACCCAACATCTCGAAACAATTTAAATGCGCCACGAGGGGTGGTCTATACATTTAAACACATTCAAGCGGATCACAAACTTAAAAGTTAAAAATCCTTAATTCAAAATTAATAGTTGGCTCCCACTTTGACCACATAGAAATTGACAGGGACTCCGAGGGGAGTAAGTTAATATCAATTTCCTATGCCTAAGTAATAACCATAATTAAATACAGGATTATTATTTCGCTTTGTGCAAGCCACTCGTGGTGGGGGTCAATACCGCCACTAGTAATAATCCACAATCATTCTTTCAGAATTTATTTATGTGAAATCTGTTCTTTTGGCCGATCCGAGGGGGAAATGTATTCCAAAAGAACTTCACAAATAAATAAATTATGGAGGCCAAATTAATCCAATTTTAATATCCGGAATAAAATTGCGATTAAATAAACATACTTAGTAATTTTCGAAAGTAAGGTTTTTTCTTGGACAATTAAATTCATGCAAACACATATTAACAATTAATAATAATTGCACAAAATAAAACATCCATCAAAACAAAATTAAACACATTGGAGCACTCAAATCCAATTGTCACGGTTTAATTTCTTCACGTCTTGATGCGAAAAATCATCCTTGTTGTTTTCCGTCGTTCATCTCGACACGCTCTCACTCGAACAGCAACACTTCATCAAAAACAACATCGTTTGGGGTTCGAGACGACGTTTAAAATCACACAAAAAAAATAGAACCGAAAAAAAAAATCCACGGCACGAGATACGGCGCGCGTCGGCCCACGGAGTGGGCCCGCGCGCCCCCGCCCCGTCGTGCGCCTGGGTCATGCGCCTCGCGCACCCCGCATAATGGGTTTCGCCATTCGTTCTCATTTCTCACCCCATGCATGATTTTACGTCCATGCATGCGCCGCGCATGCATGCATCGTCCGGGTACGCTGTCTTTAATTCTTCGTTCTTCGTCTCGATCCGGTTACAATTTATTTTACAAAAAAATAAATACTAGATCTAGACTAGTCTATTACAATGATCAAATCAAAATAAAAACAACTAATCTACTCATGGATTTTCTCACGAGAAAAATGAATTCGAACGAATCGAATTAAAAACAATTAATTCACACGCATGAAAAATTAACAACATTAAAAACCATGACAATTGGATACCTGCCAAAAAGATCTAGCAATTCTACTATAGAATTTCAATTTAATGTTCAACAATTTAAATTCCAATTTAAATATCAGAGCCCGAAACCGTGGCTCTGATACCAGTTGTTGGGAAAATAGGGGTGCCCGGAATCTATTCGGGATGAAATTTAAATACGAATTTAAATACAATTATTACTAGTATGAATTAATCCTAATTAATTCAAATAATAATTCCAACAACCAATTTAACATCATGCATGTTGAATTAATTCACATATAATCTATGGCGGAATAAACAAGAAAATATGTGACTTACGTACCTCTCGTAGAACTTGGCCTTTGAATAAAACGGGACAAACACGTACGCGCTTTATCAACCCAAAAGCCTTTTCAAGTATTTCCCTTTCGCCGTATTCGATCACCGGTGGGAGATGCTTTCGAATAATTTAAATAACTAAGGAAAAAGAAAAATATCTATGCTCTTGATTTTTCCAACACATGGAATTATGTACTTGGGGATGAAATAATCATCCCCTATTTATAGAGGTAATGGCCGAAATTTTTAGTGGTTTATTGGGCTTGGAAAAAATCTTTTCTTAGACTCTAAGAAATCTTGAATATATCTCATGTTGATTTTCCCAACAACTCATATATTCTTTTCTCCACAATAAAATATTCCACAAAAATCTCACTCACCTTATTAACTTGTGTTTTTCGAAAATTATAGGGGAAAATCCAAGATTTGGATCCTTTTGAAATTATGAGATATACTTGTATTCCAAGAATACATATCTTCCATAATATCTTTTCAAGAAAATCAACAAAATCTTTTCTCCTCCACACATGCTATTTTCGAAAATTCCAAGGAAAAATCAGCAATATATTATCTTTTTATTTTAACCACCTTATCATTATTGGGCTACTTGAGGGGCCTTTAAGGAGAATTAAGATTGGACCTCCTAATGGACTTCTGAATTTCAATATTGAGCCCCAATATAATTCAGCCCATTAATATTAATTATTACCAATAATAAATTAATATTGCACTATCCATCTTAATCCATATTACGATAATATGGGCTCCCGGTTATTATTTTCTGCGTTTAAGATTATCAAGTCCATTAATTAATTAAGCTTCTGAATAGCTCTAAATTAATTAATATATTTCACCTTGGAGTAAAGACAGCTCAACATTATTATCCGTACCGAAGAAACTAATTCTTCACTTGCAAGATTTAGTACGATAAAACTTTTGAGCCCACCAAGGGGACTAATCACACGAGCCGTACTCACACGCGTTTCTCCGTATTAAATCTTAGCAACCGTCGTATGATTAATATTACTGCCCAAGACACAAAGTTCAAAGTCACAATGATTCTCACCCAACATGAATCAAAGCAGTAACCATTAAGCACACACGGTCCTATTTAAGTGACGGGGATTAAGAAATCAACAACCACTGAGGTCTAATTCTTCACATTTCAGAACAGAATAATTTATCCTCGCTGTAGGTCCTCTTCAACACATACTAAATGTGCTAGTGCAATCTCTTAGTCAAGACAGACCAATCTGAGACTTACACATCGACCTTTCACGGCGGATTGTTCAATTCCACCTAGGTCGTGAAAATGTACGTTTAGTTACAAGGAAACTGTTAATGTTATCTTCCGTGATCGGGTATCACCACATTAACTACAATGTAACTAGTACTATTATGAACTGTTTGCAATAAATATTCAACATTCAATCATATCTAAAGCAAATGCGATAAAAGAATTATTCTCATAAAAAAGTATTTGATACACGAGTTATACAAAGTAAAAGCATACTTTCACGTATAACTCCAACATAAAGTTCCCAACAGCAAGTGGAGTTGGCTCGGTAAAGGGAGACCAGAGAAAAGCTCGTGAGTGTCTCCTACAAATCCAATCGAAACCAGGACAAGTATCTATGATGGAAATATCAACCAGTCTGCCCAAAAATGAACCTTCAATCCTGGATGATATTTTGGGGACCCATAATGATCAGATGGACATTGATGATCATCCCATGTCCATGAGCGAACAAAAACTACTGGACGGTGAACAAACCTTACCGGATATAAGTTTGACACCCGTTGCCAGTGAACTAAATCCATGTGTCAACCTGGATGGCCCAGCTATGGCGACCAAACCCTGCGCGGAGCCAATTGAAGATTGTGACCCCCGGTTGGGCGCCGAACCTATGAACACTGAGGATGAGCTAAGCCCAGAAGGGCCAATAGTTGATCCACGGTGGAAAGGACAAAAACGACGAGCAACTCCAGTCGAAGAGCTGGAAGCCCTCAAAGTTAACCCCAACCGGGATGATCTCGAATTATACATCGGATCAGAGCTCCCTGAGCCCTACAGAACTCGAATGGCGGAATTCTTGAAAGCCAACCTCGACGTTTTTGTATGGTCCCACGTAGACATGGTGGGAATCGATCCGAAAGATGCTTGTCACAGATTAAATATCAATCCAACTCGAAGATCCGTCCATAAAAAACGACAAAAGTACGGGTCTGACAAGTATCAAGCTTTGAATGAGGAAGTCAAAAAGTTGTTGGACAAGGACCTAATCAAACCGGCGTTGTGTCCACAGTGGGTTGCAAATCATGTCCTGGTGCGGAAGCCAAATGGAACCTGGAGGCTATGCATAGACTTCACAGATCTTAATGCAGCATGCCCGAAGGATAGTTTTCCGCTTCCGCACATTGATCAGCTGGTGGATAGCACTGCCGGGCATGAAATGTTCACATTCATGGAAGCTTTCGCAGGTTACCACTTAATCCCGATGCACCCAGATGACCAAGAAAACACGGGTTTCTATACTAACAAGAATTTACTAATGTTGGAAAAGAATGTTGTTTGGTCTAATCAATGCTGGAGCAACTTACCAGAGGCTGGTAAATAAAATGTTCGACGAACATATCGGGGAGATGGTGGATGTATATGTCGATGACATAGTTGTCAAAAGTGCACAGAAAGAAGATCACCTCCATCATCTATCCCAGGTGTTCGACATTCCCCGAAAATACAATATGAAGTTGAATCCAAAGAAAAGTAGTTTCTGAGTACATTATGGAAAGTTCCTGGGTCATCTGGTCAGCAAGCGAGGAATCGAAGCTAATCCTGCAAAGGTTAAAGCAATCGTTGATATGGAACCTCCTCGTTCTATCAAAGAAATACAAAGGCTAACGGGATGCCTAGCAGCTTTGAACAGGTTCATATCGCGATCTGGGGACAAGTGTCGTCCATTTTTTGAGGCAATCAAAAAAGGCAATTTTGCCTGGACGGAAAGCTACCAGAAAGCTTTTGACCAGTTGAAAGATTATCTGGGGGATGTAAAGATTCTATCAAAGCTAATCCCCGGCGAAAAATTATACTTATATCTGGCAGCGTCAGATACGGCCATAAGTTCGGTATTGGTGCAAGCGGAAGGCAAATTCCACCTTCCTATCTACTATGTCAGCCAGGCCCTGCATGAAGCCGAGGTGAAATATTCACCCACCGAAAAGTTGGTGTATGCTCTTGTCTTGAGTGTTAGAAAATTAAGACCGTACTTCTATGATCATCAGGTTGAAGTGCTGACAACTTTCCCACTCAGGCAGATACTACACCGACCCGACACAGCTGGCCGTCTGTTAAAATGGTCCATAGAGATAAGCCAGTTTGGTGTAACATACGCACTTCTAACAACAATTAAGGGACAAGCATTAGCCGACTTTATAGTCGAGTTAACTTTTCCTCAAAATCCGACGAGAGGGCTAGATCACCCATGGCATCTCTATGTGGACGGTTCGTCAACAAACCTGGCCTCGGGGGCAGGAATAGTTCTCATCATCCCCGACCGTCAAGTATTCACTTCGGCCGTCAGATTCGAGTTTATGGCTACCAACAATGAGGTTGAATACGAGGCCCTCATTGCAGGTCTCCACTTATCATTAACCGTCGGAGTTAGACGACTTCAGATCTTTGGAGATTCTCAACTCATTGTAAGCCAAGTACGAGGTGAATATGAGGCCAGAGACGAATAAATGATCGAGTATCAATGAATTGTTGCTCATTTGGTGTCTTTATTTGATCAAGTACACATCCAACAGATACCACGGACGAGCAACACACAAGCTGATGCCCTAGCAAGACTAGCAACAAGCGATGGGCCAGCCGATTTAACAGACATCGTTATCACCAGAAAAACTCAACCATCAACAATGGATTATGAAGTAAACCAAATGGTTGAACAAAAAGATGACGATGATTGGAGAACTCATATAGCCAAATACTTGAAAGACGGGGAACTGCCAAGCAACTCTTTTGAAGCTGCAAGAATAACAAAACAAGCAGCCAGATATACTATGGTGGATGAACAGCTTTACAAAAGAGGCTTTTCAGTCCCGCTACTCAAGTGTTTGTCTAGGGGGCAGGGAAGGACAACTCTGGAGGACATACATTCCGGAGCTTGTGGCAATCATGCTGGGGGGCAAACCTTGGCCTACAAAACCGTAAGGCAAGGTTATTACTGGCCCACCTTACGAAAAGATGCAGTCCAATTAGCAAGAGCTTTCCACCGGTGTTAAATATTTGCTTCAAGTATTCATACCCCTGCGCAAGAACTTGTTTCGATTTTCAGTCCTTGGCTGTTTGCACGATGGAGAATGGATATTATCGGGTCTTTCCCACTTGGAAAGGGAAATGTTCGGTTTGTTGTTGTGGATGTGATTACTATACAAAATGGACAGAAGCAGAGGCCCTAGTTAGAGTCACTCAAGAAAAGATGTTTGACTTTATATGGAAGAACATTGTCCGTCGATTCGGAGTTCCTCAAATGCTTGTGACAGACAATGGTCCTCAGTTTGATGGAAAAAAGAAAGCTTCGAGACTTCTGTACAAAGTGGGGGATCAGAAAGCACTACTCAATCCCTTATCATCCACAGTCAAATGGCCAGGTAGAAGCCGTCAATAAGATAATCAAGCATATTCTTAAAATTCGGCTAACAGAAAGTAAAGGCAAATGGTCTACAGAATTGACAGACGTGCTATGGGCATACAGGGTTTCTCCCAGGTCAAGCACTGGAGAAACGCCTTTTGCGTTAGCATTCGGGACAGAGGTTGTCATTCCAGTTGAATTGAAAACCAAAACTTTAAGAACAATCAACTTTGAGAAAATGGCGAACAACTCTGCTTTATCAGTCGAGCTAGATCTGCTCGAAGAAAAAAGATTAAACGCCGAGCTAAAAAATACTACATACAAGCAAAGAGCAGCGCGTTATTACAATTCTCAGGTCAAGTTAAGAAAGTTTGAGGTTGGCGATCTCGTTTTGAGGAAAAAACTCGCCCCACCTCCAGGCATATTTGGCCCGACTTGGGAGGGCCCATACAGGGTAACAGACAAGTTACCCAATGGTGCATATGACATAGAAGACTTAGATGGCAACTCGGCCCAATATTCCTGGAATGCAGCTAATTTGAAGAAGTATTTTCAGTAGGCGAGCTATTTTGCCTATGAAGGGTGAAAGTGAGCCGGGCGAGCTACTAAGTCCCTTGGGCGAGCTAAAACGGCAAGTACACAAGTTGAATCAAAAAACTTGCCTAATCTTTTGGAAAATTCCGCCAAGTATGGATGGTCGAACAGAATTAGGCGAGCTACTTTGCCTTTTTGAATAGTTTTATTTCCTTTTAAAGAGTTTAAAGATGCCTTGACAAAGTGTATAGTGGTCGAGCAACTTTGACTCTTGGTGTAAATTATGTTCTTTTAATAAGTTGATGGTTTGACAATGTTTAGGTCGGACAACTTCAACTTAGCATTATTATAGTTTGTGTGTTAGGTCGCATTCGACGCTTGTAATTTTTTAAAGTCATTTCAATGTAAAGTTGTTCGTTTAAAGGAGATTTAAGCTCAAGGCACAAGTTGATTGTACAGCCAAGCCCATCAAAGGCTGTTCGTTTTTAAATGAACATAGCCTAAGGTCAAAGCCCACAAATTTTTAAGGCAAAGCCCAACTACATTAGGATTGTCAAGCATAAATGAAAATGCAAAGAACAATTAATGTAAAGGAAGTGAGACGAGCCAAATATGATTCTATTAAAAGAAAGGCTTGATCGCCCAAAAAAGTAAAAAAATCTCCACTTGGGAGCGAACAACAATAACAATAAAAAGAAGAAAAATACAAAGTCCTAACTACCCTAGCCTACTAAGACTCCTACCCGGCTGGAGGGGGAATGTTGTCATCCTTGGGGTCTTCGAGAGGAGTCCCGGCAAGAGCGGGATCAATGGGAACCTCCTGGGTGAGCTCGGCAATGAGCCCTTCAGCATCTGCACGCTCTTGAAGAGCTTTATCACTTTGCTCAGCGGGCTGAGTCTGCTCGCCCTCCTCATCCTCAGGGGGATTGGTGATTATGACCCCGGGGCTTATAAAGTCAAGATTAACTCCATATTCGGGCAGATCGCCGATTTGGAGAGTTGTGCCCGGGGCTGGAGGATTGGATTCAACGAAGTTGCAGAGTTCCTAACCGATCTCGTCCATCACGGCAGCAGCTTTGAACTTGTGGGCAATGCGGATGCTCTCAGCATAGCCCGTCACGAAGCCGATGATCGAGCCCGCCTCCATCTTGGGGATAAGTTCTTTAGGAGTGATGGAGTTGGTGAGCTGGGCCTCAAGGTCGGCAACTTTAGCAGTTGCTTCAGTCGCGAACTTTTCGGCCACCTCTTTCTGCTTCTGGATACGAGCAAGTTCTGCTCGCATCTGCTCACGAGGTGTCTGTGCCTTAACAGTTTCATTCAACTCCTTCGTCCAGCCTCGAGCGACGGATTCGGAGGTACGACGGACAAAGGGGTCCGGAATCTCCCTGAAGTTGGCTGGTACTTTCGAGCAGGTGAACCGGTGCACCATGTTTGATAGCCCTGGGTACTGCTCGACTGAATAGCTATGGAAAAAAGGACTGTAAAAAAAATATAATAAATAAAGTACTCCGGGCAAGGAGAAACGTAATTGTCAAGACGACCCTTGTCCCATCCCAGATAGGTTGGGTCGGAGGAAGGACCATGTCCTTCGCGAGTAGCAGCGAGCAGAGGCTCCTCAGAGTGGCGCTCAACAGAAGGAGTCTGCTGGCTTTCGAGCTCGGAAGGGCGAGCAGCGATGGTCACCTTTTCCTGGCCGGCTTTAGCTTTCTTGGCCGCCCTTTTGGAGTCAGAGACGGGAGTGCCGTCTCCGTGGAGGAGTCTCTTCGTCTTCGGAGTAGAGACTTTGGGCGGACTGCCTAGAGGAGCAGGCGGTTGGGCCGAGCTCGATCCGCCAACCTTCCTAGGGTCTTCTTTTCCTCATTTTGCGGCGAGGGCGATCATTTTTTCCAACGGGTCAGCCTTCTTACGTCCCCTTTTGGTCGGCATCTCCTAGACGTGTTGATCAAGCACAAGGTATGATGGGTGGAGAACGATGGTGACGAGCTGATCTGCAAAGAGAAGATAAAACAGTTAGTATCAACTTTGTGTACGGACAGATCTGATCGCCCAAAATAAAAAAGACTTACCCTCAGGAACAGGGGCCTGAGCTTCGAGGTGATGAGGGTAGGTGGTGAAGTGCGCAACCCGGATAGTGGATTCCAGGAAGAGATGACCAATGCTACGGTCTTCTCGGCGATGAAGTGCGATCAGACTTACGACGAACAAGAATTGGTCGCTGATGCTATCCTTAGCACTTCGCCACTTCAAATTTTTGGGGCCTGAGACAAAGAAAAGAAAAAATTAAAATTAGTCTTACCACTTCAAAAATAGAGAAGGGATAAGACTCACGCTTTAGCTCCCTAAACTCCGTCGGGGTTTCAATCCGCTCAGGACCACCGTAGGGGCGAGCAGAAGCACGTCAGTCACCCCCTATCCAAAACCAGTCGTGCTTCCAGTCTCGCACCTTCCCCGGGATATCCTCCACCAACTTCAGGCCTGGTCGCGCCTTAAGATAATACCAGTCTACTTCCTCTCCCGTGCAGTCGGTGATCGTCATTAGGTAACAAACCTCCTTGGTGGACAGCTTGTTGGGATATCCCTCAAGGGCGAACAAAACCATCAAGGACATGAGGTTCATCCACCATACGGGAGTCAGCTGCGTGATCACCAGGTTTGTTCGCTCTAGGAACCTGCCGACCAAAGGATGCAAGGGTAGGGTGACTCCGGCATTGAGAGTGGCGAGATTGATCGCCGTGAGCTCGCGAGGTGGGCGGTCAGCTCTATCATCCATCAAGGGGGTATACATTGGTATATCGAAGGGAATCTTGTAATCCCTCCGAATCTGAGGCAGCTCCTCCTCGGTAATGGCGGACACGATGCAGCTCGCTGCTGTTGACAGCAATTTCGTGTGGATCTCGCCGTCGGGTTCCTAGCGGGTAGGATTTAATATTTATGTTAACTATAAGCAGTAAATACAAGAGTAAATGAGCTCTCAAGAGTAGGTTCGTAATAAATGAGATGTGTGTTACATTTGGGCATTAAAGGCCCTATTTATAGTGTACATGGTGGGGTTCTCCTCCTTGGGTTGGTGGGCCCGTGGGCCCCTCCTATTCCTAGCTGGGAGGTAATGAGTGGCTACAGCCTCCCCTATGGGCCAATGAGAAGACGTCACTTGGCACTCTTACCCCTGAGCATATGGGACTTGGCCCCAACTACCCACTCTGACCCTGTCACATCCTATGAACTGATGGTACTGGCCATACTCACAGCTGTCGGAGGTGGGATCGGGCAGACGGGTAGCAGAGTACCGAGTGGGTGGCGAGTGGCCTGGGAAATCTTTCACGGGAAGTGGGTAAAGGTCTTCCCAGGGCTCGTCGTTGGCCGACCGACCTTCGGTCTTCCCAACAAGTACGCTTCCCGATAAGTCTCTGGGGTCTTTGTCGGGTAGACGTCGAGCCTCTACCCACCTGCTCGGTCCAGACCGGCTATCCTGATTTCCTCGCCTGTGCTCTACTTCGGCCCGACGGGTTGAACCAGTTACCCGAATAGTCGGGTAATATTATTCGGGTATAACAATTGCCCCACCAGTCCGTCATCGGGAGGCCATCGACGTCGGGTGGCGGACTGGTCTATCCGTGGATTTGAATTTGAATTTGAATTTTGAATTTTGGGGGTGACGTTCCGTCTTCTGAGGTATCGTTTAATGTTCTGCGTCTGCTGACGTCACGGGATGGCGTGACTGACGTGCAAGATCCCAAGCGTCACGTCCGCCAATTTTGTCCCCAACCGTTGCGCGCATGTCCCCCACGCGCCCCCCGAACTTTTGTTTAATTCCACTTTTGACCCCATTTTTTTGCAGTTTAGTCCTCCCCATTTTCCCTATAAATAGGGATTTTCATGCCTCTTTCTCATTTTCGCTCTTTGCAATCTTGCCCCCCTCTCCAAGCTTTTCAATTTTCCGAGTCCTTCTCCGACGACCCACTCTAGAATCCGGCGACCCTTTCCCACCTTTAAGGTAACTATTTCTTGCTTTCTTTCACCTATTCCTCCCTTTCTCTTTTCATTATGAGTGACTCCATTGAGAGTGTTGGGGCCACCGACGTTTTCCACTTCCGCCGCCGTGCCGCCGCCAATGCCGAGAGACCCCTCCGCTAAGCCGGGGAAGGCACCTCCCATGCCGTCGCCACCCGTGAAGGCGAGGGCACCTCCACCGACGTGGATGCCTATGCCGATGACCTAGAGAGGATAAGCCCTCAACAGGAGGGCCCTGCTCTCAGCGTTTCCCCCTTATCCTCCTACCCGCCTCGAGCGGAAAATTATTTATTCGACCAGGAGGACATGCCCGAGCACGTCGACTACGAAGATAGCCGACTCATCGGCTTCGACTATTCCAAATACATGAGCCGGTTTGTGCGGAGACGCCCTGCCCGCTGTTACCGCGAGATTGAATTTGGGGCCTCTCGCCGCCCTAGTTGCCTGCCCGCGGATGCCGACCTCAAAGAGATCTACTAGACCTTTGAGATGCCCTCCGACGTCTATTTATACGCTCCTCGGGCCGACGAGCGCGCAGACCAGCCTTTCGAGGGGCTAATCGCCATCAATGCGGATACGCTGCATGCGGGACTCCACTTCCCGCTCCACCCGGCTATCTCCCGGCTACTCGCCGCGTAGAATCTTTCGATAACCCAAATCACTCCGAACGGGTGTAGCTACCTGCTGGGCGCCATGGTGGTCCTTGGGCGTCATGGTCTCCACTGTATGCCGACCCCCGAGGAGCTAAACCACCTATATTACACAGTGGCCTCGGTCGGGCCGATGAATTTGGGGTACTATTCTGTGAAACCCCGGGGCGGCGATGCCATCGTCTTCAGCATCTCGCCGAAGGTAACGGGCTGGCATGAGAGGTGGTGGTGGGTTGGCGGCGCCTGGTAGAGTGTGGGCGTCGACGGGGCCATCATCCCGGTTCCTCGGGCATACAGTGTCCGCGATCGTCGAGGTAAACCCTTGGAATTTCTTCTTCCTCCTCAGTACTGATCTAATTCTTGTTTCGTTGTGCAGGCACCTCGGCGCCCCTTCAGAGCGACCTTACCGACGACTTTCGGCAAGCCCTTGCTCGTGTAAAGGCGGAGCTCGACGTTAATCGGGACGTTGACCAGCTCAACAGCAACGAGCAGCGACGTTTGTCCGGCCTCCAGACCTTTTCCCGCTATTTGAATTTCGGTGGTTAGTCTTTTGGTCTCGCACATCTCTTTTCGTACTTTCCTACCCGAAATATTCTTATTTATGTTTCTTTTCGTATTTTACAGAACAGCACTTCCCGGCATCACGCTCCACTCCATCGGCCTCTCCAGTGCCATCTCCCCCGGCTCAACCTGAGTTCGGTCAAGCTCCCCCCGTCCCCGTTGTCAACGTCGAAAGTTCGGAGGAGACAGTAGATATGGCCCCCAAGAAGAGCCCATCTCCAAACTATCGAAGCGGGGAGTCGTCCAAGCGGCTGGGATGACGATTCGTGCTCCCCCACAGACATCAGCGCCGGCCGCGCCATCCTCCCCGACTGGTGGCCGCCGCCACTCCAAACAATCCCGGGTAGAGGGCCAGACTTCGATTGAACCGGCCATGGTGACCGTGAGTGTGAGCCCGGCCACGGGCGGGTTGGTAGCCGGAGCCGTCGAGGCGACCGCGGGGAGCCCGGCCTCTACTTCCCGTGACCGCAGCGACTTCTCCTTCCTCGGTTGGGGCAACCACCTTACGTAAGTCATCTTTACCTAGAGTTCTTTCCTTCCCTTATTTTCCTTTATTTTGCTAACTGTCCTCGTCGCCTCTCGATGTAGGCCCGATCACTTGCCCCTGATGGAGGTTCTCCAATTCCTGTGCTCGCAGGATCCTCCTTACGCGGAGACCCTCCCCGAGTCTTGGCTGGAAGAGCTTCGGCGGGCTGTGGTGAATCTGCCCCAGTCGTGGACTCTCAATTGCAAGAAGGCCTCCCGCACCGTCTCTGTGCCTGGCCGGCTGAGGTCTACCGCCATCCGTGATGCCCGCGATGCCATTGCTCTGGAGGGCATCATGCTCGACTACGAGCGGGACGCGTGGACTCTGGCCGCTTACAAGGCCATTTTCCAGACCAAGAGGGAGGAAGCTGCCCGGCTGGAGGAGGAGGCCAAGAAACTCCGGGAGGAGTTAGAGGTCGCCCGCAAGAGCCAGGCAGAGCTGGAGGAAGCCGCCGCTGAGAGGGAGAGAAAGGCGCTTGCCGACGCCGAGACAAGGGTGGTCGAGGAGGTTCACCGGGCGCGGGAGGCTCTTACCACGGAGGCCGAGGAACGTCTAGCCGCCGAACGAGCCCGCCTTGAGAGTGAACATGAGTCGGCGGGCTCCATGGTCTACATTAATGCATATGTCGACTCCATCCACTCTCTACTTCGCCGGAACCCTAAGGCCGATTACTCCGGTCCCCTAGAGGATCTAAGGAGTTACGTCGTGTCCAACCCCCCCTCTGCGGACTACGACATCACTCTGAAGGATCTGGCCGATCGCGGGGTGGACTTGTTGTTCCTTGGCGACCCGACGACTTTCCTTTACCCTCTGGCCGATGAGGAGGCGGCTGAGGAGCCGGGGGTGGTGGATGAGGTGGCCCCATTAGTGTTTTTTCTTTCCTTTTTTATTTCTTATGTTTGTTGGCCGCTGGCCGTTGTGCTCTTTTCTTTCTCGACCTTTAATGAAATCATCTTTTTCCTTTATCGTCGCTTTTCGTTCTTGTTTTCTCAATTAGGATCGACAATCGAATTAATAATGGGATCGAATTATGAGATTGGATTACCAATCGATTAAAAATTAACCAAATAATTAATAAGTGAAGTGCCTTAGCCGATTAACGGGCAGCGACTTCACGAATACGAGATTGAATTAACAATCGATTAAAAATTAACCAAATAATTAATGAGTGAAGTGTCTTAGCCGATTGACGGGCAGCGACTTCACGAATACGAGATTGAATTATCAATCGATTAAAAATTAACCAAATGATTAATGAGTGAAGTGCCGTAGCCGATTGACGGGCAGCGACTTCACGAATATGAGATTGAATTAAAAATCGATTAAAAATTAACCAAATGATTAATGAGTGAAGTGCCTTAGCCGATTGACGGGCAGTGACTTCACGAATACGAGATTGAATTAACAATCGATTAAAAATTAACCAAATGATTAATGAGTGAAGTGCCTTAGCCGATTGACGGGCAGCGACTTCACGAATATGAGATTGAATTAACAATCGATTAAAAATTAACAAAATGATTAATGAGTGAAGTGCCTTAGCCGATTGACGGGCAGCGACTTCACGAATATGAGATTGAATTAACAATCGATTTTATTGATTACAACTTTGCGCTCGAGATGCGATTACATTGAGGCCGCTCGCGGGCAAAAGGGTGATGCAGGCTAAACTATCTCGCCGCTACTGGTAGTATTTTTTAGTAGGGAGGCGTTCCAAAGGTATTAGGCCGGATTGCCCTCAAGGCTCTCCAGTTCATAGGCACCGTTGGCAAGGCGCCTGGAGATCTTTAGGGGTCCCTCCCAATTCGGGCCGAGTGCCCCCTTGGGCTGCCCGACCGTCCGCCGTAGCACTAGGTCCCCGGCTTCGAATTCTCTAATCTTGATTTTCGAGTTGAAGTATTTTTCAGCCCGGCATTTATAAGCTATGTTTCTTTGCTCGGCAGATAGCCTTCTCTCCTCCAGCAGGTCCAACTCGTTTAGCATGGCTTGGTCGTTCTCGGTCCCCACGAGTTGCGAGGTGCGGAGGCTTGGCATAAGGACCTATGCCGGGATGACTGCCTCCGTTCCGAAGGCCAAAGCGAAAGGAGTCTCCCCGGTGGCGGTGCAGCTGGTCGTTCTGTATGACCATAATACTCCGGGTAGCTTACTCGCCCATGTTCCCTTACTCCCCTCCAACCTGGCCTTCAGCGTGTGTTTAATTATCTTATTCACTGCCTCGACCTGCCCGTTCGACTGAGGATGGTAGGGTGACGAGAACAGCCTCTTGATTTTGTATTTTTGGCAGAATCTCTTCATCTCCAACCCGTCGAATTGCTTTCCGTTGTCCGAAATGATTATCTGTGGGAGGCAGAATTGGCAAATTATGTTGCGCCAGATGAACCTAATGACATGCTCCTGGTCGATTGTTTTTAGCGACTCCGCCTCCGCCCATTTGGTGAAGTAATCCACGGTGACGATTGCGTACTTGACGCTGCCCGGGGCTGTGGGCAAAGGACCAATGAGATCAATCCCCCACTTTGCAAATAACCAAGGGCTCAAGATGGAAGTGAGCTCGGTTGGAGCCTAGTGGATTGTCGGGAAGTAAATTTGGCATTTATGGCATGCCCGTGCATAGTTGATCGCGTCCTTCTTTAAAGTGGGCCAGAAATATCCCTGACGGATAACTTTCTGGGCGAGCACCTGGCTGCCGGCGTGGTTCCCGCAGCGCCCCTCGTGGACTTCTACCAAGATCTTATTTCCCTGCCCCAGCGTTATGCATTTTAGGAGGGGTAGGGCGAAGCCTCGCTTGTACAACTGGTCCCCGATGATCGTGTATCGGGCAGCCCGAAGTTGTAACTGTCTTGCCGCTACTCGATCGTCCGGGAGTTTGCCGTTGCAGAGGTACTTCAGAATGGGAGTCATCCAGCTGTCCTCCTCCTGCCCCAGATTGGTCACCCGCTGGTTTGAGCTCGACGGGGCGGTCAGGTAAGTGACCGTGATTTGCGACATGTCGGCCGCCCCCTCGGATGTTGCAAGGCGGGCAAGGGCGTCTGCTTGAGTATTGTCGAGTCGGGGCACCACCTTTATATGGACTTGGTCGAATTTTCCGAGGAGGTTCTTGGCTAATCCTTGATAGGCCAACATCTGTCGCTGCGTGCCTCGTATTCTCCTGAGATTTGGCATATGACGAGCTGCGAGTCGCTGTAGACTTGGAGTCTCTTCACTTCCATGGCCATGGCCATTTCCAGGCCATTGATTAATACTTCGTATTCGGCCTCGTTATTAGTCGCGTGGAAACCGAACCTGATGGCCATCATGAACGATTGGCCGGACGGGCTGAGAAGGACAATACACGCGCCTGCCCACAAAGTTGTGGAGGATCCGTCGACTTACATTTTCCATGGCAGCTGCTCGATCTTGGACATCGCCTCCGGGTAGGTGAGATCAACTATGAAATCGGCCATGGCCTGGCCTTTGATGGATGTTCGAGGAGCGTATGTGACTCCGAACTGCCCGATCTCTACTGCCCACTTGAGGCATCTGCCCGCCGTGTCTGGTCGATGTAACACTTGACGGAGTGGCATTGTGGTCAGTACTTCTACTTGGTGATCGAAAAAGTATGGGTGCAACTTACGCACACTCATCACTAGCGTGTAAGCTAACTTTTCCAAGGGTGGGTACCGTAGCTCGGCGGCGTGGAGTGTCTGGCTGACATAGTAGATCGGCAGATGTGTCTGCCCCTCAGCCCGCACTAGCACGACACTGAGAGCTGAGTCTGAGGCCGCCAAGTATAGGAAGAGCTTCTCCCCTGGGACGGGTTTGGCCAATACCTGGGCGTTTGACAAATATGCCTTCAAATTATCGAAAGCGAGCTGGCTCTGGGGTGTCCAGTTTAGTTTCTCTTTCCGCATGCTGTCGAACAATGGTTTGCACCGGTCCCCCACGCGGGAGATGAAACGGCTGAGAGCGGCCAGGCTGCTCGTCACTCTCTGCACCTCCTTTACCGTGCGCGGAGCGCTCATGTCGAGGATCGCCTGAACTTTGGTCGGGTTTGCTTCGATCCCTCGCTGGCTGACCATGTGCCCCAAGAACTTTCCCGACTCGACGCTGAAACTGCACTTTTTCGGGTTGAGCCTCATCCGATACTTTCTTAAGATTTCGAATGTCTCGGCTAGGTGAGTGAGGTGGTCTTCCTTCTTCTCGCTTTTGACGACAATATTGTCAATATATACCTCCATGGTCACCCCAATTTGGTCGTGAAACATATGGTTGACCAGCCTTTGATAGGTTGCCCCTGCGTTCATGAGCCCGAATGACATCCGCTTCCAGAAGTACGTGTTCTTCTCGGTGAGGAAAGTGGTGTGTTTCTGGTCGTCGGCGGCCATCGGGATCTGGTGGTAGCCGGCAAATGCGTCCATGAAAGTGAGCATCTCGTGCCCGGCCGTGCTGTCCACCAGATGGTCGATATGCGGCATCGGGAAGTGATCTTTGGGGCATGCTTTGTTCAGGTCCATGAAGTCGATACACAACCACCAAGTGTTGTTGTTTTTCTTGACGAGGATGGCGTTAGATACCCATTGGGGCTTGTCGTCGGGGTTGACCATCCCGATAAGCTTGTTGTCGAGCAGTTTTTTGACCTCAGTGGCTATGACTGTGTACTTGTTTGGGCTGAATTTTCTTCTCTTCTGCGAGACTGGCTTGCGGACTGGGTCGATGTGTAATTGGTGGGAACATATGGCTGGATCGATCCCGACCATGTCTTCGTGGGACCACGCGAACACGTCTAAGTTCTCTTCTAAGAATGCGGTCATCGCTGTCCGCATCTCGTCGGTCATCGACGAATCGAGTTGAACACTTACTTCTGGCCGATTCTTCATTGTGACCGAGATCAGCTTCTCGATCGGGCTGGCTCCCCACTCACCAAAGCGTGGATTGTCGATCTCTCCTGTTAGGGTGCTGTCGATTTCCATGGGTTCGAAGCTGATCCTGGGCTCTAGTTCAATTTGAATGTCTTCAAAATTTTTGGAATCTTCATCCATTGGGTGGGTAGTGGGTGGGATTTCTTCGTCTATCTCCATGTCTCCCTCCCCGATTGTGCATATGTAATCTAAATTTGCGGAATTTGAAATAAGATCGATATACGCTAAACAACCGCGTGCCATTTTTTGATTACCCTTAAGAGTCCCAACTTTCCCGGAGGGGGTTGGGAACTTGATACAATAATAGAATGCTGAGGCGACGACTTCGAACTCGTGCTCGAACGGCCTGTCGAGAAACCCATTATAGGTTGACGACTGGTCGACAATAATGAAGTCGAGCTGTTTTGAAGCCTTAACCTCAGCGTCTATACTAGAAACTAATTCTACGGCTAGCCTAACTATCCCGTAGGGTTTCACAGTGGCATCGCCGAAGCCCTTGATGACCTGGTCGCATGGCTCCACGTATTTCTCGAAGGAGTTGTCTAGCTGGTCGAATGCGGCCTTGAAGAGGATGTTGCAGTAGGCCCCATTATCGACGAGCATGCGATGGACGGTGACGCCCATGATGCTGACGGATACGACCAGGGCGTCGTGGTTCGGGTAGATGGCCCCAGTGCGATCCTCCTCCTTGAAGGCGAGGAGGTCTGACTCTTTTGCCGTCATGTTGATCGGCATGGTGATTTGATGGACATTGTCCATCGCTCGCAGCTCGCTCTTCTGTCGGCGGTTGGAGAGCGAGGTGGTGGGCGTAAATCCTCCCACCGGGGAGAGCATGTTGACGGTGCGGCAGGCTTGGTGTTCCGGCATTGGGGGGCATATGAGGGCTGCCTCCCGGTTTGGTTCCACGGGGTGGGCAGCGACTTGCATCTCCGGCCTGGCCGTCGGCCTCTTCACGAACTCCTCCAGCTTCCCCTCCTCGAAGAGTCGCCAGAGTTGTTTCAGGAGGTCGCGGCACTCACTCGTGTTGTGCCCGACGGTTTAGTGGTAGTGGCAGTATTTGTTGGGGTTGAGCTGCACCCCTGGCTTGTGGACCCATGGCCGCGCCTTGGGCACCATGTTTTGTCCCGGATTTGCACGTAGACGTACTCCGGGGTGGCCGATAATTTTTCGGCCAGCTTTACTTCGACGGAGTCGAAGGGTTTGAACGGCTGGGGAGCGCGGTAGGAAAAGTCCCTCCGGCTCGCTGTGGTGCCCGCTTGGGCGCGGGGTTTTTCCTTCTCGGCGGGGACGTTCTCGCCTAGTCGCTGCGCTAGGATATCGGCGTTGTAGATGATCTTTTCGGCCCGCTGCCGGAACTCCGAGTATGATTTGGGATAGTCCTTGTTCATGGACTTCCACAACTTCGTTTTTAGGCGGAGCCCGCCTATGATGCCGACGAGCTTGACCTCGTCACCGACAGGCTCGCCTTCCATGATGATGCGGTCGACCCGGTCGATATACGTCCGGTCCGTCTCGTCTTTCCCTTGGGCCAAGTTGGCCATACGATTTGGCGTCGGCCAGACGTGGCGCCATCGAGGAGAAGTGTTCCAGGAACAGTTCCCCCAACTGGTGGAACGAAACCACCTTCCCCGCGGGCAGCGAGGAGTACCACCGGTGAGCTCTGTCACCGAGGGTTAATGGAAACATCCGACACTGGGTGGCATCCGTCGCCCCCATGGAGATCATGTAAGTGGAGTATTTACTTAGGTAGGTGATGGGGTCCGTCTCCCCGTCGTACTGGCCCACCGCAACCACGTTAATTTTTGGTTGGGCGGGGGCCCGTACCAGTATGTCGGCGAGAGGGGAGTTAGGCATGTGGGCGACATGATGTTGTCCGTCCCACCTTTCGAGCTTGGCCTCGAGCTCCGTCACCTTTTTCAAGATAGCGACCATAGCGTTGTCGGCCGCAGGGGGAGAACGGGGACGTGGGTTGTCCCCTAGACGGTCACGGACCGACGGCCTCGGGGCCGCGTCGTTGTGACGTCCGGGAGAGCGTGCCATTTCTCGCTCTCGGGGCCTGGAGCTGGCGTTGGACTCGCAGGGTCGGGCAGCTCCCCGAGCCTGGGATCCCAGTCTAGAGAAGACTGAACCTGCAGGTCGGCGAGATACTCGTTGTGAGTCAGCCTCCTTGTCGAGGCGCCTCTTTAGATTCTGAGACCGGGGGTTACTGGCTGCCCTCCTGGCCGCCTCTTGCTCCTGCCGTGGTTGGCTAGTAGCCCTGGTTTGAGCTGGCTCCTTTCCGGGGCGAGGAGTGCGGATAGGAGCGGCGTCGATCTCAGCCTAGCGGCGTTCGATCATCGCCCTTGCCGCCTGAAGGTCCTCTGGAGTCCTCATTACGGATAGGAACTCGAAAGGGCCTTGGAGGATTTCCGTCGTGGCCGGAGCCGGAGTGGCGGCCTCGCCAACATCCTCCACCTACTGCTGAGTACGGGTAGCCTTTAAAGTGGTCATCTCAAGGTGGAAATAGTAGGGATTTTTTAGAAAGCGGGTGTAGTGGTTCGTTTGAGGCAACTAGATGATCAAAACCGAGTGTACTTCGATATCAGTAACCCTTCTTCTAGCGTCAAAATGTTGACAGCGATTTCGTGTGGATCTCGCCGTCGGGTTCCTAGCGGGTAGGATTTAATATTTATGTTAACTATAAGCAGTAAATGCAAGAGTAAATGAGCTCTCAAGAGTAGGTTCGTAATAAATGAGATGTGTGTTACATTTGGGCATGAAAGACCCTATTTATAGTGTACATGGTGGGGTTCTCCTCCTTGGGTTGGTGGGCCTGTGGGCCCCTCCTATTCCTAGCTGGGAGGTAATGAGTGGCTACAGCCTCCCCTATGGGCCAATGAGAAGACGCCACTTGGCACTGTTACCCCTGAGCAGATGGGACTTGGCCCCAACTACCCACTCTGACCCTGTCACATCCTCTGAACTGATGGTACTGGCCATACTCACAGCTGACGGAGGTGGGATCGGGCAGACGGGTAACCGGGTAGCCGGGTACCGAGTGGGTGGTGAGTGGTCTGGGAAACCTTTCATGGGAAGCGGGTAGAGGTCTTCCCAGGGCTCGTCGCTGGCCGACCGACCTTCGGTCTTCCCAACAAGTACGCTCCCCGATAAGTCTCCAGGGTCTTTGTCGGGTAGACGTCGAGCCTCTACCCGCCTGCTCGGTCCAGACCGGCTATCCTGATTTCCTCGCCTGTGCTCTACTTCGGCCCGACGGGTTGAACCAGTTACTCGAATAGTCGGGTAATATTATTCGGGTATAACAGCTGCGAACTCGGTCGCCTTGAGTGATCGCTTCCCGCGAACTGGCACTTCGAAACGGTTGGAATACTCCCTCTCGTACTCATTCCAGTCCACCCGGTGAGAAACAGCGACCGGGACTTGATGTTCTATTGGATCGGGCATGCAGAAATTGATGTCTTTCAAATATGCCCAGGACAGCTCGTCGGGGTTCACAAGCTGGAACACCTCGGCCTCCTCGTCCTCGTCTTCGTGGAGGTCGGAACTTGTTTCCTCCACGAACTAGCGAGCAGGATTTGCTCGCACTTTCCTCTCCCCAGATGGGCGAGCTCCCGAGTTTATGGAGCGAGCAACTGAGGCCACGTCGGGGTCTGACTCCAGGTTCACAAAGTTAGGGTTCTCCTCGACGGGTTGTTTCTCAGGGTTGCGAGGATAGAATGATCCGGTCTCGGAGTGTGAGGACATCGAGATTTAGGAGTTTTTAGAGTTATGGTGATGGCGGTTTCCGGTGAAGACAAAGGCGGCGGTTCGAAATCCCCAGCGGTGGAATTTAAGGCTTTACAAGCTTTTACACACACACGATGACAGAAAGAAAGAAATAAGAAGAAGATAATGAAAGAAAACTACCTTGAAACGTATCAAAGGTCGCCGGAGACGGAGGAGCAATCGCTGAAAATTTGAAATTGGGAGAGGAGGAGTTTTCGCGCTGAGTGAACAGTAGAAATGAATAAAATTGGAATTTTTTTCCTTAAATAGTGCCTGGAAAAACGGGGTCCCGGGCGAGCAAGTCCAAGAGTTGAGGGACCAAAATGCAAATACCTCGCGCGTGCAAGTTCAGCCCTACAAAATGGGAGGCGTGTCGCCTCGGGATCATGTGCGCATGGGCGGAAGCAATCATTCCGCCCACGTCACACCTCAAGCCACTCCCAGGCCTTGGGATTCCAACCGTCACCGGCCCAAGTCAGCTCGACCATTGTTGTCCACCAGTGAGAAGTTGTTCGCACAATGATACATCATCTCGCCTCAGTGTCAACGAATGTTTGTCAACACATGAGTTGCTCGCTTTACATCGTCACAATCTAATGGTTGACAAGGGGGCAATTGTTGATAGGCGAGCTAGATAGTCATTTGGGCGACCAGGATAAACACCAAATACCTGCAGATTAAGATGAAATTAAATTAAACTCAAGATTTGACAAAGTATCTGGCGAGCAGATCCTGCATGCCGAGCATATATTAAACAGACGAACTCAGTCAGCACCCAGTCGACCAGATCTAACAACGATACCAAAATTACAATTCAGCAAGATTAAAGACCATCAAAATCAGACTAAAGACACCTCGAGGACAAGTCCAATAGGACGAGCAGCTCTTGACTGCGAGCAAGTCCAGTGTAGAAGGATAGAATTTAGTTTAGATAAGGTCAAACTAGTCAAATCCCAAGTGTCACACATGCAAGCTTGGTAGACCAAAGGTCATAACACCTCCTGCTAGGCAAATATTTATAAATACTTAGATTTTTTCAGCTAATAAAAAGAGCACAAATTAACATACACGTCCAAACTTCGTCTACGTATCTAAAGCAACTCGTTTATCTTACGTTCAAATTAATCACGTAAGCTTATATACGCTATAATCCAACTCAAACCTAAATTTTCGTATTCACTAATTACGTTAGTGATCAATCACACACGTAATTGTTTGGTGATCAATTAACCGTTAAAAACAGCCACTAATCTTCGCGATTAGAGACGATCATCAACACACATGATATCTACTATTTTTTAATTTATATATGTAATTTGAGCGAGTATTTCCGAAATTTTAAGTAAAATGTATATCTCAGTCCCCTACAATTATTCATACAAAAACATTTACAATTTAATCAATTGACCTAAACACACACAATGTAAATAGTATTTCAAAATTTAAAATTAAGACAAACACTTGTACGATGAGAAAACAAAAATTAACACTTAACCTATTAAAGTGTTAATAAGTCAATCTTCTAGGGTAAAAGCTTGTATGAGACCGTCTTATGACTTGAGACAACACAAATTAACACACATCCCTATCAAAATATTAATGAGTCAATGCTCTAGTTATACTCATTCTTATTGTCTCATGCCATAAAACGGTCTCATACAAGACCTACTCATCTTCTAGTTATATACATTTTCATGGTCTTATGGGAGGGGTCTCATGTACAAGACCAAATTAAATAATGGTAGTTTTACTCCATCAATCCCAAGGTGGCTCCCTCGTTTTTTAAGATTCATAGGTTGATGGGTTAGTGGATTCTTATTACCAGTGACAGGAATCAAAAAAGCAGTTTGCATCCAATAAACACGCGCCACCATTGAAACTGAGACTCAGACTGAGACTGAGACTTCGACTTCGTGGGACCAAATTTGTCGTAGGTTGCAGTTTTGGCAGTTTTTTATTTTATTTTATTTTATTTTAAAAGGATTGTTATGAAAAACCGCGTTTACTTAAAAAAGCAGTTTTTTTATTTTATTTCACCTCCACGAATTATTTTTGCTGCCTAATATTCGTTACGTGTTCGCGTTTTTAGAGAATTTTTTGGATACCTATTATCAAGTCACAAAAGCGGTTATGGTGTCGATTACTAGGCAAATTTATGTATATATGCCAAAAAGCAAATCTAATGGTGAAAATAGGGGACTTGGAAAAAAAATTTCGGATATAGGGTTGATCGCCCTTGGGAGTAGCGATCAACAGGGTAGATCGCCCTCACCAAGGGCGATCAATGAGAAACAGCAGCCACGTCATGGATCGCCTCAGCCAAGAGCGATCCATGGACAAATTCTGACAAGGCAAGCACGCCTACTCTTGTTTTGTATTCCATCATTTCTGCAACTCTGATAAAGATTCCATCACTTTTCCCCTTTTACATGAATCACTCTCATAAAATAATAATGGATTATAATATTCAAAGAGGAACAGACTTCATAAAAATAATACTGCACATAAAAAATATAGTTTCCAAAAATGTATTCTTCAATATTTGAATCAAAATTCCAATAAATCATGTGTATAGGAGATAAAATCTGAAAAATTTAGAATTAAGTGAAACTTACGCAAAGAATGTTATAGTTGAGAAAATTATGGGATAATGAAGTTATCCCATTTGACTTGGTATTTTGAAACTGATGAATTTTTTTTAAGATCCGGTCAAAATAAATATAAACTTATATAGCATATATAATATACCCATATGTTTATGCGTGAATATAAAAACTCTTGATGAATGAAAATTTTCACTACACATAATCATGAGTTTTAAAAAAAAAAAATATATATACTATTAATTATAGAATTTTAAAAGATATGAAAAATACTTGAAATCTATTTCATAGATAAAAAAAAAAGTGCTACAAGCTAATTAATTAAGTATTGACCGGAGTTACGTCTATGTTAGGGAGTATATGGTAAAACTTCAACTAAAAAATTAAAAAATTGAGAGCCAAAGTATATGAATATTTATTATTATTATTGTTAATTTTTTAGAAAAAATAATATAGACTTTTAATATAACATGGTTAAGTTAATAGTTTGGAAAATATAAACTTTTAATATTTTCTAAATTTGAATGGATATAATATAGAAAAATATTTTTAGACTTTTCTAAAAATATAATATAATAGACTTTTAATATAATATAGACTTAACCATGGATAAATTTCCAAAATATTAACTTAACCATGTTATATTAAAAGTCTATATTATATTTTTTTAGAAAATATAATATAATAGATTTTAGAAAAATATTTTGACCGGATATTCAAATATTTTCTTAAGTTTCAAAATACCAAGTCAAATGGGATAACTTCATTATCCCATAATTTTCTCAACTATAACATTCTTTCCGTAAGTTTCACTTAATTCTAAATTTTTCAGATTTTATCTCCTATACACATGATTTATTGGAATTTTGATTCAAATATTGAAGAATACATTTTTGGAAACTATATTTTTTATGTGCAGTATTATTTTTATGAAGTCTGTTCCTCTTTGAATATTATAATCCATTATTATTTTATGAGAGTGATTCATGTAAAAGGGGAAAAGTGATGGAATCTTTATCAGAGTTGCAGAAATGATGGAATACAAAACAAGAGTAGGCGTGCTTGCCTTGTCAGAATTTGTCCATGGATCGCTCTTGGCTGAGGCGATCCATGACGTGGCTGCTGTTTCTCATTGATCGCCCTTGGTGAGGGCGATCTACCCTGTTGATCGCTACTCCCAAGGGCGATCAACCCTATATCCGAAAACTTTTTTCCAAGTCCCCTATTTTCACCATTAGATTTGTTTTTTGGCATATATACATAAATTTGCCCGATTACTATGTTCTATTATAACTTATGTTATTTTTTATAAAATAATGTAGAGTTATAAAAAAAAAAGTAAAGAATTGTTATCTAAAAAAGTGTTTATTTATTAATATATAAAATGTTTTTTTTTTTTTTTTTTGCTTAAGAAAGGAAAAATTCGTAGGTGAGACATAAAAAAAAAAGGAAAATAAAAAGTTTACAGTGGGATGTATGAAATATATACTATCTCTTTTGTTTTTTAAAATATTAGTATTATAGATTTAATGAATAAATTTATACTATCTCGATTTTAGATTAAAATCGACTAGTTTTGCTTTTAAATATCAACAACAATTTTGGGAAAATTCCAGGTTAATTTTTTTCGATATTCAATTTACCAAGGAATATTTGCTTTGAGTTTTAGGGGGTGCTTGGTTGGATACTTTTGAGGGGAAGGAATGGTAATGAAATGAAAAATTATGTTTGGTATGGTGAAGGAATGGGAATGATTCCCCACTTTGGAGGAATCTACCGTTCCTCCCAAATTAGGTAAGGTATGGGTATCATTCCTCCTTCCAATGATACCCATAGTGTTTCCCATTCCTTCATTTTTACCAAACACACCCTTAGGGCATGCTTGGTTGGAAGGTTTGGGGGGTGTGGAATGGAATCAAAGTCATAGTGTTTGTTTGGAATTACACTACTATGACTTTGATTCCTTAAAAGTGAGGAATCCACCATACCTCTCAAATATGTGAGGTATGGTATGATTCCATACCTATTTCATTCTTATACGCATTTCATTCCTTACCATTTTACCAAGCACCCCCTTAAAGATCTTTTAATTGTTTTCAAAATTAAGGAATATTAAAATTCTTATGATTTGAAATTTTAATAGTCTGACATTTAACTTATTGTTAAATTAATATGTGAGAGTGAATAATTGAGTTAGTGATAAAAATATAGGAGTATTATATATATTTATACTCACTTTGTCCACAAAAAATAGGTTTGTTATTTTTTTTTACGGTCATTAAAAAAATATATATATATAACATGTAAAAAATACAAATATTGTGTCAAATCAAATACTAAATAAATTATTTTAAAAAATTTATGTGTGTATATTGAATAATGTAGATAAAATTTATTATTTCAATTTGAGGAAACACAACTATTTTTTTTTTTTTTTTTTGATGAACAAATAAGACAACCAATACCATTTCTAGTGAACTTATGGGGTAATTATTTTTTTGTAGCATTTAATATTTGTTGAAATCGCGATTGTGTAGATATTTTGGGTAGCATCAAAATTTTAAATCATACCGGTGATTTTGTTAGTATTCAATGTAGTTCACACTATTCAGAAAGAGTGATTTTTGGGTGCGGTTGTGTACTCAAGGGCATAACTTCTTGACTTTTAAAATGTTAAAATTGATTTAAAAATAAATTTAAAATTTAAATGCATGTTATGCACTTTGCATATAAGAATTTGTGATCCAAGCGTAAAATATTTTGTTTTATATTTTCTAAAAGCACGAAATTTCAAACGTAACATTGTTTTTTATTTTATTAAATTCGATAGGATCCATATTAAATTTTTATTATTGGGATTATAGGAAATTTTGTCAAAGTATTAAAGTAGTTTCACTTAAATATTCATTTATATTCAAAATATATTTCATTTAAAATGAATGTACATATTTAAAATTTTCATTTTTGGAATAACGTCAATCTAAGGTCTAAATAATGGTAAAATTATCAATTTAAAACCTAAAAGATTTTTCATATATATTCAAGGCCTGAAAAATATAAAACTATCAATCCAAGACCTGAAAGATAAAACATATCAATTTAAGACTAAAAAATATTAAAACTATATTTGACATATTATAATTTATATACATTAATATTTTTTCATTAATTCTTTTGTTTCTTATTTTCAATCACATTATATTAATATATATATTTATATTTTTAGAAATATGATTTATAAAAACAATACCGGATAATAAAAATTATTAAAGACCAGACACGGTCTTAAAATGAGTAAGTCCTAAAATAATAATTTTATCTTTCAGGTCCTAAATCGATAGTTTTCAATCTTTTAGGCTATGAATTAATAGGAAAAAATCTTTTAGACCTTAAATATAAATTGATAATTTTAGTATCTTTCAGATCCTAAATTAACAAAATTTCTTGATTTTTATATCAATTTTATAAATGTTTTCTTTTTTTTTTTTTCCTATACACTTTAATAATTCCAGGGGTAAATTAAAAAAAAAAAAAAAAAACTATTAGGATATGTTTGTTTTGGGATTCACCCGGATAGATTTTGGACTTTGCGGTCCACGCTTCATACGAGTTTGAGATTTAAGATCAAATTTTGAAATCTCAAACTCAATCTATAACTATAAGCCTATTACTATTTTTTACATAATTAAATACAATAATCACTTTTTTATCATCCACTTAATCTATCTCATACTTTTCTCTTACACAATATAATAAAATAATACAAAATCTATCACTAATAAACATTGATTTGACATAAAGTAAAATCACACCCTACTAAAATTCAAAAACAAAAACATACTTATATTATTCATCAAGATTTTCACATCCTAAAATTTTAAAGTCATGACTTCCCCCGTACACTTAACTCCCAAAACAAAAATACCCTTAGGATTTGTTTGTTTGGGATTTAGGTGTGTGTGTGAAGTCATGACTTTATGTAAAGTCTTTGATGATAATAAAAGTATGTGCTTGTTTTGAGATTTTGGTAGGGGGTAATTTTACTTTATGTCAAATCATGTATAAGTGTAAAGTAGGATGTGTAAGAGAAAAGTAGAAAAGAGAGTGTGAGTGAGAGAAAAGTGATATGTGAGTAAAGATTGAGTGAGAGAAAAGTGATATGTGAAGTATTTATAGGTGTGAATGAAGAATAAGATGTAAAAACTGAATGTTACATCACTAACTAGAATGAGACGGGGGCCGGAAAGTCCTAGTCCTGTTCGGGTGAATCCCGAAACAAACAAGCCCTTACTTTCTCCATCCCAGAGTAAGCTTCCAATCTTTTCAAATCGGATGTCCCACAATAAATTTTTCGTATCATTTTTTGAAACTCACCTACCTACTTTTACTTTTTTTTTTTTTTAATTCTCTACATTTTACTTTATCATCTCCATTTAATCACATCACTTTACTTTATTTATTCTATTCAATCACATTATTTATACTATAATTTATTTTATACTCCCACATAACAAATTTGTTGTGGGATGAAAATAGTATTTTTTTGCAATGAAATGAGAGTTAAACACATCATTTATTTTGGATGAAGGTGCAATTATATATCAAACCGTGTGCTCGTACTAACTTACCCAATTCTCCTGTCAAAAAAAAGAAAGAAAAAAAAAAGAAAAGGGAACTGATTCTAAAGCAAAAGCAATTTTCAACTTTCCATTTATATGAAAGATAAACGTAATAATTTCTACTGTACTATTTAATTTCCTTTAATTTGCTTTCGCCTTTTAGGGAAACAGGCGACCAGGCACACCATGTATTGTTTCATAATCTTATATTATATAAAAGTAGCATCTTATTTCCTCAAAAGCTGCCAAGTGTATGCCTCCTTTTGATGCCATGTATATATTTTTTTTTTTTTAAAGATAACAAAAAAAAGGTATTCTCATTTATTTCTTGAATGATAGTTTTAGGGAGTAACGTAGATTAAATATTCATAGGGAGAAAATGTCTTTTCACATGGCCCATAAAAATAGCAATTACAAATTAAATCTCACCGTATTAATTGTATGTAAATGTCTTTAGTGAGTATGCCTTTTCATATCGCCCATAACATGGGCAATTACCAATTAATTCCCAATTGTATTAACATAGAAACTCCCTCATTCGTCCCCTACTTCCAGCAACTCTCAAGTTTATCAAGAAACATTCCCATTTAGTCGTCTAATTTTTGGAGGCGACGGTGATGGAGTCTCCGACAAGTTTGTTTCGTCTGCTGTCATTAAAATTCCTCTGTTAAAGGGATATTTTTTAAAACTTTTTGTTTGAATTAAAACACTATAGATACAAAATCAGAGTGTTCAAAGGTAATTAAATACAGGTAGTTACACGCAAAAAATAGTTATAGATTTGAATTACTGAAGTTTCTTGAATTTGAGATTGGTTGTCTTGGTTTCTCGAATATGGAATTGATCAGTTTAAAGTTAAGACATATATTTTTTTTTATATGTTTGTGATATTTAAGTATTATCATTGGGCTCTTTAGAGACAGACAATTTAAAGTTGTTTGTGGGTCATTATTCCCCCAGTCTCACATCAATTTTGATATAGGTATATAATCAACTTTTTGCCTCAACTTTTTATTCACATTGTTAAATTCACAAATTAGCTTCCAACTATTATTATGTTGGGATGTAAAAACTGTTAGACCGAAGAAAAACTTTTGTGCAATTTCCAGCTCTATATTAGCAAGTGACGAAGATTATGTGCTTCGACTGCTACAAAAATTTGGGTCATGGGAATTGGACTATACCCTTCCCTCATCATCTTCTTCCTAAATTTCGTCTATTGATTTTTGTTCATTGTTCTCCATATTGATTATAGTTGCTTTAATTCAAATTATGAATAAATATAATTTTTGCAGACTTGAGTTTAAATGATTTGAATTAGTTGCAGGATATCACACTTTTTTCCTAGCATGTGTAGCAACATTAAGACAAAATTATAAATAGAGTTCACCCAGTAAATTGAAGAGTTAAATATAATGAATAAGTAGCTTTTTTATCGATACAAGTATGGACTCTGAAGTTATTATTTTGTGAAAGCCCCTAATTCTTGCCCTTAATTTTTAATAATTGATTCAAATTTCTTTTTTTTTTTCAAATTTTTAATGGTTAGTTCAGTAACAAATTTTCAGTAACTAAGTCCTTATTGGATTTGTTGGGCATCGTGTGTCTGCAAAAATAAACCAATGAGACTCCAAATTAATGATGTACATGTAAAAGTAAATCTCTAATCTTTGCATGTATTATTGAATAAACTGCTTAAAAAATATTATGTTGAGTTTTGATTCCTAATGTGATTTAATCACTAATGCCTCATTTATTTATTTTTTCAAGTTTCGCTGTCCATGGATCTAAAATAATGTTTATATTAAAGGTTAACACAATTTTTTCTAATTCTGTTTCGGTTCTAACAAGTTGAAGTCTTCATCATATATATTGGACGGACAATTGAAGCAGAGGATCATTTCAATTTTTTTCAAGATTTGTTGGTTATAGATTCAATATGTTGTGTTAAAAATGATGAGTATAATATAAGATTTGTTGGTTATAGATTCAATTTGTTGGTTATAGATTCATATCCTCTAAATTTTCCGAGCAATAGCCTTTTGTACAACACCGAGTGTGAAATTGCAGTTCCCTCGAGAGATATGTCTTTCATCTGTAATGCCAGATTTGTGTCACAAAATTGATCATTAATTGGGTTGCATCACTTGGAGTAAGATTATATAAGGTAAACATCACCAAGAATGTTTACAACTAATGTCCTATTAGCTCCCTCGAAGGTTTGTTGAGTATTATGCAAAAATCGCTAGAGTACAATTGATACTCATGATATATTTGCATTTCTTTTGCTTTCAAGCGTCATTGTATGAGGAAAGAAAAGATGTTCCTAATATTATTTTTCTATTCTTATCAATGCAATTTGTGTCGATAAAAATTATTTTAAGGGTGTGAATATATTGATTGACTTAGAGAAAGTAGAATTAGAGATAGATGATTAAAAGATCCTCATATGAATATAAACGGAACAAGGAACAAAAAAAGGGAAAAAAAAAATCACATTGGACTTTGCTAGAATGAGTCTTTGATCGTTAGCTAATAAACCATCATAATGGGTAATTATAAATTTCCAAATACTTTCATAGAATCTCTTTTTTAATCATACGCTTGCTGCATGGATAGGATTACAGGTTTGAAAAGTGTTTATAATCTAGCTTTGTTTAAGTTTAAAAATTATTAATTTACATTTCTAAAATCCAGGATTACAACAGACCCGTGCATCGTACGGGTAAAAATCTAGTTCATAGAAAGATAGAAACAACATAACTATCACAAATTTTAAATTGAATTTTATTAACAACTTAAATAAAGTGGAGTTTTACATCAAGAATATATACCAACTAGAGTGTACCCACGCGAATTTCGCGTACTGAAAAAATATATTATATTTATTTTCTGTAGACATTTAATATAAGAGTATTTTTGTTTAAAAAATTTCGAGGTATATACAATAAATTATGGGGTTTGTTTAGTTGTGGCCCGTGCCCTTCACTAAACCCTATAGGTATATCCTACAAACTAAATAATTAAAAAAAATCGAAATTCACATAAATTAATAACATTACTTAGACTAATAATTTAATAATAATTAATTTTCATTTCAATATTGAATAATTTATAAATTAATCAATATTATTAGTTATTGGGAGTATACGGTAAGAAAATAATTTATATAAGAAACAATACAAAATTTGAAATAAACTTTAACGTTACAAATATATGTTTATCGATCAAAATGAGTTTCAAGTAGAATTTGTCTCTATTAAAATCATTAAAAAATATTGTCCAACTTTTTCAATCCTAACTTTAACGGTCAATTCTTGGCTCTCACTCTTGATATTAGAAATCAGAGAAAATTGAGGTGTCATACTCTTGAAATATAAAATGAGATTTAATTTACAACAATTAAACCATCATAATTATTCAGATAAAAGTATATGGTATAGTTAAATATATTATTTTGAGTAGGTTTTATATGAAAACGTTTCATAATAAGCTTAACATGAAATAGTTTTAGAGTATCATTAATCTCATCAGGAGTATCATTAAACCTATCAGGGGTATCACTAATCTGGGTCAGTGGTATTATATTGTAATTGTTTTAAATTTTTTTGAACTCAGACTAATGATACCCCTGATGAGATTAATGATACTCCCGATGAGATTAATGATACTTTAAAACTATTTCATGATAAGCTTATCATGAACTATTTTCATATAATACTTTGCCTATTATTTTTGCACATGAAGAATATTTAAACTGAACGATGTAGAGCATAAATCAGCAATCATTATTACATTCATATTGATATTGATATTTAAATCTTTGTAGCAAAAGGCGAAGCCCTCGCCCCCAGGGCCCCCACCCCCTGGCCCGACAGGATTGGGTGGAGGAGGTAAATCATGGTGACTCAGCATTTTTGTGAGCACTTAAAATGATGAATTTAATTATAAAATAAATATACTAATAACAATAAATATATAACTAACCAACAATTGATGGGAGAAGTCTCAGCAAAAGAGTGGAACAAATAAAACTTTGATGTGAAAAAATGAAATACAATATGCTCTTATTTATAATAAAAAAAAAATGCATGCAATATTATATCTTGTCCATAATAAGAATATATCAAATAAGAATATTTTTTGGAATATATAACTATATACCTTTTATTTTAGGAAAAAATAATCGAACATTATATTATACTATATATACTAACTCAAACTTAGAAATGATAAATTTAGATTCATTCAATAAGTAGATCATATTTAATTACATTAAGGTTTGGAAAAAATTATAATTTATAATAAATTCTAAAAATAACTAAATAAGAAAATGGAAAAAATATCTATTTGCATTAATTATGCAGATATAAATTAATGGTTTAAATTTAATGATATAGAACGAAGGGTCGAGATTAAAAGTTTAACCAACTTTTAATGAGAGCGCAGTATTTCAAAATAGAGAGATTTGAGACATGTCACAGCAGCCTAAGAATAAGGTGGTGTTGACACATCATCTTGGAGAAGTTTGAAAATATATTATTATAAGATATAAGAGAGATGCGTTTTATTTTCTGGCGCCATAATATTTTATTTTATTAAGTGATATATGTAAGATTAAGCAATGAAGGATAAATGAATATATATTTAAATCCGCATCATGAAATTTTTTATTTTATTTTTTGAATTTGAAAATAAACGACAAAAATTAAAGAACCTGAAAATCGGCTTAATTAATGTCAACAATATAAGCTGACACCACTGGCAAAAAATAAGACAGAGAGCATGAAAAAGCAAACAGAAACAAGTTTATGAGGCCGCCATATCCGCCGTATTTTCTGATCGCCCAGTCCAATTCTGCAAATATCATCACTCTTCTCAGTACATTTTTTTTTTTTCATTTTGAGATAACATCAATTGAAAATATACGACTCAACTTTTGGATAATCCTAACCCCCCCTAAAATAAATAATGCATAAAAAAATGTAAGAGTCTGTTTGGTTAGGGATGATGGTGGATGTGATGAGGATGAGGATGGGGATGGAGATTGAAAAGAGGGATGTGGTAATCCAATGAATAGTAAATCTGTGTTTGGTTAGGGATGGAGAAATAGAGTTGGATGAAGCTTTATGTCAAATCAAAATTGATGTAGAAATATTTTATTATTGTTAGTTAGTGAGATAATGATTGAATGAGAGAAAAGTAGGAGAGATGATAAGAAAAAGTATGAGAAATAATGAATGTGTAAGAAAAAGTAGGAGATAAAATGAATAAATATGGAAAAAGTAGGAGAGAAGATGAATAAGTGAGTTAAAGTGATGTGATTATATAAAATATAATTAAAATAAATGTGTAGGTGTATAATAGGGATGGATGGGGAATGGGATGGGATAGGGGATGGCCCATCCCCATCCGGATGGCCCCATCCCTAACCAAACACTAGCTAAATGATTCTTCCGATGCATTGGGATTTCGCTTTCCCATATTTTAAAAAGTAGGATTTAAAATATATACACAATGAATCTCAATTTACATAAAAACCCATTAATACTCCCCTGCTTTCTCTATTTTTTTATCACAAAAAAAGGGCGCAAGTATTAAGTTGAATAGTACCCATGTTCCCAAATATTTTTCACAATTACTTTATCTTCGTGTTTTAGCGAAGAGTTGTTTATTAGTATTTGAAATAATAAAATAATATTAAAGATAGAGTATGATAGATTTACCTCTTCTCTATATATTATAAAGTAATTTTAAAATTACTTTATCATTTTAAATACTAATAAAAAACTCGCTCGCAAAAACACGAGAGAAATAGTAACTCTGCAAAGTGTTGTGGGACGGATGTAATACTATTTCCGTTATTTGTTATTTTGCCAGTGCTATATTTGTTTGCTACAACAACTTTTGGCAAAAAATATATAAATTATTTTAAATAAGAATAATGTCAATTTAGAGCCACAAAGATTATAAAACTATCAAGTTAGACCATCTCCACCCCTTATCTCTACACCGTCGCAGAGTTTCGTGCTACATTATCGCAGCGTTCGCACTACATTAAATTCATCTCCAACTGTTTGCGCTGCATTCTGCACTACATGTATTTTTTATTTTTATTTAAAGTTAAATTTATATAATTTTAAACATAATACTTACATGATCTTTTATTTTATTTTATATCAATTATCAACTAATATTAAATATTTTTTAATTCGAAAAATATAATTCAATTATATATATGTGCACTGAAAAAAAAACTTGATACAATCATACATATTAAATTAAGTTTCACAATACAATGGTAAAATCTTACACAATAAAAAAATATAAAATTAACACATAATAAAAAAATATACACGAGAAGCAAATTCATAATAACAATAGCTTTCGTCTAGATTTCGTAATTCGAATACTCCTCCCACATATGATCAATCAATTCATTAATAGGATGTTTACTTATTATGTTTATGTAATTTTTGCATTTCAATGTGTTTTGTCTAATTTAAATATGATTTGAAATATTGTAGCATATTATTTATATTTAATTTTAATACTTTATATATGTTTGAAAGATAAATATAATTTGAAATATGATAATATATTATTTAGATTTTATTTTATTTGATAAAATTATACATTTAATAATATAAAGAAAATAGAAAGAAGAAAAAAAGAGAAATGATGTAGCGCCGTGAACAGTTAGCGATCAATTGAGCGATGCACTGTTCACATCAATGGTTTGACGCATATAATATGTGGCACAGGATTGGAGGCATATTACTGCCTTGGTGTGGCGATAGACGTTAAAGTGGAGCAACGTTGGAGATGCTCTTAATACTTAAAAATAAATTTTGTTGATTCAGGACTTGAAACATAGGAAACTATCAATTCAGAACTTGAAAGATAGAACCTATGAATTTAAGACTCAAAAATATTAAGACAATGTTTGATACATTATAATTTATATTCTTACTTTATTTCTTTTGTTTTTTATTTTTTCAATCACGTGAAATTAGTATATCTTTTATATCTTTTATATTTTTGGAATTATGATTTATAAAAATATTACCGGATAACAAGAAATTATTAGAGATCAAATACAACCTTAAAATGAGTGAGTCCTAAATTAATAATTTTATCTTTCAGGTCTTGAATCGATAGTTTTCAGTCTTTCAGGGCCCGAATCAATAGGGAAAATCGTGCAAGCCTTAAATTAATAGTTTTACAATCTTTCATGTTTTAATATTATATTCTTCATACACTCTTAACAAAAAACATCTACTTTATCACTTTAAATATTAATAAAGAACTATTTTAAAGTAGCGAACAAGTTGAAACAAATGAAGTATAATATAAATATAATATAAGTGATTGATGAAAATAGAGTATAAAATAATATATAATATTGTATAGATAAAATATTATTGATATGAAAAAATGAGTTAAAAGTGAAAATATAATATTATATTTCATTTTCAGAAAGAGAAAGAAAAGTAAATAGAGGGAGATAAAAAAAATGGCAACATGAAAAGTAAATAGAGTTATGGAAGGAGTACTCTATATAACAAGGAATATCTTTTAAATTTGTTCACGTTGAAGCGTGTTCACTCTATACTTTGCATAATTTGTTACACCATATGTCTAGTAAAAATATGCTTAGTTCTTTGCATGTAATTTAATGCGATATATTGGAGGGTATTATGGGCTATTGTGAAATATTTTTGTGAATAAAATAATTGTTTATAAGAAATAAAAACTGAACATAACTTTACTGAAAGGGAGTATATAACAATATAATAAATTATCCCTATAATATATCAAAACAAAATATTTTCTCCTTTACTAATTCAAGAATTTGAAATGCAATTTTTCCCTAACTTACTTTAGTTCGAACCAACCATAAGCTAATCATTTTCACACTTGGTCGAGTGTGGGAAAATAAAAATTTATGTGGAATCTTATAATTTCAAAGCAAATTCTCATGCAAATCAATTGTACCACTCAAATGTTGAAAAGTCCGGAAAAAAAAAAAAAAAACTGTTTTATGCAGCGTCAGTGTGTCATTTTACTGTTTATCAATTCAAAATTTTCTCTCCCCCATTTGGGCAAAAAGCATTAATTCTCGCTGAGAGTTTAGATTTAATATTTGAGCCATAATTATATTCTAAGACAAATATGAGTATGTTTTATATGAAAATGGTTTATGATAAAGTTTATCATGAAATTGTTTTAAAGTATCAAGTATTTGATAAGGAATATTATTAATCTAGGGTTCAATTTTTTTTACAATATAATACCACTGATCCAAATTAATAATACTTCTGGTGAAATTATAAACACTCCTGAACAAATATTTGATACTTTAAAGTAGTTTCGTATAAACTTATCATAAACTATTTTTCAGGTAATAATTTGTCCACGAATATATATCTCAATTATCCGAGGATCAAATTATATTTAGTTTTAACATCACATGTATCATAACATCAACATTAAACTATTTTTTCCAAAATTTATATTATACTCAATAATATTCCAATTTAAATATAAAATTTGTCCAATCTCACTCTAATTAAAAAAAAAAAACCCCCTTATTATTTCACTTTTTTTTAGTGTACAAAATAACCTGTAAAAATATATGCACTGTAGCACGTGTATCACTTTATTGCGTACACTATAAAATAAATTCAAATTTTATATTCCAAGTTGTCCTTTTATTTTCTTCACTTATTTCGGCAAAAAAAAAAAAAACTATTCACTGCTCAGTAATTTCAATATATCATACACACTGCTAAAAACAATTCCAGCATTGATAAACTATACCCTATTAATGTTCCAATTTATTGCGTATCCACTTCAAAATAAAAACTTAAACAGAATAACTTATAAAATACTGCATATCGGTCGCTACTGCTGAATCAAAATTGATGTTAGGTAATTATGACAGTAAATTTAAAAGTGTAGAGTGTTCTGAATTAAATTAATTTTTAAAATGAAAAGTGTTTTGAAAAAAAAATCACTTAATTAGTAATAATTTACAAATTTATTCACGAGTCTCACCTAAATAATCAATTTCTAAAATCCAAAAGCAGGTTTTGGATGTTTCTCCAAAAATGATTCTAAATTCTTAAATTAGTAATTGCAACACTTAAAAATAATTTAAAAAAAAAAATTGATTATATATGAAGTAGAATTTGCAAACAACCTTTCCACAAAGTATCAATTACAAAGTTAATTATAATTTTATATTTATTTTTGCACTCTTTATTAATTTGCCACTTTTTCTCCCCCCCCTTATTTCGGCAAAAAACAATAACTCTCCACTGATCCGCAATTCCAATGAGTAGATTTCTAGTGAACTTGCTGGACTTCATATGGATTTTTAAAAAATATTATTATTGTATATATATACACTATCACTGTCATACACATTAATCATCACTGTTTACAACTCGATTATCTAAACAATGATAGTACATATGTATAATGATAATAATATTTTCTCAATTTTAGAGTAAGTTTCCCATCTTTTAAAATTGGGTATTCCACAATAAATTTCTTATATCATTTTTGGAAGCTCACTTACCCCACTTTTTTTATACTCGCACTTTTTTTTTTTTTTATCATCTCTATTCAATCATATCACTTTTTTATTCTCTTTGTTCAATCATATCTCGGTATTACACTTTATTTTATATTAATACTCATTAATTTTCATTAAAAAGATCCATGAGAAGTTTTCTAAAACAGAGGGAATTGTAAATTTTAGTAATAGTGATTTAATGTGTATACATATATTTTAAAGAAAACAACTGGTTTCAATACATCTTATTATAATACCAATACCAATTACCTATAATGTTCCAACGTACCCATTTTTGTTAGTTCTCATTTTCAAATTCAAGTGGAATTTTTTTACCTCAAGGGTATGAATGTCCATAAAAAAATCCGGCTTTTTTTTTTTGGCAGTCCTAACATTTTTTTTTTGCGCAACAAGAAACAATTAAAAAATAATTTATTTTCCTTTTAGAAAAGAATTTATATTTATTTCCAAGTTCCCATTATTCACCCACCTGCCTTTTCATTTTGAGATTCAATTTGGTCGCGAAAAGCAAACATTCTCCACAGTTGCGCTTTATATTGTAGATTAAAGTTTTACATGTAACTGTAGGAACCGTATTAAAATAAACAAAAGTCTCCACGAAGTCTTCCCGAAGGCTTCTCAGCGACTCTTCGGTTACATCTGTATATATATACACACACCCCCACGCCCTTCCCCCTCGTTCTCGTTTCTGCAGTTCACTCTCTCTTGGTGTATAAGTTTGTTACTCACTCTCACTAGAATCCGGTGAAAATGTCAGGGAGAGGGGGAGGGCGTGGCGGCGGGAGGGGCGTTCAACCCTCGCCTAATGCCGGTCGAGGCCAACCGTCTCGTGGTGGTGGTGGCGGTTCTGGCCGTGGACGAGGCGGCCGTGGACCGCCTTCTTCCTTTTCCGGTTCCGCCGCACCGCACCAGCCGCCTCAATCGGTGGCCGCGGTAACTCGAGAAGTCGAGAAACTCTCTGTCCAACCGTCGTCTTCAACCCAGGCTCCGGCGCCGGCGCCGGCGAATCCTCCTCAGAGACAACCGGAGGCGATTTCAGCGACTCCTTCCCCGAGTCAGGGTCAGGGTCAGGGTCAACAGGTGGCGGCTCCTGCTTCTTCCAAGTCCCTGAGGAACCCGTTGAGGCCCGGAATTGGGACTTTTGGCCAAAAAATCATCGTCAAGGCCAATCACTTTTTAGTGACGGTTGCTGATCGAGATCTACACCATTACGATGTGAGTTAAAAAAAAATTCCTGTACGGATCCTCTTTAATGTTTAATTTTGGGTGTTTATGATTTTTTTGTTGACAACTCTATATGTGTGTACTCGGTGTGTGTGTCTGGTATTTATGTATTTTTGTGTGTTATGACATTATATATGATGTGTGCGGGTGTATATATACGGCTCTGCAAATGCATGTGTTGCTCTCTGTCCTTTTCGTTGTGTATTTGGTTTGGGTATTCTCAGTCATATACACACTTTGGGTGTTTAAATTAGTGTGTGTAGGGCACCTGTTTGTCTTCCTTGTATACGGCTATAAAGGATTACGTCCTCCGTTGTTTGCGGTGTGTGTATGGCTGCTTATACTCCGTTTGTTGGCATTATATATGATAATGCTTGATATTTGTATTTGGCTTGTAAAATTACTGGATTACATTTTGTTTATCAGGCACTCGAGTCTTGATTAACTTACTTTCATCATTAGGTTTCAATTTCGCCAGAGGTTGCTTCGAAGAAAGTCTGCAGAGATATTATGAACGAATTTGTCAAATGTTACCAAGTTTCTCATTTGGGTAAGCGGATGTTGGCTTATGATGGGAGGAAAAGTTGCTACACTGCTGGGCAACTGCCTTTTGCTTCAAAGGAATTTAATGTCAAACTTGTTGATAAAGATGGTCAGAGGTGAAGTCTCTTAAAACTTTGGTTGAACACTCTAAAGTAAACTCACAATTATTGTACAGATTGATGTTGATTTCTTTGCTTTTGGAATACTGCGTTTTTTTTTTCTTTGGTTAATGGATTTTAATACGAGGATCCAGGTGTTTAAGAATACAGTTCTAAAGCTCTGATTTTTTTTTTTATGTCTATGCAGGAGGGAACGTGAATTCAAGGTATCTATTAAATTTGCTTCAAAAGCAGATCTACATCATCTGTCAGAATTCTTAAGGGGTAGACAACATGATGTGCCGCAAGAAACTCTGCAATTTCTTGACGTTGTTCTGAGGGAGAGCCCATCTAAGAGGTTCATTTTTCTTCCACACACTCACATTCTTATGAGAACTGTATACCCACATCATTATATTCTACGTTTTAATTTCAGTTATGAAGTTGTTGGAAGGTCCTTTTTTTCACCCCAATTGGGTGGTAGTGGAGAGCTTGGTAATGGACTAGAGTATTGGAAAGGATTTTACCAAAGTCTTCGTCCTACTCAAATGGGACTCTCCCTGAACATAGGTATCCATTGACTAATATACGTTTTATGTGCCTTTGTGATGTACATTAATTTTTGCTGCTTACTGCAGCTGCAGTTTTAGTTTATGTGTTATTCGTCAACATGATTTTGACTATAGCCTACAAGTTTGCTGAAATTCTTCATTCGTATTATTTAATGGTCATGTTGCAGATATGTCAGCCAGAGCCTTTTTTGAACCTATTCTGGTTTCTGAATATGTTGGTAAGTACATCAACAGCAATCCGACTCGGCCATTGTCTGACCAAGATCGTATAAAGGTGTGTTTCTTAATTAATATTTTGCAGTTTTGGTGGTAACTATCATCAGTGTTTAGTCAGATAGAAAAGAGTGTTTGTAATGTTCCTGGTTTATTGATAAAAAAGTTTCATGTCAATGTTGAGAACCTATGCTGCTGCCCTTGTAGTGAGTTGACCTCTTTATTTTATTTGGGCTCTTTCTGGTGTTGTAAATGACTTTTAAAAAAAATTCAGATAAAAAAAGCTTTAAGAGGTGTAAAGGTTGAGATCAATCACCCGGGTCACATTCGGCGACACAAGATCTTGGGCATTACGACTGAACCTGTACAGAATGTGATGTAAGCTAAATATGATTTGATCCTTTGATGTTGCAACTTCACAATTCTATTGTTTGTGTGCTGATACTTGATTACTTTAATTGCTGTTTTAAAATTATCCTTTTCATGATAAATTAGGTTTACTTTGGATGATACGGGTGCCAAGTTATCCGTGGCTCAGTACTTTAAACAGCAATACAACATTGTTCTTAAGTATCCAAATCTGCCAGCTATTCAAGCAGGAAACGCTGCAAAACCTATTAGCCTTCCAATGGAGGTAAGTAGTTTCATCCTATAGATTATTTTAATTCTTTTATTAATCTAGTTTGTATTCTTGCTAAATCAGCCTAATCTTGATCTCTTCTGTAGGTTTGTAGAATTGTTGGAGGGCAAAGATACTCAAAAAAACTGAATGAAAGACAAGTCACTGCGTTGCTGAGAGCAACATGTCAACGCCCACAAGAAAGGGAGAACAGCATAACAAATGTATGTTTATGCAATTAAAAAATTACTATAATCATCATGTAGTATTACCTATTATATGAACTTGATTATAATTATTTTGGCATGATTATCATTTGATAACACTTTCACGTTGGAGTCATTATTATTATCATTTGTTTTTTTTGGTTGCTTGAGGATTTGGAGATAATAAGCTATCTAAAAACTTTTTGGTACCATTTTCCTTATTGTTTTTTATCTGTAGATCCAACGTTCCAATGATTACAACAAAGATGAACTGGTGAACACGGAATTTGGCATAAATGTTAGGTCCGAGCTTACTTCCATTGAGGCACGTGTGTTGCCTCCCCCCATGGTAGTTTTCCAACCAGGTTATATTTTCATATATCCTAATTTATTTTTATGTCGCTCTTACTAAACATTATGAGTGTTACTAGTTGAAATATGGTGAGACTGGACGTGAGAGTCGTGTTGCACCAAGTGTCGGACAATGGAATATGATTGACAAGGTGTGAACATTCATATGTTGATTTGCTTGCATTTTATATGCTGTTTATTCAATTGTTGTGATTATGGGTGGTGCTAACTATTTTGTTTGTTTGGTCTAGAAAATGGTGAATGGTGGTAATGTTGACTGCTGGGCTTGCATAAGCTTTTCACAGTCTAGAAACCTAGATGTGGATAGATTCTGCCATGAATTGATTGGGATGTGCTGTAGTAAGGGGATGGTAAGTGTTGTTTAATCTTTATAACTCATTAATTTATAAGTGGTTTTTGTTCTAATTTCTCATTGTTTCCAGGCCTTCAATCCAGAACCTCTATTTCCTGTTTCTACGCGCGATAGTCGCAACATTGAGAAGGCTTTGTTAGATATTGGAGCACAATCTGCAAAGGCTAAAATAGGACTTCAATTGCTCGTTATTATTTTGCCTGACTACACGGGTTCTTATGGTTAGTTACATCCACTAATCTTTTGATTCCAAATTTTTTAAAATCCTGCCGTAATATTTTCTTGCATTTCCTTTTCTTTTACAGGAACAATTAAGAGGATATGTGAGACAGAATTGGGCATTGTCTCGCAATGTTGCCAGCCCAAGCAGGCAGCGAAATACAGCAAGCAGTACATGGAAAACGTGGCACTGAAGATGAATGTGAAGGTTTGATAATTTTTCATTCTGAAGCTTGAAGTTGAGTTTTTCTTGTTCTTAGTTTTATTTCTTTTGTGCTGATTGCTCAATTTTAAACTAGGTTGGTGGCAGGAATACAGTTCTGGAGCAGGCTCTGTTCAGAAAAATGCCTTACCTGAGTGAGCACCCCACCATTATTTTTGGTGCAGATGTTACTCATCCTCAACCGGGAGAGGATAGCAGCCCTTCTATAGCTGCGGTATGCTAGCTTATTCTATTTCAATTGAACTTTTGTTGTTGAAAGAACTTAAGTAACCTATATTGATTTAATTGATATCTTGCAGGTTGTGGCTTCTATGGATTGGCCTGAAGTTACTAAGTACAGAGGCCTTGTTTCTGCACAAGGGCACAGAGAAGAAATAATTCAAGATCTGTATAACGTGAAGAATGATCCTAAAAGAGGGCTAATTCATGGAGGAATGATAAGGTTAGGTTGCTCACGACCAACAATTTTACCTCTTTCTTGTTTTTTTGGTTGCTCTACTAACAATTTCCTGTTTGCAGGGAACATTTGGTTTCATTCTACAAGTCCACTAAGCAGAAACCTCACAGGATCATATTTTACAGGTTAAGCTTGAAGATCAATATTTCTCTGTGTTTGCTATGTTGCCTATATGGTAATCTGATACTTTCTGATCTGTGAATGACAGGGATGGAGTGAGCGAGGGACAGTTTAACCAAGTTCTGCTTTATGAAGTGGATGCTATTCGAAAGGCATATTGATTATTTTGTGTTTTATTTCACATTCTGCTTTTAACTATGCTTTCTCATGAAATTCATGTTTCTGAACAAGCAAATTTGGGATTTTCAGGCCTGCATATCTATTGAGGAAAACTATATGCCAAGAATCACATTTGTGGTGGTTCAGAAGAGACATCACACACGTCTCTTTCCTGCAAAACATGGCGACCGCCATACTACAGACAGGAGTGGCAATATTTTGCCTGGTATATATTTTGAATTCAGTTCTCAACAACCTCTTCCTTTTACCTGTTTCATTTCCTCAATAAAATGTCTTGTTTTTATATTTTAGGTACGGTTGTCGATACAAAGATCTGCCACCCGACTGAGTTCGATTTTTACCTATGTAGTCATGCTGGCATTCAGGTATAATTTGTATTATCATGGTGTAGATACAAACAAATATATATATTTGTACTTTCAATGTTCAACAATTACTTTCACACCCCAAAAAAGGATCTGTCTAACAGAAGTCAATAAATCCAAGTTTCCATTTTATTCAACCTCGCACTTGTACTCCTTTTTTTCTTGTAAAATGTGCTGCTTACTACTATGATAGAAATCAGAGGACAGAGGTAGTATCACACATTATAATCTCTTCATTCATTCTCGAGTTGGTAACTATTGAAACAAATTTATATATTTGTATCTAACATTATAATCTGTTCATTCATTCTTGAGCAGGGAACTAGTCGGCCTGCCCATTATCACGTCCTGTACGATGAGAATCGCTTCACTGCAGACGGCCTCCAAATCCTAACGAACAGTCTATGTTATACGTAAGAATTTATTTTTCCCTCTTAACTGTTTTGACTTTTTACTCACAACTCTCTCTCAATATCCGAATTAACACACTTGTTTTTCCAGCTTCGCTAGATGCACCCGCTCTGTCTCCGTCGGTAAGAATCCTTTATCTGTTGATAATAAATGATGGATACTAATTATTTTTTTACATAATGTGGTAACTAGTTCCTCTTCCCTTTTGGCAGTGCCTCCTGCATATTATGCTCATTTAGCAGCATTCCGTGCTCGTTACTACATTGAAGGTCTTGATGCTTCGGACAGTGGATCTGCAGCACCTGGTGGGGGAACGAGGGACCGGAACCAAGAGGTTCGAGCACTGCCTGTCATTAAAGATAATGTCAAGGACGTGATGTTCTACTGCTGAGTGAGGGGGGTGTTGGTATATATGACATATTTTGGGGTTAGTGATGATCGATTACCCATCACATGTTTTTGGGCTTTTCATACTGCTGCCTATTTTGGGATTTTTAGACGGTAAACTTGTTGGTTTTTTTTTGGCGTGGATGATGTTATATCCATCCTCTATAGATTTGAAAACTTTTTGGGATTCATGTTTTCATGCATATTATATTACCTACATCAATTTTACAATGTTTTAGTATTACTTTCAAGTGTCATGTTTGAATTTTGATGGGGCATTTTGTATGTTGCTATTCCAAGGTTTTTGCCCTACTACAAGTTGAACTAAAGTTGGAATTTGCCCTTTTCATTTTAACATCTATTAAGGCCATGAAGCTTTTCAAGATTTGGTTTGTCTATGTTGGATTTCACTAGTGCAAAACCTATGTATTAAAAATAAATTGTACCACAGTCCATAAAGTATTATGAATTTTAAGATTAAGATTACATTGTCAATTTTTTTAAGGGTTCCTTTTAATAATATAAACTTTTAATCATATATTTTTTGAGTTATTTGTTAATATTTGAAATGATAATATAACTTTTTATTGTTAATTAGATTTTAAATGATAAAATGATTTTTTGTTAATTAATTAACATTTGAAATGATAAAATAATTTTTTAAAAAGTGGTACGATAAAATAACTTTTAACTCTTCAATAATGAGAATGAGTTTAAAAATTAGTGTAATAATGAGGTTTAATTAGAACAATCATAATTTCTCCTCCTAAATAAGATAATCAATACTCCATTTTAATTATCTTATTTCCCTCCTACAATCATCCTCCTCAACCACTCCCTTATTTCTCCACCAACAACCACCAACGCACATTTGTTATCCGCTTCTATTCCAAAATTAGGCATGTCACTAGCAATGCAACCACCATTGGAACAATCCTCCCCCCAATATATCATTTTTATTATGGGGGCATGTGTGGAAAATAAATTTTCATTCTCATTACCATTTGAGTGCTCTTAACCAAGCGCCCCCTTATATCTCTTCTATTACAAGTTGATTTAAAAATTATTTTATCATTTTAAATACTAATTAAAATACTCTCGTTAAAACAAGAGAAAACAGTAACTGTGAAAGTAATTCTAGGAGGGAGTATATTTTAACAACAATTCTTTACTTTTTTCTAAACCAAAAAGAAACAATTTATAAATAATACAAACGTATTACTCATTACTCAGTGTATTTGTATCACATAATGAATCACCACCATAGAATTCAGTAGAAGTTTCAGAAATTGATCTTACCCCTGTTTACTTTGTTCATTTTCAATGTTGGTACACTATAACTATAATCTTACCAAAATAGTAATACACACTTATGGCCCGCTTGGTATGATTAGTAAAAGGGTAATGGTAATGAGTGACATTGAGGAGTTAATCAATGTGGGGTTAGTGATTGCAAAGTTAGTGCTTGGTTAAAATATCTACCATGGGAATCAATGTGATACATGGTGCTTGGTTAAAATAATACCCTTTACCCATAATCATTCCCATTACTCTTTAATCAATACCTCTAACCAAGCGGGTCTGAAAATTCCATAATGGGTATAATTTTTATAAAGTATATTATTGATATACGATTATTGGCTAATTAAAAAATATTGTAATGACATTTGCCACAATAACTACATTATATTTAAACCGTATATTTAATCAAGTGTAAATTAAACAATAATTACAAAAATAAAAATATATATAAAAATATGGATCTCCAAAATAACGAGCAATATTTTCGATTAATCCATAAGTTCAACTTCAATAGAAAACGATATGTCTAATGAAAATAGTAACGCATAAAAACCATCCTAAAACAAAAGGTGCAAATGGTTTACATATACTTTCAAGGCCATGTCAGTAACTTCAAATTAGAACTTGGTCCTTGAACAAAAAAAAACAAGTATTAAAAACTCTAATCCAAGAAACTGCAAACATAATCTGCCACTTTTGAGGGGTTTAAGCTAAACAATAATTCAACTTTGACTGCATCTTCACAAATAGCTTGAGCAGCCTTAAATTTATCTTTCCCCTTAAACCCATACTTGCTCAACTCCTCAAGAACTTGTGGCATCTTTGAAGATTTACCTTGCACCCAATCTGACATTGATTCAAAATGAGAACTTACATTGTTCATAAATCCCTCGATTTTATCACTGAGTACTTTGAAATCAAGTTCATCATTCTTCTTTAACTTTCCACTGCTAGATGGTTGCTTCCTTTTTTTCTTGGAGCTTGACATTGAATCAACTTCAAATTCATTGTCGTTGGGGGGACTATCATCTGTAACCGAATAATTCAACTCAACATTGACAGTGCCTTGTGCAGCAGCTACAGGATCTTCAGCACCAAGTCCTGTTGCCCTATCCTTGCCATATACAATCTCCAACTCCGACAAATAAGGAAAGACCACATTATATAGTCCCTTAGCATCTTTGTGGTTCTATATGAAATGTCATCACAACAAGAAAATTATATAAGAAAAAAAAAATTAGAACGGCAACACTAGATAAAATATGAAGAATAATGTATGGTCAAACCATACCTATACAATATAATGTCCATGTAATGACTAATGAAAACCAGACAACATAAGTATTCAAGTCTGATGATACATACATGTGAATATGTATGCATCACATGATGTAATAAACCGTCTAAGCTTGATGTTGTATATTATGGTTCCTGCCCTGATCATTCATGCATTTATGGTTCCTGCCCTATTTATACATACATGCATCCAACATTCTGAAGAAAGAATGATGATGGTAGCAGTTATTATGGTTCCTGCCCTAAACATTTATCATATTACACAATTTCTTTACAACTCTTCGACTGTGTTGTTAAAAAGAAATCAAATTTAACATTAAATATAATCTGAAAATGTTATCCCTCATGTTTCAAGCCATACACGACTGAACAATGTGGATAAGCAACCTGGTCTAAGTCATAACAAGGAACAACCTGGTCTAGGGCATGCTAGAAAACTGACAGGAAATTGCTGTCAAACGTCTATCAGGAATCATTCATGTAATATTAATTCATAAAAATTTAGACTAACCATAGTAACACAGACATCCCCATAAAGCAGGACAATAATTTAATTGCACCCAACTACATAAGGATCAAATCAAACTCTTCAACATCTATTATGACGATTCAAATTGCCTTCATTATTTAAAGCAGGGTTATTTAACCATTATTACTAGTCATAGATAAAGTTCAAACTGAGCAAGCAAACCACTTCCACTAAACTGAGCAAGAATAACATAATTAATTGCTAAGACTTATTAAGAATCTAAAGATAGATAATCAATAGTATAAATAAACTGCAATTGGCTTACCTTGACCCAATCTCATACCACGTACGCTCGCATTTTATCTTCTTCTCAACATCATTCCAAGTACAACCACTTTCCCTACACATTTCAGTTATAGCATGAAACTTTGTCTTCAAGAACTTAATCCTAGAATCAATGTGCTTCACTTCTTTTGTGAAATTGGACATCTTTTGCGTCATAATTCTTCTTATCTTATTCATGTAGTTGTTCTTGAAGCCTCCATCAGTTTTCCAAAGAGGATCAGCCGCCATATCTTGCAAACATCTTATTAGTAACCAACTTTCATCCTCTGACCAGAAATGCTTATTCTGCCCTCTTCCAAACGGAGGATCAGGTGCAAGTTTGTTGATTTCAGATGTACCACTCTCCATCCTACTACAAATTTCAAATAAAAATCACAATCATGCAAGCAAATGGACATTATATAATGTGAATATCATAAACAATTAAGAAAGTAGGGTAATTTATAAGAGAACAAAATATGCATTCATAAATGTATTACATTAGGGAGGAAGTTCTGCAAAATAACAATAGAAAGCAACACGAATAATCATTCCATATCTAAAATTTCATTTCTCCAATTATTAAACATTTCAGCAGCCATGTTATTTCTAAAGCAGTCCATTGGTTAGTTGAGACAATTGTTGTTATCTGTTGAACTTCATTCTCGTCATGATCTTGCTCATTGTCACTTTCACTTTCCTCTTCGTCTTCATCTTCATTTATATTTTCTTGAGGGTCACTTCTCATGAATTTTCAAACCAAATTATGTAGCAGACAACAAGCAATGATAATGCGAATTTGAGTTTGGATTGGGAAAAACGAAGGGGAAGCTAGAATCTTCCAACGTCCTTTCAACAAGCCAAAACATCTCTCTATGACATTTCTTGCTCTAGAGTGCTTCATATTAAAATACTCTTCCGGTGTCTCAGGTCGATGCCCTTCAAACTCATTGAGATGATATCTATGCCCACGATAAGGTGTGAGAAATCCCTCAGAATTGCAATATCCAGCATCTACCAAATAGTAACAACCTTGAGGGACTTTAAGTCCATTAGGCCTACTAATGGCATCACGAAGAACGCGTCCATCATGAGCAGAACCTTCCCAACCGGGCAAAACAAAGATTAATTGCATATTTGGACAACATACTCCTAACACATTTGTTGCAATACCCCATTTTCTAGTACGATAGCGCGGTTTTTCTTCTTTAGGAGGCGTTACTGGAATGAAAGTACCATCCAATGCACCTAAACAACCCTATAAAGGACAAATAATTATAGTATTGCTTAATAAGATATTAATAATAATTATCTAAATCAGCTGAAAATGATTACCTTAAATGGTTTCCATCTATCATCTTGGCAGTCATCAGGTATAGGTACGGGTTTTTTAAGCAATACATTGTGTAGCTGCAAAACCGCTCGAAGACAAAGATGGAACTGACGACTCACAGTCTCCCTACTCCGGTAAAAAAGTAAGCAGATAGTTCTACTTTTTTTATGGTGTGCCAAAATGTAGAGAAATAATGTCATAATTTCCTCGAGAGATGAATTTTTAGTTGATTTTAAACCCCCAACGTCTCTTGCCATTCCACATAGTTTTGCAAATGTTCTTCTATCCATCCGAAGTTCACTAATACAAATTTCATCACTCACCTTCGTAAGGTTGAATATCCATTTCATACGAGCTACCCGTTTTTCTTCCTTATCTTTTATTTGGCGAATCTTATGTCGATGGTGTGCAAGAATTGCAATTTGATAAAGTATCAAAACCATGCAAACCATAAGCATTCCATACATATTCCACACAGTACACATTAATCTACGTCTCCTATAGTTAACCGGAGGTCGTGCCATGTTTTATCTACATCACATAATAAAGAATGTTCTATTAAAATCTGTGAATCACTCAAATAGAACTCTAAAACACACAATTTTTTCTAACAAAAAGTACAAATTAAAAACAGCTAACCAAATCATTAATGAAAATTTATGGCATTAGCAAATTACCATTCTAATTAGTATCCAACACTGAAGATTCAAACATAAAAAATAGAACAGCAGCATAAATGCAATAGAATAGGCGCACAATCACATTGAAATCTCACTAATTTACTATCATTAACCTCAAGCCTTCACTGTTAATCAATTCCCACGCAGATTTCCAGAAAGTAATATTTTTAGTGACTAGCTAAACATTTTGAATATCACAAACTAATAATATTTAATGAATTGTTTCATCTTTTACTGAATATTATACAAACACTATGTTATTCACACCAATTAATTTAAATGTCTATGTAGTCGTCATCTTGACAAAGATTTGTGCCCAATTAATTTCACCCAATTAAAAAAATAGGAGACAAAAACACTCTGTTATTCACACCAAAAACATTCTGTTATTCAATGTGTGAAAATGGAAAAGTAATAATGTATGGTATTCACAGTGTGCATGTGTGGGAAAGTAATAATTAAGTTTTCATTTGAAATATTTAAATTGATTGATGTGTGTTTTTATTTGAAGCTGACTACCTAGGATTACCATATGTGAGTTCATACTTGGATTCAATAGGATCCAATTTTCGACATGGTACAAACTTCGCAACGGGTGGTGCAACAATTCAACGTCCGAATGAGTCATGGTTTGAGAATGGGATGAGCCCATTTCCTCTAGAAATCCAAGTAGAGCATTTCACTCAGGTTAAAGAAAGAACACCATATTTCTATAATCAAGGTTAGTACTAATTAAGTATGAAGTATCCATGAAGAAGTTTAGCAAATCTAGAGTTACAATTTAAAAGGACGAATTCTTATAATCAGGGGTTTAATTTTTTTTATTTTTTTTTGCTGAAATGAATATTTCCTAGCTCGAGAGACACTGTTAGTATGTGAAAGTGGGAAGAAATCCAAGAGCAAATAATGGATTTGCTGGTTAAGATTATGCTACTCCTAATCACCTCCACCCCCAACCACCCACCCCACCCTACCCTTACCCCTGTCTCACATGAGATACGAACAAAGTTGCACATTGACAATGTCCCCCAAATATCAACACAATGAAAACTGTTCTGCAAATAATTTTGTTAAGATATTGAACATCACTAATTTTCCATCCAAATTCCAACATATATTTTGAAAATTCAGTAAATAAAAATCTAATTCAGCGGAATTTTCTGTAGATAAGAACAAATTCTACGAATTAAAAGCAACATAAGCTATGGTTGTGAGGAAACTTGTGAAGGCCAAGGGGAAAACTGCTACCATAAGATTAGGACATAGTTTCTTGTCATTCTCAACTCTTGAAACACATTACTGAATAAATTTTGACTAAAAAACACCCAATTAAAATCAGCAAGAATCAACTTGTTATCAAGCTAAAGAGTGACATTGCAAAAATCAAACAGAGTTGCATAATCACCCCACACATATTAAGAAATGCCCATTTAAAAGCGGAAGAAGAAACGTTCACTAAGATAACATCAAATTTGAATCATGAATTCGCAGCAAGTAAAACAGAATAACAGCATAGTACTAAACCTATCATCTTCCACCAGAGGCCAAACCACTAGATGATCTCCTATGGGTTTTCCACAGATTCAATTTCTTTGGCACACGATTCAAATATCATAAATCTTAACAAAAATTGTATAATCAGCACATAAATTACGGATATTTTACATAATTTGATTGAGGACCGAAAATTAGGGTTCTACGGAAGAAAATTAGGGAATTCTATTGGGGGAAAACTAACCTTCGTAGAGTACCAAGCACAAAATCAACTTCAAAGAGAAGAATTCGGAAGCTCCATTGATGACGTTGACTGGGAGAATTATTGAAGACGGCCAACAATTTATCAAAGACAGAGGATGAGAGCGAGAGCGAAGAGGGAGAGAGCGAGAGCAAGAGCGAAGAGGGAGAGAGCATGAGTGATTGAGGAGTGAATCGTGAGTGATTACAGGGAAAATATTAGGTAATCAAAGTAGGGGAGTGATTAACTTATTTCTATTCCCATTACTGAGTAGTAAATAATACCAAGCACAATTAATAGGAATGAGTCCATATTGATTCCCATTACCCACCCCTAATACCCCAACCAAGCGCCCCCTTAAAATCATCAACGGATTCACCCAACCTACACACACTCAAGAATTTTGGAGCGATCAAAATATAGATGAATGTCGTCGAAAATAACCGAATATCTAAACCATAACACAACTGATTTTCATGTCATACATAAGATACACCAAAATAGCAATACAATATGCTACCACATTTAAAGATCAGTTAATATGACTTGAAAACGAACATTAAGAATAAGCACAAAACATAGAAAAGAAAGAATGTATTAGTAAGCAAATAAGCAAATGTATACCTCTACCCTGCATCCACAAATCTCATAATAACTGAACGATCAAATTGCAGACAACTATGACAATATCACTAAGTTGAATGAAATTTCTGAAATCATATAAAGCCAATCATTAAAAAACTTGCAGTATTCCTATATGAATTCCTAATTGAATTTTGTGTACAAGATAAGGCCTTAACTTAGAACCCTGTAATCTAGTATACAACAACAAACACAACTGCCTGATTGGTGACAGTATTAACAGAAAACTACCAAAAAAAAAAAAAAAAGAATAATTACTTTACAAAACCACTGATAACAATAACACTACAAGAATGGAAGCATGCCAAAGAATGATAAATGCAATAAAATAGCTATAATGGTGAAAGGTATTAGCTTGAAAACTTGATTATCCGCTGAGTTGTCGACTTGTCCAGCATTGAAGAATTCGGTTTTACCTGTGCTGGTTGTTGTTGAGACATTCACAGACGACGAACCTACAACACGTGAATTTGTATGAATGAGTTCTCAAAGTAGAAGCAAGCTTTACAACAATGATTTAAAAAGAAAGCCTATAAGAAATTGGATTTCTGGTGAAACTTACAGTCATAGTTCGCCCACCCTATCCTTTGGCCACCTAAATCGTACACCACAATCTTATCTTTCAGAACGAGGTCTGCCGGAAGGGATAATATGAAATCAGTACAATATAAGACTAACATTTAAATAAGAACAAACATCATTTTGACAATCTAAATACACTGGAAACCGGAAAGTGGCGTGAAGATAATGTATATAAATAAAATCAAACTGAAAACTCAGAACAAAAGTCCGAGCATCATAGTGCTCTTCAAGATTCGAACCTCCAAGAATTGTGATTCCTTGACCCGGAATTTTCTGAATCCCGATGCACCATACTGGAATACCACCCTGCACAAGCAAACAATTGCATATTATTACCAACATTTCAGGAAGTTGTCTGATTTTATAAAGGTTCAAGTTCCTTCAGATATTTTAATAGTATTTTTGAGAGTTCATGGGATTCCATGGATTATACCTATTTACACATATAACTCCTAAATAAGGTAATTTCTAATCGAATAATGAAAATTAACAAAATGAGGAAAAAGAGTAAGAAGACAATATGATGCATAAATAGGTTATGAGAAAAGACTTACAATAGAACTCTGCTGCAAAAGATAATCCTGGGGCCTCAGAGTCATTGATGCACCACCAGCAAAATTCAGAGTAACTACAGGGAAATTTTCCGAGACACTGGAGAGAGAAGATGAACAAAAGGTATTAGAAGTGGAAGTTGGCCAGAGTTTGCAAATTAAAATAATAATGCAAGTTCGATGAAAAACCTGGAGGCGGTTATATAGCATTGGGTTCCCTTAGAACGAATGGGGCGCGGCCCTGAAACAGTTTCTGTAATCTGCAGAGCAATAGAGACTCTAAATGTCAGACCATCAAATAATATAAAAGTCAACATACCAAATGACATAAAAACACCTGCAACTTACTGCAGTAACAAAAGGATCGTAAGCCTCTTCTGCTAGGTACGCCAATGTTGTTCCTGAATCAATTATAGTTCCTCGGTTGCTTGAAGTTGCAAAAATTGATGAATCGATACTTAGCCTCTGCCCATTTACAGAAATACTTTGTAGATTTACATTGTAATGTGGCCTGAGAATTTTGAAAAAGAGAGAATATAATAAATCGTAGAGTTGATGGGACATTCAACTACTGAACTATGTAATTAGACAGTGGATGGAGTACATAAGAAATTGTAACACAGGAAATTACTTAGAAAGAGGCGGCCACAATATGACACTATTAAAACTCCAACATTGAAAACATTCATGAGCTCCAAACAAAGGTTTGGTATGTAAATTTTCTGAGTAAGAAAAACAAACTACCTATAATTTCCTCATCTAGGATGGAAACTGATGACCTTCACTGGAATTAGAAACCATGCCTTTATTGAGCTATATTTTAAATTGTAACACATACTGCCCATGAAAAAGAAACAGCAAAAATCCTACTAAAAGAACAACTAAGTATCAACCCTCACAAATGCACCAAAAAACCCAACCTAATTTACTAAAAACGCAGTTCAGCTTAGAGTCTTCAGCACCCAAGATTCTCCATGTTATCAAATAGAAGATATTGCACTTTCAAGCAATATATATGATAATAAAATATCAAAATTAAACATCAAAATCAATAACCTTGAACATTATGCACCTTCACTTTCCCATAACAAGACAGTGCTTAATGGGTGTGATTGAGGTCGGCCAAATATATATCCAACGATGAGAAAAAACTCACGAGTCACGGGTAAGGAACCAAAAAAGTACTTCTACACTAAGCAGCCATGTAATAGACCCGGAAACTTTTAAGGATTTATTGGTGTGTTGATGCAACGTGAAAAAGTTCCCCACTTATAAGCAGCCCTCAATCACAACAATGGTTGATTCAAGGTGTTGCACAGAACCAGTAGAATATATATTGCAATTGTTTTTGCTAATCAAACCGTGCATCACAATAAAGTAACACCAGGATAGATATGGCCTTCTTATCCTCTATTTACTTCGAGTCTATAACCATCTCGAGTAAATTCAAAAAAATTAAACATAATATAACGAAACAAATTATAATTGTTATTTTGTAAGAGGGTTTGAATTCATACTGTGACGGAACGAGCGGTGTGTAAACCATATTCGGTTCCACTATCTGACCAAGAACCAGTATACCACCGCCATTATTCTCTCCTTTCAGACAATGAGAAAATGAATTTGGGGTGACTCCCTGCGATGAAAGCTGTGAAATTACAGATAAGCCCTGCTGTCCAAAACCAAATATACCATCAACTGCCCTATCTGGCTTGGTAAGGTCCCCAGATTGTGATGTGCTACAGCTGTGGAGCAATGCAACTAATCAACCAAAAGATAAAAACGTGTACGAAAATCAGATAAACGAGACTCACCCAAACACAACCGGGGATGAATTATTTGAACTCAATGAATTTCCAACGATGGAGTCGAAAAACATTGAGTCATATACATAATATCCCGATGTTCCACTGCCATCACCATACTGAAAGGTGTATCCACACTGATTTTGGTCTGAACAACCAGAATCGGATGATTGTGCTCCCAACGAACATCTTTGGTCAGAGCACGAGATCGGTGAGGCTGTTGATGAGCCCTGAGGATCAAAAAACTCAAGCTCTATCTGTTGGACAGAAAAGAAGCAATAAATTTCAATACAATTGGGAAAAGGAGAAAAAGGAAAACACACACACACACACACACAATTCAGAAAAATCGATTACGAAGAAAATGATGGATATACTTGGAGTCCACTGGATGTGGGGCAGCCATTACAGGGGGTGCAGCTAACCCACAGCACATCACTTCCTGTATCTATCTGTACATAGAATTCTTTTGGTGGAGTCCCTAATTTAACTCTTGTATAATACAGCCTATAGAACAATCACCAGCAGAATAAATTCCAATGAGCTCACAATTAATGGATATGCCACCAAAGATACAACATAAATTCATTAAAAAAATATTAAAATATCATCAAAACCTTGATGCAACACTAAAAATTGAAGAATATTTTCAACCATTCCGTCAATTTGACGCAGTAATTGAGAATATATTCTTTTGGGAAAGTTAAATGCACTTTTGAGCAAGTTAATTTCAAGCAAAGAACAAAGAATTCATTAACAAAACCCAGCAAAATGACCAGAAATTCTCCTACTCGTTTATCCATTTGCAGGCAGAAAGGGGGAAAACTTCACACACACAAAAACTCAGCACATTTACACCAACATTCGTAATTCGAATAAAGTAATTACAGGAGATAGATAATAGTAATAGTAATAGTAATAGTAATAGTAATACCCAACAAGATAAGGATCGTAGGTGCCTTCCACCGTGAAATCAACGACGCCGGATACCTGTTGCTGCAATAATCTACCGTGTCGAACTCGGTCGCGGTCCCTGAGTTGACTCATTCCCACTCCCTCGTGACTCGCTCTCTCCAGAGTTAGCACCACATTCTTCCCTTCACCAGCGACCACCAGCGCCGCCGTGAAAAGCAGCGTCACCAGCAGAATCGTCGCCGGTGGCATTTTCTCCGAACAAACACTAACCCCTTTTTGTCGGTCTTACTTTGTTGCCTTTCCTTATACTCTAAGCAAGCAATACAACGGCTATATAAAAATTATATCTACAAATATATACATATGCATATATATGTGTGTCAGATTATAATTGAGTTCAATGTATATGCGATGTGTGTGGGTGAATTCTGACTTCTGAGAGAAAAGAATGAGAGAGAAAAGAGAGAGAGAGAGAGAAGTAACAATGGCAGATAACCGAAGCTCGGTCGATTTAAATGAATTGAAGAGGTTAGACTTAGATTATGTTGTGTTAATAATTAATATGCACGCATAAATTTCTATTGTATGCTTCATACGGTTGTACATTGGGCATAAAAAGTTGTATTTTACTTATTATTATTTCCCCCTTGGAAAACAATTTCAATTAATATATCTTTGATTAGGCTAATTGAATTAGCTCCAGTCTAGGTACACCGTACATCTATCAAATTATGATCTATACTATCTACATCTAACTACATTATACGTTTAGGTAAAATATTTACTCCCTACCTCACTCAAATATATTTATACCTTTTTTTTTCAGTCTATTATCGTACTAATAAACAATCAATTTATTTATTAGTGGACTCTACAATATCTTAATTAAATATAACTAAAGTGCACTCACCTTTTTAAACTTCACCTCACAGAAAATTAATTTATTTATTTAAATACTACAATTCAACTTTTGCATTAAACTTCATGTAAAATTAAACGGGAAAATAAAACTAGAACGAAGATAATACTTTGTTTTATTTTCATTAAAACTCGTGTCCATCTTGAATATGAATAAATATGATATGAGACAGAGGGAGTACAATTTATCCATATTTACACAAACAATACATACATGAATGTATTTACAATTACATGAAACATAATGAATAATAATTTTTGAAATTTTTACAATTTGATCACAATTTTCAAATTTTTAGGGGGTCATGTGATTTTTCTTTTCCCAATTCCATAAGGATCCTTTATTTTTTACTACTTATCGTTAACGTGAAAAGTTACAATTATCATGTCAATAATAAATCTCCAAAAGTCAGAATATTATAAAAGGTTAATATCTATTTACAATTTATAATATATTTTTTTATTAATTTGCTACCTATATTTTTTTTAATCAAATACTATGCTAAATTATTCCATTGCAACCTATTCAATATTTTAAGTTGTGATTGATCAAATATTGTACATTATAAATTGCAATAGAGCAATTTTTTTTGGTTGCATATTGATAAAAAAAAAGCACATATTACAAATTGATAAATATAACATAAATTAACATCAATTTGCAATATGTGCAATGATTTTTATCAGTCTGCAATCTATATATACAAAAACGAGACGTAAACTGTATATTTAGGCAAAAATTGTGACGTAATTGAAGAAATTAAATTTTTAAGACGTAAATTAATTTTATATAATAATATTTTTTAAAAAATCACTCAAACCCGAATTCATAAGAGTAAATTCTAAAAAAATTGAACTTGTGAAAAGATGACCTAAAAATAATTGGGAAAAAAAAAAGAACTTATCATGTTAAGGTTCAAGAACAAGAAAAACGTAATTGTAACTTGGCACTTGTTATTTCCTGGAGAAATAAAAATTTAAAAAGAATTCCCAAAATTCATTGTGCATAAATTAACTTAAAATAATAATGAGAATGACAGTTGAATATCAACAACTATTGATGAAAACAATATTTGACCCACCACAAATGTCTGTCTGGTAATTCCACGTGTAATAAACTATTTGCGCAAGCCGTCCAGCTTCAAAACTCTATGCAATATTTGTCCACGTATATGGATTTGTTTAAAAATCGTGGTTTCTAAGTTTTGATAGATTATTATATACTTAGAAATTAATGTCTCTTTTATAATGATGACGATTTTACCAAAGTTGTTGTATCTTAATTTTAGCCGCAAACTTCTTGTAAAGACAAAAGTGCATTACAAAATATTCGGAAATTACGAGCATGTATCTTATCACTTACAATTTGTTTTAGACGATTTGTTATAACATTCTAATGTATGATTATTAATTAATTTTAATTATGAACATATGAAATTAATATCATTATATATATCTATTGATATCATTATATGCATTCACTAATATTATAATATTTTATACTGTATATTTAGTGTATAAATTTAAGGGAAAATTGCTATAGGGTGTAGTATAATGGAGGTAAATTGCACTGTGGTTAACCACCTTTTTAAAATAGCAAAGGGGTTAACTTTTTAAAATTTTGATCATTTAACTATATTATTAATACTGAATAATTTGTCTCATTAAATGTCCCATCCGGTCATAATATGTCAACTATGAGTTTTAATTAACAGTCTACTATAATCTCTTTCCTAATTCTTTTTGCCATCATTCAAATTTTGAAAAATTCCCCATTGAAGAACAATTTGAGCGGTAATTTTCAATCAACTTTCAGAGGTAATTCTCAATTTCATATCCCACCTTCCACATTCATTTGCCTCCTAATTCGTACTATTTATCCTATAATTTTACTTCGATGGAGCCCGATGTCATCCTTGCCGTAAAATATCTTCAAGATTGCAAGATTGTTCCAGTTTATTCACACTTGTCTTTCTTCGAATTTGGGCATCAGGTATTTTCGATGTGGTCCGAATTGCATTCTGGGAATTCTTCGTTTAGATACTCTGTTGGTAGTATTAGCAATTGTGTGCTTCAATCGGATGTTGATTTATCAAATATGATATCCTTGTGTAAACACACCGATCAAAAATTAGTTTCTGTAGTTGTGAATATTTCTGTGTTGGACGTTGTGAAATCCTCCCAAGCTTCGAAACCTTCTCATTGCAATGCTAGCTTGAGCGGTAGTGCTAATTCGGTTAATAATCTTGTTCCATCTGATCTTTTAGTTACTCTAGCCGATGCTCCTTGTGATCAAGCATCTAGAATTTCTAAAACAATTCCTCAGTATTTTAGGACTGTTAAAAATAGGTTTTTAGATGGTCAATCTGAAGAATTTTCTGGCCTTGGTACTTTGCCTAAATATAGTATATCCCCTGCTATTGAAAAGAAACCATTGTTGAGTGATAGTTGGGTTGATATATTTAGTGATGGGGTTGGTACTGTTTTTGAAGGTGGTAAAGATGAATTCCGGTATGCTTTAATCAGGCATTCTACTGTAATGCGTTACAATTTCAAATATATTGTTAACAATAAGCACTACATTCATGTTGAATGCAAGTCCAAGGTCACTGATGGTTGTCAATGGTTTATAAAAGCTAGTATGAGACCTGTTACACATATTTGTCGTGTTTATAAAGTAAATTTCATACACACGTGCCTGGGAAGGGTTAATAACAATAACTCTAGAAGGTTCTCTCCTAAAGTTATTGGGAAACTAGTTCATGGAGATGTTAGGTCACATCCAGATTTTAGTGGTAAAGATGTTTTGGACCATATGATGGACAATTATGGTATTGATATCCCGTACTATAAAGCCTGGCGTACATCCGAGACAGCAAAGGATCATTTATTTGGCAAGTATGAAGACTCATACGATCATCTTCGCTGGTACTGTGCAGCTGTACGTCTAACGAATCCCGGTATAAATTTTGTCCTTTTAAAAAATATTGTGCTATATTTTACTGTTAGTATAGTACTTAAATTCATAGCTTGTAGTATAATTTCTCGTTTTCAATCTTAGGTAGTGTTGTTGATTTGGAGCATTGCCCCGAAACCGGGCATTTCGAGCGTATATTTGTTGCCTTTAAAGCTTGTCTTGATGGATTTAGGCACTGTCGCCCAATGTTATTTATAGATGGCACTTTTTTGGTTGGTCGGACAAAGGGTATATTATTAACTGCCACGGCTAAGGATGGCAATAATGGTTAGAATTGCACTTTTCAGTATATTACTTTCCATTTAGCAATAATGGTTTGAATCTCCATTTCCAGTATATTACTTTACAAGAAATCATTTAACCCTCATATCTTCTACCATGTCCATGCAGGTTTGTTTCCTGTTGCAATTGCAGTAGTTTCTTCAGAAAATACACCTAATTGGGTGTGGTTTTTGTCTAAGTTACGCGATTCTTGTGTTCATCCAAAACCAATATGTTATCTATCTGATAGGAAATGTGGCTTAATGTCTGCTTTTCCTTTGGTTTTTTATCATCCCATCCATTATTTCTGCCTATTTCATCTACTTGCCAACCTAAGGTCTCGATTTGCTGGTCGTTCTACTAATGGTCTTCGTTCCAAAATGTGTGAGTTTTTTAAGGATTGCGCATACGCTCCCAATGTGTGTATATTTGAACAAAAGCTAGCCAAATTTCTAGAGGCGTACTTACTTTTTAATCCAATATAATCAATTTAAGTACTTTCTTTTTCTAAATATGCATTTTTCCTTGTTATACCATTGTACAGGCTGGTGGTTCCCGTGCTGCCCAATTTTTGGAGGGTCTTTCTTACGAGAAGTGGACAGTTGCTTTCTCACCCGAAATTTCGAGATACGGAGAGATGACCTCAAATGCCGCAGAGTCATACAATTCATTTCTTAAAGATGCTCGTGGATTGCCAATCACTCACATGATTGATCACATTCGAACTGGTACTAGTTCTACTACCCTCTTATTTCACTGATTTCCAAACATGCAATAGTTTCCCAAATTTAGGGTACCAATTTTTTCTTAGAAATCAGCCGATGGCATCTTGAGAGAAGAACCGAAAGCACTATGTGGAAGTCTACATTAGTTCCTATAAAGAATACCCACTGGTATCTTGAGTTGGACTTTACCCGTTCTTGGAAAATTACTCAAACCCTTGGCGGTGCATTTTCTGTTGCATCTACTCCTTCTGTCACCGTTATTCTTGATCAGAAATATTGCTCCTGTTGTTTGTGGAGAGTTACTGGATTTCCATGTAAACATGCTATTGCAGTCATAACCAAAACTGGACTCCCCTTTTCGAACTATGTTGATGATTTTTATTTCACTTCTACATATCAAAAGTGTTACATGTATGACATTCATCCTGTCCCAGAGACTATGAAATTTGAATTACAGTTTACTAGTGAAGAACGGAAAATTCTGCCACCTCTTTTGAAGCGTTTTCCCGGTCGCCCTAAAAAAACTTGAATCCCCTCGGTTGGTGAGTTTGCCAAGCAGAAGAAATCCAAGACACATTGACATGTTGTTTAACTTATTAGAGATGTATATTAAATTGTTACTCTTCAAACTAGCTTTTCTTCTAGCTAGATTCTCTTATTTTTCTAACTTATGGATCTTGACGTTTATATATATATCCTTCCTTTTCCGCTTTATTATGTTGTTAACTTTTCTTCTTAGTCCAATATCATAGGGTGTAGTATAATGGAGGTAGTATAATGGGTCACATATTATTGATATAGGGTGTAGTATAATGAATGTAAATTGCACTGTGGTTAACCACCTTTTTAAAATAGCAGTCACTGATGTTCATTCCTTAATTTACATACATTTGATACTTTGTTTTACCTAAAGTAATAATGAATTCAATACTCCTATCATGATGAAAATTACTCCAACTGTTAATCTGTTTTCGAGCACTAGCGTTATCCGCTTGATTTCATACATGTAACAGAATCCTTCCTTGGGCAGGATATCTTCCATAATTTGACTGTATCATAGCTGAAGTAATATAATGTGATTAGTAGTGTAGCCCCATCTATCAAGTTGAACTAGTGTTATCCGCTTGATTTCATTATAAGAGAATCCTTCCTTGGTCTTGATTTCTTCACACTGTGACTGCATCATAACTGAAGTAATATAATGTGATTAGTAGTGTAGCTCCATCTATCTGTAAACAAACTGGTCATACGAAAACAAGTAACTTCATTTCATTCCTTATACTGCTTATACATTGATACTTTGATTTAATCAAAATAACAATGAATTCAATATTCCTATCATGATGAAAATTACTCCAACTGTTAATATATTTCCAAGAACTAGTGTTATCAGCTTGATTTCGTAAGCATTTCCTTCATTGGTCTTGATATCTTCATAATTTGACTGCATCATAGCTTCGTTTGCATCACTTCTTTTTTTGCTGTCATCTGTAGAGTCTTCCCATTGATCAATCCCCTCCCATGTATTGCTTCCATCCCAGGCAATTGGATTACACCAGTGACTAAAACCATGCTGATCGCAATGATAGTATAAACGGTTTGGATTTTTTGATGTCTCACTCAATCTAAAACATGTTGATTTCCCACACTTTCTGCACACTGATTTTCTATATTTTGGGTATTCCTTTGACTGGCTTATATTGCTACTGCTTGCCATAAGAAAACAATGTGTTTTGGATGTTTTTTCGGGTGTTAGATCTTAGTTTCAATAGTTTCTGGTGTTAGGAAGTATATATAGGCTGATTGCAACTGGCTGTTTTAGTGCTCCAAAGGTCTGATTCTAACGGTCAATTTTGTATACTCTTTAAGATTATCTTTATCATATTATAGTACAAGTACAAGCTCCCAACAGACTTCCACCCTAATTGTTAATCAACGGTTATATTTTACATTAGTATACCAGGTGTGAGGAATTGGGACATCCCAACAAATATTGGGTCCAACCTTCTATGCACTCCAAATTATTGTATATAAATACTCTTTTTATCAAATTTAACATTCTCAATTTACCAAATAAATACTAGAATATCTATGACTTATCTTAAATCCAATTTAACCAACTATAAATAATATCTTGATGACTTTTGATACTGTAAAGTACTATTTTTGACATGTACATGTGTATTTTCTCACATTTTTTGATTGGCGAGTAATTTGATAATGAGATAGAAGTAACAACATTTTCATTTTTTTTAATTGCCAAAATTAGTGTTCTCAGTAATGATATCTCAACTTATCTAATAGCTACTTAAATATCTTTGACTTGGCAAACCAAATTACTGTATATAAATACTCTCTTTAGAAAAATTTAACATTCTCAATTTACCAAATAAATACTAGAATATCTATGACTTATCTTAAATCCAATTTAACCAACTATTTTTTACATCTCAATGTGTATTTTCTCACATTTTTAGGTTGCCGAGTAATTTGATAATGGGATAGAAGTAACAACATTTTCATTTTTATTTTATTGCCAAAATTAGGGTTCTCAGTAATGATATCTCAACTTATCTAATAGCTACTTAAATATCTTTGACTTACCTTAGATCCAGTTTAACCTACTGTGATTGGATTATTATCTTTAAATATCTTAAATATGCGTGGTGGAGTATTATAATTTTATCTTTAAAACTAATAACCTATACTATAATAGTTTGGAACAAATTCTTTTCTTTTTAATTTAACACTCTCTAAATCTATTCAATTTATTTTCACCCAACATTAAATTTAGATCCAATTTTACTAATGTATCACGTTTGTTACCATCATTTTGAAGTGTAGGCCCAATAGCAACATTGAATCATTTTTTTGGAATTTTGGGCTTAATATAGGCCAAATTTCAGCCCATTCAAGTCAACTAACTTGAAACAAAATGGTAGTTCATTACCATTGTTGCAGTTAGTAATTAATAAACTGAGATTGTACTAACAGTGACACATAATTACTATTGTGGAGGTTTCTTATACTATTGTACAACCCTGTTTTATACTATTATGGACATGCCTAATACTAAATATATATACTTTTATACTATTCATTTTCTTGTTTTACCATACATTTATACTTTTACGAATCTATAAAAGAAGGTTCTCCAATTTTAATTTAGATTTTTAAAAGTAATTAAAACACTAAATTCTATATAGGAGGCCCTACTATATATTCAAGACAATTAAATCCAGCATGCATGCATCTTGGTTTTACATATGCCCAATTGATCAAATTTTATAATTTATATTTCTACATTCATCTTTAAATGAATGAAGAAATACAACAATGTTTGGTGTTTGGAACTTAGTTAGCCAATGTATATTTTTTATATCAATTACAATTAATATACAATGAATTTATTTTTCCAATGTCGGAACAAATTATAGTTTCTAACTTTTTATATTTAAATAAAATTTTATATTCGGTTACCATTGTTTACGTTAGAACTCAGCCCATTTTATATAATTTGTTTATATTTGGGCTCAAAATGGTAGTTCATTACCATTGTTTCAGTTAGAACTTAATAAACTACCATTTTAAGTAACAATGACAAATAATTACTATTTTGTCTGTCAATTATACTATTGCGGACATGTATAATACTATGTATTAAGTGTTATATACTATGAATTCACTTGCTTTACCATGCTTGAGGTCGTTTTACGAATTTATAAAAGTAGGTTCTCCAATTTTAATTTAAATTTTTAAAAGTAATTAAAGCACTAAATTCTATATAGGGTCCCTACTATATATTCAAACCAATTAAATTACTCATGCATGCATCTTGTTTTTAGATATGCCCAATTGATCAAATTTTATAATTTATATTTCTACATTCATCTTTTAATTACTGAACAAATACAACAATTTGATCACTATTTCGAACTTAGTTGGCCAATGTAGATTTTGGATACCAATTACAATTAATATACAATTCATTTTGTCTTCCAATGTCGGACCAAATTATATTTTCGAACTTTTTATATTTAAATAAAATTTTGTAGTTGGTTACCATTGTTTACGTTAGAACTCAGCCCATTTTATTCAAAGTGTTATATTTGGGCTCAAAATGGTAGGTCATTACCATTGTTTCAGTTAGAACTTAATAAACTACCATTTTAGTTAACCATGACAAATAATTACTTATTTGGTTGTGACTTATACTATTCCGGACATGTATAATACTATATATTAATTTTTATATACTATGAATTCACTTGTTTTACCATGCTTGAGGTAGTTTTACCAATTTATAAAAGCAGGTTCTCAACACTGATTGTAATTATATGCTTGAACAAATACAATAATGTTTGGTGTTTCGAACTTAGTTGGCCAATGTAGATTTTAGATATCCATAGGGTGTAATATACAATTAATTTAGTTTGCCAAGGTCTTCCCAAATCATATTTTCGAACTTTTTATATTTAAATATAATTTTGTAGTTGCTAAAATAAATTTTATTCAAGTTTTATATAATTGGTCTCAAAATGTTAGTTCATTACCATTTTTTCAATTAGAACTTACTAAAATAAATTTGTACTAACTTAAATTTATACATTCATCTTCTAATTTATTATTGTACATTCATGTTTTAATGAATGAGCAAATACAAGTTAAAACATGCATGTCCTGTATTTCGCTTAGAAACAATCCCAGCTTTTGGGTTGTATTAATCTAGAAACCCGTCCCATAACATAATATAACTATTGTTTCAAAATTCAAACAGTTGGACAAATATTATACTAACTTATATTTGACCAAGAAAAAACTTGTATACCTTATGCATGTATAAATTATGCAATAATTGAAGTGAATGAATTCCTAAGCCAGTCATTCATGGAATCCGTTTGTGCTAGCATTGACTAACAAATAGGTTCAGCTAATCAATATAGATGCCAATCAGGAAGTTTAGATAATGAATTCATTATAACAAAACAACATTAAGGCTAACTGCTATTAAACAGAAAACTAGCATTGTTGTATTTCTTCATCAATTGATCTTACATCATAATTGGAATCTTTCAATAGAAAACTAACTGCTATTCATCACCCCTTCTAAAACGATCTACCGTCATCGGGTGTTTAACATCAAACAAGCAGCCCATCTACATTAATGCTTAAATACTATCTATACTTTCAATCTATTTAAACTCTTCCCAAGACCGAAAAGAGTTTATTGTGATTGAAAGACAAAAACTTCAAATTACATTAGGTATTCAGATTCCAAAATATACTAGGAAAAGGCATAAATCCAAAATACTTCAATCTACCAAACTACGAGGATCCATTACACTGTGAACATAAGGTATTACCGTGCAGTATTCATCCTCTTCATGTGGTGCATCAACCGGTTCATATGTCATCAATTCAGAGTTATATAGAACAATTATCCCTAGTGGTTCAACCCTACACAACATACATTTGTTTTCCGGCTTTAACAACCTAATGGGTTGAATACATAACACTCTACCACCTTCGGGTCTCACCCAACCCGGTGCAAACCTAAACCTTGTCCAAGATGATTGGTTATTGTAGTCTTGTAAAATCCACAGTTCAAGTTCCTCAAAGCTAAATGTTAGACTCGAAAATAAAATAAGCCTATCACTATCAATAGCCCTAATATCCCCATAATTTTGCACACGCTCACTACCAACAGGAAGATCAATAAACCCATATTGTTCAGTTTCCAAACATAAAGTGCATATTCCATATGTTACTAGAGCCCTAGTTACCTGCCAATGAAGATGGCCTGCCACAAAAACCCCCGGAGAACTAACAGGGTAGTCATTTGGGAAATCTGCAATCCTTCTCCATTCCATTGTTTGTATTTCCAAGATCTTTACCTCTGATGAGAACTCCATTGTGTTGAAATGAGCAATCCTAATCACTTTGTATCCCTCCGTCACCGAATCATATCACATTCCAAAGATGATCGTTGCTTGGTTGCAATTCTGGGGGAATTCAATTTTAATTGAATCAATGTACCTTCTAACTTTGGTAACAGGGTTCTCAATCCAGAAATCATCATAGACATTGCACATCAGGATGAATCCATCACAGTTTGCAACACAATCCTCAAGTTCATTATCCTCTCCTATTAGCCTCTGGTTTTGACCAAATATATCCTCCTGGATTATGTAATTCAAGGGATAGAACCCATATTGTGCCTGGATTATAAAACCAAAGAGGTTTTGAAGCTCCATTTGGGGAAGGTGTAATTTCTTCCCGAAATACTTGCTGGAAATCGTTGCCTCCCATATTTGATTGACTTGCTTGAATCTCATCAATGGCTTAACTGGTAACCGCGCCAAAATTTCTAACATCACTTCATCAGGGAAAATGCTTCCACCCAGAGTTGGAGATGGTTCCACATTTGGACGCTGTTGATAGGCGAACATAAATCAATGATGGGCGAACAAGAATTAAAGCCTTATCAAGGATTATGAAGAGCCAACCTCAAATCAAGGATGATCAACAAAGAAAATCAAGTCGAGGTGCATAAACCAATCTGGGGAATACACAAACTGACGAACAACTATCCGGCGAACAAGATATTGGCGAACAGGTTTAAAGACCCAAGACCAAATATGGACTCACCACCAAGCCAATAATGACGAACAACACTGGTAAAAGTGTTACAACTATCAGCCTAAGAGGTGTATGTTGACGAACAAAGGACCATGATCCCAAAGCCAATCTGTGTAAAACACAAAGGCGAACAACTTCTGAGCAATACACCCAAAGGGCGAACAACTTTTATGAGAGAACCATCCTAGATCAACTAAGCCGACCTGGACGAACAACAATGAAGTCCGAGATAAGACCAAAGAAGACTTTGTAACTAAGATTTAGCTTAGATAAGGTCAAACTAGAGTCAAAGGACACATGTCAAGCATGCAGGCTAGGGAGACCAAGAGTCAGGGACACCTCATGCTTGCTAGTCTCTATAAATAGTTGTTCTCCAGCTTAAGAAATACAAGTTCAAAAGTTCAAATTCATAAACACTCCCAAAAACACACACTAATACACCTAAACGGGCACACATACGAAATTATTTCGATTTCGACTTTCGTATATCCAATTTCATAACCCGAACCTCGATTTACCATTTACGGTGGTAACCAATCACACGTAATTGATTGATGATCATTAAACCGAACTTAAACAGTCACTAATCCATTCGATAAAAATTGATCACCAATAATTTTGGCGCTAGAAGGAGGGTTCGAACCTCCGGTTAGTGTGATTACTCAAGAACTTCAAGTTGAAAACTTGGAGATTCAAAGAAAACCTCAAGAAATACTTGAAGATTCAAACAAAGGTGTTCTTGGTGTTCTTCAATAATTAAAATTAAAGAAACAATTTATATTGAAATGCCTCAATCAAAGGAAACCCAAGCATCACGTTTGTCAAGGAGAGCATCTCCCACCCGAGCCTCGTCAGCCGACCACCAGGATCGAAATCCTAGGCACGTGAACAGGTCGCAACATACAACCATAACACATAATCTCCCCCCTGAAATGGAGGCCCTGACGAACAACCCTAATGAATTATCTAGAACCATTGCTGCTCTCCAAGCTCTCCAGAGACAGCAAGAACAAAATAAGCCTTCACAAGCAAGGCCTAAGGATAGACCCTTGGAGGTTGTTAGGGCCAGGTCAACAAGGGGCGAACAACGTGAGGTGAGTAGCGCCCAGGTCAGGCGGGACAAGGGCAAGGCTAAGATGGTCGAGCCAAGGGAAGGCCAAGCAGAGTCTGCTCGCGGGCGAACAACAATGTCGAGCCATGGAACAACCCGTTCCAGTGCCCAGGACAGACTTGGCCAACCCCAGCAACAGGAGAAAGTTGCTCGCCAGGAAGAAGGACATGGGCGAGCAACTTTTGAACAGCCTCGCCCTTCGGTCCATGAAAGACTTTCCCAGTCTGCCTTTAGACGCTTGGGACCTAATACGGCGAGCAACCCTAAAAAGCAGCTCCAGGATTTGCCTTCTCCAAGCGAGGGACTGCGACGAACAGAAAGGTTTGTACCTTTGTTCGGCGAACAGCCTCCAAGTCAGGGGGCATCTCTGGATGAGCTATCAAGCTTGAGAAGGGCGATAGAAAGTATGCAGGGACAATTGGACCAGCAAAGAGATGTAGGGACGACCAGCTTGCCATCTTCACCATTATCAACCTACATTCTGAAAGCCCGGATTCAGAAGAAAGTCCAATTCCCTGCAAGTATACAATATGACGGCCTTGCTGATCCCCGAGTTCATCTAACAAAATACTCAGATTATATGGTCTCGGTGGGAGCTAGCGATGCCACCCAATGCCGAAACTTCCCGTTAACCTTGGGAGATCGGGTGCACAAATGGTTCTCAGCATTGCCACCATCATCCATCCATTCATTTACTCAGCTGAGTCGGGAGTTCCTGTCTCATTTCTCAACGGCGGGATCATACTTGTCCCAGAAACACCGATTGTCAGACCTAAAACAAAATGATGACGAGTCAGATCGAGCATTCATGGAAAGGTTTGACAAGGTGCTATTGGAGGGTGAGCCCGTCAGCGAGGACACAAAAATTGTTGCTATTATGGCAGGACTGAAGAAAGGGTCAAAGCTATGGAAAGAGGTACATCTGAAGTGCCCAAGAAGCTACGCCGAGTTCAGAAATCAGGCCAGCATATTCGTTTCTATGCATGAAGCCCTGCAGTCAAATTTGGGGGAGAACAAAGCCGACCCCAAGGAGAACAACAAAAAACCTGGTGCAACAAGCTATCGAGTCCCTAAAAACATGAAAGCATTCACTGAAGGGACAGAACTCAAAGAAAAGTTGAATCAGGTGCTAACAGTGTCAGTCGATACTATTTATGAGAATGTGAAGGACAAGGAGTTGCTTTTCCCTCCTCGGAAAATTCGCCAAGACACTGGCAAACTCAATCCTAACAAGTATTGTGCCTACCATCAAAGCGTGGGGCACTTTACAAGTGAATGTAGAGATTTGCTCAGGCAGCTATGGCGTTTCTACGAGGACGGAAAGCTCTCCGATTTTGTCAAAAGACAACCCGGAAAAAGAGTCCGGGAGAACAACTCTGAGGACGAAGATGATCAACCCCAGAAGAACAATAAGCCGGCACGACCAGTTCCTGCCATTCCTACTCGTCCATTGGAAGATTTGTATATGATGGAACCTGCAGGTCCCGCAGGAGGATGTTCTGATGGACGACCGCCAATCTCCAACCGGAAAAGAAAGGCTGAATTACGGGCGATCGATCAAGTCCAGGAAATGGGGGTCAAACCGTCTATCATGCAGACAGCAAAACTGACCTTCACCGAAAAGGACTTAGAAGGAATTTTGACTCCACATAACGATTCGCTCGTAATCTGCGCAAAGATTATGGGGACTCGAGTCCATAGATTGTTGGTAGACACTGGAGCCTATACCAACATCTTGTTCAAAAGCACACTTGATAAACTTGGGGACTTTTCAGCCCATATCCGGGACTCAAACCATCGAATCCTAGGCTTCGGAAATGCAGTAACAGTCCCGTTGGGAGAAATTTCTTTGCTTGTACAACTTGTAACGATCGAGGAACCCGAAAAGAATATTACAAGAATGGTTGATTTCTTGGTCGTAGATCAGGAATCAACTTACAACGGGTTCCTTGGTCGACCTTTTTTGAATGAATTTAAAGCTGCCTGTTCAACTTACCATTATTGCTTAAAGTTTCCAACAGCAAGTGGAGCAGGCACAGTTAAAGGAGATCAAAGAAAGGCTCGGGAATGCCTCTTACAACTACAAGCAAAACATGCACAAGTATCCATGATGGAAGCCACCACCAGCTATCCAGTTGATGAACCATCAATATTGGAGAACATGATGGACATAGAAGATGACCACATGGATACGGACGAACAACATCATGACGAGCAGGTGTTGGACGAACAACTCCTCACCACCCATGAGGAACATCATCCTGACGAACAACTAAGGGGTGGTGACGAGCAACATTCTTCTGAAGGCATGGAGGGCCAGGTGTTGACTACCAACAACGAATCAGGGCCAACAGAAGATCTAGATCCCCGTCTGGGGGCAGAACCAATGAACATCGAAAATGATTTTAACTCTGAGGGACCAATACTTGATCCCCGGTGGAAAGGACAAAAACGACGAGCAACTCCAGTTGAAGAGCTGGAGGCGTTCAAAGTTAATCCTGAAAACCCGGATCTCGAATTATACATAGGATCTGAGCTCCCTGAGCCTTACAGATCCCGAATGAAAGAGTTCCTCAGCAAAAATCTAGATGTTTTTGCTTGGTCTCATGCAGACATGGTGGGGATAGATCCGAAACATGCTTGCGACAAGCTAAACATTAACCATGCAAAGAGGCCCATCCATCAAAAACGACGAAAGTATGGCCCAGACAAGTATCAAGCCCTGAATGAAGAAGTAAATAAGTTGTTAGACAATGACCTATCTCTGTCCACAATGGGTAGCAAACCCAGTCCTTGTGACGAAGCCAAACGGGTCCTGGAGGCTATGCATAGATTTTACGGATCTGAATGCAGCATGCCCGAAGGACAACTTTCCACTCCCTCACATTGATCAGTTGGTGGACAGCACTGCAGGTCATGAAATGCTAACATTCATGGATGCCTTTGCCGGGTACCATCAAATTCCAATGCATCCAGACGATCAAGAGAACACAACATTTTATACAAAAAAAAACTTGTTGTGTTGGAAGAGAATGCCCTTTGGCCTCATCAACGCCGGAGCAACTTATCAAAGACTGGTGAACAAAATGTTCGACCAGCAAATTGGAGATACAATAGAAGTCTACGTCGATGACATCGTAGTCAAAAGTCCCCGTAAAGAAGACCATCTCCAACACTTGACCCAAGTGTTCGAAATTCTTCGACACTACAACATGAAGCTGAATCCAAAGAAGAGCAGCTTTGGAGTTCATTCAGGCAAGTTCTTGGGTCATCTTGTTAGTCAACGGGGAATTGAGGCTAACCCAACAAAAGTTAAAGCCATTGTGGATATGCAACCGCCACGTTCAATAAAAGAGGTGCAAAGACTCACGGGATGTCTAGCAGCATTAAATCGGTTCATATCCAGGTCGGGGGACAGATGTCGTCCATTCTTTGAAGCCATCAAGAAAGGACAGTTCACATGGACTAACAACTGTCAGAAGGCGTTCGACCAACTCAAAGAGTATCTGGGAGATGTAAAAATCCTATCAAAACCCGTCTCAGGAGAAAAGCTATATTTATACTTGGCAGCGTCAGAAGTGGCCATCAGCTCCGTTCTGGTACGGGAAGATGGCAAATTCCACCAACCTATCTACTACGTCAGCCAAGCTTTGCATGAGGCGGAGATCAAATACTCCCCAACTGAGAAGTTGGCGTACGCACTTGTCATGAGTGTGAGGAAGCTACGGCCATATTTCTTTGATCATCAAGTCGAAGTGCTAACAACTTTCCCACTCAGACAAATTCTCCATCGCCCCGACACTGCTGATCGTCTATTAAAATGGTCACTGGAGATTAGCCAGTTCGGGGTGACCTATGCTCCTCGAACAGCGATCAAAGGGCAAGCGTTAGCCGACTTTATAGTCGAACTAACCTTCCCACCAGATTCGACGAGAGGACTAGATCACCCCTGGCATCTTTATGTGGACGAATCTTCGACTAACATAGCCTCGGGGGCAGGAGTGGTTTTAATCAGTCCAGACAGACAAGTATTCACTTCGGCAATCAGATTTGGTTTCATGGCTACCAACAACGAAGCTGAATATGAAGCTCTCATTGCTGGTCTCCACCTATCCCTTGCGGTAGGTGTTAGACGTTTACAAATATTCGGCGATTCACAACTGATAGTGAACCAAGTCCGAGGTGAATATGAGGCGAAGGACGGACATATGATCGAATACCAACGGATTGTTGCTCACCTGATGTCCTTGTTAGATCAAGTATTCATTGAACAAATCCCAAGGACGAGCAACACTCAAGCAGATGCATTGGCTCGACTAGCAACAAGCGAAGGACCTGCAGAGTTGGCAGACATTATAATTACGAAGATGAATGACCCATCAACAACAAGTTATAATGTCAACCAACTAAATGATCAAGCCAGTGAAGAAGAAGACTGGAGAACAAATATAGTCAAATATTTGAAAAGTGGAGAAAAACCAAACAACTCTTTTGAAACTGCCAAGCTAATAAAGCAAGCCGCCAGATATACTCTGGTAGGCGAGCAACTTTACAAAAGAGGAATATTACTCCCACTTCTCAAATGTTTGACTAGGTGGCAAGGACGAGCAATACTCGAAGAAATGCATGCCGGAGTATGTGGAAATCATACTGGGGGGCAAGCCTTGGCATACAAGACTATCAGACAAGGCTATTATTGGCCAACTTTACGTCAGGATGCAATCAAGAGAGCAAATACTTGCCACCAGTGCCAGATTTTTGCACCAAATATTCATACCCCGGCCCAACAGCTCGTATCAGTTTATAGCCCGTGGCCATTTGCAAGATGGGGGATAGACATTATTGGTCCCTTCCCGGCGGGAGTTGGAGGAGTTCGATTTGCCGTTGTGGCAGTCGACTATTATACAAAGTGGGCAGAAGCAGAGGCCATGTTGAAAATCACGCAACAGAAAATGATCAACTTCATTTGGAAGAACATTGTCTGCCGTTTTGGAATTCCGAAAACTATCGTGACAGACAATGGTCCGCAGTTTGATGGAAAAGAGTTGAGAGACTTCTGTACGAAGTGGGGGATCAAGAAACATTACTCTACGCCCTATCATCCCCAGTCAAATGGACAAGTCTAAGCCGTAAACAAAATCATCAAGCATACGTTAAAAGTACGGCTAGCAGAAAGCAAAAGCAGTTGGTCAACAGAGCTTCCGGAAGTCTTATGGGCATACAGAGTTTCTCCCAGGTCAAGCACCGGAGAAACACCTTTTGCAATGGCTTTCGGAACAGAAGCAGTAATACCTATCGAGTTAAAGACCAATACATTCCGGACGACCAACTTTGATGAGCAAGCGAACAACTATGCTCTGGCTGCTGAAATAGATTTGCTCGAGAAAAAAAGACTGAGTGCCGAGCTAAAAAATGCTACCTATAAGCAGCGAGCAGAACGCTACTATAATTCCCATGTTAAACTTAGGGAATTCAGAATTGGAGATTTGGTTCTAAGAAAGTTGCTCGCCCAACCTCCAGGTGTATTGGGACCAACTTGGGAGGGCCCGTATCGTAAACGGAAAAATTCGTTAATGGCGTATACGATATTGAAGATCTGGAAGGCAAGCCTGCCCAATACTCCTGGAACGCCATACATCTAAAGAAGTATTATCAATAAGGCGAACAAGTTCTTAGTTGGACGAACAACTGTCTTGGGGGGCAGAGAAACCAAGTAAGGCATACCAAAAACTTGCCTAATTTTTTGAAAATTTTGCTAAGTATAGAGTTTAATGTTGTTCGGCACATTGTATAGTCTGGTGCTGTTTCATCTTTTATTTTTTAGATAAAGTTTCTTGGCAAAAATATTATAAGCGAGCATGTTTTGATTAGTGTTTAAAGTTGTTTGTCGATTAGTATATGTTAGTGGCGAGCAGTCTTACAACACTTGTAATTTTTTACGAATGTAAATATAATAGTTGTTCGTCAAAGAGGAAAAGTCCAAAGCTCGAGGTACAAGTCCATTTAAAGGTTGTTCGTTTTACAAATGAACAGAACCTAAGGACCAAAGCCACTTAAAGGTTGTTCGTTTTTTAAAAATGAACAGAACCTAAGGCTGAACCCTGATTCCACTAAAGGCAAAGTTCAATTCGAACAAAAGCCCACCACTATATGTTATAATTGCAAAGGCATTGATAAAAATGTAAAGGCAATTAACATATAAAGAAAATGAGCGAACATGAGAAAGACATTCCATTAATCAAAAGGCATTGAGCCTCAAAAATAGTACAATGATTCTAGAAGTCAAGTACTACAAAAGGAACGAACAACTATTACAGAGAAGAAGAAAAGAAAAAAAACTGTCCTAAAAACTATTGTTGCTCGGCAGGGGGAGGATCTTGAGTTTGCTCGGCGGGAGGTTCAACGATCAGATCTCGAGCCAAGTCTTCAGTTGCCTTATCCTCCACCTCTTTAGCATTTTGCTCATCGACCACGGCCACCTCTTCCTCTTGTTCGCCTTCGTCAACTGGAGGAGGAGGGTGAGTGATGGCAATACTAGGGTCAAGTTTATCAAGTTTAACCCCTAGTACAGCCAAATCCGCCAGCTGAATTTCAATATTGCTCAGCGGCGGATAGTTCTCTATGAATTCATTCAAGTCCTTGGTCATTTCTTCCACCAAGTCCTTGAAGTCATAGGCATCAGCCGTGCGGATGCTGTCCGCGTAGGCACAAATATATCCAAGGTTGGAGATGGGGCCGGTGCGAGCTTGAACCTCCTCTTCAAGTTGCTCGCGGGTGAAGAGGTTGGCTTCCGCCTCCCGAAGACGAGCATTTTCAGCTTTGAGCTCGGCAATCTCTTGTTCAGCCGCAGTCAATTTCTTCTCCCCCTCGCCGAGTATGGCCTCCTTGTCTTTTAATTCCTTAGACAAACCTTGAATTTCTTCAAGGCGTTTCTGTTCAGCATCAATGTAAACATTGATCTGATTATTAAGGCGAGCAAGTTTGGCCTCGTACTGGCCAACCAAACCATCTCCTCTGTGAGTTGCCGAGCAGTGCTCGCGTAGCGACGAGAAGCTTCCTCTTGCTCGGCAATCTGGGCTATTACCCTTTGAGCGGTGACAAGGCCGTTGGCGTGAAGCATCATGGAAAGATGAGCATTGTCAGCCAGCCCCTGTTGAAAGACGGCCTTGTCCAATGGGCGTGTCCAGGCTCGGGCGACCAACTCTGTCGCCCTACGAACGTGCTCGCCGGGAATATCCCTTATATTGACGGGAGTCTTCGAGCAAGCGTACTGATGTACAACACTTGCTCGACCGGGGTAATCGTCAGCACGATATCTGCGAACAAGAAAGAAAAGGATACTTAGAAGAACAATAAAAAAATAATAATGATGAATCTTGCTCGGCAGAAGCTGGTATGGACTTACTCCTTGAATTTCCGGTCGTCCCAACCCAGATGGGTGAGATCCTCGGGGCCGCGACCGGAAGTAGAATCCTTGCTCGCTTTGCCTGATTTTTCCACAGGCTCAATGGAGCGACGAACAGCATCCCCCTCTGGACGAGGATGATTGTGGCCTACTTTCTCCTTCCCCTTACCAGCAATGGGGACTTCGTGGGCCAACGGAGTCCCATCCGCCTTCTTTAAGCGTTTCCCCGCGCGAGGGGGAGAAATTGGTGAAGATGGCTGGGCAGGAGCAGGAGGAGCAACAGGCCGCGGAACTTTGGCCCCCTCCGCCTTGTTCGTCATCCCCAGAATCTTCGTGGGCGGGTCACCTCTCCTCTTCCGTCCCTTTGGAGGCGCCATCTCGAAGACTCTTTGTTCGAGGAGTGCAAAACTAGGGGGAATCGCAACAGTGACTTGCTCGGCTAAAAAAAAAATGTTAGACGAGCAAGTTATGAAAGTAAAATGACGAGTAAAATTGGTATCAAGAGTTAGAAAGTTTTCATACCTGGGGGCACTTCCGCTTGTGCTTCCAAGTGATGAGGGTAAGGAAATAAGCGAGCAGCTCTTAAACACTTTCCCTCGCGCAAGTACTCAGTGGTCCTATCCGCTTTATTGCGAAGGCCGACCAAACAAGAAGTGAAGAGGAACTCCGAGCCAATCTCTTCTTCCTCCGAGTTCCACTTGGGTAAACGAGGGCCTGCAAACAAACAAGAAAAGTTAAATTAGAACAATACAGTTCGAGGACGAACAAGAAAATAGTCTTACGTTTAAATTTCCCATAAGAGGCAGGGGAATTTATTCGTCCATCACCACCGTGTGGACCAGAAGAGGCTCGCCAATCACCCCCGATGAAGAAGAAGTGCTGTTTCCAATCGCGAATTTTGTTCGGCACCCCCTCCACCATCTTCAGTCCAGTCCTGGCCTTGAGATAAAAATAACCTTCCTCTCCAGGGGGACATCTCATGATCGTCATAAGGTAGTTGATCTCATCCGCAGTTATGCGATCGACGTACCCCTCTAATGCGAACAAACACATCGTCCCCAATAAGTTCATCCATCCAATTGGGGTGATTTGGGTGATAGCAAGGTTGGTCGCCTCTAGGAAGCGACCAACAATAGGTGGAAGAGGCAATCTCAATCCAGCAATCAGAGTATGAATGTTGATCGCCGTGCATCCTGGAGGTGGGCGATCAGCTCTCTCTTTACTCTTGGGAGCCCACATATGAATATCATAGGGAATCTTGTAGGTCTCCCGGATCGAATCCAACTCATGCTCGCGAATAACGCTTTTAATCTTGCTCGCCTGGTACTCAGTCTTTACCAGATCCAATACTTCTCTCTGTGGGCGAGCAAAGTTGTTCGCATGCTCCTCAGCATATGCTCGCCATTCGAAAGGCCGAGCAACTCCAGTTGGGATCTCATTTTCCATCATTCTAGGTGATGGGAACCCTATTCCTTCCAAAAATTCACGAGTCAACTCGTCAAATTGGGGATCTTCCGATTCAGCGCTAGTCGAGGTGCCCTCGTCGGAGTTTCTGTCCGCAGCGACCACCACTATTTCCCTTCTAGACGGGCGAGCACCAGTATCCTCAACTGAACGAACCACCGAATCAACGTGAGGATCTGACGCCGAGGAAATCTCAAAGGGAGGTTGATCGACGGGGGCCACGAATGGGAAAAGTGGATCAAGAGTTTCTTCAGATTTATTGCTCGAGTGCGAAGACATGGAAAAAGAAGGCAAAAGAAGAACCAGACGGCGGCGTTTCATCGGAGAAGATGGCGGAGCAAAGCTTCACACGGCGGCGATGGAGGAATGTAAAAAAAGAAAGAGAAAAAGAAGAAGAGATAAGAAAATAGCTACCTTGGGAATGGAATTTGAGGCCAAATGCAAGAGAAACAGACGCCGGAGAGCTCGAAATCGCCGGAGAAAGATGAAATCGCCGGAGAACTATAGCAAAGATGGGAAGAAGTGGGAAAAATTTGTTTCCCCTTCTATTTATACCCCAAGCAAAAAACGGGGTACAAGATGCAATTTTCAACAAATTTTGGTCCAAATTGAAGAAAAACGGGGTCAAATCCGAGCAAGGTTGAAAATCGAAGGGCCTATTTGCAAATATAGGGGCGCGTGGCCTCGGGATTGCTCGCGCGTGGGCGGCGCGCAATCATGCCGCCCACGTCATCTTCGTACAACCCCCAGACCTTGGGGAGACGAAACGACGGACCATTTATTGCTCGCCAGGACCAATGATGTTCGTCCCAACCCTCATTAGAATAGTATCCTAACTATAGTTGCTCGCCACAAAGTTGCTCGTCTGGGGCAACATATAGCCAGGATAGGGGGCAATTGTTGATAGGCGAACATAAATCAATGATGGGCGAACAAGAATTAAAGCCTTATCAAGGATTATGAAGAGCCAACCTCAAATCAAGGATGATCAACAAAGAAAATCAAGTCGAGGTGCATAAACCAATCTGGGGAATACACAAACTGACGAACAACTATCCGGCGAACAAGATATTGGCGAACAGGTTTAAAGACCCAAGACCAAATATGGACTCACCACCAAGCCAATAATGACGAACACCACTGGTAAAAGTGTTACAGCTATCAGCCTAAGAGGTGTATGTTGACGAACAAAGGACCATGATCCCAAAGCCAATCTGTGTAAAACACAAAGGCGAACAACTTCTGAGCCATACACCCAAAGGGCGAACAACTTTTATGAGAGAACCATCCTAGATCAACTAAGCCGACCTGGACGAACAACAATGAAGTCCGAGATAAGACCAAAGAAGACTTTGTAACTAAGATTTAGCTTAGATAAGGTCAAACTAGAGTCAAAGGACACATGTCAAGCATGCAGGCTAGGGAGACCAAGAGTCAGGGACACCTCATGCTTGCTAGTCTCTATAAATAGTTGTTCTCCAGCTTAAGAAATACAAGTTCAAAAGTTCAAATTCATAAACACTCCCAAAAACACACACTAATACACCTAAACGGGCACACATACAAAATTATTTCGATTTTGACTTTCGTATATCCAATTTCATAACCCGAACCTCGATTTACCATTTACGGTGGTAACCAATCACACGTAATTGATTGATGATCATTAAACCGAACTTAAACAGTCACTAATCCATTCGATAAAAATTGATCACCAACAGACGCTGCATCTCTTGTATTTGATTTCGATTTTGTTTGGAGCGAATGAAATAAGTGAAAAAGGGTTTCTTGGATGAATGCCTTTTTTGGTTTGTGAATAGTTCTATCCTGGATTAATCTGATATATAAACTTACTAACGTCTATTCGATCCTGAACATTGCGTCCTTTCATTTCAACTTTTTTGGAGATTGTACTTACATCTTCATCATCACAGACTTACTCAGACGAATTGTTGTAACCATTCGTCTAGTAGACCTTCTGTCAAGCGATTATATTAAGTGTAGTATTTTTTAGATGTGACTTCTTAAGAAATAATCTAATCTAATATAGTAGTATACCTAAATGTAATATCTGATCTTACTATTTACATAAAATCTTCTATATTTTCATTGGAAACAACCAATAAGTACATTTTTAGGGTGTATTGTAAATCAAAAAATCCTACCAGGATTTTGATTGCACTTGTCTATGAATGTAATAGTAAATAAAAAATACAATAGTAAAATTTATAAATAGTATAAATATTTTTTCCATGGCTAACATTTAAATTGTTTTACTACTATACAATATTTTTTTAATAATAATCTATAATACATTTTTTTATCTATAATACATTTTTTAATTAAAATCTCAAATAATAAACAATAAATCGTAAGATAAAATTTCTATGTTCATTTATTGTAGCTTTACTTTAATATACAAGAAATTATGTAGAAAATATATCCTAAATCAAGACCAAATTTGCCATGGATTTTAGGATTTGATCAAAATAATATGTTAAGTTATTTGATCATAATTAATTTAGTTAACAATAAAATAGAGAACAAATTTTTTCCATTATATAATTAAATTTGAGTGCTACAAAATAACTAATTTGGGGCAGTAATGTATAGTCAATATCACTAATTTGTTACCATGGCCATATGTTCCCATTTTTTTTTTTTAATTGAACTTCCTAATTTGGGGCATTAATGTATAGTCTAAGTCTTAAAATAAGTAAGACTTGGGCCTAATATATTTTGAATCCTTCATTACCTAACTATTATGCTTAGACATATGTTTTTAGGAAACTAATATCTTATAACTGTAATAAAATTGGTCATAATCTATATAAATCTTTACTATTATTAATTGTTAAATATATTTTATACAAATAGTCATAATTACGGAAGCATGTCTAATATTGTATACTTCTTCTTTCTAGCAGCTTCCTACTACCTAGCATATTTATACTAACTAGTATCAAGCCTACCCGTGCTTTGCACGGCAGTCATGTTACTCACTATTTTTAATATAATAATATATATAAATATATATATATATATATATATATTTTATATGTTTTATGTTTTAACCTTCGACAAAGTATAGAGTGAAAATGGTTCATACATAAACCATTGAAGGGTATTAGTTATTTTCACTAAAAATATTAGTTGTTTTTATTGAAGAGTATTAGTTGTCTTTACTGAAAAGTCTTAGTTGTTTACTAAAAATAAACTATAGACTCTTCAGTAAAGACAACTAATATTCTTTAGTGAAAATAACTAATACTCTTTCATCGCTTCATATATGAACCAATTTTACTTTATACATACTATTAACCTTCATATCTATTATGTATAATATTTATCACTTGTCTCTGAAGAAAAAAATTATATTAATTTTTTTGATTAAACATAATAATGAGAGTATATTTGTTTTATTATAATATACACATCAGTAAATAAATAAAACTAATTTTTATTTTTAATATAAATTATTTTTGTTCAAATAATTTATCATATATTAATTGTAGATATAAATAGTCAAGGTCTCATATGCACCTATTGCACAGTGCACCCACTAAATAGTTGGGGGTTTTTATACGAATCAACAAAGGAATTTAACTAAAAACATACCCCTTGGAACACAAACAATGAAAATTGTTACTTATCTGATATCAATACAATTATTTTTCTTAATAATAATTTTATCATTTTACGTTATCAAAATTTTCTAACAATTTTTTACTAAACTTTAGTATGACAACACATATGACGACCCGAGTCTCCAATAAAATTGATTTCAATTTAGGAATAATTTTCCAATTCTAACATACTTCAATATAATAAAACTCGATTCTATATCTACTCAAAAATATATTTCACCTGACAATGTTATGTGCTAAAAAAATTAAAAAATAAAAGATGAAAAATATAAGAAATTACAGTTTCATTTCGAAAAGAAAGATATGCATCTAGGAATGGTAAAATAACCCGCCCTGAGGCCATCCCAATTGGGCCAGTTAAACACTGCCCTGCACGTGGGGCAGACTATTGCTTTGATCCGCCCCGCCCCACAATGTATTTAATATATATATATATATATATATATATATATATATATATATATATATATCACTGGAACTCACTTTGAGTTATAAATATATTCGTTGTAGGCTTGATGATTATGTTTATTGTTACGTTTAATTAAGAATTTGCTTTTTTTGCTTGAAATGAGTTATATGATGCACAACATATTTAATATGAAAATATGCATGTACTTATATTTAAAATTTGTATTCATTTTTTTTTTAGAGGGGGAGAGAAATGGGGTGGGGCAGGGTGGACTTGTCCTATGCAGGACAGGCATGAGGCTCAAAATGCTTCTCTACAGCGAGGCACAAGATGGAGCGATTGGGGATATGCGCGGGGTGGGCCTGGGTATTTAGATACCTACTCTATCCCGCCACGTCCCATTGTCATTCCTAATGCATCCAAAGAAATATAGATCTCACCATACAATGTTTAAATTCAATATTATTATATATCATATAAAGCTCAATAATATCACCAACAATCTTGGTTTTAATTTTTCTTCAAAATGACCAATTTGACTTTTATCTGGAACATGTGAAGGAAAACTTAAATTGTCTATAAATGGTCCAATTAATTTTCATCACTGTTCAAACAGGAAATAAATAAAAGTATATTATGAAATGAAATAAAGTTTATTACATTAACACTAAAGAAAAATATAATACATTGAGTAAGTCAATCTATGAAATTTTTTCATAGTATAAACTGATATTATTACCTGTAATCAATGACATTACATGTTTTCACTAATACCATAACATTTTACGCTATGAAATGCTATGGTATCAGGTAAAACATTAATGGTATCAATGCATACACATTATAGTACAAATAAAATAATAAAATAACCTTGAATAGTAGTAACCCAATAATGAACTTTTTTAAATCCTTTACATCCATATAAAATAATAATTTTATGATACTATAACAAAATATTGTATCGAGTTAAAATATTGCTTACGAATAAAATAATCAACAAAAAGAACTTAATTAAAAAAATAAATGTAAAATACTCAACCTTGGAACATAAACAATAAATTTTCATAGCGATAATTTAAAAAAAAAATCAACAAAATGACTTAATTAAAAAGATCAATATCAAGCCTTCGACCTTGATACACAAACAATGAAAATTATTTTTGCTTCAATATCAATAATATTATACTTCTTAAACATTACTTTATCTTGTTAACTCAATCCAACATTTATAACAAAATTATACCAAGCTTTAGTGAGGAGAAGCATGCGACGACCCTTTCACCAATAGACCTAAATTAATCACTTTATTCATGAACGGGCCTCACAACTAATACCCTTTAGTTAAACAACTAACACTCTTCTTACCCTTCAACTAATATTCTTCAATAAAAACAACTAATACCCTTCAAGAGAACAATTAATACCCTTAGAGAAGCACCTCATGCCTTTCAAAGTGGTTCATGTATGAAATTATTTTACTCTATAAATTAATTTTCTAGGTCGGAATATTTAGTCCAAAATTATTTTAAAGAATGCCTCATTTATACATAATTATTACTTTTATATTTTTTGCAATTATCTAAATTTTGTACTATTAATAATTAGAATAACACACGAAATCAACATAGTGTATTTTTGGTATGCATATAACGAAGATTCCATAACAAACCAAGTGGAATAATTAATCAAATTTTTTAATTAACCGAAAATATAATAAAGAGTCCCATTACTCAGTACTCAAATCCCAAAATCCTCTAAACATACCCCATCATTTTAAAGAAAAAAATAGACATATATAAAATGACTAAATAATCCTTATATAAATATGGATAAATTATCTTCTAAATTTTGTTGACTTTGAATTTGGTTTTTTTTAGTTATTTAATTTTAAAATTAGTATATTAAATTAAAATTGATCAATTTTTTATTTTCTTTTAAATATTAAAAAAATATAAAAAAATTATAATTAAATCTGAAAAATATTTATAAAATCGAATAAATATTTAAATAATTAATAAAATTATATGAAATTTAGAAATTAAATTAAAACAATTCTTTAAAATTTGAAAAGTTAATTTTTTTTAAAAATAAATTAATATATCTTCCAAATAATTCAATAAAAAATAAAATCCGCTTAAATTTATTTTAGAAAACAAACCAAATTTCAAAGAAATCTTCAAAACTAAATAAAATTAATTAATTTTTAAGTAAATTATTTACGATGATTGAATTTACTTTTATAAAAAAAAAATCTTATTTTTATTTGGCTTTAACCTTCTTCTTTTGAAATTTTTTATTTGATTTTTTTGAAGATTTATTTTATTTTCTTAATTATTTAAAAATTTATCTACTTTTTTTATTTTCAGATTTATATTTTTAATTAATTGTTTTCAATTTAATATATTTTTTATAAACATTATTTTTATTTTAAATATTTTTTAAGAATTTTATTTTATTAATTATTTTATATAATTTATATATATTTTAAAATTTGGTTGATTTTTGTATAATATTTTCAAAATATATTTAATTTTTTATGATTTTTTTTTTCAAATTTCAATTAAAAGAAAGAATAAAAAAGATTTTTTTTTTTAGGAGAGAGACAATTATGAAAATATGAAATATGAAAGTATTATTTTTTAATTTTATAAGGTATGGATATTACAGGAATAAAATTGGGTATGTTTAATAATACATGTTAATTTTTAAATTTTATTGGGGTATGTTTAGTAAATGGGGTGAGTATAGAAGATTTTGGGGTTTGAGTAGTGGAATTCTATAATAAATTGTGACACAATAATTATATCGAAATATATAAAAAATATTCGAACAACAATTCAATACACGTTCGATTGGAAATGAAATCCGATTCCAAATTTTACACTATCTGATGGTAATTTTTTTAATATTCATTAGTCACATTAAAAATGTAAAGAAGTCGGGAACTTGCCTAATCTTGTAAAAGTCCACAATGATAGAATACATTAAAAAATTAATTTTTGGAATATATGAGAATAAATCAATCCGTTGATCCCATTTCTTAATCAATTGGATTAATTGGGGTTGATCAAGCCATTTTTTTTTTCTTCTTCAGCTTCAAGCCATTGATGGAAATTTGAGCTCATCACCATATAAATTGTTCACCCCACTGCCAAAACAAAATCCAAACATTTGATATTCATAGAAATATGAACGAAATATTTACCCAAAGTCTATAAAGAAATATGAACCGTGATGCAAGACCTTCAGCTGTTGCATAACCAATGCCGGAATTTGCTCCTGTGACTGCAGTTTTTCCCTTCAATTTGAACTTGCATATCTTCTGTGCATAATTAGCAACCCCGCTTAACATAAACTTTAAACAATATAACCTTTTTACGCAATCAAATCCGTATGAGACAATTATTAATTAGATGAAGAAAAAATTCAAAAGACTGTAGTTTCTGAACTATATCCAGATCGATCAAGTGGATTCATTAAGTAAAACGAAAAGGTTATAAGTAGGGCATAATATGAAAAAAATATTAGCATGTGAATACTCATAAACTGAGAAATTAAACATATTTTACTGCGAATTCAAGGGATGGAAACCGCAAGTTCTTAAGAACCCAGAGAAAAAACAGAATAATATAAAAATATAAGTGAGCAAAATTAATCACATCCATATGATACAAATTATACAACGACTACTTAGATGAAGACAAAATTCAAAAGGCAATAATACTTCTAGTTTATGAACATCAGGATCAATCAAGTGAATTCACTTAACTAAAAGGAAAATGTGATAATCAGGGCAAAAATATGATAAAATTTTAGCATGTGAGTACTCATAAACCAAGAAATTAACATATTTTAATACGAATTCAACCAGCAAATAAAAGGCAACTGCAAATTCTTAACATTCGAGAGAGGAAAATCGAATTATAGAGAAATAATAGATGTTGAAATTAACCAAATGTGACTCACATAAAACCAGATGTGCAGAAATCCTTGTACCCACAAACGCCAAAGGCTACTAATCTCCATGTCTGAAATCACAGCAATGGAAAGAACGCTGAACCGTAGGAAATGTAAGCTAAAGAATATTACACAGAAAATCTAAAGCAAAATCGAATCGAAATCGAAATAATCGAAATACGGCGACCAACACAGCAAATCAGAGTCATGGGATATATGTAATATCACGAACACCGGAAAAAAAACGTCCACAATTTCGGCAACGGTGCATGCCGAAGACAATCGACGGCATCCGAAGGCAAACACTGGTACAATAACAGCGAAGTCAGCGAAGCACGTCGGAGGAAGTGAGGAAAAACAAAGTATTCTAATCATATATATATATACACAATAAAAAACTCAACAATTCTACAATCTACAATAATTAAAATCGGTCCCTAACAAACAACTAATTAGTGGCCAATAATACGCCATTCAATTGAACCCAAAAATGAAACGGCAAATATAACATAATTAGCCAAAGAAGCACTACCGACATGCACCTAATTAGTGCCAGAAAAAACGTTATACATTGAACCAAAAAATGAACGGCAAAGATGACAAAGAAAGAAGAGATCAAACGGCTGACAAAATCTCCCGCCAAAATCAAAATAGAAAATGTAGGGTGTATTTTATATTATAGATTATATATTAAATCACATTGGTATAAATTAATAATGTACCTAAAAATGTGTGTTATTTTGATGACTAAAATGAACAAAATACTTGATATGAGTATGATTCACCGAGTCCAATTGTATGATTATGTATAGAGTGAAATTGATACATACATGAACCAATTTGAAATACTTTTTAGTATAATAATTAATACTCTTTGTATCATTCAACTAATATCCTTCAGTGAAAACAACTAATATCCCCCAGAACTAATACCCCTCACGAAAAACAGCTAATAAGTTTTAGTAAAATTAACTAATACCCTTCAAATGGTCTATGTATACACCATTTTCACTCTATACTTTGTCCAATGGTATATATTGTACCAAGTAAAATATACTGCAAAATGCCTTGAACGAAGGAATAATTAATATTAGATTGCATTCATTATTTTAGACCTCTAAATAAACACAATAATTATTACTCCCTCCGTCCATAAAAAATATCTTGGTTGCTTTATTTGTCCGTCCACAAAAAATAATTATATTTTCTAAAATGGAAATAATAAATTTGGATCTACATTCTTCAACATAGACACATAACATTTTTAAAATAATTTATTTTGTACTTGGTTTGACATAATATTCTTACTTTTTACATATTATATCAATTTTCTCAATAACCGTGCCTAATTTTTATGGACGGAGTAATAAATTATATAATGCTATGTTTATAAATATTAAAAGGTATAAATTTTTTTTAAATGTTACCTATACTTGAAGAATCAAACAATGAATTATAAATTCCAACAACATCAATCAAGTACGGAAAAAATTCAAAAGCTTGTCAAAATTCATTTTAATAAATCATTTGTGTTATTGCTTGCTCAAATTGACCATATAGTATATTCTTTGAGAGTATGTTGTTGGGAAAATATACTCCAACATATGTATAGAGTGAAATTGGTTTATACATAAATCACTGAAGGGTATTAGTTATTTTCACTGAAAAGTAAAGAGTATTAATGGTTTACACTGAAGAGTCTTAGTTCATTTTCACTGAACAACTAAAACTCTTTAGTGTAAATCAGTAATATTCTTCAATAAATACAACTAATACTCTTCAATGAAAATAACTAATATCCTTCAATGATTTATGTATAAACCAGTTTTACTCTATACTTTGTCATTCTTTAATAGCTCTAAATTTAGCACAACTTGGAAAATCATTTCTAAAAAAAAAAAAAAAAAGCAAATAAGGTTTGAAACTTTCTATAACAATTAAAACGTTAGAAAAAAGAAAATATTTATAATTATATAGAATCATTTAGTACAAAACTCTTTATGATAAATAATGAATAATAATTGACTATAATATTGGAATCTTCAAAATTATTAATTATTAAAAAATACTTCCTATTTTGGTTATTTTTTGAAATATAATGATAAAAATAACTTAGGGTTTAGTGTAGGGTAATAAATTATCATATGTTTTTCTAAGAAAAATATATTTACCCGAATATTGAATGAATAGTATCTAGTACATAGATTTTATTGAGCGATGGTAAACTTAAAATATATAGTGAATTTTCCATATATATATATATATATATATATATATATAACACTAATAAATCGGAAAGTTAGGAATGATCTGAGAGATGATTGATAATAATTAACTAAAATATATTAAGAATAACTATCTAAAATATCGTTATTATTATTTGAAAGTATATGTAATCATGATTGAGTGCATATTATTCCTAATAGTTATAAAAAAACTCTTTTAAATTAGAAATTATAATAAATTATTATTATTATTAAGAGATAAAATTAGAGAGTGGTTAGAGGAACTACAATCGAAAAATTGATTTTCTTCCCAATAATGCGCGTATTTAAACAGATTGGACCATTTCAATTTGATCAAATCATCCCTGCAATTTGCATTATTTTATGGAATATTTGGTGAAGGTTAGTTTATATTGACCAGGTATATAATTGCTTATATCCTAAAAACACAACGAAATGGAACGAAATAAAAAATATCTAATTATTAATGAACCAAGTGATACCTAAAGTATATGTCAAAGGAGATCACCGAACAATAATACACCACACTATATAGTGTTTAAATAATATCCAAACAATTATCTATTGTTTCTTTTCAGTGCATTTATTTTATATATATATTTATATATATACTCATGAGCTTTGAAATAAATTATCTAGGAAACACACGGATTTAAAAAAAAAGATTTATCAAACCACTGAATTACCCACTTGTAATAGTCACGCTTCAAATAAACCGCAGTCGTATTCATTCACAAATTGTATGTCAACCTCCGTTAAAAAAAACGATCTATTCAGCCAATTTTTTCACCAGAGTTTAGTAACTAAATTACATAGGTCACACAATATGCGCACTATAATATTACTAATTATTAATAATAATATTAATGTAAATAATCAACAAAAACTGCCGCCCACGATTGCCAATAAGAGATCTCAATACAATAAAAAAAGATCTCCACCATTACTCCCAAAAGAATATATACATATACATGTATATATATAATAGCCAAACTCCATACTAAATTACAAACAAATTATATGTTAACCTCCACAGAAAAAAATTTATTCATCAATAATCATCCGTATAACAAAGACCTACGGCTGCTATTCGACTACATTTTATGAGCTCCCGACTGATCTTCAATCGAAATTACATGCCTTGCAGATGACCACAAATGCTCGGCACGGCCACGACGGACCGGATCGACGACCACAACCTCATCAATGGAAATCAAAAGAAAAATACAGACATACATACGGACGAAATAAAAAATACACAGAAGCTCAAAGTGAAAAACTACACAACACGGATTGTATATAAAAGGATTCACAAATGTAACCGCCCCTATATTGCAGCACATCAATACCAACAAATGCGCCGGCAATTAATAACAGAATAGAAGGCCAAGATCAGAAAATAAAAATGATCCAATGGCTGTAAACGTCTCCCGCCCAAACTGAAAATAAGAAAGGTAGAGTCTATTATATATTATAGATTCATTATTACATTATATCAACACAACCAAAATTACTCTATAATATATATAATGAAACCACCACAATTTATAATTCAATGTTTTTACATCTACCTAATGAAACATTAAATTTCATTGTTTTGTCGAACAATTAGGTTATCAACTAACTTAAAATTATTAAATATTAGAAATTTCTATGCTGTTACATAGTATAACCAAAGTACAAAATCTTATTTTAGATCACCCATTAATTATTCAAATATCTCTATTAAATTTATCTGTTTATTAACTAAACCAGGCCCAAGATATTTTTCTCTTGGTTACAGGCCCAATACTTATCAGTTATACTAATCGTAAATATATTTGTACTATTTGCAACATTTTCATTACTAATTAAATATACCTCTGTACCACAGTTCTAGTCGGTCACGGTTTAAGAAACATATGGTTTATGGTTTATTTTATAATTACTTAATTTAATATCTACTTTTCAATTATTTCATATTATAATTTTCAAACAATAGATTTGTATTCAAAAACTATATTTTAATTTTAATGTATTTATAATTGAATTCCAATGTCGGAACAAATTATATTTTTGAACTTTTTATATTTAAATAAAATTTTGTAGTTGCTTACCATTGTTTACGTTAGAACTCAGCCCATTTTATTCAAGTGTTATATTTGGGCTCAAAATGGTAGTTCATTAACATTGTTCCAGTTAGAACTTAATAAACTACCATTTGTAATAACAATGACAAATATTTACTATTTTGGCTTTTACTTATACTATTGCGGACATGTATAATACTATGTATTATATTTATATACTATTAAATTAATCTATATTTATATAAATACATAGTACATACATACCATGTATTAGATTAACATGTATAATACTGTGTATAGATTGAACAACCAAATAAATTTCAACAAATGAAACATTAAATTTCATTGTTTTGTCGAACAATTAGGTTATCATCTAACTTAGAATTATTAAATATTACAAATTTCTATGCTGTTACATAGTATAACCAAAATACAAAATCTTATTGTAAAATTAGGCCACCCATTAATTATTCAAATATCTCTATTAAATTTATCTGTTTATTAACTAAACCAGGCCCAAGATATTTTTCTCTAGTTTACAGGCCCAATACTTATCAGTTATACTAATCGTAAATAAATTTGTACTATTTGGTTGTGACTTATACTATTGCGGACATATATAAAACATGATGTATTAAGTGTTATATACTATGAATTCACTTGTTTTACCATGCTTTAGGTCGTTTTACCAATTTATAAAAGTAGGTTCTCAAATTTTAATTTTAATTTTTTAAAGTAATTACATCACTAAATTCTATATAGGGGTCCCTACTATATTTTCAAACCAATTAAATTATTCATGCATGCATCTTGGTTTTACATATGCCCAATTGATCAAATTTTTTAATTTATATTTCTACATTCATCTTTTAATTACTGAACAAATACAACAATTTGATCAATATTTGGAACTTAGTTGGCCAATGTAGATTTTGGATACCAATTACAATTAATATACAATATATTAACATACCATGTATTAGATTAACATGTATAATACTATGTATAGATTAAACAACCAAATAAATTTCAACAAATGAAACATTAAATTTCATTGTTTTGTCGAACAATTAAGTTATCAGCTAACTTAGAATTATTAAATATTACAAATTTCTATGTTGTTACATAGTATAACCAAAATACAAAATCTTATTGTAAAATTAGGCCACCCATTAATTATTCAAATATCTCTATTAAATTTATCTGTTTATTAACTAAACCAGGCCCAAGTTATTTTTCTCTAGGTTACAGGCCCAATACTTATCAATTATACTAATCGTAAATAAATTTGTATTATTTTCAATATTTTCATTACTAATTAAATATACCTCTTTACCACAGTTATACTCGATCACGGTTTAAGAAACAAATGGTTTATGCTTTTTTTTATAATTACTTAATTTAATATCTACTTTTCAGTGATTTCATATTATAATTTTCAAACACTAGATTTTAATTCAAAAACTATATTATAATTTTAATGTATTTATAATTGAATTCCAATGTCGGAACAAATTATATTTTCGAACTTTTTATATTTAAATAAAATTTTGTAGTTGCTTACCATTGTTTACGTTAGAACTCAACCCATTTTATTCAAGGGTTATATTTGGGCTCAAAATGGTAGTTCATTACCATTGTCCCAGTTAGAACTTAATAAACTACCATTTGAACTAACAAAATTAGAAATATTTACTATGTTGGCTGTGAATTATACTATTGCGGACATGTATAATACTATGTATTTAAATTTTTATATTATGCATTTACTTGGGTTACCATGCTTGAGGTAGTTTTACGAATTTCTAAAAGCAATAGTACATTTGTATTAAATTTATTACAAATCAATAATTTCAACATATTTATAAATGAATTCCTGTATTAAATTTGTCTTATTACTAAATATTGTCACCGTGTATTATAGCCCCAAATTATGTTTTTTTTTTTATATTTTTAGGGGTTTTTATTAGTTATATATTAAAAGATTTACTCCGAATTTACAAATTCAATTATTTTTTACTAATAAATTTATTCTTGTATAAGCTATACTAATAACTGAAGATAATAATCATACACTATACCTTTTTTTTACGATAGCATTTCTATTTTACATTACTGACTTCTATTATTGATTGTAATACATCGAAAAAAATATAATAACGTGCTTCTAAATTATACTCGGATAATGTAAAAAATACCATATATTTCCAAGACACATACTGTTAATATAAGGCACTGGTCAGTATTATAAATTTGTTAATTAGAGACATTAATACCTGCGGGGTAAAACTCCCTTAACAATAGAATATTCAAAACATTCATAATATTATATGTTGATACCATGGTAATGAACTATGTTGGTACCATTCCTTGGCCTAATTCACATGCAGAATATCCACGTTCATAAATCATTAAATCAAATTAGGTCTTAATACATAAATACCATAATTTGGACCCAAAGTTTAAATTACATCATTCAAACAAACCAAACATCCTAATAAATTAGCCACATACTTCCTTTTGCGTAGAAATCTCGATATTAATTGGATCTAGAAACCACTCAACCATCTTTTTTCCTATATTCCCCAGCGTCACAAACTTACCACTCTTTAATTTCGCTTTCCATTCCACACATAAATATCTCCATGTAGTAACAAACTACTACCCCACAGTCAAGGGTACCCGGTGTCTGCTGAATGCAATCTTCTGCAATTGGCTTTTCGGATGTTCGTTGCATTATCAAATGCCCTGGGTTTGTTACTTGGAAGATTTTCTTCAATGCCTTGTCAACGTATTCAACCTTACATAGTTTTACGATAATTATTAGTATACTAGTAATAATAAATAACCCAATACAGAATGTTAGTTACTTCATGGAGATATAAAATGAACCATTAAACCCACTAACCACTTTCTTTGCTCTTTCCAAATGTATATCCTTTGTATCTTTAGTTCTGGGAGCAATTGAATTGTAAAAACTCCATTTGCAGTTTGCTAAGTCAAGCTTCAATAGAGTCCAGTGATCCCCCCTGCTTCTGATTCACCGGGCAATGGAGTAGTGAGAAGTGGAAACAGTAAGACCTCATCAAATGCAACATTCTCCAGCTTCTTGTCAACAAAATGCTTCAGATTTTTACCAACTACCCCCTTAAACTGTGATATGAAACGCTAACACACAAGGGAAAATAATTAGCCTTCTTAGTTTGTTATTATATTGAAATGAATTTAAAACAACTCAGGTATCTTACCCAACATGCAGCAGAGAAAATGTGTACACTTTTTGCACTTTCGTATTTATTTATGTATTTTGCATGCAATAACTCTCCCCATGAATCAATTACCTAAAACAACAATAAAGACCAAATTGTTAATGATGTGATAAGCATATAAATTTAATAACAACCCTAAATAACTAGTAAGATGTATACCCCTAAAGAAAGACTTTCATGGTGAATTAGTGTCAGCACGTCTCTGAGATATACAATCGATTCTGAATTTAAACCAGCCCAACACTTGAATCTGCAAATAAAAACTAATGATATAAATGTCCAACTAAACATTCTTTCAATATAAAAATTGGTATTAAATATACAATGGCTTGAATAACTTACAATTCACCACCTAATCCCCAACATTCCTCCATTGTCGCCTTTATTTCCTTTGATGTTAGTTTAAATGCTGCTTTTGATACATCAAACTTTATGGCTCCACGTTTCCTTTTTCCAGCTACCTTGACCAATTCACTACTAGTTGGGATTGGTGTAATCTCAATCTTTTTTCGATCTACTTTTTTGGTTCTCTCATTTACTCGGCGGGCCAGTGTACTTGGATCAGGATAATTATTTGGTTTATCTTCTTTCATTATTGGAGTTTTTTCACCCTCTTCTTCCGGCACTTGAGTATGTTCCTGGGAACAGGTTGTGAAAGAATCAACCATCTCATATTGTCTTATGGTGTCTTCTAAGTCATTCTTTAGATACACCAATTTAGCATTCTTTTTCTTGGTAATAGATAGTTCAGCCAAAACGTCCAACCTTTCAAGGTTTTCCGGGTTCTCCAGGATCTGAGTTGTTGTCGGCTCCTCCACCGAATTAATTTGCAGTTTAAGCAACCTGATCTCTTCACGCAAACTAACATTCTCGTCCTCCTTCTTCTTCAAATCATCCTTATGTTGATCAAGCATAATTTTTGTCTCCACTTCATGTTTTCTTCTCATCTCTTCTAACTCCGCTTCTCTTTCTTCCACAATTTTCCTACATGCTTCTAACTCTGACAATAAAATCCCCTCCTTCTCAATTCCTGTTTCATCTGACAACAAACCATTTATCCTTCCACTGTGTTCCTCATTTACAACCTGAACAATATTCATTATCTTCTTAACAGACGAGTCATTTTCCATTTCGTCAAGAGGATTGAAAAACCTCAAATTCCCTTCAGATTGTTGGATATAACTACTTTTACCCCTTATAGATGGCCCAAAATCTGCCCTTTGTATTTCTAGTGGAGTTTCCTGAACTGTCTCCTCATTACCATTAGAAGGCTGATTGACAGGAATGTTTGGACGCCTATTATCTTCAACAGGTGAAAAAAGATTAACAGTTTGCCCGACATCCTGATCGCTTGAGCTAGAATCCCCATTACCTAAAGTTCTCTCTCCAGATGAGTCACTTGGGCTTTCATAAAGTCCATCAGTCGATTCTTTTTCAACTCCATTTCTAGACCAATATTCATCTAAGGTTCTTACCACCTCCTTCTCACCTGCATTTGGTTTAAGATCAGGCATTTGAATCTAAAGTTAACCAAAAAGTATAAATTAATTATAAATACAAATATATAGTACAACTATCTAAATTGAACTTATAAAATAAATTGTACTGAAAGTATCTAAATTGTATAATAAAGAACGTATATTTTAATTTATAAACTATATTTCAATAAATATAACAAATAAATATAAATAAAATACTAACACTAATATACTTACATATCTTGTATCCATTTGTAGTAGATTCACTCTGGCCATCTTTGTTTTCATCTTAGACAGATCCCAATTTAAAATTCTTGGGAATGATTTCTCCACGTTAGACTCAAATAATCTAGTTTTTTCACAAAGCCAAAAATGCATAAAAAAACAAAATAATTGATTTTTGGTTTCCAACTAAATTAGATAACATCATATATAATGTGTAAATGTTAATCAATGCCAATAAGTATCTTACCGGTAGTAAAATTGCACAACCCCCAATAATCATGTTCTCACTTGACCTGATTTGATCAATCAACACTTGAACCACCAGTGTGCTCCAATCAAATGTACGTATGTCATCCATTTTCTCAAGATACACAGTGTAATGCCATGGTACAGAAGGATTTCTTCGAGGTACAAGTAAAGACCCCAACAAATATAAATGTAAAAGTCTTGCTACATCACTGATTGCTGTCTCATCATCAAGTCTACTTGTTTCCACAAGTTTTTTGTACAAAATTTTCTTAGTCAATACATAAGTCCCCTCAGTGCTTCTAATTTCTTTACCAAAGCACCTTTTCACCCATGGTGGATCCTCAAACTCACGCAACTTTAAAGGAATTTGCCTAGAACCTCCCCTTATACCCATAATTAGCATAACATCTAAACTTGAAAGTCTAAACCTTTCTCCCCCTAACATAAAACTATTTGATGATCTATCAAAAGTCTTTAGAATTTTTCTAATTATATCCTCATTCTTGTACCATGCTTTCTTGTTCTTTTTATAGTTTACACTAATCATAGCATAAAACAGTAGCCAAAACGGTGTCCTATGAATCTCTCTAATATGCATGTCATTTAAACCGAGTTGTTGCACTTCCTTTGTACATGTTACTAAGTTGCTCCTGTAATAAGTTTTTCTCGCTTTCAGCTTCACACTCCCTATCAAAATCATACATTATAAATACAATATTAGATAGTGTTGGGTTTCAAACCTAATTTTGAAATAATAATACCAATGGGGAATAAAAAGTACTACTATTCAAATTATTATATCATCTGCCAAATCACTATCCAGCACTTTTTTAATAAACTTTTTAATAAATAAACTTTCTGAATAAACTAACCAAAACTGTTTATCGGAATTTCATCTTCTCCATCGCTACCATCAGATGTTGATACGTCTAAGAAAACATCCTTTGGCAATTCATCCTTTTTATCTGCCAAATTTATTATCCAACGTTTCATTTATACAAATATATCAACCAAAGATATATACTATTAAAAAGAATACCTTTAATACCTATCTTTGTTTTCCTTGATTTACTTCTATTCCTCCTTTTTTTGACAGAGTCCAAAATATTATCTTCTGCAAATTAATAATAAATAACTTACAGCAACTTTTTCACTTGAAAATTATTAAGAATATGCTAAGACACTAAAATACAAAATCGATACAAATTTGAATACCTGATTCCGATGATCCTCTGTCCGACACAATTTTACATTTGTCTAAAGGTCATAACCATCAGTATTTGAACAAAATAAATTTTTGAAGCATGATACTCATTAAAATTCAATGCAAATACCTTTTCTAATCTTTTCGACTTCATTACTACGAATTCTCTTTCTAGATGATGTTGTTAAGTCAAATAACAAAAATATTAAGTTACATTACAGATAACCCACTGTTTTAACATGGACATAATGCACTATAGTATTTAAATTTTACCATAAAGAAAAAATGTATACTATCAAAGTTAAATTATTACTAGTTCCAAATAAGATATAAATTTTGAAAAACAACCTTTTCCATTTAAAATAGAGGACTTATGAAATGTACCTTTTCCCTTATAAGACCGTGAATCAACTTTTCGCTTTAGCTTTTCTCTACATTTTGATCTTTCCCCCTCCAAACCTTCATCAATTCTTAATCCACCAGTCCTTACTCTTGTCATTTCTAAACTAAAATCAGAAAAAATTGCAGAAAAAAAGAAAAACAAGATTTCAGAAAATAAAGAGAAAACCCTAACTTTACATTAACATTTAGACCAAAAATACCCGTATTGGAATGAAAATGAAATTTTCCAGAAACCAACACACTCAAAATACAGTAAAACATACCTAAAATTGAGTTTGCAATTTCGATCAATTTTCCCTGTTTTCGTCTCAATGCCTGGATGAGTTTCCTTCACTGTTTATAGTGAATGATTTCAATTAATAAAATAAATCTGAGATGGCCCGATTGTGTATTGCATTTGGAACTAAATGTATTACTATTTGATGGGATAATTTACTGTAATTTCAGACGAGAGGTGATGGGTGGGTTGCAGGGAAAGTAAGGGTACTTATGTCATTTAACGTGGAAAACTAACCTAGTTGCATTTTAGAAAAGGTACTACACCTACTTGCAAATTTAGTGTTAGAAACTTAACCCAAGTGCAAGTGATACCAGCGAATACATGTAACTGTATCAACGAATATATTAATGCTATGAAACTTGTTTATAATAAATTTTGTGTTCAATTATATATTTCATATGATTTTAAAAGTATTTGTATATACAATGGTACTATAATGAACATAAGAGACAAAGTTTTGTGTAAACAAGTTTCGGCATGAAGCTAATTTGAATATTAGTTATTTTTATTAAAAAAAATATTAATTATATATACTATGAGGTAATAGTTTTATATGATTTAATTGTTTCAATAAATGGCCTTAATTGAAGGGTGATCATTGTTTTATTAAATAATATTAATTATTTTATTATAAAATATCAGTTTCGCATAAACCAATTCAATATAAATATATTGGTTGTAGTGGACGATCATGGAATTAAAAAAGGGCAAACTCTCATATACACCAAGTACACGGTACACTCACTCAATAGTTGACACTGTTTACACTGAAAAGTTTATTTCAATTATATAGAAAAGTGTGGTTGGATTACATTGAAAAATTTACACTAAAAACTGATTTTCAGTTTAAACTTTTCAGTGTAATTCAACCACACTTTTCAATGTAATTGAAACAAATTTTTCAGTGTAAACAATCTCAACTGTTGAGTGAGCGCACTATATACCAAGTGCACAAGAGAGTTATTCTAAAAAAAATCATTTCATTGTCTATATATTAGGAAATTTGGCAAAATGCCACTTTTATATTTGTATTTTAAAAAATACCACATAATATGTATTTTATTTTATTTTTGTAAAATATCATGTGCAACCCGTGTGCAATTACTGTTCAACTTTTGTACGACCTTTACAGCGACATTTTAACAAAAAAAAAATATTGAGTGATATTTTTTAAAATAACAAGCTTAAAAGTGACACCGTGTCAAACTATCATATATATTAAGGTGTATTAAAGACACTATAGTCAGGGGGAAAAAAGGCATTTTTCCGATAAAAAAACATGGAGAACATAAAATTCTCAAATAAAAGAAAAAGAAAAAGAAAAAAAGTATGTATAGAATGAAATTGGTTCATACATGAATTATTAAAGGATATTAGTTGTTTTTACTGAAAAATATTAGCTGTTTTCACTTAAGAGTATTAATTGTTTTCACTGAAGAGTCTTAGTCTATTTTCATTAAACAACTAATACTCTTCAATGATAATAATATCCTTCAATAAAACAACTAATACTTTTTAGTGAAAACAACTAATATTTTTCAATAATTCATATATAAACCATTTTCACTCTATATATCTGGTTAAAAAAATGGACAAATACCATAAAACTTTCCCTCATTATCCTACTACTATAAATATATTAAACCAACTTCCACCAAACTTTTATATTCTGTTGCAAATTAGAAATATGAATAGTTGAAATTTAAAATTCAATTTGTTTCGGGATCTAGGTGGGCGTGTGAAGTCATGACTATGTTTGTTTTGGGATTTAGGTGTGTGGGGGAAGTCATGACTTTGAAATCTTAGGATGTGAAAATCTTGATGAATAATATAAGTGTATGTTTGTTTTGGGATTTTAGTAGGGTGATATTTTGTTTTATGTCAAATCAATGTCTTTTAGTGATAGATGTTGTATTATTTTATTATATTGTGTAAGAGAAAAGTAGAAGAGAGATTGAGTGGATGATAAAAAAGTGATGATGTGATTGTATTTAATTATGTGAAAAGTAGTAATAGATTTATAGGTAGGGATTGAGTTTGAGATTTGAAAACCCGGTTTTAAATCCCAAACTAGAACAGAGCGTGGATCGCAAAGTCCAAAGTCCATCCGTGTGAGTCCCAAAACAAACATACCCGTAAAGTCTTGGATGATGATAAAAGTATATGTTTGTTTTGAGATTTTAGTAGGGTAAGATTTTACTTTATGTCAAATCATGTGTAAGAGTAAAATAGGATGTGTAAGAGAAAAGTAGGAAAGAGAGTGTAAATTAGAGAAAAGTAATAGTATGTGGGTAATGATTGAGTGAGAGAAAAGTGATATAAAGTTAATTGTATTGGGATAAGTAATAATAGGTATTTATAGGTGTGGATGGAGAATGAGATGTAAAAACCGGATGTTACATCTCTAACTAGAATGGGACGGAGGCCGGAAAATTCTAGTCCTGTCCGGGTGAATTCCAAAAGAAACAAACCCAAAGGTTGGCAACTAAAACGCTGGAATTTGGAAGTGATATTGATGAAAAATAAATGATCGTGAGTATAATTTCTTTTCAGCAGAATATATGTATGTACGTATGCGATGTAATTAAAAGATTGCATTCTTTACAGTCAATATGAAAAGCCAATAATGAACAAACTAATCAATACTTTATCTTAAACTTGGTGGGCTGTCCCCTAATTTGGTAAAAAGTTGGGCCATAAAAATAAAAGGAAAATCATTAAAACAAATTAGTGATAATATGATTCACTACTTTCATGTGTAGACCCCTCTTTGTGAAGAACACCCCAAGAACCTTCTTGATGCCATTCTTCTTATAAAGAGTTTCGAGCCACACCACCTTTAATTCTTGCTTGCTGCCTCAATTATTGCAACTCTTTCACTTTGCCCCTAAGAAATTAGCTAAAACTTTAGTGGGGGCATGCCTTTTCCTACACTTTTACCAAAATACCCCCTATTCCTTTTTGCAGGAAAATACCCCGGCCCCTATTCCTTCAGTTAAAAAAATGGAGAGTTTGATTTATCCATTGTTATATTGATATTTTATCCTACATTTTTAGTTTGTTAATACATTTCATGTTATTAGTAGTAATAAAACTCATGCATGTGTTTATTTATTCACATATTTTTTTTATATTAAGAATAATGCACATATGGGTAAGGATGTCTTTTAATACTCCGAGTCAGAAAGCTTTTGCTTTCTAAAATTGAGGCAGTGGCTTTGAATAAAAACTAAAAAGTAGGTAACCGGTGCCCTTGTGAACAAATTAAGGACAAAGTCATTGAAAACTTAGCCATGTAAGTTTTGACAATATTGGTTCAAAATCTAGAAATTTAGAATTAACATGGTTTATATCCTAATATTGGACTTAGTGTCTTTATAATTTTCCTAATAGCCAAGTATACAAATTTAAAACATGTTGACAATTTATGTGTATTAATAAATACTATTAATTATTTCACTAAAAAATATTTATTTGAGAGTATTATTATATGATGAAAACAACTTGTACAGATTTGAATTGCATGATAAAATTGAATTACAAGAAATTTATGTAAAATTAGAAAATAGTTTTGACTGCGGAAATAATAATTCAACAATAAAAGAAAATACAACTCGAATAACAGATTACAGAGTGAGAAAAAAAAAATAAAGAAAAGAAGCAGCAAAGGTGACGAGTCGAGGAAGCCCTCTTCCCGCAAGACAAAATTTCCCCGGTAGTGCTCTTCGGTCTCGGAAATTCGTCCCCAAAGGTAAAACGTCACAACGTCTCCAAGAGTGTAGCACCACAGGTCTTGGAGCTCCGACGAACAAAACGAGCGCTTCGAACTGGACTGGCTCTTAAGACTCTATATGCAGAGAGACAGAGAGAGAGGAGAAGATTTCTGAATGCGTGGTCAGGCAAATGCATGAGGACGCTATTTATAGGCGAACCTCCACTCAATGCAGAAGGAAACCAAGACCAAGTCCAAGTCCAAGGCCACGGGCGCGGGCGCGGGCGCGGGCGCGGCGCGGCTCGGCTCGGCGCGCGCGCGCGCGTGTGGCAACTTTGATTGACTAGCAATCAACTACAATTTATTATACTTCATTATTCCCATACTAATATCATGTATATTAGTATTCCAAAAATTCAATGTGGGATGAATTAAATGACTCATTTAATTCTCAAATTAGGTGTTGAACCTTTCGACTTTCCGATTCAATTTCTCACTCACCGAAAATCGGTTTTGCGAGTATGAATACACAATTCTCATCTACTCCAAGAGTAGAACGCACTTGTAACAATTAATTTCCGAGAAATTAATTTCAACACCAAGAATTAATTGGTCAACTATTAAAGTCTCAAATAAACTTTAATATCAATTAATTATAAAATAATACCACCAACTAATTTTCTCTAACAATCCCCCACATGAGTGGAAATTGAACCTATAGACATGCAGACTCACAGTCCAGTTCAAACACAAAATATTACTGCATTTGGATAGGTAGTTTGTGGCTTTGAACCTTCCATAGTCAAGCATTACCGAGTACACCGGCAGCCTGGTGGACACATTGCCTTGAACCATTCCGCCTTGGTGTGTACTTAGACAGTAGTACTGACACAATAATATTTCTACGCTCATTTCTTGTTCTCACGTTTTTGTCCGTTTCGGCCATGGACACCCTTTGGATTCATAAGTGTTTAATATCCACTGATATTTGAGGCGGCCTCTCACCTCACACTTACATAGGTGAACTCCTCTTGAGTATCCCGTAATACTCCGTCCCCCACATGGACTTAGGATTCATTAAAAGTCGTATAGACTTAGCCTGTACCACACACGGGTTCTCACTTGGTGTACTGTCCTATAAGGAATGGTCGGGTTACCAAGTGTATTCCCTAACTTCCACAGCTTAGTTTTCCCATTGAACCAAGATCTTGGGATCTCCAGTCAACTTGGTTGGGTTACCACTGTTTCAGCTTACTTTGTGGATTTTAGACCCATTCATTCTGACAGTTTAGACAATTGATCTCGATTTATACTCTTAGTTAACGGATCCGCAAGATTGTCCTTAGACCTCACATAGTCTATTGACATTACACCACTTGAGATCAATTGTCTCACGGAATTATGTCTACGACGAATGTGTCTAGACTTTCCGTTATACATGTCACTTAAAGCCCTACCAATTGCGGCTTGACAGTCGCAATGTACCATTATCGTAGGTACGGGTTTATCCCAACATGGAATATCCTCGAGGAAATTTCGAAGCCACTCTGCTTCTTCACCAGCTATATCTAAAGCTATGAATTCTGATTCCATGGTGGATCGGGCTATGCATGTTTGCTTAGTCGATCTCCAGGACACAGCCGCTCCTCCTATAGTGAATACAAATCCACTAGTGGAGAATGACTCTTTAGTGTCTGAGATCCAATTAGCATCGCAGTACCCTTCAAGTACAGCAGGATACCTAGTGTACTGTAGCCCAAAGTCGAGAGTATACTTTAAGTACCTCAAGACTCTCCTGAGTGCATTCCAATGCTCATTGCTTGGATTGCTTGTGAATCTACTAAGTTTATTCACCGCACATGCTGTATCGGGACGCGTACAATTTGAAATGTACATTATGCTACCGATAACTCTAGCATATTCTTGTTGAGCTACAGGACCACCTCTGTTTTTGCTCAAATGCACACTCATGTCCAATGGGGTTTTTGTTGGGTTTTAGAGGCACGAACACCATGTTCGGTGCAGCGGAAGATTACGATTCACCAACAACGAATCTCAAACATGGTTGTATAACATAACAATTAAAGGATAAATAACACGTATATAAATCCTTACAGCGATTTGTACGCGGAATCCTCAACTATGGTATCCACGTAACGGCTTTCTACCAACCCGCATCCATATGCCAGCGTTGAATCTCGAGACGAATTTGCTAGGAAAATTCCAACTAGAGATTTTATAGAGAAATTATATTTCTTATATCTCGCGTATCTTTGAAATTCCCATGGGACACATATTTATAGGGATTAACTTGGCTTAATTCCTAAGCAAGATATCGGGCCTAGCCCGTAATATAATCTCTACAGATTATATCTCCCTAGATATGTTCCTACGAATAATATCTTTACCATATCTATTATTCTTGTATAATAATATTCCAAATATTATTATTGGGATTTCATATTTAATTAAATCCAATTTAATTAAATAATAATAATAATTAATTCCAAATATAATTATTAGTATATTCTCCATAAATTAAATATTATATCTAATACAATATTTAATCAACCAACTATAATTGGTAAATTGCCATTACTTGTTGTGTGACACATAGGCCCTCGTATATCGAGCGATTAGTCAAACTAACGGTCTTAATTGAACCCTAGACAATAAATCAGACATTCTCAATATACGAGGTACGTTGCAAGGAAATCTGCAACTACCTGTAATACTGTAGGCTATTGTGATATCTTCCTTTCATTCACGAATACTCAATTAAGCCTTGAACATGATGAAGTGTCTATTCAAATAACTTAATCATATTATCTTCAATCACTAATTGATCAAGTATATCACACTTAGCCACAAAGTCTAAGTTGATGCGCGTCGGCCGACGACTTAGATCCAATTATGATGAGAAGACGAGTATTCTCTCTAAATCCACATTGAGGAATGAATCCTATTCTTGGCTCAACTACCACGCACATGCATTTCGTGATGAACCCAATCCATGCCATATCTACCCGTGGAAGGGTGCAAGCGTCGGTCATGGTCAAAGTTCACCACTCCACACATGTCGTGCGTATTGACCTCAAGTCAGAGGAGTATCACATCGCTCCCACTAACCGAGACACCCGTAGACACATTATGTGGAATTACATCAAACGGTTTCTCGGATGGGTATACCAATACCCTCTAAGGTATCTGTGCATCCATCATGAGATACCCGGTATCTCGTAGTAAGTGAGATCTTACTACACTCTCTAAGAGTATGATGCAGATCGCACACCAATCTCAATTGCATCATCAATATCCCATTCTTGATGATCCTTGATCGGGGCTATTTGAGAATCATACTTAGGTCATCTGAGTTCTCACTCACTCAATGACAATAGTGATTCATGGGAACACAAATAAGAATATATGCAAACAATCAAACATCATATTCAGATAAGTGTAACGCCATACATTTAATATTAAACCAATAATAATATTAAACCAAATCTGAATATTATCTTAGTATTATGTCCTTTCGATGGATTGTCTCTAGGACACTAACACTAACAATCTCCCACTTGGACTAGAGCCAATCACCTACATGTCTAACCCCTAGACCATCAAATGTCTAGTGTGTACATGAACAGTGAAAAGGATTTGCAAGATTATCCTTTATGGGAAATGTTTTAATTTCACTTCTCCTATCGATATGATCTCTCGGATCAAATGATAGTGCCTCCGTACATGCTTATTTCTGTTATCAGATCTCGGTTCCTTTGCTCATGCAATCGCACCAATGTTGTCACAATACAACTCTATTTGACAACTGGCACTCGGAACTACCCCTAGTTCTCTCAAGAACCTTAAAATCCAGAAAGCCTCTAAGGCTTCTGATACAGCAATGTACTTAGCTTCGGTTGTTGAATCCACGGTGAGATCTTGCTTGGAACTATTCCAACTTACCGCCTCATCATTGAGATTCAATATATAATTTGACTGTGATTTATAATCTTCACAGTCTGACTAGAAACTCTCATTAGCATAGTCTGCAACGACTAGCTCTGACTGCCTACCGTAGACAAGAACATGTTCTTTAGTACGCCTGAGGTACTTCATAACAATCTTGACAGCAATCCGGTGAGATTCACCTGGATTCTGCTGGTATGTACCAGTGATGTTGACAGCGTAGGCCACATCTGGCATGATGCAAGTCATGGCGTACATGATGGATATGGAATGTCCTTCATGTGCTCGATATCTGCTTCGCTAGCCATATCCCATGATTTGCTGGTAGAGACCCTCTCTTAGAGTTCTCTATCACAAAATGCTTCAACACCTTATCTACGTAGGTGGATTGTGACAGCCCTACCATCTTCTTAGATCTATCCCTATGGATCTTAATCCCTAAGATGTAGCATGCTTCACCAAGATCATTCATCATGAAGGTCTTTGATAACCAATCTTTCATGGACTACATTGGCGGGATGTTATTTCCTATAATCAATATGTTATTAACATATACGACTATAAAGACAATACTCTTCCCGCTGCGTTTACGATAAACGCAAGGATCTTCCAAATTTCAGATGAAGTCAAAAGATTTGACAGCTTCATCAAATTGGATATTCCAACTCCTAGAAGCTTGCTTCAATCCATGGATGGATCGTTTAAGCTTGCACACAAGATTATACTTTGGCTTAGATATAAAACCCTCCGGTTGAGTCACAAACACTTCCTTATCAATGTTACCATTGAGGAAAGCTGTTTTGACGTCCATCTACCAAAACTCATAATCGTGGTGTGCTGCTATCGCAAGTAAAATTTGAATGGACTTGATCTTAGCAACTGGCGAGAAAGTCTCATCATAGTCAATACCTCGTATCGACTATAACCTTTCGCCATCAACCTATCTTTATAGGTTTGTACTTTGCCATTTGCATCGGTCTTACTCATAAAGACTCACTTGCAATCTATGGGTCTAACCCCTTTCTGGCAACTCAATTAAGTCCTAGACTTAATTGGTGTACATCGAGTCCATCTCGGATTTCATGGCTTTATGCCACTTCTCTGAGTCAACATCTAATGTTGCTTCAGTATAAGTTCTAGGTTCGTCTTTATCCGGAATCTCCACGTCATCATGTTCCTCCACGAGGAAACCATAATACCTAGTGGTTGGATTACGAATCCTAGTCGACTTACGGAGTTGTGGTTGTGCAGGCTGTACATTCTGATCGTGAAAATTTTGTGGTGCAGCGACTTCATCGTTGACCGGAGAGTCCTCAAGAGCGACATTTTCATATGTCTCTTGGGCGGGAGTTTGAACTATGTTATTCTCATTCAGCCCACTTGGAGGTTGTTGCGAAGGCAATGCAACTCCAATTACGCTCCCACTGGCTGAAAGAGGATCACCTAGTGATAAACTTCCACCATGAGAGTCGCTGAATGCTCCCACTGATTCTTTGTCATGTTGCTTTGACAAATCATCAGTCTCTATGTTAATTTGTGGTTCTTGAATCTCTTCAAGTTCTATCTTCTTACGGCTTTGTTCCTTATAAACGTACTCGTCTTCTAGGAACTTAGCCTGCCTAGAAACAATCACTGTTTGTTTCTCCGGTAGATAGAAATGATATCCTCTTGTCTCTTTAGGATATCCCACAAAATAACCATTTTCACCTTTGGATTCTAACTTATCAGTTAGCATTTTCTTCACAACTGTGGGGTAACCCCACATTATAACGTGTAGAAAAGGTGGCATCTTGCCGTTCCATAGCTCGTATGGAGTCTGCTCAACTGATTTGGACGGAATCCTATTCAGAATGTAGATTGAGGTTTGTAATGCGTATCCCCATAAGAATGTTGGAAGAGAAGGAAAAACTCATCATGGACCTTACCATGTCTAACAAGGTTCGGTTTCTCCTTTCGGATACACCGTCCATCTGAGGTGTTCCGGGAGGAGTCCATTGTGACTGGATCCCATGAAGCTTCAAGTAATCCATGAATTCATGGCTAAGGTACTCACCTCTTCGATCCAATCGAAGAGTCTTGATACTCTTACCAAGTTGTTTCTCTACTTTGTATATTAAGAACATCATGTCCATAACTCAACAAATGCCTAGCAGTTTGAACTATTAGTGAACATGTTTATCTTAACAACAACCATACTTGTTCTAGCAGCTAAAACACCTTGTGTTTTCTTCTCGGTTGCTAGAACCTTATAGTCTTTCTTCCAATGCCCCTTTCTATTGCAGTGGGGCACACATCCTTGTCTACCCGCTCTTACTTTTGAACTTCACCTTTTGCCTTCATAAAGTTGGGCTTGGAGCCCTCTTAGCCTTACTCCTTCGCTTCTTCTCGCCTTTCGGGTCAGAAGAAGTAGAATCACTCACCATGAGCACAGGTTTTTCCTTAGCAGTGGAGTGGAAGACTCAAAAGTCTTAAGCATGTTATGAGGCTCCGACATCGTCGCTTCCGTCTTCTTCATATTAAATTTACTACGAAACTAGAATATGAATCAGGGAGCGACTTGAGGATTGCACATGAGGTGAAATCTTCCCTCCTTTCGCTAATCGACATCTGAACAGATCTCTCATCACTTCATAAATCTCAAACGAGATATAGAATCAAAGAAATCCTTCAGACACTTAAGCATCTCGAAGGTATCCATTTTCTCATGTTGCCTTTACAATTCGGGAGTCATGCCGAGCAATCATAACATAGAGCTGGGAAGCATCATCTTGAAGCTTCTTTGAGTCGTAACGTCAAACGTTGCAGCCTCAACTGAACCAGCCTCATGGGTAAAGGGATTATCGTGTCTAACACGTACTCAATCTCTTCTTGCCTTAGCACCAAACACACGTTTCAGTGCCAGTCCAGAAAATTTGGCCCAGCCAATTTGTTCGTTTCCAAAACATTTCTCAATGACAAGTTATTAATTTCAACAATTATAGAGAAATAAACTAAAACGGGAATTAAACACATAATTCCTACGATCAATATTCAGCAATCAAAATAAACATGGCCTTTTAATTTATTTTGTCTCCACTATTTTCACATACTCAACGACCTCATCGGAAGAGTACGAATTTATATCTAATATAAATTGTAATGGACTAGGATCCACATTCCTACTATTACAATGACTGCTTGGGCTGAACAATGCAACAGCAGAACTGGTAGGTCTCTAAACCAACTGCCTCACGCAATTCCTAGTTGATTGAACCTAGTTCAATCGGATGTCACCTAATTCTCGTTTCCCTGCTTGGGCTGGTGAAACAGAATTAAGTTGGTTTACAACCATTAAGCGGCGACAATCATGTCCCTATAAAAGTCCCGTTAGATGTAGATCCGAGCAAAAGACTTGGGCCTTAAATACTCATTGGAACGAAATCTCCGGTTTACTTTTAATTTTAATGGAAGACATCTTTCAATCTAATGAAAAACCATATTTTAGTGAGGATCATTTTAAAGGCGGGGTATTAATTGCTTAATCGAGATCCAATCGTGATAACTACATCACATTTGAGCAATTATTGGGCGCCGCCTACCCAAACATGATTTTATGCGGACTAACAATTATTTGGGCGCCGTCTACCCAAAACATATATAACGGTCCGACAAATATTGGGTGCCGCCTACCCAAACAATTTAATGCGGGCTATACAACTAATAATGTAAATATCGATTCACATAAGCAGTTATACAAGTGGGGAGCAACTAATCAAGTTCTCATGCTTTATTTCAAAATATAAATTTGCACAAAATAAAGCATTCAATAAATATTTAGCACATAAATCAAATAAACATGCAAAATATTTAATATTTATAAATAATCAATATTTATAAATAACACGTAAATCAAATAAACGTGCTTAACAATTAATTATTCGTAGGTAAAAAAAAAATTGCTAAAATTAGAAATACCAACAAGCTCCAAGCTTTCGGTCAATTTCTAAAGTCATTTTCAAAATTATTTTGCCCAAAATATTATTTTGGTCTAACCAAAATATGCCCTTGTTTAAAAAAAAAAACCCAAAATTACAAAATTTTAGTATTTGGTCCAACCAAACAGCCCTTCGCAGTAATATAAAAATTTCAGAATTTTAGCTAGAGGCAAACATGCCTTAAACCAATTTTCCAGATTTTAATGAACCCAAATGGTGCCTTAATTAACTAAAAATCTTTTTTTTTTTTTTAACATCAATCTATTTGGGCTAACTAGCCCATTTAAATTCTAAGTTCAAAATGGGCCATCATATTCCCAGAATACGGCCCAAGCAATCAAGCAATGGTCTCAGGGCCTTCTACTTCCTTGAAGGAGGCCACCGCCCGCCAAGCAATTATTTCCGTCTTCTCACCATGGCAAGGGAGGACAGATGCGGTCGCGCCGGCATCCTGGCTCTGCTGCCACGGACCGCTTGCAGTCCGCCGATCCAACCCCAAGCGCTGGCCATGAGATGACGATAGTGCGACTTCTGTCGCTCAAGCACCGCCGCCTGTTCACAGCGGTCGATTCGAACCGCAGCGGGAATGAATCGGCCAAAACGGAGGCGCGATCCGAAATTAGATCCGCCGCGAGTTTCCTATCGCAATCGTCTAATAGATGTAGTCGACGGAGAATATCGCCCAGCGATTTCTCCCGTCCTGTCGCGCTTGCCGCCTCCGCAGACCAAAACCCCTTCGCCGGAGAAGAAGATTGAGGGACACTTGGCTTTATTGACGCGACGAGCGATCCAGTCCACTCAATCAGAATTATCAACGCCGCCAACATCATCTCAGGGTGAGGCGATCCAATCGCCGTCGCGCCCCAATTCTTTGATGCAACCGTGGTCCTCGACCGCCGTCCACGGAAGTCGGCACTTGCGGCCGTGAGAAAATCACCCAGCGAGATTTTCCTTCTCGTCGAGACGTGGCGTTGTTCGAAGAATCCGGTGTTTGTCCCGACGCGGCGGAGAGACTCGCCTAGCAAGTCCCTCCATGGCAGCGCATCCAAGAATCGGAGAGGCAGAATCCAAAAATAATTCCAACGTTTTTTTTTTTTTTTTAAGAAATAATATAATTGCTTTCCTAGAAAACAATTTCAAAATCTCCAACTTAATTGCTTTCCCAGAAAGTAATTCACGCAAACAAAATAATTATTTTATGAACCTTTAATTTTGTACTAAAAATAATTCATTGATTTCTAAAATCAAAATTTATGGGCAAAATTAATTTTAAAATACACACAATATTTTATATACGAATAATTCACAAATATATATATGTATACAACCGAGCCTGGAGCTTTGATACCACTGTTGGGTTTTAGAGGCACGAACACCATGTTCGGCGCAGCGGAAGATTACGATTCACCAACAACGAATCTCAAACATGGTTGTATAACATAACAATTAAAGGATAAATAACACGTATATAAATCCTTACAGCGATTTGTACGCGGAATCCTCAACTATGGTATCCACGTAACGGCTTTCTACTAACCCGCATCCATATGCCAGCGTTGAATCTCGAGACGAATTTGCTAGGAAAATTCCAACTAGAGATTTTATGGAGAAATTATATTTCTTATATCTCGCGTATCTTTGAAATTCCCATGGGACACATATTTATAGGAATTAACTTGGCTTAATTCCTAAGCAAGATATCGGGCCTAGCCCGTAATATAATCTCTACAGATTATATCTCCCTAGATATGTTCCTACGAATAATATCTTTACCATATCTATTATTCTTGTATAATAATATTCCAAATATTATTATTGGGATTTCATATTTAATTAAATCCAATTTAATTAAATAATAATAATAATTAATTCCAAATATAATTATTAGTATATTCTCCATAAATTAAATATTATATCTAATACAATATTTAATCAACCAACTATAATTGGTAAATTGACATTACTTGTTGTGTGACCCATAGGCCCTCGTATATCGAGCGATTAGTCAAACTAACGGTCTTAATTGAACCCTAGACAATAAATCAGACATTCTCAATATACGAGGTACATTGCGAGGAAATCTGCAACTACCTGTAATACTGTAGGCTATTGTGATATCTTCCTTTCATTCACGAATACTCAATTAAGCCTTGAACATGATGAAGTGTCTATTCAAATAATTTAATCATATTATCTCCAATCACTAATTGATCAAGTATATCACACTTAGCCACAAAGTCTAAGTTGATGCGCGTCGGCCGACGACTTAGATCTAATTATGATGAGAAGACGAGTATTCTCTCTAAATCCACATTGAGGAATGAATCCTATTCTTGGCTCAACTACCACGCACATGCATTTCGTGATGAACCCAATCCATGCCATATCTACCCGTGGAAGGGTGCAAGCGTCGGTCATGGTCAAAGTTCACCACTCCACACATGTCGTGCGTATTGACCTCAAGTCAGAGGAGTATCACATCGCTCCCACTAACCGAGACACCCATAGACACATTATGTGGAATTACATCAAACGGTTTCTCGGATGGGTATACCAATACCCTCTAAGGTATCTGTGCATCCATCATGAGATACCCGGTATCTCGTAGTAAGTGAGATCTTACTACACTCTCTAAGAGTATGATGCAGATCGCACACCAATCTCAATTGCATCATCAATATCCCATTCTTGATGATCCTTGATCGGGGCTATTTGAGAATCATACTTAGGTCATCTGAGTTCTCACTCACTCAATGACAGTAGTGATTCATGGGAACACAAATAAGAATATATGCAAACAATCAAACATCATATTCAGATAAGTGTAACGCCATACATTTAATATTAAACCAATAATAATATTAAACCAAATCTGAATATTATCTTAGTATTATGTCCTTTCGATGGATTGTCTCTAGGACACTAACACTAACAGTTTTTGCAGGTGGATCATCAAAGGCATTGAACTTCTTTAACACTTTCTCAACATAGTGAGATTGCGTTAAAGAGATGCTATTTGATGTCCTGCTGATCTTGATTCCTAGAATCACGTCAGCAACACCCAAATCTTTCATGTCGAAGTTTCGACTTAACATGCGTTTCGTACTAATGAGTAAGTCATGATCATTACTCATAATGAGCATATCATCAACGTATAGACATAATATGACAAACCCTTTCGGTGTGCTTTTCACGTACACACATTTGTCACACTCATTAATACGAAAGCCATTTGACAACATGGTGCTATCAATTTTCAAATGCCATTGTTTTGGAGCTTGCTTAAGCCCATACAACGACCTCACTAGTTTGCACACCTTTTTCTCATTTCCAGGTGCTACAAACCCTTCTGGTTGATCCATATATATATATCTGTATCCATTTCACCATTTAGAAACGCAGTTTTAACATCCATTTGGTGAATTTCGAGATTGTGCAAAGCAGCAATCGCGATTAGCACCCTAATGGAAGTAATCCTCGTTACCGGTGAATAGGTATCAAAGAAATCGTACCCTTCGATTTGTTTGAACCCTTTTACCACTAAGCGGGCTTTGTATTTTTCAACTGACCCATCTGCTTTATACTTTCTTTTAAGGATCCATTTGCATCCTAAGGGCTTGCAACCTTGTGGGAGATCAACCAACTCCCACGTGTGGTTTTGCATGATAGAGTCGATTTCACTGTTAATCGCCTCTTGCCAGAGCGGAGAGTCTGGCCTAGATAGAGCATCTTTGATAGTCCTCGGTTCCTCTTCCAACACGTAAGTGATGAAATCGGGACCAAAGGTTTTAACTATCTTAGCTCTCTTGCTGCGTCGTAACTCGCCACTATCTTGAGTGGATGGACCAGCATCATTATCAACCTCCTCATTACGAGGTCTTTTGGTTGATATCTCATCTTCCTTGGACTTGCAAGGAAATATATTTTCGAAAAACACAGCGTTTCTCAACTCTATATAAGTGCCTTCTGTCATATCGGGAACTTCTGATTTGTGAATTATAAACCGATAGGCACTACTGTTTAATGCATACCCAACAAATATGCAATCAACCGTTTTAGGGCCGATTTTAATTTGTTTGGGTAGAGGCACTTCAACCTTTGCTAAACACCCCCACACTTTGAGGTATTTATATGACGGTTTCCGCCCCTTCCACAATTCATAAGGAGTAGCATATTTACTCTTATGTGGAATTTTGTTCAAAATGTGGTTAGCCGACAGAATGGCTTCTCCCCACAAGTTTTGCGGTAAACCGGAGCTAATAAGCATAGCATTCATCATCTCTTTGAGTGTTCGGTTCTTTCGTTCCGCAACACCATTAGATTGAGGCGAGTAAGGAGCAGTAGTTTGATGTATGATTCCGGATTCGGAGCATATCTTCTCAAACGGTGCTACATACTCTCCTCCTCTATCACTACGAACCATTTTGATTCGTCTATTCAACTGGTTTTCCACTTCACTTTTGTACAGTTTAAAAGCGTCTAACGCTTCATCCTTACTGTGCAAAAGGTAAACATGGCAAAACCTTGTACTATCATCTATAAAAGTGATGAAGTACTTTTTCCCACCTCTAGTTTGTACGAATTTTAAGTCACACACATCAGTGTGAATTAATTCTAGAGGTTCTGAGTTCCTTTCAACCGAAGGGAAATGCAACTTTGTCATTTTAGCTTCTACACAAACTTCGCATTTGTTATTTAAATCGACATTTTTTATGTCTAGTAAATTTAAGCTTACTAGTCGTTTTATCGATTTAACGTTTACATGTCCCAATCTGCAGTGCCATAAATCTGAAAACTCAGCGATATAAGAAGAAGTAGAAGCTTTTTTATTCATAACAGATTTCCCCTTGGGGTGTACAACAATGGCACTCATCTTAAACAGACCATCGTGGACATACCCACGACCTAAGTACACTGAGTACTTGCTAAGAACAACCCTATTAGACTCAAATACAAGTTTGAAATTATTCTTCACTAGTACAGAGCCGGAGATGAGGTTCTTGCGAATGTCCGGGACATGCAGGACATCTCTCAGTGTGATGTTCTTCTCACTGGTCAGCTTCAGAACAACGTTGCCAACCCCAGCCACCTCAGACGTGGCTTGATTCCCCATGTGCAGCTTTCTCCCATTGGCTGGCTCATAGGTCGAGAAAGCATTCCTGTCAGAACAGACATGACAGGTAGCCCCCGTATCAATGAACCATTCCTTTGGGTTGCCCACGAGGTTCACTTCCGTGGTCACCGCAGCAAGGTCCTCTTCAGTGAACTCCCCTTCAACCACGTTCGCATTGGACTGCTTGCCCTTGCCTTTGTCATCTTTCTTCGGGGCCTTGCAGAATTTTGCAATGTGGTTCGGCTTTCCACAGTTGTAGCAATCACCCGTAAATTTGGGTCGAGTTACAACTGGTTGTTTGCCTTTGTCAGAATTTGGCCTCTTACGCTTCTTTGACTCCATCAAATTAGCTTTGGCCTCTTCCTAACCCTTGTTCCTTTCCAGCCCACCTTCGCGAATCTGAAGTTTGCCTATGACCTCTTCCAAGGTCATACTCTTCTTCTTCAACTTCAAGTGGCTTTGAAACTCCTTCCAGCTTGGAGGCAGTTTCTCAATGACTGCAGCGGCTTGGAAAGCGTCTGGCAGTATCATTCCTTCTGCAGCAATGTCATGCAGAATCAACTGGAATTCTTGAACTTGTTCAACGACAGACTTCGAGTCCACCATCTTGAAGTTCAAGAACTTCCCAACCAAGTACTTCTTAGTACCGGCATCCTCGGCCACATATTTGGCCTCCAAGGAATTCCACATTTCCTTGGCCATTTTGCACTTCTGGTAGACACTGTACAAAGCATCTGCCAGACCACTCAAAATGTAGTTCTGAGCATAGAAGTCGTGTTCCCACCAGCGGGCACGAACTTCCTCATTCTGCGCATCGTTCTCAACGACCGCAGGCGGGTCCTCAGTAAGGAACCTCGCCAACCTCAAGGTGGTAAAAAAGAACAGCATACGCTGTTGCCACCTCTTAAAGTTCTTACCCGAAAACTTTTCGGGTCTCTCACTTTGGACCACAAATGGTCTCGAATTGTCAAAAGGGAAAGGGCTCACCACTGAGGGATTAGAAGTTTGCCCAAAATGGACAGTTACAGGGGGAACGGGGGTAGTGGTGCCCTAGGGAGTGGGGTTACCAGGAGGAACAACAGTGTTTCCCTGGTTAGCAGACTCCGAATTGTTATTTCCGTCAGTCATTTTGAAAACAGAAAAGAATTTTGTCTTGCGATTGTAAAATTAGAAAATAGTTTTGACTGCGGAAATAATAATTCAACAATAAAAGAAAATACAACTCGAATAACAGATTACAGAGTGAGAAAAAAAAAATAAAGAAAAGAAGCAGCAAAGGTGACGAGTCGAGGAAGCCCTCTTCCCGCAAGACAAAATTTCCCCAGTAGTGCTCTTCGGTCTCGGAAATTCGTCCCCAAAGGTAAAACGTCACAACGTCTCCAAGAGTGTAGCACCACAGGTCTTGGAGCTCCGGCGAACAAAACGAGCGCTTCGAACTGGACTGGCTCTTAAGACTCTATATGCAGAGAGACAGAGAGAGAGAGGAGAAGATTTCTGAATGCGTGGCCAGGCAAATGCATGAGGACGCTATTTATAGGCGAACCTCCACTCAATGTAGAAGGAAAAACCGCGTGGGCATTAAATGCGGACGCGTTTTCGTTGGTGGCAAGAGTTGACCCAGAACGCGTTTCCGTAAATCACGCTGGTAACGTCCCACGAATTTAGCACACGTGTTTTATGTGCTCTTATGAAGTATGGTCCGGTTTGACTTTTCTAACCGGGTGGGTCTCTGATCCGAATCGACCCCTTTATGGACCTGATATCCTAATTTTTGTTCTCCACGCGCGGGCGCGGGAGCGGCTCGGCGCGCGCGCGTGTGGCAACTTTGATTGACTAGCAATCAACTACAATTTATTATACTTCATTATTCCCATACTAATATCATGTATATTAGTATTCCAAAAATTCAACGTGAGATGAATTAAATGACTCATTTAATTCCCAAATTAGGTGTTGAACCTTTCGACTTTTCGATTCAATTTCTCACTCACCGAAAATCGGTTTTGCGATTATGAATACACAATTCTCATCTACTCCAAGAGTAGAACGCACTTGTAACAATTAATTTCCGAGAAATTAATTTCAACACCAAGAATTAATTGGTCAACTATTAAAGTCTCAAATAAACTTTAATACCAATTAATTATAAAATAATACCACCAACTAATTTTCTCTAACAATTTATTCATCCAAATCACCCTATATACCAACTATGTTTTGGCTTCTAGTTGATTTAACTTATGTATCTGTTCATTGTATGTTTAAATTGTTTGTGTTGTCATTATATCAAAATTGATGACATTATAATTTGTATATTAATAATTAATATAATTTATAAATGCAATTACATGAATTTATACCATATACGTCACACTTACCAACTATAGTCTATATATAATATCATTCTATAAATCTTTACATACTATAAATATATTTTATTTAACACTTCTAAAGGTTTTTTTAAGGGTCCTGCCAATTGGGGTTGACACCCACTAATTATTAACTTAGGGTGTGTTTACTTCTCTAGATAAATCCCTTTTACACTATTAGTAGGGGTTTGTATATTGTTTATTTGGTTTAAAATTTCGGGTTATCCACCCGATCCGGTATAAACAATAAAATGCTAATTAACTTATTTTATAGTATAATCAGACCTACTGATTATTATCTTATATTTTAATGATTCTTATATTTTATACAATGTATAAATAATTTATAAATTTTAAGTATTTGGAAAATAAAGCTATTAAATATACATATTATAAAAATATTATATAGTTATATATATTATTTGAATATATTTGTTATATAATTTTACACGAATAAATTAATTTATGTATACATAATATCTTGCACTGTAAGATTGATTTTTATGAATATTCCACGTACTTCCAACAAGCAAATAAGCATGATGCATAAGGTACGAGTTTGTGGTCCTCAAATAAAAAGAAAAAATTTGAACATATTATCCTAATACACGAGGGACTCATCAAGTGTTTCACATTTCAATATTGTAATACACACCTATATATATATAAAAATATAGTGGAAAAATTTTGGCTTGATACGCCCCCAGATGTAGTCATTCATGACGAACTGGGTAAACAAATCGGTGTTCTTGTTTGCGCTCTTTATTTTACAACACGTTATCAGCATGAGTCTCTACCCACAGTTAATCGGTACGAATCTCGATTTATTTTTCTCTAGCATGATAATTAATTATCTGTTTAATTGGGTTATCAATTTTTAGATGCTTATGTGTCATGAACTTATATGTCACTGTGCACTTAATTTATACATTGCATCTATATTTATAAACCTGCAATTGTTCATATATTGGATCGAAAAAAAAATTCAACGGCCGAGACCCAGCAGCGTCGACCGCCGCTGGAATCGCGACAGAACTGGCACGGCAGTCGCCACCAACGGTGACTGGAATACGACTGTCGATCCTCCGGGAGAGGATCCGAGTCGCGCCGCCGCCGAGTGACAGCAAGCGCCGCAGCTGCCGGCGCCGCCGAGCCGCCTCGCAATGGCCGAGCGACAATAGATGCCGCGTCACCTCACAGTGGCTGAGCGACAGTAGACGCTGCGCACCGCGCGCAGAGCGACAACGGCCACCGCCACGTCGCCTTGCAGCGGCCGAGCGCAGGCCTGGCTGCACCACTACCGCGCCATCGCCCGAAACCGCCTGGTGCCATGCCTCCCCTCCAGCGGCCGAGCCATCGACGCCAGCTCTAGCGGCGGCGGCCCATGACTATCGTCGCCCGGCCACGGAGCGGCGCTTTGGCGTGCGGCTTGGGCTGCTATCGGGTCTCTGCCGGCTGCTTTCGCCGCTTGCAGTGGCCATGGTGGCCTTCCTCATCCAAACCATGCCCTGCCCTCACCCTTTGGGTTCGCAGCTGATTAGGCGTGAAATTGTTATGTTTTGGTGCCCGATTTACCCATGTTTTGAGTGTTTTCGATGAGTGTTTGGAGTCAAATGAGTATCATTTTTATAAAATCAGTAATTTGTCTCTTTGGTTTTCATAGATGGATAGAGGGCGAAAAGAGGAGTTCGTAGGACTTTGAATCGGCCAAAACGGACTCCCGGTTGAGGAGATATGAAGATTTTACGAACGAGTGCACAACAGCCAGCGCTCGAGCGTTTTGCTCGAGCGACCAAAAACTTACAGAACAGTTTCAGCGCTCGAGCGAATCACTCGAGCGGAACCGCTCGAGCGTTTTGCTCGAGCACCCACGTATTTTCGCCTCCGGACGCATTTTTTCGGCCCATTAACTCCCGTTTCGACCCGGTGCCTATATATACCTCTTCCAAACACGTTTTGAAGGATCCCCAACTTTTAGACATCACTTTACATAGAATTTTTATCACCAGAAGGAAGAGAAGAGACGAGCGAGCTATAGATTTACGGTTTTGAGGTTTTTGCTTACGAATTCACTTTACGATTTCACGTTTGAGTTTCGATTCTTAATAACTTTTATTCTTAAATACGTTGAGACCTCGTTTTGCCAATTAATTTCAGTATTCTTTTATTTCTTAAAGCCCTAGTTTATGTTCGATATTTTCTTCGTTTTCATTACCATGTTCATGTTCGTCACTTGTTTAATTTCTATTGTTTACGTTAAAACTATGTCCGGCTAAAACCCTTGCATGCTTGGGTTAGGATGAACTCGTAGAAGTAGGATGTGGGTACGTAATTAAGGTAATTGGTGACGTTAGTTTTAATTCTCTTAATTAATGAATTCATATAATTAATCTTAACTCTACCTTTGAATTTCGTACGAAAGTGTTAGAGAGAGGACGACCGCATCACTCAATAACAATTAGTAGTCTTAACGAGAGGGTTTAGGAAAGGTTAATTCATCTACCGGTTTAGCGAAGGAGGACGACCGCATCACCTTAGTTAAATTAGGGTCTCATTAATTGAGCGCTATCTATTAACTCGTTAGTAGATTAGTGAAGTCGATTGCTAGGATAAAGTATTAGGGTATAAAATCTTGAGCTTTCATTCTACGATCTTTTACTTAGGTTAATTCTTGTTTGTCATGATTACTTTGATTATGTACCTGCTCCGTTAGTATACGTAGGGATTCCTATCCTGAGCATCACCATCTCTTATTTGAATCCAACCCTTAGTTAATTCGTCTGCTTAGTATTTTTAGTTTACTTAGTTTATTTTAGTCTTTCAATTAATTCTTTCAAAAAAAACCCAAAAACATTACACTCATATTAACTACGACGCGTAGATCTGCAGGGATCTATTCGCATATACACCATCCCTTGGGTTCGATAATACTTGGTCCCTATACTTGCCCATACTACAGTGAACCCGTTCTCTTGCGGGGTAGCTACTAGTAGAAGCTAGTAAAATCGCTTCAAGTCAATGGCGCCGTTGCCGGGGATGGCGTTTTATGCTTTTTGAATAGGACTTGTCGATAGCTTAGTAGTTAGTAGTGAGTGACTTATTTTCTGTTTATTTTTATTTGTTCAGCAGTTGCGTTTTGATCCTTTTGCTAGTGTTTCAGGTTTATGAAAACACGCTCACAAGGCAATACGGGCGAAGAAAGAATCCTGTCAGACCCTGAGACGATAGCCAGAAGGAACCGAGCTTTCTTGAGAAGAATGACTACTGCTGGAGACAAAGACAACATGAATCTGGATGGAGATGGGGACTTAGACAAAATAGCTGCAGAGTATACTGTTTTAGTGGAGCAGGCGGTTGGAGTTGAGAGCAGTAACCAGCAAAAACCCATAGGGGAAGCTCAGAACCAACTCCCAAACCCACAAGACACAATCAACTCTGCACAAACACAACCCCAAAACCAGAACCCAAACCCTGCTTACCCACAAAACCCAAATAACCCTTTCAACAACTCAGTATACCAACATTACCCATACCCACCTTATCCTTACCCACCATACCCGTATCCTCCACCCCCAGTCTATAATCAACCACCTGTTTACCCACCACTACCCCAACAAGTACCAGTACCTGCTGCTAATCCTCAACACGTTCCTATGAACGTAGATCACAATATAGCTATTCGAGGGAGGTTCGCAGCACAGCCACAGCGGTACTATGATGGAGTGGCTTTGCCTCCTGTGGAGGCGAATAACTTCTCGATTTCCCCGGGAATTCTAAAGTTGCTTACCGAGAACCAGTTCAAGGGGGTGATCGGGAAGGAGAATCCTCATACACATCTGAGGAGTTTTCTCATGATAGCCTCAACATTCAATTATAATGGCATGTCTGAAGATGCCAAGAGGCTTAGGCTGTTCCCATTCTCATTGACGGGAATAGCCAAGGAGTGGTACGATAATACGCTCCCGCGGGGAGGTATTACCACTTGGGCCGAGCTCGAGCGTTTGTTCCTCGAGCGATTCTACCCTCCATCTAGGACGATCAAGGCTAGAATTGAGATCTCTTCCTTCCGTCAGAAGTAAGGAGAGGACCTACGTCAAGCGTGGGAGAGATACTCAAACATGCTGATTGAGTGCCCGCAGCACGGGTACAACGAGGGAGACATTATGGCATTCTTCTATAGTGGTGCCAACAAGGCGGGGCAAGACCATTTAGACGCCTGTGCGGGCGGAGCATTCCTGAATCAAGGGATAGAGAGATGTAGAGAGATCGTGGACAACATTGTCACGAATGCCGGTGCTTGGAGTGGAGATGCAGATTTTCAGAGAGTTAATCAGGTTGAAGAAGGTGAAGGAACGAGAAGGCTGCTGATGGCCATGATGGAGAAGATCAATAACCTCGAGTTGGGGAAGAGTTTGGGTGGAGAGCATGCAGTGGAGAATGAGAGAGTAGACCAGCCCAGTGGACAGCAAGAGGTAGTCAATTACATGGGAGGTCCGTATTACAATCAGAATGGCTACCAAGGTGGAAATCAGTATGTAAGACCTTCTTATGGCCAGCCATTTGTACCTCCAGGCCCACAGCTGCCTCAAAATCAATGGAGGAACACACAAGGAGTTCAAGGAGGCCAGCAGCCTCCTCAAAACACATGGAGGAAGAATGATAACTTTTCTTATGCTAACCCAAAAGCTGGTGTTACTGTTCCCGCAGGTGTTGATCCGGGGTCTAAACCTCCTGGTGGAGAAGGCGGTGCATCAACCGAGGAGATGTTGAGAGCGATCCTTCAGAAGGTGGAGGAAGGGAGCAAGCGGTTGTCATTCTTGGAGTACGATGTGAAGGAGTTGCATAAGAAGGGTGATCAACGTGATCAAGAGCTCCAGAAGATGAACGTTGAGTGGACTAGAACTCAACAAGAGAACAATCGAAGGTTCACCTCTTTAGAGCTCCAGATGAGCCAGATTGCAAAATCAGTGAATAGAATGTCGGAGGGGAACCCGAAAGAGCAGTGCAAGGCGATCCAGCTAAGAAGTGGAACCAACTACGAAGGTCCTCAGATGCCTGCTGATTCTGAGACGCCCCAAGAAGAGATTGAGCCTAAAGGAGATGAAGTTGAGAAGGGGATTGAAAGTGAAGGGATTGAGAAGCATAGAGATATGGATGAGTCCCAGAAGGGGAAGGAAAGTGAGGAGATAGAGAGAGTTCTTAAGTGGAAGAAGGCAAAGGAAGCAAGGGAGAAAGTGAAAGAAACAGAAAGAGATGAATGGGGGGTACCCAAATCTGTGATACCCGTCCCATATCCACAGCGCTTCATGAAAAAGAAGCTTGATGAAAAATTTGCAAAATTTCTTGATGTTTTTAAACAATTGCATATTAATATTCCTTTTTATGATGCTTTGGAACAGATGCCGCACTATGCGAAGTTTTTGAAGGACTTGATTGCGAAAAGACGGCGAGTGGATGAGCCGAAGTTGGTGCAGCTGAACCACGAGGTGAGTGCATTAGTGCACAAGGCGCTTCCACCCAAGCTGAAGGATCCCGGGAGCTTCACGATCCTATGTGATATTGGGAACGGGATCAAGAAGGGAGCGTTGTGCGACCTCGGGGCGAGCATTAATTTGATGCCACTGTCGCTTTTCAAGAAGTTGGAAGGTGTTGAACTTCAACCCACAATGATGACGCTTCAACTAGCCGACCGGTCTATTACTCGACCTCAATGTGTGGTTGAAGACGTTCTAGTGAGAGTTGGAGATCACATTTTTCCAGCTGACTTTGTAGTGCTAGAGATGGAGGAAGATGAGCACGTGCCCCTGATCTTGGGAAGACCATTCTTAGCTACGGCGGGGGTGGTGCTAGACGTGGCGAATGGGAAGATCACGTTGAAGGTTGATGATCAAGAAGTGAAGATCTCCCTATATGAAGCCATGAAGCACCCGAAGGAGGATGAGAGCTTGTATTGCATGGATGCAATTGATCCTCGTGTTGAAGACACACATTCTCTCCCGAATCCCTCTCATACTCATAATTTTGTTAGTCCTTCACCTGTTGAGTTAACCCATGAACATTATGTTCTTGATTATTTTAATAGGGATGAAGTGAAGAAGTTGAAGGATGAAGAGGTGAAGAAAGTGGACGTGGTCCAGTTAGAAGGTAAAGGAGGAGTTAAGAAGAAAAAGTCCAAACTCAAGAAATTGTTTAGTAAGACTCCTCCAGATAGAGGCAAGAAGGAGTTGAGACCCATAACACTTGGGAATGAGAAGAAAGCAAAGGAACTCATGATGGTGGGGCATCAAGGAAAGGAGTTCAAACACCACTCTTATGAGAGTGGGGGAGGTAAATTTGAGTATGATGTCCCATAAGCTCCTTTGAGCTTGGTCCGGCATGAGGACCTTAAAAATAGCGCTGAATGGGAGGCAACCCATTTTTATTTGCTTTTGAGTGTTTTTTTAGTTATTTTCCTTTTATGTTACTAGGATGTTGTTGAGTCGTATGTTTAACCTCGTACTTGAGAGTTTTATTTTGTAGGCTTGTCTCTAAAGGAGTAAAGGTATCATGGAGTTATTCAGATTGGAGGAACCAATTCAAGCAAGGGAGTGTGCAAAGCTATTGAGAGAAACTGAATTGTTCGGTTGAGGTAACCCACAACCCCAAACTTAGACCTCTAGCAAAGTCGAAGTTTGGGGGGGTGGAGTTTTTTTTTTTTTATGTTTCTTGTTACATTGCACATGCATGCACACCCTTATCTTTGAGTTGAGTTTGATTGATTATTGTTTGTTGAGATACTCCTTGGGCTATTATTAATTTGTTTTGTTAATCAATATTTCATGCCTATCAATCATCTTATGCTTGTTGATTGCTATCTTTGAGTATGATTTGATGAGTAGGGTGAATTGTGAGGCTGAGTTAGAAATTCTTTTGTGTGAGTGTTTGAGTTTGAGCTGAGTTGAGAAAGAACTTGTATGCTTGTGAATTTTTCTTTTGAGTACTTGTGTGATGAGAGTGAGAATTCACTAGGACTAGCATGGATGTGAAAGCCGTGAGAGTTGTGCCTTACGAGATTTAAATGCACGATTTAATCTCTTCGTTTGTGAGTGGATCGTCACCTTAGAGGATGCTAGAACTTGCATGTGCTCTTGCTTCTTGATTGTGTCTAGTTTGATATGCCGAATGTGATCTTAGGCCATCTTTGATTTAATTGAGTCACTTAGCCAAAATTTTCCTTACCAATGACATTGATCCCTTGTTAGCTCCTTTGAGCCTAAAGCCTATTTTATTTGCTAGCACATATGAACACTATTCCAATTCCTAAGCCTTTTTGTCCCAACTTGAGTGGAGAATAGGAAAGTGTGAATATGAAGGGAGTGAATTGAGTTGAAAAAGGAAAAGGTTGTTTGTTGAGTGAATATGAGAAGAAGGTGTGATGAAGTTTTGAGATGTGGGAAAAAGAGAAAGAAAATTGAGAATGAGCAAAAAGAAAAAAATGAGCTCATGTGTTTGTGCGAAAAAAAAAGTGATTGAAAAAAAAAAAAGGTGAAAGAGTGAGAAAGAAAAAAATTTTGAAGTGTTGAGAGTATGGAGTTGAAAGGGTGTTGATTGAAAATGTTTGAAGTAGTCTGTTCCTAATCTCGAAGTGCCAAAGTTTGATTTTCTATTCTCCATTCACTTTAGTCACTTTACCTTATATTGTTATCCCACCTGTCCAAAGAGCCTACATTACAACCTTGAGAAAAGTCCTTTTTGATTCGGCATTGATTTCTAGAGTATGGTCGGAGTTGAGAGTGCTTACAAGCCTATGGCTGCCAATATGTGTGATTGATTGAGTGAGTCCCTTAAACACTGTTATACACTTGTAAGGGAGTGAAACACATCGTTGAGTGCACATCCATGTTTGATCTTGGTGTTTCTTGTTGTTGTTGCATGAGTATGATGAAGGAAGGTGAGTTAGTATACGTGTGATCGATCTTTGAAGCTCGAGTTCAATTACTTGCATGATTTGATTCTTGATTCATTCCTAACAATTTCACTTGACTTATTATTTCGTTGCTTGAGGACAAGCAACATGGTAAGTTTGGGGGGGTTGATTAGGCGTGAAATTGTTATGTTTTGGTGCCCGATTTACCCATGTTTTGAGTGTTTTCGATGAGTGCTTGGAGTCAAATGAGTATCATTTTTATAAAATCAGTAATTTGTCTCTTTGGTTTTCATAGATGGATAGAGGGCGAAAAGAGGAGTTCGTAAGACTTTGAATCGGCCAAAACGGACTCCCGGTTGAGGAGATATGAAGATTTTACGAACGAGTGCACAACAGCCAGCGCTCGAGCGTTTTGCTCGAGCGACCAAAAACTTACAGAACAGTTTCAGCGCTCGAGCGAATCACTCGAGCGGAACCGCTCGAGCGTTTTGCTCGAGCACCCACGTATTTTCGCCTCCGGACGCGTTTTTTCGGCCCATTAACTCCCGTTTCGACCCGGTGCCTATATATACCTCTTCCAAACACGTTTTGAAGGATCCCCAACTTTTAGACATCACTTTACATAGAATTTTTATCACCAGAAGGAAGAGAAGAGACGAGCGAGCTATAGATTTACGGTTTTGAGGTTTTTGCTTACGAATTCACTTTACGATTTCACGTTTGAGTTTCGATTCTTAATAACTTTTGTTCTTAAATACGTTGAGACCTCGTTTTGCCAATTAATTTCAGTATTCTTTTATTTCTTAAAGCCCTAGTTTATGTTCGATCTTTTCTTCGTTTTCATTACCATGTTCATGTTCGTCACTTGTTTAATTTCTATTGTTTACGTTAAAACTATGTCCGGCTAAAACCCTTGCATGCTTGGGTTAGGATGAACTCGTAGAAGTAGGATGTGGGTACGTAATTAAGGTAATTGGTGACGTTAGTTTTAATTCTCTTAATTAATGAATTCATATAATTAATCTTAACTCTACCTTTGAATTTCGTACGAAAGTGTTAGAGAGAGGATGACCGCATCACTCAATAACAATTAGTAGTCTTAACGAGAGGGTTTAGGAAGGGTTAATTCATCTACCGGTTTAGCGAAGGAGGACGACCGCATCACCTTAGTTAAATTAGGGTCTCATTAATTGAGCGCTATCTATTAACTCGTTAGTAGATTAGTGAAGTTGATTGCTAGGATAAAGTATTAGGGTATAAAATCTTGAGCTTTCATTCTACGATCTTTTACTTAGGTTAATTCTTGTTTGTCATGATTACTTTGATTATGTACCTGCTCCGTTAGTATACGTAGGGATTCCTATCCTGAGCATCACCATCTCTTATTTGAATCCAACCCTTAGTTAATTCGTCTGCTTAGTATTTTTAGTTTACTTAGTTTATTTTAGTCTTTCAATTAATTCTTTCAAAAAAACCCAAAAACATTACACTCATATTAACTACGACGCGTAGATCTTCAGGGATCTATTCGCATATACACCATCCCTTGGGTTCGATAATACTTGGTCCCTATACTTGCCCATACTACAGTGAACCCGTTCTCTTGCGGGGTAGCTACTAGTAGAAGCTAGTAAAATCGCTTCAAGTCAGCAGCCCAACATATGGGCCGAAAAAAAAATTACTTTGGGCTTTTAATTATTTTTTGGGCCCTTTATAAATTATTTTTCTGCTATTTTTAATTTGGGTCAATCCTTTTATAAAAATAAAATGAAATAAATTGTTGCATATAATTAAGCTCAACATTTTAATTAATTTTTATATTAGTTCTCAAAATATTAAATAAACCGTCTCTTGAAATTTACTAATCCATTTCGTGTTGAGCTTTCTTTTGGACTCGATACCTGTATGATTGCTCCACCCACTTGAGACGGATCCAAGGCTGCCCGATGCTAGCCGAATCCATCAACAAATGTTTAGAAATCCTTATCGTAGGGTTCCGCCCTGGTAAAAAGGCTTAATTCCTTCTTTTATATTTCCAACAATTAGCAATGTTTACCGCAACACATGCTTGTGAATTTTTTGTTGTAGAAATTAGGATTTGTATGAAAATCCTTGTGTGCCTATTATTACATTCGCTGCCAATTTAATTCACTCAAACAATGCCCATATTTTTTTCGTATACAAGTTTGCCTGAAGCAAACATGAGCATTGACTAAAATTTGAACTTGAATAGTTGCTCCTACTTATATAACTATTTATGTGAATTAAATTTACCCTTTAGTCCGCATATATTGTCTGGGTAGACGGCACCCAGTATTTATCGGACTGTAAATTATGTTTGGGTAGACGGCACCCTATATTTGCTCCTTTGTGATTGAGCATATAAAGTAAATCCTCTTTCTCCCTCGTTAAATTAAAATTCAAATCGTATGTCTTACCATGTCCATTTAAAACGTAGTGAAAAAACTTGGTATTACTAAGAGAGAATTTACTGAGCTTACTCTCGATGGTAGTAACTACGTGACATGAATCATAGATGTTGAGATTCATCTAGCCTCATCCTAATTAAGCGAGATCATTGTCCATGGTCCAAAATCCACTGATGCCCAGAAGGCAAAAGCGTTGATTTATCTCAGGTACCACCTTAACCAGGATTTGAAATATGAGTACCTTACTGAGATGGACCCTAACACTTTATGGATATCCCGAAAGGATTGTTTCTATCAACAAAATGATATAATCCCTCGAGCACAATACGATTAGCTGAATCTTCGTTTTTCAAAGTTTAAATCTATAACAGAGTGCAATTCTACCTTGCACCGTATTGCAACTCAGTTAAAATTATGTCATCAACAAACTACTGAGGCTGAGTTGATACAGCAAATTTTATCAACATTCCATGCTAGTAACCTTGTACTCCAGCAGCAGTACACCCCTCACTCAGAGCTGATTTCTACACTTTTAGTGACAGAAAAATACAATCAGCTGTTGATGAGAAATTACAATACTAGACCGGTTGACTCACAAGCAGTGCCTGAAGCACATGTTGTAGCTCAAGGGAGCTTGAGTGGGCGTAAGCGTGGAAGGGAAGAAATCCGCAAATCCAAGCACTTGATTGAGGCTTATCGAAAGATACAAAAGGACAACAAGGGCATGACCCCTCAGGGTGAATCTCACCATGTCAGTCTGCCTGAAGTAGATTTTGACATAGACAATGATGATCTTTTGAGCTTAGAGCTTGAAGATTTTGGTGACAAAGAATAATTTACATAAATGGACATTATTAGTATCCTGACTTAGGCTTTGAGATTCGTCTTGCTTCATTTGGGACAAATGTAATAAAATTTTGACCCTATCTTTACCCAGAAGGTAGATGCACTGATTAAATTCTCCGATACCATCTCAATAAGATATCAATTGTTTATGGAAAACCCCTGAAGGATTATATTTACCGTAGTTTATAAAAATCCATGAAGGATTATATTCATCATAGTTTATAAAATCCCTGAAGAATTATATTAAATGTCGTTTATAAAAATCCTTGAAGGATTATATTCATCGGTAAAATTTGAATAAAATCGATGACAGAAAATATCGATAGATAAAAATCATGGCCGATGCCAAATAATTATTGAGGTGGTCGAGATCGAGTATTCCCCAAGCGAATCTCAGCATACCAATTTGCCCGAAGCAAACATGAACATTGCCAGTGACATGACATTAAAGACTATGAGTTGTCAAGATACATAGTGTCATTATTTTGTGATTTTTATGCATGTTATGACTATATGCTTTATCATGATTAATATTTGCGAAAAATTACAACTCAATTGCCGGATGTCTTTAACAACTCCAGCAGAGTTACTGAATCTCATATTTATATAGAATATTCCCGGTTAAAATTTATATCCCTGAAGGACAAAATATCACATGCCAATGAATCTAAAGCACGCCTGAAGCGTGAAAGACCTTATTAATAAAATCCAACCTCCTGAAGAGTTGTAGATCTGGTCTTAAAATCCAATTTAGATTCATCATATTATAGCATAAGCGGTTAGTCCATCTAAAATAATAATGTGATATGTCAAATTGTGTCTAAGCTCATTGGTTGTGACACGTCAAATCATTTCGTAAATAAATTTTTGGCATGTACAAAGGGCGAACTTAGAGTACGGCTGAATCGTACTAAAGTTGGAATTAAATCTCCCATTTTTAGAATGGTTTCTTTGAGATATTTGTGGACTAATTATCCTAGTATGGGGACCATTTTGATAGTTAATGGCCTTAATATGCTTTCACACGGTGGACTTATGTATGCTTGTTATCCACCTGCAATCACGCTTTTGTTTGCAACACTATTGAGCTTAGTTCACATTTTCCAAATTATCAAATTAAATCCATTCGAATGGATAATGCCAGTGAGCTCACATCGATAGCATTCAATGTTTAGTATATGGCATTGGAAAATTAAAGTGAAGCATTAAGTCCCCTTACGTCCACATCATAATGGTCTAGCTGAGTCTCTAATTTGATGCATCAAACTAATCGCTAGACCGTTACTGCAAAAATTTCAACTTAGCTACATGTTAGGGCATGAAATTTACATGTAGCTACTCGAATTAAATCCGACCCACTGCATATCATTAGTACTCTCATCTACAACTAGTGCGTAGAAAATGATACATCATTTCCCACCTGCGAATATTCTATTGTGCAATACACGTACCACCACAATACGTCAACAACTATGTTGGTTGACTGCATAATTGATGAAAAGTCTATTCTCGACATTAGGGGGAGATTAGAATCCAAAAATTAAATAAATACCGAGAAGTTTCCCCGAAGGAAACAGAACGAGATATTTTCCTTGAAGGAAAAAGACCAAGAAATTTCCCGTGAAGGAAAAAGGTCCTCGATATTTAGACTCATGCACTAGTTAGACTGAACTTGAAGTTCAAAAGATAAGTAACTTGCAATGTATAGCAAGTAATTTTCCATATGAGTTTACTGGCCACAAAGGTGTAGAGGTCCAAATGAAAAATGAGTTTACATGCCCCCACACGCTGGAAGTGTGAAGGACTTATAAAAGAAACTTACACACCTCAAACGAAAGCTAGCAAAACTGGTCAGCCAAACTTGAAATCTCCAGAAGAGATACGTCCAGAAGACTTGAACTCTCCAAAAGAGATACGTCTAGAAGACTTGAAATCTCCAGAAGAGATACATCTAGAAGACTTGAAATCTCCAGAAGAGATTCGTCCTGAAGACGAAGAATCCTAGTAAAAAAACATGTGCACAAAATGATCTAATACTATGATAACGGAAACGACTGGATCAAATACATAAGGGAAATAATGAGAATCTGGTTAACATGAGATCAATAAATAAATACCGGAGAAACAATATAAATTTGGTATCGACAACTTATTTGTGTCCACAATTGCTCTTTCTAAATTTTGGATCCAGTACCTAAATTGAGTGCCCGAAGCACTTTGATTTGGGTGCAATAAGGAAGAAGCAAAAGTGTGGCAGAGCTATACTCGCTAAAAATAAGGTTTGATTATATCGTACGTACACTCTAAGAGTTATCCCTGTTGGATAATGAGTGTTTACACGAAAACCAAATAAGGTGGTGAGCGAGTTTAATAGATTTAGGGTTTTTCGCAGAAACCCATGGTTTTCACAGAGACGCATGATTGTTTGTGATCAAACATATTCTCCTAGTATGAACAAACAAAGTTCCGGTAATCACCGACAGCTAAAATAAAATGCAGTTAATGGACCTTGTAAACTGCATACTTTATATGGCTATTATATGCAAATATTTATATCCCTGATGGATTTAAGATTCCCCAGAAGAGGAATTATAAAAACCACAGAATGTATAGTACAAAACTGCGAAGGTCATTATATAATCTAAAAACAGTCGGATCAAATATGATACGACCGACTTAGTGAATTCCTCCCGGAGAAGGAATATACAAACAATAAAGCTTTCCCTTGCGCATTTATAAAGAAATCGCAAAGTGATTCTTGCATCATCTCCGTCTTTGTTAATGACCTAAACATAATTGGAACATGCAAAGAGATTGAAAAAGTCAGTTTAATCTTGAAAGCTGAACTTGATTAGACATGAAATTGTGATGTTTTGGTGCCCGATTGATCCACATTTTGAGCGTTTTTATGAGTATTTAGAGTTATTTGAGTAATATTTTCATAAACTCATCAATTTGACCCTTTTATGTTCATTTTAGGAAAGAGGGCGAAAAAAGGAGTTCGTAGGACTTTGAATTGACCAAAATGGACTCCCAGTTGAGAAGATATGAAGGTTCTTCGAACAAGTGTACAGTCAGCCGAAGGCACTCGAGTGGCACTCGAGCTCCCCTGGAACATTGTGAAAAGAAGGCACTCGACCGGCACTCGAGCGCGTGCTCAGCTTGAGCGCCCTGATCGGATTTCGGTCCATATCGTATAATTACCCGTTTCAAACCTATTCTTACACATCTAGACTCGATTTTCGAAGGGGGAGGAGGCTTGGGACGTGATTTTGAGAGTTTGGCAAGGATTTCAAGTTTAGAAAAGAGGTTTTTCCGTACGGATTCATTAGAACAATTAATACTTTGCACGATTTTGATTTCTCTTTTTGTTTATTGAATTCTTTGATATTCTAGGCCTAAATTCCAGATTTTAGAGATTATTTTCCAAATTTGATTCAATTACTTTCATAGATAGTTTATGTTCTTGATTTTCTTGTTTCTTTTAATTATGTTTATGATCTTGTTATCGTTTTTGTTCTCATAATCACCATGTTAGGCTAAACTCTTGTATTCTTAGGATAGGATGAACTCGTAGAATTAGGACGTTGGTATGTAATTAGGATAATTCATGATGTATAGTTTTAATTCTTTTAATTATTGAATAATTCTAATAAACCCTAGAATAATCATGGAATTAAGTACGAAAATTGTTAGAGAGAAGACGACCGCATCACTCTTTAATAATGAATAGACTTATGGAGAGGGTTTTTAAGGGGTTTATAATCAATTGGTTTATCTAGGGAGGACGGCCGAATCACCTTAGTTAATTTAGAGCCTCAATAATTAAGCACAATTCATATAATTTAATTATTGGGTTGGTGAAGTAAGTTGTTAGAACTAAGTATTGAGATTATTTCCGAGCTTTTATTCTCTCAATTCTTTGTGCTAAATTAGGGAAGTTGATTACCTAGTTTATAGTACACTTAGGATTCTAACTTGAACATCACGATTATTTTAGTTACAGTACCAATACCGTTAGTATACATAGGGATTTATATCCCGAGCATCATCATCACATTTGCACTTCAACCAGAAGTTAGTATAGATTTATTCCTCTTTTTTTAGAATATAATTAGTAGAAAATAATTAGTGGTATTAGTCTAAACCAAATCGCATTCATATTAGCTACGACACATAAATTTCCAAGGATTTATTCGCGTACAAACTTTTCCACTGGATCGATACTGCTTGGTCCCTATATTTGCCCATACTACAGTGATCTCATACTCTTGTGGGGTAACTACTAGTAAAACTAGTATTTTATGAACAAGTTAGAACTCGAAAATGTAAATCTTGGATAAAACCAAGTATAGTCTCGACTGCTGATTCGAGAATTACCCTGATGGAAAAATGAATTCAAGTATTTCCCTGAAGGAAAATTAAATTTAAGTATTTTCCGGAAGGGATTCGAGCATTTCCCTGAAGGAAAAATGAATATGATATCTCCCTGAAGGACGAATGAATTTTATACACCAGTCAACCTACTTGAAAATGTTATTTGAGGGATCCTACATGGATAAATCTCATCCACTTAGTACGCCTATGGTAGTTCTATCCCTTGAAGTGGATAAGGACCCATTCAGGCCCAAAGAAGATACAATGGATATTCTAGGACCGAAAGTTCCTTATCTAAGCGCTACTTGGTGCACACCTTATCTCACAAACTGCACAAGTCCGGACATCGCATCTGTGATAAATTTGCTTGCAAGATATAGCGCTTCTCCTAGAAGGAGACATTGAAATGATGTTAAACACATTCTATGATAACTCAGAGTGGTTATATTTTTCTTTATGATGATATTGTGATCTCATGGAGATCCATTAAATAATACATTTCTCACTGTAATCGATGAAGACAACGCAATTTATGTTACACAAATGAGCAACAAATACGTTAAGAGGAACTTAACAGAACATATTTCCCGAAATTTTTCTTCTCATACGAACTCCAGAAGAGTAATGAAATTACCATACAATAGGTACGATATAGTGACAATCCAGCAGGTATGTTCACTATGTTTCTACCTACTTCTACCTTTGAAAAATATGTTTATGGTATTTGGATGTGAAGACTTAGAAAGATGTTGTCTTCACGGGGAGTAACAACATAGAAACAATCCTGAAGATTGGATCCGGAAGATCAATAGTTATACTCTTTCCCCAGTTGAATATTTTATTCTGGCAACCTAGTCTATGGAGTTTTTGATGTGACATGGACGTTACGTCGTAATGTCCAAGGCGGAGTGTTGTAAATCTAGAAGATTTGATATAGATATTACTTATGGGCCAAGTAGCCTTATAGATTTTAGAGTTTTGATATTATATATATATATTATATATATATATATATATATATATATATATCCCCATACTCAATATTGTAATACACACATGTACATACACAGAAATATAGTGGAAAGCTTCTGGCTTTGTACGCCTCCAGATGTAATCATTCATGACGATTTGGGTAAACAAATCGGTGTTCCTGTTTCCGCTCTTTATTTTACAACACATTTAATCATTACCTCATTTTAATTAATTATTTCATCTCCTATAAATTTATAACTATGTCTCCTCAACCATTCTACTATTGCTCAACTAACAGTCATTTTTTGTTTCAACTTAATTTAAAATTAAACATTACACTCACCTTGTAATTATAATTGTAATTGTAATTGTAATTCACTATTTGGTGAATTCTGTAGAATTAAAACGGTAATTGTACTTGTAATTGTAATTGTTCCATAAACTATATTAAAATCTAGAACCTTTTCATGTAAAAACTTTTAATATTCGTTAAAATGGCTTTTCTTTCAAATTGATATTTGTCATGTTTTCTAAAATCAAACTTTCTTTTTCCCAATTTACTATAAAACTCTAAATTTATTTCAAGTAATATCTTATTATATTCTGAAACGGTGAGAATGTTAAGAATATGAATTGATGTTAGGATATATGTAATGATTTTGCCTTTTCCTTAAACAATAATGTAAAAGAACTCCCAAATTGTCCTAATTAAACTTTGTTTAGATATAATTCTATTTTGTTTTAATGTAAAAATATTTCCAAAACTACCCTCGGAGCAAAATAAAATGTAATGGCAAAAACTTGTGCGAGACCATTTCATAACATGAGACAACATAAATTAATAAACCCCCTTGTCAAAGTGTTACTGCGTCGTGCTCAATTTATACTCATCCCACCGTCTTATAGCATGATACGGTCTCACACTATTTTTATCACTATAATTTTATTTATTTTATTTTTTGTTGTTGAACTCAATTTGGTGGAGGGACTGGACATACTTGTCCGGTTAGGAGGTATTATAATTCAAGTTTTAACTAATAATGGTCTCATTTTGATAAAGAATTCCGACCAAATAATCCCACTTCAAAACCATCAAATTCCGATATCCTTAAAAAAATATTCCCAATTTGTTTATTTCACATAAATATCAACACTCTATAATCCGCATTTAGAATTAATAATTTCCCCCAAAAAGAATTGAAGATTTTTTTAAACATACAATTGCATTGCTCTTCATGCATATGAATGATCTACGAAGTTTTCTTGGGCTCAGTACATGGGCTAATATTCCTTAGGCCCCCACTTGAGCTCTTCAAAATGAGCCCAATCTCATAATATAACCCAAATTATAAGATGTAGAAATAAAGTTAGACTCCGATCCATTGATACTCAGTTCTTCAGGTTGAACTAATTGATCATTTTCTTTTTTTCTGTTTTTAGTTTTTAGTTTTTTTTCCACTCCTCTAAATTTCTAGATGTGAGATTCACTACGTTTTTTGTGGTTATTCACCCATTATGGAATTTGTGGGTTTTGAAGATTTAGAGTCTTATTGAATTCAAACAATATATTGAATTCAGTGGGTTTAGTTCTCTTGATCGTCCACAGTCTTCCTTGATAAAATGTGAACAGATTTTCCTTTTTGGTTGGAGTAAGCTTTGTTTGTTGTAATTTATGTATTTTTTAAATAATTTTCATCTTTCTCAAGTTAAAGCCAATAGATCTCCGGATAAGTTATTGTGAACATGAAGCATGGATAAAACAGACAGGGATCACCATGGAGAGAATCAGAATTTGGAAATTCCAGAGATGAGTAAGGCCATTCTTCCCGAAATAACATACAAATACAAATTGTTTCAATAGATGAACAATGAATGCAGAAAATGAATACACAATGGTTTGCCGACAAATTGTAGAATAAGCATCCATTACCAGATGTTGAGAGCATATCCAGGGAGAATGATGGCAATGATAAAGAACCGTACATGAGTTTTCAAGTAATATATGGTGTGAACATCCACAACTAGGTGAACAGAAGCAAAAATGGGAATATGTTCTTACTTCTTATCTTCTACATCTAAAAAAGAAATACTTGCTTACATAATTAACCATGATGAAAAATACACTGATATTCAGTAGCTAAACAAGGCTGAAAAAAGTACCTGTAAATCCCAATAACAAAATCTTTGGTGTTACTTGAGTATGGCCTCCAGTAGGAGAAAATAACACCTCCAAATGTGTCAAAGCCATTAAACAATGTTTTGCTATGGCTTTTAAGGAGAGGTGTAGAACTAATTGGTGAGATTATGTTACCTCAACAGAGGACAGATACAGAGACTGCAGAATTTGATAAACCAATACATATATGGGAAAGTAAATCACTAAAAGCACCTGTTTAGCAATTAAGTACTGACAAATAGATTAGACTAACAGTGCAAAAGTAGATTTTATTCGATATTTTTCAACAATCATAGAATATGCGTATGAACAGATATCCCACTGCAACTCAGTATACGACAAGACAAAGACATGAATTGTATACAACACCTACAGCCATAAGTTGTTGGACAGAACCAGATCATCTGTCTCATCAGAGCCATACTAAGTCCACCTGGTAATAGATATCATGATGAATTATGAAAAGCTGCAAAAATGATTGAAAAGACATAATTTCAACTAGCCACCAAAGTTGTATTTTTTGCTCAACTAAAAAGCCCTCGAGTTTGATAATTCAATTAAAATTAGTTTTCATTTCTCTTCCATCAGCATGGTTGTGCAGAACAGAAGTGATGACAGCTCATCCTCTGTTGCCATTCCAGAGCCATGCCATCGTATTCTTCCAAGTTTGTCAAGTAAGAAAATGTACCTGTGTGTTAATGATGGCTAAGTATATTAGTAAAATATGGTGCAATTTTATAGAGCTAAGGAAATGTGAATAATGAAAATGAGAACTGGAAGACTTGTTACCCTGTAAGAAGATTCAGTATTTTAAGCTCCTTTCTAAAGTAATAATGATCACCAAAAGAATAAGCCATCTGCCATTTTTCTCCATTAGGTGGTTTCTTCATGACCTTAAGAAGTAGCTTCTTTATAGGACTACGAGTCAATAACCATGAATCTATAAAGGACACCTACAAGAGACATATTATTGTCAGATAAGGATTAGCACAATTCCACTAATGTCAGGTTGACATTAGGCCACCATCAAGTCTAAATATCTTCTTATTGACAGCTACTTTTAAAAGCTTCATGGGATGAGGGGTCATATATAGTCATAATTTCAAGTTTGGATCCTTTCAAAGGATGATTAAAAAGTGATCAAGGTCTAAGCTATAGCATTAAAGTCAAAAAGGTAATCACATCAAGTGAAGCTATTAAAGGTTTGAGCAAGTATGGACAATGAAAATAAGTTGTTGTTTCCCAAATTCCGAGCAGTTACTAAAAATTGAAAACTGTGCACTGTAAACCACATTTTAAACAGATTGCCACTGCAAGAGGTTGAACGGAGTCAATGGACACATTTAGAAAGTATGAGGATAAAGTTTTGCACATTAATCTTTGGCAGTGGATTATCAAGCTCATTTATAATAGTGATACAAAACCTTGATTTCCCCAGTCATTTCACAAAACTGCAAGCAGCAAAGTGAACTGGAAAATCTGTTGTATAGTAAATAAAGCAACATAACTAGAATAATATTATTAAATTACTGGCTGAGTGGGATACTGAATTATTGTTTTCCTGTTAGTTCATTTATGGTCATTATAAGGGCAAAGAAGAAAATTTTAAACAGTAATCTTCTCAATAGGAAAAAATGAGGTTAACTAAAGAGGAAGTACCTCATATAACTTAACATCACTGGACTGCCCAAAAGTCTTAAGGAATGGTGACCTCCATGAATCAATCATATTCTGTCAGAATTACAGAACAAAAAAGGATAGGAGCTTGTTATCAACACAAAATTTGATTAGTATGATATAAGTCATTACTTCAAAATAATAGTATGTTATTGCATCAAGAAAGAGACTTCAATGTGAGTAATCAGGACATTTGTTTGGATTTGCCCCTTTGCATGCTCCCAAAAAAAAGAGAACTTTTAACTGGCAATTCGGGTGTTCTGGAATATATAACAAAACTTGCTATTTTGGAAATACATATTTAACAGAATACACCATTCATAAATCTCACCTGTGAGCTTGCACGGAATGACAAGCACACCAGAGACGCCTTAGGGGTGTTTTCTGTGGCATCACTTCCTTGGGAGGTTATTGGCAGCTTACAGCTAGAACCGTCTGGATAGTTTATTTCAAGTGTAGGAAACTTGACTGCTGCTATAGCAGGAATTATAATCTTATTTGCTGTTGCAAGCTGCATTGCATATCACAAAACTCAAAGTCCATCATCAAAGTTCAACCTTTACTTTACAACTGTATGCAAACTCAGATTTGAGTTTGTCCAAGCCTCCTGCATTTCTGATGGATAGTTGCTTTTTTATTTGCATTAATTAATGTGATTAGGAAAGATTTACCAGATTCCTCTCTTCACTTATTTCCTAATGATAGACTAATGATTTACTTAGCAATATTTTAAGGCAGCAGAAGATTAACCAGATTTGTATAGTTTCATTCTTCAATTGTAGAAAATAATACAGATTTTTGTCCTTCATTATTTTATGAAACATTCAGAAATTTCTTTCTAAGTTTTCCTCATGGCATCATAACCATCACCTTGAGTTTTGAAAAGTTATATGTTTGCATTAATGTGATTAGGAAAGACTACCACATTTCTCTCTTGATTTAGTTTAAGGAATAATTTAGGATTTACTAAGCAAGATTTCAAGGCGGGGCGGCATATTCGTAACCGAATTTGTAGCAGCAAGTATATATCATGCATAGAAAATAATACAGAATTTCTTCCATCATTACTCAATAGTTGATGAAATATTCAGAATTTGCTTTTGAAATTTTCTTCAAACTCTTATTTTTGGAATTAAACTTTCATCAAAACTTGTAATCCAATAATACAATAGTGGCGTACCTTTCCACCATGTTGGTCCATTTCTTTAATGTCAGCAAAGTAACCCCTACTCATCTCATCTTTACTGTCCTAATTCACGTATGAACATTTACGTTCATATATTAAACATAGACAGTTTCATATCTCAAAATGCAATAATGCGATGAGATCAAAATTACTCACAGCCGAGCTCGTTCTTTCTCGATTGCCTTCTTGTCTCCCAACTACGATCAAATAAACCAAGAGGCTCTACGTTAAGCAACATCCATCTATTTCTACTACAACGACTTTGGTTCGAGAAAATCAAATTAGACTAAAACTACATCTTATCGAATTCAACAATGAGAATAAAACATAATCACCTGATAAAAATCAAGAAAGCGAGTGGAAATCCTTTGAGAAGGATTGTGCAGAGGGATAACGGGAAACTGTTTTTCTTCATTGAGTAAGCCTGTAGCTTTAAAATTCCTTGGTGCTATTGTAAGAAGTCTCTTCGATCTCAGCATCTTTCTTCTTCGTTTTCCTCCCTTAATTTTGGGTGTAATTGTAAATGCAACCCTTCTGCAACTAGCCAACTATGAGTTTTCGCTCTTCAGAATGGAACAATTTGGGCGTGGGCTTGAATCTCAGAAGGATGAAGCCCAAAACAAAATTGGGCTCGCCCCTATAATAGAAACCCAAGTTCACTCCATTTTGTAATCCATACAATACAAATGCATCTTTTAGTCCTTTTTTATTCACATTAAAATTTTCTAAACGCCTAAGATTCACGGCAAAGTATTATATGAAAATAGTTCATGATAAGCTTATCATGAAACAATTTTAAAGTATCATTAATCTCATCGGGAGTATCATTAGTCTCATCAGGGGTATCATTAGACTGAGTTCAAGAAAATTTAAAACAATTAGAATATAATATCACTTACTCAGATTAGTGATACCCCTGACAAGTTTAATGATACTCCTGATGAGATTAATGATACTCTAAAACTATTTCATGTTAAGTTTATTATGAAGCATTTTCATACAAAACCTACTCAAGATTCACAACATGAACAGAGTTAATATCAGATCCATGAAGAAAACGATTAATCGCAGATGAAAATGTGAAGAAATCGCTGTCAGTTCTTGAAGACACTGACTAATTCTCGTTTGCACTAACATTTAATTTGTAAATTCATATCAATCGTTAAACAATAAAGAAGTTCTCATGAAGAAGTTATCGTGCCATCCATCTCCCTCGATTTGTATTCATATTAGATTTCGATGCATTATAGTATAGGATTATATGAAAACGAATTAGGATAATAAAAAAAAAAAAGGTTTTCCTAATGTTTTAGTAAAGATTAGGAATTTCGATGTACACACACATATACATATATATAAGTGTGTTGTGTGTTGTGGGTTTGTTGCCGAATTCATTGGGTTTAATTCCCTTAAATATGAGCAATTCCAGATGCATAATATACAGTTTGTTGCCGAATTCATTGGGTTTCATTAGGATTATTTTTCCAGTTTTCATTGTTCAAATGTTGGCATTTTTAATAAATTCCAATCATTTGTTGCTCTGTTCTTTCGTCTTATTTTGCACAAATCAAATTATCTGCATTTCAATAAATTGCAAAGTGAATCCCCACATAAATTGTTGTTCTTTTACCCGTTCTCCTCCAAATTTCTCTTAAAAGGTATGCCATCTTCCTAAATTATTTATCGTGTATGTGTGAGTTATGTTGATTTGTATATGTTTTTTTATTTGGTAGGATTGTTTCCTGTTGAATTTCCTCGTCCACCGCCTCCAGCGATAGAGTCAAGCCATTCTGAAACAACATTGACATGGTGCTGGAGATCGGTCCACTTATTTATTTTCAGGGATTTTGAACAACGAAATTTGAAAAATAATTATTTTAACTGAAAATTGAGAATAATTTGTAATAATGATAAAATGTAAATTGTGACAGAGTTTTGAGGGTAAATGTGACTTTTTCAAAATTATCAATAAATTTAAAAAGGCTACCAAACGAACTATAAAATATACAATTTGTATACCAAACAACTGATATATACATAAAACTTGTTTAGTGAATCAAAGTTTAAACTATCATATGTTATCATATACACCATACCATACAGGTCGTGAAACTAAAACGGCGAAATAAATCTTTAGTCCCTAAATTATTAATTTTTATTTTGAAAGATTTTTAAACAATTGGTTTATTTTAGAAAAATTTTGAACTATTAATTCTTATTTCACGAGATTTCTACTTTTTTTATTTTTTTTATTCCGAAGGTCCTTAAATTATTTGTTAGTTTTAAAAAATCTTGAATTATTGTTTCACGAGGTCTCTTGGAGAAAAAAAGACGGATTTTGTTGATTCATCCTAACAGAACCGTTAAGTAATATACATTTTATTTTTTTATTAATCTTATTAGTATTTACACATAATAATTTTCAACTTTTTAAAATGTTATTCCAATTCCCACATTTCAAAAGGTAAGTTTCATCTCGAGGGACCTAGTGAAATAAGAATCAACAGTTCAATAATTTTTTTAAACAAACAAATAGTTTAAGGACCTTTCGAAATAAATGGTAATAATTTGGGGATCTCGTGAAAGAAAAATCAATAGTTCAAAGGCTTTTTAAAACAAACAAATAGCTTAAGAACATTTCGAAACAAAAATCAGTAGTATAGGAATCTAAAGATACATATTGCCAACTAAAAATAAATAAATATTAGCAGATATATAATTGATAAATTTAATTAGTAAGTTATGATAGCGAAGTACCATAATTTGTAAGAGTGTGTATGGTGTGAAATTTGTTTATATATATACAATTTTTCAATATTTTCAGTAGAACAACTTATACTCTCTAGTGTTAAAAAAATCATACTACTTTTTAGTGAAATAACTAATACCCTTTATACCCGTAAAAGAAAAAAAATAAATTAATACCCTTCATACACCTCAACTCATACTCTTTCCTGAAAACAACTTGTATCATCCAAAAAATAATATTCTTTAATAAAAACAATGAGCCTGTGTTTGAAACAATGAATACCTGGTCCATGCAATAACAATTTCACTATGTACTTTGTCAAATTGAAATGCACAAACATATATAGTCCTAGTTCTTTATAAAATGAATATGTATTGTTATTTTGGACAGTTCTCATGAGTTATATGACAATCACATAAGCTTTGGGTCACATCACATCCATATATGTCCATCAGAAGGTATAGATGATGTCGCATACATATGTTTGTTGTTATATTAAGAGGGGTGTATTGGTTATAGAGTCTGTAGGATTTTTTTTAGACTTTTAAAGTCTGGGTGTATTCAATCTAGATTTTCAAAAGTCTTTAAAAATCCTGAGGTATTCAATACGGATTTTAAAAAGTTTTAAAAAATCTTTAGGTATTCAACAGTCTATGGATTTTAATACTCCACGGATTTTCTTAGATTTTCCTTCCAAAATATGAATAGATTTCACTCTTCAAAATATCTTCTAATAACCAGAGATTTCTACGAATTTTGAAAAGTCTTAAAAAATCTTTAGGTATTCAACAGTTTATGGACTTTCTTTGATTCTTTTCCATTTGGATGTTAACGGTACGGGGACGGGGGGTCATCCCCCATCTCCGTCCCTGCAAAATAAATGGGGAAAATTTTCCCCCATCCCCGCCTCACCGGGGATCCCCGTCTCGCGGCGATTCCCTGCTCCCCGCCTACTTATTTGTTTAATAAATAGTTAATTGAGTATGAAATTATGAAATATTTATTTGTAAGTTACTTTAACATTAAAATTATATATAAATATATTAATTATATAAAAAATAATGTGGCTTCCCGCGGGGAACGAGACGGGGATCCCCGGGTTGAGAATACTATCCTGGTCCCCGCCTACGGGGCAAAAAAAAATCCCGTCCCTGTTTGCTTTGAGGATTACTTGCCCCGTTGTCAAGTCTACTCTTCAAAAAATTTAAATAAATTTTACTCTCCAAAATCTCTTCTAACAACCTGAGATTTCTAATGAGGGCGAGGTATAACGGTGATGGAAATGAAGATGAAATAATAATGTATTTTTTTTAACTAATGTATTTTTTTTTCTAAATAATTTTGATAACTTTTTTTTATATACAAGTGTGTCCCATATATATTTGCATCAGTGGTTACAGCGCCGGAGTCTATGTAAATCCATGTAAATCAATAAAAAAAATGTATTCCACAATCCTGTAAAGTCTATGAAAATCCAAATAAATCAATAAAAAAGTCAGTCAAACTCTGCATGGAGTCTATAGATTTTCTAAATCCACCAACTTTTTAAAGTCCAAAAAAATCCAATAGAATCTCAATTGAATTCACCCCTCTAAAATTAAAATAGTAAAAAGTAGTTGCAATTCTATTAAAATATTTCTATTTTTTATATATTGTTCTTCGAACCAAGTTCATCTTAACCAATTAATCGTCTCTTATAAATTAGTTATAATTCTTTTAGTTATATTGTGTAAGGCTGAACTTCTGCTCTTCACACCCATTGCTCTTTATGCCCGAGCCTATTTTTTAATTTTACTCAAAACACCCGTAATATATTGTCTATTTTACTCCTCAACTTAAATTTCAATATTTTCATACACCCAAATCTTAAACTCTACATTAAACACACACATACACACACACACACAAATAAAAAATCCACACACCCAAACACACACGCATGCAGCATAAGAAAAGAACACGCAGAAGAAAAATGCCAGGAAGAAGAAAGCGCACGCATCCAATTCCTCTTTGAAGATGAGCAATTTTTTTAACTGTCACGTTTGACCAACAATGACCAAACTTTGGCCAACAATGGCCGAACCTTATTCATAAGGTTTGACCAACAGTGACCGAACATTTATCATTGTATTTGACCAACTCCGGCCAAACATAATGAAAAATTTCGGCTTTAGTTTGCCAAACATGCGCGATTTTCAGAATTCTTGAACCTTAAATCCGCAAACATAACTCGGCCAATACAACTTTCAAACCCTAAATATTATTCTCTAAATAGATTTATACCATAACACATACCATATAGAACAATAAACTTATAGAAGATTTACATTACTTATATTTTTCGAAATGTGTTATTTCTCCATGGCATCTCTCATGAGTATTGAATTTAAGTGGTTGAGTGAAGAATGAAGAAGAAAGAGTATGAGTGTGGATGGGGGGAAGAAATCACGATGAAGAATGAAGAAAAAAACAGATTGGGTTGAGTGTTTTAAGCAAAAACTAAATTTTATGTTTTAATAGGTTTTAAGTGGTAAATGGTATAATGGTCTAATTACATTGGGCTATTTTAGCAAAAAAATTATTTTGGGTTCAAAGAGCAAAAGTCCAGGTGTTATTAGCCGCAACCATTGTTTAATTCCAAATAGTACTCTATTCGTCAAATTTTACTAGTCCTATTTTATTGCTCTTTATTTTTGGTCATATGTAAAAGAACATTATAAGGTATTTTGAGGTTTATTTATTAATAAAGTGATTGTTTATGGATAACATAAGAATTATATTTTTCATAAATAATCACTTTACTCATACATTGATCTCACAATATCTTATAATATCCTCCAACATATAACACAAAATAACATGCAAAAAAAAAAGCAGGACTAGTAAAATTGGATGGAGGGAGTATTAATTATTTTTATTATATAAAATCACTGTCTAATTAACATGCAAGTGTTTGTATTTTTTTTTTCTTTACCATTCAATTATCACTTATCACGATATACTAAAATACCCTTACTTTAGATACTTATTTTTGTTTTCTTAAAACGTGTCAAAAACCAATGAACATACTTTAGTGGATAGAGAGAATATATTTTAAAGAATTAACTAAAACTATTAAATAATACATATAAAATACTTACAAATTTTACGATAAAACTTGTTCATCTATATCTATACTATATAATACACCCTATTTTACCTTTTATAGTTTAGGCGGGAAAGATTTTAGGTCATTGATTAGTAATTTGTGAGTTGATCATCACCGTTCAATTCTTTTTTTCTTACAACATATGAAAATTTTGTCAATCAAACATCCAATTAGCAGTCAATTATTTGTTGGATCATTTGCAAAATTTAAGGAACAATTATATATTGCTCCTATTTATACCATTCATCATTGGTAGATTTTCAGCATGTTTCTTTAGTTTTTATTGTTCTTTTTTTATCCGATTATGTATATACATAGATATATAGATTAGTTAATTCAGGTGTAATATTTTTAGTGGATGTAAAATTGTGGTAAATATTTGAATCAGTACAGGGAATCATATTAGTTACCTATGTTGATCGAGTTTTCAAATAATGGAATAGTAGCAGTGTCGTGTGGATACAAATAAACTTAATTAAGTAATTTACACATGATTTTGTACATAGTCAAAGTTAGTTTTGAGAATGAGAGTTTAGAAACTGAGAGATGAAGGATATGTGAAGACGATAATGGACAGAAATGAAGATTGCGGCCGTGATTATTTTAGACTTCAAGAGCTACAATTTTAATTCAGATGTACTTTGATCCATTCGTTTAAATTTAATTTAGATTATATTTGTTTCCTCTTACCGAACTTGGTGGAATTAGTTTTCCATGAGTTCATGGCCCTAGAAACATGGCATCCATTTTAATTTTAGAATTCCCACTACGTATGACATTTAGAAAAATTAATTGTTTATTTTTCAATACATATCTCTAATAAATATATTTATTGTTTTCTGTAGAAACCTAATATGGGTATAGTTTTGATATTCTAATTAGTAAAAAAATTGGTTTGTGTGAATATATAAAATGAGATAGATAAAGAGAGTATTACTTAAGCTTACATTTTTTGTAATTTGGACAAAATAATTTGTTTGATTCAATTAGCAATTTTGGAATATTAGTTTTATATAATAAGGATCAATCTAATTATTTGTGTACTAGATGAGTGTCCCGCGTATTGCACGGGATTTTCGTAAAAGAATTGATTATACATTATAATGCATTACATATATAATAACATTATAAATTTATTCATCGTAGAATAATATAATTATATTATATAATAAATATATTCAAAATAATATCGCATGTTAAACATAGTTAAATCAATATAGCGACATATTAATTTCGATTTGAGATTAAAAAAATTCAAATAATTAAAAAAAATTGGTGCAATGTATTTTCAAGACAGTAAAAATTTATCAATTAAATGTTAATTTTTGTAGTTATTTGATTTTAAAAAATATCAATCATCATTAATAAATAAAACAATCAAAATGATTTAATATGTTTAATTCCATTTTTAATTAATTTTAACAAATTAGGATTTTTTAAATTGAAAATCCTCAAATATAGTCAGGCAATAAAAATAAGTTGATTATACATTAAAATTTCATATAATTAGAGTTTTAAATTTAATTGATCAATTCAATTTAATATATTTTTATAAACTCAACTTATATACAATAAATATTCCAACTTTATGATATTTCTTCATTAAATGCATCTCTGCAGAAGAAATATGGAGAAAAAGCTTGGCATGGCTTGGATTTCCTACAGCCTTGCCGCTAAGATTGTTGATCATTTTCTTTTATTTTCTGGTCTTTGGAGAAAGAAGAAAGCAAAAGGTGTGGGGGTGGTGATATGAAAGTGTGTGGTATGAGCACTAAGGAAACCGAAGAATAAAATAATTATTTAAGAAGGGGAGACGTCGTCTATAGAAAAGTTGTTGGAGGAAATCAAATGAAGGACCTGGAGTTGGCTATTAGTTAAGGATGCAGTCCATTGTAATTCTAATCTTAAAGATTGACTTGAATGTTCTAGTTTGGTAATTGTATGAGGAATCATAAGAACCATGATACTTGTTACTCAAAATTGTAGGCATATCTTATGCCAAATGATTATGAGTAATAAAATTTTCTTTGTCTGTTAAAAAAGAAAGATATTCCAATTTTATGTATATTCATAGTTTAGTTTAATTGATTAATATCATAAGTTGTATTCATGTGGTCCTAGGTTCGAACCCATATATATACATATATTTTTTAATTAGACTCTTTATTATATAATGACACATAAGCATGGTAAATTGACATGCTGGATTTTCACAAACTGTCCACGTAGGACATAGATGACATATAAGCATATGACACGTATACAAAATCAACCACAGGACGACACATAAGTAAAATCAACCATATCATGACACATAAGCAAGACCAACTCCCTATTAGTATAATCGGGGATGCTTACCTAATAAATGTCATATTCATAAGGATAAATTAATTATTTGTGTACATTTACCTAATAAATTTCCATCACTGTTAATTTTACTAATCCATATTCGTTAGGGTAAATTAATTATGTAATTTATTGTTTATATTTACTAATTAATATTTATTTTTATTATCAAGTTACTATAAGAAGATTATTGTATACATCATTTTTTAATAATAAATAAAAAATTTAAACTTTATCTACTAATTAATTTTATAATTTTCATTTAGGAATAACACTAATTACGGATTTAACGTTGATTGTATTACAAAATTTGATCATTCCAATTCAATATAAAAAGAAAAATTCAAAGATTACATCATTAATCCATCACGTATAACAAAAAGGTATTATTACCCAATATTTAATATTTCTATTTTTATGTCTAAAAGTTTGTTTAGTTTATATTCATTGATTATTATTATTATCAATATAAGTTATTATTAAAAAAAGAGTAAATAACCAATGACAAGATTAAGTGTATAAATCCTATAACATTGTTATTACATTAATTATTTATATAAAAAAATGATTTCGTGCCCACCGGTGGGCACAATATAATATATTCACTGCGAATGTGATAATGACACATAAGCAGATAAAATCTATCAATTAAAATTATACTGAACTCATTGCTTATGTGTCATTATCACATTTGCGGTGTGTATATTATATTGTGTCCACCGGTGGACATATGATCATTTTCGTTATTTATATACTTATATAATAATTTTTTCATAGTGTCGAATTGCGTAAAAATGATAAAAATTATTTTAAAGAAGTATAATGGTATTGTGTCGGAGCATGACTATTTTTTATTTTTTTTGTAACAAGGCTGAGTATCTGATATTAATTTTTTTAATTAAGTCATTAATTTTGTTTATTCTTTCATTAGTGTTGCACATTTTCTAACATAAAGATGTTTGTTATTATATCAAAGATTTACTATTCTATGATGGATGTTAAGATTTATAAATAATTCAATGTATAGAATGTTTAATCATATTCATGATACAAGAGTCATCACATATGTGTTTTTATCTCAATTTTTATCCTTTGGAATTTTGTAAAATATATTTAATAAATGTGCACGTGCGCTTGATTAGGCGTGAAATTGTCATGATTCGTCGCTCGAAATGCCCTAGTTTTGGTTGATTTTGTTGAGTATTTAGAGTCATTTGCGTATCATTTTCATAAACTAATGAATTTGTCTCTTTGATGCTCATAGATGGATAGAGGGCGAAAAGAGGAGTTCGTAGGACTTTGGATCGACTCAAACGGACTCCCGGATGAGAAGATATCGAAGAAATACGAAAAGTACTAGTTCGAGGGAGCAAAAGTATCATTGGAGTGCACAAGCTAGAAGAGCTCGAGCACTAGTGCTCGAGCAGTCGTGCATAGCGCACGAGTTGACGTCGGTCGTGCACCCCTGTACGAGTGCTCGTGCAGGGCGCTCGAGCAAGGCGAATGCTCGTGCACTAGTGCACGAGCACGAGTGGTCGTGCAATTTTGACTCTCTGGAAGATTGAAGTGCTCGAGTTGGAGGTGCTCGTGCACTAGTGCACGAGCAAGCGCGGATTTTCGGCCCATACGATCCCGACTCGACCCGTTGCCTATATATACCTCCCCGAACACGTCTTGAGAGGATTATTCACTTACCACCACTAGATTTTGACTTTTAGACTTAGTTTTTAGAGAGAGAATGAGGAGCAAGCTTTAATTTTACGTTTCGAGGTTTTACTTTACGAATTCACATAGCGGTTTTACTTTTTAGTTTCGTTTCTTCATACCGTTGTTATTGAACACGTTTTAATTTCGTCTTATTAATTTTATTTCAATTCTTAAATTTATTTACTTTCAAAACCCTAGTTTATGCTTTCTAAGTTTTCAATTCAATTCGTTATGTTCATGTTCGTTATTTATTCAATTGCTTTTGTTATCGCTATAACCATGTCCAGCTAAAACCCTTGCATGCCTGGGGTAGGATGAACTCGTAGAAGTAGGATGTGGGTACGTAATTAAGGTAACTTGTGACGTTAGGTTTTAATTTTCTTAATTAATAAATTCTTAAAATTGATCTTAACTTTACTTTTGAATTTCGTTCGAAAAGTGTTAGAGAGAGGACGACCGTATCACTCCCTAACAACTAGTAGACTTAACTAGAGGGTTTAGAAGAGGTTGATTAATTTGCCAGTTTAGCTAAGGAGGACGACCGCATCACCTTAGTTAAATTAGGGTCTCATTAATTAAGCACAATCTATTAACTTGTTAGTGGATTAGTGAAGTCGAGTGTTAGGGTAAAGTATTAGGGTTTAGAATCTTGAGCTTTCATCCTGCATTCTTTTACTTAGGTTATTTCTTGCGCGTCACGGTTATTTTGATTATGTACCTGCTCCGTTAGTATACGTAGGGATTCTTATCCTAAGCATCACCATCTCATATTTGAAAACAACCTTTAGATAATTAGTTTAGTTCTTTCTTTTGCCTTAGTAGAGTAATTTAGTTTAGTTTATTTTAATCTTTCCAAAAATCCAAAAACATTTCACTCATATTAACTACGACGCGTAGATCTTCAGGGATCTATTTGCATACACTACATCCATTGGGTTCGATAATACTTGGTCCCTGTACTTGCTCATACTACAGTGAACCCGTACTCTTGCGGGGAAGCTACTAGTAAAAACTGGTATATTCGCTTCAAGTCAGCGCTCGAATTGCCAAAATTTGTAACGGTAAGATTTTATTTAGCAAAATTATAAAGTTGAGAATAAATGATAATTTAAGTCTAAAAAAATTGAGGATTATCATATGGCTTCAATGATAAAAATGATTTAGAATTAAAAGAGGAACACTATATTTTAGAAGTGCGATGGATCAACTCAAATCACTAAATTAATCCAGTTCATAGAATTGAAGTTGTTCTTCCTATTTCATCTACTATTTTGATGATTTTTATGTTTTGTTTAATAGTAAAATTTTATTGCAGTTTGTTTCTAATTTTTAAAGGTTGAGTAAGTATTAATATTTTAAAATTGTACATGTAATTCTTTTACTGCAACAGAATTACAAATCTGATTAAGAATACACTTATTTGAGTAGAATAGTAAAATTGTAAATTCAAATGTATTTTAAATTACTTTTGTTGCAGTTGCATTGATGATACCATTCCAAAATTTATAAAATACCTTACATCAATAAAAGTCAAGGTTAATCTGTTTATCATGTTGAAATATCTTTATAAAAAAAAAAATATAGTAATGATCAATTGTATGTCTCTAGGATTACCAGTCAAGTGGGTTTGAAAATATTATTATGTTATAGTGATTATCTTGAATGTAATACTAATAAATGAAGTATTTCAAGAAAATTTAAAAAATATTCAGAATTTTATAATAACATGATTTTTTTTTATGTAGTTCATGTTATTTGAATGGATGAATGTTTTAATTCAATTTTTGAAAGTCCTTTTACTTATTTAAATTGTTTATAATATAATACAATAATGTGCATGTTTATTAATTTAGTCATGGATGTTAAATTGGTTCACGAAAATGTTAATATAATTATTTAATATTATTAACTATTTGTGAATATAGATATATTGAATTTTTTAGATTTTATTATGTGTGTGTGTGTTCAATAATTAAATTTATAATTAGTGATATGAGATACAATGTATGTATTGTATAAAAAGTATTATTAATTGTGTAAATTGATTGTAAAATTACTTGGGTATTTTGTATATTGTTATGCTATGTTGCACAAATGCGGAGATACAAGTGCGGGGGCGATACAATACGAGTTCGGTGATATGAATTTTAAAAAATGTTTAGAATGCAATTCGTCAAGATTATGTTTATTTATTTATATTTTATTATATATAACACCTAAAAACATATATAAATTTTAAAAATTAGTAAACCAAATGTATGTAAATTTACATTTTCTCTACCCTAAACTTAATCATATTTAATAATTTAATTTAATATAATTAAATAATAAAATATTAATTTAAGTTCCATTAGTCCAATACATATGTTATAATTTTAAATTCAATCTAAAATGAGTGTCGTATCTTCAATTTAAATTATATTTACGTAATAAAATTCAATTGAAATTAGGATTTGTGAGGCGGATTCGAGAATTCATCAGTTAGATTTGTCATTCGAATTTGCCACATGGAGATTCAAATTCGCAAGTTCAAGAATCACATTCCTTTTAGGGGGTGGGTGTGATTGCGATACTGCATTATAATATTTTTAGAAGAATATGTGCATCATAGTTGCTACATTTTACAAAAACAAGTTGTAACAATTTAAATAAATAGTTATGTCATTTCTGTAACTTTATTGGTAATTATCTTCCGATTTGTTCTATTAATATTATAATTATTGATTATATAAGAGACACGTTCTAATGTCTTCGGTAGTATCGAATACTATATAAATGATTTTAAACTGTTCAAGTTCATATTATATTTACGATTTATATCAGACACATCATTTAATTAAAATGAGTTGATGATAAGAACTATTAATTATAAAATAAATCGTTATTATTTAAAAATATTTTTTTATGTTACACTTACATATGATTAGAAAAAGTCGTATTAAAATTTTTGTGGTAACTCATTGTGTAAAGAAATTGACACATTTGTAAAACATAAAAAATATAAATAAAATTATATTAAAATTTTAGTTATGAAAAAATTTCTTTTTTATATTCTATTCTATAAATATCATTATTTATTAGTTGGATTAATATTTAAATACATGTAATAGTAACTATATTTTTTATTTAACAAATACAAATAGACCATATATATAATAAAATAAAGGTACACGATTTTTTTGTAAATTGTTTTTTGAATGTGTATTAAATTTAGGTATTTATTTAATTTCATTATAATTTGAATGTTATATTCATTGTGTTGAATATATATTAATTTTTTTTTGTTATATGTGATGAAGCTATTATGTTGTGTATTGGGTACAATTCCTTAATTATTTATTAAACAATAGGCTTGTTAAATTGTAAATGTTTAATTATTGATTTTTTTTTTTTTACTGTCAAATTTTTAGAGTTGAGGACGATGGACGATGAGATTAAAAATTGTTGCCTCCTGGAGATTGAAAATATGTTGCGTACTCTTGTTAAAAATTTGAATGATTTTGATGGAATGTCAGTAGTTGTAGCTGATGATAATTTAAAATCCCGTAATAGGGTACTTTTGAGTGAGTTATCGTACAATAGAATTGAATGCGAATGAAATTTGAAGTTTTGGTATATCAAATTGAATGTTGAGCAGCATATTATTTTTTTATAGAATAATTGAATCAGTGTTTTCGAATATTGGAAAAGTATTTTTTGTATATGGCTATGGAGGTACTGGGAAAACTTTTCTAGGGAAAAATTTGTCTGCAAAATTGTGATCTGAAGGTAAAATTGTTTTGAATGTAGCATCAAGTTGAATAACTTAACTTTTGCTTCCCGGTGGATGTACAACTCATTATAGATTTTGCATTCCAATCAATTGTTTGGAGGATTCTACGTGTAACATTAAGCAAGGTAGTCACCTCTCTGAGCTTCTGATTAAATTCAAACTTATTGTATGAAATGAAGCCCCGATGGTTCATATATATTGTATTGAGGCGTTACATACATCGTTAAAAGATATTATGCAGTTATTTAATCCATCATATTTTGCATTACCATTTGGTGGGAAGACAATTGTTTTGTGGAGATTTTTGGCAAACTTTACTTGTCATTCCCAAATAAAAAAGACGGGATATTGTGCCATCATCAATTCATCTAATTTTATGGAATGACTTCATTGTTTTGAGGTTAACAGAAAATATGAGATTGTTGCAGTTTGATTTTGTTGAATGGATGGATGAAATGAAGTTATATTCTAAGTGTATTAAATCAGTTGGTGATGGAACCATATGAACAAAAGTTGATTACGGTACTGACATTATCATTCCACAAGATATTTTGTTAAAGGGTGGTGATGATATTGTTGCCTCTATTGTGGATTGTATTTATCCTGATTTTAAATCAAGGATATATGACCAATTTTTTTTACATGAATGAGTTATTCTTGCACTGACTCTTAATTTTGTCATAAATATTAATGATTATATAGCAAAGTTAAATGAAAACGAGTATCACAAGTATCTTGGTTCAGATAGTCTTTGCAAGTCTGATTCAAATCTCGATTCTCTTGCTGATGTTCATACTCATGAGTTCCTTAATACTTCAAAATTTTCTGGTGTTCCTGATCCTAAACCAAATTTTAAAGTTGGAATTCCTGTTATGTTATTCAGAACATTGATCATTCTAGAGGATTATGTAATGGAACAATGTCAGTTTATTATATTATGTAATTTTAATACATTGCTAATTATTACTTACATTTTTTTAATTTTTTTTTTGTATGTACATGATGATACTCACTAGGCTAAGTGATAGGGTAATTAAAGCTAAAATTCTAACTGGTGTAGTGCTGAAGAGCTAGCATTAATACCGCGACTGTCATTGACACCTTCTGATCCTAGGTTATCTTTCAAGTTTACACGAAGACAATTCTTATTTATTGCTTCGTATGTTATGTCTATAAATAAAAACCAGGGTCACTCTTTTAGCCATGTTGGGACATTTCTTAGGAAGCCGTTGTTTAGTCATGAACAATTTTATACTGCACTTTCGAAGGTTACCAATCGTCGTATTTTGACAATTTTATTTTGTGATAAGATCGTCTAAAGTATAATACAATGAAAAATATTGTATATCAGGAAGTTTTTAGAAATGTTTAGGTTTTTAGATTTGTTACTTTTTTGGTTTTATTTTGATATATTGACTTCTTTACATTACATATGAGAATTTTCTTTTTAGTGTGATGTAGTAATTTTATTATTTTGATATTTAGAATGTGTTTTGCATGTATGATGGATAGAGTTGGCAAAACGGGCGGACCCGGCCTAGCCCGTCGGGCCAATTACTATTCGCGGGCCGGGCCGGTCCGGCCCATTTGCACGTCGGGCTTGTAAAATTCCAGCCCGGCCAAACCATAGCCCGCGGGCTAACGGGCTGGCCCGGCCCGTTTTAACTTTTTTTTTTTTATTTTTTTTTTCCTAATCTCAAAATAATGTTTGGTAGAGTTTTTTTTTTACTCCACGGTACTGAAAATTGAGGGGCTTCATTTACAAAATTCCTTATTATATCAACTATCAAGTCAAGTATGTTTAAAAAAAAAACTAAATATACAATACTAAATATCATTTAAATATCACTAAATATCATTTAAAAACTAAATATACAACACTAAATTCCTTATTATGGCAGTATCAAGTCAAATATGTCTATATATTTGTAATTACAACAATGAATATCATTTAAAGAAATAACACTAATTATAATCTTTTAAAAATAAAAAATAAATCAACCGGGCCAAACGGGCCGGCCCGTGGCCCATCGGGCCGGGCCAAAAAACGGCCCGGTTTTTTCGGGCCTCTATTTTTTGGGCCCAACCCAGCCCATATGTCGGTCGGCCCGTGCCGGCCCGTCGGGCCGGGCCCAATTTGCCGGCTCTAATTATGGATAGGTAAATGTGTTATAACTGTTAAGAAAATGCACACACACAATCACAAAAGACATAATAACACGAAATTTGTTCACCCACTTCGTATCACGACTATGTCTGGGGTCGATGTCAAGCTAGAGTTTTTCACTATATTTTTCTGATACCGGATACAAGGAGAAAACATCTATTTATATAGATAGCAAAGAGTCTTAACCCTAAACCATCAGGATTGACTGAGCCGAAAACATGGGCCAAAAAATAACTGAACTTAAACAAAAATTATTTCTTAAAAAAAAAAGTTAGAAATTGCAAACTTAGGATGAACAAATTTTTTTATTTTTTTTATATTATACATAGTAATTTGTCCACACAATTATGATATATGGTGAGAATCTTTATTGAAAAATATACAAAAAAAATATATATATATATATATACATAGTTCAATTAATACAGTATAATAATATGATTTTTGTAACTGAAACAAATGACTAAAATTTCTATAACATACCTATAAAACTAGCTTTCGTGCAACGCATGGGTGGTCGAGTCACTAGTTACGTATATGGAATGACAATTTATTGGAAATGTATATAAGGTATAATTGTAAGTTTTTGTAAAGACATGTACTTAAAAAACACATTATTTTAATTAATTAATTAATTAATAAAATTGAAGATTACATTAAATTAAAAAGTAAAATGTTTTGTTGTCGATAACTTGAAAAAATAGTAGGAAAATTGGAAGGGAAAGTTGAATAAGAGCAAAAAGTAGACCAAAATTTTCACAGGAAGGTGTGAGTTCCCGATTGCTGTATCGAATTATTGAACTTTAAGATCCAACGGAAAAAAGTCTTCGCAATCAATTAAAGTAAACCCAAACCAAGCAAATCACACCCACACCAACACTCTCTGCAAGTACCCTTTTACCCTATGATTTTCGATCTGATCTGGTCACAATGACGCGTCGTGATTCAGTCCCCGTCGTTGGCGGCGGCGCGTGATTGAAATGCAGTCGGGTGACAATCCACCGACACTGCCATTTCCACTTAGTTCGTTACTGCTCTTGAATGCCGCTGGTGGCGGTGTTGGCGATTTTGGAGAGGGAGGGTTCGAATTGTCTCGGTATTTGTTCCTAGGATCGCTGCTCTTGTCCAGAGAAGGAGGCGGCATGGACTTGTCCAAGGTCGGAGAGAAGATTCTCAGCTCAGTTCGCTCTGCGCGTTCGCTTGGCCTCTTGCCTTCCCCAACCGATCGTCCCGAGGTATTATGATTATGTTTATTCGTAACTTCAACTGATAATTTTTTGCTCTATCGAACTATCGTGTATGCACTTGAGCTGCTAATACATTGGATTGTGGACGTGTATGATGCATTGCGATTGGAGTTTGTGGAGTTGATGATATTGTGGCACTCTCAGATTGTTCATGCAGTTGTTAGTGTTATTTATGAACTTGATGCAGGCTTGCTTCTTTTTCTTTTTTTAAATGATTTAAATGATTTAGGAATTCCTGCAAGGTACTTATGTTGGTTCTGTAAATGAATTCGGTGATTTATGTTTGTATCAAATTCCTCAAGTTGCTGATAATTTCAAAATCATTTTACTACTTAAAATATTACTTGCAGCTTGATGTTAATCTACTTAACGTCGAATTACTTGCACCTATTTTCATTTGTTTTCATTTACTTCACAACAGTACCAGATCTATGCATTTGTTAGACTCTCGATACAGGTTGTACCAATTGCTGTTTAGTTGATCTAGGGGCAGACTACTCGTCTATAATTTAATGTTATATGAAAATCTCAATGCGCTGTCTATATCGAAGCCAAGCCATTGTGATTTTGTTTTGTTGATTAGAGTGGGAGATTGACACCATTGGCTTGCCCGGAGGGGCTTGAATGACTTGCTACCTATTCTTTTCTGTTGTTTCAGAAGGTCTGAACTTGTTTACTAATAAAATATTGTAATTGTGATTGATGCCATTTTAGGTTCAAGTTCCTATAAAGATTGTTAGAATAGAGGAAGAGAAGGCCAATGTCATACTAAAAAAAGTTCAATGTTATAAATTCTACTTGAGTGGAATTTTGGATTTCAATAAACAGATGTTGAACTTTGATCACTATTCCTGTATTCCTTAAGTAATTTTTCTTGTTCATGTTACTTAAAGTTTCTGAATTGTTTTTGACTTTATAAATGCAACTGATTCCAAACACAGGTCCCAGCACGAGCTGCAGCAGCAGCGGCTGTAGCCCGTGTTCTTGCTGGACTGCCTCCACATCAGCGTCATAATCTCTCTTCAAGCTCTGAAGAATTAAGTTCCATATATGGAAGCAAACCTCAAGGGCAAGTAATAGATGAGCTCGAGAAGGAATTATATGAGGAGGTGATATACTAATTGGATTGCTTAATAGCACAAGTGTTTCCCATTTCTCAATGATATGTGCATAAGTAATAAGAAAACTACGAAGAAGATATCACTCGAGTCAAATGACTATTTCTATGAGCAATTATTTCTTCGTATATGTAGAATAGTTACAACTTTAATGAGTAGTTACATGCAAAGAAAGGCTTTGAACTACATTTGGTGGTATACCTATCTCTTGCTTTTACTATATGGCCGGAGGTGGTCAGTGTAAAATTCTGTAGTTAACCAAAAACCATCTATAGTCATACAAATGTGATCTGATATTCAATACAAAGGGGCAAATTCTTCACTGATGATTGTGGTAACTTTGTAATTTTCAGATCACATCTATTTATTAATGCAATGCAACTTGGTTGTCAAGTTATTTTTTCCAATGATAGAAATAACAACTGCTAGTTTTTCATTTCTATTTGATGTAGGATTTGCACGTAAACTATGGTGCTGAGTCCTATATGTATAGCTAGCACTATGATTTCCATTAGTGGTGTTGTATTAATTTGCTTTTTACTATTCAAGGTCCTGACCTTTCCTTTTGAATTCAAGCCATGCAATTAACAATAACTGCTTGAATTTTCATGTTTCTTTTAGGAGTTTGATCCTGTTAGACATATTTTAGAACAAATTCCCTCCGAAGAGAATGAACAAGCATATTTTGAGGAAAAGGTATTGTTCTCTATTCCACCCTTTATTGTCTTGATGAGTACACGCTTATGTTGTTACCCTTGGTTTTCTTAAGGGGAACCTATTGACAGTGTCCTTTTTCTCTCTTGCTCGCTATTTGTTTTTCCCTCTACACCTTTTTCACTTCCTGGTAACTTGCTCTCTACTTCATGTTTTTCAAAGGATCATCCTCTATGTTTATGTACTTGTATGGGCAGTTATGTTTTCTCTGGTTGGTTGGTCGTAAAAAGTTTGTGCCTGAGTAATATATTGAGCACTTGTCTGGATATGGATATATTACTGCTAGATGCATGCAGTTCATGTGTGGATGCATGCGTTCATCATTGTGCCTTTTGTGTATGTTTTTTGGTGATATCATGTGCTCTGTGTTTTATGCTTTATTCACTGTCTACTTGCAAAATGAGTAAGGCCAGTAAATAAGATCAACTTTTGCTACATGAATCCATTAATTGCTGTCTGGATTACTTGAAGTAGTGTAATAATAAAATGCTTTAACTGAATGAAGTTGTTTGATTAACGTACATAGTGACTTGTTTGGGGCGTTGTATGGGAAAACTTTAGTAATTTAATGTTGTCTGAAATGGTTGCTAGAATAGTGGCTATCTTTTCTCTTCAGGAATCCAAAAGTTTCTTGTTTTATAGTAAACAAAGTAATATGGGTACATATTCTATGATTTATTATATTATTCACTGGTGATACTATTTTTGATTTGGTAAAATATCCCTGATATGAAGAGGCTTCATCTGTAACTGTAATTTGATATGTTCTAATTTGCAAAACATCTAATATTGTGGCCTTTTTTTGGACTGATACAATTTAAGATAATTGTATGTCTGATTCTTTTTCCCAACATTTCTGGACAGTTACTTTAACATTTGAGATCCAAAACTTGGGCAATTTCGTTTTAATGCCACATGGCTGCTTTTATTGTTACATAACTATGCTTTAATCAGAATATTAAATATCCCCTTATTCACAGATCAATCTGCATTGCATTCTTTTATAGGCCGCCCTTCGATTAGCACAGCTGGATAGAATTTCTGAACGCTTGTCACACCATGTCATGGAACATCATGAAGAAATGGGTGAGTTCCTTAAAGTTTTTGGAGTGTAGAGAAGCTCTTCCAGAGTATCATATGTTGCACCAATATCTATTCGCTCATGTGCTAAATATCTTACCTTGCTAGATTGCTTTAGTTTTCCTCTACTCGTGTGCTCTATATTGAATTTACTCCTTAATCTAAGTCTTTGCAAGATGCTTCTTAGTTTCAAACTCTAGATTTGCCCTTCTAATTTTGGAATTCTGTGGCTATGATAATAATATGAGAATCCTTCTACCATGGTGAAGCATGAATGAACTATGGTCTGTTCTATATTCAAGCAATGTGGGAAATGGCTTTTTTTAACTCGAACGCAATTTTGTTTGTGATAATTGCTAAGCTATTTATTTCCTATGCTAGTAAAAGGCCTTCTATATTAACAGTTCTTTTATTAAAACATATATTTGTCTTTTACGCAAAACTGAACATAGTTTGGAAACTTTAGTTTGATATACCTTCAAAGCTCTACTGCAAATATAATTTGTGCTTTTGATTACAGTCCTCCGTCCTTGTTAAATGTTATAGTAATATATACAACTTTGTTGATACTGAAAATTTAAAATTAACGGTCTGTTGTGCTGGTTGCCAAAAGTTTCCCAGCAAACATTTTTCTGAACTTGATACACACTTTTGACATAGGAGACATACATTTCGTGTTGTCTAACTTTATCATTCAGTTTATTCCAGTTCTATACCTTTATGCCATTTAAATTTACGGTTGATTCCTGTCTGGAGGAGCTTATGCTATCACTTGCATTTTATGGTGTCTTTATGTCATGGTTTTGACATATGTCAAAAGTTCACACCTCTGAGGTGTTATATTCCATATACAAAAGATTTATTTTGCATCATTCAGCAAACTTATTTTAGTTAATTTTGTAATTTTTATTTTCCTTGCTCTTATGCAAGAGTTGATTGACAACAATTTTTTCAGATGTAACATTACATTCTTTCAGCCTGCATGGCCTTCCTATAATACATATATTTAACATTTGTAAACTTGCCCTTCAAATCTCGTACACTCGAATTTGGCCGATTTAGTTTCTTGTCTCATCTATCCTAGTTGCTTGGCACATGGAATTAATTGGCTGCATTTTATCATCTGTTTTGATCACAATATAATTACCTCCTTGTCCTTCCAATGAATAATGTTTCTGTTATGTGAAAAATCTGCAACCCCTCCAACCCTGAATTGTGGCTGGATTTTGTTTCAGTGAAGGGGATGAATCTGGTCAGAGAATTAGAGAAGGACTTGAAGATTGCAAATGTTATTTGCATGGTAAGCAGGTGACTCTTTTACCATATAACTGTTAGCAACTGAGTAGTTAATATGATAATTTATCTGACTCTTTTACCATATAACTCTTTTACCCACTAAATTGTCTGAAGCGCCTTAGATTGCATAAATATTTATATTATTTGAAACTACTATTCTTGAACAATCTGTTTCCTAATAACTTTATTATTGCGCACTTTCTAAATTCTGTGTACCAGATCACAAAGTTCTAACACTACGTATTAACTGTCAAAATAACAAATAAAAGTCTAATCTTTTTGCAAATAGAGTAGCCAGATCAAGCTAACCAAATAGAGTATCCTTTCAAAAAACATAAAAAATATTATCTGAAGTTTTCAAATGCTCCAACATCTAGTTGATAATGTTTGTGTAACACTAGGTTGTCATGATACTTGTTTTTGTGCAGAATGGGCGAAGATACCTTACCTCATCAAGGAATGAGGTGTCAAGGGATTTAATTGTTACGGAAAGTTCGAAGAAGAAACAAGCTCTTCTGGTATACTATTCTCCTGAAAGTTTATATGATTCTTTCTCCAAATTGTTCTTCTTCTCTGTTTCCCTCCCATTCCAAATTCTGCAAAACATTTTTATAGAGTTCCTGAGGGATCTAGATCATGATTTACAATGGTTAGCACATATTCTTATAAGATTGTCCTCAATTTCCTATGTTGATCATTTATATGCTGCTTGACGTTTGAAGTCATCCAAATCTGTGAAAATAATGATGGGTCTCTCAGGCTGCTCTTAAATATGAAATGATTATTTAGCCTAAGTTAATTATTACAGAACTTGAGTGTCATTTCTATGGATTTATGTCATTTCTCATTATTCTTTTAATTTTTTCTGTAATTTTCTAATACCTCACTAAACATTGTAAGTGGTATATATAGTTTCATCAGCATCTTGGGTTTCACTTTTCAGGAATAACCCAGAACAGAAACAAATTTGTAACTTTTTGGATTTCGTCTAACTTTGAGTAATAAGTGAATGTTATCTATTCATTAAATATCTTCTTTAGGGTCATGCTATATTTGGATTTACATGATTGGGTAAATAATATTTTATTGGTTTAATAATTTACAACCAGTGGTTTGAGTGTTCTGTTTCATAAAGGAATTCTTCCATTACCTATATAATTTATTGCAACTTGCAGGACATGCTTCCCATCCTAACTGAGCTTGGTCATGCAGTAGACTTGCAGATGGCTCTTGAAACTTGTGTTGAGGAAGGGAATTTCTCTAAGGTACTCTTTCTGTTTATATGGGCTCGAGATGATGATCATTTCAGTTCTTTTTGGTTTTTCCTTTTTCTCCTGCCAGAGTTTGTGCTTCATCTGCATATTATTTTTATGTGGTTAATATGTTCTTCCATAACACATGTCCCTGTCATTTTAGGCTTTTCAAGTACTGCCTGAGTATATTCAAATTCTAGATAGTTTGTCAGACCTTTCTGCAGTGCAAGAGATGAGCCGTGGTGTTGAGGTGAATTAAACTATTATATATAGTCCGAAAATACATAAAGAAACATACTCTTTATTTATATACTCTTGGTGTTTGTGTTCCCTTTTTATTTCTCTTTGTTGATTCAACTTTAAACATGCCAATTTCATGCAGGTTTGGTTGGGGAAAACTCTTCAAAAATTGGATTCCCTTCTGTTAGAAGTGTGCCAGGACTTCAAAGAGGATGGCTATCTCACTGTTAGTTTCAGATTGGTTTTTATGTAACTAAAAAGATTTCTTATTCATAAAATTCTACTTAAACAATTTACCCACTCCTTTTGTGTGTTCTTATTCTGTTATTCACACAATTATGTAGATTCCAATTATCAATATATTATGTTGCTGAGGATCTATTAAGCCTGTGTACCACTTTGAATTGCTTTTGCCTTATCGATGCATCATATTGCGCTCTTCATTTCATTGACTTAGTTCCTGAAAATGATACAAGACAATTCATCCATACTTCATATGTTGCTCTTCTTCTATGCATCTTTCCATTCCATTTTTGTTGGAGATTCTTTTGTGTTTCAATGTTCCCTCGGGCCTCATATCATTATGCAGTGGCATTTCTTTGGAAGTTCCAGCATCCAAAGACAAAACAAAACATAAGGCTCCTCAGAGGCATAATACTAGTACAATGTATCATATTGCCATTACAAAATTGAAAAATAAAGATATAAGTCATGCAGATTATTGTACTCAATCGAAGCTTAGATCCCATGGACCCATTCATTCTCTTTTTTCCTAAAAATGTGAAGTTTGTTCTAATATGTCAAGTGTAGCTATTAAAATGAGAAGAATTCCAGGTGATGTTTTAGAGTGCTTGTTGGGTTAATATTACTATTCTCCTTTTGCAATAGCTTTTCCAAGAAATTAATATAAGTTATTTATTGGAAGCAGACAGTCAAATCATATCATAAGCTAGATTTAATGGTCATTATATTTCATATCTTGAACTGGAAAAGAGGGCTACTAGGCTTGTTTGCTTCTTGTTATAATAGAAAAATAAATTGTGAAACTGGCAATAAGTTTCATTTCTTGTTTGTACTTGTCCTTGTCAGGACCTCCACTTGAACATACATGCATTTAGTTGATACTTTTGTTTCAAAACTAAGCTATGGTTATACTCTTTTCTGCAGGTGGTTGATGCATATGCTCTGATTGGTGATGTTTCTGGCCTAGCTGAAAAGATACAAAGCTTCTTCATGCAGGAGGTCCTCTCTGAAAGTCACTCTGCATTGAGGACCATTTTGCAAGACGTAAGTTCTATGTACTTCTGGAATACTTGTTTAACATGCAATTTATGGTATTTCCAATTGAACTAGGCCATTGGACAAGCAGACAAGTAAATAGGCAAATTGAATTTGTCATCTAATTTGTTGGCAGCTTGTGTACCTTTTAAGAAGTCATTTCATTTATATGCAGTACAATAGGTATTGTGGTCTTTTTTGAGGGAGAGGGCTTTGATTTTGAGTATATCTGTGTTCTAATTGAAGATCACTGAATCCTGCCCCCTACTCTAACCCCCTTCCCACCAACCCAAAGCTACTTAATAAATATCTGTTCTTTCCCATCTATTCTTCTTCTTTTTCTATCCTTTGTTGATGGGGAAACCAGTATCAGATCATTAAAGAAATCAGTATCAAATTTATAATTCTAAGAATACTAAGATCTGAGCAGAGACATGTCAAAGCCAGTTACATACCAGGATATTACTACCAAAAGTACTGCTCATACCTTTATCTGAAAGATGCACGCAGTATATAACAGAAAAAAAGCATACGTAGGACCATTGTACCAGTTTTGTTATATATAGAATCCTTGTATAACAAATCCAAAAACAGTTTTATTTTATTTTTTCCTTTTGAGATTCTTCCAAGTTATATATCTTCATCAAGCATTACAGACTTCTTTGCTTGGCATTAAAAGCTTGATTCATTGCAGGATGTTGAAAATCCCAATATGCAAATTGCAAGGTATGAGCTATACTACTCTAAAGGCCCACCACCTGAGGATATATTTCTATTCCTTGTTTCCTCCATTCAATATTTTTGCTTAGAATTAGAAATAGCTCTGATATTATGCATTTTGTGGCTTGTCTCAATTTCCTCTCCAGGCTTACCTTCAGTGATTTGTGCACTCAAATACCTGAATCCAAGTTCAGGCAGTGTTTGCTGGCAACACTAGCTGCTTTCTTTAAACTGATGTGTTCCTACTATGCAATTACGAGCTTCCAGCTTGAAGATAAAGTAAGCTATGGCTCACCCTTTCTCTAATATGTTTCTTTCTTGATTTTCTTTTAGTCAAACTGCCATATCTTGTTTACAACTTTATATATCTATTTCCTGTCTATTGCCAATGTAAAGCTGCCTCCATGCGTGGGAAAAGATACTTGTTGAATGCCTTTTTGTTCTGTTAATTTATTTTGTAAATTCTCTAGAAATATCTCTATTAAAATTTTTGAAGGACGTCACTTGTGCTTTTGTCACTCTGTTCATGGATATGATTCTACCTTGCTCTGCTTTTTACATTTAATACTGAATATGGAAGTTTCTTCTGGCAGTGACTCTAGAAATCTACACACGTCACACCCGTAAAATGATAAGAGTACAATTAATTCCATGTGAAATGACAAAAAGTTAATTACCGCTTTATTTTTTTGGAAAAGCAGCCAAATAAAGCCCAAACTCAACTTTTAACATTTACACCCTCCCATCTCAAACAGCCGTATGTTAATTTTTATTCAATAGGCACACAGTTTTGTAAGCCACCGGTTCTCAGTTTTGTAGATATTATTACTTATATATGAAATAAGACTAATATACATTAGCATTATAAGTCCTATATGCGTATGCAATGTAGTGAATAATTTTATACTTTTTTCATTTGATTGTTTGATATTATTTGAATAAAATGATACGTATGTTGATAAAAGAATATGCTTATCTTGCATCTTGTATAGACATTTAAGGATATATATTGCATTTGCACATAAGTGTATGTGATGATAGAATTATAAGACAAACGAAAAATCAATATATTGATTAATAGAATAAACATTCTCATCATATCTGTGTATTTATGTAGTTGTTTAGGGCACAAGGCGTATCGAGGTGCAAGGGTGCGTCTAGTGCCTGAGGCGCGCACCTTTTGTGCATTATGGCTAAAATAATAGAAACACTACATAAACTTAAACAAATTAGCATGCAAGTAACTATTAGATTGAAGTTCAAAAGCACATAAATGACACAAATCAAAGGCATAAACTTCGATAACAAGTAGCAAACTTCATATCGAAGTACTCCCTCCGCGCACCAAAAGTGTGTTCATTCCATTTTTGACAACAATTTTGTTTTCTTTACCATGCAACCATCACTTAATTACTTCACATGTCATTGGCTTTATACTCACAAACAACCACTTAACTCATAATTGGACCCCACAATACCACAAAATACACTTACTTTATCTACTTTATTTACATCTTCTGAAAGCCTGTCAAAAACAAACGAGCACGCTTTTCGTGGACAGAGGGAGTAGTAAACAATAAATATACATATCTAAGGCAAACAAATCATATTCATTATCATATTCTCCATCATAATCACCCTCCTCCTCCTCATCGTCATCATCAAATTGTGAGGTGGTTGGGTGGGAGAAGGGAAGGAGAAAGGTGTGCTGAGGGGGAGTGGGAAAGAGTTGCTGTAATTTAATTGTATCTTTGGGTCTTTGAAGGTAAACCATAGTTTTACACTTGTACTTGTAGCCAAAAACGTGTATGCACTATTCTGAAACCTAAAAATACGTTGCCTGTACTAAACTAAAAAGTAAATCATGTTTTTAACCCCTGCGCGCAGCCTCACTCATGGAGAGGCGCTAACCCCTGAGCCTCGTGCGCTTGCGCGCCTTTTAACAATTATGGTATGTTATATGTTGGGTAAATATATCATTAGTAATCCCCTCTTTCCTAAAACAGAAGGTGAGCAATTGCTCCAATCGATTCACTTTTTTTTTTTTTCCTTTTTGCCCTTTACAATTTCAGGGTTGTGTTTGTATGTCTGCTTGTTTTTTTTATTTATTTTTACTTTTTGTTTGAGGGCTTCCAAAATGATTCCCACATATCAACTGCTGAGTAATAAGCAAACAAGAAAGTTCACCCTTTACTGTGACTTCACTATGCCATGGCTGGTGCTTGAGCTATTCTGACACTAGTCGAAATTATTGTTTTCATGACGCTCACTATCTGCTGGGACAGGTGCCATCCTGCCATAACCACAGTGGGATTGGACATGCTAATTTATCTGGGGCCTCTGAGGATACTGCCGGAGAAGTTTCTTCTACTATTTTGGCTGAAGAAGGCTCAGTTTCTGCATTAACTGAAGGAGGACCTCCTTCATCTTCAGTTGAAGCACCTGCAAAAGATTCTGCATCTATTTCTGATACTACCGAAACCCATGGTTCCAAGCTCGTAGATAATTCAACTGATGAGAGAAGAGATGATGGAAGTGCAGCATCAAGTAGCGGATCTGCTTGGTTCGTACTGCAAAAAGATGCTGTAACGTATATTTCACATGCCTTACAGAGGGGTCGCCGAAACCTATGGCAACTTACGACAAGCCGTATATCAGTTTTGCTTTCTTCGTCGGCAGTTTCTTCGACTAGCATTCATCAATTTTTGAGAAATTATGAAGATCTGAGTGTATTTATATTGGCTGGGGAAGCTTTTTGTGGAATGGAAGCTACTGAGTTTCGCCAGAAACTTAAATCCATTTGTGAAGGTTATTTTGCTGCATTCCATCGTCAAAATATTTATGTAAGTCCACATGGAGCTTGTGTTAAGTATTAAAAGATTCATTTAGGAACTGCTTGGTAATCTGTTATACTTATATGTTTCTATCGTAACTTATGGTATTATCTTTTGAATGGCCAAATGTTTCTGGTTAAAAGCATGTCATGTGCGAATTCTTGGATGAATGTCATATGATCACTGAAAAAATGTGTGAAATTGCAAACATCATGGTTACCATATTTTAACTTGAGAGAAGAATAGCTTAACAAAATAGAAATATAAGAATGTCAAGATTGCACTGGTATAGAAAACTGAAAACTAGAGGGAAAAGAATAAATTCCCAAAGTCGTCTTGCTATGATCAAAGTTGCCTCTCCAAAATAAATTGATATGAAGGACCTTGTAGAAACAGCGATCTCTTATTCAGTCACATACTTGATGCAGACTTGATGAGAACCGAGATTTGTATTCTCCAATTAGTATTCCTCTCAAGTATGGTTGCATGCATCCTTTGATTCATATTTTATACAGTTAGTTTGTGGTCTGATGGATCTTCTTCATTATTATTCATTGCCACTTCTTGACATGTTGGTGTTGGTCTTTGGAGATATATGTTAGAAAAAGAATTTGGAGTGCTTGTCCTTTCTTAGTGCCATGTGGAACGTGATGAACCTAGGCTGCAACTGTTTGGTTCTTAGGTGGGGTTGGCAACTGAGTTGCAAGTGTGATGTGGGGTTAGGTTAAATGGGATTTGCACTTTGCCCAGTGACAATGATTGGGCTTGTGTGAAGGGTAGATGGAGGTGGCAACATGGGGAGAGAGATAGGGGTAGTGAAAGTTGGTGTGATGAAAATGATGGTGGTTGTTTCTTCATAGGGGCAGCATTTTCATGGTTTGAGTGTTGAGTGTTACTTTACTGACTAAGAAGACGATCTGGCCAATTTCTCGTTTCATTTTAAGTTTACTTATACTTATTTATGTTTTCTATGTTATTAACCTCTTCTTTCTACTGTCCTTCCGTTTTGTCTTTTGTTATACTTTTCAATTTAAAAGAGAGCATAATCTGTCGTCAATACAGGCTCTGGCTTTATATTTAAATCTGTTGTATGGAATCTTTCACTTTTTATTAACTTTGTAGTCTATAATAGAATCATGCTAATGTTGTCTCCAATGTGAGATCTCTAGACTGGAATGCCTTTTTTTTTTTTTTTAGCTGCAACAATTTCTAATAATGCATGCTCATCTCTTCGATTAATAAGTTGGTCTTGTTGCAGCCATTATAAAATTGAAAGAAAATATAGGATGCATTAATATCTTGCTCAAGTTCTATTTCCTTTCAATACTTTCCAGGCCTTAAAAATGGTGATGGAGAAGGAGAGTTGGCAATTTATGCCGCCAGACACAATTCAAGTAGTTAGTTTTCCAGGATTGGTTGGAGATGGAGCAGCTCTCATTATTTCATCGGATAATTCTCCTAGTTCCAGATTACTGCATGAAAGTAGATCAGTTGGACCAGCTGTTACTGGGTCGAAGAAGGGTGGATTTTCATATTGGCTGGAAAATGGAAACCCATTCTTGCCAAAGGTTGATGGCGACTCTGAGGAGCATTCCAACTCCTTTCACTCCAATGGTTTGGCCACACAAGGAGCTGGATATACTAATAGGATACCCCAGCACACTAAATCTCCTTCTGGAAGTGGTGATGTAAACCATGTAAATGGAACTATTTCGGAAGATGAAAATGAGGATCTTCATGCAGATTTTATTGATGAAGATAGTCAGCTTCCTAGTCGTATTGCCAAATCAGGTCTCTCAAGGCACAACTCTTTACGTGAGAGTCATGAAAATATGACAGCACAAACAGCATCATCACTCAGTCTCCTTAGGTAAGCTCTATATTCCTCAGTTCAGAATATATATAATTCTATAGTTTGTAACATTTAGCTCTATTGCTGTCTATGAGTCAGATTGATGGACAAGTATGCACGGCTGATGCAGAAACTAGAGATTGTCAATGTTGAGTTTTTTAAGGTAGGCTTGTTTATTGATGGTTATTATTATTATTTTCTTTCAAGGCAAAATGGCTTTTCTTCCTATTTATCATTATGTGTGTGTATCAGCCTGTCTGCTATATTAGGCTTTCCTAATTAGAACTGTTTGATTATGTCTACAGGGAATTTGCCAGTTGTTCGAGATCTTTTTCTACTTTGTATTTGAGTCATTCTGCGACCATAATACCCTACCTGGTGGAAAAAGTGTTAATGTTTCTCTTTCTCGTGAGTACTGTTTAGCCTTTGATACATCATAGCAAATCATATTTTATGTTTTTACCTAAAATACAAAACAATGCAGAGTAGGCAGCTTCCCTTAAAGAACTTTTTTTTTTTCCCTTTAATATTCCTCAGACAAGCTGAAGTCCACATTATCAAGAATTACACAAGAGTGTGATCAATACATAAAACCTCAGTCTACATCAATCTCTTCATCATCCCCGACGTCTTCAAGTCCATTCACGCATATGGATGTCACCCCAATTAGTCCTCCCAGTCACTTGAATCATACATCTTCTGGGCTCAAGGTATTATATGCATGACGTGCAGCGTGCTGCCATGGTCCCTATGATTTCTGTATAAATGGTTTTTGGTCTGTCACTGTACTAATTTGGGAGGTTGCAAGTTTCTCAGATTCTGCTCTAACAATTTTACAAAAACAGAAAACAATTATTCTACCACTATATATACTTGTGTTATTCTGATGAGCTTCTCAACTTCCATATTCACTTATTTGTTTTAAACTACGAGAACATCCTCATTCCTGCGTGTTTCCATGTGTTTTGATATTTAACTGCAGTATTGTTACATTGTCTTAATCATGAAGTGCTTCTTTAATTACATCAAAATGTCGCTCTCTTTGGAGCAATTCCTCTGTTGATATTAGTACAGATGTCAATGATGCGTGGTGTCATCATTCATATTAAATTTAGCGGGTGAGCTGTGCGATTCTAGAATGTGATGCCACAGTTAGATGATACTATAGCCTGTCATGTTTAGGTGCTGACCCCATGGATAGCATTAATAAAAAAAAGTTGGGTATGTAAATCTGAAGTAGCACTTTGAGCTGGAGTCAGGGTTTTGAAAATTGTGTTCTGAAACATGTTTCTGCTGAGTACTTCAACTTATGCTACAGCCTTATGTTCCACATATGTTAAGCAGTGATGCAAAAATCGGGCTAGGCGGCCTCCTCCCGACCAGATTTCTGCAAAGTCGGCAATTCTAGGCGTTTCCGGGCCTAGGCGGATGCCGTAGTCAGCCCTAGGTGGTTCAGTCGTAGGCGTACCTAGGCAGCGGACCTAGGCGTTAGGCGGCCAGAAACGCCCGATTACCGATTTCCGATTTCCGACTTTTGCACCCTTGATCTTAAGTTGTTCTTTTATGCTCATGGTTCTTTCACTCTAGAGCCTTAATTATACAGGCCACCATAGTGTACATCTTATTGGTTTAGTCTGATCGGAGATTCTAATATCTGTTTGCTTCGTCATGCATCACATAGTATACAACCATACATTATTTTAATGAGTTTTAATTAATCTGAATATATGTCCCATTTTGATCAATACATAGAATAGTAATATTAATGTGAAGCTCTTTTGATTGAGGTTTGTATGTTGACTATTACGCAAATAATTTACACTTATGTAATGCTGCAGGAAAGATGTGCTGGGGCCGACACCATCACTCTTGTTGCCCAATTATTGTGTAGATCTAAAGCACATCTTCAATCAATGCTTCTGCGAAAAAATGGAGCAGTAGTTGAGGACTTCTATGTACATTTGGTATGTTGTCCTTCAGATGTACGCAGTGATATGTCCTGTGATTCTAATTCTTTTCCTTCAGTATCTTTTTGTATAATTGTTTATATCGTCATTATCAAGTTAGCTTCTTTATAAAACAATAATATAATTAGTTTCTATAGTTTGCTAGTTTCCTACCCAAATAAAGTTGTTTGGTTGACTGACCAATTTTTGACAGGTGGATGTTGTTCCTGAGCTTACTCAGCATATTCACAGAACAACGGCAAAGCTGCTACTCCATATCAATGGGTGAGATTCATGAACTATTCTCAAATAATCTTAACTTAAGTGATTGGCAATTTTAAATAAACTAGTTCCACATCATTGGTTAAGGGATATCCCCAAAACAGATGAATGCACTTAAAAGTCCTTAATTCATCATACAATTTATGAAATTTCCCCCACCTTATATTTCTCATTTCAACATAGTGTGTACTTTATCCTAAGTTTCATAATATAGTTTTTAGTCAAAACAAGATCTTATGAGCCATTTAATTAAGATCCTTTTGATTAGGCAATTGTTTGTTTTGGAAGAGGGATCATGCATTACGGTTTGAAAATCAAGTACAACTTGCTTCAGCTATTCTTTGCCCATCATTTATCTTGCACATTTTCTTCTCTCTCAAGTCTTAAACCTATCTTGTTACATCTATGTTTGGCTTTTTTTTTTTTTTTAGGTGTTGGCTTATAGTTGCAGTTGCTCTCTTTTTTATATAGTAGATTCATTTATCATAATGTTTAATTACATATAAGAAAATAAGGTCTTCGTTCTTGACATGCCTTGAGCATTTGCATAGCCATATTGTAGTGATGTTGATTGGATTGCGCAGGTATGCTGATCGCATTGCCAATGCCAAATGGGAGGTGAAAGAGCTTGGATTAGAGCATAATGGGTACGTTGTCTCAGTAAGTTATCTTTTAAGAGTGCACCTTGAATGAATCAAAACGAGCTAGTTCATCTGAATAAGATATTGTGATGTGTATCACGACATGAGGCATAATTGCTCTTGAAAAAATACTCCCGGTGTAACGTAAAACAACCACATTGCTGTATCCCCTAAAAGCGCTAGAAATTGTTTGATTTATACTCCAAGAAATGAGGACCTATTGCAAAAATCAAGAGATTCAAGACGAAGGGACAAAGTTGGAAGAACAAATTTAATTTCTTGGTAATAAAAAAGCGACAGATAAATGGAAACAACCTATATTTTCAAACTGAGGGAATATGATTGATCAAGAAAATGAATGAGGTAAAGTGTCCAGAGAAGAACAAGAATACAATCATTGTATTACCATGATTACCCTAACAACCTCTGCTGTAATACATTTCAGAGCTCTTGCATGGATTCAGTTAATATTATCATTTATCTCTCTACTTGTAACTCGAGTATAAGATCTTCAATGTATTTGTGAGCTTTGGTTCAGTTGTCCACTGTTCCCGTATTGATAATTTGTTGATTTGTGCTTGGAAAATTAATTGCAATTCGTTGTGTTCTTAGGTATGTTGATTTATTACTGGGAGAATTTAAGCACTACAAAACGAGGATTGCTCATGGGGGTATCCAGAAAGAGGTAATCATTTGATTTCAATATGCATGACTGGTATCAAAAAATGAAATGGACCTTCTAGTTAGAATTTTCTCATTACAGAATCATGAAATTCTTCATATCTGTTGTATATATTGAATGTGAATATATCATGTTGTATCTTTGAATGTACTCTTCCTGTGAATCCAGGTTCAAGATCTCCTCTTAGAATATGGACTTGAAAATGTTGCTGAAACTCTGATTGAGGGCCTATCTAGGGTGAAGAGGTGTACTGATGAAGGACGGGCTCTAATGTCGCTGGATCTTCAGGTTCCATATCACTTTCTATTTACATGATATGATTTTATGCGTCAATTATTCATTATTAAAGTTTGAGCCTTCCTGTCACAGGTTTTAATTAATGGCCTAAAGCATTTTGTCTCAATTGATGTAAGACCCAAAATGCAGATAGTCGAGGCTTTTATCAAGGTAAAAGATTTAATTAATAATTTGTTAATTAATCACTTCATCATATGATTTGAGTTTCCAACGTCTCTTCCCGTTGCCACAGGCCTATTACCTTCCGGAAACAGAATATGTACACTGGTCGCGTGCCCATCCGGTAAATAACATCTTCCTAGAATCCATGTTTAATTACCAATTTGTGAGGATGTGTAGTCTGAAAGGAGGTTGTGTGATTTGCAGGAATATAGTAAAAGTCAAATAGTAGGGCTTATCAACCTCGTTGCAACGATGAAAGGCTGGAAAAGAAAAACCAGGTTGGAAGTGCTGGAAAAGATTGAATAATCTGCATAAGTTTTGTGGATACATATCCTTGTCTTCTTATCCGATTTTACATCATCCTTGCCCTGTAAATTGGATCCTTGATTACATTTTGTTATACGATCCTCATGAGGTTGTATATCTATATCTATATCTGTTTCTCTAATTTGTAATGTATGAACCACTGTAAATTTGGATCTACTATAATCCGCCATTCCACAGTGACTTCATTAGAGTTTCAATAATCGACTTCCCTATTTTTATGTTGGGTTAATAGTAAAAAATATCTCGAACTTTATGACTTTTATTAATTGGCAGCGGCTAATAACACCCGAACTTTTACTCTTTACACAGGTTGTTCTTTACACCCGAACCTATTTTTTAATTTTACTCAAAACACCCGTAATATACTGTTTATTTTATTCTTCAACTTAAATTCTAATATTTTCATACACCCAAATTTTAAACCCTACAATAAACACACACACCCAAATTAAAAAAAAAAAAAAAAAACCCCACAAACCCAAAAATACACACGTAGAAAGAAAATACTCACACAACGCACTGGAAGAAGAAAAGTTTGACCAACAGTGGTCGAACTTTATTCATAATGTTTGGCTAACAGTGATCGAACATTTATCATTGCGTTTTGCCAACTCTGGCCAAACATAATGATAAATGTTCGGCTTTGGTTTGCCAAACATGCGCGATTTTCATAATTCTTGAACCTTAAATCCGCTAACATAACACGACCAATACAACTTTTAAACCCTAAATATTTTTCTCTAAATAGATTTATACCATATACAACAATAAACTCATAGAAAATTTACATTACATGTATTTTCCGAAGTGTGTTCTTCCTTCATGAAGTTTGGGTGTGGGGGGAGGAAAGAAGTCACGATGAAGAAGAAAAAAATTGGGATTGGGTGTATTGAACAAAAACTAAATTTTATGTTTTTATAGATTTTAAGTGGTAAAGGGTATAATAATCTAATTACATTAGACTATTTTGGTAAAAAAAAAAATCGGGTTTAAAGAGTAAAAGTTCGGGTGTTATTAGTTGCGACCTTATCAATTTCAACATGAACCTTTTTTTTTTTTTTTGCAATTTAATGCATCAATTTTTTAAGTTTTGCATTTGAAACATCTGATAATTTTTCATCATCTATTAAATGACATGGTTGTCGGATATGTGCTATATAGAACCCACGTAGATGTCAATAAATAAAATAATAATTTTTTATAATGAGAATAGCGTCCTTAAATAAATTTTAAATTTTAAAATATTACTTAAAAATGTATTTCAAAGACATTATTTTTTATTTTTTTAAATAATTTTATTTTTTGGCGTCTACGTGGATATTTATACTCCCTCCGTCCCAGACGAATTTGCACACTTTCCTTTTTTGGATGTCCCAAACCAATTTGCACACTACCTAAAAAGGAAACATCGATTTGCGTGCACACTCACATAAATATACACATATTTACCCATATGTCATTACTTTAACACTTTTCTTAATATGTGTGCCATCCCAGGGGTGCAAATTCCCCTGGGACGGAGGGAGTATGACATTTCGGGTAGGAACATCATTTAATTGTTGTTAAAAAATTATCAGATGTTTTAAATTGCAAAACTTAGAAAGTTAGTGTATTAAATTGCAAAGAAAAAAGTTCATATTGTAATTGATAAAATCATAAAGTTTGTGATTTTTATTGCAATTAATCCTTTTATTTTCCAATCACACTGTTTATATAATTCATGATATTTTCCTAAATTTTCCCAATATTTTAAGCTAATCTTCTACTAGGCCAATGTATCCTGCGATTTATGTAGTTGGAACAGGGATTGGTGCTTTGTAATGCACCAAATTATATGTAGTAATTCTTTTTTGAGAACTTATTAGTAAATAATTCTTTTAACGCACTAGAATAACACTTTGCATCGTACACAAATTACTGCAGAGTCCCAATATAATATTCACCCGGTCCTTATTATTTGTTCCATTTTATTCAAAATATTATTTCTTTTTAGTTGTCAATCTACTAATTTGATGCAATTTTTAACTATTTTTTTCAACAATGTCCCTAATAAATAATAGAACTAATTATCATTTTGTAATAGTTAAGGGTATAAGTGTAAGTTAGTAACATAATAATTGAGTAAATTGATTTGTGTGAATGAATAAAATGAGACATATAATAAGAGATTAGGGGAACAGTGTATTGGAAAAGAAGAAGAAAAAAATTGGATAATCACATTAACTTTCTTTTGCCAAAAGGTCATCAACCTACAAAACGGAAAAAAGAAAAAAAAAAAATTGATGGTAACACATCACGATAAAAAAAAAAAATTAAGGGAGATTAATTTTTTGTCGCCACATGGATCGTTGGTCTCATAATTCTCTAGCGTAAAAAAGGCTAATAATTAAAAAATAAATGATCTTAACATTTCTGTGTATAATCTTCAAGTTTTTCTTGATCAAGCTATATTCATTAGGCCATCAAGTTCACCATCTCCCCAGATTTGACACTGAAAAAGAAAATATTTAACTAGTTGTGTAATACTAAAAATCAAACATGAAGATATACCACAAAATGACAAAATCTTCCGGCGAAGAATACGAAGAACAAATGTAGGGAGAGCATACAATAAAATAAAATAAATGAAGCATATACATAATAAGACATTAATTCTGGAAAATTGGTAAACTAAATTAATTGATTCACAAAGAAAATAGTAAAGGACACATTGAGATAAAATTCTCGCTTATCTTTTTTAGTTTGCGATCATTCTTAACTTCTTAGATGCTTGAAGAAAATTGTATCATATGTAACTCAAAATTGGCAAATATTTGTGTAACAACGGGAGTAATATCATCACATTCATCTAATAATACCACATTATTTATCAAGTAATACCATTATGTATATAAAGTGATACTACAACACATATTTTATACGGTTTGATGTTTTTATGTATAAATTATTGTGGTGTTACTTTATAAATATAGTTATTTTACCTAATAAATAATGTAATATTATTTTATAAGTGATGTGGTATTATTGAATGAAACTCGTGCTTACAAATATGAGTCCAGTTGAGCTTTTAATTTCCGGATCTATGGCTTTAATTTTCAAATTTAATCATTTCCTACTTCCTAGATGCTCTCACTTGGAAACTTATTAGAGAGCAACGGGAGTATATGGATCATATCACCCAGAATATACATTTTAAAGAAAACAACAATAGCTAAAAAGAATTATATCATCAATATGTGGATAATGTTATTCTTACAACAAGCATATGATCAGCCTTTAAGTGTCCATGAGGCCAAATTTCTTCAAAATTTCCACTAGCATCCTGATTGCAAAACTAATATCAAGATCATATAATATTGATTTATAAGTAATTTTAAATAATAATAATAATAATAATAATGACAGGTCCTCTGTAGCCAAAGAATGATGGGTCATGACTTGGTTGGATCCACACTGGTGTGTGGACTTGTATAATGCCACCAAAACATGTGGGCTCCTTCTCATAAACAAATAAGTACAAAAATCAAAACAAAAGTAATAGAAAATAGTGAAAAAACAACACACACATGAAATAATTATTGAGAAAAGAGTAGCATACTAGGCCTAAACATCAGCATTTTTTCAGGCTTCTAATTCTGATCCATCTTTTGCCATTACTGTTTTTAGTAAATTAAATTATCAAAAATAATTATGTGAGTTTGAAAAATTATTAAATATTACCTAAAAATAAAAATTGTTTGATAAATGCAAAATCATTAAATTAACTGTGTATTCTCATATTTATATCGAAATATTATTTTGTGGTTTTTGCATTATTCGTTAGACAAACAAAATTTTGTTCTTCTTAGGACATGCATTGACAATTTTTCAAACCACAAGTTTTTGCCATTTTTTTTAGTAATTTGAACAATGGTAGAGGGAGACTTTCGTAATTTACCCTTGCTGATTTTGTTAATAACGTTTCCATTAAATCGAGGAAATAAAAACATAATAGTGACGTTAAGACAAAAGACAACGAGGGGCTTTTCCAAAAATTAGGAAATTGTGTGTGAAGATGACACTTTTGTTCATATGCAGAAAGAAGGGACGATGATTATTAGTTTACTTCAATTATCGTCTCTGAGTCCAAAAAAATTTTCCAGAAAGGGCAAACTGCAAAAATAATAATAACAAAAAAAAAATTCTGTTAATTATTTATATTGGATGGATAATTAGAATTTGATATTTGTTGATTATAATTTTTTTGAGGGATTATGACTATGATACTTTGTTTTATTTGAGATTATTGATCGTTTCCTGCGATATCTTGATTTTTCTAGGATGGTTATTTAATTCGTTTAGCCTTTTCTTTTTCTTTTTCTACCGAGGGAAATCATATAATTTTTGCTACTCAAAAGTTGATTTCAAGAAATTTAGATGGTGTTTGCTTAACCTTGACAAAATAAAATGTTTAACGGCTTATAAAATTATAAAATAAGCTCCTAATAGTTTAGTAAATAAATAAATTGTTATTCTTCAGTTTATTTTTTTAACCATCTCCACCCCAAACCATACACCCCACTCTTGAACCATCCATCCTCCCCCATCTCTACGTCAACATTTAATATATATATATATATATATATAAATTAAAATTTTAAAAATATTTATTATAAACTTTCAAAGATCTTATAAATTGTATTAGTCAAACACTTTAGAAACTTATAACCTAATTAAAAATTATATCTTATAAACTCTTAAAACAACATACTCCCTCCGTCCCAGTTTTATTTTTCCTCTTGACTTTATACGGAGTTTAATGCGAGAGTTGAATTGTGGTATTTTAAAAGAATAAAATAGTTTTTTGTGAGTTAAAATTTAAATAGATGAGTACACTTTATTTCTATATTGGAAAATGAAAAAATAAATATTGGATGAACCTTTTTAGCAAATGAAAAATAAAACTGAAACGAAAGGAGTATAAAATATTAGTATAACTTATAACACGTTTCAAATAAGTGTAGCCAAACAAATATCCTCATTTGTACCATCTGATATATATTCCTTTTGTCTACTTTCTTCATTTGCACACAAGAGATTAGATTCTTGATTTTATATGTACGTCGACAAATTATGGTGTGAGAGAAACGATATTTATGGAGTAAATTTCTTGAAAAACAGTTTCATCGTACAATCTAAAATAATATTAACTGTTTTAATTATATAGTATATTAAAGTAATAATTTTTACTAAAACAACTAATACATTTTAAAAATACACATAAAATATGAATAAGTTTTACTACTTCCCAATATAATTTTGCCTATTTTATTAAATGGGTTGTGAAGCATATCAAATATATCGCTTTACACATCAATAAGACGATATCATAAAGAAATATTCAAGGGATTTGTATTAGGAGGGTGTGAGAATAAAGGAATGAAATTGAAAGTTTTTTTCTTTTGACACAGTAAAGGAATTTGAGATTGAAAGCTATTTAGGTGTGAGAATAAAGGAATGAGATTAAAAGTTAATTAGGTGTTTTGTACACTACTTTTATCACATGTACAGTAATTTGATTCCTAACTATTAAAAAAAACTCTATTTCTTAAATTTCTGTTAAAAATGACAATTCATTGCAATTTTTTTTCCTATTAGTCTATATTAACCTCATCGAGACAACGAGAGGCCTAGAATTTTGTCGACAAGATTCCAATAAATCTTGTGAAATTTTGTCGGCACTACGTTAATTAATATATAAGGAGTAATAAATTATTGATTTCGACCGATAATATATATATATTTTTTTTATTGATTTCGAGCGCACGTTATTATTAATTCATTGGGGATACTACTGTACGCATGCATACATAAAACGAAAGCCCGTTCTTCAAGAGCTGCTCTATTATTTTTCTAGGGTAACTCACTTGTGCATTTGGTGTATGATGTACCCATTCAATAGTTGACACTGTTTACACTGAAAAATTTGTTTCAATTACACTGAAAATTAGTTTTTAGTGTAAATTTTTTAGTGTAATCCAACCACACTTTATTAGTGTAATTGAAACAAATTTTTAAGTATAAACATGATCAACTGTTGAGTGAGTGCACCATGCAATTGATGCATATGAGAATTTGCAATTTTTCTATGCATTTCACTTATATTTACTTATATTTTTTCGCGGTGCTTTCTTGTAATTCTATTCAGAGTAGGTCTTGTATGAGACCGTCTCATGACATGAGACAATGAGGATTGGTATAACTAGGACATTGACTCATTAACACTTTAGTAGGGGTAAGTGTATGAGACGGCCTCATACAAATTTTTGCCTTCTGTTCATAATTTTATTTCACACATTTTCTTTGAAATTTTTTCCTATTGCATGGATTAACAAAATGGGAAATCATTACAAAAATAGATGGGTTCCGCAATTAAAAACAAATTCTCGTTCTCTTTAAAATAAAAAAATAAGATAATTCACCATATTTGCAAGTTCTAACAAAATGGTCAATCCTATTTTATATTTGTTCTTTTTCCTTCTTTATCCTTATTTTCTACATATCATCTCCCAATTTATTTAAATTACGTAAAAAAAATCAACAATATAATTACATCTATTTTGAAGCAACGGGAGACTGTGTTATGTTACTTATCATGCTCAGTGCTACACAAGGCTGATCAACAGGTACCTGAAATCACAAAAAAAAAAAAAAAAAAAAAAAAGTGTCAAAATACACCAGCCTTATTATTTTTTTCTATTCTCAAATTAATAAAATATAATGTATCATTTTAATCAATATCATTAAAAAAATGATACATTCTATGCAAAACTGTAGTACTTCGCATGCCAAGTGGTATACAAAATTCATCATAAATTAGTATTAGATTCATATATAGAAGTTTGTGTATAAAATCTTTCTACTGAAATTGGTGAGCAACTCTGGCAGATTAAGTTGCTCAAAATCTTGAAAAAGTTAAATGAATGCGTGTGAGTTGAATTAAATTTTAATTTTGTAGATTTATAAGTCTGTCTGACAATGAAAAATGAGGGACATTCAGTATAGTTGGACAGAGTTTAATAAGTGTAAAGGGGGGACAGTGATTAGGACAACACACATTTAATAGATGCAGTTTATTAACAAGGAACCAGTTGAGTGAGAAGATTGGAAAGAAACTACTCATTTCTGCAGAAAAATATATTTTTACCCATTATCCACATCAGATGACTATCCACCCTCAAAACCGGATATGTAAAGGAAAGAGTGGTAGTGGACCATGTGAGTAGAAAATATTTTTTTGTAAAAAAATACTAAAGTGAGTAGAAAACAATTTAAATAGAAAAAAAAAAAAAACAATGTTTCTCATAAGAGGGGCCTGGCCTGGATGAATGGTGGCCAGGACAGAAGTACCATATTCATACAACAGTCGGTGGGTTTTATTATTATACTATGACTATGAGTAGGTGTAAATTGTAATTATGTGTAAATATATATGGAGGAGAGAGAAGGCTTACAAAGTGGCCAGCTTTAAGAATCCAGTAAAAATGGAGATTTCTGTAAGATTTGAAGAAACCCTTTGTCATCTTTTCTTGCCCACAAAAGAGTGGCCTTCTATCCATGCTCAAGAAAGTTTTCAGCCCATCCCACCTACACATTTCCAAATTAATGATTTTTTTCATTTGCATTGACAAGTTTAGATTCAAGTGTATTTATTAATCATAATCCACCGTTTTTATTGAAAAGTATAAATTATTTTTATTAAAAAGTAGAACAAGTAAAAACAATTGCAATTTTCACTGAGAATAAATGATACTATTAAAAATTGCACTTGAATGATATGGTGCATGTAATAAAAAAAAAACCTACTCAATAAATTAAAGGCTTATTAGATTAAGAAAATATATCTTACTTGAGCTTTTCAACCCATGCTTCAGTTCCCTTTGTTGAGCAGATGACATCAAGCTACAAACCAACCAACCAACCAATTCATATTACTTGTCATTGCAAAATATATAATTTATCAAAATTGAAGTATGACGCGTGTATATTTCTTAACATGGGAAAAACATGTGATCAGAAAACTTAAATTTTCATCATATATATATATGCTGTAAATTTCTTACTTGACCACTATATATAGTCACGTTGACTCCTTTTGCCAGCAATTCATCCACCTGTGAGGTAAAATGACGTAAACAACCTTGTGGTTAAAAAAAAAAAATTTCAGGGATTCATATGACATTTCATTAGCAATATGGCTATGAATTTCCATACCTCATTGATCCTAGGTTTCATAAAATCTCCTTCCAAGGCATTAAAAACAAGATCTGACTGTTCTCCCCAACTACAAATATCACAAATTCAATTATTAAAAATATATATATATATTTTGTCATCACTTACTTAAATCAACTCACCTAAAATTAGTTGGTATAATTTTGAGCTTCTTTTTTATGGCACCATTCATCAGATTATCGAGATCGCCATCTCCACCGGGAGTAGATGCCCTCAACGAATTTAAATACTTAGAATATCTTTTAATCGAATTTTTTTGTGATAGAGTAGAAGTTGACGCGGATACAGGGTCCATCCCTGAATCCAATAAAAAATTATAGAAATCCTGCAATTTAATTTCTGAAAAATTAATTCAAAATCCATGATTAATAAAAAATTATTCAAAATTAAAATTACCACAGAGTTGCTGCTAAAACTAATGACTTCTTCAAGATTACTCCATGTTTCAGTTGCCTCCACAAACTTGCCCACTTCAAGTTGTTGCTTTATTTGTTTAGCTAAACTGCAGTTTTATGATGATAATTTATTAAATTTTTCAACAAGATATATTCATGCATATTATGCTGAGGAATTATAAAAATTTAGACCTGTTGGACTTCTTGAAGCCATTATTATCCAACCTAGATACATCTTTTAAGAGAGGACCCCATGAAAACTGCAAAATCAAAATCATAAAAGATATTTGAAAAATGGTGTTGATGATAATAATCAAATTAAACAAAAAGATGTACCACAAAATCTTCTGGTGAAATCCAGGTATCCCCCAATGCAATTCCTGCATATTAATAAATTAAAGCTAATTCCATGCATTGTATTTCAAGATTCTAGAAATTAAATGAAGATTCTTGATTAAGTTATAATATTACATCGAATGATTTCCCGAGAATACCATTAAAGGAAACGAGTAATATTATTAAAATACATTGAACCAATAGTATTAGTATTAGTATTACCTCCAAGTTTGAGCTTTAATTTTCCGGCTTGAATGGCTTTAAGGGCAGATAATCCAAGAGTAACAGCATATTTTCCCCCATAAGATTCAGCCACTATATAAAGAGGGCTCTTTTGCAAACTCCCATTTCTATTGAAAACTTCAATCAAGAGTGTCGTCAAATCAGCCGCGGCTTCTTCATCAGTCTTCACCAACAGCTTCGGATCCTCCACAAAACTGTACCCGGTTCCAACCGGATTATCCTACCCAACAACATTAATTAAATAAATCCAAACAACAAACAAAAATAATTGATTCTCATTTCTCACCACAAACAACAGATCTGCTCTTGTCAGCCAAGTTGTATTTCTGGGCTTCAAAAATGTGTCCAAAGGCCCAACTTCTTCAAAATTCCCAATTCCAACCCCAGACGCGCCCTGTTTCGAAATTCATAAATATCTATATTTTTAATTAATTTGAGAAAAAGTCAAATTAAGAGAGAGACAGACAGGTCCACCCTGGAGCCAAAGAATGATAGGCCAAGGCTTGTTTGGATCTTCACTTCTGTGTGGACTTCTGTAATACCACCAAAACATGTGGGCTTCTGCTCATTTTCATATATAATATAATTAATCAGAAACAAAAAAAAAAAAAGAAAAATAAAAAGAGTGGAGATTGGGAAAATGCGAATATTACTGGGCCTAACTTCAACGTATCCCCAGGCTTCTGATCCATCCTCTGTTCTTGCAGCTTTTACCAGAAATCCTCCATGGAAAAGTGGGAATAATAACACAAAAAAAAGAAGCCAAAAAAGTTTATCCAACTTTTCCATACCCATAACCACAAAAATATGGAAATGTGAAGAGGTTAAAGGTGTTAGTTTATATAGAGAAACAAGGACGATGATTGGGCCCGACCAAAATAAACCTCCCTTAAAATATTACTCATTCACCGATGACCCTATTTCCATTTTTTTTTCCATCTCCAAATATATTTTAGTTTCTCTTAAATAATTGTTACTCCCTCTAATTCATTTTAAATTGTTCCAAATAAGAAGGGTACAACTTTTAATAAAAGAGTGGTTAGTAAAATTATTTTTAAATAAGAATAAAAGAGTTCTTTTAACATTTTAGGGGATAAATTAAAAGGATAAAATTTCTTTTTTTCTAGTTTGAGAAAAAGAAAAATAAAGAACAATCCTACTATTGAGAAATGAATAATCTATAATGAATTGGAGAGAATATTTTGTCACTATTTTCACAAATAATTACTTTATTTATCAATGGATTCTACAATACTTTTATTTATCTATTTTGTTAAAAAAATTGAAACTCATGTCCATCTCAAGAAAATAGATTTGGGTGACTTAGAAATTAATAGCAATATGAGAAATAATAATAATAATAATTTGAGTTTACAGCTGAAAATTATATCTTCAATTTCTCAGTCAGCGGAAAAGTATTGCTGTACTATGTCCAGTTGTACACTGAATTATATTGATACACAACACAACACAACACAATGATTTTTTACACAAGGTTGTTGTTTGAAGAGGGGTTTTAATGAGTTAAATTTGAGTTTATTTTAAGTATTTTTATGGCATTAACTATTAAGGATGTAGAAATTCAAAATTTTAAATTTGGTATTTTGAAAAATTAGTGCGTTGTCTTTGATCATTAGCGTGGAAGGTTGACCGATTGTGTTAAAATTTAAAATCTAAAGGATCGAAAATGCTTAATTCGGACATGGAAATCTTACATAGTTAGAATATGTATATATAGAAGTAAAATTTTCTAGCCAAAATATTAATACTAAATCAGTCATATAATTCTAAAATCTTACATGGTATTTTGTTTCGGATTAAATGTTTATCTATTAAAAAAAACAATACAGGAACTCAAAATTTAGATATTTTTTATCATTAATCAATTAAAGAATATAATAATTTATAAAATATGAAAGACTACTGCTAGACTTGCAAATTTTGCATAAATTTAAAAAAATAAAATTGGAAAATAAGATATGAAAACATATTATTTGTTGTTTCAATATATTTTCTAATAAAAAAAATTGAGTTGAATTGAAATTTAAATACTCAAGGGTATAATTTTGTATATTTTGCTTCAATATTATATAAGTTCCGATTTGATCCTACGCCCACCAGTGGACCAAACTTATATGTCCACCGCGAATGTGATAATGACATATAAACAGATTTAAGTAATCAACTAAAATAATAGTGGAGCCCCTGCTTATGTATCATTATCACATTCACGGTGTGCATATAAGTTTGTGCCCACCGGTGGACATATGATCATTTATGTATATAAATTATATAAAATACTAATAATGTAATACCCCAAAACCAAAAATCAAGTTTAAGAGTTTATTTATACTATTCCATGATTTTTTTCTAATAAAAGGGTCATATGTTTTAGTATTTGGTTTTGCAGGCGACAAACGAGCAACCTGAGGCGAAAAACACTTCTAGCACTATAAATATGAACCAAAATTTATGTCTAACTTATGAAATGAACAAAACATGGATTTCAAATAGGCATTTCGATGCCCTATAACAACACTTATAATTATCAAACGAAAATTCATACTTTATTGCTAAAAGTCGAACGAAAAATCACTAATTTTTGGTCCAACGAATAAATACGAACCCTAAGACTCGATTAATAAAATAAGTTAAACACTAATTTTGAATTAAGAAATTAAAAACCCTAGCTTTTCCTTGTGCAAATCGAATAAAATGTTAACTTTCGGAGCCTAAAAGTTAACCGAAAAACACCTGATTTCAATACCGAAAACTGTATCGCGTCAAAAAATACTGAGAAGATCCGAAAGTCCTCCAATGAGCCCCACTTAGATGCCCACATGCTACAAGAATCAGTCAAGTCTTGGCCTTCTGATTAGGCGTGAAATTGTTGTGTTTTGTAGCCCGATTTGCCCATGTTTTGAGTGTATTTGATGAGTATTTAGAGTCATTTGAGTATCAATTCAATAAACTAATAAATTTACCTCTTTGATGCTCATAGTTGGAAAGAGGGTGAAAAATGGAGTTCGTAGGACTTTGAATCGACTCAAACGTACTCCCGGATGAGAAGATATTGAAGAAATACGAAAAATACTAGTTCGAGTGAGTTAAAGTGTTACTTGGCATGAAGGCGGAGGTGCTCGACTGGACTAGGTCGATCAATAGGTGCTCGAATGATGGAGTGTCAAGTGTCGTGTGTGCTCTGTTCATTCGGAGCGCTCGATTGAGCTAAGGTCGAGCGCTAGGCGCTCGACCAGTGTAGCTCGAGCGGTGCATTTGTTCTGGAACTCGGGGGTGCTCGACTGGTGAGAGGTCGAGCGCTAGGTGCTCGACCATGTGGTGCTCGAGCGTGCGTTGGACGCTGGAAGATAGAGGCACACGACCAAGAGGCGGTCGAGCGCCAGACGCTCGACCAATACCCCAGGTCGAGCGTTTACTGGAATTTTCGGTCCAATTCGTCCCAAAGCCTATAAATACCCCTTCCAAGCATATTTTGAGAGACTTTTGATCACCACTTGATACTTAGAGGTAGTTTTTGAAGGAGAGAGCTTGGGAAGGAAGATTGAAGAGTTTTACATCTTGTAATCGAGACTTTAATTTACGAATTCATAGTTTAGCTATTTCTTTTGAACCTTTTAGTTTAATTATTTCTTTCTTGAATCTTTTAAACTTATAAACCCTAGCTTTTTCAAATTTATATTGAGATTTTGTAATAAGTCAAGTTCATCTTGAAATCTCAATATCCATTCTAACTTTAAACTCTCATTGTTTTTAGCATCATCCATACAAGGAGTCTCCATTCCACTCAATTCCCAAGAACCCCAAGAGCTAATAAGTGCCCCTTAACTAAAATAAAACCCCAAAAGGTTGGAAACAACCCTAACTTTATAACTCTTTAAATGTAGTATTTATATGAACATGTGAGCATGCTAGACTATTTATGTTAGAATTGTTAAAGTATTATATGAATTATAATTATGAATTGAATGCATGCTATGCGATGTTCTTTTGATTTATGTTAAGTGGTGAAAGTGGTCTGACATGATAGAAGTAGGAATAGAAGTAAGTGTTCATACATACATGTTAAAAATCGCAGTTTTGAAGCAGTTCGTTGCTTCTAGAAGAAAACAAAAATTTATACACTTAGAATTTGGATGTTATGTTTTCAGATTATGAAACTAGGATGAGTTAACCTCCATTTGCCACTAATCTTGTGTGATTTGGAATTTTCTTTGATAAGTTATGATTTTTTAACAAAAGTGTGACAAACTGCTACATTTTTCATGTTTAGGTAATAAATTGTACTTATTAGTTCACGGACGAATTTTATAAAATATATTATAACATACTAAATAAATTTCGATATCTCTATGAATTATTTCATGATTTATGTATAGTTAGAAACAATTTTACCAAAATTGTTTTTAACACTACACACCTTTAGAAAGCTACTGGACAGTTTCAGGAACCAATTGACTCCTTTTAAAAATAAGTCTAGAACTCATATTTTAGTAAACCAATGTCATGAGAAATCTTATATGTAATACAAGCTTGCATATATACCTATTGTATAAATTTCATGATCATTGGATATGTTTTAGTATTTTTTTAAAAATATTTAAAATTAGAGAAAATGCATCCAAGAGAGCAAACTGCTCATCTTTGATTTGTTATTCTCAAGTTGATTTCTTACTTAAATGACATATACTAGATGAGCATGATAAGATAACAATTTAAAATACTCAAATGATATGTGAATAGATGTGCTTTGAATGAGTGACATATTAATTGGTGATCCCTCAGTCCTAGTTTTATTTTCCCATTTGCCAAAAAGGTCCGTCCCAATTTTGTTTTCTAATCCCTAAAATGAAAACTACTTTATTCATTTAAATAATACTTTTATTCACCATTCACCATTCTCAATAGGGTTAATATCAATTTGCAACCTGTACTATTATTATTTTTTCAACTTGCAACCTATACTATTATTTTTATCAAAATACAACCCCTACTATATAAAATTTTACAATTTCCAACCTAAGTTCAATTCTTTGGCTATTTTTCGAGAAAGGCTATATTTGTTAAAGGTTGTGTTTGACATTCAATATATTAATTATTTATGATTTAAGACATACGTCTCTAATATAAGTGCACAAACAAATATCTTTTAATATACTAATATGAATATAGATATATAGATAAATATAAAGATTATTCTTATTTTTGTTATTATTATCTTTATAAGTTTAAAAAAATTATCTTCTTATATATGTTTAGATATATCAAATATGTATGAAAATGTTATATTTTACTTTTAGAAAATATAATAATTTAAAAGAATGAATAATTTCGATTTTATTTTTATTTTATGGAACTTCTTTTCTTTTCTTAATTTTTTCTTTTTAGAATTTGTTTAAAAAAAAAGAAATGAATAATTTCGTTAAATAACAAAAGAATGAATCACATGAATTTCAATGAGATAAACTAAATTAAAATTAAAATCATTGTAAATTAATATTTTTACGATAATATTTATTAACTTGATAAGATATCAATAAAACATTAACTTATTGAATTAAATTTTATAGGTATATATTTAATTATTTTTAGGTATATTATTTAATTACCTTTTTTTTTATTACCGACCAATGAATTAAACATGAACGAATGCGTTAATAACCCATGAATATATAATTTGGGATAGTCCTAAAAGGTAATTGAATTTTTAACAATTGAAAATTAATCTAATTCACATTTCCTATAGTTTGGAAACGGATAATATTACTAAATTGATAATTTCAAGATAATTAATAATTTGAAAGACAAACACAACCTTGGTGTAATACATTTTTCACCTAAAATTAACAATTGAATTGAGCTTAGGTTGAAAACTGTCAAATTTACATAGTATAGGTTGCAATCTGATAAAAATAATAATACAGGTTGCAAGTTGAAAAAATGACAATATTACAGGTTGCAAATTGATATTAACCCTTCTCAATACTACTTTATTCACCATTCATCATTCCCAATACTATTTTATTCATTTAAATACTCAAATTCAACTCTCGCATTAAACTCCACGCACAGTCAAACGAAAAAATAAAATTGGGACGGGGGGAGTATTATTTTTAATATTATATTGACTTTTGTGAATGTGAAGGGACGTCCAAATAAATGTAAAAGTAATCACACAATGGATTAAGTAAATTTTATGAAAATCACTTGCACCAAGAAAAATGAATACTACAAATTCATGTGAAGAATGATAACTTGAACTTCCTAACAAATTCAAGACTAGATAAAGTAATTCTACCCAAGTATTTGGGAAATTAGGAAGTACTCCTACCGTTCCAATTTTGTTTTCCCATCTGCTAAAAAGGTTCGTCTCAATTTTGTTTTCTCATTCCCAAATAGAAATAAAGTATATTCATTTTTTTATACTTTACCTTACAATTCAACTATTTTATTCATTTAAATACTATTTTATTCACCATTCACCATTCTCAAGACTATTTTATTCATTTAAATACTACATTTCAACTCTCGCATTAAACTCCGTGTAAAGTCAAACGGGGAAATAAAATTGGGATGGAGGGAGTATATTTTAGATTTAGGACAATATGTTTTTAAATGTCTATGAGTATATGAACAAGTAAGAACTTGTAAGCTAGGGTTTTTAATACTTATGTTTTACTAAGCATGACTAATTTGAATTTTTGAACAATGATACTATGAATAATTTTATAAGAATGTGTGTGTCCATGTATTCATGAATAACTTGCTTGTCTAGAAGAGCATGGTTAGGAGAATGATTCTAATAAGGATAATAATATGGGTTAATTGCAAATTAAATTATAAACTTTTTAAAAATTGTATTTTAATCTAAACTTTTGGAACTTGTTAAAAAAAGTTTCAATTTAAAATAATTTGCAATTAAAGCTTACGAGCAGATTTGTCCTGCCCGTCGCTTATGTGGTGTTCGCGTGGCAATGACTGTGAATTTACTTTCCTTTTTAATATTTTTATTCCAATTTTATAATACCTTAAATAAATTGAATAAAAAAATCAATACTAAAATTAAATTTCAGTTATATAAATTAAACAAAACTAACATATAAACTTGATAATTACAAAATCAGGATTATCGTTTGGTTCTTTTGCCCACGAAGATATCCGGAAAAATATTCCATCCTGAAATAATCAATTTGGTCTTCTTCCTCATGAAGTCTCAATCTATTGTGACAACAATAGTGCTATAGCCATCACTTAGAATCCAGTACTTCACACAAGGTGTACGCATGTGGATATTAGACATTACTTCATAAGAGATCATGTGGAGAAGACTCACATTGATAGGCAGAGAGCTGACATCTTGACTAAGCCCTTGGCTGAATCAAGGTTTATGGAACTATCAGTAGAGTTAGGCCTCTTAGATCCGGGAGAGCAGTTAGTGTAGGATTAAGGGGGAACTCAGGCTCAGGGTCAACCTTCATGAGGTATCAGTGTACTACAATGTTGTCCTGACTGGTATGTACTTCTAACACTGACTCTGAATATGCATCGACATCCTGAATTCTTTCAACTTTGACAATCGCATTAAACACATCCTGTTATCATTAAAAGCGCAACTTTTGATATTTAAAGCATGCGTGTCAGAGCATTTAATGCGAACATATACTTTTTCGTATAATTGGACCGAATTACGTGGGATGCGACTGATGTGATGAGAGCATGTTTCACTGAATTAATCCTGGCCCTTAATTTCAAAATCTTTTCAAATTCAGGGTTAATCTCAGTCATCCATCAGAGTAACTGTTGAATAAAGCATCAAGAGTATGCCATTTGAGATTTTACGTTTTCAAGCTTACACTGCACTCTGAATTTTCTCTCAATTCAATCTTTTGCAAATCTCGTAAACTCTCTTCTTTCTCAAACCAAATGACATCCTCAAACAACGCTAAGACTATTGATTATGCATCCATAGTCCAGAATAAGCAAGTCCACATTGATCAGACAATCACCATGGATGGACCTTGCTTGAAGGTGGAGCAAATCAAGTCTGTGCTCAAGTGGATTTCCAAGACTAGTCTCAAGACCTATTTCACATGGAAGCCGAAGATTGTGGTTCTGAAGGCGGTGGCGGAGGCATACATCAAGATGTACTCCACGGAGGATAGAGACTTGATGACTCGAGTAACGGTGGAGGTCTTCAAGGGGAAGAATGCTAAGGGCAACCCCATATTTGAGCAGGAGGAGAAGGAGTTAGACCTGGTGTCCCTGCCCGGGAGTTAGAAAGAGTTAGACCTGCGGGCGACTGTTAGAGAGGTGTTCGCTTTGCCTCACTCAGGGGTGAATCCGACCACCTATGTGGAGAATAAGAAAGGTCCTTACCTGGAGATGTTCACCAAGTCAGGCTCGTATGCATAAGGATAATTTCAAGCTTGAATTCAAAGCGCTGGGGGGTATCATCAGTATGATCATCATAGGAAATGTTGGGTCCTATGAACAGGTTAGCCGCGACAAGATCAGGATTATGGCTGCAATAGTTGATGAGGTTGGGGTCAACTGAGAGGACTATTTCCTCGATGCATTGGCCACTGAAGCACATGAGAAGGTCAAACACAATGATGATGTTAAGGAGATCACCATCAAGGGGGTACTCCACTTTGGAGCAAGGCTATCGATGTTGATTACAAATGCCTTCCCTGATAACTCTTTCGAGGTGGAGGATGAGTTTCCCAGCAAGAAGGTGATGTTCTCGAATGAGAAGGATACGTATGCTATCTTGGGTCTGAAAGACCCAAATGCTGCTCCCAAGGGTCAGAAGAGAAAGACTGAACCCAAGACCAAGAAGTCAGTGAAGAGGAGCCTGATCGAGCAAGTGGATGAGCTCTTGGAGAAGGCGAAGAAGGATACTGAGTCTACCGAAGTGGAGACTGAGGCAGTGAGAGAAGCTGAGGAAGCGAAGGAGTCTGAGAAGGGTAAGGGAAAGGCAAAAGAGGTGGTGAAGGAGAAGCCCAAGAATATCAAGCTGAAGGGCATGTTAATTAGGGAGCCCATTGTTGAGAAATAAACTAAGAAGGCAGCACCAGAGCCTGAGGTTTCTGACGATGAAACAATGGTAGATGAGGTACTTATTCCAAAGTCAAGGACTCTACTGAGGCTGAGGAAGAAACATCAGGGCTCACCAGTCAGTTCGATGAAAGCCCTGAGCCCGGAGAAGAAGAAGGGACTGAAGCGAGGGAGAATGACACGAAGACTCTGACTTGACCCGAGTCAGAGAAGTTATCAGTCCAACTCCTATGTTGCAGTCTGATCCCAACCCAACCAACCCTGAACCAACCAACCCAATCACCATTGAGCCTACCCACAACCCCACTGAACCACAAACAACCATTCCTACACCTTCAGACTTTTCCATCACTGAGAAACACCCCACGCTCACCCAACCACCAAAAGATTCCAAATCACCCACACTCAACCCTGAAGCCTCAACCCACGGGGAAGAGGATGAAGATGAGGATGCCTCCCTACATCTTTTTGAAAATATGATCAGGGGGAGGGCAGAAGAATGGTTGGCCAAGTGCTTTCCTGGGCTGAACAACTATCCAACTCTGAGGAATCAAGTTTCAGACTTGAAGGCCTGGCTGGAGTATAAGCAGACCAACATGCAGGACCAGAGAATGATGGTGGAGGCTCGCGGATGGGATTACTGGTGTGAGAAAGAGGCCAGACTGTGCATGTATTTTGGGATAACTAGCTATTTGGAGATCCTCGACTTTGAGGCCTTCAAAGAAGAGGCCGTGAGAAGTTTGATGGCACCCCTGAGAAGAAGGATGGTGATGAGGATGGTGGCGATGGCAAGATGGAAGCCAACGAGAAGATGATGGAGGAGTACACCACTGAATTAGACCGCATTAGCTGTGATGGCACGGAGACCGGAGCTTAGGGAGAAAGAGTGAAAGAGACTGGGTCCAAGGGTGAACCAGTCGATGAGTACAACAAGGTTGGATCATCCGTCGATGAGGCAACTGCCAATGAAGGGATTCCCTGCCCTGAGGCATAGGTGGAAGTTGCTAATGTTGGAGTTATACGTGAAAGTATGTTTTTACTTTGTATAACTCATGTATTAAACACTTGTTTATGAGAATAATTCTTTTATCACATTTGTTTTAGATATGATTGAATGTTGAATATTTATCGCAACCAGTTCATTATATATAGTACTTATTACATTGTAGTTAATGTGGTGATACCCGATCACGGAAGATCACATTAACGGTCTCCTTGTAACTAAACGTACATATTCATGACCCAGGTGGAATTGAACAATCCGCCGTGAAAGGTCGATGTGTATATCTCAGATTGACTTGTCTTGACCAAGAGATTACACTAGCACATTTAGTATGTGTTGAAGAGGACCTACAGCGAGGATAAATTCCTCTGTTCTGAAATGTGAAGAATTATACCTCAGTGGTTATTGATTTCTTAATCTCCGTCACTTAAATAGGACCGTGTGTGCTTAATGGTTACTGCTTTGATTCATGTTGGGTGAGAATCATCGTGACTTCGAACTTTGTATTTTGGGCAGTAATATTAATCATACGACGGTTGCTAAGATTTAATACGGAGAAACGCGTGCGAGTACGGCTCGTGTGATTAGTCCCCTTGGTGGGCTCAGAAGTTTTATCGTACCAAATCTTGCAAGTGAAGAATTAGTTTCTTCGGTACGGATAATAATGTTGAGATGTCTTTACTCCAAGGTGAAATATATTAATTAATTTAGAGCTATTCAGAAGCTTAATTAATTAATGGACTTGATAATCTTAAACGCGGGAAATAATAACCGGGAGCCCATATTATCGTAATATGGATTAAGATGGATAGTGCAATATTAATTTATTAGTGGTAATAATTAATATTAATGGATTGAATTATATTGGGGCTCAATATTAAAATTCAGAAGTCCATTAGGAGGTCCAATCTTAATTCTCCTTAAAGGCCCCTCAAGTAGCCCATTAAGTAGCCCACTAATGATAAGGTGATTAAAATAAAAGAAAATATATTTGCTGATTTTTTCTTGTAATTTTCGAAAAAGATATATTAGGAGAAAGAAAAGATCTTGTTGATTTTCTTGAAAAGATATTATGGAAGAAAAGTATTCTTGGAATACAAGATTATCTCATATATTCAAGAAGATCCAAATCTTGGATTATTTCTTCAATATTTTCGAAAATTAGCCCCTTAATGAGGAAATTGAGATTTTTGTGGAATATTTTATTATGGAGAAAAGAATGTATGGAATATATTCAAGATTTCTTAGAGGCTAAGAAAAGATTCTTTCCACCTCTAAAATATATGAAAATTTCGAAATTCCCTCACCTATATATAGGGGATGATTATTTCATCTCCAGTTTACTTTTCACAGCGTTGAAAAAAAAATCAGCAACACTATTTCTTTCTTTCTTCCTTGTTATTTTAAATTGCTTGAAAGCACTTCCCACCGGTGATCAAGCAAGGCGAAAGGGACATACTTGAGAAGGTCTTTTGGTTGATAGCACGATCGTGATAGTCCCGTTGTAATCAAAAGCCATATCTACAAGAGGTACGTAGTCACATAATCTCTTAGTTTTCCGCCATAGATTTTATGTGAATTAATTCAACATGCATGATGATAAAATTGTTGTTGGAATTATTATTTGAATTAATTAGGATAATTCATGCTAGTAATAATTAAATTTAAATTCGTATTTAATTATCATCCCGAATAGATTCCGGGCACCTACTATTTTCCCAACAGCTAAGACGTCTAAGGAGACACCTAGTTTCAAGGGGTCCTTTTCTGAGGAGAACCGCCCTGAGATTCGAGCTGGCTCAGTTGGGCCTGATAGGCAGGCGACTGAGACCACTCCACAACTGCCCTCAATGCATCCTGAAGGAGAGACTGAGAAGGCAGGGGCTGACAAGGGAAAAAAGCCAATGACTAACGCTGAGGAGGACGAAGATGATGATGATGTCCAAATCACAGGTGTGGCCAAGGGGAACTTCACTGACATCATCACTCTTAAACAAGAAAAAATCGATGGGGAGCTTGCCAATCTTGCCAACAAGTTAGATGTGCTGGAAGTGTTGGGAAAATAGGGGTGCTCGGAATCTATTCGGGATGAAATTTAAATACGAATTTAAATTCAATTATTACTAGCATGAATTAATCCTAATTAATTCAAATAATAATTCCAACAACTAATTTACTATCATGTATGTTGAATAATTCACATAAAATCTAGGCGGAATAAACAAGAATTTATGTGACTTACGTACCTCTTGTAGAATTGGCATTTGAATAAACGGGATAATCACGATCTCGCTTTATCAACCCAAAAATCTTCTCAAGTATTTCCCTTTCGCCTTACTTGATCACCGGTGGGAGATGCTTTCAAGTAATTTAAATAACTAAGGAAAAAGAAAAATATATATGCTCTTGATTTTTTCAACACATGGAATTATGTACTTGAGGATGATATAATCACCCCCTATTTATAAAGTGAGATGGCCGAAATTTTTAGGATTATTTGGGCTTGGAGAAAATATTTTCTTAGACTCTAAGAAATCTTGAATATATCTCATATATTCTTTTCTCCATAATAAAATATTCCACAAAAATCTCACTCACCTTAATTGCTTGTAAATTTTGAAAATTTCATGAAGAGATCCCAAGATTTGGATCTTCTTGAATATATGAGATATTCTTGTATTCCAAGAATACATATCTTCCATAATATCTTTCCAAGAAAATCAACAAAATCTTCTTTCTCCTTGAATCATGATTTTCGAAAATTTAAGAGAAAAATCAGCATATTATTTTCTTTTTATTTTAATCACCTTATCATTATTGAACTACTTAATGGGCTACTTGAGGGGCCTTTAAGGAGAATTAAGATTGGACCTCCTAATGGACTTCTGAATTTCAATATTGAGCCCCAATATAATTCAATCCATTAATATTAATTATTACCACTAATAAATTAATATTGCACTATCCATCTTAATCCATATTACGATAATATGGGCTCCCGGTTATTATTTCCCGTGTTTAAGATTATCAAGTCCATTAATTAATTAAGCTTCTGAATAGCTATAAATTAATTAATATATTTCACCTTGGAGTAAAGACAGCTCAACATTATTATCCGTACCGAAGAAACCGATTCTTCACTTGCAAGATTTGGTACGATAAAACTTCTGAGCCCACCAAGGGGACTAATCACACGAGCCGTACTCACACGCGTTTCTCCGTATTAAATCTTAGCAACCGTCGTATGATTAATATTACTGCCCAAAGCACAAGGTTCGAAGTCACAATGATTCTCACCCAACATGAATCAAAGCAGTAACCATTAAGCACACACAGTCCTATTTAAGTGACGGAGATTAAGAAATAAACAACCACTGAGGTCTATTTCTTCATATTTCAGAACATAAGAATTTATCTTCGCTGTAGGTCCTCTTCAACACATACTAAATGTGCTAGTGCAATCTCTAAGTCAAGACAGACCAATCTGAGACTTACACATCGACCTTTCACGGTGGATTGTTCAATTCCACCTAGGTCGTGAAAATGTACGTTTAGTTACAAGGAAACTGTTAATGTTGTCTTCCGTGATCGGGTATCACCACATTAACTACAATGTAACTAGTACTATTATGAACTGTTTGCAATAAATATTCAACATTCAATCATATCTAAAGCATATGCGATAAAAGAATTATTCTCATAAAATAAGTGTTTGATACACGAGTTATACAAAGTAAAAGCATACTTTCATGTATAACTCCAACAGAAAGATGAGCAGAGCAAGAAAGTTAAGACCCTGAGGAAGCAATATAAGTGGATGAAGAAGGCCCTAGGCGTTGATCTCGTGTGGAACAAGTATCAGGCCAGACTTGTCAGGATCAACAACACCAAAGTCATGAGGATGGAGCAGACGCTGAAGGAGACCTTCGAGAAGATGGACAAGGAAAGAAAAGCTTCGCTGAAACTGACAAAGAGGGCAGTCAAGCAGGTGGAGACCAACACTGAGTCATTCTTGACTAAGACAGTGGAGCAGCTGACTGAGAAGTCTTCTGAGTTGCTCACTAAGGCCATCTCCGACCATGCACTGAAGTCAGCGTCGGTCTATGAAGAAAGTCTTGCTAGACTGACCAACTCTGAGGAGGCCCTGAAAGGTTTGAAGGATGATTTTTTCAAGGAGATGAATTCAGGGTTCCTTTAGTTGAAGCAAGCTGAGCAGGGATTCAGTCAGGAGTAGAAGCAATGAAGCAGCATGCTGAGCATCTACAACCAATCTCTGCAATGGTTGTATTAGGCCAAGAGGAGCTTCTTAAGGAAATCATTGCTCCCACTGAATAGGAAATCATTCCAAGAATCAAAATTTGATAGTTAGTAGGACGAAAAAAAAATGGTAAAGTTACAGGACGAAAAAAATCATTTTCCCAAAATATGTGTTTAAAATATCATATTTCTCCAAATCTATTCTTTTTTGTCATTTGAATAAGGAATGCTTTGTATATGCTCCATTATAAGAGGATGTCATAATTAAGCATAAAAACAATCATCTTCTTTGGTGAACTTGTATAATCAAGGTTTTACTTAAAACAAAAAATTACAAACTGTCTAATAATGCATTCAGAATCAAATTAAAACAAAATAAAAATAAAAATTTAAACCCTCAATTATAGACATTCTTCGTGATAAGCATACAAGAGACACATTCTAAGTTGGGCTTTTCTATGGTTAGGAAAACTTTCGCCCTTCCTGACGCCAGTAAACCAATAACATTTCAACACGTCATTTAGTTACGCCCTGAGCGATTCAACTTCACTATAAAATAAAATATTTTATTATGTAAAATAAAAATATATAATTACTAAACCATCTTTATAGTATTATTAAAAATAAGACTGATAAAAAGAGTAAAAATTTATAAATTTAACTTCTCTTTTATACTTAATTTATTAATTAATGGATTAAAAATAAGTACACATCATCGTTTTCTTAAAAGTACCATGTTTCTTCTGATATCAACTGAAGAACCCTAATTCTTGTCGCAGGTTTCAAAAATCTCAAAACCTAAAACCAAGAAAAATTGAACGTTATTGACTATTGGTTTAGTTTTGGATGTCATATTGATTTTGGATAGTGTTCGCCTTGTCGATGCCAAAAGCTTAATCACATGGAATTTAGGGTCTGCGCCTGCGACCAAGTTTCATTCCATAAATTCTGTAAACTTAGTGAATGAAACTGCATATACACTTAGTTTCTTGACCTGTAATGTAAAGAACTAATTACACCAATTCAATAGACTAGGATAAATTAATCTAGTATGCAGTAAATTTTATTCTCTCTTTTCAATCTCTGTTCTTTTCTAATTCCAAATTTTAGCTTCTCATTCCTTATAATTTTTAAGGAGGTGTATTCAAGCAAGAAAAATTGGGGAGTTAAAAATTGGAATTATGAGTGGAACAAATTTCGAGACTTGCAGAGTTTGAGATGGTTTTATTGAATATCATATTATTAATATATTATTTGTAATTTTAATTTTACTAATATGTAAATGGGTTTTATTGAAAATTAAATGTTAATTAATTAATATTATAAATTACATTAAAGTAAAAAGGATATTTTTGTAATTTTATATTTATTAATGTAATTTCTTAATAGGGCGATACAAAGCGATTGCAAAATGCAAAGTGCAAACGCTTTAATGCAAAATACAATGCGTTCAAAAAAATATTATACGTTAGATCTTCGTTCCAACGGTAATTAAAAGGCTTTCTGACGTCAGGAAGAGCGAAAGCCTTACTGACCGTTGATTAGGCGTGAAATTGTCATGATTCGTCGCTCGAAATGCCCTTGTTTTGATTGATTTATATGAGTATTTAGAGTCATTTGAGTATCATTTTCATAAACTAATGAATTTGTCTCTTCAATGCTTATAGATGGATAGAGGGCGAAAAGAGGAGTTCGTAGGACTTTGAATCGACTCAAACGGATACCCGGATGAGAAGATATGGAAGAAATACGAGAAATATTAGTTCGAGGAGCAAAAGTGTCATTGAAGTACTCAAGATGGAGGAGCTCGAGTACTTACTACTCAAGCACTCGAGTAGAGCACTCGAGCTGAGGCGTCGAGTAGCCATTACTTGGGCACTCGAGTAGAGCACTCGAGCTGAGGGTGGTCGAGTAGCCATAACTCGGGCACTCGAGTAGACTACTCGAGCTGAGGCCGGTCGAGTAGAACTACTCGAGCTAAGGGGCTCGAGTACTTTTCGGGTTCTGGACAATTTCAACACTCGAGCTTGCATTGCTCGAGCACTTTTTACTCGAGCTCTACTCGAGCTCGACGAGAATTTTGGCCCATGCAAGTCAGAGTTGGCCCGACGCTTATATATATCCATCCCAAGTTCGTTCTAAAAAAGAACCACTTACCACCACGAGATTTAGAGTTCGTTTTTGGAGAGGAAGAAGAGAAGCAAGTTTACTATTACGTTTTTTAGGTTTTCATTATGAATTCGAATTACGAGTTTACTTTTGAGTTTTGTTTCTTAATATTTTCGTTCTTGAACACGTTGAGACCTAATTCATTGAGTTAATTTAAGTTTATTCTTTCAATTAGTTAAACCCTAGTTTATGTTTGATCTCTTCTTCGTCTTAATTATCACGTTCTTTTTCGTTACTTATTTAATCGTTATTATTTCCGTTAAACCTATGTCTAGCTAAAAGCCTTGCATGCTTAGGGTAGGATGAACTCGTAGAAGTAGGTTGTGGGTACGTAATTAGGGTAACTTGTGACGTTAGGTTTTAATTCTCTTGGTTAATGAATTCTTAAAATTAATCTAGACTTCACTTTTGAATTTCGTTTGAAAGGTGTTAGAGAGAGGACGACCGTATCACTCTTTAACAACGAGTAGACTAAACGAGAAGGTTTAGGAAGGGATAATTCATCTACCAGTTTAGCGAAGGAGGACGACCGCATCACCTTAGTTAAATTAGGGTCTCATTAATTAAGCACAATCTATTAACTTGTTAGTAGATTAGTGAAGTCGAGTGTTAGAGTAAAGTATTAGGGTTTAGAATCTTGAGCTTTCACCTTGCATTCTTAGACTTAGGTTATTTCTTATGTGTCACAGTTATTCTGATTATGTACCTGCTCCGTTAGTATACGTAGGGATTCCTATCTTAAGCATCATCATCTCTCATTTGAAAACAACCCTTAGTTAAATTGTCGTCTTTAATTCTTTAGTAATTAGTTTATTTCAGTCTTTTAATTAATCTCTAAAAAACCAAAAAAACATTACACTCATATTAGCTACGACGCGTAGATCTTCAGGGATCTATTCGCATACACTCCATCTCGTGGGTTCGATAATACTTGGCCATTATACTTACTCTTACTACAGTGAACCCGTCCGCTTGCGGGTGAGCGATTAGTAGAAGTTAGTGTAATTCGCTTCAAGTCAATGGCGCCGTTGCCGGGGATGGCGTTGTATGCTTTTTGAATAGGACTTGTCGATAGCTTAGTAGTTAGTAGTGAGTGCTTTCTTTTCTGTTTTATTTTTATTTTTATTTATTCGGCAGTTGCGTTTGATCCTTCTGCTAGTGTGTTAGGTTTATGAAAACACGCTCACAAGGCAATACGAGCGAAGAGAGAATACCGTTGGACCCTGAGACAATAGCTAGAAGGAACCGAGCTTTCTTGAGAAGGATGAACGCTGCCGACTTAGGGAAAGAACCAATGGACATCACTAATGAGTTGGAAGATGCCGAGAATGAGTTTAACCAGGGGTTGAACCGGGTTGACGGCACTGATGGCAACACCAGTAAGAACCAAGATCCGTTAGGGGATAGTCAGAGCCAAAACCCGGGTGCACAAAATGTTATCAATCCAGCTCAGAATTTTGTCCATAATCCTCTGAACAACCCTGCTTACCCACAAAACCCAAATAACCCTTTCAACAACCCAGTATACCAACATTACTCATACCCACCATACCCTTATCCACCATACCCATATCATCCACCTCCTGTTTACAACCAACCACCTGTGTACCAACCACCTCCAGTTCAAGAAGTACCAGCACCACCTGTTGCTCCTTAGCCTGTGCCCCAGAACGCAGATCACAATATGGCTATTCGAGGGAGGTTTGCAGCGCAGCCACAGCGGTAATATGATGGAGTGGCATTGCCTCCTGTTGAGGCAAATAACTTCTCGATTTCCCTAGGAATTCTAAAGTTGCTGACCGAGAATCAGTTCAAGGGGGTGATCGGGATGGAGAATCCTCACACTCACCTGAGGAGTTTTCTCATGATAGCCTCCACATTCAATTATAATGACATGTCTGAAGATGCCAAGAGGCTTAGGCTGTTCTCATTCTCACTGACGGGAATAGCTAAAGAGTGGTATGACAACACGCTCCCACGGGGAGGTGTAACCACATGGGCTGAGCTAGAACGTCTGTTCCTCGAGCGCTTCTACCCTCCATCAAGGACAATAAAAGCAAGAATTGAGATATCTTCTTTCCGCCAGAAGTCAGGAGAGGACCTACGTTAAGCATGGGAAAGATACTCAAACATGTTGATTGAGTGCCCGCAACATGGGTACAATGAGAGAGATATTATGGCATTCTTCTACAGTGGTGCCAACAAGGCGGGGCAAGACCATTTAGATGCATGTGCGAGTGGAGCTTTTCTGAACCAAGGGATAGCGAGATGTAGAGAGATCGTGGACAACATTGTCACGAATGCCGGGGCATGGAATAAGGATCCTGAGTTCCAGAGTGTTTGCAAGTTGGAGGAGAAAGAAGGTGAAGGAACGAGAAGGCTGTTGATGGCCATGATGGAGAAGATCAACAACCTCGAGTTGGGAAAGAATTTGGTTGGAGAGCATGCAACAGAGAATGATAGAGTAGACCAGCCAAGTGGACAGCAAGAGGTAGCCAATTACATGGGAGGTCCGTATTACAATCAGAATGGTTACCAAGGTGGAAATCAGTTTGGAAGACCTTCTTATGGTCAGCCATTTGTACCTCCAGGGCCACAGCCGCCTCAAAATCAATGGAGGAACACACAAGGATTTCAAGGAGGCCAGCAGCCTCCTCAAAACACATGGAGGAAGAATGAGAATTTCTCATATGCTAACCCAAAAGCTGGTATTACTGTTCCTGCAGGTGTTGACCCAGGTTCAAAGCCTCCGGGTGGAGAAGGTGGTGCATCGACTGAGGAGATGTTGAGAGCGATTCTACAGAAGGTGGAGGAAGGAAGTAAGAGGTTGTCATCCTTGGAGTACGATGTGAAAGAGTTGCATAAAAAGGGTGATCAACGTGATCAAGAGCTCCAGAAGATGAACGTTGAGTGGACTAGAACTCAACAAGAGAACAATCGAAGGTTCACTTCTATAGAGTTCCAGATGAGCCAGATTGCAAAGTCATTGAATAGAGAGCCGGGAAAATATCCTTCCATGCCGGAGGGGAACCCGAAAGAGCATTGCAAGACTATCCAGTTAAGAAGTGGAACCAACTATGAAAGTCCTCAGATGCCTGCTGATTCTGAGACGCCTCAAGTTGAGAAGGGGATAAAGAGTGAAGGGATTGAGAAGAAGGTTGAGGGTGAAAGCACTCAAGCGAGCAAAGAGCTTGAAGAGGAAGGCATTGAGAAGGGTGAGAGAGTTCCTAAGTGGAAGAAGGCAAAGGAAGCAAGGGATAAAGTGAAAGAAACAGAAAGAGATGAATGGGGGGTACCCAAATCTGTGATACCAGTCCCGTATCCACAGCGCTTCATGAAAAAGAAGCTTGATGAAAAATTTGCAAAATTTCTTGATGTTTTTAAACAACTTCACATTAACATTCCTTTTTATGATGCTTTGGAACAGATGCCGCATTATGCAAAGTTTCTGAAGGACTTGATTGCGAAAAGACGGCGAGTGGATGAGCCGAAGTTGGTGCAGCTGAACCACGAGGTGAGTGCATTAGTGCACAAGGTGCTTCCACCGAAGTTGAAGGATCCCGGGAGCTTCACGATCCTATGTGACATTGGGAACGGGATCAAGAAAGGAGCGCTATGTGATTTAGGGGCGAGCATCAATCTTATGCCCTTGTTGCTTTTCAAGAAGTTGGAAGGTGTTGAACTTCAACCCACAATGATGACGCTTCAACTAGCCGACCGGTCTATTACTCGACCTCAAGGTGTGGTTGAAGACGTCCTAGTGAGAGTTGGAGATCACATTTTTCCAGCCGACTTTGTAGTGCTAGAGATGGAGGAAGATGAGCACGTGCCCCTGATCTTGGGAAGACCGTTCTTAGCTACGGCGGGGATGGTGCTAGACGTGGCAAATGGGAATATTACATTGAAGGTTGATGATCAAGAAGTGAAGATTTCCCTATATGAAGCCATGAAGCACCAGAAGGAGGATGAGAGTTTGTATTGCATGGATGTCATTGATCCTCGTGTTGAAGACACACCTTCTATCCCTAATCCTTCTCATATTCATGATTTTGTTAGTCCTTCACTTGATTATTTAACCCATGGGCATTATGATCTTGATTATGTTGATAGGGACAAAGTGAAGAAGTTGAAGGATGAAGAGGTGAAAAGTGTGGACGTGATCCAGCTAGAGGGAAAATGAGGAGTTAAGAAGAAGAAGTCAAAATTCAAGAAATTGTTTAGTAAGACTCCTCCAGATAAAGGTAAGAAGGAGTTGAGACCTATACCACTTGAGGTGGGTAAGGAAGCAAAGGAACTCATGATGGAGGGACAACAAGGAAAGAAATTCAAACACCACTCTTATGAGAGTGAGGGAGGTAAATTTGAGTATGATGTCCCATAAGCTCCTTTGAGCTTGGTCCGGCATGAAGACCTTAAAAATAGCGCTGAATGGGAGACAACCCATTATTTTTTATTTGTTTTGAGTTTTTTTAGTATTAGGGAGTTATTTTGAGTCGTATGTTTAACCTCGTATTTGAGTGAGTTGCTTGTAGGCTTGTCTCTAAAGGAGTAAAGGTATCATGAAGTTATTCAGATTGAAGGGACCAACTCAAGCAAGGGAGTGTGCCAAGTTGATGAAGAGAAACTGAATTGTTTGGTTGAGGTAACCCACAACCCCAAACTTAGACTTCTTCGCAAGGTCGAAGTTTGGGGGGGGGTGGTGTTTTTTTTATGTTTTCTTGTTACATTGCACCGGAGCACCTCTTATCTTGGAGTTGAGTTAGTTATTTGGTGCCTTGAGGAGCCCCTTGGGCTGATTTTGATTTGATTTGTTACTCAATATTTCTTGCCTATCAATCATCTTATGCTTGTTGATTGCTATCTTTGAGTATGATTTGATGAGTAGAGTAGAATTGTGAGGGTGAGTTAAGAATTGTTTTGTGTGAGTAGTTGAGTTAGAGTGAATTTGAGAGAGAACTAGTATACTTACGAGTTTTCTTTTTGAATGCTTGTGTGATGAGAGTGAGAATTCACTAGGACTAGCATGGATGTGAAAGCCGTGAGATTTGAGCCTTATGAGATTTTGATGCATGAATGAATCTCTTCGTTTGTGAGTGAATCATCACCTTAGAGGATGCTAGAACTTGTGTGTGCTCTTGCTTCTTGATTGTGTCTAGTTTGATATGCCGAATGTGATCTTAGGCCATCTTTTATTTTATTGAGTCACTTAGCCAAAATTTTCCTTACCAATGACATTGATCCCTTGTTAGCCCCTTTGAGCCTAAAGACTATTTTATTTGCTAGCACATATGAACACTATTCCAATTCCTAAGCCTTTTTGTCCCAATTTGAGTGGAGAATAGGAAAGTGTGAATGTGAAGGGAGTGAATTGAGTTGAAAAAGGAAAAGGTTGTTTGTTGAGTGAATATGAGAAGAAGGAGTGATGAAGTTATGAGAAGTGGAAAAAAGAGAAAAAAATTGAGAATGAGCAAAAGAAAAAAAATGAGCTCATGTGTTTGTGCGAAAAAAGAGAAAAAAAAATTAAGTGATTGAAAAAAAATGAAAAGAGTGAGAAAGAAAAAATTGAAGTATTGAGAGTATGGAATTGAAAGTGTGTTTATTGAATATTTTGAAGAAGTTTGTTCCTCATCTCGAAATACCGAAGTTTGAGTTTCTATTCTTCATTCACTCGAGTCACTTTACCATATTGATTCCCACCTGTCCAAAAAGCCTACATTACAACCTTGAGAAAAGTCATTTTTGATTCGGCATTGATTTCTAGAGTATGGTCGGAGTTAAGAGCACTTACAAGCCTATGGCTGCCAATTTGTGTGATTGATTGTTTGAGTGAGTCCCTTGATCATTGTTATACACTTGTGAGGGAGTGAAACACATCGTTGAGTGCACATCCATGTTTGATCTTGATGGTTCTTGCTGTTGTTGCATGAGTATGATGAAGGAAAGTGAGTGAGTATACGTGCGATTGATCTTTGAAGCTAGAGTTTATTTACTTGCACTATTCGATTCTTTGACTCATTCCTAACAATTTCACTTGACTTATTATTTCATTGCTTGAGGACAAGCAATATGGTAAGTTTTTTTGGGGGGGGGGGAGGGTAGAAAAACTCTTCTAAATTTTAATAATTAAAAAGTAACACACACACACACACATATATAACACGATTTAAAACATATAATAACGTTATACTATTTGTATTGGCACACTCTTATATGCACCTGGTGCACGGTGCACTCACTCAACGGTTGAAGTTGTTTACCCTGAAAATTATAGGCTGATTATACTAAAAAGTATGGTTAGATTACACTGAAAACCGATTTTCAATGCAAATTTTTCAGTGTAATCTAACCATACTTTTCAATGTAATCAAATCATATTTTTCAGTGTAAAAAATCTCAACTGTTGAGTGAGTGCATCATACACTAAGTGTACAAGAGAGTTATACATTGAAGTTTGGAATTATAAACAATGGAGATTGTTGTTCTGATTCCCGCCTAGCTTATAAATTAATTGTGGAGCTAAGCTGTACAGAAAGGGGTGGGCGTAGGTGTGATACGATTTTTTCGAAACAATTCGATAATGACATGTCTTTTTTTTTTATATATATTTTTATCATATATAATATCTATAAAAATATAAAGTTTAAAATTTATAAATTAAATATATAAAATTCACTTTTTTTTCCATAAAGGTCAAAACTTGAAAATATTTCAATAATCTTAATTAAGCAACAAAACAACAATTCAAATAACATCAGCCTAATATACAAGTCATTAGGGGCATAACTATATGTATATGTATTTGTTAGAGAGTGTTTGGCTTAACTTTATAAACTCTTTAAAACAGTTTATAAGTTGTTTAAAAGTTTATAAATACCATCAATGTGATTTGTAAAACAAGATGGTTAAGAGACTATAAGATCATAAAATAAGCTCCTATCAGTTTTAAGCTGTAAAAGCATAAGTTGAGATTTCCCAGCTTATTTTCCTAATCATCCCAACCACCCGCCCCACCCCACCCCACCCCACCCCACCCCACCTCACCTCACCTCGGAACCACCCCACCCATTTCATTGTATTTTAAAAAAAATATAGAAATATGTACTATTAGATTTTTTTTGGTTATTTTCTTTTATATCTTTTTTCCCTCTAATTATTGTAACTTATATTCTAATATTGATTTTAGCAATAAAAAGTTTTAACAAAATATTTTGTTTATGAGAGACTTTTGTGTGAGATGAGTTCATATATGAGACGATGTTTCACTAAAAAAGTTTGGGTCATTGCTCCTTTAAACTTATGGGTCACGTAGTATAGTAAACGAGATTTGTTTTCATTGTTAATAAAATTTTCCGTGTTACATAAATTTTAAAAAATTTAGTGTGAGACGGTTTATCTCATACAAATGAAATGATACTCCACTTAAATATTTGTGTCATATTCTCCTTTAAACTAACTATTGAATCTCCATAAACTCATAAGCAAATAGTAAATGAGATTTGTTTCATGTATAAGATGAATCATAACTATTATAATAAAATATTAATTTGAGACACGAAAAGTAAAAAAAAAATCATGCAAATATTGAAACACGAACGCTCCACTTGGTAGATCTTTTTATTTGAGGTGGGATAATAGTAGGGGATACAAATTTAGTAGTGATTATGTATGTTACACTGCTCAAGAAATTGTAGGAAGTTTTTTTTCAATCCATATTAAATTTGTAGGGGTAGGAAGCCAAGACAATTTATTGTTGATTTGAGCTTATAAAAACTCATTTTGTAGGGTAATAAATTCGAAGCTATTTTAAATAGGATGCCCTATCAAGCAACTTATAAAGAGAAAATAAGATCATAATATATATGAGCAACACATATGTTTATGAAACACTTATTAAAATAATATTTATAAGTGTACTTTAAATCAGTGATGTAAATGGCGGTCACCTAGGTCGCCTAAGCGGCTTAGCAGCCCCTACCGCCAACTATTAGGACAAATCAGTCGTATTTGGCGGTAACCTCATTTGGTGGCGCCTAGGCGGCGTCGGCGGTGCCTAGGGCCTTTTTAATTTTTTTTAATAACTTTAAAATGTTATATAATTAAAAAAAAAATATATATATATAAGCGGACTGAAGGATTGTGGATTGTAGTAGTTTATGGATTGTTGATTTTTAATACTATCCATTTTGTTACTTATGGATTGTGAATTGTGGTAGTTTATTAAATTTGACATTTTTTTTTTTTGTGGATTGTGGTAGTTTATTAAGTTGCACATTTTGTTACTTATGGATTGTGGTAGTTTATTAAGTTGGACATTTTGTTATTTGTGGATTGTGGTAGTTTATTAATTTGGACATTTTGTTGGAGATGTATTAAATATTTTATTAATATTTTTATATTAATTAGTTACTTTAATTATTAAGTTGGATTAACAAATCTAGGCGGCCGAAGTTGGATAATAAACAAACTAAGTTGAAAATGTGGAACATTATTACTTTGATAAATATTAAACAGGTAAAAAAATTATATTAAAAAAAAAGCCTCGACGGCCTCGGTGGCCGTCTAGGCGGCCTTGGCACTTGGCGGCCATATACCGTCTGCCGAGCGCCAAACATCATCTGCACCCTTGCTTTAAATATAATATAGGGATGTTTTAAATATTCAATTATAATTATTACTATATATTTATAAAATACATTGAGGATTTTAATTTTGTTTTATAAGTTAGATGTAATACTATATATAAAGTGTAGAGTCATCTTAGATGTATATATATATATATATATATAAGAAATTATAAGTACCAATTTGCACAAACTGAAATCATCTTTAAATTACACATTCTTTATTGCATGTTCTTTAAATTTGCACGAATAATGTCATCTTTAATAAAAATATTACAAATTTCTATACTACATAAGTTTAAAAAAAATTAGAAAGTACAAAAAAAAAAAAAAAATTAGAAAAAATTTATGAAACGATGTGCATGAGATGAAATTTTTGTTATGTTTTAAAGGTAAGTATAATGTAAATACGAAAATAAAAACTCATCTCATATATGAAATTGTCTTTCGTCAAGAGTTAAAACTCCCTTAAATATATATCATTTATTTAATTTAAAAAAATAATTATAATACACATTATACATACACCGATCGTGCATCGCACGGGTAATATACTAGTTTAAAAATAATAACAATCACCTAGTCATTACCATTACACTCAACAAATAATATAATAATATAACTTTTACATTATAAAATTTGAACTCAACCTACTAAAAAATCCAAAACAAAAATAAATTTTGGATTTTAAAAATCACTAATTTTAAAAATCGATTTTTAAAAGTTACTTAAAACCCAAAAGCACACCCCCTTAGCTTTATGCTTGAATATGGAAGGATTTTTTTTTTTTTTTTAATGCAAGGGTTTCAAATTAATTGAAACTTAAATTTACAAATCAATCGAGACTGCTTTGAATTGATGAATACATATAAGCTTTGTAGTTCTTTAGATAAATGTATTTGAGGATGGTTATTAATTTTTGCGAATTTTATTGATTATTATTTTCCATGTAATTTGGACAGGTTTTAATCTCAAAGCACTCAAGTTTTACCTTGTCATGTTGCATCTCTTAATTTTGAATCTTCCAATTTTCTCTCTTAAATATTTATTCTTAAATAATTTTTATATCCAAATGCAACATAAAATTGAAAAATATTACATATGATCTCTGTGATATGTTGGAGAATTCATTAGATGTATGCTAATGCACGTATAAATATCTAAAATTTATTCGCACTTAAATGTTTGTACCAATTCCCCCTTCCCCCAATGAATCCTGGCTTCGCTCCAAAAAGTCATGATAATTTTATTTTAAACAAATATTATATTATCAATTTAAATAATGAATAATAAAATTAAATTGAAATAACACATTTAATGTTTAATTGTATAATTATGTCCTATGATGCATGATTTTTTCTAAAAATATCATAATGCAATATTGGATTCGCAATATCATAATGAATTCACGAATCCGATTTTCCACGTGGTGAATCCACTGCCATTCTGCGAATCCAACTAACGGATTCTTAAATCCGTCTCGTAAATCGTACTTGTCAAGCATTAAATATGTTATTTCAATTAATTTAATATTTTAATTACATAATGTAATTTAAATAGAAAATGTGGCACTCATTTTAGATTGAATTCACTATTATGGCGACTGTATTAGACTAATGGAATTTGAATTGATATTTTATTATTTAATTATATTAAATTATTGAATATGCTTACGTTTTGGGCCAGAGAAAATGTAAATTGCATGCATTTAATTTATAAATTTTTATGTGTTTTATATAATAAAATATAAATAAGCAAACGTATTTTCGACGAATCGTACTCTAAACTCTTTAAAAATTTATTCCCGAACACATTGTATCGCCCCCGCATTCACACTGCGCACCCGTGCAACATAGATTTATGTCTAACCAAGTAGTATTTGAATTTGCACGTTGAATTAACGACTTTGGGCACCGAATTCACTAGTACATTATTTTTTATTTATGAAATAAGGGGGAGCACCCAAGTGGTCAAGACTCAAGTGTATCTCAATTTTGTTTTCTTATTTTCATTTTTGTTCCTCACCCAGCCATCCTCATTTGCATTCTGAAAACTCTCACATGGATCGTACTATCTTCTCAAACTCTCCGTTCGCTCAATTTGATGCCCATTTTCCTACATTTTGGATTCCTTCATTGCATTATAAAAATTACTACATTTTCTCGACATTAAGCATAAGTGAGTCAATAATGAGTAAAATCACACATAATCTTTTTTATCTCAAGAATACATGACCAGAGGCGGATGCAGCATAGCCAAAGGGTATGCAAGTGCATACCCTATTTTCTTGCCAAGAAGTTAGTATATATATATACTATATAGTAGTATTATTATATATAGTATTTATGTTATAATGAATTTAAAATATTAATAAAATAGTAGGTTTATACGAAAATGGTTCATAATAAACTTATCATAAAATTGTTTTAAAATATTGAATATATGATCAGGATTATCAAAAATCTCATCAGAAGTATAAAAAATTGGGATCAACAAAATCTATTAAATTACAATATATATAATACCAATTTTTTATACTCCTAGTGATATTTTTGGTACTTCTCATCAAATATCTGATACTTTTAAATTGTTTCATGATAAATTTACTATAAACTAATTTCATATAATACTTTGTCTTAATAAATTACTAAACTTTTAAACCGTATAAATTCGTAAATGCTGAATTGAGAATTTTTTTTTTATTAATTAGTTACAATGACATTCTTAAATACTTTTAAAGTATGAAAACTTTTCGAGAACAACTGTAATATTTCTTTAAATAACAATAACATTTTTTGTTTGTAATTCTTAATAGTATATGTTTTAAAATTTTAGATTGCCTATATTTTGTTTATATAATTATTTTGAGTAGTTCTTCTTTGCCCTTGAGTGCATTGTATGTACTTGGATTTTGAAAAAAAAAATATCTCAAGTAGAAATCAGTAATACCTCAACTGAAAAAAAAAAAAAAAAAAACATACAGTTCTGCGTATTTGTGTGTGTTTTGAAAAAAATAAGATTGAAGTCAAAATTAAACTTAAAATTCAAGTGCATGCTAGAATTTGTGGATTATTTTAGCATTATCATAGTTGTGCATACCCTATTTCGATTTTCTGGATCCGCCACTGTACATGACACACTATTTCTAATGCAATTATGATCCTAATAAATTACTAATATTGTTTAGTATACAATATTATTATTTGTATAAATTAATACTCTTTAGGTTTTTTTTTTGGGTCCCACAATTCAACTAAAAAGAGTTAAAATTTGATCAAAATTATACTCCAAGCCAAACATTAACTTGTCCAAATTTCACGCGTGTAGGCTGGGGCAAAAGGCAGTGGGAAGAATGGAAGATTACGTGCATCATAGGTTTTATCTATTTTGGTTGTTAAGAAAACGACATGCATTCTACTTTTTGTTTTTTTCGTTTCGTACCTTTTTTTTTTTTTTTTCCTTTATGTTGGAGAATTTTCACGTTTTTATGAAAAAGAGAAATGTGAGAATGAGAAAATACTGCCTTTTTATAGAAAATTTGAATGACATTACGTTAAGAAATTTGAAAATCTACCGCGTTCAAATGACATATTTTGTTAGATATTTAAAATTAAAATAAAAAATTTAAATTTATCTATTTAAATATTTTACCCAAAAAAATGAAGTGGATTTAGATTGTGAATGTAAAATTCACATTTCAAATTCCACCATCCAAGCACAACCTTATTTTCTTTTGTAAACAAGAGTTTAAATCTTATTTATATACGTTATTAATTTGGGCAAATTATTCGCAACTAAGCATTAAAAAAAATTATTTGCTTGTCCAAATTCCCGTGAAAATATGTACATTTTTTCAAGGTCTCAAAAGATTCAGGATTGCACTTATTTTTTCTTTTTTCCTTTTCGAAAGCTGGAATTGCACATATAATCAATGCCCTCCCAGGGGAAAAGTTTTCAAAATCATAATATTGCTGTTGTTATTTTCAATGACGGATTTGAGGAGTGGGAGGGGCAATCACCTTATTGGGATTTCAATTTTATTTACTAATAATATGAAAAGTTTTAATACTATCGTTACATGAAGAATAACATTAAAGTTTGATATAGCTTCTCTTGGGATTGTATACTGATGATAATATCATAATATGAAATTTTTTGCTTCTATTGTGATGAAATTTTGGATCTGTCCATTTTAAGATACCATCAAACTATGGTCAAATTTGCACACCAATCACACACATTTTTATTAGCTTACGCCTTACGGCACTAAAAAAAATAAAATAAAAAATACCTGCAAAATTAGAATTTTCTATACATTTTTCCAACATAAAAGTTCGTAGTAAGAATTGCCTACAATTTGCCTGCAAAATTTTAAAATTATGAAAGCATCTACATTTCTCAACCTAAGAACTGCAAAATTAATTTGCCTACGAAATAAAATCTCAAGGTATAATTACCTACAAGTCATTTGCCTACATCACAATTTGCCTACGGAATTTCCGTAGGCAAATTTTTTTGTAGGTGGGGAAGAAAAATGTCAATACAATTAGAAATTTTTGTAGGCATTTCGTAGGTAATCTTCACTACGAATTTTGTTGTTGTAAATTTCGTAGTCATATTGAAAATTTCCGTAGATAATTTTATGTTTTTATGTAGTGCTGGAGTCTTGGCTTTTATTTTATTTTATTTATGTTCTCAACAAAAGAGTTGAGTATCACAAATAATATGATCTTTTATTACAGTAAATGATAGTAACAAAAGCAGTGAGATGGACCTTCAATTGACCAATATTATTAAAAATTGGATCGAGTTGAATTGTTTTGAAAGTAATTAATATGAGTAAAAATTAGGTGGCTTAGCCCACTTGACCATTGAATTCCTAACTTTAGTGAGTAATCCGAGTTTGATTCCCTTTGAGAACGAAGGTGGCTTGAAGAATTTTTAGAGTATTTGGGGGCTTAGTGAACTAAATAAAAGGAAGATCCAACCCCCCCCCCCCCCCCCAAAATAGTACTCCCTCCGTCCTAGTCTTGTTTTCTCATTTGCCAAAAAGGTCCGTCTCAATTTTGTTTTCTCATCTCTAAAATAGAAACTACTTTATTCATTTAAATAATATTTTATTCATCATTCACCATTCTCAATATCACTTTATTCACCATTCACCATTCTCAATATCACTTTATTCACCATTCACCATTCTCAATATCACTTTATTCACCATTCACCATTCTCAATACTACTTTATTCACCATTCATCATTTTCAATACTACTTTATTCATTTAATTACTAAAATTCAACTCTCGTATTAAACTCCGCGCACAGTTAAACGAGAAAACAAAATTGGGACGGAGGGAGTAAAAGTAAACAATATCCCTTTAAGGGGGCATTTGGTTTATTACAAAAAATGAATATATGAATGATAATAATAGTTATGGAGAATGAAATGAATATACTTCATAAAATTATGATGTTTGGTAGATGATGGGGAATGAATAATTATTGTTGTAATTAAGTGCGATAAATAAAGACACAAGTTTGTTCATCCAATTCGTCGGGAACGACGAAGCCAGGAGTTTCACTAATATTCTTTTGTATGAGTGTATACAATTCTGAGTACAATGATATATTTATAAGAATAAAACCTTAGTCTAAGATATGAAGCTCATTGGGTTATTGGTCCATTAGTAATGTCCACATCAAATCTCCTAGATTTAGAATAATAAATCTGCTAGATTAACAACACTCCCCCTTGGACATTACGACATAACATGTCATAAAAACTTCACGTGCTAGGTATCGACCAAATATTAAGTTAGGGAGGAATGTTGGAAGATCAAATCTTCTAGATCCATTTCGGGGTTACCGCTCCCCCTGAAGACAACAACACTTTGAGCCTTTGCATCCCAATACCACAAACGTATTTTTCAAAAGTAGACGTAGGTAAGGATTTAGTGAACAGATCTGCTAGATTGTCACTAGATTGCACATTTTGAATGGTAATCACGCCACTCTTCTGGAGTTCATACGAGTAGAAAAACTTAGGTGAAATATGTTTCGTCAGGTTTTCCTTGACGTACCCATTACTCATTTGTGCGATGCAGGCGGCGTTGTCTTCAAATATAACGGTGGGAGGTGTATCGCCTTTACCAATACCACACGAGTCACCAATGTGTTTTACCAAGGACCTTAACCAAACACATTCTCGTGCGGCTTCAAACAAAGCTATTATCTCTGAGTGGTTTGAAGACGTGGTAACCATGGTTTGTTTAACCGATCTCCATGAGGTCGCGGTACCACCACAAAGAAAAACGTAACCAGTGTGGGATACGGCGTTGTGGGGATCAGACAAATAGCCAGTGTCCGCATAACCCACTAAGGTTTTGTCTTGGCTCTTACGGTAAAACAGTCCAAGATCTTGAGACCCTTGGAGGTACCGTAGAACATGCTTAACACCATTCCAATGTCTCCTTGTAGGAGAAGCTATATGTCTCGCAAGCAAATTGACAGCAAATGCAATGTCCAACCTAGTGCAATTTGCGAGATAGAGCAATGCTCCGACAACACTAAGATAAGGAACTTCTGGCCCCATAATTTCTTCTGAATCTTCTCTTGGTCTAAATGGGTCCTTATCCACTTCGAGGGATCTGACAACCATAGGGGTGCTAAGTGGATGAGATTTATCCATGTGAAATCTCTCCAATACCTTCTTCACGTAGGTCGACTGATGTATAAGAATTCCTTCTGGGAGATGCTCGATCTGCAGGCCGAGGCAGTACTTGGTTTTACCCAAGGCTTTCATTTCGAATTCGACTTTCAAGATTGAACTGACTTCTTCAATCTCTTTGCATGTTCCGATTATGTTCAGGTCATCAACATAGACGGATATGATGCAAAAACCATTTTGTGATTTCTTCGTGAATACGCATGGGAAAGCTTTATCGAATGTGTATTCCTTCTTCTGAAGAAATTCACTAAGTCGATTGTACCACATAAGACTCGATTGCTTCAGGCCATACAACGACTTCTGCAGTTTTATGCTATACATACTGCGATTTTCACCATCCCTCATCTGAGGAATGTCAAATCCATCGGGGATTTTCATATAAATGTCGACATCTAGTGATCCGTATAAGTATGTGGTTACTACATCCATTAATCTTATTTGGAGATTCATTTTAACTGCCAAAGATATCAAGTAGCGGAACGTTATTGAGTCCATGACGGGAGAATATGTTTGATCAAAATCAATCCCGAGTCTCTGCAAAAACCCTTGAGCTACAAGCCTCGCTTTATACCTCTCCACAGTATTGTTCTCATTTCATTTTCATACAAAAATCCATTTATATCCTACAGAGATAGCGCGTGTGGGTGTACGAATAAAAGAGTCAAATACTTATCTTTTGTTAAGCGATGCGAGCTCTGCTTCAATTGCCTCTTTCCATTTTACCCAACCGGAGCGCTTCCGGCACTCAACGATAGTTTTGGATTCTGGATCCGGATCGTTAATGGAAAGAGCAAATGTCGCTGCAAAAGTGTTGTCGACGACAATAATATTTATATTATATGTTTCTCCTGTATATATGAAATTCATATAAACTTCAACATTTTATGTTAACCAGACCTTCCTCATTTCCCAGTGTATCTGGGTCTGGTCGTTCTGCGGTCCTAGTGCATTGAATATTTTGTGCACGTGCTTCATCACTAGGACACTCGTCTTCTAGAGACTTTGAGTTATCTAGACGAATCTCTTCTAGAGATTTTACATTCGACTGACCAGTTTTGCTAGCTTTTTGTTTAGGTGTACTAGTATCTCTTGAGGGTCCTTTACGCTTCTGGCATGTGGGGGCATGAGTACTTGCTTTGCTTGGAACCTCAACCCTTTGGGGAGAATTTACTGCAGGTATATGCGATTTAGTTACACCTCTATGGTTAGTGAACACGTCTGGCAGATTTTTTTGCTAAATTTTACAAGTTAATGATCTTCTGAACTTCCAGTTCAGATTGGCTAGTGCGTGGATCTAGATACTGAAGATCACTTACGTTCCACGTAAGCTCCCGGCATTCATTCAATTTTAAATTCAGATCTCCCCCTAATGCCGGGAAATGATCTTCATCGAACGTGCAATTAGCGAACCGGGTCATCAATTGATCCCCGGATAAAGGCTCGAGGTATTTTACGATGGACGGAGAGTCAAATTCGACGTAAATACCAAGTTTCTTTTGTGGGCCCATAGAAGTCCGCTTTGGTAATATTATCGGAACATATACCGCAAATCCGAAAATACGCAGATGAGAAATGTTAGGTTCTTTCACACGCACTAGCTGTAGGGGGGAATGATCATTATATGCAGTTGGACGGATTTATATCAAGTACGAATGTACGATGCATGTAGGACTGCATTCCCCCAGCATGAAGTGGGTAGTTTAGGGTTCATAAGCAATAGTCTCGCGATAAGTTTGATACGTTTTATTAGCGCCTCAGCAAGACCATTTTGGGTATGGACGTAGGGGACCGAATGCTCCACTTTAATTCCCAGGGCCATACAATAATCTGTAAAGGCCTTTGAGCTGAACTCAACAACATTATCCATGCGAATCGATTTAATTGGATAATTCGGGAATTGAGCTCTAAGCTCGACTCGCAATGAGCTCTGCAAGAGCTTGATTGCGGGTAGACAACTAACATGCATATGTCCACCTAGTGGAGGCATCAATAAGGACCATGAAATACCGAAATGGTCCTGATGCTGGGTGAATCGGTCTGCAAATGTCTCCTTGAATTCGCTCAAGGAAAACCGGAGACTCTAGTCCAACCTTAGTGCACGACGGGCGTACTATTAACTTACCCTTAGAACATGCATCACAAATAAATTCATCAACAGGAAGGATTCTATTATTCGAAATATTATGACTAATTGAATTAGATAGAATCCCACGTATCATAGATTATCCTGGATGACTTAACCGCTGATGCCATAATTTAAAGAAGTTCGGGTCATGAAATTTAACACTCATGGCTAGATGGAGATTGGACGGCAGGATGTAGGAATAGTACAATTTGGAGGAGAAGGAAGAAAGTTTTTCTATAACTTGTTTACGACTACCTCGAGTAATAGTTATCAAAAGGTATTCGTTATTGTTCTTAGTTTCAGTTTCAATATGGTAGCCATTAGTTCTAATATCTCTAAAACTGAGCAGGGTGCACTTAGATTGTGGAACAATAAAGCATTTTCGATTATGAGTTCGGTACCCATGGGGAGGACAATGGAAGCTCTTCCGGAGCCCACTATCAACATACTATCGTTGGCTATTGTAGTTATACCCCCCTTACGTTCTACCAGGTTATGAAAATACTTCCTATCTCTTAAGATTGTATGTGTGGTGGCGCTATCTACCAAACATAAATCACAATTTTAATCTATCATGCCAGAGGAAATAGTCCAAACCTAATATCTGATATGTTTACAAGCCATGTATAGCAATATCCAAGTAAATTTAATGGACAGCGTTAAGACAAACACATCAAAGTTAAAACATAATATCATCCATAAAATAAAGTATCCGAAACAAAGGATCAAAAAACATAAATTATTTTATCAAAAAATAAAGTACTAAAACAATCAAATACGCAAATCACTCATCATCTCCAAAGTCCTTGAGCTCGATGCCCAGAGGATCGATGTTGTCTTGGTTAAAGTCTGCTTCAGGCAGGTTGGCATGGTAAGACTCGACTATAGGGGTCTTCCCCTTGTCGTCCTTCTGCTGCTTTTGATAAGCCTCAACCAAGTGCTTGGGAGTGTGACACGTGCGAGACCAATGGCCTCTGCATCTGTAGCAGGACTGCTCAACCTTATCTTAATTGCCAGATTTTTGAAGAGCGAAGTTCGAGGTTCTGTGACCAGATGTACTACGACCTCAGCCTTTAGCCCAGACCATCTTACTCTCTCTCCCCCTTCCACGTTTGTGACTTATCATATAATTGTCCTATACTGCTGCTGGAGTATAAGGTTGCAGGCGTGGAATGTTGACAGAGTATTCTGCATCAACTGGGTTACAATATGTTGCAAAGCAGTGTTGTACTCCGTTATAGACTTAAGGTCTTAGAAATGGAGTCTCAACCAATCGTATTGTACCGGAGGGAGGAGTATATCATTTTTGTTGTTGGGAACAGTCCTTCAGGGACTTCCACAACCCTCTGGGGTCCCTGAATGAGGATCTGAAAAAATGAATTCCTTACTCAGGTGATTATGAGAAAAATCAACGCTTTCGCCTTCTGGGCGTTAGTGAATTTCGAACCTTAGATAATTATTTCACTCAACTCATTTAAGGCTAGATGAATCTCAACATCTAGCGCCCATGTCAGGTAGTTATTACCATCGAGAGCAAGCTCATCGAATTCTTTCATGGTAATATCAGACATTGTTCACAATATTTTTTAAAGTGACATGGTAAGAGTTGTGACCAATTTATTGACAACGGAGAAGTAAGGCTTTATTTGATTATTCTAGAACACATAAAAATAAGAATTGAGCGCCGTCTACCCAAAACATAAATTACGGTCCGACAAGTACCGGGCGCCGCCTACCCGGGCATGATATGCGGACTATAAATAATAAACTATGTGCGGGGGTAATCATGCATGTAGGATAATTAAATCATAAAGACATGCATATGTAACAAATATTCATATATAATTCCTTGAGAATTAATCCATGAAAATAATTTCAAAGAAAATTCCAGACTTAATAAACATGCAAATTTAACTTTCTAAAGATTTCATGTATATTAATGAAATATTTTTAGGATTTTAGATTAAAATTAATTAGTATTGACGCCCAAATTAAATCAATTAAAAAGAGGTCTAGACAAATAATTAAAAGTCAATCAAAACAATTCCTTTCCTCGTGAAAACCGGTCCAAGTAATTTAATTAAAAAGACCCATGTAATATAATTAAAGGGCCCAGGTCAAGATGAATGAATACGACCCAGACTACTTTCTTCCTCCCCGTCCTAATTCCCGCAGGAAGATGGACACGCGCCGCTGGCTGCTACGGGCGGAGCATAGGCGGTGGACGCGGGCAGCTGTTCGTCTAGAGCGCGGCGCTCGGTCGCCACTCGACGCCCGAAGGCGGAAGGGTGGACGCGAGCGCATGGTGGCGCGACGCGGCTGAGGGGCAACACCGTGGAGGCCGCGCGTGAAGGTGGCTTCGGGCCGCGGCGTTCACGCGATGCCCGCGGCCTTCGGTGGCTGCATCGGCAGTGGTCAAGCGCGCATGGTGGTGGGTTGGCGCAAGGCGGCGGATGAGCGTTGCCTACGAGCGCGGCTGTGGGCTGGCGCGAGGCGGCGGACGAGCGCGGCCTGCGAGCGCGGCGGTGGTAGATTGGCGCGAGTTTTGTTGATGTATGTTGCAGGGTACAATGAAAATAGATACAAAAATTACAGTACACTCATCTAATTACAAAAGATGGACTAGGGGGAATTATCAATGGCAATAAGTATATATATGTGTGTATATACATAGACACATATATATGCAGGGAAGAAATTCATAGACATCGGCATATACATGTAAATACTACTATTAATTATCATAGACATGTGAAGATGCTTTCATAATTAATCGGATAATAATTTATCAGATTTAAGAGAAAATAAATTGAGATTTGTACCGATTGATTGTGGGTAGAGACTCGTGCTGATAACGTGTTGTAATTAAGTGCGATAAATAAAGACACAAGTTTGTTCACCCAGTTCGTCGGGAACAACTACGTCTGGGGGCGAGCCAAACCAGGAGTTTCACTAATATTCTTGTGTATGAGTGTATACAATTTTGAGTACAATGATATATTTATAAGAATAAAACCCTAGTCTAAGATATGAAGCCCATTGGGTTATTGATCCATTAGTAATGTCCACATCAAATCTCCTAAATTTGGAATAATAATCTTCTAGATTTACAACAATTATATTAAAATTTGTGAGATGGAAAAAAATTAAAAAATAATTATTAGGGAATGAAAGTCATTCCTCCCAAATCCCAAATTTGGGAGGAATGATTAAGTTTTAAGGTATGAAGTCACTATTTATGGAATGAAATCTCTCTACCAAATACATTTTTATAATTCCATTCCAATTCACACCTCTACACCCTTTGATCAAACATGACCCTAAATTTATTCTTTAAAAAGTTGAAAAAACTCTTTTACTTTTACTAAAAATCAATTTTATACCCATATATACTATAATTTTTTTTTTTAAATTTGTGACCTTTTTATTTGGGTGAATCTAAAAAGAATAGAAGGGAGTAATTAGTATTGAATTGGAAATTATTATTTGAAATAAATAGAAATAAAGAAAGTAAAATGCCAGAGGTAATGAGTGGGGCAAAACGTTAAGTCGAAGTACACAAAGAACAACTGGCATGCCACTATAAATCATGTGATCGATGTCCAATTCTTTGTCTCGGGTGGCTATCCACTAAAAAACACGTATAGTATATGCGTGTGTGTTTTCCAATCTTGACGTATCTATTACATTATAATAACTTACCTATTACATTATGTAACTATATATAGAAACAATTAATGACCCACTCTTCCAAACACGTCCATTATAAAACTAGAAAATCGATGTTCACGAGATATAGATAAAATAAAAAATGTATGTATGATGCAGCAAGCCGAAGCATCGATAATTTAGCTCGCAAACGTTAGTTGATTCTTTGACTACTTGGATTGTTGTATGCAAATATGATTAAGTGATTGCTCCGTTTATTTGCTAGGAATACTGAAAGAACAATAATTAAAAACACGAAAAAAGAATAAAATTCGATATTTTATAATTCATTAATAAATTGTTTTGCAATGTTTTAAGAACGTTTATATATATTTTAATAAACAATTTTTAATATTTAGGAAAGTAAATCACAATAAAATAAATAAAATAATAAAGATACAATTTTTCTAAAAAAATTAATTCTCCAAATCGAATCATAATTAATTGTGATTGTTATTGCGATCTCGTCTCCACCAATGAAGCTCTAACAAGCCCTTTAATTATAATTAAGTTGGTACCAAAAAAATGAGTAAGTCTCTTGTGCAACAAATGCACCATGTAAATCAAGTGTATTTTTAAACCGTTAGAGTTATTTTCACCGAACATTTAGAGTTGTTTACGCTGAACAATTACGATAGTCTAACTGTAACTTCTTTTGTGCAATCAGTCCTAACTGTTCAGTGTAAACAACTCTAAATGATTAAAAATACACTTTAATTGCACGATGTATCTTGTGTATATAAGACATTGACCCAAAAAGAGGTGTATACCAACTAGTAATATTAATATTATTTTTATGTGCACACCACAAATTATTTGATCCACATAATGTCCAACTGATCCAATTCATTTATTTCTTCAATAGTATTGGTTAAATGGAGTGCAATCTTACAGATTTATTCTATGAAACAATCTCACACATATATTTTTAAATATTTGTTTGGGTTTGTATCAAGAACATGTAAGTATAAATTTAATTTATACATAAATCTTGAAACTTCATGATTTTTACATCCATAAATCTATAAATCATGAATTAAATAATTAGAGTACTAACCTTGAACAACAATAATAATTCTTCTAATGAAACTATATTTCTCTCTCTTGGCCTCCATTAATCACATGACATAAAACTTAAGTGATATAATTAATTCATTAATTGTAGGAATAATATGTGTCTTTTATAGGTAGAGAGAGGAGTAGTTTCTTATTCTCCAATAATTAGTTTCTTATTTTTCAAAAACGTATTCTCCAAGAAACTGCTCATAAGACAACTTAATCACACGGTCTATCAATGTGAGGGATTAGTTATGATATTTTCCTAATTGACCAAATCAAATATTATTTAAACCTCAATATTAGATATTTAAGTTAATAATTAAATATCTAATAAATGCATGATGTGACACGTGGATCACAAAATTTACATTCTCCCACTTGGCCCATGTGGCAGAATATATCTTCATGATTTAAATAATAACATAATGAACACGTCATATGATATCTTTATTGATCAAATCATAATGTCAATATTAAGTATATACTAACACGAGTCATGACTGTTCTACATCATTTACTCGACATAGTCTCTTCCATGTACCACAATGTTAGTTTTCTACTTAATATGATTAGAAAATAGCTGATCATTTAAGCGTTTCGATTAGAGACCAAATCCTATTAAACTTTATGTCAACCATTTATGTATACATTAATGACAAAATAAGATATTATTCAATATCAGAAACAAAACATAAAAGAGCTCAAAGTATCAAGTACATATCATTAACGTTTTCAATAATGTCCATTCTTTCGATATGTCCAATAAATATCTTTGGAGGCAGTCCTTTCGTTAATAAATCATCAATTAACATCTTTGTTTCTGAACTTCTTCTTTGACGATAAAAATACTTCAATTTCATATGTTTAATATATTTTGAATATTTATCTTTTTTAGAAAAGAATACTACTACAAAATTATTAGAATAAGTTTTCAGCGGCTTGACAATACTGTCGACTATTCCAAGTCCTGAAATAAAATTCTGCAGTCAATTCCATGAATTGTGGCTTCAAAGCATGCCATAAATTCAACTTTCATAGTGGATGCAGCAATTACAGACTGCTTCACACCTTTTATTATAATGATTCCTTTCTATAATAGGAGTAAACAACTGAATATGGACTTTCAGATGTCAACACATCCATCATAATTTGAATCTGAATATCTAATCACCTCTAAATGATCAGATCTCTAATAAATAAGCATAATGCATATCTTTCACTTGTCCACGTTCCAATTCATTATTTGGACATTACTTAAAGCTGAACTTATCTCCCTTATCTATCATCTCAAAATTCTTAGAGAGATATTTTTTGGTTTCATACATCATATCAAGATCATTTATTAAATCAACGTACAGAATAAAAAAGTTTAGCTTGCTCTCACTGACCTTAAGATATATACACCGATTAACAGTGATTTACTTAAATCCAAATGAAGTAATGATATCACTGCACTTGAGGTATCATTGATGGTAAGCTTGATTAAGTCTGTATATTGATTTCTGTAATTTACACCCTATGTGTTCGTTTCCTTCAATGGAAAAACCTTCAGGTTGATCCATATATTTCATTCACTAAATTCTCATCCAGAAAATTAGTTATAACATCCATTTTATGTAACTCTAAATCATAATGAGCCACCAAAGCTATAAATATTCTAAGGACTCCTTCGGAGACACCGGTGGAAATGTCTATTTATAATCAATATCACTTGAGTAAAACATTTAGCAACAAGTCTAGCTTTATATCTTTCGATATTGTCATTTGAGTCTTGATTTGTCTTAAAGATCGATTTACATTCGGCTCTTCTGCAACCTTATGACAATTCTATAAGATCCTAAACTTCATTATAAGCTATTGATTTCAACTCTTCTATCATACCATCTATCTATTTAATAAAATTATTGTTTTCCATGGCTTGTGAAAATGAAATTAGATCATTATCATTAACTCTTATGTCAAATTCTGCTCCTTATAGGTACACCACATACTCTTCAGAAATAATAGAGTTTATTTGTCTTTATGACCTTCTTAATGTTATTTGGTGTGGTTCATCTATAAAAAGTTCATTAAGACCAGGTTTATTGGTGACATGTTCATTATTGAGAGTGTTGTCGTTTATATGTTGTTCTTGTAAGTTGTCTGGTAGTTCAACAACAAAAACAACAACATGAGAAGTATTGGGTAGAGAAGTATCAACCCTGACTTCTGTACTGTCCACCATTTCGTAGATCTACACTCCCACTATTTTCACCATTCTCAATTAACCGGATATTTTCAGTTTCAATAATTCTCGTACTATGATTAGGATAGTAAAACCTATACCCTTTAGACTTTCCTGGATAACCGAAACCACTTATGGTTCTTGGATCCAATTCATTCTCATATGGATTGTAAATTCTTAATTTTGTTGAGCAACCCCAAACATGCAGGTGCCTTAAATTAGGTTTTCTACCCGTCCACTGTTCAAAAGTAGTTTTAGGAACTGCTTTTCTAGGAACCTTATTTAACACATACAATAGTTGTCAATGTGTGCATCCACAAAGAAGCTATTAGGGAGGGATTGCTTAGCATACTCATAACCATATTCATTAGAGTACGATTAAGTGTTTTTGCTACACCATTTTGTTGTGGTGTACTTGGCATGATGTATTGAATAAAATGTCACACTTTTCAAGGAATTTAGCAAAAGGGTCTGGGCATTGCCTTGATTCACCATCTTTCCCAGCACCTCCATCAGACCTAATGCTTTTCATCATCCCATCCAATTGTCTTTCAACCTCATTAATAAATACTTTTAGGGTGCGTTTACTTTAGAAATAAGGATTATGTGATATATGATTAGATGGGATGAAATCAGAGGTTACAATTAATTTTTATTATCTTATTCTTAGTTTACTTTAGTAGAGTTGATACAATTAAATTTAATTTAATTTTTTTTATTTTTAATATTAATAGAAATTCTAAAACATGGTAAATTATGAAAATGCCCTTTGTAAATTGACAGATAATTCAATGACCCAAAGCAAGCAATAACCCATTTCGTTTGGAAATTGGAATAGAATCCTCCAATAATCCATTTCTGTATGGAAATTGGAATAACCCCATTTATGTTTGAATAATTTCCAATAACCCCATTTATGAATATGTTCTTATTGTCTTGGAGATGTTGTCAACGATGCCTCGGTCATATTTTTGCAGGAAGAAAAAAAACAGAACAATATATAAATAAGACAGTATATTAAAATTAAAAAGTAATTAAAAAGAAAACAAAAGGAAACGTCAAAGGCTGGAAGACTACTTGCGTCCTCCTCTTCAGGTTACTCTTTCAATCTGCAGATGAGGAGTGCGCGAAGATTGAGGGACGTCAAGAGGCGACCGATCACGAATCAAAATATGCATCTGCTTTTCGAAGAAATTGGATATACTCATATCTCCCCTTGCAACCCAATTGTGTTTAGAATTTGAAAAAAAATAGCATACGGGGAATTTTTTTGTTTGTGTAAACCTTTGATATCATCGATATTCCAATCACAGGGACGATCTGATTTGAAACCGTTGTGATTTGATCTGAGAATTTTACGCTATATCAGAGTAACAAAGGAAAAAATATGTTATGTAAAGGGTATTTTTGTAAATATACATCATATCCTCAAGTTTGAATTAATTATCACACTTGCTTTGGTGTGATTTAATTTCTAGGTGGTTATGAAAAATCCGGGTTATCCCCGGGTCAAGGGATTTAGAAAAAAAATTATCATTCAAAGTAAACATATAATAATATTATATATATAATCACTATCTAACCTTATCACTGAAAGTAAACGCACCCTTAAAATATTTACAGATTAAAAAATTCTTATAAAAGATAGAGATAACCATAACGTGAAAATTCATTGATAAAGTCATAAAATATCTTGCATTCTCAAAAGAATGCACATAAAGGACCTATGTATATAGGTGTGTATCATTTCAAGAAGTAGTGTGCTTCTTGTGGCTTCTCTCTTTGTGTGTGTTGTTTGTTTTCCTTTAATACAATCCACACAAATACCAAGATCAGTAAATCTAAATTATGAAGGATTTCATTCTTTATTAATCTTTGTAATCATTTTTTGGAGATTTGTCCTAAGCTTTTATGTCACAAGTAAGCAGAACTTTCATTGACAAAATCATGAAGTTCCAACATTATGATGCTAGATCAAAAGGTCTCAGCGAAGATAATTATGCTTAAAACTATAAAATCCACCATTAAGGATATCAGAGTCTATAGACAGATTTTGTTGAAATAATCTTAAATTTCTATTTCCAAATTTCAAACGATACCCAACATAATCAAGTTTGAAAAGAAAATTAAATTAAGGAAAATAGAAGGGACATAAAAGTTTCAAACAAATGTATCCAAAATTAAACCATAAATTCATATGGCTTCAGCTAAAGCTTAAGACTCAATTACCTATATAGGATTTATGATTCGAGTCGAAACGAATACATGCATCATTTTCTGAAACATGATTGATATAGTCAAAATTAAGCAACCACATATTTACTAGGAACTCCGGCCAAATTAGATTCAAAAGATACTAAGGCATTAAGTCTTTATTTATTTTCGAATGAAGCCTTACGTTTCTGACAATTTCTCTTAATCTGTTCAGGTTTCTTACAAAGTTGACACTAGATATTGTCATGTTCCTTTAGAAATATGACTCATTTATCTTAAATGTCCCCTTACCCCTTTCTTATGGCTTTCTTGCAAACTTTTTGATCTATTCATTGACATGTTCATGAATGCTACGAGAACCATCAAACTTTATGGTGATTGACATATTAGTTAATATCACATTAAGACAATTATCAGTAATAAAAAAATGTTCTTTTACAAGTGCCAGAAAAATTATCCAGTACTTTCAGTTTGAGTAATGATAGACTTAATATTGTCATGTATACTCATTCACATAAATATAAGACTCGGTTTTTTTTATTTTACCCGAGCATCATAGACAAACCTTTCATCAGCACTGTTTGTATCATCCATAACAGGCTTCTCAACTTCAAGTGCTAGATAATAATCCAAAACACCAAGGTGAAATAAGTTTAGTCTATTCAACAAATAGAGTGAGTGAGTGAAGAGCTACAACAAGAATAATTTAATTAATTTACATTAATGCTTTAAAACACTTAAAACATATTCATATCGAATAACAAAAAATGTACAATGATATTCTCCTTTGGGCGATACATCAATATACAATCATAAATATAATGATGCTTGAAAATATTTCATAATTTGATAATTGTATATGATCATCTTAAATTCTTTTGTTATCTTTGGATATACAAATGATCTCACATAATATACCAATTATCACAAATATTTTCTTAATTTATAGGGACTAGTGAATAACCTTTGGGTGATTCTTTGTGCGTTATAATTATGAAATTTAATTACCCATAAATTATTTAAATCAAACATCACCTTATCATGGATAATTAAAATTAATTGTTCAATTTCAAATTTATTAGATATTTGGTGATTAACAAATCAACATTAAATAAATTAAAATTGCATAATAATGATCATCATTATTTAATAAGATTAACATAAAATACTTAAAATTGGAAATCTTATTATATATTCGTAAAGATTAAGCATAATTTATAAAATCAATTTCATCATAAACTTTAGCCGAACTCTTAGTCAAAACTAATGGACAATCGTCCAAATAAATAATAGAATTTGACTCCTTAATATTCGGTATAATGTAATCATAGTTCAAAAATTTAAAAGAAGTGGGCTAACAACATAATTTCAATTATCTTTAAATTTCATAATATTCAATTCATCCTCAATTGAATAATATATTTCTCAATCCATTACATAAAGTTTGACTAAAAAATTCATTTAGCTAGTCAATATTCGTGAGAATCAAGCTAGTATTATAATTTGAAATTATTGGGAAAATAGGGGTGCCCGGAATCTATTCAGGATGAAATTTAAATACGAATTTAAATTCAATTATTACTAGCATGAATTAATCCTAATTAATTCAAATAATAATTCCAACAACAAATTTAACATCATGCATGTTGAATTAATTCACATAAAATCTAGGCGGAATAAACAAGAATTTATGTGACTTACGTACCTCTTGTCGAACTGACCTTTGAATAAACGGGACAATCACGATCGCGCTTTATCAACCCAAAAGCCTTCTCAAGTATTTTCATTTCGCCTTACTTGATCACCGGTGGGAGATGCTTTCAAGTAATTTAAATAACTAAGGAAAAAGAAAAATATCTATGCTCTTGATTTTTCCAACACATGGAATTATGTACTTGGGGATGAAATAACCACCCCCTATTTATAAAGTGAGATGGCCGAAAATTGTAGATTATTTGGGCTTGGAGAAAATCTTTTCTTAGACTATAAGAAATCTTGAATATATCTCATATATTCTTTTCTCCATAATAAAATATTCCACAAAAATCTCACTCACCTTATTAAGGCTTGTAATTCTCGAAATAATTAGTAGAGAATCCAAGATTTGGATCTTCTTGAATATATGAGATAATCTTGTATTCCAAGAATACTTATCTTCCATAATATCTTTCCAAGAAAATCAATAAAATATTTTCTCTCCTAAGACATACAATTTTCGAAAATTCAAAGAAAAATCAGCATAATATAATCTTTTTATTTTAATCACCTTATTATTATTGGACTACTTAATGGGCTACTTGAGGGGCCTTTAAGGAGAATTAAGATTGGACCTCCTAATGGACATCTGAATTTCAATATTGAGCCCCAATATAATTCAATCCATTAATATTAATTATTACCACTCATAAATTAATATTGCACTATCCATCTTAATCCATATTATGATAATATGGGCTCCCGGTTATTATTTCCGCGTTTAAGATTATCAAGTCCATTAATTAATTAAGCTTCTGAATAGCTCTAAATTAATTAATATATTTCACCTTGGAGTATAGACAGCTCAACATTATTATCCGTACCGAAGAAACTAATTCTCCACTTGCAAGATTTGGTACGATAAAACTTCTGAGCCCACCAAGGGGACTAATCACACGAGCCGTACTCGCACGCGTTTCTCCGTATTAAATCTTAGCAACCGTCGTATGATTAATATTACTGTCCAAGACACAAAGTTTTAAGTCACAATGATTCTCACCCAACATGAATCAAAGCAGTAACCATTAAGCACACATGGTCCTATTTAAGTGACGGAGATTAAGAAATCAACAACCACTGAGGTCTAATTCTTCACATTTCAGAACAGAAGAATTTATCCTCGCTATAGGTCCTCTTCAACACATACTAAATGTGCTAGTGCAATCCCTTAGTCAAGACAGACCAATCTGAGACTTGCACATCGACCTTTCACTGTGGATTGTTCAATTCCACCTAGGTTGTGAAAATGTACGTTTAGTTACAAGGAAACTGTTAATGTTATCTTCCGTGATCGGGTATCACCACATTAACTACAATGTAACTAGTACTATTATGAACTGTTTGCAATAAATATTCAACATTCAATCATATCTAAAGGAAATGCGATAAAAGAATTATTCTCATAAACAAGTGTTTGATACACGAGTTATACTAAGTAAAAGCATACTTTCACGTATAACTCCAACAATCTCCCACTTATACTTAAAGTCTGCTTTTTAGTATACATCATGCATGTCTTAGTGTAGTAGCTCTACGTGACATCTCATGTCAACCTACACTAACCTAATAATTCCTCCCACTTATACTTAAAGCAGATTGGCAATAGTCTTGACTCCCATTCCATCCACATGTCTCTCGAATGTACTCTGAGGCAGACCCTTTGTGAATGGATCAGCTAGGTTGTCACCCGACGCTATCTTTGCCACCTCTATATATTCTCTCTTAACGATTTTTCGTATAAGATGGTATTTTCTTTCTATGTGTTTGCTGGCCTTGTGGGCTCTCGGTTCCCTTGAATTTGCAACTGCTCCGACATTATCACAATGGACAGTGATTATGATGGGCAAATTCGGAACAACGTACAAGTCCACTAAGAATTACTTGAGTCAAACCGCTTCTTTCGCTGCTTCACAAGCAGTTACTTATTCGGCTTTCATGGTCTAATCGGCGATGCATTTCTGCAAATCGCTTCTCCATGCTATGACTCATTCTCCCATGCAAAACACACTGCCCGAGGTAGATATTCTGGATTCTATATCTGATTGAAATTTGAGTCCGTGTATCCCACGGGAATTAGACTGTCTGACTGTTAAATCAACATTCCATACCAAGTTCTTTTCAGAAACCAAAGAACGCATTTAATTGCAATCTAATATGCTTTCCCGGGGTTACTTTGATATCTTGCCAACATGCTCACGACAAAACAGATATCCGGTCTCATACACAACGTTGCATACATAAGACTTCCTACGTCCAAAATGTACGAAAAGTCTTTCATGTCATCTATCTCCACTTGTACAAAACCTTTCTAGGAATCTTGCACGCTTAAATGCTTCAAAACAGTGGCTTCGTATGAAACTTGCGATAAGCCCAACATCCTCCTCTTGCGATCTCGAGTGATCTTGATCCCAAGGATGTGACTGGCTTTCCCTAAGTCCTCCATATCAAACTGATTTGACAGCCATACCCTTACGTCTAACAATGCCTTTACATTGTTTCCAATGAGCAGAATATCGTCTACGTATAATACTAAGAATACCACTGCAGTTCCGTCACGCTTCTTATACACACAACTATCGAACTCGTTTTGATCAAACCCATAAGACTTAATCACTTGATCAAAACACTGGTTCCAAGTACGCGATGCTTGCTTAAGTCCATAAATGGATCTCTTAAGCTTGCATATGAGTTGCTCTAGGCCTTTTTCAATAAAACCTTTGGGCTGTTGCATTTAGATATCTATCCCGTCAAGACTTCCGTTAAGGAAAGCTGTCTTGACATCCATTTGCCAGATCTCGTAATATAGGTGCGCAGCGATCGACAAGAGAATACGGATGGACTTAAGCATAGATACAGGCAAAAAGGTCTCCTCATAATCGATCCCTTCTTTTTTAGTATACCCTTTGGCCACTAGCATTGCTTTGAAGGTCTCAACCCTTCCGTCCGGTCCTCTTTTCCTCTTGTACACCCACTTGCATCCAATGGGTTCTACCCCATTGGGTGGTTCGACCAACTCCCACACTTGATTATGATCCATCGAACCCATCTTGGTTTCCATTGCCGTTTGCCATAACTCCGCGTCTTTGTCTTGGATTGCCTTGTCGTATGTCCATGGGTCTGATTCATCGCCGGGAATCAAACCCGAAGATTCTCCTATCCCCATGAATCTCTCGGGTTGCCAAGCAATCCTCCCCCTGCGACGGGGTTCCGGTTGTGAAGGTGTGACGTGTGGTACATCATCTTGTATACTTGGTATAAGAGTTTGCCCTCTTAACTCGTCTAAGGTAATCTCACTTCTGGGCTTTCTTTTATTCATATAGTCTTCCTCCAAGAATTTAAAGTGCGAACTAATCACGGTATTTTGATCCTTGGGACTATAGAACATACACCCTTTCGTTCCCGCAGGGTATCCTATAAACAGCCTTAATTCTGAACGTGGATCCAACTTACCGGCTTCCTTGTCTAGCATGTATGCCGGACAACCCCAAATCCGCAAGTGTCTTAGACTGGGCTCGCGCCCGGTCCACAATTCCATTAGGGTTTTAGGAATCGATTTGGATGACACCAAGTTTAGAATGTAAGCCGTCGTTTCCAAGGCATTACCCAAAACGATTTGGGTAAATCCGAATAACTCATCATAGATTTGACTATTTCTAAAAGAGCCTGCTTCCTTCGTTCCGCCATACCGTTCTATTGAGGGGTTCACGGTGCGGTCAACAGGGACACAATCCCTTCGTCCGATAGGTATTTCAAGAATTCATTGCTAAGGTATTCGCCTCCACGATCAAATCGTAGAAACTTGATACTTCTTTCCCTATGCATCATAAGGTAGATGTATCCATATCTCGAGTAATGACAAATTACTCATACCCCTTCTTGCTATGATCATCACTGAACCACACATATCGGTATGAATGAGTTCTAACACTTTGGTGGCTCTATTCCCCTTGGCTCCAAATGCCCTCTAGGTCATTTTACCCTCTAAACAGGATTCACAAGTTGGAAATGACTCAACTTGAAGTGACTCCAAGGATTCATTTTTCACCAACTTTTGTATCCGCATTAGATTAATATGACCTAATCTAAGATGTCATAGAAGTGTTTCGTTCATGTCCGAAGAATGCTTCCTTTTATTACTCGAAATAATCGATGTGTTATTAGATTCAATTTTATGAGTGGTGTGCCCAAATAATGGTATAAAGATCATCCATTGAAGTTCCGGAACAGATAAACTCATCATTTCAAGAAATAATAACATCCTTATTAAAAGAAACTGAGTATCTATTCAAAAACAGTTTAGAAACTGAAGGTTGAGTTCTTTCTAAACTAGGAACATGAAGAACGTCTCTGAAGACCATAACTCTATCTTCAAAAGATAGGCGCACTTCTCCCACTGCTTCAGCTGCCACTCTCGTAGCATTGCCCGATGTGATGGGGATCTCACTTCCGTTAAGTCGTCGGGTTAGCTTGAACCCATGAAACAAATGTGATCAGTAGCTCTCGTATCCACTATCCACGAATAGACATCATACGCCACTTCACAGGTTTCGACGACTAGGGTGTGTGAATTACCTAACTTTCCTAGCCTCTTAGGCTTAGAACAGGCAGACCTCCATTGTCCTCTCTCACCGCAACTAAAATACTTTCCCTTCGATGCTAACCTTTGCATTTGCCTTTCGCAACAATTGGATTTGCTTGGATCCGGCCTTTGGTTCTCTTCCTCTTTTTCCCTCCCTTGGGACCAAAAGAGGTAGACGGACCATTAGCCACCATAACACTAGACTGGTGCTCCATTATCACCTCCACCGAAACTAAAGCTTGCAAGAGCTCGGACAAACGACTTGTCCGTTCATTCATCTGACAGTTCAGATGAAACTACTCAAAGCTTCTCGGTAGAGAATGGTATATGAAATCAAAATTGAGAAGGGACATCAAAATCCGCACCAAGTACTTCCAACTTGTTAAGGTATGCCATTATCTCGAGAACGTGCTCCCTCACGGGCGTTACTTCCACCATTTCCAACTTGACCGAGTCATGTTTGGTGAACTGATTAGTCATGGGATTCTGATGTGAAAACATCTCTTCAAGGTTTTCCATGATTTCAACAGCGGATACAATGTCTCCATGAACGCGCCTCAAATCCTCAGACAGAGATGTCAAGATGATTCACTTCATGTGTTCATTGTCACGCTGTCAATCATAAACTGCCTTTTCCCATTGCTTGACTTATCATTAGGTTTGCCGGGTTTATTAACGTGAATAACCCAATTGTGTTTTCGTGCAGTAAGGACAAAATTAAAATTACATTTCCAATCGATATAATTCTCTCCAAAAAGTTTATTATTAACTTTAAGTATATTAAACACTGGATTAAAAGGTTGCGACACGATGAAATGAGAATAAAACATACATTCATATCAATATCTAGAAAAATACAAAATTATCACATAATTCGATCACATCAATTATATTGAAACCTTAAAACAATATAATCATGCATCAGCCAACATCTCGAAACAATTTAAATGCGCCACGAGGGGTGGTCTATACATTTAAATACATTCAAGCGGATCACAAACTTAAAAGTTACAAATCCTTAATTCAAAATTAATAGTTGGCTCCCACTTTGACCACATAAAAATTGACAGAGACTTCGAGGGGAGTAAGTTAATATCAATTTCTTATGCCTAAGTAATAACCATAATTAAATACAGGATTATTATTTCGCTTTGAGCAAGCCACTCGTGGTGAGGGTCAATACCGCCACTAGTAATAATCCACAATCATCCTTTTGGAATTTATTCATGTGAAATCCGTTCTTTTGGCCGATCCGAAGGGGAAATGTATTCCAAAAGAACTTCACAAATAAATAAATTATGGAGGCCAAATTAATCCAATTTTAATATCCGGAATAAAATTGCGATTAAATAAACATACTTAGTAATTTTCGAAAGTAAGGTTTTTCTTGGACAATAAAATTCATGCAAACACATATTAACAAACAATAATAAGTGCACGAAATAAAACATCCATCAAAACAAAATTAAACACATAGGAGCACTCAAATCCAATTATCACGGTTTAATTTCTTCACGTCTTGATACGAAATATCGTCCTTGTTGCTTTCCATCGTTCGTCTCGACATGCTCCCACTCGAACATCAACACTTCATAAAAAATAGCATCGTTTGGGGTTCGAGACGACGTTTAAAATTACACAAAAAAATGCAGAACTGAAATTAATTTTAAAAAAAATTACACGGCCCGAGATACGGCGCACGTCAGCCCACAGAGTGGGCGCACGCGCCCGCGCCATGCCGCGCCCCGTCGTGCGCCCGGGTCGTGCGCCTCGCACACCCCGCGCACCGGGTTTCACCGTTAGTTCTCGTTTCTCACCCAATGCATGATTTTACGTCCATACATGCGCCGCACATACATGCATCGTCCGGGTACGCCGTCTTTAATTCTTCGTTCTTCGTCTCGATCCGGTTATAATTTATTTAAAAAAAAAAAAAACACTAGATCTAGACTAGTTTATTACAATGATTGAATCAAGATAAAAACAACTAATCTACTCGTGGATTTTCTCACGAGAAAAATGAATTCGAACGAATCGAATTAAAAAATAATTAATTCACACGCATGAAAAATTAACAACATTAAAACCAAGACAATTGGATACCTGCAAATAAGATCTAGCAATTCTACTATCCAATTTCAATTTAATGTTTAACAATTTAAATTCCAATTTAAAGTTCAGAGCCTGAAACCGTGGCTCTGATACCAGTTGTTGGAAAAATAGGGGTGCTCGAAATTTATTCGGGATGAAATTTAAATACGAATTTAAATTCAATTATTACTAGCATGAATTAATCCTAATTAATTTAAATAATAATTCCAACAACAAATTTAACATCATGCATGTTGAATTAATTCACATAAAATCTAGGCGGAATAAACAAGAATTTATGTGACTTACGTACCTCTTGTAGAATTGACCTTTGAATAAACGGGACAATCACGATCGCGCTTTATCAACCCAAAAGCCTTCTCAAGTATTTCCCTTTCGCCTTATTTGATCACCGGTGGGAGATGCTTTCAAGTAATTTAAATAACTAAGGAAAAAGAAAAATATATATGCTCTTGATTTTTCCAACACATGGAATTATGTACTTGGGGATGAAATAACCACCCCCTATTTATAAAGTGAGATGACCGAAAATTGTAGATTATTTGGGTTTGGAGAAAATCTTTTCTTAGACTCTAAGAAATCTTGAATATATCTCATATATTCTTTTCTCCATAATAAAATATTCCACAAAAATCTCACTCACCTTATTAAGGCTTGTAATTCTCGAAAATAATTAGTAGAGAATCCAAGATTTGGATCTTCTTGAATATATGAGATAATCTTGTATTCCAAGAATACTTATCTTCCATAATATCTTTCCAAGAAAATCAACAAAATCTTTTCTCTCCTAATACATACAATTTTCGAAAATTCAAAGAAAAATCAGCATAATATAATCTTTTTATTTTAACCACCTTATCATTATTGGACTACTTAATAAGCTACTTGAGGGGCCTTTAAGGAGAATTAAGATTGGACCTCCTAATGGACTTCTGAATTTCAATATTGAGCCCCAACATAATTCAATTCATTAATATTAATTATTACCACTAATAAATTAATATTGCACTATCCATCTTTATTTATATTACGATAATATGGGCTCCCGATTATTATTTCCCGTGTTTAAGATTATCAGGTCCATTAATTAATTAAGCTTCTGAATAGCTCTAAATTAATTAATATATTTCACCTTGGAGTAAAGGCAGCTCAACATTATTATCCGTACCGAAGAAACTAATTCTCCACTTGCAAGATTTGGTACGATAAAACTTCCGAGCCCACCAAGGGGACTAATCACACGAGCCGTACTCGCACGCGTTTCTCCGTATTAAATCTTAGCAACCGTCGTATGATTAATATTACTGCCCAAGACACAAAGTTCGAAATCACAATGATTCTCACCCAACATGAATCAAAGCAGTAACCATTAAGCACACACGGTCCTATTTAAGTGACAGAGATTAAGAAATCAACAACCACTGAGGTCTAATTCTTCACATTTCAGAACATAAGAATTTATCCTCGCTGTAGGTCCTCTTCAACACATACTAAATATGCTAGTGCAATCTCTTAGTCAAGACAGACCAATTTGAGACTTACACATCGACCTTTCACGGCGGATTGTTCAATTCCACATAGGTCGTGAAAATGTACGTTTAGTTACAAGGAAACTGTTAATGTTATCTTCCGTGATCGGGTATCACCACATTAACTACAATGTAACTAGTACTATTATGAACTGTTTGCAATAAATATTCAACATTCAATCATATCTAAAGGAAATGCGATAAAATAATTATTCTCATAAACAAGTGTTTGATACACGAGTTATACGAAGTAAAAACATACTTTCACGTATAACTCCAACAGAAATATCCTTAATTCTTAATGAATAACATTATTGATAAATTGAAAATATCATTAGTATCTCACAAGTGTATAAGAAATACATAAATACGTAAATTATCAAGTCTCAAATCATGATCAAGGGATGATACATACTGCATTAGAGTAATCATGTTCAGTAACCTAAGTACAAAATTAATTAATAGAGTACTTGAAGCCGCGATTTCTCTATTAATTAAACTTGACAAAAGTCATGCTTTTGTTCATGACGTCAATTTTCGGGATGTAGACAACAAATGCAAATTAACAAAACTACTAAAACATGACACATAATCCCAGTTAATCCTTTCACATTAGAATTGGAATATTATAATAAAATATATACCATAGGCATTGATATGTTTTCATACAGAAACATTATTTAATCATTAGTGCATCCCTTTACATAATTTTTTTTTATCAACGTAGTTATCAATACATGATTTGATTTGTGCTCAACATATTATAGTAGCGGAAGTCATACTTAATCAAATCATTAATTGAACACATTAATCCTACGCAAAATAAATTCATAGAAATATTTTTTCTAGATTAAAATTTAGGGCTCACAAATCATACATGGGAATGGAAAATCATGAGTTCCTGACCATACTCTGATACCACATGTAAGCACAAATTTAATTTATGTATGGATCTTGACACTTCATGATTTTCACATTCAATAATCTATAAATCATGAATTAAATAATTAGAGTACTAACCTTAAGCAACATTAATAATTCTTCTAATGAAATTATATTTCTCTCTCTTAGCCTCCATTAATCACATGACATAAAACTTAAGTGATAGAATTAATTCATTAATTGTAGGAATAATATCTGTCTTTTATAGGCTGAGAGGGGAGTAGTTTCTTGTTCTTCAAGAATTAGTTTCTTATCTTTCAAGAAACTTATTCTCCAAAAAACTGCTCATAAGATAACTTAATCATACAGACTATCAACTTGAGAGATTCGTTATGATCTTTTCCTAATTGACCAAATCAAATATTATTTAAACTCAACATTAGATATTTGATTTATTCATTATGTGGCATGTGAACCATAAAATCTTACAGAATATCTCTAAAACTATTTGATAAATACTCATATAAAATATTTCGCGAATCAATGGTCAGTGAAATATAGCCCAAATTGAAATATTCAAGACCCGGTTCAATCCAGGTCAAGCAAATCTTTATAAAAAAATCGCACAAAGACATAATATAGAAGTTCACTCATAAAAGTTCACTCAACATTAGATATTTGATTTATTCATTATGTGGCATGTGAACCATAAAATCTTACAGAATATCTCTAAAACTATTTGATAAATACTCATATAAAATATTTCGCGAATTAATGGTCAGTGAAATATAGCCCAAATTGAAATATTCAAGACCCGGTTCAATCCAGGTCAAGCAAATCTTTATAAAAAAATCGCACAAAGACATAATATAGAAGTTCACTCCCGTATTATATTACTATATGGACAAACATGTATTATTGTAATGACAAACATATGTTATTGTATGAATAAATATTTATCTTTATAAAAATAAATATTTGTCCTTATATTTATTTTTGTAAATACTAGTAACACATAATTTTATTTAAATGAACTCATACTTATCATTATAGTAACACGCCTAAGAGCGAGTATTTTCTAAGCACAATTTTTTTAGAAAATCTATTTAACCTAGTTCGACCCGCTTATGATTAACGAGTTTTGAGACTTCTCTACTTTATAGTTGAATATTCTATAGGAATTTATCCCATATTATATTTATTTGTATACCCCAAATTATTTGAAAACTTATGTAAAACAAATTTGTCTAGTATTTATTTTTTAAATACTCAAATAAATATCCTGAAAAAAGTGTGATATATGCATATATATTTCAGATAAATGTCATACATTAATTTACTAAATTAACACATAGTAAAATATAGAATTAAACTTGTTTATATGGATGTAGAAATTAGGCTAGGCGGTCCCTTCCCAACGCGATTTCCACATAATCGACCAATATAGTCGTTCCCAGCTCCAGGAACCGTCTAAGCGGCCAGACATCAATTTTTTTTAATTCAAATAATGGTCATAGATATGGATTTCAACTTCTAATTCAAATAATTTCGTCCAAAATCAACTCTAGACGGCTAGACCACAAAACGCCCACAGAGAAGACGGAGAAACCCCCCAAAATAAACTCTAGTTGGACTATTTACATTACAAAATTAGAATTATCAACTGTGTTGACATTTTGGGTTTAATTTTCTTTAATTTTTTTTATAGAATTCAAAAAAAAAAAAAAATGGCGCCTAGGCGCTAGTCGGCCCAGAGTCAGCCTTATCATTCTTTTGGCCTGGGGTTTATATGAAAAAAATGAGCCCCTATCGAAAGAAAAAAAAACTACGTATATAACATATCCAAAAACAAAATAAAAAATAAAAATTATAATATTACTTTATCTAGTATTTTGAAAAATATCATCTTCAAAGTAAATTTGTTCTAACTGTCTTTTTCAACTCCTCTTGCTCTGATATAGTATCCCATTATTTTGATATCTTGGCATTTAAATTTGTAAGCTCACAAAAGTTTTGTAAAATATCAACTAAAACCAAACATCACAAGAACTCAAAAGAGACACTCTTCTCCTCCTCCTTAGCTGTCTGTTGAAAAAAAAAATTATATCAAATTGACGGAGAAAATAAATGATATAAATATTTCTACCTCTTTCTACACATCGCGGTGTTTTCGGACCTTCGATAATTACTTTAGAATTTTGACAATGTCGCAACGAGTTTCGGGTTTATCATTCTGGAAACGTGCCATTATACTCATAAGAAGTTGTTCCATATATTATAAGATTGTGCACATAAATATATGTTAAAGTGATGTATTAAGTTCAAAAATTTGATTTCATTTTTCTTTACATATCAAATTTTTATATTTCAGACTCATTAGATATATAAGTGTGGAAACAAAGTTCTTCAGGAAAGTTCATTGTATGATCATGGTTATTTGACTAATTTCAATGCATCATTGCTCAATATGAAAAACAAGTCGAATCATGAATCTCAATTCCCAACATGATGAATATCATACAAATATAGTTTAGCAAAATTTGCAAATTAATATGGATGTAACAATCACCTGAGAAATAATTTTAACATCAGCATAAAGTTTCAAAAGATACTTCACGAGGCACTCATGGGCCAACTGGTGCTCAAAAATTGTATTTATTAGGTCCTTGTATGCTTAAATCAGCAAGAAGCGCAAAGGTAAGGTAAATAAAATGGACTTAAAATAAAACTTATCAAAGAATACCTTCTCTCATGAGTCCAGTAGTGCAGAACATTAAACATTTTAGCTCTTAAGTGCACATTTTGGATGAATTTGAACTGCCCATGAACATAATGATGAAGTTCATAAAGTCATACTGTCAAGAGAGGAAGATAAAATGGATTAGGTATTGAGCAATCAAGATGATAATCAGAGATTAAACAAATAATATACACTTACCAGCCTATACTCATCTAATATTTCAGAAATTACAGAACCATCAATTAGCAACTCCATAGCGTCTTCAAAAAAATGCTCCGGCATAGAGGCAAATGGCATGTTGGTGGTAAAGGCATTTTAAAACTGCCCGACCAACCAAACTATCATCGAGTGGTATTAAGAAAATAAATGCCAAGTATTACTATTATTCTAATATAAAAAATATATTTAAATATATTTGAAGTGATATTTTATTAATAAAGAGGTAGATAGAGCAAAGTTTCATAATGGTGAACAGAGTGATATGTGTAAGCATGGTACGCTAAAAACATAATAACTCTTAGTTATTGATTAGTAAGTAACATACCAACACAAAAGACTGTTTTTTTCCACCAATAAGTTTAGCATGACAATACAAGAGCTTCACAATATAGTTAAATTAGACATCTGTTTGTTACAACATAATAACAAAATAAATATTAGATAAGGGAACAAGATGTGAACTATGTATCGTTACTTGAACTTTATAACACAACTTGCACTGTGTGAGCGAACATAACTCTTCTTTTAGGTTAGATATTCTAGAAGGATTTGGCTATTGCAAGACTTCTATGATGGAAATTCTTCTTTACAGTTGTTAAGTTTCTTAAAATAAAGTACAAGATACAACTGTAACTTCAGCTAACAATTGAATAAACTATTATGACGTAAACAAAATGAACTCAAAGAAAGAATAGAAGACAAGGCAAATAAGGGAATAAAATTTCTTGGTTATGTTTCTTATGTTAATTTGTATGTGTGAGAATGCGTGTATTAGGAAAAATATTAATAGAAAATACAGTGTATATTTTGTATAACCTTTCGGAGAACCGGAGATAATGAACATTAAGATGAAAGTTTATTCCATATTAATAGAAAATACGGTGTAGATTTTGTATAACCTTTCGAGAACCAGAGATAATGAACATTAAGGTGAAAGCTTATACCAAACATATGTTAGCTGAACTAAAAACTAGATATAACTTGAATTACAATTCTGAGTTCCCCAAGAGCTTTTATCAATCCCAAGTTAAGCACCCTAACAGTCATGAAGAAGCATTCACATGTTAATGGACCTTCAATATTTTGCATAATATTAGTGTTAGAACTCGTAGCTTTTCCAGGCTGTATCAAATGTTTTTCTCCGTCCCCAGTGTTTGCGGAGTTATCAACTTTAGCAGCATTGTGGTCAAACCATGCAGATAAATCTTCTTTTGATGCATGTAAAACAATCAATTTTCTGATAAAAGTTTATAAAAAAAAGTTCTATTATCTAGATAAAAAGTAGTTGAAAAAGTTAAAAAGTGATCTTCTTATTACCGCATTTCAAGATGGTAACAGAAACACACATACTCGGGATTGATTCCATCATATTCTGGGGAACAGAATGATTCCCAGAGATGAAGCATTACGAAACTAAGATTAACAAATGTACCAAAACTAGCACAAAAGAATGGATCAACCTGAAGGCAAAATCTCATATAATATAAATTAAAGATATATAACAGGATATTACAATCGAGAAAAAAAGAATCAGAGTGTAATATACCACAACTTGTGCCCTTGAGCAGTTTCTATTGATGAATTGTTCGAGGATTGGAGAACATTTTTCCGAGTAATTCTGGAATGAAGGAGGGTCTTTATAACTTTTATCAACCAATCACATAGGTTATCCCCAAGCTTTTGAATAGTTTCAAAAGAGTCCTGTAGATCACCAAAGCTGAGAATGAACACCAACATACACCATTAAAGTATCACCTGAACACGTGTTTAGCACATGCAAAACATCCAAGTCCTTAATGTGTATTAAGTTATTTAAAAGTTCATTAACTTAAATTCAGTTAGATAACAGAATAGTTAGTTAGTTCTAAATAAGTGAAGTATCACAACTGCTCATTATATACTCTTGTACACTCACTTGAATGGAAAATACAAGTTATTTCAACATACAACAATAATAAATAGAAAATGTGCTTAGATGTCTTATTAAAAAATTATATCAAGATAACTTATTAAACCACTTACCCAACTTCGGGTTCCCTCATAAAAATACCATCATCGGGCAATCCACTAATAAGGAAGAAGGGTCCTAATATGCTTAATTGTTCCATCATTCTTCCATTCATGGTGTTCGGAATCCACCACAGATGACTTACCAAGATTGTTGCCCCCATGGGATAATTGATTAGAAAAAATAGTGCTTTCCAGAGCCATCATTCTTTTGGACTGGGGTAGATATGAAAAATGGAATCTTATCGAAGAAAAAAAAAACTACATATATAACATATCTAAAAACAATAGAAAAAAATAAAAATTGTAACATGATTTTATCTATTATCTTGAAAAATAACATCTTCAAAGTAAATTTGTTCTAACGTGTCTTTTTCAATACATAAAATTCCAAAATCATTTAACATTTCTTGAGACATAATTGACTCATATATAAAGTTCCTATAAAATTATCTAAAGTTACCTACAATATTATATTGAATTTCAAGTATTTTTTTACCAATAAAGTGATCTACAATATATTTCATTTAGAAAATAAATAAATCAAATCAATATAAAAAAATACTTTAAAGAATTTTTAATGTTAGAAAAATCCGTCAATAATATTTGCATAGTTAATTTATTATAACAGTCATGCTCTTGAACTTATCATTCATTGTCAGCACCTTGAAATTCGTAAGATGCTCGGGATTCACAAATTATCAAGTTTTACTCTTGGCGCATGAATCCTGTCACTTTTCAAAATGTGTAATTTCAGAGTTTTTTTCTATCCTTTAACAACTTTTGATATTTTCAAAATATAAGACAAATACTAATCAAACACCTCAGTTTTGTATGGTTGATGAATGATAGTCATCTTGATAGGGAACATACTGAGATTTAGCTTTTTTTATATTTATTATCTATTTCAATTAAAAACTACAAAATATATTTATAAGCTTATCAACATTTTTTATCAATTTCAGCTTTAATAACTTATGAAGATTTTTCATCAATTCTTCGTTAATAAAAATATCACTTAACAAAATTTTCATCAAATTTCTTTATGTTATCAAGACTTCTCATGTTAGACTTTTATCAAATTTTTGAACAACAATATTAGTTACACAAATTTTTAATCAAGTTTTTTTTTTTATATTTTATCAAGAAAATTTATCAATTCGTTGTTGTCAACATTATATGGCATTCATTACTTCCTTTCACTACTATATTTTCGCTCATAGAAAACTGAGCATAAATAGCGGATACTATTGAATCAGTTTGTGTTTCGTAAATTCGTTATCTAAGTAATATATTTTATCTAGGTAAAAGGGTATTTGCTCATAGATAACTGATTTTCTCATGGTTATCTTGGCTTGGTTGTCTATGTAATTTCTAAATTTAAATAATAAAATTTAAGTTAGGATTTTTTTTTCTTAGATAATTGATTATGATAAGTTATCAATCACATAAAATTAATTATAAAATAATTTCACACTTAGATTTTTTTTAAGTTTCTAAACATTATTTAAAAAAATCAAGTGTCTAAACATTATTAAAATAAAGACAGTAAAAAAAAAAAAAAAATAGAAAAGCCCTAGTCTCATCCCCAAATTTCAGAAAATCAATTTCTCCATCCTCCACCCTCCGTGACGTGCTATCCGCCACTGCTCTCCGCCGCTGTCCGCCACTACTCTCTGCCACAACGCTTGCTCTTTATCGATGCACCCAGTGTGTCATACCTTTGCGCGGTGTACAACAACGCCTCCACGACGCTGCCTCCACCTCCATGACAACGTTTTCATTAGTTTGTGAGAGAAGGTACATCTCTGTAATGCCATATGGATAATGAATGGATTTTTTCTACCTAGAGATTATACTTTTTTTTGTGAAATTGTGGCTTGTTATCAGTGTTTTGGATTTGGAAATTCGATTTGATGTTTTTGTGCTATCTTTACTTCATTGCACTTAGTCGTGTTTCCGTGGGGTAAAGCTGAATATTCCCGTGTAAGTATGTGATTGATAAATATTCTATACTCTTCTCTAGGTTGTTTGGTAAAATTAAGCTCGAATTGACCAATATAACAAACTAGTTTAACTTATTTTTATGTTTACAAAATTTCAAACTTTGCTCGAGTCCAAGTAAATATTGTTACTGTGAAGAACTAAAGCTTGCTCATGATTCATACTGGCTGATAGATAAATGGTCGTATACATGAGTGTTTCGCTTGACTTAATACTTTCTCGAGCATACCAAATGATGAGCTTTTGTTTCTTCTATTGTTCTAGTTTTCAACTAATGCTCTTTCGTACTCCTTGTTGATATTTATGTTTCTCTATAACACATTGTGCAATGTTATTAAAGGTGAAACCACAGGAATCACAGCTGAGGCAGTTCAGCAATGTAGTTGCTCCATCTTGTCTGGCTTCACGAGGAGCTGGTATGCATCATTCTACTGACTGCCATGAATTTTACTCTACTAATTGAAACCATGTAGATTTATCTAAGTTTCTTGCTACATTCTTCTTTATTTACATGTTGATCTTTAAGGATATATCTTGCAAACAGGCTTTTAATAACCTAATTTTGTTTAGTCTTGTTTCTTAATTTGTTAATATTCTTAGAGAGAGTCACATTGTGGGTGTATCTTTTTTCAATTCATTTTCTGACATGCTTGTCATTATTTACATCATGTGTTCTGGCCTGACAACAATTTAATTAATGCTTGGTTCAAATTCTTAAAAGTGAAAGTTAATTTTCTTATGAGAATGATAGTTGCATTTGATAATGTTTTGTTCTAAGCTTAGAGTAAATGGTGACATAAAAATGATTGTTGGTTGAGGAATATTGGAATAATTTAGGAGATATAATTATGGGAGATGAGATAGTTAATCACAACAGGGTAATGATTAACTTATTTTGAGTCTCATTACCCCATACGAAGTGTAATGAAAGATGAACTGATCATCTTTTGTTCTCAAATTATCGTCATAATCTCTATGTTAATTCTCATTAAATAATTTGGAACCGAACATCCCCTTAATTATTATTTTTGGTAGCTTGATTATTAACTCCCTTTTCCTAATTACCATATCTTGCATGGCTTGCTCTGTGGGAAGTGTGCACTTTAAACTTATGTACAAATCATGTAGATAGCAGTGGCTACGTCATCCATGTTCAAATTGGTGTTCTATTTAGTTGTTATTTTTCTTGAATCTAAATAGGACTAGTGTTATTATGTTAATTCAATTTCTTAGAGTGTCAACTGTTGTTAATTGTCATTTGTGTGATTGTTGCAGACGCTATTCTTTGTGTGCCTATGTATTGATTGAACATGAGAGTCATTAATGGGTTTAATAGTCAATTCTATTAGACAAATTCAGTTAACAGAAATTGTAAGCATATTAAAAAATGGATTTAAGTTGCATGTTAATGTACTTAAATTTAATTTGGAGTCATGCATTATGTGTTTTACCCACTCATTTACATTTGATTAAATTAGGAGAAATTTGTTTCTTTAAGGATCTGGTATTATCATTTTCAGTAGCAGAATATTGATTCTTAAACATTTTCTACGCTTTAAGTAATATATATACACATATATCAGTGGCTTAAATTTGGGGGGTATATTCTAATTTATGGCCACCAAGAACTTCAAGCAAGGATTTTCTCCCTATTTAAGCTGACCATTTCAATCTTATAATAACCAGAAATAGTGCATTGTGCACCTATCCCTTTCCTTCCTGGACTTATACTTATCCACTGTAGTTGATTTATACTTGTCTTACTTCATTAGTATGTTATTATGCCTTGTGCTTTTTATTTAAAGTGAGATATGCATATGTTGTTATGATCTGGTGGCATATTAAGCATACAATAACATGTAGTAAAACACATGTATCACAATATTGGAGTATTTATTCGATTTTATCATTTGTATCTCACTGTCTCGGTTCATTGTAGGCCCTGTATAATGTTCCATAAGTGTCGCGGATTATCTTTACAGCAAGCTATTGCTACAGGCTAAAGATAATGCAAGGATGCAGAATAAGTGGCTGATTGTAAACATGTAGTCTACCAAGGAATTTAGCTCACACATGGTACTTCCATTTATCACTACCACTATCTGTTTGCGAGTCTCTGCTTCTCGTTCCCTGATGCAACAAGAGAGAAAATGAGAGAGAGAGAGAGAGAGATTATTTGAAAGAAAATATAAGTTTGATTTTTGCTAGGGGCATTTGTGATTGCTTTTGCTTTTGACAAAGGGATTTGATTTGGAGATTGTGGTACAATTACTTATAATCAGAAGTAGGTAGTGACATAGTGTTGAAGAATATAAGTGTTTTTGAGTGTTTGGTATATCAGCTGCTTCCAGCTTAAAAGAAAGAAAATCATCAATTATTACCAAAATGCCAAGAAGCTGGGAAAACCCGCCACCCCCAAACATTTGGCTTGAAACTGCTTATAGCAGAAGATGGCTTTGCAACAATTTAAGACAACTTTTTTGAATCTAAAAGCCAAGAATCACTACAACAAGTTTTTTTTTTAACAGACACCCCCTTTATCTAAAGTAAAATCATTCTAGCTACATTATATGGAACATTATTTTGAACTGACAAGATAGAATTCAAAATGACTTAAATTATGAAACATTAGAAGCTTTCAATTCTGACACATATTTCTGTCCATGGAAGGAAAGAGTAATGAAGTAATAGAGCTATTGAGATACAATAAAGATTGCTTGCAGAAATATAGGATGAATAGATGAAAAGAAAAAAAAATGATTAAATGGTTGTTGATTTCAACAGGGATAATTTTTATTTTGTCTATGTTGGGAAAATAGGGGTGCCCGGAATCTATTCGGGATGAACTTTAAATACGAATTTAAATACAATTATTACTAGCATGAATTAATCCTAATTAATTCAAATAATAATTCCAACAACTAATTATCATCATGCATGTTAAATTAATTTCACATATTTAACTAGGCGGAATTAAACAAGTAAATATGCGATTAACGTACCTCTCGTAGTATTGGCCTTTGGATATACGGGACACTTGTAATCTCGCTCTATCAACCCAAAGCCTTTTCAAGTATTTCCCTTTTCACCTCACTTGATCGCCGGTGGGAGACGCTTTCAAGTAATTTAATAAACTAAGGAAAAAGAAAAATATCTATGCTTCTTGATTTTTCCAACACATGGAATTATGTACTTTGAGATGAAATAATCATCTCCTATTTATAAAGGGGGGTGACCGAAATTCGTAGAGATTTTATGGGCAGGGAGAAAATCTTTTCTTAATCTCTAAGAAATCTTGAATATATCTCATATATTCTTTTCTCCATAATAAAATATTCCACAAAAATCTCACTCCCTTAAATAAATATGAAACTTTCGAAATTTACATGGAGAAAATCCAAGATTTGGATCTTCTTGAATATATGAGATATTCTTGTATTCTTAGAATACATATCTTGCATAATATCTTTCCAAGAAAATCAACAAAATCTTTTTCCTCCTTATCATGTATTTTTCGAAAATTAAAGGAAAAAATCAGCATATTATTTTCTTTTTATTTTAATCACCTTATCATTATTGGGCTACTTAATTGGGCTACTTGAGGGGCCTTAAGGAGAATTAAGATTGGACCTCCTAATGGACTTCTGAATTTCAATATTGAGCCCCAATATAATTCAGCCCATTAATATTAATTATTACCACTAATAAATTAATATTGCACTATCCATCTTAATCCATATTACGATAATATGGGCTCCCGGTTATTATTTCCCGCGTTTAAGATCATCAAGTCCATTAATTAATTGAGCTTCTGAATAGCTCTAAATTAATTAATATATTTCACCTTGGAGTAAAGACAGCTCAACATTATTATTCGTACCGAAGAAACTAATTCTTCACTTGCAAGATTTGGTACAATAAAACTTCTGAGCCCACCAAGGGGACTAATCACACGAGCCGTACTCGCACGCGTTTCTCCGTATTAAATCTTAGCAACCGTCGTATGATTAATATTACTGCCCAAGACACAAAGTTCGAAGTCACAATGATTCTCACCCAACATGAATCAAAGCAGTAACTACTAAGCACACACGGTCCTATTTAAGTGACGGAGATTAAGAAATCAACAACCACTGAGGTCTAATTCTTCACCTTTCAGAACAGAAGAATTTCTCCTCGCTGTAGGACCTCTTCAACACATACTAAATGTGCTAGTGCAATCTCTTGGTCAAGACAGACCAATCTGAGCCTTACACACTTCGACCTTTCACGGTGGATTGTTCAATTCCACCTAGGCCGTGAAAATGTACGTTTAGTTACAAGTAAACTGTTAATGTCGTCTTCCGTGATCGGGTATCACCATATTAACTACAATGTAACACGTACTATATATTGAACGGTTTGCAATAGAAATTCAACATTCAATCATAACTAAAGCAAATGCGATAAAAGAATTATTCTCATAAAACGAGTGTTTGATACACGAGTTATACAAAGTAAAAGCATACTTTCACGTATAACTCCAACAATCTCCCACTTATACTTAAAGTCTGCTTTTAGTATACATCACGCATGTCTTAGTGTAGTAGCTCTACGTGACATCTCATGTCAACCTACACTAACCTAATAATTCCTCCCACTTATACTTAAAGCAGATTGGCAATAGTCTTGACTCCCATTCCATCCACATGTCTCTCGAATGTACTCAGAGGCAGACCCTTTGTGAATGGATGTACTAGGTTATCCTCCGACATTTATCTTTGCCACCTCTTTATCTCCTCTTCTTAACGATTTCTCGTATAAGATGGTGTTTTCTTTCAATGTGTTTGCTGGCCTTGTGGGCTCTCGGTTCCCTTGAATTTGCAACTGCTCCGACATTGTCACAAAAGACAGTTATCTTGTCGGGCAAATTCGGAACAACGTCCAAGTCCACTAAGAAGTACTTGAGCCAAACCGCTTCTTTCGCTACTTCACAAGCAACTACTTATTCGGCTTCCATGGTCGAATCTGCGATGCATTTCTGCAAATCGCTTCTCCATGTCATGGCTCCTTCTCCCATGCAAAACACACTACTCGAGGTAGGTATTTTGGAGTCTATGTCTGATTGGAAATTTGAGTCCGTGTATCCCATGGGAATTAGATTGTCTGACTGTTAAATCAGCATTCCATACTAAGTTCTTTTCAGAAACTAAAGGACGCATTTAATTGCAATCTAATGTGCTTTCCCGAGATTACTTTATTATCTTGCCATCATGTCCACGACAAGGCAGATATTCGGTCTCGTACACAACGTTGCATACATAAGACTTCCTACGTCCGAAACGTACGGAACGTCTTTCATGTCATCTATCTCCACTTGCGTCTTAGGGCATATTTCTTTGGATAGATAGATTCCGTGCCTAAAAAGGTACAAAACCTTTCTTGGAATCTTGCACGCTGATATGCTTCAAAACAGTGGCTTTGTATGAAACTTGCGATAAGCCCAACATCTTCCTCTTGCGATCTCGAGTGAACTTGATCCCAAGGATGTGACCGGCTTTCCCTAAGTCCTTCATATCAAACTGTTTTGACAGTCATACCCTTACGTCTGACAATACCTTTACATTGTTTCCAATGAGCAGAATATTGTCTACGTATAATACTAAGAATACCACCGCAGTTCCGTCACATCTTTCACACAACTTTCGAACTTGTTTTGATCACAAACCCATAAGACTTAATCAATTGATCAAAACACTGGTTCCAAGTACGCGATGCTTGCTTAAGTCCATAAATGGATCTCTTAAGCTTGCATACGAGGTGCTCTTGGCCTTTTTCAACGAAACCTTTGGGCTGTTGCATATAGACCCCATCAAGACTTCCGTTAAGGGAAGCTGTCTTGACATCCATTTGCCAGATCTCGTAATCTAAGTGCGCAGCGATCGACAAGAGAATACGGATGGACTTAAGCATAGCTACAGACCACAGGCCACAAGCCTTGCTTTGAAGGTCTCTACCCTTCCGTCCGGTCCTCTTTTCCTCTTGTACACCCACTTGCATCCTATGGGCTCTACCCATTAGGTGGATCAACCAACTCCCACACTTGATTATAATCCATCGAACCCACCTCGGTTTCCATTGCGGTTTGCCACACTTCCGCGTCTTTATCTTGGATTGCCTCGTCGTACGTTCATGGGTCTGATTCATCGCCGGGAATCAAATCCGAAGATTCTCCAATTCCCATGAATCTCTCGGGTTGCCTTGCAATCCTCCCACTACGACGGGGTTCCGGTTGTGAAGGTATGACGTGTGGTATATCATCTTGTATACTTGGTATAGGAGTTCGCCCTCTTAACTCGTCTAAGGTAATCTCACTTCTGGGCTTTCTTTTGTTCATATAGTCTTCCTCCAAGAATTTAAAGTGCGAACTAATCACGGTCTTTTAATCCTTGAGACTATAGAATATACACCCTTTCGTTCCCATGGGATATCCTATAAACAACCTTAATTCCGAACGTGGATCCAATTTACCGGCTTCCTCGTCTAGCACGTATGCCGGACAACCCCAAATCTGCAAGTGTCTTAGACTGGGCTTGCGCCCGGTCCACAATTCCATTGGGGTTTTAGGAACCGATTTGGATGGCACCAAGTTTAGAATGTAAGTCGTTGTTTCCAAGGCGTTACCCCAAAACGACTTGGGTAAATCCGAATAACTCATCATGGATCTGACTATTTCTAAAAGAGTCTGGCTCCTTCGTTCCTCCACACCGTTCTATTGAGGGGTTCCCGATGTGGTCAACAGGGATACAATCCCTTCTTCCGATAGGTAGTTCAAGAATTCATTGCTAAGGTATTCGCCTCCACGAACAAATCGTAGAGACTTGATACTTCTTTCCTTATGCATCATAAGGTAGATGTATCCGTATTTTGAGTAATCATCAAATTACTCATACCTCTTCTTGCTATGATCGTCATTGAACCACACATATCGGTATGAACGAGTTCTAACACTTCCGTAGTTCTATTCCCCTTGGCTCCAAATGCCCTCTTGGTCATTTTACCCTCTAAACAGGATTCACAAGTTGGAAACGGTTCGACTTGGAATGATTCCAAGGATCCGTCTTTCACCAATCTCTCTATCCACTTTAGATTAATATGACCTAGTTTAAGATGCCATAGAAGTGTTTCGTTCATCTCCGAAGAACGCTTTCTTTTATTACTCGAAATAATCGATGTGTTATTAGATTCAATTTTGTGAGTGGTGTGCCCAAATAATGGTATAAAGATCATCCATTAAAGTTCCGGAATAGATAAACTCATCGTTTCAAGCAATAATAACATCCTTATTAAAAGAAACTGAGTATCTATTCAAACAGTTTAGAAACTGAAGGTTGAGTTCTTTCTAAACTTGGAACATGAGGAACGTCTCTCAAGACCATAACTCTATCTTCACAAGATAGGCGCACTTCTCCCACTGCTTCAGCTGCCACTCTCGTAGCATTGCCCGATGTGATGGGGATCTCACTTCCGTTAAGTCGTCGGGTTAGCTTAAACCCATGAAACAAATGTGATCAGTAGCTCTCGTATCCACTATCCACGAATAGACAGCATACGCCACTTCACAAGTTTCGACGACTAAGGTGTGTGAATTACCTAACTTTCCTAGCCTCTTAGGCTTGGAACAGGCAGACCTCCATTGTCCTCTCTCACCGCAACTAAAACACTTCCCCTTCGATGCTTGCCTTTGCATTTGCCTTTCGCAACAATTGGATTTGCTTGGATCCGGCCTTTGGTTCTCTTCCTCTTTTTCCCTCCCTTGGGACCAAAAGAGGTAGACGAACCATTAGCCACCATAGCACTAGACTGGTGCTCCATTATCACCTCCACCGAAACTAAAGCTTGCAAGAGCTCGGGCAAACGACTTGTCCGTTCATTCATCTGACAGTTCAGATGAAACTACTCAAAACTTCTCGGTAGGGAATGGTATATGGAATCAATCAAAATCCGCACCAAGTACTTCCAACTTGTTAAGGTATGCCATTATCTCGAGAACGTGCTCCCTTGCGGGCGTTCCTTCCACCATTTCCAACTTGACCGAGTCATGTTTGGTGAACTGATTAGTCATGGGATTCTAATGTGAAAACATCTCTTCAAGGTGTTCCATGATTTCAACAGCGGATACAATGCCTTCATGAACGCGCCTCAAATCCTCAGACAGAAATGTCAAGATGATGCACTTCATTCATTGTCACGCTTCCGATCACAAACTGCCTCTTCCCATTGCTTGACTTATCATTAGGCTTGCCGGGTATATTAACATAAATAACCCAATTGTGTTTTCGTGCAGTAAGGACAAATTTAAAAAAAAACATTTCCAATCGATATAATTCTCTCCAAAAAGTTTATTAACTTTAAGTATATTAAACAATGGATTAAAAGGTTGCGACATGATGAAATGAGAATAAAACATACATTCATATCAATATCTAGAAAAATATGAAATTATCACATAATTCGATCACATCAATTATATTGAAACCTTAAAACAATATAATCATGCATCAGCCAACATCTCGAAACAATTTAAATGCGCCACGAGGGGTGGTCTATACATTTAAATACATTCAAGCGGATCACAAACTTAAAAGTTACAAATCCTTAATTCAAAATTAATAGTTGGCTCCCACTTTGACCACATAGAAATTGACAGGGACTCCGAGGGGAGTAAGTTAATATCAATTTCCTATGCCTAAGTAATAACCATAATTAAATACAGGATTATTATTTCGCTTTGAGCAAGCCACTCGTGGTGAGGGTCAATACCGCCACTAGTAATAATCCACAATCATCCTTTCGGAATTTATTCATGTGAAATCCGTTCTTTTGGCCGATCCGAGGGGGAAATGTATTCCAAAAGAACTTCACAAATAAATAAATTATGGAGGCCAAAATAATCCAATTTTAATATCCGGAATAAAATTGCGATTATAAAAACATACTTAGTAATTTTCGAAAGTAAGGTTTTTCTTGGACAATTAAATTCATGCAAACACATATTAACAAATAATAATAAGTGCACGAAATAAAACATCCATCAAAATAAAAATTAAACACATTGGAGCACTCAAATCCAATTGTCACGGTTTAATTTCTTCACGTCTTGATGCGAAAAATCGTCCTTGTTGCTTTCCGACGTTCGTCTCGACGTGCTCCCACTCGAACAACAACACTTCTTCAAAAACAGCATCGTTTGGGGTTCGGGACGACGTTTAAAATCACACGGAAAAAAAACACGAACCGAAAAAATTCCACGGCCTGAGATACAGCGCGCGTCGGCCCACGAAGTGGGCCCGCGCGCTTCCCGGCCCGAGAAGCGCTGGAAAAGCGCCCGAGGCGCGCCGAAGCGCAGCCCCGAGGCGCACCCGAGGCGCGCCCGAGGCGCTGCACAGAAGCGCGCCGAGGCGCACCCGAGGCGCCCCGAGGCGCTGCAGGGAGCTGCCGAGGCGCGCGCGCGCCGTGCGCGCGGCGCCGTGCGCCCGTTGCGCACGGCGTGCGCCGTGCACCCCCGTGCGCCGTTTTTTTCGCCGTTCGTCCTCGTTTTCTTCACCCCTTGCATGATTTTACTTCCATACACGCTCCACGCTTGCATGCGTCGTCCGGGTACGCCGTTTTTAATTCTTCGTTCTTCGTCACGATCCGGTTACAATTTATTTTTACAAAAAAATAAATACTAGATCTAGACTAGTCTATTACAATGATCGAATCAAAATAAAAACGACTAATCTACTCGTGGAATTTCTCACGAGAAAAACGAATTCGAACGAATCGAATTAAAAACCAAATTAATTCACACGCATGAAATTAACAACATTAAAAACCATGACAATTGGATACCTGCAAAAAAGATCTAACAATTCTACTATCCAATTTCAAATTTAATGTTCAACAATTTAAATTCCAATTTAAAATTCAGAGCCCGAAACCGTGGCTCTGATACCAGTTGTTGGGAAAATAGGGGTGCCCGGAATCTATTCGGGATGAACTTTAAATACGAATTTAAATACAATTATTACTAGCATGAATTAATCCTAATTAATTCAAATAATAATTCCAACAACTAATTATCATCATGCATGTTAAATTAATTTCACATATTTAACTAGGCGGAATTAAACAAGTAAATATGCGATTAACGTACCTCTCGTAGTATTGGCCTTTGGATATACGGGACACTTGTAATCTCGCTCTATCAACCCAAAGCCTTTTCAAGTATTTCCCTTTTCACCTCACTTGATCGCCGGTGGGAGACGCTTTCAAGTAATTTAATAAACTAAGGAAAAAGAAAAATATCTATGCTTCTTGATTTTTCCAACACATGGAATTATGTACTTTGAGATGAAATAATCATCTCCTATTTATAAAGGGGGGTGACCGAAATTCGTAGAGATTTTATGGGCAGGGAGAAAATCTTTTCTTAATCTCTAAGAAATCTTGAATATATCTCATATATTCTTTTCTCCATAATAAAATATTCCACAAAAATCTCACTCCCTTAAATAAATATGAAACTTTCGAAATTTACATGGAGAAAATCCAAGATTTGGATCTTCTTGAATATATGAGATATTCTTGTATTCTTAGAATACATATCTTGCATAATATCTTTCCAAGAAAATCAACAAAATCTTTTTCCTCCTTATCATGTATTTTTCGAAAATTAAAGGAAAAAATCAGCATATTATTTTCTTTTTATTTTAATCACCTTATCATTATTGGGCTACTTAATTGGGCTACTTGAGGGGCCTTAAGGAGAATTAAGATTGGACCTCCTAATGGACTTCTGAATTTCAATATTGAGCCCCAATATAATTCAGCCCATTAATATTAATTATTACCACTAATAAATTAATATTGCACTATCCATCTTAATCCATATTACGATAATATGGGCTCCCGGTTATTATTTCCCGCGTTTAAGATCATCAAGTCCATTAATTAATTGAGCTTCTGAATAGCTCTAAATTAATTAATATATTTCACCTTGGAGTAAAGACAGCTCAACATTATTATTCGTACCGAAGAAACTAATTCTTCACTTGCAAGATTTGGTACAATAAAACTTCTGAGCCCACCAAGGGGACTAATCACACGAGCCGTACTCGCACGCGTTTCTCCGTATTAAATCTTAGCAACCGTCGTATGATTAATATTACTGCCCAAGACACAAAGTTCGAAGTCACAATGATTCTCACCCAACATGAATCAAAGCAGTAACTACTAAGCACACACGGTCCTATTTAAGTGACGGAGATTAAGAAATCAACAACCACTGAGGTCTAATTCTTCACCTTTCAGAACAGAAGAATTTCTCCTCGCTGTAGGACCTCTTCAACACATACTAAATGTGCTAGTGCAATCTCTTGGTCAAGACAGACCAATCTGAGCCTTACACACTTCGACCTTTCACGGTGGATTGTTCAATTCCACCTAGGCCGTGAAAATGTACGTTTAGTTACAAGTAAACTGTTAATGTCGTCTTCCGTGATCGGGTATCACCATATTAACTACAATGTAACACGTACTATATATTGAACGGTTTGCAATAGAAATTCAACATTCAATCATAACTAAAGCAAATGCGATAAAAGAATTATTCTCATAAAACGAGTGTTTGATACACGAGTTATACAAAGTAAAAGCATACTTTCACGTATAACTCCAACAGTCTATACATGCATACTGTTTATACCATATGACATAGTTATATATAGCGGGCAACATAGGGCAGAGTTTGTGTAAGGCAAAACTTTTATGGTCTATGTCTAAAGTAGACCCCAAGATTGGAAACAAACTTTACACCAAAACTTGACCTCTAGTGTGATCACCTGCAAAACCACTCAACAAGAAAACAATCTCTACTTTTACCACGAGTCTGCTAAATATGCCTTGTTTTTTTTTTTTTTCAAAATCATGATTGTAGACATCCATGCTACATTGTAACTACCTATCATGTGATAAACTGAGAGATGCATTATTATGGGGTTAAGAAGGATTCTTAATTTCTGAGGTGCTCTATGTTCTGCTTCAAGTCTTCTACTTGTTTATTCTTCGTTTCTCTTGAACCATGTTGTTGTCTTATACTCTAACTGGCTAATCAATTTACCTTAAATGATTTTTTTCTCAACTTGGAAAATGAGTTGGAGCTTTCCCTCTCCGGCCTCTTACTCTAGCTCCCTCTACTTGGTTGACTTTATATCCTGATGCATCTGTTGACACACTGTTTCCTGCTTTGATGCTAAACCTTGACACTTGGGCGAATGAAGTTGTTGCTCAAACCATCAAAACTAACTTCATCTTCTGGCAGGTTTGTATTTTTCTGATGCAATTACTGGTTTGACAATTGAATGCTATTTTGACTTTACAAACGATTCACTTATGGGAAATAGCTACCCACTCCTCCACCCCCACCCCCACCCGGGATGTGTTTTAATTATTGTATGCATGATTACTCTTGCTATAATAATTTTGAGAGTCCATGCCGAAAAATTTGTTCAGAACCAGTATCTGAGGTTGCGTTTAATGTTGAACATGTCTGTTGCATACAAAAGTGCATCCTCACAATCATTTCTTGTTTAAAAACTTCAGACATCCTCGTTCTCTCCTATTATCACTAGAAGGAAGAGCAATCTGCAATCCTATTTCCCATACTTTGTAGATACTGAAAGGATAGCTCATCTTTGGATGGAAAAAAAATGTCAACTTTGTGATTAGGCATGAAATTGTTATGTTTTGGTGCCCGATTTGCCCATGTTTTGAGCATTTTTTATGAGTGTTTGGAGTCATTTGAGTATCATTTCTATAAACTGATGAATTTGTCTCTTTGGTTTTTATAGATGGATAGAGGGTGAAAAGAGGAGTTCGTAGGACTTTGAATCGGCCAAAACGGACTCCCGGTTGAGGAGATATGAAGATTTTACGAACATGTGTACAACTGCCGAAAAGTGCTCGATCTCGACCACTCGTGCACTGTGCACGAGTTGAATCAGGTCGTGCACTAGTGTACGAGCAAGGCACGAGCGTACGTGATTTTTGGCCCAAAAATGCCCAAATTCGATCCCAAGCCTATTTATACCTTTTTCCAAGCATATCAATAGATACGAACACATATTTTTACATATTTTGAGCGAGGAGAAAGCTTGGGAAGGAGTTTTGAAGAATTTTATACGTTGTAATTGAAGTTTTAATTTACGAATTTTTAGTTTTAGTATTTCTTTTGAACGTATTAGATTCTTTCTTTCTTTACTATTTGAGACGTTTAAACCTAGTTTTTCAGATTTATATAGATTTCTTTGGAGACTTTAATTTGTCTTTCGTTTATGTTCTTGATTTTATTAATTAATTCAATTATGCATATGTTTATTGCTCTTGTGATTGCTTTTATTATTCAAACCACCATGTTAGGCTAAAACCCTTGCATGCTTAGGATAGGATGAACTCGTAGAAGTAGGATGTTGGTACATAATTAGGGTAACATGTGATGTTTAGTTTTAATTCTCTTAATTAATGAACGCTTAAAATCAATCTTAACTTTACCTTTGAATTTCGTACGAAAATTGTTAGAGAGAGGACGACCTTATCACTCTTTAACAACTAGTAGGCTTAACGAGAGGGTTTAGAAGGGGTTAATTCATCTACCGGTTTATCTATGGAGGATGACCGCATCACCTTAGTTAAATTAGGGTCTCTTTAATTAAGCACAATCTATTAACTTGTTTAATGGATTAGTGAAGTCGATTGATAGGATAAAGTATTAGGATTAATTCTTGAACTTTTCATCTTACAATCTTATACTTAGATTATTTCTTGCACATCACGGTTATTTTGATTATCGTACCAACTCCGTTAGTATACGTAGGAATTCCTATCCCGAGCATCACCATCTCATTCATTCGTTTCATTCATTCTTTAGTTTAATTAGTTTACTTTAGTTTAGAATTAATTCTTTATAAATCAAAAAATATACACTCATATTAGCTATGACGCGTAGATCTTCAGGGATCTATTCGCATACATTCCTTCCCTTGGGTTCGATAATATTTGGTCCCTATACTTGCTTATACTACAGTGAACCCGTACTCTTGCGGGGAAACTACTAGTAGAAAGCTGGTATATTCACATCAAGTCAATGGCGCCGTTGCCGGGGATGGCGTTGTATGTCTTTTGAATAGGACTTGTAGATAGCTTAGTAGTTAGTAGTGAGTGCTTTATTTTCTGTTTTATTTTTATTTTTATTCATTCGGCAGTTGCGTTTTGATCCTTCTGCTAGTGTGTCAGGTATATGAAAACACGCTCACAAGGCAATACGAGCGAAGAGAGATTACCGTTGGATCCTGAGACAATAGCAAGAAGAAACTGAGCCTTCTAAAGAATGATGAACACTGCCGGAGGGAAAGAACCAATGGACATCACTAATGAGTTGGATGATATCGAGAATGAGTTTAATCAGACATTGAAACGGGCTGACGACACTGATGGCAATACCAGTAAGAATCAAGATCCGTCAGGGGAAAGCCAGAGCCAAAACCCGAGAATACAGAATCAAAACAGTCCAGCTCATAACATTGTTCAAAACCCTCATAACAACCCTGCTTACCCATATCCTAACTTACCACAAAATAACTTACCTTATCCACCTTACCCATACCCACCGTATCCGTATCCACCATACCCGTATCCTCCACCTCCTGTTTACAACCAACCACCAACTTATCAACCACCACCACCCCAACAAGTACTAGTACCACCTGCTAATCCGCAGCACATTCCTCAGAACGCAGATCAGAATATGACTATTCGAAGAAGATTTGCAGCGCAACCACAACAGTACTATGATGGAGTGGCATTACCTCCTGTTGAGGCAAACAACTTCTCAATTTCCCCTGGAATTCTTAAGCTGCTTACCGAGAATCAATTCAAGGGGGAGGTTGGGAAGGAGAATCCTCATACTCACCTGAGGCGTTTTCTGATGATATCCTCCACATTCAATTATAATGGCATGTCTGAAGATGCCAAGAGGCTCAGGCTGTTCCCATTTTATTTGATGGGAATAGCCAAGGAATGGTACGATAACACACTCCCATGGGGAGGTGTAACCACATGGGCCGAGCTCGAGCGTCTATTCCTCGAGCGATTCTACCCTCCATCGAGAACCATTAAAGCAAGGATTGAAATCTCGTCCTTTCGCCAGAAGCAAGGAGAGGATTTACGCCAAGCGTGGGAGAGATACTCAAACATGTTGATTGAGTGCCCGCAGCACGGGTATAATGAGGGAGATATCATGGCATTCTTCTATAGTGGAGCCAGCAAGGCTGGCCAAGCCCATTTAGATGTATGTGCGAGTGGAGCTTTTTTGAACCAAGGGATAACGAGGTGTAGAGAAATCGTTGACAACATTGTCACGAATGCCGGTGCATGGAATGAGGATCCAGAATTTCAGAGAGTTTGTAAGTTGGAGGAGAATGAGGGTACAAGGAAGCTGTTGATGGCTATGATGGAGAAGATCAGCAACCTTGAGATGGGGCAGAATCTGGTTGGAGGGAATGTAGCAGTGAGCGAGAAAGTGGACCCACCCACGAGTCAGCAAGAAGATGCCAACTATATGGGAAGGCCTAACTATCCACAAGGGGGGTATCCACAAGGGGGGTGTCAGTTTGGAAGGCCTTCTTATGGCCAACCATTTGTACCTCCAGGTCCTCAGCCGCCTCAAAATCAATGGAGGAACACACAAGGATATCAAGGAGGACATCAACCTCCTCATAACACATGTAGGAAGAATGAGAATTTCTTATATGCTAATCCAAAGGCTGGTATTACAGTTCCTCCAGGTGTTGATCCGGGTTCTAAACCTCCTGGTGGAGAAGGTGGTGCCTCAACCGAGGAGATGTTGAGAGCTATCCTTCAGAAGGTGGAGGAAGGAAGCACGCGATTGTCCTCTTTGGAGTACGATGTAAAGGAGTTGCACAAGAAAGGTGATCAGGGTGATCAAGAACTCCAAAAGAGAGACATGGAATGGAATCGAGCTCAGCAAGAGAACAACCGCAGGTTCTCTTCTATCGAGTATTAAATTAGTCAAATTGCAAAGTCTCAGCCGAGAGAGCCTGACAAGTATTCTTTAATGCCCGAGGATAGCCCAAAGGAACATTGCAAGGCTATTGAGTTGAGAAGTGGAACCAAGTATGATGGTCCTCAGATGCCTGCTGATTCTGAGACGCCCCAAGGAGAGGTGGAGATAGAAGGAAAAGAGCCTGAGGCAGTTAGAGATGAGATTGAAGAGATGAGAGTTGAGAAAGGAGTTGAGGGTGAAGGCATTCAGAAGAGTAAAGATGTGGAGGAGTCCCATGAGAGTAAAGAGCCTGAAGAGGAAGGCATTGAAAAGATTGAGAGAGTTCCAAAGTGGAAGAAGGCAAAGGAGGCAAGGGAGAAAGTGAAAGAGACCGAGCGTGATGAATGGGGGGTACCCAAATCGGTGATACCTGTCCCGTATCCACAACGCTTCATGAAGAAAAAACTTGATGAGAAATTCGCTAAATTCCTTGATGTTTTTAAGAAATTGCATATTAACATTCCTTTTTATGATGCTTTGGAATGGATGCCGAATTATGCCAAGTTCCAGAAGGACTTGATAGCGAAGAGACGGAGAGTTGATGAGCCCAAGCTGGTGCAGCTGAACCATGAGACGAGTGCATTAGTGCACAAAGCGCTTCCACCGAAGTTGAAGGATCCTGGGAGTTTCACGATCTTATGTGATATTGGGAATGGAGTTAAGAAGGGAGCGTTGTGCGACCTTGGGGCGAGCATCAATCTTATGCCCTTGTCGTTATTCAAGAAGTTGGAGGGTGGAGAACTTCAGCCGACAATGATGATGCTTCAACTTGCCGACCGGTCTATTACTCGGCCTCAAGGTGTAGTTGAAGACGTCCTCGTGAAAGTTGGAGATCACATTTTTCCAGCCGACTTTGTGGTTCTCGACATGGAGGAAGATGAGCGCGTGCCTTTGATCTTGGGAAGACCGTTCTTAGCAACGGCCGGGATGGTGCTAGACGTGGCAAATAAGAAGATCACGTTGAAAGTTGATGATCAAGAGATAAAAATTTCCCTATATGAGGCCATGAAGTACCCGAAGGAGGATGAGAGCTGTTATTGCATGGATGCCATTGATCCTCGTGTTGAAGACACACCTCCTATCCCTAATCTTTCGTTTAGTAATGATTTTGATGATCCTTCACTTGATGATTTAACCCATGAGCAGTATGATCTTGATTATTTTGATAGGGATAAAGGGAAGAAGTTGAAGGATGAAGAAGTGAAAATTGTGGACGTGGTCCAGTTGGAGGGGAAAGGAGGAGTTAAGAAGAAAAAGTCCAAGCGCAAGAAATTGCTTAGTAAGATTCCTCCAGATAAAGGTGAGAAGAAGTTGAGACCTATACCACTTGAGGTTGAGAAGGAAGCAAATGAGCTCATGATGGAGGGGCAAAAAGGAAAGAAATTCAACCACCACTCTTATAAGAGTAAGGGAGGTAAATTTGAGTATCATGTCCCATAAGCTCCTTTGAGCTCGGTCCGGCATTAGGACCTTAAAAATAGCGCTAAATGGGAGACAACCCATTTTCATTTGCTTTTGAGTATTTTTAGTTATTTGAGTTCTATGTTATTAGGGTGTTGTTGAGTCGTAAGTTCTAACCTCGTATTTGAGAGTTTATTTTGTAGGCTTGTCTCAAAGGAGTAAAGGTATCATGGAGTTATTCAGATTGAAGGGACCAACTCGAGACAAAGGAGTGTGACACGTTGTTGAGAAACTTGAATTATTTGGATGAGGTAACCCACAATCCCAAACTTAGACCTCTTCACAAGGTCGAAGTTTGGGGGGTGGAGTTTTTTTTATTGTTTTATGGTGACACTGTACAGGTGCACACCCTCTCTTTGAGTTGAGTTTGATTATATATTTGAGTCTTGAGATGCTCCTTGAGCTGATAATGTTTTGAGATGCTACTACATATTTCATGCCTATCAATCATCTTATGCTTGTTGATTGCTATCATTGAGTATGATTTGATGAGTAGGGTGAATTGTGAGGTTGAGTTAGGAGTTTTGTTGTGTGAGTGTTTGAGTTAGAGTGGATTTGAGAGAGAACTAGTATGCTTGCAAGTTTTTCTTTTGAGGACTTGTGTGATGAGAGCGAGAATTCACTAGGACTAGCATGGATGTGGAAGCCGTGAGATTTGAGCCTTATGAGATTTTGATGCATAAATTAATCTCTTCGTTTGTGAGTGAGTCGTCACCTTAGAGGATGCTAGAACTTGTGTGTGCTCTCGCTTCTAGATTGTGTCTAGTTTGATATGATGAATGTGATCTTAGGCCATCTTTGTTTTGATTGAGTCACTTAGCCTAAATTTTCCTGACCATTGATATTTGTCCCTTGTTAGCCCCTTTGAGCTTTAAGCCTATTTCATTTGCTAGCACATTTAAACACTATTCCGAATTCCTAAGCCTTTTTGTCCCCATTTGAGTGGAGAATAGGAAAAGTGTGAATGTGAAGGGATTGAGTTGAGTTGAAAGAGGAAAATGTGATTGCTTGAGTGAGTATGAGAAGAAGGTGTGATGAAGTTATGAGTTGTGGGAAAGAACAAAAAGTTGAGAATGAGCAAAAGAAAAAAAAAATAATGATGAGCTCATGTGAGTTGTGTGCAAAAGAAAAAAAGAAAAAAAAAGTGAAGGGATTGAAAAAAAAAAGTGAAGTGAGTTAGAAAAAAAATATTGAAGTGTTGAGAGTATTGAAATTGAAAGTGTGTTGATTGAGAATGTTTGAAGTATTCTGTTCCTAATCTCGAAGTACCGAAGTTTGATTTTCTATTCTCCATTCGCTTGAGTCACTTATCCATATTGTTATCCCACCTGTCCAAAGAGTCTACATTACAACCTTGAGAAAAGTCCTTTTTTGATTCGGCATTGATTTCTAGAGTATGGTCGGATTTGAGAGTGCTTACAAGCCTATGGCTGCTGATATGCGTGATTGATTGTTTGAGTGAGTCTCTTATTATTGATATACACTTGTGAGGGAGTGAAACACATCGTTGAGTGCACATTCATGTTTGATCTTGATGTTTCTTGTGGTTATTGCATTAGTATGATGAAGGGGATGAGTTTGTGTACGTGTGAATGATCTTTGAAGCTTGAGCTCTATTACTTGCATGATTTAGTTATTTGACTCATTCCTAATAATTTCACTTGACTTATCATTTCGTTGCTTGAGGACAAGCAACATGGTAAGTTTGGGGGGGTTGATTAGGCGTGAAATTGTTATGTTTTGGTGCCCGATTTGCCCATGTTTTGAGTCATTTGAGTATTATTTCTATAAACTGATGAATTTGTCTCTTTGGTTTTCATAGATGGATAGAGGGTGAAAAGAGGAGTTCGTAGGACTTTGAATCGGCCAAAACGGACTCCCGGTTGAGGAGATATGAAGATTTTACGAACATGTGTACAGCTGCCGAAAAGTGCTCGATCTCGACCACTCGTGCACTGTGCACGAGTTGAATCAGGTCGTGCACTAGTGCACGAGCGTACGTGATTTTTGGCTCAAAAATGCCCAAATTCGATCCCAAGCCTATTTATACCTTTTTCCAAGCATATCAATAGATACGAACACATATTTTTACATATTTTGAGCAAGGAGAAAACTTGAGAAGGAGTTTTGAAGAATTTTATACGTTGTAATCGAAGTTTTAATTTACGAATTTTTAGTTTTAGTATTTCTTTTGAACGTATTAGATTAATTCTTTCTTTCTTTACTCTTTGAGACGTTTAAACCTAGTTTTTCAGATTTATATAGATTTCTTTGGAGACTTTAATTTGTCTTTCGTTTATGTTCTTGATTTTATTAGTTAATTCAATTATGCATATGTTTATTGCTCTTGTGATCGCTTTTATTATTCAAACCGCCATGTTAGGCTAGAACCCTTGCATGCTTAGGATAGGATAAACTCGTAGAAGTAGGATGTTGGTACATAATTAGGGTAACATGTGATGTTTAGTTTTAATTCTCTTAATTAATGAACACTTAAAATAAATTCTGGATTTACCTTTGAATTTTGTACGAAAATTGTTGAGAGAGGACGACCTTATCACTCTTTAACAACTAGTAGGCTTAACAAGAGGGTTTAGAAGAGGTTAATTCATCTACCGGTTTATCTAGGGAGGACGACCGCATCACCTTAGTTAAATTAGGGTCTCTTTAATTAAGCACAATCTATTAACTTGTTTAGTGGATTAGTGAAGTCGATTGATAGGATAAAATATTAAGGTTTAATTCTTGAGCTTTTCATCTTACAATCTTTTACTTAGGTTATTTCTTGCACATCACCGTTATTTTGATTATCGTACCAACTCTGTTAGTATACGTAGGAATTCCTATCCCGAGCATCACCATCTCATATTTGCATACACTTAGTTATTTATTCTGTTTAATTAAGTTATTAGAATATAGAGTAGTTTATTAAATTTTCAATCCCCAAATATACACTCATATTAACTACGACGCGTAGATCTCCAGGGGTCTATTCGCATAATTACCTTCCCTTGGGTTCGATAATACTTGGTCCCTATACTTGCCCATGCTACAGTGAACCCGTACTCTTGCGGAGAAACTACTAGTAGAAGCTGGTATTTTCGATTCAAGTCACTTTGCATAATGAATAAAGGTGTGTTAGGGTTTTATAAATTCTAGACAATTGGGATTTGAAGTGTACTTCTTTGGTACATTTATTTGGATTTATATAGAATTTGTGCAGAAATTGATTATATTTGTGTATTTTTTGCTAAGCGACTTTCAAATGAAATACGTACGTAGCAACAAAATTGGATTCCAGATGTTTTATTCTTGATGGATTGAAGTTCTTTTAACTTTCAAATGGTTTTTTGTTGATGCCTGTGTTATAATCGTAGCTAGTGAATATTTTGTTAGTGTTAGTGTCCTAGAGACAATCCTTTGTAAGGACATAATACTAAGATGATATTCAGTTTATGGTTTAATATTATTGATTGGTCTAATATTAAATATATGGCATTACACTTATCTGAATATCATGTTTGATTGTTTGCATTATTCATATATGTGTTCCCTTGAATCGATACTGTCATTGAGTGAGTGAGAACTCAGATGACCGAAGTACGATTCTCAAATAGCCCCGATCAAGGATCATTAAGAATGGGATATTGAGGATGCAATGGAGATTGGTGTGCGATCTGCATTATACTCTATGGAGAGAGTGTAGTAAGATCTCGCTTACTACGAGATACTAGGTATCTCATAATGGATGCACAAATACCTTAGAGGGTATTGGTATACCCATCCGAGAAACTGTTTGATGTAATTCCACATAATGTGTCTACGGGTGTCTCGGTTAGTGGGAGCGATGTGATGCTTCTCATACTTGAGATCAATACGCACGACATGTGCGGAGTGATGAACTTTGACCATGACCGACGCTTTCACCCTCCAAGGGTAGATATGACATGGATTGGGTTCATCACGAAGTACATGTGCGTGGTAGTTGAGCCAAGAATATGATTCATTCCTCAATGTGGATTTAAGAGAGAATACTCATCTTCTCATCATAATTGAATCTAAGACATCGGCCGATGCAAATCGACTTGGACTTTGTGGCCAAGTGCAACGCGAGCGATCAATTAGTGATTTGAGATATTATGATTAAGTTATTTGAATAGACACTTCATCATGTTCAAGGTTTAATCGAGATTCATGAATGAAAGGAAGATATCACAATAACCTACACATTACAGGTGGTTGCAGATTTCCTCGCAACGTACCTCGTATATTGAGAATGTCTGATTTATTGCCTAAGGTTCAGTTAAGACCGTTAGTTTGACTAATCGCTCGATATACGAGGGCCTATGGGTCACACAACAAGCAATGACAGTTCGGCGATTATAGTTGGTTGATTAAGTATTATATTAAATATAATATTTAATTTATGGATAATATAATAATAATTATATTTGAAATTAATTATTATTATTATTTAACTAAATTGGATGTAATTAAATATGAAATCTTAATAATAATATTTGGAATATTATTATACAAGAATAATAGATATGGTAAATATATTATTCGTAGGAACATATCTAGGGAAATATAATCCGTAGAGATTATATTTTGCAGGCCAAACATATTATCTTGCTTAGAAATTAAGCTAAGATAATCCCTATAAATATGTGTCCTATGGAAATTCAGAAATACACACAAGAAATATAATTTCTCCATAAAATCTCTTGTTCGAGTTTTCCTAGCAAGTTCGTCCCAAGATTCAACGCTGGCACTCCGGTGTGGATCGGTGAATAGCTGTTGCATGGATACCGTAGTTGAGGATTCCGCATACGAAGCACCGTAAGATTTCTTGGTTAAGATATCTCGTATTTTAATTATGCAATTAACTGTTCGTTGTTGGTGAACGATATTTCCGCTGCGCATGTTTACGTGTTTTATATGCCTCTAAATTCCAACATATTTGAGTATTAATATGCAGATTTAACTTTTGGATACAATTGAGATGGTTGTTTTGATGAATTTTTTTTTAATGTCGGGATGTTTTACAATTTAATGAATGTATTGACTTATGTTTAGTCTTTCTATTGTGTATATTTTAATTTTTTAATTACAGGAATAAAAAAATGGACAAACTATAAATATTTATTTAATTATAAATGAATTATAAAAGATGGAATAGATAACGGATATATGTATAATTAGATAACATATTTACATAGTTATGTTTGAGCGAGATATGATAAGCAGAGTGCTCATAGATAACATATATTTATTGGTTGATATATGTTATCTATGAGGGAGGAGCATAGATAACACCCTCCTAAATAACTGACCATTTCACTCATAGATAACAGATAGATAATATTTGTTATCCATGAGCGAAAATGTAGTAGTGTTTTCAACTTACCAAGATTTTTCATCAATAAATATATACTTATATAAATAATAGTAAACCTCCAATAACTTTGGGCCCAGGCGGGTCGCTCTTCCCGCCCCACCTCAGGGTCACCCCTGAGTTGACCAGTAAACATTCGACTAGCAATTTCTAACTTCTGCAATATTGGTTTATACATAAACATGTTTGAAGGGCATGAGTCGTTTAATTAAAGAATATAAGTTATTTTCACTAAAGAGAAAGTATAGAGTGAAACTGGTTTATACATGAATCACTGAAGGGTATTAATTGTTTTCATTGAAGAATATTAGTTGTATTTACTGAAGAGTATTACTGATTTACACTAAAGAGTCTTAGTTGTTCAGTGAAGATGTGAACTAAAACTCTTCAGTGTAAACCAGTAATATTCTTCAGTAAAAACAATTAATACTCTTCAGTAAAAACAACTATTACCCTTCAATGATTCATATATAAATCAATTTCACTCTATACATACTCTTCACTAAAGGATATACGTACAGAGAATACAAGTTGTTTTACTAAAGAGTGTGAATTGAAGGCTAAGATGTTTTACTAGAGGGCATGAGTTGTTTTTACGAGAGTTATGCACTGTTCTACTAAAAAATACTGCAAATCAGTTTTATCATAAACAAGTTTCACACTATGTATATTAGGGCTGGGAAAAATATTGAAATTATCAATATACCGGGTTTATCGTACTGAAAAAATACCAAAAATACCAAAATTTTTGATATACCGGAATTTTCGGTACGGTATGATACCATACCGAAATTTTTGGTACGGTAACGGTATGAAAATTATGCATACCACGGTATTTCGGTATATACCAAAACAAATCGGTATACCATACCGTACCGTAAATAATGCAATTATATAATAATTTTTTTAATTAAAATAATGAATTTATGTAAGTATAAAAGGAAATAAACCCTACTCTTCCCGCAATCCATTCACGCAGCCACAACGCCTTTCCCACTTCCTTCCGCCAATCGTCCCCCTCCGCCAAGCTTTCACCACTGCCAATTGCCAATCGTCCACCACCGTCGACAACCGGTCAATCGCCAATCGTCCACCGCTTTCCTTTCTCAGTCGTCCAGCGAAGAATGGGGATAGAGGTTGTGCCGGCGGTGGAACAACAGGTCGTCCACCGCTTTCCTTCCTCAGTCGTCCAACGAAGAACGGGGATAGAGGTTGTGCCGGTGGTGAAACAACAAGTAGCATTTGGAAGGGTTCAAAACTATTGTTTTATAGGACTCGTTCGACAATGGTTCTTTCCAGTTTTTCAATTTTTTTAATTCTTATTAAATTGGTATCGTGGATAGTTTTTTAAATTTGTTCTAAAGAGTATTTAAGATTCTGTTTAATTATTTCTTTTGATTCTTCCACCAATTCAGTATTATTGATAGCAAATGTTGATAACAGAGAAGTAGCGATTCTTGGGTATTAATTTTTCTTTTAGTAACAAACTTTAGTTTGGGGCGGCATATACCAAAATTTTCGGTATGAAACGGTTTATCGAAAATTTCGGTATAGAACGGTATTGAATATTCCTATATCAAAATTTCGGTATACCGAAAGTTTCGGTACGGTATCGATATGATATTTTGTATACCGAAAGTTTCGGTACAATATACGCTATGGAATAAAAATTTCGGTATTCCGTACCGAACCACCCCTAATACATACACTCAACATATATATATTTATGACCAAAAGCTTGCGTGAGTGAGACAACATAAATTAATATCCACCTTTATTAAAATGTTAATGTATTATGCTCAATTTATAATTCATTCCACCATTTACAAAACCAACTCTAAATTATGTTGCTATGATAAATTATACAGGGATATTTATTAATTAATTATAAGTAATCGAGCGGTATCCAAATCCTACCCCATGGACCCTGATCACTAAAATAAATAAAAGTAGTCGGCTTGGAGCAATGTTAGTCCATAATATTAAAAAGGTGCAGTTATTTGTTAAAATTCTATTTTGGGATTAATTCATGAAACTTTTTAAGACGGTGGTAATACAAATTAAACTATATGGTCCATGGATTTTTTATAGATGTTTTTAATGTATAAATAGAAAATTTTAAAACTTATGAAAATTCATATGATTATTTCGTTGAAAAAAGAAAAAAATGCTTCAAAAGTAATAATAATAAAACTGTGATAATTATTATAAGAAGCCTCACTAACAATTTGAAATTTATGTAATAAATTCTACATTGTTACAATTTATATAATAAAATTGTAAAGAATAGTAGCAATTCAAATTGTATAAATATTCTGATCCAGGAAATTTATGGAATTATCTAAATTATTCTTATACTAAGAGCTCATGAAAATTTATAAAGATGTTAAAAACTCTTTAAAAGAAAAAAAGAATTTGCTTCTTTTATTAAAAAGAATATGTCATATTTTGATAAAGTGAAAGAAAAGTTCATTGTGTACATTTGTTAAAAAAAATTACAAAATATATTTTATTGCATGTTCAGTATTTGCTAACATAATGTATTCATGTTTTAATTTCTTGCACACATAATACATGAAATTTTGGAGAAAAAAAAATCACAAGATTCTATTTTCAAATGTTTTGGGGCGGATCCAAAATTTAACAGTGGGGTAGGCTAAAAAATTAGCATGTCAAAATATGAGCAAGTCTTGTGTGAAATTGTTGTTGTAAATCGAGAGCGTAAAATAAAGACGCAAATTTGTTCACCTAGTTCGTCGATAACGACTATGTCTGGGGGCGTACCAAGCCATGAGTTTCACTAATATGTACGTGTATACGTGTATATAATTTTGAGTACAATGATCTAGTCTAAACCTAAAGCCCGTTTAGGTTACAATCCCATTAGTAATGTCCACATCAAATCTTCTAAATTTGGTATAATAAATCTGCTAGATTTATAACACCCCCCTGGACATTACGACATAACATATATATTTTGTCATAAAAACTCCACGTGCTAGGTAGCGACCAAATATTTAGTTAGGGAGGAATGTAATTTTATTGATCTTCCGGATCAAATCTTCTAAATTCATTTCGGGGTTACCACTCTCCCTGAAGACAACAACCCTTTGAGCTTTCACATCCCAATACCATGAACCTACTTTTCAAAAGTAGATGTAGGTAAGGACTTAGTGAACAGATCTGTTAGATTGTCACTAGATTGCACCTTTTGAATGGTAATCACGCCACTCTTCTAGAGTTCGTATGGGTAGAAAAACTTAGGTGAAATATGTTTCGTCAAGTTTCCTTTGACGTACCCTTTACTCATTTGTGCAATGCAAGCTGCGTTGTCTTCGAATATAACAGTGGGGAATGTATCGCCTTTAGCGATACCACACGAGTCATCAATGTGTTTTACCAAGGATTTCAACCAAACACATTCTCGTGCGGATTCAAACAAAGCTATTATATCTGAGTGGTTTGAAGACGTGGTAACCATGGTTTGCTTAACCGATCTCCATGAGACCGCGGTACCACCACAGAGAAAAACGTAACCAGTCTGGGATATGGCATTATGGGGATCAGACAAATAGCCAGCATCCGCATAACCTACCAAGGTTTTGTCTTGGTTCTTACAATAAAATAGTCCAAGATCTTGAGACCCTTGGAGATACCGTAGAACATGCTTAACACCATTCCAATGTCTCCTTGTAGGAGAAGCGCTATATTTCGCAAGCAAATTAACTGTAAATGCAATGTCCGGTCTAGTGCAATTTGCGAGATAGAGTAATGCTCCAAAAACGCTAAGATAAGGAACTTATGGCCCCAAAATTTCATCTGAATCTTCTCTTGGTCAAAATGTGTCCTTATCCACTTCGAGAGATCGGACAACCATAGGTGTGCATAGTGGATAAGATTTATCCATATGAAATCTCTCCAATACCTTCTTCACGTAGGTTGGCTAATGTATAAGAATTCCTTCTGGGAGATGTTCGATCTGCAGGCCGAGTCAATACTTGGTTTTACCCAAGACTTTCATTTCAAATTCAGCTTTCAAGATTGAACTGGCTTCTTCAATCTCTTTGCATGTTCCGATTATGTTTAGATCATCAACATATATGGATATGATGCAAAAACCACCTTGCGATTTCTTCGTGAATACGCATGTGAAAGCTATATCAATCGTGCATCCCTTCTTCTGGAGGAATTCACTAAGTCGGTTGTACCACATGAGACCTGATTATTTTAGGCCGTACAACGACTTCTGCAGTTTTATGCTATACATACTACGATTTTCTCCATTCCTCATCTGAGGAATCTCAAGTCCATCGGGGATTTTCATATAGATATCGACATCTAGTGATCCGTATAAATATGCGGTTACTACGTCCATTAATCTCATCTGGAGATTCAATTTAACTGCCAAAGATATTAAGTAGCGAAACATTATTGCGTCCATTACAGGAGAATAGGTTTCATCGAAATCAATGTCGGGTCTCTGCGAAAACCCTTGAGCTACTAACCTCGCTTTGTATCTCTCCAAAGTATTATTCTCATTTTGTTTTTGTACAAAAACACATTTATATCCTACAGGGATAGCGCACGTGGGTGTACAAACGATAGAGCCAAATACTTTTCTTTTATTTAGCGATGTGAGCTCTGCTTCAATTGCCTATTTCCATTTTACCCAATCGGAGCGCTTTCGGCACTCAGCGATAGTTTTGAATTCTGGATCTAGATCATTATTTATAATGGAAAGAACAATTTTCGCTGCAAATGTGTCATCGACAACAATAATATTTATATTATATGTTTCTCCCGTATCTATAAAATTCATAGAGACTTCAACATTTATGTCAAACAGACCTTCCTCATTTCCAAGTGTAACTAGGTCTGGTCGTTCCGCGGTCCTAGTGCGTTGAATATTTTATGCACGTGCTTCATTACTAGGATGCTTGTCTTGTAGACGAGTCTCTTCTAGAGACTTTAAGTTATCTAGACGAATCTCTTCTAGAGATTTTACCGCTGACCAGAATTGCTAGCCTTTCTTTTAGGTGTGTTTGCATTAGTTGTAGGTCCTTTACGCTTCTGGCGTGTGGGGGCATGTATACTTGATTTACTTGGGACCTCAACCCTTTGGGGTGCATTTACTATTGGTATATGTGATTTAGTTACACCTCTATGGTCAGTGAACGCGTCTGGCAGGTTGTTTGCTAAATTTTACAAGTTAATGATCTTCTGAACTTCTAGTTTAGATTAACTAGTGTGTGGAACTATATACTGAAGATTACTTACGTTCCACGTAAGCTCTCGACACTCATTCAATTTTGAATTCGAATCACCCCCTAATGCCGGGAAGTGATCTTCATCGAACATGTAGTCAGCGAATTGGGTCGTTAATTGATCCCCGGACAAAGGTTTTAGGTATTTCATGATGGATGGAGAGTCAAATTCAACGTAAATATCTCGCTTCCTTTGTGGGCTCATAGAGATCCGCTTTGATAATGTTTAATTAGGCGTGAAATTGTTATGATTTATAGCCCGATTTGCCCATATTTTGAGTGTTTTTATGAGTATTTAGAGTCATTTGAGTATCATTTTCATAAACTCATCAATTTATCTCTTTGGTGTTCATATTTGGATAGAGGGCGGAAAGTGGAGTTCGTAGGACTTTGAATCGACCAAAACGGACTCCCGGTTGAGAAGATATGAAGGTTTTTCGAACAAGTGTACAACAGCCGAAAGCACTCGACCGAGTATAGGTCGAGCGCCTAGCGCTCGACTGGGTGCATCGCCCAACCAAATGTAGGTCGAGCACCTAGCGCTCGATCGGTTGCATCACTCGACAAAATGCAGGTCGAGCGCCTAGCGCTCGACCGGTTGCATCATTCGACCAAATGTAGGCACTCGACCAGATGGAGCTCGAGTGCCCTGATGGCTCTAGAAGATGGAACCACTCGACCGTGCACTGGTCGAGCGCCTAGCGCTCGACCAAGACCCAAGAGTGCGTGTTTTGGCCTTTTTCGCCCGTTTTAGGCCCGTTGCTTATAAATACCCAATCCCAAGCTCATTTTTAGAGACCCGATGATCACTATTCATATTTTTACATACTTGGAGCAAGGAGATAGCTTGGTAGAGAGATTAGAAAAGTTTAATACTTTTAATCGAGGTTTTAACTTACGAATTCATAGTTTAGCTTTTCTTTGAACCTTTTAGTTTAATTATTTCTTTCTTGAATCTTTTAGACTTATAAACCCTAGCTTTTCCAGATTTATATTGAGATTTTGAGTTACTCTTTTATTTATGCTTTCCAATTCCTTTGATAATTCAATTATGCATATTTTCATCATTCTTGTGATTGCTTTTGTTATTTCAATTACCATGTTAGGCTAGAACCCTTGCATGCTTAGGATAGGATGAACTCGTAGAAGTAGTATGTTGGTACGTAATTAGGATAACACGTGATGTTTAGTCTTAGTTCTCTTAATTAATTAAATTCTTAAAATAAGCCCTAGAATTATCTTGGAATTGAGTACGAAATTTTTTAGAGAGAAGACGATCATACCACTCTTTAATAATGAACATGCTTAAGGAAAGAGGTTTATCATCTACCGGTTTATCTAGGGAGGACGACCGCATCACCTTAGTTAAATTAGGGTCTTATTAATTAAGCACAATCTATATAACTTGGTTAGTGGATTTGTGAAGTAGGTTGATATGATGAAGTATTAGGGTTATTTCCTGAGCTTTTAGTCTTTCAATCTTGTTCTAGATTAGGGAAGTTGATTGCCTATATTTAGTACACTTAGGATTATTTCTTGCATGTCACGATTATTTTAGTTACTGTACCAACTCCGTTAGTATACGTAGGGATTTCTATCATGAGCATCACCATATCATATTTGCACACAAACCGAAGTAATTAGTTTAATTCATTCTTTAGAACATAATTAATATAATTTAGTTTAGAATTAATATCTTAATATCCAAACATACACTCATATTAACTACGACGCGTAGATCTCCAGGGCTCTATTCGCATACATACCTTTCCTTGGGTTCGATATACTTGGTCCTTATACTTGCTAATACTACTGTGATCTACTAGTTTGTTGGGATATGTTTAGTTTTGATGATTTTCCAAAACCACTTGTAATAGGTTTGAAAGCAGTCAGGATAGTATATTTTGTTTCAGGTCAGACTAAGTTAGCTCTCAGTAGAATAGGCTGTCAATTGAGAAGAACTCAGTTGAGGGAACACTCAGTTGAGGGGGAACTCAGCAACACATCCTGAGGATATCAAGATGACACCAAGAAGAACTAACTGAAGCCATGCTGTAACCTGAATCAGAAGAGAAGCCTGAAGGATGTCCCACTGAGTGTAAACTGGGCTGATCTAAGCTAAGTCAGGTGAACCACTCAGTGAAGAGCATGATCAAGAGGATCAGTGCTGCACCAAGTAGGCCCTGAAGGAGTCAGGCTACTGTGGTCAGGGAAGTTTGTCATTCAGCCTTATGACAAACTTCTTGGAAAGATCTTCAAATAGTCTCTGAAGGATAACTACACTGAAGACGTTCAGTCCACTGAATATCATCAAGTCAGTGAAGGATGATGCTACCTAAAGTCAGTGGGTCTTGGTCAACCCACTGAGTCAAAGATCCGTTGGATCCTGCCCACGTGGACCAATCAGCACAAGGCAGTAAATCTGACACTGAGAAGGCCGCATTCCAAGAAAAGTGGTTGAAACCATTAATTGTATGTATTCAAATGTAATTTCATCCAACGGTTACATTTGAATCTACACTATAAATACAAGCTCATAGCTTCGTTTCAAGTGTGTATGAAGAAAGAAAAATCAACACCTACAAGCTGTGAGGGTGTGTGAGTTTTAGGGAGTCATAAGGAAGTGTTTCTCACACCCACGAAACTGACCATTAGGGTTTTCACTTATATTCATTGAGTGTCAAGCTTGTAACTCTTAGCTTAGAGAGGTTTTCCCAATCTTAGCTTGAGGCTAATACATTGGAAGGGAAAACCTCACATAGTTGGAGAAACCAAAACCCTCTAGTTAGGTTTGTTGGTTGAAGTTAGTTAGAGAGGAGAGGCAACCCAGGGAGTGGCGTGAGTCCAGTGTTTTGTGCACCTTGGCACGTTAAAAATAAGAATCTCAGTTAGTGGATTTCCTGTTAAATCAGGTCGTGGATGTAAGAGCTTGAGTCTCTGAACCACGTTAAACTGAGCGTACTTATCTTTAAAAGTATTTACTAAAGTGTTGTGAAAATCTGTTCACTGAGAGTATTGCTAAAAAGAAAACTTTGGTTAAATATTCAGGTCAGGGTGAATCCTTCTCACTGCCAGTTCAGGCAATGCACTCGAGAGTTCAGCATCTCGAGTCACTACGTTACTTAGAGTATGAGTCTCCAAGTCTTCACACTGACTTGGTAGCTCATGCTCTGAGTAAAGCAGTGACTTGAAGTGTAACCTCTCGAGTCACTGCCTTGTTAAGAGACTGAGCCCTCAAGTCATCACACTGATTTGATGTCTCTGACTCTTAGCAAAGCAGTGACTTGAGTATTATTCACTCTTGCTGAACTCCCTGAGGAAAAGTTTTAAAAAAAAATTTGCTCCTGAATTCCCATTTTGGTATTCGAAAACAGGACCATCATAGTTTAACTAGTATTTTGCGTTCAAGTTAATGGCGTCGTTACCGGGGAAGGCGATATATGTCCATTGAGTAGGACTTAGAGATAGTTTAGTAGTTAGTAGTGAATGCTTTCATTTTTCTGTTTTATTAGTATTCATTAGGCAGCTGCGTTTTGATATTTCGTTTGGTATTTCAGGTATATGAAAACACGCTCACAGGGAGAGTCGAGCGAAGATAGAATAAAGTTAGACCCTGAGACAATCGCCAGAAGAAACAGAGCCTTCTATCGAAGGACGAACACTCCGGAGGAGAAGATTCAAACATGGATTTAGGTAATGAGTTGGATGGAGATGCAGCTAAATACAATAAGGTAGTGGAACGGGTTGAGGGAGGTGATGGAGATAGCAGTCAGAAGTAGGCTCCCACAGGGGAAAGCTAAAGCCAAAACCCGGTCCCACAACATCGAGACAACCCAGCTCAAAACCAAAACCCAAACCCTTTAAACAACTCTATCTACCAACAGAATAACCCACCTTACCCATACCCGTATCCACCATATCCTTATCCACCATACTACCCTCCACAACCTAACTATAACCCACTCTTGGTTCCACAAATACCTCTACCACCAGTATATCCCCAGTATGTTCCTCAGAACGTTGATCCTGGTATGGCAATCTGAGAAAGGTTTGAGGCGCAGCCTCAACGGTACTATGTTGGTGTAGCTATGCCACCAGTGGAAGCAAACAACTTTTCTATCTTCCCAGAGATCCTGAAGATGCTAATCGAGAACCAATTCAAGGAAGAGGTCGGGGATAATCCTCACACTCACTTGAGGAATTTTCTGATGATAGCTTTAACTTTCAATCAAAATGGGATGTCAAGAAGCTCAGGTTGTTCCAGTTTTCTCTAACTGGAATAGCCAAGGAGTGGTATGACAACACGCTCCCACTGGGAGGTGTAACTACATGGGCCGAGCTCGAGCGTTTGTTCTTCGAGCGATTCTATCCTCCATCTAGAACGATTAAAGCAAGGAAAGAGATCTCATCTTTCAAGCAGAAGCCATGAGAGGAATTAAGTCAGGCTTGGGAGAGGTTCTCTAATATGCTCATTGAGTACACGCAGCATGGGTACAACGAGGGTGACATCATGGCCTACTTCTACTGTGGAGCCTACAAGGCAGCTCAAGACCACCTCGATGCTTGTGCAAGTGGAGCGTTCCTGAACCGTAGTGCAATTCAGTGCAGGGAGATAGTAGAAAACATAGTGAAGAACGCGGGGCAATGGAAAGAAGATGAGGAATTTCAGAGAGTCTATCAGATGGAAGAAAGTGGGAGGACTAGAAAGCTGATGATGGCGATGATGGAGAAGATCAACAATCTAGAGGTTGGGCAGAATGTGAGTGGAGGGAATACTGTAGTGAGTGAGAAAGTGGATCAACCAGGATGCCAGCAAGAGGTGGCCAACTATATGGGAGGGCCTAATTATAATCAGAATAGCTATCAAGGTGGAAATTATCAGGGGCGACCAACTTATGGTCAACCGTTTGTACCACCAGGTCCATAGCCTCCTCAGAATCAATGGAGGAAGAATGAGAACTTATCTTACAATAATCCGAGAGCTGGGATAACTATACCTCCAAATGTCGACCCTGGCTCAAAACTCCCCGGAGGAGAAGGAGGTGCTACCACTGATGAGATGTTACGTGCCATTCTTCAGAAGGTGGAGGAAGGTAGTAAGAGGCTATCCTCTCTGGAGCATGATGTGAAGGAGATTAGTAAGAAGAATGATCAGCGTGATCAAGATCTTTAGAAGAGGGATATTGAGTTGAATAGAATTCAGCAAGAGAACAATAGGCGTTTCACTTCCATGGAGTATCAGATTAGCCAGATCGCGAAACCATTAGGTAGAGAGCCCGGGAGATATCCTTCTATGTCGGAGGGAAACCTGAAAGAGCAATGCAAGGTGATCTAACTAAAAAGTGGAACCAAGTATGACGGTCCTCCAATGCCTGCTGATTTGGAGGAGATACATAAAGAAATAGAGAAAAAAGATGAGGAAAAGAAAGATGGAGATGAGAAGGTTGAGGAAGAGGTTGAGGTAGAAGGAACTCAAAAAAGCAAAGAACATAAGGAGGAAGGGATGTAGAGAGTTCCAAAGTGGAAAAAGGCAAAGGAAGCGAGGCAGAACGTGAAGGAGACCAAGCGTGATGAATTGGGGGTACCAAAATATGTGATTCCAGTCCCATATCCGCATCAGTTCATGAAGAAGAAATTAGATGAAATATTTATCAAGTTTCTTGATGTTTTTAAAAAGTTGCATATTAACATACCTTTTTATGATGCTTTGGAACAGATGCCTGATTATGTCAAGTTCCTGAAGGACTTGATAGCAAAGAGGAGGAGAGTTGATGAGCCCAAGTTGGTGCATCTGAACTATGAGGTGAGTGCATTAGTGCACAAAGCGCTTCCCCCGAAATTGAAGGATCCCAGTAGCTTCACGATATTATGTGATATCAGGAATGGAGGGTGTAGAACTTCAGCCGACAATGATGACACTTCAACTCGCCAATCGATCTATTACTCGACCTCAAGGTATGGTTGAAGACGTCCTTGTTAAAGTTGGAGATCATATTTTTCCAACTGATTTTGTAGTGCTCGACATGGAGAAAGATGAGCACGTTCCTTTGATCTTGGGAAGGCCTTTCTTAGCTATGGCCTGGATGGTGTTAGATATGGCGAATGGAAAGATCATGTTGAAAGTTGATGATCAAGAGGTGTTGGTCCCGAAACGAGGAAACAGGTGTATGGGGGGGGGGAGGGGGGGAATACACCTGAGGTTAATAAATTAATCTTCTTAAAACTTATCAGGTTACTTAAGACAGTAACTCGTCAGTGGACTTGAAGTCTGCTGAGAAATAACTTGTGAAAGCTTACTGAGATAATAACTCCACTGAAAGCTCAAGACTTTTAGTTGAACTACTATCTAATTAGCTTTCAGATGCGGATTAGTGAGCCCTTATGAAAACTCATTTTGCTTTGATAAAACTTGTTTGAATAACACACACTTAAGGAAATAACTGAATGTAAGTACACAAGATATAAAGTGGTTCACAGATGAATCTCCTACGTCCATTATCCTGATTAAACAGGAGAATTCCTTTCTCTTGGAATTTCTTGTGTTATAGTGCCAAAGTGCACTGATCAAATAATCCTCTCTTAGGATGATTGATCACTAGGATAATTCCAGGTCCTAGTTCCCAAAACAAACCAGCTTTCAGACTGATACAAACAATCATCTTACTAACACCACTTTAATACTAACTCTCAACCTAACAACTGAGTAGGGTTTTGAGTAGGGTTTGGTTCCAACTGTTGTGAGATAATCCTTACAGTTTAGCTCAAGGCTTAGGATGGATTATCTCTTTCTAAGGTTTGGATATAGCTTTAAGCTCGATTACAGAAGGCTTAGAATGCTCTCTACAGAATGTGAAACACTTGAGAAACAAAGGTAATTTTGAGTGCTTCGTAATAAATTATGAATTTAGAGATAACTTTGATCTTGTGAGTTTCCCGTGCATAGAAATGAGCACGTCCTTCTGTATTTATAGACCTTCTTGAAAATCTTCCCGTTAGAGTTTGAATCTTCTCAAGTAAGTTTTCTTGTATCTGATTGGTTCAAACGACTCTATTTGAAGCTTTAAGTCTTGTCAAGAAATGGCTGAAAGATCATGCATGTTCACCAACTTTCTGTAGAAGGCTAGGGAAAGACTTTTAGTATTTGCCAGTCTGTGACAGGTCGGCTGTCAGTAGAGTACACCTACGTGTCATCTTCTCATTGGGCCATTCAGTCTGCTTGCTCAGAATCCTGTCTTGATTTAAGGTGGAACTCTTCTGAGAGGACCTTCTAATTCCTTCATTTATTGTAAGCTTCACTAAAATTCGTTTTGCCTTGTTCCAACCAGATTAACTAAGGTGAAACACTTGGGAAACAATGGTAATTTCGAGTGCTTCTAGTTTGTTATGAATGTAGAGATAGCTTTGATCTTGTGAGTTTCCCGTGCATAGAAATGAGCACGTCCTTCTGTATTTATAGGCTTCCTTGAAAATCTTCCCGTTGGATTTGAATCTTCTCAAGTAAGTCTTCTTGTATCTGATTGGCTCAAACGACTCTATTTGAAGCTTTAAGTCTTGTCAAGAAACGGCTGAAAGACCATGCCTGTTCACCAACTTTCTGTAGATTGCTAGGTGAAAGACTTTTGGTACTTGTCAGTCTGGGACAGGTCGGCTGTCAGTAAAGTACACTGACGTGTCATATTCTTATTGGACCTTCAATCTGCTTGCCCAGATTCCTGTCTTGCTTTAAGGTGGAACTCTTCTGAGAGAACCTTCTTATTCCTTCATTTATTGTAAGCTTCACTGAAATTCGTTTTGCCTTGTTCCAACCAGATTAACTAACAGTTTTTAATATGTTTAGCATTGAATGCGCTTTGTTAGTTCTTATCAGTGGATCTTGGTCCTCTCCTGATGGTTTTAGTCTTAGTGAGAATGCACTTAGAAAACATTCAAGACTTAGACTATTTCTCAGATAACTTGTCTTCAGTGGACTTCGTCTTCAGCGAACTTTGGCTTCAGCAGACTTCATTCTTTAATGCACTATAGAAATTACTAACTGTACTTCAGTTCCCTAACAATTGAACTGATTAACTAACCACTAACTCTACTGAATATTTTACTTACAAACAATTTAGGAGGAACATTTTGGCATCTTAATCAAAACATAAGTCTATACAATTTTTCAACAAATGCATTTAGTGACTCCAGCAGAGTTACTAAATCACATATTTCTAAACAAAATATTCTGACAAAGATTGGTGCCCCTGAAGGACAAATACCAAGTGATAATGAACTTGTAGCACGCTTGAAGCGTGGGAGACCTTTTGGTCAAAAGACAAAAATCCTTGAAAGAAAGAGGATTATATAAAAGTAATGAGTCAAAAACTTCAAATCACACACACTAATAAAATTCAGCCCCCTGAAGAGGTTGCCTCTAAAGGCGATGCTCCTAAAGAGCTAATGACTACTACCCTTTATAACTAGTGTGTGGGAAATAACAAACAATATCTCGCTGCGAATATTTAATTGCATGTGCATTATATAATTACATATCACCACCACAATGTACTTCAACAACTCGGCAGGTTGACTGCACATTCGATGAAGATCGTTTCTCGACATTATGGGGTGATTAGAATCCAAATTAAATAAATATCGAGAAATTTTCCTGAAGAAAAAGATCTTCATTATGTAATCTCACTTAGTAGTCAAACTGAACAAGAAGTTCAAAACATAATTAATTTGCAATATTCAGTAAATAATCTGTCAGACGTGTATATCAATCATAAATGGGTGACTACGTTGCATATACATGCAGTATATGCTCTACAAAACATAAAGGTTCTAATGAAATCAAGTATATTTATTTATACGCCAGCAGCGTAAATGACCTCTAAAAATGAAAGATAAATCCACAGTAAATTAAAGATAGCTAAATATTAAGTCACTCCAAAAATCTCCTGAAGAGATACGTCTTGAAGATGAAAATCCTAGTAATGAAACACGTGCACGAAATAATCAAAACACTAGGATTGCAGAACAACCATATCAAAATATTATGGGAAATAATGAAGATCTGGTTGATATAAATAAATACAAGAGAAACTTACAATACAATATTATCGTTGTCGACAATATATTCGTGTCCAATATTGCTTTTGCTATCATTAATAAAAATTTGGATCCAGTACCTAAGTTGGGTGCCAGAAGCACTTTGACTAGGTGAAATAGTATGAAGCAAATTGTTGCAAAGCTAGACTCGCTAAACAATATAAAGTGGTGATTTTATTATACGTACACCCTGAAGCGTGTATTTGTACAAAATTAAAATGAGAATAACATGGTGGTGAGATACAAAGCGAGATTAGTAGATCAAGGGTTTTCGTAGAGACCCGGTATTAATCAGACATATTCTCCTGTTATGTATAAAGTAATGTTCCGCTATTTAATATCTCTGGCAGCATATATAAAAATTTGGGGATGCGTCAAATGATGCAATCGTTGATATTTATACAATTATCTTGAAAATAAATAAATAAATAAATAAATAAATATATATATATATATATATATATATGAAAATCCCTGAAGGATTTAACATGCCTAAAGCATGTCAATCAAATCCAAGAGAAATTTATTCTATCAAATTGTAAAGATTTTTTTATGGGCTCAAACACTCTGGACTCATGTGGTATAATCGACTTACTGAATGTCTAGTTAAAGAAGGTTATACCAATGACCCAATATGCCCATGTGTTTTCATAAAGAAAAATGGATCAAATTTTATAATAATTGCAGTATATGTTGATGATCTCAATTTAATTGGGACTCCTTAGGAGCTCCAAAATGCAGTTTCATATTTGAAGAAAGAATTTGAGATCAAAGATTTTGGATAGACTAAATTTTGTCTTGGTTTGCAAATTGAGCATTTAGAAGGTGGAATTTTGGTCTACCAAACAGCTTATACTCAGAAGGTATTAAAGCGGTTCTACATGGAAAATGCACATCCATTAAGTACCACAATGGTCGTTTGATCTCTTGATCCTAATAAGGATCCTTTAGACCGCGCGAGGAGGATGAATAAATTCTTGGTCCTGAAGTACCATATCTCAGTGCCATTGGTGCACTTATGTATCTTGCTAATTGTACAAGACAAGATATATCATTTGCAGTAAATCTATTAGCAAGATTTCGTTCATCTCCTACACGACGACATTGAAATGGTATAAAATACATTTTTTGTTATTTCCAAGGAACAATTGATCTTGGCCTATTTTATTAAAAAAAAATCTCGACCTGAATTACTTGGTTATACTGATGATGTGTATTTATCAGACCCACATAAAGTAGGTCTCAAACTAGATATGTATTTACATGTGGTGGTACTGCAATTTCATGGAGATCTACGAAACTGTCGCTTGCCGCCTCTACGAATCATGCTGAAATCATAGCAATACATAAGGTCAATCGAGAATGCGTTTGGCTAAGGTCAATGACTAATTATATCCAGAAAAGTTATGGATTGTCACATGACAGTGAAAATTCTCTAATTGTGTTATTTAGATAATGCAGCTTGTATAGTCCAGCTAAAAGGGAGATATATTAAAGGAGATAGAACAAGACATATTTCACTAAAATTCTTCTTTACTCACGATGTACAAAAGAATGGTGAAATTGATGTGCAACAAATCCGATCAAATGACAATTTAGCAAATTTATTTACCAAAAAATTACCGACGACAACATTGAAAAAGTGGTGAAGCGTCTTGGAATGCGACGGTTAAAATATTTTAAATGATATTTGAATCAGGGGGAGAATTATTGTAATAAGTAATATGTACTATTTTTTCCTTCACTAGGGTTTTTGTCCCAATGGGTTTGTTTTCCCTAGTACGGTTTTTAACAAGACATATTATTTGTGTGACAACGGATATCCAAGGGGGAGTGTTATGAAATAATAAAATAGTGGATGTCATTTAGATTACTCAAATAATTACATGAATTATGGGGGTATCCTTTAATTTTGCTTTCACAATATTAATGCATTTATTCATTTGGACTCCAAAGGATCCTAGAAGGATCCATGCATGTGTATAAATAGGTGGTGCACCTTCATTTTGTAAGCATGAACAAAGTTGAATACAGTATAATTCTCCCTACATTTCTTCTCTCTATACTTTGATTCTCTATTCTATATTATCTTCACATTTTTTTCACAACAATTATAATTATTTTAAGGATATTAACCTTTATAACTTCATCCAACAAGTGAACTTTTAGGCAATTCTTAATTAAATATTTTAATTAATTTTTTTTAATGTAATTTAATTATTAAAAAATTAAAAAAGAATTGTAGGTCAACACTCTTAATTTGGTTATTAAAGTATTTTTCCATGAATTTGATAAAAAAAAAATTCATTTACTTATTTGATTATGTTATGCAAAATTTTAAGTTTATAGCTTGTTTCTGAATTCAAACAATGACAATTTTTAAAATGAATATTTGAATATTGGCAAAGTATTATGTAAATAATACTCACGGTAACTATCACCATAAACAACAAATTATTAATATCTGACGAAGCGGTATAACTCAAGTGATTAAAATCCCACTACCCATGATAGGTCATGGGTTCGAGTCACTCCCTTATAGATAAAAAAAATACTATTTTTTTATGTTGAAAGTTGAAACAACTAATATCTTTAGTGAGAATAACTAATAGCACGTCAACTAATACCTTTAATAAAAACTACTAAATGCCTCTTGGATCTGATAACTTTAGTGCAATTCACTGATGTTTTTAGTTTAATTTACTAATACCCTTCAAACAAGTTTCATTGTAAATATTGTTCACATAGTACCTTATGTTGAGTATTATTTGTTAGGAACATGCTTGAGAAAAAAACCGATTCGAATATTTGACTCAAGTATTCGTATATTTTCTAATAATTCAATATGAGTTTCAAATCAAATATAAATCACATTCAATATTCGATTCGTAATCGATATTCAAAATAATTTCACAAATACGAATTCAAACACATTGATATTCGACTCGATTTGTTTACATCCCTAGCCATATAGCATCACACTAATTATAATTAGTACTTATCTGTCCAATTTTATTCAAAATGATGTCTCTTTTTAATTGTCACTCTACTGATATCAATGCATTATTTACCCATTTTTTCCAACAATATCCTTAATAATTAATAGAACTAATCTACCACTTTGAAATAAATAAGAGTACAAATGTCTTTTAATATCACAATAAATAATAAAATTGATTTGTGTGAATGAATAAAATGAGACAGATTATAAGAAACTATATTTAATTGACTAATACTTGTTATTCATATAAATGAGTTCAAATATTAATAAGACAATAATATGAACTATGTTTGAATTCTTGAATTTGATCATTGATGCTTTTTAAAGTATTAATTAATTCCAAGGGTGCAGATGACGTATGACCCTCGGCAGACGGTATATGGCCACCAAGTGTCGAGGCCGCCTGGGTTTTTTTTTTAAATATAGTTTTTATTTATTTTTTACACGTTTAATGTTTATCAAAGTAATAAAGTTCCACATTTTCAATTTAATTTGTCTATTATCCAACTTTGACCGCCTAGATTTGTTTAATATCCAACTTAATAATTAAAATAATTAAGTAATATTAATAAAATATTAAACACATCTCCAACAAAATGTCCAAATTAATAAACCACCACAATCCACAAATAACAAAATGTCCAAATTAATAAACTACCACAATCCCTAAGTAACAAAATTGATAGTATTAAAAGTCCACAATCCATAAACTACTACAATCCACAGTTCTTCAGCCCGCTTATATATTTTTATTTTCCTTTTTTTTAGTTATATAACATTTTTTAAGTTATTAAAAATTAAAAAATAAAATAAAAAGCCCTAGGCGCCGCCTACCGCCGAGGCCGCCTAGGCGCCGCCAAATGAGGTTTCCGCCAAATACGACTGATTTGCCTTAATCGTTGGCGGTAGAGGCTGACAAGCGCCTATGCGGCCGCCATTTACATCATTGATTAATTCTAAGAGGGGTGTATTCAATTGGAATTCTATTTAATTTTTTTGGACTTTAAAAAGTATGTGGATTTAGAAAATGTATAGACTCCATGCAGAGTTTGACTGACTTTTTTTATTTAATTTACTTGAATTTTCATAAACTTTACAGGATTGTGGAATACAATTTTTTTATTGATTTACATGGATTTCCATAGACTCCAGCGCTGGAACCATTGATGCAAATGTATATGGAACACACTTACATATAAAAAATTAAAGTTATCCAAATTGTTTAGAAAAAAAACAAAAATTTGATAGTTAAAAAAATACATTATTATTCTCATCTTCATTTTCATCACCGTTATATTTCGCCCTCATTAGAAGTCTCTGGTTGTTAGAAGAGGTTTTGGAGAGTAAAATTTATTTATATTTTTTAAATAGTAGATTTGGCAGTGGGGCGGGGAATCCCGATCCCCGTGGGGATCCGCCCCGAACGGGGTGGGGAGTCCCAAAAGCAAACGGGGATGGAGAATTTTTTTGCCCCATAGGCGGGGACCGGGATAATATTCCCAGCACCGGGGGATCCCCGTCTCGTTTCCCCGGGGAGCTGCATTAATTTTTATATAATTAATATTTATATATATATAATTTTAATTTAAAAGAAAATACAAATAAATATTTCATAATTTCCTACTCAATTAACTATTTATTAAAAATTACATCTATATTTTATTTAATATTATGTTATTAGTTCCAAATTATATAATTTTCACTTTAGTATATATGTTAATTAAAAATATTAGAATTAGAGGTTCTTCAAATTGTTTAAATTAGTTTTTTTAACACTAACTTAATGTAATTGTTGTGTATGATTAAATTTTTTAATTTAAATATTATTTTATATTTTAAAAATGAGATAAAAAATAATTAGACAGGGAACGGGGATTTGGGAAAATTTTCTCCATTTATTTCGCGGACACGGGGATGGGGAATGACTCCCCGTTCCCGCCCCGTTGACATTCCAATGGAAGAGAATCAAAGAAAATCCATAGATTGTTGAATACCTAAAGATTTTTTAAAACTTTTTATAATTTGTAGAAATCTCCGGTTATTAGAAGAGATTTTGGAGAGTGAAATCTATTTATATTTTGGAAGAGAATTAAAGAAAATCAATGGAGTATTAAAATTAATGACTTTTTAAAATCTGTATTGAATACCTCATGATTTTTAAAGACTTTTGAAAATCCAAATTGAATATCCCTGACTTTAAAAATCTAAAAAAAAAAATCTACAGACTTTATAACCAATACACCGCTCTAAATAACAACAATTATTGAGTAGCTCATTAAACACCAAAGTGACAATAACAATGAAATAATAAAGGACAATAAAGCAGATAATTAATCAACACATGTATTTTTACTTTTTTCAGTTAATTCGACACATGACGGTCTTACTTATTTTATGCTTGCAACTTTTTAAAATAATTGTTCGTGATAAAATTGAAAAATCGTGACTAGATTGTGATTTTTTTTTTTTTTTTTTTTTTCAATTAGTTCTACTATAATTTTATAACTTTCAGTGAATCACTCCTTCCTTTTCCGTAAAATTTTAGTGTTCAATATAACCAATAATATATAAAGCAAATAGCCATGGCAAGAAAAAAAAAGAAAAAAATCCAAGAATAGTAACAACTTTTTTTAAATCTACTTACATTGAAGAGGACTCGGAAAAAGAAAAAGAAAACTTAAAAAAAAAAACTGGGCCGTTGTGCTGGTACGTTAATAATACTAAATAGGCCCAGTTGAAATATAGAAAGGGTCAGGCTATATACCTCTCCATTTTTAGGAAATCCACCCCCTAAAGAGAAAATAATTTATAAATGTCCTAAACTACCCTTATCACTTTAATTTAGTAAATACACCTCCAAACTCCAACCCTAATATTGACATCCCCACCGTCCGCCACCCATCTCCGCTGTCCGCCAACACTTGCCACCGTCCGCCTCCCACCTCAATTTACCCTGACAATTCTCCATTATCACAAATCAAAGAGGAGAAGTGATATTTCACCGTTTTCATATAGAATAGAAAAAAAAAATTGGAGATGAAAAATGGTGGGGAAAGTTTTGATTTAACAACCAATGATTCTTCTACAATATTTCTGAAATTTTGAAAGAAAAAAAAAAGAACTGAGGAGAAAGAAAGAAGAAATAAAATAAAATAAAACACAATCTAATTTTTCTATCAATGAATTTCTTCTCAAAATTTGTGTGGGGAGGAGGAGATGTACCGGGGCGTGGGGCGGCGACGACAATCGTGCTGTGCAGTGGACGGGCTACGACGGTAAAGCAGCGCCACAAGCAGCGGTGGAACGGAGACAAAAGGGGGCGGCGATACGTGGGACGGCGGTGGGGGCGATGCCACAGCAAAAAAGTCTCGGCAGGAGGGGGGTAGTGCCATATGGGGGTGAGGGTGGTGGCGGTGGGCTGCCATTTTTTTTTTACACAGAGGTGGTGGTTATTAGAAAGGGACACGGAAAGCAGAGGACTAGAAAGATTATGTTAAGGTTATAAAAGGTATTTAATAATGTTTGTGGGTGTATTTACCATTAATGGAGGGGTATTTAGTCGGGCCCATGTAGAAACTTTTAAAACGGAAAATAATAAGTAATTGGCCCAGATAGAAATATTATCAAGACTCTGGCCGAAAACGTTTTATGTAATATGTACACCATCCTTAACAATAATATTAGTTGTTAAACGTAATTATATTAGTTTTATGGATAATAGTATTAATTATTGCAAGTAATTGTAATAGGATACGATGCACAAAATGTACGTAATTCTTCCAATATTGAGGTTTTAAAAAAATAAAAAAATAAACCACTTTGTATTGGTTTGGAATGAGGATCCAATATGGAACTGTTCAATTCAATTCAAAATGAAAGATTTTTAATTTCTAAATAAAGAAGATAATACTTTAAAATTGTTGTAAATAAGTGCGTAAATAAAGAGACACGATTTGTTGACCCAGTTCGTCGGGAACGACTACGTCTGGGGGCGATCCAAGCCAGGAGTTCCACTAATATTCTTGTGTATGAGAGTACATAATTTATGAGAACATAGGGATATATATAATAGTAAAACCCTAGTCTAATGAATAAAGCTCAATATGTTTCTTGGCCCTTAAGTAATGTCCACACCAAATCTCCTAGATTTGGAATATTAAATCTTCTAGATTTATAACACTCCCCCTTGGACATTACGACATAACATAAATGTCTTGTCATAAAAACTCCACGTGCTAGGGATCGGCCAAATAATGAGTAGGGAGGAATGTCATCGATCTTCTAGATCTAAATCTTCCAGATTTATTTCGAGGTTACCGCTCCCCCTGAAAACAACAACACTTTAAGTCTTTGCATCCCAATACCACGAACGTACTTTTCAAAAGTAGACGTAGGTAAGGACTTAATAAATAAATCTGCTAGATTGTTACTAGTTTGCACCTTTTGAATGGTAATCACGCCACTCTTCTGGAGTTCGTATGGGTAGAAAAACTTAGGTGAAATATGTTTCGTCAGGTTTCCCTTGACGTACCCATTACTCATTTGTACGATGCAAGCAGCGTTGTCTTCAAATATAATGGTGGGAGGTGTATCGCCTTTGGCGATATCACACGAGTCACCAATGTGTTTTACTAAGGACCTTAACCAAACACATTCTCGTGCGGCTTCAAATAAAGCTATGATCTCTGAGTGGTTTGAAGACGTGGTAACCATGGATTGTTTAACCGATTTCCATGAGATTGCGGTTCCACCACAGAGAAAAACATAACCAGACTGGGATACGGCGTTGTGAGGATCAGACAAATAGCCAGAATCCGCATAACCTACTAAAATTTTATCCTGGTTCTTACGATAAAACAGTCCAAGATCTTGGGATCCTTGGAGGTATCGTAGAACGTGCTTAACACCATTCCTATGTCTCCTCGTAGGAGAAGCGCTATATCTCGCAAGCAAGTTGACAACAAATGCAATGTCCGGCCGGGTGCAATTTGCAAGATAGAGCAAAGCTCCAACAGCGCTAAGATAAGGAACTTCTGGTCCCAGAATTTCTTCTGAATCTTCTCTTGGCCTGAATGGGTCCTTATCCACTTCGAGGGATCGGACGACCATCAGGGTGCTAAGTGGATGAGATTTATCCATGTGAAATCTCTCCAATACCTTCTTCACGTAGGTCGACTGATGAACAAGGACTCCTTCTGGGAGGTGCTCGATCTGCAAGCCGAGGCAGTACTTGGTTTTACCCAAGGACTTCCTTTCGAATTCAGCTCTCAAGATTGAACTGACTTCTTCAATCTCTTTGCATGTTCCGATTATGTTCAGGTCATCAACATATACGGATATGATGCAAAACCCGTCTTGCGATTTCTTCATGAATACGCACGGGAAAGCTTTATCGAATGTGTATCCCTTCTTCTAAAGGAATTCACTAAGCCGGTTGTACCACATAAGACCCGATTGCTTCAGGCCATACAACAACTTTCGCAGTTGTATGCTATACATGTTGCGGTTTTCACCATCCCTTAACTGAGGAATGTCAAATCCATCTGGGATTTTCATATAAATGTCGGCATCTAGTGATCCGTATAAGTACGCGGTTACTATGTCCATTAATCTCATTTGGAGATTCAACTTAACTGCCAAAGATATCAAGTAGCGGAACGTTATTGAGTCCATGACGGGAGAATAGGTTTGATCGAAATCAATCCCGGGTCTCTGCGAAAACCCTTGTGCTACCAGCCTCGCTTTATATCTCTCCACAGTATTGTTCTCATTTTGCTTTTGTATAAATACCCATTTATATCCTACAAGGATAGCGCGCGCGGGTATACGAACGATAGAGCCAAATACTTATCTTTTGTTAAGCGAGGCGAGCTCCGCATCAATTGCCTCTTTCCATTTAACCCAATCGTGGCGCTTCTGGCACTCTGCGATTGTTTTGGGTTCAGGATCTAGATCATTTATAATGGAAAGAGCTATTGACGCTGCAAATGTGTCGTCGACGACAGTAATATTTCTATTATATGTTTCTCCCGTATCTGTGAAGTTCACAGAGACTTCGACGTTTACGTCAAACAGACATTCCTCATTTCCCATTATATCTGGGTCTGGTCATTCCACGGTCCTAATGCATGGAATATTTTGTGCACGTGCTTCATCACTAGGACTCTCGTCTCCTAGAGACTTGGGATTATCCAGACGGATCTCTTCTAGAGATTTTCCATTCGACTGACCAGATTTGCTAACCTTTCGTTTAGGTGTGTTACTATCTCTTGAGGGTCCCTTACGCTTTTGGCGTGTGGGGGCATGAGTACTCATTTTGCGTGGGACCTCAACCCTTTGAGGAGCATTTACTGCAGGTATATGCGATCTAGTCACACCTCTACGGTCAGTGAACGCGTCTGGCAGGTTATTTGCTAAGTTCTGCAGGTTAATGATCTTCTGAACTTCTAGTTCAGATTGATTAGTGCACGGATCTAGATACTGAAGATTACTTACGTTCCACGTAAGTTCCTGACATTCATTCAATTTTGAATTCGGATCTCCCCCTAATGCTGGGAAGTAATCTTCATCGAACGTGCAATCAGCAAACCGGGCCGTTAATTAATCCCCAAACAAAGGCTCGAGGTATTTCACGATGGATGGAGAGTTGTATCCGACGTAAATACCGAGTTTTCTTTGTGGGCCCATAGAGGTTCGCTTGGGTATCGTAATTGGTACGTATACCGCACATCCGAAAATACGCAGATGAGAAATGCTAGGTTCTTTCCCACGCACTAATTGTAGGGGGGAATGATCATTATATGCAATTGGACGGATTTGGATTAAAAGTAATGCATGTAGGACTGCATGCCCCCAGCATGAGGTGGGTAGTTTAGAGTTCATAAGCAATGGTCTCGTGATAAATTTGATACGTTTTATTAGCGCCTCAGCAAGACCATATTGGGTATGGACGTAGGGGACCAAATGCTCCACTTTAATTCCCAGGGCCATACAGTAATCTGTAAAGGCCTTTGAGCTAAACTCAGCTGCATTATCCATGCGAATCGATTTAATTGGATAATCCGGGAATTGAGCTCTAAGCTCGATAGTTTTCGCAATGAGCTTCGCAAAGGCTTGATTGCGGGTGGACAGCAAACATGCAAATGTCCACCTAGTGGAGGCATCAATAAGGACCATGAAATAACGAAATGGTCCTGATGCTGGGTGAATCGGTCCACAAATTTCTCCTTGAATTCGCTCAAGGAAAACCAGAGACTCTAGTCCAACCTTGGTGCGCGATGGATGCACAATCAACTTACCCTTAGAACATGCATCACAGAAATACTCATCAACGGGAGGGATTCTATTATTCGAAATATTATGTCCAGTTGAATTAGATAGAATACTACGTATCATAGTTTGTCCCGGATGACCTAACCGCTGATGCCATAATTTAAAGGAATTTGGGTCATGAAATTTCATACTCATCGCTAGATGGGAACTAGACGGCCGGATGTAGATATAGTACAAACCGGAGGAGAGGGATGGAAGTTTTTCTATAACTTGTTTACGGCTACCTCGAGTACAAGTCATCAAAAGGTATTCGTTATCGTTTTCAGTTTTAGTTTCAATATGATACCCATTTACCCTAATGTCTCTAAAACTGAGTAGGGTACGCTTAGATTGCGGAAACAATAAAGCATTATCAATTATTAATTCGGTACCCATGGGGAGGACAATGGAAGCTCTTCAAGAGCCCACTATCAATGTACTATCATTCACAATTGTACTTATACTCCCCTTACGATTAACCAAGTTATGAAAATACTTCCTATCCTTTAGGATCGTATGTGTGGTGGCATTATCTACCAGACATAAATCACTATCAGCGTCCATCATGCAAGAGAAAATAGTCCAAACCTAATAGCTGATATGTTTACAAGCCATAAATGAAAACAACAATATCCGAATAAACACATGGACAACTATTAAGGTAAACACATCAAAGCTAATAAATTCATTCATAAATAAAATATCCGAAAGAAAGGATCCAAAATATAATGTGAAATTGTTTTATTCAGAAAAACAAAATATTAGGAATAATTAAATACGTAAATCTACTCGTCATCTCCAAAATCTCTAAGCTCAATGCCCTTATGATCTGCATTGTCTAGGTCAGAATCTGTTTCGGGCAGACTGGCATGGTGAGATTCAACTCTAGGAGCCTTTCCCTTATCGTTCTTCTGCTGCTTTTGATAAGCCTCGACCAAATGTTTGGGAGTGCGACACGTGCGAGACCAATGGCCCTTGCATCCGCATCTGTAGTAGGACTGTTCACCCTTATCTTGATTCTCAGATTTTTGGGTAGCGGAGTTCGTGTTAGGTGCAGCCTTCCCACGAACCTGAGCTTGATTGTCATTCAAGGCACCTGAACCACCGGATTTGTTACGAACTCGGTCTTGGCTACGAGTTCGTTTACTCCCTCTCCCCCTTCCACGCTTGCGACCTCTTATACCACTTTGAGCTACAGCATGTGCTTCGGGCACCGCTGCGAGCCCACCGGCCTCGCATTATGATTTTGCATAAGGAGTTGGTTGTGCTTTTCTGCTACTAGAAGTGCAGAAATTAGTTCAGAGTGTACAGTGTAGTTTTTAGCCCTATACTGCTGCTGGAGTACAAGGTTGCTTGCGTGGAAAGTCGACAAAGTCTTCTGGATTAAGTCGTCCTCAGTTACAGTTTTCTGACATAACTTTAACTGAGACACAATACGATGTAGGGCTGAGTTATACTCCGTTACAGACTTAAAGTCTTGAAAACTGAGGTTCAACCAATCGTATTGAGCTTGAGGGAGGAGTATTTCATATTGTTGTTGGAAACGGTCCTGATTGAGATGATGCCTAAGAAAAATCAAAGCTTTCGTCTTCTGGGCGTCAGTTGATTTTGGATCATCGATAATCATGCTGCTAAGGTTGTTCGAGGCTAGATGTATTTCGACATCTAGCGCCCATGTCAGGTAGTTACTACCATCAAGAGTAAGCTCAACAAATTTTCTTTTGGTAATATCAGACATTATTCCCTACAATTAAAGTGACATGGGTAAGAGGATTGACCAAAATCATAGACAATTGGAAGACAAGGATTTATTTAGTTATTCTAAGGCACATAGATGCACGTACTGGGCGCCGTCTACCCAAGGCATAAATTTACGGTCCGACAAATACCGGGCGCCGCCTACCCGGGCATAAAAGCGGACTTTAAATAAACTATGTGCGCAGGATTAAGGCATGTAGGATAATATCACATAAACATGCAATAATAAATGATGGCGATAATCACATGAAAATAATTTGCAGAAAATATACGGTTTAATAGACAAAGAAAATAATTATAAGAATAATTATTTCGTATATATTAACACAATTTAACGAAATATTTTCAGGATTAAAGAATAAAATTATGCACAAGAAAACGTCGCGTGAGTCGCATACGGCGAGTGGGAAACGTCGCACGTAGGTTGGCGACGAAAAGGCTGCGAGTGCGACAGACGAGGGCGCGCGGGCGCGCACACGGTGATGGGTGACACCAGGCGTGCAACGGGCAGAGCTAGTGCGTGCGTCGTGCGGCGCTGGGCGCGCGCGGCGTGCGGTGCTCGCGCACGCAACGTGCGGCGCTGGAGCGCGCGCGACATGCGGTACTGGTGCGCGTGTGACGTGCGGCGCTTGCGCACGCTCTATGCTGTACTTCGGCGGTAGCGGGGATGCCGCGGAGGCGGCGGTGGCGAGGAGGCAGCGCGGTGCTGCCGAGGGCGGCACTTCAGGGCTATTTCAGGCAGCGCGACGGCGCGCATCTCGCGGTGGCGCCGTGGGGCTTCGGGCGACGGCCGGCGATCGTTTTTTGATCTCAATCCAAGATTTAAAAAATAAATTCAACACAATAACGCATATGATTCAATTAATATCAAATATAAGAATCAAATAAGATAATAATATACGAGCATATAAATCATGCAAAACATGGATTGAATAATTCAAGTACGGGAATTAATTCATGTGATTTAAAGGGGATTAATTCTGAGGCGTACCATTTTATCTCGGGCAGAGACTCGTGCTGATAACGTGTTGTAAATAAGTGCGTAAATAAAGAGACACGATTTGTTGACCCAGTTCGTCGGGAACGACTACGTCTGGGGGTGATCCAAGCCAGGAGCTCCACTAATATTCTTGTGTATGAGAGTACATAATTTATGAGTACATAGGGATATATATAATAGTAAAATCCTAGTCTAATGAATAAAGCCCAATATGTTTTTTGGCCTTTAAGTAATGTCCACACCAAATCTCCTAGATTTGGAATATTAAATCTTCTAGATTTATAACAAAAATTATATAAATTAAATTCAGGAAAAAATTAATATAATGGCCCAATTTTTTAGTTGATTCCCAATTTAAATCTCAATTTTTATCTTTTTGACCTAGTTTTTAAATCTCAAATTTTGAAGCGTTCTCAAACCTGAAAGAGTTTTTCTTCATTTCTAATTATATGAGAAGTACACCACGGATTTTTATTTTTATAAATAATTATTTTGTTATTAAAAAAACTATTATCTACATTCTAAAATATATTTTACATACTTTTTATGTTTTAGAATTTTTCTATATAGTTAATAACCACGACATTTATTATAGAGAAATGGCCTCCTATATACATTGACTAAGTTGGTTTTACTATTAACTTGTCACATTTTTAAATATTACTCCCCACTTCAAGAACCTACATCAAACCCCCTGACACCCTATTTTCTCTCTCCTGATACCCTATTTTCCACAACAAAATTCCTCAGCCCCACTTTTCTCTCTCATGTGACCGTCCCCACCTTTTATTTCAAAAAAACCTAGTCATCACTGTAAGGCATCATAATACTGATTTTAGTGGAGACAATGGAGAGAGAAAAGTAAAAAAGGGAGGAGAGAGAGAGATAGACTAAGCGAAAACATTAACATAGGAATTGCAAGAAAAAAAAAGGATAGGAAGAAGCTTCTTGTTCTCGTTGTGCTGGAACAGCTCGCCACCACCTGGATGCCATCGGCCGAAAAATCAGAGTCTTAGCACCGGAATTCGCTCGGGGAGGAAAGTAAAAGCGTACCACGGTTCCGGAATTAATGGAATAGCTCGCCACCGCCTGGATGCCATCGGCCGGAATATTAGAGAAGCAGCACCGGAATTCGAAGAGTAGAGCTCGTTCGAGGGAAACTTGGGCGCCGATGCCGGAGCTCTCGACGTCACCGTAATTCGAGAGGCAATTAATGGAGGAAGTGTGCCGCAATTCAAAACTCGAAGCTTCAAGCACCGTAAAAATCACTAGAAATTAATTCGCTGGACTTGCTTCAAGCCGCATCGGATTTACTTCAAGTTTTTCTGTAATGTATAACTCTTGTGGGCAAATCATATTGACTTGGTCTAATAGCTAATGCAATCTTGCCAGAAACTAATGAACTTGAATATGCTTGACAATTTGTAAGAGGAAAAGGAGAATCGTGTGATATTAATGAATTGTGTGCTTGTCAAATATTTTTTGAGCATAGGATCCTCATTATTATTTTGAATTGTAAAATTTTTACTTTCAATTTTGTAATAAAAATTATTATTAATTTGAACTTGTAAATATAATATTGAACTTATAGCCAATTTATAATTCTCCTTAAAAATAAAAATTTTGAACTTTACACATGTATGACCGAACTTTAGAATGTTTTAACAGGTGTGAAGATCACATTTTAGTAAATTTGTGAAAAATGATTTAAAAAATTAAATATTGCTTTTTTGCGATTTTGTAATTGAAATTTTAATTAATTTGTACTTGTGATTATAATATTGAACTTTAATAATATAAATTTGAACTTATAGTTAATTTTCAATTGCACTTAAAAATAAAAAAATTGAACTTTATACATGTATGATCGAACTTTAAAGAAAAAAATTGCACTTTAGAATGTTTCAACGGGGGTGAATATTTTATTTAAATTTAAAAATTGTAATTGCAATTATTTCAGTTTTTAATTTATTGAAGTGGGATGGTGAAATTAAAAGTTGCACTTCTTCTCAGCCGGTTTGTGACACTTCGGACAAGACTAAACGTTGTTCAAACATACAGGACTTATATCTAAAATTCACAGCCCTGATACAACAATACACTCGCAAATTACACATTTACCTATTTGCATCTAAAAAAGAAAATTACAAAAATTAAAATCTAAGAAGAGAAACAAACATCCACCCATCTTGTTTCTCAAACCCTTAGTTCAATGTCGTAGCCACAACATTGCCTTCCTTCACATCCCTGCTATAAAAAATTGAAGATATTGTTTAGCTGACCATAAGATAGTAAGCCAAAAATATAATTAATCTCCACAAAAAAAAATCATGTAAGTTGATGATTGTGTTTTTCAGCTAGCTAATTTTGTTGACTTACTACTGTGATGAGTGACTTCATCCTATTTGGCTCCTGGTTATCACGGACAAGTGCACGTCTGCCAGTTATTAGCTCAACAAGAACAACTCCAAATGCACGGACATACGATATTCAATATTGAACTTACATACTACATTTTATTGAACTTATGATGTTATCTATTAAACTTATACAAAATATTGAACTCCGTAAGAATAGGCAATGCCGAATTTCTTTGAATTGCAAGCTAACTATAGCAATACATTTCTGACAAAACAAAACCCAATTTACACCAAATAAAAAAAAAATTCCCAGAAACATATCATAACTAAAACATAATATACATCACTATAGTTATCCTTATCACAAAGAACAAAAATAGAATATAACACTTAGTGTTTCCTATGGTGCACTCCACAACCTACAAAACATCAGCAGCTATTAAGATTCAATGTTCAAAATAGGCACCAAATACAGAAATAGGCACATATGAAAGAGTTTTTACAGTAAATGGTCCTAGATATCTAAGAAATGCACCATAACATATAAAACCATTCAAGACCTCACTCTTTGATTATAGATAAATAATACTTCTACCTTCATTATAAAATCACAGATGAAAGAGTTTTACAGTAAATGTTCACTAAACTCATTTTTTACATGCAAATAATCTCATTTTTTACATCAAGCCAGAGCTCAAGGTACCAAAGATTGCCATAAATCATGAAAAAAAATCAGCATAAACGAAAGATTGAAAATCAGCATAAAATCAGCACAAAAAAATCATGAAAAGGCAGAGCACAAGGTACCAAAGATTGAGGTCGAGCTTGGGAGCTTTCATGGTTATTTCCCCGTGTTTCTCTCCTCTCTGAAGCCACCATATCGTACGACCCCAATTCACCTTTACTCGAAATTCAAGAAACTTATCTATATCTGCTACTCTGCTTTCTCCAGTCATTCATTTCGTCGAACACTTGTTGCGCAGCCATCTTCTTCTGTGATTTCAAAAGAATCTGAACAGGATTTTGCAACAAAACCCTCCATAAAAAATCAATGATAAATGCAAAATCGATAAAGAAAAAGATAAACATGAGTTCTTTTCTTAAATAATTTAATTAAAAAATGAGTAGTTGAGAGGAAGGGAGAAGCATACGGTTGCATACGGTGACGCTGAGACCAGGCTCCTCGGTAGCCCCTGCAAATACTCTAAACCCATCGCGATTTCGACTAATGGTGGAGCTTCGACTCCAGTGCGGCGGAGCCACCGGAAGCGGGCGAAGAAGTTCCTAAATTTCAAGACCTCGAAATTCTTCAACAATGGAGGAGGACAAATTTTGAAATGAAGAAGTTCTTTCACTTTCTCTCTCCTCGAGGCCCCGAAATTTCAAAAAATGGCGAAATTTGGTTGTTTTTTCCAATGTAATACTGGTATAGAGTCTCTAAAAAAGTGAATAGTGGTGGATTTGATGCCTGCAACAAGTACACAAAATTGGCAGAAGTGGGCTGTGCGGTTTTAGGGGCAAACTTGTAATAAGCAACTCAATTTTGCACTTCATGGATACGTGAGATTTTTGATGTGCTGGGGAGTAATTAGACTATAGGAAAACTACTCTATAGTAACTAACCCTTTATCATAAATAGTCAAGTTCATCGCTCATTTTTTTCTTAAAATAACTTCAATTTTTATTTTTAAGTATACCTAATACTAGGGTAAAAAAAATTATATTTTAAAATTTGATGTATTATATTTTAAACATTGATTAGAAACAAAAATATATATATTATTCTTTGAGGTTTTTCCTAAAAAATATTGATATAAAGACAAATAGACCGGGTCTTGAATTGAGATAAAAATAATAATTAAATTGGATCTTAGGTTGAAGAAAGAAGTCCCAGACTAAATACCCCTCCAACTATTGGAGATACACCTCCATCAATATTTTAATATTTTATTAAAATTGTAAAATTACATAAATAACCTTTATAATTAAATAAAAAAAATCTAGGACTACATACACCCCATCTCATTCTTACGCAGGAGACGTTGAACCATGTACGTGTGAAGGAAAAAAAAAAGAATGATCTTGTCTCCGTCATAACACGATCAGACGACACAACAACGATTAATTCATTTTTTAAACTAGAAAACGGTGAAAATGGGAGCATTTCGACCTTTGTATGTATGTTTTTTTTGTCCCTTATTTCATATGTTTTCTTTTTTAATGTAATGTTGTTATTTGTTTGTATTGTGTGTATTTGTGTACGAAATATTGATATCTTAGCCATTGAACGACATTGAAAGTATTACGATTGTCATTTGCACAGTTTTTTTTTTCAAATTTCCGTCAAACTATTTTTCGGACCTGGTTAGTCGAAAATTATACATATTTTCGCACATCAATTGCTGAAATTTTTAAATAGTCTAAATTTTTGGTAATGAGATTCCGAAATATGCATGGTTAATATTTTAGGAACATTTTTGCCGAAATACTGTGTTAATTTTATTGAAATATTTTTGTCGAAATATTGTGTTAAATTTTTGGAAAAAAAATTTGCCAAAACATTTTTTGCATAAGAATGAGATGAGTGGTGTATGTAGTCTTAAATTATTTTGTTTAATTATTAAGGTTATATACGTAATTTTAATAAAATACTAAAATATTGATTGAGGTGTATTTCCATTAATTGGAGGGGAATTTAGCCTGCGCCAAGAAAGAAACAAAATATAGATCCTCAAATAAGAGGGTAAGAGCAAAAAAAAAAAAAAAAAAACAATTTTGTTTTATGATAAATGCACAAAACACCCATGTGTTTTATTAGTTGCACAAGACCTCCTATGTTTGATAAAAGTATGCACGAAAACCTCCTTTAACTATTTTTGTTCAAAGACACGAACAACATAAAATTGAAGCGTGAATTCATTGATTTTCTTATATTTAAACAAAAATAATAGCACAAACTCAGATGAAAATACATAGACGCAATACATGTAAATATTAAATGTCAAGAAGTGGACGGTGAAAATTTCATGCATACTTTTACAAAACATAGGGGGTCTTGTGTCTTTAATAAAACATAAGTGAATTTTTATGCATTTATGCATTTAATAGAACATAAAGGGGTTTCGTGCATAGGTTTATTAAACACTAGATGAGTACCCCGTATATTATGCGGGTTGTTCGTAAAATTAATTTAAAAATTTATATTTTATTAACAAATCGCATTATTCAATATTATAACATTATATAATACAATCTATTTAAAAAAATATGATTCAGTCGAAATGAAAAAAAAAACCCATAAATAACCTTAAAATTTTCTTTGAAAATCTTCACCCGTCAATTTACAATACATAAAAAATAAACATAATATTGTCAAGATAGAAGAAGAGAGAAAGAAAGTAGAGTTTATAAGGAAAAAAAATATCTTTAAAAATAAAGTAATCGTCAAATATTAGAAATTAGACATTTATGTGTGGACAAATAATTGAGGAACAACTAAAATATTGTGAAAAGAAAAAGACAAAGAAGGAATAAGAAAAAATATAGAGTTTTGAATAATAAAATTGCAAAATATATATATATATATATATATATATATATATATATATATATATATTTAACTCAAGTTGTATATAATAAATATTTAAATTTCACAATGATTCATAGTTAGCTTAATTTTCTTATTATTTAAAAACCATAAATAACCTTAAGATTTTCTTTGAAAATCTTCACCCGTCAATTTACAATACATAAAAAATAAACATAATATTGTCAAGATAGAAGAAGAGAGAAAGAAAGTAGAGTTTATAAGGAAAAAAAAAATCTTTAAAAATAAAGTAATCGTCAAATATTAGCAATTAGACATTTATGTGTGGACAAATAATCGAGGAACAACTAAAATATTATGAAAAGAAAAAGACAAAGAAGGAATAAGAAAAAATATAGAGTTTTGAATAATAAAATTGCAATATATATATATATATATATATATATATATATATATATATATTTAACTCAAGTTGTATATAATAAATATTTAAATTTCACAATGATTCATAGTTAGCTTAATTGGTAAACATAATATAAAATACTCATGAGATCCTTGGTTCAAACCCAACTAAAACCAATTTTTTTTTTGTTAGACTTCTTCTTATGAAAGGTCACAATGCCACATGAATGACACATAGGATAAAGTGACGTACAATCATGCCACGTAATACTTGACACATAAGTGAAATGCTTTTATTAGACTTCTTCTTATGAAATGTCACAATGCCACATGAATGACACATAGGATAAAGTGACGCACAATCATGCCACGTAAGACTTAACACATAAGCGAAATGCACCAAAACTCGACACATAAGCAAAACGCACCAAAAATCGACACATCAGCAAAAAATACTCCCTATTAGTATATAGAGGGATAGGATAGTTTGATGCAATTAATGAAACACATGGGTCTTCTGGGGTTTTTTATTCAAATATTGCACTTTTCAAAACCACTTAATAATCTATGGTGGTTTTTGAAATCCTTATCAAAATAAGCAAGGGCGCCGTCTACAAAGGCGCAGATACTGTACAAAAATGAAGGGCGCCATCCTCAATGGCACTCAACGAGGTTTCCGATCAGAACTCCGGCTGCGGCGAATAAACAAAAGGGGCGCCGTTCACAACGGCGCCCATTGACATTTTCTGACAAAAGGGTCGCCAACATAAACGACGCTCATCGCATGATGTCAGGTTTTTGTGTAGAGCGCCGTTGCCAATGGCGCCCAAGGATTCCAGCCGAATATATTCCTTGGCAGTCCACATGCAAAGCTATGCGAATATATTTGTTGGCAAGCATGCAGAGCTATGCGAATATATTCTTTAACATTCATGCATGCTTTCAAATGCTGAAGGAAAGTCCACAGTACATTTGAATGCAAGTTTTGAAATTAGGGAGTTCACATGTATACAGTATATGAGTTTTACCTCTTGTTAAATACAAGCGTATTTCTCCATTACAACATCTCTATAACAAAAAATTTAGAGACACAAGTAAGTTCAAGAAAATATTTTAAGTACAAGTTGTTTGTTTATGTATAGTATTTTCTCATTAAATTTGTTATATTATTGTTCTTAGGTTATTATGCTCTTGATTTGATGTTTGCAATAATCACAAGATTATAAAGAGGAGTATATTTGGAAGGATTACACATCTTGAGGTATTTTTATTTACATTCACTGAAATTATTTTGAACTGCAAGGATATTGTATTTTTTATGATGTGTTTATTGAAGATAATGAAAATTGTTTTATGATGTGTTTATTCTCAATCGATAAATATCATATGTTATAATATTGCTTGAAATTTTCCAGTTCATGTTTAAGTTTTCCATTTTTAATGCCTGAAGACATACTTTAGGTTTAATTAAATAAGTGGAGACCATTTAATTACTGAGAATGGAGGGAGTATTAAATAAATGTATTGCATGGGTTAGAGATTATACTACAGTTTACAAAAAAAAAAAATTGATAAATTTATTCGTAATTATATATTATGGTTATAATTTGTATTGAAATAATTAAAATAAATGATATTGAATTTATCGGGATTGATTTCAAGTTAATCCAAAATATGGGTTTTGAAATTATCTTAATCCAAGTAATTGTAATGGATTGCTGCTAGTGATTGACATCTTAACCGTATATATATTTTTAATATGTTGTTTAATTAATTTATTATATTTAATATTAAATAAAACAATTAAATCACTAATTGAAAATAAATAAATTTATCATAATCAATAGATAGTCAATTTTGAAAAATCGAGTTTATTATTAGCTAGAATCGGCTGAAAACTATTATTTTTACTTTGTTGATATTTATCTTGAATCTTAATCCTTAAATATTTATATATATTAATAAAATAATATATTTGATTGATATCTATTATCATTATCTAAAGGTGATTATTATAAACTATAATGGATTGGAAATTAGAATCCATATAAATATATTTGAAAGGTATTTTTTAAATTATTAATAAATGAGTGTGAAAGATTCTTTGAACTTTAAGTAGTAATATTTTTTTTTCACAAATTAAATGTGGGTACTGTATCAAAAACTTTAATAACACAATATTGTATTTTTTAGTTAAATAAAAAAAATTAAAGAAACATTTATTATTTTACATTTAAAAAAAATTAATTTAGGCATTGTTATTCTATTTAAATTAAGATTTAATCCTAGGAATGAAAGACTACATTTCTTTCCATGAAAATTGAATATGCCTTAGGAATGAAATGCTATACTTTAATATTTATAAACCTTATATGTATACTGGTGTTTTTTTTAAATGTTTATCATAAATGATTGATTCCATTGATTAAAGAAAAATTCAATTCGTATAAACTAAATTTAAATTTTGGGATTTTGAACGGAGCTTGTAGGTATGACAAATTCAAATGATATTGGAATAATTGTACGATGTGATGAAGTAGTTGTTGGATTACAACGAGTTGATCGTCAGATTGGTTATAATGATCTACTACCTTTATTATCTGAGATGACTGGTTTTGACTTGAACCAATATTCGTTGAAGGTATCTGCAAAATATGACATTAATAATATGTCACAAATTTTTCCGATTACGTGTAACCGCGACCTCCGTTTCTTTTTTTATCCAAATGCTGGTTTTGGATCAGTTGAGCTATTTGTTGATGCGGAAATGATATTTCCTTCACGATCATCTCATGATCCAATGGAAGATACGTACAATCAGTACGCATCTTACATTGCCGGTGAATCTGAAATGCCTCATTTCACCAATTACGTTCCAACTCGTAATGTGAATGATCATGTTGGACACACAAGATAGATACCCTCTGATAGTTTGGGGCATACTGTACCGTGTGATTCTGAGCCAGAAGCACAAGAAAATGACGATGAATGTGTTATGGATGATGCAGTTCATTCAACTGTACATATGACACAACAATTTGTACCACATCCTAGTTTATCGAGAGCTTCTTTTTTCGACTCATCATATGAGGATGTGCATATTGATTCAATAGGTATCCCAGATGGTGAATTCACATATGATGATGATGTGGGAATTTTGAGGTGGGAATGATCTTCACAAATAAAAACCAATCGCAGACTGCCGTTAAGAATTATTCAATTCGACATTCCATGCGTGAGTTTGCAGTCAAGGAGAGTACCCCAACCATTTGGAAGGTTGTATGCAAACAAAATGCAAGGGGGGCTGAAGGCAACTCTTCCTTTCAACAATGTAATTGGTACTTGCGGGTGAATTGTTCGAAGAAGACTACAAGTTGGAAAATTACTCGGTTGGGACCGCATCACACTTGTCTTAACAGGGGGTCTAACTTGCGTCACAATAATTTGGGTAAGAATTTGATTGCGGGTATGTTAGAGAGTATGGTGAAGGTAAATCCTGCATATAAAGCTGAATGTGTAAAAGTAATGGTGAAGGATCGATATAATTATGATATTTCGTACCATTTGGCATGGGATGCAATTAAACGTGCGGTGGAGAATGTGTATAGGACCTGGGAGAGCTCATGTCAGTATTTGCCCAAGTTCATGAGAGCATTGCAGAAATACAATCCTGGAACAGTTGTCGAGTGGCTTCATATGGAACGTGAACCCACCAGAGGTGTCTATACATTGAACTATGTGTTTTGGGCATTTAAACCATGCATCGACGCATTTCAGCATTGCCGTAAAATCATTTCTATGGACGGCACACACCTCTACACCAAATATAAGCACAAGTTGTTGATTGCAGTCACCGTTGATGCCAATCAGAATGTCCTTCCTTTAGCTTATGCCATTGTCGATGAAGAGAGTTTCAACTCATGGCGCTGGTTTCTACGCATGTTGGCGACACACGTGGTTCGGGGCATTGATGGTGTTTGTATCATTTCAGGCCGCCATAAAGGTTTGGTGAAAGCAGTTGATGAGATCCCAGATTTTCATGAACCAAATGGTGTACATCATTTCTGCTTAAGACATGTGAACACAATATATATATATATATATATATATATATATATATGTATAAATTTACACATACCATAGAATCACGCGCAGCTGTGTTTGCTGGTTGGTAGCCTGTAGTTGTCTCATAATGAGAGGGTGATATCAAACGTCGGGTGATTTTACGGTACCATTACATGTACCCACTGCTCAAGTTTGTATTATTGTTTGCAACAATTGTATCTTCCAATGGTACTCGGGCTTCCTAATATTGGATCCAACGCTGGTGGAATTGTGTCCAGTTACACCCATCTCTCCCTTGAAAACTAATGCCATGAAGTTCATCATGAGCATTATGTAATTCAGGAGGAATATCTTGTTTTCGTCCAAACTGTCTCAACACTCTATTTGGATGGTGAAACTCCACTATACATATAAGTGGACATTCTGACATACAATTTCCTGTTAAATATCTTGGACCAAGACTTTCAATTTCAGGAAGAGACATATCATACGGCTGCCAATCAAACTATAAAAATAACTAAATATAATTAGACTTCAAATGTTTTGGTTTGAAACAACTATCATGAAGAGGAAATATGGATCTTGACTTACTTCTTCATCAGTCATGCGATCAAATATGTCTATGTATAGACGTACAGAGTTTTTTGCGCTGTGGGTATGACTATGATGTTGCACCCAACTAAACAATAATAAGTCAAGCGTAAATTTACATATGACCATAACACATAATATATAAATATTTAAATATTTTTCGTTACCTGATACCATAAGGTGGAAGACCTAAGTTGCGACCATCGACACCGAATAATGGACCTTGTATAAGAGAACTACGAACATTCTTAGGTTGTATTGTCAATATTCTTGACCATGCCCATATCTATAATAATGATTGTATCAGACATACAATTATACAATAAACAATTTAAGCATAATGTTGAACAAAATCATAAAAAAAACTGTAAAATGGACAACGGTCCACAAATAACTTGCCGCTCATGCTCTGAAGCCCGACAAAGCTCGCGATATAAATAGGCTAACACCGCGCTAGCCCAACTGTAAGATCCAGAATCCATTATATCAGCGAGGAAATGCAGATATATTAATGACACAGAACTACGAGATGTATCAGGAATCATAAAACCACCCAACATAAGAAGTGCACAGCCTCGTGCATACTGATCGACAATCATCTGATCGATATCATCTGTAATCACAATATCTTCAAGATGTTCTTTCACTGCAAATAGGAGGATTCACGACTTACTCTTCATATCATTACTAATGGGGCATGAAACCTAACAAGTCATCACAATAATTCATCCACTGGTCTTTTGTAAAATTAGGATCAGCACAAATAACTGGTCGACCCTCTACAGGCAATCCCCAAATGATCGCCACATCCTGTAATGTTACAGTAGTCTCTCCAATGGGAAAGTGAAATGTGTGTGTCTCTGGGCGCCATCTTTCTACCAACGCGGTAATAAGATGATTATCAATTATAATCGGTCCACATCGAGCAACACCATAAAAACCCATAATTTGTAGAGCATCAAGAACACGAGGGTGCAAACTGACCATATCTTGTACACCTATCTTAAAACTCCAAAAAATATATGATGTCGCGTGAGTTGCCCTTAAAGTATCATCCTCTTTAATTTTGCTCCTAAAAAGTGCTTCTGAAATATGTGTTTTTTGTAAGGTCAAGACAGACGGATCCTCTGGTCCATACAACTCTTTATACGAAGTCATCCTGTTATTATATAAAAAATGAGACTATCTAAAGGAGTATGACTACATATTTTCCTCAACCCATATAATTTCGTTTCAATTTTTTGTTTTGATTAGGCTTCATTTAAAATGAATTTGACTTGCCCATTTAAATAATGTTAAGTACTAATTATTTGATACATGGAATTCCAATTCTACTTATATTGTATAATTATGTGAAAGACATAACATACTGTTAATTAATTCCATTGGGCATTTATTTGAACTTTATCCAATTTTACTTGTGAAGAATGCAAAAAATTAATTTGGGGTTACTTTCTTACAATAGGGGGTTCTGAAAATTAATTTAATCCTTTTGATGGTTTATAATTTGGTTTCTCTCAATACATATTGGAAAAAAAATAAAAATACAAATCTAATCATAATTTGTGTTATTAAAATTAATCATTCAATCTTACCCCATAACATTAAAATTCAAACATGACCAGACTATTACTATTTTGAAAGGTATTACTATTTTTTTTAAATTAATAAAATTAATCATTCACTCTTACCCCATATTAAAATTCAAACGTGTTATTAAAATTAATCATTCACTCTTACCCCATATTTTGAAAGGTATTACTATTTTTTTTACATCATACCCTAAAAAATTAATAAAACATGCAAAGCTCCTATCAAATATGCAAGCAAAACTGCTTTCAATCATGCATAATTCAAACGTGCAAAAATATTAATTTCGACCAAAAAAATTCAAACGTGCAAGCAAAACCGTTTTCTAACATTTATTCCTCAAATTTAGTTAGAATTATTTTAAGAATTTATACAAAATAATTAGCTAGGAGCCAAAAAAATTATAAATCACTAAATCATGCATGGTAATCACTAAACATCTTAAATCTATTCAAATAAAACTTAATAAGGACCATAAATTTACAAGTTGGAACCAAGAAAAAAAAAAGCATTCTTACTTTGATACATCAAGAGTTGAGACTGCGATTGTTGAACATTAGCACCAAGAGCAACCACTTTATGTTGAGGTGAGTGAAGCCATGGGGTTAATTATTCTTGTTGGAGGGGAGGAAGGTTGAATGTTGCAGAGGTGTGTTTGGAGTGAAATAGAGGGAGAGCCGTGTGTTTTGGAGTGAAATAGAGGGGGAGGAAGACTGTATGCATTAAAACTAATTCAACTACATTTTCATTAAAGCTTTCTTCAACTACCATGATAAATGCATGGAGTAAAATAAAAAAAGCTGCTCCATGGAAGTAAATTGTTTGCAGCATGGGGGATTAATGGGGCATGGAGTCAAATTAAAAAAGTTGTTGCATGTAAGTTGTGTGGGGAAATGTTGCTGAATACTTGTGTCAGACATGTCAATGGGCGCCGTTGAGGACGGCGCCCCTCTTCTTTAATTCGCCACCCACAACCGTCGTCGGAACATTGATCGGAAACTTCGTTGAGCGTCGTTCACAACGGCGCTCTTCTTATTTCTACAGTGCGAGCGCCTTTCACGATGACGCACTTGCTTATTTTGATAAGGAATTCAAAAACCACCATGGATTACCAAATTGTTTTGAAAATTACAATATTTGAATAAAAAAGCTGGGTCTTCTGTGCATACAGGGTTATTTTTTTACTTTTTACCTCATTTAAAACACTTCAAATTAAAATTTTAGATTGAGAATCAACCTAAAAATTGAGATCAATATGAAATTCTTCCTCAAATCTACGTGAGTCCAAAATATAAAATTATATTATAAAATTATATTACTCACATAATATTTGTTAGAATCCACTCCACTAAAATCAAAATTGTAAAAGTTTAAAGGATTTTTTACTGCGGAAATAATAATTCAAAAAAAAAAATTACAACTGAACACTTATTACAATGAAAGAACAGAAAAAGAAGCAGCAAAGGTGACGAGTCGAGGAAGCCCTCTTCCCGCAAGACAAAATTTCTCCGGTAGTGCTCTTCGGTCTCGGAAATTCGTCCCCAAAGGTAAAACGTCACAACGTCTCCAAGAGTGTAGCACCACAGGTCTTGGAGCTCCGGCGAACAAAACGAGCGCTTCGAACTGGACTGGCTCTTAAGACTCTATATGCAGAGAGACAGAGAGAGAGAGGAGAAGATTTCTGAATGCGTGGCCAGGCAAATGCATGAGGACGATATTTATAGGCGAACCTCCACTCAATGCAGAAGGAAAAACCGCGTGGGCATTAAATGCGGACGCGTTTTCGTTGGTGGCAAGAGTTGACCCAGAACGCATTTCCGTAAATCACGCTGGTAACGTCCCACGAATTTAGCACACGTGTTTTATGTGCTCTTATGAAGTATGGTCCGGTTTGACTTTTCTAACCGGGTGGGTCTCTGATCCGAATCGACCCAAACTTTGTGGACCTGATATCCTAATTTTTGTTCTCCAAAAAATTAGATACCCACTGGGCCCAAGGCCCAAAGTCCAATTGCCAAGAACCAAGGCCACGGGCGCGGGCGCGGGCGCGGGCGCGCGCGCGTGTGGCAATTTTGATTGACTAGCAATCAACTACAATTTATTATACTTCATTATTCCCATACTAATATCATGTATATTAGTATTCCAAAAATCTAATGTGAGATGAATTAAATGACTCATTTAATTTCCAAATTAGGTGTTGAACCTTTCGACTTTCCGATTCAATTTCTCACTCACCGAAAATCGGTTTTGCGAGTATGAATACACAATTCTCATCTACTCCAAGAGTAGAACGCACTTGTAACAATTAATTTCCGAGAAATTAATTTCAACACCAAGAATTAATTGGTCAACTATTAAAGTCTCAAATAAACTTTAATACCAATTAATTATAAAATAATACCACCAACCAATTTTCTCTAACAATCCCCCACATGAGTGGAAATTGAACATATAGACATGCAGACTCACAGTCCAGTTCAAACACAAAATATTACTGCATTTGGATAGGTAGTTTGTGGCTTTGAACCTTCCATAGTCAAGCATTACCGAGTACACCGGCAGCCTGGTGGACACATTGCCTTGAACCATTCCGCCTTGGTGTGTACTTAGACAGTAGTACTGACACAATAATATTTCTACGCTCATTTCTTGTTCTCACGTTTTTGTCCGTTTCAGCCATGGACACCCTTTGGATTCATAAGTGTTTAATATCCACTGATATTTGAGGCGGCCTCTCACCTCACACTTACATAGGTGAACTCTTGAGTATCCCGTAATACTCCGTCCCCCACATGGACTTAGGATTCATTAAAAGTCGTATATACTTAGCCTGTACCACACACGGGTTCTCACTTGGTGTACTGTCCTATAAGGAATGGTCGGGTTACCAAGTGCATTCCCTAACTTCCACAGCTTAGTTTTCCCATTGAACCAAGATCTTGGGATCTCCAGTCAACTTGGTTGGGTTACCACTGCTTCAGCTTACTTTGTGGATTTTAGACCCATTCCTTCTGACAGTTTAGACAATTGATCTCGATTTATACTCTTAGTTAACGGATCCGCAAGATTGTCCTTAGACCTCACATAGTCTATTGACATTACACCACTTGAGATCAATTGTCTCACGGAATTATGTCTACGACGAATGTGTCTAGACTTTCCGTTATACATGTCACTTAAAGCCCTACCAATTGCGGCTTGACAGTCGCAATGTACCATTATCGTAGGTACGGGTTTATCCCAACATGGAATATCCTCGAGGAAATTTCGAAGCCACTCTGCTTCTTCACCAGCTATATCTAAAGCTATGAATTCTGATTCCATGGTGGATCGGGCTATGCATGTTTGCTTAGTCGATCTCCAGGACACATCCGCTCCTCCTATAGTGAACACAAATCCACTAGTGGAGAATGACTATTTAGTGTCTGAGATCCAATTAGCATCGCAGTACCCTTCAAGTACAACAGGATACCTAGTGTACTGTAGCCCAAAGTCGAGAGTATACTTTAAGTACCTCAAGACTCTCCTGAGTGCATTCCAATGCTCATTGCTTGGATTGCTTGTGAATCTACTGAGTTTATTCACCGCACATGCTATATCGGGACGCGTACAATTCGAAATGTACATTATGCTACCGATAACTCTAGCATATTCTTGTTGAGCTACAGGACTACCTCTGTTTTTGCTCAAATGCACACTCATGTCCAAAGGGGACTTTGCAGGTGGATCATCAAAGGCATTGAACTTCTTTAGCACTTTCTCTACATAGTGAGATTGTGTTAAAGATATACCATTTGATGTCCTGCTGATCTTGATTCCTAGAATCACGTCAGCAACACCCAAGTCTTTCATGTCGAAGTTTCGACTTAACATGCGTTTCGTACTAATGAGTAAATCATGATCATTACTCATAATGAGCATGTCATCAACGTATAGACACAATATGACAAACCCTTTCGGTGTACTTTTCACGTACACACATTTGTCACACTCATTAATACGAAAACCATTTGATAACATGGTGCTATCAAATTTCAAATGCCATTGTTTTGGAGCTTGCTTAAGTCCATACAATGACCTCACTAGTTTGCACACCTTTTTCTCATTTCCAGGTGCTACAAACCCTTCTGGTTGATCCATATATATATCTGTATCCATTTCACCATTTAGAAATGCAGTTTTAACATCCATTTGGTGAATTTCGAGATTGTGCAAAGCAGCAATCGCGATTAGCACCCTAATGGAAGTAATCCTCGTTACCGGTGAATATGTATCAAAGAAATCGTACCCTTCGATTTGTTTGAACCCTTTGGCCACTAAGCGGGCTTTGTATTTTTCAACTGACCCATCTGCTTTATACTTTCTTTTAAGGATCCATTTGCATCCTAAGGGCTTGCAACCTTGTGGGAGATCAACCAACTCCCACGTGTGGTTTTGCATGATAGAGTCGATTTCACTGTTAATCGCCTCTTGCCAGAGCGGAGCGTCTGGCCTAGATAGAGCATCTTTGATAGTCCTTGGTTCCTCTTCCAACACGTAAGTGATGAAATCGGGACCAAAGGTTTTAACTATCTTAGCTCTCTTGCTGCGTCGTAACTCGCTACTATCTTGAGTGGATGGACCAGCATCATTATCAACCTCCTCATTACGAGGTCTTTTGGTTGATATCTCATCTTCCTTGGACTTGCAAGGAAAGATATTTTCGAAAAACACAGCGTTTCTCGACTCTATATAAGTGCCTTCTGTCATATCGGAAACTTCTGATTTGTGAATTATAAACCGATAGGCACTACTGTTTAATGCATACCCAACAAATATGCAATCAACCGTTTTAGGGCCGATTTTAATTTGTTTAGGTAGAGGCACTTCAACCTTTGCTAAACACCCCCACACTTTGAGGTATTTATATGACGGTTTCCGCCCCTTCCACAATTCATAAGGAGTAGCATCTTTACTCTTATGTGGAATTTTGTTCAAAATGTGGTTAGCCGACAGAATGGCTTCTCCCCACAAGTTTTGCGGTAAACCGGAGCTAATAAGCATAGCATTCATCATCTCTTTGAGTGTTCGGTTCTTTCGTTCCGCAACACCATTAGATTGAGGCGAGTAAGGAGCAGTAGTTTGATGTATGATTCCGGATTCGGAGCATATCTTCTCAAACGGTGCTACATACTCTCCTCCTCTATCACTACGAACCATTTTGATTCGTCTATTCAACTGGTTTTCCACTTCACTTTTGTACAGTTTAAAAGCGTCTAACGCTTCATCCTTACTGTGCAAAAGGTAAACATGGCAAAACCTTGTACTATCATCTATAAAAGTGATGAAGTATTTTTTCCCACCTCTAGTTTGTACGAATTTTAAGTCACACACATCAGTGTGAATTAATTCTAGAGGTTCTGAGTTCCTTTCAACCGAAGGGAAATGCAACTTTGTCATTTTAGCTTCTACACAAATTTCGCATTTGTTATTTAAATCGACATTTTTTATGTCTAGTAAATTTAAGCTTACTAGTCGTTTTATCGATTTAACGTTTACATGTCCCAATCTGCAGTGCCATAAATCTGAAAACTCAGCGATATAAGAAGAAGTAGAAGCTTCTTTATTCATAACAGATTTCCCCTTGGGGTGTACAACAATGACACTCATCTTAAACAGACCATCGTGGACATACCCACGACCTAAGTACACTGAGTACTTGCTAATAACAACCCTATTAGACTCAAATACAAGTTTGAAATTATTCTTCACTAGTACAGAGCCGGAGATGAGGTTCTTGCGAATGTCCGGGACATGCAGGACATCTCTCAGTGTGATGTTCTTCTCACTGATCAGCTTCAGAACAACGTTGCCAACCCCAGCCACCTCAGACGTGGCTTGATTCCCCATGTGCAGCTTTCTCCCATTGGCTGGCTCATAGGTCGAGAAAGCATTCCTGTCAGAACAGACATGACAGGTAGCCCCCGTATCAATGAACCATTCCTAGGGTTGCCCACGAGGTTCACTTCAGTGGTCACCGCAGCAAGGTCCTCTTCAGTGAACTCTCCTTCAACCACGTTCGCATTGGACTGCTTGCCCTTGCCTTTATCATCTTTCTTCGGGGCCTTGCAGAATCTTGCAATGTGGTTCGGTTTTCCACAGTTGTAACAATCACCTGTAAATTTGGGTCGAGTTACAACTGGTTGTTTGCCTTTGTCAGAATTTGGCCTCTTACGCTTCTTTGACTCCATCAAATTAGCTTTGGCCTCTTCCTGACCCTTGTTCCTTTCCAGCCCACCTTCGCGAATCTGAAGTTTGCCTATGACCTCTTGCAAGGTCATACTCTTCTTCTTCAGCTTCAAGTGGCTTTGAAACTCCTTCCAGCTTGGAGGCAGTTTCTCAATGACTGCAGCGGCTTGGAAAGCGTCTGGCAGTATCATTCCTTCTGCAGCAATGTCATGCAGAATCAACTGGAATTCTTGAACTTGTTCAACGACAGACTTCGAGTCCACCATCTTGAAGTTCAAGAACTTCCCAACCAAGTACTTCTTAGTACCGGCATCCTCGGCCACATATTTGGCCTCCAAGGAATTCCACATTTCCTTGGCCGTTTTGCACTTCTGGTAGACACTGTACAAAGCATCTGCCAGACCACTCAGAATGTAGTTCTGAGCATAGAAGTCGTGTTCCCACCAGCGGGCACGAACTTCCTCATTCTGCGCATCGTTCTCAACGACCGCAGGCGGGTCCTCAGTAAGGAACCTCGCCAACCTCAAGGTGGTCAGAAAGAACAGCATACGCTGTTGCCACCTCTTGAAGTTTTTACCCGAGAACTTTTTGGGTCTCTCACTTTGGACCACAAAAGGTCTCGAATTGTCAAAGGGGAAAGGGCTCACCACTGAGGGATTAGAAGTTTGCCCAAAATGGACAGTTACAGGGGGAACGGGGGTAGTGGTGCCCTGGGAAGTGGGGTTACCAGGAGGAACAACAGTGTTTCCCTGGTTATCAGACTCCGAATTGTTATTTCCGTCAGTCATTTTGAAAACAGAAGAAAAATTTTGTCTTGCGAATGTAAAAGTTTAAAGGATTTTTTACTGCGGAAATAATAATTAAAAAAAAAATTACAACTAAACACTTATTACAATGAAAGAACAAAAAAAGAAGCAGCAAAGGTGACGAGTCGAGGAAGCCCTCTTCCCGCAAGACAAAATTTCCCCGGTAGTGCTCTTCGGTCTCGGAAATTCGTCCCCAAAGGTAAAATGTCACAACGTCTCCAAGAGTGTAGCACCACAGGTCTTGGAGCTCCGGCGAACAAAACGAGCGCTTCGAACTGGACTGACTCTTAAGACTCTATATGCAGAGAGACAGAGAGAGAGGAGAAGATTTCTGAATGCGTGGCCAGGCAAATGCATGAGGACGCTATTTATAGGCGAACCTCCACTCAATGCAGAAGGAAAAACCGCGTGGGCATTAAATGCGGACGCGTTTTCGTTGGTGGCAAGAGTTGACCCAGGACGCGTTTCCGTAAATCACGCTGGTAACGTCCCACGAATCGGCCCAAACTTTGTGGACCTGATATCCTAATTTTTGTTCTCCAAAAAATTAGATACCCACTGGGCCCAAGGCCCAAAGTCCAATTGCCAAGAACCAAGGCCACGGGCGCGGGCGCGTGTGGCAATTTTGATTGACTAGCAATCAACTACAATTTATTATACTTCATTATTCCCATACTAATATCATGTATATTAGTATTCCAAAAATCCAATGTGAGATGAATTAAATAACTCATTTAATTCCCAAATTAGGTGTTGAACCTTTCGACTTTCCGATTCAATTTCTCACTCACCGAAAATCGGTTTTGCGAGTATGAATACACAATTCTCATCTACTCCAAGAGCAGAACGCACTTGTAACAATTAATTTCCGAGAAATTAATTTCAACACCAAGAATTAATTGGTCAACTATTAAAGTCTCAAATAAACTTTAATACCAATTAATTATAAAATAATACCACCAACCAATTTTCTCTAACAGAAATCGCCCAACTACATATATATTAAATTATTTATTTTTTATAATATTTAAGTTCCAAACTTCCAGCTGATCATGAAGTATTTCAAATGTTAATACTACGTGGATTATTAAATTTACAGAAAATATTAAAATACATCTAGTACTAGTATTAAACTTTTTTCCTAAAAAAAAGTTAGTTCATAATTTTTTTATAATGAGCTCGATATATTATTTAGTATAGTATATTAAATAATGTTAAATATATGAAATGATTACAAAAAGAATATTAAAAATTAGGCAAAGTCTTATATGCACCAGTTACACGGTGCACTCGCCCCATCCCACCCGCCCTGCTTCACCCGGTTCTAACGGATACGGATTCTATGTAACTGGGTTTTTTTTCATCGTTTCTTTTAATCCATTTGCTTTGCGTCTTCTCCGGCCCTCTTCTCATGTCTCTTTGTTCGTTCTCACAAAGGTGAGGGAGCATATCTGCAAGTGATGATGCCTACTGATATTGATTCATCTAAGATCCCGTTGAAGGAATCAGAGGTAAGCCTATTAAATTAGGGATTAAAATTGATAGAGATGGAATAGAAATTGATTCCACAATAGCTCAAAGCATATCTAGAGTATTCGAAGAACCATCAATCAGAGCATCTTCATTTTATATTTGGCCATTCACTTATGAAATTGAGAAAACCCCATGAAGATAACATTGAGCTGGCGATACATTCAGTGCGAGTGGTGGATTTGTTTGATTCGTTTTTTTTTTTTTTTTCTTCAATTACATAGCTATTGGAAATTATAGTAACATGAATTTTAGTGAACCGGGAAATGCTGCGAATTTGATATATTTTTCTACCATTTGTTGCAAACTCACAAATGAGAATTTAGTTTTGTGAATTATTGTTTTTAGCTTTGTGATATTCAAAGTCACGCAGAAAAATTATTATATATACTTAAAATATGTATATGATAATGTACTTTTTACTTCAATGGATAAATAGTTGTTTGATTAAACGTTACTTCACTTAATATTGAAAAGTATTCCCACAAAATACTGAAAAATTGGTCTTCAAATAACACAAAAATATTGTGCATTACAAAAAAAGGTTACCCAAGATAAAATTGAAAATTTACTCCATGTAAAACTGAAAAATTAAACTTTCTATAACAGAAAAGTGTGGAATTTATTTACCAAACAATTTATTATTGATATATATTTGTTTGATTAAAAGTTACTTCACTTAACATTGAAAAGTATTCCCACGAAATACTGAAAAATTAGTCTTCATATAGCACAAAAGTTAACCTACTTAAAACAGAAAAGTTATCTCATACTCCCTCCGTCCACGAGTAAGTTTCCCACTTCTTTTTGTTGAATGATTTAAGAAAGTGTATTTGTTTATTAATATATTGTGGGCCACATGTTGACTTTTGGGATAAAGTAATGAATAGTGTTGAAAAGTAAAGTGAATGAGTGACATTTTTTGTAATATTGTGTGAGTTTGAATGTTAAAGTTTATATATAATAGAGTGTTGTTATTTCCATTTATGGAATGAGAAACTTACTCGTGGACGGCGCGAAAAGGAAAGTGGGAAGTTTACTCATGGAAGGAGGGAGTACAACAATAAAAAGTTACTATACCTAACACAGAAAAATTTATCCCCTCAATACTGAAAAATTGCAATTCTTAACACTAAAAAGTATAGAAATTTTTTACCCCAATAACACTGAAAAATACAATTTAATACATCTAGAACATGGATCATAGCTTATGTATTAATTGATCCATTAAGTTTTGGTTAAATACACATATGCAATAATTACAAAAAAAAAAAATATTGGCATCGGGACCGAACTCATGACTTGATAGAATAAGTGATACTAAAAACATACGCATGGCAAATTACTGGACAATGTACAATACAATACCAAAATTTTATTATACATTGGCAATGCATGGCGCGATTCATATAAAAATGAATCATTCTTGTGCCAATTACACCTTGTGCTTACACCATCCACTTGGTACACAATAGATTCATCCTAAAAAATTAAATATTTTTTAAATAGTGACGTTTGTATATTAATTAATGTGAATCTATTTCTATTTTGTTTGGCAGAAGAGTGTTGGATATTGCAACTATCCGAAAACGATGTTTTGGAATTACTACATAAACTGGGTTACCTACTTAATTACGCATCTAATTAACAAACATAAATTGGTAGTGTGTGATTTTCCGTAATTTTCTGCTACACAGGATGCCGTGTGCCTTTTAAACTTAATTTTGCCCATCAAGCCTTCAAAAAAGACCCAGTTTCGGAAACTCATTTCATAATTGTTTGTAATGTAAAATGTAAGAGGAAAAGAAAAAGATGAGTGTTCATGTATATATGAATTCCTCTATCATATTCCATCAGACTCAAAATAAGTGTATTTTAGAGTGGTTATTTTATTTCAAATTCTATGATGTTTTAGATAATTTTTACAAATTTTTGCCCACTTACCCCTGTCACTATCCCTACTACAATTCTCATAATTTTGAGCCTACCTTTACTAATTAATTCTCTTTCTTCCTTTTTTATATTGTAAATCATATCCAATATTTTAATGAGAATATATTTTTAACTAAGCATTCATTCTTAATTTTACTAACAAACTCTAAAAGATCACTTATTTTGAATTGGAGGGAGAACATTAAGAGTGAGATATATATGATAGTTATTAACATATAATATTATGTGATAAGATAAATTTATGAGTCACTTTCATGCGAAACTTGTTCATAATATATATAAAACTGATACTATTATATATATTTACTAATACTATAACATTTTATATTGTAATTTAAATTTATAATAATATCAATAAATGTATCACAAATTCTAGCATGCCTTCAAGTGCATAGCATACACTTGGATTCTAAACTCAATTTTGATTTTTTTTTTTTCAAAATACACACAAACACACCGAACTGTGTGTTTTTTAGTTGGGGTATCACTAATTACTTCTTGGTGTATCACTGACTACTTCTTTGGGTATTATTGATTTCTGCTTAAGGTATTTTTTTTTTTTAATTCAAGTGTATTATGCACTTAAATGCATACTAGAACTACTCTAAATGTATATAATGATATCAATTTTATACAATGAAATGTAAAATGGTGTGGCTAATCCACTGGAAGCTAGGGGTGCCAGGTATATTTTAACTATTCATATATAAAATTTAATATACTATTAATTTAGAAAAACTAATCATTTTTAAAATTTAAGAATTTATACGTGTATTTTTAAATATCAGCAATGTAATTATATAAGAATTTAAATTATATGAATTAAAAAATTAAAATAGAAGATGTTTAATCTGGTTACTACTTATGCTATGAGTTCTAAGATCAAGATGCTTCAAGTCATAAGATCAAGACTTGTATTAATTAAAGCATATTAAAAATTAATTTGTAAATTTTTAATAACAAATTATATATTTCGACAATATTAATATAAGATGAATCGATAATTAAAGTTAATTTGATAATGACAAATTATAGCGTGAAAATGTTTCATACATAAATTATTAAAGGATGTTAGTTGTTTTCACTAACGAGTATTAGCCGTTTACACTGAAGAGTATTAGTTATATATTTTTATTGAAGAGTGTAAATTATTTACTGAAAATAAACGAAGATTTTTCAGTGAAAACAACTAATACTCCTCAATATAAATAATTAATACTCTTTAGTGAAAACAACTAATATAAACAATTAATACGTTTTAGTGAAAATAATTAATATCCTTCAATTATTTATATATGAACCAATTTCATTCTTTCGATTAAAAAAAAAATTATTAACGAATTATATGTTTCGACAATATGAAATCGATAATTATCAATTTTTTATTGTACATTCTGAGAATAATTCTTGACTCGTCACTGATTTGAAATGTATAAAAGTAGTATATTTAAAACTACAATGGTCATGCAATTGCAATTAGAAAAATAGAAAATTCCAGAAGTTGATAAAATACATCTGATTATTGTTGGTGGATAACGTCGGCGGCGGTTGGTAGGACGATGGCTGTTTGGATAAAGGGAAACTGGGACCTATCCAGTTATATGGTCTTTCCCATATCCAAACATTGCCGCAACATGTATTTCTTTGAGATAAGTGTTTCTTTACACCTTTTCCATTAGGCATGGTATTATAGATACAAAGTTGCAAACTACTGTTTTGGAACTATTTTCACGCTTTTTTTTTTTTTTTTTTTAAGATTTGAATGTTTCATGACTATTTTCACATTTTTAAGCAAGAAATAAAGCATATTTACAAAAGTCATTAAAATATTTAAGTATTATTATTTTATTCAATCTAACATTTAAACACTCATTTAAAAAAAAAATTATATCATCTTCTACTATACAAGTAGTTCCAGAACGGAGACGAGTACATATAATTAAAAAATTATCTATAAATATTTATAATCCTTAGACATTTCTATTCCTCAATTTATTTTCTCAGATAAATTGTTTGTATGTAATTTTATTTTCGGTGCCTAAAATTTTTTGTGAACAGGTCATAACATTATAAAAAAATACAAAATTACGTACGAAAATTGTCAATATGGTTACGAAATTTCCAACAAAATATTTAATAGTGTGAATTACCTACGAAATTGCCTACAAAATTTTTGAATTATATATAAATTTAAATTCTTTACCTACAAAAAATTTGCCTACGGATTTTTCATTAGCAAATTATTTTTTGGTAAATATTTGTAGGCAATTAGTACCTCGAAATTTCGTAGGCAAATTACTTATAGGTTAAGGAATAAAGACATCTATATAATTAGAAAATATTGTAGGCAAGTTGTATCTTTTTATTGAAATTTTTTGTAAGCAATTCTAATTTCGTAGATAATTTTTTTTTTCTTATAATGTAAGCAGTTCACGTTATTTTAGAACGAAGTTATTTTCTTTGTTAATTTTATAGTCATATTAAAGATGAATAGATAATTTTTTATTTTTTCATAGTGGAAAGAGTAAATTCAACGTAACATATTGCAACCTATTATCTTGTAGTTTTTCCAAGAATAAATGGTAGCATGATATATGTATAAAATTATCGTAATGATTATTTGGTTATGGTATAACATAATTTACAATTGTTATTGTAAATTTGTACTCCCCTTATCTCTCAAAAATATATTTATTTTGATTTATTTTTTCCACAACACAATCATTACTTAATTAATTCTTGACATTATATTAATTTACAAACAATTACTTTATTTGTAAATAGAACACGCAATATCTCAAAGTAATCTTACCTTAATCTATGTTTTCCTGAAACGTATTGTTAAAAAAACATGATATTCGATTAAAATGCACACGGTCTCCGTCGAAATACTAAACTTTTTCTGATTAGAAAAAAACATTTCTATATATATAAATGTTTACAGTCAGAAAAACCACACCAGCTAGACAAACTTGATGTGGCAATATGATATTTGATCGTCTTACTCACTTATTTCACCAATTCACCAAGAAATTGAAATTATATGAATAATTACTTATTCATTATTAAGGAAACAAAAGACAACGACGAGTGTTTTTTCAACACTAGCATCGTATTTCAACAAAATGAGAAATACGTGTACCACACACACGACGGAAACTATGTTCGGGATTCGGGAAACTATTGATATAAACATAGTTATTCTTTCCTCCGTTTTCCAAAAATATACTCCCTTCGTCCATGAAATTTTTACCCGGTTACTGTTGAGCACAGTTTTTAATGAAAAATAGTATTTTATTGAAAAAGTGGATAAAGTAAGTATTGTGGTGGGTATTGTGGGACCCATTTATTTGTTTGTGAGTGTAGTTTATTTTCAAAAGAGGAATGGGTAAAAATTTGGTGGACAGACCAAAAAGGAAAGCGGGTAAAAATTTCGTGGACGGAGGGAGTAATAGTTTACTTTTGACATGTTCTGTAAAACCTAGATAAAATAAATGAAATAAGATTATTTTGGTTCATTATGTGGTTTATTTATAAAGGCAAAAAATTGTATGAGACCGTCTCATGCCATGAGACCATACAAATCAACACATACCCCTACCAAAGTGTTAATGAGTCAATGCCCCTAATTACACTCATTCTCATTGTCTCATACCATGAGACGGTCTCATATAAGACCTACTCATTTATAAATTAAGTGATTGTTTGTAAATATAAAATTGATAGAATTTGTATGAAACTGGTCTCATGACATGAGACAATGAGATAAAATATAGCTAACACAAGACTTACTCTAGTCAATGACATGTGAAATAATTAAGTGATGGTTGAATGGTAAAGAAAATAAATTATAAAAAAAAAAATAGAATGGCATGATGAATGTAATACTCCCTCCGTCCCAATTTTATTTTTCCATTTACCAAAAAGGTCCGTCCCAATTTTATTTTCTTATTTCCCAAAATAGGAATAAAATGCATTAATCTTTTTAAACTTCACCTCACAAAAATTATTTTATTCATTTAAATATTACAATTCAAGTCACATTAAATTTCGTGTAAAGTCAAACAAAAAATAAAATTAGGACGGATGGAGTATTATTCGGTGAAAACTTTTTTTTTATAAAAGTCAATGGTATTTATCTAAAAATATAGTATTTGAATTGGGCATAAAGAGACTTAGGATTCGCTTGGTTAGCAACTCCTCAATGGTAATGAGAATGAAAATTATTTTTCGTCTATGCCCCCATAATAAAAATGATATGTTGGATGAAGAATTGCTACAATTGTGACTCAATTGCTAGTTCATGCCCCAATTTTGCAATAAAAGTTGACAACAAATAGTTGTTTGTAGAGGGATGGTAGAATGATTAAGGAGAATAATTGTAGAAAGAATATAAAGTAATCAAAATATAGTACTTCCTCCGTCCAAATTTTGATTTCCCATTTCAAAATGACACAATTTTTAAGAAATGAATTGTTTATTAATACTTTTGAGTATAAAATACTCCTCCGTCCCAAACTCATTTTCCCATTTACTGTTTGCACAGGTTTTAAGAAAAGAGTTGTTTATAGTATTTAAAGTGATAAAATAGTTTCTTTTGGTTATTAGTGTATGGAGAATATAATATTAAAAAATATTGTTACTTTTTTGTCAAAAGTAGATGTATAAAACGAGTATGAGACGGACTTTTTGGCAATGTAGCAAACGAGTTTGGGACGGAGGGAGTAACTTTGTAAGAATTATTTATTAATACTTTTAAGTATAAAATAAGTTTTTAAGGGTTGAGTTTGAAAAAATGTTATTGTTTTTTGCCATTTTAGGAAACAGATAAACAAAATAATAAACCTTCATTTTTTGGACTTTTGGATAAAGAAGATTGGGACGGAGGGAATATTGATTACCTTATTTAAGAGAGAAGAGAGAATGCAGTGATTTTATTTTCATTAACCATCATTAATTATAATTATGACTCTTTTACCTTTAATCCCAGTCCCAGACCCCACACATGGTCAATGTCAGCAAAACTTCCAAAATTAATTTGGCGCCATCGTTATCTCGCTTCACTCTGGGTCTGCTTATTTTATTTCCGGAATAATTGAACTCCCTTCCTTCCTTAAATTAATAAAATATTCCCCTCCTCTATATGATATCTTCCCAAAACCCAGAAACTAGCACACAATTATTACGCCATATATACTCTGGCGCTGTTCGCCCATCCTTTTCACCCCCCCACCCCTCAGGCTCAGCTAATGGTTTCCACTTTAGCTTTGGCCCTCCACAAAACGAAACGTCGATCCCTCTCCTAGTCCTTATCTTTGCCGCTTCAATTCATATAAAAAAATAAATAGAAATGAATCCCACATCAATATTCATCTCCAGAAAAATCCTCCAAACAACCGACATCGATGCCTTCAACGGCATTCCGGAAACATCCCCCGCCGCCGCCCGGAGACCTTTCGATCCTTCCACGCCCTTCGACTCCTCCATGGCCCTAACAATACTCGTCCTCCTCACCGCCCTTTTCTTCCTCGGCTTCTTCTCCGTCTACATCCGCCGCTACGCCGCCGTCTCTGAGGCCTCTCCCCCTCGCCACCCCCCGTCCAAGAGCCGCGGCGCCGGCCTCGACCCCGCCGCCGTCGATTCTCTCCCACTTATTCCTTACGGTAGGACCGCGAAGCACCTGATGATTGATGACTGCCCGATTTGCTTGAGCGAGTTTCACGAGAGAGAGTGTGTTAAGTTAATCCCCTACTGCGGTCACGTGTTCCATCCCCGCTGTCTCGACACGTGGCTCGCATCGCACGTGACCTGTCCCCTGTGTCGGTCAGCCGAGCTGTTTGGGAGAGCTGAGGTGTGTTTAGATGTGGCGCCCGATAATAATGAGAACTGTGCCCCCGGGGTGGGAGAAGGATCCACGGCGGAGAATGGGGACACGTGGAGGGACGAGGGCTCATCTGGAGTACGGAGAACATGTAGTTGCTCTAACTTGGCTCATCACCCGGTGTTGCAGAGAAGTGCGAGTTTCTGACAGTGTAGTGGATTGTTTTGTTGTATGCTGTTTTTTTTTTTTTAGAACATTCAAATTATAATGTTAACAAACATAATATAATAATAATGAGGCACATTCTGCGTGTTAATCTCTCGGGTGGGAAGGGTTAAATTCATTGGATAAATGGAGTAAAACTAAGGCTATGTTTTTTTTTAATTGAATCTAAATTTTGGAATCTAAAATTTATTTTAGTTTGAGTTTTAAATTAGTTTTTGAAATTCTAATTCTATAATCATATAAATAATTTAGACAACACTTTTTTACTTTATACTCTAAAGTTAAAATTTATCCTACTCAAAATCCAAAAAGAACACGGATTTTAAAAAGGTTTAATTGCAAAAAAAATCATGACTTTTTCCAAAATTGCATTCTAATATAAACTTTTAAATGTTGTTAAAAAAAATCAATTTAATTTTTTTTTTTTTTTTTTTGCAATTAGAGCTTGCGGGCAGATTTACATCTATACGGGTAGTAACATGGCGCTTACGTGGATGCGATTAAAAAAAAGAAATACATTGACGACCGTATGCTCATCGCCGCAATCCCTTTCCTGATCATCCACCACCAAAATCAAGTTCTATGGCCTCCGAATTTCGTACGAATTCGACGTTAGAGAAGCATCCGCCATTGGAGGCGACGGGTGAGCTACTGCCACAACGCTGGCTCTACACATGGGGCAATTCGATTGAGATCGCAGCCACGTGTCGATACACGGTAGGTGGAAAGCGTGGCTACACTTGGGGAGAAGCCTCAGTGACTCGTTCTCTCGAAATTCGGAGAGGCAAACGGCGCAATCGGTGCCTTCGATTAAACCCTCGCCTTTTGTATACTTGCAAACGGTAAGTTTCTTAATCATAGCCTCATCCAATCCGGATTGAACAATTTGTCATTAAAGCCAAAAACCACGTTGCAATTGCTCCAACACCCACAAATTAATTCTTATTTTCCAATGCTTTTTGAAACCGACAATACCCAACACTGTTCCACACTTTCGATTAATATAAAAAAAACAGAGTTTGAGAGATATCCCTTCACACATAGCACAACTCTCTCTTTCAATGATTAATCTATTTCTCACTCTCTCTATCTTTCTTATCGCCCTCACAGAGGAGAGAATAGGAAATTGAAAAGAAACTAAGTGAGAAAAAGAGATAAGAGACAAAAGGGTTTTGGGGTTGTTTTAAATTCCAGATTCTTTCTTCACATACGAAACGATGGTATTTCATAAAGTTTAGCATAAGACGACGGCATCCAGTTGAGGGCTGTTCGGGTTTTTTTTAGGTTATAAACGACGTCGTTTTAAAAAAGCCACGTAGGCGCCATGTCAGCAACGGGCAGATGAAAATCTGCCCGCAAGCTCTAATTGCAAAAAAAAAAAAAAATTAAATTGAAGTTTTTTTTAACAACATTCAAAAGTTTAGATTATAATGCAATTTCAGAAAAGGTCATGATTTTTTTTGCAATTAAGCCTTTTAAAAATTTCATGGATTACAAATTTCAATAATTTTTAAAAATTACTTAAAACCAAAAAAAAAATACCTAGTCTAAAGGATTATAACTTAAATGAGTAAGTAAATGAAATGTATTTATTTATATTAATTGTGTGTATATATATTAGTGAAGATTTAGGAAATTTACTGAACACTTAATTATTATTATTAATACTATAAAATAGTTTTCTTAATGAGGTACATAAAGTAGTACTTGATTCGTCTCTAAAATTTGGTCATGTTATTTTTTGTACGATTATTAAAAAAATTGATATAATATGTAAAAAAGTAAGAATATTGGGTTACATCAAGTACAAAATAAATTATTTTAAAAATATTATGTGTATATGTTGAAAAGTGTTGATAAATTTTATTATTTTCATTTTAGACAACATGACCATTTTTTTGGGAAGACCTAATAAGTAGGAATGTTAAACGGACCACGGGCTGACCCGTTTAACCCTGAACTGAACAAGGGTTAGGTCCAAGTATTTGGTGGCCCGTTTAAAATTGGATCCTTTTGGCTCGAACCGTTTAGCCCGCGGGTTAAACAGGCAAGCCCGCGGGTCTAGCGAGCCAGCCCATTTAGCATGGTTCTTTTTTATCTTTCTTTCTTTATATATTTGCTTGTACAACTACAACTGTGTACTAAACCTACCATATTTTACTTTAATTTCAAAATTTCAATCCAAATCCAATTGTCCGGTACATATATTTAAGTTTTTATTTAGTTAATTTATTAAATTACCTGAAATTGAATTTAGTCATTTTAATACTTGAACTTTATGAACAATGCGCGAATATAATTTTTATAAATTTATGAACAATGTGTGAATATAATTTTTATAAATTTATGAACAATGTGGGTTTTCATGCAACATCTCTACTTCATTATTATCTTTCCAATAAGGGTTCATCAGCCGCAGCCACGACTCTCAAATCGCCATTGTCGGGATGCCGTCCACCGCTCTTAAATCGCCATTAACACTATAAATTTGTTTCATTAAAAAGTGAACTGTTGAACAATGTTTTAATTTTAAGTATAAATGGCATCATATTAAAATTATATGACTATATATTATATTAAAAATTAGTTTTAAAAAAAATTCGGATTCGTTCAGCCCGCAGACCGCTAGGGGGGCTGGCCCTAATGGGTTAAGGTCAGCCCACTAAACATCCCTACTAATAAAGCAACTAGGGCTGGGTATACCGTACCTAAAATCGCACAATGTATACCGTACCGAAAAGTTCGGTATGGTAAAATTCCATACCGATCTCGTACCGAAGTTTTCGGTATACCGAAAATCGATATACCGAAATTTCGGTATGCCTAAAAATTTATACCGTACCGTACCGAATCATCAGTATATCGTTTCATACCGAAAATACAGACATATACCAATATTTTTGGCATACCGAAATTAGAAAATATAAAGGTATACCGTTCCATACCGAAAAATATAAAGGTATATCATTCCATACCAAAAAATATAAAGGTATACTGTTCCATACCGACATATACAGATAATATTTCGGTATTTCGTTATATACCGAAATACCGAAAATTTGGAATATTCATACCGTTACAGTACCGAAATTTTTCAGTACGGTATCATACCGTACCAAAATTTCCGGTATTCCTAAATTCCGGTATTTTCGATATTTTTTGGTACGATATGCACGGTATTTCTGTATTTTTCCCCACCCCTAAAAGCAAACATGACTATTTTTCAGGAATGGAGAGAGTGCTTCTGTTGCGCCTTAACTTGCACCATTTCTATTTTTCTTTTAAGTCAAATAAAAAAAAATTAAAAGAAAATAGCAGAGGTACAAGAACCACCCAAAAATTTTACAAGCCAAAATACAATTAATTCATGCATCAAAAAGAAAAAAGACAAATAATTCCATAATATATAGCAGAGCTACAAGAGAAAATGACCACTCGATTCTTCCTATTCATCACAAAATCTGCACCATAGATTTGACATTTTCATTAAGAATAGTACGTCTTCTGAGATTATATCTTTTGTTGCTAGACACTCATAAAGCAGTCTCCACCTGTGTCCAACAACTTTTGACGGAACAAAACTCCTCCACGTAGCTTTGAATCCTTTCTATATAATGTCTGGTTGTTGTGCCAATTTTTTCCTTGACATAGTCAGGTCGTGCACAACCTTCGTTGTGTAATGATCGCTTGCTGCCCGAATCCATCTCCAAGAATCAGCCACTCTTTTTTTTCGGTCCAAACATGACAAGCATTGACATGAGAAGATTAAGTGAATCCACCCCTCGATCTAAAGAATACTCGTCTCTACCTCATCCGCCAACTCCAATTCCCAACCCCCCCCCCCTCCACCCCCCACCCCCTCGTTCCCCCAATAACCCCACATTTTCTTCCTTATCCATTTTAAAATTATAAAGCCTACAGAACTTAGACTTTTAACGACATCTCCAATCTACATGTCCTTCCAGAAGGAAGTGTGTTTCCCATCTCCTACCATCCTCTCGAATCCCCCACGAAACCACTCCCCTTCAACATTTTATGTAATATTGTAATGGTGGAATTATATATGGAGGATTTTTTTTTTTCATTCAGTTTAGTGTGTGGACATCCGGAAAAAAGTACAAATTATTTTGGAATGTCCAAATAAAAAAAAAATGTACAAGTTATTTAGGGCAGACAGTGTATCAAATTTGTTATTATATTTTTTTTTACATAAGATTCATATTAGAAAAATTAACATTCAACATTGCAAAATCTAATGGACATGAGTTTACTAAACGATTTACTTAATTATATTTTCTCCGTTCCTCTCTAAACTTTTCATTGTAGTATCAATTTTGAGGGTTCCAAACAAAACTTCTCATTTGCTTAAATGAAAAGTTGTGTCTTCATACATATATACAATTTTCTTTAAAGTTGAATTTAGTTGCAACAATTTGATAAATTTATTTATATAGGCCAAATTTGAAATAAAATTGTAAAAATAGGGTGGTTGTGAAAAATATTTTGAAAATAAAGTTGATCGCGTGGAGGAAGAGCAATCAATCCTACTTAGTTGCCTGAGCAAGCAGCGATCAACACCCTTTCTAATAGGCTAGTTTAACAAGCAAATGTTATTAATATTTTTGCAACAAAATCCTACTCAACAATGTCTCATTATGTGACATTATCTTTAGCAAATTTATTATGAATCTTGTTTGTTCCAACTTTTTTTTATATAATCTGATACTCTGTTCCGTGATTACTTTTACACTATTTTTTTTTTTTTTTGTATTTTAGCGAGTGGGTTGTTTATTAGTATTTGAAATAATAAAGCGACTTTTAAAAAATAATATGATAGATCTATGTTTTTTTATTATATGTCTCTTTAAAAATTACTTCATTATTTTAAATACTAATAAAAAACTCGTTTGTTAAAATACGAGAAAAGAGTATCTGTCAATGTAATTCTGGGCCAGAGGTAGTATTGATATGAGTGTCTATCAAACTCAAATTCAAGCTCAATTAGCATTGCAGCGCCCAACTTACTGTTCATCACCTATACCATTTGCGGGCACAAATGAAAATACTAAACCAAGCCAAAATGGACAACAACCTCGTTATAGTATTCATGATAGACATCCGCCACAATGTGACACGGGTGTCCATATGCGTTTTCACTAATTGTATGATATTATGTATAAATAGATATATATTCATTTTAATTGATCATTTATTTTATGTCTGCAATTTTAAATACTGCTACTTGTTACTAAATGAACGTCTTTTTAAATACTGCCACTTGTTACTGCAATTTATTATTACTCTATCAATTTCAAAATAAATTTCATTTTAGCATTTTGCATCTATTACTTAGCATATATAATTTTAGTCTTTGAAACATTTTTCAGTTCATATAAAGTAGTCTATAGGTTCTTTTGGACCAACGAAATCAATCTTTAAAAAAAAATTATTTTTGTAATATGAATAATTATAACAAAAATAGGTTTAGAAACCTAAAATGTCATTTATTTTGAAATTAAGGGAGTATTAAACATCTTTATTAACAAATCATCACACAATTATTATTGATTAAAAATTGCAACAAATTAAAATTACCTCCGTTCTGGAATTACTTTCACAGTTACTTTTCTCGTATTTTAGCGAACGAGTTTTTTATTAATATTTAAAAAGATGAAGTAATTTCTAAGAAGACATATAATTTAGAAGAGATAGATCTATCATACTATTTCTTAAAAGTCAATTTATCATTTTAAATACTAATAAACAATTCGCTCGCCAAAATACGAGAAAAATGGTAGGGTGAAAATAATCGCGGGACGGAGTATCAAATTATAAAAAAAAATGTGGAACAAACAAGATTCAGAATAAATTTGCTAGAGAGACATTAATGAGTAGGATTCTGTTGCTAAATGATAACAAGCCTGTAGGCAGTGCCAACATCTTGATTGCTTCTTGTTTAGACGACTAAGCAGGCCCCACAACTCCTGCTTAGATCGCTCTTATTGAGGGCGATCATATTTGTTGATTGCTCCTTGTACACGCGGTCAACTTTATTTTCAAAACATTTTTCACAATCACCCTATTTATATAATTCTATTTTAAATTTGGCTTAAATTAATAAATTTACCCTACAATTGTCATACAATTACTCATAAAGTTAAAGATACATATATATTGTATATTTTAATTCATTTCAACTAGCCGGGGAGGGTGAGGGAGGGGTTTAATAATATTTGCTTCTAATTGATTTTCTAGTTGATTGATGGATGGAGGGGGAGGGGGAGGGGGAGGGGGAGGGGGAGGGGGAGTGGGGTTAGTAATATTTGCTTCCAGTTGATGGATGGGATGCGATGGAAGGGGAGGGATAGTGAGAGTATTCAAGTTTATGAATCAATCTTACATGAAAATTGTTTATAGCATAAAATTGATATTGTTATATGTATTTATTAATATTATAATATTTTATTCTGTAATTTTAACTTATAAATTTAATGGTATCAGCAAATGCTTGTAATAATATTAGTGGATGCATATAAATATATAATGATATTAATTTATATTAACAAAGTTTCACTTGAGAGTTTGTGCAAGCGTATTATTTTAAGAAGGATATGGCTCTTGTAAACTAGTTTTATCGTGCAATTCAAGACGATAATAATTATTTTTATTATACAATATTATTATCTAATTAATGTATTTTTTTAATGAAATAACTTATATTGTATAACACAAAATACAAATAAGTTGTACATGTGAAACTATTTCACATTATGACAAAGTATAGAGTGGAACTGGTTTATACATGAATCACTGAAGAGTATTAGTTGTTTTTATTGAAGAATATTAATTGTATTTACTGAAGAGTATTACTAATTTACACTAAAGAGTTTTAGTTGTTTAGTGAAAATGAACTAAGACTCTTTAGTGTAAACCAGTAATATTCTTCAGTAAAAACAACTAATACTCTTTAGTGAAAACAACTATCCTTCAATGATTCATATATAAATCAATTTCACTCTATACATACTCTCACAGTATACATTGTTTTGTATACATCCTTCCACGCTTTTAATACATTTCACACTTTTTTTGGTGACGTCTCTTATTATTTTTCACACCCTTGAAATAAAAATAAAACATCCTTACAATACTCACTTTATTTTAAATTAACCTTCATTCAAGTTGACAAAAATATAAAAATTAATAAAATAATTTTTTCTTAAAGAAAATGTGTGCTGTAAGAAACAGATGAATTATAATTTAAAAAAAACGTCTATTTAAGGTAAGGATGTTTCTGCACACTCTACTTCTAAATGAGTGTCCTCATCCATAAAATTCAGATGCGGTGAAAAGGTTATATTATTCGATCAGGCTAAGTTATGCAAATTAATTTTACCTTTACATTATGTGTATATATTTAAATAATATTAATTTATTATAATGTATTAATTTGATAGTAACTATTTTCCCTTTTTTTTTTTTTTTAAGAAATAGCTCAACAAGTTTAATTTGTAGGCCATTGACTCAATATCACTTTTGTAGAAGTTAATATTAATTTGTGTTGTCCCATATTATGAGACGGTCTCATACGAATTTTTGCCTAATCACTATTATTTCTTGTTTTATCATAAGGTGATAACAAATTTGAAGCTACGCCGACAGTTTGTTCCCTATCTTTAATGCGATTCTCCTTCATTCCAAAAACAAAACTAGCTAAATAAAAATCACATGCTCTTTTAGTGCTAAATAGTTTAAATCACATGATTAAACCTATAAGCCGAAAGGCTACATTCTCAATATACTTTCATTAGTCAACAAGACATTAACACAAATCTTTCCACTGTTTTGGGAAAATTACATTTAGATTTAGAGTTGTTTTATATGATAACGCTTCATAATAAGCTTAACATGAAATAGTTTTAGAGTATCAGTAATCTCATCAGGAATATCATTAAACCCGTCAGAGGTATCATTAGTCTGAGTTGAAGAAAATTTAAATTAATTTTAATTTTCTTGAACTCAGACTAATGATACCCCTTTTTTTTTTTTTTTTGAAAAGTAAAGGACTTTTATTGCAAAGGGAGTACAAGGGGTACTCCACCCTTACAATATTACAAAAACAAAGAACAACATCACAGCAACCTTTCCTAACAACCGATAAGATTAATGATACTTTAAAGTTGTTTCATGATAAACTTATCATGAACTATTTTCATATAATACTTTGCCTTAGATTTATGATTTTTGAACTTCTCATTAATATATTCTTTGTAATTTCATACACGTACAATCTAGAAGTAAATTATGAGGTTTGCAAATTCAGGTGAAAGGGACAAAAGCACTTGCTTTTAAAATTGTCCCCGGTAGCTTTTGAAAAGTGTTTCTAAATTGTGAATAGAGTTTGGAAACATCATGTATCAAATTACTAAAAAAATGATATTACAAAATTACAAGAATTAAAATGTTAATTATTTTATCATCCACAATAGCAAAAGCAATAATTAATAAACAAGGAAATGGATGCAGCAGTTGAAGTAGTTTCATTCCCAATAAATATTTAAATCAAAGTGTCAACCATACAACAAAAAAGGCAGCAGCAGCACATGCCATAATTCACTGCTATCAGAGTACATGCACCAACCAATCAGTACACCTCTATATATAAACTGATCCAACTACCAGCAACAAACTCTTTATTCACAAGTACAAAGCCATCACAAATAACCAATGACTTTTCAGGTCAGATGTATTAGTGATTTCATGATTTGGTTAACTCAAACTGCACTAGGCAACCCCTTGATGCAAAACAAAACCCACCTCAGATTTCTGATTTTCAACAATAAATCACACGCGACATCTGTGAGACAAATAAAATGAAAAATCGTCTTTTATTTAAGGTAGAAAGTTATCATTCAAAAAACATACATCTCTATAGAGTTAGAGAGAATACATTACCTGGACGAAATCCAGGAAAAGAAAAGTTGTATCAGTATGCACTTCCTTATTTGAATTCAGATCAATCTATTCTACATGTGTTGATTTTGTCGTATTCTTTACTGGATAAAATAAGCTCGGACCGCCTCCACTACTGGGGCACGGCACATTGGACACTTCCCTGTACCTTGGATCAGTTTTTCTGCACACTTGGAACAAGTGCACATATGCCCACATCTGCATAAATGAAAGAGTGTTTTTGTATAATTCTATTTTGTGTGCTATAAACTTATAATTATCATAGGGAAATTAATTACCTGTATAATAAGGAATCAATGTTGCTATCACGACATAAGCAACAAATCCCTCTCCTTACATGATCCAATTGAGATTCATCATAAAGAGTAACCCCTCCTTTTGATGCATCTGCATATGATATTGCAAATGCAAAACGACAAGTCATTATCACAGAGAGAAAAGGAAATCAATTTATGATGATACACTAATTAAGGTAATCGAAGATAAAGGCCAACAGGTTATAAAAATCAGAAGCAAGACATTTTCTACTTGAAGCCATTGAATAAATGAGATTAGGATATCTATGAATGTTTAAGTTGAAAACTTGCCTCGTGTTAATAATGACCTATTTAAAGCCGCTGAAACCTCTTGGCGAACTGAACGCTGCAACTCTATTTGCATGTCCATGCATTGTTCCAGTATACTTTGCATGTTGTTCAATCTCTGCTGAAGTCTAACCATGTCAATCCTCAACTCGTTAACTACCTCCCACTCCTAATACACATAAACAAAAAGAGTTCGGCATATGAGTAAAAACTGTTTTTGACATTTTTTTTTTTTTTGGGCTTCTTCGACAAAATTCTACATCTAGAAAAAGCATACCCTGCCTTAAAACACCCTAACGCCAAGGAAAAATTCTAACATGAAATTTTTATAAACCTCACAGTTTATATATATACATATAAGAGCTAAGTTTATAATCCAAGCTTAAGATTACCGTTCCCAAGTGCTGATTTAAGTTATTGTGTGGCAGATTTGCACCCTGCATCTCCTCATCCCAAAGTGGCTGGGAAGCAGTAACAAAGGTAGAAGGAGCAAATGAATTAGGAGGAAAGAGATCTATGTCAGCAGCATCAGAAAAATCCATAGCTCGATCACCATCATTTTCCTGCCCATGGTCTTGCTCAGCTAGGCTAGGAGATGAAGATGCGTTGTCCAGATCCCAACCACCAGATGCATGACCTTGCCTTTCCACATGACCCTGTAGCACCTGATCTAGACTCTCACGGAAACCACTTCGAAGAAGACCAGAAACACGTCTCCTGCATAAGAAAAGAAATATTACATAAGGGTTACTTCAAAGTCTTTTCAGTGGATGAAATCACAACTTTAATTTAATACAGTGAGACACATACCTACTGAAAAGCTCACGTAGTTCCATACTGTGAGCATTATCGTCATCTGAGAAATAGTATGTATCAGTTCTTTCAACGGATATACCTACTTCACCAGAAGGCATATCAAGCCAGCTATCGATAGCCTCTTGCAAGTCATTACTTGGCCAATCTTCATGCGATCCTTGCATCTGATCTTGTTCCAAAACATCATTATCAGATGTTTCCTGGAACAATTGATTAGCTATTGAATCTCCACTGCCATTGACCCATTCTGTATGATCAACACTAGTTAGCTGTTGCCAGGCCATCTCTTGAGCCTCAGTTACTGACTCATGGAACTCATCCAGTTGTGATGAGGAATCTAACCGATCAGGCTCATCAGTGTTTCTTTCCAAGTCAACATTATGAGTAATTCTAACTTCAAGATTAGAACTCAAACCACTTGATTCATAACGATCTAGAAATACATCATGGGGACCACTTTGATTTATTTCCTCAATTTCTAATGGAAATTCACTGCTCATCTCTTCCCCATGTCTACTAACAGCACCAGCAACCTCAGCAGCTGATATATCTAGCTCAGTTGCCTCACCATCAAAATCTTGATCCTCTGTGTTATGAGCAATTCTAACATCAAGAGACACTTCTTGATGGATACCTTCATTGTACAAAGATACTTCTTGCTCGTGTCCCTCATATTCCGGAGACATTCCACGCTCATTTCTCACGTTGCCCAAAGCTGGTTCTTCTATTTCAGTTACATATCCAAAATCCTGACGACTCATGTTTCCATCAGCAGCAATTTCTGAGTTTGGTGAAGTAGACGTAGCTGACATATGACTTTCGCTACATGTGTAATCTGATTCACCATTGTTTTGATCACCAAAAGATGTATCAGCTTCAGCATTGTCTGCAGAAGTGGAAGCAGAACTTTCCAATTTGGAGAGGAAACCTTCCCTGCATTGCCATATTGTGGTGCCAAACACAATTAATACAAATAACATTGAGTTTCAGTAGAAGATAAAAATTCAACAAATAAAGATATAGTATGAACACTTCACCGTAATGGAGACGGCCATAGCTAAAACTATGAGACATATATCAGAATCATAAAACATTATATAAATCAAATCCCAACTTACGTTACATGACCCACCTAGCATCTCTACCAACCCTTCCCACAACAAATCATTGTGGAATAAAAAAAATAAGAAAAAAAAGAAAGAAGAAGTTACTCCCATCTACAATATCATAGCTGGAGCGAAGTTCCTCCCATTAAAACTGAATATGAGCTAAGATTTGGTATATTAAGATCCATGAAAGCAAAAACACTCGAATTATAACTAACAAATTAGAGGAGTATGCGCTGCATAAACCAAAAAACTAAAAAAGATAAAATAAACGTTAAAGACCACTAATGGAAAACTGCTCTGCAAACACAAAAGGAGAAAAATATTCATGCATAATGTTTTTTTGCCTTGACGGGGGAATATCCATAAAATATCTTAAAATTACCTGAGGCCAGAAACTGTATGTCTTTGCCTTAGCAAACCTAGTTCTGATGCAGCTACAGAAGAAGGTCTTTCGTTTGAGACCACTCTTTCGTTCCTTAAGAACCTACCCCTGAGGAAAGCCTGGAGTTGGTAAAAAATAGTGTTACTTCATGGATACTGGATAGTTACAAAATCTCAGCTTCGAGTTTAGCGTTTTAGGATACAGACAATGCAGTGCCAAAGTACGGAAAGGCACATTTGCAATATGTCCAAAATTAGAGAAGATTTTACCCTTGAAAGTATGAAACTTAACCTGAATGCGATTGCGATGAGTGAAATCCGAAACAGGCCTTTGTTCCAATAAACCCTGAAGTTCTTCTTTCTTCTCACACTCAGCCCTCTGGAGAAGATCAAGAAGTGTTTGCCTACCACATAATTTGCGAATTGGTCGTCGAGCACCAATCTCAGGATGAGCAACAGCCAATCCATCACGCACCAGCTCAATCTGGGAACCAACTTCAGCACCTCCATCTCTAACCAATTCCTGATTGTTCCTCTGCTGGGAATTCATCTGAGCCCATTCTCTGATAATTCTCACTCTTTCACACTCATTATCACCGAGCAATTGTGGCCCCAAACGGTTGTTCAAATGGAAGCCATTAGAGGAATTACCAATGGAACCACTGTTCATCCATTCTCGAAAAATTTGTCTCACTCTTTCCCGTTCGATTTCTCCCAAGTCACTTGATTGTTCGGATACGATACTGTTGTTATCATCGTGATCCGCCTCTGACCCTGGGCCAACTCGATTCTCGTTTTCATGTACATCTTCGGAGATATCATGCCCATTATCACTACTTTGTCCAACAGATGAGGAAGTACTTAAGCCTTCAGAATCTGAACCAGTTCTCAGTCTTCTTAATCTAGAGGAATGGCTCACCAATTGATCACCCTCAATCTCTCGCCACATCTGCAAGAGAGAGGATGCCCGGGTTCTAGGCGTACGAGTTTCATCACCCCATTGCCTCGACACTGGAGGCTGAGATTCCCCAAAGAGAGGACCAAAAGCAGATAAATTATGCAAACCCGCAACTGCCATTTTCCCAATTTAATCACAACCAATTACAGAACTCAACCGTGAGAACTGTATGCTAGGTTAAATAAACCACACATCCTAATATAACTCGACAAAAAAGGAACCATATTTGCTGAAATCCATTTCAATTCGAGGTCACCATTAATCGTCATCAGACTGCTGCCAAAACTTGAAAGTCAACACACATCAAACGCTGCCTGCAAAATATTCTGAGAATTTACTGAGATTGTAAACAATCAAGTAAAAATGTCAAAAATTCTGTATTAGATTCTTGAAATAATTATCCTAACCCCTCAAAGGAAAATCCAAAGATGCTTACAAAAACTAATGATTTAAAAAAGTAAAAGGTAAGTGACTTGCAGATCCATCTTGTCCCTGACCAATGACAACTCATCCAAAAGGAAAAGGGAAAACAAAAGCAACTGCCAACATTTAAGTTGCTGCCACATTCAAACAAAGAAACAATCCAAATGCGATTAATAGGTAGATTAAGACTAATAATGCCATCAGATCATCTGTTCTACAGAAATCCATATCTAACCAACAAACAGTACATCAACGAAATCCCACACACCTATTCCAGAACAATAAAAATTCAAATTCAAAAAAAAAAAAAGGTCAAATTTGCATAGATTGAATTAACAATACAGTGCCAAAGCAATCAACAACCATCAATCGATGAGAGCAATCAACATACCATCTGACCAAATAAAGCGATGAACAGAACACGAAAGAGGAAAATCAGTATTACCTTTCTACAAATACTAGGCAAATTAATTCTTCACATTCAATGTACCAGTAGAGAGAGAAACGTAGATAGAGAGAAACGGTTACAGAGAAAAATTCAGAGAGAGAGAGAGAGGGGAAGAAGAGATGGGAAATATTTATTGAATAGTAACGGCAAAAGAAAAAAAAAAGAAAGGAGAAATAATAACGGAAGGGGCAACGTCAGCGGCACCGTTTAATTTATTAACCTCGGAAATTTTGCCGTAACTCTAACGTCTATTTTTTATTGTGCCCGTAAAACAAGATCTTTTCGACGCATAGATGCCCGCCACGTGTTTCCAGTCCCTAGTTTTTTGTTAATCTACGAGAGTACCCCAAACTTTCTTGTATTTAACGGTAAGCAATTATTGTTGAAAACATCTATTTATCATCATTAGTACTATTTTGAAAAAAAAAAAACAATCCAAAATCAGTAATACGAAGGTGGGGATTTGAATTTAATTCTTTACTCAAATTTAGATATATTGATAATTGGATTAAATTATGGATGCAACTTATAGGGCGCTTAATCCAACGAGAGACTGAAAAAATTAAGTTCAATTTAATATAGTTTCCTCTATAAATACTCTGTTTTATATAAAATAAAATAAAATTAATTGAGAGTGTATAAATAGATTGCAGGACAAAAATAGATATTTGCATACATAATTGTCACAGTCATTATCACGTTGAAATTTCTGGTTCTAGAGTTTTCTTGTATCTTGTCTTTAGTTTCACCAGATCAATGTTTTATCGTTAATTTCCACAATTTAATGAATCTTTAAATTAGTGTTTTTAAGAGAAAATTAGATACTCATTGGACTTCACAATTCAAATAATTCCACATTAATTGAGCTTTTAGGCAATTATTATACATCTTATTCAAAATATTATATTATGAATAACTTCTTGTGTGAAACATTTTTTATATTAAGACAGGCAACTCATTTTACTAGTGATTTTTTTCCTATTTAGATTGATTAATTTTGATTGCCTTCATCTCATCTCAGAATAGTAGAGTATTTCTAATTTGTGTTCCAAGTCTGATCAATAGATTATTCTTCCGTTCCGCTATTAACTTCTCATTTTGTCATTTTCATCTTTTTTACTATTAATTTTTCATATTTTTTTTGGACATCAACTAATAGTATTATATTCATACACTTTATTCATATTCACTCATTTAAATATAATATTACATTTTATTCTCTTCTCTCTACATAAATCACTTATATATATATATGTATATGTGTATATATATATATATATATATATATATATATAATTACCCTTCTTAAATGTTGTGCTCAAAAGCAACGGAAAGGTAATACCAGGACGGAGAGAGTATTAAATACATGACAAAGTAGCATGTGCATCAAATGCTTGTACACTACTCAATTTTTTATTATTATTATTATTTAGTCTTATGTGAATCAAAGTTTACTTTTTAGTTTGTGGACAACAAGTGTCATTTAAAAAAATATTTCATCTCAAAATCACACAACAGTAATATTTTGCGTGTACAACTGTGATACTAAAAAAAATCGATGTAAACTCGAATTCACATAATTTTTTAATATTCTGATTTAATATTTGACACAAAAAAATATATGGTTTGAATAATTTGATGGGAAAAAAATTCTTTAGGGAGTGGTTGAGGGTACAAATAGAATAGATGAGATTTTTTTATTTGTTATTTTACATTATTTAATTTATAAATAGATAAAATCTATATAATATAAATATCACAATAAAGGAATGGGAACAAATAATTCCAAGGGAAAAAAAATTATTATTCTTATGAATTCGTTTTTATTATTTTGGAATTTACAATTATTGTGAAGAGGAAGAATGGCAAACTCACATGGCCATGAACAAGGAATAGTGGTCACTTATTCGGTGAGATCACCCATTTATTTTTGTCATATTTCCCTTGCTCATACTCATAGTTAGGTATTTTTCCCACAAAAAAAATAAATAGATAACATTTTGGAATATATTTTTTAAGTACATATTTATTACAAAATCTGTACTTGGTCTTTTCTACCAAATAGAAGGGTCAGGTTTAGTTTGTTATGTGTCTCCATTCAAGTACTCATCAAGAAAGTTAACTTAAATTAATATGAATATACTAAAAACAATAATTACACAAAAAATTAATCAAAGAAAAATAAGGATTTTATTCTACTTTATACGTGTGAGAGAGTAGGCAAACAAGTCAGCTCGCAGTCATATACTTGGTATAAAAAATAAATGAAAGAGCTATATATACATAATAAAATTGTTTGTGGCTAAGTTGTTTATAGTATATCACCCTATTTTTATAAGTATTTATTTTGAAATATTCAAATGTTATGGATCACCCCTATCTTTTATAAGTCTTTATTTTGAAATACTCAAAATTTATACGTTTGATTAGTTTATGATTATTTCTATTTACAATATATATATATATATATATATATATATATATATATATATGTATATATTATTAATGATATGTTTTTAAATATAAGGTATTTCGTATAGTGCCCACATGATATTTTAATTTATGAGATATACAGTTGAAAATAAATTTGAAAGGAAATACATAATATTTATAATTTAAATATAAAGTTAATAAAAAAATTATGCATATACAATATTAAAAGGTAAAGAACATGTATATAATTAAACTGAATTAATATAACTAAACAATATTTGAAATATTTAATGTAATATCAATAATTAATGTAATTTGTTTTCAACAGTAATGTACATTAACAATAATAGGTGATACTATTATTATTTTTTTATCAGAAAAAAATTATATTTGAATTAGGGAGTATAAAGGTACTCCAACCCTTACAATAAATCAAAGGAAAAGTTTACAATAAAATTAAAGGTGATACTATTATTTAATACATACTAGTATGTAATAAAAATAAAAATAATAAAATATTAAGTGAAATGTCAAACTACAAAAAGTTAACTAAACTTAACCTACTTGACCTATATAATTTGGAAGTAGTATTTATGAATTAAAAAAAGGAAGAAGAGTAATTTGGACTCCCGTGTTTATCTTCTTTCACTTTCCGCGATTACTGGCAAAGTGACTTATTTGCTGCAAGGAGAAGAATTGTCTATTTCATGTTTTCGGATTCAACAACTCCACTTTCCAATAACTTTAACTAGAATTTTATTCCTCGGTAAAAAAGAAAAAAAAAAAATATATATATATATATATATATACACTCACGCAAAGATTATGTACAAAGTAAAATTGATTCATATATAAATCATTGAAAAGTATTAGTTATTTTAATTAAAAAGTATTAGTTGTTTTTACTAAAGAGTATTAGTTTGTTTTCAATAAAAGACTAATATTTTTCAATAAAAACAACTAATATCTTTCGGTAAAAATAGTTAATACTCTTTAATAATTTATATATGAACTAATTTCACTCTATATTTTGTCATACACAAATTATTTATTTTGTTATTATTAGGAGAGCACTACAAAAAAAAATGCGAATTAGCGACCACCTAATAATCGGTCTCAAAATCATGTATTAGCGATTGATCAGCGACCGAAATTGACCGGTAGTCTCTAAAGAAAAAAATTGTGATCGCCTACAAAATTGGTCTTAAAATCGACTGATTAGCAACCGCTTAGGCAGGTCGGTCGCTAATCTTGTGCGATTAGAGACCGCCTTGGCGGTCACTAATCCCAAAGGTAAATCAAAAGGACCAATTATTTTTAACCACCCGATTAGTGACCGCCAGGCGGCGGTCGCAAATCGGTAAATTTGACCCGTTCTTGAAAACGGGTGATATACATTAACAACTGGCAAATTAGCGACCGCCTCTGGCGGTCGAGGCGGTCGCTAATCCTAAAATCGGTCAAAATGACAAAAAAAAATCCAAAAAAAACTTATAACATCAACCAAATGAGCCCTAATTTATAAATGATGCATGGACCTTATGTTTTATACATACAAGATCGTTATCTACAGACCGACCGATGGAGTATTAGTTTTCAACAGAAGTTGGTTCGTTGCGTACACACTCAATGAACCAGGAATCAAATTAGAATTTATTTTGAATGTTGTAAAACATGTGTTTTTTATTTTAATATAAAGTGGAAAAATCTCTATAACTCTAACTAATAAGACATCTGAATTATGAATATGATAGATATATTGTTTTAAATTAGAAATAAAAAGGAATTAATTTGATGAATTAAAAAAAATGACTCAATTTGAAGTTATATATAATTAAATGCATAAAAATAAATAAATTAATAATTTGTAGTAGTCTAAAATATTAAATTTAAAAAAAATAGTGAATATATATATAGAAATAAATTAGAAACAAAAAGAAATTAATTTGATGAATTTTAAGAAAAACGGGACTCAATTTGAAGTTATATACAATTAAATGCATAAAAATAAATTAATTAATAATTTATAATTGATTGGTATACATAGGTATGAATTTAGTTGATTGGTATACGTAGGTATGAATTTAGTTGAATGCGTTTACATATAACATGGTATGTTGCTTGGTGTTAATATTTCTATTATAATTTTATAATTAATTTGTATAATCATTATAGATTTGCATATATTGCATGAATATTGATATGTGAAAATATCTATATAAATGAATTAGAAACAAAAAAAGAATTTAATTTGATGAATTAAAAAAAAAAAAAAAAAACAGGACTCAATTTGGAGTTATATACAATTAAATGCATAGAAAATGAATAAATTAATAATTTATAGTTGATTGGTATACATATGTATGAATTTAGTTGATTGGTATACGTAGTTATGAATTTAGTTGAATGTGTATAAATATAACATAGTATGTTCATTGGTGTTAATAATTCTATCATGAATTTTATTATGATTTTATAATTAATTTATATGAATCATTATAGATTTGTATATATTGTATATTGATATGTGAAAATATCTATATAAATGAATTAAAAATAAAAAAAATTAATTTGATGAATTTAAAAAAAAACTCAATTTGGAGTTATATACAATTAAATGCATAAAAAATGAATAAATTTATAATTTATAATAACCTAAAATATTAAATTTACAAAATAAAAAAATTAGTGTATATATATATATATATAAATTAGAAATGAAAAATAATTAATTTGATGAATTTAAAAAAAAAAGGACTCAATTTGGAGTTATATACAATTAAATGCATAAAAATGAGTAATTTAATAATTTAAATTAGTGTAAAATATTAAATTTACAAAATAAAAAATAGAGTTAGTAAATATATATATATATATATATATATATATATATATATATAAATGAATTAGAAACAAAAAAGAATTAATTTAATGAATTTTAAAAATGTGGAATTTTTTTTAGTGGAGATACAGACAATGAGTAAATTATAGGCTCACAATTGGGTTGTTACAAATTACACATGTACTATTGATTGTGTCAGCAGCGTTCCTAATACTTCTAATTTAAGGATGCCACAAATTAATTAATAAAATATTATAGAATATTTTAAGTTCATAACTAGATGCAAACAATATTTTAAAGAAAATACATATAACATTACAATGATAAGAAATTAGTCAAATCTTCATTTCTAGAAGTGGTGGTCTATGACAACATCTTATAATAATATATTTTCAAACTTCTCCAAAGATGATGTGTAATATCACCTTATTTTTAGGCTGATGTGGCATGTCTCAAATTTCTCCATTTTTGAAATAATGCGCTCTCATTAAAAGTTGGTTAAACTTTTAATCTCGACCCTTCGTTCTATATCATTAAATCTAAACCATTAATTTATATCTGCATAATTAATGCAAATAGATATTTTTTTTCCATTTTCTTATTTAGTTATTTTTAGAATTTATTATAAATCATATTTTTTCCAAACCTTAATGTAATTAAATATGATCTACTTATTGAATGAATCTAAATTTATCATTTCTAAGTTTGATTTAGTATATATAGTATAATATAATGTTCGATTATTTTTTCCTAAAATAAAAGGTATATAGTTATATATTCCAAAGAATATTCTTATGTGATATATTCTTATTATGGACAAGATATAATATTGCATGTATATATATATTTTTTAAATAAGAGCATATTGTATTTCATTTTTTTCACATCAAAGTTTCATTTGTTCCACTCTTTTGTTGAGATTTCTCCTAGCAATTGATGTGAGAAATCTCAGCAAAAGAGTGCAACAAATGAAACTTTGATGTGAAAAAATAAAATACAATATGCTCTTATTTATAATAAAAAAAAATGCATGCAATATTATATCTTGTCCATAATAAGAATATATCACATAAGAATATTCTTTGGAATATATAACTATATACCTTTTATTTTAGGAAAAAATAATCGAACATTATATTATACTATATATACTAACTCAAACTTAGAAATGATAAATTTAGATTCATTCAATAAGTAGATCATATTTCACATTAAGGTTTGGAAAAAATATGATTTATAATAAATTCTAAAAATAACTAAATAAGAAAATGGAAAAAAATATCTATTTGCATTAATTATGCAGATATAAATTAATGGTTTGGATTTAATGATATAGAACGAAGGGTCGAGATTAAAAGTTTAATCAACTTTTAATGAGAGCACATTATTTCAAAATTGAGAGATTTGAGACATGCCACATCAGCCTAAAAATAAGGTGGTGTTGACACATCATCTTGGAGAGGTTTGAGAATATATTATTATAAGATTGTTATTAGTATATTTATTTTATAATTAAATTCATCATTTTAAGTGCTCACAATTTGATTAGATTTAAATATCAATATGAATGTAATAATGATTGTTGATTTATGCTCTACATCGTTCAGTTTAAATATTCTTCATGTGCAAAAATAATAGATTTAATTATACCATATATTTTTATCTGAATAATTATGATGGTTTAATTGTTGTTATTTTAGATTTCAAGAGTATGACACCTCAATTTTCTCTGATTTCTAATATCAAGAGTGAGAGCCAAAAATTGACCGTTAAAGTTAGGATTGAAAAAGTTGGACAATATTTTTTAATGATTTTAATAGAGACAAGTTCTACTCGGAACTCATTTTGATCGATGAATAGGTATTTGTAACGTTAAAGTTTATTTCAAATTTTTTATTGTTTCTTATATAAATTAATTTCTTACCGTATACTCCCAATAACTAATAATGTTGATTAATTTATAAATTATTCAATATTGAAATGGAAATTAATTATTATTAAATTATTAGTCTAAGTAATGTTATTCCATAATTGTTATTAATTTATGTGAATTTTGATTTTCTTTTTAATTATTTAGTTTGTAGGATATACCTATATATATGGTTTAGTGAAGGGCACGGGCCACAACTAAACAAATCCCATAATTTATTGTATATATCTCGAAATTTTTTAAACAAAAATACTCTTATATTAAATGTCTACAGAAAATAAATATAATATATTTTTTCAATACGCGAAATTCGCGTGGGTACACTCTAGTCAACATATATTTTTGAAACACATTATTCATTATTTTGTAATGAAAGAAATATTTTTAATCGAAACTTGAAAAGACACACATTTCACAAATCTCATTCGTGAAAATAATTCTATAGTACTTAAATTGCTAACCCACAACAATTTTGTCGAAAATATATTATAAACCTGACTTAACTAAAGTAATTTAATATACGTGTATCAAAATTTACATAAACTCTAGCTTGTTCATAACTAATAAATTCAACTCAAAATCTTTAACAAAGTTATCAATAATTGAATCAAATAATAAACATTAATTACATAAAATTACTAATAATAATTATTAAAAAGAACTTTATCTACAATAAAAGATGTTGGGTTCACTATTTTGTGATTGTGAAGATTTTTCATTTTTAGGGTACAATTGTACCTCTTTCTCCATTATAAATACGCCTCTATATCTTGTTCACAAATTACCAAAAACCGACCATGTAACAAAAAACAACAATATAGACAATATCATTTGTTGAAATCTAACTCTAGATTTTATGGATCCTACTCGTTCCGAGAACATTGAAATACTTTAACCCTACTTATGTATTTTTTTTTTTTTATCTTCAGTTATGTTGACAAACAAAAATATTTATACGGATATTATTTTCGTTATTAATCTTATTGGTTAATATTATTTATTTTGTCTCTGTTCAATATGTAGATTGTTTTGAACGAAATTAAAAATTAATGCAAGAATGTTTCGAATCAAGAATATAATCAATTTCAAAGAACCCTTCACAATTTAGATGGTGTTGTTTTTACATTTTGTACTATGTAGAAATAATGCAATGACTCTGTTTAGTTTCTCTTGCGTATTTTAGAAATAAAAAACATGACATGAGATTTATGTCTAGTTATTATTTGGATCGTTTGAGAATTACTAGAGATGAGAGGTAGAGAGAGAGTGTGTGAGGTTGGGGGGTAGTTATCCTTCTTCCAAGTGGATTCCGGTGAGGCAGAAAATAAGCCATAGGAACCCCTACCCCAAATCAGGCAGTGTCTTGGCACAAGAAAAATCAGATTGAATCAAAGTATGGAGCTCAGGGATGGGATGTGTAACCTTCTTCTTTTGGAACTTCCCAGATGATTGTTCTACGGAGGTCCTTTCCAAACGTTTTAACAAAGTGGAAAAAGTTCAAGATTTATTCATTCCTAACAAGAAAGGAAAAGGAGGTTCGAGATACGGTTTCGTCAGATTCGGGAGCAATATTAACAAAGATCTGGTAGAGAGGACATTAAATGAGATTTGGATTGAGTCGTTCAAATTGAGAGATAATGTATCCAAATTCGACCGTAAAAGTGAGAATAGGAGATTGAGAGTGGAACCGACTTTACCTGTTTTGAGAAGGCCAAGTAATACCATTAAGACACAGGCACTCAAGAGAGAAAATGTTCCATATGCTGAGGCTATTGGAGTTAAGAATCCTTTGGCAGGTCAAGATCGTGGAAGTCATTCAGAGGTTATTCGTCCTGCAAGATTGAACTACTCATTAGCTGAGGAAGATAAAACTTTCCTTCGCAAATGCTTCACAGGAGTTCTTAAAGAGAAGCTTGTATGGTTTGATGTGGGTGAAAAAATTCAGAAAGAATGCTAAGGAATTGCATTGGCAAAATACATGGGAGGCAATCTGGTCCTGATATTGATACATGGAGTGAAAATGACGTGCAGAATGTCAGGGCAATCTAGACAAGATGGTATGGGGTACCCCTCCATGCGTGGGACCCTAAAATTTTCAGTCTTGTCTCTACTGAGTTTGGCTCTATGATTCAAGTGGATGAGGACACTGTTAATTTGAGGAGAGTACATATGGCCAGGGTCCTGATCAAAACTCATATCCCGGAAATTCCAAGAACCTCATTTGAAGTTTGTGAAGACGATTTCACGGACTGGGACAAAAGGGATGTTTGCGATCTAGATGATGAGGATGACGATTTGATTTGGTCCCTGGGAGACGATAATCCAGTCGACGTCGATGGGGGGAGTCCTAGGGGCACCGGCGGCTTCGAATGAGGTGTAATCCAGATTGCAGAAGTTGAAAGGGTGGATGAAAATTTAAAATCCCAGCATAATGATGGCGTCACAGTGCTCGATAAAAGAGTTATTAAATCTCCAGGAGATATTTCACGCGGTAAGATGACTATTTGCACAGGGAGATTCAACAATATCTATAATATATTTAAAAGTGTCTAACACTTATAAATCATTTTCGGACAATTTTGCCCCTCTCTCATATAATTTTGTTCAGTTTCATCCCATCTACTTTTCTTGATTGAAGAGTTACGACGCTCCGACTCTCCATCTATCTGTTACTCTTTTTCTCCCTCCCCACCCACTCTGCTCCTTCTTTCTTCTGCATCACACCTCAATGGTCATCGTCTCTTCAGATAGCGGTGCTTTCTTCCTAATCCCCCTTCGTCGGCTATTGGTTGATCAAATAACGTCGCTGCTTCCTTCTGCATCCATTTTCAGCGCCATTGCTCCATCGACAAGAGGTCCTTCTTCGTCCATCCATTACTCCATCAGGTACGACTGTGCATTTCAAATTGTGTCTCTCATTTTATATATTAGGTCCTTTTTTTTTTGCATTTCAAATTGTGGCCACTTGAAGGATGATATATTAATGTCGATAAATTTGCTAACTCTGAGTGTTGAATCTTTTGAATTGGTCTTAGTAGTTAGGAAACTCTTCAATATCTCCAGTAAATTTTTGAATTTTTAACAGTTGATCCACGATTTTAGGGGTTTCGCTTGTGTTAGGTTCCTGTCAGTTTGAATTGCATTTCCATTTTTTGATTTGCAGGAGAGTCATTTATCTATTTTGTTTTGATTTTTGAACAATTTCAGTGATTCACCTTCCTGGATTTTGGGTATTTTATCCCGCCAACATTCGTTACATCTAATTTTATTTAAATTCCAAACAAATTCAGTAATTTACCTTACTGGATTTTTGGTTATTCATTTTAAAATATATTGATGTAGGTAATAAGCATGCCCTCTATTAAAACATGCACACTTGATTTTGTAATTGCTATTCTAAAGGTTATGATAGTTGCGTCTTGAAACATTTCCAAATTTTTAGTGTGTTTTAATTAAGGTTAACCTGATGAACAGGATTGCGGGATGTTTTACTCTTAAATTGAATCTTGCAATAACAGAAAGGACCTTGTCATCTGGTTGACTGGTGGGTCTGGTAGTAGCAGTGAGATGACTCTTTTCTATGAAAATGGGTCTTTCACTATTGCAAATAATCTCTCTTTTTATGGAATATATGGATGAGATAAGGTATGATAGTTGTTAATTATGGTGGCTAGAATTTGTAGTACATACTGGTTTTTATCAAATTCTTACATTGATAACCTTTTATCAGTTATGTCGCAGTGTTTCTGCTATGCTTTAATTGTTTTTAAGATATTTTCTGCTCAATGATCTTGGGTTCCATAGTTTGTTCTCAATAGACGTCCTTAACACCTTCTATTTGCCTAAGTAGTTTAATTCCTTTTCAGGTAGCATGTGGTGGATGTAAAATAATTCTCAATGGGTTATATTTTGGACTTGTACCTTTATCATGGTTGTTTAGCTTTACCTCTAAGAATGGTTTAAGACTATTTACTATATTTTTTATTAGAAGCACCATTGTTGGATTAGTACTCAAATTTTACCTCTTGTTATTTGTTGTAGAAAGAATGCATGCAACTATTCGAAAAAAAACACTTCACACAGAATAATGAAGAAAAAGATGAAGACTAGAATTTTACGTGGTTCGATCATATGTTCTACATCCACGGAGGACTAGAAACTCACTATCCACTATGAATCAAATGGGATTAGAAATTACAACTTCATCAAGAACTCAAGGTAAATCCTAATTTGTGTAACATAAATTAGAGACTCTTATTTTGTGAAATTGTGCCTATTCCTCTCTTAATCGTTCTTGGAAAAAAACTAATTAGTTTTCTTCATGGGTAACTTTTTTTTTTCCAATGTGCAATGTATTAGTTGTTTTTTATTGTAAGTTCTTAAATCTCATTATTGTCGCTTCAATTCTTAAATTTTTATTCAAGGATGACATAATGTAAATATTGTGTGGGAAATGTTGTAGGAGGTTGGGCAACCATATTCAGCCTGTGATATTTAAATCCTGCTGTTGTTTTCAAAAGAATTGTTGTTTGTTAAAAATCTATCATTCAGACTTCTGGTAAATATAGAGTTATTTCTTGTTAAATTTGTAGACTCTTAAACATTCACTATTTCCCTTGAGTTTATTCATTTTTGGCAGTTCTGGCAAGTCCCTATTCGCAAAATAATTATTTTCTGTGTATATATCAGATCGGCGTCTCATACTTCACATTAGAAAATGTTGCCCATCTTTCCTTTTCTATCAATTTTGATCAAGATGGAACTGAAACAAACTTCTATTTATGGCGGCACTCTACTGAGGGTGACGACTAGCGTGCGATGGATGACAACGAAGTTGTACCGATCATTTTTTTTCCTGTTCAAGCATTTTCTGCAATTTTCCTGAACTTACGACAGTTGTTGTTTTATTTTTTTACTGTGCATAAACCTCTGTTGAATTTGTTTATACTTGTGAGTAAATTAAATATTGTATTACCTTTTCTCCTCTATTTTTTTTTATTTGGTCTTTTTACTGATTTTTCAGAATTTTTGGCAGGATCTCGCTCTCATGGTGGTGTGCTATAAGGTAAATAAATTTTTTTGATGGGCTCACTCTTTAAATGGTGTTGTGTGTACCTTTTTTAGTTTCATGTTCTGAATCTTTACTTGACAATGTTCAATAGATTGAGTTAATATCCACTTATTCTAATTGAATTATTTGTGAGGGTTTGTTATGTCTAAAAATGACTTTTGTTCTGGTATGAGTAATTTCTAAATTGTCTTTTATGGTAGAAGATTTTTAAGATTTTCTTGATATATCTTGTATGTACGGAAATATTTCGAAGGGTTCTTCTCATTATCTCATATCTTTAGACATATATTTTTGTTTTCGGTGAAGAACAGTGTGGCAGGATTGAAGATTTAGCTTGGTAGAAAGGAGTTGTTTAGTATTCGATGGAGAGGTATGAAGTAAGAAGGACTTTGGTTCTGCCTTTCTTGTGAGGCGTAAGCAAGAAAATAATAAGCGAGCGCTAAACTAACAACATTATTTTTTAGTTATTTACTCATACATTTTCACTTGTTAATCATGAAAATGAACAAAGCTTTGGTGCAATGATTAATTACTCATTGATTCTTACTTGATTATTTTTTTGTTTCATGTTAAGGTGTGTGGTAAAAAAGATTTGTCTTGCCCGCCAAACCAAAAGGACGCATTGTTCTGCAAATTAGGAGGTCAGTTGTATCCTTCTTCATTATGTGTGTGTATATATATTATTTTTTCTTTGAGATAATTATTAACTTGTTGGCTCTATGTTCTTTCGATGGATCTATTCAACATATCTTATAGGCTTGTGGCATTCCAAATTATTGGAATTGACAGTTGATTTTTTATAGTTTAACGATCCCGAATTTTAATAATATGCTTGCTGAGTTAGATTAAATGGATATGCAAATGATAGTTGTATTTTTTTCTTTCAATTTAATAATTAATGTTAGTTCACTTCCTATTCATAGAATGATGACTTCGGCTGTAATTTTATTTGTCCTTATGTCTTGCATGTCTACCTAGAATGAAGGGAAACGAAGTTCTTACGAGAACAGAACTCTGGCTTTAAAGAAAATTTATACTCTTTATTTTCCCTCGCACACATACACACATGCACATACATGCGTATACATACTGTATCTTTCTGTATTTTTTCTATGTTGAGCAAAATTTGGTTTGTGTTACTATGCAGATAGAACTCATATCAAGTATGTGAAATCCACTTATAGTGGAGTACAAAGATTCATGTATGAATTAGGTAAAAAAATGATGTTTGGTGCCTCTTCATTGAAATTTATGCTTCGTCCTCTTTGATGCCCAATTATTTCATGGCTGGAGTAGAACACGTACATATTATAGGATTATTAGAGGTTGGATCACCATTAATGATTAACTGTATGTTTTGCAAAACTCCTACAATTTAGATGAAATTCTCAATTCATATATATATTTCATTCTACTAAATTATGATTTTTTGGTGTGACTATGTGAGACCTTTCTTTTTTGTTGAATGAATATGTGAATAGGTTCCATGTGGAACCAATACTGTCGGGATAATTTGCCAATCTTAATCATTTAGATTTTTATTTGCAGCTTCAACAAGATAGACAGGAATTAATTAATTATATTTTGGAGGCACAATAACTTATGAAAAGCTCACCTATTGAATACACATCAAAATTAAGATATTAGTACAAGAGATTTTTCAACTCAAAATATCCCTCTACAATTAACTTTTTTTTTATTTCTACTGCAGATTTTTGAACAACGTGCAACGCACGTGTTAATAACTAGTTTCTAAAAATGTGATACACGATGTTGGGCCCATTAATTTTGTGCCTGGGGAAAATTGTTACTCTGTGGAGTTGTCGAATTGTAGATGTGGACCGGAATTGGAAGGGGGGGGGGGGACTTTTTAGGGCCCATTTCCCAGGATAAGCCCATTCTTAACGTTGACCTCAATGGGCCGTCTGAGAGTGATTTTGTGGCCAAAGATACTATTAATTATGTCAGTTAAGTAAGCAAAATGGACCAGCCCTTTAATGATGAGTTCCCAAGTTTAAATTACCAATCGTCCCATAACTTTATGACAAAACAGATTTAGTCCCAAAATTAACTTTTTATTAGATTTAGTCCCAAATTCTCTAACAAATTCCAATTTTGGTCCCAAATCGGCCGAAAAAGATAATACGATGTCGTTTTAAAGTCCGGAATTGGGGATTTATCGCAAAGGTGTTGATGGGGCGTCCATATGCGCTAATTATATTTTATTATCACTTTCTTTTAGAATTTTTAAATATATATTGTGTGCAATAAAATTGTAAAAGAAAAGAAAAAATCAAATATAAATAGTAGTCGTAAACGCACATCAGCACTCTTGCTGGAAATCACCGAAATTCGTACATCAAAGTGAGATTTGTGACTAAAATTGGACCCTGTCAAAAAAATTGGGACTAAATCTGATAAAAAATTAATTTTGGGACCAAATCTATTTTGGCAGAAAGTTATGGAACAATTTATAATTTAAACTCATGAGTTCCCCATCGAATGCCCTATGGAGACCGACTCTGATTCCTTCTCCTCGTGCGCAGATACGGTGCAAATCAAAGCACCTGATGGAATCCCTCAAGAGAGTAAGGACCCTGGGTCTTCGATCAAGAGTCACGAACTGCCGAGAAGCCGGGTGATGAATATTCTGAAGCCTTGTTGTTGGGACATTGTCAGTTTTGATTAAGATCCCAAAGCCCCTGAAAAGATGATTGCCTTAATCTGTCTTTGTCAGGCTAGTCTTGGTTAGGTTTAGTACTTAGTCATTTTACACTTCACAGGTACTCAGTGAGAGGAGAACTCACTGGAGACAATCAAGACTCAAAGCCTGAAGACGAAGAGCACCATCCTGAACTTATGGCAGTCCTCTAAGCTGGCTGAGTAAGTGTCAGTGATGAAGAGTATGACCCTGAGGTCATTACTAACTCAGTCCTGAAGGGAACAGGTTGTCACTGAGTTAATGGGAAGACTTGGAGTAGAGCCAAGCAACGCAAAAGGAATTTCAGCGTCAGGACAAGACCGGTGAGCTCAAGACAAAATGAACTTAATAAGACAAGCCTGAAGCTCAGGAATAAGTTCTGACATTCTCACCAACCTGATGACGTGGACCAATCCGAGGAGGACACGCACGTACGGAACCTGACATAAAGACTGAATTCAGACTGCATATTCAACGGGCAAGCATTTAATGTGCATTTAATGCAAATACCAAATCCATGCAAAGGCGGCTGCTGCATAGAGATATGTCCGTTTGAAGCCCCTCTACATAGATGGCTAGAAGGCTATCTCTCCAACGGATAGTTTTTCAAACCACCTATAAATACAGAAGGCCTTGAACCCATTCAAGGTTACGGGAAATTTCCAAGCCAGAAATTACTCAAACTCTCAAGCAATCAAAGCATTTAGCCTTTAAGAGAAACACTCGAAACCTTCTAAATTTCCCAAGTGTTTCTTAGCAACTGAGAGTTATTCTGTATTCCAGAGCTAATTAGAATTATCTTAAGCTTAGAGAGATTATCCAATCCTTAGCATAGCTTTGTCTTGTAAGGATAATCTCAACTTAGTTGGAATCCAAACTGAAACCAAAACCCTAAGTTAGGCTTGTTGGGAGTAAGTCAGTTAGTGTGATAGTAAGAGGAGTTTGTATAGATCAGTGAGGTAACTGGTCTTGGTGCACCTTGGCACGTTAAAAACAAGAATCCCTTGAGTGGATTTCCTGTTAAGTCAGGCCGTGGACGTAGGAGCTTGAGACTCTGAACCACGTTAAACTCCTTGTGTTCTTACTGCTTTGATATTGTGCATTCTTGCCATATTACTCGTTCATTCATTGCATTCAAGTTTATCAGGTCTGAATCAATCAGCCTGATCTTCAAAAGAACACTGCCCTACTAAACACCTTTCAGATTTGAGTAAAACAAGTTTTCAGAAAGCAAACTAAACAAGACTTTAAACTATCAGGGCTCAAACATTTCCGCACTGAACTTGAACTGATAGTTAGCCAACTGACCCGCACCAAGTGTAGTCAGTGGGTGTATTATCAGCTCCTAGTTCTTTACCACTCTGAGTGAAGGGGACTCAGTCAGTTTTAAGTTTGAAAATTGGTATACGTGTATTCCCCCCCATACACGTATTCCTCAGTCTTGTACCGGGACCAACAAGTGGTATCAGAGCAGTGGTTCGAAAGACCACTGACTTTGAATACTAATAGTTTCAGAGGAGAAACTGTTGGTGGTCACTGAACAGATCTGAGTTTGCTTTTCATAAAACTTGCATCATCATCATGACTTCGAGGAGACTTGAAGCTTCGTTACCTGAATTCTCTATATCTAACTTTGTCTATTGGAAGTTCAGATTAGAGGCACATCTAGATGCCATCCATGACCAGATGCCGCGTGTACTCAGGGAAGGACCGATCAAGATCACTATTCCTAACGTCAGAGGACTGGGATACGATGATCTTGCGATTGGCGTGCAGGTTCCTAAGGAGAGGAAAGACATGACCAACAATGAAATCAAGATGGTGGGGCTTGACAACGTCGCCAGAAACATCATCTTGCATACGGTGCCTTTCGAGGAGTCAGCCAGGCTGATGAACCTAAAGACGGCAAAGGAGGTTTGGGGTGAGCTGACCAGGATGTGCGAAGGGTCAGAAAAGATAAAGGAGAACAAGAGGAATATTGCCATTCAGAAATTCGAAGCGTTCGAGATGCTGCCTGATGAGAGCATAGATCAGATGGAGTCTAGATTCATCAAGTTGATGAATGAGTTGGTGATGTTGGACAAGGATGTCCCAAGGAGAGATGTTGCTTCAAAGATCCTGAATGCCCTTCCTGAGAGATGGGATAACAGTGTAATTATGCTTAAGAACACTCAGGATATGAGTAACATAACTTCTGCTTTACTTTTTTCAGAGCTCAAAGCGCTTGAATTTGATCTTAACAAAAGAAAGAAGAAAGTTCAGTCAGAAGAGGAAGTGAAGGAGAAAACTCCTGAGAAAAGTGTGGCGTTCAAGGCCAGGTCTGAACCTGTTGAGCCCTCATCAAATTCTTCATCAAAGTCACTGATGGAGATGAGCAGGGAAGAACTCGCTGAGGAGTACAGCCTGATGGCCAGACGATTTGACAAGCTCAATTCCAGGTTTGGTCGTTATAAAAAGTTTTATCAGGACTCACATGACAGGAAACCTGAAGGAACCCACCAAAGCTCGAGGAGATATGAGGAGCGAAGGAACACTGACCAGAGGAGAGAACGTGGTGATGAAAGGAGATATTCTGAACCAAAGCCTGAAAGAAGAGACGAACAGAGACGTACTCGCGATGATAGATATCCAACCAAGGCTGAAAGCTCACCGAGAACCAGGGAACCTGACTCAAGGAGGAACCCTGAACCAAGAAAAGAAAGAATGAGTGAGCAGGTAGCATGTTACAACTGTAACAAGACTGGTCACTATCAGTACGATTGCCCGGAGCTGAGTGCTAGGGAGAGAGAGGAAAGGAGAGCCACGAGGGATCTAAGATCTGCTGATCGGAGGGCTATGGTGGCTGAGGATGCAACAGACTCTGATGGTCCCACTGAAAGGTCACCTGAACTCTTCTCGGATGATGAGTACGATGATGTCTGCCTAATGGCTAGGGATGAGCCTGAGGTAACATCAAATTCTGTTTGTGCTTCTTACACTGGTCAAAATCCTGAGCTCAGCTCAGAGTCAGTTAGAGAAATGAACCTTCAGATCTGTCTTGATCAATTGATGGTTGATTTCTCCAGACTGCAGGAAACTAATGTCTTCTTGGTAGAGGAGAACAAGAAATTGAGTACTGAAGTTCAAAACCTGAATGAACAACTCACTCAGTCTGATCTCAAAGAATCAGCTCAGATTGTGAGACTAACTCAGGAAATTGATATGATCAATTCTGAGCGTCTCCCAAGAGAGAAAATTCTGAAGGAACTGGCTGAGGAAGAGCTGGTCAGGAAGGAAGAGCTGAAAGCACTTAAGAGTAAGTTTGATGACCTCTTTACCAGACATGAAATCCTGAAAAAGAGTGAGGACTCTCTCAAGAAAAAGGTTGCAGCAATGAATAAATCCTCAGTGGCTAGAGAGGAAATAAATAGCAACCAGATACTTGGGAACAAGAAAAGGGGACTCGGATATGTTCCTGAGAAATCCTCACAAGGTCAGTCTCATGTTGCTTCAGGGAGCAACACAGAGAGGGTATTTGTTCAGACAGGCCAGAGTGCACCTAAGGTTGTGCTCCAGGCCCGTCAAACTGATAAGGGCAAAGAAACTGTTGACACAGTCAGGGTTGCTCCTAAGGTAGCTAAGCCAAAACCCAAGGGAAAGGCAAAGCAACCTACGGAAGCCCCTGAGAGCTCAGGCCAGGGAAAACCTCAGCGAAAGCAGAGGAAGACTCAGGCCAAGAGCCCTCAGACTGGTCAGCGAGGGTACCATCATGCTTGGCAATACCAACAGGAAAGGCCAAACATGATGACACCCCCGTGGTTTTGGCATCCTGAGGCCCTTAACTGTTTTCCATTCCTTCACTTGCCTAGGGGGAATAGAAATCAAGGTCCTTATCAAGAACAAGGCCCAAGACCTGCTGCACCCAGACCTAGGAAGAACAGGAAGCCAGCCCAAAAGGCACCCACTCAGGCTCCTGCGAAGCCTAAGTCTAGCACCCATACACCATCTTCCTCTCAGGCTAAGAAGAAGAAAGTTGTGTATGTCGATGTTTCAGGGAGACAGATTCACCACTCTGAGGCAATCAGGGTTGTGAAGCAAGTCTGGATCCCGAAAGGTACAGCTGACACAATAGGACCCAACACCCAATGGGTACCTAAAGCCTGATTTGCTTACAGGCGGTTGTGGATCACAACAAGAGGAGAGAAGACTCAATCAAAGCTGTTTGGTACCTAGACAGTGGTTGCTCAAGGCACATGACTGGAATGAAGAGTCTTCTCCAAGAATATCAGGCTAAAGATGGTCCACAGGTAACCTTTGGTGATAACTCAAAAGGTGTTACTAAGGGTTTTGGTGTTCTAATTATAGGTACAGTCAGAGTGGAAAATGTGTCCTTTGTGGAAGGACTGAAGCATAACCTACTGTCAGTAAGTCAATTCTGTGACAAAGGGTTCTGTGTTGAGTTCTCATCGAATAAATGTTCAGTCAAGGACAAATCAACACAAGTGCTTCTATCAGGTATAAGGAAAGGTAACGTTTATCTCGCTGATTGGAGCAGCACTATTCCTAATACTTGTCTTGTTGCTAAAAGCTCTCTAGAGCTCAGTTGGTTATGGCATAAAAGGTTAAGCCACCTGAACTTCAAGATTCTTAACAAAATTTCTAGACAGTCACTTGTTGATGGTCTACCCAATGAAGTTTTTAGCAAAGATCACGTGTGCAAAGCTTGTCAGGAAGGGAAGCAGGTCAGAGCGTCATTCAAAGAAAAGGCTTCCTACTCCACTGACAGGATACTTCAGCTCTTGCACATGGATCTATTCGGTCCCATAACACCTGTGAGTATGAATGGTAGAAAATATACCCTTGTGGTTATTGATGATTATTCTAGATATACTTGGGTTATTTTCTTGTTGAATAAGAAGGAAACACAGGTGAAGCTTCCAGAGTTGCTCAGAAGACTCAGCAATGAGAAAAATCAGTCCATTACTAAGATCAGATCTGACAAGGGCACTGAATTTATAAATTCATATATTTCTGACTTTTGTAATGAACTTGGTATAGCTCATGAGACTTCTGCAGCTAGAACCCCACAACAGAATGGTGTCGCTGAAAGGAGGAATCGGACACTGAAGGAAGCTGCAAGGACCATGCTGGCTGAGTCAGGATTGCCCAAGAAGTTTTGGGCTGAGGCAATCAACACTGCATGCTACACTCAGAACAGATCCATGCTGAACAAGCAACATGCTCAGACCCCATATGAGACATGGAACAAAAGAAAACCTCGTATTTCTTACTTTCATGTGTTTGGTTGTAAGTGCTTCATCCTCAACAATGGGAAGACCCAGTTGAAAGCCTTTGATAGCAAATCTGATGAAGGAATATTCTTGGGATATTCTGAAATTAGCAAAGCCTTCAGGGTTTACAATTGTAGGACCCTTGTTGTGGAAGAATCACCTCATGTTGTCTTTGATGAATCTGCTAATGAGTCTAGGGCAAAGATGCTGAATCCTGACACTGAGGAGGTCACGAGGAGTGTGACAAGGCTGAGCTTGAAGAATCAACCTGATCCCAAGATCAAGACTGTGCCAATCCCCAGATGGGATGATGATGACGATCAGGATGATGAACCAAGTGCCACTCCTAAACCCAGCACATCAGGGATTGTTGAGCCTCAGACAGAGGAACAGGCTCAACCTGAGGTAAGTAACGTCTATGAAGATGCTGTTGCAGCTGAGACGGCTCCTGAGTCACCTCATCAAGGGGGAATCAATGTCCCTGACATTGAGCTTGTTAATCCCTTTGGTATAGACTCAGGATCATACCCTTCTGTTCAATTTCCTGAATTTTATGAGCCTGTAGACACTAACATTGCAGGTACTTCAGGAACAACTCCTGGCAAAAGAACATGGTTAGAAGATCATCCCATTGATCAAATTATTGGTGATCCAACTGAGGGAGTCAGGACCAGACGGTTTCATGGTGAGAGTGCACTGTTCTGTTGCTTTCTCTCTAAGCAAGAGCCTCAGAACATTGAAGAAGCTCTCACTGACTCGAACTGGATCATTGCCATGCAAGAGGAGTTGAATCAGTTCACAAGGAATCAGGTTTGGGAACTGGTAGATAGACCTAGGCATCAAGGTGTAATTGGTACCAAGTGGGTCTTTAAGAACAAGAAGGATGAGAATGGTGTTGTGGTAAGGAACAAGGCTAGACTGGTTGCAAAAGGGTATTGTCAGTCTGAAGGAATAGACTATGATGAGACTTTTGCTCCAGTGGCTAGATTGGAAGCTATCAGGTTGTTCCTTGCCTATGCGACATATAAGAAGTTCAAGGTGTATCAAATGGATGTCAAAAGTGCATTCTTGAATGGTGTACTCAATGAAGAGGTATATGTTGAACAACCTCCCGGGTTTGAGATTGGAGATAGAGTATACCATTTGAAGAAAGCACTCTATGGACTTAAGCAAGCACCAAGAGCTTGGTATGATACCCTCTCTCAATTCCTGACTGATCATGGGTTCAAGAAGGGAACAGTGGATAGGACATTGTTCAGGATCACTGAAGGTGATGACATTCTCTTGGTCCAAATTTATGTGGATGACATAATATTTGGATCACCAAATCAGCAGTTATGTGAGAAATTCTCTAAACTGATGACTGGTAAATTTGAGATGTCAATGATGGGAGAGATGAACTTCTTCTTAGGATTGCAGGTCAAGCAGACTGATCAAGGTATATTTATTAATCAGGCCAAGTATACAAGAGACTTGATTCATAAGTTTGGTGTTCAGAACAGCAATCCAGCCAGGATCCCAATGAACACAAATTGGAAGATGGATCCTGACACTGAAGGGACTTCAGTGAATCAGACTGAGTATCGTGGGCTGATAGGTTCTTTACTGTACCTGACTGCAAGTAGGCCTGACATTACGTTTGCAGTTGGTGTGTGTGCTAGGTATCAGTCTGATCCCAAGAGAAGTCATTTGGAGGCTGCTAAGAGGATACTTAAGTATTTGAAAAGGACAGTTAATATGGGACTATGGTATCCTTCAGATGACAACCTTGAACTGACAGGGTATTCAGATGCAGATTATGGAGGTTGTAGGATTGATAGGAAATCAACCTCAGGGACATGTCAGTTTTTGGGAAGTAAGTTGATCTCGTGGTTTAGTAAGAAGCAGAATTCAGTGGCAACATCCACAACTGAGGCTGAGTATATGGCTGCAGGGAGTTGTTGTGCTCAGATCCTATGGTTGAGGCAACAGTTGAGGGACTACCAAGTATTTGCTAATCAGGTTCCAATCTATTGTGATAACAATAGTGCAATAGCAATCACTCAGAACCCAGTGCTTCACACAAGGTGCAAGCATGTGGATATTAGACACCACTTCATTCGAGATCATGTGGAAAAGAAAGATATTAGGATGGAAAAGATTCACACTGATAGGCAAAGAGCTGACATCTTGACTAAGCCCTTGGCTGAAGCAAGGTTTATGGAACTGTCAGTGGAATTGGGACTCTTAGATCCGGGAGAGCAGTCAGTGTAGGGTTCTATGGGGAACTCAGGCCAGACTCGACTCAACGAGGTATCAGGGTGCTACAATGTCTCCCTGACAGGTATGGGTTCTAACCTGACTCTTGTGAATCTTAAGCGTCTCCCTGAGTCATTCGTCCTGAAAATCTTTATTAAATGCATTCCGTTTTCATTAAAAGCGCGCCTTTTTATATTTAAACCCACGCGCACGGAGCATTTAATGCTACAAGTTACTTTTTCATATACGTGTCCGTTTTATACGGAATATGACTGACTTGGGGTTTTTAATTAAAACTGAGATTAATCCTGGCCTCTCATTTCAAAACCTTTCGAATTCAGGAATCAATCTCAACCCCACGTTTGAGTAACTGACTTAGTCTTATCAATCAAGAGTGCCATTTGAGGTCTTTACGCAAACACAACGCACAATTTGCACACTGAGTTTTCTCTTGCTCAAACACAGATTTCTAAAACCTCTCTTTCAAAAACAATGGCATTCCTTGATTCCGACTGGACAACCGACAAGATCGTCGATGTTGTTGAGAAGAAGCTGGTACACATGGAGCAAGTCATCTCCATGGAAGGTATCTGTCTAACGGTTGAGGAAATCAAACCCGTTTTTAAATGGATTTCTGACGCCGGGTTGGAAACATACTTCACCACCCGCCCCTCTTCCGTGCTCCCAAGAACAGTGGTGAAAGCTTATTTGAACATGTTCTTGCGGAAGGGAGAAGTCTTCACAAAGGTGACTGCGCTAAAGCCGACGGGAGAAAAGAACGCCGACGGAGAGCCTCTCTACGACTCGGAGGTGGTCACCATCGATCTCAGGCAGGCGGTGAGGGAAATTTTCAAGCTGCCATTCTCAGGCGTCAACCCCAGGACTTACAAGGAAAACTCGGAGGGAGAATTCCTTGGGAAATGGACCAAGTCAGGGTCTTCGGAGTTCAGGGCCCGTCAGAACAAGAGCACTCTGAAGCCGGAGTACAGGGCTCTGGTGGACTTGGTGTCCAAGATGGTGATGGGAGCAACTGGCTCTCACGAGCAGTTGAGTCTGCCCAAGCTGAGGCTCATGGGAGCAATCGCTGATGGAGTGGAAGCGAACTGGGAGCAGTTCTTCCTCGATCAACTCCATCAGGCGGGATTGGACAAGATCACGCGTGACAAGGAGAAGAAGCACATATCCGTCAGTGCCATCTTGCCATTTGGCACAAGATTGTCCATGCTGATTGCTCATGCGTGCCATGAGTACACTTTTGACTTTGAGGACAACCTTTCCTCAAAGAAGGTAATGTTTTCCTCACTGAGTGACACCTATTCAGTGCTAGGGCTGACTGATCCCAATGCGAAAGCAAAGGGTCAGGCCAGAAAGCCAGCTGGGACGGCCAAGAGAGTGGCACCCAGCCTCATTGAAAAGGTGGATGAGCTCCTTGAGAGGAGTAAGGAGGCTGAGAAGGCTGTTGCTGAAGAGGTGGAGCAACCTGAGGTGGGCGTGGCTGAGAAGAAGGAGAGGAGGGTGAAAATCATGCTGTCAGGGAAGAGCATGAAGTCAGGGACTGAGTCAGATTCCAAGAAGGCCGGGACTGAGGCTGAGGGAACTGATGATGACATCAGTAAGGAGGGCGCTCAGGGAAAGAGGCCCCTGAAGAGACTTAGGAGAGGAGTAAAGAAGTCTCCTGCTAAGAAACTTCCTGAATTGAGTGAGAGGGAGAAGTCAAGCTCTCCTGGAGCCTCTGACTTAGAGGAGGTGAGAAAGACTGTCGAGACGGCTGAGTCATTGCAGCCTGAGACAGCACCCACACAAACACCCCCACATCCTGAAACCCAAACACCTTCCATCCCTGACCCCACACCTCAAACTCCCCAACTCCCCCAACCTTCAGAGCCAAATTACCCTACTGAGTCAGTGCCATCAACCTCACTTACAATTGAGCCTGACCAGTTAGCCGAGCCAAATCTTCCCAACCCCTCAGATTTTCCCTCATACCCCAACCCCAAAGACTGTCCCAAATCTATTTCAGCTGAAGAGGATGAGTTCCTTGAAATAGAGGAGGAGGAGCTGGATGAGCATATGGCGGGAGGTATACTGGAGAATACGCTCAGGGGGAATGCCACGGAGTGGGCAGGAAAGTGCTGGCCTGGGCTGTACAAATACACTGAATTGCTGGCGTATGTGGTGGAGCTCAAAGTTTGGTTGGACTTCAAACAATCAAACATGCAGGAGCAACATATGCTGGTAGACGCACGCGGCTGGGAGCATTGGGAGACGGAGGAGGCCAAGATCTGCTCATTCTTTGGCCTGACAAGCTGGCTTCAACTCTTAAACTTCGACAACCTGAAGAAGCTTGTGGCTGAAATGATGACCAAAAGCAAGGCTGATCTTCTCACCGTTGAAGAGAAGGAGGATGATGAGGAGGATGATGACGCTCAAGGTGGAGCTGTGGAAAAGGCGGTGGAGGAGACTGCTAGAGAAGTTGATGAGATGGACTCTGAGCCTCAGGCTCAGGGGGAAGGTGACAAGAACACTGGTGCCAAGGGTGGACCAGTGGCTGAGGATGTTGTGAACATCTCAGCTGCCAATGAGACATCTGTCGATGAAGGGATTCCCTGCCCTGAGACACGAGAGGATGATGTTGAGGCATTCAAGGAGACTCTCAGTTCCGAAGAACAAGTTCCGAAGGTTCAAGTTAGCTTAGCCGAGCCTGAGGAGGCGGCTATGACTACTTCACAACTGCCTTCAGTGTACCTTGACGAAGGGACTGATGCTGCAGGGGCTGACAAGGGAAAGCAGCCAATCACTGATGAGGCCGCTGATGATGAAGATGTGGTCATAACCGGGGTCGGCCGTGCTGAATTTACAAGCATAGTGGAGGTCAAACAGGAGAAAACCTCGGAAAATCTAGCTGAGCTTCAGGAGGAAGTAATGAGGCTACGTGCTGAAAAAGATGAAGACTCCAAGGCCCTGACAAAGCACATCAGGTGGACAAAGTCAGCTTACAACACCCTTGCTAACAGGGAGCTGATCTTGCTAAAGCGCACGATGATTGACACGGCCAAGTCAGTGAAGAATGAGAGGAAGTGCACAAAGAAGATGCTCAGAAACACTCTCAAGAAGCTTGAAGAGAGGGATGCGATCAGGGACGAAAAGATGAATCAGGTAGTGGACAGGCTTGCAGTTCAGACTGGAGCTATTGTCACTCAGGCCTTGAAGGACTCAGCGTCCAAATTGGAGCTGGAGTCAGGGAAGCTGGATCGTACCTCTAAATCAGTGGTGGACGTTTTGGCTAAGGCCACTGAGGAATCTGCGAAGATACTGACTGAGGTGAGCAGGGTCAGCGGTGTGTCCTTGAAGGTGGAAGAAAGGATCACCAAGGCTGAACAAAGTCTCCACCTCTCTATGGAGGTCTTTGAAAAGAAGGTCAATGCTGCCATCAGTTCTGTTTCTTTTGCAGGGACTGGGATTTCAATGGGAGTTGAATTATTGAAGGAGGGAATCAACGATGTCCATTCCCTAGCCTCCTTCGTAATCAACAGCGGATCTGACGCATTCCCATCTGAGGCCAATGATGATGCCAAAAAGGGGGAAAAGAAGAAGAAAAGATCCCGCCCTGAGGCATCTGAGGCAGTTAGTCAAGGAGAGACCGTCCTAGCTGATCCTGAAGCCAATCCTGATGGAAATATTCTAAGGGTAAGGAAGTCAGCTAGGTTAGCGGCCGTGGAGAAGGAAGGAGAACAATTAGTTGCCAAGATGAGGGATGAGGCAACAAAGGCAAAGGCTAATGAACCTTCAAAGCAACAACCTGAGCCAGTCCAAAGATCATCACCCATGAGCTCAAGGAAGAATCCCATCACTTACTCAGGTGAGTTAGTTGCGGAGCTATGTGCTGAAGCATGGGGAGATCAACCTGAAAAGACTAAGGCTATGCGCAGAGCTGAAATTGCTCAGAAGGAGAAGATGCGTATTCTGGAGAAGAAGGTTGAGAAGCTGACTGATATCACTGAGCTTCAACAACGCGAACTAGATGATGCAGTGATCAGCTTGCTAAGGAGAAAGAAGGCGAAGCCTGAGCCAAGGAAGTACAGGAAGAAGCCAACAGTTAGGAAGGCAACAATTCTTCAAGTCAGAAGGCCAGAATCAGGAGCAAGGGAAGCTTTTGTTGATGAGTTCGTCTCAGAGACTTTGAAGGAGTTTTGGACTGATGCAAGGGATGAATTTGTCAGGCTATAGTTTGTTGTGAAGAAGTGGGGCGACACTGACGATATTGATGCCCACTTCACTGACTATATGATGGACAATCATCCTGAGCTATTCCAGAAGATCTTGGAGGAGGCTGAGGCAGCTAAAGTCCAAGTGAAGGCTCCTGAGTTCATCATTCGAGCTCCTCCCTTGATTCCTGGAACTCAAAAGCATGACACTAAGGCCATAATGATGGAAGTCTTGAAGATAGCCAGAACTGAAGGATATGTGAACCAACCTGGAAGACTTGACGAGCTAAAGGCAAGAGTTTATGCAGGATATGGACTCAAGCCTGAAATGAGATTAGTCTAGGTGTTCATAGGCTTCTTGTAATAGATTAGATTCATTGTAATCATTTCCACACCTATCAATGAAATCTATTACTTCTGCCCACAGACAAAAACTCATTGTCTTTTTGGCTTGTTTAAATTTTGTACTTTATCAAGAATTGCTCTAACACTGTCTTATCTTATAGATAGGTTTATCTTGTTTCCTCTAAGTGTTTTGAGGATCTTTTCAGTGTTTTGGCATCATCAAAAAGGGGGAAATTGTTGGGACATTGTCAGTTTTGATTAAGATCCCAAAGCCCCTGAAAAGATGATTGCCTTAATCTGTCTTTGTCAGGCTAGTCTTGGTTAGGTTTAGTACTTAGTCATTTTACACTTCACAGGTACTCAGTGAGAGGAGAACTCACTGGAGACAATCAAGACTCAAAGCCTGAAGACGAAGAGCACCATCCTGAACTTATGGCAATCCTCTAAGCTGGCTGAGTAAGTGTCAGTGATGAAGAGTATGACCCTGAGGTCATTACTAACTCAGTCCTGAAGGGAACAGGTTGTCACTGAGTTAATGGGAAGACTTGGAGTAGAGCCAAGCAACGCAAAAGGAATTTCAGCGTCAGGACAAGACCGGTGAGCTCAAGACAAAATGAACTTAATAAGACAAGCCTGAAGCTCAGGAATAAGTTCTGACATTCTCACCAACCTGATGACGTGGACCAATCCGAGGAGGACACGCACGTACGGAACCTGACATAAAGACTGAATTCAGACTGCATATTCAACGGGCAAGCATTTAATGTGCATTTAATGCAAATACCAAATCCATGCAAAGGCGGCTGCTGCATAGAGATATGTCCGTTTGAAGCCCCTCTACATAGATGGCTAGAAGGCTATCTCTCCAACGGATAGTTTTTCAAACCACCTATAAATACAGAAGGCCTTGAACCCATTCAAGGTTACGGGAAATTTCCAAGCCAGAAATTACTCAAACTCTCAAGCAATCAAAGCATTTAGCCTTTAAGAGAAACACTCGAAACCTTCTAAATTTCCCAAGTGTTTCTTAGCAACTGAGAGTTATTCTGTATTCCAGAGCTAATTAGAATTATCTTAAGCTTAGAGAGATTATCCAATCCTTAGCATAGCTTTGTCTTGTAAGGATAATCTCAACTTAGTTGGAATCCAAACTGAAACCAAAACCCTAAGTTAGGCTTGTTGGGAGTAAGTCAGTTAGTGTGATAGTAAGAGGAGTTTGTATAGATCAGTGAGGTAACTGGTCTTGGTGCACCTTGGCACGTTAAAAACAAGAATCCCTTGAGTGGATTTCCTGTTAAGTCAGGCCGTGGACGTAGGAGCTTGAGACTCTGAACCACGTTAAACTCCTTGTGTTCTTACTGCTTTGATATTGTGCATTCTTGCCATATTACTCGTTCATTCATTGCATTCAAGTTTATCAGGTCTGAATCAATCAGCCTGATCTTCAAAAGAACACTGCCCTACTAAACACCTTTCAGATTTGAGTAAAACAAGTTTTCAGAAAGCAAACTAAACAAGACTTTAAACTATCAGGGCTCAAACATTTCCGCACTGAACTTGAACTGATAGTTAGCCAACTGACCCGCACCAAGTGTAGTCAGTGGGTGTATTATCAGCTCCTAGTTCTTTACCACTCTGAGTGAAGGGGACTCAGTCAGTTTTAAGTTTGAAAATTGGTATACGTGTATTCCCCCCCCCCCATACACGTATTCCTCAGTCTTGTACCTGGACCAACACTTGTAATTCCAAGCGGATTCGGTCGAAGGCTCGTCCCAGCAACTTTTATCGGGAGGAGGAGAGATGGAAATTCTACAAATGGGAGAGATTTCGGAGGAAGTCAAAAGAGCGTGGGAAGTTGGCAAAAAACTGGGATTAGCAGGTAAGATTTCAGACAAAGCGCTGGTTAATAAGTTAGAGGAACCAGAGAGAAGAGACAGGGCAAAGGAATAGAAGGCTAGAAGAGCAGCTGGTAAAGGCGGCAAAAAGGTAAATCAATGAAGATATTGAGCTTTAATATTAGGGGTTTGGGGAAGAGATTTAAAAGGAGGGCCTTGAAGGATTTGATTTCTAAATTTCATTTTGATTTAGCTTGCTTTCAAGAAATAAAAATAGAAAGGATAGAGAATTGGATGTGTAAGGCCGTATGGGGTAACAATAATTTTGATTGGGCTTGTGCTGGTGCTGAAGGTAGGGCTGAGGGCATTCTAACTTTATGGAACGCGGATGTATTCTGCAAAATCAGTTCTTGGGGTCTTAAGAGAGTATTAGTGGTGAATGGTTATTGGAAGGAAGATGGCTCTTTGGTCAGTGTATTGAATGTTTATGCTCCTTGCTTGAACCATGAAAAGGTTGAGTTATGGAATGTTATCAAAGCAGTGGTGGAACAATGCGGAGATCATTGCGTCTGAATGGTAGGGGATTTTAATGTAGTTAGAAGAGTGGGCGAAAGAGTTGGAAGAATGGATGGTTTTGTTTACTCAGAAATGTCAGATTTCGAGTGTTTTATTAATCAAAGTAACCTGGTTGAGCTCCCGTTAGTTGGTAGGAAATTCACCTGGTACAGGCCTGATGGCATGTGCAAAAGCAAGCTCGACCATTATCCCATCTACATTGAGCATCAAGAAGCAAATGACTGGGGCCCTAAACCGTTCAAGTTCATCAACGGGTGGTTATCACATCCTGAGTTCAAGAGTTTCGTGTCGGAGAGGTGGAAGAGCTATAATTTTTCTGGATGGGGAGGATTTATTTTAAAAGAAAAGTTAAAAGCACTGAAGGTTGATCTAAAAGGGTGGAAAAAAAAGGTATTTGGCTGCCTTGATGGCAACATAGCTGAAAAGAAGAAGGAGATTGAAATTTTAGATTTGATTGACAACACCCTTGGGCTAGATGATTCAAAAATTATGAGAAGAAACAGGGCTTCTGCGGAACTTGTTCGATGCCTCATTTGGAAAGAGAGCTTGTTATGTCAAAAAGCAAAGATTAAATGGATCTCCGAGGGTGACATAACTTCAAAATTCTTTCATGGTGGATAAATCGCAGGATTAAAAAGAGTTTCATGGAGGGCCTTATGGTGAACAACTCCTGGATCGAGTCAGTAGAGGGCGTGAAGGAGGCAACATTCTAACATTTCTAGAAGCAATTCAATTCCAGCCCACGCCTTAAACCGGAGTTCCCAACGACATCATTCAATCACAAAATCGATGAATGTGATAACTATTTTCTGGAATCGGAATTCACGGTGGAAGAGGTAAAGGAAGCAATTTGGAGCTATGATCCAAATAAAAGCCCAGGACCCGATGGCTTCTCTTTTAATTTCATTAAAGATGACTGGGAGCTATTGAAAGAAGAGGTAATGACCATGATGAGAGAATTTCACAGCAATGGGAAAATCGTCAGAGGTATGAATCCGTCCTTTATTGTATTAATCCCGAAGAAGGAAAACTGCACTACTTTGGATAAGTTTAGGCCTATCTCATTAATAGGTTGCATGTACAATATAATTGCCAAAGTGTTAGCCTCAAGACTGAGCAGGGTCCTGGATTCGGTGATCTCCAAAAAACAAACAACGTTCGCCGACGGGAGACAGATTCTTGATGGGGTGGTTGTCTTAAATGAATTTTGGACGAAGCAAAGAAAAAGAAACTTAAAAGAGTTATTTTCGTAGTTGACTCCGCTAAAGCCTATGACTCGGTAGATTAGGACTTTCTTGACAAGATGATGGATGGGCTAAATTTCGGAATAAGGTGGAGAAGGTGGATTATGGAATGTGTTTCGACAACATACGCCTCAGTGCTTGTTAATGGGAGCCCCATGGGAGAGTTTATACTTCAAATAGGGATAAGGCAAGGAGACCCTCTCTCTCATTTTTTGTTTTTAACTGTAGCTAAAGGTCTCAGTTTGTTGATACGCAAGGCTTCAAGAATTGGAATTTACGAGGTTGTGGAAGTGGGGGATGAGAAGGTGACTATTTCTCATCTCCAATATGCCAACGATTTAGTTTTTACGTGTTCGGGAAAGTGGGAGAATATCAAAGTGATTATGGATTTATTGAGAATCTTCAAATTATTTTCTGGGCTAAGGGTTAATTTCAGCAAATGTAGCATACTTGGAATGAACCTTGATCGATCTTTGGTGCAAGGCATGACAACTTTTCTTAATTGCGAAATTGGATCCACGTCATTTTCGTATTTGGGGCTTAAGATTGGAGTAAACCACACAATTATTTGCATCAACCAACTGTAGCCCTTTCATTTATTATTATATTTCATATTCTCCACTCAAATTTGAACAAAAGAGTTTAAGAAATTGGATAAGTTCAAATGTGCTAACAAAAGAACATGCTCAAGCTCAAACGAGCTAACTAGGGATTAATGTCATTGGTTGGGAAATTTTGGCTAAAGTGACTTATTCAATTCAAAAATGGTCTTTAATCACTTTCAACATTTCAAATAAGACACAATCAAGAAGAGAGAGTACCCACAAGTTCTAGCACCTCTAAGGTGAAGATTCACTCACAATGAATGAGATCAACTTAATGAATCTTTAATCTTGTTTTAGGCTCAAATCTCACGGTCTTTCACATCCATGCCTAGACCTAGCAACTAATATCTATTACCTCACAAGTATTTGAAATAAAAAACTCGTAAGTGCACGACTTTCCTTTCAAATCCACTCTACTCACAACACAAACACTATCTAGTACTTAATTCAATCCCACAATAACTCACTTACGCATTCAAGCTCAAACATAAGCAATAAATAAACAAGTAGGAAAGTTAATAAACATGGCAATCATCCATAAACCACATAGTTCAAGAAAAATATTCAAGTTCACCACATTACGTGCATGCCCATCATACGATAAAGCAGGAAAGGAAAGACTTTGAAGGGAAGAACTTACCGTTGGTGGACAATAACATATAAACAATGAGCGAGAGGGCGTGCGTCTGTGCAATTTGTCAATTAAACCTCTCATGTGCGCTGGTGCATATGTACTACCGTAAAACATGTAAAACACTCCATCCCCCCCCAGAACTTAGACTTTATGAAGCGGTCTAAGTTTGAGGTTCGGGTCTACCTCATACGCATATTTTCCGGTTGATACTTAGCATTCTAGCACCCTTCCTTTGTTCCTTTGAAGTACTTCATGCTATCACCACTTGCAAATCTTTGCATCCTCAACATAAGCCTACATTCAAAACACTCAAACACGAAATTACACACCACAAGATCATAAAATCAATAAAAGATAAAACAAACAAGAAAGCAAGTAAAAATGGGTTTCCTCCCATTCAATGCTATTTTTAAGGTCCTAATGCCGGACCGAGCTCAAAAGAGCTCACAACTCATTACAGACAGTGTTAGCTCCGTTATCCTCATAAAAGCGGTGATAGAATTTCTTCACCCGATGGCCATTTACCATGAACTCACTTTCATCTTCCTCAACTTGCTTCACTTCCAAAAACTTCAATTCCTCTCTATCTTTAACTCTGTCAAAATAATCAAGATCAAAAAGCTCATAAGTTACATTATCAAGTGAAGGATTATCATAATCATGAACATAAAATGAAAAGGGGTTAAGGAGCGTGTTATCAACACAAGTGTCAATAACATCAATGAAATGACAACGCTCATCTCTCATCGGGTGTTTCATTGTCTCATAGATGGCAATATTCACTTCTTGATCATCCACCTTCACCGTGATTTTTCCATTGGTCACATCTAACACCATCCTAGCTATAACCAAGAAAGGTCTTCCCAAAATCAAGGCATGTGCTCGTCCTCTTCCATGTCAAGGACCACGAAATCAGCTGGAAAAACATGATCAGTCACCTTCACAAGAACATCCTCAACCACACCTTGAGGTCTCGTGATAGACCTATCAGCAAGTTGGAGAGTCATCATCATCGGTTGAAGATCTCCAATGTCCAGTTTCTTAAACAGCGACAATGGCATCAGATTGATACTTGCCCCAAGATTGCACAATGCTCCCTTCTTAATTCCATTCCCGATATTACATAAGATCGTGAAGCTTCCGGGATCCTTCAACTTCGAAGGAAGAGATTTATGCACCATCGCACTCACCTCATGGTTCAAATGAAATAGTTCTTACCCGTTAACTCTCCTCTTCTTGGCGATCAAATCTTTCAGAAATTTCGCATAATTAGGCATCTACTCTAATGGATCATAGAACGGAATGTTGATGTGCAACTTTTTGAAGACTTCGAGAAACTTCGCAAACTTCTCATCTAATTTCTTCTTCATGAATCTCTGGGGATAAGGAACTAGATCACGGACTTGGGTACACCCCACTCATCACGTTCAGTTTCTTTGATATTCCGCTTAGCCTCATTTTCCTTCTTTCACTTAGGAACTCGCTCTTCTTCCACAATCCATTCTTCCACCTTTTATTTCCCTTTCTAAGTTTCTTCGCCCATAATCACTTCCACTTCAGCATCATCTTCTTTACTCCTCTTGCTCTCTTCCTCAATCTCTCTATGAATTTCCTCCACCTCAGCAGGTAGTGGAGGACCATCATACTTTGTGCCACTTCTCAGCTCAATAGCTTTGCAATGCTCTTTAGGATTCACTTCAGGCATAGAAGGAATTTTACCCGTCTCTCTATTTTTTGATTTCACGATCTGGCTCATCTGATATTCAAGTGAATTAAATTGCCTATTATTCTCTTGCTGGATCCGATTGAGGTCTTGATCCCTCATTTGAGTGTCATACTCAAGCGAGGATAATCTTTCACTCCCCTCATCCACCTTTTGCAGAATAGCTTGTAACATCTCGTCGGTCGAAGTACCGCCTTCTCCACCAGGAAGTTTCGAACCTGGATCAACGCCTGGTGGTACAGTTATTTCAGCTTTTGGATTACTGTAAGAAAAGTTCTCATTCTTTTTCCACTGGTTCTGATTAGATGAAGAGCTCCCCTGATAACCTTGGTTGTTCCCCCACTGGTTTTGAGGCGGTTGTGGACCCTGTGGTACAAATGGTTGACCATAGGAAGGGCACCCTTGCTGATTACCTCCCTAATGGTAGCTCATTTGGTTAAAATTCGGCCTTCCCATGTAGTTAGCCTCTTCTTGTTGGCATCCTGGCTGATCCACCTTCTCACTCATAACAGTGCCTCCTCCACTCAGATTTTGGCCAACCTACAAGTTGCTGATCTTCTCCATCATGGTCATAAGCAGCTTTCTAGTCCCCTCACTCTCTTCCACCTGATACACACTCTGTTGACGCGGTTAGCTAACATTCTATTGCCCCACATTTTTCACTATGTCTTCCACTATGTGCCTGCACTCTACTTCATTCTTGTTAAAAAATGCTCCACCAGCACACGCATCGAGATGTTGTTAATCATTCACACATGCTCCGCAGTAGAAGTAAGTCATAATATCACCCTCATTGTACCCATGTTGTGGGCACTGTTGATGGGCGAACATCATTCAATAATGGGCGAACAAGGGTCAAGGCCCTAATGAAGCTTACAAAGCATCAACTCCAAATTAGAGATGATTAACGAAGAAAATCAAAAGAGAGTGCATAAATCAATCCAGGGGGTGCATTAAACGACGAACAACTCCCTCGACGAACAACATACTGACGAACAGGTCCTGAGACCCGAGGCCAGATATAGACCCTACATCAAGTCATTAATGACGAGCAACATTGTCAGAAGGAGAGGCATTTACCAGCCCAAGAGGTGTATATTGACGAACAAAGGACCAAAATCCTGAAGCCTATCTATATGGAATACAAAGGCGAACAACTTCCAAACCATAACCTCAAGAGGCAAACAACTTTTACCGAAAGAATAATCTGGACTAACCAAGCCCATCAAGACGAACAACAAAGAGTCCGAGATAAGGCCAAAGAAGACTTTGTAACTAAGTTTCAGCTTAGATAAGGTCAAACAAGTTCAAAGGACACTTGTCTTGCATGCAAGCTAGGAAGTCCAAGAGTTTTGTACACCACCTACTTGGTGATCTCTATAAATAGTTGTTCTCCAGCTAAGAAATATAAGTTCAAATTCACAAATACTCCCAAAATACATACAAACACAGCTAAACGTGCACACATACGAAATAAATATGAATTCGACTCACGTATTTACGATTTTACAACCCGAACTTTCAATTTATTATTTATAGTGATAATCAATCATACGTTCTTGTTTGGTGATCCTAAACCGAATTAGAACAGTCACTAATCCTCAAGATTAAATTTGATCACCAGCAGGCACTCAATCAACATGTTCGAGAACCTCCCCCATGCTTGACTTAGTCCTTCATTCGGTTTCAATCAGAATGTAAAAATCTCGTTTCTCACCTTTATAGTCCGGGACAAAGGGTAGAAATACTCCAGAAATAGTCACTCAAGCTCAGCCCATGTATTCACACCCCCTCGTGGAAGTGTGTTATCGTACCAATCCTTGGCTATCCCCTGTTGATGATCTTGCTTCAAACTTATGAATTAGTGGCTGTTTTTCTCTAATAAGATCATCAAACAAGGATTTAACTCAAGATTAAAATTGGATTTTTATAAGGAGGAATTGAGAAAGAAATTTGCAAGAGTTTTGCCTATTTTTAAATTAATTGAACTTATTCTTATTATCCCATGAAGGGGTATTTATAGAGGTACAAGCAAGTAGGAGGTGTCACCCCACTAATCATCTTCATTTACATTGTGACAAGTGTTAAGACACTTGTCATCTCCTAAGCAATTACATCTTTACACAATAGCAAGTGTTAAAACACTTGTTTGCTCCTAATGTAATGCCTAATTATGGGTATTTCTGGTGATCTTCCGAGGTGCCCTCTTGCTCGCCTGGTCGCCTCTTGTTAAGTTTATGTGCCCTCTTGGTCTTGTTGCTCGCCACCTTGTTACGACCTTCATGACCAGCTGCTCGCCTCTTAGCCCCATGACCTGCTGTTCGCCTCCTAATATACATAGTCCCTGCTGGTCGTCCTTCTCACTATTTTCTATTTTTAATAATTTCTTAATCTTATTATTTTAATACTTTTTATCTTAATCTCATGTCCTTGTTAGTCGCCTATCAACATCCCCGTTAGAGAGAACGGAAATAACCTGAGCTTCTTCGCATCTGCCGACATCCCATTATAATCAAATGTGGAAGCTATCATCAGGATGTTCGTCAGATGGGTATGTGGATTATTTTTCCCTACCTCTCCCCTAAACTGGCTTTCTAGAAGCATCTTGAGAATTCCGGGAGATATCGAGAAATTATTCGATTCCACTGGTGGCAGAGCTACTCCATCATAGTATCATTGAGGTTGAGCCTAAAAAATTCCTCTAATAGCCATCCTTGGAGGACCTGTTCTGTGGAACTTGTTGTTAGTTTCCTTGTGGCAGAGAGACTTATTGGTGATTTGGTTGGTTCTGGTTTAATGGTAGAGGGTAGTATGGCGGATAGTAGGGTGGATAAGGGAATAGATGATATGGTTGATTATGGTGTTGGTAAACTGGGTTGATGAATGGATTGTTGTGGTTTTGGTTATTTTGGTTTACGACTTGATTTTGGTTCAGTAGTTGTTGGTTCTGGTTGTGGATGGGTTGGTTTTAGTTATTGTTCACCCCTTGAGGTGACTCGTTCTGCCCATCAACACCATTCAGACCCTCCACACGATCATCATTCTGATTCTGCTTGTCCCCAACTATATTCAACTCCTCGTTGGCTATCATAGTCATCCTTCTCTGAAAAGCTCTTTTCCTTTTTCCTATAGCTTCAGGATTAAGTTTCATTCGGTCTTTGCTTGATTCTCATTTAGTGCGCATTTTCATATACCTGAAACTCAAAAAGAAATATCAACCGCAACTGATAAATAAATAAAGAAAAATAGAAAAGAATTCACTCACTACTAGCTACTAAACTATTTCCAAGTTTCACCCAATGAGCATATGTCACCTCCCCGGCAACGGCGCCATTGGCTTGACCGTAAAGTACTAGCTTTTAACTAGCAGTGTTAATGTTATGCTAATGTTGTAAAAAATGTTCAGGCAACATTCTGGATAACATTACTAAATTTTCCCTTTCTCTTAATACTAACTCTTTTATTCTATATTGTGTTCGCAGGTTGAATACCTAGAATGTTTGAGGTCATGCGGTTGCAGTTATCAAGTGAGTAGATCAAATACATCATGGGCGGTTATTTCTTAATCATGGAGTTAGTGGAGGATGTGTTTCTAGGTCTTGCTAAACTGACCTAGTGATTGTAACTTCCAGTGGATCCTACATCTATAAATACTGGAAGATAGACAAAGGAAAAACCAGGGGAAACAAGCCAGGAAGTAGTAAACAAGAGCTACACTATTGAGTGTTCAAGTACATCTAGTGTAGAAGGGCAGTTATTACTATCTTTTGTGCTGGTCGAGCGCTGCAACGCTCCTATCAGTATTGGGATAAAAAAATAGACTAGATTAGGGTCTGAGTGTGATTATTTGTCTAGTCGTTGTAGATTTGTTTAGGCGGTGTGTTTACACCTTACCCTCACTTTGAGATCTTATGTTAGATCTTTGTTTATATCACTACATGGTTATAGTGAAGCTTTTCGCCATGAGGTATCATAGACTTTATTTAAGTTTATGAAAAATTTAAATTCCATTTGCAAGGTGTTTAAGACTTCCGCTGTTTAAAAGTGCTTAGATTTGTTCATAATTATTCGTAACCGTCTTATGTTGTCGCGCATGTTGTCAATATTTTAGTTAACACTACTCTGAAAAACACCACGCACACTCACAATTGGTATCAGAGCATTCTGATATCATACACTGAGATTAATAATTGGCACCAGAGCAAAAAACTTAGTCTTTTAAGTTTAGATCATGTGTCTAGTGTGTTTTTGTTATTGCAATGTAATATCCCCTTACTCCTACACTTAAGCCTCATGTTTTAGATGGAACAAATTATACGTATTGGAAGCCTAAAATGCGTATGTACATCAAGTCCATTGATGAACGCGCATGGAGGAGTGTTTTGTCTGGTTGGACTCAACCGAGGACACTAGCTGATGAGGACAATGAGGCCCAGAGCAAAAGAGAACTAGACTGGACAAATGAAGAAATTCAATTGTCTATTTACAACTCGAAGGCCTTGACTGCCATTTTCACAGCAACTGATGTTTCCATGTTCAAACTAATATCAACTTGCATTTCTGCAAAGGGTGCTTGGGAAAGATTACAAGAACATTGTAATGGGTCAGATAGTGTTCGAAGGACCAAACTTCGAATGCTTGAGACGAAGTTTGTGGGGCGCTTGGTTAGCAATTCTTCAATGGTAATGATAATGAAAATTTATTTCCATCTAAGCCCTCATAAGAAAATTGATATGTTAGGGGAAGAAGTGTTCCAATGGTGACACTATTGCTAGTCTCATGCCCCAATTTTGGAATAGAAGTTGACAACAAATGGTTGTTGGTGGAGGAATGGGGGAGTGATTGAGGAGGATGATTGTAGGAAGAGAATAGGGTAATCAAAATGGAGTAGTGATTACCTTATTTAGGGGGAGAGGTAGTGGTTTTGTTCTTATGAACCACGCTAATTACACTAATTTTCAATCTCATTCCCATTACCATTGAAGAGTTGTTAACCAAGCGCCCCCTGAGAACATGAGGATGAAATAAGATGAAACAATCTTATCCTACAATGAAAGAATCAATGAGATTGCAAATGAAGCTCATGCTCTTGGAGACCCTATCTCGAACACCAGGTTAGTACATAAAATTCTTAGAACTGTTCCTAAAAGATTTGATTCTAAGATATGTGCTATTGAGGAAGCTAAAGATACTGATACCATGTCTCAAAATGAACTTGTAAGTATCCTAAAAACCTATGAAATGAATATAACACAATCTGAAGATTCAAAAGATGATATGTTCAAAGGTAGTACTTCTTCTAATTCTGAAAAGACTTCTTATATTACTGAAATTGAATTTGATGATGATGATAATGTTGTCAGTTTGTGTCTTGACAATCCAGGCAACATTGCTCTATTATCTAAGCAATTCAATAAGTTTCTTAAGAAGAAAATGAACAATGCGAAAAGTATTGCTCAACCTAAAGTTTAGATCAATAACTCACCTCAAGTTTCTGAAAGGAGAACAAGTTTCAATCAAACTAAACATCAAAATAGAAATAGCAAATTTAGATATAATCCTGAATACAGAAAGATTGTGAAATGTGATGCATGTTCTGGTTTTGGTCATTATGCTAATGAATGTGTTAATACTTTACTGAAAAAGAAGTATAGTTTGACTGCTACTTTGAGTGATAATTCTGGTGATGAAAATGAATCTGATAAAGAAGAAGAATGTGTTTTTTCTGCTAAGATAGAGTATGATGATACTTTTGATGATCATCTGGATGATTATTACTCTGATGTTGACGAAAATGACATGTCATTTCAGATAACACTGGGTGAAAATGGTCCATATGTGAATTATTTTAATGGTTTACTTGATGAGATATGTAATACAGATGAAATTCACAAGGATTGTGAATCTGGAAGACAGAAGCTGAGTAAGGAACTTGAATCCAAAAATCGGGTTCTAGAGTCTTTGACTTTGGAAATTCTGATTTAAGGAATTCTCTCACAAAGTTGAAAGTGATCTTGACTAGAAAGGACTTGGAACTGTGTAAACTTAAGGAGGATCTGAAAAGATCAACTATGAGTTTCATGAAATTCTCACAAGGGAAAATGAAGTTGGATGATATTATGACTTTTGGACAAATAAACAAAGTCGGTCTTGGCTTTGTTGGTGACACTTCTGAACCTTCTCATTCTGATAAGCATGTGAAATTTGTTAAAGCAAAATATGAAAATGTTAATTTTGATAATTCTAAAAAGTATGTTAGGAAGAATGATAAAGTCTATATATGTCTTTACTTTTCTGAAATAGGTCATATTAAGCCATATTGTGCAAAGTTGAAAATTGATAAAGGCATGTTACCCAAAGTGTTACAACATTCTGAGAGACATACTGATAAATCTTGGATTTCTAAAACTAAAATCTCATGTAATGTTGTGTATACTTTTCTGAAAGTATGTGTACCAGGTTTGTGGTATTTTAATTCAGGTTGCTCAAGACATATGACTGGACAAATTGAACATTTAACTGATTATGAGTCATATGATGGTGGTAATGTAACTTATGGTGGTGGTTCTAAAGGAAAATCATAGTAAAAGGAACTCTTAATGTGACAAGTTTTCCAAAGTTATCAAATGTGTTACATGTTGATGGTCTTCTTGCAAACTTGATTAGTATTAGTCAGTTATTTGATGATAACTTGCATGTTAAATTTGACAAGAATGCATGTAATGTTTTTAACCAAAATAATGAATGTTTGATGACTGGAAATAGATCTGCTGATAATTGCTACTTGATTGGTTCAAACAATATTTGTAATAGCATGAAAACTGATGAAATCTTATGGTATCATAAATTAGGACATGTTAATTATAGAAACATTCAGAAATTGATTAAACATGATGTTGTAGTTAGTTTACCTAAATTACAGTTTAATGATGCTAAAGTCTGTGAACCATGTAAAAAAGGTAAGCAATCAAGAGTACCACACAAAGTGTTATCTTCATGCATCACAAAAAGATGTTTAGAACTGTTACATATGGATTTAATGGGTCCTATGGAAACAGAAAGTATAGGTGGTAAGAGATACTCTTTAGTTGTTGTAGATGATTTTTCTAGATTTATATGAGTTGAATTCTTGAAAGAAAAATCAGATGCCTTTTATGCATACAAAATTCTTTACAAAAGGTTTAAGACTGTTTATAAGTTGAAAGTAAGCAGGATAAGATCAGATCATGGTAGAGAATTTGAGAATAGTTCATTCACTGAATTTTGAGAAAACAAAGGTATTTTTCAAGAGTTTTCCTCTCCCAAAACTCCACAACAAAATGGCATTGTTGAAAGAAAGAATAGAACTCTTCAAGAGATGGTTAGAGTCATGTTAATTTCTAAAAATCTTTCAAAAAGATCCTGGGCAGAAGCCTTGAATACTGCATGTCATGTTGCAAATAGAGTGTTCATTAGATCTTGAACTTCTAAAACACCATATGAAATCCTGAACAATAGAAAACCTAGCTTAAAGTACTTTCACATTTTTTTTGGTGTGTTTGCTACATACTTAATGGTAGAGATCAATTGCACAAATTTGACTCTAAGAGTGACAAAAGATTTTTCTTAGGTTACTCTAGGAATAGCAAAGCTTACAGAATATACAATCTTAGGACTGATACTGTTCAAGAATCCAATAATGTGGTATTTGATGATACTTCTAGTATTGCAGGTACAAATTATGAGGATGATGTTGTTGATCTCATTGAAACTCCAAAAGTTTCTGTCCAGGAAAAGGATGTTGCCCAAAATGAGACGTCATCTATTACAACACTGCCTGAAAAACCTGAAAAGATTGTCAAGTCAGAAAATGTACTAGAAACAGGAAGAACACCTTCTTCCAGGATTCTAAAGAGTCATCCAATGAATCAGATAATTGGTGAGCAGTATACTGGATTGCAAACCAGAAGGAGATTTGAAACTGACCTCAAGGATACGGTAAAGTCTATTTGCATGTCCTCTATATGCAATCAGGTAAATTTTGAATATTATCATTCATTAATTAGGTCTAAAACTATAGCTGAAGCTCTTAAGGATGTGAATTGAATAAATGCAACGCATGACCAATTTGAAAGAAATGAGGTTTGGAGTCTAGTTCCTAGACCTAGTCATACTAATTTTATAGGAACAAAATGGATTTTCAAAAATAAGACTGATGAATCTGGTAATATAATTAGAAACAAAGCTAGGCTAGTAGCTCAAGATTATACTCAAATAGTAGGAATAGACTTTGATGAAACTTTTGCTCATGTAGGAAGAATTGAATCTATTAGACTGTTATTAACCATTGCATGTTTTATTGATATTAAGCTACACCAAATGGATGTTAAAACTGCCTTCTTAAATGGAATTCTTAAGGATGAAGCTTATGTAGAACAACCAAAAGGCTTTGAAATACGTGAATATCCTGATCATGTTTATAAAGTTGTATGGTCTCAAACAAGCACCTAGAGCTTGGTATGGGAGACTAACTGATTTCCTAATTCAATTTGTTTTGTTAGAAGAGAAGCTGATAGGACTTTGATTATTAAACATTCAAATGATTATCTCTTAATTGCTCAAATTTATGTGGATGATATTGTATTTGGTTCAACAAGTGAACATATGCTGAATAAATTTGTGCATTAGATGACTTCATCATTTGAAATGTCTATGGTTGGTGATCTATACTTTCTTGGATTGCAAATTAAACAAAGTAAAGATGGTATATTTTTCTCACAAAGTAAGTATGCTAAGAATCTGGTTAAAAGGTTTGGATTAGAAAATGCTAAAATCATGAAAACACCAATGGGTTCTACACAAAAACTGAGTAAAGACAGTGATGGACAGAATATTAACCCAACATTGTACAGATCAATGATAGGAAGTTTGTTATGTCTTACTTCTAATAGACCTGACATCATGTTTAATGTTTGTTTATGTGCAAGATACCAGACAAATCCCAAAGAGTCTCATTTAAATTATGTAAAAAGAATTATAAGATATGTGGCTGGAACTAGTGAAATGGGTATAGTGTACTCAAAAGATACTAATTGTGCTTTAGTTGGCTATAGTGATGTTGATTGGGCAGGAGATGCAAATGATAGGAAGAGCACCAGTGGTGGATGTTTCTTCATGGAGAACAACCTGATCTCATGGCATAGCAAGAAGCAGAACTGTGTTTCACAATCAACTGCTGAATCAGAATATGTTGCTGCAGGAAGTTGTTGTACACAACTTATATGGTTAAGAAAAATATTTTATGATTATGGCATTGATAGTGATGTTCTGACTGTTTATTGTGATAATACTAGTGCCATAAATATCTCTAAAAACCCTGTGTAACACTCATTAACTAAGCATATTAGTATAAGACACCATTTCATAAGAGACATTGTAGAGAAAGAAGTTGTGAAATTGGAGTATGTTTCTAATGAAAAACAATTAGCTGATATATTTACTAAAGCTCTTGATTATGAGAGGTTTTCTTCTCTTAGGAGATCTCTTGGTTTTTGTAATATCTAAGTTTGTTTTAACAGGATGTTGTGGAAAATGTTGACAACATTTTAAACAACATCAGTATGAGTCATGTTTTTATTTCTAAGTGTCACACCTATTTTGCCTATGAAGTGAATTTCTTGTAGAAAGTTTTCCATTTGAACCTTGAAAAATTATTTTCTGGACACGCATCTCTTGAATATTTTAAGATTGAAAATCACAATAGATGTTTAATCACTGAGTAACTATGGGACATGGAGCTCGCTACTACGATGATCTCTTTTCAAAAGGTGATCAAATATGCATCCTATTGGGTTAATTACTGAGTAACTATGGGACACAGAGCTCGTTACTACAATGATCTCTTTTCAAAAGGTAATTAATTCAGTGTGGTTATAATCCACCGAGTAGCTATGGGGCACGGAGCTGACAACTACGATGTACTCTTTCAAAAAGGTGGATCAATATGATCAAGTGATTTTGTGCTTGAAAAGTTGAAATTTATAAGTATGTTGAGGTGTGTGAGTGCCATCATTTTGGTTATCACTGTGTTGGTTCGAATGTTTGAAATTTTCTCATGCATATCTGCTTAAGATTCAAAAAATGGTAGATTCTAGAATATTAATGTGATAAGTACACTGTTATTTCCTGATTTTAGCTTAATTACAATATTTATAATTAAGTTTATTATTTAATTATTTTATTATTCAGTTAATTATCCTATATTCTCCACAACTTACCTGTGTTCCTTTCTCACTTAACATAACCGTCGGATATCTCTCCATTACCCACGATTTCCACTTCAACTTGATGTGTTTCTATTAATTGCTTTTCACTCTATAAATATCAAATTGATTTGTGTGTTAAACATAAAAAGAGCTAAAATTAATTGAGTGATTAAGCACAAAGTTATTTTAAAGGTATTTTCGGTTTTAAGTATTATTGCATATGTGTTTGTTTCGGTTTTATTCTTGCTTATATGATTGGACTTTAATGATATTTTAACTGTGTGCATTATTTCCTGCAGGTATAATGTCTAACACTCAAACCTTTTCGAATTCACAAAGCTCAAGCAAACCAAATTCTCTAAACACATCCACAACCTCTGAAAATCCTCTCAACCTACTTGCTTCAATGGCTACTGGAAACGAAACTCTCAATGTCGACAAAAGTATTGTGTCATTTACACCAACACAACAACCCATTCCTCTCTCCATGGTTCTCCCTGAATCCACAACCACGACAGAGATCGAGCGGATCGTGCAAACAATTGGTAGCGCACCTGTGCATCCCACAATCATGATTGGGTCTGTTCCAGTTGATCTAACTAAGTTTATGCTAGAATCAAGTGGTGAGCCTTCAAACCCTTCATCTCAGTCACAAATTCCTACTGAAAACCCTATTTCTGAAACCCATGTTCCAGAAATTCCTTTTGAAAACCCTAAGCCTACTGAAATTCCAACTCCCATGGCAACAGATGAACCTACACCTGTTGTTGAACATGTAGTTGAACCTAAGCCCACTCAAACCTCACCAAAACCTGCTGGACTCAACTTGAACCAGTTTGCTTATATCAAGGAGAAAGCTAAGAAAGAGAGAGCTGATATGAGAAAAACTGAAGAGGAGAAAGCTGGAAAATGAAAGGAACTTGTTGAACCTTCTAACCCTGAGGAAGGTGAAACTGATTCTGATCTTGGTGAAGAGTCATCTGACTCTGATGGTGGATTGGCCAAGAAATTACAGAACCTTGCTGCCAAAGGAAAGAAGAATGATTCAAAACCTTTCACAAGGTATGGTGGCAAAAGGAGGATGTCATTTAGGACTTTGGGAAATAAGGTGGACTATTCTGAGTCCAGGAGGAAGAAGCCAAGGGATGATGGAACAAGCTCAAAGCCTGTTCAAGTGTCTGAATCTGAGAAGGAAAAAAGTGAACCTGAACCTAAAGGAGAAGCTGCTCAAGATGTGGAAGCTAAAGCTGATACTGTCATGAAGGAGATGTCATCTGAAGAAGATGTTGACATGGAGATCCCACTCAAAGATTTCTTTTCAAATAGAACTGAAGGAAGGACAAAGCACAAACATGATCCTTCTACTGCCAGGAGAGAAATCAGAAGCAAAAGAAGAAGTGGTCCTACTCATGTTGTTGAAAATGTTGCCTCACCTGAGACAACATCAGAACCAGAAGAAGAAGTTGTTGAACCTAAACAGGTATATTCTGACTCTGAGACTAATAATGAGACATATTATGATATGACTAGTTCTAGGTACACTACTATTAGAACTAGAGTGATTGTAAGTGAAAGAGTCATTAGAGTGCCTGAGTTTGAAGCCATGAATCTGATACCATTCCTTACTGAGAGACATCTTATGCATGCACTACAGTTTCCTACATCATACTATGTTGATTGGGTGTATGAGTTTTATGCTAACTTGCATAGGAGTCTTGGTAGAGTCAATTCTGAGAACTATGGGAATGTAAGATTTAGAGGTAATAGGATTATGGTTAATCCTAGGGTAATCAACCGCATTCTAAGAACAAGGAACATGGAGGAAAGATCTGTCACTGATTTGAATGTTGTGATATCTGTGATCACTGGTGGTAAAGTCAAAATCTGGGCAAAGAGAATTTTGACTTCTAGATTGCAAGTTTATACTCTGCACTGCATAAATTGGTGATCCATAATTGGCTGCCGACAACCAAATCAACATATTTGACTGAAGAACAACCTATCCTTCTGTGTAGGATAGGTGAGTTGATAAGTTTGATTTGGGTCAAACAATGTTTAATAACATGTTGAGGTATGCTGGAGAAATTAGTGGAAGAGGTTTGTTGCCTTATCCTTGTTTGATACACCAATTGCTGCAAGATAAGAAGTTTAAAAGAGCTGATGATGAAGTAATCAGTAGCTATGCACCTGCTCTTGGAAATAACCATCAGTTGTTGATTGGCAACAACAGAGTGATTGATTTACCCCTTCTAGGACCAAGAGTTGATGAACCAATGCCTGAAGCTGAACCAGAACAACAGTCTACTCAAAATAGAGGGAGTGTTGACCCCAATGTTATCAACATACCTGCCGACATCAATGTTGATGGGTCATCTGTTTCTTCCTTACCATATCTGCTCCATATATCTCTAATCAAATTGCAGATTTGGACAAGACTATTGCAGACTTGAAGAGAACTATATCCAAGATGGAACAACAAAGAAATTTTTGGAGATTCTTGCTTTCTACTCCAACAGGGGGAGTAGCTGATGATAATGATCCACAAAGACCTGAAGATATTGCTGGACCATCTGTCCATGGAGGTTCTAATCAAGGTGAAGATGCTGAAGTCAATGTTGTTGTTGATGCTGGACCAAGGAATGAAGGTGGTGATCCAGATTTGGATACACTGTATGGTGACTTTTGAAGGTCAATTTAGAGCTCGAAGATAGTGGGTATGGGGGAGTCTGTGCAGATTTATTGAAGATGCAGCTGTTTGATATTCTACAGCCCAATCCTTTCCCATCTTGGTTTACATTTTTCTTTATTGTAATAGCTCTTGAATATTTGTAGCTAGCTAAGGCTTTGATAACTTTCTAGCTCTGTTAGATTTGTAGCTAGGATTAGCTCTGGTAGCTCTATCTAGCTTTGTTAGTTTTTTTCTATTGTTTAGAATCATTAGTTTAAGTTCTCACCTTGCTCTGAACAATAGTTGTTTGAGCATAGTTTATTGTTTGTGCCGGTTTCCTATATAAAGACTCTGAACATTAATTATGTTTTGTTGTTGTTGTCTTATCTTAAGAACAACTTGTTTTTTTTTTTTTGGGATTTTGTTTGGGCTAAGCATGATTTGTGCTTAGTTAAATCCTGATCTTTTGGCATTTTTGGCAGACTAATATCTTTTTGGATGTTCTTTTGTCATTGTCTATTACACGCATATTACTGAGATTTTCATCAGGTGTGTTGTAGTAGAAAGGCCAAATTGGGGGAGATTGTTAATGTTATGTCAGTGTTGTAAAAAATATTTAGGCAACATTCTGGATAACATTACTGAATTTGCCATTTCTCGTAACACTAACACTTTTGTTCTATGTTGTGTTTGTTGTTGTATTCGCAGGTTGAAGACCTAGAATGTTCCAGGTCATGCGGCTGCGGTTATCAAGTGAGTAGATCAAATACATCATGGGCGGTTATTTCTTAATCATGGAGTTAGTGGAGGATGTGTTTCTAGGTCTTTCCAAACTAACCTAGTGATTGTAACTTCCGGTGGATCCTACATCTATAAATACCGGAAGATAGACGAAGGAAAAACCAGGAGAAACAAGCCAGGAAGTAGTAAACGAGAGCTACACTATCGAGTGTTCAAGTACATCTAGTGTAGAAGGGCATTTATTACTATCTTTTGTGCTGGTCGAGCGCTGCAACGATCCTATCAGTATTGGGGTCGAAAATAGACTAGATTAGGGTTTGAGTGTGATCAGTTTTCTAGTCGTTGTAGATCTGTTTAGGCGGTGTGTTTACACCTTATGTTAGATCTTTGTTTGTATCACTACATGGTTATAGTGAAGGTTTTCGCCATGAGGCATCATAGACTTTATTTAAGTCTATGAAAAAATTTGAATCCAGTTTGCAAGGTGTTTAAGACTTCCACTATTTAAAAGTGCTTAGATCTGTTCATAACTGTTCGTAACCGTCTTATGTTGTCGCGCATGTTGTCAACATTTCAGTTAACACTACTCTGAAAAACGCCACACACACTCACAAGCAGTTACCCCACAAGAGTATGAGATCACTGTAATATAGGCAAGTATAAGGACCAAGTTATATCGAACCCGTAGGAGGATTATTATGTGAGTAAATTCCTGAAAATCTACGCATCGTAGCTAATATGAATGCGATGCGGGTAAAACAAGAATAATTCTAAACTAATTCTAAAATACTACTTATCTAGCAAGCAAAGAATAAAACTATACTAACTTATATTGAAGTGCAATTAAGATGGATGATGCTTTGAATAGGAATCCCTACGTATACTAACGGAGTTGGTACGACAACTAATCATGGTGTTCAAAGTAAAACCCCGAGTGTGCAATAAACAAGACAATCAACTTCCCTAATCTAGCACTAAAAATTATAAAAGTAGAAGCTCAGATATTACTCTAATACTCTACTCTTACTAAACTTAACCTCACTAACCTACTAATCAATTTATATGAGTTGTGCTTAATTATTAAGGCGCTAATTTAACTAGGGTGATTCGGCCGTCCTCCCTAGATAAATCGGTTAATTACAAACCCCTTCAAAAACCCCCCTCCTTAAGCATATTCGTTAAGAAAGAGTGATTCGGTCGTCCTCTCCTTTACATTTTTCGTACTTAATTCCATTATTATTTTAGGGTTCGTTAGAAAAATTCAATAATTAAGAAAAATAAAACTCATCACACCACGGATTATCCTAATCGCCTACCAAGATCCTAATTTCTACAAGTTCATCATATTCTAAGCATACACGAGTTTAGCCAAGCATATTGATGATGGAATCAAAAGCAACAATTATGATAATCAAAGATATAATTAAATTAATAAAGAAATTCAAGAACATATATCTAACTATGGAATCAATTGCAATAAAAATCTGAAAATCAATCTCAAAGTATGTAATAAAAATTTGGAATTCAATCTCGAAATCTCTAAAAGAATAAATAACAAAGAATAAAAACTAAACTGTTCAAAGAAGTAATTGTTTTGGGTATCTCGTGTGTTGTAAATCTCCAATCTACTCTAAAAAACCTTTCCAAAGTCTCAAAATCATGTTCCCAACTTCTTCCCCTTCTAAAACCAAGTCTAGATATGTAAATATAGGGTTTGGGCTCGTATTTATATAAGTTCCAAATTTGACCTTTGGAACCCGCTCGACCAGGCATCGTGGTCGAGCGCCAGGCGCTCGATCTGGCCTCTTGGTCAAGCGGTCTGGTTAAGTTGTTTCACCATTTTCTCTTTGTTCTAAAGTCACGCTCGATCTCTACCCTTGGTCGAGCGCATCCTGCTCAACCAGACATCGAGTGGCTCCATCTTCCAGCACCCTAATGGCGCTCGACCAGCCTTGGTTGGGCGACTCTTCCTTCTCTCTTGCCAAATGATATTTTTCTTCGCTCAAATTAATACTTTTCGTAATTCCTTCATATCTTCTCATTCGGGAGTCCATTTGAGTCGATTCAAAGTCCTACGAGCTTCGTTTTTCATCCTCATTCCTATTATAGGCACACCAAAGAGGCAAATTGATGAGTTTATAAAAATAGTACTCAAATAACTCTAAAAACTCACCAAAAATACTCCGTATGTGGACTAAATGAGCATCAAAACATCACAATTTCACGTCTAATCACACCAAAAATTAAACACTCTCTTATACCATACATCTCTCTTCTTAAACATACTCTATATATAATTAGAGACAAAATATAGAGTGAAAGTAATCAACACATGAACCATTAAAGGGTATTAGTTATTTTTACTATAGAATATTAGTTGTTTTTACTGAAGGGTATTGTTTTAACTAAAAAATATTAGTTTTTTATTGAAAACAAACTAAGATCCTTCAATGAAAACAACTACTACTCTTCAGTGAAAACAATTAATACTCTTTATTGAAAACTGAAGGGTGTGCGTGAGTGTTTTTCCAGAATGTTGTGAAATGTGTTGAAACATAAACAACAACATACACAGCGGAAGACTTTGAAAAATAGTAAATAAAATTTGCAAAAGGGATATCAAAACTTTTTCATAAATTATAAAATAATCTATGATGCCTCATGGTGAAACTTCACTATAACGAGTAGTGATACAAAGACAAAGTAAAAACCAACTGTAGGATTTTACATCAAGATCATATACCCTAGGTATATAATCAAAAGCCTATAATTCTAAGAGTGTAAACCAAATAACCTATTCAAAGGTCGAAATAAAACACCTCTAGAATTACAAAGGAGAGAACCGAAATAACTACATTTGTTATATATAAAATAGGTATCTCGAACTATTCACTTGATAATGTCTCATGCATACGGTATTTATAGATTTTGATCCTTGCATGTGAACACAAAAATCATGGTTTCCCATGATGTAAAACCGTCCAACACTAAGCATCCATGATCTTGATAACCGCCCATGTTGTAGCTTCAAATAATTCACTCTAAACTGCAACCGTCTGACCTGGTAACTTCCACGTCTTCATTCTGCATGTTTAGACAGTAAAGACAACATTGCAACAATCGGAGTTAGTGTTAGATGAAAGGGTAAATTCTGATGTTGCGGAAAATGTTGTAACATTCTGGACAACATTGACCTAACATCAACAATCTCCCCCAATTTGGTCTTTCTACTACAACACACCTGATGTTATAAACATGCAGTAAAATGTGTTTAAGTAAGAATACAACTAAACATCAAAGAGAAGACATTTAATTGCTCAACCAAATTAAGTAACTAAACAGACATTAAAATAAAACAACACAAAGCACAAACTGAGTGCTTTGGACTAAACTGCACAAAAACTAAACAAACTAAATGTTACCAAACTAGTCTAAACAAAAACAGTAACACAGACTAACAGTAACTAAAACAAAGTTTGTAAATAAAACAGAATAACATCAGTAGAGCTGTTGATTTACAAGGTTCGAATTTGTGAAGTAGAGAGAGGATTGGGCTGATCTTCACAAGTCAACTGCATCTACATAGTCTGCATGAACTCCCCATGTCTTCATTCTTCCTTGGACTCTAAGCTCTTTCCTGGTTACCACCTAGATCACCATAGAGTGTCTCTAGGTCTTCATCATCTTTTTCAGCAACAAAATCATCAACTGGAGCAGCAGAAATTTCTTCAATTCTTATACCACTGGAACTAGCACCTCTTGCATCAGCTTCAACACTTGCATTAGAATTTATAAACCCATTCCACAATATATGGTGTAGCAAATTCAAGAGCATGCAATAGTGATCTTTCCCTAAAATATTCCACCAGATTCTGCTCTCTAAAGTCAGTAATTTTAACAACTTTTTCTCCCACAAGTATCCTAGTGCAAATTTTTCTATACTTATCACTATTCATATCATTATATTCTTCTTCACTAGAAGTGTGATCAGATAGTACCTTAGCACTTGGATCAGAATCACTCGAAGAGAGATCACTGGATTCAGGTTCAAAATTCTTCTCTTCTTCTTCTTCTTCTTCTTCTTCTTCTTCTTCTTCTTCTTCTTCTTCTTCTTCTTCTTCTTCTTCTTCTTCTTCTTCTTCTTCTTCTTCTTCTTCTTCTTCTTCTTCTTCTTCTTCTTCTTCTTCTTCTTCTTCTTCTTCTTCTTCTTCTTCTTCTTCTTCTTCTTCTTCTTCTTCTTCTTCTTCTTCTTCTTCTTCTTCTTCTTCTTCTTCTTCTTCTTCTTCTTCTTCTTCTTCTTCTTCTTCTTCTTCTTCTTCTTCTTCTTCTTCTTCTTCTTCTTCTTCTTCCTTTTGTTCTGGTTCAAATTCTTCGGATGTTGCCATAGGTGATGGCACATTTTTGGCAACAATAGGTTCACTCTCAGCAACAGATGACATTGGATCAATTCTCTTTTTGGCCTTGTGACTTGTGGCGAACTACACTAGCTTTCTACTAGTAGCTACCCCGCAAGAGTACGGGTTCACTGTAGTATGGGCAAGTATAGGGACCAAGTATTATCGAACCCAAGGGATGGTGTATATGCGAATAGATCCCTGAAGATCTACGCGTCGTAGTTAATATGAGTGTATGTTTTTGGATTTTTTAGAAAGATTAATTAAAACTAAAATAAACTAATTAAACTAAAATACTAAAGCAGACGAATTAACTAAGGGTTAGATTCAAATAAGAGATGGTGATGCTTAGGATAGGAATCCCTACGTATACTAACGGAGCAGGTACATAATCAAAGTAATCGTGACAAACAAGAATTAACCTAAGTAAAAGAATGCAAGGTGAAAGCTCAAGATTCTAAACCCTAATACTTTACCCTAACACTCGACTTCACTAATCTACTAACAAGTTAATAGATTGTGCTTAATTAATGAGACCCTAATTTAACTAAGGTGATGCGGTCGTCCTCCTTCGCTAAACCGGTAGATGAATTAAACTTTCCTAAACTTTCTCGTGAAGACTACTAATTGTTATTGAGTGATGCGGTCGTCCTCTCTCTAACACTTTCGTACTAAATTCAAAGGTAAAGTTCAGATTGATTATAAGAATTCATTAATCAAGAGAATTAAAACTAACGTCACGGATTACTCTAATTACGTACCCACATCCTACTTCTATGAGTTCATCCTACCCTAAGCATGCAAGGGTTTTAGCTAGACATGGTTTTAACAAACATAAAAGCAAAAGAAGAAACTACGAACACAAACATAATGAATTGCACTAAGAAAATACGAAACATGAACTAGGGTTTTAAAAGAAAATAAATACGAAGAACTGAAATTTGAATTAATAAAAACGAAATTTAAAGCGTTAAAAGTAATCAAGCTAATGAAAAGAAACTAAGGAATTGAAAAGAAACTAGAATTCGTATGAAAAACCTCAACAACGTAAAAGTAAAGCTTGCTCCTCTTCTTCCTCTCCAAAAACTAAGTCTAAAATTATTTCTAAAGTTCGGGGATCCTTCAAAACGTGTTTGGAAGAGGTATATATAGGCACGGGTCGAAACGGGAGTTAATGGGCCGAAAATACGCATCCGGAGGCAAAAATCCATGGGCGCTCGAGAAAAACGCTCGAGCGGTCCCACTCGAGCAGTGTAGCTTGAATGACACAATCGCTCGAGCGGTTCCGCTCGAGCCGGTCGAGCGCTGAAATCTCTCTGCATGTTTTGGGCGCTCGAGCAATTCGCTCGAGCGGTGGCGCTCGAGCTGCTCGAGCGCAAGAATAGTTCTGTAAGTTTAAGCGCTCGAGCAATGCGCTCGAGCGGTGGCGCTCGACCTAGTCACTCGAGTGACTTCTAACTCCTCCCAAGTGATACTTTTCCTCGTCCGCACTAATACTAATCGTATTTCTTCAATATCTTCTCATCCGGGCATCCGTTTGAGTCGATTCAAAGTCCTACGAACTCCATTTTTCGTCCTCTATTCACCTATGAGCATCAAAGAGACAAATTCATCAATGTGTAGGAATAATGCTCAATTGACTCTAAATACTCTATAAACTCGACCAAAACTAGGGCGTTTCTAGCTACGAATCATGACAATTTCACGCCTAATCAACCCCCCAAACTTACCATGTTGCTTGTCCTCAAGCAACGAAATAATAAGTCAAGTGAAATTGTTAGGAATGAGTCAACGAATCAAATCATGCAAGCAAATGAACTCAAGCTTCAAAAGTCAATCACCCGTATACTCGCTCACTTTCTTTTATCGTACTCATGCAACAATAATAAGAAACACCAAGATCAAGCATGGATGTGTACTCAACGATGTGTTTCGCTCCCTCACAAGTGTATATCAATGATTAAGGGACTCACTCAACCAATCAATCACACATATTGGCAGCCATAGGCTTGTAAGCACTCTTAACTTCGACCATACTCTAGAAATCAATGCCGAATCAAAAAGGACTTTTCTCAAGGTTGTAATGTAGGCTCTTTGGACGGGTGGGATAACAATATAAGGTAAAGTGACTAAAATGAATGGAGAATAGAAAGTCAAACTTTGGCACTTCGAGATTAGGAACAGAATACTTCAAACATATTCAATCAACACTCTTTCAATTCCACTTCTCTCAACACTTCAATTTTTTTTTTCTTTCTCTTTTCACCCCTTTTTTTTTTTAATCACTTCACTTTTTTTTTTCTTTTTCGCACAAACACATGAGCTCATTTTTTTTTTTTGCTCATTCTCAATTTTCTTTCTCTTTTTCCCACATCTCATAACTTCATCACACCTTCTTCTCATATTCACTCAACAAACAACCTTTTCCTTTTTCACTCAATTCACTCCCTTCACATTCACACTCTCCTATTCTCCACTCAAATTGGGATAAAAAGGCTTAGGAATTGGAATAGTGTTCATATGTGCTAGCAAATAAAATAGGCTTTAGGCTCAAAGGGGCTAACAAGGGATCAATGTCATTGGTAAGGAAAATTTTGGCTAAGTGACTCAATAAAAACAAAGATGGCCTAAGATCCTATTCGGCATATCAAACTAGACACAATCAAGAAGAGAGAGCACACACAAGTTCTAGCATCCTCTATGGTGACGATCCTCTCACAATCGAAGAGATCAAATTATGCATTTAAATCTCGTAAGGCTCAACTCTCACGGTTTTCACATCCATGCTAGTCCTAGTGCATTCTCACTCTCATCACACAAGTACTCAAAAGAAAAATTCACAAGCATACAAGTTCTTTCTCAAATCAGCTCAAACTCAAACACTCACACAAAAGAATTTCTAACTCACCCTTACTACTCACTCTACTCATCAAATCATACTCAAAGATAGCAATCAACAAGCATAAGATGATTGATAGGCATGAAATATGCAATAGAGAGTCAACTCAAAATCACCCCAAGGAGTATCTCAACAAACTAATAATCAATCAAACTCAACTCAAAGATAAGGGTGTGCATACATGTGCAATGTAACAAGAAACATAAAAAAAACTCCACCCCCCCAAACTTCGACCTTGCTAGAGGTCTAAGTTTGGGGTTGTGGGTTACCTCAACCAAATAATTTTGTTTCTCTCACTAGCTTTGCACACTTCCTTGTCTCAAGTTGGTTCCTTCAATCTAAGTAACTCCATGATACCTTTACTCCTTTAGAGACAAGCCTACAAGCAACTTACTCAAATACTAGGTTAAACATACGACTCAAAATACTCCCTAATAATATAAAAAGACACTAAAAATAAATGAAAGCAAATAAAAATGGGTTGCCTCCCATTCATCGCTATTTTTAAGGTCCTCATGCCGGACCAAGCTCAAAGGAGCTTATGGGACATCATACTCAAATTTACCTCCCTTACTCTCATAAGAGTGGTGTTTGAACTCCTTTCCTTGATTCCCTACCATCATGAGTTCCTTTGCTTTCCTATCATCCCCAAGTGTTATGGGTCTCAACTCCTTCTTGCCTCTATCTGGAGGAGTCTTACTAAACAATTTCTTGAATTTTGACTTCTTCTTCTTAACTCCTCCTTTCCCTTCTAACTGGACCACGTCCACTTTCTTCACCTCTTCATCCTTCAACTTCTTCATTTTATCCCTATCAACATAATCAAGAACATAACGCTCATGGGTTAAATAATCAAGTGAAGGACTAACAAAATCATGAATATCAGAAGGATTAGGGATAGAAGGCGTGTCTTCAACACGAGGATCAATTGCATCCATGCAATACAAGCTCTCATCCTCCCTCGGGTGTTTCATGGCTTCATATAGGGAGATCTTCACTTCTTGATCATCAACCTTCAACGTGATCTTCCCATTCGCCACGTCTAGCACCATCCCCGCCGTAGCTAAGAACGGTCTTCCTAAGATCAATGGAACGTGCTCATCTTCCTCCATCTCTAGCACTACAAAGTCGGCTGGAAAAATGTGATCTCCAACTCTCACTAGGACGTCTTCAACCACACCTTGAGGTCGAGTAATAGACCGGTCGGCTAGTTGAAGCGTCATCATTGTGGGTTGAAGTTCACCACCTTCCAACTTCTTGAAAAGCGACAATAGCATGAGATTGATGCTCGCCCCTAAATCACATAGCGCTCCTTTCTTGATCCCGTTCCCAATATCACATAGGATCGTGAAGCTCCCGGGATCCTTCAGCTTTGGTGGAAGCGCCTTGTGCACTAATGCACTCACCTCGTGGTTCAGCTGCACCAACTTCGGCTCATCCACTCGCCGTCTTTTCGCGATCAAGTCCTTCAAAAACTTCGCATAGTGCGGCATCTGTTCCAAAGCATCATAAAAAGGAATATTAATATGCAATTGTTTAAAAACATCAAGGAACTTAGCGAATTTCTCATCAAGCTTCTTTTTCATGAAGCGTTGTGGATACGGGTCGGGTATCACAAATTTGGGTACCCCCCATTCATCTCTTTCTGTTTCTTTCACTTTATCCCTTGCTTCCTTTGCTTTCTTCCACTTAGGAACTCTCTCAATCTCCTCACTTTCTTCTTCAAGCTCCTTGCTTGCTTGAGTGCTCTCATCCTCCTTCTTCTCAATTCCTTCACTTTCAATCCCCTTCTCAACTTGGGGCGTCTCAGAATCAGCAGGCATCTGAGGACCTTCATAATTGGTTCCACTTCTAAGCTGGATCGCCTTGCAATGCTCTTTCGGGTTCCCTTCCGGCATTCTATTCACTGACTTTGCAATTTGGCTCATCTGGAGCTCTAAAGAAGTGAACCTTCGATTGTTCTCTTGTTGAGTTCTAGTCCACTCAACATTCATCTTTTGGAGCTCTTGATCACGATGATCACCCTTCTTTTGCAACTCCTTCACATCATACTCCAAGGATGACAACCGCTTGCTCCCTTCCTCCACCTTCTGAAGGATCGCTCTCAACATCTCCTCGGTTGATGCACCGCCTTCTCCACCAGGAGGTTTAGACCCCGGATCAACACCTGCAGGCACAGTAATACCAGCTTTTGGGTTAGCATAAGAAAAATTATCATTCTTCCTCCATGTGTTTTGAGGAGGTTGCTGGCCTCCTTGAACTCCTTGTGTGTTCCTCCATTGATTTTGAAGTGGCTGAGGGCCTGGAGGTACAAATGGTTGGCCATAAGAAGGCCTTCCATATTGGTTTCCACCTTGGTAGCCATTCTGATTGTAATACGGACCTCCCATGTAATTGGCTACCTCTTGCTGTCCACTTGGTTGGTCTACTCTCTCATTCTCTACTGCATGCTCTCCAACCAAACTCTTCCCCAACTCGAGGTTGTTGATCTTTTCCATCATGGCCATCAATAGCCTTCTCGTTCCTTCTCCCTCTTCAACCTGATGCACTCTCTGAAAATCTGCATCTCCACTCCAAGCACCGGCATTCGTGACAATGTTGTCCACAATTTCCCTACACCTCTCTATGCCTTGATTCAGGAATGCTCCGCCCGCACAGGCGTCTAAATGGTCTTGCCCCGCCTTGTTGGCACCACTATAGAAGAACGCCATAATATCCCCCCCATTGTACCCGTGCTGCGGGCACTCTATCAGCATGTTTGAGTATCTCTCCCACGCTTGGCGTAAATCCTCTCCAGACTTCTGGCGAAAGGACGAGATCTCAATTCTAGCCTTGATCGTCCTAGATGGAGGGTAGAATCGCTCAAGGAACAGACGCTCGAGCTCGGCCCAAGTGGTAATACCTCCCCACGGGAGCGTATTATCGTACCACTCCTTAGCTATTCCCGTTAATGAGAATGGGAACAGCCTAAGCCTCTTGGCATCTTAAGACATGCCATTATAATTAAATGTTGAGGCTATCATGAGAAAGCTCCTCAAGTGAGTGTGAGGGTTCTCCTTCCCGATCACCCCTTTGAACTGATTCTCGGTCAGCAGCTTTAAAATCCCCGGGGATATCGAGAAGTTGTTCGCCTCAACAGGAGGTAAAGCCACTCCATCATAGTACCGCTGTGGCTGCGCTGCGAACCTCCCTCGAATAGCCATATTTTGATCTACGTTCTGAGGAACGTGTTGAGGATTAGCAGCTGGTAAGGGTACTTGTTGGGGTGGTGGTTGGTAAACAGGTGGTTGGTTGTAGACAGGAGGTGGATGATATGGATATGGTGGGTAAGGATAAGGTGGGTATGGATAATGTTGGTATACTGGGTTGTTAAAAGGGTTATTTGGGTTTTGTGGGTAAGCAGGGTTGTTATGAGGATTATGGACAAGGTTCTGAGCTGGATTCCCTACGTTTTGTGTATCCCGATTTAGGCTCTGGCTATCCCCTAATGGAATTCGATTCTGGCTACCACTAACTCCAGTGCCTTCAACTCGGTCTACTGCCTGATTGAAATCGTTGGCAGCATCGTCCAACTCATTATTGATATCCATTGGTTCCTTTCCTAAGTCGGCAGCGTTCATCCTTCTCAAGAAGGCTCGGTTCCTTCTGGCTATTGTCTCAGGGTCCAACGGTATTCTCTCTTCGCTCGTATTGCCTTGTGAGCGTGTTTTCATAAACCTGACACACTAGCAGAAGGGTCAAAACGCAACTGCCGATTGAATAAAAATAAAAAAATAAAAACAGAAAATAAATCACCCACTACTAACTACTAAGCTATCGACAAGTCCTATTCAAAAAGCATATAACGCCATCCCCGGCAACGGCGCCATTGACTTGTGGCGAACTACACTAGCTTTCTACTAGTAGCTACCCCGCAAGAGTACGGGTTCACTGTAGTATGGGCAAGTATAGGGACCAAGTATTATCGAACCCAAGGGATGGTGTATATGCGAATAGATCCCTGAAGATCTACGCGTCGTAGTTAATATGAGTGTATGTTTTTGGATTTTTTAGAAAGATTAATTAAAACTAAAATAAACTAATTAAACTAAAATACTAAAGCAGACGAATTAACTAAGGGTTAGATTCAAATAAGAGATGGTGATGCTTAGGATAGGAATCCCTACGTATACTAACGGAGCAGGTACATAATCAAAGTAATCGTGACAAACAAGAATTAACCTAAGTAAAAGAATGCAAGGTGAAAGCTCAAGATTCTAAACCCTAATACTTTACCCTAACACTCGACTTCACTAATCTACTAACAAGTTAATAGATTGTGCTTAATTAATGAGACCCTAATTTAACTAAGGTGATGCGGTCGTCCTCCTTCGCTAAACCGGTAGATGAATTAAACTTTCCTAAACCTTCTCGTGAAGACTACTAATTATTATTGAGTGATGCGGTCGTCCTCTCTCTAACACTTTCGTACTAAATTCAAAGGTAAAGTTCAGATTGATTATAAGAATTTATTAATCAAGAGAATTAAAACTAACGTCACGGATTACTCTAATTACGTACCCACATCCTACTTCTACGAGTTCATCCTACCCTAAGCATGCAAGGGTTTTAGCTAGACATGGTTTTAACAAACATAAAAGCAAAAGAAGAAACTACGAACACAAACATAATGAATTGCACTAAGAAAATACGAAACATGAACTAGGGTTTTAAAAGAAAATAAATACGAAGAACTGAAATTTGAATTAATAAAAACGAAATTTAAAGCGTTAAAAGTAATCATGCTAATGAAAAGAAACTAAGGAATTGAAAAGAAACTAGAATTCGTATGAAAAACCTCAACAACGTAAAAGTAAAGCTTGCTCCTCTTCTTCCTCTCCAAAAACTAAGTCTAAAATTATTTCTAAAGTTCGGGGATCCTTCAAAACGTGTTTGGAAGAGGTATATATAGGCACGGGTCGAAACGGGAGTTAATGGGCCGAAAATACGCATCCGGAGGCAAAAATCCATGGGCGCTCGAGAAAAACGCTCGAGCGGTCCCGCTCGAGCAGTGTAGCTTGAATGACACAATCGCTCGAGCGGTTCCGCTCGAGCCGGTCGAGCGCTGAAATCTCTCTGCATGTTTTGGGCGCTCGAGCAATTCGCTCGAGCGGTGGCGCTCGAGCTGCTCGAGCGCAAGAATAGTTCTGTAAGTTTAAGCGCTCGAGCAATGCGCTCGAGCGGTGGCGCTCGACCTAGTCACTCGAGTGACTTCTAACTCCTCCCAAGTGATACTTTTCCTCGTCCGCACTAATACTAATCGTATTTCTTCAATATCTTCTCATTCGGGCATCCGTTTGAGTCGATTCAAAGTCCTACGAACTCCATTTTTCGTCCTCTATTCACCTATGAGCATCAAAGAGACAAATTCATCAATGTGTAGGAATAATGCTCAATTGACTCTAAATACTCTATAAACTCGACCAAAACTAGGGCGTTTCTAGCTACGAATCATGACAATTTCACGCCTAATCACCTTGCTTCTCTTTCTTACTTGTGCAAGAGGCACATTCATTTCGGAATCAGAATCTGGGACTTGAGTAGGTCCAGATTGTATTTCTTCAGTTCCAGCTACATCAAGATCTGTAGTTGTTTCCTCTGAACTCTCATCGATTAAGATAGGCTTTGAGGCATCCTCCTTATTTCCCTTTCTTTTTGTCTCCGCATAGTCTACCTTTTTTCCCATATTTCTATAGGATCTCCTTCTATTTCCTCCTTTCTTTGGTTGGCTTCCTTTTCTCTTTTTCCAGATGTTTCTGATCTTTTCTCCCAGTCCTTCAGTATCATTTGATGTTTCAGATTGAACGTCCATAGCAGGTACTGCTTCAGTTCCTTGATCATTAGCTTCTAATGAGCTTTGTTGAGGATTACATATTTTCTCAAGTTCGGTAAGGTCTACTTCTTCATCACCAAGAAGTATTTTAGGATGTTGTGTTTTAAGTCTCAGAACTTGATAAGTAGCAGCTATTTGCTCGAAGGGGGTTCCTAAACTGAAGTTTATGGATATAGGAATAGGTTCAAGATAGTCAGCTAAATTTGTAGACGGTTGGACAGAGGATGAAGGAACATCAGTTGTTTCCTTCACTGGAGAAGAGATTACGGTAGGGTTTGGAATTGAAGAGGAAGGATTTACCTCTTGTGGAATTGATATTTCGAATGAACCGATAGTAATCGAAGGAGATGTTGGCGGAGAGGCGCTAACATTAGCAGTAACATTCTGGGAATCGGTTTTCGAGGCCATTGATGCTAGCAAGTTGAGAGGGTTATCGGATGTGGAAGAAGATGTAGGAAATTTGGGGGAATGAGGAGAAGATGGAAGGTCTCCTTAAGATGTCATTACACCCTGCAACAAATCCGAAATTCTGATTAAAAATTAATGAATAAAAATATTCAAAAACTTACACATATAAACATCTTATAGGCTGAGGAAGATAATACTAAATAATATTACGAGTGATACTTGAGTGCTCTATTAGAAATACCTTCAGAAATTCGTAAAACAAGGTTCGATATAAGCTTATAAGAACTTAGAAACAACACTGGATTAAGAGATCTTATATAGAAGAAAATATGAAAGTTATCACATATGCTCCACTTTGTGTCGTGCATTATGAGGTGGCTTTTGAGAACCTCCACCATTAACTGTTCGAACGTGGTGTGTGAAGATGTGATATAGATATGAAAAAGAAATTAAATATATTACCCACAATTTCTATGCTAAATACTGAATTTAAATAAATACTGTAGAATATTCTCAATATATTCCCTTAATATTTATCCTATTCAAAAATTAATTAATTCATACAAGTTAATAAGTAATTCGAATATGCAGAATGTTGTTATTTTTGTTAGAACACATATCTCAACATTTCAATAAAACAATCAACATTGGATTGTTTTATCAATTAACCACTTTTATCACAAGATTTTACATTGATCCACCTTTTGAAAAAAGAACATCGTAGTTGCGAGCTCCGTGCCCCATAGTTACTCAGTGGATTTATGAACAAATTGATACATTTTTAATCATTTTTTTAAAAGAGTACATCGTAGTAGAGAGCTCCGTGTCCCATAGTTACTCAGTGATTAAAGTAACTTATTTGTGATATTTCAAATACTTTAATACGCTGTGACCACAAAAATAAACACATTTTCAAATTCAAACAATCATCAATAAGTACGAATCAACAAGAATTAAATAGAGCTAATACTTAGAAAAATTTACTGAGGTTTTTCTAATGTTGTGAACAATGTCGAAATATTTTTTACAACACAATACTAATTTATTCAGTGAGACCATAAGCCAAGAGATTTTCTAAGTGAAGAAAACCTCTCAAAATCAAGAGCTTTAGTGAATATATCTACAAGTTGTTTGTCAGTGGAGATATATTCTAATTTCACTATTTCTTTTTCAACAAGATCCCTAATAAAATGATGTCTAATACTTATATGTTTTGTCAAAGAATATTGTACAAGATTCTTTGATATATTGATAGCACTCGTATTATCACAATATATAGTTAGTATATCACTATTCAAACCATAGTCATCAAACATTTTCTTAAGCCAAAGTAATTGAGTACAACAACTCCCTGCTGCAATGTATTCTGACTCAGCAGTGGATTGAGAAACACAGTTCTGTTTCCTACTGTGCCATGAGATGAGATTGTTTCCCATATAGAAACATCCACCACTTGTACTCTTCCTGTCATCACTGTCTCCGGCCCAATCTGCATCACTATAGTCAATCAATGTACAATTAGTGTCCTTTCCATACCAGATTCCTAGATCACATGTTCCTGCTACATATTTAATAATTCTCTTTACAATATTCATGTGAGATTCCTTAGGATTAGCCTGATATCTAGCACACAAACATACACTAAACATAATGTCTGGTCTACTGGAAGTTAAATAAAGTAAACTGCCTATCATTGACCTATATAATGTTGGATCAACACTTTGTCCAACATCATCCTTACACAACTTTTGTGTTGAACCCATAGGAGTTCTCATTGGTTTTGCAGTTTCAAGTCCAAACCTCTTAACAAGAATCTTTGCATACTTGTTTTGTGAAAAGAAAATACCATCTTTGTCTTGTTTAGTCTGAAAACCTAAGAAGAAATTTAAGTCTCCAACCATTGACATTTCAAAAGTGGTTGTCATTTCTTTTACAAACAGTTCAATCATTTTATCACTTGTAGAACCAAACACAATATCATCAACATAGATTTGGGCAACCATGATGTCATTTTCAGTTTGTTTGATGAATAAGGTCCTATCAGCCTCGCCTCTAATGAAACCAAAATTAACAAGAAAATATGTCAACCTACCATACCATGCTCTAGGAGCTTGTTTAAGACCATATAAAGCTAGGGATGTAAACGAGTCGAGCTGAACCGAATACTGTCAAGCTCGAGCTCGGCTCGTTTGAATTTTTTTAGGCTCGAGCTCGACTCAAGCTCTATTAGTTGAGCTCGAGCTCGGCTCGTGTGTGAATTTTTAAGCTCGCAAATAGCTCGAACTCGGCTCGAAAAAAGCTCGTTTTCAATTTAATCAAGCATAATTCGAGCTTGAGCTAGAAAGGCTCGGTTCAAAAAGCTCGGCTCGAAAAGCTAATTAAAATTTTAAAAATTATACAAAAATACCACATCGAAACTATGTCTAATTAAAAATATAATTGTCCTTGATAATAAAAACATCATCCAAGCAAAGACCAACAACTAATTCGGAAGCTAAACAAAGACAATTAATGGTTTAAAATAGATTTATCCCAAATAACATACTATAATACTATGTTACATGCTTATGGATATTTTTAAATATTTATATAAAAAAATAATTAAACAAGTCTATTCGCGAGCATATAAACGAGCCTATTCGCGAGCCTGTTCGCGAGCTCCGTAAATGAGCCTGTTTGTGAGCTTTCAAGCCGAATACTACCAGGCTCGAGCTCGGCTCGATAAAATAATTGAGCTCGAAATCGGGCTCGAGCTCGGCTCATGAAACTTAACAAACAAATTCGAACGAATATTTTTTCGAGCCGAGACCAGAATAGCTTGCGAACGGCTTGGTTTGATTACATCCCTATATAAAACCTTATTCAGTTTGTACACATGATTTGGATAGTCAGGATTTTCAAATCCTTTGGTTGTTCCACATAAGCTTCTTCAATCAAAATTCCATTCAGAAAAGCGGCTTTAATATCCATTTGAGGTAACTTAATATCCAGAAAACATGCAATACAAGCAACAATCTTATAGATTCAATTCTAGCAACTGGAGTAAAAGTTTCATAAAAATCAATTCCTTCTACCTGAGTGTATCCTTGAGCTACTAATCTAGCTTTGTTTCTAACAATGTTACCAGATTCATCTGTTTTATTTTTTAAAATCCATTTAGTCCCTATGATATTTGTATGTTCTGGCCTAGGTACTAAAGTCCATACATTATTTCTTTCAAACTGATTTAATTCCTCATGCATAGCATTAATCCAGTTCTCATCATTTAAAGCTTCAATCATATTTTTAGGCTCAATTAGTGAATGATAACACTCATGACTTACCTTGTTGCAGATGGAGACATACAAATTGTTCTTACCAGGTTGCTTATAATACCCATTCTTCTTCTTGTCTGAACTCCAGAGTACTTTTCTCTAATGATTTGTTCTGCAGGATGATCTTTAATTATCCTGGAAGATGGAACTTTGTTGTACTCAAGTGAATTCACAGGACATTCTGATTTTTCAGGTGTTATTCTAGTTGTTGGAACATTTTGAATAACATCTTTACTCTGACCAGAATCTGAAAAATTCATTGGTACATTAATAAGTCCAGTAACATCATCTTCGATGGTTGGACCTGCAAGACTAGCATTGTCATAAAAAACCACATTAACAGACTCTTGCACAGTATCAGTCCTTAGATTATAGATTCTATATGCTTTGCTATTTTTCGAATAACCAAGAAAGAATCATTTATCACTTTTTGAATCGAACTTGTACAACTGTTCTCTATCATTTAAAATATAACAAACACAACCAAACACATGAAAATATTTAACATTTGGTTTTTTGTTATTCAGAATTTCATAAGAGGTTTTTGTGGTTCCTGATCTCAAGTAGACTCTGTTAGAAATGTGACATGCAGTGTTAAGAGCTTCAGCCCAAAATCTTTTTGAAAGATATTTTGATACTAGCATGACCCTAACCATTTCTTGTAAAGTCCTATTCTTTCTTTCAGCTACACCATTTTGTTGTGGTGTTTTTGGTGAGGAAAATTCTTGTAAGATACCTTTGTTTTCACAAAACTTTGTAAAATCACTATTTTCAAATTTCCTACCATGATCAGATCTGATTTTTTTGATCTTGTAATTGAAAATATTTTTGAATTTCTTTAGAGATTTTCAAATACAGAAAAAGTTTCAGATTTTTCCTTAAGAAATTCGATCCAAGTGTATCTGGAATAATCATCCACTAAAACAAAATAGTATCTTTTTCCACCTATACTTTTTGTTTCCATTGGACCCATCAGATCCATATGAAGGAGTTCAAAACAATTTTGTGTAGAGCAATGTGACAACATTTTATGTGACATTCTGACTTGTTTACCTTTTTGGCAAGGACCACACACATTTGACCTGTTCAGCTGTAACTTAGGAAGACCATTTACAAAACATGTCTTAATTAATTTCAGAATATTCTGGTAATGTGTATGCCCTAGTTTTTGATGCCACAGAAAACTCTCATCGGTTTTCACATTGTTACAAGTTTTTGGTGTATCAATTACATAACAATTATCCACAGATCTATGATCAACCATAAGGCATTCACCTTTTTCATTTTTCACAAAGCATGAATCCTTATCAAAATCAACATGTAGGCCATCATCACATAATTGACTTATACTAATCAAATTTGCAATTAATCCATCAACATGCGACACATTAGTCGATTTAGGGAATCCTGGAACATTCAATGTATCCTTACCAATGACTGCACTACGGGTACCACCTCCAAATATCACATGACCATTGACATCTAATCTATAATCAGTTAAAAAAATAATATTGCCAGTCATATGCCTAGAACTACCACTACCAAAATACCAAGAACCGGGTGCATGAGCTTTTAATGAAGTATAAACAACATTACAACTTTTAGACTTACTGACCCAATTAGTTTTTGAAAAATATTCTTTTAAATGAGGTGACAAATTTGGTGACACAGATTTAACATTCAATTTTTTTTTCAATTTCCAGCAGTAGGGTTTGATATGGTCCTTTTTATAGCAGTAATGACATAAAAATCACTTGATTTTTCAAACAGTTCAGGAGTGTTGATTCTAGAATCTGCTCCTAATTTTACAAATTTAACAGGTTCATTACTAACTTTAGACTTTTCATAAGAACCAACATATCCAAGACCTTTTCTACCAGAATTACCAAGTACCAGGGCATTGTCCAGAATTTCAGTGCCTTTGGTGAATTTTTTGAAGTTCAAGGTTGAACCTCTAAACTCTTCTTTCAGCTTCTCAAGTTCCATATCCTACCTTGTGAGGATTACTTCGAGCTTGATTAGAGAATCTCTCAAATCAGCATTTTCTAAAGTCATTGACTTAAGAATCTGTGATTGTGATTCAATCTCCTTGACGTTGTCTTGACATAAGATACAACCTGTTTTGTCCAGTGAGGAAGTACCTGTCTCCACAAAAGAACTTGTAAAATAGCTCACATCTGGACTGTTATTACCAGATGTTTTGACTAATGATGGAACATTTGTGTCAACATCTAAATAATAATCATCCAGATGATCGTCAAGAATATCATCATATACAAATCTAGCAGAGAAAGCACATTCTTCATTTTTCTCAGACTCATTTTCATCTTCTGATTCATCACTTAAAGTAGCATTAAAGTTCAGTTTATTTCTTAGCAGGGTGTTAGCACATTCATTTGTATAATGACCAAAACCAGTACAAGCATCACATCTTACTGACTTTCTATACCCAGGATCATACCTAGGTTTGCTACTAGTACTACCTGATCTTCTGTTTTGATTAAATCTATTTCTTCTTTCAGACATTTGTTGATTGTTGTTAATTTCTACTTTTGGTTGAATATTGTCTTTTAACCTGTTAGCCCTATTCTTTAGAAAAGACTTAAACTAGTTTGTTGAGAAAGCAATGTCCTCATAATTGTCATCACATAAATCAACACATTCAGAATCAGAATCAACTTCAGTAACAAATGGCGGTTTTTCATTTTTTTAGAAGAAGTTTCTCCTTTGAAAACAGATACCTTTTTATCAGAAGAATCATTCTTTTGATCAAGGTTAATTTCATAGATTTTTGGAATACTTATCAATTCATTCTGACTCATAGTATCAGTATCCTTAGCTTCTTCTATAGCACATATTTTAGCATCAAAATATTTTGGAACAGTTCTTATAATTTTATGAACTAACCTGGTATTCAAAATAGGATCACCTAGAGAGTGAGATTCATTGGCAATCTCAGAGAGTCTCTCATTATAGGCAGAGATAGTTTCATCTTCTGTCATCTTGAGGTTTTCGAACTTGGTGCCTAGCATCTATAGTTTTGTTCTACGAACACTTTCAGATCCTTCACAATGCTCTTACAAACGATCCCAAGCATCCTTTGCAGATATACAATTCGAAACCAGTTTGAACATATATACATCAACTGATGTAAAAATGGCGTTCAAAGCTTTCGAATTGTAACTGGCCATGGTTACTTCATCATTGGTCCAATCCAGCTCACGTTTGACTCGTGCTTCATTGTCCTCATCGGCTGGAGTCCTGGGTTGATTCCATCCAGACAATACACTCCTTCATGCTCGTTCATCAAGGGATTTAATGTACATTCACATCTTTGGTTTCCAATATGCATAATTCAATCCATCTAGAATCAGTGGTTTTAAAGCGGGGGTAAGTGGATATTCCATTGCAAATGAAATTAACACACTTAAAGACACAAGATATAACTAAGTATATCTAGTTATGGCTTTGGTGCCAATTGAAGGGTGTGCGTGAGTGTTTTTCCAGAATATTGTCAAATATGTTGAAACATAAACAATAACATACACAGTGGAAGACTTTGAAAAACAGTAAATAAAATTTGCCAACGGGATATCAAAACTTTTTCATAGATTATAAAATAATCTATGATGCCTCATGACGAAACTTCACTATAACGAGTAGTGATACAAAGACAAAGTAAAAACCAACTGTAGGATTTTACATCAAGATCATATACCCTAGGTATATAATCAAAAGCCTATAATTCTAAGAGTGTAAACCAAATAACCTATTCAAAGGTCAAAATAAAACACCTCTAGAATTACAAAAGAGAGAACCGAAATAACTACATTTGTTATATGTAAAATAGGTATCTCGAACTCTTCACTTGATAGTGTCTCATGCGTACGGTATTTATAGATTTCGATCCTTGCATGTGAACACAAAAATCATGGTTTTCCATGATGTAAAATCGTCCAACACTAAGCATCCATGATCTTGATAACCGCCCATGTTGTAGCTTCAAATAACTCACTCTAAACTGCAACCGTCTGACCTGGTAACTTCCACGTCTTCATTCTGCATGTTTAGACAGTAAAGACAACATTGCAACAATCGGAGTTAGTGTTAGATGAAAGGGTAAATTCTGATGTTGTGGAAAATGTTGTAACATTCTGGACAACATCGACCTAACATCAACAAAAATAATTAATACCTTTCAATGATTCATTCAATTTCACTCTATACACACTCTTAGATATATATACATATATAATTAATTATATACTCTCTCTGTTCATGAAAAGTATGCACCATTTTCTGCACGTGGATTAATAAAATATGTTGGAGGTTATTTATCTAATTAAACAATCACTTTATTCATGAATTGACCTCACAAGGCCTCTAAATACCCTCCGACACATTGCATTAAACAACATATAGAAAATAGTGCTTATTTTTCATGAACGCATAATATATAATATCATTTTTGGACGGCTAAAGTATTTGCATGAAAAAGGATCACACATCTCTATATAATGAGGCAACATGACAACTATAAGTCGGCCCCTTACATGCACAGCATTAAGGATATTATTTTTTGTTAAATATATGTGCTTATAATGCCTTAATGATTATAGAATAAATAATCCACAATCCTTTTTTGATGCGTGTGGTCGTGTTAACAAATCGGTCTTAAGATGTTTGATGTACTTGTAAAAGAATTAAACCTTAGAAATCACGAACTGTGTCTAGATCCATAAACATGTACTTTTGCTATAAAATTATGATTAACAATGATGAGTTGACTGCAGCCACACCCTTGTTACTATCCTAATCATTGTAATTATTCATAAGGTATTATGGGACATTGTCCCTCCATAACACAACATTAATAGATATTATAAATTTAAAAGCTAAAAAAGCCCTCAAATTAGCTAACCACTTTTGGGGACAAGTGCACGCCCTTTGTTTATTTATTTGTGTGTCTCCATAAAAAATTCAAAAGAGGATCAAAGATATTATTGTGTTTGAAAAATTGACTGCGCATTTGTGCTTTAAAAATTGAATTAACCGATATTGTAAGGAAAATCAAATGGACGTAGTGTTTAAAAATAAAATACAGTAGAAGGTGTCAAGAAGTGAACAACAAAAATTTAGTGCATAATTCTACTAAATACATGGGCTTTTATGCATTTAATGAAATATAAAGAGGATTTTGTGCTTACTTTTATCAAATATAAAAAGACTTTATACATTTAATGAAACATATGGAGGTTTCGTGCATAATTTTATCTAGCACATGGGGTATTATGCTTATTAATGAAACACTAGAATATTTTGCACATTTATCATCAAATACAACATTTTTTTCTTTTTACCCCATAATGGTATGTGTGTCTTGTCGGGTGAAAAATGTCACAGTTTAATTCAAATTCGTGTTTTTCCATTTCGCTCTATAATATTTCATTATTATCTTGTACTATTGGTATAATTTTGATTCAATTTAAATTTTAAGACAATGAAGCAAGACATTTTTTTATATATTTTTCATAAATAGTGTAAAAAGCGATCAAAAAGTCATGTGAAGAAAAGTATGAGCTCATATGATTAAAAAAATATTATTAGTTTTATATTGAAGAAAAATGTTAATGTTGTTTAAGGATGTTTTACATGAATTAAGAAAGTCATTAAACACATTCTTGAATGCATATCTATCACAAAAAATAAGTAAAGGAACAAAATTGGAATAAAATATTAATTATCTTAAATTAGTGCAAAATGACAATTATTTGGGGACAAAAAAAATTCTCCAAAAAGACAAACAAAATGGAACGGGTAGTAATTTTTATTGTACGAACTAATGTTTTTCTTCATATGAACTAATACCACTAATTATATACTTCAATCTTGAGAATAAGTCAAACTTACGTTGGAATCACTACAAGAAAAATGACATTTAGTGACAATAATTATGTCATTGTTGCTTCTCTATTTAAAAATCTTTAATGACAGAATCTTGTTATTATAGATGGTTTCATGTCATTAAAATGTTTTAACTAGAGAAGCAATAATGACAGGGCATGACATGATTGTTTTCACTGAATGTCAAATTTTCTTTTTATAGTGAATTAAATCCAAATTACATCAATTACACGATGCAAATGATGCATTGAAATTTTTGCCCATATATACATATATGTATATGAGGCAAAATGTAAGGACCCATAATTCCATTTATCGACTACAAGAAATAGCAACTTGCATGCTGATCGATGTTGGTAGATCATGGAAAACATAAGCTTGTCAAAAAAAATAGATGATTGGGTGACCTATCGATCAACATTCAACATTTTAACTCCCACCCCATGTTCATAAATCATGACCCATTTCATTATGCTATTTTACAAGGGTAGTAATTGTATTTCTGAACTGGGATTTAAATTTTTTATATTATATATAAGATTTTTTTTACATGTACGTTGAATTGATGAAATTTTATTATTTCGCTCCCTTGTGATTTTTTTTTTTAATCCTCTATACATTTTACCCCTTGGACGAATTCCTCTAGATCCGTCCATATCTTTGAGATGAAGTGGAATAATTTAAATTGTTAGAATATCATTCAATTAAGATGCATTTGAGTCCTAATTTGACCTTTCAATTTCTTTTATCTCTTGTTATAATATCATTAACGTTACTTGATACTAGTATAAAACATCACCGGGTATATATATACTTGTCTCACTCATGTGCGCGCGCACATAACTAAGAAATAATATAGTATTCCAATATGTATGTAGATAGATATACGTAATTAATAAATATAGGGTGTGCAATATTTCTAATAAATTCACATGCGGAATTGCCATCTTATGGGACAAAACATGATTAAAAAGAATGTTTGGCTTTTGGGCGTTGAGATTAGAAAAGTTTTCAGTTCCATCTTCCCTGCTGTTGGCTTTTAAACTGATGTCGATAGAGCTATGTATATAATATTGAGACTTATAAGCAAATATTGCAGGCCTAATTAAAAGCAGCTTTCATTTTCTGTCCTTTCCTTTTTAAAAGTGAGCTACAATATATATGATAAATTAAAATCCAATTAATCGTCTTGCACTATAAGACAAACAATTTCTTTGTCTTCTTCCGCCCTGGCTAGCTATATATAATTTCAATGAGATTATTTATTATTGTCAATAACTAGATTATAGCTCTAAGTGGAAATTGGAGGGTGATGTTTTCTTAGATTTTAAAAATGGGAATTTAAATTTTGAAATTTAAAATGCATTTTAGTTTGCATTTTAAAATTTTGAAATTTAAAATGCATTCTAGTTTGAATTTACAACTTTGATTTTTAAAAATTTAATACTGCACTCCTATAAATAACCTATATAACAAGTCAATTATTTTTATCCCATTAAACACCAATTTATATACTCTCTCGTATTTTAAAATAATACTAACAATCATCTGATCATTACAATCACACTCAAAGACTCAAAACGTTTAAAATCTCCTAAATTTAAAAAACCACTAGATTTTAAAATCTTATTTTAAATGTCACTTAAATCCAAAAAAAAAATCTAGATGATTAGCATGATAATGACATCATTAATACTCCAATTTGTATTTAATTTGATATAACTTAATTGTTTTCTTTAATAGAGCAGACATGCATGTTCAAATGTCTATATACATTAATTTACACATTGTCAAGAAACATCCTGCAATATATATGTGACAAGTAGTTCTAATATGTACTTGAGTGCATGGTATGAACTTGATTTTTTTTTTTAAATACCAAGTAGAAATTAATAATACCCCAAAGAAGTAATCATTAATATTCAAAAAGTAATCAGTAATAATTCAATTGCAGCAAAAAAAAAAAAAACACACATAGAGTTCAGCGTGTTAGTATAGATATGTTTTGCAAATTTTAGTATTGAGCTTAAAATTTAAATGTACGTTAAAATTTGCGATATGTCATTAATTAATATTAGGCTGGCTATTAGCTCATTGTTGTTTACAAAAGCCACGAATCACCGGTGCCTTAATTATTTAAATTTTTAAAGCTTATAACAAATAATCATACACGTGGTTCTAATTACCTAACGTCATTATTTAATCGATCAACCTTCTTTTAAAGCATTAATTGCCTATAATATTACTACCAAGTTAATAAATGATTATTTATTATTAATGTAGAGACGTAGAGGAATATACTAACTTCTGTTTTTTTAATAAACCCTTCAACTTATTAGTAGTGGTCAAATAAGTACCTCAACTATATTTTTTACACTTAAACCCTTTATCTTTTGAATTGGGATCAAATAGACCCTTCATCTCCACAAAATTAAACAACCAAGTTTTTCTGTAAAAACAAACTTAACGCTGTTAAGTTGTGGGGCCACTCTATGAGATTCACATCTGCATATTCTCTCCCACAGTAAATTGCACTCAGTTCTCATCATATCCCCCACACAAAATTCCTAATATTTATCCCGATTGTTGATGAGACGACGCGAGATACCAACAATCCTTCTGTTTAATTCCCAATGAAAGAGATTTCAAAACTAGTAGTTTACCAACCGGAGAAGAAAGGTAAGAACAGGAAAAAGTTTTAAAAACCAATTGGAGAAACTACAAATGATTCCATGGTGGAGGGAAACAAAATATGCAAATTCTGAACTAGTTATTTGTGTATTACATAGTTTTCTTGTCTAAATATCTTCGGACATTTTTCATCTTTTGTATGTATGGTGTTAACTGTTAATACAGTTGTTCTTCGATTTGAGAACAATTATAAAATAATTTTCTCTTAGATCCACGCCGACCAAGATAAATGTTTAGCATAGGTTCGATTATTTATTTGACGCAAATGTACAATCCATTTCTAAATTATAAGTTTATTTCAAGAAATTTCTGTTTCTCAAATTGAGTTGTTCTCCAGCAATCAGGCTAAATCAAGGCTTTAGTGTGGTGGGGGAGATGAAGATAAGTGAATCTCATGGGGTGGGCCCCACAACTTAACAGCACTAAGTTTATTTTGACATAAAATGTCTGGTTGTTTAATTTTGTGAGGATGAAGGGCTTATCTGATCCCAATTATAAAGATAAGGGGTTTAGATGTATAAAAAATAGTTGAAGGATTTATTTGATCCCACTGATAAGTTGAAGGACTTATTTTTTCTCTTTCTTTTTTTTTGTCATGAGTCTAGGGTCATATTTAGATTTATTTCACGACTAACAAGAAATACAACATATTCATGAATCCATGCACCAGATATTTTAACTAATAATTGCACTCTGGACCTCCGAAGTGGAGCATATTTCTTTCTTTCTTTCTTTTAACTCAAATTAAATTAATTAATTTCTAGATTTTTGTCAAAAATTAATTAATCCTCATAATAAAGTGACCTTCCCAAATTGATTAGCCGGGTGGCTCATGTACAAGTCGAGGTGGACGACCATGTGATGTCTTTTTATATCATATTCAAATTAAAACACTTAATTATATGATTAAAGCCCAGTCAACTAACAATACCTAATTTCGAATTTAGTTTTGTAAAGAGTGTGTAGCTAGCTAGTATTAATTTTTATCGCTGCAATGGGCAGAAAAATTGGTGTTCTGTATGGAAAGCATAACTTCAGCCTCCCATGCCGAAATATTTAATACTCCCTCCGATTCAAAATAAGTGTCGTTTAAGAGTTTAAATTTTGTTTCAAAATAAGTGTCGTTTTAACTATTTTTTCACATTTTTTCCTGATTTACCCTGAATTCAAATTCAAATTATAAGAGATATTTTAGGGATTATATTAAAATATAACATATATATTAGAAATTTATCAAAATATAATAGATCTTTTAGAGATTTATGAGGGGTATATATGTCAAAATTTATAATTCTTAATTTGTCCTAAAATCTCTAGAACGACAACTATTTTGAATCGGAGGGAGTATAATAATTATTTATTAATGCATACAAAACTAGATTCATCATACAATAATATTCTGAATATTTAGTAATATTATTCTCTACTTTTATAAAATAATACTATAACATTTTACACAAACAAATTCATTTTACTCATACAAATTCGTCAAACTATTTGAATGTATGTTAGTATAATATTAATTTATAAGCGTAATTATATTATAAATGAATATTATAATATTCCTAAATAAAAAAATTCATATTATGAACCAATTTATTGGAAAATGGAAACTGGCTTTTATGTGGGTGAGATAAAATAAAATAATATCTATACTATATTAAAAAGTGACATGTTATTGAGAAACATTTTGGACAATACTACTCTTATGTGTTTTTTACTTGTGAATTTTTTTCCTCATCTTATTTTTAGTTTCCTTTCACTTTTACCCTATTCATATTCCCGGTCATTATTTAGTTTCCTTTCACTTTTACCCTATTCATATTCCCGGTCATTGTGCACCTTCTCATCTTCTCAATATATATTCTCAACTGCATTACTAATTAAACGTGCGTGGAACTTCCATTATCGCCTGACCATCGCAGCACCTTTTCATCTTCTCAATTGAAGCAAATTACTAATTAAACGTGTGTCGGAAGTGAACTGCGCGGCTTTTCTTCTTCTCAATTTTCTGAAATTACCCGAAGTGGAGCTAAATCAAACTACCAATTAAGGGGGCAATCTAATGACGGCGGCAGATGAGCGATGTGCAATGGATGACAACAAAAAATGATCGACGAGTGAAGGACAATGACGGAACTAGAGCTGTTTGGTTTTAGGGGTTTGATTCTTGTAGACCTTTGATGAAATAAGTAAATTCTTTTACTATTTGAATCATTTTTATTATACCATTTTGGTAGTTTCAGAAGTAAATTTATAGAAAAACCCTCAATTTGCTTCCAAATTCTTCAACATTGATTTTATAATTTCAAATTTGTTACCTATTTTTCAAGTGGGCTTGATTGTTGTTTGGCATAGCCATCATTATTGCAATTCAACTTGAAAGATTATTCTGTTTTTCAACTTGCATATATAAATGTTCTCTGTCAAATATTTTAGCTACAAAGTGGTTTACTGGTGTTGCTTTGATGTTATATTGCATCTTTTTTATTTTAATACTAATTGGTTTCTTGGAGATATTTGTGAGGTTGTTTGTGTGCGGAATTTCACTAATATTGATGACAAGGTGAAATGTCTTTGCCATGCTTTTTCGAATTTATTACAAGGCCCACTATGCTCATAGCCAGGATATACATGTTATAGAGAGAATTTATTAATGTCAACTTTATGATTATATATTTATCCTTTTTGCAGGTTTTCTACTTTCAAAGATTGCTTTCCCTGAAGACTTGCATCAGCCTTTCTCTAATGAACTAGAAGATAGCAATTTACCTTAAATATACAACAAAGAAAATGAATCTCCAGTAGCCAGCAGTGTCGATTGGATACTTCAATTATTGTCGATGAGGAAATAGAAGGGACAACAAGTCAGGTAAATTTAAAAAAAAAAACCTTGAAAGAAAAATATTTTGGTACAAATGTAGTTAACATAATTGTTAATTTACTGGTTTTCATTTATGTTATTTGATGTTTCTGGATGGGGTTAGTTCACATGGTTGATATGATGAAGAGCTTGGTTTAAGTGATGATGATACAGAAGGTCTAGAGTGGCTACAAATTTCTTATTTAAGTCCACTAAAATTGAAATAATTAAAAGATGCACAAATTCATCTCAAGCAGCCTCAATAAATTTAATACTATTATTTTTAGTATCATGTAGTTATCTATAATGAATTATATCGGATATATATCATAAGATTGAACTTGCAAGAGGTTAGAGGATAGGATCATTTAAACGTTATAATGTAACTAAGCTGTCTCTTCTCTAAAAATGTGAAAATAATATTATGTATAGGATAAGGCCTCCATGTAGTGCGGCTTATTGGTTAATATATAACCGAGTACGGGTGCAAATTCAAAATATGAAAAACCTCAGTTTATATGTGTAATTGCTCTCTCTATTTTATTGTTTATTATTAATAAGTTAAATAAAATTTTCTTTTCATTGAGAAACTTGACACCCATTTTAAACCCTTAAAGTGGAATTATATAGTTATTAGTGGAGATCGAGGCTTACCATCCAGACAAACAAAGGTATATTGAACGATACTACAGTAATTGTAGATATCTAATTCTCTAAATGACCAAAACAACTAAGTTTGGGCATACTATATGTTATCTTGCCTAGAAATAGCGTTCAAATAGATTATATTAATTTAAAGTCTGCTTGGCTAAGATTATTTGAAACATTTTATAAGCTCTAACATCTTACAAGTTGTTTTAAGAGCTTATAAAATGTAAATTTTAAGTAGTTTATAAGTTGCTAAAGTGTTTGGTTCATACAACTTATAAGATATTCGAGAATTTACAATAAATATTTTTTAAATTTTCATTTATATACATATGTATGTCAAACACACGGGACATGATTGAATTATATAGGATTGGATTAGATGAGAGTATGCTGAAGGGATTGGATTAGTTAGGATTATTTGAGTGTGAATGTATGTTTGGATTGTAGAATTTGATTATGTCTAAAATTTCATATAATCCAGGCCATGATCCTGTTCAATCCCTCAAACCAAACATGAGATTGTCTGGGATTATAAAGACAATCTCAGACAATCCCTCAAACCAAACGGCCCCTTAAACAACTTATAAATTGTTTTGAAGAGCTTATAATCTCATCTAAACACCCTCTTATTTTGAACTTTGTGATCTTATTAACAATCGTTCTCTTAGATGTGCATGCATCATAAGATTTAAGCATCCTTAATTTAAGTCTTATGAGTATTTTATATCAATGCATTGCATGTGCCTCCAACTTTAAGCCAACGTGTTTTTTGGTGGTTTTATATTCATTTATTAGTTTGCGAGGTAAATTGTTTTGCAATTATTTGTGGTTTACAATTATGAGTAATTAATGTATTATCCCAATTTTCGGTTGAACTTTGAGGTTTGATTGACAATGCCTATTTAACAATACAAAGTCATTCATTTATTAATAATTTTGTGCTTTAAGCTTGGTATTGCAGCTATATTATTTATACTTTTTAAATTTGACTTTACTGAAACCGAAATTGGATATAAGATGACTTGTACGTGGTCTGCTCTTAGTTCGTATGTCATCTTTGTGGTAAAGTGGCTGAGAGGATAAGGAAACAGAAGTGGGAGGTAAAGGTATGTGAACCGCGAGGGAAGTGTTGCAATGGGATCAGAGCGTATCAAAACCTATACAAAATAATTTATTTTTTCTATTTTGCAGAGGCTTCATGTTGAGGGGAAGATAGATGGAACATTAGAATGGTAAGAAAAAAACTCGAGAATTCATGTATATGATAATTTTTTAGAGGACTTCGTTCAGCATTTTATGGAGTGATCGATTTGTAACACTATATGAAGTGATCGATTTGTAATAAAAAAAAACTTTTTTTGATTGGAGGTTGGGAGCTGGCTATTTTTTAGAGGATTTTTCTTTTTGCATTATTTGATGATCGATTTGTAATCAAAAGCCTTTTGTTGATTGGAGGGTGTGAGTTGTGTTTGCAATCAACACTCTTAGGCATGGTCTTTGTTTTGCATTTTGATCCATCTTCACTAATTAATAACTGATAGTGGCAGCTCCCTAAACAAGAAAATTTTCTCATAAGTGATGTGTTTTTTCAACTTAAATTAATATTCTTCATCTAATAGAAATACCAGCACAAGTTATATTACTAAAAAGAACATGTCAATTGTTTTTGCAAATTTACTAACAACGTGCAACGCACGTGACAACCAACTAGTTTCCAAGAAAAATGACATCATTATGGAAATTTTTGAAAGAGATATTCTTAATGTTTGAATTTTAGATTTGTTTACTTCCACGTTCCAATTAAAGTTAGTGTCAAATTTTATTTTATGTTTTCAATTATATTTAATTTGCACCTTTTAATCGGTTACACGATTCAATTGGTGTAAATGAAGTATACTCTTGTATAATTACTTAAAAGTAGTTCTAATAGTTTTCCATGCCTTGGACAAGAGGTCCAATTATAAAATTATGGAATGTTTGGTTTAGCACTTTAATAGTACAAGGAATGGATATGAAAATTGAAATTATATGTTCATAGGGTGAAGAATAAAAGAAAACCCTAGATGAGATGCATGAATAAGTTTGCTTCATCACCCTCGCGAATTTATACATACCCTTTCCATTTACTTTTTTATTTTTTTATAATTTTATCAAACACCTCCTAATTTTATATATTATTGTTGTGTTTTGTGCAAATGAATAATTAATATATGAGTAGATCTTCTATGAACTATGTATACATGTACTTTAAAAAAAATTAATGCATACTTTTTAGTACATGAAATATCATTACCTAATTTTTTATTTTATTTTATGTTTTCGTAATCACTAAATAGTGCATACTTCATATGCTAGATAATTCGAGTTCACCAATAAAACTTTCGTGAATCAATTTCATGAAAATTTATTGTATTGCAACAAAATCTTAATAATTAATAGTAGGCAGTCAAAGACGATCAAATAGTAATACACACACACGCAAACTAGTTTTACTGTGAATATTTAAATGCATTTTGCAATATTATCAGTTATTTTCATTAAATATTATTATTATCAAATTAATATTTTTCAATAAAAAAATTAATATTATAAATAGTTTCATGGCAAAACTGATTCATGGTATATACTTTACCTGTAATTGGTGACGAAGTGATGTGTATTAAATGCAATATAAAGATTGAAAGTCAAATTTAAAGGAATTATTACAAATAGGTTCAACTTTAACACAATTATTAAGGTTTGGTTCTAAATCTTTTCAAAATTACACCATGGTTCAAAATATGGGACCCACTAAAATAAATTAGGATTTTAAAACCCTACCCACCAAAAATTTCTGCCAGTTCCCACCCCCACCCCCCCAACCCTACCCCCACGCACAAATATCATTTCCTCCCATCTCTCAGTCATTTCTCCTCCCCCTCTCTCTCCCCCCACCCCCACCCACACCCACACCCACACAATTTCTCTCTCTCTCTAGAGACACGGCGGCGAACAATAGCCGGCCTCCATAAGCCAGCGGCGCTACCCGCTCCTCGGCGCCGCCATCACCACCGACCTGCTAATACATCAGCGCCGCCGCCTCTCTCGCATAAAAATTTGGGCGGATCTGGGCGCGCCGTCACAGACCCCCAGCCCCCCTCTCTCTCACCAGGCGACGGACAACTACAGCGGCGCCGTTGATTTTACACCGCCACCGCCTCGCCATCGGTCCAGATCTATCGCGGATCTGTCCTTTCACCGATGGGGCCGCCCGCTCCACGAGACCCACCCCGCTCCACCGCTCTTCTCTCTCAATCCCACCCAGTCTCTCACTAAAGATGATGTCGGCTCGACTCGTGACACGGAGGTAGATCGGAGGCGCCGATTCGTCGCTCACCATGCACATCTGTAACAAAGATCCACCTTCACCGGCGGATCCACCATCGCCGACCATGGAAGCTTGGAAAATTGGAAAATTACTAGAGCCTCCGCCATCCGCTCCCCCACCGTCGCGCGACCATAGATCTGTAAGTTTTTTGGGTTTTTCTTTTCAAATGCTTTTTTTTTCAATTTTTCCGATCCGTGTACTGGTGTTGTTGAGAAGATTTGCTATTGTTGAGCCTTAATGGATTTATGTGTGCAGTGTGGGATTTATGTGTTTGTGTGTGTTGTGTGCAGCGTGTGTTTGTTTGTGTGTTTGTGTATGTGCAGTGGTGTGAGTTTTGTGTGGGTTTGTTTGTGTGTGCAGTGGTGTGTGTTTTGTGTGTGCAGTGGTGTGTGTTTTGTGTGTGCAGTGGTGTGAGTTTTGTGTGGGTTTGTTTGTGTGTGCAGAGGTGTGTATTTTGTGTGGTGCGTGAGTTTTGTGTGTGCAGTGTGTGTTTGTTTGTGTGTGCAGTGTGTGTCCAGTGGTGTGTGTTTTGTGTGGTGCGTGAGTTTTGTGTGTGCAGTGTGTGTGTGTTTATGTGTGCAGTGGTGTGTGTTTGTGTGTGTAGTGTATGATTTTGTGTGTGATTTTAACTGCAAATTTTTATAAACTTATTATTATATTTTATAAAGTATTATATTTGAATCTATATTATCAGGTTTTGAAGATGAAAGATGAAGATATGAATTTAAAGATGAAGATTTGAAGATGTAGATGTTTGCATTTTTTTCTTAATGTTTGCATATAGGCTATATATTATCATGTTGAACCTGGGGAAGAGTTGAAGATGTAGGTACGAATTTGATGAAGATTTGAAGATATAGATATGTGCATTTTTATTAATTTTTTGCACATAGGCATAAATATGTAATTTAATTATAAATTTGTCAATTTCAAATTTAAATATGTAATTTTGGAAGTTTTATTTAATTGTGTTTTTGAATTTTGGTTTGTGCTAATTATTTCAAATTTTTACTTGCTTTGAATCATATAAAATGACATGTGCGCAATTTTATTTTATTTTTGCACTGATAAAAGTATCAAAATTTGTGTATGTGCACACTATCATTGGAATTGCCTCACCCAATAAAATTTTGAAAAAACATGAATTTTAAGAAGTCTTTATTATTATTTTTTTAATTATGGGGTTATGAAAAATCTGAAAATTACTAAATTTTAATTTTCCCGATGTAAAATTTAAATTTTAAGAAATACAATTCAATTAATTTTGAATTTTTAGCGGGTGCAATTTCATTTTTTTTATGCACAAAGCATAAAAAATTGGATATATAATTTCATTAAGTTGTATTTAATTCAAATAAAATATAATATGAATATGGGTGCAAAATATAATAAAGTTTGCACAGGGAATATTAAAAAATGGACAAATATTACATGTGCATAATAAAATAAAATTTGCACGGGGACGGTTGTCCCATCACTGACAGGCGACAGCAATCAGTGGAGAAGCAAGGACCCACATTTTGCACCATTTTGTATTTATAATTGAATTTTGAACTAAAGCCTAATAAAGGGTATCACTTTGAACCTATATGTCAAAGACCCAAATTTAAATAGGGAGTATTTCATGTCATAAAAGAGTCTCATTATATTTACATAACCAAATTCAGAATCATATGTACATATGGTTCAAACCTTATTCAGTATATAATTTCCCTTCCAAATACCTTTAGATTGCATTTGGATGGAGTCATTTGAAATGCAAGAGATTTAAAATGAATGAATTCTCAAATCTATGGATTTCAAATGACATGGTTTTGCTAGGTGTTTGAAATTCCTCCATTTTGAACTAGAATTATAGCTAGAAATTAGAAATTAATTTATTTGAATATCTTATCCAAACAAATAAAATGGATTTAAATTATAAATCAAATCCCTCCATCCAAACACAACCTTAAATAACATGAAACTTCTTGATGCGTCAATACACGTTTTGACTATCCCTTCTGCAGCAATCCAAGGATAAAATAAACTTTAAAAAAAAAACATATCATTAACACAAATCATCATCTTTAAAAATATAAATAAAATCCCTTGGAACACACAGAACTTCAATTTAATATTTTAATCACCAGAGACTAATATCCACATCGCATTTAACTAGGGGTGGCAATTTCAGACACGACACAAAAATGATACGAAATTTGCGGGTTAGTGTTGGACTTATCGTGTTCGTGTCCTTATCGTGTCGACCTGATAAGGACACAAAAATTTCATGTCGTGTTCGTATCATGTTAATCCATTAAACACGATAAAAAAACAGATGACACATCAACCCGTTAGCAACCTGTTAATTTGTTAGTGATCCGATATACATTACTAACACATATCTGATAGTGAATATTAATGACGGAACTCTAGATATAAGACTTGCAAACTTAGTATTTCAAAGTTGGGATTTATATTTTGCTTATTATTGCAAGCTGCAATTTTAGATGTTTTATCATATTTGATGCTTTATTTACCAGTTATTTAGATGGTGATATTTATTTTATCAATTTTTTTGGATTATATTATTATTTTCATTATTGTGGTCTTATCGTGTCGTGTCGACATGAAATTTTTTGTGTTTGTGTTGTGTCGACACGTTTCTTTATCGCGTCGTGTTCGTGTTTACCCTTATCGTGTCGTATCGTTATTGTGTCGACACTATAAACGACACGATTATACGATTTGTCACCCCTACATGTAACCCTATCAAACCCTTTAAACGAAGAAAATGACACTTGGAATGGCCCATAAAGAACTTCAATCAATCTATGCACCTTAAACAACCCAACTTTCATCATAATCTTACCACTCATTTTCACTTCCAACTTCACATCACCGGACTGCCTCTCTATCTTCAAATTCTCCGCCACCACCCCGCGTACCACCACATCCTCCGTCGTCAACCTCAACTCTAAATCTGTCACATTTCTCCGCCGCTTGTAAAATGGAACAATATGTCCAACATGTAGATTTGTATTCAACACTATACCTGATTGAGAATTAATATAAACATAAATTTTTATATGAAATATTCTACGAATCTAGGATCCATAGAATAACCCATATTACAAAAGCGATTTTTTCTTCTTCAAACCTCCTTCGCCCGTCCCTCCCCATCCCCACGCCAACCCAAAGCTTCAACAGCCTGCGCGCGCCCCCCCACCCCACCCCACCCCCTATCCCAAACTCCAACAATCCCCACCGCCCTTCCCCCCAACCCCAATCACCCTTCGCCCACCACTCCCCATCCATACACCAACCTAAAATTTTAATAGCCCTGCCCCGCCCCGCCCCCCGCCCCCCAATTCCCCTCCCTCCCCCTTCACCCGTACATGGTGTACTGCTAAATTCATCGATGAAAACAGTATTAGTTGTGCTAAACTTGTTATTTATGATTTGGTATGTCATGGATTCAAGATATTGCTCATGACAGAGGATTAATGGGAGCACTATTTTTCACTCAATCCTTTGTCGTTAATGTCGTATTCTATCATCTGAAACGATGCTCCTTGTTGAGGAACAATTATTGAAAATAAAATTAACTACTGTATTGGAATAGTGAAAACACTACCTAATTGCCCAATTGAGAGTGGAGGGTCAGAATCTAATGCTTTTCTTCTTCAAAATATGTGTTACTATTGTAGCAAATGTGTATTACTATTGGAGAAAATGTGTATTACTAAAAATATATGTTACTATTGGAACAAATGTGTGTTACTAAAAATATGTGTTACTATTGGGGCAAATGTGTGTTACTATTGGAGGAAATGTGTGTTATTGTCAGAACAAATGTGTATTACAATTTGAGCAAATATATGTTACTATTAGAGTAAATATGTGTTACTGCAAATGTGTGTTAATATTAGAGTAAATGTGTGTTACTTAAAATATGTGTTACTTTTGGAGCAAATGTGTGTTACTGTTAAAGGAAATATGTGTTACTGTTGAAGTAAAGTGTGTTAATGTTAGAGTAAATGTGTATTATTGCAAATGAGTGTTAAAGTTAGAGTAAATGTGTGTTACTATTGAAACAAATGTGTGTTACTGTTAAAGGAAATATGTGTTACTGTTGAAACAAAGTGTATTAATATTAGAGTAAATGTGTGTTACTACAAATGTGTGTTAATGTTAGAGTATATGTATGTTACTAAAAATATGTATTACTATTGGAGCAAATGTGTGTTACTGTTAGATGAAATATGTGTTACTATTGAAGCAAAGTGTGTTAATATTAGAGTAAATATGTGTTACTGCAAATATGTGTTAATGTTAGAGTATATTTATGTTACTATTGGAGCAAATATTTGTTTCTGTTAGAGAAAATATGTGTTACTATTGAAGCAAAATGTGTTTATATTAGAGTAAATATGTGTTATTGCAAATGTGTGTTAATGTTAGAATATATGTATGTTACTAAAAATATGTGTTACTATTGGAGCAAATGTGTGTTACTGTTAGAGGAACACTACAACAAAAATTACCTTTAGTGAAGAAAATTTTAGTGGGAGGATAAATAACCCTCACTAAATGTAAAATTTGCATAGGAATTAATGAGAGGATGAAATTACTCTAATCAAAAGTGGTTTTGTTCCAACTAAAAGAATCCTCCGTCACTAATTTAAGAGAAAATTGGATCTCTTTTCCCCCCAAAACGTATTCATTTCAAAAGGTAGCCCTAACTCCTCGCGCCATCCGCCTCCACCGCATCACGCCTTCTCCCGCCGCTGCCGTCTCCGCCGTGTTGCGCCGTCCACCGCCTCTACCGTCTCCGCCACTGCGCCGTCCACCGCCTCTACCGCATTGCACCGTCCGATTCCTCGCGTCCTCGCTGCCGTCCCCAGCGTAAAATGTAAGTCCTTCACTTCCCAACATTTTCAAAACATAATCCCTCACTGCACTTCGTGCCGTCCTCTGCTCCACCGTAAAAATTAAAATCTCGCTTCCCCTGGCATTGATTCAAAAGCTTGAAGTTCTCTGGATAAAAATTAGTCTGTTGCCTTTGTTGGAAGATAATAATGGTGGATTGCGAATACCTAATGACGTAAGCGATTCTAGTTTGATATTCACATCTGATGATATGTATATAATTTTAATTATAATACTCTTTACTTGGCTTAAAGTGGAACTCTTGGATGATCTGCCCTAATTAGCGCCATAGTAGAGAAAATTTAATTCAATGCCATATTGCTATGTATGACAATTTCACCAACTGAATGCTTAGTAGCTTACTTATTCTAATCTATTCATTTTCCTATTTGCATAAGGAAGAGACTGCTCTTCTGGATTCGTTGATTGGAAAGAACTGATTCTGTTATCAATTGTAACCTAGGAAAGCAGGTTATGAAACTCATCATCGTACATAATGCATTTTACTAATTAATATTTACTAAACAATAGGTGCCAGCTTTTGTTGATAACTCAAATCATGTAATTGCACTTAGTAGGAGGAAAATTAGATGAAGAGTAAAAAGACATTTTTGATGCTATTAGAATTTGGAGTTGGTTTATGGGAACCCATGACCTTTGAGTTTTACAAGCTCTAAGAAAGTATGTCATTGTGCATCTTGAATCATATAACTTATACAACAGTTAAGATGGTACATAGGACTTTTCAGATTGGAGCTCATATGTGTTTTCTTGTAGTGTACAGATTCATCAAAATTATATTATGTTATATACTCCCTCCGTCCCAAACTCATATTCCCGTTTACTGTTTGCGCGTAGATTAAGAAAAGAATTGTTTATTAGTATTTAAAGTGATAAAGTGATAAAGTAGATGTTTTGGTTATTAGTGTATGGAGAATATAATATTAAAAAGTATTGTTACTTTTTTGCCAAAAATAGATGTAGCAAATGAGTATGGGACGGACCTTTTTGGCAATGTAGCAAACGAGTTTGGGACGGAGGGAGTATGTTTTAACATCTTTTTTTTGCAGCATGGATGATTTTGGATGTGCTGCCTTTTCTTATATTGTTGGTCCATATTGAATTTAAGGATGTTTGCAATATAAAGAAATTCGCTCGGGGAACAAAGAAGGTAAAGCCTTAAGCACTAGGATGAAGTACGTAATCAATTGGTAAAAATCAGCTAGTGATAGTTAGATCTCTGCTGATCGGGTGTCAATCATCACTTCTTGATGGCTCACGTAATAGTAATCAAGTTCAAATTCAAGTTGGGGACAATCCTTTGTCAGAATTTTTGAACCAGTTTGCGATCGATTTAGTTGTTAATCAGGTAATTTGTTACATCATATTCTTTTTGTTAGTTACTTAGTTTTGAATTTGAAGTGGAACACATATTACTCGGCGTGTGTGGTTACTGAAATGAGACTAAGCAATAAAGTGCTATCAAGTTAGGGTTAATAGTATGACACTACAGTTAAGTGAATGTAGGCTCAGGACTTCCTTCTGTGTGTTGGTTAGACTGAGATAGGGATAGAGTTCAATTAAAGGTTAAAATATGGATGGAGTTTTACTAATTGATTCGTAATACAAGAATTTCTTTCTCTGCAGTAATAGAAGGACAGGGTGAACCATGTTAATATTAGAAACTAAAGTTTTCTGATGATCTTGTGGAACAGGGTGATGAGAAATTAGATGTCACCCGGCGTATTTCGAAGCGAGCTACTGTAGCCTTGGCCGTGGACAGCCTATGGCCTGAGGTAACCGCTGATTTGAATTCCGAAACCGTGTCCTCGAACAATACGGATGGAGGCAATTCTCTTATGTTCTCCTAGAATTAATTAATTTCCAGTATATGAATTGGGAAATTGAGAGGCCTTGTTTAGGCGGAAATGATAGTGTATTGCTAAATTGCTTGCTGTTAATTGCTGAATTTAGTGGAATTAGGAATTTATCTATGCCATTCAATGAATTGAACGGAGAAAAATCTCATTGAAACACGAGGGAAAGAATAACAAAGACTTTTGGATCTTCCTGTAAGTTGCATAGATGTGGATGCAATAGATTTGATATGTGGAATTTATTAAATATGGTAAAACTGAAAATGGCCAGAGTGTGTAGGTATGTTCGATCAATTGCTTGCAGTGAAGAACCTCTGTAATCATGCTTGCAGTGAAGAACCTCTGTAATCATGCTTGCAGTGAAGAACTTTCATAGTGAAGGTCTTTATCTTTAAAATTAATAGATGGATAATATGTATATGTTTATATGCTGTTGGAAGTTGCTATATTACTCAATGAGGATTTTTAGTGTGATTAATGGAGAAGCTCCCTGTTTTCATTGAAAGTATGTCTAAACAACATTAGATGGACAGTTTTGTATTTGATAATTCATGTACTATGTTCTTTATTAGATGTACAGTTTTGTATTTGATAGTTCCATGTATTATGTTCGGTATTTGATCAGATTCATCTTATAATTGGGGTTGTATTTGATAGTTCCATGTACTATGTTCTATATTCTCTCTGATAAATTAGCTGGATGGGGAACTGATGGCTATTCATCAAACTACTTATCTCCTTTATTGATTCTAACACTTTTTATTTCCCCAGTATAATACACATACACTGCACCTTTCGATCACTTGCCCTCGTATGCACAAAAGTGTAATTATTTTGTTGGCGCTCATTAATTTCTTACATTTGTGACAGCAGCCCCTGCCTACCAGCCTGCAACTGTTCAGAAAGAGCTGGTTAACACTTCTACTTGAGGTAATTTCCACAAAATTAGTTATTATATAGCATTTAATCGTTTAAATTAATAGCACTGAATATTAGCCCCGTTAAACTTTATGTTGATGATAGTATTTTACCCTGGAGTCCAATGACAGTATAATCGCTTGTATGTATCCGCTATTCTACTTAGAATTATTAATTTGAGGATTCCACAAGACTGAATGGTAACAACTATTAGCAAAAAAACTGATCATGATATTATCCTTGAAAATAAAACTAGCTAGAATATCAAGTGAATTAAATAAACTAACAAAAGTATAGAAATAATTAAATCAACGAACTAAAGCAAGAAAGGGGGAATTAGAAAGCTAGCTGCCTCAAGTGTTCGGGATTTTGTGTTGGGAGTTTAGCAAGTGACTTTTGCTCAATCGAGTTCCTGATAGAGTATCTCCTCCATTATAATAATTTTCTTAATTTATCTCATATAAAGTCATACGAAGTTACTTTTTTCTTTTCTTAATCTAATTCATCATGTGCATAGTGGCTCAAGACAACATGCCATCTGCCATGGAACAAAGCTTAATAATTGGCACACTGCTAATATTTATTGTTCTTGCTTTCATTTTGCAGATATAAATCTCAATTCGTGCATGAGAATTCTGATATCAATTCTGGCCCTGTTGGCCACATTCACTGGAACAAGGTCTCTAGTATTTTCTTGTAGACATGTATATTTGTTAATATTGCATCAATTTTCAGAACTTTGTTGCTGATGTTTTTTATTTCATGACTGGTGATGAACAGGCACAAGTGGTGCATTAAAAAATTAGCATGCATGGTATTCTTCAAAAATGTCAAGACACAATCGATCAGAATCAGAAGAACAAAACAGATGGTAATCTCTTCAAGACACAACTTATCACTTAGGTTAGTTTTGGTTGTTGACGTAACTTAATTAAATCATTACTTGGTTCATATGTTTCACAATTTCGCACGTTAACCAAAAAAAGGAGCACATACGAAGTATCTGTATGACCACTAGTACCAAGATAAGCATGCTTGCTATATGATTCAACATAGGGCTTAGCTTGGTCTCAACTTTCTGTGTTTGCACCATTTTGTAATACATGTAAAAACGGTGACACTATTATTTCTGTTTAAGGTAGCTATTATTGTCTTGTGCAGACAATAAAAATATAATGCTTATATATTTGACATGAAGATATAGAAATTAAAGTTACTTAACATTTGCATACCAAAACATTAGTATCATAAACAAGCTTGTTGATATCTTATGCATGAAAATTCTTACTAAGGAAAGTTTGTATACTATAACTAATAGAGAGAGAGAGAGATATGACAGGAGAAAAGGGAGCTTCTCTAGAGTATACTTCTACCTGGGTTGTGGCCCTTATTTGCAGTGTTGTTGTTATATCTTTATTAGTTGAAAGGCTGATTCACTATGCTGAAAAGGTACCTAGAATTTCTTATCATTTTTTTAAATATTATTTCTTACATATTAAAATATGAATTTTTATTGGTAAATGCAGTATTTGGATAAGAAAAATCAGGTCTCTGTTTCGAGCCTTGCAAAAAATCAAAGAAGCTCATTATGTGTTTAATATGCAGAATCCAACAAGCTTTTGGCATTCGGAATATATACCTAAGGGATGAATCACTGGCAAGACTTTTAGAGCATGGAAAGGTACAAATTTATTGTTCTTTGTCTATGCAATACAATTATTGGGGAAAAATATACAATATCTAGGCTATAGTTTGCCTTTACTAATACAATTAGACAATTTTACTTTTTTCATGTGTGTATTTATGCATTTCATGATTCATCAATTTTCATAATCATAACTTCTTTTTTCATTTTATTTAATAGGTGATAGATTTATTGGTGTTACACTTTTTGTGTAGCTGTTTGAGAACAATTTTGTAATTTTGAGAATGCTAATTGTAGAGTTTGTATGTATGCTTTTGAATGTTTCCAGATTTAAATTGTTATATGCTTGTTTGAAATATTGATTAATTTGTTTATGTTATTGATGTTTGTAGATTTATGATTTTCATCTTATTTAGCTTGAATATATTGTTATGAAAATAAATATGTATATAAAATGTGTATAAAATGTGAGATAAATAGTTATACCAGATACAGAAAATTCTTTTAGCACTAAAGTTCTTTTAGTGAGGGTAAATTTACTCTAATTAAATACTTATCAGTGACGGAACTATATTCTGTCACTATTGACCTTTAACTAGAGAAGCAATAATTAGAGGTCATGACAAGAGATTTCCTGTCACTAAAAGTCTTTAGTGAGGGTATTTTGACTTTTAGCCATAGTTTTTACTGTCACTAAAAATAGTTTTTCTTGTAGTGGAAATTTGTGTTACTATTGAAGCAAAGTGTGTTAATATTATAGCAAATGTGTATTATTGGAAATATGTGTTAATGCTGGAGCAAAAATGTATTGGATGTTAGAACAAATGTATGTTATTGTTGAAGTAAATATATTTTAATATATAAAATAATAAATTTAAATTTAAAAAGGATGAGAAATAAATTAAAAATACATATTTGATCTTGTAAAAATATTTATTTGTCATTATTATTATTTTAAAGTAGAAAAAACTTGTTTTTTAATGACTTGTAACACACATTTGCCCATACGGTAGCACATTTTGGGAGCGAAAATCCTGAAACTTGACTTGCGCGAGATTTTGGAAAAAACCCCCCAAATCCGACCCAACCCGGCCAAAATCCGCAATTTTTTATCTGGAGCGACCCGACCCATGATGTTTTTAATATTTTCCTATTTTAGGTATATTTCACATATGAAATATTTCACAAGAGAGCTCCTCTAATATAAATGGATGCATTTCACATAAAAACGTGAGATCTAACTCAGTTAAAGCAAGTCCACCCAGAGATAAAATTCTTTCAATATCATTAAACAAAACTTTCATCACGTAACACCTAAAAGAAGTTGCTAATAGTTATAAAGTGTTACCATAGCAAATAGGTAACACTTTTAAAGATGTTACAGTTGTTCGTGTAATCTAAAGTCTATGCTTCTTCATTTCAGGAGATAGTTGTGTACACATATTAAGAAAATTGTATTTGTTAATTTAGTAAAGTAGTATCATATGAGTAAATATATGTATATTTTTGTGAGTATGTATACACATCAATCTTTCCTTTTTTGGAGTGTGCAAGTTATTGTGGGACGGATCGAAAAGATAAGTGTTCAAGTTTCTCCAGAAGGGAGGTAGTAGCATTAATATCATCACTTTAAAAAAGTTGTTACATTACGTAACAACTTATGTAATACTTTACTATTGTTACTTATGAACTTTATGTAACACAACTCCACTCATATTAGATGAGATGAAATTCTTTTAAGAGTTCTTGTTCATAGCATGAAACTAATACCATTATGTGCATTCACTGGTAAGATAGCATTTTATACTATGATTTTAGTTTACAAATTTAAGGGTATCAGCGAATACATATAATTATATTAATTTCATATTAAACAAATTTCATGGGGGAGTTTGCGTTGTTTAATACCTTTACGTGGATGTTGTCGTAGTAGAAAGAGACCCTTCGGTTGGAGTGGAGGAGGAAGTGGAAAGTGGCATTCGGGTGATCGGTACCGGTGAAACTGTAGCCAGAGATTGAGCTTGGTCGAGCGACGCTCCAGATGATGATGACTATTAGGCTGTGAAGATACTGAGGGCCAATATAAGTATGACGATTAATCTCTTGGGGTACCGTGGTTGCAATTCCACCGCTCGTGGCGGCGACATGGTGGATATGGAGCAGATCCTAGAATAATGTGTTTAGGTTAGTTGGTGTTTGCACTTTTGTTTTATTGGTGATTGGTTTCCAGTGGAGGTGTCTTTTTGGTTTCTTGCATTAAACTCAAGGAATTTTTTAGTAGGAGTTTTTAAAATTCAAGTGTGAGGGGAAGATTCTCATCTTTGATCTTACTTGAGTTTTTGGCTTTCTGATATTCTTTTTCTTCGCAGTATTTCTCTTGTAAAATTTATTTATGATATAATACGAATATCATTATATATCATCACTGATACTATTACATGCATTCGATAATACCATAATATTTTACACTATAAAATATTATGGCATTAGTGAATATATATTAATGGTATCGATAAATACACACAATGGTATAAATTATATATATTATGAACTTATTCACAAGAGAATTTGTGTTTTCTTATTCCCTTGCGAGTTTAGTGTCTATAAAAGATTTTTTTTTTAAATGAGGTGATCGGATGAGCATATTAGCTGGTAAGCCGACTTGTGGCTTGTAATTTGTAAACTAGTGTTTCTCTCGTGCGATGCACGGATTGAATATTATAATTTTTAAATGCGAGATTGTATAATGAACTAATTATAAAAAAAATGTTTGTATTCAATTTATTTTATTCATAAACCAATTAATATGTAAAAATTATATTGTATATATGTGAATATTACAATTATTTAATTAATCATACAATTTTTAATTATGTACTAAATTCACAACAAATACTAAAATTCATAAAAATGATTTTAATATTTATCAAAACTTATATAGTCTAAATAAAAATTATTTAAATTCGATTAATCATATAGTTAAAGTCAATAAAAACAATTTAAAAACAATAAACAAATAATTTTAACATGATTTTTCTTTTTATATTTGCAATATATATGTTAAATTAAAAGTGTTCAAAATATAATTGATTTGATATATAGAGTATTGAAAATAGATTTAAAATAAAAAACTTATAAGAATTTTGAGATTATTGATGTAAAGTAAAATTAAATAAAATGGTAAAATTAATCCACTCTCTTTGATGGAGAGTGAGTCTCACTATTGCACTACAAAGCAAGTGGATTTCACTTGCTACAATAATAATAATTTTTTCTCTCTCCTCACTTTTATTTTTATATATATATAGATATAGATGTGTTTGATCTTTAGCGTTCTTCCACTATAGTCAGGTGCTGCTTGTTTCAAAACTTTCAATTGGAAGGAAAATGAAAAGGAAAAATTAATTTTAATCTACATCGTGTATATGTTTGAAGAAGAAGAATATGGTTTCTATTGTTGTTTTGTATTAATGGTGTTGTGCATGCCCAAATTTTAAAAAGATAAAGATAAAATAAAAATGTTGATTGCGATATGGATGAATGATTGAGAATAAACAATTATAGAAAGGAAATAAGTCAAATAACTAATCAAACCGAGTAATGATCACTATAAAAATATATAGAATTGCCTACAAAAATTGACAATATGACTACGAAATTTCCAACAAAAATTTTTTGCAGTGGAAATTGCCTACTAATTTTTTAATTATATAGACATCTTCATTCCTACCTACAAAAAATTTGCTTACGAAATTTTTGTAGGCAAGTTGCTTGTAAGTTACCTAGAAATTTTATTTTGTAGGCAAGTTGTAGACAATCCCACTACAATTTCTTTTTCCTTTTTAAATATTTCGTAGACAATTCTTTATTTTCTTGTGGTGGACTACCTTATTTTGAAGGGAAAGTAGTGTCATTGGTCATCTTTTATTCTCATTATGTATTTTATTATTTGGATTACAAAATAGTATTAATATAAACAAGGGTTCAAAACCCACTAGGTGTTTAGACCTTAGAATTATGCTCCTTTTGTAGGTCTCAGGTTAAAAAACTATTAGGTGCGATTAAATATTGAGATGAGTTAGTTCATACAAAGTTTTACTCTGGTTTGAAATGAGTCCCACTTGTGGACAGAGGGTTATGGGTCCCCCTGTATTAATCGGTCCTTGTGCCAGATATCGAGTATTGAAAAAAAAGGATTTTGTAAAAAAATTGATTTTATTTAGAAGTCTAAATTTTTAGAAATGTGTGAAATGAATTCATTTATGTTATTTCCCTAGTAACTAATTCGTAGACTAAATTCGCATCTCTACTATTTGGATGGGAGGCTTAACAAGTGAATAATTTAATATGAGTAGAGTTTATTTATAAGGGTTCGAAATGCAGAACTTGGGCATGAACCGAAGACTTTTGTTACCATGAATTTTTTTGTATTTCATCTAAAAGTCCGAATTTTCAGAAAAGTGTAAATTAATTCATATAAAAGAAAAATTACTACTTTTTCATGTATTTTTTTTATTTTAACACTACTTTTTAATTTTTGCAATTCATATACAATTTTAAAAATTACACAATTCAAAACATGTTGAAAATATTAAATACTTCTTCCGTCCACTCTAAGATTTACACTTTCTTTTTCCGTTTTACTCAAAAGTTTAATTTTTTCATATTTGGTAAGTGCGACATTATCTCCATCTCTCTACTTTTTATTTATTTTATATTTCTTAATTTTCATGAAAAAAATTGATATTTTGTGACTACGCAAAAGAGACATTCAATGTGGCATCTAGTGTTGTAAAAGTAAAGATGCAAGCAAGGATGAAAATACCCGGAAATTTCCACGATATATCCCCGATATATCCATTTTTCGTGGTCACCGATATCAATATTGGGGGTAACGATATTTCCATAGTATCCGTAAAAAATCGATAAATATCAGTATATAAAATCAATTTTGACTATATTTTTGTGCATATTGAACATATAATCGGTCAAATATCGGTAAATATCAAAAAAATTCGGTAAATTTCGAAAAAGTATCGAGAAATATCGAAAAAATATCAAGAAACATCGAGAAAATATCTATAATTTTGTTAAGGCAAAAACTTGTATGAGACCGTCTCATAATATGAGACCGATCAAATTAAAAAAAGTGATAGGGTTATAATTAAATGTGATAGTATTTTTAAAGAAAAGTGATAAGTCACTTTTAACAAATATATTATCACTTTTTGTTTAAACTTTATCACTTTTTAAAAGTGACAACTTTTTAATTAATAAGTGACACGTTTTAAATTAAAAGTGGATCAAATATTATTGGTCTCATACTATGAGACGGTCTCACACAAGACTTACTCTTTTGTTAAATATCACAAATGTAAAATATGGTCAAATTCTATTGTAAATTTTATGTATTAAAAATTTATTATTAAATTTTTATAATTTTTTAAATTTACCGATATCGATATATCAATCGATATTTCCATAAATTTAAGGTCTCGATATATCCATGGATACCGATATTTTTAACCTTGAATGCAAGACGATAGAGAATTATTAAGGACTCCACTAAAAATATCCATTTGACTTCGTTTAACAATCGTTAACAATAAACAAACACCCACCAACACAATAATATTTGATTATTTTGGCCCGTGAATCATTTGACTTTAAGCGCCGTTTAAAAAATAGTTGCATCAACAAATTATTACCAGAGATTTTCATTGCGTCTAATTATAAAATTTAAAATATCGTGTATTGAATTGCAAAAATAGAAATTCGGTGAAATAAAAACAAAAAGTTAGTGAACTTTTTTCCATTAAGCAAAAAAAGAAAAACAAAAAAAAACACACATAACCGTAATACTAATAATTAGACTTAGTACAAACCATGATTATTACTAACAAAAGCGGGAAAATTTCGAAATTTTGAAATTCAAATGAGTTAATTAAGTAAATTTCCCAAATCAATTATAACGATTCCGTTCGCAAATCCTCAATTTCCTCCTTCTCAATTAGATCTGCACCCTTCATTATAATCTATGGAGGAAAGAGTGCCACGTCATTCACTTTATTTCTTCTGCCCCAATTATCTCGATACACAATAATCAAATTACTCAGACGAAACTTCCACGGCTCCATCCATCCAGCCCCCCCTCCGTCCACTACTCCCTTCGTCTGAAAACCTCTATCGGAAACTCCATCCACCAGACGTTTTATTTCCCCATTTCTGCATATACATTATTTTTTCCTGCTGCACTCAACACTCTCAGAGGACCGAGGTACACCGTCAATTCCAAAGGCTCAAATTTCTCTTCGGTTAATCTTTAATTTTCATTTGTATTTTGCGTTTGTGAATGATCTAATCTCTTTACGCTTAAAAAATCTTCACTATTTTGTTCTTATACCAGGATTTTACCTGCTTTTGCGAACTATATTGAGAATGGGTCAGATCCAGTATTCGGAGAAGTATTTCGATGATACTTATGAGTACAGGTGATCTTAGTCTAATCCGATTACAAAATATGTTTTGGATGAAAATGAAATTTTATTTTGTTGATGATTTTCTATTATAAATTCATGCCGAAGTTTGGGGATTTTTGTTTTTCAGGCATGTGGTTCTTACTCCGGAGGTTTCCAAACTACTACCGAAGAATCGCCTTCTCACAGAAGTGAGTAATTGAATATGTGATTAGATATTAGGGTTTTTTTTTTTCCGGAAATTTTTGTGATATGTTTTTTTGCTGTCAATAGACTATTAGGTTAGGGTTATCATTACTTTTGTTGATACTGGTGAATTTGTCGATTATAATTATAATCAGTGGGTATCCTCCGATATTGTGGCTTTATCAGAAATTAATTATGTGCTCGCTCCTTTTTCCCACTTTTGATCGAATTATTTGCTCTTGCTAATTGAATGCAACTGGATGAAATCATCCGTGGGACAGTTGAGTCTCTTGGATCTATTCAATTGAGATTGTCACTATTTGGTTTGTAAAGCAACTCAGGACTTTATAAGAAATGATCAATTTTTTCTTTATCTATGGAAACATGGTTCCATTATTCTGTGTGGTTTCTGAGGAATCTACTCAACAAAGACTTCACTTAGTACGATTAGAAATGTAGTGCTACAGCTACTTCTGTTTTTTGAAAAGTAACATGTGAATTTATATAGAATCCATGATTGATTTTGAACCTGCCTAAGTTTAATGGAAATCCCAAATATTTCAATTAAAGTTCCTTGATTCTTATTTTGAGCTTTGAATCTTTGATGGTTATGAAATATTCAAGTTATGAAAATTTATGGTGTGTTTTATTTTCCTGCTTGATAGAACGAATGGCGTGCTATTGGGGTTCAGCAGAGCCGTGGGTGGGTCCACTATGCGATCCACCGCCCAGAGCCACACATCATGCTCTTCAGGAGGCCACTGAACTATCAGCAGCAGCAGGAGAATCAGTCCATGCTTGCTAAGTGAAGCTCAGCTGCTCGGTTTCCCACTTTAGCTCAAAAAGGTTTGCTCTCATTTCCTCTGGAAATGAGTTCACTAAGAGTCTTAAGACTATGCATGTTATGCTATTAGAACTATTTGGTCTATTTAAATGAATGGTGAAACTTGTCATTGAACTTGTGTGGAACTTCAGTGTTGAAATCTGTCTCTTTTCAACAAATTAGATGAATGTATTACCACTTTATTGAATGTTGTCGTATGCATAGTGTTGCTGTATGCACATTCTGCTGCTTTATCATGTGTTATCGTTCGTGTTGAGCTGCTAAAGGGCTCAGGGGACCAATTTTTGAATGTTCCTCTTTTCTTCCTTTATTCCTTTATCATTTGTTTTGGAAAACTTTCTTCAGCTGGTCTATCAAACTTCGAATAGGATTGTTGCTGTCATGATAAGTACTTGACATATTTCTAACTATAGATCTTGGGCAATATTTTGTGAACTGTCTCTTTGTGAAATGGTGTTACAAATTATGAAAGTTGTACTCCTTTGTTTTGAATTTGTTGTGTTACTTGCAAAACATAAAAGTATCATGGTATCGTATGAGACTTATTATAGATTTAGGAGTAGCTTGTGTTGTGGTCTGTTTTTCGGTCTTTCTATTTCAGTGTCCGGTTGAATACAAATAATAAGAAATGTGGTGAAATTTAATTTGGATTATCTATGCTCTGTATTGTGGATTTATGTATATGATGAATCATTTGGACTATGATTATATGTTCATATTCAAGTGATGAAATGGATGACGGTGTTGTGAAAGTATGAAGTTATCTGCATTTATTGATATAAATTAACACTTGCTGGATATCCATTGAAGTTTTGTTGAGTTTGATCAGTAGAGTCACAGATTTCAGGCTTATGATCCTTACAAGTTTTTTCTATATTTTTGCTTCAACTGCTTGTAATAAATGCACAGAAATGCTGGTGGGTCCTACTCTTATTTATGCACGTGAAAATGCAGCAAACATTTTGTTCAAGACCGTATTTTACTTATTTTTATTAACTAATCAATGGAAAAGTGTAACGACGTTAAAATTTCTTAAGCTTGATTTTGTGATAACTCATGGGATATGATAAAATTGAAATTACAAATTAACGAATCCAAATTGAATAAATTAGGGGTTCGTTTAACTTATCTAAGAAAACTCTCATATGCAACAAGTGCACGGTGCACTCTCTCAACAGTTGACCATGTTTATACTTGAAAGGTTGTTCCAAATACACGGTAAAGTGTGGTTGGATTTTACAGTCTAATTGGAACAAACTTTTCAGTGTAAACATGATCAACTGTTGAGTGAGTGCACCATACATCAAGTGCACAAGAGAGTTACTCCTTATCAAAATATCTTATAAGCTCTTACATTATATAAATTGTTTAAGCAGTTTATGGGATATACTTTCTCTATCTAATTTTACTAGACCTTGATATGTTTGAAAGTATTACTCCTTCCGATTCATTTTTTATTATCCGTATTATCATAAAAGGAAGTTTTTTTTTCCACTTACTTAAAATAGCAAAAAGCAAACACTACCCCTTTTAACTTACCCCTTAAAAACATAATTTATTTACACTTATGCCATTACTCTACCAACTTTATACCCACAAATACTAATAAACAACTTTTATTCTTTTTAAAAATTTACTTTATATCCACAAATATTAATAAACTTCTTTATTAAAATCCGTGCCAGTGGTGCCACTTTGAAAGTGAAAATCAAAATCGAATCGAAGGGAGTATAAGGTTAATAAAATTTATACATTTTTTTGGTAATTTATAATAAAAAAAAATTTAAGTTTATATAAAGTAATAATATTTTTTTTTATGATGAAGTGTTTGTGTGTGAGGATCGAGTGGGTGGAATGTGGATGGAGGTGGTTATTTGTGGATGGGAGAGGTTAGAAAAATAATTCAACTTTTTAATTTTTTTTTTTTTTGTCACACTTTTATTTAGCTTATAAGTTTCTATATCAAAATAAGATTCTGAGTCACATTATGGACTTTCAGGGGATGTTTTCTAAGCTTGAAATTCAAAAGCCACAGCTTTGAATTTAAAAAAACAAAAAAGAAATATTTTTTTTATGTTGGAAAGTCAATTGCAATTTGCAAACCCCACCCACTGAATTCGGACCGGACGATTTGGGCTAGTAGGAGTACAACCCTTTTTATGTATCATATGTAAATTGAAAAAGGGAATGATTATTATTGTTTGGCATGAAATCATATCACTATAAAATGGAGCATATATTAAACATTACACATTAATGAGTATTAATTTGTGCTAGTTTGTGCACTATTTCATCGTGAGACAATCTCATATAAATTTTAATCTTACGATTTTTTGTATTAATAATTATAATTATTTTTGGAAATTAGCCTAGCAATTTTATTACCTGAATAATTTAGCAAGATCTATAATTGAGATCCACGAAGCATATTGTTGATAGCGATTTCGGGAAGGAAACATTTAAAGATCCTAACGGGTAGGAGTATTAAAGGCTAACAAACTGAATGCAATAAATGTGGTAGTCAATGAGCTTTCAAGTGGAGTCTTTTTCTTATATTTGAGTTGTGTTACAGATATACATTTATTGCCCTATTTATAGTGTACAAGGTTGAGGTTGCCAAATTGATCAGGTCACCCCGCGAGCCCCGCCAGGCCCTAGCTGGGCCGTCATAATTGACTATGGCCTTCTCTACGGGCTAATGAGGGCATGTCACGTGTCTCTGTTGATCTCTACAGGCAAGACCTCTCTTCCTGACCCTATTTTGTCCCTGTCTCATCCACATGTCCGATGAAACAACACTGGTCTAGTGACAGACTTTGCCAGTCGGTTAGGCGTGGTGTGGATAGCGATCAACCTTGAGGTGACCTTTTATGACTAATCCCTATCGGGTAGCGGGGAAAGAGTCCGTGGAGAACTAATAACCGTGTCCGGAGCCCGCTGGTTGACACGCTCGAGTGCCTCCGAGGTCCTGTTTTGGGACAGATTCGCCAAGCGCCCCTGCCCGACACTCGATGGTCAGTGGGTCGGGCACGGATCCCTCCCTCTGCTGGCGCTCATTGCTAAGTTGGCCGGTCCTTGTCAGGCCACTTGGCATCGGATACTACCGGGTGTAACACATACATACTATGATACTACTTGTTATTTTTATTTATAAAAAAAAGTTTCTAGTGTCTCATTATATCACTGCATTTAAATTAAACATTAGGAAGCATTAAATATGAAGGTCACCATTATTATTTCGTATAATAAATTTGAAGTAATATCATTTATTCACAAGTCGCAATCTAATACTCCCTCCGTCCCAAACTCGTTCGCAACATTGCCAAAAAGGTCTGTCTCATACTCATTTGCTACATCTATTTTTGGCAAAAAAATAATAATACTTTTTAATATTATACTCTACATACACTAATAACCAAAATATCTATTTTATCACTTTATCACTTTAAATACTAATAAACAATTATTTTCTTAATAACCGTGCAAACAGTAAACGGGAACTTGAGTTTGGGACGGGAGTAATATTTTAGGTCGGTTGTATTTTAAATCCGCACAGTGAAGTGTGAACCAACGCGCCTTTCTAAACTGCATTAGAAATATTGAAACTGAAAATTAAAGTATACCTTTATCTTCAACTGAAAATTGACTTCGAAGAGAACATAACTGATCTAGATATTTAACCATGCTATGTGCCCTATACTAAGCTCATATCCCTATTTAACCATGTTTAAAGCTTTTATATCCAACTAAGTTAATGCTTAAGGAATTATAATTCTATTTGATGGGTATATAATTATGTGAACTTACTATGTTACGCCTTCTCTAGAAAATTTAAATATCCATTAATAAAATTATTTACAATTGAAATGAAGGTACTTGCACTTTTATCCGAAACTAAAAACCTCAATTAAAGTAAAGTAATGCTATTTTATTAAATGAATAATGGAGTGAAAGAGATTTAAGTATTTAGGGCTCGCTTGGTTGGGGGTGATGATTATAGGGCAATGGGAATTAAAGTGATTGAGGAGTCATTCAAGTAGAGAGTAATAAATGGGGAGTCGTTTGATAGGTAAATTATAACTCATTTTTAATCTTATTACAATGTATTGATAATACCAAGCACTACTAATGAAATCATTCTCATTACCCTATAATCATCACCCAACCAAGCGGGCCCTTAGATTTCCTTCAAGTTTGGATTAGACCGTGACAACTAACAACTAAAAGCCGCGCCTTGCACGACACCTTATTTAGCTTGGAGTGCTCCACTCGACACAATTCGTGTAAGCTCGAAACTGTAAAATACTTAATTTATTAAAAAGTTGATTTGAACTTGATTTGTTAGGTTGTTTGTGAATCAAATTAAATTTTATTCTCAACTCGTTGATGTAATCGAATGAGTTTGAATTCGATTCAACAAATGCTCGAGTTAGTTTCAAACTTTAAGCACTCAATTCCGCTCGAATTATTGACCCAGGCCAATACGATTTCTCCAGGTTTTCCCTTTCCAAACAATTTTGCTAAAGCTACATTTATTTATTTATAAAAATCAAATCAGGAGAATGAATCAGTTTACCACTTTTTATTCAGTTCACCACCCACAAATAATCCAAAAGTTTGAACAATATTCGACTTTATGTTTCACCAAATGACAATTATTTAAAAAAAAAAAAAATTGAATTAGAGTTGGGGAGTGAACTACTGAATTAAGGTTAGGAAAATATCCGTGGCCTAAGATACTATTTTTGGCCCATAGAGTTTGAACGATAAGCCCATTTGTGTGGCTTGATCTTAATTTTATGGGTCAATATTTTTGGGTACGTACAGGCCCAATTCCGAGGTTCCAACTTCGTTAATCTAACGTACTTCCAGAAGCTTCATTACAGCTCCATCGCGTCGGCGAAGAAAACGGCGGCGACGGCGTAAATTGAACCTGTTAGTTTCTCCCTCTCGATATTCTCTGGCATAATTGTTCTTTTGTGATATGATTTTTTTCTCTCGTGCTGGAATTCGGACTAAAATATTCTTGGAATGTACATTTTTGGAATGCATTTTGATTTTTGTAACATATATTTGCTTGCTGAGTAACTGGATAGTGCTGTCTGCATATTGTTGCCCTATTAAATTGTTCTTCTTTATTTTGGTTGTTGATGTAATTCGTCGTTGATGATAATTGAAGTTTGATGATTTAGGGCATTTCTGACTTAATTCTAGTATCAATTTGAGTGTGATTCTTTTGTTTCGTTTCCTTATAAATTATTTTACAAACTGAAAATCTTGAACAAGGAATGTTACCATTTCTTTTGCAATGCCCAAGCATTCCTAATTCTTTTTAGCTCTTTGTGCTGCTATTATGGAGGCTTATTTGGATTTGTGTAGCTAAAATTGGAGAATTTATAATGCATGTCATAAACAATTTGGAGAATGAAGACATCGGACTGAAAGAAGGAAGGGGATGTCTGAAAATTAGGACCTTTCTTGAAGGTTTAACAGGAAGAAAGATAGGAAAACAATCTGAAAAAAATAAAATAAAATGTGGAATTGAGTTTCTTCCAGTAACCATTTTTCTTCTTCGTTTTACTCTGATAAAATTCATCAGATCTGCTGTGTCTACATTGCTCATGAATATCTTGTTGGAACTTTAATCGTGTATTATCCTTAAATACATTTTGATTTTTCTGATAGCACCGTCAATTATTTTGATTGTGTATTTGTAGCATCAATAGACTTTTATATCTGGACAAATATTTTCTCCTTTAGAATTACCGATTAATTCATATATTCCCAGTCAAATGCATGACACCCATCTTCATTCGTCAAGAAATGCACATCAGTTGGATGTTTTTAGCTTCAGAAAGGATCCTTTCAAGAGTCAAAATATGTTAGAACTATAAAAATCAAGAATGTGGAAAATATGTTGGTTTTCTAGTTGCATATGCTTTGCTTCATTCTTGATGTGGTTGTCTCACCTAATACGTAATTAAATGCTTAATTCTGTGACATACTTCTTCAAATGCTGGTTTGAATATAAAATTGTCAGTCTTGATTTAGTTCTTCATCTTACTATTATTCTTCTTTTTTCAGATTATCTGTTGATTGTTTACTTAATCTTGATGTCCCGTAAGCGCAATGCCATTGTTGCCACAGGCTTAGTAGCTTTTGTATCAGCAGGATTGGCATTTCCGTTTTACATGGCGTAGGTGAACTTATCGATGAAATGGACTTGTTAACCACAAATGGATCTTCTGTTATACAATGATGATGTAACATTTTTTGTTACACTACCTAGATGAATGACTCACAGACAGTGTAGTTAAATATGAATTGTGAAACGATAAGTGTGATTAATTGCACTGCTCATCTAAGTAATTTAACAGAAGATGATACTCCATTGTGTAATAGGAGATCCAATCAGCTTGTTAACTGCAGGGGAATGCTTATTCTTATTTGAATCCAGTGATAATAACTGTGTGCAGGTCGAAGTCCTCCTCCAATACTCCTGTGATCGACTCATCAAAGGCACTGCCCCCTCAAGCTACTTTCCGAGGACCTTATGTTAACACTGGTTCACGCGATATTGGACCTGATGATAAAATCTATCCCAAGAAATGACTTGTTTCTCTAATGTGTGTGTTTACAGATTATGTACAACTTCATCTCTAATATTGAAAAAAAACATTGTGTTCTCTTACTGGAGCAGGGTGAAATGTGATGGAGATATTGATTAAAATCAATATTAGATTTTTAATATTATAATTAGATTTGATTTTATTATATTTAGGAGTTATTTATGTTTTTTATTATCAAAGTTATTTCATGGAGTATTATAAATAGAGAGGTCCTACATTATTACTGTATGCCTTTTTATGACCTGGTTCACGTGAATTTTCTTTTTCGAGTGACATTGTTATGCAGGAATGATATTGTTTAAATAGTGTTGGTCCCGAAACGAGTAAACAGGTGTATGGGGGGGGGGGGGGAATACACCTGTGGTTACAAATTGAAACTTCTTTAAAACTTATCAGGTTACTTAAGACAGTAGCTCGTCAGTGGACTTGAGGTCTGCTGAGAGTTACTCTGTGAAAGCTTACTGAGATAATACCTCCACTGAAAGCACAAGACTTTCAGTTGAACTACTATCTAATTAGCTTTCAGATGCGGATTAGTGAGCCCTTTTAGAAAACTCGTTTTACTTTGATAAACTTGAGATTAACACACACTTATGAAATAGCAGAATGTAAGTACACAAGATGTAAAGTGGTTCAGAGATAAATCTCCTACGTCCACTGGCCTGATCAAACAGGAGAATTCCTTTCACTTGGAATTCCTTGTGTTATAGTGCCAAGGTGCACTGATCAACTTTTCCTCTCTTAGGATGATTGATCACTAGGAAATTCCAGGTCCTAGTTCCCAAAACAAACCAGCTTTCAGACTGATACAACAATCAGCTTACTAACACCACTTAACACTAGCTCTCAACCTAAACACTGAGTAGGGTTTTGAGTAGGGTTTTGGTTCCAACTATTTTGAGATAATCCTTACAAGTTTAGCTCAAGGCTTAGGATTGGATTATCTCTTTCTAAGGTTTGGATATAGCTTTAAGCTTGGTTACAGAAGGTTTGTTAGTTTCTCTACAATTGTGAAACACTTGGGAAACAATGATAATTTCGAGTGTTTCTAGATAGTTATGAATGTAGAGATAGCTTTGATCTTGTGAGTTTCCCGTGCTTGTAAAATGTGCACGTGTTTCTGTATTTATAGGCTTCCTTGAAAATCTTCCCGTTGGATTTGAATCTTCTCAAGTAAGTCTTCTTGTATCTGATTGGTTCAAACGGCTCTATTTGAAGCTTTAAGTCTTGTCAAGAAACGGCTGCAAAACCATGCCTGTTCACCAACTTTCTGTAGATTGCTAGGTGAAAGACTTTTGGTACATGTCAGGCTGGGACAGGTCGGCTGTCAGTAAGGTACACTGACGTGTCATCTTCTCATTGGACCTTAAGTCTGTATGCCCAGATTCTTGTCTTGCTTTAAGGTGGAACTCCTCTGATGAGAACCTTCTTATTCCTTCATTTATTGTAAGCTTCACTGAAATTCATTTTGCCTTGTTCCAACCAGATTTAACTAACAGCTTTAAATATGTTTAGCATTAAATGTACTTTGTTAGTTCCCATCAGTGGACCTTCGTCCTCTACTGATAGATTTAGTCTTAGTGAGAATGTACTTAGAAAACATTCAAGACTTAGACTTCTTTCTCAGATCACTTAGTCTTCAGCGGACTTCACTTCAGCAGACTTCATACTAAAATACACTCTAGTTTTTACTAACTGCACTTCAGTTCTTAACACTTAGAACTGTTTAATTTAAACTCTAACTCTACTGAATAATTTACTTACAAACAACTTAGGGAGGGACATGTTGGCATCTAATCAAAACAAGTCTTATACATTTTCCCAACAATTTCCCCCTTTTTGATTATGCCGGAACCTATCTTATTACATATCTTCTTCTAGATGAGGTTCTTCAGATGACATTCAAAGTTCACAGTTTTTGTAAGTAAAACATTCAAGTACATAAGCCTAAATGATAATGAGATATTATCTTGGGCAAAACATCAGCAGAGTTCCTTTCATTGAAAAATATGAAGTACAAATTACATGAAGTCAACTCTCAAAAAGTTTCAAACTTAAAAACATCTGGGACTTATAAACAAATGCCCAGCAAAAGATACAACTTTCTCAGATGGACTCAAAAATAGGTTCAAGTCTATATTGCTTAAAGACTCTAATCTTCAGCTCATTCTTTCTTTCCATCATCTCCTTGGAATGTCCTCTGAGACCAAGGTGTTCACATAAGGATGTCCACTCTTCAGTGATCCTTTCTCTATCAACAGCTCCTGTTGCATCTTGAGGAGGCCAGTATGTGATTGGCTCAGGGGCCTTCAGAGCATGATCTGGGAAGGCATCATTCCAAGCATCACAGATCTCGGGATAGAGTTTGGGATAGGCATCAAACAACCATGAGTTGAAGACTTCTTGTGCATTGTCCCTTCCTAACTCTCCACTGACATAGAAGGAATATACAAAGTCTCTTTTTGCAGTCTCCCAAGCATCATTGAGCTTCTTAGGAACCCAGGCATCGTGGTGAGGGAATCTGTTCTGAGATGGTGTGATCTTGTCTTTCTTCAGTTTGGCAGCCCACTTAAGATAACCACTTCTGAACTTTTTAGAAGTAGTTTTGTCAAAAGTGGCTAACCTCTCCTGCTTCTTCCTCTCAGCCAGTTCTGCAATGGTTTCCATCTTCCCAACCACCTTATCTCTCCTCTCCTGCTGTTGGGCTGTTAGCTTCCTTGCTCTCTCGTTCATTCCACCAGCCTCTTTGATTAGCTCAGTGAGCTCCGTGACTCGGGTGGGTGCAGATTTGGGAATTTCAGAAGACAAAGGATCAGGGTTAAGAATGGGAAGTACCTCAACTTCATCAGTAGAGGTTGTGGACTTAGCTGCCAACCTCCCTGAGGTTCTTGTCTTTTTAGCAACCTCTGCTGAGAGTACATCAGTTGCCTTCCTCTTGGCAGGTTCCCCCTTCTTTGCAGCTCTCTCTTCCTTCTCCTTCAGATGAGCTTCCTTGAACTTTGAGAGGTCCACTGATGCGGTCTCCTTTCCCTTCTTTTCCTCAGCCAGCTTCTGGGCCTCAGCATCAACTTTCTTTATGGTGCTTTTGATTTGTTGACCTTTCTCGAACTCCGGGGTTTCAAAGATGATTTGCATTTTGTTCCTTGGATCAGCCTTCAGCTCTTTAGAAGATATCAATCTTTCCCCCTTTCCGGCATTAATCATGCACTCAGCCACAGTGATGTTTAACTTCATCTGATCGTGAGCGATGGCCTTAAGTTCAGTCGAGCAGTGGTCAACTTCATCTTCCATCCTTTCCAGTGCAGCTCCAGCAGTTTGACCAAATTGCACAAATTGGGCCAGTTTCTCATCGATTAGCACATTGGTCTTTTCTTGAGTTGGGAAGTCCTCAGCAGCCTTCTTGAGAACTTCACCAAGCTTGGCTCCGAGTTCTTCGTGCTTTGCCTCGAACTCCTGCATCTTCTGGTTCCACAACCCTTCAACTTTCCCAACAAGGTCAGCTGAGAAAGCTTCAACAGAAGACTTTAGGTTGATGGACACGTTCTCCACTGAGTCCTTCAGGAATTGAGCTCTGGCTTCTTCCTCCTTCTTCTCCAGATCTTTCAGAGCCTCAATGACTAGCACACTTTGTCCCTCAACTACATCAATTACCATCTGCTGTGAGTCTTCAACTTTCAGTGTGAGATTTTGAAGTGATGTAGTTGTGGACTCCATGAGTTCGTCAATGTGATCTGAGAGTATGATCATTTCGTCTACCTCCTCTTGGACAACTTCTTGGACATCTTTCAGCTGAGTTTCAAGAGCAGGGATTCTCTCTTCTTGAAGTTTAATCACTTCATCCTTCAGGGGAGTTAGGTTGATCTGGACTGAGGGGATCTCATCAGTTTGGGTACCTGCATTTAAGACAGTGTTAGTTTTTCCTCCCTCAATCTCACAACCTAGATCTCCTGAAGTCTCTAACTCCATTGGAACTCCCTCCTCCTCACTCAGCTTACTTCTTTCATCACTCTTATTTTCAACTAAGATTTTTTCAGCCAATGCATCCTTTACAGGAATGATTGCTTTTATTTGGCCACTCACAACTCCTGTGATTTCAACATCTCTTTCAGCACCCTCATCTTTTTCCTTTTCTTTTTCAACTCCTTCTATTCCAGTCACCTCAGTTGACTCTGAAGCCACCACTGAGGGCTGTTGTGGGAGAATCTCAGTAGACACCTCTACTGGACTCTCCTGTGGCAAATTTTGAGCCTCAGTATCCCTTGCCTTGGATACATCCTTGGCTACCTCACCATCACCTAGCCTTGGTGAGGTCCCTCCTCCTTGTACATTTTCCTCCATCTCTTTCTCCTTCTCCTCCTCTGCTTCAGCAACCACATCAGCTGACTTCTTAGCCTCAACTATCTTCTCCATCACCAGACTCTCAAAAATTTTCTCATCACAGAGAAGTCTGGATTTGGTCATCCCTGCAAACTGCAACACCTCCATCTCCTCCTTCTTCCAATCATCGGCATTGCTGCCTCTGACTGCCAATAGAATTTCTCCTAGCCTCCTATCTTTGAGCTGGACAAGGAGTCTCAGCCTCAAGAATAAAGCCTTGAGAGTGGGGAAGTTGTCAAGTTCAGGGTACTTAGACTCCAAAGAGTAAGCAACCTCATCCTTAAGGGTGTCTAAGAATGAGTACTCTTCTTCATCGTCTGAAGGAAGGGAAGGGGTAGGGGATCTGATATCAGTGGGTTCTTCTGGAATAGATTCCAGGTGAGTTGAGGTTTGGGTTTCAGGAGGGTTAGTTTCAGAAGAGGTTTGAGTGTCAGGTGAGGTTGGGTTTTGGTCAGTGGGGGTTGAGGGAATGGGTTCAGTAGGATTTGATGGGGTGGTTTCAGTTGGGTTGGAGATGAGTTCAGTGGGGGTTTGAGTTTGAGATCCACTGGCTGGCTTTTGAGAGCCATCAGTGGGGGTTTGAGTGTGAGTTATTTTGGAGATGCGTTTGGTTTTGGCTACAGGGGTGCGAGGTTTGGTCTTGGGTTTAATAGGAGTAGGAGCAGGAACATCTGAGTCAGACTCAGTTGAGATAGTGTTGGGGGAAGAGGTAGGGTTACCTGATGAAGATTCATCAGTAGAGTCTGTGACTCTGACTTTCTTCGAAGCAGCCTCCTTCTCTGCTTCAGAAGACCTCTTCTTCTCCTTCCTTGAGGCCTTCTCTGCCACAGCCTCCTTATGTTGAGCCATTTTGTCGCTCAACTTTACCAGTCTCCTTTTCAGCTTTGTCTTCTTCCCCTCAGCTGGGGTATCTTCCTCCTCCTCTACTGCCTCTGGGCTTTCCACAGCAGGCTTAATCATCCTAGCCTCCAGAGTCTTTCCAGACTTGAATAAAATCTTTAGATTGCTCCATTTCCTGTCAGGGATCCAATCTACGCCCAAATCTACATTCTCTATCAAGTAAGAGATTTTTGTTGCGTAGTTTAGCTTACTTGATAGTTGGGGAGTTTTGTCGGGTTGAAACTTTGAATGCTCCTTATTCAAGGCCCTCAGAAAGAACTGCTGCCAGTTGTATGGCCTTTCCTTGCTCTCAACAATCGCCTTCATCAGCCTGAGCTTTGGCTTGCTCACTTGCTCAGTACTCCCTTGGTTTCCCAAAATACACTTACTCACAATTTCACAGAGAACATTGTAAACTGGCAGGAGTTCACTTCTGTTCATTGTTGGAGTGTATGGTACCTTCCTCTGCATTATGGTTTTGACCCATTCTTCCTCCTTCTCCACAATGCACGTGTCTGGATTGGGACCTTCAGAAGGAAGATCAAAAAGCTCCTTCAGGACATCTCCGCTTACACGAATCTCCTTCTTTATCTTCTGGTGTTCAATGACCTCCATGTCATCCCTCATAACTTTCTTCTTCCTTTGCAAGATCAGATGAGACCTGATCTTTGTATCTGAGTTGGAGACATTGTTGTAGAAATCAAGAACCTGTCTGTCAAAACAGTTCTCTGGACGAACAAATAAAAATTTCTCTAACCCAGCACTTTTGAGCATATCTAGGGCTTCTTTGATGTGAGCATACTCTGGTCTGGACTCAATTTCTGGGTTATCAAAAACCACAATGGGTTCATACCAGAAGTTATCTTTTTGGGTAAGGAAACTGAGATTTAGTTTCGCCATTTGAACAAGAGGGTTTGAGAGACCAAATTACAGAGTAAGATAGTAAGTGTTTGCTTGGAAGTGTATTCGAAAAGGTTTACAATCGATCGTTTGGAGTTTTTTATATGAGTGAGGAACGGTGAGATTTGAACAAGGAAATCAACGTCTGAGATTGATTGATTTTGAGATCGTGGATAGTTGCAGGGTTTAGTGGGGGGTTTTAAGAAATCTTGACGGTTAGAAAAGAACCGCCTAATTGAATGGTATGGATTGAAAAGGTTGGTAACCGGAAGGTCACATCATCCGGCTTTTAGAGCGCGTGAGATAGGTAATTGAAAAAGCATGTCTGACTTGTACCACGCGCATTAAATGCTTGCCATACCAAAATCTCTTCGGAACAGTGGAAAGAGATTTAATTTTCCAGAAAGCACTCATTAGTAAATATTTTGAAACCAATTAAAAAAATATATACCACTCAGAGGCTTTATCTTTGAAAATAACATAAGTATAGACTTGACCTCCACTGAGGTTCGACCTCGTCTGATATATAGATCTCTTCTGAGATGGGGAGCTTCTTCTGAGAGAAGATCCTCTTCTGAGTATGAACCTCCACTGAGTTGAAGGTAACTCTACTGAGATTCAATCCTTTCTTTACTCTCCTGGATCTAGGAGTCCAAGCTCCACTGACAACTCTTGAAACCTTGCTTCAGCCAAAGGTTTAGTGAAGATATCTGCCTTCTGCTTGTCAGTGTGGATTTTGAGCATCTTGATGTCCTTCTTCTCCACATGATCTCTGATGAAGTGATGCCTTATATCCACATGTTTGCATCTTGTGTGGAGAACTGAATTTTCTGAAATAGCAATTGCACTATTGTTGTCACAGAAAATAGGGACTTCATTGGCAAAGATGTTGTAATCTCTCAGTTGTTGTCTTAGCCAAAGAATTTGAGCACAACAACTTCCAGCTGCCATATACTCAGCTTCAGTAGTGCTTGTGGCTACTGAATTTTGTTTCTTGGAAAACCAAGAAATCAGTTTACTTCCCAAGAATTGACAAGTGCCTGAGGTTGATTTTCTATCAATTCTGCATCCTCCATAGTCAGCATCTGAGTATCCTGTGAGTTCTAGATTGTCATCTGAGGGATACCACAATCCCATATTCACAGTACCCTTAAGATATTTGAGAATCCTCTTGGCAGCTTCCAGGTGACTTTTCTTGGGATTGGCTTGATATCTAGCACAAATGCCAACTGCAAATGTGATATCAGGTCGGCTTGCTGTGAGATACAGTAGAGATCCAATAATGGCTCTGTAGGAAGTCTGGTCTACTGATTCTCCATCCTCATCTGGTTCCATCTTGGTGTTGGTGTTGAGTGGAACTCTTGCAACCTTGCTGGTTTGGCATCCAAACTTGTTGATCAGCTCCCTTGTGTATTTGGCTTGGTTGATGAAGATTCCTTCAGTGGACTGCTTGACTTGAAGTCCTAGGAAGAAATTCATTTCTCCCATCATAGACATCTCAAACTTTCCCTTCATCAGTTGAGAAAACTTCTCACAGAGGACTTGGTTAGGACAACCAAAGATGATATCATCCACATAAATTTGAACCAGCAATGTGTCCTCTCCTTTTGTGATTCTGAAAAGTGTTCTATCAACTCTCCCTTTGATAAAACCATGATCCAAAAGGAATTGAGACAAAGTATCATACCAAGCTCTTGGAGCCTGTTTCAGTCCATATAGAGCTTTCCTCAGTCTATATACTTTGTGACTTTCTTCAAAACCTGGGGGTTGCTCCACATAGACTTCTTCATTGAGTACTCCATTCAAGAAGGCACTTTTAACATCCATCTGGTACACCTTGAATTTCTTGTGAGCAGCATATGCAAGAAATAACCTTATTGCCTCCAATCTGGCTACTGGAGCAAATGTTTCGTCATAGTCAAATCCTTCAACTTGAGAGTAGCCCTTTGCAACTAGCCTGGCCTTGTTTCTGACTATGATATCATTCTCATCCTTCTTGTTTTTGAATACCCACTTGGTTCCTATCACATTGCAGTGATATGGTCTGTCCACCAACTCCCATACTTGGTTCCTTGTGAACTGGTTGAGCTCTTCTTGCATGGCAATGATCCAGTTGGAATCTTGAAGTGCTTCTACTATGGAACTTGGTTCCTGGTTTGATAAGAAACAACAAAACAAAGCACTTTCACCATGAAAACTTCTAGTTTTGACTCCTGAGGAAGGATCACCTAGGATTTGCTCAACAGGGTGATCTGAGAGCCAAGTCCTCCTAGGCTGATGCCCTTCAGTTGAGTTTAACTCTTCTGAAGTTGAGTCACTAGATATTGGAATGAAATCGAATTCAGGAAATAAGACAGAGGGTTGAAGTCCTGAGTCATCATTCAAGGTATTTTCATTCTCAATGGTAATTTCATTGGTTCCCCCTTGAATGATAGTTTCAGTGAATGTCTCAGTTGTGACCACATCTTCATTGACATTGGTTACCTCTTGAACTGGGATGGTGTTCATCAGTTCAGTTACATCTTCAGGAGAGCTCTCAGGTGAGCTTTGAGGAGTGGTCTGATTTTGAGTGTCCTCTTTGAATTGTTGATCATTGAGGTTGTCCCAGGTTGGGATGAATGAATCAACAGAATTCTCAGGATATCCTTTTGATTTGATACTCAGTCTAGTTAGCCTTTTGCTTATCACATCCTCAGTCTCCTTATTTCTGGACTCAAAAGTAGATTCATCAAATACCACATGAGGTGTTTCTTCCACAACAAGAGTTCTACAGTTGTAAACTCTGAAAGCTCTACTGATTTGGGAATATCCTAAGAAAATTCCTTCATCAGCTTTGCTATCAAAAGCTTTCAGTTGAGTTTTCCCATTGTTGTGAATGAAACACTTGCAACAAAAAATATGAAAGTAAGATACCTGTGGCTTTCTGCCATTCCATAACTCATATGGAGTTTTTCCTTGATGTTTGGTTACCATGGATCTGTTTTGAGTGTGGCAGGCAGTATTAATAGCTTCAGCCCAGAATCTTTTAGGAACCTGAGCTTCAGCTAACATTGTCCTTGCTGCCTCCTTGAGAGTCCTATTTCTTCTTTCAGCTACTCCATTTTGTTGTGGAGTTCTTGCAGCTGATGTCTCATGAAAGATACCTAATTCTTTACAATAATCAGATATGATAGAATTTATGAATTCAGTGCCCTTATCTGATCTTATCTTTACAATGTTCAGGCTCTTTTCATTGCTAACTTTCTTCAGGAGCTCTGGCAGTCTCAGTTGAGTCTCCTTTTTGCTTGCAAGGAATATCACCCATGTGTACCTGGAGAAGTCATCAACAACAACAAGTGTATACTTTCTCCCATTTATACTTACAGGGGTTACTGGACCAAAAAGATCCATATGTAATAGTTGAAGTACTCTGTCAGTAGAGGTTGCTACTTTGCTTTTGAAAGATGCCTTTACTTGCTTCCCCTCCTGACAGGCTTTACAGATATGTTCTTTATTGTATACTTCATTTGGCATTCCTTCTACCAGTCCATGTCTTGCTATCCTGTTCATCATCTTGAAGTTCAGATGACTTAGCCTTTTGTGCCACAACCAATTAGTGTCAGTTGAGCTTTTGGCAATAAGACATGCATTTGGTGTGCAAGACTTCCAATCTGCAAGATAGATATTTCCCTTTCTTGACCCAGTTAGTAATACCTGTTGTGAAGATATATTCTTAACAAAACACAGGTTACATGAAAATTCAACACTGTATCCCTTATCACAGAATTGACTTATGGACAGAAGATTATGCTTAAGTCCACTGACAAAGGATACATTGCTTACTCTTACTGAGCCAATTATTAAAGTACCATAACCTCTAGTGGCTCCTTGAGAGTTGTCACCAAAGGTGACTTGTGGACCTTCCTTCTCAACAAATTCTGTCAGGAGATCTTTGTTGCCAGTCATGTGCCTAGAACATCCACTGTCCAAGTACCAGACTGATGATTTAAGAGCTTCTCCTTTGTTGAGGTCCACTGAGCCCTCTGGTTCTTCTCTTGCCATGAGGCACATGTCATCTTCACTGCTGTCAGAGAACAGTTCATCAGGTGACTCTAGGTTTTCATCAACATCCCCAGCCATCATGGCTTTCCTTTCTCCATATCTTCTGTCTCTTTTGGCTTGCCTTTCTCTTCTTTCTTTAGTGCTCAGTTGAGGACAATCATATTGAAAGTGCCCAATCTTCTTGCACTGAAAACACCTGTTGGCATCATCATTCTTTTCTTCAGTGGACTCTCTGGTCTTTGATGATGAACCTTCAGCCTTGGTGTAATTCTTGTATTCCTTCTTCTTTTCCAGCTCAGATGAGCTTTTCTCTCCTTCTCTGGTAGTCTTTTGTGGATAACTTCTACCTTCCCTGTTATCCCTGTAAAATCTCTTATATTTGCCAAAGCGGCTGTTAAGTTGTTCAAACCTTCTAGCCATCAGGCTGAGTTCCTCCTGCATCTCAGCCTTGCTTTGAGACTTACTTGCCTTTGAACTCTTCTGAGGCTTTGGGGATTTTGGCTCAGGTTCCTTAGCTTTGAAGGCAACTTCCTTCTCAGCTGAGGTCTCATCAGGAGCCCTTTTCCTGTTCAGATCAAACTCATAAGCCTTAAGTTCAGAGAATACCTGTTGCATAGACATGCTGGATAGATCCTTGGTATTCTGCATCATCACAGAGTACACATCCCATCTTGAGGTTAGACCTCTCAGGATCTTTAAGGCAACTTCTCTTTTGGTGTAGACCTTTCCCAGAGAATTAATCTCATTCATGATGTCAGTGAACCTCCCATCAAGCTGGTCTATGGTCTCAGTGGACTCCATGGTGAACTGCTCATACTTTTGAACAGCTACTGAAAGCTTGTTCTCTTTTATTTTGTCAGTTCCTTCACACATGAGAGCAAGAGTGTCCCATAGTTCCTTTGCTGTCTTGCAGTGGATCACTCTTCCCATTACAGAGTCTGGAATAGTGGTGTAGAGAATGTTCATGGCAATAAAGTTGAGGTTGTTTCTCCTTCTCTCATCTGCAGTGAAATTATCTTCATCTTTGGGCCATTCTTCTCTAGGATCTGCAATAGTTTCAGCTGTAGTTCTAGGGTTAGGTGTCATAAACACAAATGGACCTTTAGTAATAACCCTTAACATTTCATCATGCACACAGGCAAGATGAGCTCTCATTCTGATTTTCCAGAAGTCATAGTTTTCCACTGAGAATTGTGGAAGCTTGTGATGAGACATATGGTTCAAGGGATTAACTCCCATGTTGTTCTCTGCAGGTGGTGCAACCCTAGCTGTGTTGTCAGCCATAGAATAAAAACAAGTTTATCAAAAGATCAATTCAGGTGACCTTATAAAAATACCTTTGAGCACAAGGTATACTTAGAACAATGGTCTTTTGAACCACTGCTCTGATACCAATTGTTGGTCCCGAAACGAGTAAACAGGTGTATGGGGGGGGGGGGGAATACACCTGTGGTTACAAATTGAAACTTCTTTAAAACTTATCAGGTTACTTAAGACAGTAGCTCGTCAGTGGACTTGAGGTCTGCTGAGAGTTACTCTGTGAAAGCTTACTGAGATAATACCTCCACTGAAAGCACAAGACTTTCAGTTGAACTACTATCTAATTAGCTTTCAGATGCGGATTAGTGAGCCCTTTTAGAAAACTCGTTTTACTTTGATAAACTTGAGATTAACACACACTTATGAAATAGCAGAATGTAAGTACACAAGATGTAAAGTGGTTCAGAGATAAATCTCCTACATCCACTGGCCTGATCAAACAGGAGAATTCCTTTCACTTGGAATTCCTTGTGTTATAGTGCCAAGGTGCACTGATCAACTTTTCCTCTCTTAGGATGATTGATCACTAGGAAATTCCAGGTCCTAGTTCCCAAAACAAACCAGCTTTCAGACTGATACAACAATCAGCTTACTAACACCACTTAACACTAGCTCTCAACCTAAACACTGAGTAGGGTTTTGAGTAGGGTTTTGGTTCCAACTATTTTGAGATAATCCTTACAAGTTTAGCTCAAGGCTTAGGATTGGATTATCTCTTTCTAAGGTTTGGATATAGCTTTAAGCTTGGTTACAGAAGGTTTGTTAGTTTCTCTACAATTGTGAAACACTTGGGAAACAATGATAATTTCGAGTGTTTCTAGATAGTTATGAATGTAGAGATAGCTTTGATCTTGTGAGTTTCCCGTGCTTGTAAAATGTGCACGTGTTTCTGTATTTATAGGCTTCCTTGAAAATCTAATAAATAGTGATACGTCATATGTACAGTAATAATAATAGTATGCATGCACAACAATTTTATGTGTACTTGGGTTCACAAAAGTTTTTGTTACATTATTGAGTTTTTTTAGGGAGGTGACTTTTGATAATTCAACCGAGGATTATATATATATTTTGTTTTACACGCTTTTGATGTGTTCCATCTGTTCCAAATTTAATTGTTACTTATTTAAAATATTCCTCTTTTTACATATTTTCATAGATGACTATAACAATATTGCTTTTTTAATTAGTTGTACGCTGTGGATTTTTGAAGGTGGAGCTTTTATCGTTCATTTACATACAATTACAAATATAGATTGTGTATAAGTGCAAATGACTATAGATATTATATTATACCAAGGTGTAGTATCTACTATCTACAAGATTTGAATTTACTTTGATCTTGTTGGAGAAAAAAAAATAAAATAAAAGAGAGTGCAATCTCGTTGGATTTAAATGATCAAACTGGAGTTAAAGGTATAACGTGGAATTCATTCAAATGTGCAATTTTCAGAAAAGGCGACCAAGTGGATTTTTTATTAGGACACCGAACAAATAATGAAGCTCGCTGATAAATAAAAAAAAAAGAAAAAAAATTGGTGATCTCAATTTACAAATTACTTATTTATTTATTTTAAAGTGCCAATACGTGTCTCACTGTGAAATGGTTGAACATTTGATATATTAATAATGAATATGTAACGTATTTTAATCAATATGAATACCTTTTGTTGTATTTTTGGAAAATGGAGAGAAATTTTTAGAATAAAAAAAGGCCTATATGAGTTATACGCGATTTAACCAAGTGCACCATATTGGCAAAATATTATATGAAAATAGTTCATGATAAACTTATCATGATATAATTTTAAAGTATCATTAATTTTATCGGGAGTGTCATTAATCTCATCAGAAGAGTCATTAGTCTGAGTTCAAGAAAACTTTTATTTTCTTGAACTCAGACTAATGATACCCCTGACAGGTTTAATGATACTCCTGATGAGATTAATGATACTCTAAAAATATTTTATGTTAAGCTTATTATGAAGCGTTTTCATATAAAACCTACTCCACGCTATTTATATCAGTCGTGTATTTTAATTGGTGCACTGGAATAAAATTTATCTAGGATAAAGTATAAAATAAAAATGGTTTATACATGAATTATTAAAGGATATTAGTTTTTACTGAAAATAACTAAAAAAATTAAATGAAAATAACTAATACTCTTCAAGAATTTATGTATTAACTAATTTCACTTTATACATGCTTTTTATCTAGTGTGTACATTCTCAAATAACAACAAGAAGAACCTTATAAGAAATTCTCAAATAACGACTACAAATACCTTATAGTAAAACTTAAAAACCCACAATTTAATGATGCATTTAAGGGCCTAGGCGGCCGTCGACCGCCCACATTTACCCCAAATCGGATCGAAAAATATTTTGGCAGTACAGGCGTTGCCTTGGCTGCCAAGTCGGGGCTAGGCGGCTGCCGATGACTAAGTAGTACTCTTATATATATTTTTTTTTATTGAAAAGTAAAAAAAACTTAAAAAAAAGGGTTGAAACTTGAAATTCAAACTGCTGAAGTGAGAAGAGACTGAAAGGGGAAAACCCTAGTCCCTAAATCAGTAAAAACCTGCCGCTCTCCCGTAGCTGCCCACAACCCAAGGTAGTTTTTTTTCTTTACTGTCAAATGGGAAATGGGAATGCAAATTGAATGTTCAATATGTTAATTGCTGATTCATTTTAATGTTCAATATTTGAATGTAGTAATAATGTTTATGTAATATCATTATCAATATTTGAATTCTTATTTGGAATTTTGGATAAGACATTAATTGGTGGACATTAATGTTGAGTTCTTATTTGAATGCTTTAATATCAAACCAACTTTGTTTATTTATTTGAATGCTTTAATATTAAACCCAACTTTGGAAATGTTCAAATGTTATTAAATTGGGATTTCGAACTTAATTGTTGATATTTTTTTTTTTAGATTGACTAGGAATATGACTTATTCAACTTTTGTTAATGAGACCTTCAAAAGAAAATCAGGTGATGTCGGGTGGGAGTATGTTGTGTTGGTAGATCCAAATAATTGGTTAGGGTGAAGTGCACTTTATGTGAAAAGGAAATCAATGGAGGAATTTATAGAATAAAACAACACATTGCGGGTATAAATGGGAAACGCGGTTGCATGCAAAAAAAAATCTACTAAAGACATTCAACTCAAGTGTAGAAATGCAATCAGTGAAGGAAAGATAAAAAGGGCCCAAAAAAACATGATGAAGATATAAGATCAAATGTGAATATAGGTGATGAGTCTTATGACATTGATATTTGTTGGGATATGTTTAGTTTTGATGATTTTCCAAAACCACTTGTAATAGGTTTGAAAGCAGTCAGGATTGTATCTTTAGTTTCAGGTCAGACTAGGTTGTTTCTCAGTAGAATAGGCTGTCAGTTGAGGGGGAACTCAGCAACAAAGCCTGAGGATATCAAGATGACACCAAGAAGAACTAACCAGTCATGCCAGAGACCTGAACCTGAAGAGAAGCCTGAAGGATGTCCCACTGAGTATAAACCTGGCTGATCTAAGCTAAGTCAGGTGGACCACTCAGTAAAGAGCATGATCAGGAGGATCAGTGCTGTACCAAGTAGGCCCTGAAGGAGTCAGGCTACTGTGGTCAGGGAAGTTTGTCATTCAGCCTTATGACAAACTTTTTGGAGTGATATTCAAACAGTCTCTGAAGGACAACTACACTGAAGACGTTCAGTCCACTGAAGATCATCAGTCAATGAAGGAGGAAGCTACCTAAAGTCAGTGGGTCTTGGTCAACCCACTGAGTCAAAGATCCGTTGGATCCAGTCCACGTGGACCAATCAGCACAAGGCAACAACTCTGACACTGACAAGACCGCATTCCAAGAAAAGTGGTTGAAACCATTAATTGTATGGATTCAAATGTAATTTCATCCAACGGTCACATATGAATCCACACTATAAATACAAGCTCATAGTTGCGTATTCAAGTGTGTTGTGTGTGAAGTAAGAAAAATCAACACCTACGAGCTGTGAAGGTGTGAGTGTTTAGTGCATTTTATAGGGAGTTATAAGGAGACACGATTCACATCTTGTACACTGAACTTTAGAGTTCATAAAAATACACAAATGAGTGTTCAGCTTGTAACTCATAGCTTAGAGAGGTTTTCCTAATCTTAGCTTTAGGCTAACTCATTGTAAAGGAAAACCTCACCTAGTTGGAGAAACCCAAACCGAAACCAAAACCCTCTAGTTAGGTTTGTTGGGAGTAAGTTGTCAGTGAGTTTGTGAGGAGAGGCAGCCCAGGGAGTGGCGTGAGTCCAGTTGTAAGTGCACCTTGGCACGTTAAAAATAAGAATCCCAGTTAGTGGATTTCCTGTTAAATCAGGCCCGTGGACGTAGGAGCTTGAGTCTCTGAACCACGTTAAACTGAGCGTTCATTTCATTTAAAGTATTTACTAAAGTGTTGTGAAAATCTGCTCACTGAGAGCATTGTTAAAAGGAAAACTTTGGTTAAATATTCAGGTCAGGGAGAATCCTCTCACTGACCAGTTCAGGCTACGCACTCGAGAGTTCAGTATCTCGAGTCACTGTCTTGCTTAGAGCATGAGCCTCCAAGCCTTCACACTGACTTGGTAGCTCAGCTTTTAAGCAGAGCAGTGACTTGAAGTGTAATCTCTCGAGTCACTGCTGTTGGGAAAATAGGGGTGCCCGGAATCTATTCGGGATGAAATTTAAATACGAATTTAAATACAATTATTACTAGCATGAATTAATCATAATTAATTCAAATAATAATTCCAACAACTAATTTATCATCATGCATGTTGAATTAATTCACATAAAATCTAGGCAGAATAAACAAGAATTTATGTGACTTACGTACCTCTTGTAGACTTGGCCTTTGAATAAACGGGACTAACACGTACACGCTTTATCAACCCAAAAGTCTTCTCAAGTATTCCCTTTCACCTTGTTCGATCACCGGTGGGAGATGCTATCGAACAATTTAAATAACTAAGGAAAAAGAAAAATATCTATGCTCTTGATTTTTCCAACACATGAAATTATGTACATGGGGATGAAATAATCATCCCCTATTTATAGGTAGTGATGGCCGAAAATTAGAGGGAATATGGGCCTTGGAGAAAATCTTTTCTTAGACTCTAAGAAATCTTGAATATATCTCATATATTCTTTTCTCCAAAATAAAATATTCCACAAAAATCTCACACTCCTAATTATGGGGCAATTTTAAAAAAATATGAAGAAGAGAATCCAAGATTTGGATCTTCTTGAATATATGAGATAATCTTGTATTCCAAGAATACTTATCCTCCATAATATCTTTCCAAGAAAATCAACAAAATCTTTTCTCTCCTAACAAACTACAATTTTCGAAAATTATAGAAAAATCAGCACTATTATTTTCTTTTTATTTTAATCACCTTATCGTTATTGGGCTACTTAATGGGCTACTTGAGGGGTCTTTAAGGAGAATTAAGATTGGACCTCCTAATGGACTTCTGAATTTCAATATTGAGCCCCAATATAATTCAGCCCATTAATATTAATTATTACCACTAATAAATTAATATTGCACTATCCATCTTAATCCATTTTACGATAATATATTGGCTCTCGGTTATTATTTCCCGCGTTTAAGATTATCAAGTCCATTAATTAATCAAGCTTCTGAATAGCTCTAAATTAATTAATATATTTCACCTTGGAGTAAAGACAGCTCAACATTATTATTCGTACCGAAGAAACTAATTCTTCACTTGCAAGATTTGGTACAATAAAACTGTTGGGAAAATAGGGTTGCCCGGAATCTATTCGGGATGAAATTTTAAATAAGAATTTAAATACAATTATTACTAGCATGAATTAATCCTAATTAATTCAAATAATAATTCCAACAACTAATTATCATCATGCATGTTAAATTAATTTCACATATTAACTAGGCGGAATAAACAAGTAAATATGCGATTAACGTACCTTTTGTAGTATTGGCCTTTGGATATACGAGACAATTGTAATCTCGCTCTATCAACCCAAAGCCTTCTCAAGTATTTCCCTTTTCACCTCACTTGATCGCCGGTGGGAGACGCTTTCAAGTAATTTAATAAACTAAGGAAAAAAAAATATCTATGCTTCTTGATTTTTCCAACACATGGAATTATGTATTTGGGGATGAAATAATCATCCCCTATTTATAGAGGGAAGTGGCCGAAAATATGAGGCTTAATGGGCTTGGAGAAAATCTTTTCTTAGTCTCTAAGAAATCTTGAATATATCTCATATATTCTTTTCTCCAAAATAAAATATTCCACAAAAATCTAATTCTTATTTTCAAGGCTATAATTTTCGAAAATTTGTAGAGAGAAATCCAAGATTTGGATCTTCTTGAATATATGAGATAATCTTGTATTCCAAGAATACTTATCTCCCATAATATCTTTCCAAGAAAATCAACAAAATCTTTTCTCAATCTACACCTCTAATTTTCGAATTTAACATGAAAAAATCAGCATAATATATTCTTTTTATTTTAATCACCTTATCATTATTGGGCTACTTAATGGGCTACTTGAGGGGCCTTAAGGAGAATTAAGATTGGACCTCCTAATGGACTTCTGAATTTCAATATTGAGCCCCAATATAATTCAGCCCATTAATATTAATTATTACCACTAATAAATTAATATTGCACTATCCATCTTAATCCATATTACGATAATATGGGCTCCCGGTTATTATTTCCCGCGTTTAAGATTATCAAGTCCATTAATTAATTAAGCTTCTGAATAGCTCTAAATTAATTAATATATTTCACCTTGGAGTAAAGACAGCTCAACATTATTATTCGTACCGAAGAAACTAATTCTTCACTTGCAAGATTTGGTATAATAAAACTTCTGAGCCCACCAAGGGGACTAATCACACGAGCCGTACTCGCACGCGTTTCTCCGTATTAAATCTTAGCAACCGCCGTATGATTAATATTACTGCCCAAGACACAAAGTTCGAAGTCGCAATGATTCTCACCCAACATGAATCAAAGCAGTAACCATTAAGCACACACAGTCCTATTTAAGTGACGGAGATTAAGAAATCAACAACCACTGAGGTCTAATTCTTCACCTTTCAGAACAGAAGAATTTCTCCTCGCTGTAGGACCTCTTCAACACATACAAAATGTGCTAGTGCAATCTCTTAGTCAAGACAGACCAATCTGAGCCTTACACATCGACCTTTCACGGCGGATTGTTCAATTCCACCTAGGTCGTGAAAATGTACGTTTAGTTACAAGTAAACTGTTAATGTTGTCTTCCGTGATCGGGTATCACCACATTAACTACAATGTAACATGTACTATATATTGAACGGTTTGCAATAGAAATTCAACATTCAATCATAACTAAAGCAAATGCGATAAAAGAATTATTCTCATAAAACGAGTGTTTGATACACGAGTTATACAAAGTAAAAGCATACTTTCACGTATAACTCCGACAATCTCCCACTTATACTTAAAGTCTGCTTTTAGTATACATCACGCACGTCTTAGTGTAGTAGCTCTACGTGACATCTTATGTCAACCTACATTAACCTAATAATTCCTCCCACTTATACTTAAAGCAGATTGGCAATAGTCTTGACTCCCATTCCATCCACATGTCTCTCGAATGTACTCTGAGGCAGACCCTTTGTGAATGGATCTGCTAGGTTATCACCCGACGCTATCTTTGCCACCTCTATATCTCCTCTCTTAACGATTTCTCGTATCAGATGGTATTTTCTTTCTATGTGTTTGCTGTCCTTGTGGGCTCTCAGTTCCTTTGAATTTGCAACTGCTCCGGCATTGTCACAAAAGACAGTTATCTTGTCGGGCAAATTCGGAACAACGTCCAAGTCCACTAAGAAGTTCTTGAGCCAAACTGCCTCTTTCGCTGCTTCACAAGCAGCTACATACTCGGCTTCCATGGTCGAATCGGCGATGCATTTCTGCTTAACGCTTCTCTATGAAATGGCTCCTCCTCCCATGCAAAACACACTACCCGAGGTTGACTTTCTTGAGTCTATGTCTGAATCCGAGTCCGTGTATCGTACGAGAATTAGACTATCTGACTGGTAAATCAGCATCCGCTCCCGAGTTCTTTTCAGATACCTCAAGATGCACTTTACGGCAGTCCAATGGTCTTTCCCGGGATTACTTTGATATCTTGCCACCATGCCCACGACAAAGCAGATATCCGGTCTCGTACACAGCATTGCATACATAAGGCTTCCTACGGCCGAAGCGTACGGAACACCTTTCATGTCATCTATCTCCGCTTGCGTCTTAGGGCTCATTTCTTTCGATAGATGGATTCCGTGCCTAAAAGGTACAAAACCTTTCTTGGAATCTTGCATGCTGAAACGCTTCAAAACAGTGTCAATGTATGAAGCTTGCGATAAGCCCAACATCCTCTTCTTGCGATCGCGAGTGATTTTGATCCCAAGGATGTGACCGGCTTCCCCTAAGTCCTTCATATCAAATTGTTTTGATAGCCATACCTTTACGTCTGACAATACCTTTACATTGTTTCCAATGAGCAGAATATCGTCTACGTATAATACTAAGAATACCACCGCAGTTCCGTCACGCTTCTTTTACACACAACTTTTGAACTCGTTTTAATCAAACCCATAAGACTTAATCACTTGATCAAAACACTGGTTCCAAGTACGCGATGCTTGCTTAAGTCCGTAAATGGATCTCTTGAGCTTGCATACGAGATTCTCTTGGCCTTTTTCAATGAAACCTTTGGGCTGTTGCATATAGATATCTATCCCGTCAAGACTTCCGTTAAGGAAAGCCGTCTTGACATCCATTTACCAGATCTCGTAATCTAGGTGCGCAGCGATCGACAAGAGAATACGGATGGACTTAAGCATAGCTACAGGCGAAAAAGTTTCCTCATAATCGATCCCTTCTTTCTGAGTATACCCTTTGGCCACAAGCCTTGCTTTGAAGGTTTCAACCCTTCCGTCCGGTCCTCTTTTCCTCTTGTACACCCACTTGCATCCAATGGGTTCTACCCCACTGGGTGGCTCGACCAACTCCCACACTTGATTATGATCCATCGAACCCATCTCGGCTTCCATTGCCGTTTGCCATGACTCCGCGTCTTTGTCTTGGATTGCCTCATCGTACGTCCATGGGTCTGATTTAACACCGGGAACCAAATCCGAAGATTCTCCTATCCCCATGAATCTCTCGGGTTGCCTAGGAACCCTCCCACTACGACGGGGTTCCGGTTGTGAAGATGTGACGTGTGGTACATCATCTTGTATACTTGGTATCGAGGTTTGACCTCTCAATTCTTCTAAGGTAATTTCACTTTTAGGTTTCCGATTGTTCATATAGTCTTCCTCCAAGAATTTAAAGTGTGTACTAATCACGGTCTTTTGATCCTTGGGACTATAGAACGTACACCCTTTCGTTCCCGCAGGGTATCCTATAAACAGCCTTAATTTCGAACGTGGATCCAACTTACCGGCCTCCTTGTCTAGCACGTATGCCGGATAACCCCAAATCCGCAAATATCTTAGACTGGGCTTGCGCCCGGTCCACAATTCCATTGGGGTTTTAGGAACCGATTTGGATGGCACCAAGTTTAGAATATAAGCCGCCGTTTCCAAGGCATTACCCCAAAACGACTTGGGTAAATCCGAATAACTCATCATGGATCTGACCATCTCTAAAAGAGTCCGGTTCCTTCGTTCCGCCACACCGTTCTGTTGAGGGGTTCCCGGTGCGGTCAACTGGGATACGATCCCTTCGTCCGATAGGTAGTTCAAGAATTCATCGCTGAGGTATTCGCCTCCACGATCTGATCGTAGAAACTTGATACTCTTTTCCCTATGTTTCTCGGCTTCGGCCTTAAACTCTTTAAACTTTTCAAAAGTTTCAGACTTATGCCGCATAAGGTAAATGTACCCATATCTTGAGTAATCGTCAATGAAGGTAACGAAATACTCATACCCCATTCTCGCTTTGATCGTCATTGGACCACACACATCGGTATGAACGAGTTCTAACACTTCCGTGACTCTATTCCCCTTGGCTCCAAATGCCCTCTTGGTCATCTTACCCTCTAAACAGGATTCACAAGTTGGAAACGGCTCGACTTGGAGTGATTCCAAGGATCCGTCTTTCACCAATCTCTCTATCCGCTTTAGATTAATATGACCTAGTCTAAGATGCCATAGAAGTGTTTCGTTCATCTTCGAAGAACGCTTTCTTTTATTGCTCGAAATGATCGATGTGTTATTAGATTCATTATTTGAGTGGTGTGCACACTTAATCGTATAGAGATTGTTTACCAACGTTCCATGACAGATAACATCATTCTTAAAAGAAACAGTAACAACTTTATTAAAAGTAACTGAATATCCATCAAAAAACAACTTAGAAACCGAAATTAAATTCTTCCTAAAGTTCGGAACGTATAAAACATCTCTTAAAATTAAAACTCTATCTTCAAAAGATAGGTGCACGACTCTCACTGCTTCGGCTGCCACTCTCGTAGCATCCCCCAAAGTGATTGTGATCTCATTCTTGCTAAGTCGCCGGGTTAGCTGGAACCCCTGAAGAGTGAAACAAATATGATCAGTTGCCCCGGTATCCACTACCCAAACGTGGGCAGCATACGCCGCAACATATGTATCAACGACTAAAGCATGAGACTTACCTTTCTTTCCACCCTTCTTAGGCTTAGAACAGGTCGCCCTCCAATGTCCCTTCTCACCACAATTAAAGCACTTACCCTTAGCAGCTTTCTTTCCACCTCCTTCTCCCTTTGCCTTGGGTTTCGCAACGGTTGGATTTGCTTGGGTCTGGCCCTTCGTCCTCTTCCTCTTCTTCCCTCCCTTGGGACCCGAAGAGGAAGACGGACCGTTTGCCACCATAGCAACGGTTTGGTGATCCATTAGAGTCTCCGCCGATACCAAAGCTTGCAAGAGCTCGGGCAAACTATTTGTCCGGTCATTCATTTGATAGTTCAACTGAAACTGCTCAAAGCTCTTTGGCAGAGAATGGAGAACGAAATCGACCTTAGTAGGGAGGTCAAATTCCGCACCAAGTACTTCCAACTTGTTGAGATAACCCATCATCTCGATTACGTGATCCCTTACGGGCGTACCTTCCACCATTTTCAACGAAAGCATCTTTCGCATGGTGATTTGCCTAGCCGTACGGTTCTGATGTTGAAACATCGCTTCAAGATTTTGCATTATCTCAGAGGCGGTCTCCATGTGTTGGTGTTGGTGTTGCAACACATCTGACATTGAAGCCAGAATAGTACACCTAGCCATCTCATCAGAGTCAAACCAACTCTTATGCTCTTTCTTGTCCGCTTTCGTGGCATCTTCGGCAGGCTCTTGGGGCTTAGGAGTGGTAAGTACCCACTTGTGGTGTTGAGCGGTTAGGACAATATTAAGGTTACGTTTCCAATCAACATAGGTCTCACCAACAAGTTTGTTATCTTTAAGTATACTAAACAGTGGATTAAAAGGTTGCGACATGATGAACTGAGAATAAAACATACATTCATATCAATATCTAGAAAAATACGAAATTATCACATAATTCGATCACATCAATTATATTGAAACCTTAAAACAATATAATCATGCATCAGCCAACATCTCGAAACAATTTAAATGCGCCACGAGGGGTGGTCTATACATTTAAACACATTCAAGCGGATTACAAACTTAAAAGTTACAAATCCTTAATTCAAAATTAATAGTTGGCTCCCACTTTGACCACATAGAAACTGACAGGGACTCCGAGGGGAGTAAGTTAATATCAATTTCCTATGCCTAAGTAATAACCATAATTAAATACAGGATTATTATTTCGCTTTGAGCAAGCCACTCGTGGTGAGGGTCAATACCGCCACTAGTAATAATCCACAATCATCCTTTCGGAATTTATTCATGTGAAATCCGTTCTTTTGGTCGATCCGAGGGGGAAATGTATTCCAAAAGAACTTCACAAATAAATAAATTATGGAGGTCAAAATAATCCAATTTTAATATCCGGAATAAAATTGCGATTATAAAAACATACTTAGTAATTTTCGAAAGTAAGGTTTTTCTTGGACAATTAAATTCATGCAAACACACATTAACAAATAATAATAAGTGCATGAAATAAAACATCCATCAAAACAAAATTAAACACATTGGAGCACTCGAATCCAATTGTCACGGTTTAATTTCTTCACGTCTTGATGCGAAAAATCGTCCTTGTTGCTTTCCGACGTTCGTCTCGACGTGCTCCCACTCGAACAGCAACACTTCTTCAAAAACAGCATCGTTTGGGGTTCGGGACGACGTTTAAAATCACACAGAAAAAAAACACGAACCGAAAAAATTCCACGGCTCGAGATACAGCGCGCGTCGGCCCACGAAGTGGGCCCGCGCGCTTCCCGGCCCGAGAAGCGCCGAAGTGCAGCCCCGAGGTGCAGCCGAGGCGCACCTAAGGCGCTGCACGGAGGCGCGCCGAGGCGCTGCCCGGAGCGCCCCGAGGCGCTGCAGCCTCTCGCCCGAGGCGCGCGCGCGGTGCGCGCGGCGCCGTGCACCCGTCGCGCACGGCGTGCGCCATGCACCCCCGTGCACCGTTTTTTTTCACCGTTCGTCCTCGTTTTCTTCACCCCTTGCATGATTTTACGTCCATACACGCGCCACGCTTGTATGCGTCGTCCGGGTACGCCGTTTTTAATTCTTTGTTCTTCGTCACGATCCGGTTACAATTTATTTTTACAAAAAAAAATAAATACTAGATCTGGACTAGTCTATTACAATGATCAAATCAAAATAAAAACAACTAATCTACTCGTGGATTTTCTCACGAGAAAAACGAATTCGAACGAATCGAATTAAAAAACAATTAATTTACACGCATGAAATTAACAACATTAAAACCATGACAATTGGATACCTGCAAAAAAGATCTAACAATTCTACTATCCAATTTCAATTTAATGTTTAACAATTTAAATTCCAATTTAAAATTCAGAGCCCGAAACCGTGGCTCTGATACCAGTTGTTGGGAAAATAGGGTTGCCCGGAATCTATTCGGGATAAAATTTTAAATACGAATTTAAATACAATTATTACTAGCATGAATTAATCATAATTAATTCAAATAATAATTCCAACAACTAATTATCATCATGCATGTTAAATTAATTTCACATATTAACTAGGCGGAATAAACAAGTAAATATGCGATTAACGTACCTTTTGTAGTATTGGCCTTTGGATATACGGGACAATTGTAATCTCGCTCTATCAACCCAAAGCCTTCTCAAGTATTTCCCTTTTCACCTCACTTGATCACCGGTGGGAGACGCTTTCAAGTAATTTAATAAACTAAGGAAAAAGAAAAATATCTATGCTTCTTGATTTTTCCAACACATGGAATTATGTATTTGGGGATGAAATAATAATTCCCTATTTATAGAGGGAAGTGGCCGAAAATATGAGGCTTAATGGGCTTGGAGAAAATCTTTTCTTAGTCTCTAAGAAATCTTGAATATATCTCATATATTCTTTTCTCCAAAATAAAATATTCCACAAAAATCTCATTCTTATTTTCAAGGCTATAATTTTCAAAAATTTGTAGAGAGAAATCCAAGATTTGGATCTTCTTGAATATATGAGATAATCTTGTATTCCAAAAATACTTATCTTCCATAATATATTTCCAAGAAAATCAACAAAATCTTTTCTCAATCTACACCTCTAATTTTCGAATTTAACATGAAAAAACCAGCATAATATATTCTTTTTATTTTAATCACCTTATCATTATTGGGCTACTTAATGGGCTACTTGAGGGGCCTTAAGGAGAATTAAGATTGGACCTCCTAATGGACTTCTGAATTTCAATATTGAGCCCCAATATAATTCAGCCCATTAATATTAATTATTACCACTAATAAATTAATATTGCACTATCCATCTTAATCCATATTACGATAATATGGGCTCCCGATTATTATTTCCCGCGTTTAAGATTATCAAGTCCATTAATTAATTAAGCTTCTGAATAGCTCTAAATTAATTAATATATTTCACCTTGGAGTAAAGACAGCTCAACATTATTATTCGTACCGAAGAAACTAATTCTTCACTTGCAAGATTTGGTACAATAAAACTTCTGAGCCCACCAAGGGGACTAATCACACGAGCCGTACTCGCACGCGTTTCTCCGTATTAAATCTTAGCAACCGCCGTATGATTAATATTACTGCCCAAGACACAAAGTTCGAAGTCGCAATGATTCTCACCCAACATGAATCAAAGCAGTAACCATTAAGCACACACAGTCCTATTTAAGTGACGGAGATTAAGAAATCAACAACCACTGAGGTCTAATTCTTCACCTTTCAGAACAGAAGAATTTCTCCTCGCTGTAGGACCTCTTCAACACATACTAAATGTGCTAGTGCAATCTCTTAGTCAAGACAGACCAATCTGAGCCTTACACATCGACCTTTCACGGCAGATTGTTCAATTCCACCTAGGTCGTGAAAATGTACGTTTAGTTACAAGTAAACTGTTAATGTTGTCTTCCGTGATCGGGTATCACCACATTAACTACAATGTAACATGTACTATATATTGAACGGTTTGCAATAGAAATTCAACATTCAATCATAACTAAAGCAAATGCGATAAAAGAATTATTCTCATAAAACGAGTGTTTGATACACGAGTTATACAAAGTAAAAGCATACTTTCACGTATAACTCCAACAAAAACTTCTGAGCCCACCAAGGGGACTAATCACACGAGCCGTACTCGCACGCGTTTCTCCGTATTAAATCTTAGCAACCGTCGTATGATTAATATTACTGCCCAAGACACAAAGTTCGAAGTCACAATGATTCTCACCCAACATGAATCAAAGCAATAACCATTAAGCACACACGGTCCTATTTAAGTGACAGAGATTAAGAAATCAACAACCACTGAGGTCTAATTCTTCACATTTCAGAACAGAAGAATTTATCCTCGTTGTAGGTCCTCTTCAACACATACTAAATGTGCTAGTGCAATCTCTTAGTCAAGACAGACCAATCTGAGCCTTACACATCGACCTTTCACGGCGGATTGTTCAATTCCACCTAGGTCGTGAAAATATACGTTTAGTTACAAGTAAACTGTTAATGTTGTCTTCCGTGATCGGGTATCACCACATTAACTACAATGTAACTAGTACCATATATTGAACGGTTTGCAATAGAAATTCAACATTCAATCATAACTAAAGCAAATGTGATAAAAGAATTATTCTCATAAAACGAGTATTTGATACACGAGTTATACAAAGTAAAAGCATACTTTCACGTATAACTCCAACAACTGCGTTGTTCAGAGCATGAGCCTCCAAGCTCACACTGACTTGGTAGCTCAGCCTCTGAGCAGAGCAGTGACTTGAGAACTCTTCACTCTTGTTGAACTCTCTGAGGGAAAGTTTTAAAAAAAAAATTGATCATGAATTCCCATTTTGTTTTTCGAAAACGGGACCATCAATATTGATGAAGAGATGTCGTTGAGAGAGTCCACAGGGTCTAAGACGCAGCGCTCACCCATTGGACCTATGGATAGATTTACAAATCAAATCAGCCCCGAGGAAGTCTTGAATCATCGAAAGAACTTGCGTGACCAAAACATCAAAGAAGTCATTTGCAAAAAAAAGCTTGACAAAGTGAAAGAATATGTTTGTAGATTTGCCTATTAAGCAAGCATTCCTTTTGTTGTATTCGAGTTGGATAGTTGCAAGGTGATGTTTGAGGCTATTGTTCAATATGGAACAGGGTGTAAGCCTCCTACACGATGCGAAATAAGTGAGTCTTTCTTGAAGAAAGAGGTTGAGAGGACCAAAGCAAAACTTAAGCCACAAGAAAAATAGTGGAAAGTCAATGAGTGCTCGATTATGACGAATGCTTGCAGTGATAGAAAGAGGAGAAGTACAATGAATTTGTGTGTGAATTGTAGACTTGGCACTAGTTTTGTTTCCTCCAAGGACTTCTCTGATACTCCGCATACATATCAAGTAATCCATGACTACGTTGATAAGTGCATTGAAGAGGTACACAATTTTGTTTATTATTTGAAGATTAAAGTTTATATTTATATTTTATAAATTATAATATAATATTTGTTTGTTTAATGTACTAATTTTTTATTTCTTGATGAAGGTTGATCCAGAAAATATTGTTCAAGTGGTAACTAACAATGTCTCGAACAATATGGCAACTGCAAAATTGTTGAAGCTAAAGAGACCTCAAATTTTTTGGACCCGTGTGCTCCCAGTCGATGAATCTTATGTTTGAAAGCATTGGAAATCTACCCAAATTCAAAAAAAAAAAAAAGTGATCAAGTTAAGGCATTGACTATCTTCATCTATGTTCATCATAAAACCTTAGCTATGATGAGGGCGCACACAAAGAAGAGGGACATAATTAAACCCGGAATAACAAGATTTGCATCGTTATTTTTCTCTTCCCAGAGCCTATCCGAGAAAATGACTCAATTAAAGGCAATATTTGCGACCAAAGAATGAGAGCATTGCAAACTCGCAAAGACCGCCAAAGGAAAAACTACCTACAACACAGTGTTGAGTATGTCAGTTGGCATGGTGTCTCCTAATGCTTGCAAGTTTTCAGCCCGTTAGTGAAGGTGCTTCAACTTGTTGATGGAGACAAAAAAAAATATCTATGGGCTTTGCATATCGTGAGGTTTTGAAGGCAAAGGAGGAAATTAAAAACATCCTTGAACAACATTCCTAAGAGTTATGACCCTATCATTGACATTATTGATGCAAAGATGAAAGGAAGGCTCAACACTCCACTCAATTTGACGGCTTATATCTTGAATCCTTTATACCATTATCGCGAACCTCTTCTTCACTTGGATCTGGATGTTGTAGGTGGGGTCCTTGAATGCTTCGGTACTATGTTGCCTCAGGATATAGCAATGCAAAATAAGATTATGAATGAGGAGCTACCAAAGTACAGGAATAAGGAGTTTTTATTTGGAGTAGAGTTGGTTGTTAAGTGCAAGGAAGCAAATATTGAAAATTTTAACCCAGGTAAAATTTAATAATTTTATAGTTTTGATTAATTAAATTGAAGTAATTTACAAATTTTATACTCCCTCTATCCCAAACTCAACTTCACATTTACTATTTGCACGATTATTAAGAAAATAGTTGTTTATAGTATTTAAAGTGATAAAGTGATGATAAAGTGATAAAATAAATATTTTTTGTTATTAGTGTATGGAGAATACAATATTAAAAAATATTGTTACTTTTTTGCCAAAAGTAGATGTAGCAAATAAGTATGGGACGGACTTTTTTGACAATGTAGCAAATGAGTTTGGGACGGAGGGAGTATTATTTTTTTGTGTAGTCTCTTAGTGGTCAACATATGGTTTGTCCACTCCTAATTGCAAAAGTTTGCTATGAGAATACTTTCTTTGACCACTAGTTCTTCCAGCTGTGAAAGAAATTGGAGTACTTTTGAAGGGGTTGGTAAACTTTATTTGTGCTAAATTAGTAAATTATTATGTGACTCTTTAACTTTAAATATTGCTAAATGTGAATTATTTATAATTAGATCTTTTTAGATACACACGAAGAAAAGAAACAAGCTTCTAGCCGAATGATTAAACAATCTTGTATATGTCCAAAGCAATGCAAAGTTATTGTACAAAAAAAAAAAATCAAACGAAAAGGTGTGGAAGTCCTTTTAGCAACGGAAGATGCTAGTTTTGCATAAGATTGAGTTATTGGTGGTTGAATCTGTTGATGATGGTGTTGTGAAGGAAGATATTGCCTCGAGTTCGGGATTAAACATGGCTTTGACCACGAGTTCTCATGATAAGATGGAGGATGTTATTGAAAAAAAACCACCCGCCTAAGACCTTGATGAGGATGATTTCTCTTATGATGATGAGGAAGTAGAGAAGGACGTTGAGTTTGAGTCTTCTGATGATGATGATGATCGTATTGATGGAGATGAGCAACCATCCGATAATCGTACTACTTAATTTGATTATTGTCATTGATGAAATATTTGTTTTGAGTCTTTTGACCTTTGAATTATTATTTTATAATTATAACTATGACTTTATGTTAATTGTTGTGATTTTTCATGTTGAAAATTTCAAATTAAAATTTTAATAAAAAAAAAGCTAGGTGGATTTTCTAAGCGGCCTAAGCGCTAGGCGGCCAGAGAACGTCCGCCTGGCGTTTTTCAACTTTTGCACCTTTGGCATTAATAAATACAAATTGTTCAAATTTCACATCTCAAATGTGTTTCACTTTATGTTGGTCTTCACTTGTTTTAAAAAAGAAAGAGAAAAAAAATTGTTGATCTTCATAAATATGTTTTTTTTATTCCTCGAACAATGAGGTTTATTTTTTAAAGGGAAAATGGTCAATTTAATCCCTCAACCTTTCCGTGAGGATCAAATATGACCCTCAACTAGAGGTGGAAAATGGGCTGCTCGGCCCGTCTGGCCAAGGTGTGTTCTCGGGTCGGGCCATTTGCAGTCGGGCCTCTATAAACTGAGCCCAATCCAATCCACTCTAGCCCACGGGCTAATGGGCCGGTCCGGCCCATTTCAACTTTTTTATTTTTTTTTATTTTATATATAATAATGATGGGCTTATGGGTCATGGGCCTATTGGCCGAATGGACTAATTATGTGCGACAATCTTGAATATGCCTATATATAAATATGGATCTTCCCAAATCCCAAGCCCAATTAAATGTAGAAAAACAGTGTTAAAATTTTATCATGCAAGTCAGACTTGAAGACACCCTTTCAATAATCATCAAATCAAGTATATCTAAATAAAACTTTGAATGAGCAAAGTAAATAAATTTTATGAGTATCGTTTTTTGGTTTGTTTTTGTTCCTTTTCCTGTTGGCTTGGAGCTCGCCCCAAAAGTAGGAAGTAAGGCCCCAAAGAGAAAGGAAAATAGACAAGCCCTTTTCTGGTTGAAACTTTTCGTGGTAGAAAATAACAGCGAAGAGTTCCGTTAACGGAATGGAGACGACCATGATGATGCCAGATAAAAGAGAGGATGAGTATGTCTAAAGTTCACAATACGAGCGCCACCCGCGTGAGCACTTGTGGGGCGCCGACGGCATGAGCGTGAGCGAGCGGAGGTGAGGTGAAGGATGATTTGAGAACAGAAAACCCTAACTGGTGGTAGTGGTACTGTGGTATACTGGTACGCGAGTCTTCAATTAGTTTATTTTTTTCTTTTTATAATTAATATATGGGGGTGTCGATTAACAATATATATATATATATATATATGTGTGTGTGTGTGGTTGGGCCAGCCGGGCGGCCCGTGGCCCGTCGGGCCAAAACGGCCTGAGTCTATTTGGCCCGTCGGGCCTATCAGGCTGGGCCAAAATGGCCCGATTTTGCCTGCCATATTTCTGGCCCCGCCCAGCCCAGCCCATATCCCGGATGGACCGGGCCCAAATTGTCAACTCTACCCTCAACTATATTTTTGTACACCCAAACCCCCTTTCTCTTGGAATGAGATCAAATAAGTCTCTCATCTCAATAAAAGAAATCAATTAAACCCTTCCATCAAAGATAAACAAACGTCATTAATACACTATGAAAGAGAAATAAAAATGTTGGTGGAAAGCCGACGAATCAAAGAAGAAGTTGATTACCCGGGTTGCAATTCCCGATTGGTAGAATCGATCGATTAACTAGTCCGTGAAAGTCGATTTGCAGTTTCCGGTTATTAGAATTGATCTGTATTTGAAGATAGGTCGGAATTCCATTTCCCAGTGTGTTGGAAGGTGCCTTGGTTTACATGCCTTTGATTTTGTGCATTTATGGTTTTTTGGCAGCTTTAATTTGAATTTCTTTCAATTGGTTGAATTTGACCGGAGTTTTGATGGAAGTTAATTATGTTGATATTGGAGTAGCTGATGAGGTGTTTTTGGTTTTGTTTGTTGATTACGTAGTCTTCTTGTCAATGAATAGACGTTTGGGATTTCAAATTAGGGCTTGGATTGGATCCATGAATTTCTTAAAACCTTCACTGGCATTAGAGTTTGCCTACATAATTTTGGGACTGAACAATAGAGAAATCACTAAAAGATCAAATTGTAATATTTTCCAATATCAATCCTCTATAATGGGGAACTAGCTGGGAATGTTGCAAGAAACAGAATCATTCCATGGCATTTTCTTCTTGTTGTGAGGAACGCCAAGGAGCTCAAAAAGCTTCTCGCCGGAGTGACCCTCTCTCACGGAGGAGTGTAAGTTGAGCATTCCTTAGAATTTTATGACTTTTATTAGTTAAATGGAAAAGAGCTTACTAATGACAATTGTTTTATCTTTAACAGAAGTGTTTAATTGGCCCTCTTTATTGAGGAGAGTGACTTATTTGATCTCATTCCAAGAGATAAGGGACTTAAGTGTACAAAAGTTGAAGGTTTTGTTTGATCCTCATGATTAGGCGTGAAATTGTTATGTTTTGGTGCCCGATTTGCCCATGTTTTGAGTGTTTTCGATTAGTGTTTGGAGTCAAATGAGTATCATTTTTATAAAATCATTAATTTGTCTCTTTGGTTTTCATAGATGGATAGAGGGCGAAAAGAGGAGTTCGTAGGACTTTGAATCGGCCAAAACGGACTCCCGGTTGAGGAGATATGAAGATTTTACGAACAAGTGACGGATGTTGAAAAGTGCTCGACCAAGAGAGCTCGAGCGCCCCGCTCGAGCACAAGAACTGCACGACCACTTTAGCTCGAGCGACCCGCTCGAGCGGGTCTGCTCGAGCGCCTCCAAGGCATTTTTTCCAGATTTCGTTTTTTGGCCCATGAGAGCCCGTTTCGACCCGGTGCCTATATATACCTCTTCCAAACTCGTTTTAAACGACCACCGGATCCCGAACTTTAGAAATCACTTTTAGACTTAGTTTGTAGAGAGAGGAAGAGGAGAAGAACGAGCAATCTTTACTTTTACGTTGTTGAGGTTTTTCGTACGAATTCTTAGTTTAATTTCGTTTCTCAGTTTCTTTTCCTTAGCTTGATTACTCTAAACGTTCTAAACTTTGTTTTTATCAATTCAAATTCAGTTCTTAGTATTTATTTCTTTAAACCCTAGTTCATGTTTCATCTTTTCTTGGTTCAATTTACCATGTTTATGTTCGTTGTTTCTTCTATTGCTTTTATGTTTGTTAACGTCATGTCCGGCTAAAACCCTTGCATGCTTAGGTTAGGATGAACTCGTAGAAGTAGGATGTGCGTACGTAATTAGGGTAATTCGTGACGTTAGTTTTAATTCTCTGAATTAATGAATTCTTATAATTAATCTTAACTTTACCTTTGAATTTCGTATGAAAGTGTTAGAGAGAGGACGACCGCATCACTCAATAACGATTAGTAGTCTTAACGAGAGGGTTTAGAAAGGGTTAATTCATCTACCGGTTTAGCGAATGAGGACGACCGCATCACCTTAGTTAAATTAGGGTCTCATTAATTAAGCGCTATCTATTAACTTGTTAGTGGATTAGTGAAGTCGATTGCTAGGATAAAGTATTAGGGTTAGAAATCTTGAGCTTTCATTCTACGATCTTTTACTTGGGTTAATTCTTGTTTGTCACGATTACTTTGATTATGTACCTGCTCCGTTAGTATACGTAGGGATTCCTATCCTGAGCATCACCATCTCATACTTGCATACACACCTTAGATACTTAGTTTAATTTTCCTTTTGCATTCGTAGAGTAATTTAGTTTAGACTTAATTCTTTTAATTTTCAATCCCCAAACATACACTCATATTAACTACGACGCGTAGATCTTCAGGGATCTATTCGCATACACACTTTCCCTTGGGTTCGATAATACTTGGTCCCTATACTTGCCACTACTACAGTGAACCCGTACTCTTGCGGGGAAGCTACTAGTAAAAGCTAGTGTAGTTCGCTTCAAGTCAACGGCGCCGTTGCCGGGGATGGCGTTGTATGTCTTTTGAATAGGACTTGTCGATAGCTTAGTAGTTAGTAGTGAGTGACTTATTTTCTATTTATTTTTATTTGTTAAGCAGTTGCGTTTTGATCCTTTTGCTAGTGTTTCAGGTTTATGAAAACACGCTCACAAGGCAATACGGGCGAAGAAAGAATCCTGTCAGACCCTGAGACGATAGCCAGAAGGAACCGAGCTTTCTTGAGAAGAATGACTACTGCTGGAGACAAAGACAACATGAATCTGGATGGAGATGGGGACTTAGACAAAATAGCTGCAGAGTATACTGTTTTAGTGGAGCAGGCGGTTGGAGTTGAGAGCAGTAACCAGCAAAAACCCATAGGGGAAGCTCAGAACCAACTCCCAAACCCACAAGACACAATCAACTCTGCACAAACACAACCCCAAAACCAGAACCAAAACCCTGCTTACCCACAAAACCCAAATAACCCTTTCAACAACCCAGTATACCAACATTACCCATACCCACCTTATCCTTACCCACCATACCCGTATCCTCCACCCCCAGTCTATAATCAACCACCTGTTTACCCACCACCACCCCAACAAGTACCAGTACCTGCTGCTAATCCTCACCACGTTCCTCAGAACGTAGATCACAATATGGCTATTCGAGGGAGGTTTGCAGCGCAGCCACAACGGTACTATGATGGAGTGGCTTTGCCTCCGGTTGAGGCGAACAACTTCTCGATATCCCCGGGGATTTTAAAGCTGCTCACCGAGAATCAATTCAAGGGGGTGATCGGGAAGGAGAATCCTCATACACACTTGAGGAGCTTTCTCATGATAGCCTCCACATTCAATTACAATAGCATGACTGAAGATGCCAAGAGGCTTAGGCTGTTCCCATTCTCATTGACGGGAATAGCCAAGGAGTGGTACGATAATACGCTCCCGTGGGGAGGTATTACCACTTGGGCCGAGCTCGAGCGCCTGTTCCTCGAGCGATTCTACCCTCCATCTAGGACGATCAAGGCTAGGATTGCGATCTCTTCCTTCCGCCAGAAGCAAGGAGAGGACCTACGTCAAGCGTGGGATAGATACTCAAACATGCTGATTGAGTGCCCGCAGCATGGGTACAATGAGGAGGATATTATGACATTCTTCTACAGTGGTGCCAACAAGGCGGGGCAAGACCATTTATACGCTTGTACGGGCGGAGCATTCCTGAATCAAGGCATAGAGAGGTGTAGGGAGATCGTGGACAACATAGTCACGAATGCCGGTGCTTGGAATGGAGATGCGGATTTTCAGAGAGTTAATCAGGTTGAAGAAGGTGAAGGAACGAGGAGGCTATTGATGGCCATGATGGAGAAGATCAACAACCTCGAGTTGGGGAAGACCTTGGTTGGAGGGAATGCAGTAGAGAATGAGAGAGTAGACCAGCCAAGTGGACAGCAAGAGGTAGCCAATTACATGGGAGGTCCGTATTACAATCAGAATGGCTACCAAGGTGGTAATCAGTATGGAAGGCCTTCTTATGGTCAGCCATTTGCACCTCCAGGCCCTCAGCCACCTCAAAATCAATGGAGGAACACACAAGGAGTTCAAGGAAGCCAGCAGCCTCCTCAAAACACATGGAGGAAGAATGATAATTTTTCTTATGCTAACCCAAAAGCTGGTGTTACTGTTCCTGCAGGTGTTGATCCAGGTTCAAAGCCTCCGGGTGGAGAAGGCGGTGCATCAACCGAGGAGATGTTGAGAGCGATCCTTCAGAAGGTGGAGGAAGGAAGCAAGCGGTTGTTATCCTTGGAGTACGATGTGAAGGAGTTGCATAAGAAGGGTGATCAACGTGATCAAGAGCTCCAGAAGATGAATGTTGAGTGGACTAGAACTCAACAAGAGAACAATCGAAGGTTCACTTCTTTAGAGTTCCAGATGAGCCAGAATGCAAAGTCAGTGAATAGAATGCCGGAGGGGAACCCGAAAGAGCATTGCAAGGCGATCCAGCTTAGAAGTGGAACCAACTATGAAGGTCCTCAGATGCCTGCTGATTCTGAGACGCCCCAAGTTGAGAAGGGGATTGAAAGTGAAGGGATTGAGAAGCATAAAGATATGGATGAGTTCCAGAAGGGCAAGGAAAGTGAGGAGATTGGGAGAGTTCCAAAGTGGAAGAAAGCAAAGGAAGCAAGGGAGAAAGTGAAAGTGACCGAGCGAGATGAATGGGGGGTACCCAAATCTGTGATACCCGTCCCGTATCCACAACGCTTTATGAAGAAAGCGCTTGATGAGAAATTCGCTAAGTTCCTTGATGTTTTTAAACAATTGCATATTAATATTCCTTTTTATGATGCTTTGGAACAGATGCCGAATTATGCCAAGTTCCTGAAGGACTTGATTGCGAAAAGACGGCGAGTGGATGAGCCGAAGTTGGTGCAGTTGAACCACGAAGTGAGTGCACTAGTGCACAAGGCGCTGCCCCCAAAGCTGAAGGATCCCGGGAGTTTCACGATCCTATGTGATATCGGGAATGGAGTTAAGAAGGGAGCGTTGTGCGACCTTGGAGCGAGCATCAATCTTATGCCCTTGTCGCTTTTCAAGAAGTTGGAAGGTGGTGAACTTCAGCCGACCATGATGACGCTTCAACTAGCCGATCGGTCTATTACTCGACCTCAAGGTATAGTTGAAGACGTCCTTGTTAAAGTTGGAGGTCACATTTTTCCAGCAGATTTTGTAGTGCTCGACATGGAGGAAGATGAGCACGTTCCTTTGATTTTGGGAAGACCGTTCTTAGCAACGGCCGGGATGGTGCTAGGCGTGGCAAATGGGAAGATTACATTGAAGGTTGATGGTCAAGAAATGAAGATTTCCCTATATGAAGCCATGAAGCACCCGAAGGAGGATGAGAATTTGTATTGCATGGATGTCATTGATCCTAGTATTGAAGACACACCTTCTCTCCCTAATCCCTCTCATATTCATGAATTTTATAATCCTTCACCTGTTGAGTTAACCCATGAGCATTATGATCTGACTTATTTTGATAGGGATGAAGAGACGAAGTTGAAGGATGAAGAGGTGAAGAAAGTGGACGTGGTCCAGTTAGAAGGGAAAGGAGGAGTTAAGAAGAATAAGTCTAAATTCAAAAAGTTGTTTAGTAAGACTCCTCCAGATAAAGGTGAGAAGGAGTTGAGACCTATACCACTTGAGGTGGGGAAGGAAGCAAAGGAACTCATGATGGAGGGGCATCAAGGAAAGGAATGCAAACACCACTCTTATGAGAGTAAGGGAGGTAAATTTGAGTATGATGTCCCATAAGCTCCTTTGAGCTTGGTCCGACATGAGGACCTTAAAAATAGCGCTGAATGGGAGGCAACCCATTTTTATTTGCTTTTGAGTGTTTTTAGTTATTTTCTTTTTATGTTACTAGGATGTTGTTGAGTCGTATGTTTAACCTCGTACTTGAGAGTTTATTTTGTAGGCTTGTCTCGAAGGAGTGCCAGATAAGTAAAGATTGAAGGAACCAACTTGAGACAAGGGAGTGTGCAAAGCTATTGAGAGAAATTGAATTATTTGGTTGAGGTAACCCACAACCCCAAACTTAGACCTCTTCGCAAGGTCGAAGTTTGGGGGGTGGAGTATTTATGTGTTTTATGACATTGCACCGGAGCACCCCTTATCTTTGAGTTGAGTTTGATTGATTATTGGTTTGTTGAGATACTCCTTGGGCTGATTTTGATTTGTTTTGTTACTCAATATTTTATGCCTATCAACCATCTTATGCTTGTTGATTGCTATCTTTGAGTATGATTTGATGAGTAGGGTGAATTGTGAGGTTGAGTTAGGAGTTTTATTGTGTGAGTGTTTGAGTTAGAGTTGATTTGAGAGAGAACTAGTATGCTTGCAAGTTTTCTTTTTGAGTATTTGTGTGATGAGAGTGAGAATTCACAAGGACTAGCATGGATGTGAAAGCCGTGAGATTTGAGCCTTATGAGATTTTGATGCATTAATTGATCTCTTTGTTTGTGAGTGGATCGTCACCTTAGAGGATGCTAGAACTTGTGTGTGCTCTCACTTCTTGATTGTGTCTAGTTTGATATGTCGAATGTGATCTTAGGCCATCTTTGATTTGAATGAGTCACTTAGCCAAAAAATTTCCTTACCATTGATATTTGTCCCTTGTTAGCCCCGTTGAGCCTAAAGTCTATTTTATTTGCTAGCACATTTAAACACTATTCCAGTTCCTAAGCTTTTTGTCCCAATTTGAGTGGAGAATAGGAAAAGTGTGAATATTGAAGGGATTGATTTGAGTTGAAAAAAGGAGAGTTATTGATGGTTGAGTGGTGATAAAATAAAGGTGTGAATGAGATTTGAGTTGTGGGAAAGAACAAAAAAAAATTGAGAATGAGCAAAAGAAAAATTGAGCTCATGTGTTTGTGCGAAAAAGAAAAAAATGAAGTGATTGAAAAAAAAATGTGAAAAAGTGAGAAAGAGAAAAATTGAAGTGTTGAGAGTATGGAATTGAAAGAGTGTTGATTGGAAATGTTTGAAGTATTCTGTTCCTAATCTCGAAGTGCCAAAGTTTGATTTTCTATTCTCCATTCACTTGAGTCACTTACCCAAATTGTTATCCCACCCGTCCAAAGAGCCTACATTACAACCTTGAGAAAAGTCCTTTTTGATTCGGCATTGATTTCTAGAGTATGGTCGGAGTTGAGAGTGCTTACAAGCCTATGGCTGCCGATATGAGTGATTGATTGTTTGAGTGATTCCCTTAATCATTGATATACACTTGTGAGGGAGTGAAACAAATCGTTGAGAGCACATCCATGTTTGATCTTGGTGGTTCTTGTTGTTGTTGCATGAGTATGATGAAGGAAGGTGAGTGAGTATACATGTGATTGATCTTTAAAACTCGAGTTCATTTACTAGCATGATTTGATTCTTTGACTCATTCCTAAAAATTTTACTTGACTTATTATTTCGTTGCTTGAGGACAAGCAACATGGTAAGTTTGGGGGGGTTGATTAGGCGTGAAATTGTTATGTTTTGGTGCCCGATTTGCCCATGTTTTGAGTGTTTTCGATTAGTGTTTGGAGTCAAATGAGTATCATTTTTATAAAATCATTAATTTGTCTCTTTGGTTTTCATAGATGGATAGAGGGCGAAAAGAGGAGTTCGTAGGACTTTGAATCGGCCAAAACGGACTCCCGGTTGAGGAGATATGAAGATTTTACGAACAAGTGACGGATGCTGAAAAGTGCTCGACCAAGAGAGCTCGAGCGCCCCGCTCGAGCAGAAGAACTGCACGACCACTTTAGCTCGAGCGACCCGCTCGAGCGGGTCTGCTCAAGCGCCTCCAAGGCATTTTTTCCAGATTTCGTTTTTTGGCCCATGAGAGCCCGTTTCGACCCGGTGCCTATATATACCTCTTCCAAACTCGTTTTAAACGACCACCGGATCCCGAACTTTAGAAATCACTTTTAGACTTAGTTTTTAGAGAGAGGAAGAGGAGAAGAACGAGCAAGCTTTACTTTTACGTTGTTGAGGTTTTTCGTACGAATTCTTAATTTAATTTCGTTTCTCAGTTTCTTTTCCTTAGCTTGATTACTCTAAACGTTCTAAACATTGTTTTTATCAATTCAAATTCAGTTCTTAGTATTTATTTCTTTAAAACCTAGTTCATGTTTCATCTTTTCTTGGTTCAATTTACCATGTTTATGTTCGTTGTTTCTTCTATTGCTTTTATGTTTGTTAACGTCATGTCCGGCTAAAACCCTTGCATGCTTAGGTTAGGATGAACTCGTAGAAGTAGGATGTAGGTACGTAATTAGGGTAATTCGTGACGTTAGTTTTAATTCTCTTAATTAATGAATTCTTATAATTAATCTTAACTTTACCTTTGAATTTCGTATGAAAGTGTTAGAGAGAGGACGACCGCATCACTCAATAACGATTAGTAGTCTTAACGAGAGGGTTTAGAAAGGGTTAATTCATCTACCGGTTTAGCGAAGGAGGACGACCGCATCACCTTAGTTAAATTAGGGTCTCATTAATTAAGCGCTATCTATTAACTTGTTAGTGGATTAGTGAAGTCGATTGCTAGGATAAAGTATTAGGGTTAGAAATCTTGAGCTTTCATTCTACGATCTTTTACTTGGGTTAATTCTTGTTTGTCACGATTACTTTGATTATGTACCTGCTCCGTTAGTATACGTAGGGATTCCTATCCTGAGCATCACCATCTCATACTTGCATACACACCTTAGATACTTAGTTTAATTTTCCTTTTGCATTCGTAGAGTAATTTAGTTTAGACTTAATTCTTTTAATTTTCAATCCCCAAACATACACTCATATTAACTACGACGCGTAGATCTTCAGGGATCTATTCGCATACACACTTTCCCTTGGGTTCGATAATACTTGGTCCCTATACTTGCCACTACTACAGTGAACCCGTACTCTTGCGGGGAAGCTACTAGTAAAAGCTAGTGTAGTTCACTTCAAGTCAACGGCGCTGTTGTCGGGGATGGCGTTGTATGTCTTTTGAATAGGACTTGTCGATAGCTTAGTAGTTAGTAGTGAGTGACTTATTTTCTGTTTATTTTTATTTGTTAAGCAGTTGCGTTTTGATCATTTTGCTAGTGTTTCAGGTTTATGAAAACACGCTCACAAGGCAATACGGGCGAAGAAAGAATCCTGTCAGACCCTGAGACGATAGCCAGAAGGAACCGAGCTTTCTTGAGAAGAATGACTACTGCTGGAGACAAAGACAACATGAATATAGATGGAGATGGGGACTTAGACAAAATAGCTGCAGAGTATACTGTTTTAGTGGAGCAGGCGGTTGGAGTTGAGAGCAGTAACCAACAAAAACCCATAGGGGAAGCTCAGAACCAACTCCCAAACCCACAAGACACAATCAACTCTGCACAAACACAACCCCAAAACCAGAACCAAAACCCTGCTTACCCACAAAACCCAAATAACCCTTTCAACAACCCAGTATACCAACATTACCCATACCCACCTTATCCTTACCCACCATACCCGTATCCTCCACCCCCAGTCTATAATCAACCACCTGTTTACCCACCACCACCCCAACAAGTACCAGTACCTGCTGCTAATCCTCACCACGTTCCTCAGAACGTAGATCACAATATGGCTATTCGAGGGAGGTTTGCAGCGCAGCCACAACGGTACTATGATGGAGTGGCTTTGCCTCCGGTTGAGGCGAACAACTTCTCGATATCCCCGGGGATTTTAAAGCTGCTCACCGAGAATCAATTCAAGGGGGTGATCGGGAAGGAGAATCCTCATACACACTTGAGGAGCTTTCTCATGATAGCCTCCACATTCAATTACAATAGCATGACTGAAGATGCCAAGAGGCTTAGGCTGTTCCCATTCTCATTGACGGGAATAGCCAAGGAGTGGTACGATAATACGCTCCCGCGGGGAGGTATTACCACTTGGGCCGAGCTCGAGTGCCTGTTCCTCGAGCGATTCTACCCTCCATCTAGGACGATCAAGGCTAGGATTGAGATCTCTTCCTTCCGCCAGAAGCAAGGAGAGGACCTACGTCAAGCGTGGGATAGATACTCAAACATGATGATTGAGTGCCCGCAGCATGGGTACAATGAGGGGGATATTATGGCATTCTTCTACAGTGGTGCCAACAAGGCGGGGCAAGACCATTTAGACGCTTGTGAGGGCGGAGCATTCCTGAATCAAGGCATAGAGAGGTGTAGGGAGATCGTGGACAACATAGTCACGAATGCCGGTGCTTGGAATGGAGATGCGGATTTTCAGAGAGTTAATCAGGTTGAAGAAGGTGAAGGAACGAGGAGGCTATTGATGGCCATGATGGAGAAGATCAACAACCTCGAGTTGGGGAAGACCTTGGTTGGAGGGAATGCAGTAGAGAATGAGAGAGTAGACCAGCCAAGTGGACAGCAAGAGGTAGCCAATTACATGGGAGGTCCGTATTACAATCAGAATGGCTACCAAGGTGGTAATCAGTATGGAAGGCCTTCTTATGGTCAGCCATTTGCACCTCCAGGCCCTCAGCCACCTCAAAATCAATGGAGGAACACACAAGGAGTTCAAGGAAGCCAGCAGCCTCCTCAAAACACATGGTGGAAGAATGATAATTTTTCTTATGCTAACCCAAAAGCTGGTGTTACTGTTCCTGCAGGTGTTGATCCAGGTTCAAAGCCTCCGGGTGGAGAAGGCGGTGCATCAACCGAGGAGATGTTGAGAGCGATCCTTCAGAAGGTGGAGGAAGGAAGCAAGCGGTTGTTATCCTTGGAGTACGATGTGAAGGAGTTGCATAAGAAGGGTGATCAACGTGATCAAGAGCTCCAGAAGATGAAGGTTGAGTGGACTAGAACTCAACAAGAGAACAATCGAAGGTTCACTTCTTTAGAGTTCCAGATGAGCCAGATTGCAAAGTCAGTGAATAGAATGCCGGAGGGGAACCCGAAAGAGCATTGCAAGGCGATCCAGCTTAGAGGTGGAACCAACTATGAAGGTCCTCAGATGCCTGCTGATTCTGAGACGCCCCAAGTTGAGAAGGGGATTGAAAGTGAAGGGATTGAGAAGCATAAAGATATGGATGAGTTCCAGAAGGGCAAGGAAAGTGAGGAGATTGGGAGAGTTCCAAAGTGGAAGAAAGCAAAGGAAGCAAGGGAGAAAGTGAAAGTGACCGAGCGAGATGAATGGGGGGTACCCAAATCTGTGATACCCGTCCCGTATCCACAACGCTTTATGAAGAAAACGCTTGATGAGAAATTCGCTAAGTTCCTTGATGTTTTTAAACAATTGCATATTAATATTCCTTTTTATGATGCTTTGGAACAGATGCCGAATTATGCCAAGTTCCTGAAGGACTTGATTGCGAAAAGACGGCGAGTGGATGAGCCGAAGTTGGTGCAGTTGAACCACGAAGTGAGTGCACTAGTGCACAAGGCGCTGCCCCCAAAGCTGAAGGATCCCGGGAGTTTCACGATCCTATGTGATATCGGGAATGGAGTTAAGAAGGGAGCGTTGTGCGACCTTGGAGCGAGCATCAATCTTATTCCCTTGTCGCTTTTCAAGAAGTTGGAAGGTGGTGAACTTCAGCCGACCATGATGACGCTTCAACTAGCCGATCGGTCTATTACTCGACCTCAAGGTGTAGTTGAAGACGTCCTTGTTAAAGTTGGAGGTCACATTTTTCCAGCAGATTTTGTAGTGCTCGACATGGAGGAAGATGAGCATGTTCCTTTGATTTTGGGAAGACCGTTCTTAGCAACGGCCGGGATGGTGCTAGGCGTGGCAAATGGGAAGATTACATTGAAGGTTGATGGTCAAGAAGTGAAGATTTCCCTATATGAAGCCATGAAGCACCCGAAGGAGGATGAGAATTTGTATTGCATGGATGTCATTGATCCTAGTATTGAAGACACACCTTCTCTCCCTAATCCCTCTCATATTCATGAATTTTATAATCCTTCACCTGTTGAGTTAACCCATGAGCATTATGATCTGACTTATTTTGATAGGGATGAAGAGACGAAGTTGAAGGATGAAGAGGTGAAGAAAGTGGACGTGGTCCAGTTAGAAGGGAAAGGAGGAGTTAAGAAGAATAAGTCTAAATTCAAAAAGTTGTTTAGTAAGACTCCTCCAGATAAAGGTGAGAAGGAGTTGAGACCTATACCACTTGAGGTGGGGAAGGAAGCAAAGGAACTCATGATGGAGGGGCATCAAGGAAAGGAATGCAAACACCACTCTTATGAGAGTAAGGGAGGTAAATTTGAGTATGATGTCCCATAAGCTCCTTTGAGCTTGGTCCGACATGAGGACCTTAAAAATAGCGCTGAATGGGAGGCAACCCATTTTTATTTGCTTTTGAGTGTTTTTAGTTATTTTCTTTTTATGTTACTAGGATGTTGTTGAGTCGTATGTTTAACCTCGTACTTGAGAGTTTATTTTGTAGGCTTGTCTCGAAGGAGTGCCAGATAAGTAAAGATTGAAGGAACCAACTTGAGACAAGGGAGTGTGCAAAGCTATTGAGAGAAATTGAATTATTTGGTTGAGGTAACCCACAACCCCAAACTTAGACCTCTTCGCAAGGTCGAAGTTTGGGGGGTGGAGTATTTATGTGTTTTATGACATTGCACCGGAGCACCCCTTATCTTTGAGTTGAGTTTGATTGATTATTAGTTTGTTGAGATACTCCTTGGGCTGATTTTGATTTGTTTTGTTACCAATATTTTATGCCTATCAACCATCTTATGCTTGTTGATTGCTATCTTTGAGTATGATTTGATGAGTAGGGTGAATTGTGAGGTTGAGTTAGGAGTTTTATTGTGTGAGTGTTTGAGTTAGAGTTGATTTGAGAGAGAACTAGTATGCTTGCAAGTTTTCTTTTTGAGTATTTGTGTGATGAGAGTGAGAATTCACAAGGACTAGCATGGATGTGAAAGCCGTGAGATTTGAGCCTTATGAGATTTTGATGCATTAATTGATCTCTTTGTTTGTGAGTGGATCGTCACCTTAGAGGATGCTAGAACTTGTGTGTGCTCTCACTTCTTGATTGTGTCTAGTTTGATATGCCGAATGTGATCTTAGGCCATCTTTGATTTGAATGAGTCACTTAGCCAAAAAATTTCCTTACCATTGATATTTGTCCCTTGTTAGCCCCGTTGAGCCTAAAGTCTATTTTATTTGCTAGCACATTTAAACACTATTCCAGTTCCTAAGCTTTTTGTCCCAATTTGAGTGGAGAATAGGAAAAGTGTGAATATTGAAGGGATTGATTTGAGTTGAAAAAAGGAGAGTTATTGATGGTTGAGTGGTGATAAAATAAGGGTGTGAATGAGATTTGAGTTGTGGGAAAGAACAAAAAAAAATTGAGAATGAGCAAAAGAAAAATTGAGCTCATGTGTTTGTGCGAAAAAGAAAAAAATGAAGTGATTGAAAAAAAAAATGTGAAAAAGTGAGAAAGAGAAAAATTGAAGTGTTGAGAGTATGAAATTGAAAGAGTGTTGATTGGAAATGTTTGAAGTATTCTGTTCCTAATCTCGAAGTGCCAAAGTTTGATTTTCTATTCTCCATTCACTTGAGTCACTTACCCAAATTGTTATCCCACCCGTCCAAAGAGCCTACATTACAACCTTGAGAAAAGTCCTTTTTGATTCGGCATTGATTTCTAGAGTATGGTCGGAGTTGAGAGTGCTTACAAGCCTATGGCTACCGATATGAGTGATTGATTGTTTGAGTGAGTCCCTTAATCATTGATATACACTTGTGAGGGAGTGAAACAAATCGTTGAGAGCACATCCATGTTTGATCTTGGTGGTTCTTGTTGTTGTTGCATGAGTATGATGAAGGAAGGTGAGTGAGTATACATGTGATTGATCTTTAAAGCTCGAGTTCATTTACTAGCATGATTTGATTCTTTGACTCATTCCTAAAAATTTTACTTGACTTATTATTTCGTTGCTTGAGGACAAGCAACATGGTAAGTTTGGGGGGGTTGATTAGGCGTGAAATTGTTATGTTTTGGTGCCCGATTTGCCCATGTTTTGAGTGTTTTCGATTAGTGTTTGGAGTCAAATGAGTATCATTTTTATAAAATCATTAATTTGTCTCTTTGGTTTTCATAGATGGATAGAGGGCGAAAAGAGGAGTTCGTAGGACTTTGAATCGGCCAAAACGGACTCCCGGTTGAGGAGATATGAAGATTTTACGAACAAGTGACGGATGCTGAAAAGTGCTCGACCAAGAGAGCTCGAGCGCCCCGCTCGAGCAGAAGAACTGCACGACCACTTTAGCTCGAGCGACCCGCTCAAGCGGGTCTGCTCAAGCGCCTCCAAGGCATTTTTTCCAGATTTCGTTTTTTTGCCCATGAGAGCCCGTTTCGACCCGGTGCCTATATATACCTCTTCCAAACTCGTTTTAAACAACCACCGGATCCCGAACTTTAGAAATCACTTTTAGACTTAGTTTTTAGAGAGAGGAAGAGGAGAAGAACGAGCAAGCTTTACTTTTACGTTGTTGAGGTTTTTCGTACGAATTCTTAATTTAATTTCGTTTCTCAGTTTCTTTTCCTTAGCTTGATTACTCTAAACGTTCTAAACTTTGTTTTTATCAATTCAAATTCAGTTCTTAGTATTTATTTCTTTAAAACCTAGTTCATGTTTCATCTTTTCTTGGTTCAATTTACCATGTTTATATTCATTGTTTCTTCTATTGCTTTTATGTTTGTTAACGTCATGTCCGGCTAAAACCCTTGCATGCTTAGGTTAGGATGAACTCGTAGAAGTAGGATGTGGGTACGTAATTAGGGTAATTCGTGACGTTAGTTTTAATTCTCTTAATTAATGAATTCTTATAATTAATCTTAACTTTACCTTTGAATTTCGTATGAAAGTGTTAGAGAGAGGACGACCGCATCACTCAATAACGATTAGTAGTCTTAACGAGAGGGTTTAGAAAGGGTTAATTCATCTACCGGTTTAGCGAAGGAGGACGACCGCATCACCTTAGTTAAATTAGGGTCTCATTAATTAAGCGCTATCTATTAACTTGTTAGTGGATTAGTGAAGTCGATTGCTAGGATAAAGTATTAGGGTTAGAAATCTTGAGCTTTCATTCTACGATCTTTTACTTGGGTTAATTCTTGTTTATCACGATTACTTTGATTATGTACCTGCTCCGTTAGTATACGTAGGGATTCCTATCCTGAGCATCACCATCTCATACTTGCATACACACCTTAGATACTTAGTTTAATTTTCCTTTTGCATTCGTAGAGTAATTTAGTTTAGACTTAATTCTTTTAATTTTCAATCCCCAAACATACACTCATATTAACTACGACGCGTAGATCTTCAGGGATCTATTCGCATACACACTTTCCCTTGGGTTCGATAATACTTGGTCCCTATACTTGCCACTACTACAGTGAACCCGTACTCTTGCGGGGAAGCTACTAGTAAAAGCTAGTATATTCGCAACAAGTCACCTCACGGGAAAGTTGAGGGGCTATATTGACCCTTTTCCCTTTTTTAAATCCTTGGGTGTAGCTTGTGTTTACCCCGAAAAAAACACTCTTTTATAAATATAAGGATTATTTACTTCCTAATACATTAAAATCTTTAAAAATACAATACAGTCTCTCCATTTTTTCAAATTACACTAGAATACACTTTATACATTTCAATACATTAGCTGGCAGCTTGGCACGTCCTATCATCTTCAAAAACCTATAGGCTATAATCCATTACTCTCTCTCTACTCTACCCAAAAGCAACACTCATCTTTCACCGCAGCCAAAAAAACCAGCTCTCTCTCTCATCTCGAATCGCTGCCACGCCGACAAGACCGCCATTCTATCCCTCTCTTTTACCAACGACTACGTGCCAACCACGACGCCGATCTCTCTATCTCTCCCTTTAGATAGATGCCACCAATGGTCTGACGAAGGCCGCCAACAGGAGTCGATCTTATTTCCGATGATGGATGACACTTCATATAAGCCTCACCTGCCGCCACCACCGCCAAAATTAAAGTGAGAGATAGAGTTTTTTTGGTGTGCAGTCACCACCACCGCCACAATCGAAGAGAGAGAGAGAGAGAGAGAGAGAGCGATTTGGGGTCCTTGTACTGCTCCGGCGAAGGGGTACCGTCGATTTTGGCAATGGTGGTGGTGCACCCCCCATTAGGGATGGCAATGGGGCGGGGCGGGTACCTAAGTACCCAGACCCGCTCCGCGCCTATCCCCAGTCGACCCGCCCCGCCCCGTGCCCCACTGCGGGGGCGGCATTTTGTGCCCCATGCTCGCCCTGCACGGGGCAGGTCCGCCCCGCCCCTCCCCATTCTTATCTCAAGAAAAATATATATTTTTTAAAATATAAACACATGTATATTATAAAATTAAATTCACAATTAAATAATACAATAAACATAACCATGTAACCACAAATTCATCACAATCTCAAGTAAAAAACGACAATAAGTCTAATCAACAAATTCAAGATAATTACGAGTCCAAAATTAACAAAATATATATGTGAATGTCATAATTAATTTTAAGCTTAGGGTTTAATATATATTAATAAAAAAATTAATTTATAGATGTGATTGAATCAGTTGAGTCAATAATTAATATGCACGTTTGTTGATATATTTATGAGAGACCTTTATATATATATATATATATAATATTTAATATAGATATATTTATATGTATATATTAAATAGATTGCGGGGCAGGGTGGGGCGGAGCGGGATAGGGCAATATACATACCCATACCCGATCTGCCCCACGTGCGGGGCGGGGCGGACCTGCCCCATTTTCAGGACGGGACGGGGCGGACCTGGCCCAACCGGGGCGGGGCAGGGCGGGGCGACCTCGGGGTGGGCCGTTTTGCCATTCCTACCCCCCATCAAACCCAAAACTATTATACCTTGTATTATAATTTTCATCATCTTCGCCCATTTTCTCTCTCTAGATACAACAATCACTATAAAAACCACCACCACCAAATAATTCAGATGGACGCCACAGATGGGGCAACCACCTTCTAGTGTCGACTCTGGGCGTGAGACCAGAGGAAAAATACCAACGCTTTGCTTTTTTTTTAAATAGTTTGTACCTATATATTTTTTAAATAGTTTTGTACCTATATTGCTCCCATCCTTAAAACCCATCCTTTTCAGGTAAAAAAATTCCGGTTCTTTTCGGGCTCCCATCCTTAAAAATTTCGATTCTTTTCGGGCCCGACAACTTTCTAGCGCCGACTCTAGGCGTGGGAGCAGAGAAAAGAACTGATTTTTTTTTGCCCGGCCCGATAGGTCCGGCGGGGCACTCGGGCTCGGTTCAAACTCGGCCCGGTGGTCCGGTTTGGCCCAATAGGTTTTTTTATTTTTTATTTTTTTAGGATTTAGGGTAACGCTTCGACTTATCTCTACTGTCATTTGAGATTTTTTATTCATGTTGATTTAAGTTTTTACTTTATTGACATTTGATTACAGTTCGTATAATTGTTGAGCACATATTCATGAAGTTAATTTGTTTATGTGAATTTCCATGATCTTTTTTCGGATTTTTCCTGTTTTCTTTTTTGAACCTCAGTTATTTGATAAATTTCTTAGAAGATTTATTTCTTCTTTAGCTTATGTCAACTACTAATTAAGATTAAGATATCACTTGTGTTGTTTATGGATATAGTAATATTTATTGGGAATCATATAAGTATTTTTTAATAGATAATGTAATTATTAAAGAATGAAAATTAGTTAAGGTTCCTATAAGAATACATTATACATATTTTTTTAAGTTGTTATATTTTAATACTTATCCACCACAACCATTCATCAATATAAATGTTATGCTCTCTATATTTTCTGATTTTATTTTTGTGAATTTTAGTTTATTGAGAAATGTTGGATTATTGACTTTTGAATTTATTTTGGTGAATTTAAATTTATTAAGATTTGTTGAATTATTGTTGTTTGAATATTAATTAGGAATTTGAGTTTTAATTAATTATTGAATTGTTATTGACAAACTAAACAATTTTTATAGCTATATGAGTAGCATTTGTATTCTAAATTATAAACTAATGAGGTAAATATATAAATTAAGTACAATAATAATATATATATAAATAAAATATTGGGCCGGTTTGGCCCGGTGGCCCGAGATGGGCCAGGACGGGCCTAAAAATAGGTGGCCTGAAACTAACCAGCCCGGCCTGGAAAAACTCGCGGCCTGATGGGCTTGGGCCGAGACGGCTCGACCCATTTGACACCTCTAATCCAAGGACGGAAATGAAAAATAAATTATCATTCTCATTGAAGAATTCGAAACAAGCGCCCCTAATACTCTATGAACCAATTTATACTTTGTCGTAATATATTTCTTATTAAATGTATTTTAAAAATTATATAATACACGTATTTTTATTATTTATATGTATTCAATATATATCACATATATTAAATTATTGCATCGGCTGCATAATACTTTATATTTACAAATACTTTATAATACTTTATATTTACAAATACAAATTATTTATTACTTAAATATATATATTTGAAAGTAGAAATAAATATAATACCATAAATTAGTCTAATATAAAGAATTTGGCTTATATTGTGGAACAAATTCAATCCTGATTTATAGACAAATTACAATAATTGATATAAGAAAAATGGACGGTTATGATAAATTCATGAAAAATAAATCAATGGTCATAAAAGTTTCCCGCCTAAAGTGAAAAAAGAAATTTATAGATAGATATTTGAGTTGATTAATTTGTAAGGCCTAGATAATTTGTAGGTAGGATTAATGGTTTAGATTAAAAAAAAAAATTTATTACCATAAATAGTTCAAATGCATAGAATTGTAGAATTTAAAAAATAAAGAGATATGGAGAATAGGGAAGATCCACGAATAGACGATACTAGTTCTTGAACCCCACGTATTACACGAATTTTAAAAAATTAAATATTATGATATTTATTTTATTGGGAGAGTCACATATAAGCACACTTCCTAAGTCATAATTGCATAAAACCACACAATTTTCCCTTCATTTCAAATAACCACACTTACTTTTTCCCCTTTTTTATGAACCACAATTTGTGGGACATGGTTGTCTTTTTTGCTGACATGCACTTTTGCAGACTTTTTTTATTTATTTATTTTTATTTCGTTTTATTTTTTGAATTTTATTTTCCCCTATTTTGTTATGGGCTGCGCTTTTAATTTTCGGGCCTTCAATCAAACTTTATTTTTTGGGCCCTTTTTGTTTGTTCAAATCTTACTTATTTTTTTCGGGCCCTAATTTCGGGATCTTAATTTATTTCTTTTTCTTTTCTTTTTTGAATTTACACAAATAAAAAAAATGAACAACATTATTAACAATAACTATTTTTTCTTATATAAAATTCTGAAAATTACATTTGTAAAATCTAAAATTACACTGAAACAAAAGAACGCAGTTTTCGCTTGTTGCATAATTACATTTATTTCTTTTTCTTGTTGCATAATTGACAAGAAATTGAATATCCATGCTCCCATTCTTGAACATGCGCAAATACAACTTTGCATAATTGCGAAAATATTTGAATATCTGCAAAAAAAAAATGTTGAATAATTCACAATTTGTTTGCATACCCATTTAGAATTTTAGTATAACAGTTCTATTTCGATCTTCTACTATCACCAACATGTCATATTCGAAAAACATCAAAACACAACAAAAATAAGTAAATCCCAGTATCTGTCACCAACACGAATCATATTCCTCTGATGATAAATGGTTAATGAAGAAAGATGTTAACAAAATAACATGAATCACACGGCACAAGCCATCATGTGCGACAAATACCAGTAACCACGCAGCTAAGTAATTCAAAATCAAGAAATACCCCAAAACAGAAAAAACAGATTTGATTCAAAACTCAGAATTTTGTTCCCTCATGTCACAACTTCATTTGATTCAAAACTACCAAACTAAATGGCCCCAAAACAGAAAAACCCCAATTAAAAAACCCTAAATCAAGAAATACAAAGAAACCCTAGAAAAAAACATACCTTCCTTTAGGAATTGATTCAAAACTCAGAATTTTGTTCCCTCATCTCACAACTTCATCTGCAAAGCATTTTGTTCCCATAGTGAAGTTGCATCGCAATCCCCAAGCAAACAGGTCCGGCAACACAAGTCCAAAAATTAAAAGCTGGGCATCACAACCGTCTCTATGGCGAACATGGTGGGCGGTGGCGAGCTCGACGGTGACCTAGGCATCAAATCCGGGCATAAAAAATGTGGCGGTGCACGGTGATGGCGCTGTTAGATCCGTCCGTGAGGGTGATGGACCTGTGACCACTGGATCTGTGACTGGGCCACATATCGGAGAGTGGTGATGGTGATGGCATCGGTGGCGATTGAGTGAGAGAGGACAGGGACATGGTGGTGGTGGCGGAGGCGGCCGGATGTGGTGGTGAGGGTGGGGAGTAGCTGTAGATTTATATGTAGAGAGAGAGGGGGGAGAGTCGTGAATACAAAATTAAAGGGGTGGGGGGTTATAGAGTTGAGTGGGCGGTGATTAGGCGTAAAAATTGTGATGTTTTGTAGCTCGATTAGTCTATATTTTGAGTGTTTTTTATGAGTGTTTAGAGTTATTTGAGCTACATTTTGATAAACTTATCAATTTGTCTGTTTGATGCTCATATTAGGAAAGAGGGTGAAAAATGGAGTTCGTAAGACTTTGAATCGACTCAAACGGACTCCCGGATGAGAAGATATTGAAGAAAGACGAAAAGTATTAGTTCGTGCGAAGAAAAGTATCACTTAGATCAAAAGGAGGAAGCACTCGAGCAAGGGAGCTCGAGCACCCCCATTGTTCTGTTGTCAAGCCACGCTCGAGTGAGAAAGGCTCGAGGGGTTTTCACTCGAGTGATAGGTGATCGAGCGCCCTTCGGACGCTATTGTTAATCCACGCTCGAGCAAGGAGGACTTGAGCGGAATCCGCTCGAGTGGTGCACGGTCGAGCGCCCTACGGGCGCTGGTGAAAAAGACCGCTCGAGTGACACGAGCTCGAGCGAGAGAGGAGGTCGAGCGCTTACGGCCTATTTCGGCCCATACCCTATATATACCCTTCCAAGCATATTTTTAAACATCAACACATACTTAAACATAGTTTCCGAAGGAGAAGAGCTTGGGAAGGAGTTTGAGAGCTTTTAGCAAGGTTTTTCAACGTGTAATCAAGGTTTTTAGCATGCGAATTCTTTAGTTTAATTACTTCTTTGAACGGATTTTCTTTATTCTTGCTTTCTTGAATACTTGAGACCATTAAACCTAGATTTCCCAGATTTTTATAGATATTATTTTGAGACTTGAATTTATTGATTTCTTCTTTCGTTTATGTTCTTGAATTCTCTAGTCAATTTGATTATGCATATGATTATGAATCTCGTTATTGCTTTTATTCTTGAAACTACCATGTTAGGCTAGAACCCTTGCATGCTTAGGATAGGATGAACTCGTATAAGTAGGACGTTGGTACGTAATTAGGATAATTCGTGATGTATAGTTTTAGTTATCTTAATTATTGAATATTTCTAATAAACCCTAGAATAATCAAAGAATTAAGTACGGAAATTGTTAGAGAGAAGACGACTGCATCACTCTTTAATAACGAATAGGCTTAAGGAGAGGGTTTGTGAAGGGGTTTATAATCAACTGGTTTATCTAGGGAGGACGACCGCATCACCTTAGCTAAATTAGGGCCTCAATAATTAAGCACAACTCATATAATTTAATTAGTGGATTAGTGAAGTAGGTTGATAGAACTAAGTATTAGGATTAATTCTTGAGCTTTTATTCTTTCAATTCTCGTGCTAGATTAGGGAAGTTGATTGCCTAGTTTTAGTACACTTAGGATTATCACTTGAACATCACGATTATTTTAATTATCGTACCAACTCTATTAGTATACATAGGGAATCCTATCTCGAGCATCACCATCATATTTGCACTTCAAACCGAAGTTAGTTTAATTTAATTTCATTATTAGAATTTAATTAGTAGATAATAATTAGTAGAAGTAGTTTAAACCAAACATTGCATTCATATTAGCTACGACACGTACATTTCAAGGGATTTATTCGTATACTCACTTTCCCACGGGTTCGATAATATTTGATCTCTATACTTGCCCATACTACTGTGATCTCATACTCTTGTGGAGTAACTACTAGTCAAGCTAGTATTTTGCGTTCAAGTCAGGCGGTGGGTGGGGGGTTAAGGGAAATTATAAAATATTAGACGTGGGACCCAATAAAAAGGATGAAAGTGTGGTTATGTGTAATAAAGTGTGGTTTTTTGTAATGAAGAGAAAGTGATTGGGCTTTCCTCAATTATGAGGAAAAAAGTGTGTCTCCTTGTAATTATTTATATTTTATTCTATTAGCATAATTCAGTTATAGTTATGTCCTCATTCTCATAAAATAATTCAATTCTATTAATCTAATTTACTTCTTTGGATTAATTGTTATCCTCTTAATTAATTCAATTTTTATCCTAATTAATTAAATTTATGATCTTTAATTGATTATTGTCTTAATTAAATTTGTGATTGAAATTTAAAAATCAGTTAATACATTTAGAATGAAAGACCAAGATCATTTCTTAGATAAAGTCTATTAATAAATTTTAATTAAAAATAGATGCTAAAGATACGATCATCTAATGATAGAGTAGATTTTATATGGAAATGGTTCGTGATAAGTTTTATCAAGAAATGTTTTAAAATATTGAATATTTGATCAAGAACATCAAAAAAATTATTATCATTAATTTGAGTTCAAGAAAAATTTCAATAGTTACATATAATACCACTTACCCCAAATTAGTGATACTCTTTATGAGATTTTGTATTATCTTGATCAAATGTTTGATACTTTGAAATTGTTTCATGATAAACTTATCATAAATTATTTTCATATAATATTTTATCTTAATTATTTATAATTAAATTTTACCTTATCTAACACAATCAATTAATTAATTATAATAAAAAGAATTAAAAATCAATTTGTAATTAAAAAATACCATAAATAAGTCAAACTAATAGAATTCGTAAAGTTTAAATTAAAGGTTTTATAGACGGTGGAGGTTGATTCCCGATAGTATATATAAGATGATATATATCATATTATTGATTAAATATTATAATATTTTAAAAAAAAATTAAGACTTAATATATTTAATTTAAATATCTAATACAGTGATTTTCATTAAATATGAAAATTTAAATAGTAGAAAAATATAATGGCATAATACATCAAAAGATCCCTGAACTATTTTTTGTTTAATGAAGTCTCTGGTAATGAAAATTCACGAATTTTATTGAGTTCGTTTAATATTTTCATTAAAAATGACGAATCAATCAATATTAATTGATTAAAACCAAATGCCAACAAAAATTTGGTTACTAATGGATTGTCAAAAAAATGTCTAATGAAACAAGAATTAAATATTTTAAGGGCTTTATAAAAAAAAAAGTTTTGGGGTCTAATAAAACAATAATTAATAGTTTAAGTATTTTTTTAAAATAAAAAATAGTTTAGGGTCCCATTAAATGCATTGTGTCTATATTTGTTGTTGATACTCCATAACAATAATATGATACTTTAAGTGATCCTTTAAATGCATTATATCTTTGACCCAAATTTTGATACTCTAATAGAATTTTTATACTTTTGAATACTTGATATATTAAACTTTTCCAACCGTTTATAGATAGTTTCATATTTAAGTATTATCATACGCCATATTCATTTGCTTTGTCCAAAACAAATATTGGATACATTCCATGTTTTTTAATTCAATACATTCATTTAATTTGTTTTTCTTTTCATTTTTTTTTCTCTCAAATTGATTTACTAATATTAAATAAGTCTAAACGGATATTCTATTAATGGATTCAGGACTTGAATACATTAACCATGCATTGACATGTGAGAGGATGTTTGTTTCCAATTCTTCAATGAGAATGAGAATGAATTTTTTTTCCCTCTCCGTCCTCAAATATGTTGGATGAATGATTGTCTCCATGGTGGTTACATCACTAGTGTTGTGCTCTAATTTTGAAAAAAAAATTGAACAAAAAGAGAGGTTGTTGTTTGTGGCATAGGGAATGCTTTAGGAGGATAATTATATGAAAACAGAATAATAATCAAATGAAGTAGTGATTACCTTATTTAGGAGGGAAAATAGTGTTATGAGTCATCTTTTATTCTCATTAACCACTATAATTATTCTATAATTATCACCATTATTTTCCATTATCATTGAAGAATTTCCAACCCAAGCACCACTTGATTTAAATTTTCATCAATATGTTTAAATCCTCTCAAAGCCAAACACAGTAAACATTAATTTCTCTCATATCGTATCTAGAATCAAGGAATATTAAATGTAATCCAAATTAATTTTTAAAAACTCATGCACAACTCCAAATAAAAAGGCATTATTCTTCTCAATCTTATAACATCAACAAAATTCACAACACACACACAAAATGTCTCGCGTCTACTCTTTGGCATTTGTTGTGGTCATCTTGCTCTTCATCACTCCCTCCTTCTCTCAAGATGAAGATTCATCATTCAGTTTAAATGATAGAATCTTGAAAGAAGAAGATGAATTATGGAGTTTTTCTTTATTAAGCCACCATGCTCCATCCCCCCATAGTCACGAGCACGGGTCCCACCACCACCACCACCATCACCACCACCACCACAGCGGCCACCACCACGCTCATGCTCCGAGTCAAGGCCACCACCACCACCACCACCATCACCACGGCGGCCACCACCATGCACATGCTCCTAGCCAAGGCCACCACCATGCTCACCCACCTACACATGCTTAAATTTGCATGGAAGCATTAGATTATTTGCTCGCATTTCTTGAAATTTTTCACCATAAATTTTTATTGTTATGTTGTAAGTTATGATATTTTACGGCATGTCAGTTTAATTGTGTTGTGTCACCTTAATTTCAAGAATATATATGTTGACAGCGATTTATAACGGATCTCGCTGCCGGGTTCCTAGCGGGTAGGATTTGATATTAATGATAACAAGAACCAATTAATGTGTGAGTAAATGAGCTCTCAAGAGTGTATTTTCAATAAATGTTATATGTGTTACAAAGGGGCATTTAAAGCCCTATTTATAGTGTACAAGGTGGGGGTTCCCCATGCTTGGTAGGTGGACTTGTGGGTCCCCCCTACTCCTAGCTGGAAGGTAATAAGTGGCTACAGCCTCCCCTACGAGCCAATGAGGAGACGCCACGTGGCGCTGTCACCCCTGAGGTGATTGGACTTGGCCCCAACTGCCCTCTTTGACCCTGTCACATCCTCTGGACTGATGGCACCCGACGTCCTCTCACAGCTGGCACAGCCTGGGGTCGGGCAGACGGGTACTCGGGTACCGGAAAATGAGTCCGGACGAGAGTACCCTGGTTGTTCATCTGCGGGTAGGCGGGTAGAGCACCTGCCCCGGAGCTCGCCGCTGGCCGCCCGATACCCGGGCCTGTGGGTAACTAAGTATCCTGCCCGGTAGCTCCCAGAGGCTCGCGTCGGGTAGCCTCTATGTCCCCGCCCGTCTGTCTGACCGGTCGGCGGACTACTCTTACCCGAGCCCGCTACAGTAGTAGGTCCATGTCTGATACCCGATGGGTCGGGTAGTAAATATCGGGTGTAACAATTGCCCCACCAGCCCGACATCGGGGGGCCGCAGTCATCGGGTGGCGGGCTGGTCGAACTGCAGACTATTTTGAATTTGAATTTGAATTTTGGGGATGACGTTTCGGTTTCTGAGACGACGCCTCGTATGCCGCACCTGCTGACGTCACGGGATGGCGTGACTGATGCGCAGAAGTCCAGGGGTCACGTCCGCCGAACCTGCTCCCCAACCGTTGCGCGCGTGGCCCCCACGCGCGCCCCTGAATTTTGTTTTATTCCATTTTTGACCCCGTTTTTTGCAGTTTAGTCCCTCCTCCTTCTTCTATAAATAGGGGCTTTCAGCCCATTTTCTCATTTTCACTCCCTTGCAAACTCGTGCCCCCCCTTAAGAAGATTCAAATTTTCCGGCGAATTTCCCAGATTCCGGCGATCTTTCTCGAGTCCCAAGGTAATTTCTTGCTTTCTTCATCGAAACTTTTTTTCTTTTTCTATTCTCCCTTCGCCATGAGTGACTCCGTTGAGAGTGTTGGGGCCGCCGACGCCTATCATTTCCGCTATCGTGCCGCCGTCGACGCCGAGAGGCCTCTCCATCCGGCCGGGGAAGGGACGTCCCGTGCTGCCGCCGCCAGAGAGGGCGAGGGCAATTCCATGGATGTGGATGCCTTTGCTGAAGATTTGGAGAGGATGAGCCCCCATCGTGAAGGGGAGGCCCTGAGTGTTTCCCCGGTCTCAGCCTACCCGCCCAGGGCCGAAGATTTTTTATTCGAGAGGGAAGCTGTGCCCGACCAAATAAACTACGCGGACAGCCGGCTAATCGGGTTCGACCACTCGAAATATATGAGCCGGTTCGTGCGAAAGCGCCCTCCCCGCGCATATTTCGAGGCCCGGAACACCGACTTTGGGGCCTCTCGCCGCCCCAGCTGCCTTCCCCCGGACGCCGACGTAAAGGAGTTGTATTGGACATTCCAGGCGCCCTCCGACGTCTTCTTTTATGCTCCCCGGGAGAATGAACGGGCTGACCAACCTCCGGAAGGCCTAATCGCCATTAATTCGGACACACTTCATGCCGGGCTCCGCTTCCCGCTTCACCCGGCGATCTCCAAGTTGCTCGCTGCATGGAACCTGTCGATCACCCAGATCACCCCGAACGGGTGGAGCTACATTCTGGGGGCAATGGTTGCTCTCGGTCGGCGCGGGCTGCATCGTATGCCTACTCCGTCCGAGATCAACTATCTTTATTACACCGTGGCTTCAGTCGGGCGGATGAACCTCGGGTATTACTCCGTGAAGCCTCGGGGCGGAGATGACATTGTCTTCGGCATCTCGTCGAAGGTGACGCACTGGCAGGAAAAGTGGTGGTGGGTCGGCGGCGCCTGGGAGAGCGTTGGTGTTGACGGGCACACCATCCCGGTTCCCCGGGAGTATCGGGAGCTCGACCGTCGAGGTAGACACTGAATTTTTTCTCATCTCTTAGTACTGATCTAATTCTTCTTTCATTGTGCAGGCTGCGCGGTCCCAAACCAGGCCGACCTGACCGACGACTTCAGGCAGGCGCTTGCCCTGGTGAGATCCGAGAGTGTGGACAATCGCGACGTCGACCTTCTCAACGACGACGAGTATAGAAGGCTCTCCGGACTTCAGACCTTCCCGCGCCACTTGGATTTCGGTGGTAAGACTTTTTCCTGCCCGACTCTTCTTATCCTCGTTCTCGCTTCTCGGCTTTTAATCTTGTCACTCTTCTTGCAGCGCAACGTTTCCCGGCCGAATCCTCCACGCCATTATCTTCCCCGGTAGTCTCCCCGAGGGCCACACCTGAGGCTGGCCAGGCAGCCATCCCGGTCGTCAATGTAGAATCCTCCGAGGAGACCGTTGACATGGCTCCTAGGAAGAACGCCTTGGCAAAGCTGGCGAAGTGGGGAGCCGTCTGCGCCACTGGGGTGACGATCCGCAGTCCTCCTGCGACCCCGGTGCCCCCGACAGCCTCCTCCTCGGCGGACGGCCAGCGTCCATCCAAGCAGGCCCGGGTTGAAGGCCAAACATATGTCGACCCGGCCATGGTGACGGTCAACCTGGACCCGGCGACGGGCGGGCTTGTGGCCGGCACTGTCGAGGTGACTATAGGGAACCCGGCCTCCCCTGCTCGCGATCGCAGTGACTTCTCCTTCTTGGGTTGGGGCAATCACCTCACGTAAGTATTTCGTTTCTTTTTCCAAGTTTACTGGTCGACTTTGCGATGCATAATTTTTTACACAACCTTTCTTCCCGTGGTCTTGCAGGCCTGAGCCTCTGCCCCCGCCCGAGGTCCTTCAATTCCTGCGCTTGCAGGATCCTCCGTACTCGGAGGCCGTGCCGGAGTCTTGGCCGGAGGACCTACGCCGCGCCGTGCTGAATCTTCCCCGGTCCTGGACCCTCAACTGCCAGAAGGCCACGAGGACCGTCTCGCTCGCCGACCGGATGAGGGCGGCGGCCATCCGTACCTCCCGCAATGCTATTGCCATGGAGGGCATCATGCTCGAGTTCGAGCGGGAGATACGGACTGCCTCCTCCTACAGGGCAGCCTTCCAAACGAAGAGGGACGAAGCTACCCGCCTGGAAGAGGAGAACAAAAGGCTCCGGGAGGAGCTGGAGGCCGGCAGAGCGAGTCGGGTAGAATTGAGGGCGTTCTCGAGGAGGAGAGGAAGGCGCGCGCCGAGGCCGAGGCGAGGACGGCTAAAGAAGTCCGCCAAGCCCGGGAGGCTCTTGCTGCGGAGGCAGAAACGCGCCTGGAGTCCGAGCGTGCCCGATTGGCCACTGAGAACGAGTCGGCCTGATCCATGGTGTACATTAATGCCTACGCCGACTCGATCCGCTCTCTACTTCGTCGAAATCCCGAGGCCGACTACTCCGGGCCCCTGGCTGATCTGAGGAGTTATGTCGAGTCCAATCCTCCCTCCCCGGACTACGATATTACTCTGAAGGACTTGGTCGATCGCGGGCTGGATCTATCGTTTCTCGGTGACCCGATGACCTTTATCTACCCTCTGGCCGACGAGGACGCGACCAAGGACCCGGCCGTGGTGGACGCGGTGGCCCCGTGAATTCCCTTGTTTTTTCTTTTATTTTGCTAAGTTTGTTGGCCGCGGGCCTTTTGTACTTTCCCTTTTTTGAATCTTTCGTTAATGAAATCTCTTTTTCACTTTATTTCGCTTTGTCTCCTTGAACTTAGTTTATCGATCGGGTTAATGACGTAATTGGATAATAAAAGATGAAGTGTTCTAGCCGAATGTCGATCGGGTTGAACTAACGACTATAAAATTAATCGACAGATTAATTAGTGAAGTGCTATAGACGAATGTCGGGCAGCGACTTCACGAAGATGGGATTGATTTAACAACCGCTTAAAAGAATTAACCAACAGATTAATTAATGAAGTGCTATAGCCGAATATCGGGCAGCGACTTCATGAAGATGGGATTGATTCAACAATTGCTTAAAGAATTAACCAACAGATTAATTAATGAAGTGCTATAGCCGAATGTCGGGCAGCGACTTCACGAAGATGGGATTGATTTAACAACCGCTTAAAGAATTAACCAACAGATTAATTAATGAAGTGCTATAGTCGAATGTCGGGCAGCGACTTCACGAAGATGGGATTGATTTAACAACCGCTTAAAGAATTAACCAACAGATTAATTAATGAAGTGCTATAGCCGAATGTCGGGCAGCGACTTCACGAAGATGGGATTGATTTAACAACCGCTTAAAGAATTAACCAACAGATTAATTAATGAAGTGCTATAGCCGAATGTCGGGCAGCGACTTCACGAAGATGGGATTGATTTAACAACCGCTTATTAATTTTTACAAATTTGCGCTTCGAGTAGCGATTACAATGAGCCCCTACTGGTAGTATTTTTTGAGTAGGGAGGCGTTCCAAGGGTATTGGGCCGGGTTGCCCTCAAGGCTTTCTAGCTCGTAGGCACCGTTGGCTAGGCGCTTAGATATCCTTAGGGGTCCCTCCCAATTTGGGCCAAATGCCCCTTTGGGTTGTCCGACCGTCCGTCGAAGCACTAGGTCCCCGGCTTCGAATTCCCTGACTTTGATTTTCATATTGAAGTATTTTTCAGCCCGTCGTTTGTAAGCAATGTTTCTTTGCTCGGCGGATAGCCTTCTCTCCTCCAGCAGGTCCAACTCGTTTAGCATGGCTTGGTCGTTCTCGGTCCCCACGGGTTGTGAGGTGCGGAGGCTTGGGATAATGACCTCGGTCAGGATGACTGCCTCTGTTCCGAAAGCTAGAGCGAAAGGAGTCTCTCCGGTTGCTGTTCGACAGGTTGTTCTGTACGACCATAACACTTCGGGCAGTTTGCTTGCCCATGTTCCCTTACTTTCCTCCAACCTTGCCTTCAACGTGTGTTTGATTATCTTGTTTACTGCCTCGACCTGCCCGTTCGACTGGGGGTGGTAGGGTGACGAGAACAGCCTCATGATCTTGTGCTTCTGGCAGAATCTTTCCATCTCTAGCCCGTCGAATTGCTTCCCGTTGTCCGAAATGATTATCTGAGGGAGGCCGAATCGACAGATTATATTGCGCCAGATGAACCTGATAACATGTTCCTGATCGATCGTTTTCAGTGATTCCGCCTCCGCCCATTTGGTGAAGTAATCCACGGCGACAATTGCGTACTTGACGCTGCCCGGGGCCGTAGGTAAAGGGCCAATGAGATCGATCCCCCACTTTGCGAACGGCCACAGGCTCAGGATCGAGGTGAGCTCGGTTGGAGCCTGGTGGATTGCCGGCGAATAGACTTGACACTTGTGGCATGCCAGTGCGTAGTTGATTGCGTCCTTCTTTAGGGTGGGCCAGAAATATCCCTGTCGGATAACCTTCTGGGTGAGCACCTGGCCGCCGGCGTGGTTCCCGCAGCGTCCTTCGTGGACTTCTACCAAGATCTTCCTTCCCTGCCCCGGCGTTACGCATTTTAGGAGGGGCAGGGCGAAGCCTCGTTTGTACAACTGGTCCCCGATGATCGAGTACCGGGCCGCCCGGAGCTGCAACTGTCTTGCCGCTACCCGGTCGACTGGGAGTTGGCCGTCACGGAGGTACTTTAGGATGGGGGTCATCCAGCTATCCTCCTCCTGCCCCAGGTTATTCACCCACTGGTTCGAGCTCGTGGGGGCGGTTAGATAAGTAACTGTGATCTGGGACATGTCGGCTGCCCCTTCGGATGTTGCGAGGCGGGCAAGTGCGTCTGCTTGAGTATTGTCGAGTCGGGGTACCACCTCTATGCAAACTTGATCGAATTTTTCGAGTAGGTTCTTGGCTAATCCCTGGTAGGCCAACATCCTATCGCTGCGCGCCTCGTATTCTCCTGAGATTTGACATGTAACGAGCTGTGAGTCGCTGTAGACCTGGAGTCTCTTCACTCCCATGGCCATGGCCATTTCCAGGCCGTTAATTAATGCTTCGTACTCGGCCTCATTGTTGATCGCGTGGAAACCGAATCTTATGGCTGTCGTGAATGACTGGCCGGACGGGCTGAGAAGGACAATTCCCGCGCCTGCCCGCGTAGTTGTGGAGGATCCGTCAACGTACATTTTCCATGGTGGCTGCTCGATCTTGGACATCGCCTCCGGGTAAGTGAGCTCGACTATGAAGTCGTCCATGGCTTGGCCTTTAATGGATGTTCGGGGAGCGTATGTGACTCCGAATTGCCCGATCTCAACAGCCCACTTGAGGCACCTGCCCGCCGTGTCTGGCCGATGTAGTACTTGGCGAAGTGGCATTGTTGTCAGTACCTCTACTTGGTGATCGAAAAAGTATGGGCGTAACTTGCGTACGCTCATTACCAGAGCGTATGCTAATTTTTCTAGGGGTGGGTACCGTAGCTCGGCATCGTGAAGTGTCTGGCTGACATAGTAGATTGGCAGATGTGCCTGCCCCTCAGCCCGCACTAGCACGGCGCTGAGAGCTGAGTCTGAAGCCGCCAAGTATAGGAAAAGCTTCTCGTCGGGGACGGGTTTGGCTAGCACATGGGCGTTTGACAGGTATGCTTTCAAGTTATCGAAAGCGAGCTAACTCTGGGGAGTCCAGTTCAGTTTCCCCTTCCATATGCTGTCGAATAAAGGCTTGCATCGGTCCCCCATGCGGGAGATGAAACGACTGAGAGCGGCCAGGCTGCCCGTCATCCTTTGTACCTCCTTCACCGTGCGGGGAGGGCTCATGTTGAGGATCGCCTGTACCTTGGTCGGGTTTGCCTCGATTCCTCGTCGGCTAACCATGTGCCCCAAGAACTTGCCCGACTCGACGCCGAAACTGCACTTTTTCGGGTTGAGCCTCATCCGATATTTTCTCAAGATTTCGAACGTTTTAGCTAGGTGTGCGAGGTGGTCTTCTTTCTTCTCGCTCTTGACGACGATGTCGTCGATATATACTTCCATGGTCGCCCCGATTTGGTCGTGAAACATGTGGTTGACCAGCCTTTGGTAGGTAGCCCCCGCATTCATGAGCCCGAATGGCATCCGCTTCCAGAAATACATGTTTTTCTCGGTAAGGAAAGTGGTGTGTTTCTGGTCGTCTGCAGCCATCGGAATCTGGTGGTAGCCGGCAAATGCGTCCATGAAAGTGAGCATCTCGTGCCCGGTCGTGCTGTCCACCAGGTGGTCGATGTGTGGCATCGGAAAGTGATCTTTTGGGCAAGCTTTGTTCAGGTCTGTGAAGTCGATGCATAGCCGCCAGGTGTTGTTGCTCTTTTTGACGAGTACAGCGTTGGATACCCATTGAGGCTTGTCGTTGGGGTCGACCATTCCGATGAGTTTGTTGTCGAGCAGCTTTTTGACTTCAGTGGCAATGACCGCGTATTTGTCTGGGCCGAATTTCCTTCTTTTCTGTGAGATTGGCTTGCGGGATAGATCGATGTGCAGTTGGTGTGAACGTATGGCTGGATCGATCCCGACCATGTCTTCGTGGGACCATGCGAATACGTCTAAGTTCTCTTCTAAAAATGCGGTCATCTTTGCCCGCATCTCGCCGGACATTGACGAACCGAGTTGAACACTTACTTCTGGCCGATTCTTCATTGTGACCGAAATTAATTCCTCGATCGGACTGGCTCCCCGCTCGCCGTAGCGTGGATCGTCGATCTGCCCTGTTAGGGTTTTGTCAATCTACATGGGTTCGTACCCGAGCCTTGGCTCCAGGTCGACTTGGATGTTCTCAAAAGTTTGTGAATCTTCTTCCATTGGGTGGGCAGAGAGCGGGATTTCTTCGTCTATTTCCATGTCTCCCTCCCCGATTGTGCAGACATAATCTAGATTTGCAAAATTTGAAATAACATCGATATACGCCAAACACCCGCGTGCCATTTTCTGATTTCCCTTAAGAGTCCCAACCTTCCCGGAGGGGGTTGGGAACTTGATACAATAATAGAATGATGAGGCGGCGGCTTCGAACTCGTGCTCGAATGGCCTGCCGAGAAACCCGTTATAGGTTGACGGCTGGTCGACAATGATAAAGTCGAGCTGTTTCGAAGCCTTAACCTCAGCGTCTATGCTAGAAACTAATTCTACGGCTAGCCTAACTATCCCGTAGGGTTTCACTGTGGCGTCGCCGAAACCTTTGATAACCTGGTCGCATGGCTCCACATACTTCTCGAAGGAGCTGTCCAGCTGGTCGAATGCGGCTTTGAAGAGGATGTTGCAGTAGGCTCCGTTGTCGACAAGCATGCGATGGACGGTGATGCCCATGATGTTGACGGATACGACCAGGGCATCGTGGTTCGGGTAGATGACCCCGGTGCGATCCTCCTCCTTGAAGGCGAGGAGGTCTGTCTTCCTTGTCGTCATGTTGACCGGCATTGTGATCTGGTGGACGTTGTCCATTGCCCGCAGCTCGCTTTTCTGCCTGCAGTTGGACAGCGAGGTGGTGGGTGCGAAGCCCCCCACCGGGGAGAGCATGTTGACGGCCCGACGGGCTTGGTTTTCCAGAATCGGTGGGCATATGAGGGCTGCCTCCCGGTTTGGCTCTGCGGGGCGGGCAGCGGCTTGAGCTTCCGGTCTGGCCGCCGGTCTCTTCACGAACTCCTCCAGCTTCCCCTCCTCGAAGAGTCGCCAGAGTTGTTTCAGGAGGTCGCGGCACTCGTTTGTGTTGTGCCCGACGGTTTGGTGGTAGTGGCAGTACTTGTTGGGGTTGATCTGTACCCCCGGTTTGTGGACCCATGGCCGTGCCTTGGGCATCATGTTTTTGTCCCGGATCTGTACATAGACGTACTCCGGGGTGGCCGACAATCTTTCGGCCAGTTTCACTTCGACGGAGTCGAAGGGTTTGAATGGTTGGGAGGCCCGATAGGAAAAGCTCCTTCGGGACGGCGTGCCGCGAGGCTTCTCCTTCTCCGTCGGCGTGCTTTCACCCAGCCGCTGCGCTAAAATGTCGGCGTTGTAGATGATCTCCCCTGCCCGCTGCCTGAACTCCGAGTAGGACTTGGGATAGTCCTTGTTCATGGACCTCCATAATTTCGTTCTTAGGCGGAGCCCGCCTATGACGCCGATGAGCTTGACCTCGTCCCCGACGGGCTCGTCTTCCATGATGATCTGGTCGACCCGGTCGATGTACGCACGGTCCGTCTCGTCCTTCCCCTGAGCCAAGTTAGCCATGCGATTGGCGTCGGCCAGTCACGGCGCCATCGAGGAGAAATGTTCCAGGAACAGCTCCCCCAATTGGTGGAATGAAACCACCTTCCCCGTGGGCAGCGAGAAGTACCAACGGTGTGCCCGGTCACCGAGGGTTAATGGGAACATCCGGCACTGGGTCGCGTATGTAGCTCCCATGGAGATCATGTAAGTAGAGTACTTGCTCAGGTGGGTGACGGGGTCCGTCTCCCCGTCATATTGGCCCACAGCGGCCACGTTGATTTTTGGTTGGGCTGGGGCCCGCACCAGGATGTCTGCGAGGGGCGAGTTGGGCATGTAGGGGACATGATGTTGCCCGTCCCGCCTCTCGAGCTTGGCCTCGAGGTCCGTGACCTTCTTTAAGATAGCGGCCATAGCGCTGTCGGCCGCGGGTGGAGAGCGGGGACGAGGGTTGTCCCCCAAGCGGTCACAGACCGACGGCCTCGGGGCCGTGTCGTTGTGACGCCTGGGGGATCGTGCCCGCTCTCGCTCCCGGGGTCTGGAGCTGGCGTTGGACTCGCAGTTCCGGGCAGCTCCCCGGCCCTGGGACCCAAGTCTGGAGAAGACCGATCCTGCGGGGCGGCGAGAGGCCCGTTGTGAGTCGGCCTCCTCGTCGAGACGCCTCTTCAGATTCTGAGGCCGAGGGTTACTGGCGGCCCTCCTGTCCGCCTCTTACTCCTGCCGTGGCTGGCTGGTGGCCCTGGTTCGGGCTGGCTCATTTCCAGGTCGGTGAGTGCGGATAGGAGCGGCATCGATTTCGGCCTGGCGGCGTTCGATCATGGCCCTTGCGGCCTGGAGGTCCTCAGGAGTTCTTATCGCCGATAAGAACTCGAAAGGACCCTGGAGGGTCTCCCCCGTGGCCGGAGCCGGGGTGGCGGTTTCGCCGATGTCCTCGGCCTGCTGCTGGGTTCGTGTGGCCTTCGAAGTGGTCATTTTTGGAATGAAAAATGGGTGGAGTTTTGTTCGAGGTGGCTGAATGAACGAAACCGAGAGTACTTCGATATTAGCCACCCTCCTTCTAGCGCCAAAATGTTGACAGCGATTTATAACGGATCTCGCTGCCGGGTTCCTAGCGGGTAGGATTTGATATTAATGATAACAAGAAGCAATTAATGTGTGAGTAAATGAGCTCTCAAGAGTGTATTTTCAATAAATGTGATGTGTGTTACAAAGGGGCATTTAAAGCCCTATTTATAGTGTACAAGGTGGGGGTTCCCCATGCTTGGTAGGTGGACTTGTGGGTCCCCCCTACTCCTAGCTGGAAGGTAATAAGTGGCTACAGCCTCCCCTACGAGCCAATGAGGAGACGCCACGTGGCGCTGTCACCCCTGAGGTGATTGGACTTGGCCCCAACTGCCCTCTTTGACCCTGTCACATCCTCTGGACTGATGGCACCCGACGTCCTCTCACAGCTGGCACGGCCTGGGGTCGGGCAGACGGGTACTCGGGTACCGGAAAACGAGTCCGGACGAGAGTACCCTGGTTGTTCATCTGCGGGTAGGCGGGTAGAGCACCTGCCCCGGAGCTCGCCGCTGGCCGCCCGATACCCGGGCCTGTGGGTAACTATGTATCCTGCCCGGCAGCTCCCAGAGGCTCGCGTCGGGTAGCCTCTATGTCCCCGCCCGTCTGTCTGACCGGTCGGCGGACTACTCTTACCCGAGCCCGCTACAGTAGTAGGTCCATGTCTGATACCCGATGGGTCGGGTAGTAAATATCGGGTGTAACAATATATATTTAGGTTCCTGCGCGTTTATCTTGGGTTTCTGTTAGGGGTGAGCATCGGTTATTTGGCCACTGAACTGAACCGAACCGAATAGTAAAAATTGAATTAACCGAAAAGCCTTTAGTTGATAACCAAAATCGAACTAAATATCACTAAAACTGAATTTCAACCGAACTGAAATATTTCGGTTCGGTTATTAGCCGAAATAACCGAAATATTCTATGTACTAATTTTTTTGGATTTTTTAGACATTGTTTGCCCAAATAATAAAATAATCTGATAAAAGTCCATAAAACAACAATAACTATTCATAAATCATTTACAAAAGTATATTAACATCCTAATAAACTAAAAGTCCATAAAAAAAATTAAAAACAACATCCAAGAATTAGTCAAATACTAAAATAACATAATAGTCCAATGTCCATACTCCAAAATAGATTAATATGTGATTGATAGATGGACTTGATAATACTTATTTTAATTATTAAATATGTTATTATAATAATTATTAATTAAATTTGATTTTTGGTTATTTCGGTTATTTTCATACAAAAATCGAAACCGAACCGAAATACCGAAATTTTAAATTTTAAAAATTGTAACTGAACTGAACAACCGAACCGAATAGTAAATCTCAGTTCGATTCGGTCGGTTAATTCGGTTTTAACCGATTAGTACTCACCCCTGTTTCTGTGTGATGATATCTGTATTTTTATGTTAAATTTAGGGATGTTTATTTTGAGACTCAAAGATCAATTTAATAAATTATAGGAATGTTTCACGCAATTTTCAAACCATGTATGAAGGATTTTGCGCAACATTTCAAATTATTACGAGGGATTTTATGCAATTAACTCTAAAAATTCAGAATATGTTTTGTGTAAAACTATTCATAAATTGAACATGATGCATTAACACTTTTGAATGGATGGGTGTTAATTTTTGCTAGTTTGTGAATTGTCTCACGATAACCCTTACCAGTTTTTGTAAAAAATTAATGAGTTGTGGCAAAATATACAAATATCAAAGTACATAAAGCAAAAATACGAAGAGTAAAACGATGGAGCAAAGTTTTTTTAAAAGATTAAAAATAAGTAAATTTCTAGTAAATTAATTTTACCGTGTAACATAAAGTTGTATTAATTATTTATATTATACAATATTAATGACATGTTCAAACATTTTAATGAAATCATTAATATTGTTAAAAAAAAGCACATAAATGTAAATAAATCTCATGGTGAAATTGATTCACATTATACCTTGCCAAAAAAACACATACTCCCTCTGTTCCAAGGTTTGTTTAATATTTTATCATATCGGACGTCCTAAGGTAAGTTTAATATTTCTATTTTAGAAAAGCTTACAACCACACAATACTAAATAAACTATCCCTACTTTTTACATTTTCTCTCCACTTTTTTACTTTTCATACACTTTATATTACAACTTTTCAATAAAATACAATATTCCTTAAAACATGTGAATGTTAAACTTACATTGGAACAGAGTATGATATATTTTATGTCGGCATGTGTTAATAATTCAATAGGTGAAATACAGAAGAATCACAAAAACTTCTATACAATATTGCACGGATGTAAGATCCGTGCAATATGCCCCCAACCCGTTTTGCATCATATTTAATAAGAAATCTGTACTATATTTATTTCTCACTGTCTACCAATCTCGCCTCCGTTCTTCATTCTATTCCTTGCAGATACCAGCGACAATCTTTTGCGATTTGAAGAAAGTAAAGTAGGATTAGTTGCTCCCGGTCGGAAGGAGGCCACCTTTTTTTATCTCTCTTTTCACCACAGGACAACCCGAGGAAACTGAAGGTACCTCTACCTTTGACGGCGATTTTGATAAATTTAAATCTAATTTATTGTATTTCCTTTAAGTTTTCAACTAAAAGAGAAACTCAGATTTGCGTTTGTTATGATAACTCGATATAGTTTTCATTCGATTGCACAAAATCCTTTTTTTTAATGTTCCTTACCCCAGAGTTTTTTTTTAGTTCCATCTGTTATATTTTATATAACAACCATCAATGTATCAATTCTTTGTATCCAATGTATCCTAGCTAATAGCTCTTTCGCCTTTTTGTGACAAATTGACGAACTACGCAAATATTAAAGTGAGATTTGCATCTTTCAATGAAATTCAGACGGATTAATACAAATTTTATTTGTAGTTTTTATGTTAATATAGTAACAAATTTTACATCTATCAGTATCACATTTTGTTCATATAGTAATACATCATGTGTTCATCAGTATCACATTTTTTGTTCATGTAGTAACACAAAAAATTGACTTGTGTTCATGTAATAACACATTTTGTGTCTATGAGAATCAAAATTTTGTTCGTGTAGCAACTCTAAAAAATTACGAAAGAAAAACATTTATTTTACTTTTTTGTATGTAGTAACACAATTTATGTATATGAATATCACATTTTTCTTCATGTAGTAACACAAAAAAATACGGGAAAAAAGAAGAAAAACAGTGTAAAAAAAATAACATATAGTAATAAATTGTGTGTCTATTAGTATCGCACTTATGTTCACGTAGTAACAAAATTGACTTGTATTCATGTAGTAACACATTTTGTGTGTATCAGTATCACACTTTTCTTCATGTAGTAACATAAAAAAAATGCAGGAACAGAAGAAAAATAGTGTAAAACAACAACAGCATGTAGTAACACATTTTTGTTCATATAGTAACACAAAAAACTTGTATACAATATCCCACTTTTATTCACGTAATAACACAAAATAATTAATTATAGTTAATGTATAACACACTTTGTATCTATCAGTATCACAATTTTGTTCATGTATTAACACATAAAATTGAATTTTGATCATACAGTAATACATTTTATGTCTACCAATATCACGCATTTATTCATGTAGTAGCACAAAAATTTATGTGAAAAAAAAGAGTACAAAAAGAAAAGGAAAAAATTAGCAGAAAAATTAATATTTTTTTCCATGTAGTAACACAAAAAATTAACGAAAAAAAAGAAGGAAAATAATATTGAAAACAACAGTAAAATGTTCATGAAGTAATACGTAAAAATGTGGGGGAGAAAAAGAAGGAAAAAAAAACAAAAAGGAAAAAAGGAAAACTTAAAATGATATTGTCCTTGTTTAGGTTTGAACCCACAACCTACTAGTTCAAAAATAACTTCAAAACCATCCAACCACACCTTAGAATTAATAAATAACTTCTCTTAGAAATATATAATAGTTAATATGTGCCCAATATTATGGCCCGGCCCGTTTGACCTGTATTTTGACCTGCGAATTTTAGACTTCTCTAATCAATACCTTTATATAGAAAAGGCTCGAGGTGCCTATGTGGTATTGCCCATTTTCGTCTAATTCTTAGACATTGGCCTCTCATTGAGTCAAAGATTAGATTTTAGTCCTGGTCATTCCTTCGTGTACTTTCATCTTGATTATTTGCTTTCTTACATTTTTTTTCTATAAATTTGATCATTTATCCTCACATTCATCGGCCATTCACTCCTCTCGTTCTTTGTCGTCGTATTCCTTGGCAATTATCCCGAGAATTTCATCTTCTATTATCTCATTGCCTTCATATATGCTTCAAGGTTGTGTGTATATGCGCATAATCTCGATTGGGCCACTTTAATTGATTATCATCTATATATTAAGCGTTTGTATTTAATTTTCTAATCTTTTTTTTCCTCAGATTTTTTTTGTATGGTAATGTAATTTTTTTTTTTCTGATGATCGCACTAACTGTTATCTCTTCTCATTGTTCGGACCTTTTTTTTAATTTTTCTAATTCTTTTTTTTTTTTGTGTTTTTTATTTTGCAGGACTGTTGATTGTGGTCTATGTTTTTTATTTGTGTTCGAGGTCGTTTGTTTTCTTATTGTCGTCTGGTTCTTTTTGTGGATGATTTGTACATCTTCGCTTTTAGTTGTTGTTTTGATTAGATCATCAAATATACAGATTGATGTAGTTTGTTTTTTTTGTTCGAGTGGTTCGTTCTGTAATCGAATAATAAATTTTGGGAGATGTATTCAGTTTTTATAGACTTTAAACTTCGTGTACAAATTGTTTAGCAAGATTCTTGCCTAGATCTGTGTTCCTGTAATTGCACTAGTAATTATATTTTGAATGAATCATTATTTATGTTATTGTTTATGGCACTTGCTTTGAAAATATCATCTACATTAAAGTCTCTTATTTTTCGGCACTATCAATTCAGTGTTTATGGTACTACCAATCATTGTTTATGGCACTACCAATTAAAGTCACGTTTGATTTTAATTTCCCTTATTTTTTTTGGAAATTTTCTCCACATTAAGACTATTATACATGTTGAATTTGACCATATAACTTTTAAAGTCACTAATTGCTTATATTTTTTGGAATTAAGTGTTTTGGACCTTTAAAAGCTTAGGGGACCAAAACCAGAAATCTTTTAACCTACACATTTCATATGATATATACAACAAATACATATGGTTGATTTTCGATGCAATTAATTTATTGTTGACTAAACACATTTTTGGAGAATTCAAATTAATTTTTCAAAACAACCTTCTGTACAAAAATCATTTTCTGTGGAGTTGTAGATGAGCGATATAACAACTAATTTAGTGATCATTTAAGATATTTTCATTGAATTATACTTAAGTTGAAATTAACGGGTTCCATTTTCAGAATGAAAGATTGGTGAATACTAAAACTATTACTTAGATGTTAATTTATTGGAGAAAATTTCTCTCCATATTCTATATCATGGTAAATTAGTAATATATCAAGGTGTGTATTCCTTTAATTACGCAGTTAATTATAAGCTTAATAATTTATTTTTCCCTTAATGTTTCTATAACATGGTAAATTAGTTATGTATCAGGGTACGTGTTCCTTTAATTACCAGCTAATTATAAGTTTAATTATTTATTTTTCCTTAATGTTGAACGTGATGGCCGTAAAAATATTAGCATTTAATCATTTGTTTTATGTTGATAATATTGATACTGGAGAAAATTTCTCTCCATTTTCTATAACATGGTAAATTAGTTATATATCAAGGTGTGTGTTCATTTAAATACGCAACTAATTATAAGTTTAATTACTTATTTTTTCCTTAATGTTGAACGTGATGGCTTTGACTTATTAACATTTAATCCTTTATTTTGTGTTTGATAGTATTGATATTTAATTACTCCCTTAAGTTTGATTAATTATATTTTTCTTAATGTTGTAATCATTGCTACACGTGATTCTTAAGTGTGAATGTTGTACATGTTGGATTTTGATCCTATAACTTTTCTTGGGATTATAAAAAAAAAAGTTAAAGGACCGTAATCAAATGTATTGGCTACATTATTTTTTCATCATACATGATATTAGGAATATTATGCATGTTGAGTTTTATCCCATAACTTTTAAAGTCACTACTTGGTTATATTTTTTTGAACTAATTATTTTTCCTCTTTAAAAGGTTAGGAGACCAAAACTAGAAATTGTTCACTTCACAGAATTTTGGAAAATTCAAAGAAAATATGTCATATGAATGATATGGCAGCTAATGCCTAGATAATTTGTAGGTAGGATTAATAGTTTAGGTTGAAAATTGATTAAATTTATGACCATAAAGAGTCGAATGCATAGAATTGTAGAATTTCAAATATAAAGAGATGTGGAGAATAGAGGAGATCCACGAATAGACGATACTAGTTCTTGAACCCCGTGTATTATGTGAATTTAAAAAAAATATTAAATATTTTGATATTTATTTTATTCTATTAATATAATTCGGTTATAGTTATGTCCACATTCTCATAAAATAATTCAATTCGATTAGTTCAATATACTTCTTTGGATTAATTGTTATCCTCTTAATTAATTCGATTTTTATCCTAATTAAATTTTATGATCCTTAATTGACTATTGTCTTAATTAAATTTGTGATTAGAATTTAAAAATTAGATAAATTAGAAAAATCAGTTAATACATATAGAATGAAAGACCAAAATTGTTTCTTAGATAAAGTCAATTAATAAATTTTAATTAAAAATGAATGATAAAGATACAATCATTTAATTATATAGAATATTTTTTTATAAAAGTAGTTCATGATAAGTTTATCATGAAACTGTTTTAAAATATTGAATATTTGATCAGGAAAATTTTATCAGAAGTATTATTAATTTTTGGGTTCAGGAAAAATTTCAACAATTACATATAACACCACTGACCCAAATTAATGATACTCTTTAAAAGAATTTTATACTCCTAATCAAATATTTGATACTTTAAAATTTGTTAGGATATTTTTATCCTAAGAATCTCTCTATGTGATTTTGATGATGTCAAATTATTCTATATATTGTATTTTGTTGAAACTAACATTTCAGGAACCAAAGAGAAGAAAAACTTAGATTTTTTCTAAGTATACAGTTGAACAGTTAGAGAAGTCCACAAGTGAAGAGTTCAAGAACAAAGCCTACAGCTGAAGAGTTTGTTTTACCTGCAGAATCAAAAGTTGTAGCTGAAGACTTGTGTTCCTGTTAAGTTAAGCAAACCTGTTTAAGTGTAGTACTCGTTGTACACCCACTCACAAGGTTTAAATAACTTCTGAACATTAAAAGTGGTTCACTATAGTCAATAGATACAGAGTCTATAGTGATTAGTTGACCAAATTAGCAGCTAACACTAGAAGACAATTTGTACTACAACAAGGACTATAGAATAAGACAAGAAGACTTAATTGGGCTGAAGTCAAAAGTGAAAGTGACTCAAAATTTAAATTTCAAAGCCCTCTAATAGCTTTGAACCCCCTCAAGACTCCTATGAATAGGAGAGTTACCCCAAAGGAAACAATAACACATAAGCAATCAAGCACACTACACAGCAATCCTACAGCTACCAAAAAGTCTACTGAGTTCATTTTTAGAATTATTAGGACTAGGTTGCTAGGGTTATTATTTAGTTTAAAAGTTGTTGTTCTTCACAAAAACCTTATTGTAAATCTACCTTTGTGTAGATACTTTTCTTTGTGAGTTAGGTGTATCTTAGTGAGTGTTAACCTGGGTGATTTTGTATTTTTAACTAAATTTAGACAGGTCTAAGTGAGAGGTCAAGTTCTTAGGGGGAAGTACTTTTGAGTGAAAAACATCTAAGTGATTACAAGATTTAACTTGCAGTTTATTTGGCACCTAAGGGTGTAACAGTGGATGTAGGAGGATTACACCACCTCTGAACCATTATATATATGTTGTTCTTTACTTTTTGTACTTATATTTCTGCTCTGCATATTTTAATTAAGTTACATTCATCATTACTTTCAAAGGAAGTGCTTAAAATTCAAAAGTTGAAAACTAAGTATAGTAAAGTCGTAGATTGTTTAATCATTCAGCTACATACTCTAGTTTTATTTGATTCTTCATTAACACACACACACATTTATTCCGCTGCATAAAGTCTCTCAATAAACTTCTAAAAGTGTGAGAACCTAACTCTAAAATTTGTTTAGTTTTGTGTTTGACAAAATCTTTTCAAACTGTATTAAAATCTAAAACCTACAACTGCATACTTTTTATTTGAAAACTTACAGCTGTAAAGTTTTCATCTTGTTTGAAAAAAAAATTAAGTTAGAAGGTCTAACCCCCTCCCCCCCCACCTTCTCCACTTGGGACCAGCAAAATTGTTTCATGATAAAACTTATCATAAACTATTTTCATGTAATATTTTACCTTAATTATTCATAATTAAATTTTACCTTATCTAACACAATCAATTAATTAGTTATAATAAAAAGAATTAAAAATTAATTTGTAATAATAAATACCATAAATAAGTCAAACTCATAGAATTCTAAAAATTTGAACTAAAGGTTTTATAGACGGCGGGGGTTGATTCCTCGATAGTATATATAAGATGATATCATATTATTGGTTAAATATTATAATATCTTAAACTTTTTTTAAGACTTAATATTTTAAATTTAAATATCTAATACCGTGATTCTCATTAAATGTGAAAATTTAAATAGTAGAAAATATAATGCATAATACAGTAAAACTTCTATAAATTAATAATGTCGGTACGGGGAAAATTATTATTTTAGAAAGATATTAATTTATCTATAAATTAATAAATTATTAATTTAAAGATTGTTTTTCTAGTTCGATGAATAAAAAATTTATTTTTATAAAAGTGAGTCATTGAACTAATTTATGCATTATATTCATCAAATTACTAATACTACCTCCGTCCATGAAAAGTATGTTCATGTTTTTGCGCGTGGTTTAATGCGATATATTGGAGGGTATTATGGGATATTGTGAGGCCCGTTTATGAATTAAGTAATTGTTTATGGTAACGTTTTTATACATACTTACCATAAATAATAAATTTATTCATAAACGGACCTCACAAGACCCCTAAATACTCTCCAACATATTGCATTAAACCACGTGCAAACAAGTGAGCATACTTTTCGTGGACGAAGGGTGTATAATATATTCATCATGCATCAAATCCATCAGTGTATGTATGAAAATCGTTGCATTTAATTAATATACACTATAGACCATTATCAACCAAGGAAAATCTTTATAAACAGAATAAAAATTGTTAAAAATTATACAAGACAATGACTGCTTGTTTAAAGGCCTTCCAAAATCAATAATGACGGATCAAATTCGTAAAATATTGTTGTGAGTATAAAAGAGATCATTTCACACGTACTAAAAAGGATTTGGTTTCATAACTTGATGAAAAATATCATTTGAAAGATAGTTAAGCTACAATTGCTAATACACTCAACAATAGATTCCTATTTATTAAATTGTCCTTGTTATTTTTTTAATTTGGAGGAATTATTAATTTATGATATTGGTGGGACCACTAATTTATAGAGCTGGCAAAATGGGCGGGGCGGGGCGGGGCGGCCCGGCCCATCGGGCCAATCACTATTCGCGGGCCGGGCCATTTGCATGTCGGGCCTATAAAATCCCAGCCCGGCCCAATCCTAGCCCGCGGGCTAACGGGCCGGCCTGGCCCGTTTCAATTTTTTTTTTCTAATCTCAAAATAATGTTTGGAAGGATTTTTTTTATTCCACGGTATTGAAAATTGAGGGGTTTCATATACAAAATTCCTTATTATGGCATTAATTATCAAGTCAAGTATGTTTAAAAAAAATTAAATATACAACACTAAATATCATTTAAAAACTAAATATACAACACTAAATTCCTTATTATGGCAGTATCAAGTCAAGTATGTCCATATATTTGTAATTACAACACTAAATATCATTTAAAGAAACAACACTAATTATAATCTTTTAAAAAATAGATAAAATAAGTAAATAAATAAAATCAACCGGGCCAAACGGGCCGGCCAAGCCGATTTGGCCCGACGGGCCGGGCCAAAAATGGCCCGGTTTTTTCGGGCCTCTATTTTTTGTGCCCAGCCCATGGGCCGGTGATTAGTGTGAAAATTGCTTGAAATTCATGCAATTTATTTACTCATTTTATTGGATTTTGTGTGATTATTTACATTAATTTAACCATTTGTGCTTAATAGTCGAGAAAGGTGTGTTTTGCTATTTTTGCAGGAAATTGAATATTTTTAGAAGAAAATACGTGCCTTTAATTTTGTGAAGATTATCGGAGGTCAAGTGAAGAGAAAAATCGAGAAGAGAATTTAAGTTGGTCGAAAGAGGAAAATAAAATGGGCCTGAGAATTAATTTCAAACAATTGATGGCTCATTTTCATCTCATAGCAGCAAGCCCATTATGAATCAAAGGCCCAAAATTTCGGCCCAGAGGAAATTAATTCAAGGCCCAAGAAAGCAAGCCCAATTGCCACTTCATAGAAATGAAAGGCATAGCAACTCACGTGAGTTTGCTGCAAGAAAAGAGGAGAAAGAAAACAAAAAGCACGTGGGTCCCACGTCTATTTTAAGAAAAAGGCAATGATAGGTTGTGAATTTGTCAAACACACTAGTGGATTATATTGTGAAGACACTCGAAGCAATTCTCTCTCTTGCACTTTCTTAATTGAAAGTTAGTTTAATTGTTTACTTGTTTTCTAAATTTAATTTTTGCTTAGTTTAATTTTCAAATGCCAACTTGCTCGTCACTATAGTATCATGCCAACGCACAACTTTGGGGCTCCACTGCACTCCTAAATCCTTTGGGTTCGATAACTACTTGGTTCTAGTCTACTTCACTATTACGACGATCCCGTACTCTTGCAGGGGAGTAGGAAAATATTTTTCGAAAACTCCGACCAAGTCAATGGCGCCGTTGCCGGGGATTTAGTTGAGTGCCTTAAGTGGGACTTAGGGTTAGTTGAGTGGTACTAGTAGTGACATTTTATTGCTTTGTTTTTAATTTTGTTTTTGTTTGAATTTGATACTTGCTTTCTTTTGTAGGTGTGCACTTCACTTGTTCAAAGGAGGGTTACACCTCGATATTTAGCCACCGAAAGAAGGAAGGATTGAGAAGAGCTTAATTGAAAGGATGGATGGATATGATTCATACTCATGGAATCAAAGCTATAACCAACACGATATGCATTATCCTCCATATCCTCCATCATATATTCCTCCTCTATATCATCAATATCCACATTATCCATATTACCCTCCTCCACATTACTCATATTCATATCCTTATCCACCCCAACCTCAACAAGTGTGTGATCCTCTCATCTCATCTATATCCGAAGGAAATGAGGCCCAAACCAATGAGACTTGGTCCGAGAAGTTAGCAGAAATAGTAGCTCAAACAAGCGCTAGGGTAGCTCAACAAAATGCTCAATTAAATGTTACTTTAGCTCAACAAAATGCTCAATTTGATGCTCAATTCAAAAGCCTTGAGTTTCAACTTGGGGAATTAGCTTCATGTTTGGAAAATCTACAAGAAGAAGAAGAGTTTGAGGTGGAGAACGAATTTGATCGAGGAGATGAGGATGAAGAAGAAATCGAAGAGGAAATTGTGGAAGAGATCCTAGAAGTGACGATTGAAGATGAGGATGAAGAAGAAGAAAGAGAAGAAAAGGACCCAAGTGAGAAGAATGATGAAGGTGACAATTCCAATGTTGAAAGTGATGAAGAGGAATGTCCATTGATGGACTTGAGCAACCATGTGCAAGAAAATCAAGAAGCATCGAAAGAAGAGTTGAAGAGTGAAATGAGCATTTCTAAACCTTTAAACTTTTCAATTTGCACCTTATTTGATATTGATGCTTCTATTGATTTCGTTTTACCTCTTGAGACTTTTAATCATAGGAAATAAGTGATGAAGGTCTTGGGCATCTTTGAACAAAAAGGAAGGAAATGGAGTGAGAGGATGGAGAATGAGGAAGATAGACGTTCATTCATGAAAATATGCAAGAAGGATGTGGGTGATGAGTCTACTTTTCACAAGAGACTACATGATCTTGAAGCTCAAAGATTGAGATATAATGGAAAGAATGACAAATATCCATGGCCATTTCGATGAGAGAAGTTAGAATTCCGTTAATAAGTCCGGCATAGGACATTAAACCTAGCGCTTAATGGGAGGCAACCCATTTTTACTTGCTTTCTTTTATTTTTGCCTTGTTCTTTTAATTTTGTTTTATGTTTTGTTTTGTCTAGGTGTTGGGGTCGTGTGTTGAGGCTCGGTGAGGATTTCGAGCTCTATGGAAAGACACGTGCTTGAGGGAAACTTGAGGTACAAACACCTTTACCTAAACTTAGACATGCTATGCAAAGTCTAAGTTTGGGGGGGGGGGGGGGTGTTAGTTTTTTCATGCATAATTTTTAATTGCACCAATACATCCCCATTTGATTAGAGCTTATTGGTTTTGGATTTAATTGCTTACATATACTTGTACATGAGTTTTGTCTTGACATGTGAAGATTTGAGGGTGTGATGTCTTTCAAGAGAATTGCTTGATAGGAAAGGTGAGCATACTCAAGGAGCTTAACGTGAGGTGATCGTGTCTTGAAGAAGAAGATTGTGTTTGGTGCAAATTGGAGGTAGTATGCCCCAAACTTAGAATTGCTTGGCAATGTCTAAGTTTGGGGGGGTTATTTGTTTTTTATATTTTTCAATGCACCGGCGCACTTGAGGCTTCACTTGTACATTGCACAGGCGCACACCTCATTTTTGTAGAGTTTTGCTTATTCGAGTACTTGGCATGTTTGTGAGCTTAATTGTCGAATTTTTGAGTGACTTGCTTAATATGGTGAATTTCTTGGTGAGTAGTTGGTTGCAAATCTCATTGTGGCACTACTTTTCCAAACTTTTAATTGCTTAGCAATGAAAAAGTTTGGGGGGTATGTTCGTTTTACAATTCCATTTGCACCAACTTACTTCGCTCAATTTTTGAAAATTTTGTGCTTAATTGTGGGCTTATTGAAAATCTTTGAGTATATTTTTTTGGAGTTAAGATTGTGTGGCTTGGTGTCGGAAAATCAATTGATGGTGATTGTTTGGTTTTTGAGATTTAGTTGAGCTTGATGGTATTGATTGAGACTTGCTTGCTTACTTGTTCATGTGACGATTATGCTTGATTTTGTGCTCGATCCATGATTAGACAAGCCCGTGAGCTTAGAGCCTTTAGACTTTCATACATTTTGGTCTAAATTCTTTCTTGTGAGTATCGTTCATACTTGTGTACTCTAGAACTTGCTAATTGTCTTGTTTGAGGCTACATTAAGTGTGAAATCTTTGAAAGTGATATGAGGCCATCTTTGATTTGAAAAGTCACTTAGCCAAATTTTCCATACCAAATGAAATGTTTCCGTAGTTAGCCCTTTTGAGCCTATTGACCTATTTTCTTGGCAACCTACAAATTTAGCCTAATTATCCTTTTTGTGAGCCTAGTTTTTCCTATGAGCTAGTGGAGCTTGAATATGGATAGTGAGGTTGAGTTGAGCGTTAATGTGAATTTGGTGGATGAGTTTGTGTAATAGTGAAAGTTTGAAAAAGATGAGTTGAAAAAGTTGTACAAGAAAAAGATTGAGTTGGTTGTTTAAAAAAATTGTGAAAAAAAACTCTCTTGTGTACAAGATTTTGGTAGAGTTACAAGTTCAAAAGAGGTGTTTGATGGTTGATGGTGAAAAATGTGCTTGAAAAATGAGACATAGTAGATTGTTGGAGTATGAGTTTTTTAGTTGTGATCGGCCAATTGCAACTTTGTCTTGAGATTTTTGAGATGTGTCTATGCGTCTTTATTTCTTGCTCCACTAGTTTACGAGTCACTTTTTCCAAATTATTCCCACCTTGACCAAAGAGCCCAACATTACAACCAAATGCAAAGTCCTCATTGATTCTTTGATTGATCACTTAGAAAGTGGTGGAGAACTTAGATGATTGGCAAGCTTATGGTAGTGCACTTGTATGAATTGATTGTTCAGAGTATACATGCCTTGATACACTTTTGAGTGATGAGTGATACACTTACTTGAGAGGAAATTGTGGATTGAGCCTTGATCTTGCATTGATTTGAACATGACTTGTGAATTTGCTAGTTGATTTTTGTACTTAAGAGTTTGATTAGATTGAAGGAACTTGACAATTACTACTTATCTTTTTTACACTCATTTCACGCGATCCTTCCACTTGTTTTATCTCTTTCATTGCTCGGGGACGAGCAAGCCCAAATTTCCAGCTCTACTAATTTATATAGGAGTATTTTGAAAAATTATTATCTTATTATTTAATCGAAATTGGTAAATTTTTTAATTGGCCCAAGTTGGGACCGAAAAAATTTATTATTTTAGAGAGTTTATTAATTTATAAAATATTAATTTATAGAGGTTCTACTTACATCAAAAGACCCCTAAACTATTTTTTGTTTAATGAAGTCTCTGGTAATAAAAATTCACGGATAGAGTTAGTTTAATATTTTTCATTAAAAAGGACGAACCAATTAATATTAATCTAATAAAACCGAATACCAACAAAATATATATTACTAATGGATTGTTAAAAAAATATCTAATGAAACAAGAATTACATCTTTTAAGGGATTTAAAAAAAATAACAGTTTTTGGTCTAATGAAACGAGAATTAATAGTTTAAGTATTTTTTAAAACAAAAAATAATTTAGGGTTCTTTAAAAAAAAATTAGGGCCCCTTTAAATGCATTATGTCTATATTTGGTGTTGATACTCCATAACAATAAAATGATATTTTAAGGGATCCTTTAAATGCATTATGTCTTTGACCCGAATTTTTATACTCGTAATAGAATTTGTATACTTTTGAATACTTGATATTTTAAACTTTTCCAATCGTAAACAGATAGTTTCATATTTAAATATTATCATAAGTCATATTCATGTACTTTGCCCAAAACAAATACTAGATACATTCCACATATTTTAATTCAATACATTCATTTAATTTGTTTTTCTTTTCAGTTTTTCTCTCAAATTAATTTATTATAGCATAATATATGAGTTATTATATAAATCCTAATATTAAATAAGTCTAAACGGATATTCTATTAATGAATTTGGGACTTAAATACATAAATCATGCAGTGACATGTGAGAGGACGCTTGTTTCAAATTCTTCAATGAGAATGAGAATGAAATTTTTTTCCCCTCTCAGCCCTCGAATATGTTGGATGAATGACTGTCTCCATGGTGGTTACATAGTGATTACCTTATTTTAGGAAGAAAAATTGTGTTATGGGTTATCTTTTGTTCTCATTAATCACTATAATTACCCTAAATTTATCCTCATTAATTTCCATTATCATTGAAGAATTTTCAATACCATTTGATTTAAATTTTCATCAATATGTTTAAATTCTCTTAAAGTCAAATTCAGTAAACATTAAATTCTCTCATATCTTATCTGGAATCAAGAAATATTAAATTAAATGTAACCCAAACTAATTTTCAAAAACTCACACACAACTCCCTATAAAAAGGCCTTATTCTTCCCAATCTCATAACATCAACAAAATTCACAACAAACACACAAACACACAAAATGTCTCGTGTCTATTCTTTGGCATTTGTTGTGGCCATCTTGCTCTTCATCACTCCCTCCTTCTCTCAATATGAAGATTCATCGTTCAGTTTAACTGATAGAATCTTGAAAGAAGAAGATGAATTTTGGGGTCTTTCTTCATCAAGCCACAAGCACGGGTCCCACCACCACCACCACCACCATCACCACCACGCTCATGCTCCGAGTCAGGGCCACCACCACCACCACCACGGCGGCCACCCCCATGCTCATGCTCCGAGCCAGGGCCACCACCACCATGGCGGCCACCCCCACGCTCATGCTCCGAGCCAGGGCCACCACCATGCTCATGCTCCTAGCCAAGGCCACCACCATGCTCATCCACCTAAACATGCTTAAATTTGCATGGAAGCATTAAATTGATTGCTCGCATTTCTTGAAATTTATCACCACAAATTTTTATTGTTATGTTGTAAGTTATGATGCTTTACGACATGTCATTTTAATTGTGTTATGTCACCTTAATTTCAAGATTATATATAGGTTCTTGTGTGTTTATCTTGTGTTTGTGTGTTATGATATTTGCATTTTTAGGTTATATTTAGGGATGTTTATTTTGAGATTCGAAGATCATTAAATAAATTATAAGGAATATTTCACGCAATGTCCAAACCATGTACGAAGGATTTTACGCAACATTTTAAATTATTACGAGGGGTTTTATGCAATTAACTCTTAAAATTCAGAATAGGTTTTGTGTAAAACAGAACATAAATTGAACATGACGCCTTAACATTTTGAGTGGATGGTTTAATTTGTGCTAGTTTGTGAATTGTCTCACGGTAACCCTTTTTTGTAAAAAATTAATGAGTTGAGGCAAAATATACAAATATCAAAGTACATAAAGCAAAAATATGAAGAGTAAAGCAATGGAGCCAAGTTTTTTTTTTAGATAAAAAAAATAAGTAAATTTCTTGTAAATTATTTTACCGTGTAACATAAAATTGTATTAATTATTTATATTATACAGTATTACTGACAAGTTCAGAACTTTTAATAAAATAAATAATACTGTTAAAAAAAAGGCACATAAATGTAAATAAATCTCATGGTGAAATTGATTCACATTATACCTTGCCAAAAAAATTATATACTCCTTCTGTTCCAAGGTAAGTTTAATATTTTGGGGCGATTACTAATAGCAACAAAATTTGAGTCTTTATTTCATTAGGATATACTCCCTCCGTCCACGAGTAAGTTTCCCACTTCTTTTTGTTGAATGGTTTAAGAAAGTGTATTTGTTTATTAATATATGGTGGGCCACATGTTGACTTTTGGGATAAAGTAATGAATAGTGTTGAAAAGTAAAGTGAATGATTGACTTTTTGGTAATATTGTGTGAGTTTGAAGGTTAAAGTTTATATATAATAGAGTGTTGTTATTTCCATTTATGGAATGGGAAACTTACTCGTGGACGGCCCGAAAAGGAAAGTGGGAAGTTTACTCATGGACGGAGGGAGCAGTATATATCACAATTACAATAGGATACATTTGAGAACAATAAAGTACATTACATGACTTTAATATGACTGACATGACGCATTTGTTTATTACTTTTTCTTCTCCTTTTTTTCGCCTAAGCTTAGAGAGTCAGGCAGTCTGTCATCATCTATTAAAGCCTACAAACCTCAAATTAGCTAGTCCAAATTCAAAATTTGAATACCAATTTGAATTTCATCCTCAAACTGTAACCTATTTTCCGGATAAGCTTGATTACCCAACCCTTTTAGCGATCGAGCGCTACCTCAACCAAAATCTTCCCAACAGGCCAAGCGCCTCCAGGCCAATGTCGTCCGTGACAGCGAGGCCATCGTTCTCACCATGGCCAAACAGCCCCGAATCAAAAACCCTAATTCGAGAAACCTCTGTACCCGATTTAAAGACTGCGGAATTTCAACAAAATCCAGCAAAAAGATTTGGAAAGATCGATCGAAAATATAGATGGGGATGAGGAAGGAGAAGAGGAGGAGGGCGAATGTGGATTTTGCTTGTTCATGAAATGGGAAGGTTGGAAAGAGACATTTGTAGAGTGTGATCCATAATGGGTTTCGCCGAATTTGTAAATTTAATTTATTGGGAGCAAGAATCCTACCCAGAGTATGGAGATTTCGCTGTGCTTTCTCTTTTCGCTCTATTTTTCCCCACAATTCATTTTTTGCTCGATAGATTCGTCTTTGAGGTGCGATTTCTAACCATTTATTATCGTTTCTTACATTTGGGCTTTTTTGTGATTTAAAATTTATGAGTTCTCAATTTGATTTGCAGTTGAGTTCAAGGGACAAATTTTTTAATTTGAGTTTCTAATTGGTTCATCAAATTTCTGAAATTTGATTTGAAGAAGAGTGAAAAGGGGTTGAAGGAAGCTAAAGTTGTGTAGTGCGAGAATACATGTTAGAGGGCAAATTGAATAGTATATGATTTTTGTTTGTTAGTAATATTACTTATTGATCCGGGGAGTTGCTTGTAATTGTATCCTCGTATATAATCATTTTTCTAATTCTGTCATGTGTTTGTACCATGATATCATGTGTTGTACAACTGCACACTAAAAATAGTGGCATGTGCATATGAATGTTGTACCAATGTATTATATGATGTACCAAAATATTATGTGTTGTACCATGGTATTATATGGTGTATCATGGTATTGTATGTTGTACTATAGCATTGTGGTATTATGTGTTGTCCAAAAATTAATACGAGACTTGAAACACTTTAACTAAATTGTCTGACATTTAAAAAAAAAAGTTACTGCAAAAAGCAAAAGAAAGTAAATGTGAATAGTACAAATGGAAAAACGTGAATGATGTGACATTTGTACTATGTAGTCTATTGAAAGTTTGGAAAAGTGATACTCCCTCCGTCCATAAGTAAACTTCTCACTTTCCTTTTCGGGCCGTCCACGAGTAAGTTTCTCATTCCATAAATGGAAATAAAAACACTCTATTATATATAAACTTTAACCTTCAAACTCACACAATATTACCAAAAATGCCACTCATTCACTTTACTTTTCAACACTATTCATTACTTTATCCCAAAAGTCAACATGTGGCTCACCATATATTAATAAACAAATACACTTTCTTAAATCATTCAACAAAAAGAAGTGGGAAACTTACTCGTGGACGGAGGGAGTAAAACTTAATAGCAATTGATTGTATAATTGTGTACTAGGAAGTAATAAAGAATCTCACTACTCAAACCCAAAAATCCTCTAAACATACCCTAAAATTTTTAAAAGTTAACATGTATTACTAAACATAACCAATTTTATTCCTATAATATCATTACCTTATCAAAATAAAAAATTAAATTTTCCTATTTCATATTCTCTTAATTGACTTTCTTCTGAAGAAAAAAAATATTTATTCTTTCTTATTCTTTAACCGTTGATCGAAATTTGTAAAAAAAATCTTAAAAAATTATATACATTTGAAAAATATTATATAAAGTCAACCAAATTTGCAAAAATATATAAATTACAAAATTTAATTAACAAAATAAATTCTTAGAAAAATATTTTTAAATTAAATAAAATATAAATAATGTTTTAAAAAATGCATTAAATTGAAAAAATATATATATATATAAAAATAAAAAAACTAGATAACTTTGTAAATAATTAAGAAAATAAAATTAATCTTCAAAAAATCAACTAAAAAATCAAAAAACTTCAAAAGGAAAAGGTTAAAAGCCAAATAAAATCAGAAAAATATACAAAAGTTAATTCAATCATCGTAAATAATTAACTTAAAAATTAATTATTTTGTATTTAGTTTTGTAGGTTTTTTTAATTTAGTTATTTTTTAAAATTTAGTTGGTTTTCTAATTTTTTTTTAAATTGAATTATTCAGAAGATATACTCCCTCCGTCCCCTATTAAACTTCACAGGTTGGGTGGCACAGATTTTAAGAAAAATTGCTTTATTGACTTATTCAACCAATGGGAGAAGAGTATTTTGAATTAAAGTAGGTATTGTGAGTGTGTTTTATTTCCTTATTTGGGGTGTGAAATTTATTGTGGGACGTCCCAAATAGGAAAGTGTGAAGTTTAATAGGGGACGGAGGGAGTAATATTTATTGAAAAAAGATAAATTTTCTGATTTTAAATAATGTGTAATTGAATTTCTAAATTTCATATAATTTTATTTAAATATTTAGCCGATTTTTTAAAATATTTTGCAGATTTTAATTCTTTTTTTTTTAACTTTTCAAATATTTAAAGGAAAATAAAAATTTGATTACTTTAAACTTAATGTACTAATTTTAAAATTATATAACTTAAAAAATTAAAGTTAAAGTCAACAAAACTTAGAAGATAATGTATCCATATTTATATAAGGATAAATTAATCATTTTATATATATTTATTATTGTCTTTAAAATAATGGGGTATGTTTAGAGTATTTTGGGGTTTTATTAATGGGACTCGGTAATAAATCCTAATATTTTATCAAATTGGACGTTGTGAGGTAAGTTTAACATTTCCATTTTAAAATTGTTTACAACCATACAACACGTAACAATTATTCCTATTTCTTACTCCCTCTTCCTCTCCCTTCACCTCCACCTTTTTATTTTTCATACACTTTATATTACAATTTTATAATAAAATGCAATATTTCTTAAAATATGTGTTAACTTCTCAAATATTAAACTTATCTTTGAAAAGAGTATGATATATTTTATGTCTGACCTGTGTAAATAATTAAATAGGCAAACATAGAGTGAAATACAAAATAATGTCGGGGAATCAAAATTGTCCCAATATTTGTAGGATTTGTTTGGTTATAGATGTAGAAAAAAATTAGTGAAAACACAAATGTATACTCCCTCCGTCCACGAAATACGGTCCTGTTACTTTTTGCACGGTTATTAAGAAAGTTGATATAATATGTAAAAAGTAAGAATATTGTGTCAAATCAAGTACAAAATAAATTATTTTAAAAATATTATGTGTATGTTGAAAAAGTAGATAAAGTTTATTCTTTCCATTTTAGGCAACAGGACTATTTTTTGTGGACAGCCAAATAAGGCAACCAGGACTATATTTCATGAACGGAGGGAGTATATCTCATGATCTTCCGCTACTAACCACAAAGTAAGAATGCATGGGAAGAGAGTGAATTAAATTAATGTACTCCATTTTTGGATACATCTTCCGGTAAAACTGTTTTGTTATAAGCCTTTCCAAATCCAATAAGAACCGTGGCCAAATTTTGTTGAGGAAAAGTAGACAACAAAATGAAAATATCTAATGTCACTGTTTAATTTCAGCAATTTGGATGATTCCAGAATTGCAGCCTTGCACGCAAAGCCTTCTTCGCAATCTAAATTCACTCCTCTTCAAGCACAATAATTCACCCGCTTTCCAATCCCATTACCCAATTTCAATCATAATCTCTAACGCAAGAATTCACATCTAAACTGAAATTAAAGCAAGAATTCTTGAAAAATGTCAGTTTCGTTAGCTTCAACAGCTACATCTATATTCAATTCCACTCCCACTAGCTCTAGTCTGCACCCAATTTCCCTTTCCCCTCGTTCTTTCCGCAAAATTCGTTCGCAAAAAGGAAGAAAATGTTTCAATCCGCTGCGTGTAGCTGCGCCCCCATCCACTCCCATTACTGAAGGCCCGTCAATCGAGATTGAAGATTCAGAAGAAAACCCATCATCCAAGTTTTCGTGGAGAGATCATTGGTACCCAGTTTCGCTCGTTGAAGATCTGGACCCTCGTTACCCGACTCCATTTCAGCTCCTGAATCGGGATCTTGTTCTCTGGTTCGACAATTCCGCTTCCCAATGGGTTGCTTTTGATGATAAATGCCCCCACCGCCTCGCCCCCTTATCAGTAAGTATTGATCCTTTTCTCAATTCTCTTTGAAATTTGTTCTTCAATTGTCTGCTCTTAGATCAATTTATGAAGTACCAGGGTTCATAGATGTTTGTGATGGAAAAATGATCATTTGTGTTTTAGGAAGGGAGGATAGATGAGAATGGGCATTTGCAGTGTTCATACCATGGGTGGTCTTTTGGTGGATGCGGGTCGTGTACCCGGATCCCCCAGGCAGCATCAGAAGGGCCCGAGGCTCGGGCTGTCAAGTCTCCGAGGGCGTGTGTTACCAAGTTTCCGACTATGGTTTCTCAAGGCCTTCTCTTTGTTTGGCCTGATGAGAATGGTTGGGAAAGAGCTCAAGCCACTATGCCCCCCAAGTAAAATATCTTGCATTCTTTGCTTTGCTTTTTAATAGTATTAAGTATTCCAAGTGGGTGGATCCTGATTGTATTATTATATTGAGTAACTAATTGGGTATCTGTGATTGTGTAGTTAAATAAGACTTTTTTGTTTTGTATTAGAATATTTTATTGATTTTCTTATTGGGAAATTGTCAAGGTTGCCTGATGATTTCGATGACCCTGAATTTTCTTCGGTGACAATTCAGCGTGATTTATACTATGGATATGATACTCTCATGGAAAATGTTTCTGATCCTTCCCACATTGACTTCGCACACCACAAGGTAAAATGGGAAAGTTTAGGTTTAATTTATGTGCAAACGTTGTCAACTTCTTTTTTTATTCATATTTTATGATGTATAATTTGGTTAGTCCAATTTTATTCACACACTATTTTGCCCTATAAACATCGCACTGGAGTCTAGTAGATTTTTAAGGCCATAACATTTAGTGTACTCCAATTTGAAAATGGCTGATTCAAGATTGGTGGATCAAAACTTATGGAAGGGTATTTTTTTCATTCCAAGAGAGACATACACTGTTGCATGCTATTGTTCCAAGTAATACACTTTAGAGCACTTGTCAAACTTATTTGGAATTTGATGTACTTCCTTTTCAGTAGTTGATTAGTAAATTTAGGGGGCGATTGGTACAAATTCTTCAATGGGAATGGTAATGGGAATCAACGAATAGTGAATTACAATGACAATAATGGTTACAATGTTAGTGTATTTCTCTATTCTTGGAATAAGTTGAGACAAAATATTAGTGTTGGTAGGGGAATAGTGGAATGGTTAATAGGAGATGATTATAGGGGAAGTGGTAGTTAATCAAATTTGGTAATGGTTAACTTTATCGAGTCTTATTACCTTGTTCAAAGTATGATGAAGGTGAATTGATCATCTTTTATTCTCATTAAGCAACACAATTTATGACACTTTTGTTCCCATTGTGCCCTCAGCTCATCTGTCTTTTATGAGGTGGAAATTCTGCAATTTTTTTCTAATTCATGGCTAGTTAACAGGTCACGGGAAGAAGAGATAGAGCAAAGCCCTTACCGTTCAAGATGGAGGCTACTGGGCCTTGGGGTTTTGCTGGTGCAAATGATGGCAATCCTAAAATCACCGCTAAGTTTGTTGCACCATGCTACTATTTGAACAAGTGAGTTTATCATTGCTAAACCAAACCTAAGCTTCTCTAATAGTATATTTGACATGCTTCTTTTAGTTCAGAGCTGACAAATTTTTTATCTTTTCAAATGTTATATTGTCGGTTTATTGTATATGGTAAATCAACAAGATTTGAACATTTTGCTGTTTTGTATAAGGTAATTATTTCCCAGGAAATGTCACCTGATGTATTCATGGCTATTTAGCCTGACTTATGCCACATGTCATTCCGTAAATTTTATTCTAAAGGGGGCCTTTTCATTTATCTACTCTTCATTCCTAATTTCATGGATGCAAGTTTCATACGTAATAAATGTTTTTGTCATTGCTTAAAAAAGGCGTAGCTTTTGGCATCATTGTCCTGTCAGCAATTATGTATGTTATAGTTATGCAGAGTGTGTTTGTCGTTCCTTAAAAAAGGCGTAGCTTTTGACATCATTGTCCCTCGGCAATTAATTATGATGTTGTAGTTATGTAGGGAGCGTTTGTTGTTTCTTAATAAGGGCACTTATTTGCTTTACGCTAAAAAAATTGCTTCAAGAGCGTCTGCTTCTTTTCATTTTATATCACACTCCATCTTCTGGTTTAGTAAGTATCACTTCTTATCCCAAACTCTACCAACTTTTACTAGAAAGTGATTTTCCCACATCTCTAATATTAATCACTTCGTCTAAACCAATCGCAAGCATTCCTGTACTCAGCTCACCAACTCTTACTAGAAAGTGATTTTCCCACATCTCTAATATTAATCACTTCGTCTAAACCAATCGCAAGCATTCCTGTACTCAGCTCATTCTAGCTTTACACAGATGGATCTTTGGCTTTTATCGTATTGTTTATTTGGTAATTTCAGGGTTGAGATCGACACAAAGCTTCCAATTGTTGGGGACCAAAAATGGGTGATATGGATATGTTCGTTCAATGTTCCGATGGCCCCTGGGAAAACCCGCTCTATTGTTATTAGTGCTCGCAACTTCTTCCAGTTCTCCATGCCAGGCCCTGCATGGTGGCAGGTAAGCCTCGTTGCTTTAACCAGGATAGTTCGGTAAAACTTAGTAAGCAAATAAATCATACGATATTCGCTGCTTGATTAAGTCATAATCTTTGTTCTTATGGTAATAATTGCTTTCTCGTTTGTGATTAAAGCTTGATTGTGTTTTTATTGATAGGTGGTTCCTCGATGGCACGAGCATTGGACATCAAACAAGGTATATGATGGAGACATGATTGTGCTTCAAGGTCAGGAGAAAGTTTTTCTTGCACAATCAAAGGAAGATATCAACAAAGAGTACACCAAATTAACCTTCACACCCACACAAGCTGATCGTTTCGTCCTGGCATTCCGGAACTGGCTCAGACGGCACGGAAACAGCCAGCCCGAGTGGTTTGGTTCCACCGATCAACAGCCCTTGCCATCTACCGTATTATCCAAACGAGAGGTAAGTACTACTACTAATCATTACAAGTATCCATGTAATAGCTTGTGTGTAATTTTTTGTGTTTTGAATCTTTCAGATGATGGATAGATTTGAGCAGCACACTCTCAAGTGTTCATCGTGTCGAAACGCATATGAAAGATTTCAAACATTGCACAAGTTGTTGATTGGTGCAGCTGTTGTATGTGCTTCCACAGCAGGGATTCCACCAGATATGAATATTCGCTTTGTTCTTGGAGCAGCTGCAGTACTGAGTGCTAGTTTAGCTTATGCTGTGCATGAGATTCAAAAGAATTTTGTGTTTGTTGACTACGTACATGCTGATATAGAGTAGATGTGCAGTTTTTGTTCATAACAAGAAGAATTTGAACACCAAACTATTTGTTGTACATAGAATTAGGCATTCAGTTCTTGAATTATGTGTCAGTTTTCATTATCTGCTGCAATAATATTACACAAAAGCATCAGAGCTTATGAGCATTCTAAATAAACAAATCCAAGCTTAAATAAGATTCAACAATTAAACCGTTTATTATAATTTCAGGGCAAATACTGAAATGGAGACTCAAGTAAATTACATAACAGTTGCACAAAAAGTCAGCCATTTGATTCATTAGCAAAAGATAGCAATTACATAACATCATGATGTCAAAATAACCAGCTTTACAAATAAGCTAAGAATAGAAACACCCAATTCCAAACCCTAAATCTAAATCTAAGAGCTAGTAAACTTGGTAACAGCTTTCGTCCCCTCAGAAACAGCATGTTTCGCAAGCTCCCCAGGCAACACCAGCCTCACAGCAGTCTGGATTTCCCTCGATGTGATCGTAGGCTTCTTGTTGTACCTCGCCAATTTCGAAGATTCACCAGCAAGCTTCTCAAAAATGTCGTTGATGAAACTGTTCATGATTCCCATAGCCTTGCTGGAGATCCCAATGTCGGGATGAACCTGCTTCAGAACCTTGAAGATGTAGATCTTGTAGGTCTCCACGCTCTTCTTCGTCCTCTTCTTCTTCTTATCTCCGGAAGCGGCGTCCTTCGGGAGCTTCTTCCCGGCCTTGGGCTTCTTCTCCGCCGCCGGGGCCTTCTCCGCCACCGTCGTCTTCTTCTCCTCCGTCGGCTTCTTCTCGGCGGGTTTCTTATCGGCCTTTGGTGCCATTGTAGAGACTAGAATTTGCTGTGAAGGAAATGTGAATCGGATTCTTTTTGCTTTGAGATTGCAGAGAGAGAGAGTGTAATTGATGGAGGGAAGATGGGGAGTGAGAGAATAAATAGAGGAAAAGGTAGGATGTGATTGGCCGCTTTAGATTGACGCGGATTGCGAATGTGGATGGTTGATTGCGAGACGGATTGACCGTACGGATTTTGACGGTCCGATTTGTGGAATCTGAAGCGTGTTTTGATTGGTTAGTTTATGTGGTGGGGATTATCAAAAGGGACCGTTGATATGGCTTGCGAGGAGCGGCGCAGATTCGTTATTAGTAAAGCGGGGAATTTTTGCGCGTGCTTTAAATTTGGGCATGTGGCGCGCAAGGGTGGGATTGGAAATTTGGGTTTTGGTTTGAAATAATTGGTGAAAGTGTGCAACTTTTTTTAAATTGGGTTTGCCTCTATGTTTTGATATTTAATCGAAATAATCTGTTACTAATAATTAATTCCGAATACTTATATTTTTTTGTATTCTGAAATTATAAATAGGTGTTTATGTAAAAAAATTAAACCTACACTCCAGTTGTCCAAATTACTTTTTAAAAAAATTATGACATAAATAAATTATTACATATTTTCTAATAGTAACAAAAAAAAGAGTAATTCTTGTATGAGACCGTCTCATAGTATGAGACCAATAATATTTGATCCACTTTTAATTTAAATTGTATCACTTATTAATTAAAAAGTTGTCACTTTTAAAAATTGATAAAGTTTAAACAAAAAGTGATAATATTTTTGTTAAAAGTGACTTATCACTTTTCTTTAAAAATATTATCACATTTTATGATAATCCTATCACTTTTTTTAATTTGTTAGGTCTCATATTATGAGACGGTCTCACACAAGTTTTTGCCCAAAAAAAATCGTTTGGTTGGCGAATAATACAGAATTATCAATTATATACGAGAAAAATGTAATAAATCATGTCATTTACCTTTCTCAATCAGTAAAAAATTGATCAATTTAAAAAATCATTGGTAATTATTTGAATCAAAAGACTCTTTAGATAATTTAAATAAACATAAAATATATTTTGGTATTTAACTAGATTGTGTTTTAACAGGATCTTGTCAAAGTCCAATCAACATATGGGATTAATCCTCTAAACAAAGGTGCACTCTCATATATATATCGTGCACTCACTCAACAATTAAAAGTATTTACACAAAAAAATATTGATTGATTATACTGAAAAGTATGGTTAGTTATACTGAAAAATTTACGCTAAAAATTATTTTTCAGTGTAATCTAACCACACTTTTCAATGTAATCAAATCCTATTTTTCAATATAAGCAATTTCAATTGTTAAGTGAGTGCACCATACACCAAGTGTATAAAAGAATTGCTCTATAATTTACCAAATTCAAGGAGATCCACGACCAAAGCTTTCAGTGTGGAGTCAAATGATAGCATTATTTCAAAATCAATTTACAATATGGAAACACATACAAAATCGTTTGAACGTGTCTTTAATCATAAATGAATTGCTAAACATTGAAAATACCTTGTAACCTACTCTCTCTCTTGGAGTGTTATCCATATTCTTCTCGATTTAATTTGCATGAAACTTAGGGCTTGTTTGTTTCGGGATTTAGGTGGGCGTGTGAAGTCATGACTTTAAGCCCACAAAATGTAAAGTCTTGGATGATAATAAAAGTGTGTGTTTGTTTTGAGATTTTACTTTATGCCAAATCATGTGTAAAAGTAAAGTAGGATGTGTAAGAGAAAAGTAGAAAAGAGAATGTAAGTGAGAGAGAAGTAGGAAAAGAGTGTAAGTGAGAGAAAATAGGTATTATAGGTGTGGATGAAGAATGGGATGTAAAAACGGAATATTACATCTCTAACTAGAATGGGGCGGGGGCCGAAAAGTCCTAATCCTATCCGTGTGAATCCCAAAACAAACAAGCTCTTATTGATGATCTTGTCCGAGAATACTAACTTTTGTTCAACGTTAGGTAAATAGGTAAGTAACTAGAAGTATTCTAGTTTGAAGTTTGAACAACCCATTCGATCAAAAATAAAAAAATAAAAATGAAAAATGAAAAAAATCAAAATTTCCAAGCTAATTACTGATTGTCCGAAAATTCACAATTCCAAAATAGCAATCAAGTTTCTAATTTATCAAATCATGTTCTCATGAATAGACCTCATTGGAGCATGTTCCAAAAGCATTTCCTCAACACATACTTCACTGTTTTGAAATTGTAATTAACTAATTCCATAGTTTTTCTCATCTTAAATTGAAATTTATAAAATTCTAATTCTACGAAAATAAATAAAGTTCTAATTAAAAACTTAAATTAATTAATTAATCTGGTCCTAAATATAAGTTGGCTTAGCAACGTTCACATAATCCAAGAATCTAAACAATCTCAATTTAATTAGCAGCATAAAAAAAAATTCAAATCTATTTTCTAATACCAACTTACGAATTACACAAGAAAATAAAATTTAATGTATTATAAACTTCAAGAAACAACTTTTATCTCAAAAAAAAAAATCATCATTTTTCTAAGAATTGGTCAACTTTCATGAAACCCAATTGATATAACCAACAATTCTTAACCAAGTCCTTTGTACTATTCTACGCACCGACAATATGCAATATATATATATATGTATATTCACGCCACGCACTCACTCCTCTTGACAGGTGCAAAGTGAGATATTCATTAGAGGATTTTAAACAAAAGAAAAATAAATAAATGGAGAATATAAAAGGTACCTTATAAAACTAGTTGAACTATTTTAATAGTGAACGAAAAACTAGGCAGCTACAAGAGAAATACCGAGAATTCTTTGGCTAAGCAGGATTTCGGATGGTGAGCCTAAAATCCTGGTACAGTGGAAAATTGAGAAGTTCTAGATAGAACTTAGTCAGTTAGGATCAAGGATGAAAATATCGCTATCGCAAGTAATATCGCAACCTTAAATTTACGGATATATCGATGGATATATCGATATCGCAATTTTTTTGAAAAAAATACGGAAACTTTATTAAACTTTGGAAATTTAACATAAAATTTTAGGGAGTATTATAGTATGATATTATGCATATGTTCCATTGAAAATCACTATAAAATTACATGTTTAAAGTAGGTATATAGATAACAGACTATATAAACACTGTTCAACGTAAAAAAAAATTGAAAATATAATACTTAATACAATACAATACAAGATATAAATACATAACATAATGCAATATAAGATATAGTGCATAATACAATACAAGATTATGAATATTACATGATACAATACACTTAGTACCAAAGTGATGACCTATGAGGTTCAAATACAGAGTATGTAATGTCATCTTTGTCCAAATAATATTGACACAAACTCATTATATTAGAGTAATCCTAGATAAGGAGTATTAGTTGATGATCTATTAGTTGTTTTTACTAAATGATATTAGTTTTGGAGGGTATTAGTTGTATTCACTGAAAGGTACGAAGAACATTATTTATTTAACTAAAGTGTATCAGTTGGTTACACTAAAGAGTATTAATTGAGTACACTAAAAAGTATTGTAAAGTGATTCATGTATGAACCAATTTCACTCTATACATACTCACTTTAATGCTAAGTCAACTTAGAAAAATAATAAGCATATAAACACGTAAAAAAATAAACATAAAAACAATAAACACAAAAAAATCGCGATATTTTTATATATCCGCGATATATCTGCGATATTTCCCGATACTCATTCATTTTTGTACTACAAGTGAACCGATATCGATATCGATAACTTGCGATATATCGCGATATATCTGCGATACGCTGTAAAAAATACATTGCACCTCAATATTCGTATCTCAATCTCAAAATTTGCGATATATCCGCGATATATCGCGATATTTTCATCCTTGATTAGGACCATTTCTACACTAACTCCCTCATGTGGGATCGACTAACACTTACCACGCTACGATAGGTGTCATCCACTTGCAGTTGACATTTTTTACGTTTTGAAATTTTATGGAATAATATGTGGCTAAAATTAACAAGGATAAAAGATACGAGGCCATATTTACAAAACTGCCTAAAATTCTCGCCAAACTGAATGGACTTAATTGGAGAATTTTTCAAAGTTCAGTCTATTTCAATTCAGGCCAGGTTGTTAACATTCTTTACGTAAATACACCCATCAAATTTATACACCCATTATTTCTATTATAATAAGTAATACACTCACCAACAATACCTCTCCCAAAAAAAAAAAAAAAAAAGGAATTTCTCCAAACCCTTTCCCTATTCATTTTCCCTTATCACATCTCCAAACCCTAGTTTATACACCCACAATTTCTCAAATTGCATCCGACATTGGGAGCCACGACTCATGAGCCATCGTTAGTGCACCACCCATTATTACTCTTGCCACCAGTACATTTATCACTCTTCCTTCTAGTTTTCTCTATCTTCATTGTGCTCGACTATCTTGGACGAACATCGTGTCGATTTTCGGCCAGGGTGGTTGAACACCATGATAACTTTCATTTATATTCGCCAAATATGTTGAGTTAAGAAGCTATTTTACTTTAGAATAAAGTAGAGATTATGACAATGCATATCGTCAATCTAGTAGAACCAGACATGGAAGTGAGGTGGCGGACTGGTTCGAACCGACCAATTACTCCATCGAGCCTATAAAAGTAGAGACCAGCTCAACCTCACTCGAGCCAATAGGCCAAAATGTCACAGCCCTGATTTGTTATATTTTAAAAATAATTAATTAACTTAATTTAATTTAAAGATAAAATTAATGCATATAGAATTAAATACTAGACTATGATATATAATTTTTATATGAATATAAGAACACTTTCAAATGTATCTACTATTTATATAATTATATTCAAGTAAATTATTATTTTACTTGTGAAATTATAAACAATAACTATTTTAATATGTACATTTTCTATAATTTTCAACTATATTATATTTTCTCTTCGAGATGATCATGTATCATATTTAAAACCCCATATATACATAAATATAAATAAAAAATTGATGAGCCAAATGAGTCTGAGCCTATCCAGCGCACCAACTGTTAGGGTGTTTGCATTGGTGTTGATTATTAACTCAAAACACATGTAATTAAATCAGTTGTGCATGTTAGGAGCAATTTCATAAGTGACTAGTTGAACCTATTAGTCAACTGAGGCAGATGTATGTTAGATTCTAGTTCACAAGTTAAGATGAAACATAACTCGTACAACTGAAGTACATAAGACATTGAAGTTCAAAAAATCAGTTGAAGACTAGAAGATTTGAAATCGTGACCTCCCTGAGCAGAGGCAACTTAGTTTGTAAGACTAAGTTGGCTCTAGCTCAACTAATACTATAAGACTTTTAGTTAGCTGAAATGGTGAAGTGTCCTTTGGACATTAACAAACAATCAAGAAAGGCAAAGAGAATATACGTTAAGCGTCAGGAACTCAAAAAACAAGCTGAGAAGATAAAGTGAACCTTTACGATTAAACATCACATTTGTTAGTCTTTTAATAAGACTTCAAAAGTGTATGTTGGAAACATTTCTGCATGGTCCAATAAGAAGATGACAACGTATGTACGGAAGTTGATAATTGTTGGGAAAATAGGGGTGCCCGGAATCTATTCGGGATGAAATTTAAATACGAATTTAAATACAATTATTACTAGCATGAATTAATCCTAGTTAATTCAAATAATAATTCCAACAACTAATTTTCAACATGCATGTTGAATTAATCCACATATCAACTATGGCGGAATAAACAAGTAAATATGTGATTAACGTACCTCTTGTAGAATTGGCCTTTGGATATACGGGACAATTACGATCTCGCTCTATCGACCCAAAAACCTTCTCAAGTATTTCCCTTTCACCTCACTTAATCACCGGTGGGAGATGCTTTCAAGTAATTTAATAAACTAAGGAAAAAGAAAAATATCTATGCTCTTGATTTTTCCAACACATGGAATTACATACTTGGGGATGAAAAAATCATCCCCTATTTATAATAGTGAAGTGGCCGAATTTTTGGGCTTATTTTAGGCTTGGAGAAAATCTTTTCTTAGACTCTAAGAAATCTTGAATATATCTCATATATTCTTTTCTCCACAATAAAATATTCCACAAAAATCTCACTCTCCTATTAAGAGGGTAATTTTCGAAAATACATGAAGAAGAGAATCCAAGATTTGGATCTTCTTGAATATATGAGATAATCTTGTATTCCAAGAATACTTATCCTCCATAATATATTTCCAAGAAAATCAACAAAATCTTTTCTCTCCTAACAAGCTACAATTTTCGAAAATCATAGAAAAAATCAGCAAGATATTATCTTTTTATTTTAATCACCTTATCATTATTGGGCTACTTAATGGGCTACTTGAGGGGCCTTTAAGGAGAATTAAGATTGGACCTCCTAATGGACTTCTGAATTTCAATATTGAGCCCCAATATAATTCAGCCCATTAATATTAATTATTACCACTAATAAATTAATATTGCACTATCCATCTTAATCCATATTACGATAATATGGGCTCCCGGTTATTATTTCCCGCGTTTAAGATTATCAAGTCCATTAATTAATTAAGCTTCTGAATAGCTCTAAATTAATTAATATATTTCACCTTGGAGTAAAGACAGCTCAACATTATTATTCGTACCGAAGAAACTAATTCTTCACTTGCAAGATTTGGTACAATAAAACTTCTGAGCCCACCAAGGGGACTAATCACACGAGCCGTACTCGCACGCGTTTCTCCGTATTAAATCTTAGCAACCGTCGTATGATTAATATTACTGCCCAAGACACAAAGTTCGAAATCACAATGATTCTCACCCAACATGAATCAAAGCAGTAACCATTAAGCACACACGGTCCTATTTAAGTGACGGAGATTAAGAAATCAACAACCACTGAGGTCTAATTCTTCACCTTTCAGAACAGAAGAATTTATCCTCGCTGTAGGTCCTCTTCAACATATATTAAATGTGCTAGTGCAATCTCTTAGTCAAGACCGACCAATCTGAGCCTTACACATCGACCTTTCACGGCGGATTGTTCAATTCCACCTAGGTCGTGAAAATGTACGTTTAGTTACAAGTAAACTGTTAATGTTGTCTTCCGTGACCGGGTATCACCACATTAACTACATTGTAACATGTGCTATATATTGAACGGTTTGCAATAGAAATTCAACATTCAATCATAACTAAAGCAAATGTGATAAAAGAATTATTCTCATAAAACGAGTGTTTGATACACGAGTTATACAAAGTAAAAGCATACTTTCACGTATAACTCCAACAATCTCCCACTTATACTTAAAGTCTGCTTTTAGTATACATCACGCATGTCTTAGTGTAGTAGCTCTCCGTGACATCTTATGTCAACCTACACTAACCTAATAATTCCTCCCACTTATACTTAAAGCAGATTGGCAATAGTCTTGACTCCCATTCCATCCACATGTCTCTCGAATGTACTCTGAGGCAGACCCTTTGTGAATGGATCCGCTAGGTTGTCACCCGACGCTATCTTTGCCACCTCTATATCTCCTCTCTTAACGATTTCTCGTATAAGATGGTATTTTCTTTCTATGTGTTTGCTGGCCTTGTGGGCTCTCGGTTCCTTTGAATTTGCAACTGCTCCGGCATTGTCACAAAAGACAGTTATCTTATCGGGCAAATTCGGAACAACGTCCAAGTCCACTAAGAAGTTCTTGAGACAAACTGCCTCTTTCACTGCTTCACAAGCAGCTACATACTCGGCTTCCATGGTCGAATCGGCGATGCATTTCTGCTTAACGCTTCTCCATGAAATGGCTCCTCCTCCCATGCAAAACACACAACCCGAGGTTGACTTTCTTGAGTCTATGTCTGATTGGAAATCCGAGTCCATGTATCCTACAGGAACTAGACTATCTGACTGGTAAATCAGCATCCGCTCACGAGTTCTTTTCAGATACCTCAAGATGCACTTTACGGCAGTCCAATGGTATTTCCCGGGATTACTTTGATATCTTGCCACCATGCCCACGGCAAAGCAGATATCCGGTCTCATACACAGCATTGCATACATAAGGCTTCCTACTGCCGAAGCGTACGGAACACCTTTCATGTCATCTATCTCCGCTTGCGTCTTAGGGCTCATTTCTTTTGATAGATGGATTCCGTGTCTAAAAGGTACAAAACCTTTCTTGGAATCTTGCATGCTGAAACGCTTCAAAACAGTGTCAATGTATGAAGCTTGCGATAAGCCCAACATCCTCTTCTTGCGATCGCGAGTGATCTTGATCCCAAGGATGTGACCGGCTTCCCCTAAGTCCTTCATATCAAATTATTTTGACAGTCATACCTTTACGTCTGACAATACCTTTACGTTGTTTCCAATGAGCAGAATATCGTCTACGTATAACACTAAGAATACCACTGCAGTTCCGTTACGCTTCTTATACACACAACTTTCGAACTCGTTTTGATCAAACCCATAAGACTTAATCACTTGATCAAAACACTGGTTCCAAGTACGTGATGCTTGCTTAAGTCCGTAAATGGATCTCTTGAGCTTGCATACGAGATTCTCTTGGCCTTTTTCAATGAAACCTTTGGGTTGTTGCATATAGATATCTATCCCGTCAAGACTTCCGTTAAGGAAAGCCGTCTTGACATCCATTTGCCAGATCTCGTAATCTAGGTGCGCAGTGATCGACAAGAGAATACGGATGGACTTAAGCATAGCTACAGGCAAAAATGTTTCCTCATAATTGATCCCTTCTTTCTGAGTATACCCTTTGGCCACAAGCCTCGTTTTGAAGGTTTCAACCCTTCCGTCCGGTCCTCTTTTCCTCTTGTACACCCACTTGCATCCAATGGGTTCTACCCCACTGGGTGGCTCGACCAACTCCCACACTTGATTATGATCCATCGAACCCATCTCGGCTTCCATTGCCGTTTGCCACGACTCCGCGTCTTTGTCTTGGATTGCCTCGTCGTACGTCCATGGGTCTAATTCAACACCGGGAACCAAATCCGAAGATTCTCCTATCCCCATGAATCTCTCGGGTTGCCTAGGAACCCTCCCACTACGACGGGGTTCCGGTTGTGAAGATGTGACGTGTGGTACATCATCTTGTATACTTGGTATCGAGGTTTGACCTCTCAATTCTTCTAAGGTAATTTCACTTTTAGGTTTCCGATTGTTCATATAGTCTTCCTCCAAGAATTTAAAGTGTGTACTAATCACGGTCTTTTGATCCTTGGGACTATAGAACATACACCCTTTCGTTCCCGCAGGGTATCCTATAAACAGCCTTAATTCCGAACGTGGATCCAACTTACCGGCTTCCTTGTCTAGCACGTATGTCGGACAACCCCAAATCCGCAAATGTCTTAGACTGGGCTTGCGTCCGGTCCAAAATTTCATTGGGGTTTTAGGAACCGATTTGGATGGCACCAAGTTTAGAATATAAGCCGTCGTTTCCAAGGCGTTACCCCAAAACGACTTGGGTAAATCCGAATAACTCATCATGGATCTGACCATCTCTAAAAGAGTCTGGTTCCTTCGTTCCGCCACACCGTTCTGTTGAGGGGTTCCCGGTGCGGTCAACTGGGATACGATCCCTTCGTCCGATAAGTAGTTCAAGAATTCATCGCTGAGGTATTCGCCTCCACGATCTGATCATAGAAACTTGATACTCTTTTCCCTATGTTTCTCGTCTTCGGCCTTAAACTCTTTGAACTTATCAAAAGTTTCAGACTTATGCCGCATAAGGTAAATGTACCCATATCTTGAGTAATCGTCAATGAAGGTGACGAAATACTCACACCCCATTCTCGTTTTGATCGTCATTGGACCACACACATCGGTATGAACGAGTTCTAACACTTCCGTGGCTCTATTCCCCTTGGCTCCAAATGCCCTCTTGGTCATCTTACCCTCTAAACAGGATTCGCAAGTTGGAAACGGCTCAACTTGGAGCGATTCCAAGGATCCGTCTTTCACCAATCTCTCTATCCGTTTTAGATTAATATGACCTAGTCTAAGATGCCATAGAAGTGTTTCGTTCATCTCCGAAGAACGCTTTCTTTTATTGCTCGAAATGATCGACGTGTTATTAGATTCATTATTTGAGTGGTGTGCACAAATAACATCATTCTTAAAAGAAACAGTAACAACTTTATTAAAAGTAACTGAATATCCATCAAAAAACAACTTAGAAACCGAAATTAAATTCTTCCTAAAGTTCGGAACGTATAAAACATCTCTTAAAATTAAAACTCTATCTTCAAAAGATAGGTGCACGACTCTCACTGCTTCGGCTGTCACTCTCGTAGCATCCCCCAAAGTGATTGTGATCTCATTCTTGCTAAGTCGCCGGGTTAGCTGGAACCCCTGAAGAGTGAAACAAATATGATCAGTTGCCCCGGTATCCACTACCCAAACGTGGGCAGCATACGTAGCAACATATGTTTCAACGACTAAAGCATGAGACTTACCTTTCTTTCCCGCCTTCTTAGGCTTAGAACAGGTCGCCCTCCAATGTCCCTTTTTACCACAATTAAAGCACTTACCCTTGTCAGCTTTCTTTCCATCTCCTTCTCCCTTTGTCTTGGGTTTCGCAACGGTTGGATTTGCTTGGGTCTGGCCTTTCGTCCTCTTCCTCTTCTTCCCTCCCTTGGGACCCGAAGAGGAAGACGGACCGTTTACCACCATAGCAACGGTTTGGTGGTCCATTAGAGTCTCCGCCGATACCAAGGCTTGCAAGAGCTCGGGCAAACTATTTGCCCGGTCATTCATTTGATAGTTCAACTGAAACTGCTCAAAGCTCTTTGGCAGAGAATGGAGAACGAAATCGACCTTAGTAGGGAGGTCAAATTCCGCACCAAGTACTTCCAACTTGTTGAGATAACCCATCATCTCGATTACGTGATCCCTTACGGGCGTACCTTCCACCATTTTCAACAAAAGCATCTTTCGCATGGTGATTTGCCTAGCCGTACGGTTCTGATGTTGAAACATCGCTTCAAGATTTTGCATTATCTCAGAGGCGGTCTCCATGTGTTGGTGTTGGTGTTGCAACACATCTGACATTGAAGCCAGAATAGTACACCTAGCCATCTAATCGGAGTCAAACCAACTCTCATGCTCTTTCTTGACCACTTTCGTGGCGTGTTCGGCAGGCTCTTGGGGCTTAGGAGTAGTAAGTACCCACTTGTGGTGTTGAGCGGTTAGGACAATATCAAGGTTACGTTTCCAATCAACATAGTTCTCACCAACAAGTTTGTTATCTTTAAGTATACTAAACAATGGATTAAAAGGTTGCGACATGATGAACTGAGAATAAAACATACATTCATATCAATATCTAGAAAAATACAAAATTATCACATAATTCGATCACATCAATTATATTGAAACCTTAAAACAATATAATCATGCATCAGCCAACATCTCAAAACAATTTAAATGCGCCACGAGGGGTGGTCTATACATTTAAATACATTCAAGCGGATCACAAACTTAAAAGTTACAAATCCTTAATTCAAAATTAATAGTTGTCTCCCACTTTGACAACATAGAAATTGACAGGGACTCCGAGGGGAGTAAGATAATATCAATTTCCTATGCCTAAGTAATAACCATAATTAAATACAGGATTATTATTTCGCTTTGAGCAAGCCGCTCGGGGTGAGGGTCAATACCGCCACTAGTAATAATTCACAATCATCCTTTCGGAATTTATTCAAGTGAAATCCGTTCTTTTGGCCGATCCGAGGGGGAAATGTATTCCAAAAGATCTTCACAAATAAATAAATTATGGAGGTCAAATTAATCCAATTTTAATATCCGGAATAAAATTGCGATTAAATAAACATACTTAGTAACTTTCGAAAGTAAGGTTTTTCTTGGACAATTAAATTCATGCAAACACATATTAACAAATAATAATAAGTGCACGAAATAAAATATCCATCAAAACAAAATTAAACACATTTGAGCACTCAAATCCAATTGTCACGGTTTAATTTCTTCACGTCTTGATGCGAAAAATCGTCCTTGTTGCTTTCCGACGTTCGTCTCGACACGCTCCCATTCGAACAACAACACTTCATCAAAAAAACATCGTTTGGGGTTCGGAACGACGTTTAAAGTCACACGGAAAAAAAACACGAACCGAAAAATTCCACGGCCCGAGATACGACGCCCGTCGGCCCACGAAGTGGGCCCGCGCGCCTCTCGGCCAGAAGCGTCGAAGCGCTGCAGGAGGCGCGCCGAGGAGCAGCACAGAGGCGCACCCGAGGCGCCGCACGGAGTGCCCCGAGGCGCCGCAGACCGCGCCCGAGGCGCGCGCGCGCGTGCGCACGACGCCGTCCTCCCGTCGCGCGCGGGCGTGCGCCGTACACCCCGTGCGCCATTTTTTGCCGTTCGTTCTTGTTTTTTTCACCCCTTGCATGATTTTACGTCCATACACGCGCCACGCTTGTATGCGTCGTCCGGGTACGCCATTTTTAATTCTTCGTTCTTCGTCATGATCCGGTTACAATTTATTTTACAAAAAAAAAAAATTGTAGATCTAGACTAGTCTATTACAATGATCGAATCAAAATAAAACAACTAATCTACTCGTGGATTTTCTCACCAGAAAAACAAATTCGAACGAATCAAATTAAAAATAATTAATTCACACGCATGAAATTAACAACATTAAAACCATGACAATTGGATACCTGCAAAAAAGATCTAGCAATTCTACTATCCAATTTCAATTTAATGTTTAACAATTTAAATTCCAATTTAAAGATCAGAGCCCGAAACCGTGGCTCTGATACCAGTTGTTGGGAAAATAGGGGTGCCCAGAATCTATTCGGGATGAAATTTAAATACGAATTTAAATACAATTATTACTAGCATGAATTAATCCTAATTAATTCAAATAATAATTCCAACAACTAATTTTCAACATGCATGTTGAATTAATTCACATATCAACTATGGCGGAATAAACAAGTAAATATGTGATTAACGTACCTCTTGTAGAATTGGCCTTTGGATATACGGGACAATTACGATCTCGCTCTATCGACCCAAAAACCTTCTCAAGTATTTCCCTTTCACCTCACTTGATCACCGGTGGGAGATGCTTTCAAGTAATTTAATAAACCAAGGAAAAAGAAAAATATCTATGCTCTTGATTTTTCCAACACATGGAATTACATACTTGGGGATGAAAAAATCATCTCCTATTTATAATAGTGAAGTGGCCGAATTTTTTGGCTTATTTTAGGCTTGGAGAAAATCTTTTCTTAGACTCTAAGAAATCTTGAATATATCTCATATATTCTTTTCTCCACAATAAAATATTCCACAAAAATCTCACTCTCCTATTAAGAGGGTAATTTTCGAAAATACATGAAGAAGAGAATCCAAGATTTGGATCTTCTTGAATATATGAGATAATCTTGTATTCCAAGAATACTTATCCTCCATAATATCTTTCCAAGAAAATCAACAAAATCTTTTCTCTCCTAACAAGCTACAATTTTCGAAAATCATAGAAAAAATCAGCAAGATATTATCTTTTTATTTTAATCACCTTATCATTATTGGGCTACTTAATGGGCTACTTGAGGGGCCTTTAAGGAGAATTAAGATTGGACCTCCTAATGGACTTCTGAATTTCAATATTGAGCCCCAATATAATTCAACCCATTAATATTAATTATTACCACTAATAAATTAATATTGCACTATCCATCTTAATCCATATTACGATAATATGGGCTCCCGGTTATTATTTCCCGTGTTTAAGATTATCAAGTCCATTAATTAATTAACTGAATAGCTCTAAATTAATTAATATATTTCACCTTGGAGTAAAGACAGCTCAACATTATTATTCGTACCGAAGAAACTAATTCTTCACTTGCAAGATTTTGTACAATAAAACTTCTGAGCCCACTAAGGGGACTAATCACACGAGCCGTACTCGCACGTGTTTCTCCGTATTAAATCTTAGCAACCGTCGTATGATTAATATTACTGTCCAAGACACAAAGTTCGAAGTCACAATGATTCTCACCCAACATGAATCAAAGCAGTAACCATTAAGCACACACGGTCCTATTTAAGTGACGGAGATTAAGAAATCAACAACCACTGAGGTATAATTCTTCACCTTTCAGAACAGAAGAATTTATCCTCGATGTAGGTCCTCTTCAACACATACTAAATGTGCTAGTGCAATCTCTTAGTCAAAACCGACCAATCTGAGCCTTACACATCGACCTTTCACGGCGGATTATTCAATTCCACCTAGGTCGTGAAAATGTACGTTTAGTTACAAGTAAACTGTTAATGTTGTCTTCCGTGATCGGGTATCACCAAATTAACTACATTGTAACATGTACTATATATTGAACGGTTTGCAATAGAAATTCAACATTCAATCATAACTAAAGCAAATGTGATAAAAGAATTATTCTCATAAAACGAGTGTTTGATACACGAGTTATACAAAGTAAAAGCATACTTTCACGTATAACTCCAACAATAATAAGCATGGTGATACAGTCTCGACGGATATAAAGTACAAGAGTCTTTGCTAGAAATGGTATGAAAAGTCTGCTCGTCAGTGTAAGGCCTGGTTGCACCTAAATATAAGAAGATTTCAAATTATCTCTCCAAGTGGTATATTTGAAATTTATCTATAAATACAAATCATTACCTTATAGTAAGGTTAATGAAGTCAAAGCAGGAATCAGAGATTAAAAAAAAAAATAGTTTTCATGCAACAGGGTCCCAGACCGTTAATGGATCAAAACTCGTTCCAAAAAAAGTTGTCCAGAGTCGAGAATGCCTTGCTGGTAGCACCTTTTACTGACTAATAAATCCGAGAAGCTATAAGTAATTGTTGAAGTTCGAAAAGTCTGGGTCCTGACGGTTTTAATTTTTTTTTTTAAGAAGTGTTTGCCTGTATGTGATCAAGGAGGATATTACGAGACTACTATAGGAGTTTCACCAGAATGGTAAGCTAGCAAAGAGGGTTAATTCTTCCTACATAGTTCTCATTCCAAAAAAAGACGGAGCTTTCTCTCTTGGGGATTTCAAACCCATTTCTCTCATCAGAAGTGTGTACAAGATCCTTGCCGAAGTTCTTGCAGGAAGACTGAGTAAAGACATGGATGTAATTACCTAGGAAAATCAGAGCGCTTGCATGGGCAACATACTTATTCATGACGGGTTAGTGATACTAAATGAATCGATTGAGGTGGCGAAACGAAAGAGAATTGGGAAGTTACTTTTCAAGATCGATTTTCCAAAAGCTTATGACATTGTGGATTGGAGTTTTTTAAACAACATGATGAAGCACCTTAATTTCTGCCATGAATGGGGAAAATTGATCTTAGAATGTGCGTCAATATTTTGGTTAACTGGAGCCCAAGTGGTGAGTTTAAATTGGAAAGAGGCTTGAGACAAGAGGATCTAATTTCCTCGTTTCTTATTCTCATTGTGGCAGAAGAGCTGAGTTTATTGATCAATAAAGTTGTCCAAATTGGTGTTCTGGAGGTTGTTTCTACCGAAAAATATAAGTTGGCAATATCCTATCTCCAGTATGTAGATGAAACCATTCTACTGGTGTCAACCAATGTGGAAAATGCAAGGGTGTGGAAATATATTATGAGGAATTTTGAAGCTCTTTTAGCTCTCAAGGTGAACTATAGGAAAATCAGTTAATATTTGTGTTGAGATAGTGGACGAATCGACATGGATTCTTGGGTGCTCGATCGGATCACTTCCTCTTTCGTACTTGGGTATTAAAGTGTGGATGAATTATAAAGTTTATCAGTATGGAATACTCTGGTTCATAAAGAGAAGACGAAACTGAAGTCCTGGGAGCATAGACGAATCTCTTTTGGAGGTAAAATTACCCTCTCGAAGGCAGTTCTCCTTTCTACACCTATCTACCATACGTCTTTCTAAAAAAAAACTGAGTGTTTTATCTATTTTATTTCGTAAGTTTCTTTGGGGGAGAAGTGAGGAAGAGAGTAAAATTGTTTGGTTAAGATGTGGAAAATTTTGTTCTCCGAAGAAGTGGGAGGATCTGGGGTGAGGGATCTGGGTTGCTTTAATCAGACTTTAATGGATAAATGAATTTGGAGATATTTGGTGGGAGCGGGGGACATGTGGGTGAAGGTTATTACTTCCATTCGTGGTTGGGTGGATGTGAGTGATGTTGGGTTTTGTTGTGATGAACACCATGTTCGATGCAGCGGAAGAATATGATTCACCAATAACGAATCGAATACATGGTTGTATAACATAAAATATAAATGATGAATAAACAATATAAATCCTTACAGTGCTTTGAAGATAGAATCCTCAACAACGGTATCCATTCAATTCATGTTCACAGATCCGCACAAATTTGCCAGTGTTGAATCCCGAGACGAATTTGCTAGGAAAATTCCAACTAGAGATTTTATGGAGAAATTATGAAGTCATAATTAGTGAATCCCTACGGTCTCATATAAATAGGGAAAGTCCAACTTAAACATTAAGCTATCAAGATTAGGAAATATAATCTCTAATCTTGCAAATTAAATCTCACGGATTTGATTTCCCTATCTATATAAAATCCTACGATAATATTCCATATATTATTCTGTGGTTCCTATCTAATTAAATCTAATTTAATTGAATAGTAATAATAATTAATTTCAAATTAATATATTATTAATTCTCCATAAATTAAATATTAAATGCGAAGGAAACTACTTGTTGTGTGATCCATAGACCCTCATATATCGGACGATTAGTCAAACTAACAATCTTAATTGAATCATAGACAACAAATCAAACATTCTCAATATATGAGGTACCTTGCGAGTAAATGTGCAACTACTTGAAACTAAACATGGGTTATTGTGATAATGTCCTTTCATTCGCGAATACTCGATTAAGTCTTGAACATGATGAAGTGTCTATTCAAATAACTTAATCATATGATCTTTAATCACTAATTGATCACTCATGTCACACTTGGTCATAAAGTCCAAGTTGACGTGCATCGGCCGATAACTTAGATTCAATTATGATGAGAAGATGAGTATTCTCTCTAAATCCATATTGAGGAATGAATATTATTCTTAGTTCAACCACCACGCACATGTATTTTGTGATGAACCCAATCCAAGTCATATCTACCCATGGAAGGGTGCAAGCGTCGGTAATGGTCAAAGTTCATCATTCCACACATGTCGTGCGTATTGACCTCAAGTCAAAGGAATATCACATCGCTCCCACTAACCGAGACACCCGTAGGTGCACAATGTGGAATTATAGAAACCGATGGATGTATAATACCCTCTAAGGTATTTGTGCATCTATCATGAGATACATAGTAACTCGTAGTAAGTGAGATCTTACTACACTTTCTAATAGTATAATGTAGATCGCACACCAATCTCAATTGCATCATCAATATCCCATTCTTGACGATCCTTGATCAGGACTATTTGAGAATCATTAAGTCATCTGAGTTCTCACAATCTCAGTGACTATAATTACTAAAAATAAATGTAAACAACCAAATATAATATTCAAACAAGTGTAATGTCATACATTTAATATTAAATAAATAATAATATTAAAACCAGAACTGAATATTAACTTAATATTATGTCATCACAATAGGGTTGTCTTTAGGACACTAACACTAACAAGTGATAGGAGGGCTGGTGGTGGGGAGTGGAAGAACGATCAAATCTAAACGGTGGAAGGAGGTGGGTGAGTTAGGTGAGAGGGATGGGGGAGCTGGTTCCTAGAGAATTCGAAGAAGAAGGTAGGAAATTGGGAGAACACTAGTTTCTGGAATGGGTTTGGGTAGAAAATTCTTCTCTCAGGGTGTAATCCCGAGGCTATATAGATTGAGTAGAGATGGAGATTACGGGGTTAGCTCGATGGGTCTTGGGCTGGGAGAGTGTGTTAGTGGATGTGCATGTGGCGAAGGGAGCTTTTGGAGAGGAAATTTGTTATTGTTAATGATTTGATGTTGTTTTTAAATAGTTGTAGGTTGGAAGAGGGCGTGGAGGATTCATGGGCATGGAGACTTACCCAGGGAGGACGATATACTACAAACTCAACATACAACTTCTTAAGTCCGAAGCAATTGGAGGGGAACCCATATATCATGAAAAGAACGGAGTTCTCTTTGGTGTAGAGCAAACGGGTTCCGACAAAAACAACTGCTATGGCTTGGAGACTCATTCATGATAGACTTCTCACAAGATGCAATCTAGCACGGAGAGAAATACTATCGGTTGGCAACGACACGAGGTGTCCGGCCCGCGAAGATGCTGATGAAACAGTTGATTATTTTTTGGTTTCGTGTCCCAAGGCGGTGAATCTGTGGAATAATTGCTTGGATTGGTTAGACACGTCTGTAACACTCCCAAATAGGATTATTGATTTTTTTTTTTGTATATGTAGGGTGATTGTGGTGTCTATTTGAGAGTGTGTGGTATGTGTGTTGTTAAAAGCTCAAAATAAATTCATTTTCGGAGGTGCTGCAACCAGTATGGAAAAGGTTGATGAAGAAAAGGAAGACTGTGGAGCTAGCTATTGACGAAAAATATTATTTATTGTAACTCTTCTTTGAATTCTTAACTTTTAATTCCAAGATCGATCCTTAGGGTATAAGAAATCAATGTACTTTGTATTTCTACTTTGTATTTCTTCGGATATTCCTTATACCCGAAGGTGTTTTTGGGAATAAGATATTCCTTTTGTTTGATAAAAAAAATTAACTCATAGTAAGGTTACAAAATTCTACAAAGCTTACAAGTCTCCACGTTCTCAAGTGAATTTTCAAAGAACACTGGTCTACATACAATAATTTTTTTAGTTTTCTTAAGTTTATTTTGAGTGTTTTTAGATCTGTTTCCTTACACACATATATTCAAGTTCAGAGAGATTTTTTCAATCCTAAATTTGGGGTAAACATTGTAAGAGAAAACTAACCTAATTGAAAACCTTATCTTCTAAAGTTAGGTTAGTTTGATAGATTGAGTAGTTGAGTTGGACTTTTCCGAAAGATTGTAGAAAGTGTCAATTGACTCTCTATATCAAGATTCCGACGGTATTGAAATTACCATTGTTTTGATAGTGAAAGAATGGACATAGAAGTCGAATCTTCAAACTACTATAAACTTCTATGTGATTTACTTACTTTATATTTTAAATGTCATACTCATCTGAATCATTTTCACACCAAGTGATCAGAGGCATTTTGGACTTAAGTATTTTTACAAAAAAATTCACACACATGAGTTAAGGGTTCACACACTTCTGCACCCAACTTAATCTGATAGTTGTCCAATTAATCAAGTGACTTCAACAATTAGTAGGATAGTTACCAGTCTGAATTTAACACCTCACACCTCACTTAGCCTTATATGAAACAGATTTTTCACGAAGTTTATACTGCTAAGTCACGAAAAATTATTTAAAAGTTTATTTACCTTTCCTTCTAGACTTTTAACTCTCTCTAAACTCGTTGGGGACCTACAGCGGCCACCTGAGCCGGGTTAAATAGAGTTGGCCCGATATTTCCTTAGCCTGGCCAAGTCTTGAATCGGTTGGGCTTTCAGCCCAAATAAACGGCCCACTACAGGGTACTGCGAAGCGAAACATGGATAACGTGATAAGATTTGAAGTGCAAATTTTAGCACACTGCAACTTCAGCGCGAAGAAGACGAGAGAGAAGTTATTTTGTGGGAAGGAAATTAGGAATGGCCTCCACCAGTCTTTCATGGACTTCATCTTCATGGCTTCAGAATCACACCTTTTCGAAGAGCACCGCAGCAGATACCACGAACGGAGCCCCAGTGTTGACAATTGTTGCTTTTAAGAAAGCCAAGAAAACGCGCAAGGTATTCCAGTTTCTTCATTACAACATATCTACTTTCTGGCATTACGTTATGGTTTTTTTATTTCATTTTCAATTTAGGTTATATTGAAGGAGGATGTGCCATCTTTGGGGAAAAAGGGGCAGCTACTGGATATAAAAGCTGGTTATTATAGGAATTATTTGCTGCCACTGGGCATGGCGCAGATTGTGACACCCACACTTCTTAAGTAATTATCTGCATTTAATTTGATCAATACTGCTGTGGTTTCTAAAGAAATTGGGATTATATTTGTCTTCTTAAGCATGTGTTTATCCTATGAAGATGTTATGTGCTACTCTAAATGAAATGGGATTATAACCATATCACTTGTGCATGATTTTATTGTATGGAAAACATGAGGCATATTGTTGCCACAAACTTAAGGTTTTGCCCTCACTTTATAAGTTGATAAATGATGCAAGATATCCAAATTTCGATATTGCCCCATCTTCATCGTTCCTGCATTTCTGGATTTATTATAATCGGTTTACTTTTGGTTGTAGTCAAGTTGTTCTGGAAACAATAAAAGGAAGAGTCTTGGTAGTATGACACTTACATTTTATAATTAATTATCTATGATGTTTTCTGATTCTTTATCAGGGAAATGAAGATAGAAGAGGAGAGAATTGAGGCCGAGAAGAATAGGGTAATGAGTTCTGCTCATTTTTGGTTATGCTTTAATTGATAAAGAAATCAGGCATTGTCTTTAAAGTATCTTGAAATGCTAATTCTGATACCTAGTTAACTCTAGGTGTTTATTTCAAAGAAAAGTTACTTTATAAGCCGCCTTAAATTGCTCATATGATGACATCATACATAGTTCTTGTGAGAAGAGACTTTCGAGTGTTTGCTATTATCAAGCCTATAGCTTGTTGAATGGTTCTTTCTACATGTAATATAAATTGTTCTGAAGAAGAAAAATATTACTGATTTATGATTGAGAAGTGGATACAAATAGTGTTGCATGGTGGTGTAGACTCGTGTTTCTGGTGAATCACTTGTTACAGTTGGAGTGGATAAAACGGGCTTATTTCGAAATATTACCACCACATACATTGGTTTTCTAGTCTGACTCTGAGGTGGCGTGATTTTGGCTTCTTCACCTATGTACTGTGCATGAACATTGTTGTTTCTCCAACCACAATTTAGGGGGGCAAATATGCTATTGTAAGCTGATGTGGTCAATGGAAATGTAAACATAGAAAAGTAGGATGTTTAGGGGGTACTTGCAAATGCAAGTGGGACAGAATCACTTATTTTTTAAACTGCCCCTTCACAGTTTTAGCTTCTGAGAAGTGTTTTAAGTTGTGAGTAGAGTTTGCAAACACTCCTTTAGATTGACACAATTATTTAAGCCTCTAAGTAATCTGCGGCTTAATTGTGGTGGAGCAACTCATTTCAATTTTTCGTTTGAAGGATATTATTCAAGTATGTTATTTTCTATTGCATTTGTTTTTCAGGTAAAAGAAGAGGCACTACAGCTTGCTAGGATTTTCGAGACAGTTGGAGCTTTCAAGGTGAAGCGAAAGGGCGGGAAAGGAAAACAAATTTTTGGATCGTAAGTTGGTTTAAAATCTTGTTAAGCATGCAATAAATATATTCTGCTGCAGTTGTCTCCTAATATAAACTCATAATGACAGTGTTACTGCTCAGGATCTCGTTGACATAATTAAAGCCCAGCTTCAGAGGTACCCTTTTCCAGATTTTAGCTTATGCTATGTACATGTTCCTAGCAATTGTCTCTGCTATATCATTAAATTGTTCTTATGTCCTTGAGCACCCTCTAATTTGTTTGGTGATTGTGCTTTTTTCCCATTTATGTCTTACAATTTTCATTAAAGTTCATGGAGAGTTCGTCTTAGATCTTTGAAAATCCTGTCACCAACTGATATCATGGACTTTTTCTTGATATTTCCTGCACATAGTGATATTCTCATGGTGGAATGCTGAAATTTGAATATAAAGACTGCTAAGTTAATACTTAATATCCTCAATTGCTTATTCTGTGATATGTTTTTCAAAAAATTTAAATTTCTGCATGTGGAATTTTTTTAATCAATTCTCAAAACTACAATGCATTTTACCTGTGCTTCTCATAAACAATGCTGGTTAATTAGTAACTTCACACAGATTATACGTGCAGAAAAAACCTTATGCTCAGTGCTGCTTAGCAATGCACAGCCCAACTTACTGACTATGTTTTCTTGGGGAATTAGAATATGAACTCTTTCTTTTGATCTAGAAATTGCAAGAGATGCAATATTACATAAAATACAGACATGAACTCATTTATAGATGCATGCACAGTGCGGATTTCACAATGTTTATTTTATAGGGATGTGGACAAAAGGATTGTCACTCTTCCAGAGATCAGAGAAACTGGAGAATATATTGCAGAGCTAAAGCTCCATCCTGATGTCACAGCTCGTGTAAGGGTGACCGTGTATGCTAACTGAGGACATGGGCTTTATGGATCTACTCAATTTCTGTATCGTGGTGATGTTTTTGAGGTTTGTGGTTAATTAGTAATTAGAATAATTTCCATTTTTATTTTCTGGAACTGAATAAAATTAGAGATTGATTATGAATTCGAATGAAGGGACTTATGGTTAATCATGAGGAAAAATTTAAATATGTCACCCGTGTAGTACTTTCCACACCAGCTGCATTTGATGCACCCAATTTATAGCACTTAGTTTTATTTCCTGTATATTTGCTTTCTCCAAATAAAACTCAAATTTTAATTTTAAATTGACAAAAGCTGTAATAAGATTTATTGTGTACTCACCCATGATTTCTTTTCATGTAGGATTTTGATCAAACGTTTGTTGATTTTACATCAGAGGAGGGCTATCTGTAAGTCTTTTGATCTAATGTACTTAGTTATGAAACTAGATTATCAGGCCTTCACTTATTTTACCATATTTAATCATTGTAACAGTATTCCGAGATATATTCAAAACTTGCATATATTATGTACTTGCATCTCTCTAAATTATTTTGTATGAAAAATATACTTCCATAAATTGAACTAACCATGTTTCTTTTCTAGTTTAAAATTTGTAATCATCTGCTGTTTTTTTAAATCTCTGATCCTCCCTTTTCGTATCTCTTGAGTAGTTGTTTGCTTCTTCAGCTACTCCATGTATAGGCTGGCCAAATTAAGTCTCTTAAACAACTATTTTATGATGTTATAATTAAAAAACATTTAAATCCTTATCTAATATCCTTGGATAGTGATAGAAATATCGTTGAACAGAAAACCTTTACTTATATTCATGAATATTAATATGCATTTCTATGCGTTTACTCAGTAAGATTTATGTTGGAGGTTGGGTTTTCCATAGCGTTCACAGGTTAAGTGATAATGAAATAGGAGATAAAATATCATTTTGCTGTAAACGATTCAAACTTAGTTATGCAGATACCTTTCATGTTTGTTAGGGGTATGATTTCTTGCATAGAGTTGTGTTATTTAGAACTTGACTTGAACATTTTTTTGGTTGAAGTAAATGCACAAGTGTGGTTGATGGTGAAGGGCAAGAATCTCCCTAAAATAATGTTTAGCTAAATTGTTGAATTAGCAACAATTATTGTGTGCTTAGGATAAGGCTATAGAATTACCTAACATATTCTGATGTTTCCACTCTACCAGGTCAATATTCACTTTGCTCACAAGTTGTCAATTTATATTTTTTTATAAAAAAACAGTGTGTGTGTGTGTGTGGTGGCAATAGTACAACCTAAAGCTTTTGATAAATTTAATATTATAAGTCAACTGAGATTTAGGCCCTTAAAACTTTATTTATTTCTTTCGTATCTAAGAGTATCTACTCTTAATTCCTCTTGAGCATTAAAATAAATGAAGAAAACTGCACTTCGCCAAAATTGGATTAACAATTAAGTATTAAGCTTCTAGCTTTTGTGCGAGGCCATTTCAAAACTGATAATTCCCCCAGACCAGAGGTACTTAAATAATTTCACTTCTTTCCATCCATTAAAATAAATGATTTCTTTATTCCCATTTTGGCAAAATTTTGTATGTCCCATTTGTACTATTTTTTTTGTATAGGTCTCCAGCTAAATTTGTTCATATTATGAAACCGGTATTATTGGATTCATTTACACACACCATTAGATGCACTCACTGATAACGTGATATTTTACATTGAGATTTCATTTTACAAGTGTAATGGTATCAGTGAATGCATCTAACGATATTAATTTCATAACATGAAATTTGTTCATAGGAGATTTTGTGTTACTCGAAAATCAATTGTATTGTATGTTACTGAATAATATTATTCGTTCCATAGAATAATTCGGAAACTTATTGAACGGTGTACACTATAATCTTTGAGGCAAAGAGTCCATTTAAAGTTGTATGGTAAATAAAATAATTTGTATTTTACAAAAGGAATAATATATTCCATGATATCCGGAAAGAGGTGCTGTTTAATGGCCTGTAAAGTAGCTAATTATCTTCTAGTATTGGATTAGTCAATTAATCGACAGCTGCACACCAATGCGATAATATTATTGTTTTCAGCAACAATCATGTCCACATGACATGCTGCACTGTCTAAAATTGTATAAATAAGAACTTCATCAGTTAGAAATATATTTTCACAATTTCATATGCACCTAATGCACACTGCAAACATTCAACAGTTGAAATTATTTACACTGAAAAATATAGATTGAATAAATAAATTACACTGAAAAATTTACATTGAAATCAAATCATACTTATTAATATAAACAACATCAACTATTGATGAATGCATCATACACCAAGTGCATAAAAAAGTTAATCAAATATATACACGCTCACACAAACATTACCCGTTTTCTATTTACAAACACATACCATTTTAACTTTGGTCGTTTTCTGTATACATCAATTTCATTGTAGAATTAGTTTGCACTTTTTCTTAACAATATTAGTTGTTTTTTTTGAAAAATATTAATTATTTTTTTATTAAATAATATGAATTGTTATCATTTAATAATATAAGTTGTATTTTTGAATAATATTAATTATATATATTGAACAATATTAATTTCGCACACACAAATATCACTCTTTATCGAATATAAAAACAATTATGAACATTCATATATATATATATATATACACATACTTCCACTCAAAAAATAATGTAGTTACACCAAGGATAGTTTCTTTGCAGAATTAAAGTCCACGTGTCAGCTTTCAAAAGGCGCCACGTCAGATATTGGGTTGGGTTTGCTGAGATGTTTGGATTGGAATAAAGTGAAACCTAAAGACACATGCCAAATGGTGTCTGATGGAAGCATATATATGCATCAGCCTTTGATAGATGTATGCCGCTTAATACACACCATTAATTAAAATTGCAAACCTTAATTTAATTCATATACCAAATTATTCTACCGAAAATATTTAGTGGCCAAGCCATTTCATTAAGAGTGTGCACGTTTAAGTATGCCATCAAATCTTCCCGTAAAAAAAAAAAAAAAAAGTATGCCATCAAATCTCATCAAAAACGATAATTTGATATCTACTTAAATTAAGAATTAATCCAGTGTAAACCAATTTCATCAAGCAAGTTGATAATAATATTAATTATTTCATTAAAATATATTAATTTGATATCATTATTTTGTTAAAAATATTAGTAATTAGTAATTTTTATCTTCATATTTCAAACGAATTACTGTTGATTGAAATTGTTTTATTTGATAAAGTTTGCCTTGATGTTATTCGAAAATAAACACTAGGCAAATTCTGTTTTATGTGCAATAACACACATCCTACATGAGAGACATACTAGTTTAGATAAACTTGCAGCTCATAAAAAACGTGGTGATAGAAGACGAGTTAAAAATTGTAGTGGATGCTATTAACACTCGGGTCGTAAGAATTTTTTATTTTGGAGATATTATTAGGTCGTGTAAAGATCTGTTAGCCAATAATCACTTTTTTTTTTGGTTAAATAGGATGTTATTGCCAGAGCTTCTCGTCATCATGAGAGCTCATTTATTAGGTAGATCCATTAGACTGTGCAGTCGCTGGTTTTTGTGGATGATTGAATAAGAAAAGTTTGAGGTTTTTTTTTTTTTTTTGAAATTAAAAAAAAAAATCATTAGTTCTCAATTAGTTAATATAATTTTTAATTTTTAATCAGTTAAAATAGGGTACAAATCTGGCAGTTAATAAATAGAGTAAATATGCATTTCAAAGATTGATGAGTGATGCTATGTGTGATCATGTGGTGCCACATGGATTCTTTAGTATTGCTTCCTTTGGTGTATATTTGAGATTATGGGCGCACTTACTCGTAGATTAGGCAACGAATAAATTATTTTTGGCCGCCCTCAAAATATGTGGTGGCCTAAATAGTGTGACCTTGATATTTTATTAATTTCTTTCACCAAATTATCTAAATTACCAATATATATGATTTAACCTTGAGCTCGATAGAGAATTTTGATGACCTACACAACCATACACTTGCTAAGTTTGTTGAGATAATTACTCCATTAATTATATATATTGACTAATTAATTAGGTCTACAATATATATCATATCAAGAGTTAGAGAATAGATGATGTAAAAGTTTAAGCTTATAAGTAGAAGCACCGACAAAATTCATTAAATAAATAAAATTAGATTAGTATAAGTTGTAGATATATATGAGTTGGACCATTTGGTATAAATTGCTTTTGTTTGCATCACATCAAATTGTTCAACTGACGAGTGTTTGAGCGATCCAAATTGAATCAGCGCCATAAAAATATACGAGTCCTCAAGTAATTGTGATATTTTAGTAAATTCATCATATTATATTGGTTCACTAAATTTATACTACGGTCTTATAGTTAAAAAATTCCAAACTTTTTGTTAGGTTTTACTATTTTGGCTAATTGTATCACTTGTAACTAATTTAGAGTAAAAATCATCGGCAGTCCTAATAATTGGGCAATAGATGTATATTCCACGCCATGTCCATGTGTTATCCATATCACGAATTCATGATACACGTTGCCTTATTTTTATATCACGACTCGATCGAAAATTTGTTAAATTCATGGCTATATTGAAAATTTGATCAGAATTGACTCAAATAACAAAAAATGGGAAATGTTAGGAGTTCTGTTTTTTTTTTTTTATGTTTTTTTTTAATAAGGTTGTATCTAAATTAATTTTCTCGCGTAGCTGATTTGCATTTGTATGTATTTTAAATTATTAATTGTTTTATAATTTATTAAAATGTACCCGTTTTATAGTAATTATTTTATTATATAAAGTGATAATTGTGAACTAATTATATAGTAAAGTTATTTTACACAAAACAAATCTTAGGTTTACTATTAAGCCTTAAATTAGTTACAGAAAAAGAAAATAAAGGGAAATTAATGTGCTATAGGTAGCAAGAGATGCTAATACCTGGAAATGATATGCACTATTGTAGAGATTTATGAATCAATGGAGGATTCAGGATGAAAAGAGAAATCGACATTGTGAAGATGAAAGGGAAAACGAGAGTTATTCTGTATTTTCTCAAAAGGATAAAATGAAATGTTAATTTACAAAGGAAGGGTAAAAGCCCTTTATATACTAAAGAGAACTAATACTAGAATACAAGGAAAATAGTACTAATACTCCAAGTAAAAGATTAACACTTTTACTCCTAAGACCCCCCCTCAGAATGGGAGTGGATGTTGATCAATCCCATTTTGGACTTGAATTCTTGAAAGAGGCTAGGTCCTTGTGGTTTTGTCAACATATCAACAATGTTTTCAGTGGTTGGTATTTGAATAATCTTGATTACACCCTCTTTAATCTTTTCTCTTGTGTAGTGATAATCTATTTGGATGTGATTTGTCTTCTCATGTAGGACTAGGTTGTGAGCAATGCAAAAAGCAGCCTTGCTGTCGGTATAGATGAGTGCAGGCTGTGGATGATTTATTCTTAAGTCCTTCAGGATATATAAAATCCATTGTACTTCAGAGGCTGTGGCACCCATTGCCCTGTATTCACTCTCAGCTGATGACTTGCTAACCGTGCTCTGCTTCTTTGATTTCCACGAAATGAGAGAATTCCCAAGATAGACTGCATACCCGGTTATGCTTCTCATTATTGTTTCACATCTTGCCCAGTCCGCATCTGCAAAAGCTTGTAACTTGAATGAGCATTGGTTAGAGTAAAATATGCCTAAGCCAATAGTAGACTTTAGGTATCTTAGTAACCTGTGAACAACAACCATATGTGACTGATTTGGATTACTCATGTACTGACTCAAAGTTTGTATAGCATATGATAAGTCAGGTCTAGTAATAGTTAGGTATAGAAGTTTACCAACAATTCTTCTGTATTCAGAAGCATTTTCAATAACAGGAGAATCAACAGTAGTAAAACTTTGTTTTGAATCCATGGGTGTGGTACATGGTCTGCTGCCCAAATAGCCACAATCTGTTAAGAGGTCAAGAGCATACTTTCTTTGACAAAGTTGCAAACCTTTGTCACTTTTGGCAACCTCTATACCCAAAATATATCTCAGTACACCAAGATCTTTGATTGTAAATTTATTGTGCAAGAAACTTTTGACATTCAGAATTTCAGAAAGTGTATCTCCAGTGATAATAATATCATCAACATAAGATTACAGTGAAAGAATGTTTAGTTTGTTTTGTGAAAAGTGATGTATCAGCAAGAGATTGTTCATATCCAAAATCAATCAAAGTATCAGATAATTTTGTAAACCATTGTTTTGAAGCTTGTTTCAAACCATAAAGACTTTTGTTTAGTTTACAAACTCTTGTATCATCTACATCAATATATCCTGGAGGTGGTAACATATACACTTCCTCATATAAATCACCATGCAGAAAATCATTATTTACATCACACTGATGTAAATGCCAGTTTTTAGCAATTACAACAGATAACAAAATTCTAATAGTAGTTATTTTTGCAACAGGTGAAAAAGTGTTAAAATAATCAATACCTTCCTCTTGGGTGTATCCTTTGGCAACTAATCGTGCTTTATACCTTTCTATTGATCCATCAGGTTTATACTTTACCTTATAAACCCACTTACACCCTATGCAGTGTTTTCCAGGAGGTAAATTTACCAAAGTCCAAGTTTTTGTCCTTTCAAGAGCTTCAAGCTCTGAAGACATTGCTTTCTGCCAATTCTCATCTTTGTGAGCTTGTTTATAAGTTTTAGGCTCACAAATTTGGGAGATGTTGACAATGACATGGGTGTAATTTGAAGAAAGAAGTTTAGTTGATAAAAAATCAGAAATGGGATATTTTATACCCTTGGAAAAAGTAAGATTCACTGAGCTTTGTTTTTCAGAAGTTTGCAAAACAGTTTTATGATTGAGAGAAGCTGGCAAACTTGTTTTATAAACATCTAAGTGTTGGAGTTATACGTGAAAATATGCTTTTACTTTGTATAACTCGTGTATCAAACACTCGTTTTATGAGAATAATTCTTTTATCGCATTTGCTTTAGTTATGATTGAATGTTGAATTTCTATTGCAAACCGTTCAATATATAGTACATGTTACATTGTAGTTAATGTGGTGATACCCGATCACGGAAGACAACATTAACAGTTTACTTGTAACTAAACGTACATTTTCACGACCTAGGTGGAATTGAACAATCCGCCTGAAAGGTCGATGTGTAAGGCTCAGATTGGTCTGTCTTGACTAAGAGATTGCACTAGCACATTTAGTATGTGTTGAAGAGGTCCTACAGCGAGGAGAAATTCTTCTGTTCTGAAAGGTGAAGAATTAAACCTCAGTGGTTGTTGATTTCTTAATCTCCGTCACTTAAATAGGACCGTGTGTGCTTAATAGTTACTGCTTTGATTCATGTTGGGTGAGAATCATTGCGACTTCGAATTTTGTATCTTGGGCAGTAATATTAATCACACGACGGTTGCTAAGATTTAATACGGAGAAACGCGTGCGAGTACGGCTCGTGTGATTAGTCCCCTTGGTGGGCTCAGAAGTTTTATTGTACCAAATCTTGCAAGTGAAGAATTAGTTTCTTCGGTACGAATAATAATGTTGAGCTGTCTTTACTCCAAGGTGAAATATATTACTTAATTTAGAGCTATTCAGAAGCTTAATTAATTAATGGACTTGATAATCTTAAACGCGGGAAATAATAACCGGGAGCCCATATTATCGTAATATGGATTAAGATGGATAGTGCAATATTAATTTATTAGTGGTAATAATTAATATTAATGGGCTGAATTATATTGGGGCTCAATATTGAAATTCAGAAGTCCATTAGGAGGTCCAATCTTAATTCTCCTTAAGGCCCCTCAAGTAGCCCATTAAGTAGCCCAATAATGATAAGGTGATTAAAATAAAAAGATTATATCTTGCTGATTTTATTCTATAATTTTCGAAAATTAAGGTAATAGGAGAGATTAGATTTTGTTGATTTTCTTGGAAAGATATTATGGAGGATAAGTATTCTTGGAATACAAGATTATCTCACATATTCAAGAAGATCCAAATCTTGGATTCACTCTTAATTAATTTCGAAAATTACACCCTATATTTAGGAGAGTGAGATTTTTGTGGAATATTTTATTATGGAGAAAAGAATATATGAGATATATTCAAGATTTCTTAGAGTCTAAGAAAAGATTTTCTCTAGGCCCATAAAATATTACAATTTTCGGCCATTACTCTTTATAAATAGGGGATGATTATTTCCTCCCCAAATACATAATTCCATGTGTTGGAAAAATCAAGAAGCATAGATATTTTTCTTTTTTCTTAGTTTATTAAATTACTTGAAAGCGTCTCCCACCGGCGATCAAGTAAGGTGAAAAGGGAAATACTTGAGAAGGCTTTGGGTTGATAGAGCTAGATTATAATTGTCCCGTATATCCAAAGGCCAATTCTACAAGAGGTACGTTAATCGCATATTTACTTGTTTATTCCGCCTAGTTAATATGTGAAATTAATTTAACATGCATGATGATAATTAGTTGTTGGAATTATTATTTGAATTAATTAGGATTAATTCATGCTAGTAATAATTGTATTTAAATTCGTATTTAAATTTCATCCCGAATAGATTCCGGGCACCTCGATTTTCCCAACACTAAGTAGGCTGGTAGAGATTTTGATTTACTGGATCTCCTAAGAGGTTCATCAGAATCATCAGTTTGCGAAATACCAGAATTTTGATGAGTAACAGAACTTATTTCTTCAATAAGTTCATTGTGAATTAGCTCAGTGTTTTGAGGATTATGAATGTGATTGTCAACACTATTTGGTAAAGAAGTGTGACCCACATTATTTTCAGTAAAAATCAAATCAGAATCAATAAATTCTTGATTTTGGTGTTTTGAAATCAAATCATTTATAAACTTGTTTGTAGAGGCTTTGTCAGAAAAGGGATAGATATTTTCAAAAAATTTGACATCTCTTGAATTGAAAATTCTGCCAGTGGAAATGTCCATTAATCTATAACCTTTAGTGCCAAAAGGATAACCCAATAAGATGCATTTCATAGCTCTAGGATCAAACTTATACCTATTTGCAACAAGAGTACTAGCAAAGCATAAGCATCCAAAATTCCTAAGATGCATATAATCAGGATTTTTACCATGCAAGAGTTCAAAGGGAGTTTTGTTATCTAACACATCAGAAGACAATCTATTTATCAAATGTGCAGCAGTTAAAATACAAAAACTCCAGAATTTTAAAGGCAAGCATGACTGGAACAATAATGACCTTGCAACTTGTAATAGATGTTTGATGTTTCCTCTCAACCAAACCATTATGTTGAGGAGTTTCAACACATGAAGTTTGATGAATAATGCCCATATTATGGTAGAAATCATGCAAAAGAAATTATGTTCCATTATCAGATCTTAACACTTTAATTTGTTTGTCAAACTGAGTTTTGACCATATTGCTAAAATTTTCAAGAGAACTTTTAACAGCAGATTTCTGTTTCAACAAATAAATCCAGGTACATCTACTGTAATCATCCACAATGGTTAAAAAAAAATTATAGCCACCATGAGACTCAACAGAAAAGGGACCCCATACATCACAATGAATCATATCAAAACATCAAGACTCCTAGAATGACTAACAGGAAACACACACTTCTTTTGCTTAGCAAGAGGACATATTTCACATATAGTAGGCATGACTTTGCATTTTACATTCAAAGAAGGGATGTGTGATAGTTTCTTACTTGAAGCATGGCCTAGTCTAGTATGCCATGTAAAAGAGTCAATTGTGGAAACATTATTTAGAAAATATCCCACTACAGGTAATGAGGCTTTAAGAAAATATAGCCCGCTTTGTTGCTCAGCAAAACCAATCACCTTCTTGGTTGCATTGGCCTGAAAAATGCAATGTGAGGACAAGAAATAACAATGCAATCATTAGTTTTTGTTAGTTGTGAAATAGATAAAAGGTTGAAATAGAATTCAGGAACATATAATACATTCTGCAGGATTAAATCATCATTTAACTTTACTTCTCCAATTAAAGTAGCTACTGCAAAAGTATTATTTGGAAGTTTTATTTTTATATCAGAAATAGTAGGTGGAGAAGTAAACGAGTTTTTATCAAAACCATATGGTCAGTGGCTCCAGTATCAATAATCCATGTAGATATACCATAGGAAACATAATTTAAGCATAAGTGTAAACCTGAACCAGATGTATCATCAGTCTGAGCAAAAGCACCAGCAGCATAATGATTTTTATCTTTGTTCCTTTGCTGCTTAGCAAAGGTCAGAAACTGCTCATACATGTCTTGGGAAAACAGAGGGTTAGTAGCACCAATATCATGATTAACAACATAGTCATGAGAATGAGATTTTACAGAAGCATGTGATACAAAAGTATCCTGCCTAGGCTTGGTGGTTTTAGCAGCTTTAGGACCCCTCCATCCTGGAGGATATCCTATAATCTGAAAACACCTATCAACAGTGTGACCAGGATCATCACAATAACTACAATGTAGTGACCTTTTCTTATCCTTAAAGAACTTGGCATTTTTTGCCAGCATAGCAACAAAATCAGTATTAATAACAGAATCAGTATTAACATTCAAGGTCCTTTGAGACTCTTCTTGCAATAACAAGCTGTAAATCTTGGCAAGAGGGGGGAAAGGCACTTGAAGCAGTAATTGACTACGGATAGCAGAATAAGATTCATCAAGACCAATCAAGAATTTAACACATGCATCCTTCTCTTGTGTCTTACTCAATTTCAAATGCAATTCACAAGAACAATTAACCATAGCTCCACAATCACATTTAAGAGCAGGTCTATAACTCATGTATTCATCCCAAAGAGACTTAAACTGATTATAATAGGCAACTAAAGACTGATTTCCCTTTGAAATAACACTCAAAGATTTTTCCAAATGATAAACTCGAGTGAGGTCAGATTGAGAATACCTGGCATGCAGTTCTTCCCATACCTCTTTGACCGAAGTGAAATAATCTAGGGTATGTTTAATATAAGCATGAATCGAATTTAAGATCCAGGCCAATACTAAATCATTAGCCCTAAACCAAGCCGAATGAATGACTACATCGAAAGCACCAGGTTGAGGCAGAGAACCATCGATTAACCTCAGTTTATTCTTAACACTGAGAGCACGCTTTATCGCATGACTCCAGGACACGAAATTTGGCCTCGTCAACGGATCGAGAACAATGGAAATCGCCGGATTATCATTTGGGTGTAAAGCCAGCGGCGATAGCGAATTCAGTAATGGATTCAAGGAATTTGAATCGATTGCCATCATAAAAGACCAGATAAAGAAACAGATTAAAGAATCTGGAAGATCATCGAAATTAATCCGTGAAAAACGTACGAATCGGAAAAACCCTAATTGCGATTAAGTAAATCGCAAAGAAAACAACACTCGGAAGCGAAAGAATCAATCGGATCGTCAGCGAACGAAACCCAATCAACTGATACCATGTAGAGATTTATGAATCAATGGAGGATTCAGGATGAAAAGAGAAATCGACATTGTGAAGATGAAAGGGAAAACGAGAGTTATTCTGTATTTTCTCAAAAGGATAAAATGAAATGTTAATTTACAAAGGAAGGGTAAAAGCCCTTTATATACTAAAGAGAACTAATACTAGAATACAAGGAAAGTAGTACTAATACTCTAAGTAAAAGATTAACACTTTTACTCCTAAGAACTATGCAGTTCAATATCGCCTGAAGTCTCAATTTGAGTTCTCAACACATAATATTGTACATTTTTTTACAAATTTTTACACATATAAAAATATATATATTAAACTAACACTTCATTTAAAATGATTTAATGGAATGAATAAAAATGAAAAAATTGTAGTTATGATGGTTAATAAGATTTTTTTTTTTTAAATTTCATCATATTCAGATGAATAATCATGTTGTCATTTTGATTAACTAATTCTATCCCATCATTCCACTATATTAACCAATATTCATTTTTTATCTCCTTTATTTCGAAATTAAAGTACAATACTAACAATGTAATCATTATTGAGATAACTCTTCTTCCAATATCTTTTTTTTATCATGGGGACGCAAAGGGTAAATATATTATCATGATTATTTTCACTGGATAATTAATTGAACCAAATGTCCCATAAATGTTATTGAAATTGTAAAAACTTTCTACATTCTACCAATTTTATCCTTACACAAAATGACACAAAAAAAAATAAATAAAATGTTCATCGATGAAATAGTGACATTTTAATTTATTGAAGAATATTCAATGCTTTCAATAAGAAAATTATAATACGATTTAGAACATATAAAAGTAAAAAGGAAGTATATCCTAAGGGTATGGAAGAAGCATTTTCTAATTATAGCGTCAAATTCAACATGAAATTATTATAGAATCAAATCTCATGCAACTCATACTATCCGTAAAATCTAACATCCAAGTTTATATTATGAACACAACTATTAACACTCGAGTATTTCAATACATTTAATTTATTTTATAGCTGTAATGATATATAAACTTTCAAAATAAAAATAAAAATTGTACATGTGAGTGTACTGAGAAACACTTCAAATATGAATAACCCCTGCCTATAATAATTCTAATTAAAACACGCACACATATATACATCTATCTATATGTGTATGTATATACATATAATCTTATACTTTGACAGGGTAGCAATAGCAATTAGCACACCCCACCCCACCCCCTACTATTCATGTGGCCATTTGAGCTTAACCTCTCCCGGATTTCTTTGTACTTAGACATGTCACGCAATGTGTCCACATGCCCCTCCTTAACTAATTTTCACCAAAAACCCCCCTCCACTTTATTCAATCCAAGCTTCTAACTACAAAACTGCTTACTTAACCCCATTAATACCCTCACGGGCCCCACTCCACCATTTGGAAATAATCTACAATTATGATGGAGAAAATAATAGGAACAAAAAATAATAGCAACAATGATTTATTGATCCAAATTGACTACGTTTGGGAGCACTATCAAACCATATTAATTTAATAAAAGAGTTATTTATATCCAAATTGGACATTAGACTATATTTATTAACAATTCATCACAACTCAATCTCTTAATATATAATTCATTTCTTTCTCTTCCACATATACAATTTACAATTCAATCAATCTCATCTTTTTTCCATACTTTATCAACAACGCATGACAACCTAAAATAAATTTTCCTTTTTATTATTTTAAAATATAAAACTGTGATTCAAAATATATCAATATTGGTCTCTATTTATAGAGAATAAAAAATTATAAATTTTGATATAATTTATTATTGTATTATTTTATAAATTAATACCAAAAAAATAAAAATATAATATTTGTTTAATAAAAGTTAACACACCCAATAATATATTGCCACATGTCAATTGATTACGGCTTCCAATAATGTAAAATACATATTTGATTTCCTCACCATCCACGATCCAGGCCGGATGGCCAATCGGATCGTGGTTTCTATTTTTTTTTTCTACTTTTTTTTGTCATTTTCTCAAAATCGATTGCAAAAAACTACCTATAAACATAGTCTCTTAGCCCATCAAATTCGAATATTACTTAAAAGTTGGATCACCGTGGTCATGTGACGTGAAATAGTCGATCAGACTCCATAACCTAACTCTCAACCCATCTTTCTATACATGTTAAATTAGATAAAATGAATTGTTTGAAAAATTGACAATCTGTAATTAGAAGCAACTTAACCAAGAGATCAGCTGCAGAATATTCATGACCTATTTATTAGCTAATGTTTTCCATTTAAGAAAAAAGGTGAGATTGAAGGGTTTCTATATTATACTTAATCTATGATTTCTTTGAATTCTTTATTTATTTGAGTTAGATTGGTTGAGACAGGTGAACAATAATTGATATGGGATCGCGCTGCAAAATTATGTTTTGTATTTTATTTCAGCAAACATTATTTGGTTTAAGGACTTTACTCCGCACAAAATGTTTAAAAGGTAAAATAATTACAATTGAGAAAAAATAATGAATTTCTTTAAAAGAAAAAAAGAAAAAATATTAATGCAATAAATGGTCAATATTGGTGAAGGTGTGGTTAATTAGTGAAGAAAATAAGTTGGGAATTAGGAATTAGTAAGTTGAATAGTTAGGCATAAATTGGTGGATGTACAAGTGTCAAGTGAGCATTACCAAATACCAAGTGAGGGTAACCAAGAAATAGCTTCACATTAATGTTTTATCTTTAATTAAAGTAATTAATTACTAATATAAATATATGTATAGCTAGAAGAAACATACATACAGGTGTATACACATGGGATTGGCAGTTATCAACTCATCTTTCCTATCCATTAATTCCTTGTCATTTAATGAAACAGATGCAAGTAATACTCCACTCTCCACTTCAACCAAGTTCTTATTTAGCTTTATTTTTGTAACTTTGTGCAACAAAAAACAACCTAATCCACTACTTTTTGTTGTGGCGCTGGTTTTCCCCAACCCCTCTCTCTCTCTATATAATATATATACAAAGTAGTTTTTTAAACTTCAATTGCACCGGGATATATGGATAAAACGGCAGTTTAATATAATTAAAATGTATAAGCTAGATTTGATTGAAAATGTAAAAAGTAACATAATTGAAACACGTCCATTAGTAAAATTAGAACATGGAAAACTGGTGTACCAAATATATACGCTACTTGGTGTGTGTACATATATATATACACACTCCATCTCCACCCTTACGTAACAGAGAAAAGAAGATGAAAAATGTTAAGTATTTATAAATAAGAAACAAAAAGAACATAAAAAAGATACCCCATCACTCACTTTTCGTGAATGAAAGGCAACCATGAATTGTAGCCACTTAATCACTCAAAGAATTCAACTCCAACGTAAAAACCAAATTAAATTTGGCACTCTCCAAAGAATTCATCATCAGAACAATTAATTTCGAAAAAATCATGAGTAATGACACTTTTTAATATTATCACATAAAAAAAATTAAAATAATTATTCACACTGATCAAATGTCAACCCTCCTAAACTCAGTAGTGGCAATCCACCAGCGGCGCCGCGGCGGAGAACACCAGTCGCCGCTGCTGGTTAGACGAAAACTGATGAAACTCCGTCTCCCGGTGGTCGTCTTCCGCTGGCGCCGGCAAGTTGAGATCCAACGCCAACATGTTTCGGCTCTTCTGATCGCTCGAATTGTCGCCGCCGCTTCTCGTGGCTGTTGTACCGTTAATGGCGGAACGGTGCCGTCTCATATGGCCGCCCAGTGCCTGACCTGAAGAGAATTCCGATCCACAAATTGAACACTCGTGAATTTTGGATTTGATTTCGACGTGGTTGGGTACTGTTGAAGTTGACGGATTGATCGCGCTCAATTGATCGATTTTCCCCCTTTCTTCTTCCTCCTCCGGGGGCGGCGATTTTGGCTGATTCACATCCGCGGCGGCCTTAGGCTTCTTATGACTGGCCCTATGTCCACCTAATGCTTGAAAAGACGCAAAAGTCCTGCTACACGTTTTGCACTCGTAAACGTAGATTCCGACTTTTCCGTTGGTCGTGGTGGCCATTTCCGTAAATTTGCGGCTCCTGAATTTGTTATTCTCCGGCGGCTTGATTTCGTCCTCGGATCGGGGAGAAAAAGCGCCTCGCGCCAGAAGGATCAAGCAATTGGCCATATCCTCGTCCTCCTCTGTGCTCGTAGACGCAGTGGAACAGGACACCGACGAATTACAATTGAACACGGCACCACCGCTGGATGAGGCGGAGGAGGAAGGCCGTAGGCGCTTGGTGCGCTTTCCTTTAACGATGATCTGATCGTTAGAGGCGGAAAACTCGTGCAGAATTTCGATATTCATGACGTGAAAATGATCAGTGAGAAACAGAGTTTGTGGTGAGTACAAGTGTGAGAAAGAGTGTGTGAACTGTGAATGAACGAGGGGTGCTGTACATATATATATATATATATATGTATATATATATAAAAAAGTTTTTAAGTATAAAAATGGTAAGTGTAAGTAGGAGTAGGAGTAGGAGTAAGAAAAGAGAGAGGGAGTTTGTGGAGTGAAAAGGGTTGCTCGTGAACAGTTTCCATGAAACAGTTTGTAGCCACCAATCTTCCTTTCCTTTCCAACTTTACACACTTAAAGTGTTCTTTCACCTGGCACACTCAACTCTCACACCATCTTCTATTTCCTTTTCATTTTCTTTTATTAATATATTAGTGAATAGTGATTCACAATTATATACCCTTATTTTTCTAACCCTTTACCTTTGGTTCAGTGAGGAGAGCTTGAGATTTAAAAGTATATTTTCTTTATCTTTCACGTTCAAAATCCACTCGGTACAATAAATTCTTGAGGTGAGTTAGTCCATATACAATTTTGCTCTGACATAAAATGAGTCCATCAATTAGTGGTTCATGAATTATGAGTTTCCCAAAATAGTTGGTATTTGAACTAGGTATTGAGTATAAAAAGAACTATAGCCTTATTTTTCTTTAACGAATATCCCATCAATTAAATAGACTGAATTTTATATGGAGTAATCCCCCGTCCCATAGCTCGTGTTCTAAATTCTACACAAATTAAGAAAATATTATTTATTGTACTAGAAATTCTGAATTTCACCTATAAAATTCTTGATATACATTTATTTATTGAATGTAAAAATAATAAAGATTTTAAATTGGGGCCATTAATTTGAAGTATTTCGAACAATTTACCTACTTTTAATATAAAATGACTACAATTCAAAAACAAAATTTTGATCATCTTTTGAGACAATTTTCTAATTTATTTACTAACATGACACTTTATTATTTATTAATTATGTTGGAAAGTGTAATTCTTGTTAAATAGGAGTATAATAGAAATTTTATGTCTACTTTCTTTTTAACATTTTTTAAATTTTTTTGTGAAAAAACAAATCAACCTATAATTGGAATATAGGTATCAATTATTATTAAATAACTTTTCATATATAATTTATTTATTTGGCAAAGACTGAGCTATCTTATTGAAGGATCGAGATCACCACACATTTCAAGTTACAAAATTGTAGAATATTACACAATGTGTTGTCTATGTCTACCACTTTGTATGCATGCACGATGTCTTGAGTCTTATTGAGATTAATTGGACAATGAGATCCGACCCGAATATGAAGAATATGTTAATTTGTTTATAAACCAAGTAAATAAAATGGAGTAAAATTGAAATAGATGCAAAACTTTCATGTATATATGACGGCAAAGTCTCATATGCACCAAGTGCACGGTGCACTCACTCAATAGTTGATACTGTATACACTAAAAAATTAGTCTCAATTACACTGAAAAGTTTACACTGAAAATTTATTTTCAATGTAAACTTTTCAGTGTAATTGAGAGTAACTTTTCAGTGTGATTGAGACTAACTTTTCAGTGTATACATTATCAACTATTGAGTGAGTGCATCATACACCAAATGCACAAGAGACTTACTCATATATGACATTAATAACAAGATGATAAATTATTAATATAAATACAAAATTTGTTGAAAAAATTAAATAATTTTGGTGTAGACTGCAGAGAAAGTTAAAACATGTGACGTTTATTTAGTTATTTATTTATTTATTTACTTAATAAAGTACGAGTAAGTAGATACTGCATATCACGGCGTTGATACATCATCATCGTTCGTGTTTTACATTAATTGTAAGATCAATTTTGCTATAGTGGTAATGAATGTTTTGGAGTATATTTATGTATATTCAATAACCTCATTTAATGCTAAGGTCCATACGTCTTAAATTGTTAATTAAAAAATACACAGAAATGTACATTTCATGATTTCCTAACTGCTACAGTATTTAAATCCAGACTTCACCCCCCTCACAAAGGCTATTTTTCTAGTGAGATATATTTGGTTACTTAAAAGTATAATTAAAAAAAGAAAAAGAAAAAGAAAAAGAAAACAAAAATGAATACATATTAATGAATGAAGTAGTATTTTACGAATTGCGAATTTACATATTAATGAAGTTCAAGTATTTCAAAGGACGACGCCTAATTCTGCTAGGTTCTGGATTCTAGCTAATATGCTCTAATTTTTACCCAAATCATGCCACATGTAAAATATTGCCATATATAAATTTGACGTATAATTTTAAAAAAAAAATTAATGAACTCAAGAGCTAGTATTGATTATTAAAAAAAGGTTTAAGTAATATCTATAATTAAATTAGACAAATTAAGTATTATTGAGAAATTAATACAAATGAATGAATTAATTAATCGTCTTTCTACAAGTCCAAACTTTTATATTAGATGAAACTCTTTCAAATGTAACATCTATTATTCGAACAGATATATACTGCCACATACCCCTGCATGTGCTCATATAAAATAAAAAAACGTGAATAGATGATATATCGAGAATACACTTGTCTAATTAATAAAAAAGAAGAATATGTATAAGAAAATTGACTTTTAGTAATAACAATCATGTTTTGTTATTATTGTTACTCTAACTAAATATCTTTAAAGATTGTTTCATGTTATTAAAAAAAAATTTAGTAGAAAATCAATAATGATAAAATTATTGTTACTAAAAATTATTTTTGGATATAATTGTACAAGAGGGTAATATGTTGAAGTAACGTTTTAGAGGGAAAGTGAGGAATAAACACGAGTACGTAATAAAGGGAGGAGGGGATTGCACGTTAAAAGCGTGCTCAACCTCATTCACTCCATGTCTTGTATTCTTAAACTTAAAGAAAAGTAGAGAGAAACCCAACTAGATTCGGTTGGCTTTCAAGCTAACCCTATAACCTCTTTTCATCTACCATATATTCCCACCTTAATTTTATCTTTTTTTATTTCCATTACTTATCCACCTATGTATACATAACAAATTCTTGATTAGTTTATATTTTAATATGAACGAAATTAAATTTAATCAACCAACACATAATTATTGGAAAAAAATAAATAGCGTGAGATTATTTTTCACGTGCATGTATTTCTTGAATCCATTCACATTGAGTATCACTATTGAGAAATTGGGTCGAATACAGTCACACTATAATTTGAATCAGTAACCACATAAACATGCACATATTAAGGCTTGAAATATGGGTTATTATCAATTATTTAAGATCTACATGAATTACCTACACTTAAGACTCTATTTGGCATCTTGAAATCCATATCATTATAATTAATATGTATAATTATTTCATTTTATGTTCTTAATTTTTTTCCACACAATAAATACATTTTTTTTATAACTAGGATTTTAACTCTTTTAAAATAAAATAAAAAAAATGCAAGATGCCAATAGATATCTTAAATAAATAGATTTTTTCTACTTGATAAATTTTATTTTTCTAACCTCGCAATGATACGTTGATTAATTCATTAATTTTCAGATCCAAATCAATAATAATTATATATATATATTAGATATTAAATCGATTAAAGTCGTAGTATTTTGTTAGTGTGCATATAAGAATTTGGTAGGGACATTTAAGTTCCAATATTGTAGTATTTGTGTAGTGAGTTTGTAGTGGAAAGGATACTAACTAGAGTGTGCGAGTGTGTGCGCACTATGCATCACGCAACTGTTGATGGACATTTTGGTACAAATCCCTCCATTTATAGCTGTTACCACGCTTTAATTTCATGTCCTTCATCCCCACACCATTACATTCATTTATTTACTATAGGACTATTATTTTATTTCACAAAATTTACCCACACATAAACTATTTGTATCATATTATGTTATACATGTATTTTTTTTTTTTTTTTTACGGCTCCATAAAAAAGGGATTCCACATATATATATATAAAAGAGAGAATCCGCCTAAATTGTCATGATGTTTTGTTAGTATAATTAGAATATTTAACATACTTTACACTGTATTGAGACAGAAGTGTAAGACAATCTCATGTATAAGATGGAACAAATTTTGAATTTAGACTTTAATTTGCTTCAAATGTTAACTCGAATAAGGACATAAGAACACATGTCATATAATTTTTTTTGTGATGGGAACTCTATTGATGTATACAAGTTTTAGTCCTTTAATTAGTAAATACATATAGAGTTTGTGAGTTTTAGGTAATGTAATTAAGGAATCGTTTGCAGAATATATCAACTGAGACAGAAACTTGAAGCATCTGCAAACCATTTACAATACCGCACGAAAATTAAAATATAACTATTCTTTTAATTAATTAATTGCAAATTGTCAGTTAGGTCAAAGATTTATTTTTCTGCAAATTGTAGGATTATTTTTTTTTTCCTAAAAGAAAGAAAGATTTAATACTTACACGACTTTGGTTAACTAATTATAAATGACTTATTGTTGTTTATTGACTTGATGGATTTTGATTTTTTTTAAAGATAAATACTTAAATTGAGAGTGGAAATGTTCAAACCGATAACAATTTAGTTCTAAGAAGGAATGTGCAAGTAGGTTTTGTAAAGTTAATTGGTAAATAATTAATAAATTTTGGTCATAAAAAGGACATTTTTTAATGATATACTCTTAGTTGATATGACAACGAGGAATTAATGTTATTATAGAAAAACAAAAAATTTGCGTGAAACCATTTCTTAGGGCGTGAAACCATCTTATAGCATGAAACAATATAAATTAATAGTCATTTCTATCAAAGTGTTAATGCATTATGTTCAATTTATACTCCATCCCATCATCTCATGATACGAGATTGTCTAACTCAAGACCTATCCCTATAAAAAAATCAAATTGTTTTCAATTTGATGTCAAGTCCATTCAATATAATATATTTGTCTTTCATTATTATTAAATTATTTTTATTTGCTCCAATAAGAACTACGAACTCTCTTTATAAAAAAAATTCATAATTAATTAATACGACCTTGTACCACATGTTTAATCGTTTGAAGAATTTAGTTTGCAAGAAATTGTAGGCATGATGAATCAAATTTGAGACAGTAAAGTCAGTACACTTATTAAAAGTTCACTTGCTTTAATAATTAGAATTGCTTAGTGATTAGTCTAAGCTACAAGAGACGTGCCCCAAAAATGAGTTGTTTGTACAGTCTATGGCCGTTGTTGCCCATGAAGTCAATTCCCTCACCTAAATTCTTTGCTTTTCTGTTTTTTCAATATATATATATATATATATATTTTTTTTTTTTAAATCAAAAGACTATTTCTATTTATTCACATGAACGACAAATATCGAGAAGATCATCCACAAATACTAGAGGTTCGACCCAACAATACGGGCTCACATAATAGCGAGAGGCTCTAACAATAGAATGTGTCACAAATTTGGCTAATAAAAAAATCTCAAAATGAGGAAGTTCTTTCATCAGTTTTTTCCCAACACTAATATGGTCCCTAAAAGAAGACTCATTTGTATCAACCGAATAAAGAGCACCGAGTTACTCCTTTTGCGTTAATCTCCCCTATTAGTCTATTACCCATGAGAAGCCAAAATAATTTACCCACAATATTGATTCATTCATCCAATGCTTCTCCTTCCTCCACTTTTATAAGATCCGAAATACACAATGAACGGCAAATTATAAATTCACCAATATCATCTCTTAATACCATACCAATTCCTGTCTCCAAAGTCTCCTAAAAAAAGTCCACATCTATATTGATCTTCACATTATTTTGTCGTGGTTTGTGCCAATATCCACACTGAGTTGGAGATGTGGAGTATATATTTAATTATTTTGCTTTGAAAAATTAAGTTATAACGTCTGGTATAGCTATAGAACATTTTCATTTCCAAATGAGGATGTATTATGCATACACTGTACATATATTACTAAGTCAATAAGATTAATGTAGCGCTTGGTTTGTAAATTTTTCGATGGTAATAAGAATGAGAATAAATATAGTATGATTATGATGGTTAATAAGAACAAAAGATGATTATGACACTATTTTTCCTCTTAAATAAGGTAATCGCTGTCCCATTTGATTATCTTTCTATTTTCTTATAATCATCCTCCTCAATCATTCCCACATACTACAATCAATAATCTCTCATTTTGCCTTTTTTTTTTTTTCAAAACTAGAGCACTACACGAGTGATGTGACACCATGAAAACAATTAATCATCAAACACATCCAAGGGCGGAGAGAGGAAATAATTTTTCATTGCAATTCTCATTGAAAAATTCGAAATAAGCGCTCCCTAAATATTAGGGCAAACAATAGTCATAGTTCTTAGAGGACGTGGTAATTCACGCTTTTGAGAAATACTTACGGCATCAATTGCTGCATAATTAATATTGTTCAATAAAAATAATTAATGTTGATCAATCAATTCTTTTATAATAAATTAATTAATATTATTTTAAAATGTATTTGAATTATGCAGCGTGTACAAAAAATATTTGCCTTTATGCTTCTTTTGATTCTTTAAATTTTCCGATCTGATGCAATCGCAACTGCTTAATCATTTACGTGTATTTAATCTCATTCTTCTTTTTTATATTTTAATTTTTGTGTAATTGTTAGATGATTAAATAAATGAATTGATTCTATATTTTTTTATAAGTTCAAATTTTTAGATGAGATGACATTCCTTTAGGTCTTGGTTGGCATGAGGTAATATAATAGACTTAGAATGTAATCAACATTTCTCCCTCCATTCCATATCTCATGTTTGATCCATTCCAAAATAAAGAATTATGATTCATTTCACTCTCCCTATCTTTATGTATTCCATTCTATATGGAATTAATTAAGAAATGATATTTTATTATTTAAATTATTCTCATTCAATATTAGTCATGGTAATTGTCATTTTTAGGTCATTCATTTCCCATTTTTATTCCATTCATGAGTTTATTTCATCGAACTATAATTTCATTCAGTCATACTAGTTGAACCGTTATGGTATTAGAGCAAAAGAAAAAAAAAACTTTCACACGTATCCATAGAAAGTAATCTTTCCCGTGTTTACGATTTGGCAATCAGCTACATGATAGTTTGTTTTAAAAAAAACGTGGTTTTCAAATCACTTATCTTCAGGATATACTCATACATTATAATTTTTTAAAAGAAAAATTACAATAATCAAAACTGATCATCCACATAGAAATTTAATTTATACTTTTATTATTATATCATGCCGCGTAAATATTATATAATTGAAGATATATATTTGCAGGGTCCACCAATTTGATTGTCTAATTAAGAAATACTGCGCAGCTAGAAATTAACACAATTAGTAGTGTGAGGCACGTCAATTAGGCACGTAACAATGTTGCAAATTCCAGGGTTGATCCACGGAGCAATTAGCGTGTGAAAGTTTTTCCAATAAATTGTTTTTGGCTCTTAATATATATAGCTGTGAAATGAAATTATTTTTCCACTCAGAAAAAGAAAAAGAAAAATTGTCTTATGGGATCACAATTAGATTTCTGGATGCAGGAAGACTGGACCAAATTTTAAATCAAACTATGAGATGTAAAATTGCTATATATATTTTTTTTTCTTTTTTTAACATGCGTACTTTCGTATAGGTATACACCATACGATGTTTTGAGGTTATTTCACCACTTCATAAAATATGTCTTCGAGTTACACTTTGTCTGACCTAAAATCAGGGGATGTTTGATTTGGATTTTGAAATCCAAATCTTAGATTTTAAAATCTATATACTTTTATGGTTTGGGATTTAAAAAATATCATTTTTATATTTTTCCCTATAAATACCTATAAAAATATTAATTATTACACAATCATTTAATTATTACAACCACCCTCCCACAATATATAATAATATAATATTATTAATTTTTACACATAAAGTGAAATCCTATCCTACTTAAATATCAAAATAAACACATACTAGAATTTAAAATTCAATTTAAAAAATCTCTTAATCCCAAATCAAACATCCCCTAATAAAAGTCAACTAATAATAGCATAAAAAAGTTAATAATAATATTTTGACTTGTTTAACTACGAGTTAAAAATATTTTATAAGAGTTTGTCTAGTAAAAGAAAAAAAAATGGAGTTGTTTAGATCAGATTTGTCAATAGGAGAATTAAGTTGAAGGTAATTTCACATATGGATGGTATATTTTATTATTGCGTTTCCAGAAATACAATATTAACGGAGAGTGTCACTTGTGTGTATCAATTGCATAATATAATTGGTGTACAATTGATATTATTTAATACTGATAATTGAATCTATAAATATATAATACAAGCAAGATTTCCTTAAATAGATTTGAGCGGGAAGTGTCCTCATCCGTTGATCATTTTTTCATCATTTAATCATGTCCGTTCTTTGTTGATTGACTGTCATATATGGTATATTGGAATTTATTGATTGGCTATCAATTAGTTTCTAATTAGCTTATATTTAGGAACGGTTTCATGAATTGGCCTATTTATACTGTCTTATCATCGATTTTTCAACCATTGTTCTCTATTTCGATTGTGAGGCGGTGATATGTATATTCAGTTATTTACTTATTTTTATGTATAGGTTGCATCGTCAATTCTTCTGTTCAATCGTATTTAAATTAGATAGTTTTATTCTCAATTTGAGATTTTCGGTTTTCTTCCTTGAATGTATGCATTTGTTGTTTTTATGTAATTGTGTATAGTTGATTAGAATCGTAGAATTTTATTTTCTCATTCTATCTGTAATCACAAGAGAATGTAAGAAATGATACACGACTTATATTTTCTCGTGTGATTATCTCTTTATCAACGCATGATATTGTCAATTAAAATTAATACCACCACTGCCGCTGATCTAATGGTCGTCTTCATTTTCATGCAATATGCAACAACCACTCAATTATATATATTCTCATCATCATCCTTTGACAAGGGGTAGTATTAATTGTAATAATGGGTAATAAGGATAATTAGGAATAACGTAGCATTTATTTACTAGAATATACCTTTTTTATCTGATATATATCTTTTCCATATATTTCTCATATTCAGTTGTAAATTTCTAATTATTTGATCAGTGGAAAATACAATCACCAATCATCGGTGATAATTATCTTATTATCACATTGAAATGGTAAATGATATATAGTCAAACATTGACGTCCTCAAATTTTTTGCTCTGGAAACGATAGGTTTTAATATTAAGAAATAAGTACAATTATAAGTGAGTGCATTATTTCTCATTGATTAAATTTATTTTTCGTTAATTTTTTTTTTTATAGATGTCTTTTAAGAATTGATTAATTTTGTCCGTTACTTAGTAATTCCTAATTTCATTTTAAAGAATTGAGCAATAACACTCGAATAATTAGCATGGCTATTATTGGCTTAAAATGAACAATTCATCGATCGTTACTCCGATGCGCTTAATTTCTAGATGGAATAGGTTCGCTTAACTCCGATGAGCTGTTTGGATTTGGGGAATTACATTTGCATGGTTAAATTAAAGTTATATGTTTCTCACAAATGAAGCAAAAATAATTAATATGACATATATGTTTGTAATTTTATTATAAAATTTCTATAATAGATTTGAATTTTTTTAGAAATTTATTGATTTATTAAAAAAAATTGTGTTTTATCCGAGATTTGAGATGATGAGGATTTGTATAAAATTATTTTATTTTTATATTTAGATTTTTTTATTGATTATTTGTTCGTATTTATCTATATCTGAATGTATATTTGTTTAAAGATGTGTAGTGATTTTGTCAAGCCATTAATTCTAAATTTCAGATAGTTAAAAATTATCCTAAAATTTTGCAAACAGATTTGGTCTGTTGAATAAATTTTAATAAATTATGATTGGTTAGTTTTATACTTAGGACGAGACGTAGATATTGTGTTTGAATTTCTCCATAACCTAATTTATTTTTTGTCATTTATGTATAAAGTGAAATTTGTACACACACGTACCATTTTATTATACTTTTTAATACAACAATTAATACATTTTTGTATAACCAACTAAATATTTCTTAATTAAACAATTAATTCTATGTATACCCTTTAACCAGTACTCTTTAGTGAAAATAACTAATATCCTCCAAAATTAATACCTTTCAGTGAAAACAACTATTACCCTTAAAATGTCCGATATGAACCATTCTAACCCTAAAATTTGCCAAAAGGTAATTAAAAATTAGATGCACTTATGAGTTGTGTAAATCATATCCTAGAAGTCGCATTCTTATGAAATAATTTTCTGCTCTAATTACTCAGAGTAAACATAAATCATAATATTAATTTTTATAAAATAATTTTCTACATGAATTGCCTAAGGTAAGCATACGTAATATACTCATATTGGACTTTTTCTAAGATTTTGAACCAAATTATAGAGAGTGAAACTGAATCTATCTATAAATATATAGACAAAGTATAATGAAAATGATTTCAATATGAATCAATTGAAAAATATTAGTTGTTTTTACTAAAGAAAACTTGATTCTCATTCTTATGTATTTTTTATAAAATAATTTTCTACCTGAATTGACGTAAGCATACATCATGTTGGACTTTTCTAAGATTTCGGAGACAAAGAGTGAAACTGACTCTATCTATAAATATATAGACAAAATACAGTGAAAATGGTTCATATATGAACCATTGAAAGATATTAGTTGTTTTTACTAAAATTGATTAATTGTTTAGTGAAAATAAACTAATTCTCTTTAGTAAAATAATTCATACATAATCAAATATATAATACATTTAGACTCTTCAGTGAAAACAAGTAATATTGTCCAATTATTTACGTATGAACTGATTTCACTCTATAAATAATCAAATATATAATGCAAAGACTTTTGAGTATGTATAAAGTGAAATTTGTTTATATATGAATTATTAAAGAGTATTAGTTGTTTTCACTAAATAATAGTGGATTATCTGCTTATATGTCACTTCACATCCGCAGTGGATATATAAATTGAATATATATATTCATTCAATTGGTTGACTTGCGTATTAGTTGAGCTATATATCTCTGCCTTTTTATATTACATGCATTTAATTGTAACTTAAGAATTTAGTTGAACTGCTGTTTGATTTTGATACTCTTGGTCAATTATTTAGTACTTTATACATTTTTTTACTTGATACTTTAAAATTAAATGTTGCTACATCCATCCTTCTATTTACTTCTCATTCCACTACTCGCCTCTTTCCATACACTTTTAAACTACATCCCATTCCATTAATAGTTAAATATAAAAAAACATCTTTATTCTGTCTCATTCACTTAAATTGTATAATATATCATCATCAAAAAACTATTTTATCCATTTAAATAATATAAATAAGGTCTCACATTAAAAATCAAGAAAAATCAAATGGGAAGTAAATAAAGGGACAGTTGGAGTACTGTACTACTTTATTTTTTTTAATTATGAATAAACTAAATAGTAAAAGATTAATTATTATTGATACTTTCGAACAAAAATATGATACCCCTAATCCGATTTTTGGTACTCCTATGAGATTTTTTATACTTTTGTTCAATTATTTAATACTTTAAAATTTTCCAAACAGTTTCATGTTAAGTATTATTATAAACCATGTTCATATAGTATGTCACCCTAATTACATTTAATCAAGTTTTATTATATTGAATTATGTCTAAACTGAAATTTTATTCTCAATTTATTATGAATTAAAGTTTATTGGTAACACGGGTAATCGCATGCTTCATCTCACTAAAACTAGATATAAATTTGTTAAAATTGTTGGATTGGGTAAAAATGATAATAAAAAAAATCACATGTTAATGTTAATGTAAGAGTCTTTTTTCGTTGTGTTTTTTTGTTACTTTCTATTTGAACATTGATGAAAATGCTATTGGATTATTGAATCGAAAATTTAAGTTTTTCTTCAAATATTTCATCTCAAAGTCAAATTGATTATTTTGAAGAAAACTTAGAGCAGTTGAATGTGGGTAAAATAATTGCGCTTTTTGTGAAATGCAATAATAAATGTTGAATTTAATATGTTTTTCATATTTTTGTTACTCCTATTTTTTAGCACATGCATATTAGTGTCAGGTGAAAACTTAAATAGACTCGAGTTTATTATATTAAAGTATATATGTTGGAAAGTCAAATTGATCATTTTGAAGAAAAATTAGAACAAGATAATGCTGGTGAAACTATTGTTAGGATAAAAGCTATGTTTTAAAAAGCGGAAGCGGAAGTCGGGCCGGACACCCCTAGCGCTTTTGGTCGGACCGGGTTCAATCGGTTGAACCGTATTTTAAAGCGGTTGAGCCGGTATGACATCATAATTAAATAATATATATTTAAATACATAAATTATAGATATCATACATATTTTTTCCCTTCATAATATATATCTTATGAACAAATTACGATAAAAATTAAATAAACATATTTCTATATCAAATGTCAACAAAATTAAAACAAGTCTCCCAAATTTCATACAAATCAAATATGAAATCAAGATCATCACATGTCTAATAAATATCAAATGCCAAATAAAGATCACCACAAGTCTAACAAACATCAAATGTGAAACCAAGTTCGTATCACACCACTCATAATCTAAGTCAATTAGCACACAAAGAGAAAAGGATCGAGAAATACTGTGAAATTGATGCCGAGGTGGTCGCCTGAGAGTGGGTTGCTTTTGTCGACGGGTTGCGCGCTGGGCTGCTGCTGTGTCGATGGGTTGCTGCTGTATCGTCTGGGCTGTTGCGTCGCTGGGTTGCTGCTATCGCGCGACGGCGCTGGGCTGTGCCGGAGGAGGCGCGGGCTGCGCTGGAGGAGGCGCCGAAGGAGGCGCCAGAGGAGGGGTTGCGTGCCTGCGTCGGACTAGGGCTTGCGATTTTTTAGTTTTTCAATTCTCACTTCTGTAATCTGTAGCCAATATTTCCACGCGAAGGTAAGTTTTTTTTTGGGATTTTTTTCTATTTTTTAATTAATTAGGGCTTTAGTATAAATATTAAAATTACAAAGAAGTCCTAAATTTTTTTTTTCTTACAAAACACGCCGGACCGCCGCTTTAATGGTCGGACCGGTCCCCGGTCCGACCCGATTTTGACCGTTTTTTGCCGTTTCGTGGCCGCTTCACTATATGACCGGCTCAACCTCTTCGGACCGTACGTTGGCCTCTCTGCTTCGCGGTCCGACCGGTCCGATCGGCCGGTCGGACCCCTATTTTAAAACATAGGATAAAAGTTGTATAGTTTTGATGAGTTAAAACAAACCAGAAGATGTAATAGGACCATCTGGACCTGTTAGCCAGATGAGGAAATAGTTTAGGACTTAGTCTAGGGGGAACTGCCAGACCAGAAGACTTCACCAGAAGAGTCACCAGAAGACCCCCACCAGAGGACTCTACCAGAGGACTCCACAAGAGGACTTCACCAGATGAGATCTGACCAGAGGCAGAAGACCTTCCCCAAACCAGACGAGTCTGGTGAACCAAAAGATGCTCAGAATCATCTCTAGATTCTACTGAGTATTCTGGTTCTTAACCGACTCTGGACCAGAGGACATCAAGGTCATCTGGTGTCTGGTCCTGCCTACTCTGGAAGAATCAGAGTTGGAAAATGGAAGCATTTGACCGTTGGTAATTCAAATCAAGTCAAATAAGATCAGATTGGAAAGTATTTGAAGTCAATCAATCCAAGGATCTTACCAACCCAATCAATCAATTAGGGAATTGATTGATTGAAGCTTCCTTAATTAGAGATCTGATTAGATTAGCTCTCCAACGGCTAAACCCTAATCATCTCTATAAATACAAGAGTGCATCCTTGAAGAAAGGCTAGAGAAAGAGATATACGCGCGCACGAAGTTCATATCCAAGCCTTTTGATTATCACACTTTAGCACTCTTACTTTGTTCATATTCATATTTACTCTTTAAGGAGTTGTTGGAATACTCAACCTGTTCATCTTGATAGATAAGGTTGTAGTAAGATCAGCTTTAGATCAAAGTTAGATCTAAAGGCTGCTGTAAGAAGGATCTGGTACTTCTCAATTTCAGAAAGATAGTTGTTGGTTGGTTGGTTAGTAAGATCCCTTTGATAAAAAGGGAGAGTGGACGTAGGATCGTTATATCCGAACCACTATACATCTTGTCTTCTTTATCGCTTTCATTTATATTTTTTTGTGCTCTTGAAAAAGGATTTTGAAAAGAACTTCAACTTAAGTTTAAGCTTCCGCAATTAATTTATCTAGTGGAACCAACAACTATTGAGCTTTATATGAAATAAAATAATACTAAATTTACATTTGATGAGATTTATATATCTTTAAGCGTAAATATATCAATTTATATACATATATATAATTATATATTTTTTTATTTCTTGCTGAAACTATAAATTTAATATGTTTTTCATCTTTCTTCATTCAGTGGTTATCTGATATTATATAAGTAATTCGAAATTCTACATGCTCAGGTTATATTTACAACTTATATCAGACACGCCATTTGATTAAGATGAGTTGATGATAAGAATTATAAATAATTTGTTATTCTAAATAAATATCTATTTCATAATAAAATAAATATTCTTTACATGTTACACTTATATATAATTAGAAAAAGTTGCACAATAAATTTTATGTAAGAAATTGTGACATTTGTAGAATATAAAACAAAAATATATAAATAATTATATTGGAAAATTTAAATACACCTACGTTGAAATGTTAGTGTGATGTGTTCAATTTATATCTTATCTTAAGAGTAAATTTTATATGAAAATAATTAATTATAAACTTATCATGAATTTGTTTTAAAGTGTTGGATATTATAGATAAAATATAAAAATATAATGAGAAGTAACATTAATTTGAGTCCAAGAATTTTTTTAGTTATATATTTTTTAATTTTTTAATTAATATATGTGTTCATTGTTATAGTATAAATAATATAATAAATTCCGGCCGTGCGAAGCACGGGATTTACGATCACTAGTATAATTAATATTATTTAAAAATAATAATCAATATCATTTAAAAATATGAGAACCGTCCTTGTAGGAAGTGTATTTCTTGAGGGGCATTCTTGTATTTTGAGGTGGAAAAGTTAGAAATATAACAGGTCAAATATAGTAGTTGCAAATTCAATGTTTGCCAAAATGAACCTAGTGTCTCTCACGTTATACTTGCTAAATATAGCATATCTCAGTTGTTTACTTGTTTCCGTTGCACTATTGCTGCGCCATCCCATAATTCCCATTATACTTTCTTTCCACAAAATCATGCACCTATTGTCATGTGAACTCGTATCACTCTTATTACGTGTATGCATAAGATTGATACTTCTTCTGTCTTGGTATTAATTTTTTGTAATTTTTTTGGCACAACATTTAAAAAAAAAATTAAATATAATTATAGTATATGTGATGTGATGGAGACAGAAACGAATAAAGTGCAATATGTTTACATGAGTGGATATAAATAAAATGGATGAGTATAATATTATTAGGTGATGTCTAAAAAAATGTATGAGGAGACGGAGGAAGTAGTATATATACTAATATACATAATAATAATAATACTTTAAAAAAAAAATCCACGTGAACTCGAGTCCACGAGGGCCTACTCATTCATATTACACCATTGGAAATTATTAAGTTTTATTTAAGTAAATTTAATTTTGTTTAAGAAGATGTTTATCAAGATCTCCATATTTATGTGAATTCTCTCAAGTAATTAGCGTCCTTTTTCCTACAGTTGCCACATCACTTGAGTGGGGATGATTGTGAGCTGTGATTTGAGTCACAACCGTATTCTCATCTTTTTGGAAGCTGCAACTTGCAAGTAACTACAAACCAAACAAAAATTATACATTCATTATATTTAAATAAAATAATTCTTTCCTTCACTCCAAAATATTGCTCCATTTTCATTCCACTCAATATTGATGTTTCAGTTTTTTTTGTCGTTAAATCGATTATTATCAAAATAACTTTCCAATTTTTTTACAATCTTTGAAATGTACTCATTCAATTATCGAAGATTGTGTGAATTTCGGAATTTTAAAAACTTATTTAATTGTTTATTTGGCTTGAATAGGTTGTTTATTTCTTATACTCTTATTGGAGTACATAACTTTTCATATTGTCTTTTCTGTTTTTCTTTAAAACCGTTTTATATAGTCATCTGAAACATCCATTTAAATAGTTATCCAAAAAAAAAAAAATTCGAAACATGGAGTATCATTTAGTAAACTTGGACGCACCACTTGCACGCAACTGATACAATTTTGATCGAATTTTGCATAAAAATCAACAAGTTTGTTTATATATTTTTCGTGAATCATAGAAAAAAAATAAAAAAAAAAGTATAAGTTTATGAAAAATATTAATATTATTCATCTGGCAGACTAATACTTTTTATTTTGTATGAACTAATATTATTTTTCATATGAATTAATACTTTTCATCACGTATTGCAGTTTTTTTTAAATGAATAAAATTTTGATCAAAATTAAATTAAAGTTACATCACTTGCATGGTTCAACTGATACACATGCGTGATTTTTTTGGGAGAAAAGTTAAAATATTCACTTTCATAAACTTAAAATTTATTTTACCCACTTCAAATATAAAAAAAATATTTTATATCCACTTTGACATAAAAATACTTTAATATCCTTCTATAAAGTAATTTATTTTACCCATGTTGGTCCACCATTACCTAAAAATTTAATTTACATCTTACCTTCATTTTACTCATTGAATAATTAATTATAAATTTTAATTTGGTGATTATAATAATATTATTCATTGTTGATAAATGTAAAAATTAATAATTATTTATATATTTTTACTAATTAATAATTACACATTATTTTCACACTGTTAACACTAAAATTAGTGAGAAAATGAACATATTAATAGAGGTGTTGTGGGAGTAGGGGTGGGGTGGGTATCTAGTGGGGGACCACCTCAACTTGTAAAAAAAAAATCTACCCATTTTGAGGAGTATTTATGTCTCATATATATAAAAAAGGTGAAAATGGGTAGAACAAATTGATTTCATGCAAAGTGAGTAAAGTAAAATATTACAATTTAAAAGTGGATATTTTGTGGTATTTTTACTTTTTTTTTTTTTTTTCTTTTTTTGTCTAACTTGGCCGACCGGTCCGAACTATGATAAAGTAATATATGGCCCATCATAGGGAAGTTGTAACCAATGCATGTCAATGAAAGCAAAGGGGTAGTTAGCTAGTTTTTGTGATACCGACTTTATGTCAAATCTCTTTCTCAATATTAGGTTTCACAAATGATGCTTTTGTTCAACTCTATTACTCTTTTCACACTCCTATCACTAATTAGTAATTATACATACTTGATCACCATTAGAACTAACACTTCCCCACTCGTGTATCCATTTGCCTTCTTTGACCCTATGACCTATCATTATTCAATGCATAATGCAACCTAGAGAATACGATTATTTAGTTAATTAATCAGAATACTCTACATTATATAAAATCCATAATGGATATTTTTCATATGACAAAAAATTGTTACTTGTATTATATGACCAATGACCATGAGCTCCAAAAAGAGAAGTATGGTACAAATACTTAAATGATATATTGTCTCATGTATGAAACTCTGTCGTATATTCTTATTTGCCTATGATTAATTTGAGATTTCACCTTGTAATAGAGATAAAATGTGTAATTGATGGTAATTAGCTATATCTCTTTCTATTCTTTGAATGATATTGCTGTCTAGGCATGTGCCTCGTTGTCTATACAACCCTTTAAGTATTCCAGTCTGATAAGTCAAGATCACAATGCTCTACCACCGAAAAAGATGCAACACTCTACTAATTAAGTTTCAAGTTAAGTCGATTTAGGGAATGATTTAATGTCAAGGGTTTTAAGTAGGGTTGAGAAAATTTTGGCATGAAAATCAGGATTTCTCACTTCCCGTGATAGTGAGAATTCTTATTTATTAAGAAAGTTTAGATGTATTTTGGATAGCAAAGTCTTGTGTAAACAAGTTTCAATGTAAAAAAGATTAAAGGGTATTAGTTATTTTATTAAAGAGTACTAATTGTTTATAATATAAGGTATTAGTTTAGGAGTATGTATAGTATGAAACTTATTCATATATAAATTATTTTATACTTTTTAATAGAACAACCCATACTCTTTAGTGTAAACAACTCAAATTCTTTAGTGAAAACTTGTATTCTCCAAAACTAATATTCTTTAGTGAAAACAACTACTATCATTTAATGAAATAATTCATACCCTTCAAAGTGGTCATGTATAAATCAATTTCATTCTATACTTTGCATTAGTTTTGAATGATATATATATATATATATTGTTTCATTAATTAAGAATATTAATTGTTTTATTATAATGTATTAATTATAAATCAATTTTACTATGAAACTGACTCACACAATACCAAACTCATGTTGGATGTTTAGAGAATATATTATGTGAACGATATTTTTGGTGAAACTTATTTAAAGTGTATTAATTATTTTCACTAAATGTATTAGTAAAATGAACTAAAAGTATTAGTTTTGAAGAGTATTAATTGTTCATAAAAAATATTAGTTGAAGAAGTATCAAATATTTTTACTAAAAAAGTTAATTGTTTTATTATAAAATATTAATAAATTATTGTTCATGATAATAATTACTGTGAATACTGTCATGAGCCTATGTTGAACTGCTTTGGAAGAAAAATGCAGTTTATTCTTCTTACCCTTATAAATTATAATGATGACGAAATACTTGCTTCCACTTGATTTAGAGTTTTAGAAGAGATTCAAAAAATTATCGTATTACAAAGTTGAGAAAATTATGAAAATGAATACTTTTAACATTTCCTTCTTTTTTTAACAATCGCGAAGACATGGTATCATGATATATCATCTAATTGCATTTCAATTAAAGTGAATGATCAATTTGTTCACGGAAATAAGTAGCAAGATATATAAAGAACGAATTATAAATAATATAAAATTGCCTTCGACCACATTACTCATTAGGGCAGAGTAATGTAACTATATTAAAGTATCTAATATTTGACCAGGGTATCGATAATCTCATCAGAAATATCATTAATCTGGATCGATGGTATTATATTGATATATTCTAATTGTTGTAAAAAAAATTGAATCCAAATTAATAATACTTCTGATAATATTATATACTTCTAATCAAATATTCAATATTTTAAAAAAAAATCATGATAAATTTATCATAAATCATTTTCATATAAAACTTACTCGTTAATGGGGCTAAGATTTATTTTATTAACTCTTAATGATGTTGAAATAACACACTTTTCCTCCTATTGATTCAGAGCTTTGGAACACTCAATTGCAAGTCGATGCATAACTATTATTTTTAATAAAACAATTAGTATTTACTCCCTCCGTCCAATATTAGTAGGCCTACTTTTTGGGCAGTTATTTTTTGTCATAAGTTGGAGGGTATTATGAGGTATTGTGAGGTTTATTTATCAATAAAATTATTGTTTATGGAAAATATAAGTATCATATTTTCCATAAATAATAATTTTATTGATAAATGAACCTCACAATACCTCATAATACCCTCCAACTTATGACAAAAAAAAAACTGTCCAAAAAGTAGGCCTACTAATATTGGACGGAAGGAGTATTAAGTAAAACAATTAAGACAAACTAATATTTTTTTAAAAGAAAATAATTAATATTCCCTCCATCCCCACCATTTCTTTCACATTTGGAAGTAGTATATTTTTCAAGAAATAGGGGAGTATGTGATTATAAAATTGAATAAAGAAAATAATAATTTTATGTTTTATTAACTTTTGTAAGTGAGAATTATTTCTTTTTTTTAGATGTAAAAATAATTGTGGAGCATCCAAATAAGACGAAAATAATCGCGGAACTAAGGAAATACTTATTAAAAATACACAATCAATTGCATAGTACAACTAGAATATACAATTTTTTTACTAAAAAAATTGTCACTGTATTAATTTTAAAAAAAAAAATTCTAGAAAAGTCTTATCTTACAACATATTGAAAAAAAAAAACGACAAAGCCTCTAATTATAGAATGTTCACATAACATATATTATTCTGAAAATAATATATGAAACCAAATTTATTCATGGTGTAAATTCCTTCCATGCCATTCAAGTGTATTGTTGAACAATTAGAATTGTTTATACAGGATTGGATAGTTGTAACTGTTCAGTGTAAATAACCCTAACTATTCAGTAAAAACAACCATAATAGTTTAATAATATACTGCAATTGCACGATCCACCTAATGCATATAAGATCTTAACTAAAATACGTGAAATTTTGTCTTATGTATGAGATTGTCTCATACAAGAGACCCTCACACATTAAAATATATCACAAGAACTTGTTTGGATGGGTGTCAAGAATTCAGATTTTTATAGTAATGCTACAAACCAGTGCACTTAATTAGAGACGCCACATGCTCTGAAGGCCCCTACTTTATTCAAATAAAATTGAAGCAAAAATAGTAGAAGGGAATACAAGCTTACAGTTCTTAAGAAGCAAGGTCGGAGCTTCCATTATCGAATTTGACATACATCAACTGCCAAATAGCAATTATCTAATACAGTGTCGAATCGGCGCCAACAGAGACCTCTATATGAACCGTGCAAAGATCACCAGGGGCGACATTTTCAAACAAGGAGCTAGCTTAGAGGGGAGTAAGACCAACTACGCCTGCATATTAAAACAAGATTTAGCGTAGCATTGAAAATGATATACTCGTGCAGAAGTAACATCCTAGGATACATTGACAGGAAATACAGACATGATGATTAGTTTATTGCATTCCACCAATTTTTTAATTTGTTACTTTCTGAAATTGTGCGGCCCTTTTTCCAATACTTGGATACAGGTCTTCTAGCAAACCAAGCCAGATAAACATGACTTCCAACACATAAAAACAGGACACACAAATTCCAAGACAAAGTTATATGAAATCAAGCATTTGATCCCAGCCCTTTAAACCATTGGAACACATCTTGCTAGAAAAAAAGAAAAAAAAATAGGGAAAGGAAACCACAAAAAGCTACACCCCTCAAGAAAATGAGAATGTGGTGTTTCTACCCTTAACTATGGCTTCAGAACAATGGTTGTTACACCAAAAAAAAAAATGGCTGAGTTATTGGTTGACGCTATAATAGTTTCCATACTTAGTCATGGTGAAGTAAAATAAGATCCTCGGTTCACCAACAATTACATAGTCGGAGACTTCATAACATGCCATTCACATTTTGGGATGTTTCATGCTTTCAATGCCACATATCCCATACTGTAAAAAGCTTATAGGTAAATAATAAAGAAGCAACATGCCAGGAAACATATCAGAGCTAGCAAAGTGTAAAGAGGAAATTCATAACGTATCCATGTCCTGATTAAAACGCATTGTTTCAAACTACTATATGCTGTTAATCGGATGAAGAATGTCTAGAAAAGTTCAAAACCTACACCCCTCCTTGTCATAAACAGATTTAGGATTCTCAAATCCCATAAGACAGGTTCCCTTCTCATAATCAATAATCATTACTATTATACATTTAATATTGTCATTCTTGTGGTTTTTCACTCTCAGGAAGATTAGCTTTCAGTTTTAGCTTTATGTACCGTTGGTTAGTACCTAGGCTCCTAGTCATCATTAAGAGCATATTTAACTGAGCTCATAATAAGACATCAAGATAAATGATGTTATCAGTTCAGACCAGAGAAAAATGGAGATCTGAGAAACATTGTTTGACACAGTTATTCCATATAGAATCAAGAATTCAAGATCCCAATGCTTAAACTGAAGATTTGAGATAATACCAACAACTTAAGCCAATCAAATATATTATATTCACTTTTGACAATTACAATAGGCAAATGAGAATAAAAAGATACATACCACAAGCCAAGCGCCCACCAGCATTGCCAGTGGAAAGACTGAGTTCATGGCCACCTGCATTGCAAAGTATTCAAGAGAAGATGACCAAAAATTAAAGGCAAGATATTCAGGAAATACGATTACCAGAAATGCTGCAAAGAAATTTAAAAGACCATTTCACAGAAATTTTGAGAATCACAAGTGCAAAATGGGTATTTCACAATATATAATAGCAAACTTTACCTTTTCCAAGATCATCCTCAAGTTCATGAACCACAAAAGCTCTTCCAACAACTGAGTTGGGGCCAACCAATGGTATCTGCACATTTAATTTGAATAGACATTAAACTGAAACCTCAAGAGAATAAACATGTCTGCAGACAAACCTAGATGCATTGCGAACAGATTAGTACCTGATTGTCCACTATTGTTGCTTCTGCCACTCCTACATCAACCACATTGCACTAATTAAAAATAACGTCACTTGATAAATATAATGTGTATGACAGAAAAGATGTGGACCAAAATACCCTCGGCATTAGCAACTATGTTTCCCAGGTCACCCGCATGGCGGACTTCATCTTCAGGAGCACCGTGTGTCAACCCATTTGGATTAAAGTGTGGACCTATTAGCAACAAAGGGCGCCTAAGCTTAATTAATAATACATAATTATATAGACAGGAAATCTTTTCAGCTTGTATACATGTTAAAAAGAAATAAAATCCTAACCTGTTGATATGCATCCATTTGTAGTGTCACCATACTGATGCTACAATTACAAAAGGAAACAGATTTTAGATTCGAAAGTTTGATGGCAGCTGTGCAGAAGTTTGTTCAAATTCATCAGCTAACAAATAAGTTGAAATCACTCACTAGATGAAACCCGTGGTTGCCTGGAGTGAGTCCAGTCACACGAACATTCACAGTAGTGGGGCCTAAAACACCACACACAACAAAGAAGGCAGAATCAAGTGTCATAAAATATACAAGCATATGCATAATTATAAACTGAAAACACTTTAGTATGTTTAACTGCAAAATAACTAAACATAAATTCACAAAATGAAAATCACTTTTATAAAGATGTGCGCCAATAATTTGTAATCACATTCCAATAAAAGGCGGACTTGCAAAAATAACTAATTAGAAAACACAAACTCCAAAACTCAAGAAAGAATCTAGAAACACAATGTAAAATTACAAGTACTTAAGCATACTCATATATTGAAGATTGCATATAAAGAGATGTGAGCCATTAACTTGGAAACACATTTAAGGGGAAGCTTGGTTCATAAATTTTCAATAAGAATGGCAATTGAAATGAATGTAAGGTAATTGTAATGACTAATTAGAATAAAAAATTATCATTTTGCTTTCATCATACTTCATACTAGGATATGGGACTAACAATAAGTTAGATCATTTCTCTTTAATCATTCCACTATCCCTAAAACAACAACCGCTTTTTGTTTCAACTTATTTAAAGCATAGAGCAGTTCACTAACAATGTAACAATCATTCTCACTGTAATTCACCTCCAATTGCCCCATTCCCATTGAAGAATTTAAACCAAGAAAGAAAGAAACTAAATTGCCAAAATAACTAAATAGATAACCAAAACACCACCAACAACAAAGAAACAGAAACACAATGATAGATTACAAGCACACGATGAATTACAGATAATCACTTAAAAATAAGTTGGTCAATAGTTCGTAATGCATTTAAAGAAAAGGAAATTAAAAAACAGAGTAAATCACGAGGACTTTAATGTATCTTCAACTGAAAATCGCATACAAAATTCATAAAAAGAAGTAGAAGCAAAGATGTTTGATGAAAAGACTGAAAGAGGAAGGGAGTTTACCATCATCTTCCTGAGTGAGAGTGACGACGCCCTCGACACTGGAAGTGCCTTTGAGAACAGCAACGGCCTTACTGGTGGCGGCGACGACGGTGAGAGGCTTGGGAGCTGTGGCTGCAGAGAGAGACAAGAATGGGCGAACATTTGCCTTAAGAGCGACGCCGTTGAAAGAAGAGTGAAGTGGGAGAGATGGTGAAGGGGAGGAGGAAACGGTGGGGAAGAGAAAAGAATGGTGGGCCGTTGGAACGGCGGCGGCGGCGAGAACTGCGTGGGCGGCCATGACTGCCAAAGCTGCTTGCATCCGTCGATTGGAAAAGGATGAGATAGATGATAATGTGGGTGGGTGGGTGGAGTCGGTGGCTATTTTACTCACAAATTGGTGCTTCTCGTGTGTTCTTTTGTAGTAGCTCCTTTCATTTTTTCTTTAAGATTTTTTTATTTTTTTACAATGTCTTTTTTAATATTGTATTTTAAAAATATTATCCAACTTTTTTTTTTTTTGAAAAAAATGCCCCAAAAAAAATTGTATAATAGTCGCATAAAGCATTTTAATAATAAATAAAAAAACTCATACCTTAGCAATTTTAAATTTAAATGAAAATGAGACTAAAAGTTAGTGTAATTATAATGGTTAATGAGAATAAAATCATTAGCAATTATCTCTTGTCCACTTCTATTTTAAAGTTTGAGCATAACACTAGTAATGCAAATTACTTTTGTGATAATCCCAACATATCATTTTTATTACGTGATCATATATGAAAAATAAATTTTTATTATTATTATTATTAAATAATTTGACCCTTCATATAATTTAGTGAAACAACTAATATCTTTTAAGATGGTTCATAACAATAATTTCAGTTTATATTTTTGTCTATTTTTAACATAAGGTTTTTTTTTTTTTAATATACTTCATTCCTCCCGAGTAAACAAACATAATTTTTTCAAAAAAAAAATTTAAGCATACTTTGATTTTTTTTGGAATAAGTATGCTTTTGTTAGAATGATAACGGTGTAAAAATAAATTAGACTTTTTAAATAATTTATTATTGGGCTTTACTTAATAGTTGGGCTCGGTCCATTCATAGTGGATCCTATTGTTGCAGGCCATGGGCTGGTTATATATACCAGATCCCCTCCCGTATTACTCACAAGGCCCAGGTTAAATAAAGTTCCACTTCATCAAACAAAAAAACAAAATCCAAGAAACTTTATAATTTTTGGAAATTTTCTTTCTGAAAATTCAAAAAAGACCATTTCTTTTACACGTATTCGAAAAAAAAAATTGAACTTTTTTTTTCCGAACATTTTTTTGAATGGAGTGTATTAACAAAATATGGGACGGTAAGTAACCTTAGTGTATATATATATATATATAAGTGTCTAGCACTTAAAATCATTTTTTTACATTCTTGCCCTTCTACTATTTTCTTTTGTATTGTTTCATCCCCAAGTCAAGTTTACCAAACCTTTTAGCCTTTTCAGTTTCTTTTTCTCATAAACCCCCCTTGAGACACTAGCACTGGTCGCTCTCTCTCTCCCCATGAGTCATTGCCCCTTGTCTTTCCCTATTTTTCCAAATTCCACCCCCATTGTCCGTCACCTTGGTCATCTCGATTCCTCTATCTCTCCCTCTACGTTTCCCCGTTTATCTCTGCCCCTTATCTTTCCAAATTCCTTGACGTCGGTAACGACAGATCCATATGATTTTGATGAAGTTCTCGAGTACTGAAATTTGGGCTGTGGGGAAAATGACTACAGAGGTAGGAGTAGAGGCATCGTAAATCGAGGGTCAACCAAATAGAGTGTATCATTTCGCTACACTTACCTCTTCCAATGAATCTCTAAAATTCGAACTCCATTACGGCAGGTATTCCATCTGTCGTAGTTTGATCTATGATTTGGTATAGAGTTATTATTCATAATTATCTGAATTTTCCATTCATGATAACAACCGTTAGCTTATGCTCAAGGAGCAAAAAGGTAGGCCATGATTGCATTATAAAAGGCCATGGATTGGTGGGTCGTCTTATGTAAGTCCTTTTTTCTTCTTTGTGGTTTATTAACCCCAATTCATTAATCCATCTATCAATCTTGAAGTTTTTTTTTAGTAGTCCTATATGAGTTAGTTTATTTATTTAAGAATTACAACTATTCAGGACTCGAACATCAGGCAACATCTACACAGCCATAGGTCTACCTGTTATTCTTCTTAAAATAGATCAACTAAAAGAACTATTAGTTGGTATATAATTTTTTTAAGTAAGTTCTATATAGAAAGTAATTTGTTTTTGTGCTTTTCGTACTTATATTGGTGATAGATATAAATACAGTGAATGGTTCATGGGGTTAAGTGTTGGACTTCTATTTGCACACAATCACTGAATTGGTTTCTGCTTGCATTGGCGGATTCAGATGATTTTTTTATTCATACTCATCGGCAACTGCATTTACGGGATATTTATGATAATTTATTTTTCCGTCATTAATCCTTGCTAAGGTAAAATCACTAAATTTATTTCATGATGAGTTCCATTGTGTTGTTTTTGGAAAATATATTGTTGTTGGCGTACAAATATTGACCAGCCAATGGATCTCATGTTAGAGGCATCTGCATACACACGTGGCATCAATATCAGTTAGTGCTGAAAATTCATCTTCATTTCATCGTTTTAAATGTTCAAGGATTGCGGTTTCAAGTACCTAGAGCACTTTAGTTGTGGGTCACCTGTTAATATGTGTTCGGTAAAGATGTGTTATCACTTATCATGGATGAAGGCTATAGTAATAAGGGTGGGGCACTTAAGTTATACTTTAAAACCAAATGTATTATGAGAGGGAGTGTTCCATCTTGGAAGGTTAGGGAAGAACATTATCTCTGATCTACATGAATTCATAAGAGTTATGTTTTAAAGTCAAATGTATTATGAAATTTCTATTGTTTAGCAAATTTTTTGAATGATCATTTTGAACCAAAATTAGTCCAATGAGATGAGGAATGTCTGGTAAGAATAATTCTTGAAATATAGCTTAATTATTAAAAATTAAATGGAAAATCTTTGTTGAACTTACCCTTTCTTTTTCGTTTTCCTTCTTTTTTTCATGTTATTAATTGGTTGTTGTTCTATATGCTTTTGTATGTTAGTGTTAATATCCTAGAGACAATTCTTTGTGAGGATATAATACTAAGATGATATTCGGCTTTGATAATTAATATTATTATTGATTGAATATTAAATGTATGACATTACACTTGTTTGAATATTATATTTGATTATTTGCATCTATTCATATATGTGTTCTCGTGAATCAGTGATGTCATTGAGTGTGTGAGAACTCAGATAACTTAAGTATGATTTTCAAATAGCCTCAATCAAGGATCATCAAGAATGGAATATTGATGGTGCAATTGAGATTGGTGTGCGATCTGCATTATACTCTATGGGAAAGTGTAACAAGATCTCACTTACTACGAGATACTAGGTATCTCATGATGGATGCACAAATACCTTAGAGGGTATTGGTATACCCATCTGAGAAATTGTTTGATGCAATTCTACATAATGTGTCTACAGGTGTCTCGATTAGTGGGAGTGATGTGATACTCCTCTGACTTGAGGTCAATACGCACGACATGTGTGGAGTGATGAATTTTGATCATGACCGACACTTGCACCCTCCAAGGGTAGATATGACATGGATTAAGTTCATCACAAAATACATGTGTGTGGTAGTTGAGTCAGGAATATGATTCATTCCTCGAATGTGGATTTAGAGATAATACTTGTCTTCTCATCATAATTGGATCTAAGTCATCGGTCGATGCACGTCAACTTGAACTTTATGATCAAGTGTGACATGAATGATCAATTAGTGATTTGAGATTATATGATTAAATTATTTGAATAGACACTTCATCATGTTCAAGGTTTAATCGGGTCTTCGCGAATGAAAGGAAGATATCACAATAGCCTACAGTATTACAGGCAGATATAGATTTCCTCGCAACATACCTCTTATATTGAGAATGTCTGATTTATTGTCTAGGGTTCAATTAAGACCATTAGTTTGACTAATCACTCGTTATACGAGGGCATGTGGGTCACACAACAAGCAATGACAATTCACCAATTATAGTTGGTTGATTAAATATTATATTAGATGTAATATTTAATTTACGAAATTGATCACATGCCCACCGGTGGGCATAATATTATATACCCACAGAGAATGTGTTAATAACACATAATCAGATATAAACAATTAATTAAAGTAATAGTGGGCCCCCTGCTTATGTGTCATTAACACATTCGCGGTGGGTATATAATATTATGCCCATCGGTGGGCATGTGATCATTTTCGATTTAATTTATGAAGAATAATAATAATTATATTTGAAATTATTTATTATTAATATTTAATTAAATTGGATTTAATTAGATATGAATTCCCAATAATAATATATGAAATATTATTATACAGAATATTATATGGTCAAGATTATATTCGTAAGAAAATATCTATAAGAAAATATAATTTGCAGAGATTATATGCAAATTATATTTTCTACGAGCTAGGGTTGTTATCTTGCTTAGGAATTAAGCCAAAATTATCCTTATAAGTACGAGTCTTATGGAAATTCCTATACACACAAGAAATATAATTTCTCCATAAAATCTCTAGCTCGAATTTTCCTAGCAAGTTCGCCTCGAGATTCAAAGCTGACAAGTTGGTGCGGGTTGGTGAAAAGTTATTGCGTGAATACCATAGTGGAGGATTCCGCGTATGAAGTGCTGTAAGATTTCTTGTTTAAGATTTCTCGTATTTAATTATGCAATTAATTATTCGTTATTGGTGAACTACTTATTCCGATGTGCATGGATTACATGTTTACTGCCTCTAAAATCCAACACTGTATACTGCCCTTCCATTTATCATTTGAGCAGCCACTAAATTTCAAATGCTAATTTATTAACTCGCTAATTGTTGATTCATTATTTGAGGTATACTTTTTATGGGGTTTTTTTTTTTTTTTTTTGCTCTTTTTAAAAGACATTTATGTTCATTATTATTTTTATTATGTTTTTCCAAGTCAAGTTGTCATGTATTCATTAGAAGGTTTTGATATAGGTATATCATATGTTGAGAAGGAAGAAGTTCACGTTCTCTTCAGGCAGGTTAGTTTTGATTTTTCCTGATTTCTTTTGCAAAAAGTGGTGTTTCATGTGATTTTGATTTAGTGGAACCTAAGGAATGTTGTTTTATTGGTTTTGAGAATATTTTTATGGTTCAATATGATGGTTTGTCTTCATCGGTGTATCTTAAAGTTCTTTTGCTGTAGAGTATAAATATAAGGTGACTTGACCCTTAAGTAGGTCGTTTTAGTCGGATGCACTGAAGAGTATTATAATTAGTATATTACATCTTTGGGACAAATTGCTCTCAATTGTAGAATGTTAGATAAAATTATTATGTATGTGGTGTGTGTAGACGAAGATGACTATACAAGACACAGACTTAACATGAAAGTCGAGGCACGAGTTTAACTCACTCTCTATAAGACGTTATCGTCATGTACACTGGTGCAATATGGCTCATGGAAACCATCCCAAGATACAATGACTTTAGAGACTTTCATCCGCTGCACTACAAAGCGGAAGCTATTGGCGAATCGCCAATGAGTATCCAAAACTTTCAAACTTGATTCTAATGCAAATTCAAATGCTAGCATGCTTGTATGCACATTGTATGAAAGTGACTGTGAATGAATGATTGTTGGAAAATGTTGGTTTTGACCACATTTGATTAAATGTTAAGTGATGATTTAATTATCCATTTTACGTAAATGAATTTGGTTGGTTCAATTTCTCAAAATTAGATTTGGGTGAATGAGAAATTAATGTCATTTAATATGTAAATAAATACATTGATGAATGTATTTATAATGGTAATAGTGAAGGATTGTGACCTATAGACATGAAGTGTCGTGTTTTTTTATAAAACTATTCTAAAGGTTGTGTCTTTAAGAGATATACATTTTGGTAAATAGTTGTTTATTTCTAAGAGTTAGACCCCTCACCTTTGTCATTTGTATTTCGTTCGAAAAATCATTTTCATTCACATTGAAATTTAAGTGAATTGTCATGTGCATACAAACATTGGTAGTCCTGCATTATAATCGAGTCTGAAAGTTCCGGATACTCATTTGCGATTCGCCGATAGCTTCAGCTTCGTAGTGCAGCGAGCGGAAGGCTCTAAAGTCATATCTTGGGGACGGTTTCCATGAGCCATATTGCACCAATGTACAGGACAATAACGTCTTACAGGGAGCGAGTTAAACTCATGCCTTGACTTTCGTTTTAAGTTTGTATCTTGCATAAGTCATCTTCGTCTACACACATTACACAGTTACCTAAGTTTTTCCAACAATCGTAAGATGTTATTAGTGTGTGTTTGATAATTGTTTTGCCCGAAGCATCAACAATAGATGACAAAAGAATTACCAAAAGACTTAATGCTTCTTATGTCACAGGTTTATCAGGGAAGTCTAATTCCACAATCTTCTGTGATGGTTTAATTTAATTTGCTAGAAACTGTGGCGTATGTACAATACTAATTTGGCTTGACAAGTATAATTCATGAGATATCCATGAATCAAATTTTGGGCATGCCAAATTAATTTTCTCGAATTCAAGATTAAGTATTGTATGTATTTTTTTTAAAGGTAAGTATTGTATGTGTTAATTTAATTATCCAGAGGAATTTACGTCTAATAAGTAATAACCCAAATTGGCAGAAGCCATATTCCTTTGCAGGATTTTTTACAAACAAATGACGTGCAAGCTTATGGGGTGATTTCGTGTGAAAATGATGACGCTCTGTATTTCGAAACACGATTCTGACATAAGCAATTAAGGCGATGTAGCTCTGAATGTCGTTGGCCAATCCTGGTTTCATCAGAAACTTCAGTCTTTTCTTCTTTCTTCATGAATGGGAATACCGCCACATCCTACCAGAAATCTGGAGGAAGTACAGATATTCCGACATAGGACGGCGGCATTGAAGCGCCGTAGATGGCAGCGGCACAGGACCATGGCCGTCAGAGTGTGGTGGTTGCACCGGCATCAGTTTTGTATCGTTCCAGATCCGGTGAATCTGGGCAGAGATGCGGTCGACGAGCATGCAGTTCAGGATGTGGTGTTTTCTTCCCTGGTAAATTTGACTGGTGATGCAGGCGTGTCATAGCACCGGAGATTTATCACCATATTATTTTGAAAATTCATTTGGAAAATCCAGGGAGGAGAAGAAAGAGTGAACGCGTCGAATCACAGCAGTGTGTGGCCCGGTGTTATCGATGTCATGGTAATCCGTCAAAATACGGCGGTCCTGACATCCGAACAATTGAGAAAAAGACAGTTTGGCTCAAAACGCGGTTCAAGGAGAGCAGTAACAATTTTGGTTTGTATCGACAGCGTTTGAGATATGCGAAGATGATGGTTCACAAGAAAATGGTGAGAATAATAATCTCGAGATGAAGGAACGATGGAATGCGTCAAACAAGGGAAAAAATGTGATCGTTCCGGGATGGAAGGGGAATAGATATGTATCTTTTTCTCTCTTACAAATAGGCATGGCCTAATTAATAAATGAATTGGACCATCTAGTTGGTCTCGTGACTTAGGCCATAATTGGAAATTTGTATTTGGGCCAATTAAAAAAATAGTTTGGGCCTTATAATAGAATTCATGGTTGTGCCACATTTGTGAATTATAGTCATTTAAGGCTCACGCTAAATACCCATCCAACTAATGGAGATACACCTCCATCAATATTTTAATATTTTATTAAAATTGTAAAAATACATATATAACCTTAATAACTAAAAAAAACAAAAAAATCTAACACTACATATATCCCATCTCATTCTTACGCAGAAGACGTTCAACCATGTACGTGTGAAGGAAAAAAAAGATTGATCTTGCCTCCGTCATAACACAATCAGACGGTACAACAACGATTCATTCATGTTTTTAAACTAGACAGCGGTGAAAATGAGTGCATTTCAACCTTCCTATGTATGTTTTTTTTCCCTTATTTCATATGTTTTCTCTTTAATGTATAAACCCTAGTTTTAAATGTTTAATATTTTTAGTTGTTTCACTGTGTGTATTTGTGTACAAAATATTGATATTTTAGGTATTGAACGACATTGAAAGTTGTATGATTGCCATTTGCACCTTTTTTTTCAAATTTCCGTCAAACCAATTTTCGGACCTGGTTAGTCGAAAATTTTACATATTTTCAGACATCAATTGCCAAAATATTTAATAGTTTAAATTTTTGGTAACGAGCTTCCAAAATATGATAATTTTTTTGGAAACATTTTTGCGAAACACTGGGTTAATTTTTTGGAAACTTTTTTTGTTGAGATATTTTTTGCGTAAGAATGAGAAGGGGGTGTATATAGTATTAGGTGTTTTTGTTTAATTATTAAGGTTATATATGTAATTTTATAATTTTAATATAATATTAAAATATTGATGGAGGTGTATATCCATTAGTTGGAGGGGTATTTAGCCTGGGCCGTCATTTAATTACATGTGGGCCTTTGAATTGTAGCCTTCGAACATAAGTATTAAATAAATTTTGATGACTTGTTAATGTGGGTTCGAGGACGATAGTGCGTAAATTGTAATTTTGATTGCATTATAATTCGCTTGAGAATTGCCCGCGAATAAATAGTGACATTTTAGGCCTCATTTAAATTTGTGCTTGAAAGCACAAGTGGTGTGAATTTAATTCACAAAGATTTGACTCGTATAATTTAATGGATAATTGTTGAGAGTCAAATGTGGCAATTACAATCACACTTGAAATTGAATTTAATTTGATTTTTTACCAAGATTAAATTTTGGACTTGGAGTGTGACTTCAAATGTTTGTTTTTTCAATTTGTTTCGAGATTGTGTCCAAATTAATATTTGATAAAATATTAAATGGAAAGGACGAGCAATTCGAACGAATATGGGAGATGAATTCTCATCATAAATACATTTAAATGTGGAGGAGAAGAGGTCTCTCTCCATGATATACATTCGGAATGTAAGGTGATTTAGCTAAGGCGGAGGTAGTGGCCAAAGAGGCTAGTGGAAAAGTTTTTACATGTGGATTTGTTCAGTCTCGTTCGTGAAAAGTCACCACACAAGAAGATAATTTTGCTTGAAATGTGAGGATAAAGTGATCCTACTATTATCTCGAAGTGTGGGGGTGACTAGTAAAAATTAAAGCACTAGTAGTGTTTATCATTGTTAATTGAACAAATCATAAATTCCTGTGTGAAATTTTGTATTAAAATATCCAGGTGTGTTAGAAGGATACACAAAAGCAAACTAGGTATTTTTATACAGAATCTAAGCCCATCAGTACTGAAATATGGGGGGAGTTGTGTAATGAAAATCCTCTAAACAAATATGCAATGGTGATTGTAATTTTTTTTAGAAACCCGGACGATTAAAAATAAGATGTGTTAAGAGGATTACGAGTAAGGAGAATGAGGTTAAAACCCACACATAAAAGGGTGTTTATAGAGGTAACTCAACTATGATGACTCTAGTATCCCAAAAACTTGGTTCAATGAGACAACTAAGTTATGAAGCACTAAGTTTATGCACTTGAAAAACTTTTAGCAATCCATTATCGAATCCCTTCAAGTTTAACTATGTGCCTTCAGGTGCAACAAAACCTGCTAACGTCTAGTAGGTTAAGTTTAACAACTTTTAATGATTCGTATATCCCAATGGTAGGGTCTTGTAGGGTACCCTTGACATGAGATCACTTATATAAGCATTGAAGTGGGGCCGCTTCTAACTGAGAAATTCGAGAAATTAACTACGCGTTTATGAATCCAAGATATGGTCCAGGGCCAAAATGGACAACAACGTGAGAACTGAGAATCAAATGGTATCAAAATCGTTGCTGTGTAAATGTCACTGTCTTGGTTTACACAAAAAGCCGACCAGTTGAAGACATCATGTTCACTGGGTGGCGAGTAAATCTGGTGGCATCTTACTGGGGAAGGTTCAAAGCCATACGCTATCTATCCCGATGCAGTACCGATTCGTCGGAACTTTCTTAGGATGTCAGTCACATGCATTAATTTCATTCATGTGGGGGATTGTTGGAAAATATTGGTTTTGACCATATTTGATTAAATGTTAAGTGACAACTTAATTATCCATTTTACGTAAATGGATTTGGTTGGTTCGATTTCTCAAAATTAAATTTGGGTGAATGAGAAATTAATGTCATTTAATATGTAAATAAATACATTGATGAGTGTATTTATAATGGTAATAGTGAATGGTTGTGACTTATAAACATAAAGTATCGTGTTTTTTTATAAAACTATTTCAAAGGTTGTGTCTTTAAGAGATATACCTTTTGGTGAATAGTTGTTTACTTCCAAGAGTTAGACCCCCCACATTTGTCATTTGCATTAAGTTCGAAAAATCGTTTTCATTCACATTAAAATTTAAGTGAATTGTCATGTGCATACAAGTATTGGTAGTCCTGCATTAGAATCGAGTCTAAAAGTTCAGAATACTCATTTGCGATTCACCAATAACTTCCGTTTCGTAGTGCAATGAGCGGAAGACTCTAAAGTCGTATCTTGGGGACAGTTGTCATGAGTCATATTGCACTAGTGTACGGGACAATACCATCTTATGGAGAGCGAGTTAAACTCGTGCCTCGACTTTTGTGTTAAGTTTGTATCTTGCATAAGTCATCTTCGTCTACACACACCACACATTTACCTAAGTTTTTCCAACACAGAATGCCCATGGCATATTTCTGGTTACAACTAAACTATGTGCTTTATTGTTCTACTTGGAGAATTTTTTACTTGTTTTCCAGAACTTCTGCCATCTGTTATTTCTCTTTCTGCATTTGATACTTTACAAGACAGCACATGTGTTTGTTGTCAATCCCTTCCATGGCCATTTAATTTGGTCCATAAACAGAGCGAGGTGACTTTGAATCTACACTTAAATAAGTTACATAACTTTGTTTGGTAAATTTATCAAATTTCTGTAAATAATTGTTATCTCCTTTGCAATAGTTAATACCGACTGTTTTTCTGTTTGATAGAGTCCTAATAATATCTATCTTTTATTCCCAGGATCCCAACTTCTGGACATACCGATCATTATCTGAACTAATGGTCTGTGCAGCTATAGATGATGTTTGGTTTCTTCTATCTATCTGTCATAAGATGGTGGAGAAGTTAAATGAGAGATCCTTGTGGATTACGGATGCATTTTATTATCGATGTTTCTGCATCAATGATGGTAATTATGCAGATTGGCTAGCAGGCCCTCTAATTCCAAGTACTAAATCTTTTATGGCATGAAAATATTTTAATATCTTCATATCTCAACTAGTTAAATTGTATGGGCGGGAGCCTGAAAGACATGGATGCACATGTTTTTAATTGTAACATGGTGCCTTTTTTTTGGACTAATTATTTGAAAATAGCCATTAGAATATTATGGACTGTGGACTTAAAAATTGTTGCTATACAACAAATTAAATTTAACATTTCAATTTGCGGGAGCAATGCATTTCCTTAAATATCTTTTAAAGTCGTAATGTATTAGAATGCTACATTTGGACAGTGTTGTATGCTTTCTTAATGTTTTCCCACTACATTTTAGTGCGTAGAACAAAGTGGATTTATGTTATTCTCACAATGTCAATATATTATGCCAAAGTTGCATAAGTTGACATATATGACTTACAATTTTTGTTCTTTTCTATTTTGCTGTCCTGATGTTACCATTTTTCTTCTTTTCTTTTTGCAGGCAAAAAAAATTCAATAGCTTAGCAATAAGGAAGTACCAGGTAGAGTTGTTAGACTGCAAGGCCATGAGGCTCTTGCTAGAAAACCTAAAGTAATAGAACAAGTATGTAAGTTGAGTGGCACAGTTAAATATCGTTTCCACAGGAGGTTACTATATCTGAAGTGGAATTTTTTTATTGTATAATTATATATTTACTTGTAGTGTTTTCTTTTTTGGGTTATATAGTGATTTCAGGCGATATTACTCAAACAAAAACTTCGTTTAACCTTATCATCGTATGCAATGTTGATGTTTATAAAGTTTGCAGTCTTTGATGGATACAACCAGGTTTCAAATAGAGGTTATTAAGATTTTACCAATTTTCTTCTCATGTTGTGGTATATTTATTTTGGTTGTTACTTGATATAGTATTACTCTAGTGGTGATACAAATAAAGTTGATTCTATGAGCTAAAGATCATTATAGTTATTTAAAATTTTACATATTTGATTATGTATCGGTACTCTTTCATAATATTAAATTTTGAAATTGCAGCTGATTTCAGAATACACTTCATCTTGTATTTTAGGTATTAGAGGAAAAGAAATACCTCATTTGGCAACTCGCCAATAAATTATTAATAAATATGTTTTAACTTCAAACCTTTATTCTTTATAGTCCACGATTTTCATCATGAGAAGTTGGGTTACAGAAGTTCTTAATTTATTTATGTATGTATTTTTTGAAATATATCATAATTTAATTGGTATCTTGCTTTGCTGGGGCGAAACATAATTTTGATGGAACAAGTGTTGGAAGTTATTTTTTTTACTTGGGATGAGTAAAAGAACATTTTACAACTTCTTCCTCATCTTATATTTGAAAATTCTTTCTAATGAATATTGAACATATTTCATTGAAAATAAGAGAGATATTAACTTCAATTGAGCTGAGTGTGCAATGATTTATGCTTCAAGTATCTAGGCATTTATTTCCTTCTCTCTAATATCACTGGTTCCTTGTTTTTCTTTATTCCTTAGCCTCAAGCCCAGATATAGTTGAGAATATCACACGGGGGGGGGGGGGGGGGGGGTTATGGAGGGAGAGGGAGAGTATACTTGTGGTGACATGTTGGGGGTGCTGACGGTGATGAAAATGCGGTGATGGATGGTGTTTAGTGAGAAAAAAGAATTGATGCCCATAAAGAGAAGCACGAAGAGGAGAAATATATTCTTGGATGAAGAATTGTTGATCGTGGTGGACTAGCGTGCATAGGCTGGAATATTTTTTTTGTTTTCCTCTTCTTTTTACTTTAATGATAACGTCTTTTGTTAATAGTCACCAATCTTCATATTTGGCTATGTAAAATAGTTCTTTTTGGTATTCGTCTCACTATCTTTTTCTAAGTACATCTGAAGTAAGATGTACTCCCTCCGTCCCAGAGGAATTTGCACACTTTCTTTATTTGGACGCCCCACACCAATTTGCACACTACTTAAAAAGGAAACATCAATTTGCATGTACACTCACACAAATATACACATATTTATCCATATGTCACTACTTTATCACTTTCTTAATCCACTTGCAATTCCAGGGGTGCAAATTCCCCTGGGATGGAGAGAGTAAATCTGAGCATAATTCATTAATCATTGTACTATTATATATAAAACTAGTGTTTTACCTACCCGTGCTTCGCACGGAATGTATTTTTTCCAATTTTTTTTAATATAAATTAATAAAATTAATTTTTATTGATAAAATAATTACAATTTGATTTTTTAAAATATATTTAAACTTTGTGTGGAGGTCATTTTCATAATTAGAATTTTAATATAATCATTTTTTTATATTTTATACTTTACAAATGTAAAAAAAAATGGCTTTTACAAAAAATTTAATACAATATTTTCTAATTATATAGGGTATGTTTTGTTCAAGCTGCTGAGAGATTGGAAAAAACTGGATTGTGAAATTCATGAATAGTAAAAAGATAAATTTTATTTTTGTGTATGTTTGTTTATAAGATGTGGTAGAGTAGGTTTGAGAAAAATACAGTGAAATAGTATAAGATAAAAATATTATTATATTGTGAAAAATAAAAGATTGAGTTCTTAAAAAAAAAGTATGAGAGAGAATGTAAGAGAGTATAGGTGCTATAGGTTAAGATTGAAATCTAGCTTGTATAACGTCGAAACGAATATAGTTTGACTTGTGTAATTCTCAAACTGGACCTTGGAGGCTTTAATCATACATAACATGAACAAATATTTATAATTACAATTACGAAATTACAATTACAATAGTTGAAATACAAAATTGAGATTATGTTTCAAAATATGTCAATATTGGTGTCTATTTATAGAGAATTGAAAAATACAAATTTTAATATATTTTTTTGTTTTTTTAAATAATTTATTATCTAAAATATTTACAATATACATTTTATTCATATAAAATTTAATTACCCAATCAAATAATGCCATGTGGCACTATCTAATTGGGCAACCCATTATTACATGACAAAGGTTGCAATTGCAGCCCGACAAATGGAGGTTGCAACTTCGAAATTAATTTTTTTTTCTTTTTTGTCTTCTTCTGCTTCCAAGGTCGCAACCTACTGCGATGTGGATAGTCTAAGGGTTTTATATGAATATAAAATGATATTGTGAAGGAGTGTTATTTCTATTTTAGGGGTGTGAGGGTTATTATAAGATGAACATAAAAGAAAAGTGTGAAGTTTATTGTAGGACGGAGAAAGTATATATAATCTGAACCAGTAAAATCATTTATAAATTATAATATAACATTGGATAACCACTGAAGGCATTAGAATATGCATCTTCTAATCAATAATTATAATACAAATAGAACAAATCAAAAGATAATGATTCTCTTCTTCCCACAACTTTTACATTTGTCTTATTTGACCGTCTCACAACTACTTTCACACTCCTAAGAGTGAAATAATTCCCTCTCACAAAATTTAATAAAGTAAAAAGTACTACTCTCTTCGTCCCGGAATAAGTTTTTCACTTTTCTTTTTGGACTGTCCCACAATAAATTTTTCATTTTAAAAATGGCAAATATAACACTGTATTACATATAATTTTTAACCTTCAAATTCATACAATATTACCAAAAAATGACAATTATTTCATTAACTTTTCAGCACTATTCATTACTTTACCCCAAAAGTCAACATGTGGCCCAACATATATTATTAAATAAATATATCTTTTATTAAACAAAACAACAAAAGGTTATGGGAAGTTTACTCAGAGACAAATGGAGTATTATTTTATTTAATCTCACACACACATGCCCTCTCTTTTCTTAAAAAAATGTGTGATTCTCTACTACAAAAGTAGTTCCGGAAAGGATGAAATAGTAATAAAGTTAATGTAATAATATAAATAATATTTGTTTAGGCATGTAACTTAGAGGAGGTTGTGTTTTAAGGATAATAATTTTTCGAACTTGTGTATATAGGTCATTATGTTTTCAAAAATTAAAGCATTGAAAAAATTTAGGAGTATGCACATTAGCAAGAACACCAAATTTCTAATCACATTTGCAAATATTATTGAAACTAAAATACTTAAGTGACTCATTTTCATTTAACCACATCATGTAATCATTTATACATATATCATAATTAAGTATTATCGCACGAATAACTATATCCTGTAAACACTTGTGATCATACATCTAAGATTTGAAGTCGAGATAAATACAATTAACAATAATTGCAATATGATTATCAATAGTAGCAATAGAGGTGTGGGACTAAGTATGTTTGGTGGTTGTATTGAAATTGAATGAGATTGGTAGTGGGTATTTCAAGATATGTGGGTGTAAGTATTATTTGTTAGACAAAATTATAATTTTATAGTAGTCATACTTGGTAAAATTTCTATTTATTAAAGTGGTGAACTTAGAAGTAGGTGAATTGAGTAAAATATTGAGTTTAGATAGTTGCGCTTTATAATAAATTTATCCATAAAAAAATTTGTATTTTAATTGATTAAGAATTACTAATTTTCAAATATTTTTTTAATATAAAAACAAAACACACATGTTTATTTAAAAAAAATGGTTACATAAAAATAACAAACACATGAATAAAATTATATAACATATGATATAAGACAAATATAACAAAAATAAGTACCTCAAATCTCAATAAAAATCATCAAACTTAAATCTCTGTAACTCAAGAGTGAATTGTTTCTAATCATTAACATCCACATAAAATAATAAATTTTGATACAATAACAAAATATTGTATCGTAATTGAAATCTAGCAATATAAATAAACTAATCAACTAAAGAACTTATTTGAAAAGATCAATATCAAGTTGCTCCGACATCAATATACATCAATATCATTATACTTCTTAAAAATAATTTTATCATATTTATGTAATCTGATATTTCTTACAAACTTTTACCAGCTTTAATGAGACTACTCATGCGACAATCCATAATAAACTGAGAAGAAATGTACAGTTGTGATATACTTCAACAAAATAAAACTCATTCTATTAAATTTTTTTTACCTAATACTGATATGTGCTAATAAAAAAGTGTTGAAAGACATTAAAATTTACTATGTCAGTGAGCAATTAAAAAAATAGATATTCATCCAAAGAAATATAAATCTCACCAAATGATGTTTTAGTTTAGTATTGCTGCATTTCACAGAAAGGTCAGTAATTTTACCAACATTCACTGGTTTCAATTTTATTTCAACATAAACTTTAAAATAATCAGTTTGACTTTCAACTATTGTTCAGAAATAAAGTAATAAAAGGTATAATACAATACAAAGAAAAAAATATTGCATTAACATAAAAAAAAATATAATACATATAATCGGATTATCTTGCTTTATTGATTTCTTTCGCGCACAGTTTAAATCCCTAGATTTGATAGACAAAATCTTGTACAATGACGTTAATCAAGTTTTTCACGTTAGATTAGAGAGGTGTGTGAGTGGTATAGTTGGAGTTATACAGAAATTAAATGAGATTGATGGTAGAGATGTTAGGGTAAGTTTTATATATTGGATAAAATTATAATTTTAAAGTAGGTATATTTATTAAAATTTATAAATTTATTAAAATTGGATATTAAAATTTATGAAAATTGTGATATTATAACTTTGTGATGAATCGAAATTCGGCCTCTAAGACTAACTAATTCGGGGACAAAAGTTGTGCACTGTAAGAGGCAATTGTACTTTTGGTACAGTCTGTTTCATAATGGTCCCTAGTAATTAAAAATCATAAATCTTAAAAAGAATTTAGAGTCCTAGTAATAATTTATGGAAAAGGAATTAAATCACATAAGAATTTAAAATCTTAAAGGAATTAAAAACCATGAACTTAAAATATCATAAAGGGAAAATAAGAAAGGAAATGAAAAATATGCCCTGACCAACCACGATTTACCTCCCCGATTCCCCAACCTCATTTTTTCAAAGAACATAGATCGCGACCAAAAATCTCCGCACAGAAAGTCGAAGTGCTGTCGCAATGCCAAAAACCACTTGAATCAGAACTGAACTGAAAGTCATACCAGAAACATAATATGTATCGCTTGGGGAATCGTCGAAAAAATTGAACAAATCCAAAAACTAAATACTTCAACAAAGTGATAGATGTGAAACCAAATTCCAATAACACCAAATGGAAACCCGTCGAACGGAAAAACCCATGAATCAAATAAAAATTTCAAAATCTGCATTTCTGGCAAATTGAAGAAGCCACACAAATTCTAAGAAATACAACATTGACAGGAGTGATAGTATACTCTCCGTTAATTCCTTATTTATCCACATTTAAAATCGATTAGAGGAACCTACGAAAACTCTAGAGATGTCATCATTCTTGAGGAAGATGAAATGTCCAACAACCTTGGGGTTGTTCAACAATGGGGTCTAATAGTTGTTGAGATGTTTGTGAAAGAAGACAATGTATTTTTTCAATTTTTTTATACTTGAAGATTTTTATTAATTTGACTAATTTAAATAATTTGTTTATATTTTCTATTAACTTTAGTGATTATACTAATTGACCCGAATTTGGGATATTCGGGTAAAATATTGGGTTATTTGGGTGCATAAATATGGGAGTGTGTAAAATTCTGGGGTTGCGTGAGTTGAGACCTTATATGTGAAAAAACTAATGAAATTTTAACGGATGGATAACTTCGGAACCATTTGTACATGTAAAATAAGTTATGGAATCACGTTTAAAAAGTTAGACCATTTTGAAACGCGACGGTGTCCTGTGGGATCTGAAGTGCAATTGTCTCTGCTCTATAATATATTTATTTATGAACAATTTCATATTTAATTTGATTAAAAATTAGAAAATTTAATATTTGATTTATAAAAAAACCAACTTGTTTATATTTAAAACAATTACTTAATAATAAACTTAAAGTTATTTATAAACTTTTCAAAATATCAATTTATATCAATAAAAGTAACAAACACACATATAAAATTAAATAACAAATTATTTCAAACACATATAAAAGAAAATAAGTAACTCAAGTCATAATAAAAATCACCAAACTCAAATATCTATAACCAGACAGTGTTATATTTCTAAACCTAACATCCATAATAAACCTTCAATACAAAATTATATCTTCGTTGAAATTTTTTAGTACTACAAATAAAAGAATCAACAGAGTGGCTCAATTAAAAAGATCAATATCAAGTACTCAACCTTGATACTAAATTAACAAATACCATTATTTCTCTGATATCAACAACCTTATACTTTTTGAAAACCGATGGGTCACTTTTACACAACCAAACTTTAGTGAGACGAATCATGCGACGATCAGTGTTTCCAATAAAACCTAGATTCATAATAACTTTGGAACTAATATCACTTCAATAAAACATAACCTAATTTTTCTCAAAAAAAAGTTTTATCTCGACACTTGCATGTACCTATTATATTTACAGTTTCGAAAAGGTCTTTTAAAAAAAAGATGTATATCTAGACCAATATAAATCTCACCATACTACGCTTCAATTTATCATTATTTCATTTCACGGAGAGCTCATTTATTTCACCAGCATTTAATGTTCATAAAATTTTCTTTCAACACAAACTTCAAAATTATCAACTTGATTTTCAACTAAAACGTTTAAAAGGAAAATTTAAATTTTCTATACATGGTTGAATAGCAATTTTCATCTTTATTCAAATAGAAAGTAATAAAAATTGTAATATAATACAAAAAAAAAAGACTATTACATTGAGATTAAAAATAAAATACATATAAAAAAATTACGTTGTTTTATTGGTTTCTTTCACAATCATTTTTAAATATTTCTCCCTAAAAGACACTCATCTGCAAATACGATATTCATGTTTTTCACAGTTGAATTAGAGAGGTGGGTGTGTCAGTTGTTTGTTGGTTATAGAAATTGAATGAGATTAGATAAAACGTTGGATTACACTTTTCATGCTGGATTAGAGATGTATGAGAGTGTGTATGTATGATTGTTGTGTTGAAATTAAATGAGATTTGTGGGCGAAATTATTATTGGGTGTGGGTGTAAGTATTATTTCACCAGCATTTATTGTTCATAAAATTTTCTTTCAACAAACTTCAAAATTATCAACTTGATTTTCAACTAAAACGTTTAAAGGAAAACTTAAATTTTCTATACATGGTTGAACATCAATTTTCATCTTTATTCAAATAGAAAGTAATAAAAATTGTAATATAATACAAAAAAAAGACTATTACATTGAGATTAAAAATAAAATACATATAAACAAATTACGTTGTTTTATTGGCTTCTTTCACAATCATTTTTAAATATTTCTCCCTAAAAGACACTCATCTGCAAATACGATATTCATGTTTTTCACAGTTGAATTAGAGAGGTGGGTGTGTCAGTTGTTTGTTGGTTATAGAAATTGAATGAGATTAGATAAAACGTTGGATTACACTTTTCATGCTGGATTAGAGATGTATGAGAGTGTGTATGTATGATTGTTGTGTTGAAATTAAATGGGATTTGTTGGCGAAATTATTATTGGGTGTGGGTGTAAGTATTATCTTTAGGATAAAATTATAATTTTATAGTGAATTTAATTAGTAAAATTTATAAAATAAGGTGGGTGAACTTTGTAAAATTGTGGATGTAGATAATTGCGCCAAATAATAAATTCATTTGTGCGAAATTTGATATGTATTTGATTAGAAATAAATAACTTCAATAATTTGTTCTTAATAAAGAAACAAAAACAAACTTAATTTAATTATTTTTAAAGCATTTATATGATGATATATTCTAAATTATTTAGTTATTTCCAAAACATAAACTTTATATTAATAAAAAATAAATTTAAATAATTAATTATTGAAGACAAACAAAACAAAAAACAATTATTTATTTATAACAATTTATAAATTAATATTGTGACTAACGATAATTAATTTGACCAGTAATATACATTTATATGAAAAATGTCATATATAAATGTGGATTTATAATAGGAATAATTATTCAGTTTTAATATATTTCAATATGTATAACCTAATTTTTCACCCAAACTGTTTACATCCGACACTGGTATGCGCTAAAAAATATATTAAATATACAGTTTTAATAAAAAATTAATAAATAGACATAAATCCAAAGATATATAAATTTCATCATGTTAAGTTCACCTCACATGTTATAAAAAATTAACATAGATATTTAATTTTATTTCATAACATATTGTGTATAGTATTTCTTATATAAAAATATTATTGTGTGACAAAGTTTAAACGTAAAACTTATTTTGATAGTATTAGTACTTTAATTAGATAGTATTGGTTATTCTACCATAGAATATTTGTCTTGAATCAAATTTTTTCCCCTTTAGGTGTATTTATCAAATTATATTTATTGCTTTGCTAATTAGAATTATCTGATTTACGTTAAAATATTAGTTATAAATAAATATTACGATGAAATTAGTTCATACAATACTGTTACATTTATTTGTAATTGGAGTATTTGGAAAAACAGTTATTTATAAGTATAGAATGAAATGTCACATTAAGATACCATTAACTGCAAATATTAATTATTTTCTTTCATTAAATTCATGTGTTATGTATTAATAGCAGTATTATGCATGATGTAAAATTGATGACTTTTCGTGTACCAATTTCCAAACAAACAAACAAACAAAAACTGTTAATAATGTGTAAGAATATACTTTCAAATACATTAATTGAATCTTGTGGTTAATCTACCAGATTTTGTGGTTGAGCTTCCCGTTATTTTATTTTTTCTTGCGTAGAGTAATAAGAGACTTTTGATTAAGAAAAACATTAATTCAATCTCCATAAAACCAAACAATTGCACCAAATATATAATGATACCAGTATTATAATAAAAAAATTTGCATTGTGGTATACAATTTGATTGAAACTAACAAAATAACATTGGGAATTACAATATTAACATAATATTATTGAGACATCTATTTAAGAAGCACAAAATTTTAGCAGAACCAATATATTTACACAACTAATTATTTATTGATATAAACTTAAGACAAATTCTATGGTGCATCCACGTGCATAGCATGCACTTGAAATTTGATCTCAATTTGAAATTAATTTTGACCAAAAAGTAAACACTCGCGGGTCAGGCCCAACCGGACCAAAATTCACGAGTTTGGCAACAATTCGGGTCGCAAATGGGTCGCGCGCCCTTCTTACCAATACCCAAAGTTATATCACCAATACCCAAGTTATATCACCAATACGGCAATACCCAAGTTATAATCACCAATACCCGAAGTTATAATCACCAATACCTGAAGTTATAATCAACAATACCCGAAGTTATAATCACCCAAATTATAATCACCAATACCCCAAGTTATAATCACTAGTACCCCAAGACTTAATCAACTATACCAGAAGTTATAATCAATAATATCCTAAAAATTACTCAACAATACTCAAGTTATAATCACCAATATCCCCAAAACTTAAACACCAAAGGCTATTCCATCCCATTGATTTGGCATCCCTTACTAATTAATAATTTATTTATTAATCTTTTGTGTTTTACAGTTCTTTTATAGGCTTTTAAAAAACCTTAGCCTCTCTCGTTGGGAAGCATTTGAGGGCAGGAGCTTTCATTTGTGTGACCAGTAGATAGATAATGGGGTAATCCCACTTTATATCACATTGAACGAGAAAGTCAGTCAATAATTCCAACGAAGCTCGCTCCAATGGCGACGACGAAAATCATCTTCCCCTCCCTCTACATCGCTCTCTTCTCTCTCATAACCATCGCGACTGGCTTCTCCTTGGCAGATAACTATCTCATCAACTGTAGTTCAACCGCCCCCGAGACGTTGGACTTTGATCACCGAATCTTCGTTGGCGACCCCTCCTTTCTTTGCCAAGAGAGAGGAAATACTTGGATTGGGATCCTGGTGTTTGCAATCGGGTCACCTTGAAAAAGCATCTCGTGCAGCGAAACCAAATTAATCAAGGGGCAGTGCCTGTTACAGAGAATTGATGGTGGAAGACGCGGCCCTCTGCGATCCTTTTTTATTGCGAACGGTCGCCGCCAAGTATGAGATTCCAAATGCTACGCCGTTGCTCACCTGTTGGGTCAGGCTTTACCCTCAAATTTAAGTCGGGTCGGCTTGACCCGCGAATTTAAATTTTTTGGTCAAAATTGATTTGCAAATTGGGTGCAAAATCCAAGTGCATACTATGCACTTGGATGCACCCTAAAACCACTCTCTACTTAATGTTTCAACCAGACGGTAAACTATTTTTAAACCTTAGCATCCACATTAATACAAACTCTAAAACACTCACAACTTTGGTCTCCAACCACTTTCAACTGACATTTGAGTTTATTCTTTTATCAAATAATTCAATATTTTGAAAGACCAAGTAGTGGACTAATTATTATACCACTCAAAATATTTACATCTTGACATTGTTTGCATAAAAATTATATTTTGTTCATTTTCAAAATGAAAAAATCAGAGTTGTGTTTTGTGTTCAAGAAACCAATTGAGGAACTTTTATAGGGACCGAACAATTGTAGAACTTATTGTTTTCTCTATGTAACCAATACAAATTAAATACTTAAATGGTTGTAGATGAAATATTTCACATGACACTTTAATAGTAAAGATAGTAGGAGTATATAAAATATGATTTTTGCAAAAATGTCAAATCATATCATGTAAATATTAATAGTAAAATAATTAATTAAAAACATCACCTCACATCTTGCATTTGAAACTGGATAAATTTAGTGAAAACTTCTTGTTAAAAATTGATACACCGAACTATCCAATTCAAGCAAATGTGTTTTTATATACCTATATAATAAAAATATTGATTGAAATTGATATTGAAATATATTAATATAGATAAAGCATAAAAATTATCAAATATTTATGAACCTAATATTAAACGCTAACATAATTAATAGATCTAAAATTACCCAAGTCTACATCAATATTCTTTTAATTTTAAAAACATACGTAAGTGAAAAAAATTAAAACCCTACCTTAGAAAAAAAAATGTGTGATGAAAGATTTATGCATAAAATCCTCGAAATTTAAGCCCATTATCTTTTTTTTTGAAGGATTTAATATGTTTCCATTATAACTCCAATTATTTCAGAAGTATAAGTTCGTAAAAAGATTAAATAATATTATATTAACATCAATAACTGACCAACTAAATTTGAAAGAAATCTCTAATGTCTCAACTACTTAAATCTTCTAATTACCACATTTACTCAGTTCAATTCTCATGTGTCACTTTGTATTCCACGTGCTGAATTTTTAACACATGAACTCATGATTGTGGTGGTCCATTTGATATTTTTAAAAGTTCCACATATCATACATCTTGGGAATGAAACATAAAGTGAAACACTAAAAATGACACAAATGATTTCATGTGCTTGTTATAACATTAATTTGATAAATTATGCATATATTTTTTAAATGTCTCTTTTCATAAAAAAAGAGAAAAGGTATCACTTTTCACTTGGAAAATATAACTATTCAAAAAATATTTATAAAAAATACTTAGAAAGTAATATAATATTTTTCGGCCATCATTGGCATTGATATCACTTTTCATTTAAAATTATATTATTAATTTAAAAAGTGATAATTTTTTTTAAATATTATACCATCAACTTTTATGACATTACCATAATAAATGGAACTAACTTTTGTAACACCAATTTATTTTGAATCCGTAATAGAAGAAATTCTTTCGGATTTAATAATAAAATCTAATTATAATAATTAACTTTACATATAAATTTTATCAATCTTTTCAATCAACTAATTATTTCCTATAATCTTGCTTTTAATATTAAACAACCACAATATGTGCAATAAGTTAGTGGACACTTTTTTTTCCTGATAATTAAGTAAATGGTACTTGATGAGAGGATGTTTTCATTTCTAATAACTGCATTTTGTTGCTAATTTGATGTTGGTTGTTACAATCTCATTTTGAGCATACAGAAGATTGATAATAATTAACTAAAATATTTATTGGGGATGTTTAAAAAGTATTCAAGATTGAGAATAATTAACTAAAATATCAGTTCTAGTATTTGAAAGTATATGTAATTAGTGATCGAGCGCATATTATTAGGAAAATAGTTATTAAAAAATCTTCCAAATTAGAATATAATAAATTATTATTAAAAGATAAAATTAGAGCGTGGTTTCTTATTAAAATTAAGAAAATAATGTATGGAATTACACTAATTATAATCTTGAAATCTTAAATCATTTGCTTAACCAAAACCTACTAATTAGCCGACATATATATATATATATATACTTTCCAGTTATAATATATTATAAAAGATAATGAATGGAACTGCATTCATTATAATCTTGAAGTCTTAATCACCTTGTTAACAAAAACCTACTACTCAGCCGACATATATGTATATACTTTCTAATTTTTATTTATTCAAACCACAACCTTCAGCATTTAAAATTATTTTTAAAATAGTTATCAAAACTAATACACGATTTTTTTTTTAAATAAATGCAGAATATATAAAAATATATGTATTATAGGGTAATGAAAATTAAAGTGGTTTTAGAGTCATTTAAGTAGGGGGTAATGAATGAGGATCCATTTTATAGGTAAATTATAACTCATTTTCAATCTTAGTACAATACATTGATAATGGCAAGCACTACTCATTCTCATTACCCTATAATCAATACCTCTAACCAAGCGGGCCCTAAATTTTAGGGATTCCGTACCTATAATACAAATCTTATAATAAGTATATTTAGCGATGTAAAATCACCAATAGTATATACTATATCTTGAATTTTTAAAATCACCAATAAATTAAAATAATCGAGACAATAGATAAAACTTTAACCACATCAGTGTATAAAAAACTACCCACTACGATTATGGGTAACACGACATATACAATTTTTTGTTGAGTAACATTAGCACCGAGTCGGCTAAGAAAAATTCAAATAAAAACCCATGTTTTGTAGAACTTCCCACGTATTCTATCAATATTTCCTGATACATCGAAACAAAAACAATCAATGAGAAGGTAAGTTGTGCTTTCACAAATATACTCCTACAGTTAAAAAATCGCCATACATAATAATTAATATATTTTGAAGACCACAGTACCATACACAACACTGAAGGGATTGTGAAAGTACAAAAAAACTAAATAAATACAAATACAATGACCCATTAATCAAACACCCGAAGAAATCAACAACCAAAGAAAAACCATTCCTCAACGAAAATGCTCAATATAATTCTGATTATTAGAAGCAAGAAATTACAGTACAAATCATAAGCAAAATTTTAAATTATTCAAAATACAAATTGAAATAAATGTTTACATTAATCAAAAGAATGTAAAAACCGTCCACTGTCGAACATCCAACGGAAAAAAGAAGATGAAGACGATCACCGAACATCGACAACACAAGTAAGTCGACAACAGAGCATACGGACGACCATCATACAATCAGAGATCATATCACCATAAAACAGGGCATACCCGTGCTTCATACGATGACAGCATATGTTTTGAGATAAGCAATAAGACAGATGAAACACGACGGGTAGATCCCGCACAGAAGAACACAACCTACAAACAACATCACAATGAGAAACTACTCAACACAAACTGCATATAAAGGGATCTGCCTACATAACCGCCCCTATATCACATCACCTAAAATAACTAAAAATGCGCCGGCAATTAATATAATTAACAGACGGCTAAGATCACAACAAAAAAATGATCCAACGACTGAAACCATCTCCCGCCGAAACCTAAAAGAGGAAAGGTAGGGTGTTTTATATATTATAGATTTCATAGGTTATATAGCTATAAAGTACACGTGGATGCCTATTGATATAAGTTAAGGCTGCTTAATATTGTAAGAATAGGTTGTGCAATAAAAGATTGCATGTTTATATAGCCCTTATATTTGCAATATACTGGGTGCTGAAATCGAATATGTATCTGTTGAATCTTTCAAAAAACAAAGTGCATTTACTTTAATAAATACAAGGGCCATAATGTCACGACATCTGGTGGCCTTTATGACATTTTTAACTTCTTATAAACAACGTGCAACACACGTGATGTACAACTAGTGTGGAAATAATGCTTCTTTGTAACCGTCATAAAAAATCACCATAACCACCAAAGATCGACATCACTGTTACAATGTTCACGAAGGATGTTTGAACTTTGAATAGATATGCCGCTGAAATTTGCTTACTTTATTTATGTAAATTTTGCAAATTATGTATCAGTATATCTATTATTTATTTTATTAATCAATATTAATAATATTATGTCAAAAGTGTCACACAATTATTTTTTCTCGACGCTCTTGTCTTCTAAAATTATTAGATCAAAATGAGGTTATAAACGCTCTTGAACCACTTCATAGTTGGGAGTGTATGATAATGATTGTGATGATAGACTTATTATATTTGTGTTGTTTATTGGGTTGTGAGGAATGATTATAATTATCACTCATGATGTTAGGTTTACCAAATTTTATGGAAATTAGATTTATTTTTATTTTTTAAAAGAAAGACTAGTTTGAATTTTTATTTAAATAAGAAAATCAATTTTATGTTTTAAATTTATTTAAAAGTAAAAAAAATTGATATATCTTAATTTTGTTGAATGAATGAAAGTCAATTTATAAGGAATGATTCTTTCGTACTAAAACCAATTTTGATTCTCATTACCATTCACTACCCCTAAACTAGGGGTGTTAAATGGGTCATGGACTGGCGGGACAACCCGTTTAGCCCTGAATCTTACAGGGTTAGGGTTCGAGTATACAATGGACCATTTAAAAATCGGGCATTTTTTGCCCAAACTGGTTAGCCCGGAAGTTTTTGTGTTTTAATATTAATTTCTTACCTTAGGCTTAACTTAGCGTAAATGACTCAGAAAGAAAGAAGTGGCTTCATTAGTTTCTTTCTAATTAGGGTTTACTTCACGTTTTCACCCTTCCCATCCTGCTGCCCAACGTTCTCATTCTCTCAACTCAAATAGCAGGCGCCACTCTCATATCGCCGGCCGCCGCTGACCACCGTAGCCCAAATGCTCCCAAATCGCATCCGCCGCTCTCAAATCGCTGCCATCCAGACGCTCTCAGATTTTGGTAAGCATTAAATATTTTTTACTATATCAAAATATTTCTCTTTAATAAAATTTACAGAGTATTCAAACTTATGAACATACTATTGAGTAGTTCTAATGTATTATGTATATAAATAGTTACAAATGTGTAGATCTAAATCTAATTATCATCTTAAATATAAGTAATTTCAATCTGCGCTTGTTTGCAATTTTTTGTATGAGAGGATTGTCAACACGCGATGTACACCATTATTTTTAATATTAGTTCTTTATAAATAATAATAACATTAGTTCTTACAATAATAATATTAGTTTTTATATTAAAAATTATTTTTTTTATATTTTTTTCCCGGAGCCCATTAGTGGGCCGTTTAGTCCGCGAACTGCTAGGGTTAGAGTTAGGTTAAGAGTGTTAGTGAAATGATAAAAATTAACCGATAAGGTCTGAGACCATTTAGGCTCGCAATCCTAATGGGTTAGGGTCACCCCGTTTAACATCTCTATCCTAAACCTCCAAATTAATAATAATTGTCATAGACACTATTATAAACAATCATTTTATTCATAAATAGAGTTTACTTTCCTTCAATACCCTTCACTTTTTACCTTACTAATTTATTTTATGTATAAACAATTAATATTCCTTGAAACTCGTGAAAAAAATTATATATTCAAAGTTTAAACTATAAGAGTAATAAATAAGTGCAAATGACAATTTTTATTTGTTGAATCGAATCACATAATTTTTAAAAAATAAAATCTCAAATACTTAATATTAATAATTTATTTGATAACTCGAATCTAGAATAAGGTAAAAAGAAAAAGAAAAAAAATTGTATTTGATGATAAATGCACAAAACATTCGTGTATTTTATTAATTGCATAAACTATCTATGTCACAAAAATCTCCATAAACTACTTTTGGCCAAAGAACACTAACAACGTAAAATTGATGTGTGAATTCGTATAATTGTAATATATATGAACAAAAACATTCACACAAAGTCAGAGGAAAACAGAAACACAAAATATGTCCATATCAAAGGTGTCAAAAAGAGGATGGTGGAAATTTCGTGTATATTTTCACCAAATGCAAGGTCTTTTATGCATTTAATAAAATAAACTAGTACGTACCCCCGCAAATTTCTTGAACTGAAAAAAATATTTGTTATTATTATTTCAAATTATAAATATTAATTTTAAAAAAATATCTTGTAATTATGATATAATTTTAAAATTGTAATTATAATTCAACAAATAATAATAAATACTAAACATGAATAAATATAAAATTTGAAAAACATTAACTAATTCACACATTCAATCTCAAATTAGTATAACACAATATTACTTAAAATTACAGTTGTTGTATACTTGCATGCCCAATTTTCCCCAATGATATGAAAATACAATAACAATCGGCAAAAGTTCAACTCTAAAGATAGAATCCTACAGATCTAAAGGCAACATTTGATGAAAATGATGTCATAATTAAAATAAAATATTGTGTAGATGTTTGTGTGAGAACAATTGACTAACATGTTGGTATTTATAATACACAATTCAGCAATAAGAATTGACCCTTAGGCGCTAATCTTTTTTTTTAATTTTTTCCACCTGGACATTTCACATTTACAGATATTTTGCAAAAAACGAAAAAAAGAGTTAAAAAAAATTGAAATTGTTGAAAAAATTTGAAATCCTACTACAAAACAATATCTATATTTTACAGTTTCAAATTCAATTTTGCAGGTATTTATAATGGAGAAATCCAACCCAAGAATCACATTTAAGCGACAATTCGAATTATTTAAAAAAAAATCAATTTCCTCCTAAACATTTCATGTATTCATTTATTTTATATAAAAAAATTGCTAACCCTTATGTGACATAGTATTATACATGGTAAGATATTGTATATCATGACAATATTTTTTGGGAATAATGCTAATTCAGTGACAATATCTTTTGGGTAGTAAAATCTTGTACAAAAAAAAAAATTAATGTTACAATTTGTTATCCGATGGTAAGATATGATATTGGATGACAAGATTCTTTGAGAATTTTGTCATCTTTTACGTGACAATATCTTTTACAAAATATTTCAATATCCTCCTACAAAATTAGCATATATAAATATTCTGCAAAAATAAATTCCAAAAATATCTATTATTGTATTATACATGGTAAGATATTGTATTTCATGACAATATTTTTGGGAATAATATGCTATTTCAGTGACAATATCTTTTGGGTAGTAAAATCTTGTCCAAAAAAATTAATTTTACAATCTATTATCCATGGTAAAATATGGTATTGGATGACAAGATTCTCAAAAGAATCTTGCCATCTTTTACGTGACAATATCTTTTGCAAAATATTTCAATATCCTCCGACAAAATTAGCATATATAAATATTCTACAAAAATAAATTTCAAAAATATCTATTATTGTATTATACATGTGTCACGCCCCAATTTTTATAATATTAAATTTTTACATAAAACACATGATTAATTTACAATAAGAGGCGTGAATTAAAAAATTTAAACATAGAAATTACTTTGACAACAGCGGAAGACTTAAAGATTTAATAACTTTTAAAAATAAATTTATAATACAAATTGTTACAAAATAATTATCCTAGAAGAACCTCATAAAAAGAAAACTTGATAAAAAAATTAACTAATTTGCAAGGTTTTTATCATGAAATAATTTAATTCAATGTCATCCATCGCCTCTCCTCGCCGCCAGCTCCAATATCTGAAAAATGTTAAAATGAATAGGGTGAGCGAAACCACAGCTCAGTGGGGACAAACTTGTCAAAACTAAATATAATAAATAATTTAAATTAATCAATCACGTAAATAAGCATTTCAATGTCATCACCTCGTTTATAAAGGTCAGAAGACCTATCGTCACCTCGTTTATAAAGGTCAGAAGACCTATCATCACCTCGTTTATAAAGGTCAGAAGACCTATCATCACCTCGTTTATAAAGGTCAGAAGACCTATCCTCATACATATTTCACATGAACATAATAAAATTATAAATCACATTTAATAGTGACAACCTTAAAAGATAGAAATCCCCACCTGAAAGTAATCTCGTGGATGTAGATACAAAATAGAAATCTTTAACTCACGTCCCTTATAGTATAAGCTTGCTTAAAAGAAATATTGAGGAGTATCTCGAATATGGCCTTCTTCGAAAAGAGCAAATATAACGAGTATTTGTTATAATATTTTTCTCAAATTTGAGTGAAGTATAATAAATTTATGTTGTACGCGGTTTCAAATGAGAGAAATGAACGTGAGTGGTAATGGAAAATGAATTTCTTTCAACCATTCAAGACCTTAAATACAATGAAGTTTTTAATAGCAATTATGTGAATTAAATAAAAACATTAATAACAATTATAAGAATATTAATAATAATTATGAGAATTAAATAAGAATTAATAACAATAATGAGAATTAAAATTATAGCCAATATTAAAGACACTAGATATTTAACATGTGTAAAAGATGATAAAAAAACACAACCATGAAGAAATTGTCATAATTCTTCTAATAATTAAGAGAGATTTTTGACAACATATTAATAAAGTTATTCATAAATTCTATTAACTAGTTTTTGAGAGAAATGAGGCTAAATATAAGATAGCTTTTAATTTACTAATTAATATTAATTAACCAAATAATAAATACATGTGTGACCTTTAAAAAATATATATACTAATATATTTATATATACATATGCAAGGATACATATGCATATATATACATATTTAAAACCTTTTACTTTTGAAAATAATAGTAGTAGTAGTAATAATAATAATGATAATAACAATAATAATAATAATAACAACATCTGCATATATATCACATGAACACATTGCCTTTATTCAAATATGAAAATTTCAAAATATTTTCAAAATAAATAATAAAACTTGATATTTTTAGGGGTGTTACAACATGGTAAGATATTGTATTTCATAGCAAGATTTTTTGGGAATAATATGTTATTTCAGTGACAACATATTTTGGCTAGCAAAATATTGTCCAAAAAAAAATGTTACAATCTATTATCCATGGTAATATATGGTATTGGATGACAAGATTCTTTGGGAATTTTGCCATCTTTTACATGACAATATTTTTTGCAAAATATTTCAATATTCTCCTACAAAATTAACATATAAAAATATTTTGCAAAAATAAATTCCAAAAATATCTATTATTGTATTATACATGGTAAGATATTGTATTTCATGGCAAGATTTTTTGGGAATGATATGCTATTTCAGTGACAATGTCTTTTAGGTAGTAAAATCTTGTCAAAAAAATAAATATTACAATCTATTATTCATGGTAAGATATGATATTGGATGATAAGATTCTTTAGGAATCTTGTCATCTTTTACGTGACAATATCTTTTACAAAATACTTCAATATCCTCCTACAAAATTGACATATATAAATATTCTGCAAAAATAAATTCCAAAAACATCTATTATTGTATTATACATGGTAAAATATTATATTTCATGGCAAGATTTTCTGGGAATGATATGCTATTTCAGTGACAATGTCTTTTAGGTAGTAAAATCTTGTAAAAAAAAAAAAATATTACAATCTATTATTCATGGTAAGATATGGTATTGGATGATAAGATTCTTTAGAAATCTTGTCATCTTTTACGTGACAATATCTTTTGCAAAATACTTCAATATCCTCCTACAAAATTAACATATATAAATATTCTGCAAAAATAAATTTCAAAAACATCTATTATTGTATTATACATGGTAAGATATTGTATTTCATGGCAAGATTTTTTGTGAATAATATGTTATTTGAGTGACAATATATTTTGGTTAGTAAAATATTGTCCAAAAAAAATAATGTTACATTCTATTATTCATGTAAGATATGGTATTGGATGGTAAGATTTTTTGAGAATCTTGTCATCTTTTACGTGACAAAATCTTTTACAAAATATTTCAGTATCCTCCAACAAAATTAGCATATATAAATATTTTGCAAAAATAAATTTAAAAAATATCTAAGTAAGAAACTCAGCGTCCTTTTTTTTTTAGTTTGAATTCACTCCCATACATTTAACATATACTTTCCACCGCCATGCCGACTGAATTCCAAGTTGAATTGAATTTTTTCCGGATTAGTGGAGTGAAACACCGAGAATTTTGTGATATTATCAAAGATTTGCTCTGTATGTGTAGTGTTTGTACCCAATTGATTCCGTGAATAGAGAAACACATATGTGCAAGGGGATCGGGAGTTTACCTTGGCCGGAGGAAAGAAGACGTTGGGTTAGGCGGAGGAACGACGACGCTGGGCTAAGCAGGCCGGCTGTAATAGAGCAGCGAGACGACGCCTACATACCTTGTACGATGTTGGGCTAAGCGAATGAACAACTTAATACACAGAGAAAACTTTATACCGAAAATAATATTGCAAAAATCCATGAAATAAAATAAAACCCCAACCTTTGGAAGATTTTGGAAATGAGGCGGCGTGGACATGTCAGACGGTGGTGAGAAAATTATAATCTGGTATAAGTTGCTGGTCCGTACTATTTGGAGAGGGGGCGGAAGCGGCGCTCTGGAAAATATCGATGGAGAGTGTGGTGGTGTGAGGAAGATCTAATGTGAGAGAGACTGCTTATGGGAGAATGAAAATGATGAATACTTATATTAACCCTAGTTACAAATCAATGGTTTAGATGTAATGATATAAAATGAATGGTTGATATCAAAACTTAAACCAACTTTTAATGAGAGCGCGATATTTCGAAATGGAGAGATTTGAGACATGCCACCTCACCTTGGAGAGGTTTGAAAATATATTATAACTAGAGTGTACCCACGTGAATTTCGCGTACTGATAAAATATATTATATTTATTTTCTGTAGACATTTAATATAAGAGTATTTTTGTTTAAAAAACTTCGAGGTATATACAATAAATTATGGGGTTTGTTTAGCCGTGGCCCGTGCCCTTCACTAAACTTTATAGGTATATCCTACAAACTAAATAATTTAAAAAAATATATCAAAATTCACATAAATTAATAACAATTATGGAATAACATTACTTAGACTAATAATTTAATAATAATCAATTTCCATTTCCATTTCAATATTGAATAATTTATAAATTAATCAACATTGTTAGTTATTGAGAGTATACGGTAAGAAATTAATTTATATAAGAAACAATACAAAATTTGAAATAAACTTTAAAATTACAAATACCTGTTCATCGATCAAAATGAGTTCCAAGTAGAGCTTGTCTCTATTAAAATCATTAAAAAATATTGTCCAACTTTTTCAATCCTAACTTTAACGGTCAATTTTTTGCTCTCACTCTTGATATTAGAAATCAGAGAAAATTGAGGTGTCATACTCTTGAAATCTAAAATGAGATTTAAATTACAACAATTAAACCATCATAATTATTCAGATAAAAATACATGGTATAGTTAAATTTATTATTTTTGCACATGAAGAATATTTAAACTGAACGATGTAGAGCATAAATCAACAATTATTATTACATTCATATTGATATTGATATTTAAATCTAATCTAATCGTGAGCACTTAAAATAATAAATTTAATTATAAAATAAATATATTAATAACAATAGATACATAACTAACCAACAATTGATAGGAGAAATCTCAACAAAAGAGTGGAACAAATGAAACGTTGATGTGAAAAAATGAAATACAATATGCTCTTATTTATAATAAAAAAAATGCATGCAATATTATATCTTGTCCATAATAAGAATATATCACATAATAATATTTTTTGGAATATATAACTATATACCTTTTATTTTAGGAAAAAATAATCGAACATTATATTATACTATATATACTAACTCAAACTTAGAAATGATAAATTTAGATTCATTCAATAAGTAGATCATATTTCACATTAAGGTTTGGAAAAAATATGATTTATAATAAATTCTAAAAATAACTAAATAAGAAAATGGAAAAAAATATATATTTGCATTAATTATGCAGATATAAATTAATGGTTTGGATTTAATGATATAGAACGAAGGGTCGAGATTAAAAGTTTAATCAACTTTTAATGAGAGCACATTATTTCAAAATGAAGAGATTTGAGACATGCCACATCAGCCTAAAAATCATCATCTTGGAGAGGTTTGAGAATATATTATTATAAGATATAAGATATAAGATAAGAAAATTTTATGTAGCAAAATATGAAAAGATTATGTGCATAACTTTATTAAGCATAGGAAAATTTTATACAATTAAGTACTTATTTTGTGCATTTACCGTAAAACATATTAGTGATTTTTTGGTTTTTACCCTGATAATTTATGATAAAGTGAGGGAGTGTTAACTAAAGGAGGGTTGATGGGAGGGGGATTTTATATTTTTATCTCAAACAAAATAGAGTTTGGTGAAATCACAGGATTGAGGGCCGTCTCGGAGCCTAATTTCAATGGATACCCATTCCCACTCAATCCGAGTTCTCGTTCGCCCCCCGCCGGCGCCCACCCACCCACTCCCTCCCCAACCCCCGCCGCCGCCCGACCCCTCTCCACCCCATAAGAACGGCGTCGTTGTCGTCGGATTTGTAGGCAACCGCCGCCACGACATCGCCCATCTCATCAACAAACTCATCGACTCCAATGTTTTCGGCTCCGGGAATTTAGACACTCCGTTTCGGGTTGAACCTGATAAAATCTACCCGGAGATGAGTGAATGGTTCAAGAGAAGGAACTTGAGCTATTATCATGACGATGAGCAGGGGATTTTGTACTTGCAGTTTTCTTTGGGCGATTGCCTCTTTACTGGGGAGGTATCTGCAGAAGGCCGGATTGGGTTTGAGTCGGTTTTGGAGGACCAGGAGTTCGGAGATCTCCAGGGTTTGATCTTCATGTTCTCTGTAAGTTTTCTTCCGCACTTTTAACTTGCTTTGTTTCAATTAGTATGATGTCTGAGTCTTCATCTTACTTTTCAGTAGGAGGTATGTGTATGAAGTTTATTAGTACACTCTGGCATTGTTCATAACTTTTATCGTCAAGGATATTGAACTTTATACAACTCCATTTTGGAGATTGGGAATATCCACTTTACAATGATCCGCCACTTCAGTTAGAGATAGGATTAGGAAGAGTGTTTTGAGAATTCAGTTGGATGGTTGTTTTCACTTGTCACAAGAAATCCAATAGCATTTCAAGAGAATCAGTCATGTCCTAACTTTTGAATGATATATCACAATAATTTGTTCTGTTTTTTTCCTGACTCAATGCCTGATGTGTCTGAATTACGAAAATGAAGTCTATCATAGATTAATTAATCAAAAGATTTCAAGAGGGCCAAAGCCGCATTTGTTTTTGTCTGGTTTGAAATAAAATAAATTCCTATTGGTGCTGTCTATTGGAAAATTTGGCAGTCTGTGGAATGGGACTAACCGATGGTGGGCCCACGGGTTGCCACACCGGATGTGGACCCAAGGGGGGTTGCCACCTAGGAAGTGGGCCATACCTGCCATCCGGAGTGTGCCGTCGGTGGACGTCTGACTTTAAGGGGGGTCGATTCTTACTATACCACATTTTGAATCCACAAGAATTGTGGATGGGTATATAAGTGGGAGTCAATCCTTAACCATTGACCATGGTTTTGGGTTAAGTTTGGGCACCCTAGCTTATATTCCTAACTGAAACAGCTTATTTAGTTGGAAATATTCTCATCTGAGAAGTTATTGTGCCTTACAATTGTATTTGTAACAAATTGTGCCACATCTGAATGGCTATTTATTTTCATGAATTTGTTAAACGTTAGAAAGAATTCAAGTTATAGCTATGTACATGTGATTGCAATCCCACTGCGCAACCCAAATCCCAACCCCCAAAAAGTAATTTCAGTCTGCTCCATTTACACTCACAGACACAGTGCAACTATACAATGAACCCGAATGCTTTTAAGAGAAGCAGTAATATCAAGCTCATAATGCAGAATTATTTTAACTTCCAGTTTTAGTGTTAATGTAACTACTAAGCACATCAAGCTGAATGCAAAGATCAACTGTATTGGTCCGGAATTTATTTATTTCTATTTGCTTTAAGTACTACTTTAAAATCTTCGAAGTAGTAAGTCATTTGATCGTACTTTAGTGCTACAGGTCTGTCACGTTATGATACTTATTCAGGAGGGGTCACGGTTTGATACTCAATTGTTAAAAAAGTTCCGGGTTTTGCAAGCTGCTAAGCATACAATGGTTCCATTTATACGGTCACAGAATATGCCATCTGCTACATCTAGGCCACGTTCTTCTGCTCAGTCACGTATATCTGCTTCAGGAGCATCACCGATCAATGCTTCTCCTGGTAAAACCCAAGGGATCCTAAATCGAAATGCTTCAGCCAATACAGCAATGTCTGGTGTAGGTTCTTGTACATCTTTGTTACCTGGTCAATGTACCCCAGTTGTACTCTTTGTTTTCTATGATGATTTCTCTGAGATTCAACCCAGTGGAAATATGGATGAGCCTTCAGAGGGATCCTCTTCAAATGTTCCATCAAGTTTGAATACTTCAGTCAGATCAGGCATGCCAACTAAAGGACCAAATTCTGTTGTTGTACTTGCACGACCTGTGAACAAATCTGAAGGTGGCCCAAGGAAAAAATTGCAATCATCTCTTGAGGCACAAATCCGGTTTTCAATTAAAAAATGTCGCACGCTTTCAATTTTTGAAAACAGCCACGCTGGTTCAAGGGGTGGTGCTATTGCTAGCTCTGCTCCTCTTTTTTCTCTTGATGCTTCAAAGGCTGTTTCACTTGTAGATGCTAGTTCAATCCAGATTGGTGAATCTCTTGAGTTTGCAATTGGTCTTGTACAAGAAGTATTAGATGGGAAAGCGACACCAGATTCTCTTTTGCTTGAAAGCCACCAACAAAATGCAATCAAGGAGGATATTCTCTCTGTGAAGGAGTTCATCTTCAGGCAGTCTGATCTTCTAAGGGGGAGAGGCACTTTGGTTGCTAACAGCAGTTCTGTCGGCGTTGGCATGGTTGCAGCAGCAGCAGCAGCAGCTGCTGCTTCTGCCTCTTCGTCCCCTGCTTCTGGAAAGCCATTAACTGTCCCTGATCTCCCAACTTTTGAAATCTGGTCAACTTCCTCACAGCTAATTCTTCACAGAATTCTTTCTGCAAAACGAGCTTGCATTCATGAACCCAAAATCAACAGGATGCATGATAAGAATGCAGTTACAACACCTGGAGAGACTGTAGCCACTTCTTCCGACCCATATGAATCTGCAGTATCTCATCTGGAGAATGGTATTGGAATGAACACTAGATTTTCAACCTTGTGGTGTGAAAATGCATTTCCAGTTGCCAAGGAGGTTTATTTAGATGATCTGCCTCCTTGTTATCCAAGTTTTCAGCATGAGGATCATTTAAAGAAGGCCCTGTGTGCTCTTACATCAATGGTTAAGGGACCTGCTTTGCAATTTTATATGAAAAGGTTGAAGAATGAATGCACGTCAATCTGGAGTTCTGGAAGGCAACTATGTGATGCAGTTAGTCTGACTGGGAAACCATGCATGCATCAAAAGCATGACATCAAGACTCTTTCCACAGATGACATCAAACCTCATTCAAGTGGATTTGTATACCTCCATGCTTGTGCATGTGGCCGTTCTAGGCGACTCCGACCAGATCCATTTGACTTTGAAACAGCAAATGTTGTGTATAGTTTTGCTGAATGTGACAAGCTTCTTCCTAGCGTGAAGCTGCCTGAAGGAATCATTAAGGGACCCATTCAATCCTCATCATGGAGTTTGATCCGTGTAGGTGGTTCAAGATACTATGACCCTTCAAAAGGTTTACTCCAGAGTGGCTTTTTTGCAACCCAGAGGTTTCTTCTGAGATGGACTATAGAGAAGCTAAAAGATACTAGTCATTCACTGCTCAATGACTCCCAGCATGTTTCCCTAGATAAAAACATCAGAATTGAAACTGTTGCAGATGCAGAAGGTCAGGCATCTGATGTTGCTCAGTTGGGTACTGGCGGAACTCAAAATGGACTTGGGATACAAAAAAGCCTCGCTTCAGATATCACTGGAAATGATAGTAAAATTGCAAGTGCTGGTAGAGGGTTATTTAATGTTACAATGAGAAAGCCATTTTCTGAAGTTGTTGCCGGACCGGCTGCTGCCAATTCAGGGTTTCCTCCACTCTTATCTAGAAAACAACCTGTACAAGATGCTGAAAAAGTTGTCAAGTTACATAATGTACAACAAAGGGGTCTGGACAATCTTGGCGAAATAGTATCAGCTCAAGAGTTTCAAAAGGTTGAACATATTGCTTCTGTCGATAATGGTACGAATAATGGCAGTTCTGTCAATGGCAATAAATATGGAAATGCATTTCCACATTTCAGCTGCAATACAGCTCCTTTGATTATGGATGGTGTTGAACAGATTAAGGCTGCCAATTCCATAAAGTTTGCCACAATATATGTGGGGTTTGAACATGAGTGTCCCCATGGCCATAGGTTTATCTTAACTCTGGATCATCTTACTGACCTTGGTTCATTATACTCAGTTGCTGAGGAGAATGTTGTGCCTTTATCAGTGGAAAAATCAGACAAAAGACAAGATCATGCTAAATTGGGTAAAGTTGGTGGCAATGGTAGAACCAGACGGCAGTCAAATGGAATAAATATGGGTGGCGGTAGTGGTAAGGCCAAAAACTTGAACAAGTCAAAAGAGAAAGTGGTGAATGGGAACGTGCCGTATAATAAATCTATGCAATCAACCAGGCAAGGTAAATATCAGAATGTGCGAACAGAAGTTACAGATTTTGTGGAAGAGCTTGATTCTGATCTTAAATCTACTACTGTTGACGACCAAGAGGGTGCCTTCCCCTTATTGAATAGAAGTTTACCAATATATATGAACTGTCCGCATTGTAGGGAGTCTAGGGCAAAAAACAATACATCTAATGTGAAGTATGCGAGCACTACCTCCCAGCTGCAGCGGATCTTTGTGGTACACTCTTGTTCTTCTACTGCATTAAATCATACTCACATGTCAAATGTCAAAACAACGCCACCTGCATTTACCTGGACCTTGTATTCTACTGTTTGAAAGTTTTAAGTTCCTAGTACAAACATGTTTATATTTTTATACCTGCCATTAGGAATCTGCCTATTTTTATATCCTTATCTAGTTGCCATTGTTTAGCAATTTAGCATTAATTAAGACATACAGTGATACAGATGTCGAAATCATCTTTTTTGTTTAATCAGGGCACTGGAAGAAAGGTAAGAGAGAATATGAAAATAAGAAGATATTTTGTGCTTTAGAAACTGACTCAGATCAATTCATTCGTTAGCAAACTATGAATTGTGTGTTTGATGGATTAATTCTATCTTTTGAGCCTTTTTGTCATACTTTTTTCTTCCAGTTTTCCTTTTCCATTTAAGACTTGAAGTCAAGCTATCTTCCCGAAATGTCCCATTTCTAATCATTCGAGGTTTTTGTGTGTTGTTTATGCAACTTTTCCTTTTCCTATCCTTTCTGGTAGGCTCTTCCATTCCATTCATAATTATTTTGTGGTTGCTGATATATTTGTTCATCATGGCTTTCTTGAAATGTTAGGGAAAATATATTTATTTGGAAGGTCAAGACAGACTTTGTTAAATGTCATTGTACGTCTACTTGCTTCTTTGCAGTTTCAAATGTAATCTTATGTATGTAATGGCATTTACCAATTGTAACTATCTGTACTTGTGATACCCTTCTTCCAATGTGGGAAAAATGCAGAGAAAAAAAGTTACTAATTGTGCTTTTGGATGTATAGGTAACACCTTCGTTTCCTATTTTGTTGGCTGCAGACCCGATTGTACAATTTGAGGTATGTAACTAGTGAAAGAATTGCTATTGATTGCTACTGAATTTTCGATGTCCTATTACCAATTTTTATTGTGCAAGGTGATGTGGCCCTGTTTATATTGATTATTAATCTACTTGAGTTCTGCTGGTACATGATTCGTTGGTCTTTAGTTAGTGAATTTTGTGTTCGCTTTTGGCTTCATAATGCTACAGGTGTCCTTTAGTATCCAGGAGCTATGGTATTGCCTTTTTTTTACTGCCCCTTGGGCCACTATTCATTTTCCTGATATGTTTTTTAAATGCCGGGGATAGAATAAAAGTTGCATCCTTTGGCACGTGCTGAGTTTCTCTTTCTTTTCCCCTTTATAACTCTGGACATAGATATTCTGTTCTTGGTCTAATTATGGTTAACAACCTGGAGAGTCTTTAAGAAAAACAAGTTTAGATATTAATATTATCCACCAAAATTTTGTGGGTACTCTAATAATTGGCTAAGTGTCAGAATGACTAGAAATGTCTACTGTGGAGATCAGAGCAGCAGTGGACATAAAATCATAAAGAAAGAATAATTTTAATGGAAATCTTAGATCGACACTTTCTACAATATTGATCCTGTCTTGTGCTATTTTTGATGTATTATTTGCTTTCCTTGACCCATGGTTGGTAGAGATTAAAGCAAGTTATATATACATCCTTCTTTTGTCCAAAATTATGGAAGGTCTTTTCCTGTCCTTGACAAGTTTGTCCATTTGCAGTTGTCTTGTCTACCTCCGTCTATTACTGATCGTGAACAAAATCTGCAATTCAGCCTGGGCTGTCCTGTGATTCTGCCACCAGACAGTTTTCTTTCTCTAAGGCTCCCTTCTGTTTATGGTGTAGAACTGGAAGATGGGACTGTACATTCTCTTAAACCTTTTGAAAATCAACCACATCTCACTGCCTATCTTATGAGGGGAACAGCTTTACGTGTTGTGTCAGATAAAAGTAATATTAATCCAGCATCAGTCACGTAGATAATGTCAAGACCTTATCCTGCTGTATTAATGATTCACTTCCTTTTGAGTTTCTGGATGCTCAGAATGCTCAGCTAGTGGAGAATTTCCCTTGCGCATCAGGTAAAATTTTGTGTATATTCTTGGAGGTCTTGCATGCAAGAGTTGCTCCTTTTGCTAGATCGAAGCATTTGCTACTATCAGATTGTGCTTAAATTTCTATGAACCTTTTGTTTCTTTTGAACGGGAATATAAAGGTTTCATATCTTGATAACAAAGCCATGTCATTACTCATTTATCTTTCGTTGAAGTATCTGTGGCAATATATGTATAGGTTTGTTTATATAAGTGACCAATGGTAAAAAGGAAAGATTACTACTAGTTGACCCCTTATGATAAGAATACTTGTTTCTATCTATAAGAAAATATAATTAAAAGTGACTTGATTTTGCTGAAGGCAGCTTTTAGTTGTCTTTCGAGACTTCCTCCTGTTTATTATAATTATTGAACTTTGATGACCAACTGATGTTGGCAAATGAGGTAAATCAATCGTTGCTCAAATTGCACCTGAAATTTTGAACTTCTCCGACTCAAAGCCAGCATCCTTAAGGGGCATGAACATATTTTGAATGCATCATATGGAAATGTTGGAATTAGTACAATCTCTATATCTCCTTATTTTAGACTTATAGATTGAAACCAGGTGTATTATCATTGGGAACGAACTAGTTCCAAATAGGTTATATTGATTTAACCTTGAAGCTATAGCCCTACAATAGGTTATATTGATTTAACCTTGAAGCTATAGCCCTACAATAGGTTATATTGATTTAACCTTGAAGCTATAGCCCTACAATAGGTTATATTGATTTAACCTTGAAGCTATAGCCCTACAATAGGTTATATTGATTTAACCTTGAAGCTATAGCCCTACTCAAGCTTCCCCCAACAATGAAACCAATAGGCTACTGTCTTAATGCCAATAAAGCAGGTTCTGCTCATACAATAACCTTTAACAGTTGATTTTCTAGGATTAAAAAGCAGTGGTAAATTATGTTGGATAATAATTTGATATTTTGGGGGATAAATCCCTATCCCGGTCCTTTTCAGAATACTATGCGTTTAACAACTTATGTATTAGTTGATTAATTGCTGAAATTATCACTTGTATTTTGATTTTGATTTAATTTATTTGCTGAACTGATGCATACGGAAGATTTGCAAACATTTTAGTTTGTATAGTTCATTATATGCCGTCAATGTTTTTCTGTATGGTTTAGGAAAATTACGTGTTGATGGACTTTTTATGATTAATGTTGTGTTTTTATATGCTAAATTTTTTACTGTGGGGTAGTAACCATAAAACTAAAAATCCATTTTTTATTTATTGACTGTCTGGGTCTCCAATTAATTTCAACAAAACAGGGCATCTTCTCCTGCTTGGAGCAGAGCAGCAGACACTTCACTTTGTTCTTACGCCACTAATGGGTACCATGTCTTCAGAATTGTAACCTTCCCACAACATATAAGCCGCTAATACATTTTCCCCCCATCAACCATAGTAGCGCCGTCTGCTAGATATTTTTTTTTAATGCATTTATTCCACTGAACCCTGGTTTTTTGATGCATACTAGTATTTTTGTTGGAACTTTGATATATAACTAATGAAAATGCTTAGAGTATTTCCATTCCCTAATATAATAACTTTTCTTGACTTGTAGACTTCGCTAACTCAAAACTAGTTATTATATTATCTCAGACATGATCTTGTAGTACTTATGTTGAGCTCTCGTATTTCATAATATATGTAATATAATCTTTTCAAGGAGCTCACTCAGGCGTTCAATTTCTTATGTGCCCTTGTTTTTTTTGGCAACCATGGTTTGACAGACAATTGGATTGGTTGAAGTACACTTTTCAGCGAAGACATGTTATGTAAGCTGCATTTTAGTTTCCTTCTATGGGGTTGGGTGGTAGTTAAGCACATCAAGTTTATATCCCATAACTGGTAATTGGAAGTTGTTGGCTTGTCTAAACCTGCTACAGTTTTCAGGTTTCCTCATCAAGCTTCTAATCAATGGAACCCTGGGATTGCTGGCATATGAATATGGAGGGTCCTCAATATTGGTATGCGCTTTTACTTTTTTTAGCATCTCTAATTGTATATAGTCCGTTTCTCCCATACCACACATGTCTATTCATTTCCAGCGTCATCTCTACTGTGAAGATGCCCCCAGCCCCATTAATAGAAAACATAAGTTTTAGCTAAACTGCATTTGTTAAGAAGCATAAAGTTGCAATATGATTATGGTTTTTGCCTATTTACTGTGCTGTGAGGGAATTTCATTTTATTAAGCTATACGAAGTGTGGTTACTGCACAACAGAAATGGTATGGTGGATTGATATGCCTAAAAGATATATAGTGGGTTCATTATAGATTACTGGGCCTAAGTCTGTGCGTCAAATGCCAAGGTCGTTATGTTGCTGACATATTAATTTCAGAATCCTTGTGGGTAAAAAGGGTTTGTTGATCTATCATTTCAACTAGCTTTCCTGATATTAACAGAATAGCAATAAAAGCCAAAAACTCATGGTTATTAACATGACTTGCAGATGAGTGAGTGAACTTGTGCAGTGTCTCAGACCAGCGCTTCCAATATGATGATGCGATCAGTGGCATTCGGGATCTTCCTCAGCTGAACTAGTGCATCAAACCAAATTATTGCAAAGGATTTGGGAAGAATTACGGTCTCTGGGAAAGCTGCAGTCTGATGAAAGTATGGTCCTAAACTGCATCTTACGAAATACAGTTGATTACTTAATGGAAATTATATATGAAGAAGATCCAACGGCTGCCAATCTGGATTTGAGTTTATTATGCAGATTATCATTTGATTAGTCAGGTCGTTTTCCTCTTGGCTAAAACTCCATACTCTATTTCGCATTTCATTATTTCACTAGTACATTATGCTACGTGCTCAATGGTGATCTTTCTCTGAAGGTCTAGTTAAATCGTGGTTTTTAGTCTCTATTCTGTATTGCGTGTTCATCCGTTGGCTAAAAAACGTAGTCTAGCTTGTGAAAGTATATCTAAACCTTTGGTAAATTTGTAAAATAAATCTAAACCGTTGGTAATTGTGTTGCAAACTGGGTTTGCCTCACTAATAAGCTCTTCTTTCTTCTTGCCTTAATTTGGTTTCGTGCCATAAGTTGTAGGGATAGCAACGTGGAGGTGTTTGATGGCACAAGGGGGTTTAGGGTTTTGCAAGAATAGTCAGTATCATCTTTTTATGTTTCTCAATTATAAAGTTTCATCATTTTTTTTTCGGAACTAAGGTATGGTGTTTGACCTAAAATATGTACACGTTTAAAAAATTTGCCCCAACTTGAGAGGTATAGTACTGAAAGAATTTTTTTTTTTTAAAAAAAAAAGAAAGAAAACGATCAGGCTCGGGTATTGGGCCAAACTATGAGGAAATAAAGTTGTGTTGTAAAATTAAGTGAATTGGGCTAAAAATAATTTAATAACTTGCAATAAGCTGTACACTTTTATTTTAATTGATCAGAAGTGAAAAGTTATGCTTGAAGAACTTTTGTTGTGGGGTTTGTATAAATAATTTAATTTAAAAAAATTTATACACCATGTGCATTGTACAATTCAAGTGTGTTTTTTAGAGTAATTTTAAAAAATTACTCCCTCCTAACCTAGAAAACAATTAATCAAGAAGTATCAAATATTTTTATAATTTCAAAAACTTATATGAATCATTTATAGATTAAAAATTTCCTTAATATATATGCATTGATCGAAAATAACATTAGGAAGGAATATTAATGGTGTAAATTTGTACCATGCTCATAATTTAATTATCAATAGTAGTTGAATGTCTGGTTGGCACATGCATTTAATTTTGTATTTTGATGCATAAAAGTGCATATGCAGGGACCATGTGAATATGTGACACTTAATGGGTCAAATCAGTGGCTGTCTTTTGGCTCTATGTGCCACACCAATGCCACAATACTTATTCGATTCAGTATTGCCCAATTTTAGAACTCTTTGATCAATCAGATATTCTGATCCAATTGGATGGTTAAAACTGAAAGTCTGAATTTTTTAAAATTTTCTCTTTATGGAAGTTTGAAATAGGGTGTAATTGAAAGCCAAGTTGAGTTAAGTGGTGTCAAATTGGACTCTTGTAAAAGTTTTAAATCTCAATTTGCCTTTTTTTTTTTTTTTTTTTTAGCTCGAGCTCCATCAATTTTGGTAAAAATTCAATAATTTATATAATTAGTTTTGTAAGATATTTTATATTACTTGAATTTGGACTCAATAGAAATGGTATATGTTTTAAAAAAGTATTGGCATTTTAAAGAAAAAAAAATTAAACTTGTGAATCTGTCAAATTGAGAAGCTCGGTAAATTCAATTAAATTCAAACTGATTTTAATTATTATTATTATTTTGGAACATAAATAGTTCATAAGCTAGGTCGTCCCACTCACATAGTCACACCCATGATGAAACCTAATTAAATAAAAGTACACGAAATTCGTGCTTCAATAATTCATTGCCGGGCTCAATTGATAGCCCATAAAGTCAAAAGAAAAACTATTCTTCTTTCTGTAATTTATTAAATGAGATCAGCATACGTCACAAATTATTGCCTGAATCAATAAAAAAGTAGATTAATCCAATTAAAATTGGAAAAATATCAATCATTAAGTGGACGTGCAAACTAACGTGCAATTGCGTGATTGAAACTGGAAATACTATTAAGAATACTTTGGAATAAAGCCAGCTGTGGACATTAATTACTTCAAGTGATTATTCATCAAAAGATTTGCTACGCATTTAGTGGATCAGATTTTCCTTTTTTTTTTTTGTTAATTTTTTAAAATTGGATTATGTGGTGATAATGTGTAGTGTGAACGAATAATTGAGGGAGAAAATGTGTAAAATAAATCAGATTGATCCGATCTTAAATCATTGATCCTTGAAAATTCTATCTTTAGTTGTCAGCACAATATAAATAAAAGAATGCAACATTATATTTAAACATTATACTTATAAATGAAATGATGCCACACAAAAAATCCTATTTTGAATTAGATGTCAGTAGAATATAAAAAAAGGGAAAAAATATCAAAACTAGTCTTAATACTTTTTTTTAAGAAAGTTCAGTCCTGATGACATCAATCTTAATTCTTTTTGGCAGGAAAATCAATTTTGCTCAATTTTCCTGACTTTGAAATTCTCAAATTGATTTGGGTCCCGAAAAAGAAAAATTACTCCCTCCATTTCATATCAATTTACTTATTTAAGAAAAATATATTTTTTAAATAAAATAGTATCATATAGATAAATGTGTGTATATATTTGTGAGTGTAAACAAAAATTAATGTTCCCATTTTTTGTAGTTTGCAAATTAATGTAAAACGGGCCAAATTGTAAGTGTGTAAATTGATGTGGGTCAAAGGGAGTATTACTTTTTATATATATAAAAAAAAGGGTTAATTTCATATAAATTCACGACCTTTATGTTTAGTGTCAATTTACTCACGAACTTTTAGATTTTTGTAAAAAAAAATAAAATCAACCTTTGATACTGTTGCAATTTAATACACGTTTTTCTCTTCCGGCCGGCAAACCGATGACGTGACTTGCCGGAGTGCGTGTCATCTTGCCATGTAGGATTACACATGTTAATTTTATTTTTATTTTAAATCCACGTCATAAGTAACACTTACATTTAAATAACATATTTCTACTTAAAGTTAAAATAACAACCAAATAAATCTAAAAAACTAAGAACGTACAAAGATTTATTACATATAATTTTATGTTGGTTGTTGTTTAATTTATTTGGTTACTAATTTTAATTTTAAGTAGAAATGTGTTATTTAAATTGTAAGTGTTACTTGTGATGTGGATTTAAAAAATAAATAAAGTAAACATGTGTAATCCTACGTGGCAAGATGACACACACTCTGGGCCGGAAGAAAAAATACATGTATTAAATTGCAACAATGTCAAAGTTTGGGGGTTTTTTTTTTTAATCTAAAAATTTGTGATTAAATTGATATTAAGTATAAAGGTGATGAATTTATATAAAATTAACCAAAAAAAAAAAAAAAACTCTAAGCTATAGGGTTAGTTTTGATATTTTTCACTTCATTTAATTTATGGATTTGATATATGCAATTGAAATTTTCATAAAGTAAAAGGAGAGAAAAACGATAAAATATTTACTACTATAAACTATGGAGTAAGTTTCTTGTGCACCTGGTACATGATACACTCATTCAGCAGTTGAAATTGTTTACATTGAAAAATATGGATTGATAATACTGAATTTATTTTTCGTGTTATCGAGTTTTGGTGAAATTAACGCACACTTTACAGTATAAACAGTTGAGTAAACGCATCGTGCATTAGGTGCACATGTGATCTTGGCTAAACTATGACTAAACTATGAGTTGAGTACATGTTTTTTTTTAATCAGAAAGTCATAATCAATTTGAACTTATATATCGACGACCATTGGTAAACCTCAAGCTTTTAATACCGGTTTCATTTTATTTTCAACAATTTTGTATTTTAATATCGTTAGTTTCAAATGTTTTTTCCTTAAATATATAAGTCATTTTTAAAAAGAATGTTTTTTAAGTATAGTTTGCACTATTTGAGAATAATTCCAAAAAATTGAAATAATTATATTTATTAAAAGTTGTTAAAATATATTTCTGTTTTTTTCTTTTTCGTATTCCTTTTCTTTTTGTTGCTTTCAGTGCCTCTCCAACACAAGAAGCAGAACATGTTATGAATCATCTTGAGAGTTGAGACAAAATACCCAAATTGCTTACGAAATTAAATGAAATGTCGATATCACTAACTAGTGAATTTTTTTTTTAAAAAGGGTACGAATAATATTTATTCTTAGCCTCAGCATAATTTTATTTTTTAATATCATTTTAAGTGAATAGTTTGAATTTTACGTACCCTTCATTTTAATAATGGATTATAATATCTACTTACTAACGAAAGTTGTTAAAAGCTACAAGAGTATTTTATGGTTTATTACTTACTTTTAAATTGATATAATATATAGGGTAGAATCGTATATGAGGCGGTGTATCGTGACACCATTTTAAATTACATATATTTTACTTTTGAATCTATTTATTGATAAAGGATTTTTTGTCAAGTGTTGGTAGCTCAAGTGGTTGAGGCCACCACCTAAGACCCAGAGGTCTTGGGTTCGAGACACGGAGAGGGAATTTATTTCCCTCTTGTGGTGGGGTGGTTGTTCCCCTATTGTGGTGGGGTGGTGTTCCCCTTTTGTGGTGGTTGCGGTTCCGGCTGCAGTGCGGTTGTGGTTCGGAGTTGCGGGTTCGGGTGGTCCCCCTCTTGTGGTGATTGCGGTTCCGGTCTACAGCGAGATGAAAAGATGTTGCCATGTACCCGGTGGTCGAAGGAACTATTGTAATTGATTATGTTAGGAAACTATTGTAATTGATTACCTTTCAAAAAAAGATAAAGGATTTTATTATGTCAATGCTGTCATATTTAATTTTTACTATATTAATTTAATCGTCTTAAAGTAGTGACCATATTCATATGAAGTGGTACTGAGGAGCGTATGAATATAAAAAACTATCAAAGCAGATTCAAGATATAGAAAGAGGAAAGATAATGATAAAATGGAAATAAAAGTTATTTTGAAATAATTTGGAAGTATCGAAGAATTTTTTTAACGTGACATAATATAATATTAAATAAATTATAAGATGAATTCAAATTAAATATATTTTATATTTACGTACCTTACTCATTTAAAAACTTATCATAATTGAACAACCCAACTACTCATTAGCATCTGTTGATTATTATTAAATTAAAATTATACCTTTTGTATATTAAATTCAAGTTCCACCAGAACATTGTTTATTCAATTAAATAAGACTTCTTCTAGCATCAAAAGTATGTCCACTTTTTATATTTATTTATCCATTAAAAGTAAGTTTTTATTTATTTATCAACAATAATTTTAATTTTATATTCATAAATAATTATATTAGTCATATTTTAATTTTTTTAGTGGATAGAGTTAGTAGTTTTCAATAATATGTAGTACCAAAATATGAGGATATAATATAAACCTTAATTGGGTAAATGACCTAAATATTTTCAAAATTTGTCAAAATTAAAAAAAATAAATAAGAAAAATCAGGGATTTAGAACAATACAGTTCAAAAAAAATACTCCCTTCGTCCCAAACTCAAGTTCCCGTTTACTGTTTGCATGGTTATTAAGAAAATAATTGTTTATTAGTATTTAAAGTGATAAAGTGATGATAAAGTGATAAAATAGATGTTTTGATTATTAGTGTATGGAGAATATAATATTAAAAAGTATTGTTACTTTTTTGCCAAAGGTAGATGTAGCAAATGAGTATGGGACGGATCTTTTTGGCAAATGGGAACTTAAGTTTGGGACGGAGGGAGTAATAGATATACCAGAAAAAATTAAACAAAATAATATAAATAAATAAGAATATAAATTATAAGATGTAAACATTAAACTTAATATTTTTAGTACTAAAATAATAGTTTCTACTTTTTAGAATTTAATAGTTTTTTATTTTGCATGTTCCAAATCGATATTGAAATAATATAAATTTAAATCCTAAATTGATATTCTTACCAACGTTCAAACACTAAATTCATTGTTTCTAATAAAAACTTGTACTAATTATTGTTCTAAGTCACTGGATTTATTTAATCAAGAAAAAAAAATCATTTAACATATTATATTGTCATCATATTAAATTAAATATTTCTTAAAACAATAATAATTAATATAATTAATAATGACAATGTGTATATATGCGAATACTAATACAAAAAGTTCTCATATATTCGGATTCACGCAATGCTACACTTTAGTTAAACCTGGAATTTTGACAATTTATCCTTTTTTTTTTTTTTTTTTTTTTTTTTTTACGGGTATGGAATTCAATTAATTACACCCTAATTTTGGTTAATTAAAGAAAGCGTGGAGGTTCTAGAGAATTCTTGAGGAACGTGAATGGTTGTAAGGGAGGTCAGCATCACACAGAGCATGTGACCTGGCTCTTATCCGTTGAGTCCACGTGGCACCAATTATCACGTTTCACCCTACCCGCTTCGCTGTTAATGTTACTGTCCCTGGCCCCACCCCCCATTTAACATTCCCCCACATTTTTCCCGCGACCACAATAATTAAAAATTGGCATGGACAATTATAGCCTTGGCTGACTCATTAATGTCTTGTTCTATTTTCGTTGATCATGATTCTTTATCATATTTCGCGTTGATTGATTTTATGGAGCGTTTGTCTAGAAATTTTTCAAAACAAATCAGAATGGGAATAAAAATGGACATTGAGTAATTCAGGACTAAAAAATTATTAATTAATGATAATATATACTCTCTTAAATAATTAACTATTTCTTTTTTTACTATTGTTATAATTCTTTTCATAGGGACGCATCTAGGAATTTACTTCATGGATGCAGTTTTTTTTATACTATATTTTGGACAAACTTAAGTAATTATATGGATGATTAATGATTAAAACCATTAACTATAATTATACTAGGTTTCGCATATATTACGCGAATTATTGTGATATACTTTTCAAATATAATTTTTTTTTCCGAAAGGATTCAAATACATATCTTAGTAGGATTTTTCTTAGATCAAACACTATATTGAGTTGTCTGATATCAGACACGATCTATAATTTTAACATGTGTTATCGTACTGACCTGCTACCTGTTTGAGTTAATATATTACTTTTAAATTGTAATTTTTAATTTACTGTTATGCGCTTTTAAAATTAAATTACCTAAATTATTTATCCATCCATATATTAATTTTTGTACAAGATTTCATAGATTAATTATTTGGGAAATTGATCAAATAAATCCATCTGTGAGGATCAATTAAGTCCATCAACTTTATCATTTTAACATCCGAACCCTTTTTGTTTTTACATAAGATCAAATACAATCTTCCTCCTCATAAAACTAAATAGTTAAACACTTCATGTTAGGTTAATTATACAATTCTATTAAACTTCAAAATTAATTTGCAATATACCTCTATATTCTAATCCCAGATTATCCAAAATGCAGGCTCTAATCACTATGTTTGTGCAATAACTTTGCTCAATCCCTTGCAAGGGCCGTCATTCGCAGCCATCTTGAGGGTCACATTTTTCGCCATTAGAATGTTTTCCGACCACCCACCCCCCGTCCCTTATACCAAACTGTCCGCCTCGGTTGATTCATCATTTCTCACTTTTATTTGCAATCGATTCTCATTGCTAGTCCACAATTTTTTTTTATTTTTTTCACCAAGATTACTGTTCATCGGGTCTCTGATCTATTTTGCTTATTTTTAATTGACTTTCAATTATTATCCATCACAAATCATGTTTATCCCACGCATACTCATTCCCCAACAAATCCCACTAATTTTCCAGACAATTTGAGGTCTGATCCTTCCAATTTTGATTGCAAATACATCGCCTATTTGCACCATACAAGCTTCACAGATCACAGAGCTTTGATTTTCCTTTTATGTTAATTTACATATCCCTAAAGTAATCTATATAGATTATTACTGTGATTCCAATCCAAAACCCAAACTCAGACCTAATTCCAATCAGTTTGATTGTTGAACCCTACCACAAGGCTATGGTTACCGCTGCGAAACACTGAGCGGAGGGATGGTTGCACAAATTTTGCTTTTGCAATATAGAAAGTAAAAACTCACTTTGACTCGTATATAGAAAGCCGGTGAATTAAAGTTCATGAGAATTAGAAATGTTTATCTTTTATTACATTGACGAGTGATGGGTGATGATATTAAGAGATCATGAAGATGAAAGGTAAAGTATCCGTCTGTTAAGAAGAAAAAAAATACAAAGGTTAAAAACGTAAAATTGTTAAAAAAGGATTAAAATTGACTTGTCAGCTGTCACTTAAGTATTATAGATATAGATATAGATATATATAGATTAAATAAGGTTAATTTAGTGAATAAAAAATTGTATTTTTTAAATTATTAAATTCAATATAATAGTGAGATAATACGACACAACTCGATAATACTCGATGCAAAACGATAGAAAGTTAGATGATTAAATCAACAAGTTGCATGCCATCAATTTTAAACCATTAGATTTTATTAGATTTTAAATCTGATGGTTTATAAACCGTACCTGATATCAGGCAACTCGACAGAATGTCTGACCTAAGAAAACTCCATCTTAGTATCCTACATAGACAAAAAAATTTAAGCCTATGTAGCAAGCCCACAACTCTCTATTTTGAAAATCATCTTCTCTCATTCATCCAAATCATTGACTCTGAAAACTATTCTCAGTCATTGAAATTTAATCTTTAATCTAATCTTGATTCGATCACAATACCCTCTATATATATCCTCTCACTCACACAATAAAAAATCTGTTGTAAATCTAGAAGATTTGATATGTCAAATCCAGAAGATTTAATGTGGACATTACTTATGGGCCAAATAGCTTGATAGGTGACTTGACCGTAAAATACTAGCTCTTGACTAGCAGTTACCCTACAAGAGTATGAGATCACTGTAATATAGGCAAGTATAACGACCAAGTAGTATCGAACCCGTAGGAGGATTTGTATGCGCGTAAATCCCAGGAAATCTACGTGTCGTAGCTAATATGAATGCGATTTGGGTAAAACACGAATATTTCAATTCTAATTCTAAAATACTACTATCTATCAAACAAAAAACAAAACTATACTAACTTCGATTGAAGTGCAATTAATATAAATGATGATTTGGATAGCAATCCCTACGTATAATAACACAGTTGGTATGGCAACTAAGATAAACGTGGTATTAAAAGTAAAGTTCTAAATTAGGCAATCAACTTCCCTAATCTAGCATTAAGAATTGTAAAAGTAAAAGCTCAGATATTTACTCCAATACTCTACTCTTACTAAACTTAACCTCACTACCCACTAATCAAATTATAGGAGTTGTGCTTAATTACTAAGGCCCTAATTTAACTAGGGTGATTCGGCCGTCCTCCCTAGATAAACCGGTTAATTACAGACCCCTTCAAAAACTCTCTCCTTAAACCTATTCGTTGAGAAAGAGTGATTCGGTTGTCCTCTCCTTAACAATTTTCGTACTTAATTCTATGATTATTCTAGGGTTCTTTAGAAAAATTCAATAATTAAGAGAAATAAAACTCATCACACCACAGATTATCCTAATCGTCTACCAAGATCTTAATTTTTACGAGTTCATCCTATTTTAAGCATAAACAAGTTTAACCAAGCATATTGATGATGAAATTGAATTTATACGATTTTCAAATTCAGCCCTTGGGACCGCTCACACCACGATGCCAAGCGTCAGGCACTCGACCACGTCCCTTGGTCGAGCGGCCTGGTGAAGCCGTCATGGCATTTTTCCTTTGCTCTAAAGTTGCGCTCTCCTGCTCGACCAGAGGTCGAGCGCTTCATTCTCCCAGCACCCGAATGGCGCTTGACCGCCTTGGTCGAGCGGCTTTTGCTCGACGAGAGGTCCTGGTCGAGCGCTTTCTCCTTTCTCTTGCTAAGTGACACTTTTCTTCTCCCGAACTAATATTTTTCGTAAAACCTTCACATCTTCTCAATCGGGAGTCCGTTTCAGTCCATTCAAAGTCCTACGAGCTCTATTTTTTGTCCTCTTTCCTATCATGCACACCAAAGAGGTAAATTAATGAGTTTATGAAAATAGTACACAAATAACTCTAAAATCTCACAAAAAGCACTCAAAATGTGGCATAAATGAGCATACAAATATCACAATTTTACGTCTAATCAATAGGCTTTAGGGTTTTAATATTTTTTTTTATATATATATATATATATATATATATATATATATATATATATATCCCTGTACTCAGTATTGTAGGACACATATGAAAATATACAGAAAATATAGTGGAAAACTTCTGGCATTGTATGCCTCCAAATGTAGGCATTTATGAGGAACTGGGTAAACAAATCGGTGTTCCTCTTTGCATTCTTTATTTTACAACACGTTATCAACACGAGTGTTCTACCTATAAGATCATCCTTTGCAAGAATCGAATTGGATTGAATTGCCCTTACGAAGGAAATCAAAAATAACAATGGACGGTATGTTGATATATTCCAGAGACCATCAAAGCTTTGCAGTATAATACGATTTCTTCTGTGTCAATGAAGTTCACGATACTTTTTCTACTGCATATTCAGTTAGTATTTTATTTTTAATATTTTATTTACTACTTTATTTGATTAACTCTTTCAAATAGTTGAGAGTTATAAAATTTTGTGCCATTTTATTAAATGTTGATATTTGAAGCCCAAAGTATGACCAATTATGCTAAGTAAAGCTGATTGCAATTCCACATAACTAGTATTAAGTTAAGCATCGAGTGATGCACAAGAATCAAACATTCCCTTTTAATAATTATTTAGTTATTTTGGCCATTAATTTATGCAATATTAATGTGCGGCTGATATGGTTCTCAGAAATTATTGGTTGGAAGAATTTCAGATGATATCTCAATTTAGGATTCCAATTCAGATAGGTATTCTTTCATCCCCGCTTAGATATCTGATTAGGCGTGAAATTTTCATGATTCGTCACTCGAAATGCCCGTGTTTTGGTTGATTTATATGAGTATTTAGAGTCATTTGAGTATCATTTTCATAAACTAATGAATTTGTCTCTTCGATGCTCATAGATGGATAGAGGGCTAAAAGAAGAGTTCGTAGGACTTTGAATCGACTCAAACGGACGCCCGGATGAGAAGATATCGAAGACATACGAAAAGTATTAGTTCGGGGGAGCAAAAGTATCATTAGAGTGCACAAGCAAGAAGTACTCGTGCACCCCTGCACGAGCGGCCGTGCAAGGCGCTCGAGAAGGTGCAACTCGTGCACTGCGCACGAGCAAGAGCCAGTCGTGCACTAGTGCACGAGCTAGGCTGGTCGTGCACTATTTCGGTTCTGGAAGTTTGGAGCGCACTAGTGCACGAGCAGTGCACGAGCTTGCATGATTTTTCAGCCCATACGTTCCCGACTCGACCCGTTGCCTATATATACCCCTTCCGAGCACGTTTTTACAGACAACTTGAGACCACCACTTACCACTTGATACGAGATCGTTTTTAGAGTTAGTTTTTGGAGAAGAAGGAACGAGCAAGCTTTGCTTTTACGTTTTCGAGGTTTTCTTTACGAATTAATAGCACAATTTTGCTTTTTAGTTTCATTTCTTTAGACCTTTGTTCTTGAACACGTTGAGACTTCGTTTTATTGATTTAATTTCAGTTTATTCCTTTATTTCTTGAAACCCTAGTTTATGTTTGATATTTTCTTCGTTCTAATCATTATGTTCATGTTCGTTATTTATTCAATTGTTCATGTTTGCGTAAACCCCATGTCTAGCTAAAACCCTTGCATGCTTGGGGTAGGATGAACTTGTAGAAGTAGGTTGTGGGTACGTAAATAGGGTAATTCGTGACGTTAGGGTTTTAATTCTCTTAATTAATGAATTCTTAAAATCAATCTTAACTTTACCTTTGAATTTCGTACGAAAGTGTTAGGGAGAGGACGACTGTATCACTCTTTAACAACTAGTAGTCTTAACGAGAAGGTTTAGAAGGGGTTAATTAATCTACCGGTTTAGCGAGGGAGGACGACCACATCACCTTAGTTAAATTAGGGTCTCATTAATTAAGCATGATTCATTAACTTGTTAGTGGATTAGTGAAGTCGATTGATAGGATAAAGTATTAGGGTTTGAAATCTTGAGCTTTCATCTTACGATCTTTTACTTAGGTTATTTCTTGCACGTCACGGTTATCTTGATTATGTACCAGTTCCGTTAGTATACGTAGGGATTCCTATCCTGAGCATTACCATCACTTATTTGAAAACACCTTAGTTTATTCGTTTCTCTTGTTCTTTAGTTTAATTAGTTTATTTTAGCTTAGACTTAATTCTTTTAAAAAATTCCAAAAATATACACTCATATTAGCTACGACGCGTAGATCTTCAGGGATCTATTTGCATACATACCTTCCCCTGGGTTTGATAATACTTGGTCACTATACTTGCCAATACTACAGTGAACCCGTCCGCTTGCGGGGAAACTACGAGTAGAAAGTTGGTATATTCGCTTCAAGTCAATATCAGTAATTGATATATTGATCGCTAATATATTATTTGCTCCACATAAGATATATCACGGGATTGAATACATTCTCGAAGAATATTTTGTACCCTTTTAACATCAGTTGAGGTGTGAACAAAGTGGCTCCATTAAATTTCATGTATCTTTTTTTTTTTTTACTAATACATTTTTTAGTTTGAGTTTTCTTTTGGAATATTTCTTTGGTTGTTCTACCCACATGAGACGTGTCTAAGGCCGACAGACTTGTCCCCAATTACGAGACGAGAAAATACATATTTAGGAATCCTTACCTAGGGTTCCGCTCTGGTAAAGTGGTTTAATCCCTTTTAAATTTTAGCATTTAGAACCGCTTGTCCCAAAATAGGCTTGAGGATTATTTGCTGTAGAAATTAGGATTTATGTAAAAATCCTTGTGTGCCTATTATTATCTTTGCTGCTAATTTAATTCACTAAAACAATACCCAAAATTTTCATATACAGGTATGCCTGAAGCAAACATAGGTATTGACTAAAATTTGAACTTGAATAGTTGCTCCTACTTGTATAACTATCTATGTGAATTAAATTTACATTATTAGTTATAGTCCGCATGTATTGTCTGGGTAGGCGACACCTAGTATTTGTTGGACCGTAAATCATGTTTGGGTAGACGACACCCAATATTTTTTCTTTTGTGATTGAGCATGAAAATTAAATCATATTTCTCCTTTGTTAATAAAAATTCAAATCGTATGTCTTACCATGTCCATTTAAAACGCAGTGAAAATGTTTGATATTACTAAGAGAGAATTTACTGAGCTTGCTCTCGATGGTAATAACTACGTGACATGGGCCATAGATGTTGTGATTCATCTAGCCTCATCCTAATTAAGCGGAATCATTGTCCATGGTCCCAAATCCACTGATGCCCAGAAGGCAAAAACGTTGATTTATCTCAGGTACCACTTAAATCAGGACTTGAAATATGAGTATCTTACTAAGAATGACCCTAACATTTTATAGACACCCCTAAAGGATTGTTTCCATCAATAAAATGATATAATCCCCCCCAGGCACAATACGATTGGTTGAACCTCTATTATCAAGATTTAAATCTATAACGGGGTACAATTCTACCTTGCATCGTATTGTATCTCAGTTAAAATTATGCTCGTAGCAAATTACTGAGGCCGAGTTGATACAGAAGATCTTACCAACATTCCATGCTAGTAACCATGTACTCCAGCAGTTGTACACCTCCCACTCAAAGCTAATTTTTGCACTTTTAGTGGTAGAAAAATGCAACTAACTCCTGATGAGAAATCACAATGCTAGACCGGTTGGCTCACAAGCAGTGCCCAAAACACATGTTGTAGCTCAAGGGAGCCCGAGTAGGCGTAAGCGTGGAAGGGAGTAAATCCGCAACCCCAAGCACTCGGTTGAGGTTTATCAAAAGATACAAAAGGACAAAGAGGGCAAGGCCCCTCAGGGTGAATCTCACCATGTCAGTCTGCCTAATGCAGATTTTAACATAGACAACGATGATCTTTTGAGCTTAGAGCTCGAAGATTTTGGAGACAAAAAGTGATTTACATAATTGGACATTATTAGTATCTTGTCTTGGGCATTGAGATTCGTCTTGCTTCATTTGGGACAAATGTAATGAAATTTTGACTCCATCTTTGCTCAGAAAGCAGATGCACTGATTAAATTCTCCGATACCATCTCAATAAGATATCAATTGTTTATGAAAAATTCCTGAAGGATTGTATTCATAAAAAAAAAAAAATATCTTATTGAAAAGAAATCGTCGTTTATAAAAATCTCTGAAGGATTATATTCATCGACGAATAAAATCGATAGCAGAAAATATCGATAGATGCATATTATGGTTGATGCCTAATAATTGTTGAGGTGGTCGAGATCGAGGATTCCCCAAGCGAATCTCAGCATACCAGTTTGCCTGAAGCAAACATGGACATTGTCAGTGATATGACATTAAAGACTATGAGTTGTCAAGATACATAGTGTCATTATATCGTGATTTTTTATGTATATTATGTCTATATTCTTTGTCATAATTAATATTTGTGAAAAATTATGACTCATTTACCGGATGTCTTTAACAACTCCAGCAGAGTTACTGAATCACATACTTATATAGAAAATCTTCGGTTAAAGTTGATGTCCCTGAAGGACAAAATATTACATGCTAATGAATCTAAAGCACGCCTGAAGCGTGGAAGACCTCAGTAACAAAATCCAACATCCTGAAGATTTGTGGATATGGTCTTAAAATCCAATTTAGATTCATACAAATTATAGCATGAGCGGTTAGTCCATCTAAAATAATAACATGATATATCGGATTTTATCTAAGTTCATTGGCTATAATACGTTAAATCCTTTCGTAAATAAATTTATGGCAAGTACAAAGGGTGAACTTATAGTACGGTTGAATCGTACTAAAGTTGGAATTAAATCTCCCATTTTTGAATGGTTTCATAGAGATATTTGTGGACTGATTATCCTAGTATGTGGACCATTTTGATAGTTAATGGTCATAATTAATGCTTTCCCGCAGTGAACTTATGTATGCTTATTATCCACCTGCAATCACGTTTTTGCCAAGCCTATTGCAAAAACTATTGAGCTTAGTTCTCAGTTCCCAAATTATCAAATTAAATTCATTCGAATGGATAATGTCGGTGAGCTCGCATTGACAACATTCAATGTTAATTATATGGCATTGAGAAATTGAAGTGAAGCATTAAGTCCTTTATGTCCACACCATAATGGTCTAGCCGAGTCACTAATATGATGCATCAAACTAATCGCTAGACCGTTATTATAAAAATTATAACCTAGCTACATGTTAGGGGCATGAGATTTACATCTAGCTACTCGAATTCAAATCCGACCCACTGCATATCATTAGTACTCCCCTCTACAACTAGTTCGCAGAAAATGACACATCATTTCTCATCTGCGAATATTCTATTGTGCAGTATGCGTACCACCACAACACGTTAACAACCCTATTGGCTGACTGCATAATTGATGAAGAGTCCATTCTCGACATTAGGGGATGATTAAAATTAAAAAATTAAATGAATGCCGAGAAGTCTCCTTGAAGGAAACAAATCGAGATATTTTCCTTGAAGGAAAAAGACCAAGAAATTTCTCTGAAGGAAAAAGATCTTCGATATTTAATCATGCACTAGTTAAACTGAACTTGAAGTTCAAAAGATAAGTAACTTGCAATATATAACAAGTAATCTGCCAGATCCGTTTACTGACCACAAAGGTGTGACTAAATCGCATATATCTGTTGTAAATGCATCTAGGGGTGGAGAAAATACCAAAAATACCGGTATACCGCACTTACCATACAGAAAAATACCGAATTTTTCGAAAATTTTGGTATATACGTAATTTTCAGTACGACATGATACCATATTGAAATTTTCGGTACGGTATCAGTATGAATATTTAAAAAAATTCGGTATCATACCAAAATATTTTCGGTATGTATCGGTATACCAAAAAAATTCGGTATATCGATAATATTTCGGTATACCATCAATATTGCGGTAATTGGGTATATACGGTACCGATAATTTATTATTAAAATTTAATATTTAATTTATTTTTATATTAAATAATTATTTAAATATTTCGGTATGGACCGGTATGGCCGATATATGGATATGGTCGGTATTTCGGTATGAATCGGTATTTCGGTATAGACTGGTACATACCGAATGTTCGGTACGGTATGCGGTATGCATTTTTGGTATACCGAAATTTCGGTATACTGAAGTTCGGTATACCGAAAATTTCGGTACGGTATCGGTATAGATTTTTTACATATTGAAATTTTCGGTACAGTGCGGTATGTCAAACCTAAATGCATCCCAAAGGGTAGAGGTCCCAATGAAAATGAATATACATGTCCCCACACGCCAGAAGCGTAAAAGACCTATAAAAGAAACAAACACACCTAGAATGATAGCTAGCAAAACTGGTCAGTCAAACTTGAAATCTCCAGAAGAGATACATCTAGAAGACTTGAAATCTCCAGAATAGATTTGTCCTGAAGATGAAAAATCCTAGTAACAAAGCACGTGCATAAAATGATCTAATACTAGGATTGCGGAATGAATATAATATCTCCCTGAAGGATGAATGAATTTTATACACCAGTCAATCTACTTGAAAAAGTTATTTGAGAGATCCTACATGGATAAATTTTATCCACTTAGTACACCTATGGTAGTTCGATCCCTAGAAGTGGATAAGGATCCATTTAAGCCCAAAGAAGATACAATGAATATTCTAGGACCAGAAGTTCCTTATCTAAGCGCTATTTGGTGCATACTTTATCTCGCAAACTGCACCAGACCGGATATTGTATTTGCGGTAAATTTGCTTACGAGATATAGCGTTTCTCCTACAAGAAGACATTGAAATGGTGTTAAACACATTCTATGATATCTCAGTCTGGTTATATATTTCTTTGTGGTGATACTGTGATCTTATGGAGATCCATTAAACGATACATTCTCCATTGTCATCTATAAAGAGAACACAGTTTATGTTGCACAAATGAGCAACATGTATGTTAAGAGGAACTTAACGAAATATAAACTCCAGAAGAGTGATAAAATTACCATACAACATGTGCGATCTAGTGACAATCTAGCAGATCTGTTCATTAGGTCCCTACCTACCTCTACTTTTAAAAGGGATTCTTATGGTATTGGGATGCGAGGACTTAGAAAATTGTTGTCTTCAGGGGGAGTAACAACATCGAAGCAATCCAGAAGATTGGATCCGGAAGATCAATAGTTGTACTCTTTCCCCAGACGAATATTTTATTCTGGCAACCTAGTCTATGGAGATTTTGACGAGACATGGACGTCACGCTGTAATGTCCAAGGGGGAATATTGTACATCTAGAAGATTTGATATGTCAAATCCAAAAGATTTACTGTGGACATTACTTATGGGCCAAGTAGCCTGATAAGCTTTAGGATTTTAATATTATATATATATATATATATATATATATATATATATATATATATATATATATATATCCCTGTACTCAGTATTGTAGGACACACATGAAAATATAAAGAAAATATAGTGAAAAACTTCTAGCTTGGTATGCCCCAGATGTAGTCATTTTGACAAACTGGGTAAACAAATCGGTGTTCCTGTTTGCGCTCTTTATTTTACAATAAAATCATCCGAATAATCTCTCCAAAAATCGTTACCCCTCTCTCATTATTCTTTCGAAATTCTTCCCATGAAAATTCGTTCGATTCTTCCCAAAAAAATTCTTTTGATTTTCTTATTAAATTTGAAGGTTTATTGATAATTTTCATTGATTCTCCTTTCGTCTAAATCTTCATATCTTTCTCTTACATGGTAAATCTATACATTTCAAGATATTGTTCATATTTTTCTTTTGCAGGATACGAATCTACACATCTCAAGGTGTGTTTCTTTCGTATATTACATATTTTTTGCTTATTATTTTTATTAGATCATTTACCACGTAAATTTATCTTATGAATTTCATTAATTCATCTTTCGTGTGAATCTTCACATTTCTTTTTTGCAGGATACAAGTCTATAGTTGTCAAGGTATTTGTGTTTTTGATCGTTTTATTGCATGAATTCAATCTGCATCTTTTGTTTAATCTCTTTTACTATTGATTATTTCCTCAAAATCATTTTTTTGCAGGATACAAATCTATATATTTCAATGTATTTACTATATTTTTTTAACAAGTCCTTTTTTATTGTGAATTCTTATTAGGTAGTTTTTTTTTATTAATTTTTGTTTACTTTTTTTTTTTCCAGATGAAAATCATTATCATTGTGTGAATGGTTCTGTTGTTTTTTTAGTAGTGAAGATCAATAATGAAGATTTATTTTAATGTGAATATGAAGTAGAAGATCAATGTTATGATGAAGATGAAGAATAATTTATTATATATTAAATATTGTATTTTCCTAATATTGTCAATGTATGTATTTTTTTTTCTAACAAAGTAATGTATTAGTTACAATTCAATGTATTAATTACAATTCTATAAATATGTTTCCACTCATGGTTAACTTTATGTTGCAGTATCCAGAGCTAGATCGTGTAAAAGATTGAAAATTTTGTCACTTGATTCTAAAGGAAATACGTCTAAATATGCAACAAATGTTACTTGTTAGGAGATTTTACACAATTTGTAAGCATTACTTTTTAAACATTTGACTAATTATAAATGTCATGAATTTATAGTTTATTGTTCTTGGAATAAAATTATTTATTATTAACTAACATTTATAAAAAATACAATAAAAATATTTGATAAATAAAATAATAATAGTAACAATATTTATAAAACTTAAAAAAATTAGTTAAAATTTTTACTATAATTTTTTTTATACAAGTCAACGAATTTCGCGGGTATATCACTAATATGTATATATGTGTGTATATATATATATATTAATGAAAAATGAAGAAACTTCATTCATTTCATACTTGATTATTCATTAGCTTTTAACATGAAATTTAATTGAAGGGATAAAGTAAGAATATTTCATTTCTTTGTACATTGTGGTTATAGACTATAGTAAATTTTTTTTTTTTAGAGTATGTATAGAGTGAAATTGGTTTATATATGAATCATTGAAGGGTATTAGTTGTTTTCACTAAAGAGTATTTGTTGTTTTTACTAAGAGTAATATTGATTTACACTGAAGAGTCTTAGTTTATTTTCACTGAACAACTAAGACTCTTTAGTGTAAATTAATAATACTTTTCAGTAGATACAACTAATACTCTTCAATGAAAATAACTAATATTCTTCAGCGATTCATGTATAAATCAGTTTCACTCTATACTTTGTCTTTTTTTTTTATGGATAAAGTAATGACATGATAAATGATTTTGAGATGTTGGAAGGAGATAGTTGAAAATAGGTGTAGTTTGTTTTATTGATATTTTTTTTTAATGTACAATTTAGTATGAGGCCAATTTTTTTAGTAGATGGTCAATCGAGTATGGGACTGGGAGAGTAATAAATATAAATTGATTAAATATTTTTCAATTGACAAAAAGATATATGAAATGTTAAAATTTATCATATAATTATAAAATTATATATTTGATATAAAAAATAATGATAAAGTATTAAGTAAATGATATTCACGGTAATTATTACCATGAACAACAATTCACTAATACATTGTAGTAAAACAACTAATACACTTTAATAACAATTACTCACTTCGTCTCAATTTCGATTGTCCCCTTGTCATAAAAGTCCGTCTTATTCTCGATTGTCCATTTCTATAAATAATCCATTTTTATTTACCAAAATGCCATCAAAAGCAACTTTATTCTCTCTTTTTTACCACAATGTCACTAAAATCCAATTTTATCACTACAAATACTAAAAACAACTACTACATTAAAATTCATGTCAAAACCAAAGAGCAATCAAGATTGGGATAGAGAAAGTAATATCTTTCAGAATTAATAACTTTAATGAAAACAACTAATATCTTTCAAATATATTTCACGGTAAAACTTGTTCATACGATACTTTGCCAAAATTTATATATGTAAAGATCTCACGATTAATTGCACCAATTAACATTATTCACTTTTATTCAAATGTAAATTTGAAGCCTAAATCTTCAGAATATTTATAAAAAAATAAATAAATATAATTTAATACTATGTAGATTGATGAATAAATTTTGGTAAAAGTATTCATATCAACAATATGTAGATTCTACCGTTTTTTTATATAAAATTAAGAATAATATAAAGTCCTTACAAATTAAAAACTGTATACCACATATTAATTTAAAACCTGCAAAAATTTGTAAAGTGGTTTAGTTGGTAATTAATATAAAAATTATGTAAGAAGTCCTGGTCCAAATTTATGTTATTATATTTTTTAATTGAACTCTGAACGTGACATAATAGGACACCTTTGAAATTAGGTTTGAATTTTTTGTTTTTTGTTATTTTCTTAATAGTAAAATATAGAACTATCGTTAATAAATGGTAACCCAATCTCTTATTTATGACGAGAATAATGATTTTATTCCTCCTTATAATTCATTGATACTTAATCTTCAATACTATCAAAACATTTCCACTTCCTCATAAAAAACGAAAAAACATTTCCACTTCATATTACAACCATAGGCCACCGGTCACCAAAGCCATCAGCGGATAACATTTCCAGCTGTGCAATATATATATGGAGTATATGATTTTGGAATTTTTAATTCGTCACATTTTAAACTTGAGTAGGAGGCGAATGAGCCGATTTGAATTCAACTACTCCCTATTTAAAGTGAACTCTAAAATAAACAGTATCGATTTTTTATTTATTTATTTTATATTCAAAAGTATTTTATCATATCTTACTCTCTCCATCTCATAGAAACCTCCGTATTTTCCTTTTTAGTACATAACACCATTCACACTTTAAAATAAAAATAACTTTTCATCACAAAAATTAATAAAATATTCAAGTGTCATTATTTTATTCAATTTCATGTTTACATATTTTTTTTCTTTTACAAAATAATGCATTTCAAAGTTTGAAGAGCCTGTGGCAGGAGAATTGTACTCCCTCCGTCCTTGAAAAGTATGCATCATTCTCTGCACGTCGTTTAATGCAATATGTCGGAGGATATTTAGGGGTCTTGTGAGGATCGTTTATGAATAAAATGATTGTTTATAGTAACGTTTCTATGCATACTTACCATAAACGATCATTTTATTCATAAACGGACCTCATAAGACCCCTAAATACCCATTGACATATTGCATTAATTCACGTACAGAAAATGGTGCATACTTTTAAAGGACAGATGGAGTATTAAATAACTACTCTTGCATAATTAAAGTTACTTTATAAAAAGTAGCTGTTTTTTAGGTTATAGAATTCTAAAGGTCATCATTGGCCTCTCGTCTTGTTCATATTGTACGATTTAATTTACACTATTCATTTTCTCATGGGATGTCAATAAAACCTTTAGCTAGCAATAATTCAAAATATTTGCTTTATATTGTATTTACTTAAATGAAACAGCTAGAATCCAAAATGGTACCAATTCGGGTAATATTTTTCAGGAAAAAAGAAGTTAAATTGGTTAACTGAAACTCAAAAGCGATATTGGCAAGAAATCAAATAAACTTCATTGGAGTTTTTGTAATAGGTCCAAATATCGATGATAAATTTAAAATATTCTCAGCATATATTGCAATTTTTTTTTTTAAAAAGTTTAATTGCAATTTAAATCACGATATTTATCAAAATTACATTTTAAGCTAAGTTTTTAGATCTTATTAAAAAAAAGCTTCAATTTAACTTTCTTTGCAATTAAGAGTTACGAACAAATTTACCTATGTCAGTTGCTGACGTGACGTCTACGTGACAACCACCAAAAAAATTAAATTAGGTGAAAAATAATTTTAAGATTTACTTATATTTTAAATCGTTACTTTTTTTTAAAATTGCATTTTAAACTAAATTTTTATCGTCAACAAGCGTCAATCTCACACCAATTTACGTATTTCTAATTGTCCATAATTTAATTATGACGGATGTACAATTTCTGACATCCCTAAAATTAAATAAGATCTCATGCCATATATAAATGCAAATAGTAAACCAGATAACCAACCCCACTTTAGCCATCCTACACTACCTAGTGAAGAACTTACATCCGCATTTGAATGAAATGATTTAACTAGATGTGAATATTTGGGAAAAATATTTAAAACTAAATTTCATTAATGGATTGAAAATAACTTATAAATTATACTACATCCATATCACATCTTTCTTCACGTTTATTGTTCATTCGTATTTTAGCGAGCGAATTTTTTATTAATATTTAAAATAATAAAATAATTTAAGTCACTTTATAATAGAGAGATATATCTATCATACCACTTCTTAAAAGTCATTATTCGTTTCAAAAGATAATACACAACTCGCTCGCTAAAACATGAAAAAGAAAATAGTGTGAAGAAAGTCTTGGTATGGGGGGAGTAATATGTTTATGAATTCAACATTGGTGTGACAGATTCCAACTCATTAGTGATATTAAAAAAAAAGTTAACGAATTTGTCATACGAAGTTTTAATATTCATCTCTATTTTTTAATATCTAAATATAAATATTGAATTTTTAATTTAACTTGATTGCAAAAGTTTAGTGTTGATGATTTAGTTAAAACTCATGTAATTAGTATCAAGTGTATAAATCAGGATAATTTCGTAATTTATCGGTTGAACCTGTAAGTCAACTGAGTTAGATATATCTTAATTTATAGTTCACAAGTTAAGGGGGGTTCATAAGACATTGAAGATCAGAAAATCAACTGAGTTTAGAAGACCTGAAGTCAACACCACCTGAGCAGATGCAATTTATTTTCTATGCCTAAGCTGACGCTTGCTCAGTTGATATCAGAAGACATTAAGTCAGTTGTGTTGGAGTTATACGTGAAAGTATGTTTTTACTTTGTATAACTCATGTATTAAACACTTGTTTTATGATAATAATTCTTTTATCACATTTGCTTTAGATATGAATGAATGTTAAATATTTATTGCAACCCGTTCAATATATATAGTATGTGTTATATTGTAGTTAATGTGGTGATACCAGATCACAGAAGATTACATTGACGATTTTCCTTGTAACTAAACGTACTAATTCACGACCCAGGTGGAATTGAACAATCCGCCGTGAAAGGTCGATGTGTAATTCTTAGACTGGTCTGTCTTGACCAAGAGACTGCACTAGTATATTTAGTATGTGTTGAAGATGACCTACATCGAGGATAAATTATTCTGTTATGAAATGTGAAGAATTAGACCTCAATGGTTATTGATTTCTTAATCTCCGTCACTTAAATAGGACCGTGTGTGGTTAATAGTTATTGTTTTGATTCATGTTGGGTGAGAATCATCGTTAACCTTGTGTTTTGGGCAGTAATATTAATCATATGACGGTTGCTAAGGTTTAATACGGAGAAACGTGTGCGAGTACGACTCGTGTGGTTTGTCCCCTTGGTGGGCTCAGAATTTTTATCGTACCAAATATTGCAAGTGAAGAATTAGTTTCTTCTGTATGGATAATAATGTTGAGCTGTCTTTACTCCAAGGTAAAAGATATTAATTAATTTAGAGTTATTCAGAAGCTCAATTAATTAATGGACTAAATATTCTTAAACATGGAAAATAATAACCGGAAGCCCATATTATCATAATATGAATTAAGATGGATAGTACAATATTAATTTATTAGTGATATTAATTAATATTAATGGGCTGAATAATATTGGGGCTCAATATTGTAATTCAGTAGCCCATTGGAGGTCCAATGTTAATTCTCCTAAAGGCCCCTCAAGTAGCTCAATAATAATAAGGTGATTAAAATAAGAGAAAATATAATTGCTGATTTTTTTCCTTAATTTTTGAAAATAATAATGTAGAGAAAGAAAAGATTTTGTTGATTTTCTTGGAAAGATATTATGGAAGATATGTATTATTGGAATACAAGAATATCTCATAAATTCAAGAAAATCAAAATTTTGTATTCTTATTCATTAAATTTAAAAAATAAGCTTATAATATGGAGGGTGAGATTTTTGTGGAATATTTTATTATGGAGAAAAGAATATATGAGATATATTCAAGATTTCTTGGAGGCCAAGAAAAAGATTTTCTCTCACCATATTTCCATGTAATATTCGGCCACCCTACTATTATAAATAGGGGATGATTATTTCATCCCCAAGTATATAATTCCATGAGTTGGAAAAATCAAGAGCAATAAATATTATCTTTTTCCTTGTTATTTAAAATTATTCGTGAGCGCTTCCCACCGGCGAACGAATAAGGCGAATGGGAAATACTTGAGAAGCTTTTTACGGTTGATAGGATTATTTCGCTTGTCCCATTGATCTCGGTCGGACGTCGCTTCTAGAGGTACGTTATACGTAAAATTCTTAGTTTCTTCCGCCGTAGAATTTTACGTGTTTATATTAATATGCATGTTGATTTGTTGTTGGCATAATTATTATATGAATTAATTTAGGATTAATTTATGCTAGTAATAATTAGATTTAAATTTGTATTAAAATTTCATTCCGAATACATTCGGCCACCCGAATTTTCCCAACAAGCTGAAATGTGAAGTGTCATCTGGATAAAAAAGAGCGATCAAGAAAGATAATGATAATATACGCTAAGTGTTAGAGACTATAAAAGACAAGTTGAGAAGACAGAGAACTATTGTGATAAAGCATCCCATCTATTAATAGTCCTTTTAACATAGTTCAAAAGTGTCTGTTGGACACATTCGAGTGTGATCCAATGAGAACAAGACAATTCAAGTACGAGAGCTGATGCAAAGCATGACGCTACAATCTCAATGGATATAAATTATAAAGTACTCTCTCCTTCCCGGATTACTTGCACACTTGCCTTATTGCCTATGGGATATCCCAACAGTATTTGCACACTCTAAAAAAAGAAACATTGATTTGTGTGCAACACTTAAAAAAATATATACATATTTACCATATGTCACTATTTTACTTAAAAAGTGCATTTTTCTTAATTTGTGTGCACAACTAAGTGTACAAGTAATACTATGACGGAGAGAGTACAAAAATAGGTGAGGCTTTGCCAGAAATGGTATGGAATGTTTGCGCATCTATTCCAAGGTCGAATTGCACACAAAGATAAGAAGATTTCAAATTATTCTCAAACGTATATATTTGAAATCTGCCTATAAATACAGATCACAACCTCAAAATAAAATTACATAAATTCTACTAAGTTCACAAAGATTCAAGTAGATTTTCATTGAACACTGCTCTACAAGCAAGAAGTCTTCTTAGATTTCTCAAGTTTACATGTTCTAAATCTGTTTCTATAGGCTTACACACATGTATTCAAGCTTAGAGAGATCTCTTCTATCCTAGTCTTTAGCTAAATATTGTAAGAAAGAACCTCACCTAATTGAAAACCCCACATCAAATCCTATCTTCGAGAGTTAGTAAGTTGAGTTGGACTCATATGTAAGATTGTGTAAAGTGTTCCTTGGCACCTTAAATCAAGATTCCTAAGATACTGAAACTACCTCTACTTTGTCCAGGAAGAGTGTGTGTAGAAGCCGAACCCTCAAACCACTATAAATACATGTGTGTTTTACATGTTTTATATCTCATCTGATCATATAATCTGCATACTCATCTGAATCTGATTCACACCAAGTGACTAGAGACATTTTGAACTTAACCATTTTTGCAAGATTTTCTTAAGCACGAGTTAGGACTCACACACTTCCGCACCTATCCTAATTTGATAGGGGTCCAACGGTTCAATTGACATTTCAGTAGGATAATTATCAGTCTAGGCTAAACACCTCGTGCTACTTAGCCTTATCTGATGCCACTTCTTTCTGAGTATACTTATCTAAGTCACATAAATTTGTTTAAAGTTTATTCACTTTTCCTCTCTAAATTTTTAATCCTCTCTAAACTCGTTCTTGACCTACATATATTTGTATAATTAAGTTAAATAATTATATTGTGAGATATAACATTAAAGAGTACCACTACTCATACCCTAAAATCCATTAAACCTGCCCCACTTACTAAATATACCCCAATAAAATTTAAAATTTAACATGTACTATTAAACATATCTCATCTAATTCCTATAATATCCTAACTACATTAAAAAAAAATTCCCACCATTTCATATTTTCATGAATGTCTCTCTCATCAAGAATAAATATTTTTTATTCCTTTTTTATTTTTTAACTTTTGATTGAAGTTTGAAAAAAAAATCTTAAAAAATTAAATATATTTTAAAACATATTATAAAAAACCAACTAAATCTTCAAAACAAACACACACACACAACAAAAATTAATTAATAAATACAAATTTAAAAAAATATAAAAAATGTTATTAAAAATCATTTAAATTGTAAAAAATATTTACTTTAAAAATATAAATATGAAAACAAAAAAATTAAGAAAATAAAGTTAATTATCAAAAAATAATTTAATAAAAAAATGATTTTTTAAAAACCGTTTAAACCTAAATAAATTTTGACAAAAAATAAATAACTAAAATAAATTTTAAAAATAAATAAATTGAAAAATCAATTAAAAAAATTTTTGAAAAAAAAACATAAAATAAATTAATATATAAGAAAAATTAACTAACTCTTAAAAAAAAAAAGCTTCAAAAGGTGAAGAATAAAGATACAATTTAAAATCCGTGACTAACTTCCCCACTCCTTTTCTAATTTTTCCTATTTTTTCTTAATTTTTAGACTAAGGACGAAAGAGAAAGGTTAAAGTCAAATAAAATTAGAAAAATATTTTATAAAAGTCAATTCAATCATTGTTGATAATTATACTTAATAATTATTTTTATTTAGTATTAGTTAAATTTTAAAGGTTTTTTTTTTTTTTAATTTAGTAATTTTGTGAAGATTTAGTTTATTTAAAAAAAAAAAAATACTTTTTAGTATATTTTATAAAATCGGATTTTAATTTTAGTTGAATTACATGGAAGATCTAGTTGATTTATTTTTAAAAAAATCAACTTTTCAAATTCTTAAGGATTTTTAAAGAATTTTTAGATTTCATTTAATTTGATTATTTAAATACTTAGCTTATTATTTTTTTTTTTTTTGAAAAAAATTAGATTTTAATTCAATTCTTTTTCTTAGATTTTCAAATATTTTGAAGTAAAAATATTGACCAATTTAAATTTAATGTACTAATTATGAAATTAAATAATTTAAAAGATAAAAATCAAAGTCAACAAAATTTAGAGGGTAATTTACCCATATTCATATAAGGATAACTTAATCATTATATATATATATATATATATATATATATATATATATATTTGTCTTTAAATTTATGGTGTATGTTTAGAGAATTTTAGGGTGTGAGTAATGAGACTCAACATTAAATTAATGGAGAAGTATCTATTTGTATCTTTGAGTAAATTAGTGCAAAGAGTTTGAATTTATATGTTGAACAATATTATATAAATACTTATTCACCTTTCCTTTATACCAATACACATTTTTTTTGGGGAGAAAATAAAAAATGCTTATTTTCATATAAATAAAATATTTTCCACCGGTCAATTTTTCTTATCCATTTTAAAGTAAATTAACTAAACTATCCTTCTTACAACTTTTTTTTTTTTTTTTTTTTACCCGTATGACCCAAATCCCCCCACCCCAAATCTTACCTCCTAAATCATTATTATCTAAATACATATAACTAATTAAATTTTTGTTTATCAATTTTTAATTTAATGTTGCTTTTTTTTTCAATCTCATAATATCTAACCTACTAGCATAATCCTTTAAAAAAAACAATCTTTACTAAAATAATTACTAAAAATAACATATATACCAACCTCTAAAAGAAATCAATCTATACTGAAATAATTATAATTTCTAAAATCTAATAATATATCTATCTCTAAAAAAATCAAGACATAGTTTTATATGCACCATGCAATTTAAGTGTATTTTTATTTTTTAAAGAGTTACTCCTCATACAACTGAAAAAATTACTCTTGTTATTATTGAAAAATGTATTTAATAAAGAGCAACTTTTCTGTAATAATATGAACAATTTTTCAATAGTAATAGAATTAACTTTTTGAAAAATACACTTGAGTTGCATGGTGAACCTGATGTACTGAAAACTTACTCAAAAATTAGTTTAAAATCATGTTTTTTTTTTTTTTAAATTACATAATATCTACTAACAATATTAATGATTGCGGTGGGGAGATGGAGTTTGAAGTCGAGGATATATAGGCCCCATTTGGTTCGCAGGACTGAATTGGACTGGAGTTGAGATTGGACTAAATGAGATTGGATTTGGTGGGATTCATGTTTTCTAACTTGTGTTTGGATTGTAGGATTGTAAATTTTTTATATTTTTATTTTAAAATAAAATCTACATTAATTACCCAAATTACCCCCAAATAAAATTTGTTACCCACTCCAAATTTCGATCCACTTTCTCACCCCCAAATCGATTTTACTCTGCTAGTGTTATCCTCAGCCAGCGACGCCGCCTCCTTCAACAAAGTCGCCAGTGCCGCCACCCTCCTTCAACGATTGAATAAAACCCAAGTCCAATTGCAGTCGAGTGGCGGTGGTAATTGCAGTCGCCGCGCCGGAGATTCACCCAATCGCGGGCCGAGGCCGTCAGATTCGCGTCCTAGGCCAGCAGCGGCACGCTGATCGCGTGCCGGATCTCGTTGTGTGCGGCGAGGTACTCCTCCTACTCCCAATCGAAATCGGTGACTGGGACGGCTGCGGCGGCCGGATCCGGGTTGAGGCAGGCCGGCTTCGGCGGCTGGTGCTTCCGGAGACGGTTATGCGACGTTGTGTGGGTGACCTTCGCCGTCGCGGAGAGGATGAACGCGACGACGATTAGGAAACAGAGAATTGTTGCCTTTGGCATTGACATTGTTCTGCGTGTCTCTCTCTCTTGTTTTGGGCGTGGTTTGTTTGGATGCCGATGCCAAAATCGGCGTAAAATGAGGGATTGATTGAGGTAGAGAATTTATTGGGTTTTTTATTTTTCTCTTGTTCTAAATTTTGTGGACTAGAAATTCATTGGTTGTAATAATGCATTTGGTTTAGAGAAGATGAACGTGAGGCTTCGATGGTGGTTTTTGTGAAGTTGTATGATTATTGTAAATTGTTATGTTAATGAGGGCAATTTTGTCATTTTAGGTTGAATTTGAGGGGTAATATGGTCAGTTTGATAGCTGGGACTAATTAGTCCCACCTTCTCCATAGGATCAAATAGTCCCAACGCAGTGGGACTAAAGGGTATTTGGGACCCGGGCCAAAATTGGATCCTGGACCCAAGTCCTGCAAACCAAATGCATTATTGCCTGAGATTATTTAGTCAATTTTGGTCAGTCTGCAAATCAAACGCACCCATAAGGGATAAAATTGAATGATGGTAAAAAAACATTTTATTTTAACTAAATGAGAAAAAACAATTTCCTTTTAATAAAAATTGGATATATTTTTCAATATTACCGTACTGTCTCCACTGTTACTCGCAGGAGGTTTTGGCCGAAAGGGTATAATGGTCTGCACAATAATTCCGTCTGACACTAGAGAACCACTTCTTTACATTATCTCTACACCCATAATAAAATCCGCCCTGACCGGCTACCGGATCCGTCGGTCCCCTCCAGAACCATGCAGAACTTTCCCATATAAGGGCACTATCGCATGCACTCTCACTCTCTCATCCAACCAAACCAAACCAAACCCTCAACTTTCTCTCTCTTCTCTGATCATGCCGGCCCCGACCGAATACCTCAACGTCCCCCTCCGCCACGTCGCCATCGGCAACACCAATGAGTTCCGCCAGCCTGGCGCCATAAAGGCCGCCGTCGCTGAGTTCATCAGCACCCTCATCTTCGTCTTCGCCGGCTCGGGTTCCGGCATCGCATACAACAAACTCACCGGCGACGCCCCCGGATCCCCCGCCGGCCTCGTCTCCGCGGCCGTTGCCCACGGTTTCGGCCTCTTCGTCGCCGTCGCCATCAGCGCCAACATCTCCGGCGGCCACGTCAACCCCGCCGTCACTTTCGGTTTGTTTGTTGGAGGGAATATTACTCTGTTTCGCGGTATTCTGTACATCATCGCTCAGTTGCTCGGCTCTGTCGTTGCTGTACTCCTCCTCAGCTTTACCACTGGCATGGTAACAACATTTATGATCTACCATTTTTTTCCCCCCAAAATTTAATTAGAGTCATTAATTAGGTATATTAATTTCTCCCATCCTGATCTATAGATCCGTTTAATTTTTTATACAAAATTAAAATACAATCAAAAGTTACTGTGACCAAATCTGAGTGTTTTGATTCGATTTCTGCAATTTTTACAGAGTGCTCCAGCATTTGCCCTTTCCGGTGTGTCAATATGGAGCGCCTTCGTCTTCGAGATCGTGTTGACCTTCGGTCTCGTTTACACGGTGTACGCCACCGCCGTTGACCCGAAGAAGGGTGAGATCGGAATCATCGCTCCCCTTGCAATCGGTTTGATCGTCGGAGCTAACATCCTCGCCGCTGGTCCATTCACCGGCGCCGCCATGAACCCCGCGGTGGCTTTCGGACCAGCCATGGTGAGCTTCAACTTTGCCAGCCACTGGATTTACTGGGCAGGACCTCTGATCGGCGGAGGCCTCGCCGGAGTCATCTATGAGATCTTTTTCATTAGCCACACCCACGAGCCACTTCCGGAGTACTGAGAAAATTAATTTGCGTTTGGAAATCGTGTTTTTAGCTTTTCTGTAATGCGATTTGTTATTTCCTCTTTTGTTATTTGTACTGTTGATTTGATCTATGTGAAGCGTATCTTCCTTTTGTATTTGCACGGCCCTTCGTAAAAAAAACGCCAGGTTAAATTTGAGTGTGAAAGATCCGGTTTATTCATGTAAAAAAAAAAGAAAAAGAAAAACCAGGTTAATTTTTTTTTTTTGGGCTTCAGTAATAATTTATATAATCGGTTCTTTCTCCAAAAGTCAATTATTTCATTCCATTATTGGAAATGCTCGTGGCCACAGTTTCATTCTAATTCTTATTTCTTTAATTTTGTGGGGTTCACTGTCAGGAAGTCATTGAATTTATTAATCTTAACTTAATAATAGAACCCTCGTTAAGATTAACATACCTAACACTTAAATAATTGCCAATTTCCTAAGAATTGTGACGATGATGATTCTGTTTAACTTTCAATTATAATATTAACAACCGCACCAGTGTACAGATTTTAAATAAAGGCAATTGCCACTTCTCAGCAATATCTTGAAAACAAGCTTAATGTCACGTTTTATTTAACTTTTCTAGTTAAATTAGTGTCATATTTAAGTTAAAATTGTGTTGTTGCATTCTCTTGCCTAATTGCACAATTCGCAGAATACTAACTCATTGTACACTTAAAATTGTTGCATTTTTTTTTTATTTGGCTTACATTGAATTTAGAGTAATTTTAGACTACCTATTTAAATATTGAAATTTCTAAGGTAAGTATTTAGTCGCACAATGCATTTCAATGCTTTTTCAAATGATACACTCCCTCCATCTCCTTTTAAATTTTATATGTGGGAGACATACTTTTTAAGAAAATTTGTTTTATTGAATTTTTACATATGAAAGAAGAGCATTTTGAAATAAATTGAATAGTCTGAGATTGTTTTATTTCCATTTTTGTTGTTGTGAAAGCTATTGTGGTACGTCCCAAAAAGAAAAATGTAAAATTTATTAGGAAACGGAGGGAGTAAATAATTTATTAAAATGTATTAATTGGTAATAATTAATTTTCTTGAATAATATTAATTGTCATATTATTAGTTATGCAATAATCGTAAGTGTTGCAATGCTACTCAATTACTACGTCTTATATATATCATCATGTTATAAGAGTAAAATAAAAGATATAAAATTAAAATAGATTTTTAAAAAAATTCTTAATTTGTACATATGCCTCACTATATTACTTGAGGAAAAAATAAAGTGATTTTATTTAAGGTCAACAAATTGTTCACCTAGCCGCCGCACATCTATTTTCTCCATTCTACCCTTAAAACAGTAGAATGATATAATGTCTAATCTCTAGTCTCTAGTCTCTAGAGAGAGATTCTATTGTCGCGAACAAAATCATTCCTGGAAAATAATTAAATAAGAAAAATCCCTTATTCATTTTGCATCAATTAATTTCTAATTTCAGATATATATCAAACAAATAAAACTCTAATCACGACATCAATGATAGTGATCATGTGATTAGGACATTTTTTCCGGTTTCAACGATGCCAGTTTCTTAATCCATCGTACAAATGTATTGCCAATTCAGAGAATTTCATTAAAGGACCTTTTTTTATCTTTTCTTTTTAATTGTATTGTATCTAAAATGCTAGTTGTGATTTACCATGGTGATGACTGCTAAATATAATATCCTTTTCATACAATAGTATCTCCTTTTTTTTATGTAAACGGTGCTTAGTGCTGTTATTCGAGCCGAGCGAGCTCGAATACTTGATACTCGAGCTCGGCTCGAGCTCTTATCGAGTCAAGCCCTAATGGAATTTGTTAGGATAAAAATTGTTAGTTTTGATGAGTTAAAACAAACCAGAAGATGTAATAGGACCATCTGGACCTGTTAGCCAGATGATGATCTAGATTAGGACTTAGTCTAGGGGGAACTGCCAGACCAGAAGACCTCACCAGAAGAGTCACCAGAAGACTTCACCAGAGGACCTTCCCCAGACCAGACGAGTCCGGACCAGACGAGTCTGGTGGAACAAAAGATGCTCAGTTTGTTTCCCTTATCCTACTGAGTATTCTGGTTGTTCACCAGATAAGGACCAGAAGACACCGAGGTCACCTGGTGTCTGGTCCTGGAGAGAATCAGAGTTAGGCAATTGGAAGCTATTGACCGTTGGTGATTCATATCAAGTCAAATCATGATCAGGATTGGAAAGTATTTGAAGACAATCAATCAAGATCTCACCAACCCAATCAATCAATTAGGGAATTGATTGATTGAAGCTTCCATATATAGAGGATCTGATTGGATCAGCCTCCCAACGGCTATGTCCCTAATCCCCTCTATATATACTTGAGTGCAGATCAAGAAAAAGCTCTAGAATCATTCACGCGCATATATCCATACTAAGCTTTTGATCACTACGCATTTCGCACTCACTTTTGTTCTTAATTACTCATCTACTCGTAAGGAGTTTATATACTCAACCTGTTCATCTTGTTAGACAAGGTTGGAGTAAGTCTATCTTTAGATCGAAGTTAGATCTAAAGAGTTTGTAAGAAGGTGCTGGTACTTCGGAAATTCCAGTGAGTAAGTTTGTGAGTTGGTTGATAGTGAGACCCCTTGATGATAAGGGAGAGTGGACGTAGGATATTTATCCGAACCACTATATATCTTGTGTCATTTATCGCTTTATTTTAATTATTGTTTATTGCTCTCTTATAAAAGATTTTTGGAAAGACATTATAACATAAGCTTCCGCAATTAATCTATCGAGTGGGACCAACAAGTGGTATCAGAGCAGTGTGTCCACGACCACTGCTTTGAAAAGCTTTTGGTGGTCACCGGGCAGATCCATTGCTCTTTAGTGCTTTTATTCAAGTTCTTGTTATTTCCCTAAATTTCTTATCAATATGTCTTCGAAATCTTCTTATAAGAGTCGCAAACTGCCAGAATTCTCGTTCGAGGATTATAGCCACTGGAGCTTCATGATGAGTAATCATCTTGGAGCTATCCACCACCGCATGTTAGATGTGGTTGAAAGTGGCCCCATTAAATTTTACTGGACTCCTATTGATAGTGGCAGGTCTGAGTCCAGAGAAGAAACTAGCGACGCTGCAGAGGATAGAGTTCCCAGACAACGAATCCTCAAAAAGAAAGACGAACTTGACAACGATGAAAGAAAGCTACATAACCTGGACCAAGTGGCGAGGACTGAGATTATCAACACTCTTACTAAAGAAGTTATTGAAAAGGTCAGGACGTGCACCACTGCAAAAGAGATGTGGGACAAGTTAGCTCTGCTCTGTGAAGGAACAGAGAAAATTAAAGATAACAAGCTCCAAGCTGTTCAACACTCTTTTGACACATTTAAGATGAAACCAGACGAGACCATTGACCAGCTGGACATGCGTCTCACGAATCTCTTGAACAAGGCTAGTGCCTTAGGTAAGACCTATTCTGAAAAAGAGATTAATAGTAAAATATTACGTTCACTAACAAGCAGGTGGAGAATTAAAGTCACTGTGATCAAGGACAACAAGGATCTCAACACTCTGGATCATCATCTTCTGTTGTCTGATCTCAAAGCCTATGAGTATGATCTTCAAGAGGAGGATCAAACAGAAGAGGTTTCCTCTTCTGGTCAGAAAGGTGTTGCATTCTCTTCAATCATCAAATCTGATGTCAAGCCAAAGGAGTCTACTGCAGATGACTTGAGCCTCAAGGAGCAGGTAGCACTTCTAACTCATAAATTAGATAAAATGAGTTCAAAATATGGCAGGTACAAAAAGCATTGGAAGGAGTCTACCAGAAACAGGAAGAGTTCTTTCAAGCCTGCAGAGAAGGAGAAGACATCTGGAGACTCAAGGGAGACCAGATTCAGAACTCCAGAGAGGAGGAGAGATGACAACCCTGGCAACTCTGGGAGATCAGATCATCAGAGGAGGGATGGTAGCTCTGGCAGACCTGACTACCAGAGGAGAGAAAGTAGTCCAGCCAGATCAGAATACAACCAGAGGAGGAGAGAGCCAAGTCCTAGTCCCAGAGGAGACAATGCCTGCTACACATGCAACAAGACTGGTCACTATAGTTATGATTGTCCTCAGCTTACTCCTAGGGAAAGAGAAGAGAAAATAATCAAGAGAGATAAGAGGTATGCAGATAAGAGGGCGTTGCTGGCAGAAGCAGAGGAGGAGGATACTAGTTCCAGTTCTTCTTCTGACTTTGGATCAGATGATGATGTGTGTCTCATGGCAGACATCACTGAGGTAAATGAAACTACTCTTGTTTTATCTAATTCCAAATGTACTGAATCCTCTAATTCTTCTGGTAACTCCAGAGAGTCTGATATGCAACAAATGCTATCAGATCTCCAAAATTGTGTCCAACTCTGTCAAAAACTTGAGAAAGAGAATGGTAGGCTCAGAGCTGAAGTTCAATCTCTCTCTCATGAGCACAAATCCACCAGAGAACTCATGAAAGATCATTCCAAAGAAGTCTCTGAACTTCAGGATAAGATCACAGAAAGAGATACTCTGGTAGATCAACTCATGAAAGAAAGGAATTCTCAAGAGGATGAGATCACTGAACTCAGAGCCAAATATCAAACTCTTATCAAGGGAAAACAAGTTGTCCACAACATAGAGGAGATACCTATGCCCAGAGAAGCTCCTAAGATACCATCTGTTGTATCTATCATATCAGAGTCTTCTCAGCGCATTTGTGATAAGAGTGGTTTAGGATATTCTGGAATTACCACTAAAACTCACAAGTACTTTTATAACAAAGACAAGTCTGTAAGAGCTGGTAAATTGGTAGAAATCTGGAATGATAAAGACTTAACTGGTAATGGTTACAAGGTGGTTCACAATCCTGATTGGAAAAGAAATCACTCTGTTAATCAAATAACAAATGGTCCAGAAGAGTTAACTGTTCTGGAAGAGAAGATGTTAGAGAATAAGTGTCCACAAAGGGAACCATTAAAGATTGATGGTTCTGTGAACAATGAGTCCCAAGGAGTAGATATTACTCAAATTGGAGGACCCCAGAGAAATCTTCAAAGGGAACCTAAACAGATTAGGGGACCTCAAAGGAAACACTCAAAAATGGGGAATACTAATCAGAGTAATAACTACCAGAGAAGGAACAATGTTCAACAGAACCAGGTACCCCAGAGACAATTTTCTCAGAAGAATCAATTCCAGAATAGGTATACTCAAAGGAACTATGATCACCAGAACAGGTCTAATTATCAGAACCAGAGGAGGTCTTCCAGACCCATCTATAGAAAACCAACTGATCTGGGTAGTTATGACACCAGAGATGGTTCTTCTAGGATGTACCCTTATAACCAGACCTTTAAGACCATGTCTTTGAGGCAGGCCATTCCAAAGGCCAGATTCGAGAAAAGGTACACCAGACCAGTTTATAAGAAAGGTGTCCTTATCAGACCAGTAGCTCAATATGTCATAGTAAGAGGACATGTACTGGTAGATAGATTTGGAAGGAAGATAAGATCTCCTCATCCATCAAGGGATGATCTTTATCTATGGATTCCTACAAAACCTGCAACTAACCAATCAGGACCCAGCACTAGTAGGGGACCTAATTGATCTCTCTGCAGGTAGATAAGAGTCCATTGGAGAAAGGATTCTCAAGCAACCATGTCTGGTACATTGATAGTGGATGTTCCAAGCACATGACCTTCCAGAAGGACAATCTCCAAGATTTCAAGCCATTAAATGGACCAAGAGTGATGTTTGGTGACAACAACTATGGAGTCACTAGAGGAGTTGGAAAGTTGACCTTCAATGGAGTATCTGTAGATGAAGTCTACTATGTAGAAGGACTCAAGCATAATCTGCTTTCAGTATCCCAATTCTGTGACAAGGGATACTCAGTGAAGTTTTCTAGTGATTCATGCACTGTTTTCTCTTCTGATTATAATGATATCTTGCTAATAGGCTTGAGGAAGGGTAACATTTATCTTGCAGATTTTAGCAGTTGCCCAAGAAATGCTTGCCTGGTTGCTAAAGGATCTGCAGAGAACAGCTGGATTTGGCACAAGAGATTGTGTCATCTTAACTTCAAAACATTGAACAAGATTGCCAGAAAAGGTCTCATTCGAGGTCTTCCTAATGAAGTGTTTAAGAAGGATCAGGTTTGTGGTTCATGCCAGAAGGGTAAACAACCCAAGACTTCCTTTAAGGATGTCCAGAGCACAACCACAACCAGAGTACTTCAACTACTTCACATGGACCTGTTTGGACCTGTTTCTCCTCTTAGTTTCAGTGGAAGGAAGTACACCTTAGTAATAGTAGATGACTTTTCAAGATACACTTGGGTAGTGTTCTTGTTTAAGAAAAATGAAACTATGACTAAGTTGCCAGAGTTCTTCAAGCAGATTCAGAATGAGCAGAACCAGAGCATAGTCAGGATCAGGAGTGACAAAGGAACAGAGTTTTTGAATTCACATATTGCAGATTATTGCAAGGATCATGGGATTTTTCATGAGACATCTGCTGCCAGAACACCTCAACAAAATGGAGTTGCAGAAAGGAGGAATAGGACTCTCAAAGAAGCTGCAAGAACACTTCTGGCAGAGTACAACACTCCACAGAGATTTTGGGCAGAGGCCATCAATACAGCTTGTTACACTCAGAACAGGTGCCTGATTGCCCAGAGACACAATAAGACCCCATATGAGGTATGGAAAGGTAAAACCCCATCTGTTTCCTATTTTCATGTTTTTGGATGTAAGTGTTTCATTCATGACAATGGGAAATCTAAATTAAGAACCTTTGATGCTAAAGTGGCTGATGGAATATTTTTGGGATATTCCAGCACCAGTAAAGCTTTTAGAGTTTTTAATAAGAATTCACTTTGTGTGGAGGAAACACCTCATGTTGTTTTTGATGAATCTACTTTTGAGTGCAAGGTGGACTCTAAGCCTTCAGATGAGACCCAGAATCAGACTACACCCAGAGTTATCAAGGTCAATCCACCTATTCTTGATTCAGATTCAGATTCAGATGATGACCCATCTCCTGGTTCTCTGAAGCAGCAGCCTTCACGAGGAGCAGAACCAGAAGAGGTTGGAACTCCTATAGGGGGAAGCTCTTCTGCAGGTGGTGATAATCACCAAGGTACTACAGAAGATGATCACCCAGGCAAGACCACGGGAAGGAGGACCCTGGTTGATCACCCCAATGACCTGATCTTAGGAGATCCAACTAAGGGTGTCCAGACTAGGAGAACTATTAACTTAGCTGCCTTATTCAGTTGCTATGTGTCCTTGATTGAGCCCAAGAACATCAAGGAGGCACTGAAAGATTCAAACTGGATTGTTGCTATGCAGGAGGAATTGAATCAATTCACCAGACAGGATGTTTGGGAGCTGGTAGACAGACCAAGACATCAAAAGGTGATAGGCACTAAGTGGGTTTTCAAAAATAAGAAAGATGAGAATGATGTCATTACTAGGAACAAGGCAAGGCTAGTGGCCCAGGGCTATTCTCAGTCTGAAGGAATAGACTATGATGAGACATTTGCTCCTGTTGCCAGACTAGAAGCTATCAGATTGTTCTTAGCATATGCTGCTCACATGAAGTTCAAAGTATACCAGATGGATGTGAAATCTGCCTTTCTTAATGGGATTCTCATTGAGGAAGTGTATGTGGAACAACCTCCTGGTTTTGAACAAGGTGACAAGGTGTTTAAGCTTAAGAAAGCTCTTTATGGGCTGAAGCAGGCACCCAGAGCATGGTATGACACTCTATCTCAATTTCTTCTGGACAATGGTTTTACTAAAGGTAAGATTGATAGGACCTTGTTTAGGAAAGAAGAAGGAAAGGACATCCTTCTGGTCCAAATATATGTTGATGACATCATATTTGGATCCCCTAACAAGAAGCTGTGTGAGAAGTTTGGTGAGCTCATGCAGGGACAGTTTGAGATGTCCATGATGGGAGAATTGAATTATTTTTTGGGTTTGCAGGTTAAGCAATCAGAGAAGGGAATTTTTATTAATCAAGCTAAGTACACCAGAAACATGTTAGAGAAATTTGGAATAGGATCTAGCAAGGCAGCCAAGATCCCTATGATGACAAATTTCAACATGGATCCAGATGAGTCTGGAGAGAGTGTGGACCAGACTCAGTACAGAGCACTTATTGGTTCTCTTTTGTATTTGACTGCAAGCAGACCAGATATTACTTTTGCTGTAGGAGTTTGTGCCAGATTTCAAGCTAATCCCAAGAAAAGTCACTTGGAAGCAGCTAGGAAGATATTGAAATATCTCAAGGGAACTGTGAATTTAGGATTATGGTATCCTGCAGATGACAATTTAGAATTAAGTGGCTATTCAGATTCAGACTATGGTGGGTGCAGAATAGATAGGAAATCTACAAGTGGAACATGCCAATTTTTAGGGAATAAATTGGTATCCTGGTTTTCCAAGAAGCAGACCTCAGTTGCTACATCAACAACAGAAGCAGAGTACATGGCTGCAGGGAGTTGTTGTTCTCAACTACTTTGGATTAGTCAACAGCTTAGGGACTACCAGATTAGAGCTAAGGATATTCCTATTTTCTGTGATAGTAATAGTGCCATTGCAATCACCCAGAATCCAGTTCTTCATACCAGATGCAAACATGTTGATATAAGGCATCATTTTATCAGAGATCATGTTGAGAATGGAGATATAAGGATGGAAAAGATTGCAACAGAGAGGCAGAGAGCAGATATTTTAACCAAGCCTTTGGCTGAGACCAGATTCAGAGAGTTAGCCTTTGAGTTAGGTTTGTTGGATCCAGAGACAGATTTGATTTAGGGGGAACATCAGAGAAGTGTCCTTATCTTATCAATTTTCTTCATAAATTTTCCTTATGCTAACATACCTGCAGATTAGATATATCAGAGAGGGCATACTTCCAGATAAGGTATACACCGGGTGACACTTATCCCAGATGAGGTGCTGAGTCAGAGATATGTCCAAAGTCTTTACTGACCAGGACCAGATGAGTTCCATCAGAGGAGAAGTATCACCAGACCAATTGTGGTATCATCTGGTTACAATATCAGGTGACAGATTTAATCACTGTGTACTGAAGAAGAAGAGTGAGGTTGCCAAGAAGGCAGGAGCTTCAAAAAGGAAGAGGCCAGAGGAGGCCAAGAAGAAATCTGCCAAGATGCCAAGGACTGGCAGAGGAGCTCCCAAGAAAACCCTTCTGGTGGATGAGCCATCAGAAGAAGAAGAGGAAGAAGAGGAAGTGCCTCTTGTGAGGAAATCCAAGGCTAAGAGAGCCCTTCTTCAAGATTCAGACTCTGGATCTGATCTTGGAGAGGCCTTGGTGAAGGCCATTGAGGATGCCACCCAGATGATGGAGGATGCTCCAGAGCTTGTTGTGCCTGCTGGTGTTGACCCAGCAGAGGTAAACCCTTCCTTTCCCTCTTCCTCCCCCATAAATCTTGTTTTCCCTTCTACCTCTCCCCCAGATAACATTCCCCAAACCTTATCTGCCTCTGGTAACCCCATTCTTCCACCAGAGCAGACTATCCCAGATACCCCCGTCTATACTCCCTCTACCATTCCTACACAAACACCTTCTTCCCCAAACTCCCAAACACATCTTCCCACTAACCCCTCTCCCCCACCTTCTGTATCAGAGGTACCCTCTACCTCCTCTGGTGCAGAAGTCCCCCCTTCAAACACTTCCACCTCCCAAATCCCTCCTACACATTCTGTACCAGATATTCCTTCCTCTTCTGGTGCAGAGCAACCAATCCCTACCACCTCTACTTCACAAAATCCAAACCCTCCCCAAACCCATACAGACCAGGACCCAACCATTTCTATGGCCCTGGGATTCGTTGGCCCTCCCCCCTCCCCAACCTGTTTAACCAGCGATGATAGTGAAGATGAGGAAGCTTCACTTGAGCCTGTTGACTTAGCCCCTTCCTCCTCTGCCTCTGGGCCCAAACCCTTCACTTTCTCATCTGCAGAAATGGGTCCCATTAGGCAGAGTATGAGTGTAAGTGCTCAGCTCTGGCTAAGAGAGCATTTTCCAGTTCTTCTGGAGCACTTACCACTTCTGGCAGAGCTTACTGATGCCAAGGTCTGGAGCAAGGCCAGGCTTGAAGATGTGGAGGACCTGATGCTATTGCTTGAGGAAATGGGTGCCTCCAACTTCACTGCTTGGGAGATTGAGCTGAAGCTGAAGATGAACATTCAGAACCCAGCGGAGCTGGAGACCCCTGGTGCAGCTAAAGTCTTGATTCGCACCCTGCTCATCCAGAGAGGAGTAATGCTCACTCCAGAGGGCCCCACTTACAAGTTTGGTCCTCACTTTGTCTTCCCTCCAGAGCTTTATTCAGACGAGGAGGACTTTGAGATGTCTCCTGCTGTGCTCTAGAAGATGAAGGCTTTCTTCAACGAGCAGATCATGCAGATAGGGCGCTTTTCCAAAGCAATTCAACATATGGCCCCTGCTATAATTGAGCATCAGATTAAGCAAGAGAGGAGAATCTTCATGAGCAGCTCAAGTCCTCTCTGGCAGAGGTCAAAGCTTCATTCAAGGCTAATGGCTTGTTTGTCAAGTTAGATGTCATGCATAGCCAGAAGCAGCTCCAGGAGCACGTGCTGGAGCAGTTGAGGCCAGTCTCTGTTCTCAAGGTGGAGATGGCCAGCCAGATGATTCAGACCGCTAAGCTGAAGGACTCCCTCCAGGAGATGTTGGAGACGCAGGAGAGACTTGTTGCAGAGTCTAAAGCTTATCTGGAGGAAGCCAAGCAGCTGCGTGATCTTCACTCTTCCTCCAACACTGCCTTGCCTGATCTCATAAGGCAGGTAGTGGAGCCCCTCCTTGATGAAGTTAAAAAGGGGGAAGAGAAGGCCAGAACTGATCTGGCTAAGACCACAAATGAGACTCTGTTTAGCCATGGAGCTCGTCTGGACCTGTTGGAGAACACTCTGGCCCAGGCTGAGTTGCAGAAGAAGAAGAAAGAAGAGTTGAAATCTCTATCTATGGCTAAACAACTTGCTGCAGAAGAAGAGTCATCTGAAGCTGAGCAGGATCCTTCTACCATTCCTGGTCCTGCTAAGAGAAAGATTAGAAAAGTTAAGAAGAGTTTCCTTGAATCTGTTGTCGAAGAAGCAGAGAAGAGATACAAGGAAGAGACTCCAGAGGAGAGGCAAGCCAGAATAAGAAAGAACATAGATGAAGAGCAGAGGCTCAGATATGTTAAGAGGCAGAACAAGAAGGCCAGAGAAGCTGGTATTCCTTCTGGTGCAGGTGGCTCAGGTCAGAAGAGGAAAGCTCCTGTGGAAGTTATGAACATCTTGCCACTCAGGACAGAAGGGTCTTTTGACTCTACTGTGCCGTATCCTCTGATTGAGAGATGGAGAGAAGCCAAGACCCTCTGGTTCATTCAGCATTATATCCAGAGGCCAGCACCAGAAGATGATGAGCTAATCAACATAACCTTCCATTCTTGGATGCAAGCCTATGATGCAGACTTGTACAAGCAGCTGATGGATTCAACCATTGAGTTCAACCTGGAGGTGACTGCTCCTGAATTTACTTATCTTAACACTCCCATGATTGGGAACCAGGTGGATTGGGCAGAACTGAAGAAGCTTTACAAGACCAAGGTGTTGGTGAATTTCACCCCAACATCTTCTGCAGAGTTGAAGGCCGTCCAGGATAGGTTCCTTGACTGGTTTCTTGTCCCTAAAGAGAACAGAAGATATGCCTAGAATAGGACAATGAACTTCAATGTAATCTGTAATTATTTTGTCCTCTGATTATTAATGAAAAATACATATCTTCCTTGTTCTAAAGACAACTCCTTGTTGTCTTATTATTTGCCTGATGAGATCTATTCTAAGGTCTCATCCCTTTATTGTTTTCTTGCTTAAGTTTACTTTTGATCAGTTCTGGTAGTGTTTTAACTCCATCAAAAAGGGGGAAATTGTTAGGATAAAAATTGTTAGTTTTGATGAGTTAAAACAAACCAGAAGATGTAATAGGACCATCTGGACCTGTTAGCCAGATGATGATCTAGATTAGGACTTAGTCTAGGGGGAACTGCCAGACCAGAAGACCTCACCAGAAGAGTCACCAGAAGACTTCACCAGAGGACCTTCCCCAGACCAGACGAGTCCGGACCAGACGAGTCTGGTGGAACAAAAGATGCTCAGTTTGTTTCCCTTATCCTACTGAGTATTCTGGTTGTTCACCAGATAAGGACCAGAAGACACCGAGGTCACCTGGTGTCTGGTCCTGGAGAGAATCAGAGTTAGGCAATTGGAAGCTATTGACCGTTGGTGATTCATATCAAGTCAAATCAAGATCAGGATTGGAAAGTATTTGAAGACAATCAATCAAGATCTCACCAACCCAATCAATCAATTAGGGAATTGATTGATTGAAGCTTCCATATATAGAGGATCTGATTGGATCAGCCTCCCAACGGCTATGTCCCTAATCCCCTCTATATATACTTGAGTGCAGATCAAGAAAAAGCTCTAGAATCATTCACGCGCATATAGCCATACTAAGCTTTTGATCACTACGCATTTCGCACTCACTTTTGTTCTTAATTACTCATCTACTCGTAAGGAGTTTATATACTCAACCTGTTCATCTTGTTAGACAAGGTTGGAGTAAGTCTATCTTTAGATCGAAGTTAGATCTAAAGAGTTTGTAAGAAGGTGCTGGTACTTCGGAAATTCCAGTGAGTAAGTTTGTGAGTTGGTTGATAGTGAGACCCCTTGGTGATAAGGGAGAGTGGACGTAGGATATTTATCCGAACCACTATATATCTTGTGTCATTTATCGCTTTATTTTAATTATTGTTTATTGCTCTCTTATAAAAGATTTTTGGAAAGACATTATAACATAAGCTTCCGAAATTAATCTATCGAGTGGGACCAACAGAATTTGAAGAAAAATCTTAGTTATCGAGCCTAACGAGCCGAGTTCGGTTGGACTCGTTAAGAAATCGAGTATTTTTCGAGCTCGAGCTCGTTTAACCTAACGAGTCGAGCCGAGTCGAGCCTTAATGAGTCGAGTCGAGCCGAGCTCACGAGCAGCTCGTTTCGTGTAACAGCTCTAACGGTGCTCAATATTAATAACATTATACTCCATCTATTTTTTTACATGTCATTTTGACTTTTTAACTATTTTTAAATACATGCGATCTTATAACTTATAATTAAATTGTAAATATACTTAATTAGCAGGTATCCTTACGAATTTCACGGACTAAAAATAAAATTATTATTATTAATTCAAATTATAATCACTAATATTTTTTATTTTTAATATCTTATAATTTCAAGATCTCCTAAAATTAAGTTGTAATTGTAATTTCAGAAACAATGAAATATTAATCATGAATAAGTAAACGAAAGTATTTACACATTGAATGTCACAATCAAATAAAATAATAGTACTTCAAATTATAAAATTTTTAAAATTTCTTTGTAAACAACATTCAAGACATACTTCTCTATCCTCTTTTACTTTTAACTCTGGAGACTGCAACCAAAGATGAAAACATCTCTATCGGTGGAAATATCGGTACCTTAAATTTAAAGATATATCGATATCGGATAAAATTAAAAAATTAACGGAAAATTTTGTTAAAATGATGAAAATTTAACATGAAACTTTAGGGTGTATTATAACTAACTTTAACATATATAAATTTAACTTAAACTAAAAAAAATAAATTATTTATGACAAATATATCAATAAAAAATACTTAAACGGTCTAAGATGATACAATAGTTGTTCATAATAATTTAATACAATACAAATAATGCTACTAAACATGTTGAAACCTTTTTCTTGCAAGCTTTTTGAATAAATAGTGGTTTAGTGGCTAAATCCTCTCAAGATCTAAAATAATATTTATGAACAATAAACGAAAAAAGTGAGATTTTTTTTACTGATATTTTTCCGTTTTTAATTACCTATATTTCACTGATATTTGACAAATTTTGAACTACAGCTCACCGACATCAATATCGATATTTTTCAATATTTTGAAAAAAATCACGTTCCGATGTATATCCATATCGAGACCTAAAAAAAATTAAAATTTCGACGAAATATCGGCGAAATTTTATCCTTGACTGCAACATATAATTGTCCATGTATAAAAAATAGCTTGGGAAGATACACACACAGTCGACAACGATTGACCTTGACTTTTATTTATTGTCATCGTTAAATACAAAAATACCGAAAATTGTCTTCTCTAAATCCTAAACGACAAAGTTTGATCTAAATTACTCAGGGTCATTTGGGGGATGTATACCTTACTTTCATTGTTTCTTCTTGAAATAATTTAAGCTTTCAGAATATGATTTCAAGTTTCGTAACAATCAATCTAGTTCCATTACACAACCCTAACTTTTCAACACCAAGCAATGATTTGGAAGTCCGTAACGCTTGACTGAGTTCAAGTAATTAATAGAAAATAAATCCATTACCACCGGATATATATACTCGGATCTACAAAGAATATCAGAACTCAAATACTCTTTTGTTTCACTCGGTATCATAGATAAAATCCTCTCATTGATGCATTCCACTTCTCTGTGGGTTGGAGCAAGTATTTCTCTATTCTAAAAGTATCTACGTGCGTGAAAATTATTAGAAACTGATGGGTATATACTTTCTATTATGGCGATGACATGATCAATTAAATCATAAATCAGATTTTCTTCCGGAATCTAAATATAAGCAAAACCATCTCTGCTATCCCAAGTTCACCATTTCTAACTTTCAAAATACAATTTGAGAACTTAGAGATCTCATCAGAAAATTGTTTTGGAATCTATTTTTCCAGTTTGCAATCTGATGTTCCTGGTTAGTCTTAATACCTTGCAATTTTAAAATAAATATGAATTATTTATGGACCTGGTTAGTTATAATACCTTGCAATTTTAAAATAAAAATGAATTATTTATGGATTAGAATAATCATTTTAACAAAAATATTAATATATTTGTTTCATATAAAATAAAAAAAGTAAACATAATAAAACTACTCATACGTAATTACGTACCTTGCAATGATCTCACATATAAGATGAATTACTAGTAGTATGGATAACATCTTTTCTACTACCATTTGGTACAACGGGGAGTATTTATGAAATATCCACCAAGAACGGTTGTATTTCCTCCAAATGACAAAGTAGATGGTGTCCCATTAGGATATCTCACAATATCTCTGAGAGTACTTCGGTGTAAAGCTTCGAAACTAGTATATTTTTGTTTATCGGTGCCCATTCCATATAATGAGTTTTGCCTTTAATATAAGTCATGATAACTTCTTACCTGACCTTATATTACAGGTGGGTAACTCATTGGTATTCAATGGTATATTGAATCTTGAATGAGTTGTACAACTTCCAAGCAATAGAAGAGTCGATATTTCACTTGATGCCACATTAGGCGCTATTCATTTAATTGTATGAATCTCCTCATAAGATTTCAAACTCTTACTGTGAAGTGTAAGTATTCCAAGATAATATTGTTCTTCTTCCCCTGGTGGAACATAATACAACCTTTCCAAAGAAAATCTAAGGTACCTTCTCGGAACTTACTCACAATTTTGGTTATTCTAAATAAATTTCGATGGAAATTTAAATTCAACGTACGTGAGGTCTCTTGCAAAATCATGTTCCCTGTTGAATTTCATCCAAACTAAAAATATTGACTGTTGTACAGTCGGTTTGTTGAGAACGTTATTAATGTGACCATCATCACACAAAAAATGACAATTTGTGCATTCGGAAGATGAAAGTTTAATCTCTAAACTAATGGGAACTTGTAGTGTATCTCAAATCCTATTTCTCCAAACGGCTTCACATGGAGAAATGTATCGACAATTGATATACTTTTCAACTTCATCATTAGAGTTTGAATCGCCCTCTCCTTCTCCTATTTGGACAACACCCGCAGTAACTTTATCGTGGCCCTTGTTACTATACTTGAATAAGTACTTGATGGATATATGTTGAATGCACCACTCAACATTTATATGTGCTTGGTACCTACCCAACAATATTGGATTGTAAGGTACCATAAAAACATTGTCCAAATTTACTTCCCACTCTTGTTAGAGTACGACCATTATTTCTCCACTTATACAGAGGATACCAGCATCGTCCACTGAAATTGTTTTGTCATATTTATTTGGAAACCCTTTTGAACATTTACCACCAACCATGCAAGAAGCATTCATCTTTTCAAGTTCGTAAAATTAATTTTTTTTTTTTACAAATGTCTAAAATATATTGTTCCAAAAAATATAATTTACGCTCTATAAAAATTGTTTCATTTTATTTTAAATTGATAATTATATTTTAAATGAAACGTATAGGAAAAAAATTATATGTAAAAAAAAATATATTTGTTATATTTTTTTGAATAAAAAAAAATTGAACTCATAAAGTTTAATACTTTTATGCATATGATTATTTTTTAAAGTAACATAACATCCATATAAATTAAATTGTCTCACATACTGATTCATTACCTTTAAATAAGAATATATTACATAATAATTAATAACAAATAAAATAAGATAGTTAATTTGAATTGAACTCAAAACAGTATTGAAAACACAAATTTGACTAAAATGTCTTATATAAAAACATAAGTAACCAACTCAAAAATAACAATTCATCAACATTCAAATACAAAAAAATTCACCCTAAAAAACCATAGCAATATCTTTATATTTATTGGACCCCATTAATGATAAAGTGAACATGTACATGTGATCATTTCGTTTCTACCTTGATAACATGTTACTCTTAGTTGTCAACTCCTTAGATTCAACGCCTTAATTCTCAATATTTACTGATGCATCAACACCAACCATCCACTTATTCTGTTGAGTGCTTTAAAAAATTCCCAAATCTTGATCAACAACAATTGAAGGAAAAATAGGCCTCTGCCATATGAAGCTAACGCCGACTGATCATTGTACTGGTGTGGTCGATGAACAAAATTTTTCTCACCATGCAATATTTTAATCGTAATATCACGACTTGAATAATCAAAATCAATTTGTTTCATACTCCCCCAATCCTAAAGTTAATTTCCCACTTTCCTTTTTGGACAATCCTGTTGGTGATCAAATTTAATCGATAGGATTAGTGATTGTTTTAATTCGGTTTAAGACCACCAATCAATTACGTGTGATTGATTACCACCGTAAATGGTAAATCGAAGATTCGGGATGTGAAATGATAATCACGAAAGTCGGAATCGTATTAATTTTGTATATGTGTACGTTTAGGTGTGTTTATGTGTGTTTTGGGAGTATTTATGAATTTGAACTTGTATTTCTTAAGCTGGAGAACAACTATTTATAGAGACTAGCAAGCAGGAGGTGTCTATGACTCTTGGTCTCCCTAGCCTGCATGCTTGACAAGTGTCCTATTGACCTTTGTTTGACCTTATCTAAGCTGAATCTTAGTTACAAAGTCTTCCTTGGTCTTATCTCGGACTTCATTGTTGTTCGTCCAGGTCGGTTTAGTTGATCAAAAATGGTTTTTTCATAGAAGTTGTTCGCCTTTTGAGGGTATGGCTAAGAAGTTGTTCGCCTTTGTATTTTACACAGATTAGTTTTGGGATCCTGGTCCTTTGTTCATTTCCATACACCTCTTAAGCTGGTAGATGCACCATCTTTCATAATGTTGTTCGTCATTATCGAACTTGGTGGAGGGTCCATATTTGGCTTCAGGTCTCTAGACCTGTTCGCCGATATGTTGTTCGTCACTAGAGCTGTTCGTCATTTCGTGCACCTCCTGGATTGTTTTGTACACTCCCGCTTGATTTTCTTTGTTAATCATCTTCTAAGGCTTTAATACTTGTTCGCCCAAGGGTAATTGATGCCCGCCTATCAACAATTGCCCCCTATCCTGACTAGGTGTTGCTATTGACGAGCATCTTTGAGCGAGCAATAATAGTTAGGATATTAAACTGATGAGGGTTGGGATGAACATCATGGGTCCTGGCGAGCAATAAATGGTCTGTCGTTCCGTCTTCCCAAGGTCTGGGGGTTGTACGAGGATGACGTGGGCGGCATGATTAGGCGCCGCACACGCGCGATCATTCCCTAGGCCACGCGCCACAAGATTTGCATGTCAGTCCTTCAATTTTCGTTTATGCTCGAAAAGAACCCCGTTTTCTTTCAAATTGATCCATATTTTACTGGATATTACACCCGGTACCCCGTTTTTTTGTTGGGGTATAAATAGAAAAGGGAAACAAATATTTTCCCACTTCTTCTTATCTTGCTACAGTGCTCCGTCATCTTCTCCTATTTCCGGCGATCTCAAGCTTTCCGGCGTCTATTTCTCCGACATTTCGCCTCCAACCTTGAAGTAAGGTAGTTATTTTCTTATTCTTCTCTCTTCCTCCATTCTTTTCTTTCGCCATTTTTTTATTTGCTCCTTCGCCGCCGTGGGGGGAAGTTGTGCCGCCGTCGTTTGCCCAGAATTGCCATTGGAGACCCAAGAAATCCACCCATTTTTTTTAAAAACTTCTCCATTGAACTGATGTCCTCCCATTTGAGCAACCACAACTCAGAGAAGGCTTTGGATCCCTTTTTCCCGATCGTGCCATTTGTCGAACATCCACTATTTGAGGTTTCTTCGGATACGCACCCTGACGTGGATTCGGTGGTTCGATCAGTGGAGGATTCTGGTGCTCGCCAATCCGGCGAAGAAGCTAGGGAGGCCACAAGTAGTTCATCCGACGAGCAATCTTCACCTGGCTCTGAATCTGAGGAAGATCCGGAGTTTGACGAGCTTACCCCTGAATTTTTGGAAGGGATAGGGTTTCCAGGCCCTAAGATGCTTGAAAATGAGATTCCCACTGGTATTGCTCGCCCATTTGACTGGCGAGCATATTCCGATGAGCACGCGAACAACTTTCCTCGACCCCCGCGCTAAGTTTTGGATCTGGTGAGAACTGAGTACCAGGCGAGCAGAATTCAGAGTGTTGTTCGCAAGGACGAGCTCAACCTCATACGGGAAGCATATCAAATTCCCCATGATATCTTCATGTGGGCTCCCAAGAAAAAAGAAAGAGATGAGCGTCCTCCTCCAGGGTGTACGGCGATCAATATAGACACGCTGATCGTGGGGCTAAGGTTGCCACTGCCTCCCGTTGTTGGTCGCTTTTTGGAGGCGACCAACTTAGCTATCACCCAAATAACTCCTATTGGGTGGATGAACCTGCTCGGCATCATGGGTTTGTTCGCCATGGAGGGGTACGTCGACCGCATTACTGCCGAGGAGGTCAACTATTTGATGACCATCACCAAATATCCGAGAGGCGAAGAAGGGTACTACTACTTGAAAGCCCGGGCTGGATTAAAATTGGTGGAAGGGGTGCCGAACAAGATTCGGGATTGGAAGGAGCATTTTTTCTTCATTGGGGGCGATTGGCGAGCATCTTCTGGTCCTCACGACGGTGCCGGGCGTATATTTGAACCCACCACCTACGGGCAAATAAAACGTAAGGTCATCTTTATTCGCCCTTGCATAAAGTTCTAATTTAACTTTTTTTGTTTGCTCGCAGGTCCCCGGCTACTCAAGTGGAACTCGGAAGAGGAAGAGATCGGATCTGAGTTCCTCTTCACTTCGTGTTTGGTCGCTCTCCGGGATAAGACCGAGAGGACCATCGAGTACGTGAATAGACTGAAGTGCAAGAAAGCTGCTCGCTTATTCACGTACCATCACCATCTGGAAGCCCAAATTGAGGTGCCCCCAGGTATAGGAAGTTTCTAACTTTCAATATACATGTTGCTCGCCATTTATTTCTCTAACTTGCTCGCCTAACCCTGTTATTTCTCTCTTTTCTTCTTTTTTTTTAGCCGAGCAAGTCACCGTCCCTCCCTGTTTTGGACTTTTGGAGCAAAGAGTCCACGAGATGCCGCCTCCAAAGGGAAGGAGAAAGAAGGGTGACCCTCTCTCTAAAGTGATCGCTATGACCAACAAAGCCTCTGCTGCCGAGAAAGCCCATCGGACGACTGTTCCGCCGAGCACATCACCCAAACCGGCCCCTGCCTCTCCTCACGGTCTAAAAAGACTGAAGAAAGGTGACGGCACATACGTCACCCAGGTGCCCCCCACCACTGACAAAGGAAAATCCAAGGTGGGAGGATCTGGTCGCCTGCCCTCCTCTGAAGCTGCTCGCCCTCCTACAACCGATGAGAGAGGAGGAAAGTCGAGCAAAGACATGCATACTCCTCCTCGTGGGCCTGAGGACATCACCTATCTTGGGTGGGATGGAGCTAAATTTGCCGAGTAAGGATTCTTCTTTGAACTCTTCCAAGAGCTAAATAAGTTAAAAATTTACTAAGTGTTGAAACTTTTTCTTGTTCGCAGGTATCAGCCAAATGACCACCCAGGGCGAGTAGACATACTCCACCAGTACGCCTGCTCGAAGACCCCGGCGAACATTCGTGACATCTTGTATGATCATGTTCACCGGGCAACCGAAATTGTTGCTCGCGCCTGGTCAAAATCTTTGAACAAGGCCGTGCTCGCCCAAGGGGCCATTGACAACTTTCATCTGTCAATGGTGCAAGCTGCCAACTCCCTTGTATCTGCTCAAAGGGGAATGGCTCAAGTGGTGGAGCTGGAAGAAGTTGCTCGCCAACATGCTGCCACTGTTCGCCACCTTTTGGAGGAGAAGAATACAATGGCGAACAATTTGAATGGCCAGATTGCTCAGCTCAACAACCAAATCTCCCTCTACATTGACAACGAGAAGAAATACCTTGAAGAAATTCAAGGTTTATCTAGTGAATTGGGAGGCAAAGAGGCCATGCTCGGCGAAGAGAAGAGCAAGTTGTCCGCGGCCGAGCAGAAGATTGCCGAGCTCGAGGCGGAGGTTGCTCGTCTTAGAGAAGTGGAGGCCAGCACCTTCACCCGCGATCAACTCGAGGCAGAGCTCCAGGCCCGGTCTGCCCCCATCTCCAACTTAGGCTACATCTGCGCTTATGTCGATTGCATCTGCATGGCTGACGCGTATGATTTTAGAGACATGGTGGAGGAGATGGGCAAGGACTTGTCCGAATTTCTAGAGCACTATCCCCCACCGAACAACATTGAGATGCAACTGGGGGATATTGCCGATCTGGGGGTTAAAATTGACTGCCTCGACCCCAACATCATTATTACTCGCCCCCCACCTATGGTTGATGAGGGCGAGCAGGAGGAGGAGCCGTCCGCTGCGGATGAGCAAGCCGAGAGGGAGCAAAAAGTTGCCGAAGACATGGCAAGAGATATGATCGTCGACCCACTGGCCGACCAAGCTCAAAGTCCTACTCTTGCCGATCAAGCTCAAGATCCTTCTCCCGCCGAGCAGCAATAGGCTTAGGACAACCTTTTTTCTTTTCTTTGTAATAGTTGTTCGTTCCTTTTGTAGTACTTTTGTAATGGCTTTTCCAAGCTGTACTATTTTTTGAGGCTTCAAAGCCTTTATTTTAATGAAAGTGTCTTTCTTTTGTTCGCTCATTTTCTTATATATGTTAATTGCATTTACATTTTTGTCAATGCTTTTGCAATTATAACATATAGTGTTGGGCTTTTGTTCGAATTGAACTTTGCCTTAATGGAATTTGGGTTTAACCTTAGGTTCTGCTCATCTTAAAAGATGAACAACCTTTAATTGGCTTTGGTCCTCAGAATGGACTTGTACCTCGAGCTTTTGGACTTTTCTTTCAACGAACAACTATGTATACATTGTAAAAACTTTACAAGTGTTGTAAGATTGCTCGTCACTAACATATACAATCTGACGAACAACTTTGAACACTAAAAAACATGCTCGCTTATAATATTTTTGCCGAGCAACTTTGTCTAAAAAATAAAAAATGAAACAGCACTAGACTATACAATGTGCCGAACAGCTTTCATCCTATACTTAGCAAAATTTTCAAAAAATTAGGCAAGTTTTTGGTTTGCCTTACTTGGTTCACCTGCCCCCCAAGACATTTGTTCGCCCAATCAAGAAATTTGTTCGTCTCATTGATATTACTTCTTCAGATGTACAACATTCCAGGAGTATTGGGCCGGCTTGCCTTCCATATCTTCGATATCGTATACATCATTAACGAATTTTTCCGTTATACGATACGAGCCCTCCCAAGTTGGTCCCAATACACCTGGAGGTTGGGCGAGCAACTTTCTTAGAACCAAATCTCCAACTCTGAATTCCCTGATTTTAACATGGGAATTGTAATAACGTTCTGCTCGCTGCTTGTATGTGGCATTTTTTAGCTCGGCACTTAATCTTTTTTCTTCGAGAAAATCCATCTCAGTAGCCAGAGCAGAGTTGTTCGCCTGCTCATCAAAGTTGGTCGTTCTGAATGTGTTGGTTTTTAACTCGATTGGTATTACAGCTTCTGTTCCAAAAGCCATTGCAAAAGGCGTTTCTCCGGTGCTTGACCTGGGAGAAACTCTATACGCCCACAGGACTTCCGGGAGTTCTTCAGACCAACTGCTTTTGCTCTCCGCTAGCCGTACTTTCAATGTATGCTTGATTATCTTGTTTACGGCCTCGACTTGTCCATTTGATTGGGGATGATAGGGCATAGAGTAATGTTTTTTTATTCCCCACTTTATACAGAAATCTCTCAACTCTTTTCCATCAAACTGTGGACCATTGTCTGTCACGATGGTTTGCGGAACCCCAAAGCGACAGACAATGTTCTTCCAAATGAAGTTGATCATTTTCTGCTGCGTGATTTTTATCATGGCCTCTGCTTCCGCCCATTTCGTATAATAGTCGACTGCCACGACGGCAAATCGAACATTTCCAACTCCTGCTGGGAAAGGACCAATAATGTCCATCCCCCATCTTGTAAATGGCCACGAGCTATAAACTGATACGAGCTGTTGGGCCGGGGTATGAATGTTTGGGGCAAAAATCTGGCATTGATGGCAAGTCTTCGCTTTCTTGATCGCATCTTGGCATAAAGTCGGCCAATAGTAGCCTTGTCTGATAGTTTTGTACGCCAAGGCTTGCCCCCCAGTGTGATTTCCGCATACTCCGGCGTGTATTTCTTCGAGTATTGCTCGTCCTTGCCCCCTAGTCAAATATTTGAGAAGTGGGATTGATATTCCCCTTTTGTAAAGTTGCTTGCCCACCAGAGTATATCTGGCGACTTGCTTTGTCAGCTTGGCAGCTTCAAAAGGGTTGTTTGGTTTTTCCCCACTTTTCCAATATTTGACTATACTTGTTCTCCAGTCTTCTTCTTCGCTTGCTTGTTCGTCAAGTTGGTTGATATTATAACTTCTGGTTGATGGATTATTCATCTTTGTAATTATAATGTCTGCCAACTCTGCAGGTCCTTCGCTTGTTGCTAGTTGGGCCAATGCATCTGCTTGCGTGTTGCTTGTCCTTAGAATTTGTTCAATGAAGACTTGTTCTAACAAGGACATCAGGTAGGCGACAATTCGTTGATACTCGATCATATGATCGTCTTTCGCCTCATACTCACCTCGGACTTGGTTCACAATCAATTGCGAGTCACCGAATATTTGTAACCGTCTGACACCTACTGCAAGAGATAGGTGGAGACCAGTAATAAGAGCTTCATATTCAGCTTCATTGTTGGTTGCCATGAAACCAAATTTGATCGCCGAGGTGAATACTTGTCTGTCAGGGCTAATTAGAACCACTCCTGCCCCCGAAACTATGTTGGTTGAAGATCCGTCAGCATAAAGATGTCAGGGGTGATCAAGTCCTCTCGTCGGATCTGGTGGGAAGGTTAGTTCAACTATAAAGTCGGCTAACGCTTGCCCTTTGATCGCTGTTCGAGGAGCATAGGTCACACCGAATTGACTAATCTCTAGTGACCATTTTAGTAAACGACCAGCTGTGTCGGGGCGATGAAGAATTTATCTGAGTGGGAAAGTTGTTAGCACTTCAACTTGATGGTCAAAAAAGTACGGTCGTAACTTCCTCACACTCATGACAAGTGCGTACGCCAGTTTCTCGGTTGTAGAGTACTTGATCTCCGCCTCGTGCAAAGCTTGGCTGACGTAGTAGATAGGTTGATGAAATTTGCCATCTTCCCGTACCAGAACAGAGCTGATCGCCACTTCTGACGCTGCTAAGTACAAGTATAGCTTTTCTCCTGGGACGGGCTTTGATAGGATTTTAACATCTCCCAGGTAGTCTTTAAGTTGGTCGAACACCTTTTGACATTTGCTAGTCCATGTAAACTGTCCTTTCTTGATGGCTTCGAAGAATGGACGACATTTGTCCCCCGATCTGGATATGAACCGATTCAATGCTGCTAGGCATCCCGTGAGTCTTTGTACCTCTTTTATCGAACGTGGTGGTTGCATATCCATGATAGCCTTGACTTTTGATGGATTGGCTTCAATCCCTCGTCGACTAACAAAATGGCCCAGGAATTTTCCGGAATGGACTCCAAAACTGCTCTTCTTCGGATTCAGCTTCATATTATAATGTCGAAGAATATCGAACACCTGGGTCAAATGTTGAAGATGGTCTTCTTTTCGGGGGCTTTTGACTACGATATCGTCTACATAGACTTCTACCGTATCTCTGATTTGTTCGTCGAACATCTTGTTTACCAACCTCTGGTATGTTGCTCCAGCGTTGATAAGGCCGAAGGGCATTCTCTTCCAACACAACAAGTTTTTATTTGTATAAAATGTTATGTTCTCTTGATCGTCTGGATGCATTGGAATTTGATGGTACCCGACAAAGGCATCCATGAATGTTAGCATTTCATGACCTGCAGTGCTGTCCACCAACTAGTCAATATGAGGGAGAGGAAAGTTATCCTTCGGGCATGCTGCATTCAGATCTGTAAAGTCTATGCATAGCCTCCAGGTCCCGTTTGGTTTCCTCACAAGGACTGGGTTTGCTACCCATTATAGACAGAGTGCTTGTCTGATTAAGTCGTTGTCTAACAACTTCTTTACTTCTTCATTCAAAGCCTGATACTTATCTGGGCCATACTTTCTTCGTTTTTGATGGACAGACCTTTTTGCTTGATTAATGTTGAGCTTGTGACATGCATGTTTTGGATCTATCCCCACCATGTCTGCATGAGACCAAGCAAAAACATCTAGATTCTTACTGAAGAACTCTTTCATTCTGGATCTGTAAGGCTCAGGGAGCTCAGATCCTATATATAATTCAAGATCCTTGTTTTCAGGATTAACTTTGAACGCCTTCAGTTCTTCAACTGGAGTTGCTCGTCGTTTTTGTCCTTTCCAACGAGGATCAAGTATTGGTCCCTCAGGGTTGAAATCATTTTCGATGTTCATGAGCTCTGCTCCCAAGCGGGGATCTAGATCATCTGTCGATCCTGTCTCATTGTTGTTAGTCAACACCTGGCCCTCCGAGTCATCTGACGAGTGTTGCTTGTCACCACCCCTTTGTTGTTCGTCAGGATGATGTTCCTCATGGGTGGTGATGAGTTGTTCGTTCAACACTTGTTCATCAAGATGTTGCTCGTCAGTATCCATGTGGTCCTCTTCTATGTCCATCATGTTCTCTAATATTGATGGTTCACCAGCAGGATAACTAGTTGTGGCTTCTATTATGGATACTAGTGCATGTTTGGCCTGCAACTGTAGGAGACATTCCCTGGCTTTTCTTTGATCTCCTTTGATAGTGCCTGCTCCGCTTGCTGTTGGGAATTTCAAACAATAGTGATAAGTGGAACACGCAGCTTTGAATTCATTTAAAAAGGGTCGACCAAGAAACCCGTTATAAGTTGAATCCTGGTCTACAACCAAGAAGTCAACCATTCTTGTGATATTTTTCTTGGGTTCGTTGGCCGTTACAAGTTGTACTGCTAAAGTAACTATTCCCAACGGGACTGTTACAGCATTCCCGAAGCCTACTTTCTGTGAGTCGAATCCCGGATATAGCCCGAATAATCTCCAAGGTGATCGAGCGTCTTTTTGAGCAGGATGTTGGTGTAGGCTCCAGTGTCTACCAACAATCTGTGGACTCGTGTTCCCATAATCTTTGCGCAAATTACGAGCGAATCGTTGTGTGGAGTTAATATTCCTTCCAAGTCTTTTTCGGTGAAAGTCAATTCTGCTGTCCGCATGATAGATGGTTTAACTTCCATTTCTTTGACTTGATCGATCGCTCGTAACTCAGCCTTTCTCTTTCGGCTGGAGATTGGCAGTCGTCCATCAAAACACCCTCCTGTGGAGCCTGTGGGTTCTATCATGTATAAGTCTTCCAACGGACGAGCATGAATGGTAGGATCTGGTCGTCCTGGTTTATTGTTTTTCTGAGGTTGATCATCCTCATCCTCAGAGTTGTTCTCCCAGACTCTCTTTCCGGGTTGTCTTTTAACAAAGTCGGAAAGTTTCCCCTCCTCATAGAACCGCCAAAGTTGCTTGAGTAAATCTCTACATTCACTTGTAAAGTGCCCCACGCTTTGATGGTAGGCACAATACTTGTTAGGGTTGAGTTTGCCGGTGTCTTGTCGGATTTTCCATGGAGGGGAGAGCAACTCCTTCTCTTTCACATTTTCATAAACAGTATCGACTGACACTGTTAGCACTTGATTCAACTTTTCCTTAAGCTCCATCCCTTCAGTGAATGCCTTCATGTTTTTCGGGACTCGATAGCCTGTTGTGCCAGGTTTCTTGTTATTCTCCTTGGGATCAGCTTTGTTCTCCCCCAAGTTTGATTGCAAGGCCTCGTGCATGGAAACGAATATGCCGGCTTGATTTCTGAATTCGGCATAACTTCTTGGGCACTTCAGACGTACCTCTTTCCATAGCTTCGATCCTTTCTTCAACCCGGCCATAACGGCAATGATTTTCGTGTCCTCGCTGACGGGTTCACCTTCCAACAGCACATTGTCGAACCTTTCCATGAACGCCCGATCAGACTCGTCATCATTTTATTTAGGTCGGACAATCGGTGCTTTTGGGATAGATATGATCCTGCCGTAGAGAAATGGGAAAGGAACTCTCGGCTAAGTTGAACAAACGAGTGGATAGATGCTGGTGGCATTGCTGAAAACCACTTGTGCACCCGGTCTCCCAAGGTTAATGGAAAGTTTCTGCATTGGGTGGCATCGCTGGCTCCCACCGAGACCATATAATCAGAGTATTTTGTTAAATGAACCCTGGGATCAGCAAGACCATCGTACTGGATACTTGCCGGGAATTGGACCTTCTTTTGAATCGGGGCTTTCAGAATGAGGGGTGATAATGGTGAGGATGGTAAGCTGGTCATCCCACTCCTCTTTGTTGGTCCAATTGCCCCTGCATGCTCTCCACCGTCTTTCTTAGGCTAGATAGCTCATCCAAAGATGCCCCCTGACTTGGAGGCTGCTCGGCGAGCAAAGGTACAAACCTTTCTGTTGGAGTTATACGTGAAAGTATGCTTTTACTTTGTATAACTCGTGTATCAAACACTCGTTTTATGAGAATAATTCTTTTATCGCATTTGCTTTAGTTATGATTGAATGTTGAATTTCTATTGCAAACCGTTCAATATATAGTACATGTTACATTGTAGTTAATGTGGTGATACCCGATCACGGAAGACAACATTAACAGTTTACTTGTAACTAAACGTACATTTTCACAACCTAGGTGGAATTGAACAATCCGCCGTGAAAGGTCGATGTGTAAGGTTCAGATTGGTCTGTCTTGACTAAGAGATTGCACTAGCACATTTAGTATGTGTTGAAGAGGTCCTACAGCGAGGATAAATTCTTCTGTTCTGAAAGGTGAAGAATTAGACCTCAGTGGTTGTTGATTTTTTAATCTCCGTCACTTAAATAGGACCGTGTGTGTTTAATAGTTACTGCTTTGATTCATGTTGGGTGAGAATCATTGCGACTTCGAACTTTGTGTCTTGGGCAGTAATATTAATCATACGACGGTTGCTAAGATTTAATACGGAGAAACGCGTGCGAGTACCGCTCGTGTGATTAGTCCCCTTGGTGGGCTCAGAAGTTTTATTGTACCAAATCTTGCAAGTGAAGAATTAGTTTCTTCGGTACGAATAATAATGTTGAGCTGTCTTTACTCCAAGGTGAAAGATGTTAATTAATTTAGAGCTATTCAGAAGCTTAATTAATTAATGGACTTGATAATCTTAAATGCGGGAAATAATAACCGGGAGCCCATATTATCGTAATATGGATTAAGATGGATAGTGCAATATTAATTTATTAGTGGTAATAATTAATATTAATGGATTGAATTATATTGGGGCTCAATATTGAAATTCAGAAGTCCATTAGGAGGTCCAATCTTAATTCTCCTTAAGGCCCCTCAAGTAGCCCATTAAGTAGCCCAATAATGATAAGGTGATTAAAATAAAAGATAATATCTTGCTGATTTTTTCTTGTTATTTTCGAAAATAAGGATTCAAGACAAGAGAAGATTTTGTTGATTTTCTTGAAAAGATATTATGGAAGATATGTATTCTAGGAATACAAGAATATCTCATATATTCAAGAAGATCCAAATCTTAGGATCTTTATTGAGAATTTTCGAAAATTAAAGGCTTAATATGAAGGGTGAGATTTTTGTGGAATATTTTATTTTGGAGAAAAAAATATATGAGATATATTCAAGATTTCTTAGAGTCTAAGAAAAGATTTTCTCCAAGCCCAAATATACTTAAATTTTCGGCCCCTTCATATTATAAATAGGGGATGATTATTTCATCTCCAAGTACATAATTCCATGTGTTGGAAAAATCAAGAAGCATAGATATTTTTCTTTTTCCTTAGTTTATTAAATTACTTGAAAGCGTCTCCCACCGGCGATCAAGTGAGGTGAAAAGGGAAATACTTGAGAAGGCTTTGGGTTGATAGAGCGAGATTACAATTGTCCCGTATATCAAAAGGCCAATACTACAAGAGGTACGTTAATCGCATATTTACTTGTTTATTCCGCCTAGTTAATATGTGAAATTAATTTAACATGCATGATGATAATTAGTTGTTGGAATTATTATTTGAATTAATTAGGATTAATTCATGCTAGTAATAATTGTATTTAAATTCGTATTTAAAATTTCATCCCGAATAGATTCCGGGCACCCCTATTTTCCCAACAACTGGTATCAGAGCCACGGTTTCGGGCTCCGAATTTTAAATTGGAATTTAAATTGTTAAACATTAAATTGAAATTGGATAGTAGAATTGTTAGATCTTTTTTACAGGTATCCAATTGTCATGGTTTTTAATGTTGTTAATTTCATGCGTGTAAATTAATTGGTTTTTAATTCGATTCGTTCGAATTCGTTTTTCTCGTGAGAAAATCCACGAGTAGATTAGTTGTTTTTATTTTGATTCGATCATTGTAATAGACTAGTCTAGATCTAGTATTTATTTTTTTTGTAAAAATAAATTGTATCCGGATCGTGACGAAGAACGAAGAATTAAAAACGGCGTACCCGGATGACACATACAAGCGTGGCGCGTGTATGGACGTAAAATCATGCAAGGGGTGAAGAAAACGAGGACGAACGGCGAAAAAAACGGCGCACGAGGGTGCACGGCGCACGCCGTGCACGACGGGTGCACGGCGCCGCGCGCACCGCGCGCGCCTCGGAGGCGAGGCTGCAGCGCCTCGGCGCGCCTCCATACAGCGCCTCGGGTGCGTCTCGGGTGCGCCTCGGGGCTGCGCTTCGGGCAGCGTTTCGGCGCCTTTTGGGCCGGGAAACGCGCGGGCCCACTTCGTGGGCCGACGCGCGCTGTATCTCAGGCCGTGGAATTTTTTCGGTTCGTGTTTTATTCGTGTGATTTTAAACGTCGTCTCGAACCCCAAACGATGCTATTTTTGATGAAGTGTTGCTGTTCGAGTGGGAGCACGTCGAGACGAACGTCGAAAAGCAACAAGGACGATTTTTCGCATCAAGACGTGAAGAAATTAAACCGTGACAATTGGATTTGAGTGATGTGTTTAATTTTGTTTTGATGGATGTTTTATTTCGTGCACTTATTATTATTTGTTAATATGTGTTTGCATGAATTTAATTGTCCAAGAAAAACCTTACTTTCGAAAATTACTAAGTATGTTTTATAATCGCAATTTTATTCCGGATATTAAAATTGGATTATTTTGACCTCCATAATTTATTTATTTGTGAAGTTCTTTTGGAATACATTTTCCCCTCGGATCTGCCAAAAGAACAGATTTCACATGAATAAATTCCGAAAGGATGATTGTGGATTATTACTAGTGGCGGTATTGACCCTCACCACGAGTGGTTTGCTCAAAGCGAAATAATAATCCTGTATTTAATTATGGTTATTACTTAGGCATAGGAAATTGATATTAACTTACTCCCCTCGGAGTCCCTGTCAGTTTCTATGTGGTCAAAGTGGGAGCCAACTATTAATTTTGAATTAAGGATTTGTAACTTTTAAGTTTGTAATCCGCTTGAATGTGTTTAAATGTATAGACCACCCCTCGTGGCGCATTTAAATTGTTTCGAGATGTTGGTTGATGCATGATTATATTGTTTTAAGGTTTCAATATAATTGATGTGATCGAATTATGTGATAATTTCATATTTTTCTAGATATTGATATGAATGTATGTTTTATTCTCATTTCATCATGTCACAACCTTTTAATCCACTGTTTAATATACTTAAAGTTAATAAACTTTTTGGAGTGATTTATATCGATTGGAAATATTTTTTTAAAAAATTTGTCCTTACTGCACGAAAACACAATTGGGTTATTTATGTTAATATACCCGGCAAGCCTAATGATAAGTCAAGCAGTGGGAAGAGGCAGTTTATGATTGGAAGCGTGACAATGAACACATTAAGTGCATCATCTTGACATCTCTGTCTGAGGATTTGAGGCGCGTTCATGGAGACATTGTATCCGTTGTTGAAATCATAGAACACCTTGAAGAGATGTCTTCACATCAAACCCATGACTAATCAGTTCACCAGACATGACTCGGTCAAGTTGGAAATGGTGGAGGGAACGCCTGTGAGGGAGCACGTTCTCGAGATGATGGCATACCTTAACAAGTTGGAAGTACTTGGTGCGGATTTTGATTGATTTCATATACCATTCTCTACCGAGAAGCTTTGAGCAGTTTCGTCTGAACTGTCAGATGAATGAACGGACAAATCGTTTGCCCGAGCTCTTGCAAGCTTTAGTTTCGGTGGAGGTGAAAATGGAGCACCAGTCTAGTGCTATGGTGGCTAATGGTCCGTCTACCTCTTTTGGTCCCTAGGGAGGGAAAAAGAGGAAGAGAACCAAAGGCCGGATCCAAGCAAATCTAATTGTTGCGAAAGGCAAATGCAAAGGCTAGCATCGAAGGGGAAGTGTTTTAGTTGCGGTGAGAGAGGACAATGGAGGTCTGCCTGTTCCAAGCCTAAGAGGCTAGGAAAGTTAGGTAATTCACACACCTTAGTCGTCGAAACTTGTGAAGTGGCGTATGCTGTCTATTCGTGGATAGTGGATACGAGAGCTACTGATCACATTAGTTTCATGGGTTTAAGCTAACCCGACGACTTAACGGAAGTGAGATCCCCATCACATCGGGCAATGCTACGAGAGTGGCAGCTGAAGCAGTGGGAGAAGTGCGCCTATCTTGTGAAGATAGAGTTATGGTCTTGAGAGACGTTCCCCATGTTCCTAGTTTAGAAAGAACTCAACCTTCAGTTTCTAAACTGTTTGAATAGATACTCAGTTTCTTTTAATAAGGATGTTATTATTGCTTGAAACGATGAGTTTATCTGTTCCGGAACTTCAATGGATGATCTTTATACCATTATTTGGGCACACCACTCACAAAATTGAATCTAATAACACATCGATTATTTCGAGTAATAAAAGAAAGCGTTCTTCGGAGATGAACGAAACACTTCTATGGCATCTTAGACTAGGTCATATTAATCTAAAGCGGATAGAGAGATTGGTGAAAGATGGATCCTTGGAATCATTCCAAGTCGAACCGTTTCCAACTTGTGAATCCTGTTTAGAGGGTAAAATGACCAGAAGGCATTTGGAGCCAAGGGGAATAGAACCACAGAAGTGTTAGAACTCGTTCATACCGATATGTGTAGTTCAATGACGATCATAGCAAGAAGGGGTATGAGTAAATTGTCTTTTTCAATGATTACTCGAGATATGGATACATCTACCTTATGATGCATAGGGAAAGAAGTATCAAGTTTCTACGATTTGATCGTAGAGGCGAATACCTTAGCGATGAATTCTTGAACTAGCTATCAGACGAAGGGATTGTATCCCTGTTGACCGCACCGGGAACCCCTTAATAGAACGGTGTGGCGGAACGAAGGAGCCAGACTCTTTTAGAAATAGTCAGATCCATGATGAGTTATTCGGATTTACCCAAGTCGTTTTGGGGTAACGCCTTGCAAACAACGACTTACATTCTAAACTTGGTGCCATCTAAATCGGTTCCTAAAACCCCAATGGAATTGTGGACCGGGCGCAAGCCCAGTCTAAGACACTTGCAGATTTGGGGTTGTCCGGCATACGTGCTAGACGAGGAAGCCGGTAAATTGGATCCACGTTCAGAATTAAGGTTGTTTATAGGATATCCCATGGGAACGAAAGGGTGTATATTCTATAGTCTCAAGGATTAAAAGACCGTGATTAGTTCGCACTTTAAATTCTTGGAGGAAGACTATATGAACAAAAGAAAGCCCAGAAGTGAGATTACCTTAGACGAGTTAAGAGGGCGAACTCCAATACCAAGTATACAAGATGATATACCACACGTCATACCTTCACAACCGGAACCCCATCGTAGTGGGAGGATTGCAAGGCAACCCGAGAGATTCATGGAAATTGGAGAATCTTCGGATTTGATTCCCGGCGATGAATCAGACCCATGAACGTACGACGAGGCAATCCAAGACAAAGACGCGGAGGTGTGGCAAACCGCAATGGAAACCGAGGTGGGTTCGATGGATTATAGTCAAGTGTGGGAGTTGGTTGATCCACCTAGTGGGGTAGAGCCCATTGGATGCAAGTGGATGTACAAAAGGAAAAGAGGACCGGACGGAAGGGTAGAGACCTTCAAAGCAAAGCTTGTGGCCTGTGGCCTGTAGCTATGCTTAAGTCCATCCGTATTCTCTTGTCGATCGCTGCGCACTTAGATTACGAGATCTGGCAAATGGATGTCAAGACAGCTTTCCTTAACGGAAGTCTTGATGGGATCTATATGCAACAGCCCAAAGGTTTCGTTGGAAAAGGCCAAGAGCACCTCGTATGCAAGCTTAAGAGATCCATTTATGGACTTAAGCAAGCGTCACGTACTTGGAACCAGTGTTTTGATCAAGTTATTCAGTCTTATGGGTTTGTGATCAAAACAAGTTCGAAAGTTGTGGGTGTAAAAGGTGTGACGAAACTGCGGTGGTATTCTTAGTATTATACGTAGACGATATTCTGCTCATTGGAAACAATGTAAAGGTATTGTCAGACGTAAGGGTATGGCTGTCAAATCAGTTTGATATGAAGGACTTAGGGAAAGCCGGTCACATCCTTGGGATCAAGTTCACTCGAGATCACAAGAGGAGGATGTTGGGTTTATCGCAAGTTTCATACAAAGCCACTGTTTTGAAGCATTTCAGCATGCAAGATTCCAAGAAAGGTTTTGTACCTTTTAGGCACGGAATCCATCTATCTAAAGAAATTTGCCCTAAGACCAAGTGGAGATAGATGACATGAAAGACGTTCCGTACGTTTCGGACGTAGGAAGTCTTATGTATGCAATGTTGTGTACGAGACCGAATATCTGCTTTGCCGTGGGCATGATTGACTTGAAGCGACTACACTAGCTTCTACTAGTAGCTACCCCGCAAGAGTACGGGTTCACTGTAGTATGGGCAAGTATAGGGACCAAGTATTATCGAACCCAAGGGATGGTGTATATGCGAATAGATCCCTGAAGATCTACGCGTCGTAGTTAATATGAGTGTGTTGTTTTTGGATTTTTGGAAAGATTAATTAAGCTAACTAAATTATCCTACGAATGCAAAAGGAAAATTAAACTAAGTATCTAAGGTGTATATGCAAGTATGAGATGGTGATGCTTAGGATAGGAATCCCTACGTATACTAATGGAGCAGGTACATAATCAAAGTAATCGTGACAAACAAGAATTAACCTAAGTAAAAGATCGTAGAATGAAAGCTCAAGATTTCTTACCCTAATACTTTATCCTAGCAATCGACTTCACTAATCCACTAACAAGTTAATGAATTGTGCTTAATTAATGAGACCCTAATTTAACTAAGGTGATGCGGTCGTCCTCCTTCGCTAAACCGGTAGATGAATTAACCTTTCCTAAACCCTCTCGTTAAGACTACTAATTGTTATTGAGTGATGCGGTCGTCCTCTCTCTAACACTTTCGTACGAAATTCAAGGGTAAAGTTAAGATTAATTATATGAATTCATTAATTAAGAGAATTAAAACTAACGTCACCAATTACCTTAATTACGTACCCACATCCTACTTCTACGAGTTCATCCTAACCCAAGCATGCAAGGGTTTTAGCCGGACATGGTTATAACAAAAATAAAAGCAATAGAAGAAACAACGAACAAAAACATAATGAATTGAACGAAGAAAATAAGAAACATGAACTAGGGTTTTAAAATAAAATAATTCTAAGAACTGAAATTTAATTAACTAAAACGAAGTTTAAAACGTTTAAAGTAATCAAGCTAATGAAAAGAAACTAAGAACGAAAAGAAAACTAAGAATTCGTATGAAAAACCTCAACAACGTAAAAGTAAAGCTTGCTCGTTCTTCTCCTCTTCCTCTCTCTAAAAATTAAGTCTAAAGTGATTTCTAAAAGTTGGGGATCCTTCAAAACGTGTTTGGACGAGGTATATATAGGTACGGGTCGAAACGGGAGTTAATGGGCCGAAAATACGCATCCGGAGGCGAAAATACGTGGGTGCTCGAGCAAAACGCTCGAGCGGTTCCGCTCGAGTGATTCGCTCGAGCGCTGAAACTGTTCTGTAAGTTTTTGGTCGCTGAAACTTACCATGTTGCTTGTCCTCAAGCAACGAAATAATAAGTCAAGTGAAATTGTTAGGAATGAATCAAAGAATCAATTAGTGCAAGCAAATGAACTCGAGCTTCAAAGATCAATCACAAGTATACTCACTCACTTTCCTTCATCATACTCATGCAACAACAACAAGAACCACCAAGATCAAACATGGATGTGCACTCAACGATGTGTTTCACTCCCTCACAAGTGTATATCAATGATAAAGGACTCACTCAACAATCAATCACTCATATCGGCAGCCATAGGCTTGTAAGCACTCTCAACTCCGACCATACTCTAGAAATCAATGCCGAATCAAAAAGGACTTTTCTCAAGGTTGTAATGTAGGCTCTTTGGACAGGTGGGATAACAATATGGGGTAAGTGACTCAAGTGAATGGAGAATAGAAAAATCAACTTTGGCACTTTGAGATTAGGAACAGAATACTTCAAACATTTTCAATCAACATCCTTTCAATTCCACTTCTCTCAACACTTCATTTTTTTTTTCTAACTCTTTTCACTTTTTTCAATCACTTCATTTTTTTTCTTTTTTCACACAAACACATGAGCTCATTTTTTTCTTTTTGCTCATTCTCAATTTTCTTTCTTTTTTTTCCCACATCTCAAAACTTCATCACACCTTCTTCTCATATTCACTCAACAAACAACCTTTTCCTTTTTCAACTCAATTCACTCCCTTCATATTCACACTTTCCTATTCTCCACTCAAATTGGGACAAAAAGGCTTAGGAATTGGAATAGTGTTCATATGTGCTAGCAAATAAAATAGGCTTTAGGCTCAAAGGGGCTAACAAGGGATCAATGTCATTGGTAAGGAAAATTTTGGCTAAGTGACTTAATCAAATCAAAGATGGCCTAAGATCCTATTCGGCATATCAAACTAGACACAATCTAGAAGCAAGAGCACACACAAGTTCTAGCATCCTCTAGGGTGATGATTCACTCACAAACGAAGAGATTAAATCGTGCATTTAAATCTCGTAAGGCACAACTCTCACAACTTTCACATCCATGCTAGTCCTAGTGAATTCTCACTCTTGTCATACAAGTACTCAAAAGAAAAATTTACAAGCATACAAGTTCTTTCTCAACTCAGCTCAAACTCAAACACTCACACAAAAGAATTTCTAACTCAGCCTCACAATTCACCCTACTCATCAAATCATACTCAAAGATAGCAATCAACAAGCATAAGGTGATTGATAGGCATAAAATATTGAGTAACAAAACAAATTAATAATAGCCCAAGGAGCATCTCAAGGCACCAAATAACTAACTCAACTCAAAGATAAGGGGTGCTCCGGTGCAATGTAACAAGAAAACATATAAAAAAAAAACTCCACCCCCCCAAACTTCGACCTTGCTAGAGGTCTAAGTTTGGGGTTGTGGGTTACCTCAACCGAACAATTCAGTTTCTCTCAATAGCTTTGCACACTCCCTTGTCTCAAGTTGGTTCCTTCAATCTAAATAACTCCATGATACCTTTACTCCTTTAGAGACAAGCCTACAAAATAAAACTCTCAAGTACGAGGTTAAACATACGACTCAACAACATCCTAGTAACATAAAAGGAAAATAACTAAAAAACACTCAAAAGCAAATAAAAATGGGTTGCCTCCCATTCAGCGCTATTTTTAAGGTCCTCATGCCGGACCAAGCTCAAAGGAGCTTATGGGACATCATACTCAAATTTACCTCCCTCACTCTCATAAGAGTGGTGTCTGAACTTCTTTCCTTGATGCCCCTCCATCATGAGCCCCTTTGCTCTCTTCTCATCCCCAAGTGTTATGGGTCTCAACTCCTTCTTCCCTCTATCTGGAGGAGTCTTACCAATCAATTTCTTGAGTTTAGACTTTTTCTTCTTAACTCCTCCTTTCCCTTCTAACTGGACCACGTCCACTTTCTTCACCTCTTCATCCTTCAACTTCTTCACTTTATCCCTATCAACATAATCAAGAACATAATGCTCATGGGTTAAATTATCAAGTGAAGGATTAACAAAATCATGAATATGAGAAGGATTAGGGATAGGAGGTGTGTCTTCAACACGAGGATCAATGGCATCCATGCAATACAAGCTCCCATCCTCCTTCGGGTGCTTCATGGCTTCATATAGGGAGATCTTCACTTCTTGATCATCAACCTTCAATGTGATCTTCCCATTTGCCACATCTAGCACCATCCCCGCCGTAGCTAAGAACGGTCTTCCCAAGATCAAGGGCACGTGCTCATCTTCCTCCATTTCTAGCACTACAAAGTCGGCTGGAAAAATGTGATCTCCAACTCTCACTAGGACGTCTTCAACAACACCTTGAGGTCGAGTAATAGACCGGCCGGCTAGTTGAAGCGTCATCATTGTGGGTTGAAGTTCACCACCTTCCAACTTCTTGAAAAGCGACAAGGGCATGAGATTGATGCTCGCCCCAAGGTCGCACAACGCTCCCTTCTTGATCCCGTTCCCAATGTCACATAGGATCGTGAAGCTCCCGGGATCCTTCAGCTTCGGTGGAAGCGCCTTGTGCACTAATGCACTCACCTCGTGGTTCAACTGCACCAACTTCGGCTCATCCACTCGCCGTCTTTTCGCGATCAAGTCCTTCAGAAACTTTGCATAATGCGGCATCTGTTCCAAAGCATCATAAAAAGGAATATTAATATGCAATTGTTTAAAAACATCAAGGAACTTAGCGAATTTCTCATCAAGCTTCTTTTTCATGAAGCGTTGTGGATATGGGACGGGTATCACAGATTTGGGTACCCCCCATTCATCTCTTTCTGTTTCTTTCACTTTCTCCCTTGCTTCCTTTGCCTTTTTCCACTTAGGAACTCTCTCTATCTCCTCAAAGTCTTTCCCCTTCTGGGACTCATCCATATCTTTATGCTTCTCAATCCCTTCACTTTCAATCCCCTTCTCAACTTCATCTCCTTTAGGCTCAATCTCTTCTTGGGGCGTCTCAGAATCAGCAGGCATCTGAGGACCTTCGTAATTGGTTCCACTTCTTAGCTGGATCGTCTTGCACTGCTCTTTCGGGTTCCCCTCCGGCATTCTATTCACTGATTTTGCAATCTGGCTCATCTGGAGCTCTAAAGAGGTGAACCTTCGATTGTTCTCTTGTTGAGTTCTAGTCCACTCAACGTTCATCTTCTGGAGCTCTTGATCACGTTGATCACCCTTCTTGTGCAACTCCTTCACATCGTACTCCAAGGATGACAATCTCTTGCTCCCTTCCTCCACCTTCTGAAGGATCGCTCTCAACATCTCCTCGGTTGATGCACCGCCTTCTCCACCAGGAGGTTTAGACCCCGGATCAACACCTGCAGGAACAGTAACACCAGCTTTTGGGTTAGCATAAGAAAAGTTATCATTCTTCCTCCATGTGTTTGGAGGAGGTTGCTGGCCTCCTTGAACTCCTTGTGTGTTCCTCCATTGATTTTGAAGTGGCTGAGGGCCTGGAGGTACAAATGGTTGGCCATAAGAAGGCCTTCCATACTGATTTCCACCTTGGTAGCCATTCTGATTGTAATACGGACCTCCCATGTAATTGGCTACCTCTTGCTGTCCACTGGGCTGGTCTACTCTCTCATTCTCCACTGCATGCTCTCCACCCAAACTCTTCCCCAACTCGAGGTTGTTGATCTTCTCCATCATGGCCATCAATAGCCTTCTCGTTCCTTCTCCCTCTTCAACCTGATGCACTCTCTGAAAATCTGCATCTCCACTCCAAGCACCGGCATTCGTGACAATGTTGTCAACGATCTCTCTACACCTCTCTATGCCTTGGTTGAGGAATGCTCCGCCCGCACAAGCGTCTAAATGGTCTTGTCCCGTCTTGTTGGCACCACTATAGAAGAACGCCATAATGTCTCCCTCATTGTACCCGTGCTGCGGGCACTCAATCAGCATGTTTGAGTATCTCTCCCACGCTTGGCGTAAGTCCTCTCCTTGCTTCTGGCGAAAGGACGAGATCTCAATTCTAGCCTTGATCGTCCTAGATGGAGGGTAGAATCGCTCGAGGAACAGACGCTCGAGCTCGGCCCAAGTGGTAATACCTCCCCGCGGGAGCGTATTATCGTACCACTCCTTGGCTATTCCCGTCAATGAGAATGGGAACAGCCTAAGCCTCTTGGCATCTTCAGACATGCCATTGTAATTAAATGTGGAGGCTATCATGAGAACGCTCCTCAGATGTGTATGAGGATTCTCTTTCCCGATCACCCCTTTGAACTGATTCTCGGTCAGCAGCTTTAAAATCCCCGGTGATATCGAGAAGTTGTTTGCCTCAACAGGAGGCAAAGCCACTCCATCATAGTACCGCTGTGGCTGCGCTGCGAACCTCCCTCGAATAGCAATATTGTGATCTACGTTCTGAGGAATGTGTTGAGGATTAGCAGCAGGTACTGGTACTTGTTGGGGTGGTGGTTGGTAAACAGGTGGTTGGTTATAGACTGGTGGTGGATGATATGGATATGGTGGGTAAGGATAAGGTGGGTATGGGTAATGTTGGTATACTGGGTTGTTAAAAGGGTTATTTGGGTTTTGTGGGTAAGCAGGGTTGTTAGGAGGATTAAGGACAAGGTTCTGAGCTGGATTCCCTACGTTTCGTGTATCCGGGTTTAGGCTCTGGCTATCCCCTAGTGGAATTTGATTCTGGCTACCACTAACTCCAGTACCTTCAACTCGGTCTACTGCCTGATTGAAATCATTGGCAGCATCGTCCAACTCATTATTGATGTCCATTGGTTCCTTCCCTAAGTCGGCAGCGTTCATCCTTCTCAAGAAGGCTCGGTTTCTTCTAGCTATTGTCTCAGGATCTTCAGGTAATCTCTCTTCGCTCGTATTGCCCTGTGAGCGTGTTTTCATAAACCTGACACACTAGCAGATAAATCAAAACGCAACTGCCGATTGAATACAAATAAAAATAAAAACAGAAATTAAATCACCCACTACTAACTACTAAGCTATCTACAAGTCCTATTCAAAAGCATACAACGCCATCCCCGGCAACGGCGCCATTGACTTGAAGCGACTACACTAGCTTCTACTAGTAGCTACCCCGCAAGAGTACGGGTTCACTGTAGTATGGGCAAGTATAGGGACCAAGTATTATCGAACCCAAGGGATGGTGTATATGCGAATAGATCCCTGAAGATCTACGCGTCGTAGTTAATATGAGTGTGTTGTTTTTGGATTTTTGGAAAGATTAATTAAGCTAACTAAATTATCCTACGAATGCAAAAGGAAAATTAAACTAAGTATCTAAGGTGTATATGCAAGTATGAGATGGTGATGCTTAGGATAGGAATCCCTACGTATACTAACGGAGCAGGTACATAATCAAAGTAATCGTGACAAACAAGAATTAACCTAAGTAAAAGATCGTAGAATGAAAGCTCAAGATTTCTTACCCTAATACTTTATCCTAGCAATCGACTTCACTAATCCACTAACAAGTTAATGAATTGTGCTTAATTAATGAGACCCTAATTTAACTAAGGTGATGCGGTCGTCCTCCTTCGCTAAACCGGTAGATGAATTAACCTTTCCTAAACCCTCTTGTTAAGACTACTAATTGTTATTGAGTGATGCGGTTGTCCTCTCTCTAACACTTTCGTACGAAATTCAAGGGTAAAGTTAAGATTAATTATATGAATTCATTAATTAAGAGAATTAAAACTAACGTCATGTTGTTTACCAAATATGTCTTGCTGGGATTGGATGGCTATTTGTAAATGCTTTGGTAAAAACACCAAATGATTGGGTTCTTAAATGCTAAAATGAATGCTTGGATGAAGAAAGGCTTTAAATACTTAAGAACACTAAGAACACCAAGAATTGCCAGGGGTTTTTAATCCCTGGACTTGAATGAGTATGTGTATTGATTATACTGAGAATGATTGAACCTTTTTTTACATTACAAGTGTTGGGGTATTTATAGTTTTCTCACTATAGGGGTATGTTGGTCATTTCCGGCCTCTCGGGGGACAGGTGCATTAAATGCCTCCTGCCTCTGAGGACGCGCGGGCTCTGATGTGTCAGGGCTCGCAGGCGGCCGGCCACTAGTGTGTTGACGCGTGTCCAAAAAGGACGATTCTCTGAAGAATTTCCTCATTTGGATGGAATATTCTCTGCCGCTGGGTACAGGGGCGGCCTTTTTCTCCCTTGGGGGAGGATCTTGCACGATTCCGTCACGTGCCCCGAATCTTTCTTTAGTCGGCCGGGGGCCTCGATTGATCGAGATCGGCCTCCGGGCGGATGGTGAGGTCGGAGGATGCTCCTGTCAGTCGGTCGTGTCCGGGCGGCCTCCGCTGGACTTTGTTAATCCTGGCCGGGCCGGTCCGGAAATGGCAGGGCTTCAACGTGGATGCGATGAATCGTGGAAGGATATCTCGAGCAGGCTTCCGGCCTCGCTTTCGAGGCCGAAGGCTGGTGGTCGGGGCCCGCCGCGGTCGGATTCAGGTCGGCCAGGTCGGCTCCGGCCTCTAGGTACCTTCTCGCCTTTTCCGGCTATCTTCCGACCGGACCCAACATGTGGTCAGAAATGGTCACAACAATTGCCCCCCAGCTCGTCGCTCAGATTCAATGTGGGGCGAGGTGGTCGTTTGTCGTTCTGTGTTGGTGTCGGCCTTAGTTTGTCCGGGGTGGTCGGAGGCCGGCTAAAGTCTACTCGTTGATTGGAAAGGTGGGCGTTTTATTTATCTTGCCTAAAGAGGCGCGGATGACGTCAGGCGACGCCTCGGATTACGCGCATCGAAAGCTGTCGTGCGTGACATGACTTGGTTTCCTCGAATCTCGCGTATTTAATGCGCGTGATGTACGAGGCGTCTGACGCCGAAACCGTCACTTCGAGTTCTTGCTCCTAGGTCCCTATACCTAGGATTTCTATTTCGAAGTAGGCCCTCAACCATTTCCTATAAATAGGGATGCTATTTCACTCCAAAGAGTTTTCACTCTTTGGCGATTCGTAGTTGTTCTTAGGCGATTTCCGGCAAGCTTCTCACGGCGGCGATTGGTGTTGCGAAGGTAATTTCTTAAACTTTTTTGCAACTCCGAATTTTAGTTTTATATCATGGTGCGACGGTGGGCTGGTCCTCCGCCTGGGCAAGGGGGCGGAGCTTCCTCAAGCGGCGGCGGTGGTGGCGGAGCCCATCGCCGTTTGTTTGAGGAAGGAGGGAGCTCTCGCGGAGGAAGTGGAGCTTCTCCTTCCCGTCTTGCGGGCTCAATTTGGGCTCGCGACGATGACGGTCTGGATGGCCTGTTCCCGAGCCGGTCGTTGTTGGGCGAAGGTGCCCGGCAAGGGGCTTCGGCTGCGGCCGTGAGATCGCAAACAGAGGCGATGGCCCGGTCCATGGATAACAGGGAGCCCTTGGATGATCTCCTCGAGGAGGACGAGTGTGAAGACGCTCATGGTGAAGGAGATGATCTGGGGACCAACTTGTTGCTCCAGAATCTTGCGGCCGAGCAGATTAAACAAAGACTAGGGATGACGAATGAGGTCTCAGGGTCGGAGACTGAGGAGATCGAGAGGCCGGTTGCGGCTGGCCGGAGTGTTAGCCAGGATCGGCGAGATCAGGTCAGACGGGCCTTTCGTCTATGGTCGGAATACGTGGAGAGGAAAGATGAGGTCGAGTCCCTTTCTTTCGACTTCGAGGAGTACTCCGATCACTTCCCGAGTGAGCCGACCGTACGCGACCCGGCCACTATTCGAATAGCCGACCTGGAGGAGTCTCGCAGGTGGACTATTGGCCAACTTCAGAGCAGAATGACCCAGCGCTTTCTTGACGATGCCCGGGCCGACTGGGAGATCCCCTACGACGTTCAACTTTATGCTCCAGAGCCGAATGAACGGGCGGACCAGCCTCCTCGCGGGATGGTGGCTGTGACTCAAGACATGATGGAGGTTGGGCTTCGTTTTCCGCTCCATCCGGCCGTCTCATACCTGTTAAACTACTGGAACCAAGCGCCCATCCAGCTGCTTCCGAACACATGGATGATCCTTGTGAGCGTCATGACTTTGTTCGGCAAGAATCGGCTCTACCGGATGCCGACCCCTGGTGAAATGACATACCTCTATCGAATCCAGAGCGAAAAGAGTGGGACCGGTGAGGTCTACATTCAAACTAAGGGGCAGAAGTTGGTGACCGGCCTACCGAGCAAGGGTCGGAATGATCGGAGGAAGTGGTTTTTCGTCGGTGGGGCGTGGAAGACCGGGTATCCGGATGGGACAGAGATTGACGTTCCGACCGACATCCGTCTTAAGAATCCCAGTAAGGAATTTTTTGCTTATATTTGGATAAAAAGTACTGATCTAATTTCTTACTTTCCTTTGTAGGTTATCCTTGTCCTTCCGACCGGGAGCTGAATTTCGACTTTGCGGTTGTCAGAGAGCGGATTCTGTCCTTGCCGGCCGCGGAAAGGAATCAAGCCGTCCTCCGGACCCGACAGTCTCGGATTTCCGGCCGTTTCTTCCAGTTCCCGCGTCACTTGAGATTGACGGGTAAGCATCCGGGCAGGTCCCGGCCTTTAGTATGCTGTGTTTGTTTTTTTTTTTTTTTTTTTGACACTCCGTGTCTCGTCATTGCAGTGCCCGATTTCCCGATAGTGAGGCAGTGCCCGCCAGAACTAATTGAGGACTGCCCGGAGATGTTTTCTATGATCGGAGCCTGCGCGGTGAAGAAGACGGCCAAGGGGGGGGAAGAAGAAGAAAGGAGCCGGCGCCCGGACCGGGGTCGTGATCGAAGAGCCCCTCCCCCTCCAGTCGGTACCGGCCGTCGCGACCGCTGCCACTGAGGCCCCTGCATCCCCCCAACTCACCGGCCGGAAGAGGGGTCGGGAGGACATCGAGGACGAGGAGACCGGGCATCATGGGTCGAGTCCGGCCCCTATCGTCCTTTCCGACGACACCCCGCCTGGGGCGGTCGGGGCGGAAAATGCGGCTCATGGGGCATCCGTTCCCGGCCGGGAAGACGACGGGCCCTACTTCGGTCGCGATCCCGCCCGTTTCCAAGCGTAAGTCTGTTGTCTCTGGATTTTTCCTAAGGCATTTTATTCAATACTGACCTAACTTCTCTTTTTGTCCAGATTGACCCGCAACAACTCCGGCCTTCCTCCAATGGTGTTGGATTTCCTCTCTTCCCGGGCCCCGGGATCTATCGTGGAGATGCCGGAGTACATGAGCCGGACGGTGAACTCCCTGCCCCAAGCTTGGACGCGGGAGTTAGCTGATGTCGCCGAGCGCCGACCCCGATATGCCGGTCGGGCCTGCATCGCACTCGTTAGCCAGGCGGCCATAATGGCCAATCTCGTGGAGAGCGAGTTCAACAGCGCCCTCAGCGCCGTGCAGAGGCTAGAGGCCGACCTGACCCGAGCTCGGGAGGAGAAAGCTGGGCTAGAGAGCGAGAATGCCGCGCTCAGAAAGGAGAGGGACTGTGCGGTCGGCCAGATGGAAGCCGTCTTGAAAGAGAAAGACGATGCTCTTGGTCGGGCAGAGACGGCATACAAGGCGCTGGCCGATGCCCGGAACCGGGTGGCAGAGATGGAGGACACCAGTGCCGATCTGCGGCTGGAGGCTCATCAAGCCCGGGGGGATGCTGATCATGCCCTTGCCCGGCAGGCTGAGTTGGAGAGGGAGCTCCAAAAGAAAGCGGAGGAATTGGCTGCCTCCCTTAGCCGGCCAGCATACGATCCGGAGGATCCGACCGCCAACCCGGCACTCTTCTCTGAGTTTTGCTTCTACATGGCCGCTGCCAGCATGATCCGGGTTGCGCGCCAGGCCGGCCTTGAGACCACAGCCATGGAGGAGTACTTCCGGGAGTACGCTGCCAAGAATCCGGTCACTGAGGGCTACTGGTTCCCCATCCTCGACCTCGAGACCGTCCATGGGGTGGACCTCTCATGGTTCCCCCATCGGCATAGGCTGCTCCTGCCGGGTCAGAATCCCCCGGTTGGTGATGAAGAGGAGGAGGCAGAGGAAGGGGAGGAGGTTCCTCCGGCCGACTCTCAAGTGCTGGGTGGAGGTGATGCCGAAATTGCCATGGCGGCCGGAAATGAGGGGCAGGCGGACCTTGCGGCCGTCGAGATCGAACCTTGAAATTTTAGTTTAAATGCCTTAGCTCTTTTTTACTGCTTTCAAATGTAAACGGCTTTTGACCGGATTTATCTTGCTTTAAACCGTTGTATCTCCCGGCCTTCAGACCGGTTTTGCCTTAATATAATTCTGTCTTTCCTTGAACTTTATTGTTTTGTTATCGCTTTCTTATACTTACCAAAGTAAAATTTTCACAAGTATGAAATGAGATTTGACCCGGGCTTGAGTGTGATATGCCAACCTCGATACGGTCGGCATATGTTTTAAACTGAGCCCGGTTTGTAGGAATGCCTTGGTTGCCTTGCCGAGCTCAAGTGTGATATGCCGACCTTGATACGGTCGGCATATGCATTTGAACCGAGCTCGGCTTTTAAAGTGGCTAGGGCGGCCTTTCCGAGCTCAAGTGTGATACGCCGACCTCGATACGGTCGGCGTACGTTTTTGAACTGGGCTCAGTTTTTGGATGGCCTTAAGCGGCTTTTCCGGGCTTAAGTGTGATATGCCGGCCTCGATACGGCCGGCATACGCTTTTGAACTGAGCCCGGTGTTTGAGATGAGATACAGCTGTGCGAAGAGCTTTTGTATTAATTGATAAACATAGTACAAAATCATTGGTAGTATTTCTTCAAGTGGATTGCATTCCAGGGGTATTGGTCTGGAGTTCCATCCATGAGTTCCAGCTCGTAAGCTCCCTTGGAGAGCCATTTGGATATCCTGAACGGACCCTCCCAGTTCGGGCCGAATACCCCTTTTGGTACTTGAACTTTCTTGAGGACGAGGTCCCCGACCTGGAATTGCCTGGCCTTCACTTTGGAGTTGAAATTTTTTTCGGATTTCTTCTTGTAGGCCGCATTTCGGAGATCAGAATTGAGTCTTCTCTCCTCCAACATGTCCAAGTCGATCATCCGGGCGGTGTCATTGTCTTCGGTGATCGTCTGGGCTGTCCGGTGGCTCGGTAGGGAGACCTCTGAAGGAATAACGGCCTCGGTCCCAAAAGCGAGAGCGAAAGATGTTTCGCCCGTTGAGTTCCTTGTGGTCGTTCGGTATGACCAGAGGACATCGGGTAGCTCGGCTGCCCACTTCCCCTTTTTGTCCTCGAGCTTGGCTTTGATAGTGTGCTTGAGGATTTTGTTTACGGCCTCTACCTGGCCGTTCGTTTGTGGGTGGTAGGGGGTGGAGAAAACCTTCTTGATATTCCATTTTTCACAAAACTGGATCATCTGGAGACCGTCAAACTGTTTCCCATTATCGGAGATGATCACTTGAGGTAGGCCGAAACGGCAGATGATGTTTTTCCAAATGAACTTGATGATTTGGGTCTGGCTGATTTTGTTGAGTGGCTCGGCCTCGGCCCACTTTGTGAAATAGTCAACGGCTACGATGGCGAATTTGTGGCCCCCGGGCGCAGTGGGCATTGGTCCGATCAGGTCGATGCCCCACTGGGCAAAGGGCCAAGGGCTATACATAGAGGAGAGCTGCTCGGGGGACAGTTTGATGTTCGGTCCCAAGACTTGGCATTTGTGGCATGACCTTGCGAAGCTGACGGCGTCCTTATTCAAGGTCGGTCAGAAATATCCTTGTCTGATCGCTTTGTGGGCTAGGGCCCGGCCTCCGGCATGATTTCCGCATACTCCCTCATGGATCTCGGCCAGAATGGTCTGGCCTTGCTTCGGGGTTATACATTTTAGGAGTGGGAGGGTAAAGCTTCTCTTATATAAAAGATCGTCAATGAGGGTGTACCTTGACGACCGGAGTTGCAGTTGCCGAGCTCGAATCCTGTCTTCAGGGAGTGTGCCGGTCTTGAGATATTTCACGATCGGCGTCATCCAATTCTCATCCGTGCTTAGAACGGTCGCCACCTGTGCTCGGATGACCGTGGGCGTTCCGAGCGTGGAGAGTTGAATGTTGGCAAGGTCGGCTGCTCCCTCCACTGTTGCAAGCTTGGAAAGTGCGTCGGCTTGGGTGTTGTGTTCCCTTGGGATTTGCTCAATGAAAACCTGATGAAATTTCTCGCATAAGGTTGTGACCAGGTCGAGATACTTCATCATTTGCTCCCCCCGGGCCTCGTACTCTCCTTTGATCTGGTTGACCACGAGCAGGGAGTCCATGAAAACATGCAATCGGCAAACTCCGATCGCGATTGCGAGCTCAAGGCCTCCGACCAGAGCCTCATATTCGGCCTCGTTGTTTGTGGCCGGAAAACTGAAGCGGACTGCATGGGTAAAACTCTGGCCTTCCGGGCCGATCAGGACAATGCCGGCCCCGGCACAGTTGTTGGTTGATGATCCGTCTACATAGAGTTTCCAAGGTGGGTGGTCGATTCTTGTGAACTTGGGTGGGAAAGTTAATTCCACTATAAAGTCAGCCAGTGCCTGACCCTTGATGGCTGTCCTTGGGGCGTATGAGACCCCGTACTGAGCTATCTCTAACGACCATTTCAATAACCGGCCGCTGGTATCCGGTCGGTGTAGGACTTGCCTCAGGGGTAGAGTGGTAAGGACCTCTACTTGGTGGTCGAAGAAATAAGGCCTCAGTTTCCTTACGCTCATGACCAGAGCATAAGCTAACTTTTCGAGCGGGGTGTATCTGAGCTCGGCATCGTGGAGAGCTTGGCTTACGAAGTAGATCGGGAGATGGTTCTGGCCGTCTGCCCGTACGAGTACCGCGCTGAGTGCGACCTCGGAGGCTGCGAGATATAAGTAAAGCTTCTCTCCTGGGATCGGCTTGACCAAGATTTGTGGGTTTGCCAAGTATTCTTTTAGTTTTGCAAAAGCTACTTGGCTTTCCCTATTCCAAGAAAACTTGCCATTTTTAATAGTCGAGAAGAAAGGCTTACTTTTATCTCCGAGCCGGGCTATGAATCTGTTGAGAGAGGCGAGGCATCCGGTCAGGCGTTGCACTTGTTTGATCGTCCTTGGCTCTTGCATGTCAAGGACGGCCTTGATCTTGGCCGGGTTGGCCTCGATCCCGCGCTGGCTGACGATGTGTCCCAGGAATTTGCCGGCCTCCACCCCAAAGTTGCATTTCTTCGGGTTCAGCTTCATATTGTAGGCTTTGAGGATCTTGAAAGTCTCTTCGAGATCCCTGAGATGGTCTTCTCTCTTCAAGCTTTTCACCACAATGTCGTCGATGTAGACCTCCATGGTCTTTCCGATCTGATCCGCAAACATCTTGTTGACTAGGCATTGGTAGGTCGCGCCGGCGTTGATCAGACCGAAAGGCATTCGGAGCCAAGAGAATATGTTCTTCTCCGTGTGGAATGAGGTGTGCTTGATGTCTTCAATGGCCATGGGGATTTGATGGTAGCCGGCAAAGGCGTCCATGAAGGACATCATCTCGTGTCCGGCCGTGCTGTCCACCAGGTGGTCGATGTGTGGCATCGGAAAGTGATCCTTTGGGCACGCCGTGTTGAGGTCGGTGAAGTCTATACATAGTCTCCAGGCGTTGTTTGTCTTTTTGACCAGGACGGCGTTCGCGACCCATTGGGGCTCGTCCCGGGCTTGCTCGATCAGCTTGTTGTTTAGCAACTTCTTGACTTCCTCAGCCAAAGCTTCGTATTTTTCCGGGCCGAACTTCCTTCTCTTTTGGTGGACCGGCCTCCTGTTGGGGTCGATCTTTAGACGATGGCATGCGTGCTTTGGGTCTATCCCGACCATGTCTTGGTGAGACCAGGCAAAGACTCCAACGTTGGCTTTGAGGAATTCGATCACCTCCCCCCGCATTTCGGTCGGTATGCGAGAGCCGATCAGTACTTCCAGTTCCGGCCTCGAGGGGTCGACCGGAATGTGTTCCAGATCTTCCAAAGCCGTAGCTTGTTCATAGCTCCGCCGGTCGGAAGAATCGAATCTGGGATCGAGGTCGAGCTCGGATGGTTCGAAACCAATCCTTGGCTCGGGATCGTCGATCTGCATAGGCTGGGGGTCGGCCGATGTGGATCCGACCTCCGCGACGGGTTCTGCGGCCGAAATGGCCGTCTCAGAGTCGGGGTGTGGCCCGTCCGGTGTTTGGTTGTTGCTAATTGAAAATAAGTAAGAGTGGGAATAGTTCAAACACCTTCTAGCCATTGCCTGGTCACCCTTAATGGTGCCGACCACCCCCTCGGGGGTGGGAAATTTGATACAGTAGTAATAGGAGGAAGCAACGGCTTCAAAAACTTCTAAAAAGGGCCTACCCAGAAAGCCATTATACGAGCTTGGCTGATCTACAATTATAAAATCTAGCGGCCTAGTTATCCTGACCTCCTTGTTGTAGCAGCAAATAAGTTCCACGGAGAGCTTTACCCTTCCGTACGCGGCGACCGTCGCGTCCCCAAATCCCTTCAGCTGAAGGTCGATTGGTCTGATGAAGTTGACGAGGTCTCCGAGCTGGTCTAGGGCTGTTTTGAAGATGATATTGCAAAAGCACCCATTGTCGACCAGGACGCGTTGAACCTCTTTGCCCAGGATCTGGGCGGCAATCACCAGCGCGTCGCCCTTCGGGAACAGCACCCCGGTCCGGTCCCGGTTGGAGAAAGTTATCTCCAAGTCCTTGTGAATCTTCGGCTCTGGGGGTGTGACCAAGTTGACGTTGGTCGCTTCCCGGATCTCTACTTTCCGCTTCCGGTTGGACTGCGTCGAGATGGGGGTGAGGCCGCCTAGGTTCCCTCCGCCGGCCTGGATCATGTTGACCCGACCGCCGGGATTCATGGGCGGGAGGAGGTCATCCTCGTCATCATCTTCCTCCAACGCTGCGACCGGCCTAAGAGGCCGGCCGCCTTCCTCGTTCCTCCGAGGGTGGCGTTGGGGCTGCTGCTGCTGCTGTTGGTCCTGCCGGCCGGCTGGTCTCTGAAGGAGGTCGTTCAGACGCCCTTCCTCAAACAGCTTCCAAAGCTGCTTTAGGAGATCACGACACTGGCTCGTATTGTGGCCAATAGAGTCGTGATAAGCGCAGAACTTTTTAGGGTCCAGCCGGGACCGGTCTCCGGAATAGGGCCTTGGCCTGGGAAGCACGTCCCGGTGCTGAATCGCATTGAAAATATGCGCCGGGGACTGCCTCGTGGCCTGGGTTAGATGAACCTCAACGTCCTCGAAGGACTTGAAGTTGCCGGGCGGCTTGGCCACCCTTCTGGCCTTTGGGCCGTTCTTGGGGGAGGTTTGGGCTACGGCCTCTGTCTCCTTCGGGGCCGGCTCGGACTCCCCCAGCCTTAGTGCCAGAAGCTTCCTCCGAGCCAGGTAGTCACCGGCTCGGGCGCGGAATTCGGCATAGGTCTTAGGGAAGTCCTTGGTGAGGTGCTTGAACATAGGAGATCGGCCGTGAAAGCCTCCCAGGGTTGCATGCAAAGCAAGCTGGTCGCTGACTGCCTCGCCGGTCAGCATGACCTCGTCCACCCTGGCCACGTAGTCCTCGTCGGACTCCTCTTTCTCCTGGCGGATCCGCATCAGGCGATGCCAGCTTTCTGGCCGGGCGATTTTGGCCGCAAAGTATGACGAGAATTGGGCGCTCAAAGTGGCGAACGAGTCAATGGACCGTGCCGGAAGGGACACGTACCATCTGTGGGCGAGGTCGCCCAGGGTGAGAGGGAAAAGCCTGCACTTCGTGGCGTCTGTCGCGCCACGCCCGGTCATATAGATCCGGAACTTGCTGAGATGGGTCTCAGGATCTGTTTTTCCCTCGTAGAGAGGAGTTGGTGGGTGGACGATCTTGAGCTGGACCGGCGCGAGCTCAATATCGACCGCCAAAGGCTCGTTGGCGACTGGCCGGGCCTTGGTTTGGCCTTGCGCTTCAAGGAGCGCCTTCATTTCGTCCAGTTGCTTTTGCAACTTGACGATTTCTGGACTGGGGGTTTCGGCCAGCTGGTCGCCCACGTCGGCTAGGGGGCCGATTCAGTCGAAAACGGCCGCACGGGGGACTCCGCGTCCCAACAGGCCGCTTTGGGCGAAGCTTAGCTTGCGCCTGGCGGAGTTTGCCGGGGTCAGGCTGACCTCGGCTGCCCTCTTGTGGGGCATTTGGGCCGTGCTCCCCGAGTTGGAGATGGACTCGGTGTCTCCGTACCCAGTGTCGTAACTGGGTACACGGCTCGGGTACCACGACGGGTCTGTTGTGCCCAACCGGTCAAAAACCGGATGGCCGGATCGCGAACGGTCAGAGACGGGGTTCGCCCGACCTTGGCTTTCGCCTTGGTGTTCTCTGGCCTTCTCCTTGCCTTTGAGGGCACGAGCCTGGGCCTTCTTCTTGGAGGCAGAGGTGGTGCTCCGGCAGCCCCTCGCCTCTTCCGCTTGGCGGCGTCTTCCTGACCCGGCCTGGTCAGGAGTAAAGAATCCCCGGCCCCCGGATGGGAGAGGTTCCTCCGGGAAGTGAATTGGGGAGGCCACGCGTGTGGCTTTTCCGTGGGCCTGGGATGATTTTTGGGGATCCATTGCTTTAGGAGATGAGGGGGTTGAGGTTTGAAGATTTGAAGGTTTGAGGATGTGAAGCTTTGAAGGACAGTGAGTGTTCTTCAAAGAGATGAAGAAAATGTGTTTGATGGGTTAGATACACCCTTCTTCTAGCGCCATTTGTTGTTACCGATTTCACCGGATCTAGATGACGGATTTATGTGGCTATATGAGTAGTCCCGATTAATCGATAACAAACATATAAAATAATATGAACACGAAGAACACAAGAATGGGGGAAGAACCGATGGGTTCTTCCCTTGAAGATGGCTTTGGGTGTCCCCTCAAGGGGGTCTCCCTTGCCTAGTATTTAATTTATGTGTGTAGAATTTTGTTGGGGAGGAGAAAGCTTATATGCCCTCTTTTACAATGGGTTGGGGCCCCTATTTATAGAGCCCCAAGCTTCTAACTAAGGAAGTCATCCTGACCCTTTATTTTAGGGTATTTATTACAACCGTAGATCCAATAAACAGTAATGAACAATATTAAATCTAATATTACAATATTTTGTCTGCACTTCGATATCTCTATTAAAGTTGACCTTTGATTTTGTCGGGTTGTTTAATGTCGAAATCCTATTATCGGGGCCCAAACCCCGGTTCCGGTACACCCCGGTTCTGAGATAGTATTTAGGCCAAATACGGGATTATTTGTGCCACAACAATTGCCCCCAAGATTGGGCTTTGACCTTGGTCAGAGTTCGATCTTGATTCGTGCTTCGAACAAATTTTGCCCTTCACAGCGGTTGAGGTTTCCAACTTATGCCCCCAAGCCTGTTGATAAGATAGCTCGGGTATCTCATGGGGACTTTGGTGGTAGAGATCTTGATGAAATGATCTTTAATGCTATCCGTGGCTTGGTGAATTTTGAATCGGACTGAGTTAGGAGGGAAACGGCCTTCTATCGTGCCCCCGAGTCGTCAGTTTTCAGATAATCGTAATTCGGGGGCTATAGCTTCCTTGCTGTGTAATTATGTGCTCGTACTCGAGGCTAGGCTCTGTGTACGAGGCTTTTTCTGTGCTCGTACTCGAGGCTAGGCTCTGTGTACGAGGCTTTTTCTGTGCTCGTACTCGAGGCTAGGCTCTGTGTACGAGGCTTTTTCTGTGCTCGTACTCGAGGCTTGGCTCTTCGTACGAGGCTTTTTCTGTGCTCGTACTCGAGGCTAGGCTCTGTGTACGAGGATTTTTCTGTGCTCGTACTCGAGGCTAGGCTCTTCGTACGAGGCTTTTTCTGTGCTCGTACTCGAGGCTAGGCTCTGTGTACGAGGCTTTTTCTGTGCTCGTACTCGAGGCTAGGCTCTGTGTACGAGGCTTTTTCTGTGCTCGTACTTGAGGCTAGGCTCTGTGTACGAGGCTTTTTCTGTGCTCGTACTCGAGGCTAGGCTCTGTGTACGAGGCTTTTTCTGTGCTCGTACTCGAGGCTTGGCTCTTCGCACGAGGCTTTTTCTGTGCTCGTACTCGAGGCTAGGCTCTGTGTACGAGGCTTTTTCTGTGCTCGTACTCGAGGCTTGGCTCTGTGTACGAGGCTTTTTCTGTGCTCGTACTCGAGGCTAGGCTCTGTGTACGAGGCTTTTTCTGTGCTCGTACTCGAGGCTAGGCTCTGTGTACGAGGCTTTTTGTGTGCTCGTACTCGAGGCTAGGCTCTGTGTACGAGGCTTTTTCTGTGCTCGTACTCGAGGCTAGGCTCTGTGTACGAGGCTTTTTTGTGCTCGTACTCGAGGCTAGGCTCTGTGTACGAGGCTTTTTCTGTGCTCGTACTCGAGGCTAGGCTCTGTGTACGAGGCTTTTTCTGTGCTCGTACTCGAGGCTAGGCTCTGTGTACGAGGCTTTTTCTGTGCTCGTACTCGAGGCTAGGCTCTGTGTACGAGGCTTTTTCTGTGCTCGTACTCGAGGCTTGGCTCTTCGTACGAGGCTTTTTCTGTGCTCGTACTCGAGGCTAGGCTCTGTGTACGAGGCTTTTTGTGCTCGTACTCGAGGCTAGGCTCTGTGTACGAGGCTTTTTCTGTGCTCGTACTCGAGGCTTGGCTCTTCGTACGAGGCTTTTTCTGTGCTCGTACTCGAGGCTTGGCTCTTCGTACGAGGCTTTTTCTGTGCTCGTACTCGAGGCTAGGCTCTGTGTACGAGGCTTTTTCTGTGCTCGTACTCGAGGCTAGGCTCTTCGTACGAGGCTTTCTCTGTGCTCGTTCTCGAGGCTAGGCTCTAGTACGAGGCTTTTTATGTGTTCGTACTCGAGGCTAGGCTCTAGTACGAGGCTTTTTATATGCTCGTACTCGAGGCTAGGCTCTAGTACGAGGCTTTTTTTGTGCTCGTACTCGAGGCTAGGCTCTAGTATGAGGCTTTTTATATGCTCGTACTCGAGGCTAGGCTCTAGTACGAGGCTTTTTTTTGTGCTCGTACTTGAGGCTAGGCTCTAGTACGAGCTTTTTCTGTGCTCGTACTCGAGGCTAAGCTCTAGTACGAGGCTTTTTCCTGGGCTCGTACTCGAGGCTAGGCTCTAGTACGAGGCTTTTTATGTGCTCGTACTCGAGGCTAGGCTCTAGTACGAGGCTTTTTCTGTTTGCACAGCTGGTGGCACTATGGCCTATGTGATAGGTCGACTACTTTGGGGCCGGCCTATTTTTGTACTAAGTGTGGAGGGCCGACCGCTTGGGGACGGGCCCCCGCTTTTGAACTTAGATTTTGATTTTATTCCTGTCCGATTGCAATCGGGTGGTCATCGCCGGTGAGGGCGGACAACATTACTGAATTTTCGAGATTCAATAAATTTTGTTTTGGATTATCCAAAATAATCTCCGGAGATGGGTACTCAATGCCCCCGGCTTTTAATGTATTGTAAATATATTTGAGTTGCAATACATTAAAAGGAAGTAATTGGAGAAAACCTGAATCGAGATGGGCAAAAGGACTGCCCGTAGATTTTTTGAAGTCGTTGCAGTGGCTCAGATGGTTGAGTGAATTTTTTGGTTCCGGTTGAATAGCTAGGTAGGACTTCTTTAAATTATTGGGCTGACAGAATTCTTCCTGATTGGATTCTGGCCCAATTATGAAATAAAAAGGTTGGCCCAAGCTTCTTAAATTAACAAATGAGGCCCAACTGCTCCTTAATAATATAATGGCCAAAAGCTTGAATAATTTGGCCCACCACTCCAATCTTGAAAAGAAAAGTCGGTGAGCCCAAGTAGTTACAGTTTCCAGATTCTTCCCGTCCAAACTCACGAAATTCAAATCAGTCCCCCGATTTCTAGCGACCAGAAAACAAATTTCCTCCATCCTAAGAATGACTCCTTGTGATCGGTGATGACGCGTGGGCAGTTGAATCAAGATGAGTTCGGTGATTGTGGTGCCGTGCTCGGAGATTTGTGGCCAAGGTCGGCCGTAGTAGTGCGAGGCCGGAGGTCGGCCGCTGCGGAGCGAGGTCGGGGACCGGCCGCTGCGGAGCGAGGTCGGGGACCATCCGTTGCGGTGCGAGGCCGGGGGCCGGCCGTAGCGGTGCGAGGCCGGGGGCCGGCCGTTGCGGTGCGAGGCCGGGGGCCGGCCGTTGCGGTGCGAGGCCGGGGGTCGGCCGTTGTGGAAAGAGGCCGGAGGTCGGCCGTTGCGGTGCAAGGCCGGAGGTCGGCCGTTGCGGTGCAAGGCCGGGGGCGTCCGTAGCGGTGCGAGGCCGGGGGCCGGCCGTAGCGGTGCGGTGCGAGGCCGGGGGCCGGCCGTAGCGGTGCGGTGCGAGGCCGGGGGCCGGCCGTTGCGGTGCGAGGCCGGGGACCGGCCGTTGCGGTACGAGGCCGGGGGCCGGCCGTTGCGGTGCGAGGCCGGGGGCCGGCCGTTGCGGTGCGAGGTCGGGGGTCGGCCAGGCCGAGGTCGGGGGCCGGCCATTGCGGTGCGAGGCCGGGGGCCGGCCGTTGCGAGGCCGGGGTCGGCCAGGCCGAGGTCGGTAGCCCCTTTTTTTTTATGTGCATTGACAAAGGTTTTATGAGGAGTTTGGCTATTTTGGATGTATTCCGCGTAGTGTGATTAAAAAATGGCTTGAAACAAAGGACGTCATTGATGGTGTGAAAGCTTAAAAAATAATTTATGAGCTATAAATTTCGGCAGATCTGGGACCTGGTTTTTGACAATGGGGGTTTGTTTTTCTGACTTATGTTTTTGAAAGCTCAAGGCAATGTGTTTTGGTTTGAAAACAATGAAATCAAGAAAAAGGGGCTCTTTTCTTATGAAGAATAACTTAGCTCAGTGTGATTTCTTGATTTCTGGAAAAGTTGAGAGATTAGATAAGAAACCCATAACCATGTTGGGTTCCTTTTGAACAGAAGGGACCGTGAACCATAATGATACTTTTTTTTTTTTTTATAGCGTGTATGTATAGGTAGAGAAAGAAAGAGAAGGGAGATAACATGTTTGGTTTTCCTATTTTGATGTACAGGTGTGTTGTATGGACATTTTGTGGAGTGTTTATGAAACCGTATTGGCCATGAAAAATTGTGAGGCCATGGGTGATATGGGAGTTTGGGGATTTTGGCTTTAGCAGGTGTTAATAACACATATGAGTTTGGCACCATTTTTGCTTTTCGGCGAGCTTAGATTGAGAGAAAATCAAGAATGAAAAATGAAAAGATGATGTGAGCCCTCACGCTAATAATGTAATGTTGGGGCTCGTTTTCTAAAGATTATAACAAGGTTTAAAAATAAATAATTTCTGGAAAAGAAACTTGGAGATTTGAAGATACCCTTAAAAAATGTTGAGTTTTCTTCAAACTTTTTCCAGCTGTGCTTGGATCTGTTGGTAGATTAGGGATGAAAAGTCACCCTTCTTCTAGCGCCAAATGTTGTTTACCAAATATGTCTTGCTGGGATTGGATGGCTATTTGTAAATGCTTTGGTAAAAACACCAAATGATTGGGTTCTTAAATGCTAAAATGAATGCTTGGATGAAGAAAGGCTTTAAATACTTAAGAACACTAAGAACACCAAGAATTGCCAGGGGTTTTTAATCCCTGGACTTGAATGAGTATGTGTATTGATTATACTGAGAATGATTGAACCTTTTTTTACATTACAAGTGTTGGGGTATTTATAGTTTTCTCACTATAGGGGTATGTTGGTCATTTCCGGCCTCTCGGGGGACAGGTGCATTAAATGCCTCCTGCCTCTGAGGACGCGCGGGCTCTGATGTGTCAGGGCTCGCAGGCGGCCGGCCACTAGTGTGTTGACGCGTGTCCAAAAAGGACGATTCTCTGAAGAATTTCCTCATTTGGATGGAATATTCTCTGCCGCTGGGTACAGGGGCGGCCTTTTTCTCCCTTGGGGGAGGATCTTGCACGATTCCGTCACGTGCCCCGAATCTTTCTTTAGTCGGCCGGGGGCCTCGAGTGATCGAGATCGGCCTCCGGGCGGAAGGTGAGGTCGGAGGATGCTCCTGTCAGTCGGTCGTGTCCGGGCGGCCTCCGCTGGACTTTGTTAATCCTGGCCGGGCCGGTCCGGAAATGGCAGGGCTTCAACGTGGATGCGATGAATCGTGGAAGGATATCTCGAGCAGGCTTCCGGCCTCGCTTTCGAGGCCGGAGGCTGGTGGTCGGGGCCCGCTGCGGTCGGATTCAGTTCGGCCAGGTCGGCTCCGGCCTCTAGGTACCTTCTCGCCTTTTCCGGCTATCTTCCGACCGGACCCAACATGTGGTCAGAAATGGTCACAACACGTCACCAATTACCTTAATTACGTACCCACATCCTACTTCTACGAGTTCATCCTAACCCAAGCATGCAAGGGTTTTAGCCGGACATGGTTATAACAAAAATAAAAGCAATAGAAGAAACAACGAACAAAAACATAATGAATTGAACGAAGAAAATAAGAAACATGAACTAGGGTTTTAAAATAAAATAATTCTAAGAACTGAAATTTAATTAACTAAAACGAAGTTTAAAACGTTTAAAGTAATCAAGCTAATGAAAAGAAACTAAGAACGAAAAGAAAACTAAGAATTCGTATGAAAAACCTCAACAACGTAAAAGTAAAGCTTGCTCGTTCTTCTCCTCTTCCTCTCTCTAAAAATTAAGTCTAAAGTGATTTCTAAAAGTTGGGGATCCTTCAAAACGTGTTTGGACGAGGTATATATAGGTACGGGTCGAAACGGGAGTTAATGGGCCGAAAATACGCATCCGGAGGCGAAAATACGTGGGTGCTCGAGCAAAACGCTCGAGCGGTTCCGCTCGAGTGATTCGCTCGAGCGCTGAAACTGTTCTGTAAGTTTTTGGTCGCTCGAGCAAAACGCTCGAGCGCTGGCTGCTGTGCACTCGTTCGTAAAATCTTCATATCTCCTCAACCGGGAGTCCGTTTTGGCCGATTCAAAGTCCTACGAACTCCTCTTTTCGCCCTCTATCTATCTATGAAAACCAAAGAGACAAATTAATAATTTTATAAAAATGATACTCATTTGACTCCAAGCACTCATCGAAAACACTCAAAACATGAGTAAATCGGGCACCAAAACATAACAATTTCACGCCTAATCAATGATGGCAAGATATCGAAGTAACCCCGGGAAAGCACATTAGATTGCAATTAAATACGTTCTTTAGTTTCTGAAAAGAACTTGGTATGGAATGCTGATTTAACAATCAGACAATCTAATTCCCATGGGATACACAGACTCAAATTTCCAATCAGACATGGACTCCAAAATACCTACCTCGGGTAGTGTGTTTTGCATGGGAGAAGGAGCCATGACATGGAGAAGCGATTTGCAGAAATGCATCGCCGATTCGACCATAAAAGCCGAATAAGTAACTGTTTGTGAAGCAGCGAAAGAAGCGGTTTGGCTCAAGTACTTCTTAGTGGACTTGGACGTTGTTCCGAATTTGCCCGACAAGATAACTGTCTTTTATGACAATGTCGGAGCAGTTGCAAATTCAAGGGAACCGAGAGCCCACAAGGCCAGCAAACACATTGAAAGAAAACACCATCTTATACGAGAAATCGTTAAGAGAGGAGATAAAGAGGTGGCAAAGGTAAATGTCGGAGGACAACCTAGTATATCCATTCACAAAGGGTCTGCCTCTGAGTACATTCGAGAGACATGTGGATGGAATGGGAGTCAAGACTATTGTCAATCTGCTTTAAGTATAAGTGAGAGGAATTATTAGGTTAGTGTAGGTTGATATAAGATGTCACGTAGAGCTACTACACTAAGACATGCGTGATGTATACTAAAAGCAGATTTTAAGTATAAGTGGGAGATTGTGGGAGTTATACGTGAAAGTATGCTTTTACTTTGTATAACTCGTGTATCAAACACTCGTTTTATGAGAATAATTCTTTTATCGCATTTGCTTTAGTTATGATTGAATGTTGAATTTCTATTGCAAACCGTTCAATATATAGTACATGTTACATTGTAGTTAATGTGGTGATACCCGATCACGGAAGACAATATTAACAGTTTACTTGTAACTAAAAGTACATTTTCACGACCTAGGTGGAATTGAACAATCCGCCGTGAAAGGTCGATGTGTAAGGCTCAGATTGGTCTGTCTTGACTAAGAGATTGCACTAGCACATTTAGTATGTGTTGAAGAGGTCCTACAGCGAGGATAAATTCTTCTGTTCTGAAAGGTGAAGAATTAGACATCAGTGGTTGTTGATTTCTTAATCTCCGTCACTTAAATAGGACCGTGTGTGTTTAATAGTTACTGCTTTGATTCATGTTGGGTGAGAATCATTGCGACTTCGAACTTTGTGTCTTGGGCAGTAATATTAATCATACGACGGCTGCTAAGATTTAATACGGAGAAACGCGTGCGAGTACGGCTCGTGTGATTAGTCCCCTTGGTGGGCTCAGAAGTTTTATTGTACCAAATCTTGCAAGTGAAGAATTAGTTTCTTCGGTACGAATAATAATGTTGAGCTGTCTTTACTCCAAGGTGAAAGATGTTAATTAATTTAGAGCTATTCAGAAGCTTAATTAATTAATGGACTTGATAATCTTAAACGCGGAAAATAATAACCGGGAGCCCATATTATCGTAATATGGATTAAGATGGATAGTGCAATATTAATTTATTAGTGGTAATAATTAATATTAATGGATTGAATTATATTGGGGCTCAATATTGAAATTCAGAAGTCCATTAGGAGGTCCAATCTTAATTCTCCTTAAGACCCCTCAAGTAGCCCATTAAGTAGCTCAATAATGATAAGGTGATTAAAATAAAAGATAATATCTTGCTGATTTTTTCTTGTTATTTTCGAAAATAAGGATTCAAGACAAGAGAAGATTTTGTTGATTTTCTTGAAAAAATATTATGGAAGATATGTATTCTAGGAATACAAGAATATCTCATATATTCAAGAAGATCCAAATCTTAGGATCTTTATTGAGAATTTTCGAAAATTAAAGGCTTAATATGAAGGGTGAGATTTTTGTGGAATATTTTATTTTGGAGAAAAGAATATATAAGATATATTCAAGATTTCTTAGAGTCTAAGAAAAGATTTTCTCCAAGCCCAAATATACTTAAATTTTCGGCCCCTTCATATTATAAATAGGGGATGATTATTTCATCTCCAAGTACATAATTCCATGTGTTGGAAAAATCAAGAAGCATAGATATTTTTCTTTTTCCTTAGTTTATTAAATTACTTGAAAGCGTCTCCCACCGGCGATCAAGTGAGGTGAAAAGGGAAATACTTGAGAAGGCTTTGGGTTGATAGAGCGAGATTACAATTGTCCCGTATATCAAAAGGCCAATACTACAAGAGGTACGTTAATCGCATATTTACTTGTTTATTCCGCCTAGTTAATATGTGAAATTAATTTAACATGCATGATGATAATTAGTTGTTGGAATTATTATTTGAATTAATTAGGATTAATTCATGCTAGTAATAATTGTATTTAAATTCGTATTTAAAATTTCATCCCGAATAGATTCCGGGCACCTCTATTTTCCCAACAACTGGTATCAGAGCCACGGTTTCGGGCTCCGAATTTTAAATTGGAATTTAAATTGTTAAACATTAAATTGAAATTGGATAGTAGAATTGTTAGATCTTTTTTACAGGTATCCAATTGTCATGGTTTTTAATGTTGTTAATTTCATGCGTGTAAATTAATTGGTTTTTAATTCGATTCGTTCGAATTCGTTTTTCTCGTGAGAAAATCCACGAGTAGATTAGTTGTTTTTATTTTGATTCGATTATTGTAATAGACTAGTCTAGATCTAGTATTTATTTTTTTTGTAAAAATAAATTGTAACCGGATCGTGACGAAGAACGAAGAATTAAAAACGGCGTACCCGGACGACGCATACAAGCGAGGCGCGTGTATGGACGTAAAATCATGCAAGGGGTGAAGAAAACGAGGACGAACGGCGAAAAAAACGGCGCACGAGGGTGCACGGCGCACGCCGTGCGCGACGGGTGCCCGGCGCCGCGCGCACCGCGCGCGCGCCTCGGGGCGCTCCGGGCGGCGCCTCGGCGCACCTCCGTGCAGCGCCTCGGCTGCGCCTCGGGGCTGCGCTTCGGGCAGCGTTTTGGCGCCTTTTGGGCCGGAAGCGCGCGGGCCCACTTCGTGGGCCGACGCGCGCTGTATCTCAGGCCGTGGAATTTTTTCGGTTCGTGTTTTATTCGTGTGATTTTAAACGTCGTCTCGAACCCCAAACGATGCTGTTTTTGATGAAGTGTTGCTGTTCGAGTGGGAGCACGTCGAGACGAACGTCGAAAAGCAACAAGGACGATTTTTTGCATCAAGACGTGAAGAAATTAAACCGTGACAATTGGATTTGAGTGCTCCAATGTGTTTAATTTTGTTTTGATGGATGTTTTATTTCGTGCACTTATTATTATTTGTTAATATGTGTTTGCATGAATTTAATTGTCCAAGAAAAACCTTACTTTCGAAAATTACTAAGTATGTTTTATAATCGCAATTTTATTCCGGATATTAAAATTGGATTATTTTGACCTCCATAATTTATTTATTTGTGAAGTTCTTTTGGAATACATTTCCCCCTGTCCTTAGGCCTCATTTGTGAAAGCCTATTCTGATCTTGCTGTTTCTGGAGAGCTTGGAGAGCAGCAATAGTCTTGGCCAGTTCATTAGGGTTATTTGCCAGGGCCTCCATTTCAGGTGGGAGATTATGGGTTATAGCAGTATGCTGTGATCTGTTCGCATGCCTGGGATTACGATTCTGGTGGTCGGCCGACGAAGCTCGGGTGGGAGATGCTCTCCTTGACAAGCGTGATCCTTGGGTTTCCTTGGATTGAGGCATTTCAGATTAATTTGTCTTTGTTCTTATGATGAAGAACACCAAGAACACTCTTATTTGAATCTTCAAATGTTTCTTGAAACTTTCTTCAAATCTTCAAGTTTTTAACTTGAAGTTCTTGATTAATTACACTGAATCGAAGGTTCGAACCCTTCTTCTAGCGCCAATTTATTGGTGATCAAATTTAATCGATAGGATTAGTGACTGTTTTAATTCGGTTTAAGACCACCAATCAATTACGTGTGATTGATTACCACCATAAATAGTAAATCGAAGATTCGGGATGTGAAATGATAATCACGAAATTCGGAATCGTATTAATTTCGTATATGTGTACGTTTAGGTGTGTTTATGTGTGTTTTGAGAGTATTTATGAATTTGAACTTGTATTTCTTAAGCTGGAGAACAACTATTTATAGAGACTAGCAAGCAGGAGGTGTCTATGACTCTTGGTCTCCCTAGCCTGCATGCTTGACAAGTGTCCTATTGACCTTTGTTTGACCTTATCTAAGCTGAATCTTAGTTACAAAGTCTTCCTTGGTCTTATCTCGGACTTCATTGTTGTTCGTCCAGGTCGGTTTAGTTGATCCAAAATGGTTTTTTCATAGAAGTTGTTCGCCTTTTGAGGGTATGGCTAAGAAGTTGTTCGCCTTTGTGTTTTACACAGATTGGTTTTGGGATCCTGGTCCTTTGTTCGTTTCCATACACCTCTTAAGCTGGTAGATGCACCATCTTTCATAATGTTGTTCGTCATTATCGAACTTGGTGGAGGGTCCATATTTGGCTTCGGGTCTCTAGACCTATTCGCCGATATGTTGTTTGTCACTAGAGCTATTCGTCATTTCGTGCACCTCCTGGATTGTTTTGTACACTCCCGCTTGATTTTCTTTGCTAATCATCTTCTAAGGCTTTAATACTTGTTCGCCCAAGGGTAATTGATGCTCGCCTATCAACAAATCCCACAACAAGTTTTTCTTTTCATAAATAACAAAAAACAACACTCCATATATTAATAAACAAATATATTTTTAAACAACTACCCTTTTACTAGGTTTGCTCACGCGCGCGCGTGTGCACACACATATATATATGACATATAAAAATGAATTTAACAAATAATTAACTGGTTAAATCGAGAAAACTTACTATAAAAATATTTTTGGGGATGCGTAAAGCAAAACCTAACTAGTGGATAGCTTAATTTTGGCGGTTGCCGTGGCGGTAGGACAGTTGCGGCGAGGAACTCCTCCCCCTTCTTCTAACTGATTCATTTATTGTTCAATTGCCGAGGGCTGCAACGAGGGAAATCCACCTTCGGTAAATGTGCTTCGATTTTAATGTTGCCCTCGTCAAAGTGTTAGTTGGATTTCACGAGGGACTCTCCCCTTCGCAAATTTGAATTTTCAGCAGACGAGGGGGCCCCACTCTCGGTAACTCACGTGCAGACAGTGATGGATCCAAAATTATTTTTCGCTCTGTCCCAATTTTGCTTTTTCATTCCTTTATTAATCCCAACAAACATCTCTAAATTATATCTCTTTGTATTAATAATTACATAAAAAAATTCTTCATTTCGCCTCATTTATTTTAATTGACTAATACACCCTAATAAAAAAAAAAAACCTATTTTATCCATTTAAAATATACAAATTAACTCTCACATTAAAATCCTTGGAAAGTCAAATGAAAAAACAAAACTGGAAGGGAGAGAGTAATACATTATTAAGAAGTTCTTTCTACATAACAACTCAAGTTTGTTACTCCATCCATCCCAATATTATCTGTCTCATGCATAATTGACATTAATTTTAAGAAAAATACGTAATGAATAGAGTGTTGAGATATAATTTTGTTAATTTTATTTATAAAGTAATATCATTATGTGAGTACAATTAACATCTACGAGTTTTCACAGACATAAATATGTGTATGATATGATTCATTATAAACACTAAAAAATTACAAGTAAAAAACTATATAATTATGTAATAGTAGAAAATAAAAAATAAAATTGTAGGGGTACGTGCGCCTATCTCAGCGAGCAGGTGTTCACGAGTTCTGCTCTCGTTAATTCACGAGGGGGCCCACGCCCTTGACAATGTACTTGTAATTGATTCACGAGAAATACTACTGCCCTCGTTAAATTCCTCGTTAAAGATGAATTTATTTTTATCCCTTGTTAAATTTTTCTCCTCGTTAATGCCCTCTTTAATTTTGTAGTGCGTAACGGTCCAAATCCCATTTTTTTTATAGTACAATTTTAAAATCGAGCTTTAATTCTTCACTCAATTATAAACAAGAGTTTACATTGATGCAATTTTGTCGATTGGGGTGATTTTTCAATTTTCTTAGATCACTCCTAATTAAAGGGTGACTTTTTTTTTTTTTTTTTTTTTTTTTTTTTTCACTCTAGCCATGTAGAGAATCCACAAAAAAAAGATATGCTAGCTGCAACTTGTAACTTTCATCCATACATTTATACAAATTACTATTTATGGATGTTGACATTTCTTGTCTATTGTAATAATTTAAATTTTGAAAGATGTAGAGTTCACCTTTTTTTGAAATTAACATGAAATCAGTTTGAGATTTCCCATTGTATCAGTGTTTTCATTGTACCATCTATTTAAAGGCTAAGTTGCTAAACAGGATTTAAAGGATATTGTCGTTATATGGGGGTTTTTTTTTTCCAATACCGTTTAATTGTGTATCAATCATATCCAAAATTAAATTTCAATAGAAATCATTTAAACAGCAATATTGTTATATATGGATTATGGATATTCAGAATTTCAGATAGATACTAAGACACGTGCACGGGTGTAATTGAGACATAAATTTAGTTTGTAAGTACTACAATATTAATTACAAGTGTGTATTCCGCGAATTTCTGGGACTGAAAAATAAATTGTTATTATTATTTCAAATTATAGACATTAATTTTTTTTTTTTAAAATATCTTGTAATTTCGATATAATTTTAAAATTGTAATTATAATTCAATGAACAATAAAAAAAAATACTAAACACGAATAAATAGAAAATTTGAAAAATATTAACTAATTCACATTCAAAGTCAAATTAATATAACACAATATTACAGTTGTTGTATACTTGCATGCCCATTTTTTCCACATGGTATGAAGATACAATAACAATCGAACGCAAAAGTTTACATCTACAGATGGAATCACACATTTCATATCTAAAGGTAATATTAGACAAAAATAATATCATAATTAAATTAAATATTGTGTAGATGTTTGTGTGGGAACAACTGATTAATGTGTTGGTATTTATAATACACAATTCAACAATAAAATTGATGTTTAGGCGTCAATCTTAATGTTTTTTTTAATTCAATTTACATATAGATATTTTGAATAAAAAAAGTTAAAAAAATCGAAATCATACTTTACAAAAGAATATCTATATTTTATAGTTTCAAATTCTATTTTGCAGGTAGAATTTTATCCAAAATAAAAAATTGTGTTACAATCTATTATTGAATGTAAGATATTATATTTGGTGACAATATTATTTGGGAATCATATGCTATTTCGGTGACAATATCTTTTCTGAAAAATTTCAATTCCTTTCTACAAATTTTACATCTATCAATATTTTGCAAAATAAATTCCAAAAATATCTAAGAAAAGAAATCGTTCAAAAAAAAAAAAAAGATTTGCTTGCATTAATTTAATGTTTTAAATAATATTCCATATTATATGTAAATATTATATTTCCATTGATTAAATATATTCAGATTTATTGTATTTTAGAGTAAGATATTTTTTAAAATTGTAATACTTAAATTGTTAGTAAAGAAACTTAATGTGTTTTTTTTTTTCTTTTTGGACAACACTATAATTTTTTATCCATAAAAAACTTTTTTCACATATTTTAAAATATATATACATTAATTCTATAACATGTAACTGTACTTATTTATCATTTACAAAAGTATTTTAATATTTGTATGTTAAAATAATATAAAAGAAAAATCGAAATCCTAGACTATAAAAGAGTATATGTACTTTACAGTTTAATAGTCTTATTTGGCGGCATAATTTTATCCAAAAATAAACTTTTGTATTATAATCTATTATTGAAGGCAAGATATTATATTTGGTGTCAATATTTTTTTAGAATCATACACTATTTCGGTAACAATATCTTTTATGAAATATTTCAATTCCCTCCTACAAATTTCACATCTATCAATATTTTGTAAAAATAACTTCCAAAAATATCTTAGAAGAGAAATTGTTCAACCGTGAAAAAAATCTGCTTGCAATAATAAAATATTTAAAATAATATTCCATATTTTATGTAATATTTTGTTTTCATTAATTAAAATATACTCAAATTTATTTTATTTTAGAGTAAGATACTTTTAAAAGTTATAGTACTGAAATTGTTAGTAAAGAAACCTAATGTCCTTTTTTTTTGCCAACACTATAATTTTCAATCCATAAAAAATTTATTCCACATATTTTAAGAAAACATATATAAATTAATTATATAAGATATAACAATCTTTTACTTAATGTCCTTTTTTTTGCCAACACTATAATTTTCAATCCATAAAAAATTTATTTCACATATTTTAAGAAAACATATATAAATTAATTATATAAGATATAACAATCTTTTACTTATTTATAAATTATAATATTTTTTTAATATTTTTATGTTAGAAAATATAAAAGAAAAATTGATATCCTAGTATAGAAAAATATTTATATTTTGCAGTTTAATAGTCTATTTTGGCCACATAATTTTATCCAAAAAATAAACTTTTGTATTAAAATATATTATTGAAGAAAATATATTATATTTTATGACACAATATTTTTGGTATTATACACTATTCCGGTGACAATATCTTTTCCAAAATATTTTTTTTTTCTCCTACAAAAATTTCACATCTATCAATATTTTACAAAACAACTTTCAAAAATATCTAAGAAGATATATCGTTCGACCGTGAAAAAATGTCTCTACATCACTTTTAGGTTACCTGCAATAAAAAAACGAAAAAACATAAAATTTAATCAGATTTCAACAATAACGCACACCTTATCCGGGAAAGAATAATAGTTGGATCAAAATTGTAAACGTGCGATGAGAGAATTTTCTTATTGAAAGAGAAAAAAGTTATTGATGGTGGATTCTAAAAAAATACGAAAGTAAAGATATGAATATGAATATACTTTAGAAACTTACGAATAATTTCTGAATACGCTCGAATAATCTTCAAGATGCACATATAATTTTCTTTTAATGTGCGCCTAATCATCTCCATGTGCATAATAAATTTGTTTACCTGCAAAAAAAGAGGGATATGATCGAAATAATTCAAATACACGAACAAAAAATAAAATCACATTTCTTCACATAATACACAACAAATGAGAAAATAAAGAGAATAGATGAGGATCAGAGTTGTGAATTAGAATGAAACTAAAGAGATATTCGACATTTATAGAAAATACAAAATAAAATGTATGGTTGAGATTAAAAGTGTAAAATATATGGTGTAGATTAAGTCTTAGTAAAATTTAAAATACGCCTAAAATAACTTTTAATGAGAGGGCGGTATTTTGAAATGGAGAGATTTTAGACATGCCACATCACCCTAAGAATAAGGTGGTGCTGACACGTTATTTTGGAGATATTTGGAAATATAGTATAATAAGATGTTACCAAATCTATTGAAAATTATTTTGTAATTGAGACATAAATTACTATTATTATTATTATTATTATTTTTTCTTTTAAAAAAATGTTTCCAGATCTATTCAAAATTATTTTGGTGTTGAAATATTACTCAAGAGGCATACAAATTTGTGTGACAAGTATCAAATTTAAGATTTTCTTTATATTTTATTAATAATAGTATCATGTATTTTCAATTCAAGGAGAGCAAATTCATATACAATAAAAGTTTAAATAAAAAATAAAATTGACTAGTACAAAAAAATTAAAATCCAAAGAGCAACCACCTTCACAGCTCACACCCCTTAAATCCATTTCTGCTCTATCACAAAATGGTAAAAAAAGTATTTTTTAGATTTTAAAATTTTTATATTGGTTCACAGTGTCTACCCGGAGACTCATCGCCAATTTGTCACTACTCAAAAAATAATTTTTAGAATTTTCAAATATTTATTGATTTCATAGTCCATACTATATACACATTCAAATTGCCAAAGGACCCATAATTTGAGTAATTAATTAAACATTTTCATTTTTGTTGGTGTTTGTGATGTGTGCATGTTTTTGGGGATACCTTTTAAACTTACATGATGAATTGGTTGCCATTCTACGACCAACTTTGATTTAACAAATAAAATATCCCATTAACAAGTTTTATTATATAAAACTTATATCTTTACATATATATATATTCATTGGCATTATTATATATATATATTAGTTGATACTATTAAATTTATAAGCTTAAATCATTGCAAAATATTACAGTATCAATAAATGAATGCAGTAATATCAATTTTATATTATAACCTATTCTTAATTTTTTATGCAAGCTGATCACTAGCCATGCATCAATAAAAACACATAGACACAGGACAGTACTTGGAAACTTGATTATACATATAACATACTATGAACAAGTTTGTAGTAGTTGAGCTTTAAGACCAATTGAATTAAATATATAAAGAAACATATGCCAATTTAAACCCTAAAATTTTAGGAAAAAACTTTATGTGAATTCGATTTTTTCATATATCACCGTTATATATACATTATTACTGTTATATATATCAACTACCACTCTTATATATACATATTATCACTATTTAAAAACTAATCATTTTTTAGACAGTGATAGCGTATATACATAATAATGATACTTGAAAAAGAAGGTTCACATCAGACCTACTCAAAAATTTATTGTATCTTAAAGTTTAAGTTATTCGTACATACAGATTGACTAGTGATGAAACAAATCAGAGACAGATCCAAAATTTTACAAGGTGGACAAAATTATTAATACTCGTAATATTCTCAATTCAACGAGACACAATCATATAAATTCAAAATATACATAAAAAAAATTCTACATATATGATAATAAAATTAATAATTCAAGTGCTAGCTGTCGCCTCTTCTAATCCGTACCTGAAGTAGACTAATTATATATATTGAATTTGGAGATTACTAGAGCTGGTAAAAAATAAATAAAAATAAAGCAGCTTGAAAGCTCGTCTAGACTCGTTAAGGCTCGAAATTAATGAGTTAATTGTAAACTTGTGAAATACTCGCTTTACTAATGGGTTGACTCGAGTTCTATTCGTTAGGTTCAATAATTAAAAATATTTATGTAATTCTATTAGGCTCGATCGACTCATTTATAAATCGAGTCGACCTCTATTTCCAGCTCATTAATATTATTGAGCTCAAAATTTAAATGCCTGACCTGACTCAGTCTCAAAGCAACTTTAGAGCTCACTTTTACATAAGTAGTAGAAATATAATACTACCAATCAAGGACATAATAGACTTTATATACCATGATATATTAATATTCTCTGTAACTATGTACTCTTTCCATTCTAGTTTTATTTCTCCATTTGACTTATTTTAACTTTGAGGAGGCCTCATGTGAAATATATCTAAAATAGGCAAATATTAAAAACATCATGGGATGGGTCGCTCCAGGTAAAAATTCGCGAATCTTGGTCGGGTCGGATTTGGTGGGGTTTTTCTAAAATCTCGCACAAGTCAAGTTTCGGGATTTTCGCTCCCAATTTGTGTTACAGTATAGGCAAAATATATGTTACTATATGGTCAAATGTGTGTTACAAGTCATTAAAAAATATGTTTTTTCTACTTTAAAATAATAATAATGGCAAATATATATATTTACAAAATCAAATATGTATTTTTAATTTATTTCTTATCCCTTTAAATTTAAATTTATTTTTTTATATATTAAAATATATTTGCTCAACAATAACATACATTTGCTCTAACATCAAATACATTAATTTTTGCTCCAACATTCACACACATTTTCAATAATACACATTTGTTATAACATTAACACACTTTGCTTCAATATTAACACATATTTCTTCTAACAGTAACACACATTTGCTCCAATAGTAACACATATTTTTAGTAACATATATTTACTCTAACATTAACACACATTTGCAGTAACACATATTTACCCTTATAGTAACACACTTTGCTTCAATAGTAACACATATTTCATCTAACAGTAACACACATTTACTTCAATAGTAACACATATTTTTAGTAACACACATTTACTCTAACTTTAACACCCCTTTGCAGTAACACATATTTACTCTAACATTAACACACTTTGCTTCAATAGTAACACATATTTCCTCTAACAATAATACACATTTGCTCCAATAGTAACACATATTTTCAGTATCACACATTTACTCTAACTTTAACACCCATTTGCAATAATACACATTTACTCTAACATTAACACACTTTGCTTCAATATTAACACATATTTCCTCTAACAGCAACACACATTTGCTCCAATTGTAACACATATTTTTAGTAATACACATTTACTCTAACTTTAACACCCATTTGTAGTAACACATATTTATTCTAATAGTAACATATATTTGCTCCAATTGTAACACATATTGGTAGTAACACACATTTGCTCTAATAGTAGCACATATTTTTAGTAACACATATTTGCTCCAATAGTAACATATAAATTTAGTAACACATATTTTCTCCAATAGTAACATATATTTTTAGTAACACACATTTTCTCCAATAGTAACACATATTTGCTCCAATAGTAACATACATTTGTTCTGACAGTAACACACATTTATAGTAACACATCCCCAGGGAAAGGAATCCATCAATCTCATCTTCTTCTTCCCCTCCCTATCTGCAATTCTAAATTCCTCCAATTATTCGGACTATTCACGAGAGAGAGCTAATTATTAATCACTCCAATCATCAACCAATTGATGCGTACTGAGTTTGTTAATGCTCAAGGTGGATTCTCAAGGTATATTAACCGATTGACACATGGATTCTCAAGGTATATTAATTTCTTTTTTTCCCTCCTTTCTCTATCGTGCGCAGGTGCAGTGGCGGAGGAACAATGATCTCTGGCGCACTTTAGACTCACGACGTCGGGCTTCTGTAATTGGTTGAGGGCACGCAGTGCTGTTCGGATCTCAGCCGCGACGCGGCAATAGCTTTGTTAGGTGATCCAGAAAAATCAGGGACCAGTTTCGTAAATTTTGAAAGGATACATTGGATTAAGCACAACGGATGGATCCATTTTTTAATATGGATTATTCTACGGATCCTAGATCCGTAAAATATTTCATATAGTGTTTGACTTTAAAGTGAGATTTTATTTATACTAGTATTTAAATGGATAAAATAATTATTTTATGATGATGCATTATTCAATTTAAGTGCATAAGATAAAATAAATATATTTTTATATGTAATTATTAGTGGAATATGATACTATAATTTAAAAATGTTTTAATAGGGTAAATAGTACCACGGATAGATACAACTGGAGCTGAGGGAGCATTGTATTGGGCGTTATTGCGAAATGGTATTTATTGCATGCCTCCCTTTTGATTGATGCGTAGACTTTATATTAACGTGATTAATGATATTATTATAATATTTTTGTCAAAACTTTAATATTTTAAATGTTTCTTCTTTTTTTTTTGATCAGAAAAATATTTTATTAAAAAGAGAACCAGTAGCTTGGTATAAGGAATACCTCAGCTACACATGAGAGTTACAACATCAACAACCCAACACCAATCCCGGATTAGAAATCCAATCACTGTAAGATAATTTAGAGCAATTTGGATCTTTGACAAAAAACCAACTCCACACCCTAGCTTTGAGTTCATCTAATAGCTTATTTGCCGAAAAAGACACACTCCTAAAAACAATATCATTTCTCCATTTAAATGTTTCTTCTTAATATGAAATTTTAAACTTAAATGTTATAATGTCGTATTCAAGTATGAGTAATTTAAATTGACAAAATAATAATTCTTGATTATATTTCTGAACATTAATAAGATACCCCGACCCTAATTGTTGATATTCGAAATGGATTTTTGATATTTTTTAATTAAAACGCACTTTCATATGCATTTGGTGCATGCTGCACTAATTCAACAGTTAAAGTTGTTTATACTGAAAAGTATAAACTAATTATACTGAAAAGTATGGTTAGATTACACTGAAAAATTTACCCTAAAAATCAATTTTCAGTGTAATCTAACCACACCTTTTAGTGTAATCAAATCATATTTTTCAGTGTAAATAATTTCAACTGTTAAATGAGTACACCATACACCAAGTGCACAAGAGAGTTACTCCTTAATTAAATGCCGCACTCTCATACGCACCTGGTGCACGGTGCACTCATTCAACAATTGAGGTTGTTTACACTGAAAAATGTGATTATATTACACTGAAAATCAAAGTGTGATCAAATTACACTTTTCAATGAAATCAAATTGAAATTTTCAGTATAAATAATTTTAACTGTTGAGTGAGTGCATCATGCACCAAGTGCACACAAGAAAGTTACTCTCATTAAATACTTATAATGTAAACTTCTTCCAAGATAAATATTGTCATAAACCAGATTTGCATAATATTTTACCCTGAATGAAATATAAAAACTTCTAATTTGAAAAATTTAACCACCTAAAAGGAAAAAAAATACTCCACTGATCAATTATTGGTCTCTTGTGACATTTTCATCATCTTCGTTACTGTCCACAATATTTTTTGCTTATAAACAATAAAATGATTATTTGGTTGTGTCAAAAGCGAAGCATCCGAAGACCTAAACAATGCACAATAATATATTTTGCATAGCATCTTATAATTACTATAGATAGGTCCAATTATATCAGTCCATATATACTCCGTATACATACAACCCATAAGATTGAAATATGACAAAAAATAATCTAAAAAGTCCAAAATTTCTTAATATGAAATAAAATAAAAGAAAAAACTGGGATCACGAAAAAAGGATTCCAAAGTTCCTTAACAGTACTAAACTACTTAATTCTGATATGACAAAAAATAAAATGATAACCACAAAATCGTTATCACAATTTTTTAATTTTTTTTTTTAAATTCGACATCACAAATTAAAATCTAATAAAATGAATTCGGACTGTTTTTAAGGAATAGTGATAACATAATATCGTGTCGTGGGTGTCAATATCCAATAATAATTACATGAAGTATTGATTTTGCTTCGATGGAAATGATAGATAACTTAGACAAAGTGCAGTGTGAAAATGGTTCATACATGAACCATTGAAAAATATTAATTATTTTCACTAAATAGTATTAGTTGTTTTTGTCGAATGAGTATTAATTATTTTCACTGAAGAATATTGATTGTTTACCGAAAATAAACTAAAACTCTTTAATAATAACATATAATACTTTTCAGTGGAAACAACTAATACTCTTTAGTAAAAATAAGTAGTAACCTTCAATGATTTATATGAACTAATTTCACTCTATGCATACTCGATAATTAAGTATTCTTCGTTTATGGGATAATTAGTCCAATCTTTTTTATGTGACTGTAACAATTTTTTTTAAACATCTGTGCAAATTCCACTAGAGACTGATAGAGTAATTAGATCTAGTAGGGAGTTGATGGGATCGTGTGAGTTATTCATAATATCTATGTTGCATCTCCTATTTACATGAGAATAATGACTAAGAAAACAATAAATATATATTCTCAAATTTGAGAGTAAGAAAAAAAATTACAAATCTTGAAGATACTATTTTATATTACTCCCTCCGTCCCAAACTTAAGTTCCCGTTTGTCAAAAAGGTCCGACCCATACTCATTTGCTACATCTACTTTTGGCAAAAAAGTAACAATACTTTTTAATATTATATTCTTCATACACTAATAACCAAAACATCTACTTTATCACTTTAAATACTAATAAACAATTCTTTTCTTAATAACCGTACAAACAGTAAATGAGAACTTAAGTTTGGGACGGAGGGAGTATTATCTAAAAAATTAGAATTTACATAGTATATACAATGACAATTATCCTTATAATTAATTATCTAGGATAATGTCATATAAACCAAAAGCATAATAAATAAAATTAGGCAAAAATTTGTATGATACTGTCTCATGCAATGAGACCACATAAATTAATACATATCCCTACCAAAATGTTTCTAAGCCAATGTCCTAGTTACACTCATTCTTATTGTCTCATGCTATGAGACGGTCTCATGCAAAATTTACTTAAAAAAAAAAAATGTTGTTTAAAGAGCGGGAAAAAGAGACATGGGCTTGTGTTTCACATGGGGTGGGGTAGGGTTTTTGCTACTCAGAGTCAGTCACTTTTGTGGAGAGAGAAAGGGAGAGACAAAAGTGTACGGGGTCCATTATGTGTGAAAATGGTCGTAAAGGCGGTGGGTCGGTTGTGCGTGAAAGAGAAAGGTCGGCCCATTCTGTTTTTAATGTGTAAATTTTTTAACATGTTTGATACGCTTGCAATTCATTCTAGAACACCACTTTTATACACCGCCGATTGTAACGTGCAATTTTGCACAATATCACTTTTAGTCAAACGATTAATATTTTTCATATAAACAACTAATAGTAATAAATTAATAAGTTTAAGTTTATTGGATAATTTGCAAAATTATTCTCTCTCTTTTTTTTGGCTAGCTATCACAATTTTCTGCAAAAAAGCCTCGTTTTATAATGTGAAAATTCCTCATTACCTTTCATATACGTTGGGAAGTTTAATGGGTTAGCGGATGAATTAGAACAATTGTAGAAAGAGAAGAGGACACAATAATGGATATACGGAGTTAGAATAATAGTTGACACTCGTGTGGACTATGGACATGAAAGATAGGAGAGAAGAACAAATAAAAAATTTCGAAAGATAGCAATTTTTACAAGATATAATGAACCGAGTAAAAAGTAAATTTCAATGTGGAAAAGGGCATTTTTGCAAATTTCCTTAGTTTATTTAAGATGTACTCATTTTCACCGTACAATCGGTTGAGTTATGTATGTCCCCAAAGCAATGCCATACTTGGTTTAAAGGGCAAAGTATAGGTCGCATATTAAACTATTAAAAAATATTACTCCCTCCGTCCACAAAATATAGGCCTGGTTGCCTTATTGGGCCGTCCACGAAAAATAGTCCTGTGGTCTAAAATGGAAAAAATAAACTTTATCTACTTTTTCAACATACACACATAACATTTTTAAAATAATTTATTTTGTACTTGATTTGACACAATATCCTTACTTTTTACATATTATATCAACTTTCTTAATAACTGTGCAAAAAGTAACAGGACTGTATTTCGTGGACGGAGGGAGTAATAGTTTTTACTAAAATATATTAATTATTTTTATTGAAGGATATTAGTTGTTTTTTACTAAAATATATAGTTGTTTAATAGAAACAAATTAATACTCTTCAATATAAACAAGTCATACCTTTTAGTGAAAATAACTAATACCCTTAATGAAAATAATTAATACTCTTCCATGAACCAATTTCACCCTATACACGTTCAGTTTAAAGTACTCTGTAGGGTTTTGGCAATTGAAGGACTGTGCTCTTCTTTCTTTTTTAATTCCTTCAACTATTAATATGTTATGTAATTAATTCACAGGATTTGACATTCTGACACATTTTTTTTTTCAAATAAATAAATCAATTTACATGAGATTGATTTGAATTTGCCAAATGGAGCTCCGCTTCATTCTTACAAGGCCATGGATATTCCTCCCCAACTTTTTTTTTTGAACAGTTGTGGTTTGTTTAAACATTGTCCAGTTGTTTTGAGTAATTGTGGTGGTGAATTGAATAAATGAACGCCGAACCGAAGCGAGGGTGAACTACTAAAAGAAAGTGAGGGAATATATCCGTGAACATATATTTTACTGAGTATGTATTGTATGAAATTGTCTCATGACATGAGATAATAGAAATGAGTATAACTAGGACATTGATTTATATATTGACACTTTGGTAGGGCAGGTGTTATACAAGTTTTTGTCTATTTTAATTAATGAAAGGACGCGGATATTTACCCCCCCTTTTTAATTTGTCTCCTCCATTATAGGTCGGTTTAGTTATTGACATCACATAATTAAATGTTGTGATAAGTGGTTCTAAATTCGACTCAAGGTGTGCGCTTTAAATGGGTTTTGGAATTAAGTGTTCGCTCTGTATCCGGCCCATGTTTACTTGGCCTATATTCGTAATGAAAGCCCAACAATTAGTCATTTACCAAGTGAACGCTTTCTCGTGAAATAATGGCAAAAGTACATTATTATGATTATTATTATTAGGGTTAAGTGCAAATAAAATTACAATTTTTTTAATCACAACACTTTTTTTTATTATTATTATTATCATTATCGTCATTATTACTATACTTTTATAACCTCAAATCTCACTTGTATAGAAGTTAAAAATATCACATAAAAGATAAAAGCTTGTGTGAGACCATTTCATGGCATGAGAACATAAATTAACATTTGTTAATGCGTCATACCCAATTTATACATATACCATCATCTTACACCAGGAAACGATCTCACACAAAACCTACTCCACCTAAAATATAGGTAGCTAGAATATTAGCATTGCTTATTTAGTATTACTACATAGTAAGTTAAACTTAACAATTAAAAAGATTGCAATTAATATACACTTTTAAGTTTTACCGACCATTTGTGTGTGTTCAGGGTCAAGTCAAATTCTCAAATATATTTAGCTTATAAATACAAATTGTTTATATATAATAGATGGAAATCTCAGTAAATATATCGTGTATGCTCTTATTTTAAAAGACAAATACCTGCATATTGTTTTAATTCTCATAAACAAGCACCACAAACCTTGGAATTTATTTGGTTGTGGGATGAGACTTGTAGATTTATATCCACCAATGGTGCAGGACTAAAAAATACCAAAAAAGTACAAAATTTCCATTGATCTTATCATCATAGCCTTGATTACTGATGTTTAGAAACAGGTTTAGTACTATTGGTCATATAGATTAGCTCTGGCCAATTACATCTTCTCATATCCCGTACGTATATATTATTTATATATACTTTGGGTGTGCTTTGTTAATTCTTATTAATAAAAACAATATTTAGGATTGAACATGAGATGAGATAATTGTGGTGTTTAAAGAAAATAAAAAAATAAAGTGTTGCATGCACACCATGTACACTTCGCAACTCAAATGCATTTTGAACGGTATCGGTCGTTTCAGTGCAGTAGCTTTTACTAAAAAATGTATTTGTTCTCATTTGCATTTTAAAGTGAAAACAACCGACAATTTTTAAAATACATATATATTGCACGATGCATTTAGTGCACAAAAAACCTATTTAAATAAAAAATAACAAACTCGCCATCATATTTAATTAAGTACGGGCAATGATACTCAAAATAAAGTAATTACCGATTTATATCCACCAATGCCGCAAGACTAAAAATTACAAAAAAGTACAAGATATTCATTGATCTTATCATCACAGCCTTGATTATAATGTTTAAAAACAGGTTTAGTACTATCGGTCATATAGATTAGTTCCAATTTAATCTTGACACCTCCCCTAGATCGATATACTTAAGTTTATAAAATAACAATCAAGTTGTTGCACAATATAAATATATATATTGACATGATCAAGGTAGTGTAACTTGTATGAGTTGTAAATCATGCACACAAAGTACATGAACTTGCATTAAATAATTAAATTTTTATGATCTCGACACAAAAAAATTAAATAGAACAATTTAAACTAGTAATTTTGTATGGAAATGAATCCAGTCCGTTTACTTTGTACTTCCCCGGCTCTTTATATTTGATGTACTAGAATTTGTTGATAAAACTGAGTAGGATAACATAATGACAAGTTTACTCTTAATTTTAGTCACAATATTTTCTCTCTCTCCCCGCAATTTATTTTCTTTCCCACATTCCTTACTTTGATGTTCAAAATTGTGAGAATTTTAGAATTATGAGAGATTTTGGGGTTGAGGTAGGAGTAAATGGGAGAAAAAAATAGTGAAAAATATCTAAAATATTAAATAATTCAAAAAAAATATTAATAACCCATCAAATTATAATCCTGAAAATGGGTTTGATCAGATGGGGTTATTATTCTAAAAGAGTTTATCTCATATTTTTTGGTTATTGTAAAGTATAACAGACTGCTTTTTGTTTCTTTTATTTGTTCATTTAAACTACTTTTTTTTATTTTTTTTTATCTTTAATGGTTCATTTAACTGAATGGTGCGTCCCTTGAAAAAATGAATCATGACTTTCTTACTACTGTGAAAGGTAACATGATTTATTTATATTTACTAAAATTGTGAGGTGGTAATGAGTTGGAGGGGAAAGAATGGTTATAACCTCTGTGAAGGATCATATGTGAAGTATGTAGTCTGCTGAACTTAATTCAATATGAGGCTAAGTTGATAAAGTGTTAGCCGTGAGTTAGTGAATTTGGGGTACCAGAAGAGGTGGACCAGATGAGGTTGACCAGAGAAGCCTGATCAGAGAAGTCTGGCAGGAGAGCTATCAGAGGAGGTCCATCAGGTGAGATCTGGTCAGACGAGTCTGATAGATGAGACATCAAAGGAGGTCTATCAGAGGAGGTCTGGGATCAGAGGTCATCTGGTGTAAGTGACCAGAGTCAGAGGAGGTCTTGTCATCTGATCCTGAAATCCGTGATTCGCGAAATACACCAAATTGGAGCTAATTCAAAGGCGGTTCTAACTGAATCAACTATGGCGGTTATTGAAGTCGTTAGCCAGCTGGATAACTACTTTTGCATTGAGTTTGTTACAACTGAATCGAATCTAGGGTTCGTTTTCAATCTCTGTATCTATAAAAGAGGGCTTCTCAGCTGAGAGAAAGAACTTCATCATTTTTAGCGCAAACACTGTGAGGTTGTGTGATTGTAACTTGTAACTTCCAATTCCTTTCTTAGTGGAATACTCTATCCCTTCGGATCCCGTGGACGTAGGAGTATTCATCTCCGAACCACGTAATTCTGGTGTTCTTGTGTGATTTCAATTTCGTTCTTATTGCTTTCATATTCCGATTCCCGGAAACAAGTTTTCTTGTGAATCCAAAACGATTAACAACCTCAACTATTGTTAGTTCTCTTATGAAATAGATGTCAATGAGGCAGGACCGGGACGAATTTGACTTGTCCCACCACAGTCTGCCTCGCCAAACCCCATTTAATTTTAAAATATGAAATATTTAAGTTTTAACATTAAATAAAATAATTTAACTTAAAATTTATAATATTTAAAATAACATTTAATATTAATAACACATTAAATATACATACACACAATTATATATGAATATAATAAATTTATAAGAATACGTATAGGATTTGGTTGAGCCCGCCATTGCCATCCCTTATTCTGATCTCTCTAAGACCATCTCCAACGGAGATATACACTAGCGCGAATCAATACTCTGGCGTTGGTATTTGTCTCCAATCCAGCGCCACAATCTTGATGTGAACAGTGCAGCGCTCAATTGAGCGCTGACTGTTCACAGCGCTACACAATTTTCCATTTTTTTTGTTTTCTTTATATTATTAAATGTATAATCTTATCTAATAAAATAAAATCTAAATAATATATTATCATATTTCAAATTATATTTATATTTTGAACATATAAAAAGTATCAAAATTAAATATAAATAATATGCTGCAATATTTCATATCATATTTAAATTACACAAAACACATTGAAATGCATAAATTACATAAACATAATAATTAAACATCCTAGTAATTTAAATACTTAAATTAAACGTCCTAAAATACTTGAAAGTAAATGTCCTAATAATTAAAATACTTGAATTGAAATACCCTAATAATTAATAGTCTCCGAGATCGCTTCCCGATCCTCCGACTGCTATTGTTGTTATGAATTTGCTTGTTTCGTGTATGTTTTGTTTTATTATGTGTGTTTTTTTTTATGTAAGATTGTATTATTGCATTATGAAATTAAATTTAATATGTATGATTGTATCAAGTTATTTTATTTAATATTTTTCTATATTTTTAGTGCGTATATACATATATATAATTGGATATATATATTTTTTTAAATTAAAAAATATTTAATATTAGTTGATAATTGATATAAAATAAAAATAAAAATTATGTAAGCATTATGTTTAAAATTATATAAATTTAACTCTAAAATAAAATAAAAAATACATGTAGCACAGAATGTGGCGCGAACAGTTGGAGATGAATTTAATGTAGCACGAACTTTGCGACAATGTATCGCGAAACTCTGCGATAGAGTAGAGTGAACGGTTGGAGATGCTCTAAATATAGATAAAAATAAAAGAAGAGTATCCATTTCCAATCTTTAATAGGAGTAGCTGACAATCGACACGTCTTCATTTCCTTTTTAACCTGCTGTTTTTTTTTTTTTTGAGCCGCCGCAGACATATACTGACAAATAAATTTAATTTTATTAAGTATTTAAATATTGTTTGGTCGGATTTGTATGTCGGGATGGAGATTATGGTAGCTGTGTTTACTGGTTCAAGTCCGGCGAGCTTCACACCTGCACCTAGCTCCATGTGGAATATGGATAAGGAGTTGTAATGATTATGAGTACTAGTACAATGCATGTGAACTAGAATACTACTTTTCTTGCATTCATAATTATAAGCATTTGCATTTGGACATTCATTACTTAGTCCTTAATTAATTTAATATGTGTGTCCTTATAATAAGGGATTTCCTTGTCTATATACTGTTCCATAAGATCTGTCAGGTTAGATTCTTCTTCCAATCAAAAATCCACCCAACTCAATTTATCTTTTACTATACAAGTGCGTGCTTATAGTGAAAGTGCTAAAAATTTGATATTTATAATGAAAAAATTTAACATCTTTACACATATATATTTCAACTTTTAGATGAAATTGTATTCTTTTGTAAAATTATATTAGGGCATAAAACCCAAAATATACTCAACAATACATGTATGACATTAACATATACTCTCTCCTTCCCTCAAATCTATTTCTTTTAGAATGATATTGTGGAACCCATTTATAAAAAAAATAATTGCTTGGGAGATAGATAATAAAATAATAAGAATGAGTATAGATATAGGGACGGTCATAAAAAGAAAATTGAAATAACTTTGGGATACCGATAGAATATATTGGATTGAATTTATGGGGGAAATTTCATAAATAGACAGTATCATGATATGCATCATTACATCTGATCTATTATAAATTTTAATACGTCTCTATTACATTTTTTTTTAAAAGGTAAAAATAAATAAGAATATCAACCTTTAAGATTTTTAACAAATATATCACATCATTTACAAAAATAATAATTGCATCCGAACGTATAAGAAAGCAACAATTATATCCTTAATCATATATATAAATTCCGTCCAAGTTTACATACGTAGCCTGACGAGCTCTAAGTTGACATTTGAAAAATAAGAAGAAATAAATAACCTGACACAGCAAGATTACCACGTTTTTGTGGAGGGATTTTGAGGCTGAATCTGAGTATTATTTAGCAAACATATACATTCATAATGCATGAAGCTTGGGATTTAATTGCTTACCATTTTTTTTTCAATATTAACATTTGAATATTATTAATATGATGAGAGAGTTTTGTGTAAAATGTAAATTTTATAAATGAGAAAGATCTCCACTTAAGCATTTGACTCGTACTTTAAAAAAAAAAAAAAATATATATAATTGGATTGAGGCTCTCCATAAGCCTATGAATCATATAATATGATAAATGAAGTTCATCTCACGTATTTATGAGACTAATCCATGCAAGTTTTTAACAATACTGATTTCTAAATTTTTCATACAATTTGATGTAAAGATTTTCCATTACTGTTTTACTACAACGAGAGCTGACGAATTGGGTTAGTCTGGTCCCACCAATTAGGTCAAGGGTTCAAGACAAAATTAATGTTGGATGGGTTCGAACTTACTCCGTCCAATAATATTAGGCAAATAATTTTTTTACATGTAAATTAAAAATATGTATTAAATTTATGATCAACTCAGTAGATTTCCTCATAAAATTATGAAATTAAGTATAGAGACTTTTTGAAGCACCTCCATATATAGTTGATTAATAACCTACCAAATTTATACGGTTCTCCCTTTCCATTAAAATGATAAATACGCACACGGCTTTAAATTATGCACCTAGCCCATCAAAAAACAAAAGAGAATTCGAAAGGGTAGGCTTTCCATTATTGAAGGAATTAAAATAGGAGAGAAGGGAGATTTATAGGTTTTCACAATTAGGATAAAATAAGACAAATAAATGGGGGGTTTATGCATGCAGCCCAATTCATCAAGATATAAACTCGCTGAGCCGATTTTGGGGCACTGTAACAATATAGATTAGTAGTTGAAGTCAAGACTTAGGCGTGATCCAAAAACTCTGATATTATGGAAACGTTAATTAATATAATGCTTGTTTCAAGTTCTTAACCAAGATTTTTTTTCCCTCTCCACCCTCATATATGTTGAATGAATAATTGCCCCATGGTGGTAAAATTACTAATGTTGTGCTATAATTTCGAAAAAATTTGACAAAAGAAAATATTTTTTGGTTGTGATATATGAAAATGATCGAGGAGGATAATTATAAGAAGAAATAATAATAATTAAATGTGGAAATGATTAATTTATTTAGGAGGAAAAATGATGATGTACATCATCTTTTATTCTCATTATATATATACACCGTATATTTATTTTCATTCGCATTCACACTTAAAAAAATTCAAACCAAGCGTCACTTTTATTTTCTATAAATTTGAACTTGTAATGTGGTGTGCAATTAATTAATTTATTATAAATTTTTAACAATTGTAAATCGGATCTAATTTACATTGATTTCATTTATAATTTGAAGAATAATTGAGGAATATATACATGGATGATTGATTCAGTAATTCTATTCAATGCCTGTTACCATAATTTTGTACTACATGTTTGCATGTGATCGCTGCAAGGGACAATGCAAAGTAAATAGTATACTAGTAATATATATTTCGGAAAATTAAAAAAATGGCTCTCTTATATAATTAGCATTAATTAAGGAGCCTACACATAATTAATTAGCGAGAATATTAATGATCGCACGAGACATATATATATGAGAATGCAATCCACATTAATTAATTACCATGTAACGGAGACAAAACTGGAGTGAATAGTTAATTAGATGGTGATGTCTGAAACTCAAATCCCTGGTTAAGAAAAATGCTGACCATCCACAGCTTCATGTTCTCCAAGTTTATGTCCATCTCTCCTTGCATTGTCTGTGAGATAAGTAATTATAGTAATATAAATAAATTTATTAATGCAAAATAAAATAAATAAACTCACGTGTAAAGTGAAGGTGAAGACATAATTATCAGCCGAGGCAGCTAAATTGGAGTTGTGAATAGTGAAAGTTGTGAGGGACTCAAGGGCCCTATAAAGCAACATGGCAACGCCTTTTCCTTTCTTGGACACTATTCTCACGTAAAAACCCCTTTCCTCGACTTGAGAAACATCCATCTGCACATCAAATGTCATTATTAATTAATATAGCTAGCTCAAAAGGTGCTCTTTAACTATATATATATATGTATCAAATAATTTAATTAATTACCTTAAAAATCTTCAAATTGAAATTGGTAGAGTAGGTTTTGGCGGGGTTTAAAGTGTTTGTGTGTTGATACTTGTCCCCTCCACCTCCATTATTCAAGGATGATTCAAGACTAGCAATCTCGGCTTTGAGCTTATTCGCCTGCATTTTCATATTGTGTACGTATGACACCGCGTCCCCAACTATGGAAGCTTTGTCCATCTGCATGTTCGATATATAAAATTAATTAATTTCTAAAATATATATATAGCTAGACTCAATTAAAAAAAAAAACCGACCTTGGTAATATTAGGAACCAAAGAGCGCAAGGCGTAGAGCTTTTCCTTCATTCGGCTTCGCCTCTTTCGCTCCGAAATTAGGGTTCTGGATCGGTCGGTCTTACCATCACTCTTCTTCGACGTCTCGTTGTTCCCGGTGGTGCCGCTGCCGGAGCCAGACCATTCTTCCTCTTCCTCTTCTTCTTCTTCTTCCTCCTCACCCTGCATTAGAAGTTGTTCATGATTGTGGCACAACATTCCATCATCGACGAGCCCAAAATCAGTGTTCAAGTTAACGTCATGAAACAACGGCGGCGGCGGATAAAAGTGGTCATTAGCAACACCAATATCAATGCTTTGATGATGTTGGTAATGATCATATTGATACATATTTGGGGTGAAAATAGGCTCCTCTTGATTCTCGTATCGATCAAAGACGGCCTCATCCATGAAATCAATCAACCCGAAATCAGCCCCATATTGTTGGAATGGGACATTCATTCCAAGATGATGATCAGAAACCCTATCCATTAATGTGATGGAAATTAATTGAACAAATATTGGATTGTTTGGTCGGTTTGTTTTTGGTTGTCGGTTATATATACAGGAATTTGGTTATTAATTTGGAGTTGACATGTTATTTTCAACTCGAAAGAGATGAAGACAATGCATCTCGACCTGTTTCATGTTTTAGACCTTCCTTTTTTTGTCTTTGTTGTTAAGATTCTCCTATTCTCTTGGATTTAATATTGCAAAAACTGCGGCCGTCTATACCCATCAAATTAAAGAGATATATAATTTTAAAATTAATTTTATTTAAACTAATTATAGGTGTGAATGCAAAAAGATACTAGTAACTCTGATATTTATATTAATGAACATATCGTCAGCCATGACGAGTTATACAAATTGCGTGGAGTTCAGATACTAAGTTAAGTGAGTAATAATGTTATTTAATGAAACTAATTAACACTAATGAGTGAAATTATTAATACTAACGAATTAGTATATATTAATAAAATAATTAATTTCATAAAAAAAGATGAGTATAACTCAAGTAGTTAGGGTCCCACTATCTATGACCCAAAGGTTATGGGTTCGAGTCACAACTTTACCAATAAAAGAAAAATTCATTTACAATACAATTTTTATTGTACGATGCAACTATATATAAAACATGTGCAAGTTAAGTATATAAGACAAAACTCTATTTTGATATTTGAGATATTTATTCTTAAAAATATAATTGAATTAGAGTGAAAATGATTCATACATCAACCATTGAAGGATATTAGAAATTCTCACTAAAGAGTATTGGTTGTTTTATTCACTGAAGGTATGAATTGTTTATACTGAAAACTATTAGTTTGTTTGATTGATGCTTCATGAATTTATGAATCATATAATATTATGATATTCGAAATCAGCATACAACCTCCTTAGTCTGAAGCAATTGGAGGGGAGTTCAGATAGCATGAAAAAAGAGGAGTTCTCCTTGGTATGGAGCAAATTGATTTGAACAAAATGACTGCGATGGTTTGGAGACTCATCCATGATAGATTTCCTACAAGAGTCAATCTTGCAAGGAGAGGTATACTTTCGGGTGGCATTGAATCGAGGTGCCCGGCATGCGAAGAGGACGATGAAACAACTAATGATTTCTTTATATCGTGTCCCAAGAAGACGAAAATTTGGAATCTATGCTTGGAGTGGTTAGAAATGCCCGCACCTCTCCCAAATAGAATCAATGATCACTTTCTGCTATTTTCTGGACTATTATGCAGGGAGAAAGGTAAGGTGATTGTTGTTTCTATTTGAAAATGTGTGGTTTGGGTGTTGTGAAAAGTTTGGAATAAATTTATATTTGGAGGTGATTAAACTAGTTTGGAAAAGCTATTGGATGAAATAAAATGAAGATTGTGGAGCTGACTATTGGCGAATAACATTATACCATATAACTATTCTTTAAATTCTTGGCTTTTAAATCCTAAATTGATCCTAATGGATTAAGAACTCTTGTAAACTGTACTTTTCTGGGTATTTCTTATACCCGGAGGTATTATTTGGAAATAAATTGCTCCTTTTGTCTGATAAAAAAATGATATTCGAAATATTTTGACTTAATTTTGGTCTTTTTAAAATAAATTTTATAATATTCACTTGAACCCAAATACTCATAATTATATACCTCATATATCTCACTTATAATTGTTGTTCATCTTATATTTTGTTGGATGACAATATTTATAATTAGGCAATTAACTTAATTATATTTGGCCTCATTTAAAAAGTAATATTTAGAGGGGTGTATTCAATTGAGATTTTATCGGATTTTTTTGGACTTTAAAAAGTCTGTGGATTTAAAAAATCTATAGACTCCATGCAGAGTTTGACTGATTTTTTTTATTGATTTATTTGGATTTTCATAGACTTTACAGGATTGTGAAATACATTTTTTTTATTGATTTACATGGATTTACATAGACTCCGGCGCTGGAACCATTGATGCAAATATATATGGGACACACTTGTATATAAAAAAATTATCCAAATTATTTAAAAAAAGATATACATTAGTTAAAAAAATACATTATTATTTCATCTTCATTTCCATCACCGTTATACCTCGCCCTCATTAGAAGTCTCAGATTGTTAGAAGAGATTTTGGAGAGTAAAATTTATTTATATTTTTTGAAGAGTAGACTTGACAACGGGGCGGGTAATCCCCAAAGCAAACATGGACGGGGAATTTTTTTGCCTCGTAGGCGGGGACCGGGATAGTATTCTCAGCCCGGGGGATCCCCGTCTCGTTCCCCGTGGGGAGCCGCATTATTTTTTATATAATTAATATATTTATATATAATTTTAATGTTAAAGTAAATTATAAATAAATATTTCATAGTTTCCTACTCAACTAACTATTTATTAAAAATTACATTTTTTTATTTAATGTTATGTTATTAGTTCCAAATTATATTATTTTCGCTTTAGTATATATGTTAATTAAAAATATTAGAATTAGAGGTTCTTCAAATTATTTAAATTAATTTTTTTTAACACCAACTTAAAGTAATTGTTGTGTATATTTAAAGTTTTTAATTTAAATATTTTTTTATATTTTAAAAATGATATAAAAAAATAAGTAGGCGGGGAACTGAGAATTGCCGCGAGACGGGGATCCCCGGTGAGACGGGGATGGGGGAAAAATTTTTCCCATTTATTTTGCAGGGACGAAGATGGGGAATGACCCCCCGTTCCCGTCCCCGCCCCGTTAACATCCCAATGAAAAAGAATCAAAGAAAGTTCATAGACTGTTGAATACCTAAAGATTTTTTAAGACTTTTAAAAATTCGTTGAAATCTCTGGTTATTAGGAGAGATTTTGAAGAGTGAAATCTATTCATATTTTGGAAGAGAAATCTAAGAAAATTCGTGGAGTATTAAAATCCATAGACTGTTGAATACCTAAAGATTTTTTAAGACTTTTTAAAATCCGTATTGAATACCTCAGGATTTTTAAAGATTTTTTAAAATCTAGATTGAATACCCTCATACTTTGAAGTCTAAAAAAATCCTACAAACTCTATAACCAATACACCCCTTTTAATCGAGTAAGATAACCTGTATTTTCTTGTGGGGTGGGGGAGGGGGAGGGGGAGACCGGGGAGGGTAGAATCTCTCCATATTTTGATAGTATAACTCAAATTCATTTTTTCAGTATTAAAATCATTAAAAATATTATAATGGATCACATGAAGTCAGATGATCTCTGACCTCTCACACCTATAATTAATTAAAGATTGATGATATATCTATCTAATTATGGCATTAAGAAATGCACTTATCATAGGCTTAAACCTTGATTAGTAACTTGATTAAACTAATTACACGTTTAATGAGATGGAGCGTGGTGATTGTGTGCGCCAATGTTGACGTGTCACCCAACACGTGATCGAGCAGTGTGGGTCCCATCCCGCCACAAGCTTAGCGCACTCTTTCAACGTTCTCTACTTCCGCTTCAAAATTAAATATTTTATTCTCACATATGATATGATGAGAAAATATGAATTACTAGCTCACCTTTTTTTGAGTTAGAATTAATTACGTGTCTATATGTTTGGGATTGCTTTCTAAAAAATAGTGATAAAACATACTATGTCTTAGTTCCTCACTTTTATTTTATGGATATTCCATTATAAATTTCTTTTTTCTAAAAAAAAAAAAAGCAAAAAACAACACTTTATATATTAATAAACAAATATTTTCTTAAATAATTACTCTTTAATTTTTTACAGCTCCCCAAAACTTAAAAAAAACATAACATGTGGCCATCGACCATCGTATATTATATATTAACAAACAATACATTTTCTTAAACAAAACAACAAAGAGAAAGGTTAAATTTATAGTGGGACGAAGGGAGTATAAAATATGGTCAATTTATAAGTGGTTGTTTGTTAGTATATATATAGTCGATAACATGAGAAATAATTAAGTGATAGTTGAATGATCGATGAAGAAAAAATTGACACACGTTTAGTGGATAGAGAACTGAATATTTTATCAATAAAAAAAATTCTTATAATTTAAGAAATGAAAGAACAATTATTATAAAAAAGCCATCTGCAAAAATCAAAATAAGGATTTAAAAATAATCTGAGTACCCTAGCTAATAAATGCTGAGTCAAATCATTTACTTGGTGTAATCACTATGCTCATAATACTCTTAAAAATACTTTTAACATGAGTATGAGAATGACCAACAACGGCTCAAAGTAAATAACGACAACAAAAATTAGAAATAAACGCAGGACACGGTATGTGTGAGTAGGGTACCTTAAAACAAACTTCATTGTTCTCCATTTTCCAATGTCGGAAAATGACAGATTATATAATCTGTCTAATGCTACATGATAATCATGAACCCATTATTTATTCCGAATTTAAGCTAACGATGTTTAATAAAAACATTGAGGTAAGAAACATAGTTGATCGGTATGTATCCTAACAGTGTTTTATTGTTCTTGAATTATTTGTCTGGTGATTTTGGTTACCCGACTGCTAATAATTTCTTGCTACAGTTTACCTTCGAATAAATGTTTGAAAATAGAAGAATATGATGTGCGAATTTGAGTAAAATCCAAAGCTTGTCGTGTCAGAGGATTTTATTAAAGATGTGCTTAAAATGGATTTTGTTTATGCCAATTATGCTAGAAAACGAGGGTATTAATATTCTTATTTGACAAAAACGTATATGAGACCGTACAAATTAACACCTACTCCTACCAAAGTGTTAATGAGTAAATGTTCTAATTATACCAATTCATATTGTCTCATGCCATGAGACAATATGAATTGGTATAATGAGTAAAAACTTATATTGTCTCATGTCATGAGACGGTCTCATATAAGACCTACCCTTCTTATTTATAGTCTCTTAATCGGATCAATTTGTGAAATAAATAGATTTCAAGAGAAGAATTTATAAGTTCAAAAATTGTTACTATTATATTTGTTATTTAATGATAATAAAGTTGTATATGATCCAACTACTGTAATACCGTTGTAAGAAAACCCATAGTTTTTTATGACATATGATTGGGCCTACAGGACCAGTCTCTTCATGAGCCCAAGTCATCTAATGCTTGCGGAGAAAAGGCCCAGAATGTATTGGGCCCTTCTAGTCGTGAATTCGTGGCCATCTTTTACGACGCATGAGATTAAAAAAAGACTATTGTTTACTCTGAAAAGTATGGTTAAATTACACTAAAAAAATTTACACTTAAAATCGATTTTCAGTGTAATCTAACCAAATTTTACAGTATAATCAAATTCACTTTTCAATGTAAACAACCTTAATTGTTAAATGCACCTTGCACCAGGTGCATATGAGAGTGTGTTTAAAAAAATTTGGTCCCATAACTTTCTTCTTTTTCCCTTTTCTTTTTAATTAGTTCGCCATTTTGCTCCCTAATTTAAATAATGTGAAAATATCACAAAATACCCATTACCAACTTTTAAAAATTTATTTTACCCACATCAATTTAAATAAATCTTTTATATCCAATTAATGTTATAAGACCAAAATACCCCTACAAAATGGGTATAAAAGAGTTAACAAATTTAAATTGAGTCCCACCTCTCCTCATACCCACCCCTCCACTTCATCCCCCTTATTATCACTTAAACTTTAATAAATACATACTAATTTATTTATTAAAACTACTAATTTTTTTAACAACTTACATATATATATATATATATATATATATATATATATATATAAAATCTTTTTTAAAGTATTATTTTCGTTTGATTCAATTAGAATATTTTTAATATATGATTCGATTGTCATTAGTTAATATGTTAAAATAAATTAGTATATGTAATTTAAGATCTTATTGCAATATTTATTAATTTATTATTATGTATTATTTATTAAAATTTAATTTATATAAAATGGAGGATGGGGGTCAATAATATGGGGCGTTGACTTAGATGATGGTGTTGTGGGTCATGTGAGTAAAATAAATTGTTTGAAGTTAAAAATGGGTATAAAAAATTATTTATATTTAAAGTGGGTAAAATAAATTTTTTAAAGTTGAAAATGAGTATTTTAAGTTATCTGCATTTTCACCCGCATTTTAATTCAATTTTCACCCGCGTTTGTTATGTGCTGACCAGGGATTATCGTTCATTAAGTTAATATGAACACTAGACTCTTGAGAAGTGAAGAATGTATTATTTTTTTTGGAACGGAAAAATAATGATTCGCAACCCACAAACTCTCGATTATAAGTAGTATAGTTCTAATAACTTTAACTATTCCACCTCATCAAGTGAAAAATGTATTGTACTACTGGGGCAAATTATTTATTCTGATGTAACATGTAAGTCCTCATATCATGTAACATGGTTTCTAACAAGTATATACTCATTAGAGTGTGGATAGAGTGAAATTGGTTCATACATGAATTATTGAAGGACATTAGTTGTTTTTACTAAATAGTATAAGTTGTTTTAATTGAAGAGTATAAGTTGTTTTAATAGAAGGGTATTACTTGTTTACACTGAAGAATCTTAGTTGTTCAGTGAAAACAAACTAAAACTCTTCAGTGCAAACAACTAATACCTTCAATGAAAACAACTAATACTCTTTAGTGAAAATAACTAAGACTCTTCAATTATTTATATATGAACCATTTTTACTCTATATTATGTCTACTCATTAATAATTAAATAACACATAAATATTTATTAATATTATTAAACAAGTTAAAATTGTATTAATAATTAAATAATAAGTAAATATCTAATATAATAAATTATATTCCCTCTGTCCACCAAAAGTATACTGCTCACTTGTTTCATTTGCCTGTCCATCAATGCACATTCCCTTTATGAAATAATTATTTTATTATCACCCTCCAACCATCATTTAATTACACACATATCATTAATTTCTACACTCATAAATAATTATTTATTCACAAAAATTCCCACAATATTTCTGCAATAGTACTCTTATTTTATCTATATTTTTTGAAAATGTGTGTTCATTTATGTGAACATGGTTTTCGTGTAGGAGGGCTAATTAGATAATTGAGTTTGACTGTTCGAGTAGCGGATATTCAAAAGCATGACCCATTATTTATGTTGTAAATTGAGAGCGTAAAATAAAGGTGCGAGATTTGTTCACCCAGTTCGTCGATAACGTACTTTTCAAAAGTAGACGTAGGTAAGGACTTAGTGAACAGATCTGCTAGATTGCACCTTTTGAATGGTAATCACGCCACTCTTCTGAAGTTCGTATGGGTAGAAAAACTTAGGTGAAATATGTTTCGTCAGGTTTCCCTTGACGTACCCATTACTCATTTGTGCGATGCAAGCTGTGTTGTCTTCCAATATAATGGTGGGTGTATTGCCTTTAGCGATACCACACGAGTCACCAATGTGTTTTACCAAGGACCTTAACCAAACACATTCTCATGTAGCTTCAAACAAAGTTATTATCTCTGAGTGGTTTGAAGACGTGGTAACCATGGTTTATTTAACCGATCTCCATGAGATCCCAGTACCACCACAGAGAAAAACGTAACCAGTCTGGGATATGGCGTTGTGGGGATCAAACAAATAGTCAGCATCCGCATAACCTACCAAGGTTTTGTCTTGGTTTCTTCGGTAAAACAGTCCAAGGTCTTGAGACCCTTGGAGGTACCGTAGAACATGTTTAACACCATTCCAATATCTCCTCGTAGGAGAAGCGCTATATCTCGCAAATAAATTAATTGCAAATGCAATATCCGGTCTAGTGCAATTTGCGGGATAGAGTAAGGCTTCAACAGCGCTAAGATAAGGAACTTCTGGCCCCATAATTTCTTCTGAATCTTCTCTTGGTCTTAATGAATCCTTATCCACTTCGAGGGATCGGACAATCATAGGGGTGCTAAGTGGATGAGATTTATCCATGTGAAAGCTCTCCATTACCTTCTTCACGTAGGTTGACTGATGTATAAGAATTCCTTTTGGGAGATGCTCGATCTGCAGACCGAGGCAGTGCTTGGTTTTACCCAAGACTTTCATTTCGAATTCATCTTTCAAGATTGAACTGACTTCTTCAATTTCTTTGCATGTTCGGATTATGTTTAGGTCATCGACATAAACGGATATAATGCAAAAACCACTTTGCGATTTCTTCATGAATACGCATGGGAAAGCTATATCAATCGTGTATCCCTTCTTCTGGAGGAATTCACTAATTTGGTTGTACCACATGAGGCCTGATTGCTTTAGGCCGTACAACGACTTCTACAGTTTTATGCTATACATACTGCGATTTTCACCATCCCTCATCTGTGGAATGTTAAATCCATCGGGGATTTTCATATAGATGTCGGCATCTAGTGATCGTATAAATATATAATTACAACGTCCATTAATCTCATCTGGAGATTCAATTTAACTGCCAAAGATATTAAGTAGCGGAATGTTATTGCGTCCATTACGGGAGAATAGGTCTGATCGAAATCAATATTAGGTCTCTACGAAAACTCTTGAGCTACCAGCCTAGCTTTATACCTCTCCACAGTATTATTCTCATTTCATTTTCGTACAGAAACCCATTTATATCCTACAGGAATAGCGCGCGCGGGTGTATGAACGATAGAGCCAAATACTTTTCTTTTGTTTAGCAATGCGAGCTCTGCTTCAATTGCCTCTTTCCATTTTACCCAACCGGAGCGCTTCCGACACTCAGTGATAGTTTTGGGTTCTGGATCTAGATCGTTATTTATAACGGAAAGAGCAATTGTCGCTGCAAATGTGTCGTCGACGACAGTAATATTTCTATTCTATGTTTCTCCCGTATCTATGAAATTCATAGAGACTTCAACATTTATGTTAACCAGACCTTCCTCATTTCCCAGTGTATATAGGTCTGGTCGTTCCGCGGTCCTAGTGCTTTGAATATTTTGTGCACGTGTTTTATCACTAGGACGCTCGTCTTCGAGACGAGTCTCTAGACGAATCTCTTCTAGAGATTTTACATTCGGCTGGTCAATTTTGCTAGCTTTTCTTTTAGGTGTACTTGTATCTTTTGTAGGTCCTTTACGCTTCTGGCATATGGGGGCATGCATACTTAATTTACTTGGGACCTCAACCCTTTGGGGAGCATTTACTGCAGGTATATGCGATTTAGTTACACCTCTATGGTCAGTGAACGCGTCTGGTAGATTGTTTGCTAAATTTTGAAAGTTAATGATCTTCTGAACTTCCAGTTCAGATTGACTAGTGCGTGGATCTAGATACTGAAGATTACTTACGTTCCACGTAAGCTCCCGACATTCATTCAATTTTGAATTTGGATCTTCCCTCAATGCCGGGAAGTGATCTTCATTGAACGTGCAATCAGTGAACCGGACAGTTAATTGATCCCCGGACAAAGGTTCTAGGTATTTCACAATGGATGGAGAGTCAAATCCAACGTAAATACCCAACTTCCTTTGTGGGTCCATAGAGGTCCGCTTTGGTAATGTTATCGGAACATATACCTGATTAGGCGTGAAATTGTTATGTTTTGGTGCCCGATTTGCCCATGTTTTGAGTGTTTTCGATGAGTGCTTGGAGTCAAATGAGTATCATTTTTATAAAATTATTAATTTGTCTCTTTGGTTTTCATAGATGGATAGAGGGCGAAAAGAGGAGTTCGTAGGACTTTGAATCGGCCAAAACGGACTCCCGGTTGAGGAGATATGAAAATTTTACGAACGAGTGCACAGCAGCCAGCGCTCGAGCGTTTTGCTCGAGCGACCAAAAACTTACAGAACAGTTTCAGCGCTCGAGCGAATCACTCGAGCGGAACCGCTCGAGCGTTTTGCTCGAGCACCCACGTATTTTCGCCTCCGGATGCGTATTTTCGGCCCATTAACTCCCGTTTCGACCCCGTGTCTATATATACCTCTTCCAAACACGTTTTGAAGGATCCCCAACTTTTAGAAATCACTTTAGACTTAATTTTTAGAGAGAGGAAGAGGAGAAGAACGAGCAAGCTTTACTTTTACGTTGTTGAGGTTTTTCATACGAATTCTTAGTTTTCTTTTCGTTTCTTAGTTTCTTTTCATTAGCTTGATTACTTTAAACGTTTTAAACTTCGTTTTAGTTAATTAAATTTCAGTTCTTAGAATTATTTTATTTTAAAACCCTAGTTCATGTTTCTTATTTTCTTCGTTCAATTCATTATGTTTTTGTTCGTTGTTTCTTCTATTGCTTTTATTTTTGTTATAACCATGTCCGGCTAAAACCCTTGCATGCTTAGGTTAGGATGAACTCGTAGAAGTAGGATGTGGGTACGTAATTAGAGTAACTTGTGACGTTAGTTTTAATTCTCTTAATTAATGAATTCTTATAATTAATCTGAACTTTACCTTTGAATTTAGTACGAAAGTGTTAGAGAGAGGACGACCGCATCACTCAATAATAATTAGTAGTCTTAACGAGAGGGTTTAGAAAAGGTTAATTCATCTACCGGTTTAGCGAAGGAGGACGACCGCATCACCTTAGTTAAATTAGGGTCTCATTAATTAAGCACAATTCATTAACTTGTTAGTGGATTAGTGAAGTCGATTGCTAGGATAAAGTATTAGGGTAAGAAATCTTGAGCTTTCATTCTATGATCTTTTACTTAGGTTAATTCTTGTTTGTCACGATTACTTTGATTATGTACCTGCTCCTTTAGTATACGTAGGGATTCCTATCCTAAGCATCACCATCTCTCATTAGAACACAACCCTTAGTTAATTTAATTGCTTTAGTATTTTAGTTTACTTAGTTTATTTCAGTCTTTTAATTAATCTTTCCAAAAACCCAAAAACATCACACTCATATTAATTACGACTCGTAGATCTTCAGGGATCTATTCGCATATACACCATCCCTTGGGTTCGATAATACTTGGTCCCTATACTTGCCCATACTACAGTGAACCCGTACTCTTGCAGGGTAGCTACTAGTATAAGCTAGTGTAGTCGCTTCAAGTCAATGGCGCCGTTGCCGGGGATGGCGTTTTATGCTTTTTGAATAGGACTTGTCGATAGCTTAGTAGTTAGTAGTGAGTGACTTATTTTCTGTTTATTTTTATTTGTTCAGCAGTTGCGTTTTGATCCTTTTGCTAGTGTTTCAGGTTTATGAAAACACGCTCACAAGGCAATACGGGCGAAGAAAGAATCCTGTCAGACCCTGAGACGATAGCCAGAAGGAACCGAACTTTCTTGAGAAGAATGACTACTGCTGGAGACAAAGACAACATGAATCTGGATGGAGATGGGGACTTAGACAAAATAGCTGCAGAGTATACTGTTTTAGTGGAGCAGGCGGTTGGAGTTGAGAGCAGTAACCAGCAAAAACCCATAGGGGAAGCTCAGAACCAACTCCCAAACCCACAAGACACAATCAACTCTGCACAAACACAACCCCAAAACCAGAACCCAAACCCTGCTTACCCACAAAACCCAAATAACCCTTTCAACAACCCAGTATACCAACATTACCCATACCCACCTTATCCTTACCCACCATACCCGTATCCTCCACCCCCAGTCTATAATCAACCACCTGTTTACCCACCACTACCCCAACAAGTACCAGTACCTGCTGCTAATCCTCAACACGTTCCTATGAACGTAGATCACAATATAGCTATTCGAGGGAGGTTCGCAGCACAGCCACATCGGTACTATGATGGAGTGGCTTTGCCTCCTGTGGAGGCGAATAACTTCTCGATTTCCCCGGGAATTCTAAAGTTGCTTACCGAGAACCAGTTCAAGGGGGTGATCGGGAAGGAGAATCCTCATACACATCTGATGAGTTTTCTCATGATAGCCTCAACATTCAATTATAATGGCATGTCTGAAGATGCCAAGAGACTTAGGCTGTTCCCATTCTCATTGACGGGAATAGCCAAGGAGTGGTACGATAATACGCTCCCGCGGGGAGGTATTACCACTTGGGCCGAGCTCGAGCGTCTGTTCCTCGAGCGATTCTACCCTCCATCTAGGACGATCAAGGCTAGAATTGAGATCTCTTCCTTCCGTCAGAAGCAAGGAGAGGACCTACGTCAAGCGTGGGAGAGATACTCAAACATGCTGATTGAGTGCCCGCAGCACGGGTACAACGAGGGAGACATTATGGCATTCTTCTATAGTGGTGCCAACAGGGCGGGGCAAGACCATTTAGACGCCTGTGCGGGCGGAGCATTCCTGAATCAAGGGATAGAGAGATGTAGAGAGATCGTGGACAACATTGTCACGAATGCCGGTGCTTGGAGTGGAGATGCAGATTTTCAGAGAGTGCATCAGGTTGAAGAGGGAGAAGGAACGAGAAGGCTATTGATGGCCATGATGGAGAAGATAAACAACCTCGAGTTGGGGAAGAGTTTGGTTGGAGAGCATGCAGTAGAGAATGAGAGAGTATACCAACCAAGTGGACATCAAGAGGTAGCCAATTACATGGGAGGCCCGTATTACAATCAGAATGGCTACCAAGGTGGAAATCAGTATGGAAGGCCTTCTTATGGCCAACCATTTGCACCTCCAGGGCCTCAGCCACTTCAAAATCAATGGAAGAATGCACTTGGGAATCAAGGAGGCCAGCAGCCTCCTCAAAACACATGGAGGAAGAATGATAATTTTTCTTATGCTAACCCAAAAGCTGGTATTACTGTTCCTGCAGGTGTTGATCCGGGGTCTAAACCTCCTGGTGGAGAAGGCAGTGCATCAACCGAGGAGATGTTGAGAGCGATCCTTCAGAAGGTGGAGGAGGGAAGCAAGCGGTTGTCATCCTTGGAGTATGATGTGAAGGAGTTGCATAAGAAAGGTGATCAACGTGATCAAGAGCTCCAGAAGATGAACGTTGAGTGGACTAGAACTCAACAAGAGAACAATCGAAGGTTCACCTCTTTAGAGCTCCAGGTGAGCCAAATTGCAAAGTTAGTGAATAGAATGCCGGAAGGGAACCCGAAAGAGCATTGCAAGGCGATCCAGCTTAGAAGTGGAACCAATTATGAAGGTCCTCAGATGCCTGATGATTCTGAGACGCCACAAGTTGAGAAGGGGATTGAAAGTGAAGGAATTGAGAAGAAGGTTGAGGATGAGAGCACTCAAGCAAGCAAGGAAAGTGAGGAGGTGGAGAGAGTTCCTAAGTGGAAAAAGGCAAAGGAAGCAAGGGAGAAAGTGAAAGAAACAGAAAGAGATGAGTGGGGGGTACCCAAATCTGTGATACCCGTCCCATATCCACAGCGCTTCATGAAAAAGAAGCTTGATGAAAAATTTGCAAAATTTCTTGATGTTTTTAAACAACTTCACATTAACATTCCTTTTTATGATGCTTTGGAACAGATGCCGCATTATGCAAAGTTTCTGAAGGACTTGATTGCGAAAAGACGGCGAGTGGATGAGCCGAAGTTGGTGCAGTTGAACCACGAGGTGAGTGCATTAGTGCACAAGGCGCTTCCACCGAAGCTGAAGGATCCCGGGAGCTTCACGATCCTATGTGACATTGGGAACGGGATCAAGAAAGGAGCGCTATGTGATTTAGGGGCGAGCATCAATCTCATGCCCTTGTCGCTTTTCAAGAAGTTGGAAGGTGGTGAACTTCAACCCACAATGATGACGCTTCAACTAGCCGACCGGTCTATTACTCGACCTCAAGGTGTTGTTGAAGACGTCCTAGTGAGAGTTGGAGATCACATCTTTCCAGCAGACTTTCTAGTGCTAGAAATGGAGGAAGATGAGCACGTGCCCCTGATCTTGGGAAGACCGTTCTTAGCTATGGCGGGGATGGTGCTAGACGTGGCGAATGGGAAGATCACGTTGAAGGTTGATGATCAAGAAGTGAAGATCTCCCTATATGAAGCCATGAAGCACCCGAGGGAGGATGGGAGCTTGTATTGCATGGATGCAATTGATCCTAGTGTTGAAGACACACCTTCTATCCCTAATCCTTCTCATATTCATGAATTTTATAATCCTTCACTTGATTATTTAACCCATGAGCGTTATGATCTTGATTATTTTGATAGGGATAAAGTGAAGAAGTTGAAGGATGGAGAGGTGAAGAAAGTGGACGTGGTCCAGTTAGTAGGGAAAGGAGGAGTTAAGAAGAAAAAGTCTAAACTCAAGAAATTGATTGGTAAGACTCTTCCAGATAAAGGTGAGAAGGAGTTGAGACCCATAACACTTGGGGATGAGAAGAGAGCAAAAGAGCTCATGATGGTGGGGCATCAAGGAAAGGAGTTCAAACACCACTCTTATGAGAGTGAGGGAGGTAAATTTGAGTATGATGTTCCATAAGCTCCTTTGAGCTTGGTCCGGCATGAGGACCTTAAAAATAGCGCTAAATGGGAGACAACCCATTTTTATTTGCTTTTGAGTGTTTTTTTTAGTTATTTTCCTTTTATGTTACTAGGATGTTGTTGAGTCGTATGTTTAACCTCGTACTTGAGAGTTTTATTTTGTAGGCTTGTCTCTAAAGGAGTAAAGGTATCATGGAGTTATTTAGATTGAAGGAACCAACTTGAGACAAGGGAGTGTGCAAAGCTATTGAGAGAAACTGAATTGTTCGGTTGAGGTAACCCACAACCCCAAACTTAGACCTCTAGCAAGGTCGAAGTTTGGGGGGGTGGAGTTTTTTTTATATGTTTTCTTGTTACATTGCACCGGAGCACCCCTTATCTTTGAGTTGAGTTAGTTATTTGGTGCCTTGAGATGCTCCTTGGGCTATTATTAATTTGTTTTGTTACTCAATATTTTATGCCTATCAATCACCTTATGCTTGTTGATTGCTATCTTTGAGTATGATTTGATGAGTAGGGTGAATTGTGAGGCTGAGTTAGAAATTCTTTTGTGTGAGTGTTTGAGTTTGAGCTGAGTTGAGAAAGAACTTGTATGCTTGTAAATTTTTCTTTTGAGTACTTGTGTGACAAGAGTGAGAATTCACTAGGACTAGCATGGATGTGAAAGCCGTGAGCTTTTGAGCCTTATGAGATTTAAATGCATGATTTAATCTCTTCGTTTGTGAGTGGATCGTCACCTTAGAGGATGCTAGAACTTGCATGTGCTCTTGCTTCTTGATTGTGTCTAGTTTGATATGCCGAATGTGATCTTAGGCCATCTTTGATTTAATTGAGTCACTTAGCCAAAATTTTCCTTACCAATGACATTGATCCCTTGTTAGCTCCTTTGAGCCTAAAGCCTATTTTATTTGCTAGCACATATGAACACTATTCCAATTCCTAAGCCTTTTTGTCCCAACTTGAGTGGAGAATAGGAAAGTGTGAATATGAAGGGAGTGAATTGAGTTGAAAAAGGAAAAGGTTGTTTGTTGAGTGAATATGAGAAGAAGGTGTGATGAAGTTTTGAGATGTGGGAAAAAGAGAAAGAAAATTGAGAATGAGCAAAAAGAAAAAATGAGCTCATGTGTTTGTGCGAAAAAAAAAGTGATTGAAAAAAAAAAGGTGAAAGAGTGAGAAAGAAAAAAAAATTGAAGTGTTGAGAGTAGTGGAATTAAAGTGTATTGATTGCAAATGTTGAAGTGATTCTGTTCCTAATCTCAAAGTGCCAAAGTTGATTTTTCTATTCTCCATTCACTTGAGTCACTTTACCATATTGTTATCCCACCTGTCCAAAGAGCCTACATTAAAACCTTGAGAAAAGTCCTTTTTGATTCGGCATTGATTTCTAGAGTATGGTCGGAGTTGAGAGTGCTTACAAGCCTATGGTTGCCGATATGAGTGATTGATTGTTTGAGTGAGTCCCTTAATCATTGATATACACTTGTGAGGGAGTGAAACACATCGTTGAGTGCACATCCATGTCTGATCTTGTGTTTCTTGTAATTGTTGCATGAGTATGATAAAAGAAAGTGAGTGAGTATACTTGTGATTGATCTTTGAAGCTCGAATTCATTTGCTTGCATGATTTGATTCTTTGACTCAATCTTAACAATTTCACTTGACTTATTATTTTGTTGTTTGAGGACAAGCAACATGGTAAGTTTGGGGGGGTTGATTAGGCGTGAAATTGTTATGTTTTGGTGCCCGATTTGCCCATGTTTTGAGTGTTTTCGATGAGTGCTTGGAGTCAAATGAGTATCATTTTTATAAAATTATTAATTTGTCTCTTTGGTTTTCATAGATGGATAGAGGGCGAAAAGAGGAGTTCGTAGGACTTTGAATCGGCCAAAACGGACTCCCGGTTGAGGAGATATAAAGATTTTACGAACGAGTGCACAGCAGCCAGCGCTCGAGCGTTTTGCTCGAGCGACCAAAAACTTACAGAACAGTTTCAGCGCTCGAGCGAATCACTCGAGCGGAACCGCTCGAGCGTTTTGCTCGAGCACCCACGTATTTTCGCCTCCGGATGCGTATTTTCGGCCCATTAACTCCCGTTTCGACCTCGTGCCTATATATACCTCTTCCAAACACGTTTTGAAGGATCCCCAACTTTTAGAAATCACTTTAGACTTAATTTTTAGAGAGAGGAAGAGGAGAAGAACGAGCAAGCTTTACTTTTACGTTGTTGAGGTTTTTCATACGAATTCTTAGTTTTCTTTTCGTTTCTTAGTTTCTTTTCATTAGCTTGATTACTTTAAACGTTTTAAACTTTGTTTTAGTTAATTAAATTTCAGTTCTTAGAATTATTTTATTTTAAAACCCTAGTTCATGTTTCTTATTTTCTTCGTTCAATTCATTATGTTTTTGTTCGTTGTTTCTTCTATTGCTTTTATTTTTGTTATAACCATGTCCGGCTAAAACCCTTGCATGCTTAGGTTAGGATGAACTCGTAGAAGTAGGATGTGGGTACGTAATTAGAGTAACTTGTGACGTTAGTTTTAATTCTCTTAATTAATGAATTCTTATAATTAATCTGAACTTTACCTTTGAATTTAGTACGAAAGTGTTAGAGAGAGGACGACCGCATCACTCAATAACAATTAGTAGTCTTAACGAGAGGGTTTAGAAAATGTTAATTCATCTACCGGTTTAGCGAAGGAGGACGACCGCATCACCTTAGTTAAATTAGGGTCTCATTAATTAAGCACAATTCATTAACTTGTTAGTGGATTAGTGAAGTCGATTGCTAGGATAAAGTATTAGGGTAAGAAATCTTGAGCTTTCATTCTATGATCTTTTACTTAGGTTAATTCTTGTTTGTCACGATTACTTTGATTATGTACCTGCTCCGTTAGTATACGTAGGGATTCCTATCCTAAGCATCACCATCTCTCATTAGAACACAACCCTTAGTTAATTTAATTGCTTTAGTATTTTAGTTTACTTAGTTTATTTCAGTCTTTTAATTAATCTTTCCAAAAACCCAAAAACATCACACTCATATTAATTACGACTCGTAGATCTTCAGGGATCTATTCGCATATACACCATCCCTTGGGTTCGATAATACTTGGTCCCTATACTTGCCCATACTACAGTGAACCCGTACTCTTGCGGGGTAGCTACTAGTATAAGCTAGTGTAGTCGCTTCAAGTCAATACCGTACATCCAAAAATATGCAGATGGGAAATACTTGGTTCTTTCCCACGCACTAGCTGTAGGGGGGAATGATCATTATATGAAGTTGGATGGATTTGTATCAAGTGTGATACGTGTAGGACTGCATGCTCCCAACATGAAGTGAGTAACTTAGAGTTCATAAGTAATGATCTAGCGATAAGTTTGATACGTTTTATTAGCGCTTCAGCAAGACCATTTTGGGTGTGGACGTAGGTGACCGGATGCTCCACTTTAATTCCCAAGGCCATACAGTAATCTGTAAAGGCCTTTGAGGTAAACTCAGCAGCATTATCCATGCGAATCGATTTAATTGGATAATCTGGAAATTGAACTCTAAGCTCGATAGTTTTCGCAATGAGCTTTGCAAAAGCTTGATTGCGGGTAGCCAGAAAACACGCATATGTCCACCTAGTGGAGGCATTAATTAGTACCATGAAATACCGAAATGGTCTTGATGCTGGGTGAATAGGTCCACAAATGTCTCCCTGAATCCATTCAAGGAAAACCAGAGACTCTAGTCCCACCTTCGTGCGTGACGGGCGCACAATTAATTTACCCTTAGAACATGCATCACATATAAATTCATCAACAGAAGGGATTCTATTATTCGAAATATTATGACCAATGGAATTAGATAGAATCCTACGTATCATAGTTTGTTCTGGATGACCTAACCACTGATGCCATAATTTAAAAGAGTTCTGGTCATGAAATTTCATACTCATAGCTTGATGGAGATTAGACGACCGGATGTAGGAATAGTACAATCTGGAAGAGAAGGAAGGAAGCTTTTCTATAACTTGTTTACGTCAACCTCGAGTAATAGTCATCAAAAGGTATTCGTTATTATTCTCAGTTTCAGTTTCAATGTGATAGCTATTAGATCTAATATCTTTAAAACTGAGCAGGGTACGCTTAGATTGTGGAAACAGTAAAGCATTATCAATTATGAGTTCGGTACCCATGGGGAGGACATTGGAAGCTCTTTCGAAGCCCACTATCATTATATTATCATTAGCTATCTTAGTTACACTCCCCTTACGTTCTATCAAGTTATGAAAATGCTTCTTATCTCTTAGGATTGTATGTGTGGTGGCGCTATCTACCAAACATAAATCACTATTTGCATCCATCATGCCAGAGGAAATATCCCAATTCTAATAGCTGATATGTTTACAAGCCATGTATAAGAATAACAATATTCAAGTAAAATTTAATGGACAACATTAAGGTAAACACATCCAAGCTAAAACATAAATATCATCCATAAAATAAAATATCCGAAAGATAGGATCCAAAATAAAAATTATTTTAACAAAAAGTAAATAAAGTACTAAAATAATCAAATACACAAATCACTCATTGTCTCCAAAGTCTTTAAGCTCTACGCCCAAAAGATCGTCGTTATCATGGTCAAAGTCTGCTTCAGGCTGGCTGGCATGGTGAGATTCGACTTTAGGAGCCTTCCCTTTGTCGTCCTTCTGCTGCTTTTGATAAGCCTCAACCAAGTGCTTGGGAGTGCGACACGTGCGAGACCAATGACCTTTGCATCCGCATCTGTAGCAGGACTGCTCAACCTTCTCTTGAGTGCCAGATTTTTTAGAAGCGGGGTTCGCATTAGGTGCAGCCTTTCCACGAGCCTGAGCTTGATTGTCATTTGAGGTACCTGGACCACCGGATTTACTACGTCCTCGGCCTTTACTACGAGTTCGTTTACTTTCTCTCCCCCTTCCACGCTTGCTACCACTTGTACTGCCATGAGCTATATCACGTGCTTCAGGCACTGCTTGTGAGGCAACTGGTCTCGAGTTATAATTTTGCATAAGGAGCTGGTTGTGCTTTTCTGCCACTAGAAGTGCAGAAATTAGCTCAGTGTGTACAGTGTAGTTCTTAGCCCTGTACTGCTGCTGGAGTACAAGGTTGCTGACGTGGAAAGTTGATAAAGTCTTCTGGATCAACTCGTCCTCAGTTACAGTTTGCTTGCATAAATTTAACTGAGATACAATACAATGTAGAGCGGAGTTGTACTCCGTCACAGACTTATAGTCCTAAAAACGGAGGTTCAACCAATCGTATTGAGCTTGAGGGAGGAGTATATCATTTTGTTGTTGGAAACAGTCCTTCAGGGACTTCCACAATGTTCCGGGGTCTTTCTCAGTGAGATATTCATTTTTCAGGTTCTTATTAAGATGATGTCTAAGGAAAATCAATGCTTTCGCCTTCTGGGCATTAGTTGATTCCAAATCATCGACAATAGCCCCACTTAACTCAGTTGAAGCTAGATGAATCTCAACATCTAGCGTCCATGTCAGGTAATTACTACCATCAAGAGCAAGCTCAGAGAATTCTCTTTTGGTAATATCAGACATTATACACTACAATTTTAAAGTGACATGGTAAGAGTTGTGACCAATTTTATTGACAACGGCGAAATAAGGATTTATTTGATTATTTTAGAGCACATAGAAGCAAGAATTTGAGCGCCGTCTACCCAAAACATGATATACGGTCTGTCAAGTACCGGACGCCGCCTACCCGAGCAATATATGCGGACTATGATAAGAGTACCATGCAAGATAATTAAATCATGATTGGCATGCACATATTTCTATTAAGCATATAAGTCAATTTATTGAGAACTAATATTGAAATTAATTCTAAAATTTTTCCGGGCTTAATTCATATGCAAAGATTATTACTTTTTAATTTTTCAAGTATTTGAAAACTCGATAAATTAATTTGGGGGCACAAAAATTATTTTTAAAAATTATACGAGGCCCAAAAGAATAATTTAAATTGCCCAATTTTAATTTAAAAAACCGGGCTTCAGGCCCAAAATTAGAAAAATAAATTTTTTTTTTTGTGATCGGCCCAAATTGTTTGGGCCGAATATGGCCCATAGAGTGATAGGGCAAGCACACAAGGACGGGGCCACAATGTGGCAACCACGGCAGCTTCCAGGCGGACGCGTGACGGGCACGAGGTGGTGCGACGAGAGGCGCGTCTGGCGAAGGCTGGAGGGTGCGCGCGCACGGCAGCGGGCGGTGAGCATTTCGGGCGGGTGCTGTGCGCGACGGCGGCTGTGTGGGAGCTGCAAGCAACGGTCGGCAGCGCGGCTCTTGCGAAGAGGGTGCGATGCGCGGGCGGGGCGGCGCGGTGGACGCGCGACGGAGGCACGACGGCGCAGCGAGTGTGCGTCTGGCGGCGGTTGAGCGCGCGGTGGGCGGCGGAAGGCGCGCCTGGCGATGTGAGATGGCTTTAGGCCGCGACGGTCGGTACTTCGGGCGACGCGATGGGCGGCGGCGGCCGTGCATTCGAATTAATTGCAAATACGAAATAAAAATCGATGCAATAGTTCAAAGGCATACAAAACATAATATGCATGGATCAAAATTCGATACGATAATTAAAAACATGCAATTGGGAAAAATATTTTAGATCGTACCGATTAGTCTCGGGCAGAGCCTCGTGCTGATAACGTATTGTAAATTGAGAGCGTAAAATAAAGGCACGAGATTTGTTCACCCAGTTCGTCGATAACGACTACATCTGGGGCCGTACCAAGCCAGGAGTTTCACTAATATGTGTGTGTATATGTGTATACAATTCTGAGTACAATGATCTATTTATAAGAATAAAAACCTAGTCTAAACCTAAAACCTGTTTAGGTTAAAAGCCCATTAGTAATGTCCACATCAAATCTTCTAAATTTGATATAATAAATCTTCTAAATTTACAACGACTTAATAAGAGTTGTTCCATCTCAAGCTCTTTTAGAATTTACTTGCATCATTTTTATTATCCCTTCCATTCTACATGCTCATTTTTTTTCTTTTTTTCTTTTTTCGATTTGACAATATATTTCATATCCTTAAAACTTGTTTGGCTGAGTTTATAAGTTGTTTAGAAACTTATAAACACTTTTAAAATGTTTGGTAAAATACGATGTTTAAAATTTAAAAATAAATTGTAAAAATAAGTTGAGTTCCCAACTTATTTTCCCAAAATACCCAACCCACTATGAACCCTGACCACCCCTCCCCCACCTTCACGACTTCACCACCTCTACCTTAACATAAAAAAATATTATTATACATTATATTTATTATAAATTGTCAAAGATCTTACAAGTTTTATTACCCAAACATTTTAGTATCTTATAAACTACTTAAAAATGACAAAGTATAGAGTGAAAATAGTTTATACATGAACCATTGAAGGATATTAGTTGTTTTCACTAAAGAGTATTAGTTGTTTCACAAAAGGGTATTAGTTGTTTTCACTAAAAAATATTTATTGATTATTAATAATAAACTATGACACTTCAGTAATAACAACTAATACTTTTCAATAAAAACAACTAACACTCTTTGTAAAAACAAGTAATACCCTTCAATGATTCATGTATGATTGTATGAACCATTTTCACTCTATACATACTCTATAAAAATTACATATTACCCCCTCCGTCCACGAAAAGTATGCTCACTTGTTTGCACGTGGTTTATTGCAATATATCGAAAGGTATTATGAGATATTGTGAGGTCCGTTCATGGATTAAGTTATTGTTTATGAAAAATATGTGTGACATACTTTTCATAAACAATCACTGTATTCATAAACGGATATCACATACCCCATAATATTCTCCGATATATTGCATTAAATCACGTGCAAACAAGTGAGTATACTTTCCGTGGACGAAAAGAGTATACATTTTAAAAACAATTTGTAAGATATTTAAAATAAACTTAGTCAAACGTACCCTAAAATGAAGAACTCCCTACCAACTCCACTCCGACTATATCTCTAATCTTTATACAAAATGTTAGTATTACTTTTGGGCATAGACATTTACACAATATAACTTCTTTTTATTTTGAACATAAAAATTTACCAAATTAAAGCTTCACCCGTTCTTTTACTCTTTCAATTTGTGTCTCCTCGCTTCTGTGATTTTTTATTTTATTTTTATTTATGAAAGTGAAGGAATATCACTTAGGATTCCGTCAGAGGAAAAATTTCATATTAAAATCCAAATTTTAAGTTATGTTTCAATATAATACTCATTTTAAAAGTGTCTCAATTTAAGTCTCAATTTTAACTTTTTTCTCAATGTAAGGTTCGTTTTAAATTCTTATGTCTCAATTCAAAATCCAAAAAATAATTATTGTTTAAATTAAATTCATACATTATGGAAATTCATTATAAAAAAAATCATTTATTTTAAAAAATATGTTAACTTTTTTTTATTAATATAATATATATTTCTAATTTTTATCATTGTGTATTAGTTTAACATTTTATAAAGTATGACAATTAACATTTTAAAATTAAAACTAGCATTTCTCCATATAATCATTTTCCATCGTATATGATAAAATATTAATTTTAATTTAATTTCAAAATGCTAGTTATCACTTTTTGTAAACAATAAATTAAAATTTCAAACTAAATTAATGAACGATGATAAAAATTAAAATAAAAAATATACCTTATATTAATAATTTTTTTTAAAAAATTAATAATGTTATTTTTATTTATGATGAATGTCTCTAATTTTTTTAATATATGAATTTAATTTAAAAAATAATTGTTTGTTGGGTCTTGAATTGAGACAAAAATATTTAAAACAAATTTTAAATTGAGAAAAAAGAAAAGATTGAGACTATTGAGAAACTTTTAAAATGAATAAAATTTGAGACATAATCTAAAATTTGAGTCTTAACATAAAATTCTTCCGAGAATCAGATATACAAAACAACTCGTCGCATTATACAGTAATACTCCCTCCGTCCCAATTTTGTTTACCCAAAAACCCCAAAAAGAAAGTTTTTTTTTGTTTACCCATTTCCTAAAATGACAAAAAACAACACCACTTTTTCAAACTCAACCTTCAAAAAACTATTTTATACTAAAAAAATATTAATAAACAATTCCTAAAAAGTTACTTTATACTCAAAAGTATTAATAAATAACTCTTTTCTTAAAAATCGTGCCATTTAGAAATGAGTAATTTAAATTGGGACGGAGGTAGTAACATATTGATATCCCATCAAAGAACGAAGACAAATTAGAGTGGAAATAAGTACGTGGGATCGAGTCACCCCTTAGCTTGTATGCATAGCTTTCCACCATCAAAACAAACTTCATAAATGGTGGTCGTGTTGTCTACGCACAAGCCCAACGCGCGCGTGGAAATTCCAATTATATCATTTGCACTGTTTCATTAAAGAACTATATTTAATGAAAACAATTGATATTTTTCTAAATGAGTTTGATAGTGTTTATGGACAAATTAACATGGATATTTAAATGTATATCAGGATGAACTTTTAATTATAACGTACCGAATCTGATCAGAGCAGATATATTCAATTTTTTTAACAATATAATAAAGTACAAAAAATAACACAACATAAAAGATAAAAATATTTTAACGACATCAATAGTGTATCCAAAAATACAATAAATAAAATACTTTAAAATAGTCGAGATAATAAAATAAAAATAAAAAAGTATATTTTAATAATATTTTGAGATAATTATTCAAACTTAATTAATAAGAGTTCTAGATAATTATTCAATACATTGAGATTTATATAATTGATTATGACAATTTAAAAATAGATTAAATGTTATTTGTTAGTCTTTATACGAGATTATTATTCAATTTTTTTAACATAAATTGAGACAATAATATAATCATTGATGATAATAGATAAAATTTATGATAAATAAGTATAAGTATAAATATATAAAAACTACTTCCTCCATCCACAAAAAATAATCTTGGTTGTCATATTTGTCCGTCCATAAAAAATGGTCTTATTTTCTAAAATGGAAATAATAAAATTTATTTATATTCTTCAACATACACATATAAAACTTTTAAAATTATTTATTTTGTATTTGAATTGATACAATAACCTTACTTTTTACATATATATATATTTATATTTATATATATATATATTCTCTTTTTCTTTTTTTAATAACCTTGAAAAAGACACAAACCTTTTTTGTGGATGGATAGAGTAACAAATATACAAGACGAAGTTGTATAATTCAAGTGGTTAAAAATCTCGTTATCTCGTACTTTTTTTTTTTCAATTAGAATTTCAGTACTAATTTGTCAATCTTCAAGTTCCGTCAACAATCCTAACACGGTATACCTGAATAGTGAAGACTTTATCCACATTAAACTTAGTTAGACACTTTAGAACATATATAGGGAATAAAGATATATAGAATGAAACAAGAAATAAAATGAAACCCCAAAATGAGGAATTAATCAAATCATCAACTAAATTAGAATGTATGTATTTCATTTCTCATTCTTATTCCCTAATAAATTTATATCCTTTCTCATTCCTTTAAATCTACTAAGCATCGATCCTCTAGATAGTTTCTCCGAGAGATTTTTTTTTAATTATCTTAAAGTAGTGTCATCATAAATTAATATTTTCTTTCTATGAGTTACAATCGATGATTTGGGTGACGAAGATATTATAATTTTTGGTAAATTTAAATTAAATGTATTTTACACACTAATTTAAAATGAATATTTTTCTAAATAATTATTGAATTATGATCCCTCGCACAAGACTATCGCAATTGGGTTTCTCCAGAGACAAATCCAACCTATTGCAATCTTGTATCACATGTAGCTCTATGCATATTCAATAAATTTCAAAATACTTACACCATTATTTTAGAAATGTGTAGTTTTTGTTCGTTAAAAAGTTAAATGAAAAACATCAAATTTTGTCCGAATGTCCATCTGAACACGTTATCGTATCCCAGAGTAGAGTAGGTCTTATATGAGTCCGTCTTAAAGCATGAGACAAAAAAAAAATGAGTATAATTAGGACATTGACTCATTAACACTTTGATAGAGATGAATGTTAATTTGTATTGCCTCATGCCATGACACGATTTCATACACGTTTTTGTGCCCAGAATATTATTCATTTGAGCACACCCAAAAAAAAATGTTAAAAAGTGGAGTTTGGAGGGATAACTTGATAAATCTTTATGTATATAGAATATTGAAATTAGTTGAATTTAATGTAATGTGATTCGAAAAAATAAAATCATTTTCTATAAATATGTGAATAATAATTTTTCTTTTGAGTGTGCAAATAATTATGATATGTACGAATAAAAAAATATTGAAATAGATAAACAATTTTGACAAAGTATTATATGAAAGTAGTTCATGATAAGCTTATAATTAAATAATTTTAAAGTATCATTAATCTCATCGGGAGTATCATTAATCTCATCAGGGCTATTATTAGTCTGAGTTCAAGAAAATTGTTTTAAATATTTTTGAACTCAGACTAATGATACACTGACAGGTTTAATGATACTCCTGATGAAATTAATGATACTTTAAAATTATTTCATGTTAAGCTTATTATGAAGTGTTTTCATATAAAACCTACTCAACAATTTTTGGACGGAGTAAAAAATAAATTGAAAAATACGCGATGTGCAGTGAGAGTAGGGTTTCCTTAAACAAACTTTTTTTTTTTGTCCTTTCTCCGTTTCGGAAATACTTATACTGCCTTCTTTGTATAAAACTGTTAAATTCCCGACCTATAAAATCGGTGTGCTCAACTTTTTTTTTTTTTTTTACCGTGAAGTCAAACTACATCAAATCCCTCTTTTTTCACATTATTTTTCACTAATCTGTACGGTACTTTTATCATGATACCATTATTAATTTCAATTTCTAAAACATTATTAATTTCAAATTTAATTTATAAAAAAAAATTGAGGTAAGAAACGGAGTCGATCAGTATGAATCTCCTATATGTGTCACCAATGAAGAGGTTTTTTTGGAATTATTTTTCTAATGATTGGTTGACAATTTATTGAATTTCTTGCTGCAGTATAAGTTGAAGAAATATTAGGAAATAGTAAGAATATGATTCGAGCGAAATCCAGAGCTTGTGAACGAGGATTTAAATAAAGACGGGCTTAAAATGGAGAATGTTTCTGCCAATCATGGGTACAATTCAACATTTTTTCAAAAAATTTCATTATCAATCATTTAGTATTTTTTTTTAATGTTTAATTAGAATTTGTTGAATTGCTTTTCCTTTCTGATTTTCTAAATGTGTCACTTTTAGATGCAAGCATTACAAAAGAAGGTGCAAAATTAGGGCTCCTTGTTGTAATGAGACATTTGATTGTAGGCATTGCCATAATGAAGCCAAGGTGTGTTTGTGTTGTGAGTTTTATTTAATTTTTTTAATATGTAAATGTTTTTTCATGATTCTGTTTCAAAATAATTAGGGAAAATGATTTTTTTAGTCCTTTATCTTATACCTATTATGCTTTTGGTCCTCTTGACTATTACTTTTTGAAAAAGGTCCCTTAACTTACAAAAAAAATATGTTTTTCGTCCTCTAACCCCCTACGCCAGGTCACACAGCCGGTAACTGCTGACGTGGATTTTTTCTTTTCTTTTTTTTTTTTTAATTCTGGACTGGGTTTTTTTCCCTGACGTGGCCAAAATTGGAGGGAACAATAGGCACGTGAGGCGCTCGTGAGGAAAAGTGGCGGCTTCTCCCTGAAATTAAACCACCAAATATATACACAACTAACCTAATCCCCAAATCCCCAAATCACAATCCACAAATTCCACCCTCCAATTTCAATCAAGTTTTATAGATTAATCGAAGAGAAGGAAACACAGGAAATTCGGCCATAATTACAGCTTAAGAATATATGTCAGGATCAAGTTTAAAAATTGAAGTAATTCCTAAAATTGAAGTAATTCTCAAATCTCCATTGAAGTAATTCCGAAGTCTCAACTTGAAGTAATTCCTAAAATCAACACAAAAATTGGAATCACCACAAAAACTGAAGTAATTCCCAAATCTCCAATTATCATCTAACCTCAAATCGACACAAAAATTAGAATCAACACAAAATTGTGAACGAATGTTAAAAAACCCAAATCATTTAAAAGAAAAAAAAAATCAGAGGTAAGGTTACAGATTCGACAAAATTCAATGTCAGTCGAAGAAACCCACACTCAATCGACGTCAATTTGACAAATTCAACGTCAATCGAAGAAACTCACACTCAATCGGTTACGAATTCGGAGCCCTCCACAATCGGAGACCTTTGCGGCGACTCCGAGAAAGCCCTGCTCTGTTTCGCTGATGCACCAGCCCTACGGCGGTTGGAGCTAGCGGCGGCTGGGCTGTGCGGCGGCACTCGCGGTTGAAGCGGCGAGGCGGCGACTGGAGGCGGTGGTTGGGCGGCGCTGGCATGTGGTGGTGAGAGGCAACAGCAGCGCTCACGTCTGGTGTGCGGCACTGCTAGGAGGGTGTCGCACGGTGGTGGCCAATTGGTGGAGGAGGGAGCCGATGGTCGCTGGAAAAAGGAAATAGGCGGCGGGTGGGGAGAATTTCGGGGAGAGAGAGAGTGAATTGAATAAAACTGAATTCATTTTCTTTTAATTAATGATAATATTTTTTTTCATTTTAATTAATTAATGAAAAATATTTTTTTTAATTAATGAATTTTTTTTTTTAGTTTTAATTCTCATTAATGAAATTTTCCACATAAATGGTGACATGTAAGCACCAACCAATCAGATTATTACATATAGGACATTTTATCACAATAAAAATAAAATAAAATGAAAAGTGGGTGCCATGTCATTAAAAATCGGAAAGGTACCCTGCTGTAGAAGGTTAGAGGACGAAAAATAAATTTTTTGGTAAGTTAAGGAACCTTTTTCAAAAAGTAATAGTTAAGAGGACCAAAATCATAATAGGTGTAAGATAAAGGATGAAAAAAAACCATTTTCCCAAATAATTATAATCTTATAGGTCATTGCAGCAGCTAATTTTTCCTTTGGTCTTGTACTTATATTATGTTTGACAGAATGCTATCAAAATTAGTCCTATTAATCAGCATGATATTCCCCGACATCAAGTGAAAAGGGTAAGTTTTAATTCAGGGATTAAAACCGTTTCCGTCCCTGTACTTTTTACCCTTTTATTTTTGGTCTCATACTTATTTACTTTTTCAATTTAGTTCTACAACAATTCAAATTTACCCAAATTAGTTCCAAATGGCCAAAAAACTCATGAAACAATATTGTTTTGGTCACGTGCTAATATTTTCCAGCGGAATATGATGACGGGTCCCGTTTTGCGGATGTGGCACGCTGACTAAGTAATTTCTCTTATAAAATAAACATAAAACTAAAAAAATATTTTCCAACTCATTTTTTCAATAAAAAAAAAACCTTAAAACTTAAAACAAAAAATAAAGCTATTTGCAATTAAAACAAAAATAAATCAAGTTAATTGTAGAAAGTTATGGCATCCAGAGAAGTAGAAGAAAATACAGGTGGTCTCCATAACCGTTAACTCCTTTAATGGAAGGCCCCGATTTTGGGATGGAAGACTATGAAGGAAGTAAGAAGGAGAGCTCGTGGGAAGTTATCAGAGAATGGTTCAGAATACAGAGGATTGTCCCTGTTGGAAACAATTTTTCTTCATCAATGTCGTTGTACGGCCCGAACATTTCACCTGGCAAAATTCTAGGATTTGCGGCTTGTGCTCGGCGTGCTGGGCTACCCGCTTGCCCAATTTCGATCACGAACAAATCAATTTTCAGTCTCCATATCAGAGACATCCCCCTCGTAAGTAGAAAATAGAATGTTCTGTTTTATTTGGTTCAGACATTTTCACAAACACCTTACGGGTGCTTACTATTTCTGCACGGCGTACTATATAATCCAGCAGTATTTGGTGGCGATGGGGTGCTCAAAGCAGCAAAGCTGCGCCAAGAATATGTACGCGTCAGGTATTAGGATTTTCTCATATTTTTTTAAAAATTGCTAGTCGTTTTGATTTGTTTTTGTTTTAATTGCAGGTAGCTTTATTTTTAGTTTTAAGTTTTAAGGTTTTTTTTTAATTAAAAAATGAGTTGGAAAATATTTTTTTAGTTTTATATTTATTTTATGAGAGAAATTACTTAGTCAGCGTTCCACGTCCGCAAAACGGGACCCGTCATTCTATTCCGCCGAAAAATATTAGCACGTGACCGACACGTGATCAAAACAATGTTGTTTCACGAGTTTTCCGGGCATTTGAGACTAATTTGGGTAAATTTGAATTGTTGTGGGACTAAATCGAAAAAATAAATAAGTATGAGACCAAAAAGAAAAAGGTAAATAGTTACGGGACGAAAACAATTTTCATCCCTCCTATTCCGCCGGAAAATATTAGCACGTGACTGACACGTGACCAAAACGACATCGTTTCACGAGTTTTCCGGGCATTTGAGACTAATTTGGGTAAATTTGAATTGTTGCTGGACTAAATCGAAAAAGTAAATAAGTATGAGACCAAATAGAAAAAGGTAAAAAGTTACCGGTCGAAAACGGTTTTAATCCCTTTAATTCATAATCATGATAGTAAAATATCTCACCGGATGTAAATTCTTGATATGTTTGATTTTGAAATGAAATTTATTCTTTGAAAATCACATTATTGGTGACAATTCTTTACTTAAGAATGGGAAACACTGATTTTGGACCTAAGTGTTGATGAGTTAGTATAATGTGATAATGAACCGAATATGCTGAAGAATCATTCATTTTATAGTGATGATAAAGATGTTCGTGTTCGTTTATAGTTTGGTGAATGATATACGCATGACTTGTTGAACAATCGACTTATATAATTTGTGGATGCGCGCCTACATTCTGCAGGTCATATGTGACACTGAACAAGATGTAATGTTCAACATTTGGAAGAATAATTTGATTCATTTTGCGTCGTCAAATTTTCAGGTTCAACATAATTGTATAAGTTGTGGGATTTGCATGGGGAATTATTTCTGTAACAAATGCAAATTCTTCGATGATAATGTAAGCTCTTCATCATTACCTTCCAGATGTTTTTGTCTGTTTTGTGCATCATTCCAGAAATTCATTCACATAAATTTAGGTCTCAAAGAAACAATATCATTGTGATGAGTAGTGTGGAATATGCAGGTGAATTTTAATTTATACATTATTTGCGATCGCCCTTTTACGTTTCTTGGTGTTAGAAGGCTAGGAAATAGTAGCTAAATATGTTTTGTTATTCATTTTCCATAATTTTCCGCAGAACTGGTGGAAAAGAGAATTTCTATCTCTGCAGCAAGTGTGGTATGAAGAATAAACTTGCTTAATCTAAAATTTTTATGTGAATCTCTAATTCAATTAATTCTCCTGACAATATACATTGCTTATGATTCCAGGATGCTGCTACACGCGCGACTTCACTTAAAGATGCACTAGAATTGATTGCGTTGAAAGGACTGTGCAGTTTGCTTTGAGGTAATAACATTTCTTGTAAGAAATAAACTTAGATATCCGCCAACTCCATTGATCCTACCCAACTAATCCTAAATGGATCTGATATACAAGGTTTTGTTAGAACCATTTTGTAAATGGGTCAAAAAGGAGATTGTTAGGAACAAATAATCGAATACGCACAAGCACGACACAATTAAAGGATCGAAAACAAAATTGCACGGGAGATTTTACGTGGTTTAATCTAAACGATCTACGTCCACGGGGAGGATCAAAACACTTTATTAATGCAACTCACGATGTCAACGATTACAGATTAACACTCAATTTTATAAGCTCTCTTCACCAAGTGATGAATTTCACTCAAGAACTCCTACTCTCGAAAATTGAACTGCTCTCGTCGAATTGGAAGAAGAAAAACTGTTATTGTTGTTGTATCTACCTTGCACACACATGCCCAATATATATAACTGAATTGGCCTTGAGTCGGTATTGAATTGCCAGCATCGAATTTGCCATTTTCCCAAAACAGATTAACGGTTATTCTGTTTTGGAAATAATTGTCAAAATTGAATACACTTCTCAAGTTGCAATTTGCACCCGTTTGATGCTCTACAACTATCAAACTCCGCATCTGTTAAACTTTACAACTAAACCTCTTCAGTTATCATATTTTCTAGCCATCATTTGAACTCTGCAGCTAACTTTGCAACTATGAAACTCCGCCGCCAACTCTGCAGCTATCAAGTCTTCACTTGAAAGTCTTTAGTTCTTTTGGAACATCATAAATACACAATTTTTAATCTCATTCTCATTATCACTGAAGAATTACTAACCAAGCGCCCCCTAACTAGTTCGTCTTATTTTGGTCATTTGATGCAAGAAAATATTACTTTTTATTTATCTTTTTTACTTTTGTGCAACGACTGATCAAACAGATTGCCATGACTCACATGCCAGAGATGTACAAAAACAAAATGGTAAGAGTACAGTGAAGTAAAAATTTCATAATTAACACTCGTGTATAGGGGTGCTTTGGTACAGTATACCAAAAATTTCGCATCATACCGTATACCATACCGAAATTTTCGGTATTGAAAAATGTATACAACACCGTACCAAAAATTTTGGTATACCAAAATTCCGGCATGAGAAAAATGCATACCGATATCATACCAAAATTTCGGTACACGGTATACCGTAATTTCGGTATGTTACCATTTCATACTAGTATAAATTCCTTACCGATTTAATATTTTACACATAATTTCGTTAATAAATTAATTTAATATGCATCTGTACCCAAAAAAAAAAAAAAAAAAAATCTACTGCTACTGTTGAAAAATACAAAAGACATCATTTGCAGAGAATAAAATAGATCTAACAAATAGAAGTAATAAACATACAAAAGAATAGAAGAATTCACTAGAAATTCCAAATGTTGATATGGAGAGTGGCGGCGTAGCGTCGATATAGCAACCGAGAGCATCAAAGTCGGCTTAGCAAGAAAGAGAAGTTATGCCGATGTCGGCGTCGACGTAGCAACTGCAGCGCCAACCAAGAGCAACGACATCGGCGTGATAATTGCAAAGACGGAGAGATTGTCGTTACCAAAAAATAGAGCAGAGTGAAAGAGGTAAGAATGAGAATGACAGAGCACATATGGACTTTGATGAGCTTGAGACTTTATTTAATAATTACATATTAAAATAATATATATATATATATATATATAACCCCGGTACGATAAGTACGGTATATTGATATTTTTGGTATTTTCCCCACCCCTACTTGTGCGCACCAGTTGTATGCAACTAACAAAACTAAATCGTTATTGTAAAACAACTAATATCATTTAAAGATTCAGTTGGGGATGCGAGTTGCACCTGCACATACAAGTTTTTTTTGACATAGTTCATATATTTCCATTGAATCTCTTTACCTAAATCAACTGTTTTCTATGCAACGACTGTGAGGGAACGTCTGAAGTGCGATTCCACATTGTCGCGTATAAATGCTTGCTTGGGGTGTAACACTAGACAAATTAAAGGGATCCCCAACTCGTCATGCTCGTCTAGAGTTGTCGATGCTTTCTGATCGATGATTAATCTTTGAGACAGACAGACTAATGCTTCTCAGGGAGGCTTATGCAAATTAGGGGAAAGACGCTTTAATTCAGATCTGAGGAACACTATCTCCTGCCAAAACTAACTACTTTTGCTCCTTTTAATGTACACTTTCCAAATATATTACAAGCAGTGGGAAATAAAGAAGAATCTCAGTGGAATATAGAATATATTCTCTAGTTAAGGAGCAGATTTATCTAATGCTTTTTTATGTGCCTTTTCATTTCAATCATGCTTTTACAACACAAGTTGAAACCTGAAAACAAGATTGAACTAATGTTCCATTAAACATTTATTCTACGATTTACCTTCAATGTTATTCGATAATTTGGATTGTATTATAACCCGAGCTCCTGAAGCAAGCCTGTTGAAAAGAATAATTTTAATTTCATTATAAACATAAAAACAGATTTGAAACTTTAGTTATGTCTTTGGTAACACTCAGAGCTGTTAGTACTTAGAACTCAACTTTCTTCGGTTTTGATCACATGTTCCTTATCACCTCTGCTAGAATCAGCATTGTAAGAAGATCGTTTGAGAGTTGGCACGTCTTCCTTGGGCGGGCTCGTTTCAGCTATACTCCCACAGAAGGGCTGTTTATCTTTCAATCTCATGCCCATTAAACAGCTGGAATTAACCTCTCCCAACATTAAGGGAAACTTGTGATCTTTCACAGAAATGGAACCACAAGAGACTAATTGCATTATTGTATTTGCAACCTTAAGCTTCGTTCTTGATGGGATTCGACACCCCTCTTCTTCAACAATCCTTCTTATATCAGCTCTAACTAGAGATTCCAGAGTATCTCTTCCACGACATAATGGTGGAGCAGCAGCTGCTGAACCCTCGTCTTGGATTTCGTTAGGTTCTGATAATCCATCATCAGTTGAGACACCTCTTGTACACATGCTTCGTCTGTTGTCTTTCTCCTCGGTCAGAGAGGAATCATTAGCAAGACCATCACCTTTGTTGTATTCTGTCAAGTTTAAAGAACCATTGAAAGAGGATTTTTTCTGAACAGTGGATTCTAGGGACATAGCTGATGAGGAAGGACGTTGAAGCAGAGGAGATAGCTCATCGTCCTGAGAACCCTTCGTAGCTCTGCCATTAGGGCTAGATGGTGAAGTAGATCCCTCTTTGTTGCTGAAAGATGGTGGTTCTGGAAGTGCCTTTTGATTCTGTGTAATGGAAGTCCCAGCAGGATTAAAGCGACCTAAGAAACAAGATGGAGATGGATCAGTTCACTGAAAATCAGATTCCATTAATATTTAACCACAATATACATCCAAACAAAAGTCATACAGCTTGCAGACTTATACAAATTGATAATCATATTACCAGAATTCGATTCTTCGAAGAGCTCTGTGCCCTTGAGGACATAGTCATTGCCATGAGCTGGATAAATCACATCATCATCACAAAGATCATGCCATACATAAGCATTTTTGTAACTCCTGCATATATAATCACAGTGATTTAGTTAAATAAGCAAAAGAAATAATCCAAAATTGAATAAGAGAATCAAATAGAAATTCCACATATATCACCTCTTGCAGGACCAGGAGTACATTGACGCAATGCCTCTGCCTCTCAAAACATTGAGCCTTTCAATCACATCTTCGAAAAGAAACGCAGAATTCAGAATGCAGCATCTACTTGGTGATAAATGTTTGAAGAATTCACTTAAGTAAAATGTATGCTACCTCTCAAGTAAAGATGATCATCAGCGGAAGATAGAGGTACTTCCATGAAATGCGGATGAGCAAGTTGTTGATTTTTACATAGATAATAAACAACCGGCACTTTACGAGCATCATGATACTGCTGCTGCTGCTGATTATAGCGATATTTCGGCGATTTCTCAGTCCATACTTTTGCCCTTTCTGGGCTTACCTGCCTGTATTTATTTATTCTCCCCTCCATTTAGAACCTTCAAAACCTAAATTCTCTCAACAATAAAGCATTTTATCCAGAACCAGCTGATTATTCTTCTCAGGATTGAATAAGAAATTCACTTACATACAGTTTCACTGAATAGCAGAGCTCGTCAATTTTTTTGCAGCAGATCTATCATCTACCACCAACACTGAACAAAATCTCAGAGAAACTGCAAACATCCCATGAATCAATACGAGCAAAGCAAATCCAATTCCAGATTGGAAAACTGAAGCTCCGCACTAATCAGAGAAACGAAGTAATCACGTTAGGCGTTAGTGAGTCCTTTCTACACCATTAATTCAGGAGAGAAAACACGTAAACCCGGGAGAAAAGGAAATCAACGAAGACCGATTAATTAGATGCAAAACCTGGTGAATTAGACCAAAATTCACTATATATATACACGCAAACGCAATCACACATTCTATAGCGATTAGATATATGTATATATCTAGGAGAAAATTCCTACCTCAGGGAAAGATGGAAATCGAGTGATAATCGTGGAAATGAGAGAGTGGAGAAGAAAGGTAAAAGTGAATTTTGCAGAGCGGGGGTGCCGGGTTTTGAGGGGAAGAGGCGTTCATCTTTGTAAATGGTGATTCGTTTTCAGTTGCTTTTTGGGGGGATTTGATTCGGGCTTTTTTTTTGGGTTTCATGTGTTTTTCAGTGTTTGTTTTTTAGTTGTTAGTGGGTCATTTCCATTTTCCAATCCAGTTATTCTGTTAAATGCATGCAACTGTGAAGATGTGGGACCCTACTCCAAGAATTTTCTATTTTACTCGGGGGTAATACTTTCTATACACAAGTTGAAATTTGAAAATACCTTTTTCCATGATAAATTCTATGAACGATTAAAACAACACTAAATAATAAATGGAAATAATATTTATCAAAATGACACTCATTTCATTTATTGTTCAATACTCTTTATTATTTTACTCAAAAGTCAATATGCCGTTCAAATACATTTTTTTTAAACAAAACAACTAAGAATTATAAAAAAAACTTATTTCGAGATGGGGAAGTATTTTTTTTTTTTAGTGCACTAAGTCTCATATACTTACAAATTTTAATTATATAAGTTTGCACATTTTATTAACGTTTTTCAGTCAAATTTAATCTGCACACTTCAGTTAATTTCAACTGACTATTGTTTAGTAAAAATAATTAATACTAACAAATTCATATCTTATATTTCTTGAAAAAATTATTATATTTTACTTAAAATACACATTAATTATACGGTACACCCAATGTGCACAAATTTGTCTTTCATTTTAGGTTGTGTTTAGATGAAGAGATTTGAGTTATGAATTTTAAATCCACTCAACTTGTTTGAGTAAAATATTCAAATGAATAGATTTCAAATTCCTAGCTATAATCCTAGTTCAAAATGGAGGAATTTCAAATATATAACAAAACATTTGAAATTCATGGATTTAGGAATCCATTAATTTTCAAATCTCTTGCCTTTCAAATTACTCCATTGAAACACAACCTTACATTATTTCAGTGTTTTGTTCTTCCGAGTGCAAACTATGTGTTCATTTGTAACTTGTTCTCCCTCCATTTCAAAATAAATGTCTTTTTAGGTTTCTTCACATATATTAAAAAATATAATATTTATCATAATTACCCCTATACAAAAATTATTTTAAAAAAAAATCAATTTCATTGATTCAAAACAACATATAGACTACTTTATATGTATTTAAAAATATTTTAAAGGTTAGAATGACATTAATTTTGCAAAAGATGCAAAACGCTAAAAGAACATTTATTTTGAAAAGGATAGAGTATTTTTAAGGTCTAAAAGCATGGTTATCGATGAAAGAACCAAAATCTTGAAATTACATAAAATTGGTGGATGTATTGAAAATTTTCGGAAAAGTTAATAAATATTGTTGTAAATTTAGAAGATTTGATATGCCAAATGCAGAAGATTTGATGTGGACATTATTTATGGGTAAAGTAGACTGATAGGCTTTAGGATTTTGATATTATATATATCTCTGTTGTACATACGCACAAAATATAGTGGAAAACTCTTGGTTGGTACGCCCCAAAATGTAGTCATTCATGACGAACTGGGTAAACAAATCGGTGTTCCTGTTTGTGCTCTTTATATTACAACACGAGTACCCTACCAATTAGGATTTAAAACAAATTATAATATGATTACTTTACGGGTTCCCAATTCCCAAATCCTGAAACTGCACTGCTATATCCATGAATTGCTTGATAAATTGATGTGAACATTCTTTGAAATTTTGGAACCGTGGAATTTGGCTTAAGGGCGACGCAATCATCCTAGTTCATCTACTGCTTCATAAATTGGTATGGTGTGGTATGCTTTGGGTATGATTCGACATGCCATTATGGTCGATGCTTCAATAGAGGAACAAGCAAGGACTACAAGCACGTCTTCTACTACTACAACAAGGAGAATGCGAACGAATTCTCTGCTAACAGGATGCCAGCGCGTCGACAGCCAAACCACCATCCCTCTGCTTCTCTTCCCTGCTCCTCGCGCCGCCCTCCTAATTCGCACTGCGACCAGAATCGAACGCTGTCGCCGCAACTCGCCAGTGGGATTCGCTCGCACCAGCCCAGGGCGTTGTGTCAAGCCATGCCGCACCAAAGAGTACCGACCGACGGACTTTGTCGGGCCATCGCACCACTGGGGATTGGCCGCTATTGCGCCGCCCCTGTCGCCTCTCGCTAGAGAGGTTCGCTGGTATCGCGCGGATGCTCGCCGCCGTCACACGCACTACTACTTTGACTGAGAGCGACCGATGCCGCCCTTCTCGCGGCAAATCGAGCGTCGAACGCCGTCGCCACTGTTTTGCCAACGGGATCCACTTCCACAACCAAGGCGCCCACGCGCCGGATATCTAAAATTGAGGCCAGTGTCTTCTGGTTTGCATTTTCTTGGATTTGATTGAAATCAAATTCTTTTGGGCCTTGATTGGTCGGGCCCAATGTGCAGCCAAACGCCCAACCCTGCATCTCACTTGCAAAATGTTAATAGTTACCTTATTTGAATTGGAATTTGTTAATATTAGAAACTAAATGATTTCTAATGATTTTGTTGAATAGGGTAATGGAAAACTAGATATCACCCAATGTATTTCAAGGCAAGATGCCATAACTTCGGCCACGGACAACCTATGGTCTAAAGTGTTCGGTGAAACAAGTTCCGGGATTGCAACTCCTCGTTAGGCTTAATGTTTGCTCTGATTATCTATTGGAGAGACAAAGGTTTACTTGCTCTACCCGTTTGAGATATTCCTGAGTGCGAGTTGAGAGACCGGCATTTAGGCACCCATACCGTAGGGTTTCGATCTGGTAAAGTGACGTAATCCTCTTTAAATTTCAGCAAGTAGAAACGCTTACTGCAGAATAGGCTTGAGAATTATTTGCTGTGGAACTTAGTATTTATGTGGAAAATCCTTGTGTGCCTATTGTTGATGGTTGATTCTAATTGTGTGGATTAGTGGCTGTTTTAAATTGAAATTAGGATCATCAAACAATATCATGTGATTGATTACTACCGTAAATAGTAAATACGATAAACCGGGTTAGAAAATTATAAATACGTGTATGGATTACATATTTATTATATGTGAATTTGTGTGTGTATGAGTGTGTGTAGTAGGGAATTTATGTATTTAAACTTTTTTTTATTAATGGAGAGCAACCTATTTATACATGACACCAAGTAGGTGGTGGATTAGACTCTTGGACTTCCTTGCTTACATGCTCGACATGTGTCTATTTGACTAGTTTGACCTTATCTAAGCTAAAACTTAGTTACAAAGTCTTCACTTGTGTCTTATCCCGTCCATAGTGTTGTTTGTCGTTGCTTAGTTTGTTAATCCCCATCATGCACTTTGCATTGTAAGTTGTTCGCCTGTTTGGAAATATGGGTGTACAGTTGTTCGCCCAGTATTTCAGTGTGAATTATGTGATCTGGAACTTCACCTTCAGTGGAAATTGTTTGCATAGAAGCTGCTCGCCAGATATGTAGGTGGACATAACATAAACTCTTCCAATTGATTTGTGCACCACCCATATGTCATACTTGTTCGTCATACATATATTGATTATCTGATGTTGTTCACCTATCAACAATTGCCCCCTAGACTGACTTCATATTGATTTGGACGAACTACTCTGGGCCGAGCAAATGGAGTCAGGTTGTACTTCAGTTAAGTGGTGGCACGAACAACTCACCTTGGGCAAGCTACTTGACCGCGGCCTTTTGTATTTCAAGGCGTGAGGTTTCTCCAATGATAACGTGGGTGGCATGGTGTGGCACCGCCCACATGCGTGACTTAACAAGGTCACGCGCCCCGACTTTTGCAAAAAAATCCTCTATCTTCTTAAATTACTTGGATTTGACCCCGTTTTTTCATAATTTAACCCCAATTTTTTTTATCCTATTTTCTTCCAATGGTATAAATACGGGGATTTAAGGAAAATTTTCCACTTTTCCTCTTTCAATTTCAAAAAATTTCGGCAATCTCCATAATCTCCGGCGACTTCTCAGTTTTTCCGGCGTCCCCCTTCATTCTCCGGTGTCTTTTCACATTCCACTCGGTATTTAAACCTCCCCAGGTAGATATTTTTTTTGTATTCTTATTCTCTCTTTTATTTTTCTTAAAACCGTGAACCATCGCCACCACCATCATCAATCGCCGCCGCCATCATCTTCTCTCATTGACAACCTAGAAAATCATCTTCCCAATTTTTCTCAGAAATCTCCATGTCCTCCCAATCTAGCAACAAAAATCTTACTATAAACCCTAAAAATTGCCCCCTCGAAGTCGTTCCCTTCGAAGGCCAGCCTCCTTTCGAAATTTCATCAGAATCGGATCCCAATGTCGATACGGCTGTCAGATTCGTAGAGGATACGAGTGCTCGCCCATTTGACTAGGAGGTCATCGAGGATGCAAGTCGTGAGACAGGTGGGGAGGAGTCCTTGAGCTCGGAATCTGAAGAGGAACCAGATCCTGAATTTGATGAGCTGACTTGAGAGTTTTTGGAAGGAATAGGATTTCCAGGTCCCAATCTGATGGAGAATAACATCCCCACAGAAGTTGCTCGCCCATTTGAGTGACGAGCATATGCGGAACAATATGCGAACATCTTTCTGTTTCCACCAAGACCAGTTATAGCTCAGCCGAGAACTGAATATCAAGCGAGTAGGATTAAGAGTATCGTTCGCGAGGACGAGCTCAACTTGATTCGGGAGACCTACGAGATTCCATATGATATTTTTATGTGGGCTCCCAAGAAGAGAGAAAGAGCATATCACACCCCTCTTAGATGCACGCCGATCAACATTGATACGTTGATCGCAGGGTTAAGGTTGTCTCTTCCTCCAATTGTTGGTGGCCTCTTAGAGGTGACCAACTTGGCAATTACGCAAATCACTCCAATAGGGTGGATGAACTTGCTCGGCATCATGAGCCTGTTCGCCGTAGAAGGATATGTAGATCGCATCACACCCGACGAGGTCAATTATATGAGGTTGATCACGAAATGCTCGGCCGTGGAGAAAGGATACTATTATTTGAAAGCGCGCCCAGGCCTTAAAGTAGTGGAGAGGGTGTCGAATAAGATTAGAAACTGGAAGGAGCACTTCTTCTTCATCGGGGGTGATTGACGAGCAGCGACTGACGGCCATGGTGATGTTGGATTTTAGAGGCACAAACACCATGTTCGGCGCAGCGGAAGAAAACAATTCACCAACAACGAATCTGAAATATGGTTGTATAACATAAAATATAAAGGATAAATAACAACATATAAATCCTTACAATGATTTGTACGCAGAATCCTCAACTATGGTATCCACGCAATAGTTATTCACCAACCCGCACCGACTTGCCAGCGTTGAATCTCGAGACGAACTTGCTAGGAAAATTTGAGCTAGTGATTTTATGGAGAAATTATATTTCTTGTGTGTTCAGAAATTTCCACAGGACTCATATTTATAAGGATAGTCTTTGCTTAATTAATTCCTAAGCAAGATAATAGGCCTAGCCCGTAAAATATAATCTCTACGGATTATATTTTCCTAGATATGTTCCTGCGAATAATATATTTAACATATATATTATTCTTGTATAATAATATTCCAAATATCATTATTGGGATTTCATATTTAATTAAATTCAATTTAATATAATATTAATAATAGTTAATTCCAAATATAATTATTATATTCTCCATAAATTAAATATTATATCTAATATAATACTTAATCAACCAATTATAATTGGTAAACTGTCATTGCTTGTTGTGTGACCCATATACCCTCGTATATCGAACACCTAGTCAAACTAATGGTCTTAATTGAACCCTGGACAATAAATTAGACATTCTCAATATACGAGGTACGTTGCGAGGAAATCTACAACTACCTGTAATAATGTAGGCTAATGTGATATCTTCCTTTCATTCGCGAATATTCGATTAAGTCTTGAATATGATGAAGTGTATATTCAAATAACTTAATCACATCATCTCAAATCACTAATTGATAAAATATATCACACTTAGCCACAAAGTCTAAGCTGACGTGCGTCGACTGACGACTTAGATCCAAGTATGATGAGAAGACGAGTATTCACTCTAAATCCACACTGAGGAATGAATTATTCTTGGCTCAACTACCACACACATACATTTCATGATGAACTCAATCCATGTCATATCTACCCGTGGAAGGGTGCAAGCGTCGGTTATGGTTAAAGTTCATCGCTCCACACATGTCGTGCATATTGACCTCACCTCAAGTCAGGGGAGTATCACATCGCTTCCACTAATCGAGACACCCGTAGACACATTATGTGAAATTACATCAAACGCTTTCTCGGATGGGTATACCAATACCGTCTAAGGTCTTTGTGCATCCATTATGAGATACCTAGTATCTCGTAATAAGTGAGATCTTACTATACTCTCCCATAGAGTATAATGCAGATTGCACACCAATCTCAATTGTATCATTAATGTCTCATTCTTGATGATCCTTCATTGGGGCCATTTGAGTTCTCACTCACTCGATGAGTAGTGATTCATGAAAACACAGATATGAATAAATGCAAACAATCAAACACAAATATTCAGATAAGTGCAACGCCATACATTTAATATTAAATCAACAATAATATTAAACCAAAACTGAATATCATCTTAGTATTATGTCCTCACAAAGAATTGTCTGTAGGATACTAACACTAATAATCCCCCACATGGACTAGAGTCAATCACCTACATGTTTAACCCCTAGACCATCGAAATGTCTAGTGTGTACATGAATACTCAGTGAAAAGGATTTGCAAGATTATCCTTTGTGGGAAACATTTTTAACTCTATTTCTCATATCGTTATGATCTCTCGGATCAAATGATAACGCCTCGTTACATGCTTATTTCTGTTATTAGATCTTGGTTCCTTTGTTTACGCAATCGCACCAATATTATCACAGTACAACTCTATTTGACAACTAGCACTCGGAACTACCCCTAGTTCTCTCAATAACCTTAAAATCCAGATAGCCACAAAAGCTTCTGATACAGCAATGTACTTAGCTTCGGTTATTGAATCTGCGGTAAATTCTTGCTTGGAACTATTTCAACTTACCGCCCCATTATTGAGAACGAAAATATACCCTGACTGTGACTTATAATCATCACTGTCGGACCCAATTGCACGGCGTACATGATGGACCCAATTGCAGATGCATATAGAATGTCCTTCATGTGCTCGATATCATCTTCGCTAGAAGGACAATCCTTCTTTTGATAGTTTTATCCCATGATTTACCGGTAGAGACCCTCTCTTGGAGTTCTCCATCGCAAAACGCTTCAACACCTTATCTACGTAGGTGGATTGTGACAGCCCTAGCATCTTCTTGGGATCTATCCCTATGGATCTTGATCTCTATGATGTAGCATGCTTCACAAGGATCCTTCATCATGAAAGTCATTGATAACCAATCTTTCACGGACTGCATTAGCGGGATGTTATTTCCTATAATCAATGTGTCATCGATATATACGATTATAAAGATAATACGTTTTCCACTGTGTTTACAATAAACACAAGGATCTTCCGAATTTCAGATGAAGTCAAATGATTTGACAACTTCATCAAATCGGATATTCGAACTCCTATAAGCCTGCTTCAATCCATAAATGGATCGTTTAAGCTTACACACAAGATTAGACTTTGGCTTAGATATGAAACCCTCTGGTTGAGTCATAAAAATTCCTTATCAATTTTACCACTGAGGTAAACTATTTTGACGTCCATCTACCAAAACTCATAATCGCGATGTACTGCTATCGCAAGTAAAATTCGAATGGACTTGATCTTAGCAACTGGCGAGAAAGTCTCATCATAGTCAATACCTTCGCATTGACTATAACCTCTCTCCACCAACCTAGCTTTGTAGGTTTGTACTTTACCGTTTGCATCGGTCTTTACACTTGAAGACTCACTTGCAACCAATGGGTCTAACCCCTTTCGACAACTCAACTAAGTCATATACTTGATTGGTATACATCGAATCCATCTCGGATTTCATGGCTTCATGCCACTTCTCTGAGTCAACATCTAATGTTGTTCAGTGTAAGTTCTAGGTTCATCCTTATCCAGGATCTCCACATTATCATTTTCCTCCACGAGGAACCCATAATACCTAGTGGGTGGATTACGAATCCTAGTCGACTTACGGAGTTGTGGTTGTGCAGTCTGTACATTCTGATCGTGAAAATTTTGTGGTGCAGCGATTTCATTGTTGACTGGAGAGTCCTCAAGAGTGACATTTTCAGATGCCTCTTGGGCGGGAGTTTGAACTATGTTATTCTCATTTAACCCACTTGGAGGTTGTTGCGAATGCAATGCAACTCCAATTATGCTCCCACTAGCTGAAAGAGGATCACCTAGTGATAAACTTCCACCATGAGAGTTGTCGAACACTCCCACTGATTCTTTGTCACGTTGCTTTGACAAATCATCAGTCTCTACGTTAATTTGTGGTTCTTGAACCTCTTCAAGTTCTATCCTCTTACGACTTTGTTCCTTAAAGACGTACTCGTCTTCTAGGAACTTAGCTTGCCTAGAAACAATCACTGTTTGTTTCTCAGGTAGATGTAAATAATATCCTCTAGTCTCCTTAGGATATCCCACAAAGTAATCATTTTCACCTTTGGATTCCAACTCATCAATTAGCATTTTCTTTACTACTGCTGAGCAACCCCACGTTCTAATGTGCAGAAAAGATGGCTTATTGCAATTCCATAGCTTGTACGGTGTTTGCTCAACTGATTTGGACGGAATCCTATTCAGAATGTAGATTGAGGTTTGTAATGCGTATCCCCATAAGAATGTTGGAAGTGGGGAAAAACTCATCATGGACCTTACCATGTCTAACAAGGTTCGGTTTCTCCTTTCGGATACACCGTTCATCTGAGGTGTTCCAGGAGGAGTCCACTGTGACTGGATCCCATGAAGCTTCATGGCTAAGGTATTCACCTCCTCGATCAGATCGAAGAGTCTTGATACTCTTACCAAGATGCTTCTCTACTTCAGCCTTATACTTCTTGAGTTTCTCGAACAACTCGGACTTGTGTTTCATAAGATACACGTATCTGAATCTAGAGTAATCGTCAGTGAAGGTGATGAAGTAGCCGAAGTTGTCCCTAGCTAGAGTGGGTAATGGTCCACAAAAGTCGTTGTGTACCAACTCTATAACTTCTTTGGCACGTACCCCTTTCTCGAAAAATGGTTTGTTGATCATCTTGCCCATGAGACAAGATTGGCAATCACCATAAGACTCTAAGTCAAATGGGGTTAAGTAGTCCAATTTTCTTAACCTTGCGATTCTTTTCTCGTTTGCATGACTAAATCTACAATGCCACAAGTAAGTCGAGTTTTCACGGTTACTAAGCTTGAGTCATCTTATTTTGTATATTAAGAACATCATGTCCATAACTCAACAAATGCCCAATAGTTTGAACTATTAGCGAACATGTTTATCTTAATAATAACCATACTTGTTCTAGAAGCTGAAGCACCTTGTGCTTTTTTTTTTTTTCGATTGTTAGAACCTTACAGTCCTTCTTCCAATACCCATTTCTATTGTAGTGGGGCATACATCCTTATCAACCCACTCTTTCTTTTGAACTCCACCTTTAGCCTTCAGGAAGTTGGGCTTGGAGCCCTCTTAGCCTTAAACTCCTTCGCTTCTTCTCGTCTTTCGGGGCAGAAGAAGTAGAAGCACTCATCATGAGCACGAGCTTTTTCTTAGCAGTGAAAGATTCAAAAGTCTTAAGCATGTTATGAGGCTCCAGCATCGTTGTTTCAGTCTTCTTCATATTAAAATTTACTACGAAACTAGAATATGAATCGGGGAGCGACTTGAGGATAGCACATAAGGTGAAATCTTCCTTCCCTTAGCTAACCGACATCTGAATAGATCTCTCATCAGTTCATAAATCTCAAACGAGATCTAGAATCAAAGAGATCCTTCATATGCTTGAGCATCTCGAAGGGATCCATTTTCTAATGTTGCCTTTGCAATTCGAGAGTCATGCCGAACAATCATAACATAGAGCCTGGGAAGCATCATCTTGATGCTTCTTCTGAGCTACAACGTCAAACACAGCAACCTCAACTAAACCAGCCTCGGGGGTAAAGGGATTGTTGTGTCTAACACGTACTCAATCTCTTCTTGCCTTAACACCAAACGCACGTTTCAGTGCCAGTCCAGAAATTTGGCCCAACCAATTTGTTCGTTTCCAGAATAATTCTCAATGACAAGTTATTCGTTTAAAAAATTCTAGAGAAATAAACTAAAATGGGAATTAAACACATAATTCCTATGATCAATATTCAGCAATCAAAATAAAAATGGTCTTTTAATTTATTTTGTCTCCATTATTTTCACATACTCAACGACCTCATCGTAAGAGTACGAATTTATATCCAATATAAATTGTAATGGACTAGGATCCACATTCCTACTATTACAATGTCTGCTAGGGCTGATCATTGAAACAACATAACTAGTAGGTCTCTAAACCAATTGTCTCACGCAATTTCTAGTTGATTGAACCTAGTTTAATCGGATGCCACCTAATTCTCGTTTCTCTGTTAGGGTTGGTAAAACAGAATTAAGTTGGTTTACAACCATTAAGCAGCGACAAACGTGTCTCTATAAAAGTCCCGTTAGATGTAGATCCGAGCAAAAGACTAGGGCCTTAAATACTCATTGGAACGAAATCTCCGGTTTACTTTTAATTTTAATGGAAGACATCTTTCAATTTAATGAAAAACCATATTTTAGCGAGGAACATTTTAAAGGCCGGGTATTAATTGCTTAATCGAGATCTAACTTGATAACTACGTCACATTTGAGAAATTATTGGGCGCCGCCTACCCAAACATGATATGTGCAGATAAACATATATAGGGTGTTGTCTACCCAAACATTTAATACGGTCCGATAAATATTAGGTGCCGCCTACCCAAACAAATTAAATTGCGGGCTATATAACTAACAATGTAAATATCGATTCACATAAGCAGTTATTCAAGTGGGGGAGAAACTAATCAAGTTCTCATGCTTTATTTCAAAATTTAAATTGTATAAATAAAGCATTTATTAAATATTTAGCACATAAATCAAATAAACATACAAAATATTTAATAACACGTTGTAAACAAATTAATTTGGCACCCAATTAAATAATGGCATGTGTACAAATAAATATTAATATAAAAATAAATTTATTAATTTATTTTGGGGATTTAAATAAATTAATTCTCAAATTAAATAAATAAAGAAATTGGTATTTAGTATACACGGTACAAGCTTGCCAAAAATATGAGTCTATAATAATTAATACAGTTGACTTAGTGCCCAAGAAAGATCAAATCATATCTTGCATGAAGAAGGAAATGAATTAATAAAAATCAAATCAAATCAGCTAAATATGGAAATTGATCAATAAAAGACCATCAAATCGGCATCAGCCAATCAGAAAGCGCCACATGGCACCATGAAGGAGGAAAGTTTTCATCTCCTCACCCTATAAATAGGGGTCTTCATTCATTCATTCAACAAAGACAGACAGAAGCACAAAAAATTTAGAAGTTCGAGAGCTCTTGAAGATTCAAAGCGTTCTTCATCAGATTCGAAGCGTTCTTCGTGGAAAGCGATTAGAAACTGCCTCCGATCCGAGATAAAGGTCTGACACCCCTCTGATCTGGTGTTTCTTCTTGAAGATTCAAATGCGTTCTTCGCGATTTCAAGGCGTTCTTCGTGCAAGTCTACCACAAACTGCCTCCGATCCGAGATCAAGGTCCAGCACCCCTCCGATCCGGCGTTTCTCCTTAAAGATTTAAAGGCGTTCTTCGTACAAGTCTATCAAAAACGGTCTCCAATCCAAAATAAAGGTCCGACACCTCTCCGATCCGGCATTTCTCCTTGAAGATTCAAAGGCGTTCTTCACGGCTTCAAGGCGTTCTTCGAGCAAGTCTACCATAAACAGCCTCCGATCCGAGACCAAGGTCCCGCACCCCTATGATCCGGCGTTTCTCCTTGAAGATTTGAAGGATCTTCAAGAACATTCTCTATATCCGCTCGAAGATTCAAAGGATGTTCTTCACCAAATTCAAAGGTGTTCATCCTGCCTTCGAAGACGTTCATCCCCCAAAAGAAAATAACGTTTAATCCAAAATAAGACAATGTTCGCCCTTGGATTATAAATTCAAATTCAATTTCAGACAAAGATCAAGGCTAGGATTTCTCCCGAAGAACATCCAAGTCAAGGTCAACACCGAAGAGAAGAATCAGAGGACCAAATCTAGTGTTAGTCAACCCGTTCACAAGTTTTTTGGTTTAATCCGAATAAATTAAAGTTGTAATCATTTTCGTGTTTATTATATTTAATAAATTTGAAATTTCTAGATTACAAATTTGGCACGCCCAGTGGGACATACTGTACCTCTCATCTCTTCTCTCCTCAAGCAAGCTTAGGATCATTGGAATGACTCCTCCACGCAAGATTATCCTGTCAAGGACCAACCCTTCAACGGCTCCTAATGCCAACGTCGTCACGAGAAGCATGTCGAAGAAGTCATTGACACACGACTTCTCAGAAGGAAGCCCCTCTTCTGGGATAGTTATGAACAAGCCTTCCTACATCGGCAAAGATGAGGAAGTCAACTTTGCATGCTCTACCCCACGCTAATCATCGGGCTCATCTTCAGACTCAAGCATAGCGACAAACATGGTGGCGGATGCCTTAACTATTGATGAAAAGCTTGACAGCCTGATCAAGGCTGTTGCGGGACTTACGAAACACGTCAAGAACCAAGACATCCAGATTGCTAGTCTGATGAATAGGGTGGATGGCGACAATGCAAGCCACATTAAAGGAAAGCAAGTTGAAGAGCTTGATAACGAGGAGACCTCAACTAAACGCCAAGTTGGTGAAACCGAGGCAACTGCCAAGAAGCTGCAAATCTCATCAGATGGAGGATCCAAGTCGACCAACTCAAAGAACTCATTCCGGAGACAGTAAAAGGGAAGTTCAACGATAGCTCCAAAATGACCTTCAGCTACGTTAAGCCTTACACAAAGAGGATCGATAGCTTGCGAATGCCATCCAACTACCAACCTCCTAAGTTTCAACAGTTTGAAGGCAAAGGGAACCCAAAGCAACATGTAGCTCACTTTGTCGAAACTTGCAACAACGCCGGAACATATAGAGATCATCTGGTCAAACAATTTGTTCGCTCGTTAAAAGGAAATGCATTTGACTGGTACATCAACTTGGAGACCAACTCCATCGACAGTTGGGATCAAATGGAGTATGGGTTCCTAAACTGCTTCTACAGCACAAGGAGGACAGTCAGCATGATCGAGCTAACCAACACTCACCAGAAGAAAGATGAGTCCGTGATCGATTATATAAATCGATGGAGAAACTTGAGTCTAAATTGCAAGGATCGACTTTCTGAGGCTTCTGCAATCGAGATGTGCATCCAAGGCATGCAGTGGGGTCTCTGATATATTCTTCAAGGAATTCAACCAAAGACCTTCGAAGATTTGGCTACAAGAGCTCATGACATGGAGCTAAGCATGGCTGCAAGTGGAGTTGAAGAACCACCAAGTCAAAAGCATCGCGACATGATATATGTTAAGTCTTCAAGTAAGGAACACATAACGGACCTTCCTCACGATAGGGGGCAAAGCGGGTTGACTCTGAAAGAGCTACGATAAAAGCAATATCCTTTCTTAGACTCTGATGTCTCGGGGATATTCGATGACTTGATAGAGGCAAAACTTATTGAGTTGCCTAAGATGAAACGGCCGGAAGAAGCTGGACTCTTTGACGACCCAAAATATTGCAAGTACCACCGCTTAGTGGGCCACTCAATTGAAGATTGTTTTATCTTCAAAGAAAAAACCATGCAATTAGTCGAGCAAGGAGACATAGTGCTCGAAGAGACTTTCTGAAGTTCTCCAAAGTCAAATAAAATTCTCCTTGACAAGAGCATAAACTGTCTGTGATGCTCCTTGATAAGAGCATAAACTGTCTGTAAAGCTCCTTGATACGAGCAAAACCTATCTAAAAATCCATCAAATCAAATTTTCTCGACAAGGCAAAACCGTCTGAAGCTCCCAAGCTAAAGAACAAATTGACGCCACTCTCCAAATCATCGATGCTCCTTGATACGAGCGAAAACTATCAAATAAATTCAAACGAAATACTCCTTGGTACGAGTATAAACTATCAATCAAATTCAAAGTATATCTCCTTGATACGAGTATAAACTATTAAACAAATTCAAATTAAATCTCCTTGACGCAAGAGTTTAAACTGTATGTCACTCCTAGCCTACACGAGTATAAACTATTTATGGCACCCCCAAATCAAATCAAATTTCTCTTGAACTACGTTTTGACTTGATCCTTTTTAAAAAGGTACGTAGGCAGCTTAGATAATCTCTAAGTACAGTCATAATTCAATCATCTTAAGTTTAAATACTTGATGGGATATGGAAATAGAAAATTGGAAAAAAAAAGATGTGGCCAGAATTTTCAAGAAAAGATTGGGGTGGATCAAAACAAATTAAATAGAAACTTGAATCGTCTTTAACAAAGGCAAGCCCGAATGCAACTCTCTGAGCTCAAAAGCAAATGGAGAAAAAAATAAGTCGTGCTTCATTCACTTCAAGTCACAAATGACCGTGAACAAAGCACGAGGGGGCATTTGTAAGCAAATATAATGGCACGTGTACAAATAAATATTAATATCAAAATAAATTTATTAATTTATTTTGGGGATTTAAATAAATTAATTCTCAAATTAAATAAATAAAGAAATTGATATTTAGTGTACACGGTACAAGCTTGCCAAAAATACGAGTCTGCAATAATTAATACAGTTGACTTAGTGCCCAAGAAAAATCAAATCATATCTTGCATGAAGAAGAAAATGAATTAATGAAAATCAAATTAAATCAGCTAAATCTGGAAATTGGTCAATAAAAGCCCATCAAATCGGCATCAATCAATCAGAATGCGCCACGTGGCACCATGAAGGAGGAAAGTTTTGATCTCCTCACCCTATAAATAGGGGTCTTCATTCATTCATTCAACAAAGACATACAAAAGCACAAGGAATTCATAAGTTCGAGAGCTCTTGAAGATTTAAAGCGTTCTTCATCAGATTCGAAGCGTTCTTCGTGGAAAGCGATCAGAAACGGCCGCCGATCCGAGATAAAGGTCTAACACTCCTCCGATCTGGCATTTCTCCTTGAAGATTCAAAGGTGTTCTTCGCGACTTCAAGGCATTCTTCGTGCACGTCTTCCACAAACTGCCTCCGATCCGAGATCAAGGTCCAGCACCCCTCCGATCCGGCGTTTATCCTTGAAGATTCAAAGGCGTTCTTCGCACAAGTCTACCACAAACGGTCTTCAATCCGGCATTTCTCCTTGAAGATTCAAAGACGTTCTTCATGGCTTCAAGGCGTTCTTCGCGCAAGTCTACCATAAACAGCCTCCGATCCGAGACCAAGGTCCAGCACCCCTCCAATCCAACATTTCTCCTTGAAGATTTGAAGGATCTTCAAGAACATTCTCCGTATCCGCTCAAAGATTCAAAGGACGTTCTTCACCAAATTCAAAGGTGTCCATCCCGCCTTCGAAGGCGTTCATCCCCCAAAATCCAAAAAATGACGTTTATTCCAAAATAAGGCGTTTTCACCCTTGGATTACATTATAAATTCAATTTCAAACAAGGATCAAGGTGAGGATTTCTCCCGAAGAACATCCAAGTCAAGGTCAACACCGAAGAGAAGAATCAGAGGACCAAATCTAGTGTTAGTCAACCCGTTCACAAGTTTTTCGGTTAAATCTGAATAAATTAAAGTTGTAATCATTTTCGTGTTTATTATATTTAATAAATTCGAAATTTCCAGATTACACACGTAAATCAAATAAACATGTTTAACATTTAATTATCCGTAGGTAAAATATTGCTAAAATTAGAAATACCAACAAGCTCCAAGCTTTCGGTCGATTTCTAAAGTCCTTTTCAAAAATTATTTTGCCCAAAATTTAGTATTTGGTCCAACCAAACACACCCTTATTTTTTTTTTAGAATTTTTAAAATTCTTCCATCCAAACAAGGCCTTAATACTTTGCAAAATTTTAAAACAAAGTTAAACCAAATAGCCCTCAGTTGTTATCAAATTTATCAAATTAAATTTAGCCAAACATGGCCTTAGCCAATTTTAAGTTTTTTTTTTTTAAATAAATTTGTTTTTACCAAATATGGCCTTAAAAGTAGAATCTTAAGATTCTTAAATTCTGAATTTAAGAAAACAATTCAGGGGCTTTGTTGATGACTTTAATCCGAATTGATAATTAATGGCTGTTTTACTCTTAGAAGATCATCAAACAAAGAAGTAATCAAAGATTAAAGCTAGATTTTTATAAGGGGGAGTTGAGAGAGAAATTTTCAAGAGTTTGGTCTATTTTTGAATTAAGTAAACTGGTATTTTTCCTTCATGAAGAGGTATTTATAGAAGTACAAGCAAGTAGGAGGTGGCACCTTCCTAATCATCCTCATTTACATGGTGACAAGTGTTAAGACACTTGTTAATTCCTAAGCCATTACATCTTTACACAATGACAAGTGTTAAAACACTTGTTTGTTCCTAATGTAATGCCTAATTATTGGGATTCCTGATGATCTTCCGAGGTGCCCTCTTGCTCGCCTGGTCGCCTCCTTGTAATTTCTCTCTGACCCTTCTTGTTCTAGCTGGTCGCCTCCTTTTCATGTCTTGAGTGACCAGCTGCTCGCCTCCTAGCCTCTATGACCAGCTGCTCGCCTACTTGCTCTTGGCCTTCAGGCCCAGCTGCTCGCCACCTAGGGTGCGAAGTCCCTGCTGGTCGTCCTCTTTAATTATTTTATTTTCATTCTTGATTTCTTAATCTTATTATTTTAATATTTTTTATCTCTAATCTTGTATCCCTGTTGTTCGCCTATCAACAGGCTTATTAGCAAATTGTTCCATTATTTCATAGAGGGCACTGGGGAGAATCAAATTCTCAAACCTAGGCCCATCCAATTTTCCCAAACACAACTGCGACGTGAGTGAACCAGTGGCAGCAGCGACCAATTCCTGTGAACCGACAAATTGCAACCGGCCGCCGCCAGCCAACGGCGTGATGCATCGGCGAATCGAGATCGACTACGATCGAATGTAGCCATCCGTCCGATCGATTTATGGTGACTCTGTGATCAGTGGCGGACGGCCGCTGAAGGCGTGAACAAATCGCCCATCACCGTCCTGTCAAGTCGCTCACAGGTTCGATTCCGCAGAGATCCTCACGAAAGTAGGATCAAAGCTGGTACATTTAATCAGCAAAGAGATGGCATTTGCCTAGCAAGTGCTCTGATTAGGCGTGAAATTATGATATTTTGGTGCCCGATTAGTATATATTTTGAGTATTTTTATGAGTATTTAGAGTTACTTGAGTAACATTTTCATAAACTCATTAGTTTGTCTCTTTGGTGTTCATATTAGGAAAGAGGGTGAAAAATGGAGTTCGTAGGACTTTGAATCGACTCAAACGGACTCCCGGATGAGAAGATATTGAAAAATACGAAAAGTATTAGTTCGAGCGAAGAAAAGTATCACTTTGTTAAAAATGAGGAGGTATTCGAGCACCAAGTGCTCGAGCATTAGGGCTCGAGCACCCCCGTCATGCTGTGGAAAGGTTCCGCTCGAGCTGGCCATGGTCGAGTGCCAGCCGCTCGAGCGGATGGAGGTCGAGCGCCCTTGTCGCGCTGTGGGAATTGGTCGCTCGAGCAAGGGCCGTGCTCGAGTGCCCTGGTCGGTTTTTGCCATATTTTCTTCCCAAGTCATATAAATACTCATCTCAAGCCTATTTTTACACATATCTACACATATTTTGACATAATTTTCGAAGAGGAAAAGCTTGGGAAGGTGATTTTGAGTCTTTGGCAAGGTTTTAAAGATTGTAATCGAGGTTTTTAGCATACGAATTCATTAGATTAATTACTTCTTTGAACGATTTGGATTTTCCTTTTGATTTCTTGAATTCTTGAGTCTATTAAACCTAATTTTCCAGATTTTATAAATTTGATTTTGAGACTTGATTCACTTGATTTCTTCATTAGTTTATGTTCTTGATTTCTTTAGTACTTTCAATTATGTTCATGATTATTAATCTTATTATTGCTTTTATTCTTGAAATTACCATGTTAGGCTAGAATCTTTGCATACTTGGGAAAGGATGAACTCGTAGAATTAGGACGTTGGTACGAAATTAAGATAATTCGTGATGTATAGTTTTAATTCTCTTAATTATTGAATAATTCTAATAAAACCTAGAATAATCTTATAATTACGTACGAAAATTATTAGGGAGAAGACGATTGCATCACTCTTTAATAACGAATAGGCTTGCGGAGAGGGTTTTTGAAGGGGTTTATAATCTACCAACTTATCTAGGAAGGACGGCCGCATCACCTTAGTTAAATTAGAGCCTCAATAATTAAGCACAATCCATATAATATAATTAGTGGATTAGTGAAGTAGGTTGATAGAACTAAGTATTGAGATTAATTCTTGAGCTTTTATTCTTTCAATTCTTGTGCTAGATTAGGGAAGTTGATTTCCTAGTTATAGTACACTTAGGATTATAACTTGAACATCACAATTATTTTAGTTAACGTACCAATTCTTTGAATACGTTAGTACATAATGTTGGGAAAATAGGGGTGCCCGGAATCTATTCGGGATGAAATTTAAATACGAATTTAAATACAATTATTACTAGCATGAATTAATCCTAATTAATTCAAATAATAATTCCAACAACTAATTTTCATCATGCATGTTGAGTTAATTTCACATATTAACTATGGCGGAATAAACAAGTAAATGTGCGATTAACGTACCTCTTGTAGAATTGGCCTTTGGATATACGGGACAATTACGATCTCGCTCTATCAACCCAAAAGCCTTCTCAAGTATTTCCCTTTCGCCTTACTTGATCACCGGTGGGAGATGCTTTCAAGTAATTTAATAAACTAAGGAAAAAGAAAAATATCTATGCTCTTGATTTTTCCAACACATGGAATTACGTACTTGGGGATGAAATAATCATCCCCTATTTATAGAGGGGAGTGGCCGAAAATTAGAGGAGACATGGGCTTGGAAAAAATCTTTTCTTAGTCTCTAAGAAATCTTGAATATATCTCATATATTCTTTTCTCCATAATAAAATATTCCACAAAAATCTCACTCATATTTTCATGCCCACATTGATCGAAAATTATAGAGAGAATATCTAAGATTTGAATCTTCTTGAATATATGAGATAATCTTGTATTCCAAGAATACTTATCTTCCATAATATCTTTCCAAGAAAATCAACAAAATCTTTTCTCAATCTATATTCCTTATTTTCGAAAAATACTAGAAAAATCAGAATTCATATTTTCTTTTTATTTTAATCGCCTTATCATTATTGGGCTACTTAATGAGCTACTTGAGGGGCCTTTAAGGAGAATTAAGATTGGACCTCCTAATGGATTTCTGAATTTCAATATTGAGCCCCAATATAATTCAGCCCATTAATATTAATTATTACCACTAATAAATTAATATTGCACTATCCATCTTAATCCATATTACGATAATATGGACTCCCGGTTATTATTTCCCGCGTTTAAGATTATCAAGTCCATTAATTAATTGAGCTTCTGAATAACTCTAAATTAATTAATATATTTCACCTTGGAGTAAAGACAGCTCAACATTATTATTCGTACGGAAGAAACTAATTCTTCACTTGCAAGATTTGGTACAATAAAACTTCTGAGCCCACCAAAGGGACTAATCACACGAGCCGTACTCGCACGCGTTTCTCCGTATTAAATCTTAGCAACCGTCGTATGATTAATATTACTGCCCAAGACACAAAGTTCGAAGTCGCAATGATTCTCACCCAACATGAATCAAAGCAGTAACCATTAAGCACACACAGTCCTATTTAAGTGACGGAGATTAAGAAATCAACAACCACTGAGGTCTAATTCTTCACCTTTCAGAACAGAAGAATTTATCCTCGCTGTAGGACCTCTTCAACACATACTAAATGTGCTAGTGCAATCTCTTAGTCAAGACAGACCAATCTGAGCCTTACACATCGACCTTTCACGGCGGATTGTTCAATTTCACCTAGGTCGTGAAAATGTACGTTTAGTTACAAGTAAACTGTTAATGTTGTCTTCCGTGATCGGGTATCACCACATTAACTACAATGTAACATGTACTATATATTGAACGGTTTGCAATAGAAATTCAACATTCAATCATAACTAAAGCAAATGTGATAAAAGAATTATTCTCATAAAACGAGTGTTTGATACACGAGTTATACAAAGTAAAAGCATACTTTCACGTATAACTCCAACACATAATTAGGATAATTCATATTATAATACAATTTTCGTACTTAATTGTAAGATTATTCTCTCTAACAATTCACAATTAGTAAACCAACATCGAATTCATATTAGCTACGACATGTACATTTTCAGGGATTTATTCACATACAAACTTTCCTTTGGGTTCGAACTACTTGGTCCCTATACTCGCCCATACTACAGTGATTCCATACTATTATGGAGTAACTAATAGTCAAGCTAGTATTTTACGTTCAAGTCACGCTCTCTTAGACGTGTGATAGGCTCGCGCTCAATAACCCATCCCCGTGCCTGGAACTATTACTCCTCCGCGAGGTTTCCGATTCAATGAGATGGGCGGAGGAACATCACTTGCCCAACAAGGATTCCTCCGACGTTGAAGTATTAAATCAAGGGTCAAAGAACATATCTGCTTTCGCTCATGTATATTCTCAAAGAAGAAACAACAATAGTTTTGTTCCCAGCAATCTCAAATGAGATATCTAACAAAAATAAAACAATATTGAATTTTAATAGTTTTCCTAGAAAAATATTCACGTCTAATTCTAGGGCTGTTCACGGAATTCGGAGATTACCGAACCCGTACCGAAATCCGCACCGAAAAAGAACCGTACCGAAAAAATTATGGACTTTTTTATTTTAACCGTACCGAAACCGAACCGAATATTTTTTTGGTACGGATCTGGATATTACCAAATTAACCGTACCGAAAAATCGAATGTGACCGTACCGAACCGTACCGAACCGAATAACCGAATTAAATATGTATTAATTTTAATTATTTTTTATTTATCAAACATTATTATAATGTTATTGAATTTAAGTACAACTAAGCGATTTCATAATTTCTCTTCATTTTCTTAACACAAACACTATATTATTTCTCTTTTAAGTTCTTAAAATGTTAACTTATGTTTAAATGTATATCAAAATGATTTAAATTTAATTTCTTATTCTTTTAATTTCATTGTCCATGTATATTCATTTCTTACAAAAACTTGAATATGGTGTACCTTGTGTCATGAATTACGACCAACATAATTTTAACATTGCACTTTTCATTCACAAGATATCTAATATATATATATATATATATATATATATATATATATATATATATATATTATATACTGTATTTTAAATAATTTATTGGTGGTGATTTACGTAAATATTTCAACCATCCATTATAATATAATGTGTTATATTCAAGCTTGTAATGATATATGTTTGATTATAGTTGAAGTTGAGTAGTATTCGTGAGTGTGCATGCATCGAATGTTTTTTTTATGATTAAAAAACGGAGAGAATGATAAAAAGAGGGTAAAAACTCCGTTTATCCGCTCCGAACCGTACCATACCGATCCGGTCCGTTTGTAACCGAAAATCCGTTCCGAACCGTACCGAAAAATAAAATATCTATACCGTACCGAAATTTTGGTACGGACACGGACACTCGAATTTTAAAATAACCGAACATTGGTACGGACACGGATATTTTCAAATATCCGTTTTGGTCCGTACCGTGAATAGCCCTATCTAATTCAATTAATAAATTGTTCATTCCAAAAATATTGACACGAGTCTAAGATTTCGAAAATTACATCGGGTTGGGCAAAATCAAATTAAGAATCACGTGCAATATTTAACTTAAGAATCAAAGATATGGTATACAACCATTAAAAGAGTCTGAAGCTCTGATACCACTGTTGGGTTTTAGAGGCACAAACACCATGTTCGGGGCATCGGAAGAAAAAGATTCACCAAAAACAAATCTGAAACATGGTTGTATAAAATAAAACATAAAGAATAAATCCTACATTGATTTGTACGCGGAATCCTCAACTATGGTATCCACGCAACAGCTATTCACCAACCCGCACCGACTTGCCAGCGTTGAATCTCGAGACGAACTTGCTAAGAAAATTCGAGCTAGAGATTTTATGGAGAAATTATATTTCTTGTGTGTTCAGGAATTCCCTTAGGACTCATATTTATAAGGATAGTCTTGGCTTAATTCCTAAGCAAGATAATAGGCCTAACCCGTAAAATATAATCTCTACGGATTATATTACCCTAGATATGTTCCTACGAATAATATATTTAACATATATATTATTCTTGTATAATAATATTCCAAATATTATTATTGAGATTTTATATTTAATTAAATCCAATTTAATTAAATATTAATAATAATTAATTCTAAATATAATATTATATTCTCCATAAATTAAATATTATATCTAATATAATACTTAATCAACCAACTATAATTGGTGAACTGTCATTGCTTGTTGTGTGACCCATAGACCCTCATATATTGAGCGATTAGTTAAACTAACGGTCTTAATTGAACACTAGACAATAAATCAGATATTCTCAATATACGAGGTACGTTGCGAGGAAATCTGCAACTACCTGTAATATTGTAGGCTATGTGATATCTTCCTTTCTTTAGCGAATACCCAATTAAGTCTTGAACATGATGAAGTGTCTATTCAAATAACTTAATCATATTATCTCAAATCACTAATTGATCAAGTATATCACACTTAGCCACAAAGTCTAAGCTGACGTGCGTCGGCCGACGACTTAGATCCAATTATGATGAGAAGACGAGTATTCTCTCTAAATCCATATTGAGGAATGAATCATATTTTTTACTAAACTACCACACACATGTATAGGACTATCAGAGTTTCTCTTTACCTCATGTTTGGTCGCCCTTCGAAATCGAGCAGATATGATGATTGATTATCAGAACGAGGATAAGTGCAAAAAAGTTACTCGTCTTTACAATTAAATTTGATGGTTAAATCAAATCTCTTGTTAAGTCAAATACAATGATAGGTTATATTCAGAAACAATGAAGACGAGTACAACACTTGGGGAAAATAGAATAATTCATTACTGAAGAAAGGAAAAGGTTTGGGTACAACGGCCCGAAAGCCAGGAAAAGAAAAGTACAAGTTTAAACAAATTAAACTAGAAGAGGGAGCCCAGCACTCTCATCCACCATGGCTCCATCAGCCTCACCGTCCGCCGCCGTCTTACCACCCGCTGCGGCTTAGTCCCCGCCGACCTCGTCCTCTGTGGGAGGAGAAAGAATGAAGGCCCCCATGTCGGGGAAAAAGGATAAACTGACACCCCATATCGACCAAATCCCTCAACATCAGCTCATACTCGGCGGGAGGGGGTTCGGCTTCCACGTACTCCTTCAAATCCCTGAGGGGGCCGGAGAGATCGGCGTCAGGATCCTTTCTCAACAGCACGCGCATGGACTTGGCCTGGACTTTCTTGGTGGCCTGGACTTGGCTGGCGAGCTCAATATTCTTCCCCTGGTAGCCAGCCCACGGTGCTTCCAGGGTCCTCCCTTCCCGCTCGCGGTCCATGATGAGGAGCTCCATGGCAATCAGGTCCCGGGCCGCTCGAATTCCCACCGATCTTAGCCTATCAATGGTGGAGGCCGTTTGGAGGACCTTCTCGCAGTTCGTGGTCCAGGAGCGGGGCAGGTTCACCACAGTGCGCTGGACCTCCTTCGGCCAGGTTTTGAGTAGGGGTGGTAATTTCAGACACGATATGAAAATTACGGGTTAGTGTATGGGCTTATCGTGTTCGTGTCCTTATCGTGTCAACCTGATAAAGATACAAAAATTTCGTGTCATGTTCGTATCGTGTCAATCCATTAAACATGATAAAATTAACAGATGACACATTAACCCGTTAGCAACTTGTTAATCTGTTAGTGATCCGATATATATTACTAACACATATCTGATAGTGACCCATTAATAACAAATTAATATAAAATTAAAATATAATAATAATATTAATATATTTTAAAATCTAATATTTTAATTATCTTTTATTTTAAATCTCAAGTTTTAATATATTTTCATTATCGTGTCGATACAAAAAAATTTGTGTTCGTATCGTGTCGACACGTTTCTCTATTGTGTCGTGTTCATGTTTACCCTTATCGTGTTGTGTCGTTATTGTGTCAACACGATAAATGACACGATTATACAATTTGTCACCCCTAGTTTTGGGGACCCTGGAAAAGGGAGGATCCCGCGAGCGGAGAAACTGAAGTACCTCAGCCGGTGGCAGTGGGTCGGGCTTGCATGCAGCGGGATGAGTACTTACAAATTAAAATAAGAAAGATAAAAGATATGTGAGCGTGAAATCAGACTTACGAGAGGTGATTTTCCCAGCCAAGGAAGGAGAAGTGGCTCGGATCACAGGGCAACGACTACAGGATGGCAGGCATTGGGGTGGAGGTACCCGCAGCCGTGTCGACTGGAGGCAGATTTGGGCCGGCGGTCTTCTGGCCGGATAGGCGGGCCTGTTGGAGTTATACGTGAAAGTATGCTTTTACTTTGTATAACTCGTGTATCAAACACTTATTTATGAGAATAATTCTTTTATCGCATATGCTTTAGATATGATTGAATGTTGAATATTTATAGCAAACAGTTCATAATAGTACTAGTTACATTGTAGTTAATATGGTGATACCCGATCACGGAAGATAACATTAGCAGTCTCCTTGTAACTAAACATACATTTTCACGACCTAGGTGGAATTGAATAATCCGCCGTGAAAGGTCGATGTGTAAGTCTCAGATTGGTCTGTCTTGACTAAGAGATTGCACTAGCACATTTAGTATGTGTTGAAGAGGACCTACAACGAGGATAAATTCTTCTGTTCTGAAATGTGAAGAATTAGACCTCAGTGGTTGTTGATTTCTTAATCTCCGTCACTTAAATAGGACCGTGTGTGCTTAATGGTTACTGCTTTGATTCATGTTGGGTGAGAATCATTGTGACTTTGAACCTTGTGCTTTGGGCAGTAATATTAATCATACGACGGTTGCTAAGATTTAATACGGAGAAACACGTGCGAGTACGGCTCGTGTGATTAGTCCCCTTGGTGGGCTCAGAAGTTTTATCGTACCAAATCTTGCTAGTGAAGAATTAGTTTCTTCGGTACGGATAATAATGTTGAGTTGTCTTTACTCCAAGGTGAAATATTAATTTAGAGCTATTCAGAAGCTTAATTAATTAATGGACTTGATAATCTTAAACGCGGAAAATAATAACCGGGAGCCCAATCGTAATATGGATTAAGATGGATAGTGCAATATTAATTTATTAGTGGTAATAATTAATATTAATGAATTGAATTATATTGGGATCAATATTGAAATTCAGAAGTCCATTAGGAGGTCCAATCTTAATTCTCCTTAAAGGCCCCTCAAGTAGCCCATTAAGTAGTCCAATAATGATAAGGTAATTAAAATAAAAAGAAAATATATTGCTGATTTTTTCTCTTATTTTCGATAATTAGGGATAAGGAAGAAAAAAAGATTTTGTTGATTCTCTTGGAAAGATATTATGGAAGATAAGTATTCTTGGAATACAAGATTATCTCATATATTCAAGAAGATCTAAATCTTGGTTTTTCTTTATGAAATTTTCGAAATTACTAGCTTATTTAGGAGAGTGAGATTTTTTTTGGAATATTTTATTATGGAGAAAAGAATATATGAGATATATTCAAGATTTCTTAGATACTAAGAAAAGATTTTCTCCATGCCCATAAAATATTAAAAATTTCGGCCCCAAGTACATAATTCCATGTGTTGGAAAAATCAAGAGCATATATATTTTTCTTTTTCCTTAGTTATTAAAATTACTTGAAAGCATCTCCCACCGGTGATCAAGTAAGGCGAAAGGGAAATACTTGAGAAGGTTTCTGGGTAGATAAAGCGAGATCGTGATTGTCCCGTTTATTCAAAGACCAATTCTACAAGAGGTACGTAAGTCACATAAATTCTTGTTTATTCCACCTAGATTTTATGTGAATTAATTCAACATGCATGATGTTAAATTTGTTGTTGGAATTATTATTTGAATTAATTAGGATTAATTCATGCTAGTAATAATTGAATTTAAATTCATATTTAAATTTCATCCGAATAGATTCCGGGCACCCCTATTTTTCCAACAGGGCGGCCCTCTTGTTGGGCGAGGAGCCAACTGGTGGGGCGATCTGGGCAGCTGGGGCCTGGACCGGCGGGTTGATTCGTATCCCCTGGTCGGAGGCGCCCTTTTTTGGTGATCAAATTTAGTCGGGTGGATTAGTGACTGTTTAATTCGGTTTAAGACCACCAATCAATTACGTGTGATTGGTTACCACCGTAAATGGTAAATCGAGGATTCGGGTTATGAAATTGTAAACACGAAAGTCGAAATTGTAATAATTTCGTATGTGTGTACATTTTGGTGTATAAGTGTGTGTTTTTGGGAGTGTTTATGAATTTGAACTTGTATTAATAAGCTGGAGAACAACTATTTATAGAGGCTAGCAAGCATGAGGTGTCTCTGACTCTTGGTCTCCCTAGCTTGTATGCCTGACAAGTGTCATTTGACCTTAGTTTGACCTTATCTAAGCTGAGTCTTAGTTACAAAGTCTTCTTTTGGTCTTATCTCGGACTCATTGTTGTTCGCCTAAGTCGGTTTGACTAATCTTGATTGTTCTTCAACTGAAAGTTGTTCGCCTCTTGAGGTCATGCTTTCGTAGTTGTTCGTCTTATTGCTTCGTAGAGCTAGACTTTGGGACCTTTGTCCTTTGTTCGTCTGCATACACCTCCTCGACTGATTGATGTATCGTCCTCTGACAATGTTGTTCGTCACGAATGACTTAATGGTTGATACATATCTGATTTCAAATCTTTTAACCTGTTCGTCGGTAAGTTGCTCGTCAGTGGAGCTGTTTGTCATTTAGTACACTCTCCAGATTGATTAGCGCACACCCACCTTGATCTTCCTTGCTAATTGTTTAATTATGCTCGCATCATGATGGATGATGTTCGACTGTCAACAATTGCCCCCTATCCTGACTAGATGTTGCTTTAGACGAGCAACTTTGTGGCGAGCAACTGTAGTTAGGATACCATCCTGGTATGGATCTGGACGAACATCATTACTTTTGGCGAGCAGCTTCGAATCCACCGTTTCGTCTTCCCACGATCTGGAGGGCGTACGAGGATGACGTGAGCGTCATGATTGCGCGCCGTCCACGCGCGATCAATCCCGAGGCTACGCGCCCCTATGTTTGCATATAGGTCCTCCAATTTTCACACTCGCTCGAATTTTACCCCGTCTTTTGGCGTTTTGGTCCCCATTTTTTGGGGTAATTACGGATTTTACCCCGTATTTGCTTGGGGTATTAATACGGGAGAAACTGAAAATTTTCCCACTTTTTCCATCTCTGCTACAGTGCTCCGACGATTCCTCCTTCTCCGGCGACTCCAAGCTTTTCTGGCGTCCGTTCTTCCAGTATTTGGCTTCAAATTCCATTCCCCAGGTAGTCACTTTTCTTACTTCATCTTTTTCGTTTCTATTTTCTTCAAAAACCCCCACCGCCGTCGTGTGGGACCGTGAACCACCGTCTTCTCCGGGAAATACGCCGCCGTCTGCAACTTCTTCCACCGCCATCTGGATTTTTCCCCTTCTTCTCCCTCTTATGTCTTCTCATTCAAGCAACAGATCTGAGGAAACCTTAGATCCCCTCTTCCCCGTTACGGTTCACGACGATCAACCTCTACCTGAGGTCTCCTGGCGTCAAGCCCTCACGTTGACTCGGTTGTGCACTCGGTGGAGGATACCGGTGCTCGCTCATCTGGGAGGGAGTTGGTGGTCGTCGCGAGCAGAGATTCGAGAGAAGGCTCTTCGTCCAGTGCCGAATCAGAGGATCCATTTTCTGACGAACTCACTCGCGAGTTCCTAGAGGGTATTGACTTTCCATCTCCCAAAATGCTGGAGAATGAAATTCCAGTTGGAGTTGCTCAGCCATTTGAATAGCGAGCATATGCTGAGGAACATGCGAGCAGCTATCGCCGCCCCGAAAGAGAAATAATGGATTCGGGGAAAAATGAGTTCCAGGCGAGCAGAATCAAGAGTGTTGTTCGCGAGGATGAATTGGACTCGCTTCGAAAGACCTACAAGATCCCCTACGATATTCATATGTGGGCTCCTCGGAGGAAAGAGAGAGCTGATCGCCCCCCTCCAGGATGTACGACGATCAACATTCATACCTTGATCGTCGGACTGAAACTACCTCTTCCACCCATTGTTGGTCGTTTCCTAGAGGCGACCAACCTTGCGATCACTCAAATTACTCCGATTGGGTGGATGAACTTGTTGGGGACAATGTGTCTGTTCGCACTGGAGGGGTATGTTGATCGTATAACTGCAGAAGAGATCAACTACCTCATGACGATCACGAGATGTCCCCCTGGAGAGGAATGTTACTTCTATCTCAAAGCCAGGACTGGATTAAAGATGGTAGAGGGGGTGCCGAACAAAATCCGCGATTGGAAACAACACTTCTTCTTCATCGGGGGTAATTGGCGAGCATCTTCTGATCCACACGGTGGTGATAGACGAATAAACTCCCCAACTTCTTATGGGAAATTTAAACGTAAGATTATTTTCTTGCTCATTCTCGAACTGTACTGTTCTAATTTAACTTTTCTTGTTTATTCGCAGGCCCTCGTTTACCCAAGTGGAACTCGGAGGAAGAAGAGATCGGCTCAGAGTTCCTATTCACCTCCTGTTTGGCCGGCCTTCGCAATAGAGCGGAAAGGACCACTGAGTATTTGCGTGAGGGAAAGTGCTTGAGAGCTGCTCGCCTGCTTACTTACCCTCATCACCTAGAGGCCCAGGCCGAGGTACCCCCAGGTATGAAAAATTTCTAACTCTTTGCGCACACTTTGTTCGTCACTGACTTTCCCAACTTGCTCGCCTAAACTTCATTTTTTTTAGCCGAGCAAGTCACCGTTGCCGTTCCACCTTGCTTTGCCCTCTTGGAACATAGGGTCTTCGAGATGGCGCCTCCGAAGGGACGGAAGAGGAGAGGTGACCCGCCTACCCAAATACCCGCGATGATGAACAAAACTGAGGGAGCCAAAGTTCCGCAACAAGCTGCTCCCCCTGGTCCTGCTCGGCCATCTTCTCCAAGTTCCCCTCCCCGCGGGGGGGAAACGTTTGAAAAAAGCTGATGGGACTCCATTGGCCCATGATGTTCCTGGCGGCGTTAAGGGGAAGGAAAAGGTGGGCCAGAGTCATGCTCGCCCTGAGGGGGATGCTGTTCGCCACTCTTCCATCGACCCTGCCGAGGTGGTGGGTAAGGCGGGCAAGAAAACTATCCCAACCCGAGGTCTGGAAGACATCACTCTCCTAGGCTGGGACGAGCGAAAATTTGCCGAGTAAGTGCTCACTCTTTTCTGCCGAACAAGTTTCAACTTTGTAGAATTTTTCTAAGTGTTAATTACCCCTCCTTTTTTTTGTTCGTAGATACCGGGCCGATGATCACCCCGGGCGAGCACCTGCCGTTCATCAATACGCATGCTCCAAAACTCCCGTCAACATTAGGGAGATCCCAGGTGACCATGTTCGCAGAGCTACGGAGTTGATCGCCCGAGCTTGGACACGGCCCATGGAGAAAACTATCTCCATGCAGGGACTGGCGGACAATGTCCATCTTTCCATGATGTATCATGCCAATGGCCTTGTCACCGCGCAAAAGGCCATGGCTCAGATCGCCGAGCAAGAAGACTCTGTTCGTCGGTATGCGAGTACTGCTCGGCAACTAACCGAAGAGAAGGACGGCCTAGTCAGCCAGTATGAGGCTAAAGTTGCTCGTCTCAACAATCAAATCACTGTCTACATTGACACTGAGAAAAAATATCTTGAAGAAATTCAAGGTTTGTCTAGTGAATTGAGAGGCAAAGATGCCATGCTCGGCGAGGGGTAGAAGAAGTTGTCAGCGGCCGAACAAGAGATCGCCGAGCTCAAAGCAGAAATTGCTCGTCTTCGAGAGACGGAAGCCAATCTCTTCACACGCGAGCAACTTGAAGCTGAAGTTCAGGCTCGAACTGGCCCCATTTCTAACCTTGGGTATATTTGCGCCTACGCGGATAGCATTCGCACGGCCGATGCTTATGATTACAAGGACATGGTAGAAGAAATGAGTAAAGACTTGTCCGAGTTTATTGAGAACTATCCACCGCCGAACAACATTAAGATCCAGCTGGCAGACTTGGTTGAGCTTGGGATCAAACTTGACAAACTTGATCCCAGTATCGTCATCACTCATCCCCCACCTCCGGTTGACGAGGGTGATCAAGAAGTAGGACCAGCTGCCGCGGACGAGCAAGCTGCTAAAGAGGCGGAGGAGAAAGCAGCTGAAGACCTGGCCCGAGATATGATCGTTGAACCTCCCATCGATCAAACCCAGACCCTCCTCCCGTCGAGCAACAATAGATATAGGACTTAGTTTTTCTCTTTTCTTCTTCTTTGTAATAGTTGTTCGCTCCTTTTGTAGTACTTGACTTCTAGAATCATTATACTATTTTTTAGGCTCAATGCCTTTTGTTTAATGGAATGTCTTTTTTATGTTCGCTCATTTTCTTTATATGTTAATTGCCTTTACATTTTTTTCAATGACTTTGCAATTATAACATATAGTGTTGGGCTTTTGTTCGAATTGAACTTTGCCTTTAATGGAATCAGGGTTTAACCTTAGGTTCTGTTCATTTTAAAAAACGAACAACCTTTAAGTGGCTTTGGTCCTCAAAATGGACTTGTACCTCGAGCTTTTTGACTTTTCCTTTTGACGAACAACTACTATATTTACACTGAAAATTTTACAAGTGTTGTAAGACTGCTCGTCATTAACAAATATAATCTGACGAACAACTTTGAACACTAACTAAAAACATGCTCGCTTATAATATTTTTGCCGAGCAACTCTGTCTAAAATTAAAAGATGAAACAACACTAAACTATACAATGTGCTGAACAACTTTAAATTCTATACTTATCAAAATTTTCAAAAAATTAGGCTTTTGGTTTGCCTCACTTGGTTCGCTAGCCCCCCAAGAAATTTGTTCGCCCAAATAAGAACTTGTTCGTCTCATTGATAGTACTTCTTCAGATGTACAACATTCCAGGAGTATTGGGTCGGCTTGCCTTCCATATCTTCGATATCGTATACACCATTAACGAATTTTTCCGTTATACGATACGGGCCCTCCCAAGTTGGTCCCAATACACCTGGAGGTTGGGCGAGCAACTTTCTTAGAACCTATCTCCAACTCTGAATTCCCTGATTTTAACATGGGAATTATAATAACGTTCTGCTCGCTGCTTGTAGGTAGCATTTTTTAGCTCGGCATTCAGTCTTTTTTCTTCGAGCAAATCCATCTCAGTAGCTAGAGCAGAGTTGTTCGCCTGCTCATCAAAGTTGGACGTTCTGAATGTGTTGGTCTTTAACTCGATTGGTATTACAGCTTCTGTTCCAAAAGCCATTGCAAAAGGTGTTTCTCCGGTGCTTGACCTGGGAGAAACTCTGTATGCCCACAGGACTTCCGGGAGTTCTTTAGACCAACTACTCTTGCTCTCCGCTAACCGTACTTTCAATGTATGCTTGATTATCTTGTTTACGGCCTCGACTTGTCCATTTGATTGGGGATGATAGGGCGTAGAGTAATGCTTTTTGATTCCCCACTTTATACAGAAATCTCTCAACTCGTTTCCATCAAACTGCAGACCATTGTCTGTTACGATGGTTTGCGGAACCCCGAAGCGACAGACAATGTTCTTCCAAATGAAGTTGATCATTTTCTGCTGGGTGATTTTTACCATGGCTTCTGCTTCTGCCCATTTTGTATAATAGTCGACTGCTACAACGGCAAATCGAACACCTCCAACTCCTGTTGGGAAGGGACCAATAATGTCCATCCCCCATCTTGCAAATGGCCACGGGCTATAAACCGATACGAGCTGTTGAGCCGGGGTATGAATGTTTGGGGCAAAAATCTGGCATTGGTGGCAAGTCTTTGCTTTCTTGATTGCATCCTGGCGTAAAGTCGGCCAATAGTAGCCTTGTCTAATAGTTTTGTATGCCAAGGCTTGCCCCCCAGTATGATTTCCGCATACTCCGGCATATATTTCTTCGAGTATTGCTCGTCCTTGCCCCCTAGGCAAACATTTGAGAAGTGGGATTGATATTCCCCTTTTGTAAAGCTGCTCGCCCACCAGAGTATATCTGGCGGCTTACTTTGTTAGCTTGGCAGCTTCAAAAGGGTTGTTTGGTTTTTCTCCACTTTTCAAATATTTGACTATATTTGTTCTACACTCTTCTTCTTCACTTGCTTGTTCATCAAGTTGGTTGACATTATAACTTCTTGTTGATGGATCATTCATCTTTGTAATTATAATGTCTGCCAACTCTGTTGGTCCCTCACTTGTTGCTAGTCGGGCCAACGCATCTACTTGCGTGTTGCTTGTCCTTGGAATTTGTTCAATGAAGACTTGTTCTAACAAGGACATCAGGTAAGCAACAATTCGCTGATACTCGATCATGTGATCGTCTTTCGCCTCGTACTCACCTCGGACTTGGTTCACAATCAATTGTGAGTCGCCAAATATTTGTAACCGTCTAACACCTACTGCAAGAGATAGGTGGAGACCAGCAATAAGAGCTTCGTACTCAGCTTCGTTGTTGGTTGCCATGAAACCAAATTTGATTGCCGAGGTGAATACTTGTCTGTCTGGACTGATTAGAACCACTCCTGCCCCCGAGGCTATGTTGGTTGAAGACCTGTTAACGTAAAGATGCCAGGGGTGATCAAGTCCTCTCGTCGGATCTGGTGGGAAGGTTAGTTCGATAATAAAGTCGGCTAATGCTTGCCCTTTGATCACTGTTCGAGGAGCATAGGTTACCCCAAATTGGCTAATCTCCAGTGACCACTTTAATAGGCGACCAGCTGTGTCGGGGCGATGGAGAATTTGTCTGAGTGGGAAAGTTGTTAGCACTTCAACTTGATGATCAAAGAAGTATGGTCGTAACTTCCTCACACTCATAACAAGTGCATACGCCAGTTTCTCAGTTGGAGAGTATTTGATCTCCGCATCGTTTAAGGCTTGACTGACGTAGTAAATAGGTTGATGAAATTTGCCGTCTTCTCGCACCAGAACAGAGCTGATAGCCACTTCTGACGCTGCTAGGTATAAATATAGCCTCTCTCCCGGGACAGGTTTTGATAGGATTTTTACATCCCCCGATCTGGATATGAACCGTTTCAATGCTGCTAGGCATCCTGTGAGCCTTTGCACTTCTTTTATTGAACGTGGTGGCTGCATATCCACGATTGCTTTGACTTTTATTGGATTGGCTTCAATCCCTCGTTGACTAACAAGATGGCCCAGGAATTTTCCTGAATGAACTCCGAAATTGCTCTTCTTCGGATTCAGCTTCATGTTGTAATGCCGAAGAATATCGAACACCTGGGTCAAATGTTGAAGATGGTCTTCTTTTCGAGGACTTTTGACTACGATATTATCTACATAGACTTCTACCGTATCTCCGATTTGTTCATCGAACATTTTGTTCACCAACCTCTGATATGTTGCTCCGGCATTGATAAGGCCGAAAGGCATTCTCTTCCAACACAACAAGTTTTTGTTCGTATAAAATACTGTGTTCTCTTGATCGTCTGGATGCATTGGAATTTGATGGTACCCGGCAAAGGCATCCATGAATGTTAGCATTTCATGACCTTTGGGCATGCTGCATTCAGATTGGTAAAATCTATGCATAGCCTCCAGGTCCCGTTTGGTTTCCTCACAAGGACTGGGTTTGCTACCCATTGTGGACAGAGTGCTTGTCGAATTAAGTCGTTGTCTAACAATTTCTTTACTTTTTCGTTCAAGGCCTGATACTTGTCTGGGCCATACTTTCTTCATTTTTGATGGACAGACCTTTTTACTTGATTGATGTTGAGTCTATGGCAAGCATGCTTTGGATCTATCCCCACCATGTCTGCATGAGACCAAGCAAAAACATCTAGATTTTTGCTGAGGAACTCTTTCATTCGGGATCTGTAAGGCTCAGGGAGCTCAGATCCTATGTATAATTCAAGATCCTGGTTTTCAGGGTTAACTTTGAACGCCTCCAGTTCTTCAACTGGAGTTGCTCGTCGTTTTTGTCCTTTCCAACGAGGATCAAGTATTGGTCCCTCAGGGTTGAAATTATTTTCGATGTTCATGGGCTCTGCTCCCAGGCGGGGATCTAGATCATCTGTTGGTTCTGACTCATTGTTGTTAGTCAACACCTGGCCCTCCAAGTCATCTGGCGAGTGTTGCTCGTCACCACCCTTTCGTTGTTCGTCAGAATGATGTTCCTCATGGGTGGTGAGTAGTTGTTCGTCCAACACCTGCTCGCCAAGATGTTGTTCGTCAGTATCCATGTGGTCCTCCTCTACGTCCATCATGCTCTCCAGTATTGATGGTTCATCAGCAGGATAGCTAGTTGTGGCCTCCATCATGGATACTAGTGCGTGTTTGGCCTGCAACTGTAGGAGACATTCCCTGGCTTTTCATTGATCTCCCTTGATTGTACCTGCTCCACTTGCTGTTGGAAATTTCAAACAATAGTGGTAAGTGGAACACGCAGCTTTGAATTCATTTAAAAAGGATCGACCAAGAAACCCGTTATAAGTTGAATCCTGGTCTACAACCAAGAAGTCAACTATTCTCGTAATATTTTTCTCGGGTTTGTTGGCCGTTACAAGTTGTACCGCTAAAGTAACTATTCCCAATGGGACTGTTACAGCATTCCCAAAGCCTACAATTCTATGAGTCGAATCCCGGATATAGCCCGAGTAATCTCCAAGATGATCGAGCGTCTTTTTGAACAGGATGTTGGTGTAGGCTTGATTAGGCGTGAAATTGTCATGATTCGTCGCTCGAAATGCCCTTGTTTTGATGGATTCATATAAGTATTTAGAGTCATTTGAGTATTATTTTCACAAACTAACAAATTTGTTTCTTTGATGCTTATAGATGGATAGAGGACAAAAGGAGGAGTTCGTAGGACTTCGAATCGACTCAAACAGATACCCGGATGAGAAGATATGGAAGAAATACGAGAAGTATTAGTTCGAGCGAGCAAAAGTGTCATTGAAGTACTCAAGATGAAGGTGCTCGAGTAAACACTACCCAGGCACTCGAGTAGTGCACTCGAGCCAGCTTCGGTCGAGTAGACATTACTCGGGCACTCGAGTAGTGCACTCGAGCAGAAGCCGGTCGAGTAGCCAGTACTCGGGCACTCGAGTAGACTACTCGAGCAAAAGCCGGTCAAGTAGAACTACTCGAGCTAAGGGGCTCGAGTACTTTTGACGTTCTGTATAATTTTAACACTCGAGCTTGCATTGCTCGAGCACTTTTACTCGAGCTCTACTCGAGCTCGACGGGAATTTTGGCCCATGAGATCCCGTTTCGACCCGTTGCCTATATATACCTCTTCCAAACACGTTTTGAAGGATCCCCGAACGCACCACATCACTTTTATACAGAATTTTTAGAGAGAGAGAAGGACGAGAAGAGACGAGCAAGTTTAGTTTTACGTTTTTGAGGTTTTTGCTTATGAATTCACATTACGATTTCACGTTTTAGTTTCGTTTCTTAATATCTTTTGTTCTTGAATACGTTGAGACCTCGTTTTGCTAATTAATTTCAGTTTATTCTTTTATATCTTAAAACCCTAGTTTATGTACGATCTTTTCTTTGATTTAATTACCATGTTCATGTTCGTCACTTGTCTAATTATTATTTTTTACGTTAAATCTATGTCTAGCTAAAACCCTTGCATGCTTAGGGTAGGATGAACTCGTAGAAGTAGGTTGTGGGTACGTAATTAGAGTAACTTGTGACGTTAGGTTTTAATTCTCTTGGTTAATGAATTCTTAAAATTAATCTAGACTTCGCTCTTGAATTTCGTTCGAAAGGTGTTAGAGAGAGGACGACCGTATCACTCTTTAACAACGAGTAGACTTAACGAGAGGGTTTAGGAAAGGTTAATTCATCTACCGGTTTAGCGAAGGAGGACGACCGCATCACCTTAGTTAAATTAGGGTCTCATTAATTAAGCACAGTCTATTAACTTGTTAGTAGATTCGTGAAGTCGAGTGTTAGGTTAAAGTATTAGGGTTAAAATCTTGAGCTTTCATCTTGCATTCTTTTACTTAGGTTATTTCTTGCGCATCACGATTATTTTGATTATGTACATGCTCCGTTAGTATACGTAGGGATTCCTATCCTAAGCATCACCATCTCTCATTAGAAAACAACCCTTAGTTAATTCGCTTCTTTAATTCTTTAGTTTAATTAGTTTAGTGTAGTTTTAATTAATTCTTCAAAAAACCCAAAAACAACATTACACTCATATTAACTACGACACGTAGATCTTCAGGGATCTGTTCGCATACACTCCATCTCGTGGGTTCGATAATACTTGGCCAGAATACTTACTCTTACTACAGTGAACCTGTCCATTTGCGGGTAAGCGACTAGTAGAAGTTAGTGTAATTCGCTTCAAGTCAAGGCTCCAGTGTCTACCAACAATCTGTGGACTCGTGTTCCCATAATCTTTGCGCAGATTACGAGCGAATCGTTATGCGGAGTCAATATCCCTTCCAAGTCACTTTCGGTGAAAGTCAATTCTGTTGTCTGCATGATAGATGGTTTAACTCCCATTTCTTGGACTTGATCGATCGCTCGTAACTCAGCCTTTCTTTTTCGGTTGGAGATTGGTGCTCGTCCATCAGAACATCCTCCTGCGGGGCCTGCGGGTTCCATCATGTATAAATCTTCCAATGGACGAGTAGGAATAGTAGGAACTGGTCGCCCAGGTTTATTGTTTTTCTGAGGTTGATCATCCTTATCTTCAGAGTTGTTCTCCCGAACTCTTTTTCCGGGTTGTCTTTTAACAAAGTCGGAAAGTTTTCCCTCTTCGTAGAATCGCCAAAGTTGCTTGAGCAAATCTCTACATTCACTCGTAAAGTACCCCACGCTTTGATGGTAAGCACAATACTTGTTAGGGTTGAGTTTGCCGGTGTCTTGACGGATTTTCCGTGGTGGGGAGAGCAACTCCTTCTCTTTCACATTTTCATAAACAGCATCGACCGACACTGTTAGCACTTGATTCAATTTTTCCTTGAGCTCCGTCCCTTCAGTGAATGCCTTCATGTTTTTAGGGACTCGATAGTTTGTTACGCCAGGTTTCTTGTTATTCTCCTTGGGATCAGCTTTATTCTCCCCCAAGTTTGATTGCAAGGCCTCGTGCATGGAAACGAATATGCCGGCTTGATTTCGAAATTCGGCATAACTTCTTGGGCACTTCAGATGTACCTCTTTCCATAGCTTTGATCCTTTCTTCAACCCGGCCATAACGGCAACGATTTTCATGTCCTCACTGACGGGTTCTCCTTCTAACAGCACCTTGTCGAACCTTTCCATGAATGCCCGATCTAACTCGTCGTCATTTTATTTTAGGTCCGACAATCGATGTTTCTGGGACAAGTACGATCCCGCCATTGAGAAATGAGAAATGAACTCTCGACTTAGTTGAGTGAACGAGTGGATTGATGCTGGTGGCATTGCCGAAAACCATTTGTGCACCCGATCCCCCAAAGTTAAGGGGAAGTTTCGGCATTGAGTGACATCGCTGGCTCCCACCGAGACCATATAATCTGAATACTTCGTCAGATGAACTCTGGGATCAACAACACCGTCATACTATATGCTTGCCGGGAACTGGACCTTCTTCTGAATCGGGGCTTTCATAATGACAGGTGATAGTGGTGAGGATGGCAAACTGGTTGTCCCCACACCTCTTTGTTGGTCCAACTGTCCCTGCATGCTCTCCACTGCCCTTCTTAAACTTGATAGCTCATCCAAAGATGCCCCCTGACTTGGAGGCTATTCGGCGAGCAAAGGTACTAACCTTTCTGCTCATCGCAGTCCCTCACTCGGAGTGGGCAAATTCTGGAGCTGTTTTCTAGGGTTGCTCGCTGCATTTGGCCCTAGACGCCTGAAGGCAGATTGAGAGAGTCTCTCATGAACCGATGGGCGTGGTTGCTCAAATGTTGCTCGCCCACGTTCCACTTCCTGGCGAGCAACTTTCTCTTGCTGTTGGGGTTGGCCAAGTCTGTCTTGGGCACTGGAACGGGTAGTTCCATGGCTCGACATTGTTGTTCGCCCGCAAGCAGATTCAGCCTGGCCTTCTCTTAGTTCGACCATCTTGGCTTTGCCTTTATCCCGCCTGACCTGGGCACTGTTCACCTCGTGTTGTTCGCCCCTTGTTGACCTGGCCCTAACAGCTTCTATGGGTTTATCCTTAGGCCTCACTTGTGAAGGCCTATTCTGATCTTGCTGTTTCTGTAGAGCCTGGAGAGCTGCAATGGTTTTGGCCAGTTCATTAGGGTTGTTCGTCAGGGCCTCCATTTCAGGTGGGAGATTATGAGTTATGGCAGTATGTTGCGACCTGTTCACATGTCTAGGATTACGATCCTGGTGGTCGGCCGATGAAGCTCGGGTGGGAGATGCTCTCCTTGACAAACGTGATGCTTGGGTTTCCTTTGATTGAGGCATTTCAATTAGATTGTTCTTTAATTTTTATATTGAAGAACACCAAGAACACCTTTGCTTGAATCTTCAAATGTTTCTTGAGGTTTTCTTTGAGTCTTCAAGTTTCCAACTTGAAGTTCTTGAAGAATCACACTAAACCGAAGGTTCGAACCCTTCTTCTAGCGCCAATTTGTTGGTGATCAAATTTAGTCGGGTGGATTAGTGACTGTTTAATTTGATTTAAGACCACCAATCAATTACGTGTGATTGGTTACCACCGTAAATGGTAAATCGAGGATTCGGGTTATGAAATTGTAAACACGAAAGTCGAAATCGTAATAATTTCGTATATGTGTACGTTTTGGTGTATAAGTGTGTGTTTTTGGAAGTGTTTATGAATTTGAACTTGTATTAATAAGCTGGAGAACAACTATTTATAGAGGCTAGCAAGCATGAGGTGTCTCTGACTCTTGGTCTCCCTAGCTTGTATGCCTGACAAGTGTCATTTGACCTTAGTTTGACCTTATCTAAGCTGAGTCTTAGTTACAAAGTCTTCTTTTGGTCTTATCTCGGACTCATTGTTGTTCGCCTAAGTCGGTTTGACTAATCTTGATTGTTCTTCAACTGAAAGTTGTTCGCCTCTTGAGGTCATGCTTTTGTAGTTGTTCGTCTTATTGCTTCGTAGAGCTAGGCTTTGGGACCTTTGTCCTTTGTTCGTCTGCATACACCTCCTCGACTGATTGATGTATCATCCTCTGACAATGTTGTTCGTCACGAATGACTTCATGGTTGATACATATCTGATTTCAAATCTTTTAACCTGTTCGTCGGTAAGTTGCTCGTCAGTGGAGCTGTTCGTCATTCTGTTGTTTGTCATTTAGTACACTCTCCAGATTGATTAGCGCACACCCACCTTGATCTTCCTTACTAATTGTCTAATTATGCTCGCATCATGATGGATGATGTTCGACTGTCAACACCCTTGGTCACGCCTTTCTTTGTTAGAGCAGCGAACACGGATTTGCGCGGGGCCATGTCGACGGTTTCACCGGAGTCGGAGGAGGATGAAGATGAGGACGACGAAGAGGAGGAGATGAGATAAGGTTCGACGACGGTGGCTGGGAAATGTTGCTCTACCGGGATAACTTGTTGATTAGTCGAGTAATAAAAAAAAGGATATATCAAAGAAATAAGTCAGAAAGCAAACATCTTTACCTCTAAAGTTGAGGTGGCGGGGAAAGGTCTGCAACCCGGACAAGTGCCGCTACTCGTTGGTGCTCAACAGTTTGACGAAGCGGTCGGCTCCAGGCTCACTATTCACGATGGTGAGGGCGAGAGCAAAGTCCTCGTTGAGGTCGCCGGGGTTCGGAGGTGGATCTCCTGCAAAAAAATGAAAGAAATTAGATCAATACTATTGAAGTAAGGAAAGTTAGAAAATACCTCTACGGTTTCGGAGACGGTAGTCGTGGGGAACTTCTACGGGTAGGCCACTTCCGGGCTCGACACTTTGCCACGCACCACCTATGCACCACCTACCCACCACCACTTCTAATGCCAACCGGTCACCTTCGTGGGAATGGCAAACACGATTGCATCCCCGCTCTGAGGCTTGACATGATAGTAGTTGGCGTTCATCTCTCCCGAGAAGGTTATCGTGTAAAATAGGTGGTTGAGCTGTTGGGGAAATTCGAGGTGCACGGATCTATTTGATATGAAATTTAAATACGAATTTAAATATAATTATTACTAGCATGAGTTAATCCTAAATTAATCCAAATAATAATTAATCAACAATAAAATATTTCATGCCAATGAATATAATCACATAAAATTCTACGGCGGAAAACAAAGAATTTCATGTGAATATGTACCTCTTGAAGCGACGTTCAACCGATATAAATGAGACAAGCATAACGATCCTATCAACTATTAAATCCTTCTCAAGTATTCCCTCTTCGCCTTATTCGTTTGCCGGCTGGAAGCGCTCACGAACAATTTAATATAATAAGGAAGAAAGAAAATATTTATTGCTTTCGATTTTTTCAACTCATGTAATCACGAAACTGTCAACTGGAGATAAAATAATCATCCCCTATATAATAGGAGAGAGTTGGCCAATTTTTTCATGAATTTTAGGGGAGAGATTTTTTTTTTCTTGGCCTCCAAGAAATCTTAAATATATCTCATATATTCTTTTCTTCATAGTAAAATATTCCACAAAAATCTCACATTCTCAACTATATAGTAATTTTCGAAATTAGGAGATTAAAGTTACTAGATTTGAATTTTAATGAATTTATGAGATAATCTTGTATTCCAAGTATACATATCTTGCATAATATCTTTCCAAGAAAATCAACAAAATCATTTATCTCTCCATATACTTAATTTTCGAAAAATATAAAGAAAAATCAGCAATAATAATTTTCTTTTATTTTAATCACCTTATTATTATTGGGCTACTTGAGGGGCCTTTAGGAGAATTAAGATTGGACCTCCAATGGACTACTGAATTACAATATTGAGCCTCAATATTATTCAGCCCATTAATATTAATTTATCACTATTAAATTAATATTGCATTATCCATCTTAATCCATATTACGACAATATGGGCTCCCCATTATTACTTTTCGTGTTTAAGATTATCTAGTCCATTAATTAATTGAGCTTCTGAATGACTCTAAATTAATTAATATATTTTACCTTGGAGTAAAGACAACTCAATATTATTATCTGTACCGAAGAAACTAATTCTTCACTTGCAAGATTTGGTACGATAAAACTTTTGAGCCCACCAAGGGGACAAATCACACGTGTCGTACTCGCACACGTTTCTCCGTATTAAACCTTAGCAACCGTCGCATGATTAATATTATTGCCCAAAACACAAGGTTCGAAGTTGCGATGATTCTCACCCAACATGAATCAAAGTAATAACTATTAACCACACACGATCCTATTTAAGTGAGAGAGATTAAGAAATCAATAACCACTGAGGTCTAATTCTTCACCTTTCAGAACAGAAGAATTTATCCTCGCTGTAGGTCCTCCTCAACACATACTAAATGTGCTAGTGCAATCTCTTGGTCAAGACAGGTCAATCTGAGATATACACATCAATCTTGCGCGACGGATTGTTCAATTTCACCTGGGCCGTGAATTTGTACATTTAGTTACAGGAACTAGTTAATGTGATCTTTCGTGATCTGATATCACCACATTAACTACAATGTAACACATACTATATATAATGAACGGGTTGCAATAAATAATTAACTTTCATTCATATCTAAAAAAATGTGATATTAGAATTATTCTCATAAAATAAGTGTTTAATAAATGAGTTATACAAAGTAAAAATATACTTTCATTTATAACTCCAACAACTGCTCGCCTCAAGGAAGGAATGGTTGGGATGCTTACCCGAGCCGAATTCGACGACCAGCTTAACGCCCATCTGGGTCCTTGCTCAAAATTGGGTTATATTTGTGCTTATGCTGACTGTATTCGTTTAGCCAGCTTGCATAATGTCCCCAAGGTCCAAGAAGAAATTGGCAAGGACTTGGTGGAGTTCCTTGAAACTTATCCTCCCCCAACCAGGTCAACACTTCAACTGGGGATATGGTTGAATATATGGTCAAGTTAGAATTTCTTGACCCCAATATCACTCTTGTTTGTCCCCAGATCGCCAAGCAACAAGAGGATGGCGAACCGGCTGAGCCAAATACCGAAGGCGAGCAAACTGCAGCTGACGGCGAACAAGCTGCAGCTGAGGACCTGATCGCCAATATGTTTGTTGACAATCCTCCCGATCAGGCCTAAGATCCTCTAGCCCCTGCCAAGCAAAGGCAGGAGTAGACTTAGGTTTTTTTGCTTCTTTTTGTTGTAAAAGTTGTCCCCTTCTTTCTGGAGCTTTTTGTACTCTTTTTTGGGCTTAAAACCTTTACATTAATGAACTTTATCTTTCTTGCTCGTCACTTTTTTATATGTTGCTTTACATATTTTTCAATGCTTTGCAATACTAACATATATAATTGGGCTTTGTTCGATTTGAACTTTGCCTTTAATAATAGAATAAGGGTTTAGCCTTAGGCTTTGCTCGCTTTAAAAAATGAACAGCCTTTCAATGGCTTTGATCCTTAGAATTGGACTTGTAACTTGAGCTTAGGTTTCCTTTCTAAACGAACAACTATCATTACATTCATAAAAAAATTACAAGTGTAAAAAGATTGTTCATCACTAACATATATTTTTTCTGATGAACAACTCTAAACATCCTCAAAATAATTTATAAGTGAAAAATAATTGCTCAAAAATTATAAATCATGCCGAACAACTTTACATTAACCTTTGTACCAAGGAGTATAACAAATGTTGTTCGACCTATACACTTTGCTAAACAACCTCTATAAAATACTTAGCGAAAATTCCAAAAAAATTAGGCAAGTTTTTTACTTACTTGCGCATGTTAAGACTTGCTCACCCTTGTAAGGAACTTGTTCGCCTCACTGATAATACTTCTTTAGATGAACTGCATTCCAAGAGTATTGGATCGAGTTGCCCTTCAAGTCCTTGCTGTCATAGATACCATTGGGTAACCTGTTCGTTACCCTGTACGGGCCCTCCCAAGTCGGTCCAAATACACCTGGAGGTGGGGCGAGCAACTTTCGTAGGACTAATCACCAACTTTGAATCCCAGGGTTTGATATGGGAATTATAATAATGCTCTGCTCGCTGTTTATATGTAGCATTTTTTAGCTTGGCATTCATTCTTTTTTCCTCGAGCATATCTAGTTCAGCAGCCAGAGCAGAGATGTTCGCCTCTTCATCAAAGTTGGTCGTCCGTATTATTTTGGTCTTTAGCTCAATTGGAATAACAGCTTCTGTCCCAAAAGCTAATGCAAATGGTATTTCTCCGGTGCTAGACCTGGGAGAAACTTTGTATGCCCATAAAACCTCCAGGAGCTCTTCAGACCAAATACCATTGCTCTCTGTCAATTGTATTTTCAGCACAGGTTTGAATATCTTGTTGACGGTTTTAACCTGACCATTAGACTGGGGATGATATGGGGTTGAATAATGTTTTCTGATTCCCCACTTGGTGAAGAAGTATCTTAGTTCCTTTCCATCAAAATGTGGACCACTGTCTGTCACGATTGTTTGTGGAACCCCAAATCGACAGATAATGTTCTTCCTGATGAAGTTGATCATCTTCTACTGCGTAATATTAACCAAATCATCTGCTTCTGCCCACTTTGTATAATAGTCGACTGCCACAATGGCAAATCGAACATTTCCTTTCCCGGGAGGAAAAAGTCCAATTATGTCCATCCCCCATCTTGCAAATGGACAAGGGCTATAAACTGAAATGAGCTCTTGGGCCGGAGTATGAATATTCGGGGCAAAAAGCTGGCACTGGTGACTGGTCTTGGCTACTTTGATTGCATCTTATCGTAAAGTTGGTCAATAATAACCTTGTCTGATAGTCTTGTATGCCAAAACTTGCCCCCCCCCCCCCCAATGTGATTTTCACATACTCTAGCGTAGATTACTTCTAGTATAGCCCGTTCGTGCCCCCTAGGCAAATACTTGAGAAGTGGGAGAGAAATTCCCCTTTTGTAAAGCTGCTCGCCCACCAGGGTATTCCTGGTTGCTCGTCTAGTTAACTTGGCGGCTTCAAAAGGGTTACTGGGTTGTTCTCTGCTTCTCAAGTATTTGACTATTTCTATCCGCCAGTCATCATCTTCTGGCTGCTCATCTAGTTGATTGACTTTGTAGTTGGTTGTCAACGGGTTGAATATTTTAGTAATGACAATGTCAGACAACTCTGTTGGGCCTTCACTTATTGCTAGTCGTGCTAATGCATCTGCTTGACTGTTGCTCGTCCTAGGCACTTGTTCGATGAACACTTGGTCTAACAGGGACATAAGGTGAGCAACTATTCTTTGGTACTCCATCATTTATTCATCTTTGACTTCATATTCACCTCAAACTTGATTGACGATCAATTGAGAATCGACGAATACTTGTAATCGTCTAACACCCACAACAAGCGATAGGTGGAGACCAGCAATTAAAGCTTCATACTCAGTTTTGTTATTTGTGGCCATGAATTCAAATTTGATAGCCGAGGTGAAGACTTGTATGTCGGGGCTTATAAGAACAACACCTGCCCCCGAGGCCATATTCGTGGATGATCCGTCAACATAGAGATGCCAGGGGTGATCAAGTCCTCTCGTCGAATCTTGGGGAAAAGTTAGCTCGACTATGAAGTCTGCTAATGCTTGACCCTTGATCGTTGTTCGAGAAGCATAAGTTATCCCGAATTGGCTAATCTCCAGTGACCACTTGAGTAGGCGACCAGCCGTATCTGGGGGATGAATTTGTTTGAGTGGGAAAGTTGTTAGCACTTCGACTTGATGGTCAAAGAAATATGGTCTTAACTTTCTTACACTTATAACAAGTGTGTATGTCAGCTTTTCAGTTGGAGAATACTTGATCTCCACTTCGTGCAATGCTTGGCTGGCATAATAAATTGGTTGATGTAATTTTTCATCGGCTCACACTAGTAGATAGTTGATCGCCACCTCCGATGCTACCAAATAGAGATATAGTTTTTCACCTGGGACATGTTTTGATAGAATTTTTACATCTCCCATGTAATCTTTTAGTTGTTCGAATGCTCTGTGGCAGCTGTCCGTCCATAAGAACTCGCATTTCTTGATAGCTTCAAAAAATGGACGACATGTATCTCCCGATCAGGATATGAACCTATTCAAAGCTGCTAGGCAGCCCATTAATTTTTTAACTTTTTTTACTGATCGAGGGGGTTGCATATCCATGATTGCTTTCACCTTTATGGGGTTGGCTTCTATCCCCCGCTGACTGAAAAGATGGCCCAAGCACTTCCCCTAATGAACCCCAAAGTTGATTTTCTTTGGGTTTAGCTTCATATTATAGAGTCGGAGAATGTCAAATGCTTGGGCAAGATACTGGAGGTGATCTTCTTTCCGTTCACTTTTTACGACTATATCGTCGATGTATACCTCTATTGTCTCTCTAATATGTTCATCGAACATCTTGTTCACTAGCCCCTGATAAGTTGCTCCCGCATTGATCAGTCCGAACGACATCCTCTTCTAGCATAGTAGATTTTTGTTTATGTAGAAATCCGTGCTTTCCTGATCGTCGGGATGCTTTAATGGTAGCCAGTAAATGCATCCATGAATGTTAACATTTCGTGCCCTACTGTGCTGTCTACCAACTGGTCGATGTGCGGAAGGGGAAAATTATCCTTCGGGCATGCTGCATTTAGATCGGTAAAGTCTATGCATAGCCTCTAGATTCCATTTGGCTTCCGCACCAAGACTGGGTTTGCTACCCATTGTGGGCAAATAGCTTTCTGGTTTGGATAGTTGTCGAGCAACTTTCTGACTTCTTCGTTGAGGGCCTGGTATTTATCCGGTCCATATTTTCTCCTTTTATGATGGACTGTTTCTTTGCTGGATTGATATTGAGCTAGTGACAAGCATATTTTGGATCAATACCCACCATGTCTGCATGGGACCAGGCAAAGACATCTAGATTCGCCTTGAGGAATTCTGTCATACGGGTTAGGTAAGGCTCTGGGAGCTCAAACCCGATGTAGAGTTCCAGATCCTCGTTTTCAGGATTAACTTTGAGTGCCTCCAGTTCTTCTACTAGAGTTGCTCATCGTGTTTGTTCTTTCCAACGTGGATCTACTATAGGTCCCTCAAGGTTGAAATCATTTTCGATGTCCATGAGGTCAACACCTAGGCGGGGTTCTAGATCATCTGCTTGTTTGGGTCCAATGTTGTTCGCTGGGTTTTGGCCTTCCAAGTCATTGATGAAAGGTTGTTCGTCAATGTTAATGGGTTGCTCGTAGGGATGGTCATTCGGTCCAAATGGTCGGTACGGTCCAGTTTTTGGACCAAACCAAAATACCCAAAATTTTAATTTTATGGACCAAACCAAATTTTTTCGGTTCGGTCCATTCGAGTCAATTCGGTCCAAAATTCCATTTTATTAAAAAAATGTATTTCAATCTAATGAATATTATGCATTATAAATATCATTTAATCTAATTCAATACCAACAATTTAAAGATATACTCATACAATACGAAATAGAGTCGAATGTTTATATTTAAATGAATACAACATAATTTAGTTCAATAAAAATCTTCAACACACAAATACACCATAGTCCAAAGTTTGAAGTTTAATTAAAATCACACAACATTAATTTAAATATAAAATCTCTTCATTCATGGCTTCAATCCTCCAATATCGTGCAAACCTGCAATTAATATAAAAAAAGAAACTTTATCAAATTACAAACAAAAGGTTTAAACTATAAAGATTCAGTCCAATCGGTTTTTATTTTATACAAATATTCAGTTCATTCGGTTGGTATACAAATCACTTAATTCATTCAATCATGACTACTAGTCCGTATACAAATATATTCTTTATTGTGTATATATATATATATATATATATATATATATATATATTATTTAATATAAAATTCGGTCCATTCGGTTTTTTTGGTCCGTTCGGTTTTAAAATTTTAGGACCGAACCGAACAGACCAAAATTTTTAAAATTTTGGACCAAACCGAACGGGCCGAATTTCATCGGTTCGGTTGTTTTGGTTTTTTTGGTTTTCTGCTCACCCCTTGTTGCTCGGCATGTGTAGAAATTCCTACTTTTGGCACAGACTGTTCACCGTTGTGTGAGTGCTGCTCACCCAGGGCAAGGGTTTGCTCGTCCAACTCCATATGGTCTTCTCTGGAATCCAGTATATCGTCCAAAACATATGGCTCATCTGTTGGATAGCTAGTGGATGTTTCCATCATTGAGATCTTCTTTTCGTTGATTAAAGTTGGAGGAGGCACTCCCTTGCTTTCTTCTGATATCCCTTCAAAGATCCTGCGTCTTTCGAGGTTGGGAACTCTACACAGTAATAGTAAGTCGAAACTGCCGCTTTGAAAATCATTTAAAAAAGATCGACCAAGGAACCCATTGTAGGTAAATTGCTGATCTACGATAAAAAAATTCTACCATCCTAGTTAATCTCCTCTCTGGGTCCTCGGTCGATACAAGTTCGACAAACAACTTTATTATCCCCAGCGGGACAGTTACAACATCACCGAAGTCTAGTATTGTATGATTACAATCTTCAATGTAGCTTGTACAGTCTCCAAGTTGGTCGAGCGTACTCTTGAAGAAAATGTTGGTGTAGGCTCCGGTGTCGATTAAAGTCGATGTACCTTAGTCCCCATGATATTTGTACATATGACAAGGAAGTCATTGTGAGGAGTAAGGATTCCATCCAGATCCTTCTCATTGAACGTCAACTCCAGAAGTTGCTTGACGACGGGGTTGACTCCCATCTCCTAGACCTGACCCACAACTCGTAGCTCAGCTTTCCTCTTTCTCTTGGACATTGGAGCTCGTCCATTTGAGCATCCCCCAACGGAACCAGACGGCTCCATCATCAAAATTTCCCTGGCCGGACCTGCTGCTGCGGCTGGGGCTGGTCTCCCAGGTTTATTACTTTTGATGGGTTATTCGTCATCTTCATCATTAGAGCTTTAATTGTTGTTAGCCCGGGGTCTCTTGCCAGGTTGTCGTTTAAAAAGTCAGACAACTTGCCCTCCTCATAGAATTGCCAAAGTTGCTAGAGCAAGTGTCGACATTCACTCGTAAAGTGCCCCACATTCTGGTGGTAGGCACAATACTTGTTCGGGTTAAGCTTGCTAGCCTCCTGGCGGATTTTTCTTGGTGGGAGTGAGCAAGTCCTTCTCTTTCACATTGTTGTACACAATATCGATAGATACGGTAAGCACCTGGTTCAGTTTTTCCTTTAACTTTGTCCCTTCATTGAATGTCTTCATATTTTTTAGGACTCGATAGCCGGTTCCACCGGGTTTCTTCGGGTTTTCCTTTGCCTATGTCTTGTTGTCTCCCATGTTTGTTTGTAGAGCTTCGTGCATGGAAATTAAGACACCAACCCGATTTTGGAATTCCTGCGTAATTTTTCGGGCATGACAGATGCACCTCCTTCCACAGCTCTGTGCCCTTTTTCAGCCCGGCCATGACGACTACAATTTTGGTATCAGCACTGATGGACTCCCCTTCTAATAATACTTTATCGAACTTTTCTAAGAAAGACCGGTCCGACTCGTCATCAGACTATTTCAGGTCAGATAACCGGTACTTTTGGGAAAGGTATGATCCAGCTGTAGAGAAGTGTGAGAGAAACTTCTTGTCCAGTTGGGCAAATGAATGAATGGATGCTGGTGGCATTGCCGAAAACCACTTATGGACCCGATCCCCCAAGGTTAGGGAAATTCTGGCATTGAGTAGCATCGCTTGCCCCCATGGAGATCATGTAACCAGAATATTTGTTTAAATGAACCCGGGGGTCGGCTGTGTTTTCGTACTGGATGTTTGACGGGAATGGGATTTTCTTTTGGATTGGGGCCTTCAGGATAATGGATGATAGTGGTGAGGAAAGCATGGTGGTCACCCCAATCCCTCGTTGCAAGTCTAACTGACCTTACATGCTTTCGATAGCCTTCCTCAAAGAGGTCAACTCATCCAAGGATGCCCCCTGACTTGGAGGCTGTTTGGCCAACTCATCCAACTCCGGAGGCATGATATTTGTCACAGCCGAGGGTCCAGTTCTGTTTGCCTGCCGTGGTTCTTGTGCTCGATGACCTGTGGATGATGCCCGGGTCGCCGGGGTCCTAGCTGAGGGATGTGAGAGCTATATTTTCTTGGACTAGGGCATCTTGATTATATATATTATTTGAATCTTCAAATCTTCAAATATTTAATTGAAGAACACCTTGAACACCAAGAGCACCTTAAACAATCTCCTTGAGTTTATGAAGAAAACTCAAGAACTCCTTTGAATCTTCAAGTTCTTGACTTGAATTTCTTGAAATCTAACACGAATCGGAGGTTCGGACCCTTCTTCTAGTACTAATTTGTTGATGGTTGATTCTAATCTCATGGATTAGCGGCTGTTTTAAATTGAAATTAGGATCACCAAATAATTTTGTGTGATTGATTACTACTGTAAATAATAAATACGATAGATCGGGTTAGAAAATTATAAATACGTGTATGGATTACATATTTATTTTGTATGTGTGAATTTGAGTGTGTATGAGTGTGTGTAGTAGAAAAATTGTGTATTTGAACCTTTTTTTTTTATTAACGGAGAGCAGCCTATTTATACATGCCACCAAGTAGGTGGTGGATTAGACTCTTGGACTTCCTTGCTTGCATGCTTGACATGTGTCTATTTGATTAGTTTGGCCTTATTTAAGCTAAAACTTAGTTACAAAGTCTTCACTTATGTCTTATCCCGTCCATTGAGTTGTTCGTCTTTGCTTAGTTTGTTGATCCCCATCATGCACTTTGCATTGTAAGTTGTTCTCCTGTTTGGAAATATGGGTGTAGAGTTGTTCGCCTAGTATTTCAGTGTGAATTATGTGATATGGAACTTCACCTTCAGTGGGAGCTGTTCGCATAGAAGTTGCTCGCTAGATATGTAGGTGGACATAACATACACTCTTCCAATTGATTTGTGCACCACCTCTATGTCATACCTATTCATCATACATATATTGATTATCTGATGTCATAACCTATACTTAGGCCACAAAACTTGTTTGCCTTAATCTCAATGTTGTTCGCCTATCAACACTTATTATTATCTTTGCTGCTAATTTAATTCACTCAAACAATGCCCAAAAATTTTCATATACAGGTTTGCTTGAAGCAAACATGGGCATTGACTAAAATTTGAACTTGAATAGTTGCTCATACTTGTATAAATATGTATGTGAATTAAATTTACATTATTAGTTATAGTCCGCATACACTGTCTGGGTAGACGACACCCAGTATTTGTCGGACCGTGAATTATGTTTGGGTAGACGGCACCCAATATTTGCTCTTTTTTGATTGAGCATATAAATTAAATCATCTTTCTCCTTTGTAAATAAAAAATCAAATCGTATGTCTTACCATGTCCATTTAAAACATAGTGAAAATGCTTGGTATTACTAAGAGGGAATTTACTGAGCTTGCTCTCGATGTTAATAACTACAAGACATGGGTCATAGATGTTGAGATTCATCTAGCCTCATCCTAATTAAGCGGAATCATTGTCCATGGTCTCAAATACACTGATGCACAGAAGGCAAACGCGTTGATTTATCTCAGGTACCACCTAAATCAGGACTTGAAATATGAGTACCTTACTGAAATGGACCCTAGCATTTTATGGACATCCCTGAAGGATTGTTTCCATCAACAAAATGATCGTCTGAACCTCCATTTTCAAGGTTTATATCTATAACGGATTACAATTCTACATTGCATCATATTGTATCTCAGTTAAAATTTATGCCAGCAGCAAATTACTGAGATCGAGTTGATATAGAAAATCTTATCAACATTCCATGCTAGTAACCTAGTACTCTAGCAGCAGTACACCTCTCGCTCAGTGCTAATTTCTGCACTTTTAGTGGTAGAAAAACACAACCAAATCCTAATAAGAAATCACAATCGTAGACTGGTTGGCTCGCAAGCAATGCCCGAAGCACATGCTGTAACTCAAGGGAGCCTGAGTGAGTGTAAGCGTGGAAGGGAGGAAATCCGCAACCACAAGCACTTGGTTGAGGCTTATCGAAAGATACAAAGGGACAACAAGGGCAAGGCTCCTCAGTGTGAATCTCACTGGACATTATTAGTATCTTGACTTGGGCGTTGAGATTCGTCTTGCTTCATTTGGGACAAATGTAATGAAATTTTAACTCCATCTTTGTCCAGATGGCAAATGCACTGATTAAATTCTCCGATACCATCTAAAAAAGATATCAATTATTTATGGAAAATCCCTGAAGGATTGTATTCATCAATGAATATCTTATTGAAAAGAAATCGTCGTTTATAAAAATCCCTGAAGGATTATATTCATCGATAAAATTTGAATGAAATCGATAGCAGAAAATTTCGATAAATGAAAATTATGGTTGATGCCAAATAATTGTTGAGGTGGTCGAGATCGAGGATTTTCCAAGCGAATCTCAACATACCAGTTTGCCTGAAGCAAACATGGACATTGTCAATGATATGACATTAAAGACTATGAGTTGTCAAGATGCATAGTGTCATTATTTTGTAATATTTTTTATGCATGTTATGACTATATGCTTTATCATAATTAATATTTGCGAAAAAATTACAACTCAATTACCAGATGTCTTTAACAACTCCAGCAGAGTTACTGAATCACATATTTATATAGAAAATTCCCGGTTAAAATTGATGTCCCTGAAGGACAATATATTACATGGTAATGAATCTAAAGTATGCCTGAAGCGTGAAAGACATCAGTAACAGAATCCAACCTCCTGAAGAGTTGTAGATGTGGTCTTAAAATCCAATTTAGATTCATACAAATTATAGCATGAGCGGTCAGTCCATCTAAAATAATAACGTGATATGCCGGATTTGGTCTAAGTTCATTGGATATAATACGTCAAAACCCTTTCGTAAATAAATTTATTTATATGACATGTACAAAGGGTGAACTTAGAGTACGGCTGAATCGTACTAAAGTTGGAATTAAATCTCCCATTATTTGAATGGTTTCATAGAGATATTGTGGACTGATTATTCTAGTATGGGGAGCATTTTGATAGTTAATGGTCATAATTAATGCTTTCACATGGTGGGCTTATGTACGCTTATTATCCACCTACAATCATGTTTTTGCCAAGCCTATTGCAAAACTATTGAGCTTAGTTCTCATTTTCCAAATTATGAAATTAAATTCATTCGAATGGATAATGTCAGTGAGCTCGCATTGACAACATTCAATGTTCATTATATGACATTGGGAAATTAAAGTGAAGCATTAAGTCCCTTACGTCCACATCATAATGGTCTAGTTGAGTCACTAATATGATGCATCAAACTAATCGCTAGACCGTTATTGCAAAACTTCCAACTTAGCTACATGTTAGGGGCATGAAATTTACATGTAGATACTCGAATTCAAATCTGACCCACTGCATATCAATAGTACTCCCCTCTACAACTAGTGCGTAGAAAATAACTTATCATTTCCCATATGCGAACATTATATTGTGCAGTACGTGTACCACCACAACACGTTAACAACCTTATTGGCTGACTATATAATAGATGAAGAGTCTATGCTCGGTATTAGGGGGAGATTAGAATCCAAAAATTAAATGAATATCGAGAAGTTCAAGATCGAGATATTTTTCTTGAAGGAAAAAGACCAAAAAATTTCCCTGAAGGAAAAAGGTCTTCGATATTTAGACTCATGCACTAGTTAAACTGAACTTGAAGTTCAAAAGATAAGTAACTTACAATATATAGCAAGTAATCCGCCAGATGCGTTTACTGACCACAAAGGTGTGACTAAATTGCATATACCTACTGTAAATGCACCCCAAATGGTAGAGGTCCCAATGGAAATGAGTATACATGTCCCCTCACGCCAGAAGCGTAAATGACCTATAAAAGAAACAAACACACCTACAATGAAAGCTAGCAAAACAGGTCAGTCAACCTGAAATCTCCAGAAGAGATATGTCCAGAAGACTTGAAATCTCCAGAAGAGATTCGTCCTGAAGATAAAGAATCCTAGTAACAAAGCACGTGCACAAAATGATCTAATACTAAGATTGCGGAACGACCAGATCAAATACATAAGGGAAATTATGTTAATCTGGTTAATATGAGATCAATAAATAAATACAGGAGAAACAAATTTATTATCGACAACATATATGTGTCCACAATTGCGCTTTCTAAAATCTGGATCTAGGACCTAAGTTGGGTGCCTGAAACACTTTGATTTGGGTGCAATAAGGAAGAAGCAAAAATGTGGCAGAGCTAAACTCGCTAAAAATAAGGTTTTATTCTATCGTATGCACACTCGAAAATTTATCCCTGTAGGATAATGAGTGTTTACACAAAAACCAAAATAAAAATAAGGTAGTGAGCTTTAGGGTTTTCGCAAAAATCACAGGTTTTCACAGAGACCCATGATTGTTTGTGATCAAACATATTCTCCTGGTATAAACAAACAAAATTCTATTAATCACTGGCAGCTAAAATAAAATGCAGTTAATGGACCTTTAAAACACATATTTTATATGGTTATTACATGTCTATATTCATATCCCTAGTGGATTTAAGATTCCCCAGAAGAGGAATGATGAAAACTGCAGTATGTATAATACAAAATTGTGAAGGTCATTACATGATCTAAAAACAGTCAGATCAAATATGGTACGATCGACTTAGTGAATTCCTCTCGAAGAAGAAATATACAAATAATGAAAACTTGCCTATTTATAAAGAAATTGCAAAATGGTTCTTGTATCATCTCCATCTATGTTGATGACCTAAATATAATTAGAACATGCAAGAAGATTGAAGACGTTAGTTCAATCTTGAAAGCTGAATTCGAAATGAAAATCTTTGGCAAAACCAAGTATTGCCTCGGCCTGCAGATCGAGCATTTCCCTGAAGGAAAAATAAATCCAAGTATTTCCCTGAAGGAAAATTAAATTTAAGTATTTCCCTGAAGGAAAATTAATTCGAGCATCTCTTTGAAGGAAAAATGAATATGATATCTCCCTGAAGGACGAACAAATTTTATACACCAGTCAACCTACTTGAAAAAGTTATTTGAGAGATCCTACATGGATAAATCTCATTCACTTAGTACACATATGGTAATTCGATCCCTTGAAGTGAATAAGGACCCATTTAGGCCCAAAGAATATACAATGGATATTCTAGGGCCGGAAGTTCCTTATCTAAGTGTTATTTGGTGCATACTTTATCTCGCAAACTGCACCAGATCGGATATCGCATTTGCGGTAAATTTGCTTGCGAGGTATAGCGCTTCTCCTACAAGGAGACATTAGAATGGTGTTAAACACATTCTATGATATCTCAGACTGGTTATACTTTTCTTTGGGGTGATACTGTGATGTCATGGAGATCCATTAAACAATACATTCCACAATGTCATCTATGAAGACAACGCAGTTTGTGTTGTACAAATGAACAACGGGTATGTTAAGTGGAACTTAACGAAATATATTTCCCCGAAATTGTTCTTCCCATACGAACTCCAGAAGAGTAACGAAATTACCATAAAATATGTGCGATCTAGTGACAATCCAGCAGATCTATTCACTAAGTCCCTATCTACCTCAACTTTTGAAAAGTATGTTTATGGTATCAGGATGTGAAGAATTGGAAGGTTGTTGTCTTCAAGGGGGAGTAACAACATCAAAACAATCCTGAAGATTGGATCCGGAAGATCAATAGTTTCTTTCCCAGTCGAATATTTTATTTTGGCAACCTAGTTTATGAAGTTTTTGACGAGACATGGACGTCACGCTGTAATGTCTAAGAGGGAGTGTTGCAAATCTAGAAGATTTGATATGCCAAATCCATAAGATTTGATGTGGACATTACTTATGGGCCAAGTAGCCTGATAGGCTTTAGGGTTTTGATATTATATATATCCATGTTCTCAGTATTGTAACACACATGTACATACACACAAAATATTGTGAAAAACTCTTGGCTTGATACACCCCAAAATGTAGTCATTAATGACTAACTGAGTAAACAAATTGGTGTTCCTGTTTCCGCTCTTTATTTTACAAATATATCAAATATTGAGGAGCACTACAAAAAGAATATGTGTATGAGAACATGTTTCACCATAATAATATTTACAACTAATAGTAATATTCTTTAGTAAGAACAATTAATATATTTTAACAAATACTTCCTCCGTCCCCAAAATTTGGTCCTATTACTTTTTGCACGGTTATTAAGAAAGTTGATATAATATGTAAAAATAAGAATATTGTGTCACATCAAGTACAAAATAACTTATTTTAAAAATATTATGTGTGTATGTTGAAAAATGTAGATAAAGTTTATTATATCCATTTTAGGCAACAAAACAAACTTATTTTTTTTACGACCTAATAAGACAATCATGACCATTTTCGCAGACGAAAGGAGTACCTTTTAGTAAATTAATTAATATTCATCCGTCTCATACTTGTTTGCTACTTTATTATTTGCTTTTTAAAAATGAGTTGTTTATTATTTAAAACGATAAAGTGATAAAGTAGATGTTTTTTGTTAGGAGCTTATGAAAAATATAATATTAAAAAGTTTTTTTTTTTTTTTTTTGGCAAAAATGGATATAACAAACAAACATAGAACGAATTTTTTGACAATGTAGCAAACAAATATGAGATAGAGAGTGTACCTTTTAATAAAATCAACTATGTTTTTATAGTGAAACTTATTCACTCTATACTTTGTCTTATAAAATATTACGATATTTTAAATCCAATGTGTATACGCTATACTTGTAAGGGGCCGTTTGATTTACGGGATAGGATCGGATTAACTAGGATTGGATTAGAACAATTATCGGAAAATGGATAGACTAGAACCAGAACATTTGCACTAGAACCAAATTTTTTGGATCGAATTGTACATGAGATAGTCGTTCTAGTCTATCCAGGACCATGATCCTGTACAATCCCTCAAACAAAATATGAGAATATCTGGGATTATAAAGACAATCCCAGATAATCCCTCAAACCAAATGGTCCCTAAAAAGTCATAGTATAAGATTTGCTCTAAACTTAAGTACCAAATTGAATAATGGATCCGAATTCGGACCCTATTTCCTTTCAAATGAGAATTATATACTTGTTGATTCTATTATCTGACTTTCACAGTGTTACTTGGTTGTAAGTTGCATTGTCAGGTTTTGTGATGATTTGGATTCAATTAAGTTTTCATCGTGCAAATAATTTGTGGTTTAGTAAGTTAAAGTAACAAAATAAAGTTAGCGATTCTTTAGAATTGTGGTTCATTCTTTTGTTGGCAGAAACAAGGAATTTTTTTTATTAATTACAAGAGAACTAAAAGTCGTTATTTGAAGATATAATATATGCTCTCACATCCAAAATATTTGTCATTTAAAAATGTTTCATAAACTGTAATCTGCATATGGAAGAACTATTTATGATTAAACTTCAGAGGAAACAAAAATTGCATAATATGTATAAAGACAACATAACTAAATTAATTACACGTTGTCATACAAATTCACACTTTTATATGGAATAAAACTCTTTTATCGTATTAAAGTTTTTGGCCAGGTCCACATCTTGAGTTCAAATTTTATTAGAGATGAAAATCACTCATATTACATTATACTATTTTGGATGGCCTCCATTCCATTCAGCTAGTTGTACAAATGGGAACATGTCATTGGTCAGTTGGGTCCTTTATAAAATGTGAATTTCTCTTTGGTTAGTTTATAAGATGTGCCTGGAATTGATGTGCAGCATTAATAAATGCTGTACTGCTTTTGAGAGGGAAGATTGCCTGCGGAGAGGGGAAGAAACTTGTTTGTTGACCGTCGACTATTGAGATGGTGGTGGCGGATTATTGAATGCACAACTGACCAAATTTTAATTAAGTAGGGAACATGAATTTAATTCATCATGAGATCTAGTGAGAGAAGGTAACATAAACTAATTTAACAGATAAACAATACTCCCTCGTCCCAACATTTTTTTCACACTTGCTTTAAATGAGCGTCCCAACATTTTCTTCACACCCAAAAAAAAGAAATAACCCCCTCTCATAAAATTCAATAAAGTATAAATTTATCATTATTTTATTCAACTCCACACTCACATACTTTTTTTTTTTTTTTAAAATGTGTCCATCCCAAGTTTGAAAAACATCTTGGGACGGAGGGAGTTGAAAACATATATACTAGCACGTATTACACAAAATGTTTGCCCCTCAGTACTCCATCCCCCTCTCGATACTAGACGCAGTAAACATTCTCATTTCTCTTTGTTTTCTCCTATTCAAATGTTTCACCTGTCAACTGGGAAGGTTAATTTTGTGTTTAAAAAAAAAGGTTTCTTGGTTATATCAGTAATGTAGAAATCGGAGGTGCTAGGAGTTGTAATTGTCTAAATTAGACGACATTTTGTGCATTAAACGTCACTAGGCAGGTGACCTAGTGTCTCTAAGCACTTTTTTTTTTCTTCCCATCATAAAACATCGCTTAGGAGATTCCACTTAATTTTGATGCGAAACATGAATTTAATTACTAGTTTAGTTGAACTATTTGTATTTGAAAGTTGGAATTATGTTGTGCATTTCATTTTTATCATTTAGTTTTTATTAATTTGTAGTCTATACATGTTGATTGTAATTTGTTGAATCATTCATTTACGTAGTTATATATACTGAAAAATAAAATTATATTTAAATTGTTATTAAATGACTTCCTACCATATTGGTTAGACATAGAAGGTTAAAAAAAATTATTGATTAATCTTTGATTAGTTGCAGCCTATGCGCTGGGCAGACCAAATTTGGCAGAACAACAATTTAATATATAATTGAAAAAACGACAAACAGATATAAGAAAGGGGAAGTGTATTTTCCTGATGTAAGCCTTCGGTTGATAATCCCATGGAGTACTAAGTAATCTTATTATCATCTTTAAAACATAGTTTCATCAGATTGGAAAACCTGTTAATAACGGAGTCTATATCATAGAATCATAAACTTTGGACCAATAAAAACCCAGAGAGGGATACATCGTAGGTCGGGGTGGGGCCGTATGGATCCAAGGGGAATTTCAATCTGCATATCAATTTTTCTTCCAAGTTAGCCGCCGTGTGGACCACTTTTGACTATCTCCAGAGATTTTCCATTTTCTTAAGGTTCGGTCACTGCAACACTTTCTCACGCTCACCAAGCACTTGCTTTTATGCCAATCCTTTGTAACTACGAGTATAGTGCACGGATTTTTATAATAATATCATAATACCGTATTAGATTTGCACTTGCACCTTAAAAATTGTGCAAATCAGATTCTCCACGTGACAAATTCAACTAACGGATTCTTGAATTCGCCTCACGAATTCTACTTATTAATCATTAAATATGTTATTTCAATTGAATTTTATTATTAATACTACTATAATTTAAATTGAAAATGTGACACTCATTTTAGACTGAATTCACTATAATCCCCTATTATACTAATAGGTAGTTTTACTTGCTTATGTGTCGACCGGTGGTTGATTTGGATGATGTGTCGTATTCTTATAAAGTTTGAAAATTTTCTAGATGATGTGTTTGTTCTATTGGTGTGTGGTCAATATGTGGCATCCATGTGACATTTTAATGATGAGTCTAACTAAAAAAATGTAATGATACAGGTTCGAACCTTGCACCTCTTGCACAATTTTTAGTATTACTTACCAACTAGACTTACTTATAGGTTTTTACATGTTTTGAATAACTATTTAACTTATATATCTCACTATATTTTATCAACTTATATATCTCACTATATTGATGAAGTAATTAATTAAATTTTAATAATTCTAATTACGTAAAAATTAATATTTTAATTAAATTATTCATATCGTCTTAAAACCAAAATAATTTTATTTTATTTATTTAATCTTATCATATTAATAAGCATTGGACCTTGAATTGCACGATATATGCACCTAAGTTGCACGAAAAATCCATATTAATATAATAGGGAATAGGAGATATTCAACATACTTTAATATGTTTGAAAGAAACTATATTATGGGCAAACATATACAATTCTAAAAAAATTTAACTATACTTGAAGTATTTAATATATATATATATATATATATATATATATATATATATATAAGTATCTTGTGCATTAGGTGCAATATGCAATTCAAGTGTACTTTTAAAATGTTATGGTTGTTTTTACGGAACATTTAGTGTTGTTTACATTGAACAATTATGATTGGACAACCTTAATTGTTCAGTGTAAACAACACTTATCATTCAGTATAGACAAATTGTCTAAAATATATTTAAATTGTATGGTGCACCTAGTGCAAACAACACCTTAATATATTTAAAAAAAATTAATTTCAACCAGCGTAATACGCGGAGTTATGTTCTAGTGGCATATATATTTGACTAATAAAACTTGAATTGATAGTTGTTACTTAATTATATTAAGGAGGCGCTTGGTTGAACTCTTCAATGGTAATTGGAATGAAAATTATTTTTCATCTATGCCCTCATAATTAAAATGATATGTTGGGTGAAGAACTGTTACAATTGTAACTCTATTGCTAGTATCATGCCCCAATTTTGGAATACAAGTGGACAACAAATGATTGTTGGTGGAAGAATATGAGAGTGATTGAGGAAAATGATTATAGGAAGAGAACAGAGTAATCAAAATGGAGTAGTGATTACATTATTTAGGAAATGAGGTAGTGATTTTGTTCTCATGAACCATGCTAATTACACTAATTTTCAATATTATTCTCATTACCATTAAAGAGTTGCTAGCCAAGCGGCTCCTAAATTATTGAATATGTTTAATTTTTTAGATTTAAGAAAATATAAATTACATACTTTTGATTAAAAAAAATTAAATTTAAATATATATTTCAAGAGTATTTATAATAAAATATAAATAAGAATACGTATCGAATCACATCCTAACATTTTGAAAATTCATAGTAGCGCTGCATTCATACAATATAGTCCGCAAGATTTCAATATTATTTGTCATTCTTTTGAGTTGAAAATAAAAAATAAACATATTATGAAATTAATCATAAGAAGGCAATATATTAATTCATGTTTTAGACATACCGTTATTCATGTAAGTTCTTGATACTTTAATTAACATGAGATTGGTGAGTATAATAAATTTCAAAGAATATTCTTAAACTTCATCAGTCCTATTTAATTTTCCAGCATTGCTAGGCCATATTTATTAATAGAGTTACTCACAATGAACAATTTTTTATTAAGACAAAATTAATGTAGTCTATGTAGATAAAGATACACATTACTAGATGTTGTGTGCCAAATAATTCATACGGGACGAGGCCAGGTTTGAGGATGGACATGGGCATTGGCCGAGGAGAATATGGCAGGCAAATTTATAACCCCACGCGCACCATCCCCGCCTCGGCATCCAGAGCTCGGACAGAGAAGGATATCAACTCTAGGCGTCCCGGCCTCGTCATGGTCGAGGAGATAAATGTCCCGTCTCATCACAAAGGCCGATGTCGACGAGATCAAGGCGGCCTCGACCAAGCCAACGCAAGGGACAAAGGCCCGGGCATGAAAGCCCAACTTAGATAAAGGAAAGAAAGGGGTTGGCGCAGTGCAAGGGCAAAAGACCGCTCGCCTCGGCCCAAAGGCCGAATAGTGAGGCCACGTATTTGGTCTTATCCTAAAAAGAGCCAAATCCGGACGCCATCAAACAATCATTCCTCTTCAAGTACGAGGAACAGTGAATCGGCACGTGCCCAGAGGAACATACCATACTTAGGGAAGGAGATCCCACGATCTTAGGAGGAAGTACAAAAACTTTCCACGTGGCCGGCCCTCATTGGGCAAGGCCACCAACTCAAAGGGCGTCGGCCCATACATCGAAACTAGGGCCAGCCCGAGCATTTAATGTTGGGCTGCCCGAACTCAGTTAGGTCAGCCCAAGGGCATGCCCTTGGGCTATAAATACGTGCTCTTTAGCAATAAATACACACCTACCATTTCAAGCCCAAGTCCACAAAGAGACTTGGCAATTCTTCTCGCATTTACTGCTTTCTGTTATCATTCAATACTAAAGGCCTCAAGCCATTAATATTAACAAATCATTAAAGTTAGTTACTCTATCAAAGCCACATTAAACCGTATTTTGATACATTATTCGAGTAACAACAATTGGCGCTAGAAGGAGGGTGTTATCAATCCTTCACATCCAAGAAAACGACTCAATGAACACTCACTGTTCTTCGTGCAGATCTCTTCCAAGAGCCAAAATCTTTTTAAGATTCCCAAAAATCTTGAAAGATGACTCAACAAGATGACATCGAAGGCACCTCCAACCCCGCTCCGGTCGCAACCACTCCTGTCCGGCAGACTAGGGATATCCCTATCATCGCCGCCGATTTGCACACTCCCGAGCAGGTGGAGACTGTCATCGAACAGCTCCAATGGAAAGTTAGGGAAATGAGGAGGGACCTCGGCATACAGGCCACCCCTCCCTCATCCAAAAAGAGGAAAAATCCCTCACGATCCACTCGACCCGTGAGAGAGACCTTCATGGATTTCTCGGAGGGCCAAGAAACAGCCCCACCGACGAAATCCGGGGGGTCGGACACATGATCCATTTTTAGCCTACTCGGCAGCGAGTCATGGGCACAGTCAGCCCCAAGTTCAGAGACGGGGCCTACACCAGGTTATCAAGATACCCCGACCCATTCAAAAGCATGCCGATCGAGACGCAGGCAGGGCGTCGCCTTCCCGTCAGAAGGCAACTTGAGGGAGCTCAAAGCTCCCCCGTCGTAAACCTCGAGCGCCGCATCTCAGCACACAAGCGTCTGGGCCACGAGGTTACCCTCCGGGCTGAGGGCAGTCAGAGTGCCCTGATTGCTGCTCTCCAGCAGCGACTCAATGAGATGGAGAGCAAAATGGAGGTCAAGGACTCCCCCTCAAAACGCAAATCTAGGCAGGGAACCCTTGTCCCTGGAGATTGAAGAGGCCTACGTCCAGACGAAGGTCACCCCTCCTCAAACCCCTCTATACGAGGGAAGGACCGATCCAGAAATGCATCTGAGCTAATACCGGATTTACATGACCGACCGAGGCGCGACTGACGATACGAAGTGTCACCTATTTCCCCTCACCTTGGGGAAGTTAGCGCACAAGTGGTATGTCAACCTGCCATCCCGCTCGATCACAAGTTTCACGGACCTAAGCGACAAATTCCTAACCTTCTTCGCAGCCAAGATCTCTAGGCCCGAAGGCCAACATAGGTTAATGAGTATCAAGCAGGCGGACAACGAGTCCGACGAGGCATACGTCAACCGCGTCGACAAAATCATCCTCACCGGCGAACCACTCAGCGACGAGATTGCTCTCCATGCTACTCTCAACAGTTTTGCCGCTCTCTCCCCAATGTTCAGACACCTCTCCAAGCGTCTTCCCGTGACTTAAGCCGAGTTCAAGGGAAAGGACGGGGAGATGATCATACGCCAGAAGCTTCTAGCACAAAGAATGGGGCCTCCAAAGGCCGAGGTCATAGCCCCAGCCCCAAAAGCTGAAGTAGGGGAAAAGCCCAAAGCCTCCCCCAACACAGGAGGAACCTGTCTGCGCCACGGCAGACAGGGAGCAGGGCACCGGGCACTTTCAAAAAATTGGCCAATGAGACAGACGAGCAGCTGCTCCAAGTCCTGGCCAATTCCCCGGCGTACGTTTTCAACACAATTCAGCACGATGGCCTGTTGAAAAAGCCAAGGGCCCTCAACCCTAAAGGACGAGTTGACAGGGCGAAGTGGTGAGCATACCACGACGGCACAGGGCATAACACAAGTGAGTGTCGGGACCTCCTCCGACAGCTGTGTAAGTTGTTCGAAGATGGAAAACTCAACAAGTTCGTCAAGAAACCGGTAAACCTAGCCCCACACAACCCCGAGCCAAACAGGGGACAGCCGCGTCAGCAGAGGCAGGCCCCACCCGTCGCTCTTGTCGAGGATGAGGTTGAGGATGATGTCCCCCCACCTCGTCAGGAGGGACGCGTGAACATGCTCCAAGGGGGAGGAACCCTTGTAGGCCTCATCCCGGTCTCGAAAATGTCAAACCGCAAGAGGAAGGCCGAGGTAAAGGCATTCGAGAATGTCCACGCTATCTCCCCACCTGAGCAAACCATTTCCAAGACTACAGTGATCACATTCACTAACGCTGATCGGGAAGGGGCTATATGCCCAAAGAATGACGCTCTCGTCATCTCCACCAAGATCCTCGGAATCACCATCGACCGTCTTTTGGTGGACAATGGTTACTTTTGCAATATCATCTTCAAGTCGGCCCTCGACAAAATGGGGAGCTTCGCCGCATACATTAAGCCTTTCGGCACCGTGCTCTGAGGCTTCGGAGATACCACCGTCCAAGCCTATGGAAGAATCAAGCTATCCGTGGAGCTCATCTGCTACGAGAAAGAAGAGAAAAAAATAACTAGACAGTTAGACTTTGTAATAGTTGATCAGCCAAACATCTATAATAGCTTTTTAGGTCGTCCTTTCCTTGAAACCTTTGAGGCGGTTGCCTCGTCCTACTTTTATTGTATCAAGTTCCCCACTACGGAGGGCTTAGTTGGCACGGTAAAAGGGGACCAAAAATGGCTAGAAAATGTTTGAACTACCCATGTCTCCTTTTCAATTCCGCATCTAGCCCAGACATAAATGTAATCTTAGGCCCCGACTCTCTACCAGCTCGAGAAGCCGAGGCCGAGACACCAATGGAAATAGACGATAGTCACATCCAGGTCCTTGACGACCCCATAGAGCCAAGAATCGGTTTTTAGCCCATAATGATCGAATTTGACCCACGTGGTGAATACCCTGATCCAAAAGAAACGTCTCCGCAGAAGAGTTGGATAGGTTCGTCATGGACCAAACCCAGCCCAGCCTCGAAGTATCAATATTGACCTGCATCCCGATAGATCTAAAAAGTGAGATCCTCGGATTCCTAAAAACAAGCAGCGACGTCTTCGACTGGGATCACCGGGACATGGTCGGCATCGACCCAAAACACGTTTGTCATCATTTGAAGATCGACCCCAAGAAGAAGCCTATCGCCCAGAAGAGATGAAAGTTCGGCCCCCGAGAAATACGAGGCTCTAGGCGTTCAAGTAAAAAAACTTCTGCGTCGACTTCACGGACCTTATCTCAACTTACCCCAAAGATCACTTCCCAATGCCACACATCGACCATCTGGTGGATAGCGCAGTGGGACACGAGATGATGTCATTCATGGACGCTTTCGTAGGCTACCATCAAATCCCCATGGCCGTTGAAGACATCAAACATACGTCTTTCCACACCGAGAAGAACATATACTCTTGGACGAGGATGCCTTTCGGCCTAAAGAATGCCGGAGCGACATACTAGAGGCTGGTTAACATCATGTTCGCCGATCAAATTGGGAAGACGATGGAAGTCTACATAGACGACATCGTTGTCAAAAGCATAAAAAAGAAAGATCATCCTCACGACCTCGCTGAGGTATTCTCCATCCTACGAGCTTATAACATGAAGCTCAACCCAAAGAAGTGCCACTTCAGCGTCTGCCACATCGTTAGTTAGAGGGGCATCGAGGCGAACCCGTCCAAAATCAAGGTAATCATCGACATGACAGAGCCAAGGATGATACGATAAGTTCAGGTGTTGACTAGACGACTAGCCGCGCTGAATAGGTTCATCTCGAGGCTGGGCGATAAAAGTAAGCCCTTCTTTTCCACCATTAAGGACAAAAAGTTCTCAGAGAATAGAGAGAGCCAGCTGGCATTCATCAAGTTGAAGGAATATCTGGCCAACCCAAAAATCCTGGCCAAACCAATCTGTTGGTCCCAAAAAGGTTATCCAGCGGAAAGCGTTTTAAGTTATTTTTAAGAAAACCTCTTAAAGAAAGTGCTAAAATTAAAGTGCAGAAAAGTAAATGACACCAGGATTTATAGTGGTTCTGGCCAACTTGTCCTACGTCCACTCTCCCTTTCTCAAAAGGGGACTCACACTCCAACCAACTTACTATCTTTCTGGAATTGAGAAGTATCAGATCCTTCGTACACCAACTTCAATCTTATGATCTATGCCTTACACCAATCTATCTATAAAGATAAGGATTATGTAAATGGTCCAACTATAACTCCTAAAGAGTGTATATAATATTTGAATGAACAAGGTGAGTGAGTGGAGAGTTCGTGTGTATTGTGTGCCCTTGCCCGACTCTTGTGTAGAACCCATCACTATGCACTCCTATTTATAGTTGTGAGAATCAACTAGCCGTTGGAGTGTTAGCAATTCAAACAACCATAATTGGAGGAATATAATCAATCACAGATTGATTATATTGATTGATTGATCTCCTCCATTGATTGGATCTTTTAAGATTGATACCAATCAATCAATCAATCCTCCTATCAATTGACTCTCCAGATTGTTTCTTCTCCATCAATGATCTCCAAAATCTCCTTGTCTCCAGATTGCACGCAACCTCCATGTGGGTGAACTAATTCGTCTCCCTCATCTGGTCTGGACTCATCTGGTCTGGGGTCTTCTGGTCTGGTAACACTTCTGCTCTGAACCTCATCTGAGAGAGGTCTTCTGGCAGACTCATCTGGTCAGACTCCTCTGGTCAAGCTCCTCTGGTCATGCTCCTCTGGCAGACTCCTCTGGTCAAGCTCATCTGATCAGACTCCTCTGGTGACTCGTCTGCTCTGATGACTCATCTGCTCTGGTCTGGACACCTCATCTGGTCACCTGGTCAGAGCTCATCTGGTCCGGACAGATTTCTTCCCCCTTAACCAAAAATCTATTCTAGACCTAGACTAATCTGTAGCTGACTAACAGGTTCAGCTAGTCCTATTACAAGTTCTTTGTTTTAGCATCTTCAAAATATCTAACCTATATCCCAACAATTTCCCCCTTTTTAATGATGTTAAAACTAAAAGAACTGAAATAAAACAAGACAAGAAAAGTTTGAAATAACAAGATAAAGAATCTAGCAGGCTGGGCCAACTGATCTTCCCCCTCAAAGTATGCTCAGCTGATATTGGGGCAAAATATCAGCTGGTCTTCTTGTGTATCTGCAGGCAATCAAGTTTTTGGTACTCTTCTGTGTCCAGGGGGTTAGCACAATATTTAGGAAGCCACAAGAATAGATCATCCCTTTTTTAATCAGGTGATCTTATCTTTCTTCCATACATATCCACAAAAACACACTCAATATAAGAACCTTTGGCATGGTTATTTCTTCTACAAGGTCTTCTTCTCTTATGAGTTTGACCAGTAAAAGAATTAACTTGTCTTATAGCAACAGACTTGAAATTCTTTTGATAATGGTAAGTCTTACTAGAACCATCAAAGGTTCCAGCTGGTTTAGCAGATGACTTGAAAGTCTTCTGCAGGTGAGTAGGAGTCATCTGGTTCTGCCTCTTTTGAGAAGATCCAGACTGTCTTCTACTCTACTGGCCTGGCTGAGGTCTTTTAAAATTCCTCCTCTGCCTTTTGGGTTTTTGAGTTTTAGAACTCATCTGCTCATTAGGCTGAGTTGCCTGGTCAGCTGACCTCTTGCCTTTATCAATAAAATTTCTAGGTTGTTCTTCTTTCTGAACATGTGAGGATTCAGGTTTGGAATAACCAAGGCCTGTCTTATCATGCTCTCTTTGAGATGAGGCAGCTATATGTGACACAATATTGTTTGCTGTAGTCAGCTGCTCCAATCTCATCTTGAGCTTGTCCTCACTTTCTCTTACAATTTTGTTTTGGTGGAAGAGTTCATCAAACTTAGCTTTAAGCAGATTATATTCATTGTCTTTCTCAATATTTTCAACAACCAACCTTTTTATGAGCTTAACTTGTTCAATACACCTGGTTGTCAAGTCAGAAGACTCTTCAACCAGTGTATGATTTTGTTCAGCTGGTAGATTAACTGAGTTGCCTAGATATTGTAAAAGCTTCTGATTTTCTGCTTTCAGCTTTGAGTTCTCATCTTCCAACTTTTGACAAAGTTGTATAGAAGTTTTGAGATCTAATATCATCTTCTACATATCAGACTCCTCTGATTGTCCAGAAAAAAAAGAAGAAGATGAAAAAGAAGAGGAAGTTCGATTACATACCTCGTCTGTTACTAGACATATCTCTTTATCTGGTCCAAAATTTGATGATGAACCAGAAGTGGATACCTCTTCTTCCTCATCTGCGAAGCTTCTTTTGGAGTAACTCATAGTGTCTCTTTTACTACACCTCTTCGAGCCCATTTCTGCAAAAATTGTTAGCACAACAAATATTTGGATTTTCAAAAAAAAATGGATATGCCCTGGTGACCACCGAGATGATTTCAAAATAGTGGTATGTAGGACACACTGCTCTGATACCACTTGTTGGTCCCAAAAAGGTTATCCAGCGGAAAACATTTTAAGTTATTTTGAAGAAAACCTCTTAAAGAAAGTGCTAAAATTAAAGTACATAAATCTAAAGTGCGGAAAAGTAAATGACACCAGGATTTATAGTGGTTCGGACCAACTTGTCCTACGTCCACTCTCTCTTTATCAAAAGGAGACTCACTCTCCAACCAACTTACTATCTTTCTGGAATTGAGAAGTACCAGATCCTTCGTACACCAACTTCAATCTTACGATCTAAGCCTTACACCAATCTATCTATAAAGATAAGGATTGTATAAATGGTCCAACTATAACTCCTAAAGAGTGTATATAATATTTGAATTAACAAGGTGAGTGAGTGGAGAATTTGTGTGTCTTGTGTGCTATTGCCCGACTCTTGTGTAGAACTCATCACTATGCACTCCTATTTATAGTTGTGAGAATCAAATAGCCGTTGGAGTGTTAGCAATTCAAACAACCATAATTGGAGGAATATAATCAATCACAAATTTATTATATTGATTGATTGATCTCCTCCATTGATTGGATCTTTTAAGATTGATACCAATCAATCAATCAATCCTCCTATCAGTTGACTCTCCAGACTGCTTCTTCTCCATCAATGATCTCCAAAATCTCCTTGTCTCCAGATTACACGCAGCCTCCATGTGGGTGAACTAATCCATCTCCTTCATTTGGTCTGGACTCATCTGGTCTGGGGTCTTCTGGTCTGGTCAGGTAACACTTCTGCTCTGAACCTCATCTGAGAGAGGTCTTCTGGCAGACTCTTCTGGTCAAGCTCCTCTGGTCAGGCTCATCTGATCAGACTCATCTGGTGACTCGTCTGCTCTGATGACTCATCTGCTCTGGTCTGGATACCTCATCTGGTCACCTGGTCAGAGCTCATCTGGTCAGACTCCTCTGGTGACTCGCCTACTCTGGTCTGGACACCTCATCTGGTCACCTGGTCAGAGCTCATCTGGTCAGACTCCTCTGGTGACTCGTCTGCTCTAATGACTCATCTGCTCTGGTCTGGACACCTCATCTGGTCACCTGGTCAGAGCTCATCTGGTCCGGACAGATTTCTTCCCCCTTAACCAAAGACCTATTCTAGACCTAGACTAATTTGTAGCTGACTAACAGGTTCAGGTAGTCCTATTACAAGTTCTTTGTTTTAACATCTTCAAACGTCTAACCTATATCCCAACACAATCCAAGGCGAAAAGCTATTCCTATACTTGGCCGCATCCGATAGCGCTCTAAGCGTGGTATTGGTAAGGGCCGAGGGGCAGGATCACCTGCCCATCTACTACGTTGGTCAAGTCCTACACGAGGCCGAGGTCAGTTACTCAACCTTGGAGAAAATTGCATACGCTTTGGTCATGAGTGTCAGGAAGCTGAGGTCTTATTTTTTCAACCACCAAGTCGAGGTCCTGACAACTCTACCGCTTCGGCAAGTCCTACACTGACCCGACACGAGCGGACGCTTAATCAAGTGGTCCTTGGAAGTGGCTCAATACGGAGTCACCTATGCACCTCGTACCACAATCAAGGGACAAGCACTCGCCAACTTCATGGTCGAACTCACATACCCCCCAGACCCTTCTAAGATAAATCACCCGTCTGGAAGCTCTATATAGATGGCTCCTTGACAAGCACGTGTGCCGGGGTCAGGAATATACTAACAGGACCAGATGAATAATGTTTTACCAACGCCGTCAGATTTGCATTCCTCGCCATGAATAACGAGGCGGAATACGAATCCCTCATCGGGGGCCTCAACCTCGACATTGCTATTGGAGTCCAGAGGTTGAACATCTTCATGGATTTGCTTTTAGTAGTGAACCAACTGACGAGAGAGTACGAGGTGCGGGGGGAGCAAATGGTCAAATACCACGAGCATGTCGTCGAGTTGTGCAAAATGTTCCACGAGGTCTACATTGAGCAGATCCAGAGGGAAAAAAACTCGAAGGCCGACGCATTGTCCAAGCTAGCCACCTCGGAGGGGGCAGCCGACCTTTCCAACATTAACCTGACGAAGCTCCAGTCCCCGTCCATCAACCAACGCTTGGTAGAATTGGTCGAGGATGAGGCACCAAATTGGATGACCCCAATTTATGCTTATCTAAAGAATGGCACTCTCCCGGAGGACAGAATCCGGTCTCGATAACTAGAGCAAAGGGCTACGAGGTACACAATCGTCAATGATCACCTATACAAAAGGAGTTTCACCTTACCTCTCCTCAAATGCGTCACCCCAGAGCAGGGTAGGCTCATCTTCGACGCGATTCAAACCGGAGTCTGTGGGAATCACGCTGGGGGGCAATCACTCTATCATAAAACTTTGAGGCAAGGATATTTTTGGATTAGCTTACGCCGGGACACGATTGCTTACGCCAGAACATGCCATAAATGCCAGACGACAGCCCCAGAAACCCTAACCTCAATATTCAGCCCTTGGCCTTTCACGCAGTGGGGCATAGACCTCATCGGCCCAATGCCCACCGTGCCAGGGGGGATGAAGTATGCCATCATCGCGGTGGATTATTTCATCAAATGGGCCGATGCGGAGGCTCTAAATAATATCAAACAGGTCCAGATCATCAAGTTCGTATGGCGAAATATTATATGCCGATTTGGTCTCCCTCAAACCATCATTTCGGATAATGGGAAACAATTCGACGGGTTGAAGATAATGGAGTTCTGTGAGAAATGAAATATCAAAATAAGATTCTCCACCCCGTATCACCCCCAGTAGAATGGGCAGGTCGAAGCAGTCAACAAAATCCTCAAACACCCCCTCAAAGCCAAGCTGGACGAGGCAAGGGCAAACGGGCCTCAACCTTACCCGAGGTCCTGTGGTCCTATAGGACGATGTCGAGGAACGCTACGGGTGAAACACCTTTCGCTCTAGCCTTTGGGACCGAGGCTGCCATTCCTTCCGAAATTATAGTCCCAAGCCATCGGTCAGCACAAGTCGTCTCAGAAGAAAGTGATGAGACCAGAAGAGCCGAATTGGACGTTCTAGAAGAACGAAGACTCGCATCCGCCGTAAGAAACGAGATCTATAAGAGAAGATCGGAAAAATTCTTCAACACGAAGGTCACGGCAAGATAATTCGTCGTCTGCGAACTCGTTCTAAAAAAGATCCAGCCTAACTCGAAGATTCCTCTTGGCCCAAATTGGGAGGGACCCTTCCGGATAGCAAAGTTCCTAGCAAACGGGGCTTACGAGCTGGAACGCTTGGATGGCGTCCCAGACCAATACCTTTGGAATGCCACCAATCTCAAAAAATACTATCAATAAGCGAATGTAACCCCCACTTTTATGAATAATATAAAGCCAAGTTCCCTTTTCTTCGACCAACTTTCCAAAGACCTGAGAAAGGCACAACGCCGAGGCCAAGTTTTCACCTTTGGCCAAAGCAAGATCAAAGCCTCTCGACGAGCCTTAGCTCTCGATGAGCACCCACTCAAAGGGCAAAGGTCCTAGGTTGAACATCTCAACCTAGGCACGTCAGACTCTTTAACAGGCCAAGCCTCCCTAGAGCATTAAGACCAATCACGCCGATACACGTCGGGATGGCATAAAAGTCCCCAGATGAGACGAGATCAAAAAGGGGCAAAAATTCTCATTGAGCGAAAGCCTCCCGAAGGATCCTAGAGATTCGAGGCGAGCACGTAACAGCAAGACCTTTTCAGGCAGACATGTTACACCCATACTCTTTAAGAGGCCAAGCCTCCCTAGAGCACTAAGACCAATTCTAAGGTTAGGCCTTGAGTGGCACAAAAGTCCCCGGACGAGATGGGATCTCAAAGGGGAAAAATATTCCCTACGAGGTAAAACTCAGGCGAGCGCTAACATGCAAGCCTTTTAAGGAGGCATAGTTAAAGATTCGTAACTAGAGCCACATCTCGAAGTACGGATACTAAAGACTCGTACCTAGAGCCTCGACTCGAAGTACGAGCCTGGAAAGTCTTATATTTGGAACTTTGACTCAAAACACAAACACACAGAATACACCCCGCCTAGATAATAGGCCGAGGCAACACAAGAAAAAAAAGTTGAAAAGCTAAGAGCGCGCATGAATCGAAAGATAAAAAATCGTCGTTCATTGATTGAATGGAAAAAAGTACAGGTGATAAAAGATTACATAGGATAGCCTCTGGGGGCAACAACTTCAGAAAAGTAAAGCATAAAAGCAAATATAAAGTCTATCCTACTTGGTAGATGGGGGTACAATCTCGTCAGCGGCTTGGCTTGCCTCTCCAGTATTCGCGGCAGGTTGAAGAACCTCGGTTTCAGCAGCAGCAGGAGTGTCGGCAATGGCCCCTCCATCGGCAGGGACGGATGAATCTTTCTCTTTGCCCATGTCCTCGGGAGACTCTGGTGGACCCTCTCCTGGCATTGGTTAGATGTGAAATTGTCATGATTCGTAGCTCATTTTGCCCGTGTTTTGAGTGAATTCGATGAGTATTTGGAGTCAAATGAGTATTATTTTTATAAATTGATGAATTTGTCTCTCTGATGCTCATAGATGGACATAGGGCGAAAAATAGAGTTCGTAGGACTTTGAATCGATTCAAACGGATGTCCGAATGAGAAGATATTGAAGAAATACGAATAGTATTAGTTCGTGCAAGGAAAAGTGTCACTCAATTGAAGAAAAGAAGCCACTCGACCAAGAGAGGTCGAGCGCCCCCGCTCGAGCATGGCATTTGCTCGAATGCCCAGACTTACAGAGAGTTTTAGGCGCTCGACCAGCTCGAGCGCCACCATTCGAGCCCCAGAACCGCTTGAGCACCTCAGCTCAAGCGACCCCATTCGAGCTCTGCCACCATTCGAGCAATTTTGCTCGAGCGCCACTGCTCGAGCAGTGGCAGCTCGAGCACCCAAAGTCCACTGGAAGTGCTACCATTCGAGCAAAGAAGGGGTCGAGTGCCACCGCTCGACCATCACCCAAAAGTGCGTGATTTTGACCTGTTCAACCTGTTTTTCGGCCCGATGTTATCCGAAGTGGCCTATATCTACAAATACATCATTCCAAGCTTGTTTTTTACTACCACTTCACAAATAGAGATAGTTTTTGGAGAGTAGAGAGCACCGAGAGTTTGAGCAAGCTTATTTTACGTGTAATCAAGGTTTTGACATTACGAATTCATAGTTAGATTTTTATTTTGATTTTCTTTCTTTCGTTCTTCAACACTTGTTACGTGAGACTTTTGATTTCTTCTTTATTTGATATTCGTTCTTAGATTCATCTTTTCTCTTCAAAACCCTATTTTATGTTCTTGAGTTTTTCAATTCAATTCGTCATGTTTATGTTCGTTGCTTGTTTAATTGTTTTTGTTATCGTTAAAACCATGTTAGGCTAGAACCCTTGTATGCTTGGGGTAGGATGAACTCGTACAAGTAGGATGTTGGTACGTAATTAGGATAACTCGTGATGTTTAGTGCTAGCTCTCTTAATTAATTGAATGCTTAAAATAAACCCTAGAATTATCTTGGAATTGAGTACGAAAATTATTAGAGAGAGGATGATCTTATCACTATTTACTAACAAATAGGCTTAACGATAAGGTTATAGAAGGGGTTTATAATCTACCAGTTTATCCAGGGAGGACGACCACATCACCTTGGGTAAATAAGGGTCTCATTAATTAAGCATAATCCATATAACTTGTTTAGTGGGTTGTGAAGTAGGTTGATATGACGAAGTATTAGGGTTAATTCTTGAGCTTTTAGTCTTTCTATCTGGTGCTAGATTAGGGAAGTTGATTGTCTAGTGTTAGTACACTTAGGATTAATATTTGCACATCACGGTTATTTTAGTTATTGTATTAGCTCTGTTAGTATATGTAGGGATTTCTATCCTGAGCATCACCATCTCGTATTTGATTAAACCCATAGTTAATTATTTGTTTTCATAATTTTGCATTGATAGAAGTAGACTTTAGAGTAGTTAAATTACATTCTCAAATCAGAACGCACACTCATATTAACTACGATGCGTAGATCTCCAGGGCTCTATTCGCATACACAATTTCCCTTGAGTTTGATACTACTTGGTCCCTATACTTGCCCATACTACAGGGATCTCATACTCTTGTGGGGTAACTACTAGTATAGCTAGTATTTTGCGTTCAAGTCAGGCATCAGGAGCCGAGAGCGATCCGGCCACCAGCTCAGGTCAATCCCAATCTCCCTCTCTAGATCGAGGCAGCCGACATAGATATCCCCATGGAGGGGATGGGAAAGGACATACTCACGGAAGAACTGAGCCAACTCGTCGAGGGGACGGCCAGCTTTGTGCAACACCCGAAGCGAGTCCGAGATGGCCAAATAGTATGAATAATTGGTGGTCTGGGCCGGATCACTCAGGGAATCGTACTCCTCCGGTGAAATGGACATATTTTTCTTGAACTCCTCCACCATCTCTTTTACCAAGGCGAGCTCATTCCAAACTTGGACCACCTCCAAGCCAATTTTCCGGACCTCGCCCTCCATGGCAAGAACCCTCTCCTCGGCCTCCTGCCTCATTTTCTCGGCCATTGCCTTCTCTTTGGCCAATTTGGCTGCGGACTCTGTCTCCCGGCGCAACTTCTTCTCGAGGAGAGAAGTCTTCTCGTCCTGCAACCGTATCTTGGCTGAAAGAACAGCCACCTCGGCAGTCGTCTTCTTGCATGCCTACGCTTCGTCTTCAAGGGAAGCGACCCAAGCTCTCAGCGCCACAAGGGTTTTCTTTTTCTCCTCGGCGTCAAAGTTGGCGCGTTTGGCATCATGCTCTTTCTGGGTAAGGGCCTGGCTCATCACCGAGGCAGCTTTTAGCTAGAGGGCTTGAGCGAGGTACAAGTTAGAGTTCCCAGAATTGTGCACAAATGCAGACTCCAGCTCAATATCCCACGCCCGCGGCACATCCCGCATCGTCCGACGAAGACAGGAGGGGAACAACTCGAAGCTCTCGACAAACTTTGACCCGACGAAGTCTAGGACTTGCGTCGAGGGCTGGGGGTCGTCCTCCATACTACTGGAAGAACAAGAGAACACTTAGTACTCAGTGTTTTCTACCATAAGGTGAATAAGTTCAGCATTTCAAAAACAAACCTGGCAACCCGATCGTGATCTCGTCCCAAGAAGGAGCGATTCGACATCTCCCCAGACCACTGCGGGCTTCCAGCTCCGACCCCTGACACCCCCTCGCCGAGGCAAGACTTCTTCGGCGGAGGAGAGGTTGTGTCCCCGACAGACTCCATCTCACCAGGGCCTTGTCCCCATTTAGTCGGAGTAGTAAGAGGAATATGATCCTCGGCGGAGGAAGCAACAGTCACCGTCGGCACGACGATGGCGGTAGGGACCTCGACGGGCCCAGTAGGAGGGGCGGGAATAGGCAACGACCTCTTCGATCCTTTATTCTTTTTCCCAACAAGGGCCTTCATCCGAGCCAGGGGGTCCGGTATCTCCATGACGAGCTCGGGTGGACAAGCAGGGTAGAGGGGATAGTTGCCTGCAGGACGGGTCGAGCATATTAGAACAAGAATATGAAGACAGGATCGTACAAGTATGATGACACTTACGAGAAGGTTGCTGGAGGTGCCGGGGGTAGCAAAAAAGACGAGACTCTAATCTTTTCCTCTCAGTAAGCAAAGTCCGATAATGCCTCTCCCGATGATCTACAAAATCAACTTTGGCAAGGACGAGGCGGAAATCAAAAGACAGCTCCTCCCGCCTAGGCACCAAGTAACCTGCAAACAAATAATATATTAGATCAGTACGAGACGAGCAAGGCCAGTCACAAGGACTTACTGTCTTGTTTGTACGCAAACTTGCTAGGGATGTCGACATCCACTTCGCCCCGACCGGACTTCCATCTTCCGGATACCCAAAACCAGTGCTCGTCTTTGATGTGCACCTTAGACGACAAGTCAAAGATGAGTTTCTCGTATCGGTGCTTGACGTGCGTGATCCCATTTTTTCGGGGCTCTTTCGCCAGGCTATAGAGATATTTCATCTCTCCGGCCGTCGGCATGCGGTATAAACGGTGAAGGCCGAAGAGAACATACGTGCCGATCAGGGAGCGCCAAGAGTTGACACTGAACTGGAGCGGGGCCAAACCCCAGGCGATCAGAAGATTTGTAATGGCTGGATGGAGCGGGAAACGGAGACCCGCATCCATAATGTCATACGACACAGCAACCATACTCGATGGAGGTTGGTCGGTCCTCTCTTCTTTATCTGGGACGTGGAAGTGAACATCAATGGGGACTTGGAAAGTCCTTCGCCAATCCTTGAGATTCCTCTCAGTGACCGTGCTTCGTATCCTATTCCAATAGAATCTCGTCTTGGAAGGGGTTAAAAACTCGAACGCTTCGCGAGGCGGCCGATCGTAGCGATGCGAGGCCATGTAATAATCATAAATAAAATCCGGCCCTGGCCCCGACCTCCTATCCATAAAGGCCGCCCACAACCTATAGCCCATCTCAACCTCCTCGGCACGCCGCCTCTAGAAGGCCAATTCCTCCGCTTGTTTCACCGCATCCTCGACCTCCTCTCTCTCGGTCCGATTGTGAGTCTCAAGGTCCTGAAAGATGTGCCCCGCCTCGGCAGGAAGATCTTGACCGGAGGGTTCGTTGGCTCCACCATCACGGCCGAAGGAGTCGCTGGAGTGGGACCGCCCTCCACCGGGGGCAGTCAACGGTGCGCCAGTTGATGCGGACGCACCACTGAAAATTCCGTCCAATTCGTCATCATCACAAAGGGAGAAAGGATTCCTCCCACCGATCCCCCGTTGCAAACGCCGTCGGAGCTCACCAACCCCATGTCCAGCGCCAGAAGAAGAAGGCATTTGATCCATGTCGATAATGAAAAGAAAAAGAGGAGAATACGTCTCGAAACTTACCAAAGAGAAATCCGGTGAGCGCACGAACGGAATCGCCGGAAAAATCACGTAGGAAGAACGCGGAGATATTGAGAGATTTCTAAGCGGGAAGCAAGATTTTTAAAAATGAAGAGCATCGCCCCCTTTTATAAGAGGACGGAGGGACCACTGCGCAATTAACCTCTCTCAGCCGCGGGGTTCGAGGTGCGAAATGTCCAAAGCCCAGGGACATAGAAGTAAACGCGTCCCTAGCACGATGGCGCGTCAGCACCAGTCGCGACCTCTCGAAGGAGCGCGTCCGACCCCAACTTGCGCGTTCCCAAGAAAGGTATGATCATTGCATATGGGTAGGGCGGCATGTCTGGGGCAGACGAAATGCCCCTTACCCAGGAGTTTGTCCTCGGGATCTCACACGATTGTTGGTTTCCCGTGACAAAGATTCGTACCCATCCTTCCAACTCACCTCGAGGCACCCGGGTGTCGACTCGTCCCAAAGGATACCTCGGAACAAGTCGAGGGACAATTGTTGTGTGCCAAATAATCCCTACGGGACGAGACCAGGTTTGAGGATGGACATGGGCATTGGCCGAGGAGAATATGGCAGGCACATTTATAATCCCACGCGCACCATCCCCGCCTGGCATCCAGAGCTCGGACTGAGAAAGATATCAACTCTAGGCGTCCCGGCCTCGTCATGGTCGAGGAGATCAATGTCCCATCTCGTCACAAAGACTGATGTCGACGAGATCAGGGCGGCCTCGACCAAGCCAACGCAAGGGACAAAAGCCCGGGCATGAAAACCCAACTTAGATAAAGGAAAGAAAGGGGTTGGCATAGTGCAAGGGCAAAAGACCGCTCGCCTCGGCCCAAAGGCCGAATAGGGAGGCCACGTATTTGGTCTTATCCTAAGAAGAGCCAAATCCGGACGTCATCAGACAATCATTCCTCTTCAAGTACGAGGAACAGTGAATCGGCGCCTGCCCAGAGGGACATGCCATACTTAGGGAAGGAGATCCCACGATCTTAGGAGGAAGTGCAAATAACTTTCCACGTGGCCGACCCTCATTGGGCAAGGCCACCAACTCGAAGGGCGTCGGCCCATACATCGAAACTAGGGCCAACCCGAGCATTTAATGCTGGGCTGCCCGAACTCAGTTAGGTCAGCCCAAGGGCATGTCCTTGGGCTATAAATACGTGCTCTTTAGCAATAAATACACACCTACCACTTCATTCAAGCTCAAGTCCACACAGAGACTTGACAATTCTTCTCGCATTTACTGTTTTCTGTTATCATTCAATACTAAAGGCCTCAAGCCATTAATATTAACAAATCATTAAAGTTATTTACTCTATCAAAGCCACATTAAACCGTATTTTGATACATTATTTGAGTAACAACTCTAGACATATCATAATGTAACACTTGCTGGCCTAAGTCATTATTTAGACTCTATTTATATAATGTTTCAAATAAGTATGGTCAGTATGTTGAATTGTTAAATATTAAGCAAGGTTAAATCTGCTGCCATATTGGGGTAATAATGATTCGAAGAAAATGGAAGTAGCCATATGTCCATCCGTGGGCAAGAACTTAAACAGATGACACATCATTATTTTAATTATTTGTCGTCATCAAATTAGTAGTGTACAACTTATAAATGTGTATCTATTGATGAATGTATGATCAAATGTTTGTAGTCGAATGCTTCTTCCTAAATACTGTTTCGAAGCTTACTTGGCTGTTCTCCCATAATTGACGCCCATAATCAATTAGCTTGACTAATAAGTAGTGCTTAATTTCGTACGCCAATAGCATAAATAATACTTTACGCTCAATTTTAAAATATAATTTCTAGCTTGACAAAATGAATGTCAAGATTTTAAATTGTAATGTATTGCATATTAGTAAATATATATGTAGATTAATATTGCAATTATTTATAAATTTGAAGTTTTGAACTTAGGTCGTTTCAAAATAGCAGATAAAATTAAATTCGCACTAGACATGAGTATCGCTCCTCCAACTCCTCTGTTTCTAATTTTATTTCATTTTCATCTTATATATTATCAATATATACTTTATACACATGCTTCGACGTTTATTATAATTAACTTATAAAATAAAAGATGAAATCATGGGCAAAGTGAAAACATGTTGATAGGGGCGTCAACGAATCGGACTTGTACGTTTCTACTATTTTTTATTCGATTAAATAGGAATTTGAAACCGGCTCCTAGTTAATAGAATTTTGAGCTCAATATATTTAACAATGGACTCGTTAAGTTCATCGTCATTGACTCATGTTGAACTCATCGTATTCTATTTGGAGTAATTCTAGGGTCCATCCAAGTGCATACTATGCACTTGGAATTTGATCCTCAATTTAAAATTAATTTTGACCAAGCCTGATTCAACAAAAATTCGCGGGTCAATCTGACCCAACAAAAATTCGCGGATCAAGTCTCTTTCGCTGCTCTCCAGTAATTTTTGTTCCTTTTTTTTTTTTCAATTGGTTCATCCTTCCTCTGAATGTCAATGCTCGGCGTATTCCGACCTCCACCACCGTCGTTACTCCAGCATCGCCCCTATAGAATCTAAAGAGAGAGAGAGGGGAATAACCACCAAATAAGAGATTGGTGGTGTGGGGCTGCAAATGAATTCCTCTACAACTAGTCTAACCTCTGAAGCTTACAACATCTAATCTTGGGGATACCACTCACAGAAAGATGGACTTTGTGTTCTGTGACTTTTATTTAAAGTATAAACTGATTTGCCTTGGGAAATAGCCGGTTTCTAAACTGTTCGCGTTGTACTCTTCGTTCGTTTTTTCATGAAATTTAAGTTATGCACTGACATTTTCCTCAAATGATAGGGCTAGGATATTTTTCAATTTAAAAAGCTTTCACCATGTTCAATATCGTGCATCGGGCGCTAAAAGCCCCTCACGTGTCAATTAGAAGGGAATGGATTCCAAGAACATCTAATTTTGCGGGGGGGAGGGGTTTGCTGATTTAGTTTCACATCTTTATTTCTGGTATTTGATTGAACAATTGATTTTGTACTGCCGTACTGGTGATTAAGTCTTGGGATATTGGTGAATAATTTTTTGGGGATATAACTTGGGGTATTAGTGATTATAACTTGAGGTATTGGTGATTATAACTTCGGGTATTGGTGATTATAACTTTGGGTATTGTTGAGTAATTGTTGGGGTATTGTTGATTATAACTTCGGGTATTGGTGATTAAGTCTTGGGATATTGGTGAATAATTTTTTGGGGATATAATTTGGGGTATTGGTGATTATAACTTTGGGTATTGGTGATTATAGTTTGGGCTATTGGTGACTATAACTCGAGGTATTGGTGATTATAACTTCGGGTATTGGTGATTATAACTTCGGGTATTGGTGATTATAACTTCGGGTATTGGTGATATAACTTCGGGTATTGGTACGAAGCGCGCGCGACCCATTTGTGACCCGGCTTGTTGCCAGACCCGCGAAATTTCGATTGGATTGGGCCTGACCCACAAGTTTTTGTTGGGTCAGGCTTTGTCAAAATTAATTTCAAATTGGGTTCAAATTACAAGTGCATGTTATGCACTTGGATGCACACTAGTATTTGGCTTCTACTTAGTTGTATATTGTATTTATTTATTGATTTTGATATAATATTTGGACAAAATATAGAGTGAAAATAGTTTACACATAAATTATTTAAAAGATATTAGTTATTTTTAGTATTAATTCTAGATGATATTAGTTATTTTCATTGAAGGGTATTAGTTGAAGGGTACGAAGAGTATTAGTTGTTTAATGGGGCACTTACTAGTTGGTGTATTTTGTTAAGAGTTTATTACAACCAAGTTGGTAGACTTTTAAAAATTACAACTAGGTTAACTTTTTGCATGTATAATACCAAAACTACCCTTTATTTTCCTTCTATTTACTTTTCAATATTGTTCATGATTTGACATATGTTTTTTAACTTTTGTAGATAGCTTTTAAAATGTTGTCAGATATGTGTCTATTTTTCTTTTCTTTTTTAAATTAGACTTTTTTTACTGTATTTTTTATTAGGTAATTATTCATGGAAATATGAAAATATCATGGTACAAATTTTATAGATAAAGTATAAATTTATTAGACCTTTTTTTAATGCATTTCTTTATTTAATAATAATTCTCGTAAATGTATAGTACAAAAGTTAATATCATAGTACAAATTTAAATTTGGTAGGACAAAAGTGTGAGCATTGGTACAAATGAATTATTTATACCATAATATAAGAAATAATACCATAGTAGAAAATTATTTAATCGGTAGTATAAGTGATTGAACCTAGTACAATTTTTAACATTAGCATACACAAGCTTTTTGAATTACAACTATCAAAAGCATAGTTCAATCTTTGTATTTATGAGCATTATACACTTTAGATATTAACAACATCCAACTTTCTTCTCAACAAAACCCAATTCAAATCACCTAAATATGCAACAACAAAATCCATCTCTTGCTTACAACAAAAACCTGCAACAAGAAAACCCAAATTAAGAAACTTTTTGATGGGTGTCGAATCCACCAAATAATAAAACCTGCTTAAGTAGATATGAATTGTGATAGTGATAAGTAGGGTCGAATCCACAGGGATTGGTAAATAGATTTATTCTTAACATAAACATATTTAAAATTATATACACAAAGATGGGGGTTTTTGAGTTTGAGATTGAACTGAACTAAAATAATAAGAAGTTAAAATAAGAAAAGACTCAAAGCATAAAAATATCCAGCCAAAGACAACTTCAGAATTGATTTGCATAATCGTTCATCAATGCAAAGATCATCTTCCATTCAAACACTAGATTGGTTATAGTTGTTGGTACCACCTAACAACCTAATCTTTCCTTACTTTGTCGATAATAAGGATATCATCTCTTATTACTTCTCTAACCAGTGAACAACACTAGGTACCACCATTAGGATTTAATTCATCAGCAGCATTAAAATTTAGAAAGACTCAATTCTAGTCAACAAATGTATATGTAGGTTCATTTAGACTAGGTTATGCATCTCCATGGTAATTATTCACTGCCATTTGCAACTAACATCAGAATAATTAAACAATTATGAATTTAACATTCCAATTGACAATCATTATTTTCATGAATTGAATAATTGGCCATATTAGACAACTCGCCAAACAATGTGATCGAACACAGAAGATACATAAATAATGAAGAATGAAAGAGTATGTAAATCAATTAGATCTCACCATTAATGTCAAACCAAATCCTCAATTATCCGTGACTAGAAAGAAAAGAACATATAATATTCTCTTCTCTCTCAAAGTGTTGAGAGCGAAGAGAGAAGAAGAAGAATATAACTTAGAGAATAGTAATTTCAAACTTAGATAATTTGCAAATGAAAGTTGGAATGGATGTATATGATGTCCCCTTAAACTAATCATAACCTAATTATATAGTAATTCTTATCTAAGTGCAAGTTACAAAAGAAGTAGTTAAGAAACTACCTTTAAAAACTTATCTAAAATCTTATCTAAAATAAAATAAAACTACTAACTTAATATATTAATTTAGGATAAGTTTAAAATATTCAAGACTCTTAATTAAAAGGATGGAAAGAATTAAATTTGAGTCTTGGTGTAGAGATTTAGGCGCCACTTATGAGAATTCCCGTCTGGACCTTAGGCGTGGGCGCTTCTGTCATTTTTAGAGCTCAGCTACGGTCTAAGGCGTGTCCACGCCTTATGAGAAAAGTACTTCTGTTTCCTTCATATTTGGAGTCTTCAATTTCACTTCTTCACAATTCACTCCAAATGGTCACCAAACATCAATTAAATCCTCAGTTTACCTATAAAATATAAAACTTAATTAAAACAAACACTTAAGGATTAATTGACTTCTAAATCATGGAGAGAAATGACAATAAATATGTATTTTATGCAATCTATCAAATTCCCCCACACTTAGACAAAGCTTGTCCTCAAGCATGCCAAAGTTCAAAACGCATTATCTCGACTCATTATCTTCTCTCATCTTCCTTTGCTCGTCCCAAATATATTTTCTCATGCAATGGAATTTTTTTTTTTCAAGAGAATCCTCATCCACCATCACTAATGCAAATCACATTAACAATTGAGTCAAATTCAAAACACATAGAATCTAAACACTTGACAAATAATTCACTCAAACACTCAAAGTGTTTAGGTTTCAAATATATTTGATGGATCTCTCAAGTCAATGCACAAAAGACTTTTACCATAAGCTTGCAAATATATCACATCATTTCCACTATTGAATGAATCAAATGCAAAAATCAAAGAATTTAGAGGGTATAGTTGGGTAAAAGAGGTTACAAGTCTTTTTAGTTTTTGGCAAAGGGAATTGAAGAAATCATTCAACTTTTATACACAATGCTCAATTAAATGATACACAGGCTCCACAAACTTACTTCTTATACACAAGTGCAGGACTATAACATCCTTCTCTTCATTTTTCTGCTTTGATTTTTCAATTTTTTTTCTCTTCAGATTTTTTTTTCATTTTTTTTCTTTTTTCAGCAACAACTTTTTTCTATTTTTTTTTCTTTTTCTCAAATTTTTTTATTTTTTTTCAAAAGTTGAAACTACAATACTATCCAAAATAGCTTGCACACTTTACCACAAATCACTTGGAGATTTATTTGAGCAAATCGTGTGAAATAATTCTTCAATTCAAGGTTCAAAAAATGTAATGAATGAAAAGGGTATCAGTGGTTTGTAATGTGGTTAAAATTCAAAGAAAAAGACTTAAGGCTCAAAGTGGTTCACTAAGGTTGATGAATCGGGTAGGTTTAGTGAAGAACCGCGCCGCCGCCTCCTCTATTTTTCTCAGCGCTGCCGCCTTCTCTATTCTTCCCAGCGTCCGCATCCCTCTATTCTGCAACGCGCCACCGCCTCCTCTATTTTTTCAAGCGCCGCCGCCTCCTCTACTTTTTTCATTGTGCATTGCCGGCGAATTCGAAATTCAAATTTAGAGAGAGAAAAGGAAGAGTAGGAGAGAGAATGGCCAAGAGAGAAGTGAAGTGAGTAGATGTGAGTTGTCTGGTTTTATGGGAGAAAGGGATATACTTTTTTTTAAATACTAATAAAATATAAATAATTAAAAATCTCAGATTGGAAAAGGGTAGTTTAGGTTTTTTATTCAAAAAAGTATACCTACTTGCAATTTTAAAAAAGGTACTAACTTGACAGTAATTATGCATAAGAAACTTAACCTAGTTGTTATTTTTCCATGTTTAATTAAAGAATATTAGTTGATTATACTAAAAAATATTAATTGTTATAATAAAAAGTATTACAAAGTAATTCATATATGAACCAATATCAATCTTATATATCTCAATGTTTGATGTTTTGATATATAAGTTACCTAAGTGCAAAACATTAATCATTATGATGTATTGAAAAAAAACACCGAAATTACACGATGCAATAAGCTGTTGAAGCTGATTCTAAAAGAAACTAAATATTAATTTTTACATCATGGCTACTCTTTATTTTTATTTGTTTTTTTGGTACACAAATTATAGACTATGCTCAAAATTAGACAGGCTCTCAGATGTAAGATAAAATGGAATAATGTCAATTTAGGACCTCAAAGATTGTAAAACTATCACTTTAAGATTTAGAAATATTTCCTATCAATTCAAGATCTAAAAGATAGAAATTATCAATCAAATATATGAAAGATATATAGAACATATCAATTTAAAACTCATATGTTTGACATATTAAAAATTTTATATTCTTATTTTATTTATATATATTATTATATTTTCGTTATTTATTTTTTTTATTATTTTTTCAATCACGTGAATTAATATATCTTTTTATATTTTTGAAATTATGATTTATAAAAATATTATCGAATAACAAGATTATTAGAGATCAAACGCGGTCTTAAAATGGATGAGTCCTAAATTAATAGTTACATCTTTCAGGTCTTGAATTGATAGTTTTTAATCTTTCAGGCCCTGAATCAATAGGAAAAATCTTTTAGGTCTTACATTAATAATTTTACAATTTTTCTGACCCTGAATTGATAAAACTCTAAGATAAAATCTTTTAAAATTGTTAATTTTGGCAAAAACTTGTATGAGACCGTCTCATGGCATGACATAGCACAAATTAATGAATCAATGCCCTAATTATACTCATTCTCATTATTTCATGAGATGATCTCAATACAAAACCTACCCATTAATTTTAGGAAAAAAAAATTCAAGAAGATTTGGATTGAAGATACCTGAACATGAATCAAAATGGGCTGGTGGTATGATTAACAACATAAATGCAACTTAAGACAAATCGAAATAAGGTAAATAATACAAGTTGCGTGAATTCGCGATGAACAATAAAGTAAATGCTAAAATTTAAATTGTAGTACTCGGTAATCCCAACCAATATACGACTTTGATGAGAGGCTTAATCTTCGAATTACAAGAATTAGTCCAACAAAACATTAAAATCACGAAAGTGCCGAATTTCAAAATGTAATGAATGAAAATTGAGTAAACAGAACTAGAAATTGATGCGGGGAAGAATTTCTTAGACCAAAGGCGGATCTTTTGGGTGTAGTAATGTCGCCCAATTATGTCAAAATCGGAATTATTTTCGTCAATTTTATTCTAAAATTGATAAACTTGAAATTTTATGTCCTACATTTAAAAGACATAGATAAAACATTGGCAGGGAGTGTTTGATAGGTTAAAGAATGAAAATAAAAATACTAATAAGGAATGGATTTTATGTTAAAACAATTAACAGTACTATCGATTAATTAAAACAATTGCAACCTTTACAGAGAAATTTCCATAAAAGGAAACAAGGGGAAGAGAAGAGAGAAGGGTATGAGGTCTGAGTCTTTCAGACAACAGTTGCTCGTGCAAACGCTTTTGGAACATAATAATTCAAGGTACTAAAGATTCGAGGCAGGTTAAAGTTAAATAATAAAATATGGTTTAGGAATCGAAAAAACAAATGATCAATGGACATAATTTCAACGTAAAAACAAAAAAACATGGGTTAGATCCTAATTCTGATTTGTGGGCACCCACTGAACCCGGCAAGCCGGGCCTTCCACCTTCTGGTTGTTGGCCTTACTAATCATATCTTAACCCCTTTTTCACATACTCCCCATATTGTCAACTAAACACACGCATATTGCCTATACCGCCATTAAAGATTCCATGCTAATTGCTATATTAAACAACACCAAGTCTGGTGTAAAAGAATTTAGATTCAATCATATTCAATTTTACGTTATGGGCAAATATAATGTGCACTTTTTTAATCAAATATAATATACGTGTTTCAATTATACTAATTTGAATGTTTTAATTACATTAATATGCACATTTCAATCATTTGTTCAATTGCACTGAGCAATTGGTGCATATCAGATTGATCCAGAAAACAAAGTTATATATAAAAACAGTTCATAATAAACTTATCATGAAACTGTTCTAGAGATATTAAATATTTGATAAGAAATATAAAAAATCTCATCATGGGTCTTAAAAATCAGGATCAGTGTTACTATATTGTAATTATTATAAATTTTCTTGATAACTCTAACTTTTAATACTCCGGATTATTTTAAAATAATTTCATAATAAATTGATGACCAACTATTTTCATGTAAAATTTGCACGGTCAATAAACAAAGGTTAGTGTCTAACTATGTGAGAGGGACAGCTCCACCAAAATGTTGGCCAAGGCCACTCAATTAATATCATCGCTTTCAAATTATTTTCCGTTTCATATGTTCTATATAATGACCATATTATTAAACGATGTCATCATGGATATTAAAAGTATCATAATTTGATAGCACGTTATAGTTAAAAGGTATAAATTTGGTTCAAAGAAGACATAATTAAAAGATAATTCCACATTCATTAGCAGGAAATTCTCTATTTTAAATGATTAACTTTCAATCTCTGCACGATTAATATAGATATATAAATAGAGAAATTGAATTAGGTCTGCAAAATGGAACCACTGTACAAGTTCAACATAAGTTGCAGTTCCCACCTCTCCTAATCTTGACTCCTTACACCTACAAATTTTAGAGAGAGAAAAATAAAGGGGTAGAAAGGTAAATTCAGCTCTTCAGAATCACTGAAGAACAACCGCTCGATACTTTTCAGAGCACTCACTATCACTAGCACCTCTTTTCCTACTATTAACCCTACTACCACAGTTGTTGAGCGGCGACGGCGGAACCACCACCGGAGGTGGCGGTATCAGGTAGGCGTCGACGGGAGGCGGAGGGTGGCGCCACTGCGGAAGGGGGCCGGCGAGGAGGAGCGTCTGCAGCAGCGGCCCTGCCTTCATCACCGCCTGAAGAAGCTTACCCTTTTCCGGCAACGGGCGGTCGACCGCCACCGGGAAATCGGGCTCCGGCGAGGAAACAATGGAATCATCGGAGTCGGAGGAGGAGAATCCATGGAATCCTTTTGTGGGGTCATCTTCGATGCTGGAAATGGCGGAATGTGGGGCCGATTGGCGCTGGAGTTTTTCCTGCAGAATTTGTAATTCTAGGAACATTTTTGTGCAATTCTGTCGAGCTTGGTCGCGCTCCTCAATGGCGGCGGAGAGAAGATCCTTGAGATGGAGAATCTGTTGGTCTCTCGATTTAAGCTCGGATTCTGCTTTGAGTCTGGCTTCTTGGAGCTCCATTGTTAGCAGAAGTGATTCATCCATGCTCTGTTTTGACAATTATAGTGTGAAATTAGTATTGCAAAGGAAATTAAATGAGAGAGAATTGTGAAATTGCTACCTTTTCTTGGTATAAATAAGTCCAATTGAGAAGGAAATTAGTTTGATCATCATCCATGGCGATGGGACCTTGAGATGGTGTGGGGGAGGGAGGGGAATGAGTCAGAGACTTGTGCCCCTTTTATAAGGACTCTCTTTTGACACTACTTTCTTTTTCTTTTGTTTATTGTCGTCGATTCAAACAAACTTTTATATGTTTTATTACATTTAAAGGTTATTATTTATTTTTATTGGAAATGATCTCATGTGCACCGGTGGACAAATATAATATATGCACTGTGAATATGATAATGATACATCAACAGATAAAATTTATCAACTAAAATTATAATGGACTCACTGCTTATACGTCATTATCATTTCCGTTATTTTTATTTTAAAAAAAATAGTTTTAAAGGGTATAAATTATTTTTAATGGAATTGTTTCATGTATTGTTCTATCAAAATATATTATAAAGTAATTTATTAATTAACAAATTTCACACTATATACACTCTTTCGTTTATTATTTATCGCTCCCTACCTATCTCAGACCTAGTTATCTTCTTAGAGCAATTTTAGCATCTATAAAATAGAAAATTTCCAAAAATTTAGCCTTTACAATATCAACAATTTTACAGAAAATATTATTCTCTCTATTTCAAAATAAATGTTATATTAGCATTTTGCATCTTTTACTTAATAAATGTAATTTTAGCCTTTGAAACATTTTTTAATGTATATAAAGTATTTTATAGGTTCTTTTGGACCGATCAAATCAATCTATTATAAAAATAATTAACTTTTGTATAGGCTTAATTATGACAAAAATTTAGTGTTTTAACATACGTGAATAAATCTAAAATCACATTTATTTTGAATATATATATATATATATATATATATATATATATATATATACACACGAAATTAGCACTCAAATTTCAACTGTTATTCCATTTTAGAATTTTTTTTATGTGTCTTTACCCATATATGAAAAAAAAATAAGGGATGGAAAAAGTAGTTGAATAATTGTCGAGTGTTCATACTCCAATCCATATTGCTTCGAGATTTAATGCTATTTGCTTAAAATTAAAAGGAAAATGACTATCCTAAAAAAGTTAGGTCCATATAAAATACATAAAAAAAAAATTAATAATTCATTCGCACTCTGACACATGTATTTGCACCTTTTCATAATATACTGGTAGTCATTGTTTAAATTATTTTAGTATTATTATGGGTTTTTTTTAATGCCTAATTTAAGTATTCCTTTTCTATAAAAAAAATATGTTGGGGTTGGACTGTTGGACAAAGGGAGAAGTAGAGTGATGGTAGGGATGAGAGGAGACGAGAGGAGAGGCGCCTATCCTATTTATTCGGGCGGCAGAAACCAGCCAAGGATTTTACACATCAGCGCCAAATGCGGGAGTCGAGACAACTCTTCTTCTCTCAGTCTCAGTCTCAGATAAGATGAAACAAAAAGTACACCCACTGCAAAGCATATTCATGTGACTCATTAATTTACCATTCTTACTTTCTTAAATACATCTACTTGAAACGTTTTTAAAAGGAAACACAATGAAATATCTATAATTTTCTTATTGCTTTTGACACAAAAATTAATAAAAATAGGGATAAACTAATAGATGTAAGAGGAGGAAAAAAAAAAAAAAAAAAACTAGACATTAAGAAAGATAGTGTAAGGAAGTCATGATAATTGAATTAAAAGTAAACAAGAGTTTATGGTATATATATATACTTCGACAAATATAGAATAACAAACTAGTAGTGGGACATAATATAAAAATGCATAAAAGTTATATCAGAACAGAGAGTATATTTTTTTTAACTGTGGTAAGTACTCTTTTTATTTCATGATTTCTTTCATATGTGCAAGAACATCCAAAATAAATAAGAAAGTGGGGATTTTAATATGGATTTGCGGGGTAATTATATAGAGAATAGTCTCATGTGAAAATTCTTTACACTATGAATTTGATTTTATTACATGCATTTACTGATAACATAACATTTTATACTCTGATTTCGGTATATAAGTCTAATGGTATTAATGAATGTGTGTATTGGTATAATTTTTTTGTTCATAAGAGATTTTGTGTTTCATAAATTTTTATGTATAAAGTATAAAAAATTATTGAATTGTGTGTATGTGTGGTTCTAAAGTAATGAAATTTTGTGTAAAATATATTTTTTATGAAAGTGAAGTTTATGAAGTTTTCTATTTTAAAGATGTACCGATTATTTTGGGAAAAAAAAAAGTGAAATCAATTGAGGACAGAGATTATATAACATAACCTAATTACAAGCTAAACGTTTTGAACTGAGTTACGCTCGATCTCACGTTTCTGTCGAAATTCATTAAATAAATAAAAAAATTAAGTACGAGTTGGTAAGTAAAGGAGTAAAGGGTGAATACACCATTAATTTGGATATGCGTTTTATACAAAAAAATTGCCATAAAAATTTATAGTTTTCATAGATGAGGGTATATCAAATGAATATATATAATGATATCACCCATATAATTTAATGATAAATTAATTAAAAATGATTTTTTTTGGAGCTTTGTTTATGAGATGCACTTGAGTAGTGGTGAAATGCAGAGATTATTTCATGGCAGGAATTTAATCTTGATATTATATAATCACTAATGATTGAGTTGCAGAGGATTTAGTTGCACATAATTAATATGGGTTGGCTGTCGGCAGTATTTTTTATCCTTAATTACTAATATTAGTGAGTAATTAAGCAAAAAAATAATTGCAAGTACCAAATTAGGACGGAAACCTGCTTAGAATACGCATACAAACAAAAACAAAAATACGTTTATTTTGATTTGAGACGAATACGGGAGAACACAAATAAAGACCATAAAATTAAACAAATCCCAAATTTTCATTTACGAAATTCAACATCCTTAATAACTACTTGTCTACCTATAATATGAAATAAATTTGGATGATAAAAGATATAAATAAATCCTAAACATAGTAAAATTAAATCAAATCAAATCATATAAGTCTAAATAATAATATGATTTTCATCGATGTCTCAATCACAAACAATAATTTTAAAATACGAGCAACAAGCACAGGACTTGGTAGCTAGTGCCTAGTGGCGTATTGCAAATTTAAATAGAGTTGAAACACAATCATGAAAATTGTAGCTTACTATATATAGTAATTAATGTTTAAGCACAAATATTACTTCCACAAAATCCAATTGGTTACTCGTTAGATCAAGAACTTAGCAAAATATAAAATGCGTTCGGAAGCGTTCAGAGTGGACTCGAGTGGATTCAACATGAGCAATTATTAGGGCAACTAATAGTGGTAAATACCTAGAATATAAGCATAATTAAGGTTTTTCCTTTTTTTAAACACACCTCATAATAGAACATAGATAATTTTCACACGAAGATATATATATATATCAGCCAATAAACCTAATAATTTCATACGGTTAAATGTGTGGATACAAGGTCCATAATGAATTGGACACTCCCATTATAAAAGAGGATCCAAATTTATCATAGATTTGGTTTAACTATGACTAGACACTAAAAGAAAATATAATATTGTCTAAAAAAAATTGTCAATATGACTAAAATAAAATTCCAATAAAATATTTATAGTAGGGATATCCTACAAAATAGCCTACTAAATTTTCCAATTATATAAACATTTGCATTCCTTACCCACAAAGAATATGTCTTCGAAATTTTCATAGACAAGTTATTTGTGGATAAATTATTTGTGGGCAAATTGTTTATAGGTAATTAATACTTAAAAAGATCATTTTGTAGGCAAATTGATGTAGTAGGAAAAATGCTTGTAGGTTGAGGAATAGAGGTGTTCATATGATTAGAAAATTTTGTAAGCAAATCGTAAACAATCTCACTACGGAAATATTTTGTTAGAAAATTCCTTATACAATTCTGATTTTGTACACATTTTTAATTTTCTTATAGTAAAATGCATAAATTTATTTATTTAAATGGTTATAAAATAAATATTTCGCCTCAAGGTATTTACTATCCTTGTTTAAAATGTTCATCCATTATTATATAAACATTAGAAATCAGCTATTTCTTATATCTATATAAAATCTCTTCAAAATTTTGTACCACTAGTGTTAATATATGGTCCATTTGGAACCTCCAAAATGAAAAAAAAAAAATCAATGATGGCGAGACTTTTTTATTTTTATAAAGAATTTTGTGTTTAGAATTATAATAGTACGTAACTTGGGAATAATTTAGAGCATATACTAAAATCTCTCCACTTTGGTCCTCTCACAATTATTTTTATATTTAAAAAAAAAATTCTCACAAAAATTAATAAAACGAGTTACCTTATTAAAAAATATTCAAACTCACATTCACTTACTCATTTTTCTTTTAAAATAAAATGTGAAAGAAATCATAAGACAAAGAAAGTATTATTTATATTGGGGGTGTTTACTTAGGGATGTGCACATCCGAATGGGAGATGGATTTTTTCCCATCTCAGTCATTTTTCAAATTTGCACATCTTATCCTCCATCCAAATATATATACATCCACCCTTATTATACACTTATACCCTTAAAACTGGAGTACATCACAACTTTTTCTTACACCAACTGATTCTCTCTCTTGTTTTTCTTACATTAATTTATTATGTTTTCTATTTTTCTTACACCTAATCATTATCTCACTAACCAAAAATAATATTTCATCACAAAAAATAATATATCATCATCACTTAAAAATATTAATTTGTCATAAATTATAATTAATATCATATTCAATACAAGATAAATACAAATTTACTATACACAAAATTTATCTCATCCACTTTTTCAATCCGAATGTGTTTCACCAATTGATAGTTCCCTGACCAACTGAATTGAAATCATTAATAAAACGAATATACGGAGGTAGGAAAACAACTTGTAATAAATAGCCTATCTAACTTTGAGCTGATATTTAATGGCAATGCTTTAACTTTTAGAACCATCGCTCTTAAATACAAATATTTCTACGTTGCAAAGCAATTGGCACCTGACCCCTGATCATCATCCACATGTCCCATCATAAAATGGCTCTTTTTGACCAATGGAGTGACCTTAAAATATGTGTATGATACTACTATATAAATAAATAAATGATTATTATCCCCTAAAACTTTATTGTTCCCTATTAATTAAATGGAGTATGCTACTATATTTTCAACTATAATTATTGTTTTATAGGTGAAATGTCGACCAAACCTAATAACTGCAGTACAGTAATTATACTTAGCTTCTGTTGCTAATTGCTATTTATATCTAACTTTTTATCTTTCTACTGTTTAATAAACGGTGAATTTGGATATGTATCATTTGACAATTTCATTTTTCTTTTTCTGAAAAGACGTATCATTTGACAATTAAACCGCACACATGCAAATTTTGGTAGCATGCATCTAAGTATATATTGTTCATTGAGCTTCTACATGTAGTTTATCATTAGTATGTGTATATGTACTTTATCATAAGTATGTGTATGTCATTCTTTAATAATGTATTATATATGTCACAACATTATTACACACTTGTTTATATTTGAACACTCTAAAAAAATTAATATACGTGCACACTTATAAAAATACACGCATATTTTTATATCACTATTTTATTAAAAAATATATTCCCCCGTCCACTAAAAATATATTCACTTGTCTTATTTGTCCGTCCACCAAGTATATGCACATTCCTTTTATGAAAACATTTATTTTATTACCATCCTCCAACAGTGGTGGATGTTGTGGGGTTTGGGTACCCCCAAATTGCCTTTTTTTTTTATAAAAAAAATTCTATGTAAAAAATATATTTGTAGCCTCATTTATTCAGAAAATTAGACGTAAAATATACTCCCTCCATCCGAAAATTGTTTGCTTCATTGACAAAAAAGGTTCATCTCATACCCAATTGAAACATTCATTTTTTGGAAAAAAATAATACTTTTTAATATTATATTCTACATACACTCATAACTAAAATCATCTATTTTATCACTTTATCAATTAAAATACTAATAAACAACAATTTTCTTAAAATTTGTGCAAACATGAAGAAAATAATTATAGGACGGATTGAGTATTAATTATATTTTATATTCCCAAATTTAAATTTTTGGATCAGTCACTGTCATGCAACCATCACTTAATTACACACTTGTCATTGATTTTATACTCACACAATTACTTTATTTATAAATAGTCTCCACAACATCCCACAATACATTTACTTTATCCATGTTTTCCTTAATTGTGTGCCTCATCTACGTCGGCATAGTTTTTATGGACGGAGAAAATACTATTTTTCTCCATTTATGTACCTACATAAATGTGCAATGTTGGGACAAAGCATTATTCTTTTATTGAAGTAAATTTATTATCTTAAATCATGTGTCGATTAGGAGATTTGATTAATTGAGGATGTCAAGTTCACGACAATAGTAATTCATTTTTCAGATGTCTTTTCAATTGCTATGAATCTTGAATTCTGTATTAATATTTTAAATTATTACTTCATCTACAATTTGAATTTATATAAGTATTTGAATTGCTTCAAATTCTCATTACTTCCATTTTTTTTACTAAAGCCTGTTTCAATTTAGATATGGCGTGATGCTGTATTTGGAGTATATAATTCTAAAGACTAGTTTAAATTTTAAAATTATAGTAAATAAATACAATAATTTTAAATTTCGAACTCCGAAACTCTTTTTTTTTTTCTTTTTTTCCCCAACTGACATAAATTGCCATCCCTAATCTTAGAACTGATGGATTAACAATGATCGACCTAATTCATCAATAATATCCTTAATTAATTCTAATGAAGACGATTTGTCGTAAGCTGAATTTTCCACCATGTGGGCTGCTACTTTAGTACTTACGTATTATTCTTGGATTACTTTTTTTTTTTTTTTAAAAACTTTTTACAGCTTCCCTTTATATTAAAAATAGTTTGGTACTTAATGTGCATTAGTAATATAGCCACCTTTGGATTTCAAGTCAAGATGGTTATGGAAAAGCATTCATTGTGAACCGGCAACACCAACGATTGTTGATTAGAAATGCATACATTTTAAACTGAGGATTAATATTTTGGTGAAACGGTTTGTGCCGCATATATGTAAATTCAATTCAATTTTGACTCACTTGCTAAAAAGTATTTTTCGCACATACAATTTTTTTTTCCCGATTTTATGATTATTATTTATGTTCACCCAAATTATTGTTTAAATTGTAGAATCCGTGATGGTATGATAGCTAGGTTGTAGAAACTTATTATCAAATGGTCATGAAGATATCAAGTGTATGCATCGATTGAATAATTATATTATATATTTTCCTAAGGTATAAAGTATATGTTTTAAATTATCTTGGCCATGTGGTGAATATTAATTATATTCAATGTGCTCTTGATATGTTTGTAGTTTACAAATTTGGGGTGCGAGAATTCTACATGAACGAAAATTCGAGATTGATGATTTATCCATTCAATAATTAATTAATTAGACCTAATTTAACACTTGTTTTACTGTTCATGAATCTTTTTCAACGACCTTGGTTCTATAGGAGCAAGTGATAAGAAAGATTGAAAAATAGAATTATTTGATTTAATTTTAAAAGAATTCAGCATCATCTAAAAGTTCGAACTTGTAGAGAGTTGTGGAATTAATTTATTTAATTATTTTGTGTAGTTGCTCTCAACGATAATCGAACCTAGGATCTTTGTCTGGAAATCGAACCTAGACCTTTGTTTGGACCGAAGCCTCGTGGCTCTGATACCATATGAAATGTGAAATTAATTTTTATTTAATTATTTTTCTTACAATTTCGTTGTCAGCGGAATGATCATTTCAGGGTGTTCCAATGTCGATGTATAGATGGTCGTATGTTATTTGCAGCTTTTGAAGGATAAGAACCAACCATGTGACATTTACATTGAGAATTTGAGTAATGGATCATTCGTAGCATGCATGCATGATGAGATTCCACCTTATAAAACATTTGAGATCCTAAGCCTTCATTATAATTACATCTAGGTTGTATTTGGATGGAGTAATTTAAAATGCAAGAGATCAGTAAATAAATGGATTTGAGAATCCAAGAATTTCAAATGATATGAGTTTATTTAGATTTTTAAAATTCCTCTAAGTTTACTAGGAACAGAGTTATGAATTTGAAATCCATCAATTTAAATATCTTAACAAATTTAGATTGTGAATTTAAAATCCATAATATTCGATGATGTAGTTGTTGATGGCTCTTTTATAAAAATGTGTAATAGTTGAGCAATTAATTGGAACCAACAAAATTTGTAGTTGAAACACTGTAAATAAGACTGATCTAGCTAGACTTGCAGCCATTTTAGTTTTAAATTGTATGTCCTTGTTTAACATATATAATACGGTCATACATATATTTACTAGTAGTGTCGTACAGTGGGAGCATGCCTAGTGCCATCAAGGTGAATTCGCTTAACACGTGGCAAACTATTAGGAAAACAAATTAATTTTAGGTTCAAATTTTTAAACATATTGTGAACTCATGGTAGGATGGTTTTTAAACACAAGACACTTTTATTAAATGATGAGTTGGGTTTTGAATGGTGGATTGGACACGAGTCGAGTCGAGGCTAGTTTTGTTTCGGCACGGGCTACTAATTTGTAAGATCGGTGGTGCATATATATATTATTTTGTTTTTAAAAAATAACCTGATGTGTTGAAACATTTATAACAGACTAAACAATTTTAATGATAATGAAATCTAATCAACGTTGTAGAGGCTTTCATCTTAGTGTTGAATTCCAGAATCGATAAACTGAAGAAAGTTGTACGTAGTTTGCCAAGACAAGTCTTGATGAATCTTTATTGAATTGAAAAAAGATTTTACCCTTTTTAACCTTTGTATGGAATTCCAATTACTTCTGATTTTTCCACATCAATATAGGAATTAGGATTAATATATTAGTGTCGAATGGTGTGGACTGTGGACTATGTCGTGTGTTGTCAACTTTCAGCCAAAAAATTCTGACTAATTTAACTCATTAGGAGCTTCGAATAATTGGTACTAGCCACCTAATTATTAAGTCAGTGCTCATGAGTTTTGCACCTTATAAATATTATTCGCAATTCATACCAACTAAATCAAATTTAAATCTTTATACATTTTGAATATATATTTTTTTAACACTTTTGGCATTAGTCTTGATTTTTTATCTAATATTAATTTTAAACTTAATATTATATTCAATTTTAGCCTACAAAAGTGTAGGTTACGGGCAAATAAAATAATTATTCCCATCTTATTTTTTTTATTGCTACACTCACCCAAATTTTATATCATTATATCCTATGACTAAATTTATTTAAAAAAAAAAACCAAGATGGAGTTAATTAAAAAATTATCAAATTGCAGTTAAGTCCTTTTTATTTCTCTAATTCTCGTATATCTCCTTAATAAGTTTAAGCTTGCATTCAAAACGCACTTGATGCCAATACAAAATTTTGAAAGGCAAACTAAATGTACAACCTAAATTTGCGCATGGGAATTCATCTATCTTCACTCTCAAAAGATGAAACCGTCGATCCTTGCTTGAGTGCCTTGATGTGTTCCTTACTTCTATAGAGAAACTGAGTTAAGTTGGTTCGCGATCAACGACGGTAATGAACACCACATCGACGGAAAATGCGCTCACACTCAGAGACAGATTCATGATTTTCAAATAGTCAAGGCAAAAACTTGAAAAATTATGTGGTGCGCACTCGGTGCATATCATATGAATGCTAAAATAATTTTAATAGTTTAGAATGAGAACATTTTATTTTTTCAAACATTGAGAATAATGATGCATATATCATCAATAACTATGCAAGATTTTTGCTCAGTGGTCAACTAATAAAAATAATAATACATAACAATTCATAAAAAAATTATAAGTTATAATAATTTCGATAATATTAATATATTAAGGCAAAAAGTTGGGACTAAAAAAAATTATACATATATATAACATAATTTTTTTTTTAATGCATTTCCTCCCATTTATATTTCTTTATCATTTAAACAACCCCATCCACTCCCTCCCCTCCCCTCCCCAATTGGCTGATAAGTGCTTTGCTCCCCTTGTAATAACATTACATGATATCATGGCATGAAAAATTTCAACCCCCTTGCAAAATCCTTGATAAGTCTCTTATCTTTCCATCTCAATGGGTGAAGGAAAATTAACAAGACAATATGTTGGTTCCAAAGAGGTATCAAGGTCTAGAGGGGGGAGGGGGAGGAGGGTTGAATAGACCTTGAGTTTTAAAAACTTAAAAACTTTTTAAAACAACTAGTAAAGTATACAGGTTGAACTTTGCAGCTGTAGAGTTAAAAGCAAAGGTTTGCAGATGCAGACTTTTGAAATGCAAAGTCTGTATAATTAATTGAAACACTTATAAAAGTTGGTGTTATAATACTTTATAGTATAACACCTTGTGCAGCGGAAATAAGTAAAGTGTGTGAAGTGAAAAATCAAATCAAAGCTTTTGAAACACAAAGAATATGAATGATGCAATAAGCAATAAGATAGATAAAGTAAATGGGCAAGAGATAAAGAACAAGGAGAATTTATAGTGGTTCAGAGGTGTTGTAATCCTCCTACATCCATTGTTACACCGCAAATGTGTCAAATTCACTAAGAAACCACACAGTCACGAGATGTTCCCCCTAAGACTTAGAGTTCTCACACAGATCAGTCTAGTTTAGGATGAAACACAAATTCACTCAGAAAACTCTCTCTATCTCACACAGAACTAAACACTCACTAAGAATGAAATCTACATAAGGTAGAATACAAGGGTATATAGTGAGGAAAAACAACAATGATAAAAATACAAGACAATAATCCTAACTTCTAAGTCCTAAACTTCTATAGTTGAAGGGCTGTAGACTTTGAAGGCTGTACATATTGTGCAGTATGCTTGAGAGCTTGGGGTGGTTGTTATTGAACCTCTGAGGTCTCATCTCCTATTTATAGGAGTCTTGAGGATTTCAAATATTTTCACCTCCGACTTTGACTTCTGCTTAATTAAAGTTTCTTGTCATATAACAATGTCCTTTAAGTAGTACAAGTTGTCTTTTAGTGATGACTGCTCAAAGAGTTGTTAATCACTGAGATACTTGTTTCTACTGGCTAGTAATTAGCTCTGGTAAACACTGAGACTTTTCAAACTAAGAGAGTGAGTGTACAGGATGTACTACATTTAATTAGTCCTACTAAACTCAAGTTTACAGCTTGTAGTCTTTAACTCTGCAGATGTAGACTCTTCGGCTGTGGACTTGTCTTCAACTCTTCAGATGTAGACTTGTCTTGAACTAGTTGTAGGGTCTGTATCCAATGTTTGCAGATGTAGACTTTTATCTTTTAAATTCTTCATTTTTCTTTGTACCTTTAATGTTAGTTTCCACAGTACAAATATATTTGTTTTGACATTATCAAAATTAAAGTGAGAAAGTCTTTAGGACAAAAATATCCTAATAATTTCCCCCTATTTTGATGATGGCAAAACTAATCAAACAAAATAATTGAGAAACTAAATTGCATAAAAGAGACAAACGAAGTCTAGGAAATAGAGAGAATTACATTCAAATGTAAATTAATACATGACCACTGATCAATTACAATTCTTTCTATTCTAACATAGACTCCAGATGATTTACCTTCTCTTGTGCTTCGGATCCACATCTTCATCCTCGGAGTCATACCTTTCAGGACTTTGTGGAATGATTCCTTGAGCTATAAGGGCAGCATTCTTCAAATCTTCTTCCTCATATGCCTTTAACATCTCAAATTCGATCCTTGCACTCTCAGCTTCTTCTTCTTCTTTCCTTGCTTTAGATCTTGGAGACAGAGTCATGGGCATCTTCTTTCTTCTAGTAATTTGCTTCTTCTGAACTCCTCCTCCTAGCTTCCTCAGCAACTTAGCATTATCACCTGAATAGAGAGTACCTTGGCCTTTCAAGGTCTTGAACAGTCTGAATCTGTCAGATAAGCTAGCATGTTTTTTAAGCAACGGATGGAGAGGACCAATCTTCCTAAATTCTTCCATAATCTTCTTGGTCTCCTCCACCAAATTTTCTTCTTCCTCTGGAAATGTGTTTGTAGACTCTTCAATCATTTCAGCTGCAGGGTTTACCTCAGCTGTTGAAACCGTGTCTACAGGCACAGAAAAAAAATGCATCTGTAGGATTGGCAACTGTAGGGTTCTCAAAATCTTGACTTTGAAAATTTCCTAACAGTTTTTGTGTGAACACTGAAACTGGCTGCAATTCCTTTTCTTGCTATCTTGCCTCACTTCTTTGATTAACCTTGGCCTCCCACTTTCCTACAAATTTTTTATTTTGGGGAATCTTGATAATTCTGCCTTTGTAAGATTGTCCTTGGGCATGTGACTTATCCTGCGGTTTAGCAAAAAGAGACACTCCTCCTACTGGTCTATCAAAACAACTCAGTCCAGTCTTGAAAGCTTGATCCAGTTTCTTTTTAAAATTTCCTTGTAAATCCTGAAAATTTGATAGGGCCAAATCAAGAGCATCCTTCTCACCAGATTTCTCCTTTAAACCCATGGATACAGCATCTTCCCCCTTTTTGCCATCAACAAAATAACCTAGGAGGGTATCCATCTTGACAGATAGGTTGGATTCAATCTGACTTGAATTTGCAGCTAAGGAACTCATATTCTTATTTATTCCATCAATAGATTCCTTTATCAACTTGTTGTCAGCCAAAATACTTTCCAGAGAGCTCTTCAATTCTCCAATCATGTCATCCTTCTGTTGTAGCTCTTTCTTCATCACGAGATGCATACTCACCAAGTTTTCAATGGATTCCTTGAATTTTTCTTGAATCTATAACTTTTCTTCTTTTGCCTTCTCAAATAACTAGGTTAGCATCTCTTGCAATCCTTCCTTAATTCTTTTAGACACAATATGCTCTGGAATCCTTCTTAATTCTTCTTTGATGTTTGTGGACATCTCTTCCACAGTAGTTTCAATTGAGATAACTTTCTTCAGAATTTCCTCATTGTTAGCAACTTCTTCATCAAAGATATCTTATTCTTCTCCTTCAGATATTCTCAAAGCAATTTCTGACTTTTCCTTTCCTTCCATGAGTTTAGGTCTCTTGGGGTCAGACATACTGGGAGCAGGTGTCTTCCTTTTTAAATTCAAAGGTGTGGGCACATCAGGTGTGACCAAATCCCTCAAATAATCATCGAAGTCCTTCTCGTTCATAGTCTCTTCACCTAGATTTCCTGTAGTTAGCAGTTGCTAAGTCTCATCTGCAGACCCTTGGAAGTTTTGAGCTGTAGAATTTGCAACACTTGCATTTACTTCAGATGAAGTATTTGCAACAGCCTGGCCTCCTTGAGGTGGTAAACCTCCATCTCCAGTATCATCATCATCATCACTTTTCCTCAAGCCATCATTCTTGCAAGGTGATTTATCATTCTTTTCATATTTTTCTTTCTTCTCTTCTGTAGACTTTCTTTCTTCTATCACACTTTCTTGAATAGCAGTAGATCTCCCAGCTTCAGCTGCAATTTGTAGTCCTTCAACCAGTGTGTTAAGGTTTGACAAGTCTTCCATTGGAGGGCTAGGTGGCACAACAGAGCTTCCACCTTCTCCACTAAAAAATCCTTCATTTTGAGGCATGTCTTTCTCATCTGTACTCTCTTCATCTCCATTAGCAGATAACAATTCTGTTCTAGGAATTATTGCTTGATCATCAGAGTCATTGGCAAGTACTACTCTCAATGCTTCGGCTGCAGACTTGCTCAATGGTTTTCCCTTGGTACTTTCAATAGACATTTCTTCCCCTTTTCCCTTTTTGAATTCTAGGGCTTTCCTCTCATTAATTTGCTTTCTCTTCATTTCAGCAATTTTCTTGAAGAAAAACCTATTGTCTAGTAACACTTCAATATCTGAGGTGTTACTCCATTCTTGAATCCAAACAAATTCTTCTTCATCTCTCTTCTTAAGAATCTACAACTTATTCCTAAGATCTCTCCATTCTTCATATCTCTGCAGTTCTTGAATATGTTATGCAGACAACTCTTCATCATCTAACTTAGTATCTCCTGATTCAGCTTCTACTAAGTCTTTTACTTTCTCTTCAATATTTTTGCTTAGCAATTCTGCAGATGAAGAAGTCACAATGGCTTGTGTCTCCTTATGGGCAATAACTTTCTCCTCACAAGTCTTGGCTGCAGTTTCTAAGTCTGCATCTGTAGACTTAGTCATCTGAGCTGTAGACTCTAATGCTTCTTTGGAATGTCTTCTCTTCCTTCTCATCTCCTTAGAGATTTCCTTGTTGTTGAGAATAACAGTGTCATCTTCATCCTCAACCAACTCCAGCTTTCTCTTAGCTTTTGACTTATACTGATGGATAACAGGGGGCTTAGAAACTTGTGCTTCTTTGGGCTTCTTTTGTTTCTTTTTCTTAGCAACCAATGGTGCATCCGCAGCACCTCTCTTGAATTTTCTCAATCCAATGATTCTATGCACGAAAATAGGTATAGGACCACGAGTTTGAAACAAAGGTACACCATGATGCCTCAAGATATAGTTCAAGAATAAACAAAAACCTTTAGTGTTTCCACTTTTGGTCACATTATAAGCAATCCTATTGAATATTAATGAACTAACATCTACCTTAAGACCTTTGTCAAACGCAATCATCAAATCTCATGCAATCTCAGGACCATCATCATGACTACATGTCCTATTGAGAAGGGATTTTCTATTACCTCATTAAGATAGACGTACTCCTTTGATAGTTAGTTCTTTTTTAAATGTCTGCTCCAGTTCCCCGGCAAATCCAATCCACCAGTAAACTTATTGTAGTAGATGGTGTCTTCATCCTTAAACTTGAATTCTGTAAAGTGAAGTCCTCCACTAGGTATCTTTAGGGCTTCACTAATAACTTTAGTGGTGATCTTGATATCAACTCCATCAATACGAGCAGCAATATAGTTCTTACCTTCGGTATACGATGCAGTTTCGTAGAATTTACGAGGCACAACATCATCGTATCCCTCAGGTATGTTAGTTAGAATGAATTCCAAACCCTGGGTCTTGATACGTCGAAATATACGAGCCATTACTTCATATTTATCGAGTGCTTCAATAAGAGCATTGAAATCAAATAGAGATCCAAAAAGTATCTTCATGATTTTCGAAAGATTGCAACGAAGAAAACTTTGGTTTGAAGTTTGCAGGTAGAACGCGAAAGGGGTTCAAGTGAAAAATAATGAACCAGTTTTGTGCTAAGAGTTCCTATTTATACTTGCACAAAACTCAAGGAAAATGTTAACGTTGAGAAAACGGGTTTTCCTTATATTTTGGAAATCAACGGTCTAAAATGTTTGGGTTATTTACACACTTAAAACATCAACGGCTTAGAAATGAAGTAAATAAAATCCAATTTTAAAAGTTAATGTATAAATGTACATTGTCCAGTACGTTTTTATCAATTAAAAACCTGGGACAATAAATCCAAAAATTTTGTGTACACACAAGTACAAATATTTGGAATTTAGTAGTGTACGCATTTAATAGCCAAGAATGTACAAGTCAACTTAAAAATCTACAGTTTGAAGTTTGCAGTTTGATAACTTCAGTTAGAATAGTCTGCAGTTAATCAAAGTTTACATCTGTAGACTTAAGTCTGCATCTGCATTATTTAAGTTTACATTTGAATAACTCATCATAACTTATTGACTTCCTATTGAAATTTTCAACTTTATACTTCATACCTGAGTGATTTTCTCATAACTCTAACATTCCTAGTCCACCTCTCAAAGTAGAAAATCTTGATTCACATAGGGGTTTGGTAAAGATATCTGCAAGATTAAGGTCTGTATCGATCTTTTCCATTTTGATATCTCTCTTTTCAATATGATCTCCAATGAAATGATGTCTCACATCAATATGCTTGGACCTTGAGTGTAGAAGAGGATTCTTTGTGATAGCAATTGCACTTGTATTATCATAAAATATAGTAGTGTTTTTTGACTCAATATCATAATCTTTTAATTGGCATTGCATCCACAAAATTTGTGCACAACAGCTTCCTGCAGCAATGTATCTTGCTCCAGCTGTAGATAGTGCAATAGAATTATGTTTCTTGCTATGCCAAAAGACTAGTATTTGTCCAAGAAATTGACATATCCCACTAGTACTCTCCGTGTCAACTTTACATCCAGCAAAATCTGAGTCTGTGTAACCTTTTAGTTCTATTCCACCCTCTTTTGAATACCATAAACCAAGGTTTTGGGTAGACTTAATGTACTTGATTATCTTTTTCACAGCATTCAAGTGTGATTCCTTGGGGTTGACTTGGAACCTAGCACATACACCCACAACAAACATAATATTTGGACTGCTAGCTGTAAGGTAGAGCAAAGATCCAATCAATCTTCTATACAATGTAACATCCACACTTATTCCATTCTCATCTTTATCCAGCAAAGTTGATTGTGACATGGGAATAAATGTAGTCTTTGAACAACTCATTCCAAACTTCTCGATCAGTTCTTGAGTGTATTTGGCCTGATTTATGAAAATTCCCTTGTCCATTTGCTTTACTTGCAGTCCTAAAAAGAAATTTAGATTTCCCGTCATGCTCATCTCAAACTTTTCTTGCATAAGATGTGAAAATTTCTTACATAATTCTTCATTAGTTGATCCAAAAATAATATCATCAACATAAGTTTGAACTAGTAAGATGTCTTCACCATGTTTGAGTCTAAATAGGGTCTTATCCACCATTCTTTTTTTGAAGCCATTCTTGATCAAATGATCACATAGAGTATCATACCATGCTCTGGGGGCTTGCTTTAATCCGTATAAAGCTTTTCTTAATCTGTAGACTTTGTCTCCATCTGTAGAGTCTTTAAAACCAGGAGGTTGCTCTACATAGACTTCTTATGACAAAAGTCCATTAAAAATGCATTCTTTACATCCATTTGATATACAGTAAACTTCATATGAGCAGCATAGGCCAAAAATATCCTAATTGCCTCAAGTCTTACAACTGGTGCATAGGATTCATCAAAATCAATCCCTTCAGCTTGGCAATATCCTTGTGCTACAAGTCTGGCCTTATTCCTTGTAATAACTGCTTCTTCATCAAGTTTGTTCTTAAATACCCATCTTGTTCCAATGACTTTTTGATGCATAGGTCTAGGAACTAATTCCCAAACTTGATTTCTCTCAAATCCATTCAGTTCTTCTTGCATGGCAAGTATCCAATTGACATCCATAAGAGCTTCTTCTATGTTTGATGGTTATATTTCAGATAGAAAACTTGCAAACATAACTTCATGTTGTTGTCTTCTGATTCTTACTTTATCAGTTACATCTCCAATAACTTGTTCAGGTGGATGGTTTTTAAGCCATTTCATGTTTAAAGGGTCATGGTGAATATTTTGTTCAGCTCTAGAGTTATTAAATGTAGATTCATTGAGTCTTTCAGTTAACTCTTCTACTGAAGGAATATCATCTTGATTGTTTTGACATGTTTCATTCAAGTGATCTTCGATCCTTGGTAACTCTTTAGTAGATTCTCCATTGCCTTGTTCAGTTATTCCTACTAGAATTTCAACTGTTACATATGGATGTAGAGTTCTATCTGTAGAGTTTTCATCTTTCTGCAGATCTTTAATGATCTTTTGATTCTCTCTGTCTTCAATGTGTGGTTCATCAAACACAACATGTGTAGATTCTTCCACAAGCATTGTTCTCTTATTAAACACTCTAAATGCTTTGCTTACTACTGAATATCCAAGGAAGAATCCTTCATCTGCCTTAGGATCAAATGTCTTTAGATAATCCTTCCCATTATTCAAAATGTAGCATTTGCATCCAAATATATGAAAATAAGATATGTTAGGACTAAATCCTTTCCATAATTCATAAGGTTTTTTGGAATGTGACTTGTTGATTAAACACCTGTTTTGTGTGTAACAAGCAGTATTGGTAGCTTCAGCCCATAACCTTTTGGTTAAATGAGCTTCAACTAACATGGTTCTAATAGCTTCTAAAAGAGTTATATTCTTCCTTTCAGCTACACCATTTTGTTGAGGTGTTCTAGCTGCTGAATATTCATGATGAATCCCATGGAGAGAACAAAACTCCTCAATAACTTGATTGTAAATTCAGTTCCTCTATTAGATCTGATTTTTACAATCTTTAAACCTTTCTCATTCTAAATTCTTCTCATAAGTTCAGGCAATCTTTGTAGAGTCTCACTCTTTTTCCTTAGGAACACAGTCCAGATGAATCTTGAGTAATCATCTACCACTACAAGGGTATACTTTAACCCACTAATACTAACTGGTTCTATGGGTCCAAAAAGATCCATATGAAGCAGTTCCAAGACTTTGTTTGAGCTATCAAAGATTTTGTTTTTGAAAGTCTTCTTTGTTTGCATACCCTTTTGGCATGCATCACAAAGGTGATCTTTCTTGAACTTTATCTCTGGTAGACCTCTTACACGTCTGTTCTTTACAAGGTCATTCATGGTTTTGAAATTTGTGTGATTTAGTCTTTTATGCCAAAGCCAGCTTGTATCTGTAGAGTTGTTTGCTATAAAATAAACATTCTCATCAGTTGAGCTCCATTCAACTATATACACATTTCCTTTTCTAGTACCACAAAGCTTGACTTGTTTGGTTTCAGGATCCTTAATCATGCATGAGTTAGGTGTAAAGTCTACAATGTAGCCTTTGTCACAAAATTAAGTCACACTAAGTAAATTATGCTTCAGTCCATCCACAAGATATACATCATTAATTTGAACATTTCCTCTTCTTATTGATCCTGAACTTTTGGCAGTTCCACTGGCATTATCACCAAAAATTACTATAGGTCCATTTAGTTCTCTAAGGTTGAAAGTGCTTCTTTATTACCTGTCATGTGTCTTGCACAACCACTATCAATATACCAGATTTCCATTGAAGTGGTTGACAAATGTCCCTGCAATAAGTGAAGAGTTAGTGCTTAGGTATCCAAAGAGTTGGATCTCCTCCAGTGACATTCTTAACCTCCCAAGTTGGTTTTGCAATAATTGGTCTTTTGTCTTTCTTGTATGGAACTTCCTGAGCAACTTTCTTGTCACCTGTAGACTTCTTTCCATTCCAGAATTGATTAAAATTTTCTTTTCTTTTGAAGTCTACAACTGCTTCCGGCTGCACAGTTGTTGTCTGTAGAGTTTGACTTCAAGTCTCTTCTTTACAGATTGATTTGATCTTGTCTGTGTACAGATTGATCTTTTCTTCCAAATGTTGTTCATTTTCGATCTTTCCATAGATAATGTCAATAATCTTCTTTTGGTTCTCATCAGATAGATTTTTTACTAATCTTTGAACAGTTGGTTCCTCAAGTTCTCGTAGAAGAATGCTTTCTATCTTGAACTCTTTGTTTCACTAATATAGGAACATATTTTTCAAGATATTCCATCCTATCACATGGATTGTATCCAATGCCTATCATATCTACAGAGGTCTTTGCTGTAAAAGCGTTTCCTTTAACTTTCTAGATGATTTACCATAACATTCAAATCTTTTAATGAAATAATCTCTCTCAGCTTCAACATTCAATTTTATTGGATAATAAATCTACTTGATCAGCAATAGTAAACCTACTCCACCTGATATGCAATTTGAAGAACGCTCCCAATTCAAAACTTCTAAATTTAATGGAACATCAATTCAAGAATGGAACATAGATAGAAAATCCGAAAATGAAATTATTAATACTCTACAAGAAATGGGAATGGCAGGTATGGCATACGTTATCAAATCAAATCTCACTCAAGATCAAACTGCTGCAGTCATAGTTTCAGGATTCACTGACCAATTAAAATATTGGTGGGATAATTCGATTAGTGAAGCTGACAAAATAAGCATTTATCAACATACCTCTTCTACTGAAGTGGAAGATGGATCCATAATAGTAAAATCCGATGCTACTGATTACCTTATCATAACCATAGCCATGTACTTCATAGGAAATCCAAGAGAAGATAATGAATCTAGTCAAATTGTTCTATCAAACCTTACTTGTCCTACATTATCAGATTATAGATGGTATAAAGATGTTTTCCTCACTCTTGTTTTAAAAAGACCTGATTGTAATGCTCCCTTCTGGAAAGAGAGATTCATAGCAGGATTACCAAAATTATTTAGTGTAAGAATACATCAAAAGTTAAAGGAAGTATGTGTTGACAACATAGTAAATTTTAAAGAAGTATTAGAATGGATTAGATATCCTATTCCTAATAAAAGAAACCTTATTAATAGACTCCAAAATGCTTATGTATTTTCTAAATTCGATTTAAAATCGGGATTTTGGCAAATACAAGTTGATGAAAAGGATAAGTATAAAACAGCATTTACGGTCCCATTTGGACATTATGAATGGAATGTAATGCCTTTTGGACTAGAAAATGCTCCTTCGGAATTCCAAAATATAATGAATGATATATTTAATAATTATTCCGACTTCTCTATTTGTTATATTGATGATGTACTTATATACTCCAAAAATTTAGACCAACATTTTAAGCATTTAAATATATTTTTACAAATAGTAAAGAAAAATGGTTTAGCCATATCTGCTCCTAAAATCAAACTCTTTCAAACAAAGATTAGATTTCTTGGCCACGATATATTCAGAGGAACTATCAAACCAATAACTAGAGCTATTGACTTTGCAGATAAATTCCCAAATATTATAAAAGAAAAAACTCAACTACAAAGATTCTTAGGTTGCCTAAATTATATTTCAGATTTTTTCCCTAAACTACGCATAATTTGCAACCCATTGTTTCAAAGATTAAAAAAAAATCCACCGGCATGGACTGACACTCATACTAATATAGTAAAATCTATTAAAAAATAGGTTAAGTCTTTACCATGTTTAGGAATACCTAAAAATGATGCATTTATGATTATAGAAACAGATGCATCTGACTTCAGTTTCGGGGGGATATTAAAGCAAATTATTAAAACAAAAGCAGATAATACTGTTTCAAAAGAACAGTTAGTAAGATTTCACTCAGGAAGCTGGACTGGACCACAATTAAACTACTCAACTGTAAAAAAGGAAGTTTTATCTATTGTTCTATGTATATCCAAGTTTCAAAGTGATATTTTTAACAAAAAATTCCTCCTTAGAATTGATTGTAAATCTGCTAAAGAAATACTACAAAAGGATGTTAAAAACATTGTATCAAAACAGATATTTGCTAGATGGCAAGCAATTTTATCAAGCTTTGATTTCGATATTGAACATATTAAAGGAGAAAATAATTGTCTTCCTGATTTTCTAACAAGAGAGTTTTTGCAGGATTCAAAAGATGCAAAGACCAAGATCAACAACTCCTAGTTACTATACGCAAAGAGCTGTTACTAATTATAGTAACACCAACCAATTCAAATCCTTAGAAGATATCCCAGCTCCATCCTATGCCGGAACTATTACTCAACCGACTCCTTCTTTTCCAACTACCCAAACCAATACCCAAGTTATCCCACTAAAAAATGGGTACTTTCTTAAACCAGAAGTTGAACACATTACTCCTACAACCCTTACTGTACTAGGAAACTTGTCCAAGCTAAATGATCTTACTCAAAACATTTTCCCAGTAGACTGTCAGTGGTTCACGGATAATCCTCTGAAAACTCAAGAATTCTATGAATACATTCTTGTAGACTCTGGTGCTGCTGAAATTACTCATACCTACCATCCTGATGATAGTAGTAAAATTTCTTATTCCAAATGCATTATCAAAAGGGTATTAAGATATAATGATTGGACTCGTCCTTATGAAAATAGGTCATTTACTCAAAATTACAATCCGAAGGGATATAATTATCCTGATTACAAAAATGCTTGGTTTAGAGCCTTTCTTATGAGGCCCTTTGATCATTCTTGGTTCTTTACTTTCAAATCAGATTTTGTCAAAAACGCCTTCCCAGTTTGGTTCACCGAATGGTGGCGTATTTTTGGACCAATTATAGAAATGTTACCAACTTCTGTTAAATTAGCCCAACAACAATTTCTAATTAGATCTAAAGAAGAACTCTTCCGAAGACATCTGATGTTCTATGCTGAATTTAAAGTACCATAGATTTTATGTTGGAACTACTCCTTTAAACAATTTTATCCTCAACCTTACAGTGTATCCATTATTAGAGATTTTAAGGCAAAATGGTGGATTAATTATTCAGATAAATATTGTGATACTAATGTTATCAGCAAGTTTTTTGAAACAGGTGAAAAACCTAGCTGGGAAAAGGAAGTATCCCCACATACTAAACCTAACCCAAAACATTCCAGTACTCAAGGATTCGACATTTGTTTTGGACCTCCCCCTACTCCTAACAAACCTTCAAGAGCTCCCTCCTCTTCAAATATTAAACCCCAAAATTCTTCATCCAAAAATAAATCCAAAGTCATAAAAGAAGCCTATTCTGATTCTGATTTAGATGAAGAAGATCAGAAATTATTTCAAAAACTAGCCAAACAATTCATTAAGGCCAAAAAGAAATCTGGGTCTGAAATGGAATCAGAACCAGCCAGTTCTGACCACGATTATGACGACTTCTTTGGTGGGCCTTGTGCCCAAGACCCATATTTATAAAATGATAGGAACATTAAAAATTTAGACAAATGAACGATTTAGTGATGTCTAAATTTCCTATCAAATACTCAAAAATGGTCTGTATCCATTAAACAGGAATATCAATATTTTAGATAAATGAGCGAATTGCGATATCTAAAATACATGTTTACTACTCAAATACTCAAAACAGGTACTGAAGACAAAGTACTCAAACATGGCTGACAAAAGCAACACGCGTGATCAACAAAAGTTGTTCTCATACAGTGAAGCTGTCGGTCCCACTCAAAACACACTCAAACCGCACTTACTACCTCCACTCAAAATTTTGCCTCAAAAGTCAAAAGTGAAGAATGATGACGATGGCACCTATGCAATCGGTTCCTCTCCGTCTCTCCTATTGGCGGATTTGTAAAAATTTCTTTTGTTCTATTTTCTTTTCAAGTCCACTCTGCCTATAAGAGGACTCAGTTTATATTGAGGAAAGCACGCTCGAGATCATACTCACCCCTTCTCTCTCTCTCTCTTTAAATAAGTTTTCTGTTCTAGTGCTTAATATAATCGTAAATATACGATTACTACTGTAAGTTTTTAAGTTTTTAAGTTCATGTAATATCATATTATTGTATAATACATTTCTTTAATCATGTTTATTTCCGCGTGTTTTTCGTTCCTGTCCGCTCATTTATCTAAAATATTGATATTCCTGCTACATGGGTATAGACTATTTTGAGTAATTGATAGGAAATTTAGACATCACAAAACCGTTCATTTGTCCAAATTTTTAGTGTTCCTATCTTTTATAGAAAAGGGTCTTGGGCACATGGCCCACCAAATAGGTCATCATAATCGTGGTCAGAACTGGCTGGTTCTGAGCTCTTTTCTGAACCAGATTTTCTTTTGGCTTTGATGAATTGTTTGGCTAGTTTTTGGGATAATTTCTGATCTTCTTCATCTAGATCAGAATCAGAAGAGGCTTCTTTTTTAACTTTGGATTTATTCTTGGAGGAGGAAGCATGGTTTTTAGTATTTGAAGAGGAAGGAACTCTTGATGATTTGTTAGGAGTAGGGGGTGGTCCGAAACAAATGTCAAAACCTTGGGTGTTGGAATGCTTTGGGTTAGGTTTTTGTGGGGATGGAGATACCTCCTTTTCCCAACTGGGTTTCTCACCTGTTACAAAAAACTTATTGATAACATTAGTATCACAATATTTGTCTGAATAATTGGTCCACCATTTTACTTTAAATTCTCTAATAATAGAGATGATGTAAGGTTGAGGATAAAATTGTTTAAATGAGTAGTTCCAACATAGGATCCAAGGTACCCTGAATTCAACGTAGAACTTCAGGTGTCTCCTGAAGGGTTCTTCTTTAGATCTGATTAAGTATTGTTGTTGGGCTAGCTTAACAGAAGTTGGTAATATTTCTGAAATTGGCCCGAAAATGCGCCACCATTCGGTAAACCAAACGGGGAAGGCGGTATTGATAAAATCGGATTTAAAGGTAAAAAACCAGGAGTGATCAAAGGGTCTCATAAGAAAGGCCCTAAACCAGGCATTTTTGTAGTCAGGATAATTATATCCCTTTGGATTATAATTTTGAGTAAATGGCCTATTTTCATAGGGATGAGTCCAATCATTATACCTCAGTACTCTTTTGATAATGCATTTTGAATAAGCAATCTTACTACCATCATCAGGATGGTAGGTATGAGTAATTTCGGCTGCTCCGGAGTCTACAAGAATGTACTCATAGAATTCTTGAGTCTTTAGTGTATTATCCGTAAACCATTGACAGTCTGGTGGAAAGATGTTTTGAGTAAGTTCAATCAATTTGGATAAGTTTCCCAGTACGATAAGGGTTGTGGGAGTAATATGTTCGACTTGTGGTTTAAGAAAGTATCCATTTTTTAGTGGGACTACTTGAGTGTTGGTTTAAATAGCTGGAAAAGAAGGAGTTGGTTGAGTAATAGCTCCGGCATAGGATGGAGCTGGGACAACTTCTAAGGATTTAAATTGGTTGACGTTATTAAAATTAGTAACAGCTCTTTGCGTATAGTAACTAGGAGTTGTTGACCTTGGTCTTTGCATCTTTTGAGTCCTGCAAAAATTCTCTTGTTAGAAAATCAGGAAGACAATTATTTTCTCCTTTAATATATTCAATATCGAAATCAAAGCTTGATAAAATTGTTTGCCATCTAGCAAATATCTGTTTTGATACTATGTTTTTAACATCTTTTTGTAGTATCTCTTTAGCAGATTTACAATCAATTCTAAGGAGAAATTTTTTGTTAAAAATATCACTTTGAAACTTGGATATACATAGAACAATAGATAAAACTTCCTTTTTTACAGTTGAGTAGTTTAATTGTGGTCCACTCCAGCTTCCTGAGTGAAATCTTACTAGTTGTTCTTTTGAAACAGTATCATCTGCTTTTTTGATAATTTGCTTTAATATCCCCCCAAAACTGAAATCAGAAGCATCTGTTTCTATTACCATAAATGCATCATTTTTGGGTATTCCTAAACATGGTAATGACTTAACCTGTATTTTGATAGATTTTACTATATTGGTATGAACGTCAGTCCATGCTGGTAGATTCTTTTTTAATCTTTGAAATAAGGGGTTGCAAATTATGCGTAGTTTAGGAAAAAAGTCTGAAATATAATTTAAGCAACCTAAGAATCTTTGTAGTTGAGTTTTTTCCTTTATAATATCTGGGAATTTGTCTGCAAAGTCTATAGCTCTAGCTATTGGTTTGATAGTTCCTCTGAATATTTCGTGACCAAGAAATCTGATTTTTGTCTGAAAAAGTTTGATCTTGGAGGCAGATATGGCTAAACCATTTTTCTTTACTATTTGTAAAAAAATATTTAAATGCTTAAAATGTTGGTCTAAATTTTTGGAATATATAAGTACATCATCAATATAACAAATAGAGAAATCAGAATAATTATTGAATATGTCATTCATTATGTTTTGGAATTCTGAAGGAGCATTTTTTAGTCCAAATGGCATTACATTCCATTCGTAATGTCCAAAGGGGACTGTAAAAACTATTTTATACTTATCTTTTTCATCAACCTGTATTTGCCAAAATCCTGATTTTAAATCAAATTTAGAAAATACATAAGCATTTTGAAGTCTATTAATAAGGTCTCTTTTATTAGGGATAGGATATCTAATCCATTCTAGTACTTCATTAAGAGGCTTATAATTAATAACAAGTCGAGGAATTCCTCTCTCTTTTTCAGCCTGATTATTAACATAAAAGGCTGCACAACTCCAAGGAGATCTAGAGTGTCTGATAAGTTTCTTGTTTAATAAGGAATCTATTTCCTTTTTACAAACATTTAATAAATCATGGTTCATTTGAATAGGTCTTGCCTTAGTAGGAATGAATTTTTCGTTAAAATTTGTAATATAGGAAAGAGAAACCATATGTTTCTTTCTTTCCCAAAAGGCATTGGGAAGTTCTGAGCAGACTTCTAGTTTGATTTTTGATTCTAAATCTGATATTTTCTTTTGCATAATTTTGTCTTTCAAGTCTTCCTCTATTTTTAGATAAGAGATTTCTTCTTTAAGAGTTTCTATATGTAGTTTTTTGTTTTGAATAGAATTAATCTGTTTATAAACAAGATGATTTTGAAGAAGGGATATTTCTCTATCTTTAATAGGATTTAAAAATTTAAAATTAATATCTTTTCCCATAATATTAGTAGTAATACAATTGCTATTAACTATAAAGGGATAAATGGTAGTTAGGAAAGGATTACCTAGGATAATATTTTGATTAAGATTTTTAACAAGTGTGAAAGGGGTTTTAAAACAATACCCTTCATTACAAATATGAGAATTAGTAAGTTTGTACTCTATATTTAAAGGGGTAGCATTAGCCGCTACAAGTCTTTCATTTGTTTTTTCGTAATATTTAGAAGGAATTAATCCTTCTCTTATACAATTTTGATCTGCTCCACTGTCAATCAAACAGGAAACGTTGATTTGAAAATCATTGATAACTAAGGTAATAATAGAATACCATTTTTGATAAGAAATGTTTTGAATAGCTAATTCAGTTATTTTATCATTTTCTTTAGTTTGTTCCAAAGATGAGTTTGAGGTCTCCCCTTTTTCTAAGTTTGAGTTCTCTGGTATTTCTATTTTTGAAAAGTCATGCTTGGCTAAAGAAAGCTTTGTCTCAATTTCTAAATCTTTAGTATGTAATATAGTAATTTCTTTTTGTAAATTATTGATTTCATATTTAAGATTATTAATTTCCTTTCTAAGGTCATTAGTGGAAATAGACATATATGTAGGATTAGATATAGAAGAGGTTGGTACTTTGCTCAATATTTTGGTAATACTAAAAGGTTCAAGATTGGACATTAATTTGTTTGGTTTATCATTATTGGGTTTTTCTTTGGTTAAAACAAGTTCCTTTAGCCTATTTAGATAATTATGTCTATCTTCTGGATTAGGAACCTTTTCTATTAAATCAAATAGAAGTTCTTGTTCAGAGTTATCCTTGGTAATAACACTAATAGATAGGGGACAAAATCCATTTTGGCATAAGTCTTCATCATCACTAGAAGAAGTTTGAGTAATGTAATCATCTGTATTATTTTCATTTTCAGAGGATTCTGATTCTTCTGAAGTGTTAGATATCATAAGAGCAGATAATTTTTCTCTAAGATTATCATTATCATGAAAAATTTAATTGATTTTTTTCTTGAGAGGGCAAACATCAGCTTTATGTCCTATTTTATTACACTTGTAACAAGTAGGTTGATAATTTTGTTTTTTGTTAAATTTTTCTTTGAATGCTTTTCTCTTATTAGTTTTATTTTGTTCAAAAGGTTTATCATTTTTATAGAATTTTTTCTTTTTATAAATTTTTGAAGGATTTTTTAATTTTTTCTTTTTAGAAGAAGGGGCATGGATTTTTTGTAAACCAAAGGCTTCGCAAAATGTTCCAATTTCCTTTTTATAATTAGATTTTTCTTTTCCATATTTACTTTGTATCTTAAGTTCAGAACATAAAAGCAATCCTTCTTTTTTAATAAAACTAAATAATTGCCCATAAGTAATTTCATTAAAATTTACTATATTATCAACACATACTTCTTTTAATTTTTGATGTATTCTTACACTAAATAATTTTGGTAATCCCGCTATGAATCTCTCTTTCCAGAAGGGAGCATTACAATCAGGTCTTTTTAAAACAAGAGTAAGGAAAACATCTTTATACCATCTATAATCTGATAATGTAGGACAAGTAAGGTTTGATAGAACAATTTGACTGGATTCGTTATCTTCTCTTGGATTTCCTATAAAGTACATGGCTATGGTTATGATAAGATAATCAGTAGCATCAGATTTTACAATTATGGATCCATCTTCCATTTCAGTAGTGGAGGTATGTTGATAAATGCTTATTTTGTCGGCTTCACTAATCGAATTATCCCACCAATGTTTTAATTGGCCAGTGAATCCTGAAACTATGACTGCAGCAGTTTGATCTTGAGTAAGATTTGATTTGATACCGTATGCCATACCGGCCATTCCCATTTCTTGTAGAGTATTAATAATTTCATTTTCTGATTTTCCATCTATGTTCCATTCTTGAATTGAAGTTCCATTAAATTTAGAAGTTCTAAATTGGGAGCGTTCTTCAAATTGCATATCAGGTGGAGTAGGTTACTATAGTGATTTTTAAATCCAGCATTGTATCTTATTCTATTAATACTAGAATCTTCATCTGATTCTTCTAGAGCATTTATATCTCTATCTAGACAACTAATATTCTCTTTAGTATTGGACGAGGATGCTCTAGTGGCAAGTTGGTTATTAATTTTATTAACTATGCTTTCATTAGTGACTAATTTGGTTTTAAGTTTTTTCTCAATATTTTCAGGTATACTGATAGATTTAAAATGAGGAGTAGATAGATTATTTGGAAATTTACTAGAGTTTTGAGTATTATTAAAAACTTTAGAATCAATTTTATTGGATAATAAATCAACTTGATCAGCAATAGTATGAAGAATTTGATTAGAAAAATTATTTTGTTCATGAATTTTTCTAATATCTACCATAGTAGGAGGATCTGATCCATTCCTACCGGTTTTGAAAGGAGCAGCGATGATTTGTTCATCAGCTACTTGTATTTTTATACTTTGCAAAGGAGGATGTATAGCAGTAATATTATTACCATCTGCTAATTCCCATTTTTTATAAAGATTTGTTTGAACATTAATTTGTTCTAAAGAGTAGACATTTTGAATATTTTCGATTTGGCAGTAAGCATCAAACCAGTTTAAAATAGGAAAATTGAATTTATAAATTTGAAGATCTTTAATCCATTCCTTTTGAAGTTTATCACGAAAGGATTTGTCTAATTTTAAAAACCAGTCTCTTCATTCTACTCCTCATTTTAAATCTATCAGTATACCTGAAAATATTGAGAAAAAACTTAAATCTAAATTAATCACTAATGAAAGTATAGTTAATAAAATTAATAACCAACTTGCTGCTTTAGCATCCACATCCAATACTAAAGATAATATTAGTTGTTTAGATAGAGATATAAATGCTCTAGAAGAATCTGATGAAGATTTTAGTATTAATAGGATTAGATACAATGCTGGATTTAAAAATCACTATAGTAAACCTACTCCACCTGATATGCAATTTGAAGAACGCTCCCAATTCAAAACTTCTAAATTTAATGGAATATCAATTCAAGGATGGAACATAGATGGAAAATCCGAAAATGAAATTATTAATACTCTACAAGAAATGGGAATGGCCGGTATGGCATACGGTATCAAATCAAATCTCACTCAAGATCAAACTGCTGCAGTCATAGTTTCAGGATTCACTGGCCAATTAAAACATTGGTGGGATAATTCGATTAGTGAAGCTGACAAAATAAGCATTTATCAACATACCTCTACTACTGAAATGGAAGATGGATCCATAATAGTAAAATCTGATGCTACTGATTACCTTATCATAACCATAGCCATGTACTTTATAGGAAATCCAAGAGAAGATAATGAATCTAGTCAAATTGTTCTATCAAACCTTACTTGTCCTACATTATCAGATTATAGATGGTATAAAGATGTTTTCCTCACTCTTGTTTTAAAAAGACCTGATTGTAATGCTCCCTTCTGGAAAGAGAGATTCATAGCAGGATTACCAAAATTATTTAGTGTAAGAATACATCAAAAGTTAAAGGAAGTATGTGTTGACAACATAGTAAATTTTAATGAAATTACTTATGGGCAATTATTTGGTTTTATTAAAAAAGAAGGATTGTTTTTATGTTCTGAACTCAAAATACAAAGTAAATATGGTAAAGAAAAATCTAGTTATAAAACGGAAATTGGAACATTTTGCGAAGCCTTTGGTTTACAAAAAATTCAAGCTCCTTCTTCTAAAGGAAAAAAATTTAAAAATTCCTCAAAAACTTATAAAAGAAAAAATTTCTATAAAAATGATAAACCTTTTGAACAAAATAAAACTAATAAAAGAAAAGTATTCAAAGGAAAATTTAACAAAAAACAAAATTATCAACCTACTTGTTATAAGTGTAACAAAATAGGACATAAAGCTGATGTATGTCCTCTTAAGAAAAAAATCAATGAAATTTTTCATGATAATGATGATCTTAAAGAAAAATTATCTGCCCTTATGATATCTAATACTTCAGAAGAATCAGGATCCTCTGAAAATGAGTATAATACAGATGATTACACTACTCAAACTTCTTCTAGTGATGATGAAGACTTATGCCAAAATGGATTTTGCCCCCTATCAATTAGTGTTATTACCAAGGATAATTCCGAACAAAAACTTCTATTTGATTTAATAGAAAAGGTTCCTAATCCAGAAGATAGACATAATTATCTAATTAGACTAAAAGAACTTGTTTTAACCAAAGAAAAAACTAATAATGATAAATCAAACAAATTAATGACTAATCTTGAGCCTTTTAGTATCACCAAAATATTAAGCAAAGTACCGACCTCATCTATCTCTAATCCGACATCTATGTCCATTTCTACTAATGACCTTAAAAAGGAAATTAATAGTCTAAAATTTGAAATCAATAATTTACAAAAAGAAATTACTATATTACATACTAAAGATTTAGAAATTGAGACAAAACTTTCCTTAGCTAAGTATGATTTTTCAAAAATAGAAATACCAGAGAACTCAGACTTAGAAAAACCAGAAAGCTCAAACTCATCTTTAGAACAAACTAAAGAAGATGATAAAATAACTGAATTAGCTATTCAAAACATTTCTTTTAAAAAATGGTATTCGATTATTACCTTAGTTGTTAATGATTTTCAAATCAATGTTTCCTGTTTGATTGACAACGGAGCAGATCAAAATTGTATAAGAGAAAGATTAATTCCTTCTAAATATTATGAAAAAACAAATGAAAGACTTGTAGCGGCTAATGCTACCCCTTTAAACATAGAATATAAACTTACTAATTCTCATATTTGTAATGAAGGATATTGTTTTAAAACTCCCTTCATACTTGTTAAAAACCTTAATCAAAATATTATCTTGGGTAACCCTTTCCTTACTACCATTTATCCCTTTATAGTTAATGGAAATGGTATTACTACTAATATTATGGGAAAAGATATTAATTTTAAATTTTTAAATCCTATTAAAGATGGGGAAATATCCCTTCTTCAAAATCATTTTGTTTATAAACAAATTAATTCCATTCAAAATAAAAAATTACATATAGAAACTCTTAAAGAAGAAATCTCTTATTTAAAAATAGAAGAAGACTTGAAAGACAAAACTATACAAAAGAAAATAGCAGACTTAGAATCAAAAATCAAATTAGAAGTCTGTTCTGAACTTCCTAATGCCTTTTGGGAAAGGAAGAAACATATGGTTTCTCTTCCTTATATTACTAATTTTAACGAAAAATTCATTCCTACTAAAGCAAGACCTATACAAATGAACCATGATTTATTAAATACTTGTAAAAAAGAAATCGATTCCTTATTAAATAAAAAACTTATTAGACACTCTAAATCTCCTTGGAGTTGTGCAGCTTTTTATGTTAATAATCAGGCTGAAAAGGAAAGAGGAGTTCCTAGACTTGTTATTAATTATAAGCCCCTTAATGAAGTATTAGAATGGATTAGATATCCTATTCCTAATAAAAGAGACCTTATTAATAGACTCCAAAATGCTTATGTATTTTCTAAATTCGATTTAAAATCGGGATTTTGGCAAATACAAGTTGATGAAAAGGATAAGTATAAAACAACATTTACTGAGTGCACGAGTTCTTCTTGCTTGTGTACTCCAGTAATATTTTTTCTCCCTCGAACTAATACTTTTCGTATTTCTTCCCTATCTTCTCATCCGGGCATCCGTTTGAGTTGATTCAAAGTCCAACGAATTTCATTTTTCGCCCTCTATCCATCTATGAGCATCAAAGAGGAAAATTCATTAGTTCATGAAAATAGTACTCAATTGACTCTAAATACTCAATGATATTAATCAAAATACAAGCATTTCGAGCTCTAAAATCTAACAATTTCACGTCTAATCAGAAATCTACACAAGGTAGAATACAAGGGTATATAGTGAGGAACAACAACAATGATAAAAAATACAAGAAAATAATCCTATCTTCTAAGTCCTAAACTTCTATAGTTGAAGGGTTGTAGACTTTGAAGGCTGTAGATATTGTGCAGTATGCTTGAGAGCTTGGGGTTGTTGTTATTGAACCTCTGAGGTCTCATCTCATATTTATATGAGTCTTGAGGGGTCCTCTAGCCGTTGGAGGGATTGAGAATTTCAAATATTTTCACCTCCAGCTTTGACTTCTGCTTAATTAAAGCTTCTTGTCATATAGCAATGTCCTTTAAGTAGTACAAGTTGTCTTTTAGTGATGACTGCTCAAAGAGTTGTTAATCACTGAGATACTTGTTTCTACTGGCTAGTAATTAGCTCTGGTAAACACTGAGACTTTTCAAACTAAGAGAGTGAGTGTACAGGATGTACTACACTTAACTAGTCCTACTAAACTCAAGTTTACAGCTTGTAGTCTTTAACTCTGGTGATGTAGACTCTTCGACTGTGGACTTGTCTTCAACTCTTCTGATGTAAACTTATCTTCAACTAACTGTAGGGTCTGTATCCAATGTTTGTAGATGTAGACTTTTATCTTTTAAATTCTTTATTTTTCTTTGTACCTGCAATGTTAGTTTCCACAATACAAATATATCTGTTTTGACATTATCAAAATTAAAGTGAGAAAATCTTTAGGACAAAAATATCCTAACACAATAGTTTTAATCAGTACCCTGTATTGGTCACGCAAATTAAAATATATGTTTGTCATTTATGAATTTGCACTACAAAAAAAATCGCATTTTTGTGACCAAAATTTGCGACCTCCAAGAAATCGATCTCAAAATTTAGTATTAGCGACCGAAGGAGACTGGTAGTCCCATAGTAATAAAATTTATGACCGCCACTAAAAATCGATCTCTAATACGAACAATTAGCGACTGCTTTGCTCGATCGGTCCCTAATTGAAGAATATTAGCGACCGACCAAGCGGTCGCTAGACCCAAAGGTCGTCAAAGAAGACCAGTAATTTCAACCGCCAGTCAGCGATCGCCGAGGCGGTGGCTAATTTCAAATTTACAATCAGCGACCGCCATAGATCGGTAAGTTTTGACTTTTATTGGTAACAGTTGAGGGTCATTAATGCGGGCAGTTTAGAGACCGCCTAAAAGCGGTCGCTAATCCTAAATTGATCAAATGGACCGACAGAATCGGTCAAGAAGACCGAAAAAATTGGTCTATAGCGACCGCCTTTGGCAGTTACTAATCTTTTTAAAAACCTTTAAATATCGAATCCGTACACCATTTCATATATATACGCATAAAATTAACTTGTCATTGCCGCCGCGTCCGTCGAGGATTTCATCTCGATCAAAACTCTAGTTGCATCCCCGTCTACACAATAATCGTGAGTTTTTAAAATTTTAACCATTTAAATTATTTTTAAATCATGTTTTATGAATTATAATGTTGAGACAATTATATATATTTGTAGGATAGTTATATGTATATTTGTTATGAAACTATATATCAATATTGTTGAGAAAATTATATATTTATTTGGTTGTTGGAATTATGTTATAGTTGTTGTTTAATTAGTTGAATTATATATGTTTAGCTTCACTTTTATATATACATATATGTTAGTTGATTGGTATGAAATTTAGTTGATTAATTAGTAGTATATTTACGTAGGTATGAATTATTAAGTTGATTGATATATATACGTAAGTATGAATTTAATTAATTAGTTGATTGATCATATATATACGTATGTGGGCGCGGGTTCGAACCCACTGAGCCTTTTTTTTCGCAGGTTCGTCGATGTGACTGCCTACAGGTCGATCGCTAATCACAAAAATCAAATTAAACAATTAATCTTATTTAAAAATAAATTAGCGACTGCCTGGAAAGCGGTCGCTAAAACGTGACCCGGCCGGGTCAAACCCGATCAGTTCAGCGACTGACAGGTGGCGGTCGCGACCGCCACGGCGGTTTCAGATTAGCGACCGATTTCCAAAAAGCGGTCGCTAATATTAGCTACCCGCGTTTTAACGACCGACTTTTATCGGTCAGAAATCGGTCGCTAATCACGTTTTGCAACCAAAATTCGGTAACTTATCCGCGTTTTTTTTCAGTGTTGTGATATGCTTCTCTTTCCTCTTGAGTTGTATTCAAGGGTCTAGATGATATATATATAACTGAATTCTGCATTTATCGCAGAGAATCCAAGTTCAATAAATATGGCGAAGATGGGGGCTTAAGATAAAGTGCAGATAAAAGCTGCAGATTCAAAGGTTGCTTACGATGCAATGCAATCATGTCTTCAAGTGAATAAAAGCTTTTTGACGGGGTATAAAAGAATATCATGCAAAATAATGAATTTACAATTAATCATATTCGTCGTATGACCAATTTTGTGGCCCATAAAGTTTCTAAGATATTGACATCTTATTCTAGTTAATTTTCATTCTGAGTTTAGCCTCCAAATTTTGTTAATGACATTCTCAATAACATTTGTTCTTGCGATTTATAATCATTTACTTCCCTTAAATTAAAAAAAAAAAAAAGTGATAAATAAACTGAGAACTGATTTTTGTTAAATCTTTGACTTGGGTTTATTTCGATATATATTATATTTATTTGTTAGATTATTAGGAGTCAAATGTACAGATTCATAATAGTCAGAAAAAGAAGCCAGTTTTTGGAAAAAAAAAAAATATATATATATATATATATATATCCCACCAAATATCTAATATAAAATGTTGAATTATGTAAAAAGAAAGTCTTCTCTATGCTTCGACTTGACTAATGTTAATTACTCAATTTATCTCTGCCTTATATGTGATGTCCATCTCCATCATTATTTCAATGTTTTTCTACTCCTTATGAATTTTTGCACCTAAATGACTACGCTTTCATTCATCTTAAGATTTATAAAATAGGATAAATTGCCAAATTAGTTTGTGAATAGGAGGGGTTGCAATTCAAACCTTTATGTTCGTTTAATTTCATTATAAAATCTGTATTATATTTATAACTTTATGGCATTCTACTTTTTGAAAAGAGTTGGTGATTACATGCAGGCCCACTTTTTCCCGGGATATTAATTTCTTCTCACATAAAAGTGGGTGGTTAGTCCATTCATATCATCACATCACATCAATATATGAACCTGGAGGGAATCCCAGGTGCTTAATAGTAATTAAGGGACTCATTGGTTTGTTACCAGAATGGTAATAATGGATACATTGTTTGATTGGATAATAGGAATCACTACCATAAAATATTAAACCTAAAGAATGAAGGAGTGAAAGATAGTACATAAGATCCTAAGATATGAATAATCCTTCAGTTTTGGAGTTTCATCTACTATAGCATGAAATCAAAGTATCCGATCAAACATTACTTTTCAGTTCTATTTTCATTTCTCAATGTGAAATTGTCTCACCGAGCACTCCCTACCCATTTTTTATGAATAAACATACGATTGGCAGTATGCTTTTTTATTTTCAAAATCTAATCCTTTATTTATTTTTTTAATTAGAATTAAAGTAGTAGCTGTGTAATTTCAAACAAATAAGTAATATTCCCTCAGTCCTCCAATTTGATTCTCATTTAAATGAACAGTAAATGGATGAAGTAAAATTATTATGGAATTCATTAATAAATAAAGTGATTGTTTGTAAATGTAATAATAAAATAATATTTTTATTTTTACAAAAATGAATGAAAATAGATTTGGGGGACTAACAAAAAAAATAGTGAGAATAAATTTAAAGGATGGAGAAAGGAAAAAAGGAGTGGATTACCCACACTCACCTTTTTATAAATGGAAATGAATATCATTGTTTCCAATGTTTCTCTCTTTTAACTTATTATTTTTACAAGATTTCATTAGATGGGTAATTTACCCAATAGATACATGTAGCATTCTCCGATGGGGAGAGGGGATATTTGATTCTCATTGCCCACTCTCAAAGATCTTTTAAACGAACATCTCTTCAATCTTTCAACTATCTTATATGAAATGATCTCATTGGACTTATGCTACATTAACTATGCACATTGGATGGATTGCTCATCCAATAAAGTCACATAAAAAAAATCTGCTAAAATAATAAAAATTGAAGAGAATAAATATTAAAAACAACAACATCCATCTCTATTTAGTAATTTTAAGGATTGGTAGACCACCCGTAGATAAAAACAAATAAAAAAATCCAAGACTTCATATAGTATCACAAAAATCTGAAAAATAATATATATATATATATATATATACACACACGATAGATACCACACTCATTCAGCAATAAAACAAATCATATTTGCTTTAGTTCCCATGCCAAATCAATTGATCATCTGTACAACAATCTAGAAATATTAAACTATTCATCACACGGTACAAATAACTAAATGGCCAAGTATCTCATCATTATGTTCCACTAAAAAGGCAGGTGGAAAATATACATATTTTAAATAATTTTTTGAAAAGCTTTTTACTTCATCATTTTTTCTTTTAAGATAAAAAGTGCCTACCCATTAAATAGGCAAGTCTCATTTGCAGCTAGTTTACTATAAATAATATGATTTGATTACACTGAAAAGTGTGAATTGATTTTATTGTAAAGTTTACAATGAAAATCGATAACAATAAAAAAAAATTAGTGTAATAAACCCACGTTTTTCAATGTAATCAGCTGATAGAGACGAGACCAAGATACCGATCTCGTATGATTCTGATTATGAGTTGATTTGGATAATCAAGTTACTAGGAAAATTAGTATTAGTATTTTAATTTATTATCTCCATATTAAAGTTATTTCATTTGCTATTTAAATACAAACCCCGTAAACATTTTAGGGGAGTTGAATTTGAAATAAAAAAAATTATTGAGAATGTTTTCTTTTTATTCTTCATTGCTGATATTCTTTTAAGAATCACTGGAATCGCTTATTCTCTGCATCAGTTGGTATCCAAAGCGAGACACCTAGTTGCGGTCTGACCGCACAACCAGTGGTGAATCGTGGGAGCAATGATAGTGATAGTGATAGTGCCCCAACCAGTGGTGAATCGTCGACCGTCGTAAACCCAAATGTATATATTATTTCTTTATAAATTCGTTGGTCAAACTCAATTGATTTAGTTTCACAGTAACTAATCCATATAATTTTAAGAGTGCAATCATATAGAAACATCATCCATCATGCAGTCAAACTGTTAAAACTAAGACGCAAAGATCATGTCATCATAAACAACTGTTATCTAACATAAATTACGATCAGCTATACTGAACATCCCTTCAAGACATCCATCAAGAGCCAAAACAAAAACAAAAACAAAAAAAGATGAAGGCAGGCCAAAAAGGTCAGGACTGAAGCAGATACGAACCATATCTTATATACACGATAAAGTGGATAAATAAGCAAGCAGCAACAACTTATCATTAGGTTACATGGTGCTTTAATGTACTTCAGATCCAGATGCGCCTGGATTCTCAATTGTCCTAAGCTTTCTATTCCTTGCAAACTGAACCTTCCGTCAAACTGCATTTGGTCATTCAATATCATTACGTAGGAAAGGTAATACAAGCTTAAACCATTGGTTCAGTATTTTATAGAATCAAAATCATACGAAATACTCCATCCGTCCAATATTAGCAGTCCTGTTTTTGGGGATATTATTTTTTGTCATAAGTTGAAGGGTATTATAAGGTATTGTGAAATCTATTTATGAATAAAGTGATTGTTTATGAAAAATATGATACTTATATTTTCTATAAACAATAACTTTATTGATAAATGGGTCTCACAATACCTCATAATACCCTCCAACTTATAACAAAAAATAACAGCCAAAAAACAGGACTACTAATATTGGACGGAGGGAGTAGTAAAAAACTGAATATTCAATATAAAGCAAAGTAAAAAAAATTCATGTTTTTAGAATTGCTAAACATACCCATGAACCAATCACTTGCTTGTGCTGCCTTGAAGAATATATGAAGCTTTACTACGGACCTGCAGAGTTGGAGAAAATGTGTTTGTTTAATGTTAATAGAATTTGCTTTCAAAAATGTTGATTTTTTTTCTTTTCTCAAAATAGAGAGGGTGAGAAAAGAGTGAAGCATTTATGCTTACATTTGAAGCAAAAGACCTCAAATCAGTGATGGTTATGGCAGAAGAGCAATTCCGAAGACAAGAGCCCCATAACTCATATATTACTGCTTTATCTTTTAATGTGGTATCAAAGAGTATCCAATTTTCCCCCAAATTCAAGTATATATACATTCTGAGAAGATCGCAATTCTTGTCTTTCACATTTACTGAAATTAGCGATCTTAGGATATCCTCTTCACCACAGACCTGCAAATGAGGCATGTAGTTTGTAAGTATTGCTTCTCTGCTCCACTTCAACATTATATAAAGAGAAGTAGCGCACTGCTTGACATTTTGCAATAAATGCTCAATGATATTGTTAGAGTTAGGTATGTTACTTCAAGAGTCAGCTCACATTTTATTAAATAATGAAAGATTAGAAGCTAATTCCACTGTTTAAGGACCAGCGGTAATATGATATCATTCTAAAATTTGGATTTCCAGAGGCTAAACTAGAAAGCATAAAAGTTACCTTCCCGCCCAAACCTGTAGCCAGAAATTGGAATGCCACTGCACTCCTTAGCTGCTTACTGCGGCCATCGACTCCCGCAATAGTCTCCACCACTCTCAAACAATTAATGTTGCAAGGCAATCTTCATTAAGAACATCACATTTTTAGGGAAGATGGCTTATGTATAAACTTGAGATGAGGATCCACATAAAATATAAGTATCGACTCAGAAAAGAAGCAATACATTAAATAAAGGGAGAAAATTAAATCAAGGAACTCTCCAAGATGTAACATGTAGATGTCATAATGAGAGTAATTTGTTTCAATGGAGAGAGCTAAATATCACTTTATCATGCTAACAAGACCAAGACATAAATATGAAGCAGCACTTCTGAACACTGTATTCAATGACTTCCAGAGAATCTGGAGCAACACTAGTAGAAACGTGTAGTCTACAATAAATAACATAATTCGCTTGATTTATTAACAATTCAGTAACCAAGATTCCTCTAGCCACTCCTATTGCATATTATGAGTTACTTATCCAATAGGAAATATAGGACCTGGTGGTTCTCAAAAGATGAGCACATAGTGAAAAAATAAAATATCTAAGTGAACATTTACAGTGACCATTGTATGACAAGATTTTCAGTTGTGCTTCCCATGAGCGGGTATATGATGATGTACATTTTAAAAAGACTGTTGAGAAGCAAAACTAGATTTCATAATTAATAATAAAACTGCAGAGTAGCCAATAACCTGCAAGCAAGCGATCTTGCTATTTTCTCACAGCTCTCAGGCCATTCATCATCACTGAAGAAATTTATTGCTGAGAGCAACGCCTCATGCAATATCATAGACAATCCCACCAGTTGACGATCTAGAAAGAGAGAAATGATTATTACAAGCAATTCTTCTGCTTCTTGAGTTGAGACGATAATATTTGCATCCCTGCAAAATAAATAAATAAAATGATGCCAATATTTGAAAATCATTAGGTTAAAACACAAGGATTGGGACTCACCCCACCGCACAATTAATAATATATGATATTAACATCTAATGAACTGTCAATGTTTCATTATTTGCACTTCAAATGAAGAGTCAACTCAAGAAAGCAGGCTGAATTGAGAACATTACAAATATACCTTGTTTTGCAACAAAAACCAACACATTTTATCCAAGATCGAATGTTTTGCGGTGGTCCTGCTGTAGCAGAATCTAAGACAGAAGCAAGAAGTGAAGGCATTAAAAAAAGAAGTTATATAATGATGGTGATTAATAAGATATCAAGCACGTAATAATCAGGAATACAACGGACAAAAGCCTCAAGTAAGAGAAAAGCAAAAGGAGAGGAGAAACATGGATCTTATTATAAAGACTTTAGAGCAAAAGATGAAAATGTCAAGGTTGCATAAGGTACGCTATTAGTTAACCAAATTACACAAACTTCATACACTTGTTGAGAAGCATATAATTGTAAAAAAAGAATCTAATGGTTTGAAAATACATTCGTTCAATTTCACACTTCATACACTTGTAAAAAAAGCATTAAATTGTCAAAAAAAAAAAAAAAAAGAGGGAGGGAGGGAGGAGAATCTTATGGTTTGAAAATCCATTTCGTCCAATTTCAGGTCGGTTAAATATGATTTTTTTGATAGGCCCAGTACAAGCAGTCAGAAAGTAATTCTACATAAATCCAAATTTATGGGCACCCACCTATTATGCAGTCAAAGCATATTACATTAGGGATTTAATAACATATTCAAATGCTTACCAGAAGCAGAAACCATATCAGTGTCCCATGAAAATTTAGAACTTGAATCCAGAAGAAACCCATATGCTTTGAGTGCTCTTTTTAGATCTGAATATCCTGGTAACCAGTCGATTTTGATGCTAGAAGGATCAGCCTGCTATATACATCATAAAAGGGAATTAAAACCTAAAGGTTAAATATTGTAAGAGGTGGTATTTCATTTTCATGAATATAGATATAATAGACAGAATATCAACCTCATCTCTGATTGAAAGAACAGCACACCAAAACTCACAGGCAGCTTCCATCAACCATGCCTTTGATGAATATAACACTGGAAAATATAATGAAAGGGTATAACGGAAATGAAGACTATCCGGGGATAATTTTACATGGCATCGAACTCACTTGAGTTAAATGTCCATTCTGCAATGGGTTTTTCAAAACAACCCGATGCATGTACAAGGTGCAGCAACCATCCATCTGCCAATAATCCTTCAAGAAATTCTTCCGCTGCAATAGCATGATAGATGGACTACTGAGTTTAAATCTTTAATTGAAAATAAAAACAAATCATGGTATTGGTATGTTTATAGATTCAGGCAATGTACTAAGGTAGAGCAAAGTGAAAAGGCTGATAGCCTGATAATGCTATACTCAGAAAATTGTATTAATTTCAGAAGAGGGTAAAGATTCGGAATATGGGATACGTACAAAAAATCAGATAGAGTCCATTTTTTAGAAATTAACCAACATAGTTTAGGGATTTCATTGTTCAAAAGTGATTCAAAGAGAAGAGAGATATTTGTACTTTACTTATTTGTTTTGTAAGTGTATTGTATAATGGTTGTGTTTATTAAACACAAATCCAGATAGATACAATATCCAACTTATCTTTTACTGCTGGTTCTATTAGGGATATCCCGACTGTGCTCTCTATCAACATAATTTAGATGGCTACAAAAAAATAAAAGAAGCTCTTGCTGAAAACCTTTCTCAATGTTAAGCTCAACCAGAGAATTGATCTTGTTTTTCATGAATGATTGCAGGAGAATAGCATTTTTCAGCTCTGGATGCTCCGGCTGAAGCAACTTCTCCTGAATGTTACACAAAAAGGTGCACGATATAAATTGAACATTATGCTGAATTTCTGAAAAGGCAAATGAAAAACTTAAAGAGTAGGAGATGTGAGCAAAGCACATGAAAATAGAACCTGCTCTCTGAAAACCTCAATTCCCCATATGGGCATTTCTTCATCACCATTTATTTGATTTATCTATTTAAGAGAAAAAAACATTTCTTCATTAGTAATGATATGAAATGGTCAAATAGGTTAATATTCTGCAGACAATGGAACACAAATGAATAGGAAGGGACAACTCGTGCCTCTTTTTGGCATTTGTCAACACATTCTAATAGTCGTGCTTCTGCAGCATCATCAACCTCATCCTCTGCATCACAAGCCATTTTGATCTTATTTTGTTTGGCTTTTTTCTCATTGCGCCTCTTTTGTTCATTCTCGTAATCTTTTAAGAGATCATCCAACCCAATAAGTTTTTTCCTACAACAAAAGACAATAAAATTTTGGTGACCAGAAACCTACATAAATAATCATATGAAACAGCAACTCAAAATCCAACTATTATTTTCTTGAATCATATGCCTCGGAAAATGGGTTCAGTAACAATTTATAGCACAATAGCATTAGTGTATTATAGATTGCAAATTGTCTCCATACAGATAGTACAAATGTTGCACTCACATACTTCTAGAAATGCCATAGACATAGTAAACCTTTATCCTCCAGTAAGGATGGATTAAATTTTCAGTTGAGAAACATGAGGGTTAACTACTCATTTAGATCGAAAAAGTTATTAAACTGTGAAGAACACCAAAGTTTATGAAAATTTAAGAATCTCAATGGAAAATAACTATTATTAGCAAAGAAAACCAGTCTTTAGTTACAAGAAGCTAATTTGCATTCCTCATATTTCTATAGCAGCATACAAGAATACACTCGGCATATGTCCGCACGTTTTAACATCAAAATCAGACTTTGAATACATTAATATAGCTATCTGAACTTCAACTAAAGCAGTTCTTGACATTAGGTACCATGATAGTTCTAATGAGTTCGATGGCGTAGGACAAAATGTCATGCAAAACAGATTTTGATCATGAATTATGAGGAACATTCTATTTGCAAATTAGTCAGGTAAAATATTGCAAAATAATTGGATTAGGAACTAGAAAAATGGAACATCTACACATTGATTATTTTTGTGTAAAAGAAAAGTGACAAATAAACCTAATTACTAACAATGAAGCAGAAAATTATACTCTCATCGCAAGTGACCCAATTTTCAGGAGCCACTATATTAGCGTTCAGGAAACTGCAAACATTAGTTAACCGTCGTATTCTCAATACAATAACATAGCAAGGAAAACATCAACATGCAAAGTTCACAACGCAAATTCGGTTAAAATAACTAGATCAAACAAAAAAGGAAGATTTGAAGTTACAATTTAGTGCACAAGACTCTATGGAAAGCATATTATCCTACTTGACAAGGAAAACGGTCGAACAACAAGAGCGGTAATAAGGGTTTACTTTTTTTTCGGTGGAGACGAATTTTGAATCGGGTCTTCGAACTCGAAGTCCAACGGATCAAACGCAGAGGCCATTTACGTTCTTCTTCCCCACTCGGAGAGTGAAAACCGCACAAATTTCTCTCGCTCGAATGAAGCGAAAGGAGTTGTTCTTGGCGGTGATAATTTCAGACTTGAAATTGTAAGCGCCAATATTAGATTTAGACGTCTGCGCCTTTATTCAATAGGTAAAATGGATTTGGGCCTAGTGATTCTAGGTGGGCCTAAATTCAATAGTTTTGGGTAAGGTCCAGATAAACACATTCTCATCTTTATTAATACGCTCCACCCAACATATGTTTGGAAAAATGTGCATTTCTTTTTTGGTAAATATTTTCCAAAAAATTCCAAACATTTTTTAGATTGAGAGTATTAACAAAAGATGAAGCTGTATATAACCTGAGCCTTTGGCTAAAATGGACAAGTCCAAGTTTGTTTGGGCCTAGTGATTTTGGATGTGCCTATATTTCTGATCCAAGGGAAACCAAATATACGACCCTTTTACCGAGGAGAAACTATTGGACTAGACTATTGAGCCCAAAACAAAGAAAATGCGGGTCATTGTTGATGACCAAAAAAAAAGCATATAGTACTTTTATCCATCCACCAAACTTAGCCTTTTTTTTTTTTTTTTAATTGTCCACCAAACTTACTCTCATTTCCTTTTTAAAAATAACCAATATTCATAAACAAATTAATAAGTTTCACGATGCTCTTATTTTATCTAAAATTTTTTAATAAAATATTTCCTCCATCCCACATCAATTTGCACCCTATAGGATTGCACATTTTTTTTTAAAAAATGTATCTTTTGAATAAAGTAGTGGCATATGGGTATATATGTGTATATGTTTGTAAGTGTAAACACAAATCAATATTTCTATTTTGGTAATGTGCAAATTGATGTGGGATGGACCAAAATGTCAAGTGTGCAAATTGATGTGGAACGGAAGGAGTACTAATTTTCATTAAACTTATGTCCAACAGTAAAGAAGAATAAAATTGATGGACGGTGGAAATATAAAATAATAACCCTCCCCGCAAATAATGTTTCATTTTACGAAAAAAAAACTAATGTTTGATCATTTATAAATGAAATGTGATATTTCTATACATATTTAGATTTAAGTATCATAAAAATTTATAGGAGTATCACATGTAATGTGGGAGATAATATCACATAAAGAATTGCTCTCATTTTACATAGGATATATTTGAACAAGAAATATTTTTATGATATAATCATGAATTTATTTTTAGAGCGTGATCATCAACACCCATTGAATTAATTAATAAATCTACATGTATAACACTTTTAACTATGGGGATCTCCAAACACAATAATAAAATGGGTGCATAAAGTAATTATATGGGTTTTAATAGCGTCATTTTATTTTTAATGCAATGACATGCCATTTTTCTTTTTTGTGACTAACGATCAATGAGTTATTTTCGATAACTTACCAATGATGTCATTTTTCTTTTTTTGTGACTAACGACCATTGAGTTATTTTCGATAACTTACCATTGATGTGGTAGTCTAAACTCTTTGTTATGTTAATAAGTACACTGTCAAAAAAATAATCATGTTATAACGAAATGCCAAAAAAAAAAAAAAAAATGCAATTATCCACTTGCTTTCATTCTAGCTTATATATATAAGATTATGACTGTTTTGCAGAGAATCTTGTGCATTAGTCAAGAATTGAAAAGTGATAATATATGCATATTAACTGGAAAGTGATAGTTTTAATATTCATAATTATACGTTTAAGATATGTGATACATAATGGTGATTTTCATAAGAATTAATGGAATTAATTAATTATAGATACAATCTAGGAGATCAATTTATCCTATGGTACTATGTAATTTTTCCATCATTAATTAGTTCAATTATTTTTGTGTTGTTCCTTTTTTGCCCTTATTTAACTATTTTCTCCTTATTTGCTTAAAAATTATTTTCCACTATTTTCTTAATTGTGATTTGTAACGGTTTTTTTTCCAGGTTTTATTGTTTCCATTCTATTGTTTTGTAACGGTTTTAGTGACTTGATTTTTGGATGATAATTACCTCTAATGGCTATTCATTAAATAGGATATAGTAGTTTGGGGTTTTTGATTCCAAATTTTTTATGATTGATGGATAAACTTGTGTAATTCATCTTTAAATTTTGAGTTTCATATGTTTTTGTAAGCGAATTTTTTGGGGGGAGTTGATTCTATGGATAATTACATCGTTCTCAGTGTCAAGTTTAAGGGGGAATGCAAATTGATTTCGGTGAGCGGAAACACTTTTTTTTTTGTATGTCGCATTAATTTTTTGTTTATTTTGTGAATGTGACGGTGGGGTTAACAATTAAGAGATGCATGCAATTCGACAATGGCTAACTATATGTTTATGTAGTGTTATATTTGTACGATAGTAATTGAATGTGAAATGTGTGAAATGTATTTAGCAAATGTGCAATATTATTTGTTGAAGTGTGATGTGTTAAATATGTGCAACGTAACCACCAAATGTATAAAGTTTGTCTTTCAACGTACAGTCTCTTATGGGTATGTACAAGGTTCATTCTCCACAATGAGTGTGTAATATTTCTAATACATGTGCAAACTATTCCGTTAATATGCAATGTGTATAAAACGTGTGCAACCTAACTCACAAATGTGCATTCCATTTCAAATAGGTTTAAAATTTACAGTGTATATGTGCAACATCCAAAATGCTACGACCTCTATTCAATCAAAGTATAATTTATTGAATTCATGTGGTGTCTACTTAATGTATATGTACAATATGCACCACACATTTCTATTGGATCAGGGTAACCAGAGGATGGGTCAGGGTAAAGCTTGAATCAGAGAGTACACATTGAGTAAAATATTACCGTGTGCTAATGGAGAAAGGGGATGATCCAATTGAAATCCTGACCTGGAGATAGGTGTAAATTGTTGAACGTTTCTGCAGATTTTACTTTCCGTGTCAAAAGCATGTTCACGAAGTTCACGGTTTGGGCATAATTATGGTTGTCGTGGGTTTTAGTCTGGGGATGAAGATGAGTGCTTTGATTTTGCTTCTTTCACGGCTGTAATAGGGTTTTTTGTTTTATTAGTCAAATTGGGAGTTATTAGCAATTACGGCTAGTGGGGTTTTGATATAATGTTGATAGTTTTGATTTCTATTTTTTAAATTTTGGTTTGAGTCTTTATTTTATTTTACCATAATTATATATATATGGGTATTATTGTAATATTATCTTTAATTTTGCTTTTAATAATATAAGTTTAAATGGGTAGTACTAAACAATGAAGTGTAATTCCATATTGTACCTCAAAGTGAACCCCCGAATTAATGCTTAAGAAAGTGATAGTTTCTAATTCAAAATTATACGTTAAAAATGTGTAGAAAATAATTTTTGAAGGTTTTATACGAGAAAATGATAGTGTTTCCAATAAAAATTGATATTTTTTTCATTCAAAGTTTATACGCTTCAAAAGTATAATACATATAAAAATAATATATTTTACACGAAAAATGATAGTTTATGAGTGAAAAGTGATAGTTAAGTTTTCAAGATGGTTCAAATTAAAAGTAATACACGACAAAAAAAAGTTCGGTTTAACGACGAACAAGGGTCGTAGTCAAATCAGTCGTAACTAAAATTTACGAAGGGTTTTGGCCACCCGTCGTAAATTTACGACGGCCTAAATTGTCGTAATACCGACCCGTCCATGACCCTGTCCGGTGTCCGTCGTAAAAAATATCTGAATTTCAGTATTTTATTCATTTAGAAAATATTTACGACGGGCGGGAGCGAACCACTGGGTCATCGGCCTCCAAGCTATATATTTCAACCCAATTTCCGTATTAGCCCTATCGGGTCTGAAACAATTAATTCCAAATTTGCATCCAAGGGGAATCGAACCCGCGACCTCTCTTGCATGTAGAGGGGACGCGCGCCGTTATGACACTTGTTTCTATTGTTCGATTTCTTGCAATTAATTGTATATGTATCCAAATTGAGTCTTTTTTTTTTATTATTCATCAAATTAATTCATTTTCATTTCTAACTTGTTTTAATAAATGTTATTACTAATTAATATGTATCCAAATTGAGTCATTCTTTTTTTATTATTCATCAAATTAATTCCTTTTCATTTCTAACTTGTTTTAATAAATGTTATTACTAATTATATTTTTTTTGTTCTGTAAATTTATATAATTTGAAAAATGCATAATTAATCTTATAATCCGTTTACTTGTACGTAATTAATTGTATATGTATCCAAATTGAGTCATTCTTTTTTTATTATCCATCAGATTAATTCTTTTTCGTTTCTAACTTGTTTTAATAAATGTTATTACTAATTATATTTTTTTGTTTTGTTAATTTATTTAATTAGAAACAACATTTATAATTGGTTTGTTTGTAAACTAAAACATGTAAATTATAATAATAATATAAAATTAGCAAAAAATATAATAAATGTAATGTCGAATAAAAAAAATTCAGTACAAGATAATTAAAAAAAATCATAATCACCATAATGGAAATCGGAATTCTCTCCCTCTTCATCCTCCGGATGAGGCCTTTGGAGCTCCGGGGGCGGCGAGATAACAGGCTGCACCAGTTCTGGCAGTGGTGGTATCGTTCCACCTAATGCGGAGGGAACTGCCCTCCACCACTTGTTCATCTCCCCCCTATGCTTCCGTGCAGCCTCTTCCTCCGCTACTCGTCGCCTCCTCTCATACTCCGGCTGCACCTTCAACTGCGGCTGTCGCGCGCCTCTCGCTGCTGGAGAAGCTCCATCTGCCTAACGACTGTCGAAAGTTGTCTCTCGATGTCGCTGGGATGAGAGTCGATGGAGGACTGGGAGGAGGACTAGCCGATTCCACGAGATCGGAGTAGGCTCTTTCCAAAACCACCCAATCCAGTGAACCGCCCCTTCTTAGCATTGACGTTCTTAAAGTAAAGCTTATTTTGAACGTCTATAGAAGGCTCTGAGTGGGGTATAGAGACCGACCCTTCCGCCCCTTCCTGAGGCTGAGACTGGGAGGCAAGGTTATCGTGCATCTTCCTCTGCAAATTAACAATACTTTAAATTAATAAATGAAATTTTTAAAAATAATATTATAATTAAAATTAAAAATAATACGTACGTGGATCTCGGTGGTGCGGCCATAGGTGGACCTTCCGGTCTCCTCATCCAGCGGGTGAGCAAGCTGTAGTCTCTCAAAATGAGAGGGCTCACGTCCACGCTCCCGCTCTTACAATTAAATATTTAGTAATAAAAATTTACCAAAAATTCATAAAAATTATTAAAAATTTATATAAAACTGGTCACTTACAAAATGCAACTCGTGCTCATTAATGGACCGAGAATCGGGCCGATGTTGCGCGACCCCTTCTCCATCAGGGTCGCTAAGGCGATTCGCCTTGTTCTTCTGCGACTTCTCCTTGAACTCGTCGTTGTTCCAGTAGGCGAGAAATTGGGGTCAAATCTCCCGGACCCTGTTGTCCGTCCCCATATTTGTCGGGGTCCCATTTTTAAGGTATGTCTCCCGAATGTTGTACATCAAATCTCTGTATCTATCGGCCCCCCTCACACGGAAGTTCTTCCATATTTGGGCCTCGTGCTCCGGTCTCCACTGTACGAATTTCTGCAATTTTATTAAAATATAAATATCAAGTATTTATATAAGTTATAATAAAAATAATGAATAAATTAAATAAATTTTACACTAAACTCCTCGAAATACTCCCGTTTATTCCTATCAAACACCGTTGACCAACTGTAAGCGGTGGACTCGAATCCACCGGTCATGATGGACTGGGTTACGTGTGCAGTAACCTCATGTCCCAGGATCCAACTGCAACATTAAAATTACAAATTAGTTAGTAAAATAATTAGATTTTAATTAAAAAAATTTACGATGTTTCACGGGACTCAACATCAATCTGCACCGGCCCTGTGGGATGCTGGCGGGAGGAAGATGATGCCTCACCCGTCTAGGGTGCGGATGAGAACCCCTCAGGCTGGACAATCGGAGCTACAACGGGTCTAAGAGACCCCGCTCATCTCCTCCCTCTCCCTCGACCCCTCTCCTGGCTTCCCACACTCCCTCCAGCGGATCCACTTACTTGTCCACTCATCTAAAATATTCAATATATAACAACAATCAATATTTATATATAAAAATCTAAACAACTATATATATCCTAAAAATATTAAAAATTTAAACAACCATAATAAATATTTACAATTAGCATGTTTTATGCATACTCATATCTAAACAAAATTCTAAACAATTAAATAATTTGTACATACTCAATATAAACAAAAATCAAACTCCTTAACATGTTTTATGCATAATCATATCTAAACAAAATTCTAAACAATTAACATGATTTGTACATACTCAATATAAACAAAAGTCTAACCAATTAACATGTTTTATGCATAATCATATCTAAATAAAATTCTAAACAATTAACATGATTTGTACATACTCAATATAAATAAAAATCTAACCAATTAACATGTTTTATGCATAATCATATCTAAACAAAATTATAAACAATTAACATGATTTGTACATACTCAATATAAACAAAAATCTAACCAGTTAACATTTTTATGCAAAATCATATAGATCTAAACAAAAATCTAAACAATTAACATGATTTGTACATACTCAATATAAACAAAAATCTAATCAATTAATATTTTTATGCATAATCATATCTAAACAAAATTCTAAACAATTAACATGATTTGTACATACTCACTATAAACAAAAATCTAACCAATTAACATATCACATATAAAAAAACTAAAGACTAAAGACTAATCAAATATTTTAAAATGAAATTTAAACGGTAAAAAAATGAAAAACTTACTATTAAAGGGTAGAGATCGACGAAAAAGGAACTTTGATCGGGATGAAATTGGCTCCTGAGTGCTCACCGGACGTCGCCCTCTTCTTCTTCGATTTTGCTCGGTTTTTGCTCGTGTGAGGAATGAGCTCACCGGCTCTGCCTTATATAGGCAAAAAAAATACGACAGACAGCAGCCTGTCGCTAAAATTGTCGTCTTTAGGGCAAAACGGCTTTATATTTGCAGATTTATGATGGTTATGCCCGTCGTAAATATTAAATTTAAAATTTATGACGGGCTAGCCCATCGTAAATAAGTCTCCGGAAATAAATTTGCACCGCTTCTCAAAAAGTCGTGGCCAAAACGTCACGTTTTATGGCAGGCATGCCCGTTGAAAACATAAAGTTAAATTTTACGATGGGCTTCCCGTCGTAAACTTGTCGGCCACAATAAGTTTGCACCGATTCCGAAAGGTCGCGGTCAAACGGTTGGAATTTTACGACGGCCTTGCCCGTCGTTAAATTTGGCGGAATAAACGAAGAGTGGGCCCCGCTTGTTTTATGACGGTCATTCCCATCATAAAAATCAAGAATTAACGATGCAACCCGTGGTAATTTTAAGGTCGGACGAGCTTTGGTTAATTTCCATCGTAAAACGTATGTATTAACGATGGAATCTTTGGTCATCATTAATTTTCGTCGTAAAAGCGCGCGTTTTTTTGTAGTGATACGTACAATGAACATATAAAATTAAAACTGATAAATATATAGTTACAAAACAATTCTACATTTCAATGAGTAAAATAGTATTCTCACATTCATTCATTCTATTCTAAATTCAGGTATATTATTATCTGTCCTCAACTTCATTTGACATGATTAATCTATATGTGGAATATATATATGTTTCCCTCAAATATTCCAATCATCATTTATATTGATTTTAGCTAATACAACTTTGTGGGCATATATTGATGGTATTGAAATGTATATTCTCGTTTGTAAATTGAACTCAGATACATGTATTGTGTTACCAATGCCTTGATAATATTGATCATGCAATGCATAAATAATCCGATGTTGAGTTATACAAATTAAGCTAAAAGGGTGATGAACTATTGGCTTTTAACATATGTGATGATGGTGTTTGATCTTCAAGCTTCATATATAACTTTGTTATCAAAATCCTCCAAGTTTTTTTTTTTTGAACAGTAAAATTTTTATTATAAAACTTGGAGTATAAGGGATACTCCAACCTTTACAATAGTATAGATTACATGGTTACTCCAACAATATCTTAGTAACTCAACAATTAATTTTAAGTTCCCCCATGTATATATAGTTAGTATATATTATTTGTTGAAGTCGATCTTTAGAGAGCATGTGAGTCGCGCACACACAAAAATAATAAAAAATATATATATATAGATGTTATTTGTTGTTAAACGGAAATTCATTTTTAGTTAAGTGCATAGTGCTCATATGATGTGATGGTCCCATTTTCGAAGGGCAAAATGGGAATTCAGGAGCAAAAAAATATTTTTTTTTAAACCTTGCGTTGCACTCTGAAAGAGTTCAGTGAGAAAACACTCAAGTCACTGCGTTGCTACGAGTCAGAGCACTCAAGTCAGTGCAACTGACCTGCGAGCTCAGTCTCGTAACAAGGCAGTGACTCGAGAGACTGAACTCTCGAGCGTGTTGCCTGATCTGGTCAGTGAGAGGAATCTCCCTGACCTGATTGCTTAACCAAAGTTTTCTTAACAAAGCTCTCAGTGAGCTGATTTTCACAATACTTTAGTAAATACTTTAAAAGATAAGTACGCTCAGTTTAACGTGGTTCAGAGGCTCAAGCTCTTACATCCACGGCCTGATTTAACAGGAAATCCACTAACTGGGATTCTTGTTTTTAACGTGTCAAGGTGCACTTACAACTGGACTCACGCCACTCCCTGGGCTGCCTCTCCTCACCTCACTACAAACCTAACATTCTTCTGAAATGGTTTAGTTTGGTTTGGTTTTCTCCAACTAGGTGAGGTTTTCCTTTACAATGTGTTAGCCTTAAAGCTAAGATTAGGAAAACCTCTCTAAGCTAAGAGTTACAAGCTTGACACTTAATGAATATAAGTGATAACCTTAAAGGTCAGTGTCATGGGTGTGTAACACTTCCTTATGACTCCCTAACAACTTACACACCCTCACAGCTTGTAGGTGTTGATTTTTCACACAATACAATACACTTTACAATGAAGCTATGAGCTTGTATTTATAATGGGGATTCAAATGTATCCGTTGGAGGGAAGATACATTTGAATCCAACATTTAATGGTTTCAACCACTTTTCTTGGAATGCGGCCTTTGTCAGTGTCAGAGTTGCTGCCTCGTGCTGATTGGTCCACGTGGCCTGGATTCACGGATCTTTGACTCAGTGGGTTTGACTAAGACCCACTGACTTTAGGTAGCTTCCTCCTTCACTGACTGATGATCTTCAGTGGACTGAACGTCTTCAGTGTAGTTGTCCTTCAGAGACTGTTTGAAGATCATTCCAAGAAGTTTGTCATAAGGCTGAATGACAAACTTCCCTGACCACAGTAGCCTGACTCCTTCAGGGCCTACTTGGTGCAACACTGATCCTCCTGATCATGCTCTTCACTGAGTGGTCCACCTGACCTAGCTTAGATCAGCCCGGTTTACACTCAGTGGGACATCCTTCAGGCTTCTCTTCTGGTTCAGGTTACAAGCATGACTTCAGTCAGTTCTTCTGGGTGTCATCTTGATATCTTCAGGCTGTGTTGCTGAGTTCCCCCTCACTGAGTTCCCCCTCAACTGAACAGCCTATTCTACTGAAAGCTAATCTAGCCTGACCTGAAATAAAAGATACTATCCTGACTGCTTTCAAACCTATTACATGTTGTTTTGGAAAATCATCAAAACTAAACATATCCCAACAATTTCCCCCTTTTTGATGATTCCAAAACTTCTAACCAAATGATTTTCTATTACAAGAATAATGTCAGAACACAAGTAATAGTTTGAAATATGCAGGAATTCCCATAGTTTAAAATATTTAAGATCTGTTCGGTTGACCATTTTTCTTAACAAAATTGGATCAGTGGTCATGTGAACAACCTGCTCTGATACCAATTGATGGTCCCGTTTTCGAAGGGCAAAATGGGAATTCAGGAGCAAATTTTTTTTTTTTTAAAACCTTGTGTTGCACTCTGAAAGAGTTCAGTGAGAAAACACTCAAGTCACTGCGTTGCTACGAGTCAGAGCACTCAAGTCAGTGCAACTGACCTGCGAGCTCAGTCTCGTAACAAGGCAATGACTCGAGAGACTGAACTCTCGAGCGTGTTGCCTGATCTGGTCAGTGAGAGGAATCTCCCTGACCTGATTGCTTAACCAAAGTTTTCTTAACAAAGCTCTCAGTGAGCTGATTTTCACAATACTTTAGTAAATACTTTAAAAGATAAGTACGCTCAGTTTAACGTGGTTCAGAGGTTCAAGCTCTTACATCCACGGCCTGATTTAACAGGAAATCCACTAACTGGGATTCTTGTTTTTAACGTGCCAAGGTGCACTTACAACTGGACTCACGCCACTCCCTGGGCTGCCTCTCCTCACCTCACTACAAACCTAACATTCTTCTAAAAGGGTTTAGTTTGGTTTGGTTTTCTCCAACTAGGTGAGGTTTTCCTTTACAATGTGTTAGCCTTAAAGCTAAGATTAGGAAAACCTCTCTAAGCTAAGAGTTACAAGCTTGACACTCAATGAATATAAGTGATAACCTTAAAGGTCAGTGTCATGGGTGTGTAACACTTTCTTATGACTCCTTAACAACTTACACACCCTCACAGCTTGTAGGTGTTGATTTTTCACACAATACAACACATTTTACAATGAAGCTATGAGCTTGTATTTATAATGGGGATTCAAATGTATCCGTTGGAGGGAAGATACATTTGAATCTAACATTTAATGGTTTCAACCACTTTTCTTGGAATGCGGCCTTTGTCAGTGTCAGAGTTGCTGCCTCGTGCTGATTGGTCCACGTGGCCTGGATTCACGGATCTTTGACTCAGTGGGTTTGACTAAGACCCACTGACTTTAGGTAGCTTTCTCCTTCACTGACTGATGATCTTCAGTGGACTGAACGTCTTCAGTGTAGCTGTCCTTCAGAGACTGTTTGAAGATCATTCCAAGAAGTTTGTCATAAGGCTGAATGACAAACTTCCCTGACCACAGTAGCCTGACTCCTTCAGGGCCTACTTGGTGCAACACTGATCCTCCTGATCATGCTCTTCACTGAGTGGTCCACCTGACCTAACTTAGATCAGCCCGGTTTACACTCAGTGGGACATCCTTCAAGCTTCTCTTCTGGTTCAGGTTACAAGCATGACTTCAGTCAGTTCTTCTGGGTGTCATCTTGATATCTTCAGGCTGTGTTGCTGAGTTCCCCCTCACTGAGTTCCCCCTCAACTGAACAACCTATTCTACTGAAAGCTAATCTAGCCTGACCTGAAATAAAAGATACTATCCTGACTGCTTTCAAACCTATTACATGTTGTTTTGGAAAATCATCAAAACTAAACATATCCCAACATGATGGTATAAACATAGCACACATATTAGCCATTTGGAAAATAGGAAAATGCAATGACATATATGTAACATTACTGCACACTTAACTTCGATCAGATTAATTTTCTATTTGCCCGCATGGGCGTAGCTCAGTTGGTTCCTGGGTGGCAGATTGCTACAAAGACGTAGTATTGAGCCCTAGAAACCGCAGTGTGGGAGTTTTATCCAGGCACTAGTCCTCCAAGCTAACGAGCCGCTGAGTCACAATGATTTACCTCCTCCACCCAATCCTGCTGTCGGGCCAGGGGTGGGGTCCCTGGGAGCGAGGACTTTGCCTTTTGCTACAAGATTAATTTTCTATTTCTATTGACTTTTGATTTTTATAATATATATGAAGATACGTACTAGTAAATTAATAAAAATATACTTAATTAAAATCCATTAAAATTTTGATAATATCGTGCAATTAAGGTGGCTAAATATATAATGAAGTGGAGCACATTATTTGAGAAAGAATCCAATTATCATGGTATCATATGGGGCTCCATGTTCTTCCAATGATTAATGGCAGGATCTGGTCCCACTTTGTATTTTTTTAATCACATGCAATGTGGAGCCTAAACGAGTCTACACTACTGGTGGCTCCGACCCGCTTTCTTCCCTTCCTTGGCAAACTGGTTCTGCTAGCGTGGTTGTGCCCATATTAATCGTCCTCCATTAAATTAAGAGGGTGCATTCGATTGAAATTTTGTTGGATTTTTTTTTTAACTTTAAAAAGTCTGTGAATTTTGAAAATCTATAGACTCTATGCAGGGTTTGACTGATTTTTTTTATTGATTTACATGGATTTTTATAAACTTGTAGAATACATTTTTATTATTGATTTACACGGATTTCCATAAATTCCGGCGCTGGAACCATTGATGCAAATGTATATATAATACACTTGTATATAAAAAAAAATTGCAAATTGTTTAAAAAAAATACCAAAAATATATTAGTTTAAAAAAAATACATTATTATTCATAATTATTATTCTCATCTTCATTCCATCACCGTTATACATCGACCTCATTAGAAGTCTCTGGTTGTTAGAAGATATTTTGGAGAGTGAAATTTATTTATATTTTTGGAAGAGCAGACTTGGCAATGGGGCAGGGAATCCCCCATCCCCGTGGGGATCCGCCCCGAACGGGGCGGGGAATCCTCAAAGCAAACGGGAACGGAGAATTCTTTTGCCCTATAGGCGGAGATGGGGATAGTATTCCCCGCCCCGCACGGATCCGCATTATTTTTTATATAATTATATATAATTTAAATTTAAAAGTAAATTACAAATAAATATTGCATAATTTCCTACTCAATTAACTATGTATTTAAAATTACATTTATATTTTATTTAATATAATGTTATTAGTTTCAAATTATATAATTTTCACTTTAATATATATGTTAACTAAAAATATTAGAATTAGAGGTTCTTCAAATTATTTAAATTAATTTTTTTAACAACAATTTAAAGTAATTGTTGTGTATAATTTTTTTTAAAATTTAGATATTATTTTATATTTTTTATATGATATAAAAAAAAATTGGCGGGGAACAGGGAATCCCCGTGGGGACGAGGGTCCCCGGCGGGGCGGGGATGGGGGTAAATTTTTCTCGTTTATTTCGCAGGGACGGGGATGGGGAATGACCCTCTGTCCCCGTCCCCGCTCCACCCCGTTGTAATCCCTATGAAAGAGAATAAAAAAAAATTAATAGATTGTTGAATACTTCAAGATTTTTTAAGACTTTTTAAAATTCGTTGAAAACTCCGGTTATTAGTGTTGTAAATAAGTGCGTAAATAAAGAGACACGATTTGTTGACCCAGTTCGTCTGGAACGACTACGTCTGGGGGCGATCCAAGCCAGAAGTTCCACTAATATTCTTGTGTACGAGTATATACAATTATGAGTACAAAGAGATATATATAATGGTAAAACCCTAGTCTAATGGATAAAGCCCAATATGTTTCTTGGTCCTTAAGTAATGTCCACACCAAATCTCCTAGATTTGGAATATTAAATCTTCTAGATTTATAACACTCCCCCTTGGACATTACGACATAACATAAATGTCTTGTCATAAAAACTCCACGTGCTAGGGATCGGCCAAATAATAAGTAGGGAAGAATGTCATCGATCTTCTAGATCTAAATCTTCCAGATTTATTTCGAGGTTACCGCTCCCCCTGAAGACAACAACACTTTAAGTCTTTGCATCCCAATACCACGAACGTAATTTTCAAAAGTAGACGTAAGTAAGGACTTAGTAAACAAATCTGCTAGATTGTTACTAGATTGCACCTTTTGAATGGTAATCACGCCACTCTTCTGGAGTTCGTATGGGTAGAAAAACTTAGGTGAAATATATTTCGTCAGGTTTCCCTTGACGTACCCATTACTCATTTGTGCGATGCGTGTCGCCTTTGGCGATACCACACGAGTCACCAATGTGTTTTACCAAGGACCTTAACCAAACACATTCTCGTGCGGCTTCAAATAAAGTTATGATCTCTGAGTGGTTTGAAGACGTGGTAACCATGGATTGTTTAACCGATCTCCATGAGATTGCGGTTCCACCACAGAGAAAAACATAACCAGTCTAGGATACGACATTGTGAGGATCAGACAAATAGCCAGCATCCGCATAACCTACTAAGGTTTTATCTTGGTTCTTACGATAAAACAGTCCAAGATATTGGGATCCTTGGAGGTATCGTAGAACGTGCTTAACATCATTCCAATGTCTCCTCGTAGGAGAAGCGTTATGTCTCGCAAGCAAGTTGACAGCAAATGCAATGTCCTGCCGGGTGCAATTTGCAAGATAGGGCAAAGCTCCAACAACGCTAAGATAAGGAACTTCTGGTCCCAGAATTTCTTCCGAATCTTCTCTTGGCCTGAATGGGTCCTTATCCACTTCTAGGGATCAGACAACCATCGGAGTGCTAAGTGGATGAGATTTATCCATGTGAAATCTCCCCAATACCTTTTTTACGTAGGTCGACTGATGAACAAGGACTCCTTCTGGGAGGTGCTCGATCTGCAAGCCGAGACAGTACTTGGTTTTACCCAAGGACTTTATTTCGAATTCAGCTCTCAAGATTGAACTGGCTTCTTCAATCTCTTTACATGTTCCGATTATGTTCAGGTCATCAACATATACGGATATGATGCAAAAACCGTCTTGCGATTTCTTCGTGAATACGCATGGGAAAGATTTATCGAATGTGTATCCTTTCTTCTGTAGGAATTCACTAAGTCGGTTGTACCATATGAGGCCCGATTGCTTCAGGCCATACAACGACTTTTGCAGTTGTATCTATACATACTGCGGTTTTCACAATCCCTCATTTGAGGAATGTCAAATCTATCGGGGATTTTCATATAAATGTCGGCATCTAGTGATCCGTATAAGTACGCGGTTACTACGTCCATTAATCTCATTTGGAGATTCAACTTAACTGCCAAAGATATCAAGTAGCGGAACGTTATTGAGTCCATGATGGGAGAATAGGTTTGATCAAAATCAATCCCGGGTCTCTGCGAAAACCCTTGTGCTACCAGCCTCGCTTTATACCTCTCCACAGTATTGTTCTCATTTCGTTTTTGTACAAATACCCATTTATATCCTATGGGGATAGCGCGCGCGGGTGTACGAATGATAGAGCAAAATACTTATCTTTTGTTGAGCGAGACGAGCTCTGCATCAATTGTCTCTTTCCATTTAACCCAATCGGAGCGCTTCTGGCACTCGACGATTGTTTTGGGTTCTGGATCTAGATCATTTATAATGGAAAGGGCGATTGACGCTGCAAATATATCATCGACGACAGTAATATTTCTATTGTATGTTTCTCCCGCATTTGTGAAGTTCACATAGACCTCGACGTTTACGTCAACCAGACCTTCCCCATTTCCCATTGTATCTGGGTCTGGTCGTTCCACGGTCCTAGTGCATGGAATATTTTATACACGTGCTTCATCACTAGGACTCTCGTCTCCTAGAGACTTGGGATTATCTAGACGGATCTCTTCTAGAGATTTTCCATTCGACTGACCAGATTTGCTAGCCTTTCGTTTAGGTGTGTTACTATCTCTTTAGGGTCCCTTACACTTTTGGCGTGTGGGGGCATGAGTACTCATTTTGCTTGGGACCTCAACCCTTTAGGGAGCATTTACTGCAGGTATATGCGATTTAGTCACACCTCTATGGTCAGTGAACGCGTCTGACAGGTTATTTCCTAAGTTTTGCAGGTTAATGATCTTCTGCACTTCTAGTTCAGATTGATTAGTGTGTGGATCTAGATACTGAAGATTACTTACTTTCCACGTAAGTTCCCGGCATTCATTCAATTTTGATTTCGGATCTCCCCCTAATGTCGGGAAGTAATCTTCATCGAACGTGCAATCAGCAAACCGGGCCGTTAATTGATCCCAGTACAAAGGCTCGAGGTATTTCACGATGGATGGAGAGTCGTATCCGACGTAAATACCGAGTTTCTTTTGTGGGCCCATAGAGGTTTGCTTGGGTATCGTAATTGGTACGTATACTGCACATCCAAAAATACGCAGATGGGAAATGCTAGATTCTTTCCCACGCACTAACTGTAGGAGGGAATGATCATTATATGCAGTTGGACGGATTTGGATTAAGTGCGATGCATGTAGGACTGCATGCCCCCAGCATGAGGTGGGTAGTTTAGAGTTCATAAGCAATGGTATCGTGATCAATTTGATACGTTTTGTTGGGATATGATTGAGTTTTGATGATTTTCCAAAACAACATGTAATAGGTTTGAAAGCAGTCAGGATAGTATCCTTTGTTTCAGGTCAGACTAGGTTAGCTTTCAGTAGAATAGGATGTTCAGTTGAGGGGGAACTCAGCAAGGGGGAACTCTGCAACACAGCCTGAGAATATCAAGATGACACCAAGAAGAACTGACCGAAGCCATGCCTGAGACCTGAACCAGAAGAGAAGCCTGAAGGATGTCCCACTGAGTGTAAACCGGGTTGATCTAAGCTAAGTCAGGTGGATCACTCAGTGAAGAGCATGATCAGGAGGATCAGTGCTGCACCAAGTAGGCCCTGAAGGAGTCAGGCTACTGTGGTCAGGGAAGTTTGTCATTCAGCCTTATGACAAACTTCTTGGAGTGATCTTCAAACAGTCTCTGAAGGACAACCAAACTGAAGACGTTCAGTCCACTGAAGATCACCAGGTCAGTGAAGGAGGAAGCTACCTAAAGTCAGTGGGTCTTGGTCAACCCACTGAGTCAAAGATCCGTGAATCCAGGCCACGTTGACCAATCAGCACGAGGCAGCAACTCTGACACTGACAAAGGCCGCATTCCAAGAAAAGTGGTTGAAGCCATTAATTGTATGGATTCAAATGTAATTTCCTCCAACGGTTACATTTGAATCCACACTATATATACAAGCTCATAGCTGCGTATTCAAGTGTGTTGTATTGTGTGTGAAGAAAGAAAAATCAACACCTACAAGCTATAAGAGTGTGTGAGTTGTTAGGGAGTTATAAGGAAGTGTTGCTCACACCCATGACACTGACCTTTAGTGTTATCACTTATATACTTTGAGTGTCAAGCTTGTAACTCATAGCTTAGAGAGGTTTTCCTAATCTTAGCTTTAAGGCTAACACATTGTAAAGGAAAACCTCACCTAGTTGGAGAAATCAAACCGAAACCAAAACCCTCTAGTTAGGTTTGTTGTGAGTAAGTTATCAGTGAGTGAGGAGAGGCAGCCCAGGGAGTGGCGTGAGTCCAGTTGTAAGTGCACCTTGGCACGTTAAAAACAAGAATCCAGAGTTAGTGGATTTCCTGTTAAATCAGGCCGTGGATGTAAGAGCTTGAGTCTCTGAACCATGTTAAACTGAGCGTTTGGTATCTTAAGTATTTACTAAAGTGTTGTGAAAATCTGCTCACTGAGAGCATTGTTAAAAGGAAAACTTTAGTTAAGTATTCAGGTCAGGGAGATTCCTCTCACTGACCAGTTCAAGCAACGCACTCGAGAGTTTAGCATCTCGAGTCACCGCCCTGTTAAGAGCATGAGCCTCCAAGTCTCACTGACTTGGTAGTTCAGCCTCTTAGCAGAGCGGTGACTTGAAGAGAAACCTCCCGAGTCACTGCCTTGTTACGAGACTGAGCTTGCAAGTCAGTTGCACTGACTTGAGTGCTCTGACTCGTAGTAATGCAGTGACTTGAGTATTACTCACTCTTGCTGAACTCCCTGAGGAAAGTTTTAAAAAAAAAATTCTCCTGAATTCCCATTTTTGCCCTTCGAAAACGGGACCATCACGTTTTATTAGCGCCTCAGCAAGACCATTTTGGGTATGGACGTAGGGGACCGAATGCTCCACTTTAATTCCCAGGGCCATACAGTAATCTGTAAAGGCCTTTGAGCTAAACTCAGCTGCATTATCCATGCGAATCGATTTAATTGGATAATCTGGGAATTGAGTTCTAAGCTCGATAGTTTTCGCAATGAGCTTTGCAAAGGCTTGATTGCGGGTGGACAACAAACATGCAAATGTCCACCTAGTGGAGGCATCAATAAGGACCATGAAATAACGAAATGGTCCTGATGCTGGGTGAATCGGTCCACAAATATCTCCTTGAATTCGCTCAAGGAAGACCGAAGACTCTAGTCCAACCTTGGTGCGCGACGGGCGCACAATCAACTTACCCTTAGAACATGCATCACAGAAATACTCATCAACGGGAGGGATTCTATTATTCGAAATATTATGACCAGTTGAATTAGATAGAATCCTACGTATCATAGTTTATCCCGGATGACCTAACCGCCGATGCCACAATTTAAAGGAATTTGGGTCATGGAATTTTATACTCATCGCTAGATGGGAACTAAATGGCTGGATGTAGATATAGTACAAACCGGAGGAGAGGGATGTAAGTTTTTCTATAACTTGTTTACGGCTACCTTGAGTACAAGTCATCAAAAGGTATTCGTTATCGTTTTCAGTTTTAGTTTCAATATGATACCCATTTACCCTAATGTCTCTAAAACTGAGTAGGGTACGCTTAGATTGCGGAAACAATAAAGCATTATCAATTATTAATTCGGTACCCATGGGGAGGACAATGGAAGCTCTTCCAGAGCCCACTATCAATGTACTATCATTCGCAATTGTACTTATACTCCCCTTACGATTAATCAAGTTATGAAAATACTTCCTATCCTTTAGGATCGTATGTGTGGTGGCGCTATCTACTAGACATAAATCACTATCGGCGTCCATCATACAAGAGGAAATAGTCCAAACCTAATAGCTGATATGTTTACAAGCCATAAATGAAAACAGCAATATTCGAATAAACACATGGACAACTATTAAGGTAAACACATCAAAGCTAACAAATTCATTCATAAATAAAATATCCGAAAGAAAGGATCCAAAACATAATGTGAAATTGTTTTATTCAGAAAAACAAAATACTAGGAAGAACTAAATACGTAAATCTACTCGTCATCTCCAAAATCCCTAAGCTTAATGCCCTTATGATCTGCGTTGTCTAGGTCAGAGTCTGCTTCGGGCAGACTGGCATGGTGAGATTCAACTCTAGGAGCCTTCCCCTTATCGTCCTTCTGCTGCTTTTGATAAGCCTCGACCAAATGTTTGGGAGTGCGACACGTGCGAGACCAATGGCCCTTGCATCCGCATCTGTAGCAGAACTGTTCACCCTTATCTTGATTCTCAGATTTTTGGGTAGCGGAGTTCGTATTAGGTGCAACCTTCCCACGAACCTGAGCTTGATTGTCATTCAAGGCACCTGAACCACCGGATTTGTTACGACCTCGGCCTTGGCTACGAGTTCGTTTACTCCCTCTCCCCCTTCCACGCTTGCGACCTCTTGTACCACTTTGAGTTACAGCATGTGCTTCGGGCACCGCTGTCGAGCCAACCGGCCTCGCATTATGATTCTGCATAAGGAGTTGGTTGTGCTTTTCCGCTACTAGAAGTGCAGAAATTAGCTCAGCGTGTGTGTTAATAGGCGAACATCATCCAGCATGAAGCGAACAAGAGTTACAGGCTTAAACAAAGATAGTCAACATTGGGGTGCATCTACCAATTCGAGAGGTGTATAAAGTGACGAACAACTCCCCCGACGAACAACTAATGGGCGAACAGGTATTAAGACCCGAGACCAAGAATGAACCAACCGTGAAGTCATCAATGACGAACAACTTGGTCAAATTATGATACAACAGCCATGGCGAACAACTTTCAAAGTACAACCTCAAGAGGCGAACAACTTTAAGTTGGAGAATCAACAAGATCAATCAAGCCGACCTAGGCGAACAACAATGAGTCCGAGATAAGACCAAAGAAGACTTTGTAGCTAAGATTCAGCTTTGATAGGATTAAAGGGACACATGTCAAGCATGCAGGCTAGGGAGACCAAGAGTCTTGGACACCTCATGCTTGTTAGTCTCTATAAATAGTTGTTCTCCAGCTGTGAAATGGAAGTTAAAAAAAAAAGTTAAAAATACATAAACAATTCCAAAACACACTCAAATACACCTAAAACGCCCATACATACGAAATCAGTTCAATTTTGACTATCGAATTTACTAATCCGATAAATTCACACCTCGATTTACCAATTACGGTGGTAATCAATCACACGTATTGATTGGTGACGTAAAAACATATTAAAACAGCCACTAATCCTTACGATTAGATTCGTTCACCAACAGTGTGCAGTGTAGTTTTTAGCCCTATACTGCTGATGGAGTACAAGGTTGCTTGCGTGGAAAGTCGACAAAGTCTTCTGGATTAAGTCGTCCTCAGTTACAGTTTTCTGACATAACTTTAACTGAGACACAATACGATGTAGGGCTGAGTTATACTCCGTTACAGACTTAAAGTCTTGGAAACGAAGGTTCAACCAATCGTATTGAGCTTGAGGGAAGAGTATATCATATTGTTGTTGGAAACGGTCGTTCAGGGACTTCCACAACGTTCCAGGATCTCTTTCAGTGAGATACTCATTTTTCAGGTCCTGATTGAGATGATGCCTAAGGAAAAGCAAAGCTTTCGCCTTCTGGGCGTCAGTTGATTTTGGATCATCGACAATCGTGCCGCTAAGGTTATTCGAGGCTAGATGTATTTCGACATCTAGCGCCCATGTCAGGTAGTTACTACCATCAAGAGTAAGCTCAGCAAATTCTCTTTTAGTAATATCAGACATTATTCACTACAATTAAAGTGACATGGGTAAGAGGATTGACCAAAAATATAGACAACGGGGAGACAAGGATTTATTTAGTTATTCTAAGGTACATAGATGCACGTACTGAGCGCCGTCTACGCAAGGCATAAATTTATGGTCCAACAAATACCGAACGCCACCTATCCGGGCATAAAAAGTGGACTATAAATAAACTATGTGCGCAAGATTAAAGCATGTAGGATAATATCACATAAACATGCAATAGTAAATAATGGCGATAATCACACGAAAATAATTTGCAGAAAATATACGGTTTAATAGACGGAGGAAATAATCATAAGAATAATTATTTCGTATATATTAACGCAATTTAACGAAATATTTTCAGGATTAAAGAATAAAATTATGCACAAGAAAATGTCGTGTGGTTCACGTACGGCGAGTGGGAAACGTCGCACGTAGGTTGGCAACGAAAAGGCTGCTAGTGCGACGGACGAGGGCGCATAGGAGCGCACGCAATGACGGGCGGCACCAGGAGTGCAACGGGCAGCGCTGGTGCACGCGTCGTGCGGCGCTGGGTGCACGCAACGTGCAGCGCTGGGTACGTGTGACGTGCGGTGCTCGCGCACGCGATGTGCGGCGCTGGAGCGGCAGCGATGAGGCTATGCGGCGCTGCTACGGGCGGCACTTCAGGGTTGTTTGTGGCAGTGCGACGGCGCGTGTCTCGCGGCGGCGGCCGTGGGGCTTCAGACGACGGCCGGTGATCATTTTTCGATCTCAATTCAAGAATTAAAACAATAAATTCAACACAATAATGCATATGATTCAATTAATATCGAATCAAATAAGATAATAATATACGAGCATATAAATCATGCAAAACGTGGATTGAATAATTCAAGTACGGGAATTAATTCATGTGATTTAAAGGGGATTAATTCTGAGGCGTACCGTTTTATCTCGGGCAGAGACTCGTGCTGATAACGTGTTGTAAATAAGTTCATAAATAAACAGACACGATTTGTTGACCCAGTTCGTCTGGAACGACTACTGACTTGAAGCGAAAATACTAACTTCTACTAATCGCTCACCCGCAAGTGGACGGGTTCACTGTAGTATGAGTAAGTATAATGACCAAGTATTATCGAACCCACGAGATGGAGTGTATGCGAACAGATCCCTAAAGATCTACGCGTCGTAGCTAATATGAGTGTAATGTTTTTGGGTTTTTTGAAAGATTACTAGAAACTAAATTAAACTAATTAAACTAAAGAACGAAGGAAACTAATTAACTAAGGGCTGTTTTCAAATGAGAGATGGTGATGCTTAGGATAGGAATCCCTACGTATACTAACGGAGCGGGTACATAATTAAAATAATTGTGACGCACAAGAAATAACCTAAGTAAAAGAATGCAAGGTGAAAGCTCAAGATTCTAAACCCTAATACTTTACCCTAACACTCGACTTCACTAATCCACTAACAAGTTAATGAATCGTGCTTAATTAATGAGACCCTAATTTAACTAAGGTTATGCGGTCGTCCTCCTTCGCTAAACCGACAGATGAATTAACCCTTCCTAAACCCTCTAGTTACGTCTACTCGTTGTTAAAGAGTGATACGGTCGTCCTTTCTCTAACACCTTTCGAACGAAATTCAAAAGTAAAGTTAAGATTAATTTTAAGAATTCATTAATCAAGAGAATTAAAACCTAACGTCACAAGTTACCCTAATTACGTACCCACAACCTACTTCTACGAGTTCATCCTACCCCAAGCATGCAAGGGTTTTAGCTAGACATAGGTTTAACGTAAAGAATAACAATTGAATAAACGAACATAAACATAATAATCAAGACGAAGAAGAGATCAAACATAAACTAGGGTTTAACGAAATTAAGAATAAACTGAAATTAACTCAAGAAAAGAAGTCTCAACTTGTTCAAGAATGAAAATCTAAAGAAACGAAACTAAAAACAAGATCGTAGTATGAATTCGTAATTAAAACCTCAAAACCGTAAACGTAAACTTGCTTCTCTCCTTCCTCTCAAAAAACGAACTCTAAAAGTCTAAAACTATCAAGTGATGTGTGGTATCCGTGTTCTTCCTAAAAAACGAGCTTTGGATGCGTATATATAAGCCACGGGCCGAATTGTGAACTCATGGGCTGAAAAACTCCTTTGAAAACGCAAAACGTGGAAGTGCTCGAGCAGGCCTGCTCGAGCGGTCGCGCTCGAGCATGGAGCTCGAATGACACAAGTGCTCGAGCGCTCGCGCTCGAGCTGAATGGTGGAATTCTTCTGCATGTTTTAGGGCGCTCGAGCGGTGGCGCTCTAGCTGCTCGAATGCTCAAACTTTTTTGTATGTTTTGGACGCTCGAGCAACGTGCTCGAGCGCTAGTGCTTTACTCGAATGCTCCCATAATTCCTCCAACTAGCACTTTTCTTCTTCAACACTAACACCAATCGTATTCCTTCGATATCTTCTCATCCGGGCATCCGTTTGAGTCGATTCAAAGTCCTACGAACTCAGTTCTTCGCCCTCGATTCACCTACAAGCATCAAAGAGACAAATTCATCAATGTATAGAAATAATGCTCAATTGACTCCAAATACTCGACAAAATTGGCCAAAATTAGGGTGTTTCGAGTGACGAATCATGACAATTTCACGCCTAATCAACCCCCCCCAAACTTACCATGTTGCTTGTCCTCAAGCAACGAAATAACAAGTCAAGTGAAATTGTTAGGAATGATTCAAAGAATCAATCATGCAAGCAAATGAACTCGAGCTTCAAAGATCAATCACACGTATACTTACTCACTTTCCTTCATCATACTCATGCAACAATAACAAGAAACACCAAGATCAAGCATGGATGTGCACTCAACGATGTGTTTCGCTCCCTCACAAGTGTATATCAATGATCAAGGGACTCACTCAAACAATCAATCACTCAAATTGGCAGCCATAGGCTTGTAAGTGCTCTCAACTTCGACCATACTCTAGAAATCAATACCGAATCAAAAATGACTTTTCTCAAGGTTGTAATGTAAGCTCTTTGGACAAGTGGGATAACAATATGGTAAAGTGACTCAAGTGAATGGAGAATAGAAAATCAAACTTCGGTACTTCGAGATTAGGAACAGACTACTTCAAACATATTCAATCAACACACTTTCAATTCCAATTCTCTCAACACTTCAAATTTTTTTCTTTCTCACTCTTTCACTTTTTTTTTTCAATCACTTCACTTTTTTTTTTCTTTTTTCGCACAAACACATGAACTCATTTTTTTCTTTTGCTCATTCTCAATTTTTTCTCTTTTTCTCACATCTCATAATTTCATCACACATTCTCCTCATATTCACTCAACAAACAACCTTTTTCTTTTTCAACTCAATTTACTCCCTTCACATTCACACTTTCCTATTCTCCACTCAAATTGGGACAAAAAGGCTTAGGAATTGGAATAGTGTTCATATGTGCTAGCAAATAAAATAGGCTTTAGGCTTTAGGCTCAAAGGGGCTAACAAGGGTTTCAATGTCATTGGTAAGGAAAATTTTGGCTAAGTGACTCAATAAAATCAAAGATGGCCTAAGATCCTATTCGGCATATCAAACTAGACACAATCAAGAAGCAAGAACACACACAAGTTCTAGCATCCTCAAAGGTGACCATTCACTCAAAAACGAAGAGATTAATTCGTATATCAAAATCTCATAAGGCTCAAGTCTCTCGGCTTTCACATCCATGCTAGTCCTAGTGAATTCTCACTCTCATCACACAAGTACTCAAACGAAAAATTTGCAAGCATACAAGTTCTCTTTCAAATCAGCTCTCATTCAAACACTCACACAAAAGAGTCCCTAACTCAAATCCACAAATCTACTCTACTCATCAAACATGCTCAAGAATAACAACGAACAAGTAGAAGGGGTCAATAAGCACGAAATATGCAACATCGGATCAAATCAAAAATCACCCTGAAGGAGCATCTCAAGATACCAAATAACCAAACACACACAAAGACAAGGGGTGCTTCGGTGCAATGTAACAAGAAACATAAAAAACTCCACCCCCCAAACTTCGACCTTGCGAAGAGGTCTAAGTTTGGGGTTTTGGGTTACCTCAACCAAACAATTCGGTTTCTCTCAAACGTAGCACACTCCCTTGCTTGAGTTCCTCCCTTTTGAGTACTCCATCGAGACAAGCCTACAAAATAAACTCTCACGTACGAGGTTAAAACTTACGATTCAAAAACACCCTAATAAAATAATAAGACACTAAAAACAAATAAAAGCAAATAAAAAAAATGGGTTGCCTCCCATTCAGCGCTATTTTTAAGGTCCTCATGCTGGACCGAGCTCAAAGGAGCTTATGGGACATCATATTAAAAAATACCTCCCTTACTCTCATAAGAGAAGTGCTTGCATCCCTTTCCTTGATGCCCTACCATCATGAACTCCTTTGCTTTCTTCTCATCCCCAAGTGTTATGGGTCTCAACTCCTTCTCACCTTTATCTGGAGGAGTCTTACCAAACAGTTTCTTGAATTTGGTCTTTTTTTTCTTAACTCCTCCTTTCCCTTCCAACTGGATCACGTCTATCTTTTTCACCTTTTCCTCCTTCAACTTCTTCACTTTATCCCTATCAAAATAACCACGATCATAATGCACATGGGTCAAATCAACAAGTGAAGGATTAAAGAAATCATGAACATGAGAAAGATTAGAGATAGGAGATGTGTCTTCAACACGAGGAGCAATTGCATCCATGCAATACAAACTCTCATCCTCCTTCGGGTGCTTCATGGCTTCATATAGGGAAATCTTCACTTCTTGATCATCGACCTTCAACGTAATCTTCTCATTTGCCACATCTAGCACCATCCCCACCGTAGCTAAGAACAGTCTTCCCAAGATTAGGGGCACGTGCTCATCTTCCTCCATCTCTAGGACCACGAAGTTGGCTGGAAAAATGTGATCTCCAACTCTCACTAGGACGTCTTCAACCACACCTTGAGGTCGAGTAATAGACCGGTCGGCAAGTTGAAGCGTCATCATTGTTGGTTGGAGTTCACCACTTCCAACTTCTTGAAAAGCGACAATGGCATCAAATTAATGCTCGCTCCAAGGTCACACAACGCTCCCTTCTTGATCCCGTTCCCGATATCACAAAGAATGGTGAAGCTCCCGAGATCATTCAGCTTTGGAGGAAGCGCCTTGTGCACTAATACACTCACCTCATGGTTCAGCTGCACCAACTTCGGCTCATCCACTCGCCGTTTTTTCGTGATCAAGTCCTTCAAAAACTTTGCATAGTTGGGCATCTGTTCCAAAGCATCATAAAAGGGAATGTTAATATGCAATTGTTTAAACACAGCAAGGAATTTAGCGAATTTCTCATCAAGCTTCTTTTTCATGAAGCGTTGTGGATATGGGACGGGTATCACATATTTGGGTACCCCCCATTCATCTTTCTCGGTCTCTTTCACTTTCTCCCTTACTTCCTTTGCCTTCTTCCACTTAGGAACTCTCTCACCCTTCTCAATGTCTTCCTCTTCAAGCTCTTTGCTCGCTTGAGTGCTTTCACCCTCAACCTTCTTCTCAACTCTCATCTCTTCAATCTTATCTCTATCTTGGGGCGTCTCAGAATCAGCAGGCATCTGAGGACCTTCATAGTTGGTTCCACTTCTAAGCTGGATCGCCTTGTAATGCTCTTTCGGGTTTCCCTCCAGCATGGAAGGATACTTTCCCGGCTCTCTATTTAATGACTTTGCAATCTGGCTCATCTGAAACTCTATAGAAGTGAACCTTCGATTGTTCTCTTGTTGAGTTCTAGTCCACTCAACGTTCATCTTCTGGAGCTCTTAATCACGTTGATCACCCTTTTTATGCAACTCTTTCACATCGTACTCCAAGGATGACAACCTCTTACTTCCTTCCTCCACCTTCTGGAGAATCGCTCTCAACATCTCCTCAGTTGATGCACCGCCTTCTCCACCCGGAGGCTTTGAACCTGGGTCAACACCCGAAGGAACTGTAACTCCCGCCTTCGGGTTAGCATATGAGAAATTCTCATTCTTTCTCCATGTGTTTTGAGGAGGCTGCTGGCCTCCTTGGTACCCTTGTGTGTTCCTCCACTGATTAGGAGGAGGTTGTGGACCTGGTGGTACAAAAGGTTGGCCATAAGAAGGCCTTCCATATTGATTACCACCTTGGTAGCCATTTTGATTGTAATACGGACCTCCCATGTAATTGGCTACCTCTTGCTGTCCACTTGGCTGGTCTACTCTCTCATTCTCTGCTGTATGCTCTCCAACCAAATTCTTCCCCAACTCGAGGTTGTTAATCTTTTCCATCATGGCCATCAACAGCCTTCTCGTTCCTTCACCCTCTTCAACCTGATTAACTCTTTGGAAATCTGCATCCACATTCCAAGCCCCGGCATTCGTGACAATGTTGTCCACGATCTCTCTACGTCTCACTATTCCTTGATTAAGGAATGATCCACTAGCACAGGCGTCTAGATGGTCTTGTCCGGCCTTGTTGGCACCGCTGTAGAAGAATGCCATCACATCTCCTTCATTATACCCGTGATGCGGGCACTCTATCAGCATGTTTGAGTATCTCTCCCACGCTTAATGTAGGTCCTCTCCTTGCTTCTGGCGTAAGGAAGAGATCTCGATCCTTGCTTTGATCGTTCTGGATGGAGGATAAAATCGCTCGAGGAACAGACGCTCGAGCTCGGCCCAAGTGGTAATACCTCCCCGTGGAAGCGTATTATCGTACCACTCTTTAGCTATTCCCGTCAATGAGAATGAGAACAACCTAAGCCTCTTGGCATCTTCAGACATGTCATTGTAATTGAAAGTAGAGGCTATCATGAGAAAACTCCTCAGGTGAGTATGAAGATTCTCCTTCCCGATCACCCCCTTGAACTGGTTCTCTGTAAGCAGCTTTAAAATTCCTGGGGAAATCGAGAAGTTATTTGCCTCAACAGGAGGCAATGCCACTCCATCATAGTATCATTGTGGCTGCACTGCAAACCTCCCTCGAATAGCCATATTCTGATCTGCGTTCTGAGGAACGTGTTGAGGATTAGTAGCAGGTACTGGTACTTGTTGGGGTGGTGGTGATTGGTAAACAGGTGGTTGATTGTAAACTGGAGGTGGAGGATAAGGGTATGGTGGGTAAGGATAAGGTGGGTATGGGTAAGATGGGTAAGGTAAGTTATTTTTTGGTAAGTTGGGATGTGGGTAAGCAGGGTTGTTATGTGGATTTTGGACAATGTTATGAGCTGGGCTATTTTGGTTCTGAGTACCTGGGTTTTGGCTCTGGCTTTCTCCTAACAGATCTTGATTCTTACTAGTATTGCCATCAGTGTCGTCAACCCGGTTCAATGCCTGATTGAACTCATTCTCGGCATCCTCCAACTCATTAGTAATGTCCATCGGTTCTTTCCCTCCGGCAGTATTCATTCTCCTCAAGAAAAGCTCGGTTCCTTCTAGCTATCGTCTTAGGGCCCAACGGTATTCTCTCTTCGCTCGTATTGCCTTGTGAGCGTGTTTTCATATACCTGAAACACTAGCAGAAGGATCAAAATGTAACTGCCGAATATGCACGAAAAAAAAAACAGAAAATGAAATCACTCACTACTAACTACTAAGCTATCGACAAATCCTATTCAAAAAGCATACAACGCCATCCCCGGCAACGGCGCCATTGACTTGAAGCGAAAATACTAACTTCTACTAATCGCTCACCCGCAAGCGGACGGGTTCACTGTAGTATGAGTAAGTATAATGGCCAAGTATTATCGAACCCACGAGATGGAGTGTATGCGAACAGATCCTTGAAGATCTACGCGTCGTAGCTAATATGAGTGTAATATTTTTGGGTTTTTTGAAAGATTACTAGAAACTAAATTAAACTAATTAAACTAAAGAACGAAGGAAACTAATTAACTAAGGGTTGTTTTCAAATGAGAGATGGTGATGCTTAGGATAGGAATCCCTACGTATACTAACGGAGCGGGTACATAATTAAAATAACTGTGACGCACAAGAAATAACCTAAGTAAAAGAATGCAAGGTGAAAGCTCAAGATTCCAAACCCTAATACTTTACCCTAACACTCGACTTCACTAATCCACTAACAAGTTAATGAATCGTGCTTAATTAATGAGACCCTAATTTAACTAAGGTGACGCGGTCGTCCTCTTTCGCTAAACCGACAGATGAATTAACCCTTCCTAAACCCTCTAGTTACGTCTACTCGTTGTTAAAGAGTGATACGGTCGTCCTTTCTCTAACACCTTTCGAACGAAATTCAAAAGTAAAGTTAAGATTAATTTTAAGAATTCATTAATCAAGAGAATTAAAACCTAACGTCACAAGTTACCCTAATTACGTACCCACAACCTACTTCTACGAGTTCATCCTACCCCAAGCATGCAAGGGTTTTAGCTAGACATAGGTTTAACGTAAAGAATAACAATTGAATAAGTAACGAACATAAACATAATAATCAAGACGAAGAAGAGATCAAACATAAACTAGGGTTTAACGAAATTAAGAATAAACTGAAATTAACTCAAGAAAAGAAGTCTCAACTTGTTCAAGAACGAAAATCTAAAGAAACGAAACTAAGAACAAGATCATAGTATGAATTCGTAATTAAAACCTCAAAACCGTAAACGTAAACTTGCTTCTCTCCTTCCTCTCCAAAAACGAACTCTAAAAGTCTAAAACTATCAAGTGATATGTGGTATCAGTGTTCTTCCTAAAAAACGAGCTTTGGATGCGTATATATAAGCCACGGGCCGAATCATGAACTCATGGGCCGAAAAATGCCTTTGAAAATGCAAAACGTGGAAGTGCTCGAGCAGGCCTGCTCGAGCGGTCGCGCTCGAGCATGGAGCTCGAATGACACAAGTGCTCGAGCGCTCACGCTCGAGCTGCTCGAATGGTGGAATTCTTCTGCATGTTTTAGGGCGCTCGAGCAACACGCTCGAGCGGTGGCGCTCGAGCTGCTCGAATGCTCAAACTTTTTTGTATGTTTTGGGCACTCGAGCAACGTGCTCGAGCGCTAGTGCTCAAGTGCTTTACTCGAATGCTCCCATAATTCCTCCAACTAGCACTTTTCTTCTTCAACACTAACACCAATCGTATTCCTTCGATATCTTCTCATCCGGGCATCCGTTTGAGTCGATTCAAAGTCCTACGAACTCCGTTCTTCGCCCTCGATTCACCTACGAGCATCAAAGAGACAAATTCATTAATGTATAGAAATAATGCTCAATTGACTCCAAATACTCGACAAAATAGGCCAAAATTAGGGTGCTTCGAGTGACGAATCATGACAATTTCATGCCTAATCAACTACGTCTGGGGGCGATCCAAGCCAGGAGTTCCACTAATATTCTTGTGTATGAGTATATACAATTATGAGTACAAAGAGATATATATAATGGTAAAACCCTAGTCTAATGGATAACACCCAATATGTTTCTTGGTCCTTAAGTAATGTCCACACCAATCTCCTAGATCTGGAATATTAAATCTTCTAGATTTATAACAATTAGAAGAGATTTTGGAGAATGAAATCTATTTATATTTTGGAAGAGAATCAAAGAAAATCCATAAACCGTTGAATACCTAAAATTTATTTAAGACTTTTTAAAATCTATATCGAATACCTCATGATTTTAAAGACTTTTGAAAATCATGATTGAATACCCTCAAACTTTAAAAAATCCTACAAACTCCATAACTAATACACCCCTATAAATATGAATTGATAACAAATTTAAGACAAATTTTTATATAAAATATTCTACGGATATAGGATCCGTAGAATAACGCATATTTAAGAAATTCGCAGATTTTGATCGGGTTAGGTCGGATTTGAAATATTTTTCCTAAAATCTCGCGCAAGTCAAGTTTCAGAATTTTCGCTCCCAAACTGTGTTACTATAAGGACAAATGCTTGTTACTGAAAGATAAAATGTGAGTTGCTATTAGACTAAATGTTGCTTTTTCTCCAATTTTTTTATGTTTTTATTAAAATAATTTTTTTTTCATATAATATAAGAACAAAATATGTGTTACTATCTATTCAAATATAGGTTTTCACAAATATTTATTTATTTTTACCAAAATAATTATTTTTCTACACAATAATACATGTAAGGTAGTGAAAAATGTATTATTATAATAACATAAATGTCTTACTCAATGGATAAAGATGTGTTTGCAGTACATATGCATAAAATCACCCTCCCAGGTTGTGTTACCATAAGGACAATCATATGTTACTATAAAAGCAAATGTATGTTACTATTGGAGCAAATATGTGTTAATGTTAGAGCAAATGTGTGTTATTGGTGGAGGAAATGTGTGTTGATGTTAGAGTAAATATGTGTTACTGCAAATATGTGTTAATGGTAGTGTAAATGTGTGTTACTATTGGAACAAATGTGTGTTAATATTAGAGTAAATATGTGTTACTGTCATTTGTATTAATGTCAGAGTGAACATGTGTTACTACAAATATGTGTAACTATAGAAGAAAATGTGTGTTAATATTAGAGCAAATGTATATTACTATTGGAAAAAATGTGTGTTGATGTATGAAACAATAAATCTAGATTTAAAGGGATGAGTAATAAATTAAAAATCATATATTTGTTCTTGTAAAAATTATATTTGTTCTTATTGTTATTTTAAAGTAAAAAAATATGTTTTTTCAAAACTAGTAACACAGTTATGCCCTCCAGTAACATGCATCTGCTCATATAGTAACACAAGCTGGGAGCGAAAATCCTAAAACTTGACTTGCGCGAGATTTAGGAAAAAACCCACCAAATCCAACCCGACCTATGATTATTTTAACCTGGCGCGAATTTTGACCTGGAGCGACTCGACCCGACCCATGATTATTTAAATATTTACCTATTTTAAGTATATTTCACATGTGAAATATTTCACAAGAGATCTCCTCCAAATTTAATTACTATCAAATTTCATTTATGTGATACCATGAAAATTGGGGGCAGTTAAGTTGGGTCATGGGTTAGGTGAATATTACTCCTTTCGACCTGTAGTTTTTTTTATCAGTTAAAAAAAATTGTATTAAACAAACAAAGTTCAAGGTTATAAGAAATATCCACTTACAACCATATAGATTTCAGCTTAATACCCTTTAACTCCTTAGTAATTCAACGTCAATACACTTTAAATTTTCTATATTAGTCCTTAAAACTACTATTACTCAGTTTTGATCCCTTCAATCGCAATCAATTCCAAATTTTGCTTTTTAGTTCTTTTAAAACATCTTCCTCTGAAGCCTGAGCATTATTGAATATGATCTCATTCTTTTTCTTCCACAGCAGTCTCACCAAACAACTCCAAACACATGAAAGCACCAATTTTTTGTTTCCCTTTTCAAGAGAATACATAAATGTTGTAGATTAATTAAAGGATTTGACATTAACGTTATCGCCACCCCTAACCAATCACAACATTTCATCCACACATTGTTAGAGAATGAACATTCGAAGAAAATATGTCTAATTGTCTTATCTTTCTCCTTGCATAAGGTACATTTCAGATTTGAATTAATTGGAATGACATTACATCTTTGAAGCTTCGAAATCGACGACAGTCTCTCTCATAACACTCTCCAAGCGTGAACTCTCACCTTCTGTCCCCTGATTACTTCGTCCATCGATTACTTTTACACTTGTCTTATTTGGACATTCCATAATTAGGGGAGAGCTGAGTTCGGTTAAAATTGAAAAATCCAGCCGAATCTAATTGGAATATCAATTATGTTCGGTTATTTTGGTTTTCAGTTTGGTATCGGTTTTAAATTTAAGAAATTTTGATTTTCGGTTTCAGTTATCTAGATAAATATATCAAAATAACCAAAACCGAAATCGAAATGAGAAGATATATAAGTATCTAATTTCTAACCCTAGTTGCATTTACTCATTTCCAAATTTGTTGTCGTCTTCTCTCCTGGTCTCCCTTCTCCATTCTCTAATTTTTTATTGTGGATTATTTGTTTTGGTTGCAATCTACTTATATGTATGAGTTTGGGTTGTTAGTAGGTTATAGGTGTAAAAATATGGTCTAGTTCAAAAGTCCACTATATTTCGATTTTTCGGCTATTTACCAAAATCGAACCGATATTTTCAGTTTCGATATTTTTTATTTTAAGAAATTTCGGCTCAATTTCGGTAAGTTTTATATATAATTCGATGTATTTCGGTTAAGGTTTTCGAGTCGGTTCGGTATCCGAACCGAGCCATGCTCTGCCCTACCCACAATTACTTTCCACAATTATTTGGACAAATTGAAATAAAAAAACCATTTACTTTTTCTATCAAAATTTCAATGCATTATGATAATTTCGTTTTAAATTCATTACACTATAAGAAAATATAATACTGCCTATGGAAATTGTTAATATGCCTATGGAAATTCCAACAACAAAAATTCATAGTGAGGATTGCCTACAAAAATTTCTAATTGTATAGGCATCTTCCTTCTCCACCTACATTTTATTTGCCTACGGAATTTTCGTAGGAAAGTTGAGAATGACTTGTAGGTGATTATACCTAGGGATTTTATTCCGTAAACAAATTGTTTTTAGGTTGAGAAATGTAGATGCTTTTGTAATTAGAACATTTTATAGGCAAATTGTAGGTAATTCTCACTACGAATTTATTTGTTGGAAAAATTTTGTAGGCAATTCTTTATTCTTTTGTAGTGCTATTAATACATGATATATAAATTAAAATAAATGCTTTTTACTATTTAACACTCATATTGCATATTGTTTTTATGTGGTTTAATTTCTGTCAATCAAATAGGTTAAAATATAAACAATACAATTATGTATATATCCCTGATTATATATAGTGTAGTTCATCGCACGAAACATTTATGATAAGAAAATTATATGCATTTTTTATATATGTGAAAATGGTAGAAAAATAGGGGGAATTTAAGTTTATAAAAATGTTGGAATGAAAACAAGCATTTTCATATCTGTATGTCATAAATTTAATTATTTAGGTGTTTATATTTTAGTTTTCATAGTTGTGAAGTGACCTTTGAATTTCATTGGTTGTTTGTGAAGTGACCTTTGAATTTCATTGGTTGTATATAGAGTTTGTTTAAATGTGTTTTTTTAAACCTGAATTTAAATTTTGAAATCTAAAATTCATTCTTGTTTGAATTTTAAAATTTGATTTTTAAAAACTTAATATTACATCCCCTATAAATAACCTATAAAACCTATCACTATTATTATATTTTCACTCTAGTACCTATTATCAATTTATTAATTAATTATTATTATTATATTGTTCATAATTTAATATTACAACATAATGTTAAAATCTACTCTATTCAAAATAAAAAAAGAACATAGACATTAAAATTCTTTGGATTTTGAAAATCACGGGATCTTAAAAATCGGTTTTTAAAAACCACTTAAAATCCAAAAAGAGCATAGCTATAAAGTTTTTAAAAGTTTATAAGCCTTTTTAAAGTGTTTGGTAAAATAAAATGTTTGGTTAATTATAAAATATTAAAATAATTTTTTTTATAGTTAATAAACTTAAAAAACAAAAATAATTTGAAACTTACTTTGCTAACGATATGGTCCTATTATAGAATATTGGCAAAATTCATTTTTACGTCTCTAAACTATTAATTTTTGTATCGAAAATCCTTAAACTATTTGTTTATTTTAAGGAGTTCTTTAACTATTGATTCTTGTTTCACAAAATTTCTAAAGTATTATTTTTTACTTCGAGATGTCTTTAAAGTATTTGTTTATTTAAAAAAGTCTTTAAACTATTGATTCTTGTTTCACGAGGACCATCGTGATGAAACTTACCTTTTGAAATTTGAAAAGTGAGAATAATATTTTAAAAGATTAAAATTTATCATGTGTATATTAATAAAGAATGAAATGTATATTGTTTAACGGTTTTGTTAGGATGAGTCAACAAGTTTCGTCAATTTTTATCCCGAGGGATCTCGTGAAACAAGAATCAATAGTTCCATGAACTTTTTAAAATAAATCAATAGTTTAAGAATCTTTCGAAATACAATTTAATAATTTAGAAACTAAAAAATGCATTTTACATAGAATATTTTTAAACTTAAATCCCTTCGTTTTTTCAATAGTTTTCTTAATTAACTTTACTAAGATGCTTCATTCCCATTAAAGGACCTTTGCGGCTTTGCCCTTCCACTAATTATAAAGTAGCATAAATGACGACACGTGTTTGTTAAGAGTTAAGACTTAGCATAAGAAATGATAAATAAATAAATCCATCAAATCAAATAATATACAACAAATCTATCCTAACATCATCTCACAACAAAGTATCGCTTGAGAGAGATGGACGGAAGAAGTAATACTGGCACACTAATGTGAAATTGTCCTACCAGATAATTCACAAACTAACGCACATCTCCTTCAAAATATTAATAGGTTATTGTTCAATTTATACTTCATCACATTGTAAGACGATCTCACGCAATAACTACTCAATATTATTTAAGAGTTGATCCGATTTAAGATAGTTTCACTATACAACAGGTGCACAATTATCATTTTATAATAAAACAATTAATATCTTTTAACTAAACAATGTAGAGAATTAAGAAAAATTTAGTAAAAAGACTAGGAGATGGGGGGAGGGCATGAGTTTTTGGGAAGATATTTGGGGGTGGGGGGTGGGGATTCCTCACTTAAGAGTCAATTTTCGAGATTATTTCATTTGAGTAGTTGTACTAAGCAATGGAGTATTGGGAAGAAGGAGATTTGGTTTGACGATGGAAATGGAGAAGATAACTTTTTGATTGCGAACTAAACTAATTTTCTCAATTCCTATATGTGTTAAACATGTTTGAATTGAAGCAGGAGATGAAGGACATCTGGAGTTGGAGAATAAATTCGGATGGGAGTTACACGACAATTAAAATCAGCCTATAGGTGTTTGGATTCAAAAAAAGATTGTTGGGAGAATTCAAAACAATGCAGGTAGAGCTGTCAAAACGAGCCCGGCCCGATGGGCCGGCCCGAAAAGTCCAATTTTAAGGACGGGTTGGGCCCTAAAAATATAGGCCCGAAAAGAACCGGGTTTTTTTTTGCCCGGCCCAGTAGGCCCGACGGGCCTCTGGGCTTGGCCAGGCTTAGCCCGGTTTTCTGGGCTGGCCAGGTTTAATTTTATTTCATTAAAATTGAAACCTAAAAACTAAAAAAGCAGCAGTAGCCACTAATAGAATAAGAAAGAAGCAGTAGGCAGCCGCGGATACCCAAAAGGGCCGAAATAAAAAAAACTCCCCAAACCCTCTTCTCCCGTAGCGCCGCCCCGCCCCTTCTCTCCATGGCTGCCGCCCTCGGCGAAGCACAGTAGTGATGCCCCAGCGACACCCAGCAGCGATGCGGCGACGCCCCAGCGACACCCAGCAGCGACGCGGCGACGCCCCAGCGACACCCAGCAGCGACGCGGCGACACCCCAGCGATGCCCAACAGTCTCCTTCGAACTGGAATTGATTGAAGACGCGGTAAATATTCAGTCTCCTTCTGTTTCTCCTCTCTTGGTATGATTTTGAATTGATTTTTTGCTTCTGTTTTCGGTATTTATTAAATCCTTATTGAAAATTCAATAGTGGACTTAGATTAGTTTGATTCATTGCATGAGATTTTATTCGCATGTGAAAAAAGTCAAAAACATATATAATTAATTTTTTTTCTTCATGTGAGTTTTTGTTCTGGTGTAGCAGTGTAGATTAGTAATGCTGATTGTGCTTTTATTATTAGGGGTCTTCGTCTGTTGTTGCCTCTTCGTATTTTTGTCCCTTAATTAGTTAAAATTCGATTGTATGCAGTTGATTATAAATGGATTCTAATAGAAATTTAGAGGATGGTGACTTGGAGATGTTTGAAGAAGACCCACATATTTTTAAGAGTACAACAGCCACATACAGTAGTGTTAAAAATAAAGGTACTATGGATGAGGATGATGATGATGAGCGCATTGGTGAGAAGAAGTTTAAGAAGCCTAAATCCAATGCTTCTGATGTATGGAGTTACTTTGAGAAGGTTGGTATAATATATGGGATAGAAAAATGTAAGTGCTGGCATTGTAAAAAATTGTATACTTGTGAAGCTAACTCAGGCACAACTCATTTAAGGCGCCATGTTGAAAAGTGTTTTATGACTCCTAAGCTTCATGATGTAGGATCCATGTTAGATAGTCAAGCTATACTTTTGAAGAAGTATAAGTTTGATGCTAAGACTTATAAGGAAGCACTTGTTAGGGCTATTATTAAGCATGATCTTCCATTTAACTATGCTGAGTATGATGGAGTTCATGAGATTAATAATATTTTAAATCCCGAATACAAGCCCGTTTGTAGGAACACTGCTACTTCTAAAGTTAAAAGTATTTATTTGATTGAAAAGGCATAACTCAAGAGTGTGTTGGCCAATATTCCTGGTAGAATATGTTTAATTTCAGATGCATGGGCTGTTGTGACTTGAAAGACTATATGACTGTAACAGCTCACTATATGACTAACACTGATCATAGTTGGAAGTTAAACACCAAGTTACTTGCCTTTTGTGATTTGGAGAGTCCACACACAGCGGAAGAACTGTCTGGGCAGCTACTTAGAGTGCTTGAGGATTGGGGGTTAAGTTCTAAAATCTTTTCTATCACATTGGACAATGCCACTACCAATGATGCCATGGTAAAGATAGTAAAAGAGAGACTTAACAAGAAAAATGCTTTGCTATGTAAAGGTGATTTTCTCCATGTGAGGTGTTATGCTCATATCTTGAACCTCATTGTTCAAGATGGCTTGAAGGAGGCATCAAAATCAGTGGAAAAAATAAAAAAATAATGTCAATTATGTTAAGTCTTTGGAGGGGAGGTTGAAGTTATTCAAAAGATGCATTGAAGAAGGGAATTTGGGAAATGTTGGTGGTGGTTTCTCGAGGCTAGACGTGTCAACAAGATGGAATTCTACATACTTAATGCTTGAAAGTGCAATTAAGTATCAGTCAGCATTCACTGTCATGCCTTTGTATGATAGACATTTCACTTGTTATCCAACTGAAGAAGAGTGGGAAAGAGGGAAAACGATGCATTCTTTTTTTGCCCCATTTTATCAAATCACTAACTTGATTTCGGGATCATCTTATCCCACTTCCAACTTACATTTCAAACAAATTGCTATGATAGGAATGAAATTGCAGGATAATTTGGATAGTGGAGATAGTGTGATAAAAGATATGTGTCAAAGAATGAAGCTCAAATATGACAAATATTGGAATGAATGTCCTCTTGTTCTTGCATTGGAAGTGTTCTTGATCCAACCGAAAAATTGTACTTTTTGAACTTTTGCTATAAGAAGCTTCACCCAGGTTCATATGAAGAAATGGTAAGAAAGGTGAAGGAGGCATTGTACACTCTTTTTAAAGAGTATCAGAAAGATGGAGTTGCATCTAGCTCATCCTCAAACACGACGTCACTTTCACAACCAATGAGCATGGATGAGTCGGCTCAGAAGATACTTCCAGTAAGTTTGAGTTACATTATTGTGTTATTGATCTTCATTATATTTATATTCATTGGAATGTTGTTAATCTAGTTTTATATTATTTATGTTGTGTGTTTGTCTAATTTAGGAGTACAAGGAAGATTTAAAAAGACAGATGACCATAAACAATGACAAATCTGACCTTGATACATACTTGGAAGAACTCCCACTCGTGGAATCAACCACAAATATTCTTGATTACTGGAAAGTTAATAAGGGTCGATTCCCCCAACTTTCAATGATGGCTTGTGACGTTCTCAGCATTCCAATTACGATCGTTGCTTCAGAATCTTCATTTTGTATTGATGGTCGTATTTTGAAAAAGTACAGAAGCTCCTTACTTTCGGAAAATTTGCAAACTCTCATTTATACCCGTAGTTGGTTGCATGGTTTCAAAGAAGTTGTATCTTCAGGTAATAGATAAAAATACTTTAATTTTCCACTTATAATATGCATTTATTCACGATTCCTATATTATGAAATTCAGATATACCAGAAGTTCAGGAGATACCATTGTTCATGGAAGATTCCAATGTTGTTTCTTGAGGATTGTTCAGATGATCATGTCTGACTCTTGAGGACTGTTTCTTTATGTATTTTGATGTTTGAATGGACTGTAATTTAGACTTATTAACAGACTGTTGGACTTGGATTACTATTGTGTGATTTTATTTTGAATTGTTGGATTATGGACTTTTCAATTTATTTTGATGAATTTAAATTTATTAGGATTTGTTGAATTATTATTTTTGAATTTTATTTAGAAATTTGAGTTTTAATTTAATTATTGAATTGTTGTTGACAAACTAAATAACTTTTATAACTATATGAGTATAATCTTTATGCTAAATTATAATTTAATGAGTGAAGTATATAAATCAAGTAGAATAATAATATTAAAAAAAAAATTGGACCGGTTTGGCCCGGTGGTTCGAGATGGCCTGGAAATAGGCAGCCCGGTAGCAACCGGGCCGGGCTGGGCCGGCCCAAGAAAAACTCAAAGCCCAGTGGGCCCGGGCCGACCCGTTTAACAACTCTAAATGCAGGTAAAGAGTTCAAACTTGTTTGGCATAAAATTGCTGATATTTTACATCAAAATCTCCAACTCAAAACCGAAATCTCAGAATCTTAGTTAAGAAACTGACTTCGAATTTTGTTTCATGAATGACAAAAATATTCATAGTATAATATCACATCTGAAGGACAAAAATTTGTATGAGACCGTCTCATGGCATGAGACAACACAAATTAACATTCACTTCTATAAAAGTGTTGATGAGTCAATATCCTAGTTATACCCATTCCTATTGTCTCATGTCATGAGATAGTCTCATACAAGACCTACTCTATCTAGAATTGTAAAAAAAAAAAAAGAGGATTATTATAATTAAATAGTAAAATGAAAGATAAATATAAAGTGGTTTTTTTTTTGGGTTTAAATCATAACGAATTAATAAAAAATTGATTAATGGAACACACTTAAAATCCATTCTTCTCAAATCAATCCGTCATCTTATTAATGATTGTAATGATTTCGTATAAGAATGAAATTGCGTTAAGTAGACCACACGTAACTCAATAATATCATCCTTATCTTGATTTGAATCTTCAAAGTTCATTCTTGTGGTATTTCTAAACATAACTATTTAAACATTTTTAAATTATTATCATTCTTGATTATATATGACTAGTGCATTTAAATTCTACTGTTTTAGTTTTGAATACTAATTAATATGGGAAAAATATAAATATTTTATTTTTATAATTCCATGCAAATTATCTCATCAATATTTTGTGGGAGTTCGACTCATAAAATATGTCTTGTACAATAACAAAAAATTTGTCACCTTAAAAATAAAATATAATATCACTTTTAAAGTTTAAAATAATATGACTAATATTTTTTTGTTTAAAAGGTGATATAGTACTTTTAGAGTGGTGAATTTTTATTGAGATAGATTTTTTTACTGTTACACATTCTTAATTAAGACAGTCTCATATTGTCTACGGTTAAAGGAAATTTCATACGAATACAAAAATATCAATAAATAAATGTACAGTGTGCCTTTTTTGCGATTATATTTACCTACATGGCTACATGATAATTTAATGCACATTATTGCAAAATATATATAAGGGCAAAAGTAAAATATGACATCTAATTTTCCTAGTTTAGTGAAAAATAATAATTATTTAGAACAAAAATAATCTATAGAAAGACAAATAAAATGGGTTGAGGAAGTTTTTTTCTTTTTAAAAATGCTCATATTTAATATACAGTGTGATACACCTTTTCATTTTGTCATGGTTATATATGTAACTTTATAGGTAAAATTTAGATTTCAAACACAATAAATAATATTTTATTGATCTGTGGAAGAAAAGAAGACTATTATTTTTAAACGGAAAAAGTATTACTTAAATTTGACTTGTATAACTAAATAGATTTAAAAAAAAATCTAAATCTAACTTTTAAAAAAATGGGATAAAATTTTATATGAAAATGGTTCATGATAAACTTATCAAGAAATTGTTTTAAAGTATTAAATATTTGATTAGGAGAATTGTTAATTTGAGTTTAATTTTTTTACAATAATTATAATATAATACTACTGACCTAAATTAATGATCATCCTGATAAAATTATTTAATAATAAATTTATGATGAAATATTTTTATAAAATACCTCCTTAGAAAAATAGGGCCAAATTTTGATAGATTAGATCATATGACCCACTCCTTATCGAAACCAAACTCAAAAACCTTGTCAGACCCAAAATACCATATTCCTAATTCATTCCACCATCCAAAATAAATTTACCAAAATCACATAATTCAGTTATGTTTAATTGTTTTCTTATTATAAAGTTATCATCCCTAGTACTTATTTAGTTTGTCTCTTACATTAAATTTAAAATTATGAAGTTGGTGGCTTGGTGCTGCCCAACTTTTGATACTGCCATTTTCATGTGCAAAGAGAAAGACAGTTCAACTTTTGAGAAGTTTAAAAATATCAAAGAGTTTCTTTTTAAGAGCCTTTGCAGAGTCCAACTATTGTCATCAATTATTTTCCCCACTTTGCCCTTTTCATCAACTCTTCATTCCTCAAATAGTAATTACTGTGCACTAAATTCCACTGCTTTAAATTCAAGCCCATGCCTCTTCTACCCTCTTCATTTTATGACATCAAATGCTATTCCAAATTTCCAACTAACTTTGAGCCTTTGAGATAATTAATACAAGGTAAATTACAAATCCAACTACTTACGATGCCTACTTTCCTTATAGACTAAGAATTTAAACTTTAAACGAAAAAAGAAAATAATAAGGAAGAATTTAATTTTTAGTAACTTGTGTGAACCTATTCTCCATCCAACTAATTTTCGAATAATATCAATTAAACGAGTAATATTATTTTTGTAAAATAAATAGTATTATTTAATTAATATACAGTGCAATGTATTTTTAAATAAAATTATTCGGTTAAATAAGTAATACTCCCTCCGTCCTATATAATTATTCACGCTACTTTTTTTCTCGTGTTTTAATGAGCGGGTTGTTTATTAATATTTAAAATAATAAAGTGATTAAAAAAAAGTATGATATATTTATCTCTTTTCGTTTCTTTAAAAATTACTTTATCATTTTTATTAATAATAAAAAATTATCTTACTAAAACAACAAAAAAATTACTTTATCATTTTTATTAATAATAAAAAATTATCTTACTAAAACAACAAAAAAATTATAAGTATGAAGCGTTCTTCGAAACGTGGGAGTATCATATATTTATCGCATATCGCATGTAGTGTGTACATGAATTAGCCTTGAAATTTCTCTGCAACAATAAAATTGAGACTTAATTTGATAAAATCAACAATTTAAGACGTGGATGTTTTGACTCGTTCCACACGGAACAAAACTCTAGATATTGACTCAGTTTTATATGATAAATTTGAAACTCTCTTCGTGATTTAATTGAATCTATATTTTTCAATCTATTTTTCATGCCTATGAGAAATGAATTTTTCCGTCCAACCTTACCCCTATCTAGTGCTGTTATTCGAGCCGAGCGAGCTCGAGTACTTGATACTCGAGCTCGGCTCGAGCTCTTATCGAGTCGAGCCGAGCTCGGCTCGGTAACATTAACAAGTAATAATTCGAGCTCGGCTTGACTCGTTAACGAGTGTAACGAGCCTATCGAGCCCATCGAGTCGAGCCGAGCCTAATGGAATTTTAAGAAAAATCTTAGTTATCGAGCCTAACGAGCCGAACTCGGTTGGGCTCGTTAAGAAATCGAGTATTTTTCGAGCTCGAGCTCAAGCTCGTTTAAACTAACGAGTCGAGCCGAGCCGAGTCGAGCCTTAACGAGCCGAGCCGAGTCGAGCTCACGAGCAGCTCGTTTCGTGTAACAGCTCTACCCCTATCTCATGTTTTATAACCAAAAAAAAAAAGTCTTCACTACTTTCATACACATTAATAAACAACTTTTAGTATTTAGCGAAAACGGTTACGTGGTTAGTCTATTAAATACTTTATTAATTTTTCTCTATCAAGTTTAAACAAAAAGAGTAATACATTATACTTGAATTTTCTTATGAGCTTATCGCTACAACCTCTATGTTACCATACTCTATAATAGCATTAATTAAAAGTATATAATACTAATACCAAAAAATATAAAAAGTCAGACTCTTAGGATAATTTAAGTACTTTAATACATTTTTGTGAGGCCATGAGAAAAATCTAACTAATATGAGTAATATCTATTTTAAGTGTAAACTTTTCAATGTAACATAACCACAACTTTTCAATATAAAAATGTGCCAACTAATATACTTTGTGGTTAATCTACCCACTTTAATTAGACAACCACTAATTGGTTGAATTAAAAATAGTAAATGAGTAATTAAAATAGTCATTATCGATATAGCATCAATTGGGATTTGTCTTGAGATAAGTCCATTAGTGAAGACTTAGAGTATGGGAAAGGTAAAGAATTCAAGGATTTCAGCAACATTATGGATAGCGATCATATGGACACTATGAAAGGAGAGAAACGAGGCTACGTTTAATGGTAGGAAACCTAATGATTTTAGGTTATTTTCGGACATCAAAGCTAGAGTTTGGTCTTGGTTGGGTGTTAACAATAGTATTTTAAAATCCAATTCTTTTTCTGAGTGGAGTAGAGACCCTAGACCTTGTTTATGATATTTTTGTGTGATAAAACTTTGGATTTATTATAAGGGTTTGAGCACCCCTTATTCTCCAATTATTTATAATAAATCTTTTTTCCCGTTAAAAAAAAAACGACTTTACTCTAAAATATTAAGACTAGTTTTATGGAGTTACAAGCTAAATGAGATATGACATTACCAATTTACTTTAATCCGTTGATAATGGATGTCTAACCCTAACTTTAACAAACTTTTGCGCTAAACGATCCAATATTAGACCGTCTCATGTTAAATTGATTAAAATTATCAATTAATTATAAAAATTAATTCGAACTATTTACGTTTTTTAAAATGTTACTCCCTCCATCCAATAAAATTATGCGTTCATTTTTCTTTTGTAGTTTTTTTAAGTGATAAAAAAAAATTCATTTATAATTAAAATATTCTTTTATAAATAAAATGTATTATTAGATATTCATAAATAAATCTACAGTATGCTCCAATATCATTTGAAAAAACTGAAAATAAAGCCCTAAATTTATTGTAAGTACACAATTTGCGACAAAAATAAATAAATTTATCTTGTTGAGTATTTTATTTTTAATAATTTGATTCTAAATTGAATTTTGTGTTAGATTCTACCGTCCCAAACAAGTTAAGATCAGACTGTCACCTCACGAATTAGAGCATGGTTAGTAGTATATTTTGGGTTCATTAAAAAATGTATCAAGACTTTGGTGTTTAATTAAAACTTAAAAGAGTCAAGTGGTTGCCAAACTTAAATAAATAAGGCTTTAATTACAAGTGATTAAGATACTGCACGAGGATGTTTTCGTCATTTTGCAAGTTGGAAAAACGAAGCTGAAATTTTTTAATGATTTCATTATACATTAACGGTCATGTGTTTATTAAATGCTACTCGATCCATATTTAGTACCTAGCATAATGATAATTTAAGATTCAGAAAATAATGATATTAACTTTTAAAAATAGAGATATGGTGTATATGAGATAAGGAAATCAGTTGAACATGAGTAACATCACATGGAGAGGGGACATGATCACATGCCCACAATAGTTTTCTACTTTCCTATGGCAGCGGCAACTAGCTATCTCATTTTTTTGTGCTCCCTCTGGCCAATTATTGCTCACATGCATTCATTCTATTCTAAATTCAGGTATATTATTATCTGTCCTCAACTTCATTTGACATGATTAATCTATGTGTGGAATATATATATGTTTCCCTCAAATATTCCAATCATCATTTATTTTGATTTAGCTCATATATACAACTTTGTGGGCATATATTGATGTTATTGAAATGTATATTCTCGTTTGTAAATTGAACTCAGATACATGTATTGTTACCAATGCCTAGATAATATTGATCATGCAATGCATAAATAATCCGATGTTGAGTTATATAAAGCTAAAAGGATGATGAACTGTTGGATTTCAACATATGATAAGAATGATAATGGTGTTTGATATTCAAGCTTCATATATAATTTTGTTATCAAAATCACCCGTGTATATATAGTTAGTATACATTATTTGTTGAAGTCGATCTTTAGAGAGCATGTGAGTCATGCACCCACATAATTAATCTGGATAATCTTTTAAACGATTTTCAATTTTCAAATATATATATATATATATATTAATTTTTTGTTGTTAAACGGCAATTCATTTTAAGTTAAGTGTATAATGCTCATATGATGGTATAAACATAGCACTCATACTAGCCATTTGGATAATAGGAAAATGCAATGACATATATATGTAACATTACTGCATACTTAAACTTCGATCAGATTAATTTTCTATTTCTATTGACTTTTGATTTTGTAATATTTATATATGAAGATACGTACTGGTAAATTAATAAAAATATACTTAATTAAAATCCATTAAAAATTTGATAATATCGTGCAATTAAGGTGGCTAAATATATAATGAAGTGGAGCACATTATTTGAGAAAGACTCCAATTATCATGGTATCATATGGGGCTCCATGTTCTTCCAATGATTAATGGCAGGATCTGGTCCCACTTTGTGTTTTTTTAATCACATGCAATGTGGAGCCTAAACGAGTCTACACTACTGGTCGCTCCGACCCGCTTTCTTCCCTTCCTTGATAAACTGGTTCTGCTACCGTGGTTGTGCCCATATTAATCGTCCTCCATTAAATTAAGAGGGTGTATTCAATTGAAATTTTGTTGGATTTTTTTTTACTTTAAAATGTTGGGTTAATTTCATATAAATTCACGACCTTCATACTTAGTATCAATTTAATCACGAACTTTTAGATTTTTGTAAAAAAAACCCAACCTTTGATATTTGTTGCAATTTGATACACGTTTTTTTTTCCGGCCGGCAACCGATGATGTGGCTTGCCGGAGTGTGTGTCATCTTGCCACGTAGGATTATACATGTTTATTTTATTTATTTTTTAAATTCACAACACAAGTAACACTTACAATTTAAATAACACCTTCTACTTAAAATTTAAATAGCAACCAAATAAATTAAACAACCAACATAAATTATATATAATATTTCTCTTTACGTTCTTAATTTTGAAATTCATTTTGTTGGTGTTTAATTTATTTGGTTGCTATTTTAATTATAAGTAGAAATATGTTATTTAAATGGTAAGTGTTATTTATAATGTGGATTTAAAAAATAAATAAAATAAACATGTGTAATCCTACGTGGCAAGATGACACACGCTCCGGCGAGCCACATCATCGGTTGCCGGCCGGAAAAAAAAGTGTGTATCAAATTGCAACAAATATCAAAGGTTGAGTTTTTTTACAAAAATCTAAAAGTTCGTGATTAAATTGATATTAAGTATAAAGGTCGTGAATTTATATGGAATTAACCCTAAAATGTTTGTGGATTTAAAAAATCTATAAACTCTATGTAGGGTTTGACTGATTTTTTTTATTGATTTACACGGATTTTTATAAACTTGTAGAATACATTTTTATTATTGATTTACACGGATTTCCATAAATTCCGGCGTTGGAACCATTGATGCAAATGTATATGTAATACACTTGTATATAAAAAAAATGTTGCAAATTGTTTAAAAAAAATACCAAAAATACATTAGTTAAAAAAATACATTATTATTCATCATTATTATTCTCATCTTCATTCCATCACCGTTATACATCGGCCTCTTTAGAAGTCTCTGGTTGTTAGAAGATATTTTGGAGAGTGAAATTTATTTATATCTATAATATATAATACACCCTATTCTTCCATTTTTAGGATTTGGCGGGAAAAATTATGGGCCCGTGATCTTTCATTTGTTAATTCATCATAACCGTCCAAATTTTATTCTGCAATATATAGAAATTTTGTCAATCAAGCATCCAATTAGCAGTCAATTAGTTTTGTTTAATACCTTGCCAAATTTCAGCAACATTATGTATTGCTCCTATTTATACCCTTCATCATTTGTAGATTTTCAGCATGTCTTTTAGTTTTCATTGTTCCTTCTTATTATGTACCTAGATATATAGATTTGTTAAATCATGTGTAGTATTTTTTAGTTGAGGAAAATTCGTTATAAATATTTGAATCAGTATAGAGAATTTTATTGCGTAGCATCATTCCACAGAATGGTAATACGTGATGTCCTCTGTGTAATTTGTGGCCTGAAACTGATTCTCATCTCTTCCTCGATTGTTCTTTCACGTTAAAAATTGGTTGGTGATTTCAGGGGTTGGACTTAATCAGGTCTCTCGACACTTCTTGGCTTTTGGAGGATTGCTCTCGGGAAAGATAGATAACTCTTTGGCCACTTGTCTTTGGATTTGTATTGTGTGGAATATCTGGAAAGGGAGGAACAAATTAATTTTTGAAGATAAAGTTTTTGATCCGGGAAAGGTGTTAGAAGAAATTAAAGGCAATTTTTGGAGTTGGGTTTCGGCGAAATATCCTTCTGTTTGTAACTCCATATTTTCGTTGTGGTTAGAAAATCCTAGATCTATAATTGAGAGTTATATGTTCATGTAAATCTTTACATCTCTGTATAGTGACACTCTTTGTTCTCATTTTTTGTTGAATAAAGATTTTTACTTACCAAAAAAAAAAAAAGTACAGAGAATTTTATTAGTTATCTATGTTGATCGAATTCTTTAAACAATGAATCAGTTATAGTGTCAGAACAATTTGAAACTTCTTTGGGTTATATGAAACGACGATAGATGAAGATGAAAATGAAGGTTGCGGCCAGAACAATTTGAAACTTCTTGGGTTATATGAAACGACGATAGATGAAGATGAAAATGAAGGTTGCGGCCAGAACAATTTGAAACTTCTTGGTTATAATTTTTTATTCACATTTAATTTGATTCCTTCTTTAATATTTAATTTAATGTCTATTTTTTTTTTCCACTTCCGGAAATTGGTGGAATTAGTTCCCCACGAGCCCATGACAGTAGAAACATGACATCTATTTAAATTTTAGAATACCCAATAAATCTGATGTTCAGAATTTTTTTTTTTTATTTCTCAATGAAATGCCCACTACAGAGTCCGTGACTGTAGAAACATGACATCTATTTAAATTTTAGAATACCCACTTTTTTTTTATTAGTTCTCAGTGAAATGACCACTGATTAATAAATGTCCATCAATATTTATTTTACTAATCCGTGCAAGGGTAAATTAATTTTGTTAATTAATTATAGTTACTAATTAAGATTTATTTTTAGTATCAAGTCTAACTATAAACAAGACATATTCCATGTAATTTGCCAAATCAATGCCAGCATTTATAAACTTATAAATGATTTCTATAATTAAATTATAAATGTGTAATATTTTAATTATAAACAGTAGCACAAATACATATTATTGGTCAAATCAATTCTCTTTTAATAACCATTAATTAATTAATGGTTTCTTTAATTATGTTATAAATTTTAAATTTCTTAATTATAAATAAATATTTAGTAATTTGAATGAATAATTTTCTATATATATATATATATATATATATATATATATATATATGATATGTTTCAATTTAAATTTATTAAACATGTCGTGATGTTAAAAAATTTATTCTTAGTTAGTTCTGAAATAATCAAATGTTTGATTCTTAATTAATTTTTTGCAACGTTATCTTTTAACTCACAATTAGGACATATATTATCATAAAATTAGGGTACATAAAAATTAGGATCTCCTTATATAAAAATCTTCTCGGCTCAAATTTTAGGATATTCAAATTAACGGTCCAAGATTAATGCCTTGAAATTATATATCTTAATTAATTGTTCAATCTATTAATTAGAGTTGTGTTGTTATTGTTGTAAATCTGGAAGATTTGATATTCCAAATCTAGGAGATTTGGTGTGGACATTACTTAAGGACCAAGAATTATATTGGGCCTGATCCATTAGACTAGGGTTTTTACTATTATATATATCCCATTGTATTCATGAATTATGTACTCTGATACATAACAATACTAGTGGAACTCTTGGCTTGGATCGCCCCCAGACGTAGTCCTTCCGGACGAACTGGGTAAACAAACGCTGTCTATTTAATTTACGCACTCAATTACAACACGTTATCAGCACGAGTCTCTGCCCGAGATAAAATGGTACGCCTCTAATTTATTTTAGATGAATCACATGTTTTATTGTGTACTTGAATAATTGATTTTGTTCCTAAATTTCCCTGTGTGAAATTATATTACGTGAAAATTATTTTGTGAATTGAATCTATGAACAACGGCCGTCGCCCGTAGTCGAACGACCGTCGTCCAACACCAGTCGTGCGCCCGTAGCGCCGCTGGCCGCCGCCGACCCGAACCTGTGCCGCCCGCGACACGCATCGAGCGCCAGCGCCGAGTGCCGCCCGCAGCGTGCACCGCGCGCGCCAGCGCCGAACGCCGCCCGCAGGGCGCACACCTCGTTCTGTGGCCTCGCACGCTCGCAGCGCCGCACAGGCCCCCGCGCGTTCGCGCCCAGCACCGCACGCTCCCGCGCGCGTTCGCGCCCAGCGTCGCGCAGGCCCGCGCGCATCCGCGCCCGATGCCGCGCGCATCCACGTCGCCCGTCGCGCCCGATGCCGCGCGCATCCACGTCGCCCGTCGCGCCCGATGCCGCGCGCATCCACGTCGCCCGTCGCGCCCGATGTCGTGCGCACTCGCGCCCGTCGCACCCAGCGCCCTCGCAGGCCCGCACGTGTCGCGCCTGATACCGCGTGCATCCGCGCCCGTCGCGCCCGATGCCGAGTGCATCCGCGCCCCAACGTTGCACGCCCGCGCCACTAGCTGCGCACGCACGCTCCCGTCGCGCGCGCGCTCGCGCCCTCCCGCCGCGCAAACCTATGTCCGTCTCCGCACGCACGAGGTCGACCTACGAACGTCGCACCCGTCCGCCGTGCGCGACGCACGCGACGCTTTTCTTCGGATTTTTCATGATTCTTTAACCCGATTCGTTTGTGTTCTTGATATCATAAAATCCATGTTTCACTTTATTATATAATCCTGAAAATATTTCGTTAAATTGCGTTAATGTACATGAAATAATTATTCTAATGATTATTTCCTTTGTCCATTAAACCGTATATTTTCTGCAAATCATTTTCATGTGATTATCGTTATTTATTGTTATTGCATGCTTGAGTGATTTGATTATCCTTCGTGCATTAACACTGTGCACATAGTTTATAGTCCGTTTTTTATGCCCGGGTAGGCGGCGCCCGGTATTTGTCGGACCGTGAATTTATGCCTTGGGTAGACGGCGCCCAGTATGTGCATCTATGTGCCTTTGAATAATTAAATGAATCCTTGTTTTTCCCCTCATTGTCTATGCGTCTAGTTCATCCCCCCTCACCATGTCGCTTCTCTTGTAGTGAATAATGTCTGATATCACTATGAAAGAGTTCGATGAGCTTGCTCTCGACGGTAGCAATTACCCGACATGGGTGCTAGATATAGAGTATTATCTAGCATCAAATAGGTTAAGCGAAACCATCATGGGAGGTTCAAAATCTACTGACGCCCAGAAGGCAAAGGTATTGATTTTTCTGAGGAACCACATGAATGAAGGTCTAAAATCCCAATATATCACAGAAAAGGACCCCGAGTTATTGTGGAAAACCCAGAAGGAACGTTTCCAACAATATGATTTTGCACTCCTACCTCCATCACAACATGAATGGTTGAACGTTCGTTATGAGGACCTGAAGTCCATAACGAAGTACAGCTCTGCATTGCAGCGTGTTGTGACCAACCTGATCCAGGATTCTGTATCAATGTTTCACGTTAGCGACCCTGTACGCCTGCAGCGATACAGGCATAAACCATCATTTGGTCATCGCAAACGTGGAAGGGGGAGAGCGAGTAAGAAATCCCGGACTAACGACCGAGGCCGTAGTTCGCTCGGTGGTCACAAGACCCGGTTTAACGCTCCTGAAAAACCCAACTCTCAAAGAATGATCTAGCAGTCCTGCTTCAGATGCGGATGCAAAGGCCATTGGTCGCGCACGTGTCGTACTCCCAAACACCTGGTCGAGGCTTATTTAATGATGCAAAAGGACGACAAGGGGAAGGCCCCAGTTGATGAACCCATGGATGACAACCTGCCCGAAGCAGATTTTGACCTAGATAACGATGACCTCTTGAGCCCGTAACTCGTATTTTAGGATGAACAAGTAGATTCGTGTATTTGATTATTCCTAGTAGTTTGTTTTATGAATAAAACAATTACCTATTATGTTTTTGGATCCTTTCTTTCGGATATTTTATTTATGAATGAATTAGCTTTGATGTGTTTACCGTAATAGTTGTCCATGAGTTTATTCGGATATTGCTGTTTTAATTTATGGCTTGTAAACAAATCAACTATTAGGTTTGGACCATTTCCTCTTGCATGATGGACGCCCATAGTGATTTATGTCTGGTAGATAGCGCCACCACACATACGATCCTAAAGGATAGGAAGTATTTTCATAACTTGATTAATCGTAAGGGGAGTATAAGTACAATTGCGAATGACAGTACATTGATAGTGGGCTCTGGAAGAGCTTCCATTGTCCTCCCCATTAATAATCGAAAATGCTTTATTGTTTCCGCAATCTAAGCGTACCCTACTCAGTTTTAGAGACATTAGAAATAACGGATATCATATTGAAACTAAAACTGAAAGCGATAGCGAATACCTTTTGATGACCTATACTCGAGGTAGCCGTAAATAAGTTATAGAAAAACTTCCATCCTTCTCCTCCGGTTTGTACTATACCTACATCCGGCCGTCTAGTTCCCATCTAGCGATGAGTATGAAATTCCATGACCCTAATTCTTTTAAATTATGGCATCAGCGGTTAGGTCATCCGGGACAAACAATGATACGTAGGATTCTATCTAATTCAACTGGTCATAATATTACGAATAATAGAATCCCTCCCATCGATGAATATTTATGTGATGCATGTTCAAAGGGTAAGTTGATAGTACGCCCGTCGCGCACTAAGGTTGGACTAGAGTCTCCGGTTTTCCTAGAGCGAATTCAAGGAGACATTTGCGGACTGATTCACCCAGCATCAGGACCATTTCGTTATTTCATGGTCCTTATTGATGCCTCCACTAGGTGGACATTTGCATGTTTGTTGTCCACCCGCAATCAAGCTTTTGCGAAGCTCATTGCGAAAACTATCGAGCTTAGAGCTCAATTCCCGGATTATCCAATTAAATCGATTCGCATGGATAACGCAGCCGAGTTTAGCTCGAAGGCCTTTACAGATTACTGTATGGCCCTGGGAATTAAAGTGGAGAATTCGGTCCCCTATGTCCATACCCAAAATGGTCTTGCTGAGGCGCTAATAAAACGTATCAAATTTATCGCGAGACCATTGCTCATGAACTCTAAACTACCCACCTCATGCTGGGGGCATGCAGTCCTCCATGCATCACAACTAATCCAAATCCGTCCAACTGCATATCATGATCATTCCCCCCTTCAGTTAGTGCGTGGGAAAGAACCTAGCATTTCCCATCTGCGTATTTTCGGATGTGCGGTATACGTACCGATTACGATACCCAAGCGAACCTCTATGGGCCCACAAAGAAAACTCGGTATTTACGTTGGATATGACTCTCCATCCATCGTGAAGTACCTCGAGCCTTTGTCCGGGGATCAATTAACAGCCCGGTTCGCTGATTGCATATTCGATGAAGATTACTTCCCGGCATTAGGGGGAGATCCGAATTCAAAATTGAATGAATGCCGGGAACTTACGTGGAACGTAAGTAATCTTCAGTATCTAGATCCGCACACTAACCAATCTGAACTAGAAGTTCAGAAGATCATTAACCTGCAGAACTTAGCAAATAACCTGCCAGACACGTTCACTGACCATAGAGGTGTGACTAGATCGCATATACCTGCAGTAAATGCTCCCCAAAGGGTTGAGGTCCCAAGCAAAACGAGTACTCATGCCCCCACACGCCAAAAGCGTAAGGGACCCTCAAGAAATAGTAACATACCTAAACGAAAGGCTAGCAAATCTGGTCAGTCGAATGGAAAATCTCTGGAAGAGATCCGTCTAGATAATCCCAAGTCTCAAGGAGACGAGAGTCCTAGTGATGTAGCACGTGCACAAAACATTTCATGCACTAGGACCATGGAACGATCAGACCCAGACACAATGGGAAATGAGGAAGGTCTGGTTGACGTAAACGTCGAAGTCTCTGTGAACTTCACAGATACGGGAGAAACATTTAATAGAGATATTATTGTCGTCGACGACACATTTGCAGCGTCAATAGCTCTTTCCATTATTAATGATCTAGATCCTGAACCCAAAACAATCGCAGAGTGCCGGAAGCGCCACGATTGGGTTAAATGGAAAGAGGCAATTGATGCGGAGCTCGCCTCGCTTAACAAAAGACAAGTATTTGGCTCAATCGTTCGTACACCCGCACGCGCTATCCCTGTAGGATATAAATGGGTATTTGTACGAAAACAAAATGAGAACAATACTGTGGAGAGGTACAAAGCGAGGATGGTAGCGCAAGGGTTTTCGCAGAGACCCGGGATTGATTTTGATCAAACCTATTCTCCCGTCATGGACTCAATAACGTTCCGCTATTTGATATCTTTGGCAGTTAAGTTGAATCTCCAAATGAGATTAATGGACGTAGTAACCGCGTACTTATACGGATCACTCGATGCCGATATTTATATGAAAATCCCAGATGGATTTAACATTCCTCAGTTAAGGGATGGAGAAAATCGCAGTATGTATAGCATACAACTACGTAAGTCGTTGTATAGCCTGAAGCAATCGGGCCTCATGTGGTACAACCGACTTAGTGAATTCCTTCAGAAGAAGGGATACACGTTCGATAAAGCTTTCCCGTGCGTATTCTCGAAGAAATCGCAAGACGGTTTTTGCATCATATCCGTATATGTTGATGACCTGAACATAATCGGAACATGCAAAGAGATTGAAGAAGCCAGTTCAATCTTGAGAGCTGAATTCGAAATGAAGTCCTTGGGAAAAACCAAGTACTGCCTCGGCTTGCAGATCGAGCACCTCCCAGAAGGAGTCCTTGTTCATCAGTCGACCTACGTGAAGAAGGTATTGGATAGATTTCACATGGATAAATCTCATCCACTTAGCACCCCGATGGTAGTCCGATCCCTCGAAGTGGATAAGGACCCATTTAGGCCAAGAGAAGATTCAGAAGAAATTCTGGGACCAGAAGTTCCTTATCTTAGCGCTGTTGGAGCTTTGCTCTATCTTGCAAATTGCACCCGGCCGGACATTGCATTTGCAGTTAACTTGCTTGTGAGATATAGTGTTTCTCCTACGAGGAGACATTGGAATGGTGTTAAGCACGTTCTACGATACCTCCAAGGATCTCAAGATCTTGGACTGTTTTATCGTAAGAACCAAGACAAAACCTTGGTAGGTTATGCGGATGCCGGCTATTTGTCTGATCCCCACAACGCCGTATCCCAGACTGGTTATGTTTTTCTCTGTGGTGGAACCGCAATCTCGTGGAGATCGGTTAAACAATCCATGGTTACCACGTCTTCAAACCACTCAGAGATTATAGCTTTATTTGAAGCCGCACGAGAATGTGTTTGGTTAAGGTCTTTGATAAAACACATTGGTGACTCGTGTGGTATCGCAAAGGGCGATACATCTCCCACCGTTATATTTGAAGACAACGCTGCTTGCATCGCACAAATGAGTAATGGGTACGTCAAGGGAAACCTGACGAAACATATTTCACCTAAGTTTTTCTACCCATACGAACTCCAGAAGAGTGGCGTGATTACCATTCAAAAGGTGCAATCTAGTAACAATCTTGCAGATTTGTTTACTAAATCCTTACCTACGTCTACTTTTGAAAAGTACGTTCGTGGTATTGGGATGCAAAGACTTAAAGTGTTGTTGTCTTCAGGGGGAGCGGTAACCTCAAAATAAATCTGGAAGATTTAGATCTAGAAGATCAATGACATTCCTCCCACTTATTATTGTGGCCGATCCTTAGCACGTGGAGTTTTTATGACAAGACATTTATGTCGTAATGTCCAAGGGGGAGTGTTGTAAATCTGGAAGATTTGATATTCCAAATCTAGGAGATTTGGTGTGGACATTACTTAAGGACCAAGAATTATATTGGGTCTGATCCATTAGACTAGGGTTTTTACTATTATATATATCTCATTGTATTCATGAATTATGTACTCTGATACACAACAATGCTAGTGGAACTCCTGGCTTGGATCGCCCCCAGACGTAGTCCTTCCGGACGAACTGGGTAAACAAACGCTGTCTATTTAATTTACGCACTCAATTACAACAGTTATTAATCTTTGTGATTAATGATGTAACGTAGCAGACTTTATCATCTTTACTTGATGGATTCAATTATTACTAATTTCTTAATATAATATATACACATATATTGATAATTGAGTACTGGTCATTTTTAATTCGGAAGTTTATATATATATATATATATATATATATATATATATATTAATCATTGCAGAAATTATATTCTAATTTGTATTTTAACATATAACTCCAAGATATTATTCAACCTTTCCAACAAAACATATTCAACATGAAGTTTTAGAGACTGTCATTACGAAATTAAGAATGGAAATCAACTCCAATTTCGCCCAAAACACATTCTAAAAATTTATGCATTTACTAAAATCTTATATTGAAACAACTAATATATTTAGGGGGTGTTTTGAAACCACTAAAAATTGCTTTTAGAAGTACTCTTTATAAAAGTTGTCTCTCACTAACTTTTGATATATAATGCAATCATAATTATTACTAAATTCTTAATATAATATATATACATCTGTTAATAATTGAGTACTGCTCATTTTTTTTAAATTTTGGAACTTAATATATATATTAATCATTTCTAATTTGTATTTTAATATATAATTGCAAGATATTATTAAACCTTTACAACAAAACATATTCGACATGGAGTTTTAGATACTGACATTACGAAATTAAGGATGAAAACCAACTCCATTTTCATCCAAAAACACATTCTAAATAAATCTGCATTTATTAATAGGATTGAAAATATTTATTATTCCATAATATTTACAACTAAATCACGACTATTTTGGGTGATAGGAGAGGTATGTTTTTTAAAAGAACAAAATATTGTGTAAATGATATTCATGGTGACTATTAGCTTGAACGACTATTTATCAATATCTTATATTGAAACAACTAATACATTTAGGGAGTGTTTGGAAAAACTGAAAAGTGATTTTAGAAGTTTTTTTTAAAAGCCGTCTCTCACTAATTTTGAAAAAAAAAACACTTCTAAAGACAGTTTTCAGTGTTTCAAAGCACCCCCTTAGTGATAATAACTAATATCACTTCAACTAATACATTTAGTGAAAATAACTAATACCTTTCGGAGTTGACACCTTTAATGCAATTCACTAATACTTTTAGTGTAATTTACTAATACCCTTCAAACAAGTTCCACCGTGAATATCAATCACATAATATGACAAAGTATTATATGAACAGTACTCACATTAACTATTTTCGTACACAATTTACTAATACCTTATAGATTAACAACAAATACATTTAGTGGAAACAACTAATATCCTTTCAACTAATCCCTTAAGTGAAAACATCTAATATCTTTCGAAAGTGATACCTTTAGTGCAATTCACTAATACCTTTAATGAAAATAAAAAATAGGTGTATTATATATTTATAGATTATAGTTTGGAAAATGGTCATATAAGTCTCTCATCTTACCGATGAGAATCAAATAAACCCTTCAACCATTTTTTTTTGTATATATGTGCCTTTTTTTTAATTGAAATTAAATAGATCCCATATCTTAATAAAATCAAACAATCAAACCCTTTTGGTCAATTGAAAACAAAAAAATAAATATTTTCAAAACAATTTTTTAATTTAAAATCTGATATTTATTTTTTATAAAGAATTTTGATATAATTTGCAATACAAATTATATTTTTAAAAGGAAAAAAACTAACTTAGATCTGAATATTATGTTTAAATCTGAATATTATGTTTAATAAGCTTAAAATAATTATTATGTTTAATAAAATTGTGAATTTATAAAAAGTGGATTGATGGTTTGGCCTTTGCATTTTTTCCTATTTTTTTAGTATTGTGGAATTTAATTCTTAGATTGACAATTAGTTTTGCCTTTTTTTTTTTTGGCCAAATTGTGGAACGGTTTGGCCTCTTAGAAGATCCTTCTGTCGTCCGCTTCTTGCAGCACGTAGATCATGTCACATAGGAGTGGTCGTAGTATTGAATTCTTGATGCTTTTGTACTATTGAAGATTCAGTTTGTTTTATTTTCCAATACAACGACACAATTATTCAACACCAATCTGTAGATTGTTTTTATTAAGTATCGACGTAATTCAATTTCATTAAATATTATTTATGTATTTGATATTGTAAATTTCTTTGATTACGATACCTACGTCAGAATAACAATGGAAACAAATACTCTCCTTTGATCTCCATCAAACACAATGGAATCTCTTTGCGATTTGTCAATGAAAGTCTATTTTCTATTCATTTTCTTCCACGTGGTTGGACTTATTATTATCGATTGTAATCAACTTCAATATTCATATAGGTGACATTGGAAAAAAAAAAGGTAATACATGTACCTTTTGTTGTCAAACTAAGTTTTATAAATATTTTTGGGTTTTGTGTTATCCCAAAATATATATAGAAATATATTGCGGCATGAATGCTTAGATTTTTCCTTTGGTTGGTAGTTTGAACCCTTTACTCCATTGCAATTTTGATAATCCTAACTTCATGTCATGCTCTTATGCAACCTTCTTATTTTTGTTTTCTTTTTCTTTTTAATTATTTTTCAAATATTCTATATATGACTCCTATATATTCATTTTCATTTATTTGCACCCAATATCTTATTATAATGAGTATTAATGGTACTTATTCCATGTAAAAGAGTGGATACTTATCCCGGTAATCATGTTTTATTTTGAAAGAATATTCCAATAATCATATTGTGTCCTAATTAATTACTTGTGCCCTAATTATATAATTAAATTAATACTTTATGCATCTATTTATGTAAAAATAAAACTCTGCAAAAAAAAAAAATCTAAAATTGATGAATACTATTTGTCATTTAATTATTATCTTTATTAGTTTTCCTTAATAGTGATCATCTAAATTAAATTATGATGATAAAAGTATGGATAGATTTTAATTTATTTAATTATTTAAGTTCCAACATAATTTAATGTAAAGATAAAAAGAATAGGGAAATTGCATTTTTTGTCCTATGAGAATAGATTGTATACAAAAATAATTTTTTTTTGATCTTTTTGGTCCAGTAGTTTTATTCCACATTTTTTGTTCCAAGAAAAGTGCAATTTTGATCCCAAAAAAATTATAAATTGAAATTTTAGTCCCAAAAAATTATAGCTTTGGTCCCAAAAGTCAATGAAAAGGATCAAATTTGCAAAAAAAAAGGACAAAAAAAGAACGTGAGACCAAAATTTTTGTTATTGCTAAAATTTTGTATTTTGGTTTTTTTTTTAATTATTCAAAATCAAATATGGAAATTATTAATTCTTATTAAATTAAATATGAAATTATTTATAGATAAATTTATTTTATGGTTTTTTATACCCATTATTTATTTAGTTCACTTACTTCGAAATTCACCACATTATTTTAAAAATTTTATTAAATATACTCACTATAAGATTATAATTTTATTCAATATGTAATACTTGCACCACATCCCTGAAAAAATTCTCACCACCAGTCTCATTTAATTTCAATACAACCACAAAATATATCTACTCTTCCACCTCTCTAATCAATTGATACAAAATATGATTAACAAATATTTTGTGTAGGAGTGTCTATTAGACCTAAAAATTAAAAATTGAGTGTGTAAGAAATCAACAAAACAAGATTCTTTGTCGATATGCATTATATATATATATACATATACATACACACACATATATATATATATACTAGTGCTAAACCCGCGATTATCGCGGAACTGTATATAAAATTTATGGTAAAGTTATTAATTACTTTAATTTAAGTATTATAAATGTGGTTACTATTATTATTTTAATTATTCAATATTTTTATTGTATTTTTTAAAATGTTAGCTAATAATAAATAATTCTATTTCAATGACAATAAACTATAAATTCATGACATCTATTATTGATCAAATGTTTAGAAAATAATGCTTACAAATTGCGGAAAATCTCTCTATAAACAATATTTGTGGTGTATTTGAAAGGATTTCCTTTAGAATCAAGTGACAAAATCTTCAATCTTCTACTCGAACTAACTCCGGATACTGCAACATAAAGTTGACCATGAGTGAAAACAGGCTTGGGAAGATACAATCCAACAGTAGAAAGCGATTGCCCTTGACTTTTATTTATTTTCATGACAAAACACAGTAGAATTGGAAATTGTCACCTTGTAAAATATACCGGCATTGTAGGATCAAAATTTGTCAATGTAATTCTTGAAATGAAGACTTTATTTCCAATATTCCTTCCAGATATTATTTCAGTCTAGAGAATGTGGTTATCAAGTTTTGTGACGATCAATCTTGTTCCATTGCACAAATCGGATTTGTGATCAATACTTCTTAGTAACACTATAGACACTCCTTCTTTCAAGATCAGACGGTGATTTGACATTCCAGAACACCTAACAAAATTTAAAAATTCAACTATAACCATCTGTCCATTACCTTCTTCTCGAAATTTAGAGACACAAATATTGTCTGAGCTTAAGTATACTTTAGTATTACCCGAAATCAGATAAAAACTTATCATTTATAAACTCCACATCTCAATGAGTAGGTGCAAGTATTGCTTTATCCTCAAAGTATTTTTGTGTCCTTAAATTATCAATCAAGGATGGATAAATATTTTTTATTATAGATGCAATTGGAGCAACAACATCACAAATTAAATTATCTTTCAGAATCTCAATCTCAGTGACATCATCTTGCCTATTTCTAATTTTCTCATTACCAACTTTCAAATTCCACCTTGAGAAGTTAACAATATCATCATCATTTGAGGACGTATTGAGATCAGAACGTTGTAATCTCATGTTCTTCGTCAATCTTAAATTCTTAATATTGAAAACAAATAAGATGTATTTAGTTTTTCAATAATAATTTTTTTTAAAAACATTATCATTTAATAAAAGATGCATAAAATACCTTGCAGTGATCTCACAAATATGAAGCATTGATAGTTGAGTGCACTATATCCTCTCGACTTCCTTTGGGTATAACATGGAGTCTCTTTCTGAAATCTCTTCCAAGCACAATGATTTTACCACCAAAAGACATATCACTCATGGTTCCATCTAGAGATCTAACAATATCCCTCAAGTTTCTATCCAAAGCTAAATCTGTTAATCGTTGGTGTCTCATCTCATATAATAAGCTTTGTCTTCAATAATAGTTAGGACAAATGTGTCCCCAGCTTTATGTTACACGTGAAGGTCTCATCAATATTAAGCGGTATAACAAATCTTGAATGAGCAGTACGTCCGTCGGACAGAAGAGTGATGTTATTCCACTTGATGCAACATTAAGAACTATATTGTCTTCCGAACGTATTGCTGCGGAGATCGTTCTCCAAATGAATGTCTTTCCAGTTCCACCATATCCATATAAAAAGAAGACTCTTCCTTTTTGCAACCAAACAACTTCAAGTATTTCACTAACCACAAATTTTTGTTCTTGAGTTAGAGTTGAACTTAACTTGTCATATTCTTCTCTTTGTTCAAGCCGATCGTAATTCAATTCTTGTTATTTACTACATCTTTCTCAAACTCAAAATCTGGTACTGACATTGATGTAAATCTACTCAAAGTGGATCCATTCATCTGCAGTAGCTTATCAATTTTAATTAAAGCCAACTTGTTCAACTTTTCACTGTTAAGCTATAAATCTAAAAAAAAATTACAAAAAAATATAATTGTAAATTATTTTTACAATCTAAATCAATTAATTTTTTAAAGATGTTATACCTGTAATATTCAATGTTCATCTTCTTTTATAGAGTATATCATCTGGCATACACTCCCACGTCTTTTCGAACACGGTTTCTGAAGAGTTCATTGAAGATGACATGAGAAGAATAATGAATAAGTTCCTCACGTGATGAGCGCTTGTCCAATATCTTGCCTCTGTTATCCCATCAATGTACTCAAGATCATCATCCAACAATCTCATTGAATAGCAAGCATCCTTAAAGGTAACATACACAATATCACCAATAGTTCGTATCATCTCAAAAGATGTTGATTCGTTACTATAAGACAATAAGAGATACAAATAATACTCTTCACCAGCCCCCAATAGAACACTGTATAGTCTTTCCAGAGAAAATCTATTGTACTTTCTCTTTTCCCACTGATATTATTTTCTACCCCAAACATACATCTTTGGAAATTCCAGATAAGTCAGCTTCTTTGCATCCTCATCATCAGTTTTATTTTTATCCATCCACGCCAAGAACATTGATTTACCTGAAGATGGTCTTTCGAGTACATCATCAATGTAATCTTCATCTCGAAAAATAACTCTCTGTTGATTAGGAAGATGGAAATCCAATCTCATAACCGCTGGATACCTATAATGTATATCGAACTGAAGAGTTCACCAAACTGCTTCACACGGAGATATGTATCTGCAGTTTACGAAATTTTCCACTTCGCCTTTTGATTTTTATTCACCTTTAGTGGCTCCTTTCTTCTCCACATTAGCTATAACCCATCAACTCCTTTATTGATATACTTGAACAAATACTTGATGAATTTATACCTATTGCACCACTCAACATTTATATTACCTTGATACCTTCGCAACAATATTGGACTGTAAAGAACTACAAAACGGTTATCCAAATGAAAAATTCTTTTATCAACAGTGACCCCTTTACTTCTTCTCCTATACAGTGGGAAACCTTCGTCATCAACATATGTAAACTCATTATAACTCTTTGGGAAATTCTTTGAGCAAATGTTGTTGACCATGCAAGGAGAATTTATTTTCACCAATCCACAGGGTTAGTGAATCATGTAGTCACTTACCAAATCATACAAAATACATCATCATCTCTATCTAGTATTTCTACAGATATGATACGGTCAACATCCTTCGGATTTGGAATTTTGTTTTCATGGTTTAGAAACAAAAGAATTTGAGCATGTAACAATCCTCTTTTCTGAAATTCCACAGAGTATAACATTACAGATTGAAAATATTTGAATCAAGTTATATACTAAAATAATTTAATAGAAATATAAAGTTATTTTATTCATGAAAGATAAATATTATGGAGCTAAAAATTTAATAAATATAAAAAGATAAACTTACATGCATCAATTTTTTCAAATATTTGAAGTTCCTTAAACTCCTTCACAATACGATCAAGTTTCATCTTAAACATTCTGTAGAGAATATATGGCCTATCAACAGATTCAAGACCTTTCTCATTTAAGAATCTTGTAATCTGGGGCCATTTTAGATTGCAAGTAATTGTGATAAATAAATCTGGGTAAGAAAAATACTTGCAAAGTGTCATGACATCTTGAAAATTTTGAATCATATACCTAGGTCTGTCTGTGAAGGATGCAAACATTATTCTTTTACCCGTAGAAGATGGATCCACATCACCTCTATCAACTGCAATTTTCATATCATTCACTCTGCTAGACCTCAATTTAACTTGATTAAATTTTATAAATAATAACCTTTCCGACTAAATCATAGTATATGAATCCACCAAAAATTGCTGGAAAAGTCTCTTAGATAGGAATAAAGTTTGTTTCATTATTATGCTAGTGTATCCTAAACGAAAAGAATTCTCGCATTGTTAGTCTGATTTATTTTTCTTGTTGTAAAACCAGCATCATTATGAACCACATCAATTCTATAAACATCCTCGTCATACAAGAACAATAAATGATACTGTAATGGAACATAAGATGGATGTAATTCACTTATTCTTTACAATTCACCGCTACGGGTCTTTTAGTATCACATCTCTTTTTTCCATAGCTGCATCATGTCCCCTGGAATAAGAGCTACAACTTCAGAAGCAGTAGGAAGGTTATAAACTCTTCCAACTGAACTCCTTCTTTCCAGCAAATTTAATCACAAATTTGGCTCACCTCCAGACATAATACTTTTTCTTGCGAAATTGCATTGCAAATGGATTGAAAGTATCCACCATCCTCTTAAGTTCACCAACAATACTATCATTCAGTTTATCCTTCAATCTCCTCAAGTACAAATAAACTAATTGAATTGATTAAAAAAATTAATTATAATTATTATATTTTATAATTTGTTCAACTAAAATAATACAAAATATAAAATATATAGTAAGAATTAGAATCATCACAATGCGAGAATTTTTTATCCTTTATTGATTCTCATTTCGTCTAAATCTTCTAATTTTTTTTGGTGAATCTATACATCTCAATATATTGTTTATATTTTTCTTTTGTAGGATAAGAATCTATACATCTCAAAGTATTGTAAATTTCATCAATTCATCTTTCGTGTGAATCCGTATTTCTTTTTTGCAGGATATGAATCTATAATTGTCAAGGTATTTATATTTTATTTTATGTTTTTGATCATTTAATTGTATTAATTTAATCCGCATCTTTTGCTTAATCTCTTTTACTAATGATTATTTCAATGTATATTATTATAATTCTTTAAATAATAATTTTTATGTTTATTTATATTTCTATAAATAATAATATTTATATTGATTATAATTTAATTTGAATGTTATAGATACATCAAAATATACCTTTGATATTTTTAATTGATTAACAAATCTGTTTTTTTTTTTAAATCGATAATAATGTAAATTCTTGACTATTTTTTTAATATGATGAAAACTTTCTTAATCATTCTTTATAGATAAAACATAAGCATCGAACATTGGAGAATAAATTTTAATATGATGAATCATTTCGAAAATAATTTATATTTTTTATATTTTTAATAGTTGAATACTTTCTACTATGTAAAATTCTGATTTTTTTTTAAAATTCGAATATTTATTAAATATGTTAATATTGTTGCTCTTAGTTTTTTTTAAAGGAAAAAATGACTCTTTTCAAAATATGTGATTTAATATTGTAAATTCATACATCAATCAATATATAACTTTATCTTAATTATATACTTTATTTATTTATATTAATTTTAAATTTAATATTATGCTATTATTTTTGTATCATTGAATATAGATTACTTATATTAGGTAAATTTGACTCTTTAATAAAATATGTATTTTAATTAATCTTAATTTATATATTATCTAAATACATCCCATTTTTATGAATATATAAATATAGACTAATTATATTAGGAAAAGTTGACTACTTTTTTATAGCATGATTTAAGTCATATATTTTCGAATTACATAAAATATTAGGTAAATTTGACTCTTTATAAAACATGTGTTTTAATCAATCTCAACTTATAATTTGTCTAAATACACTCTATTTTTATGAATAATTAAATATAGATTTCATAGATGTCATAATTTTTTCCTTTCAATTGAATTTCATAGTTTATAAATAATGTTGCATAGTGATATAAAGAGATTCGACCTTTTTTTTTTTAATTAGATGAATGTATATTGTAAGTTGAGAAAATTTGTGAAAATATTATTATTTTAATATATAAAAGATCACATGACGTAGTATTTTGAAATTTAATATTTTGGAATGTAATTTCGAAATTAGGGACTATATCATCATATTATATTAGTCATTTTTTTCTAATATAATTAATCTTTTATCAATAAATTTAAAATTGATGTAAATAAGTAAATTATATAATTAGTTTAAATTTATATATTGATTGGTGTATGACTTTATAGTTAAATCACATGTTTTAAAAAGATCAAATTTCCCTAAAAATATTGAAGACATTAAATTATTTTTGAATTTAAAAAACAATTAGAATTGTTACTCAGTTGAATTTATCAAGGGCATATTTTGGTTGTATATATAACATTCAAATTCATACACAAAAAATTATTTATTATTAATGAATCATGATCGAATTTTTTTTTAAAAGATATCCACCATCCAAAAATAGTTGAAAAATATTAGTTTGAAGAATACATTATTTACTTATTTTGTTTTTAAAGATACCACTAACCAAAAATTTAGGATTTAGAAATGTAGGATAATATAAAATTACCTAATAAATTATCTTACTAAATTATCATTCGAAATTAGTCAACTTTTCCTAATATATTCAAATTGAAATTTAAAATTGATTAAATAAGTAAAGTTTATAATTATTATAAATTTATATATTGTTCCTAATATAATTATTTCAAAACTAATCTTTTAAAATAATATATAAAATATATCCATCATCCATATTTGTTAAAGATCCGAAAAATTAATATTTTATAAAGAGTCTAATATATATTCCTAAAATATTTGAATATTCGTATATTTGATATATTCCTAATATTCGTATAATTAATTATTCCAATATATATTCGTATATTTGATATATTCGTATATTTTAAAATATTCGTATAATTAATTAAAATATTTGAATATTCGTATATTTAATTATTCCTAATATATATTCGTATAATTATTACATAAAATATTAGGTATTATTTGCATATTCGTATAATTAATATTTTCGAATTACATAATATATTTCGAAAGATATATTCATCATCATCCAAATTTGAACGATTCTTCATCATTATAGAATTAAATAAAAATAAAAATTATAACTTCTCATAAAGAATATTATTTATAGAATTGTAAGTAATACATTGAATAGTAATTCACCGCTACGGGTCTTTTAGTATCACATCTCTTTTTTCCATAGCTGCATCATGTCCCCTGGAATAAGAGCTACAACTTCAGAAGCAGTAGGAAGGTTATAAACTCTTCCAACTGAACTCCTTCTTTCCAGCAAATTTAATCACAAATTTGGCTCACCTCCAGACATAATACTTTTTCTTGCGAAATTGCATTGCAAATGGATTGAAAGTATCCACCATCCTCTTAAGTTCACCAACAATACTATCATTCAGTTTATCCTTCAATCTCCTCAAGTACAAATAAACTAATTGAATTGATTAAAAAAATTAATTATAATTATTATATTTTATAATTTGTTCAACTAAAATAATACAAAATATAAAATATATAGTAAGAATTAGAATCATCACAATGCGAGAATTTTTTATCCTTTATTGATTCTCATTTCGTCTAAATCTTCTAATTTTTTTTGGTGAATCTATACATCTCAATATATTGTTTATATTTTTCTTTTGTAGGATAAGAATCTATACATCTCAAGGTATTGTAAATTTCATCAATTCATCTTTCGTGTGAATCCGTATTTCTTTTTTGCAGGATATGAATCTATAATTGTCAAGGTATTTATATTTTATTTTATGTTTTTGATCATTTAACTGTATTAATTTAATCCGCATCTTTTGCTTAATCTCTTTTACTAATGATTATTTCAATGTATATTATTATAATTCTTTAAATAATAATTTTTATGTTTATTTATATTTCTATAAATAATAATATTTATATTGATTATAATTTAATTTGAATGTTATAGATACATCAAAATATACCTTTGATATTTTTAATTGATTAACAAATCTGTTTTTTTTTAAATCGATAATAATGTAAATTCTTGACTATTTTTTTAATATGATGAAAACTTTCTTAATCATTCTTTATAGATAAAACATAAGCATCGAACATTGGAGAATAAATTTTAATATGATGAATCATTTCGAAAATAATTTATATTTTTTATATTTTTAATAGTTGAATACTTTCTACTATGTAAAATTCTGATTTTTTTTAAAATTCGAATATTTATTAAATATGTTAATATTGTTGCTCTTAGTTTTTTTTAAAGGAAAAAATGACTCTTTTCAAAATATGTGATTTAATATTGTAAATTCATACATCAATCAATATATAACTTTATCTTAATTATATACTTTATTTATTTATATTAATTTTAAATTTAATATTATGCTATTATTTTTGTATCATTGAATATATATTACTTATATTAGGTAAATTTGACTCTTTTATAAAATATGTATTTTAATTAATCTTAATTTATATATTATCTAAATACATCCCATTTTTATGAATATATAAATATAGACTAATTATATTAGGAAAAGTTGACTACTTTTTTATAGCATGATTTAAGTCATATATTTTCGAATTACATAAAATATTAGGTAAATTTGATTCTTTATAAAACATGTGTTTTAATCAATCTCAACTTATAATTTGTCTAAATACACTCTATTTTTATGAATAATTAAATATAGATTTCATAGATGTCATAATTTTTTCCTTTCAATTGAATTTCATAGTTTATAAATAATGTTGCATAGTGATATAAAGAGATTCGACCTTTTTTTTTTAATTAGATGAATGTATAAGTGAGAATCTTTGTGAAAATATTATTATTTTAATATATAAAAGATCACATGACGTAGTATTTCGAAATTTAATATTTTGGAATGTAATTTCGAAATTAGGGACTATATCATCATATTATATTAGTCAATTTTTTCTAATATAATTAATCTTTTATCAATAAATTTAAAATTGATGTAAATAAGTAAATTATATAATTAGTTTAAATTTATATATTGATTGGTGTATGACTTTATAGTTAAATCACATGTTTTAAAAAGATCAAATTTTCCTAAAAATATTGAAGACATTAAATTATTTTTTAATTTAAAAAAACAATTAGAATTGTTACTCAGTTGAATTTATCAAGGGCATATTTTGGTTGTATATATAACATTCAAATTCATACACAAAAAAATATTTATTATTAATGAATCATGATCGATTTTTTTTTTAAAAGATATCCACCATCCAAAAATAGTTGAAAAATATTAGTTTGAAGAATACATTATTTACTTATTTTGTTTTTAAAGATACCACTAACCAAAAATTTAGGATTTAGAAATGTAGGATAATATAAAATTACCTAATAAATTATCTTACTAAATTACCATTCGAAATTAGTCAACTTTTCCTAATATATTCAAATTGAAATTTAAAATTGATTAAATAAGTAAAGTTTATAATTATTATAAATTTATATATTGTTCCTAATATAATTATTTCAAAACTAATCTTTGAAAATAATATATAAAATATATCCATCATCCATATTTGTTAAAGATCCGAATAATTAATATTTTATAAAGAGTCTAATATATATTGCTAAAATATTTGAATATTCGTATATTTGATATATTCCTAATATTCGTATAATTAATTATTCCAATATATATTCGTATATTTGATATATTCGTATATTTTAAAATATTCGTATAATTAATTAAAATATTTGAATATTCGTATATTTAATTATTCCTAATATATATTCGTATAATTATTACATAAAATATTAGGTATTATTTGAATATTCGTATAATTAATATTTTCGAATTACATAATATATTTCGAAAGATATATTCATCATCATCCAAATTTGAACGATTCTTCATCATTATAGAATTAAATAAAAATAAAAATTATAACTTCTCATAAAGAATATTATTTATAGAATTGTAAGTAATATATTGAATAGTAATTAATACATTATAATGTTAAAAAAAATCTAATTTTTAACATATAATCAATGATTCTTCATCTTCACAATAAAATTGATCTTCCACTTCGTCTTCATATGAAAAATTGATCATCCACTTCATCTTCATTTTTGATGTTCCTAAATATATAATTAAAAAAATCACACAGTAATCATTTTCATACGAATAAAATAAAATTAAACAATAATTAATAAAAAACAAAAATCAAATAATTAGTAAATACCTTTAGACACGTAGAAATTTGTATTCCTCCAAATCACCAAAAAAAAAAGTGAGTTTAAGGAAATGATCATTGGTAGAAGAGATTAGACAAAATATGAAGATTAAATTCATACACCAAATCTATAAAATAAAATAGAAAACAAAAAGTAAATACCTTAAGATGAAGATCCTGCAAAAAAAAGAAATATTAAAATTGAATATATTGGAATGAACATCCTGCAAGAAAATAAAAACATGAAGATTTAGATGAAAATAAATATAATATAAAACTTCGTAGCAAAATTGAAAAGAAGAAGAAGAAGAAGAAGAATTGGAATAGGATGTGGAGAAATTATTGTAATTGATTTTTGGTTGTGTGAGATACATGGTATATATAGAGGAAATGTGAAAAAATCAATGGTCAAGATTAGATTAGATATTAAGATTCAATGGCTGAAAATAGTTTTAAAGGTCAATGAATTGGGTGAATGAGAGGAGAGTATTTTTAAAATAGAGGCTTGAGAGCTTGCCACATAGGATTCCAAAACTTTGTCTTTATAATATATTAAGATATATTTAATATCAATTTGATAAAAAAGAATCTTTGTAACACATTACTCCTAATTATTTTATTAGTTTTTGTTTGAATATTGATGAAAAATTATATTACACCATGTATAGAAAATTTTAAGTTTTCCTAAAAACGTTAAGGGTAGAAAGTCAAATTGATCATTTTGAAGATGATATTGAAGGAAAATTAGAATTATTGAATGTTGGCGAAATCATTGAGTTTTCAATTAATTTAAAAAAATGGGACAAAAAAAGAACGTGGGACCAAAATTGTTATTGAAAAATTCTCACGGAACCAAATTTGCAATTTTCCCTTTAATAATATTATTGATTAGTAATTATTTTTCTTTAATGTTAGAATAATTAAATAAAATTTATCCATATATTTTATGAAATTATTAAATATAATATTATTTTTATAAGTTGTATATATATTGTTTCTTAATTGTAGTTGGTTTTGTAAGGCATCAAAGTGATGTATTCAAGTTTTGTAGTAGACTTTGCAAGGTATCATTTTATTACTTTATTATGTTAATAAGAAATAATACAAAAATATTCTAGATACCACGTAAAATATCTTTTGTATTATACTAATCAATCAATTAACTTAATATAACAGTGAGACATCACCGTATACAACTCAAACTTCATAATAACGTGACACATAGTGAGACTTCATAAGAAATGACCTAATCTCAAGACAAAAAGTAACTCCATTAGTACATAATGGTGATTTATGAAATATATTTTTCAAAATAATCAAGGATTTTTTGAACTATGTTATAATTTCTAAATTGTTATAGTTAAAATTGGTTTTGATTTATTTCTTTAGTGTGATAGGATTCACACTATTATAAAACCATATCATCTTGATAAATTCAAAGATACGTTTTTCGAAGGTTATTTGTGTGTAGGTTGAAATTTTATTATCATAGCCAGTTAATTATATTTCAATACTCCTATGAATGAAGATGAATTACTTTAACTTTAAAGGAATTCTTAATAGTTAAGTTTTATAAATCAATGAACAAAAATCTTCTATTCGGTAAATTTTTGTATAACTTTTCAATAAAACAAATTATTTATGTAATGTAGACATATGTTATTAAATTATAATACTTTCTAATATATTTTACATTTCATCTGATACTTATAGATTGATGAAATTGTTGATAGAGAGGTTAACTTGAAGTCTCTAAATTCTTAAAACTTATGATAAAACAAAAATTGAGTAAGGATCATATTTATTCTTTTATTCATAACTTTTCATGAAAATTTTAAAATCATATTTGCTAAGTTTAATGGTTTCGTAGATAATCACATTTTCAATACGTATCTATATTTATATGTAAAAACCAAGTGAATTATTAGGGAAAAATTGCACTTTTGATTATAACAAAATACTTTTGGTGCCTATTTGCAAAATTGATTTTTTAAAAAAAAATAATTTTGGTTATATATGCTAATTTTCAGGACTATAACTGTAATTTTACCACATTTTATTGGACTAAAACTTCAATTTACCCATTTCTTTGGATCAAAACTGCAATCTTTTGGGACCAAAAGTGTCGAATAAAACTACAGGACTAAAAATGTTAAAAAGGACTGTTTCAAGATAGACTCATTCTCTTGCGACCAAAAGTGCAATTTACTTGAATTACTAGTATTCATATCTTAATTATTTAATATCTTATTTGTTTTGTTGTTTATAGTTTTAAGTGGATACCAAATTTTAGTAATTATTTTGATTATTTGATGTTCAATAAATTTATGTTTTTTTTATATTTATATTTAAAACTTAACAACCATATTATACCTGACACCACAATTTAAAAATTACACCCACACTTTTATTAAATACATTTTCTATTTAGAAATTGGTTTATTCGTCATTTTTGTAGTTGTTGTTTGTAAGTATTAAGGCGTTGATGTATTCATCATTTTTGTAGGTGTCGTTTGTAAGTATTTTAGGTGTTAATGTATTGTATTCACAATTTATTAATTAATGAATGAGAATATTTAGCGGTGGATGTATTTAATAAAAAAGTGGGTGCAAATATCTTTGGCATATAAGTGATAATCACATAAATGGAACATTTTACCAATCGTATTGACCTAATATTTGTCAAAATCAATATTACTAATAATATAATCGATAATCATGTGGGTATAATTTTTCTTATATCTTATTATATGAAATTAAAATTTTGTCTAACTATTATTTATAATTAAAATTATTTAATATTTTCTTAGTTAGAATTACACTTTATAAATATTATTTTTTATGTATAGAAAATTTACATTTTATATATTTAATATTATGGTATATTGATTATATTTAAGAACTCAAAAGTCAATAGATGTACAATTAAAAAGAAAAATGTTCATTATCTTATTTAATTAATTGCATAATATATTTGAGCTACTCATCAAAATCTCTAAAATTTGCTTGAACATAAATTATTATTCATAATTCAATTGACAAATGAGCACATTATACGTCCAAATGGATCATTAATATTTGGACGTGTAATGTGGTGAAGGTCAATATAGATCCATCCATTATTGAAAAATATTCATGTTCATTTAAGGATGAAAATGTAAGTTTTTATTTTATTTTAATAATTTAGCTATATGATTCAACACTATTAAAATTATTTTTTAAGATCAACAACGTCAATATCATGAGAGATTAACTTGCTTTGGAGAAGTTGCATCATCACATGTAGAATAAACCTACAAAATAAATTTAAAAATTTACATCGTTAATATATGATTGTTCAATATTTTTTTAATACAAAAAAAAATGTTTTATCTTAAAATAATATTGATATCTTTGAACTCTTTTGACTATTCTTAAAATTACTTTTGGAGTGACTTGAGATATTATGATGATAATCTATGCACATATGATACATTACAGGCTAACTAATATAAATTTTCACTTTTTTTCTAGCCTTTGATTAGATACAGTTATTAAACCTTGACTGTTCATTTTTGTATTAATGTATGCATGGTACATTTAACCACTATTCCTTAGATCTAATGTTGGCCGCTTATTTTTTCGAATAAATCTTTAACGTGAATCAGCCCTGAAATATTTAAAAATAATATTGATTTTACTATTACGTAAAAAAGAAAATCTTAATTCAAAATCAAATATGTAATTTTTTTAAGGCAGAATATAAAGTGAAACTGATTCATACATGAATCATTTTGAAGGGTATGCATTGTTCCACTAAGAAGTATTAGTTGTGGAGGGTACAAGTTGTTTTCACTAGAGAGTATCAGTTGATCAGTATGAAATGGTATGAATTGTTATATAACTTGAGAGTATCAGTTGATGGGTATGAAATGGTATGAATTGTTACACTAAATTTTTTTAGGGGCCGCTTGGTTTGCCATGAGGAATGGAAATAGGAATGGTAATGATAGTAGTATGGAATGGAATGAGTATATTCTTAAAAATTGAATTGTTTGGTTGATTGTGGGTATCACTATCATAACTATTGATTTTGTTTGGTTTGAAAAAAAATCTTTAGGAATGCAATCAATTTATGTGATATTTTTTATGGAGGAATTGACAATGGAATGAAACCCATTCCACCCAAATTCTTGAGGAATGGTTGATTCCTCAATTATTGGGTATGGATTACTGTAGCAGGGTATCATAGTGCCCAACCAAACAACTAAATTTCACTAAAGAGTATGCGTTGTTCTACTAAAAATTATTAAAAAGTGGTTTATGTATGAACAAGTTCCACACTATAAATAAAAAAAATTCAATTATTAATCAAATTAAATACGAAATTATTTATAAATAAATTTATTGTAGGATTCAACGATTTACAACACTATTTCACTAAGTTCATCTACTTCAAAATTCACCCACCTTATTTTATAATATTTACTAATATACCCATTATAAAATTATAATTTTATTCAACATACACGTACATCCCTAAAAATATTCAATTACTAATCTCATTCAATTTCATTAAAATCACATAATATATCTACTCCCCCACCTCTTTAATCCATTGGTGGAAAACAAGATTAACATATTTACGCAAGGGGTCTATTAGACAAAATGATTGAAAGTTGAATGTGAAAGAAACCACCAAAGCAAGGTAATTTATTGATATGTATTATGTTTTTTTTATAATGTCAATGTGATAGTCTTTTCTTTATTTTTATTATATTCTTTTATAATTTTTTGTTTAAATGATGAAAAATAAATATTAGACCATGCATAGGAAATTAAATTTTCCTCCAAATATTTCTACCGAAAGTCAAATTGATTATTTGAAAATGTTGAAGGAAAATTAGAACCAATAAATGTTGGTGAAATTACTGAACTTTCTATGAAATGTTGTAATGCTTAAAGTATAGGTTTTTTGTTGAGATTATATTTCTTTTGGATGTATATCTTTTTTTTTCTTTACCAAAACTGTAAATTTTAGGTTTTTAGCGTATACCAATGTCGGGTGTAGTCTTTTTAGGAGATGAATTGAATTTTATTATATTGAAGTACTGAATATTTTGCCCAACTTCTTATCAATACATGTTTATTGGTGCACGAATCTGTGCATACTTCTGCTCATTAAAGTTTGGTTTAAATTTAATAGAGTGTTGAATTTTGTAAAGATGATTAAATTATTTATAACAAGTATAATGGTATTGATATCAGAGTAAAAATGTTTTTTATTGTTTGTGTATCAAGGTTGTGTGCTTGATAGGAAATAATTTTTTAAGGATTGTAACTTAAGGGTGATGGCAAAATTAGGATGTTAACTCTCTAGACGGATAATTTTAGAACAATAATTTTAAAGGTCACGATTTGAGATCAAAGACTAAAACCAAGTTAAGCTAATTGGCTTGAATTCCGGTTGAATTTGGGTTGGTTTGGACCGATTTGGTCTGAATTTGTTATTTTTAAAAGTTATTGTCCTTCAATTGCTATCTTGAAGAGTTGTGATCTTCATTTTGCAAGCTCGAAGAGTTACAAACCTCATTTTTTCATCCTCAAGTTATGATTCTTAAAAAAATTATTTGCCTACTTGATTGGATCTTTTTAATTACGTCCACTTATTGTTGTTTTTTTTATCAATTTCAATAACAGTATAATATTTTGTTATTTTATCAACAAAAAAAAATATTCTATGTGGATGTTAATGTTTAAATATGTGCTAAAAATTTATTTACTACATAATGATATGCAATACTATACATGTATTGTATCAAATCAATTACAAAAAACTTATCATTAATTATTAAAAAACTAATGTAAAATGTTTGGGTCGTTTGTATATGCTATGTTTTACAAGAAATGGTGAAACATTTTACATAAGTATATATTTGAGAGTGTTGCATTATTAATGCAACTTTATTAGTAATTGATGTTATAACTTATAATTATTGACCATAGAAGATGCATAGTGTAATGCCTTTCGTGGTTATTAAATATTATTTTGTAAATAATTTTAACTTTTATAGGTTTAGGTTATATTTACGATTTATATAAGACACATGATTTGATTAAAATGAGTTAATGGTAAGAATTATAAAATAATTTGTTATTCTTTATAAATACCTATTTTATAATAAAAATAAGAAAACACTTGTGTGAGCTGGTCTCATGGTGGGACGGTTCATAAACTAGCGCAAAATAACACATATCTTTTCTAAAGTGTTAATACGTCATGCCAACTTATGATCCATCTCACGCAAGATCTACTCTAAAAATAAATATTTTTTCATATTACACTTACCTATAATCAGAAAAGGTTTTATTAAACAATTTGTGATAAACCATTGCCCGAAGAAATTGTGACATTTGTTAAATATAAAAAAGATATAAGAAATTATATTAAAATCTTAGTAATGAAAATGACTCCCGCGCGAAGTGCGGGTAGGGACTGTAGTTTAAAAAGAAGAAGTTTTTAAGTAGTTTAATATAAAAAATGATTACCCATTTTTAATTGTTTGTAGAGTGTCATTGACTTGAAGCGAATATACCAACTTCTACTAGTAGATTCCCCGCAAGCGTACGGGTTCACTGTAGTATGGGCAAGTATAGGGACCAAGTATTATCGAACCCAAGGAAAAGTGTGTATGCGAACAGATCCCTGAAGATCTACGCGTCGTAGCTAATATGAATGTATTTTATGTTATTTTGAAGAATTAAATTTAAACTAAAATAAACTAAATTAACTAAAGAATAAGTGAAACAAATTAACTAAGATTTGTGTTCAAGTAAGAGATATGATGCTTAGGATAGGAATCCCTACGTATACTAATGGAGCATGTACATAATCAAAATAACCGTGACGTGCAAGAAATAACCTAAGTAAAAGATTGTAAGATAAAAGCTCAAGACTTAATACCCTAATACTTTATCCTAGCAATCGACTTCACTAATCCACTAACGAGTTAATAGATTGTGCTAACGAGACCCTAATTTAAACTAAGGTGATGCGGTCGTCCTCCTTAGAAAAACAGGTAGATTAATTAACCCTTTCTAAACCCTTTCATTAAGCCTACTCGTTGTTAAAGAGTGATAAGATCGTCCTCTCTCTAACACTTTTCGAACGAAATTCAAGAATAAAGTTAAGACTAATTTTAAGAATTCGTTGATTAAGAGAATTAAAACCCTAACGTCACGAATTACTCTAATTACGTACCACAACCTACTTCTACGAGTTCATCCTATCCCAAGCATGTAAGGGTTTTAGCTAGACATGGGTTTTACGTAAACAAGAACGATTGAATAAATAACGAACATGAACATAATGATTAGAACGAAGAAAAGATCAAACATAAACTAGGATTTCAAGAAATAAAGGAATAAACTGAAATTAAATCAATAAAACGAAGTCTCAACGGTTCAAGAACAAAGGTCTGGAGAAACAAAACTAAAAAGTAAAATCGGACTAAGAATTCGTAAAGAAAACCTCAAAAATGTAAAAGTAAACCTTGCTCGTCTCTTCTCCTCTTTCTCTCTCTAAAAACTCAGTCTAAAAGTGATGTCTCCTGTGTTGGTTCGTGGATTGATCCTTAAAAACGTGTTCGAAAGAGGTATATATAATATATAAGCGTCGGGCTGAAACGGGAGTTAATGGACCGAAAAACGACTTTTGGAATTTAAGCCTTGAAGGCGCTCGAGCTGTCGAGCTCGAGCGGAGGCGCTCGACCTTGTTGGTCGAATGGAACAGGCACTCGAGCGGAGGCGCTCGACCTACGTTACTCGAGCGATGGTGCTCGAGTGGTTGAGCTCGAATGGGCCTTCCTTCCTTGCAACTAACACTTTTCTTCTCACACACTAATATCATTCGTATTTCTTCGATATCTTCTCATCCGGGCATCCGTTTGAGTCGGTCCAAAGTCCTACTAACTCTGTTTTTCGCCCTCGATTCACCTATTAGCATCAAAGAGACAATTTCATCAATGTATAGAAATCATGCTCAATTGACTCTAAATACTCAACAAAACCGACCAAAACTTGGGTATTTCTAGTGACGAATCATGACAATTTCACGCCTAATCAATCCCCCCCCCCCCCAAACTTACCATATTGCTTGTCCTCAAGCAATGAAATAATAAGTCAAGTGAAATTGTTAGGAATGAGTCAAATAATCAAATCATGCAAGCAAATGAACTCGAGCTTCAAAGATCAATCACAAGTATACTCACTCATCTTCCATCATCATACTCATGCAACAACAGCAAGAATCACCAAAATCAAACATGGATGTGCACTCAACGATGTGTTTCACTCCCTCACAGGTGTATATCAATGATAAAGGGACTCACTCAAACAATCAATCACTCATATCGGCAGCCATAGGCTTGTAAGCACTCTCAACTCCGACCATACTCTAGAAATCAATGTCGAATAAAAAAAACTTTTCTCAAGGTTGTAATGTAGGCTCTTTGAACAGGTGGGATAACAATATTGTAAGTGACTCAAGTGAATGGAGAATAGAACATCAAACTTTCGCACTTCGAGATTAGGAACAGAATACTTCAAACATTTTCAATCAACACACTTTCAATTCCAATTCTCTCAACACTTCAATTTTTTTTTCTTTTCTTTCTCACTTTTTTCACTATTTTTTTTCAATCACTTTTTTTTCTCCTTTTTTTTTACAAACACATGAACTCATTTTTTCTTTTGCTCATTCTCAACTTTTTATTCTTTCTCACAACTCAAAACTTCATCACACCCTCTTCTCATACTCACTCAACAAACAACATTTCCCCTTTTCAACTCAATCACATCCCTTCACATTCACACTTTTCCTATTCTCCACCCAAATTGGGACAAATGGCTTAGGAATTGGAATAGTGTTCATATGTGCTAACCAATGAAATAGGCTCTATGCTCAAAGGGGCTAACAAGGGACAAATATCAATGGTAAGGAAAATTTAGGCTAAGTGACTCAATCAAAACAAAGATGGCCTAAGATCACATTCGGCATATCAAACTAGACACAATCAAGAAGCAAGAGCACACAATACTTAACTTCGATCAGATTAATTTTCTATTTCTATTGACTTTTGATTTTGTAATATTTATATATGAAGATACGTACTGGTAAATTAATAAAAATATATTTAATTAAAATCCATTAAAATTTTGATAATATCGTGCAATTAAGGTGGCTAAATATATAATGAAGTGGAGCACATTATTTGAGAAAGAATCCAATTATCATGGTATCATATGGGGCTCCATGTTCTTCCAATGATTAATGGCAGGATCTGGTCCCACTTTGTGTTTTTTTAATCACATGCAATGTGGAGCCTAAACGAGTCTACACTACTGGTGGCTCCGACCCGCTTTCTTCCCTTCCTTGACAAACTGGTTCTGCTAGCGTGGTTGTGCTCCTATTAATCGTCCTCCATTAAATTAAGAGGGTGTATTCAATTGAAATATTGTTGGATTTTTTTTTTTACTTTAAAATGTTTGTGGATTTAAAAAATCTATAAACTCTATGTAGGGTTTGACTGATTTTTTTTATTGATTTACATGGATTTTTATAAACTTGTAGAATACATTTTTATTATTGATTTACACGGATTTCCATAAATTTCGGTGCTGGAACCATTGATGCAAATGTATATGTAATACACTTGTATATAAAAAAAATGTTGCAAATTGTTTAAAATAATACCAAAAATACATTAGTTAAAAAAATACATTATTATTCATCATTATTATTCTCATCTTCATTCCATCACCGTTATACATCGACCTCTTTAGAAGTCTCTGGTTGTTAGAAGATATTTTGGAGAGTGAAATTTATTTATATTTTTGGAAGAGCAGACTTGGCAGTGTGATGGGTGTCGAAACCAACAAATAATAAAACCTGCTTAAATATATATAAATTGTGATAGTGATAAGCAGTGTCGATTCCTCAGGGATTGGTAAAAAGATTTATTCTTTAACAAATACATAATTACAACTATAAACACTGAGATGGGGGGTTTTGAGTTGTGATTAAGTTAAACTAAATAAACAACAAGTAAATAAAATTAAGACGAGATTCAAAATATAAAAACACCCAACCAAAGATAACTTAAGAATTGGTTCTCACACAATAGTTCATCGATGCAAAGATCATCTTCCATTCAACACTAAATTGGTTATAGTTGTTGGTACCACCTAACAACCTAATTTTTCCTTACTTTGTCGATAATAAGGATACCATCTCTTATTACTTCTCTAACTAATGAACAACACTAGGTACCACCATTAGGATTTAATTCACCAGCAGCATTAAAATCTAGAAAGACCCAATTCTAGCCAACAAACGCGGGATTAAAACCAAATTCGTCCTCTATCTTTTCACCTTTATCAAAATGGTCCTCTATTTATTTGCTTTATCAATTTAATCCCATATCTATTCAAGTTTCGCCAAAATGATCCTAATTGGCCTAAAAATGTACAAAATTGCACCATTTTGGTCCTCTATTTATTTACTTTACCAATTTAGTCTTGTATCAATTCACATTTCTCCAATTAGGTCCTAATTGAACGCAAAAAGTATAAAATGCCACATTTTTAGTCATGTGCACTAGTTTTTCTGGGGAAGCCTATGATGTATTTTTTTTTTTTTACAATGTGGCACGTCAGGTGGCCATCTTTGCCAAATAAAATAAAATCTTGAAAATAAAATACAAAAAATCAATTCGTACCATTTCAAATAAATAAATGACCATTTGGATGAAGATGAAAAGATGGGATTTAAACCAAATTCATCCTCTATCTTTTCACCTTTATCTAAATGGTCATTTATTTATTTATTTTATCAATTTAGTCCTGTATTTCTTCAAGTTTCGCCAAATTTTTCCTAAATTGGTGAAAATGGTTCAAATTGATTTTTCGTATTTTATTTCATTTTTTTTATTTGGCAAAGCTAGCCACTAAAAAACCACATCATAGGTTTCCCCCTAAAAAACTAGTGCGCATGACTAAAAATGTGGCATTTTATGTTTTATGCGTTCAATTAGGACCTAATTGGAGAAATGTGAATTGATATAGGACTAAACTGGTAAAGAAAATAAATACAGGACCAAAACGGTGAGGTTTTATACATTTTTTATCCAATTAGAATTATTTTGGCGAAACTTGAATAGATACATGACTAAATTGATAAAGCAAATAAATAGAGGACCATTTTGATAAAGGTGAAAAGATAGAGGGCGGATTTGGTTTAAATCCCCAACAAACGCACATGTAGGTTCATTTAGACTAGGTTATGCATCTCCATGGCAATTGTTCACTGCCATTTGCCACTAAGATCAGAACAATTAAACAATTACGGACTTAACGTTCCAATTGACAATCATTATTTTCACGAATTGAATAACTGGCCACATTAGACAACTCGCCAAATAATGTGATCGAACACAGAAGATACATAAATAATGAAGAATGAAAGAGTATGTAAATCAGTTAGATCTCACCATTAATGTCGAACCGAATCTTCAATTATCTGTTGGGAAAATAGGGGTGCCCGGAATCTATTCGGGATGAAATTTAAATACGAATTTAAATACAATTATTACTAGCATGAATTAATCCTAATTAATTCAAATAATAATTCCAACAACAATTTTTATCATCATGCATGTTGAATTAATTCACATAAAATCTATGGCGGAATAAACAAGAAATTATGTGACTTACGTACCTCTCGTAGAACTGGCCTTTGAATAAAACGGGACAAACACGAACACTCTTTATCAACCCAAAAGCCTTTTCAAGTATTTCCCTTTCGCCTTACTTGATCACCGGTGGGAGATGCTTTCAAGTAATTTAAATAACTAAGGAAAAAGAAAAATATTGTTGCTGATTTTTTTTTTCAACACTGTGAAACTGTAAACTGGAGATGAAATAATCATCCCCTACTTATAGGACAAGGGATTTTCGAAATTTTCATATATTTTAGAGGTGGAGAAAATCTTTTCTTAGCCTCTAAGAAATCTTGAATATATCCCATATATTCTTTTCTCCATAATAAAATATTCCACAAAAATCTCAACCTCCTCCTAATAAGCATATTTTCGAAAATATTAAAGAAAGAATCCAAGATTTGGATCTTCTTGAATATATGAGATAATCTTGTATTCCAAGAATACTTATCTTCCATAATATCTTTCCAAGAAAATCAACAAGATCTTTTCTTTCTCCTAATATATCTTTTTCGAAATATCATGAAAAAATCAGCAAATATATTTTCTTTTATTTTAATCACCTTATCATTATTGGGCTACTTAATTGGGCTACTTGAGGGGCCTTAAGGAGAATTAAGATTGGACCTCCTAATGGACTTCTGAATTTCAATATTGAGCCCCAATATAATTCAATCCATTAATATTAATTATTACCACTAATAAATTAATATTGCACTATCCATCTTAATCCATATTAAGATAATATGGGCTCCCGGTTATTTTTTCCCGCGTTTAAGATTATCAAGTCCATTAATTAATTAAGCTTCTGAATAGCTCTAAATTAATTAATATATTTCACCTTGGAGTAAAGACAGCTCAACATTATTATTCGTACCGAAGAAACTAATTCTTCACTTGCAAGATTTGGTACAATAAAACTTCTGAGCCCACCAAGGGGACTAATCACACGAGCCGTACTCGCACGCGTTTCTCCGTATTAAATCTTAGCAACCGTCATATGATTAATATTACTGCCCAAGACACAAAGTTCGAAGTCGCAATGATTCTCACCCAACATGAATCAAAGCAGTAACCATTAAGCACACACGGTCCTATTTAAGTGACGGAGATTAAGAAATCAACAAACACTGAGGTCTAATTCTTCACCTTTCAGAACAGAAGAATTTATCCTCACTGTAGGTCCTCTTCAACACATACTAAATGTGCTAGTGCAATCTCTTAGTCAAGACAGACCAATCTGAGCCTTACACATCGACCTTTCACGGCGGATTGTTCAATTCCACCTAGGTCGTGAAAATGTACGTTTAGTTACAAGTAAACTGTTAATGTTGTCTTCCGTGATCGGGTATCACCACATTAACTACATTGTAACATGTACTATATATTGAACGGTTTGCAATAGAAATTCAACATTCAATCATAACTAAAGCAAATGCGATAAAAGAATTATTCTCATAAAACGAGTGTTTGATACACGAGTTATACAAAGTAAAAGCATACTTTCACGTATAACTCCAACAATCTCCCACTTATACTTAAAGTCTGCTTTTAGTATACATCACACATGTCTTAGTGTAGTAGCTCTCCGTGACATCTCATGTCAACCTACACTAACCTAATAATTCCTCCCACTTATACTTAAAGCAGATTGGCAATAGTCTTGACTCCCATTCCATCCACATGTCTCTCGAATGTATTCAGAGGCAGACCCTTTGTGAATGGATATACTAGGTTGTCCTCCGACATTTATCTTTGCCACCTTTTTATATCCTCTCTTAACGATTTCTCGTATAAGATGGTGTTTTTCTTTCAATGTGTTTGCTGGCCTTGTGGGCTCTCGGTTCCCTTGAATTTGCAACTGCTCCGGCACAATGATTGTGATGGGTAAATTCGGAACAACGTCCAAGTCCACTAAGAAGTACTTGAGCCAAACCGCTTCTTTCGCTGCTTCACAAGCAATTACTTATTCGGCTTTCATGGTCGAATCGGCGATGCATTTCTGCAAATCGCTTCTCCATGTCATGGCTCCTTCTCCCATGCAAAACACACTACCCGGGGTAGTTATTTTGGAATCTATATCTGATTGGAAATTTGAGTCCGTGTATCCCATGGGAATTAGATTGTCTGATTGTTAAATCAACATTCCATACCAAGTTCTTTTCAGAAACTAAAGAACACATTTAATTGCAATCTAATGTGCTTTCCCGGGGTTACTTTGATATCTTGCCATCATGCCCACGGCAAAGCAGATATCCGGTCTCATACACAACGTTGCATACATAAGACTTCCTACGTCCGAAACGTACGGAACGTCTTTCATGTCATCTATCTCCACTTGCGTCTTAGGGCATATTTCTTTGGATAGATGGATTCCGTCCCTACAAGGTACAAAACCTTTCTTGGAATCTTGCACGCTGATATGCTTCAAAACAGTGGCTTTGTATGAAACTTGCGATAAGCCCAACATCTTCCTCTTGCGATCTCGAGTGAACTTGATCCCAAGGATGTGACCGGCTTTTCCCTAAGTCCTTCATATCAAACTGATTTGACAGTCATACCCTTACGTCTGACAATACATTTACATTGTTTCCAATGAGCAGAATATCGTCTTCGTATAATACTAAGAATACCACCGCAGTTCCGTCACATCTTTTGTACACACAACTTTCGAACTTGTTTTGATCACAAACCCATAAGACTTAATTAATTGATCAAAACACTGGTTCCAAGTACGCGATGCTTGCTTAAGTCCATAAATGGATCTCTTAAGCTTGCATACGAGGTGCTCTTGGCCTTTTTCAACGAAACCTTTGGGCTGTTGCATATAGATCCCATCAAGACTTCCGTTAAGGAAAGCTGTCTTGACATCCATTTGCCAGATCTCGTAATCTAAGTGCGCAGCGATCGACAAGAGAATACGGATGGACTTAAGCATAGCTACAGGCCACAGGCCACAAGCCTTGCTTTGAAGGTCTCTACCCTTCCGTCCGGTCCTCTTTTCCTCTTGTACACCCACTTGCATCCAATGGGCTCTACCCCATTAGGTGGATCAACCAACTCCCACACTTGATTATAATCCATCGAACCCACCTCGGTTTCCATTGCGGTTTGCCACACTTCCGCGTCTTTGTCTTGGATTGCCTCGTCGTACGTTCATGGGTCTGATTCATCGCCGGGAATCAAATCCGAAGAATCTCCAATTCCCATGAATCTCTCGGGTTGCCTTGCAATCCTCCCACTACGACGGGGTTCCGGTTGTGAAGGTATGACGTGTGGTATATCATCTTGTATACTTGGTATATGAGTTTGCCCTCTTAACTCGTCTAAGGTAATCTCACTTCTGGGCTTTCTTTTGTTCATATAGTCTTCCTCCAACAATTTAAACTGCGAACTAATCACGGTCTTTTAATCCTTGAGACTATAGAACATACACCCTTTCGTTCCCATGGGATATCCTATAAACAACCTTAATTCCGAACATGGATCCAATTTACCGGCTTCCTTGTCTAGCACGTATGCCGGACAACCCCAAATCTGCAAGTGTCTTAGACTGGGCTTGCGCCCCGGTCCACAATTCCATTGGGGTTTTAGGAACCGATTTGGATGGCACCAAGTTTAGAATGTAAGTCATTGTTTCCAAGGCGTTACCCCAAAACGACTTGGGTAAATCCGAATAACTCATCATGGATCTGACTATTTCTAAAAGAGTCTGGCTCCTTCGTTCCGCCACACCGTTCTATTGAGGGGTTCCCGATGTGGTCAACAGGGATACAATCCCTTCTTCCGATAGGTAGTTCAAGAAGTCATTGCTAAGGTATTCGCCTCCACGAACAAATCGTAGAGACTTGATACTTCTTTCCCTATGCATCATAAGGTAGATGTATCCGTATCTTGAGTAATCATCAAATTACTCATACCTCTTCTTGCTATGATCGTCATTGAACCACACATATCGGTATGAACGAGTTCTAACACTTCCGTAGTTCTATTCCCCTTAGCTCCAAATGCCCTCTTGGTCATTTTACCCTCTAAACAGGATTCACAAGTTGGAAACGGTTCGACTTGGAATGATTCCAAGGATCCGTCTTTCACCAATCTCTCTATCCACTTTAGATTAATATGACCTAGTCTAAGATGCCATAGAAGTGTTTCGTTCATCTCCGAAGAAAGCTTTCTTTTATTACTCGAAATAATCGATGTGTTATTAGATTCAATTTTGTGAGTGGTGTGCCCAAATAATGGTATAAAGATCATCCATTAAAGTTCCGGAACGGATAAACTCATCGTTTCAAGCAATAACAACATCCTTATTAAAAGAAACTGAGTATCTATTCAAACAGTTTAGAAACTGAAGGTTGAGTTCTTTCTAAACTAGGAACATGAGGAACGTCTCTCAAGACCATAACTCTATCTTCACAAGATAGGCGCACTTCTCCCACTGCTTCAGCTGCCACTCTCGTAGCATTGCCCGATGTGATGAGGATCTCACTTCCGTTAAGTCGTCGGGTTAACTTAAACCCATGAAACAAATGTGATCAGTAGCTCTCGTATCCACTATCCACGAATAGACAGCATACGCCACTTCACAAGTTTCGACGACTAAGGTGTGTGAATTACCTAACTTTCCTAGCCTCTTAGGCTTTGGAACAGGCAGACCTCCATTGTCCTCTCTCACCGCAACTAAAACACTTCCCCTTCGATGCTTGCCTTTGCATTTGCCTTTCGCAACAATTGGATTTGCTTGGATCCGGCCTTTGGTTCTCTTCCTCTTTTTCCCTCCCTTGGGACCAAAAGAGGTAGACGAACCATTAGCCACCATAGCACTAGACTGGTGCTCCATTATCACCTCCACCGAAACTAAAGCTTGCAAGAGCTCGGGCAAACGACTTGTCCGTTCATTCATCTGACAGTTCAGATGAAACTACTCAAAGCTTCTCGGTAGGGAATGGTATATGAAATCAATCAAAATCCGCACCAAGTACTTCCAACTTGTTAAGGTATGCCATTATCTCGAGAACGTGCTCCCTCACGGGCGTTCCTTCCACCATTTCCAACTTGACCGAGTCATGTTTAGTGAACTGATTAGTCATGGGATCCTGATGTGAAAACATCTCTTCAAGGTGTTCCATGATTTCAACAGCGGATACAATGTCTTCATGAACGCGCCTCAAATCCTCAGACAGAAATGTCAAGATGATGCACTTAATTCATTGTCACGCTTCCGATCATAAACTGCCTCTTCCCATTGCTTGACTTATCATTAGGCTTGCCGGGTATATTAACATAAATAACCCAATTGTGTTTTCGTGCAGTAAGGACAAATTTAAAAAAAACATTTCCAATCGATATAATTCTCTCCAAAAAGTTTATTAACTTTAAGTATATTAAACAGTGGATTAAAAGGTTGCGACATGATGAAATGAGAATAAAACATACATTCATATCAATATCTAGAAAAATATAAAATTATCACATAATTCGATCACATAAATTATATTGAAACCTTAAAACAATATAATCATGCATCAGCCAACATCTCGAAACAATTTAAATGCGCCACGAGGGGTGGTCTATACATTTAAATACATTCAAGCGGATCACAAACTTAAAAGTTACAAATCCTTAATTCAAAATTAATAGTTGGCTCCCACTTTGACCACATAGAAACTGACAGGGACTCCGAGGGGAGTAAGTTAATATCAATTTCCTATGCCTAAGTAATAACCATAATTAAATACAGGATTATTATTTCGCTTTGAGCAAGCCACTCGTGGTGAGGGTCAATACCGCCACTAGTAATAATCCACAATCATCCTTTCGGAATTTATTCATGTGAAATCCGTTCTTTTGGCCGATCCGAGAGGGAAATGTATTCCAAAAGAACTTCACAAATAAATAAATTATGGAGGTCAAATTAATCCAATTTTAATATCCGGAATAAAATTGCGATTATAAAAACATACTTAGTAATTTTCGAAAGTAAGGTTTTTCTTGGACAATCAAAATTCATGCAAACACATATTAACAAATAATAATAAGTGCACGAAATAAAACATCCATCAAAACAAAATTAAACACTTTGGAGCACTCAAATCCAATTGTCACGGTTTAATTTCTTCACGTCTTGATGCGAAAAAAAAATTGTCCTTGTTGCTTTCCGACGTTCGTCTCGACGTGCTCCCACTCGAACAGCAACACTTCTTCAAAAACAGCATCGTTTGGGGTTCGGGACGACGTTTAAAATCACACGTAAAAAAAAACACGAACCGAAAAAATTCCACGGACTGAGATACAGCGCGCGTCGGCCCACGAAGTGGGCCCGCACGCTTCCCGGCCCGAGAAGCGCTGGAAAAACGCCCCAGGCGCGCCGAAGCGCAGCCCCGAGGCGCACCCGAGGCACTGCACGGAGGTGCGCCGAGGCGCACCCGAGGCGCTGCAGCCCGCGCTCGAGGCGCGCGCGGCGTGCACGCGGCGCCGGCCTCCGTCGCGCACGGCGTGCGCCGTGCACCCCCGTGTGCCATTTTTTTCGCCGTTCGTCCTCGTTTTCTTCACCCCTTGCATGATTTTACCTCCATACACGCGCCACGCTTGTATGCGTCGTCCGGGTACGCCGTTTTTAATTCTTCGTTCTTCGTCACGATCCGGTTACAATTTATTTTTACAAAAAAATAAATACTAGATCTAGACTAGTCTATTACAATGATCGAATCAAAATAAAAACAACTAATCTACTCGTGGATTTTCTCACGAGAAAAACGAATTCGAACGAATCGAATTAAAAACCAAATTAATTCACACGCATGAAATTAACAACATTAAAACCATGACAATTGGATACCTGCAAAAAAGATCTAACAATTCTACTATCCAATTTCAATTTAATGTTCAACAATTTAAATTCCAATTTAAAATTCAGAGCCCGAAACCGTGGCTCTGATACCAGTTGTTGGGAAAATAGGGGTGCCCGTAATCTATTCGGGATGAAATTTAAATACGAATTTAAATACAATTATTACTAGCATGAATTAATCCTAATTAATTCAAATAATAATTCCAACAACAATTTTTATCATCATGCATGTTGAATTAATTCACATAAAATCTATGGCGGAATAAACAAGAAATTATGTGACTTACGTACCTCTCGTAGAACTGGCCTTTGAATAAAACGGGACAAACACGAACACTCTTTATCAACCCAAAAGCCTTCTCAAGTATTTCCCTTTCGCCTTACTTGATCACCGGTGGGAGATGCTTTCAAGTAATTTAAATAACTAAGGAAAAAGAAAAATATTGTTGCTGATTTTTTTTTTCAACACTGTGAAACTGTAAACTGGAGATGAAATAATCATCCCCTACTTATAGGACAAGGGATTTTCGAAATTTTCATATATTTTAGAGGTGGAGAAAATCTTTTCTTAGCCTCTAAGAAATCTTGAATATATCCCATATATTCTTTTCTCCATAATAAAATATTCCACAAAAATCTCAACCTCCTCCTAATAAGCATATTTTCGAAAATATTAAAGAAAGAATCCAAGATTTGGATCTTCTTGAATATATGAGATAATCTTGTATTCCAAGAATACTTATCTTCCATAATATCTTTCCAAGAAAATCAACAAGATCTTTTCTTTCTCCTAATATATCTTTTTCGAAATATCATGAAAAAATCAGCAAATATATTTTCTTTTATTTTAATCACCTTATCATTATTGGGCTACTTAATTGGGCTACTTGAGGGGCCTTAAGGAGAATTAAGATTGGACCTCCTAATGGACTTCTGAATTTCAATATTGAGCCCCAATATAATTCAATCCATTAATATTAATTATTACCACTAATAAATTAATATTGCACTATCCATCTTAATCCATATTACGATAATATGGGCTCCCGGTTATTTTTTCCCGTGTTTAAGATTATCAAGTCCATTAATTAATTAAGCTTCTGAATAGCTCTAAATTAATTAATATATTTCACCTTGGAGTAAAGACAGCTCAACATTATTATTCGTACCGAAGAAACTAATTCTTCACTTGCAAGATTTGGTACAATAAAACTTCTGAGCCCACCAAGGGGACTAATCACACGAGCCGTACTCGCACGCGTTTCTCCGTATTAAATCTTAGCAACCGTCATATGATTAATATTACTGCCCAAGACACAAAGTTTGAAGTCGCAATGATTCTCACCCAACATGAATTAAAGCAGTAACCATTAAGCACACACGGTCCTATTTAAGTGACGGAGATTAAGAAATCAACAACCACTGAGGTCTAATTCTTTACTTTTCAGAACAGAAGAATTTATCCTCACTGTAGGTCCTCTTCAACACATACTAAATGTGCTAGTGCAATCTCTTAGTCAAGACAGACCAATCTGAGCCTTACACATCGACCTTTCACGGCGGATTGTTCAATTCCACCTAGGTCGTGAAAATGTACGTTTAGTTACAAGTAAACTGTTAATGTTGTCTTCCGTGATCGGGTATCACCACATTAACTACATTGTAACATGTACTATATATTGAACGGTTTGCAATAGAAATTCAACATTCAATCATAACTAAAGCAAATGCGATAAAAGAATATTCTCATAAAACGAGTGTTTGATACACGAGTTATACAAAGTAAAAGCATACTTTCACGTATAACTCCAACATTATCCGTGGTTAAAATGAAAAGAACATATATTATTCTCTTCTCTCTCAAAGTGTTGAGAGAGAAGAGAGAAGAAGAATAATAAAACTTAAAGTATGAACTTAGAATATATTAGATAGCATGCAAGAATGAAAGTTCAGAATTTCTATCCTTTCCGCTGCCTTTTATACTAATCCTAATCTAGATAGACTTCTAACAATAGTAGTTACTGGGAAGTTAAGAAACCAACTTAAAAACCTATCTAAAATACCAAAGTTATCTACTAATCTAATTATATAAATATAATATAAATTAAAAAGATACAAGACTCTTAAAATGTTAGGAAGAATTAAATTTGAGTCTTGATGTAGAGATTTGAGCACCACTTATGAGAACTCCCATCTGGACCTTAGGCGTGCCCACACCTTATGAGAAAAGTACTTCTGTCATTTTCATCTTTGGAGTCTTCAATTCTACTTCTTCACAATTCACTCCAAATGGTCTCCAAACATCAATTAAATCCTTAGTTTACCTATAAAATATAAAACTTAATTAAAACAAACACTTAAGGACTAATTGACATCTAAATCATGGAGAAATATGACAATAAAATATGTATTTTATGCAATCTATCATAGGGGGGCAGGGAATCCCCCATCCCCGTGGGGATCCGCCCCGAACGGGGCGGGGAATCCTCAAAGCAAACGGGGACGGAGAATTCTTTTGCCCTGTAGGCGGGGATGAGGATAGTATTCCCTGCCCCGCACGGATCCACATTATTTTTTATATAATTATATATAATTTAAATTTAAAAGTAAATTACAAATAAATATTGCATAATTTCCTACTCAATTAACTATGTATTTAAAATTACATTTATATTTTATTTAATATAATGTTATTAGTTTCAAATTATATAATTTTCACTTTAATATATATGTTAACTAAAAATATTAGAATTAGAGGTTCTTCAAATTATTTAAATTAATTTTTTTAACACCAACTTAAAGTAATTGTTGTGTATGATTTTTTTTTTAAATTTAGATATTATTTTATATTGTTTATATGATATAAAAAAAATAGACGGGGAACGAGGAATCCCCGTGGGAACGAGGATCCCCGGCGGGGCGGGGATGGGGGGAAATTTTTCTCGTTTATTTCGCGGGGACGGGGATGGGGAATGACCCCCGGTCCCCGTCCCCGCTCCACCCCATTGTAACCCCTATGAAAGAGAATAAAAAAAATTAATAGACTGTTGAATACTTCAAGATTTTTTAAGACTTTTTAAAATTCGTAGAAAACTCTGGTTATTAGAAGAGATTTTGGAGAGTGAAATCTATTTATATTTTGGAAGAGAATCAAAGAAAATCCATAGAGTATTAAAATCCATAAACCGTTGAATACCTAAAATTTATTTAAGACTTTTTAAAATCTGTATCGAATACCTCATGATTTTTAAAGACTTTTGAAAATCATGATTGAATACCCTCAAACTTTAAAAAATTCTACAAACTCCATAACTAATACACCCCTATAAATATGAATTGATAACAAATTTAAGATAAATTGTTATATAAAATATTCTACGAATATAGGATCCGTAGAATAACGCATATTTAAGAAATTTGCGGATTTTGATCGGGTCAGGTCGGATTTGAAACATTTTTCCTAAAATCTCGCGCAAGTCAAGTTTCAGAATTTTCGCTCCCAAACTGTGTTACTATAAGGACAAATGCATGTTACTGAAAGATAAAATGTGAGTTACTATTAGACTAAATGTTGTTTTTTCTCCAATTTTTTTATGTTTTTATTGAAATAAGTATTTTTCCATATAATATAAGAACAAAATACGTGTTACTATCTATTCAAATATAGGTTTTCACAAATATTTATTTATTTTTACAAAAATAATTATTTTTCTACACAATAACACATGTAAGATAGTGAAAAATGTATTACTATAATAACATAATTGTCTTACTCAATGGATAAAGATGTGTTTGCAGTACATATGCATAAAATCGCCCTCCCAGGTTGTGTTACCATAAGGACAATCATATGTTACTATTGGAGCAAATATGTGTTAATGTTAGAGCAAATGTGTGTTATTGGTGGAGGAAATGTGTGTTGATGTTAGAGTAAATATGTGTTAATGTTAGAGTAAATGTGTGTTACTATTGAAACAAATGTGTGTTAATGTTAGAGTAAATATGTGTTACTGTCATTTGTATTAATGTCAGAGTGAACGTGTGTTACTACAAATATGTGTAACTATTGAAGAAAATGTGTGTTAATATTAGAGCAAATGTATGTTACTATTGGAACAAATGTGTGTTGATGTATGAAACAATAAATCTAGATTTAAAGGGATGAGGAATAAATTAAAAATCATATATTTGTTCTTATAAAAATTATATTTGTTCTTATTGTTATTTTAAAGTACAAAAATTTATTTTTTAATGACTAGTAACACAGTTATGCCCTCCAGTAACATGCATCTGCTCATATAGTAACACAAGCTGGGAGCGAAAATCCTAAAATTTGACTTGCGCGAGATTTAGGAAAAAAACCCACCAAATCCAACCTGACCCGGTCAAGATGCGCGAATTTTGACCTGGAGCGACCCGACCCATGATTATTTTAATATTTGTCTATTTTAAATATATTTCACATGTGAAATATTTCACAAGAGAGCTCCTCCAAATTTAATTACTGTCAAATTTCATTTATGTGATACCATGAAAATTGGGGGCAGTTAAGTTGGGTTTTGTGGTCAGGTGAATATTACTCCTTTCGACCTATAGTTTTTTTTATCAGTTAAAAAAAATTGTATTAAACAAACAAAGTTCAAGGTTATAAGAAATATCCACTTACAACCATATAGATTTCAGCTTAATACCCTTTAACTCCTTACTAATTCAACATCAATACACTTTAAATTTTCTATATTAGTCCTTAAAACTACTATTACTTAGTTTTGATCCCTTCAATCGCAATCAATTCCAAATTTTGCTTTTTAGTTCTTTTAAAACATCTTCCTCTGAAGCCTGAGCATTATTAAAGATGATCTCATTCTTTTTCTTCCACAACAGTCACACCAAACAACTCCAAACACATGAAAGCACCAATTTTTTGTTTCCCTTTTCAAGGGATTACATAAATGTTGTAGATTAATTAAGATTTGACATTAATGCCATCGCCACCCCTAACCAATCACAACATTTCATCCACACATTGTTAGAGAATGAACATTCAAAGAAAATATGTCTAATTGTCTTATATTTCTCCTTGCAAAAGGTACATTTCAGATTTGAATTAATTGGAATGACATTACATCTTTGAAGCTTCGAAATCGACGACAATCTCTCTCATAACACTCTCCAAGCGTGAACTCTCACCGTCTGTCCCTTGATTACTTCGTCCATCGATTACTTTCACACTTGTCTTATTTGGATGTTCCATAATTTGGGGAGAGCTGAATTCGGTTAAAACTGAAAAACCCAGCCAAATCGAATTGGAATATCAATTTTGTTCGGTTATTTTGGTTTTCAGTTTGGTATCGGTTTTAAATTTAAGAAATTTTGATTTTCGATTTCAGTTATCTAGATAAATATATCAAAATAACCAAAACCGAAATCGAAATGAAAAGATATATAAGTATCTAATTTCTAACCCTAGTTGCATTTACTCATTTCTAAATTTGTTGTCGTCTTCTCTCCTGGTCTTCCCTTCTCCATTCTCTATTTTTTTATTGTGGATTATTTATTTTGGTTGCAATCTACTTATATGTATGAGTTTGGGTTGTTAGTAGGTTATAGGTGTAAAAATATGGTCTAGTTTAAAAGTCCACTATATTTTGATTTTTCGGTTATTTACCAAAATCGAACCGATATTTTCGGCTTCGATATTTTTTATTTTAAGAAATTTCGCTCAATTTCAATAAGTTTTATATATAATTTGATATATTTCGGTTATGGTTTTCGATTCAGTTCGGTAACCGAACCGAGCCATGCTCTGCCCTACCCACAATTACTTTCCACAATTATTTGGACAAATTGATATAAAAAACCATTTACTTTTTCTATCAAAATTTCAATGCATTATGATAATTTCGTTTTAAATTCATTACACTATAAGAAAATATAATATTGCCTATGGAAATTGTTAATATGCCTATGAAAATTCCAACAACAAAAATTTATAGTGAGGATTGCCTACAAAAAATTCTAATTGCATAGGCATATTCCTTCTCCAACTACATTTTATTTGCCTGCGGAATTTCCGTAGGAAAGTTGAGAATGACTTGTAGGTGATTATACCTAAGGATTTCATTTCGTAAATAAATTGTTTCTAGGTTGAGAAATGTAGATGCTTTTGTAATTAGAAAATTTCATAGGCAAATTGTAGGTAATTCTTACTACGAATTTGTTTATTGAAATTTTTTTGTAGACAATTCTTTATTTTTTTGTAGTGCTATTAATACATGATATATAAATTAAAATAAATGCTTTTTACTATTTAACACTCATATTGCATATTGTTTTTATGTGGTTTAATTTCTGTCAATCAAATAGGTTAAAATATAAACAATACAATTATGTATATATCCTTGATTATAAATAGTGTAGTTCATCACATGAAATATTTATGATAAGAAAATTATATGCATTTTTTATATATGCGAAAATGGTAGGAAAAATCGGGGGAATTTAAGTTTATAAAAATGTTGGAATGAAAACAAGCATTTTCATATCTGTATGTCATAAATTTAATTATTTAAGTGTTTATATTTTAGTTTTCATAGTTGTGAAGTGACCTTTGAATTTAATTGGTTGTTTGTGAAAGTGACCTGTGAATTTCATTGGTTGTACATAGAGTTTGTTTAAATGTTTTTTTAAAACCTGAATTTAAATTTTGAAATCTAAAATCCATTCTCGTTTGAATTTTAAAATCTGATTTTTAAAAACTTAATATTACATCCCCTACAAATAACCTATAAAATCTATCAATATTATTATATTTTCACTCTAGTACGTACTATCAATTTATTAATTAATTATTATTATTATTATATTGTTCATAATTTAATATTACAACATAATGTTAAAATCTACTCTATTCAAAATAAAAAAAGAACACAGATTTTAAAATTCTTTGGATTTTGAAAATCACGGGATCTTAAAAATCGGTTTTTAAAAACCACTTAAAATCCAAAAAGAGCATAGCTATAAAGTTTTTAAAAGTTTATAAGCCTTTTTAAAGTGTTTGGTAAAATAAAATGTTTGATTAATTATAAAATATTAAAATAATTTTGTTATAGTTAATAAACTAAAAAAACAAAAATAATTTGAAACTTACTTTGTTAACAATCCGGTCCTATTATAGAATATTGGCAAAATTCTTTTTTACGTCTCTAAACTATTAATTTTTGTATTGAAAAATCCTTAAACTATTTGTTTATTTTAAGAAGTTTTTTAACTATTGATTCTTGTTTCACGAAATTTCTAAATTATTAATTTTTACTTCGAGATGTCTTTAAAGTATTTGTTTATTTTAAAAAGTCCTTAAACTTTTGATTCTTGTTTCACGAGAACCATCGTGATGAAACTTACCTTTTGACATTTGAAAAGTGGGAATAATATTTTAAAAGATTAAAATTTATCATGTGTATATTAATAAATAATGAAATGTATATTGTTTAACGGTTTTGTTAGGATGAGTCAACAGGTTTTGTCAATTTTTATTCCGGGGGATCTCATGAAACAAGAATCAATAGTTCCATGAACTTTTTAAAATAAATCAATAGTTTAAGGATCTTTCGAAATAAAATTTAATAATTTAGAAACTAAAAAATGCATTTTACATAGAATATTTTTAAACATAATTCCCTTCGTTTTTTCAATAGTTTTCTTAATTAACTTTAATAAGATGCTTCATTCCCATTAAAGGACCTTTGTCCTTCCACTAATTATAAAGCAGCATAAATGACGACGCGTGTTTGTTAAGAGTTAAGACTTAGCATAAGAAATGATAATTAAATAAATCCATCAAATAAAATAAAATACAACAAATCTATCCTAACATCATCTCACAAAAAAGTATCGCTTGAGAGAGATGGACTGAAGAAGTAATACTGGCACACTTATGTGAAATTGTCCTACAAGATAATTCACAAAGTAATGCACACCTCCTTCAAAATATTAATAGGTTATTGTTCAATTTATACTTCATCACATTGTAAGACGATCTCACGCAATACTTACTCAATATTATTTAAGAGTTGATCCGATTTAAGATAGTTTCACTATACAACAAGTGCACAATTATCATTTTATAATAAAACAATTAATATCTTTTAACTAAACAATGTAGAGAATTAAGAAAAATCTAGTAAAAAGACTAGGAGATGGGGGGGGGGGGGGGGGGGGGGGGGGAGGGCATGAGTTTTTGGGAAGACATTTGTGGGTGGGGGCTTCCTCACTTAAGAGTCAATTTCCGAGATAATTTCATTTGAGTAGTTGTACTAAGCAATGGAGTATTGGGAAGAAGGAGATTTAGTTTGGCGATGGGAATGGAGAAGATAACTTTTTGATTGCTAACTAAACTAGTTTTCTCAATTCCTATATGTGTTAAACATGTTTGAATTGAAGCAGGAGATGAAGGACATCTGGAGTTGGAGAATAAATTCGGATGGGAGTTACACAACAATTAAAATCAGCCTATAGGTGTTTGGTTTCAAAAAAGACTGTTGGGAGAATTCAAAACAATGCAGGTAGAGCTGTCAAAACGAGCCCGACCCTACAAGCCGGCCCGAAAAGCCCGATTTTAAGGACGAGCTGGGCCCTAAAAATATAGGCCCGAAAAGAACCGGGCTTGGCCGGGCTTAGCCCGGTTTTCTGGGCTGGCCCAGTTTAATTTTATTTCATTAAAAGTGAAACCTAAAAACTAAAAAAGCAGCAGTAGCCACTAATAGAATAAGAAAGAAGCAGTAGGCTGCCGCGGATACCCAAAAGGGCCGAAACAAAAAAAACTCCCCAAACCCTCTTCTCCCGTAGCGCTGCCCCGCCCCTTCTCTCCACGACCGCTGCCCTCGGCCCCACCCGGCGAAGCGGCGAAGCCCCAGCGATGCCCAACAGTCTCCTTCGAACTGGAATTGGTTGAAGACGCGATAAATATTCAGTCTCCTTCTGTTTCTCCTCTCTTGGTATGATTTTGAATTGATTTTCTGCTTCTGTTTTCGTTATATTTTTTAAATCCTGATTGAAAATTCAGTAGTGGACTTAAATTAGTTTGATTCATTGCTTGAGATTTTATTCGCATGTGAAAAAAGTAAAAAACATATACAATTGATTTTTTTTCTTCATGTGAGTTTTTGTTCTGGTGTAGCCGTGTAGATTAGCAATGCTGGTTGTGCATTATTAGGGGTCTTCGTCTGTTGTTGCCTCTTCGTATTTTTGTCCCTTAATTAGTTGAAATTCGATTGTATGCAGTTGATTATAAATGGATTCTAATAGAAATTTAGAGGATGATGACTTGGAGATGTTTGAAGAAGACCCTCATATTTTTAAGAGTACAACATCCACAGACAGTAGTGTTAAAAATAAAGGTACTATGGATGAGGATGAGGATGAGCGCATTGGTGAGAAGAAGTTTAAGAAGCCTAAACCCAATGCTTCTGAGGTATGGAGTTACTTTGAGAAGGTTGGTATAATATATGGGATAGAAAAATGTAAGTGCTTGCATTGTAAAAAATTATATACTTGCAAAGCTAACTCAGGCACAACTCATTTAAGGCGCCATGTTGAAAAGTGTTCATGACTCCTAAGTTTCATGATGTAGAATCCATGTTAGATAGTCAAGCTACACTTTTGAAGAAGTATAAGTTTGATGCTAAGACTTATAAGGAAGCACTTGCTAGGGCTATTATTAAGCATGATCTTCCATTTAACTATGCTGAGTATGATGGAGTTCATGAGATTAATAAAATTTTAAATCCCGAATACAAGCCCATTTGTAGGAACACTGCTACTTCTAGTTAAAAGTATTTATTTGATTGAAAAGGCATAACTTAAGAGTGTGTTGGCCAATATTCCTGTTAGAATATGTTTAACTTCAGATGCATGGACTGTTGTGACTTCGAAAGACTATATGACTGTAACTGCTCACTATATGACTAACACTGATCATAGTTGGAAGTTAATTACCAAGTTACTTGCCTTTTGTGATTTGGCGAGTCCACACACAACGGAAGAACTGTCTGGGCAACTACTTAGAGTGCTTGAGGATTGGGGGTTAAGTTCTAAAATCATTTCTATCACATTGGACAATGCCACTACCAATGATGCTATGGTAAAGATAGTAAAAGAGAGACTTAACAAGAAAAATGCTTTGCTATGTAAAGGTGATTTTCTCCATGTGAGGTGTTATGCTCATATCTTGAACCTCATTGTTCAAGATGGCTTGAAGGAGGTGTTGATGACCTTTTTGTAATCAATGATGATTAGTGGCCGTTTATGCTAGTTAAGATCATCAAACAAGAATCATGATCATAAATAATATTCAAGAATGAAATTTGCAAGAGTTTTGCATGTATTTTTATTATGGGGGAAATCTCCCTTTTTTCATACAAATGAAGGAGTATTTATAGATACACAAGGAAGCTATGTGTCATTATCCTAATGGTTTAACCATTGGATTCTTGCCATGTATTGAGACACTTGTACAACATCTAAGCTATTAACCATTAGATTTATGCCAAGTGTTAAGACACTTGGATCATATCTAGACTAGTGACTCTTGGAGTTCTCAATGTTGTACTTGGTCTTTGAGATAACTCAATTGCTTTCTCTGGTGGCCTCTTGCTCGCTTGTACATCCTTGTGGGGTATCACGGACCTGCTGGTCGCCGCTTGTCTTTTCTCTTTATGTTAATTAATTCATCTTCTGTCCTTTGTTATGTTGGTCGCCGAGATACGCCTGACTGCGCTCCTGGTCGCCAACAACTTCATTCTCCTTTGTACTCTCGTGATCGCCTGTTTCTTGGTTTTAGTTTTAGTTCTTTAATTCTTCAATCACTGTTGCTCGCCTGATCGCTCATCAACATTGCCCCCTGACTTGTTCTTTATTAGGAAAATATTTGACTAATGAGGAGCAAGGCACAACTTTTGATAGAATGCCTCCTGTATCCATTAGGCGGGCAACGTATTTTAAACTTCATTAGGTGGGGAACTTTTAAGCGAACATCCAGTCACCTCGGCGAGCATGAGGGTATTGGACGTATATGTGACGGTTGGATTCCCAAAGGTCTCGGGACTCGAAGCGTCGTGGGCGGCAGGTGACATCATTGCCGCCCACATCTATGCTATTTTTGCAGGTAGGGGCCTATAGAATTTCTTGTAAATTCTATTTTGGCCCCCGTTTTCAACCCTTATAAATACTTCATTCTCTCCCTCCTTTCATTCTTTCGAAATTCTTCATCTCATCCGCCATTAAAGTGCCCTTTCAAGCTTTTCGTCGTTCATTCTTGTCGAGTTCCCTAATCGAATTCACGTGCGATCTCCAGGTAATCCTTGATTACTATTTCCCAAACTTATCTCTTTCTTTAATTTTGCTTTCGATTTCATATTTAATTTCCATTTTATTGAAAAAAAATTGCGCCGCCGTCACTCGTTTTCCAGCGCCGCCGCCAGTCTTCCGGCGTCTCTAAATCTTTCTACCATTTCATTTTCCTTTCTTTTCTCTTTTAATCTCCACAATGTCCTCTTCGAATGAGGGTGCCTCAATCGAGATTTTTGAACGAAACCCCGGGAAACTTCCCATGGAAGAAAATGCTTCCCCTGCTCCTCGCCGATCGATTCGACAGGCTCTGGCACAAAATCCGAGGACGTTACTGCTCGACGAAGAGACGGGTTCGGAGGTGTCCTCTGTTGTTCGCTCAGTTGAAGACCACGCCTCTGAGAATTCTGGCGATGATGAGGTCCAGAATTCTGCTGGTCGCCATGATACTGGAGGAGCGACTTCTTCTGACTTGGGAGAAGATTCAGAGGAAGTGGCCGCTGAGATCGATGCGGAGGGCGACCAGCCTGAAGTGGAGCGACCACCACTGGCCGTGACTTGGGAATTCCTCGAGGAGATTGGCTTTCCCACCTCCAGAGTGGCTTCCGAATCTCAAATTCCTGAAGGCGTTGTTCGCCAAGATGAGTGGGAGGAGTATGCTGCTCGCTATTCTAGTGCTTTCCCTGTTCGCCCCCGTGCAATCATGCCCGCTCAAAGGAATACCAACACTTACGCGGCGAGCAGGATTTCGAGCCTAGTTGTTGAGGACGACTTGGAGGGTTTCAGATCTTATTATAAGATCCCATACGATATTTTTCTCTATGCCCCCAAGGAAGGAGAAACTGCTGATCGCCCCCCTCCAGGCTGTACAGCGATCAACCTGGACATACTTAACACGGGGTTCCCATTGCTGCTCCATCCCCTCATTGGTCGCTTTTTGGAGGACATCAATCTAGCCATTACCCAAATTACTCCCATCGGGTGGAGTAACTTGCTTGCATTGATGACCCTTTTTGGCCTTGAAGGGTATAAGAACAAGCTTAGCACGGCGGAGATCCACTATGCCTTAGTTATTTCAGCCTGTAGCGAAGAAGGTGATGGATGGTACTATGTAAAGGCGAGGACCGGGGTGAAGCTCATCACTGGGGTTACCAACAAAGTTAAAAGTTGGCATAACCAATTCTTCTTCATTGGTGGAGACTGGCGAGCATCGGCGGATTTTTCTGGCGGCCAGGCGCGCATTAATACTCCCGAGTATTTTGGGAAAATGAAACGTAGGCATCCTTGTTTTTCTTTTGGGACCACGTTGAGGACTAATTTTAATTTTTGTCTCTTTGTTGTTTTGCAGGACCCAGAGCTGCGAGGTGGGGACAACCAGCATTGAGTGACGAGTTTTTCTTCACCTTGGCCTTGATCGTGTTGCGGGATCCTGCTACTTGCGATATAAACTATCTCTTGAAAGCTAGTCATCGGAAGATTGCTCAGCTCTTTACGAGTCCTCATCACTTGGAGGCTCAAGCAGAAGTCCCTGAAGGTAAGTTACTTAACCTCTTTGTTCGCTTGCTCGCCTGGTCGCCTTGATTAATTCTATCTTGATTTTAAAAACAGATCGGCGAGTGACCGTTGCCATCCCAACTATCCCCCAGTCTTATCACCTGTTGGCCGCTCGAGTGAAACAGATGGCCGCCAAAGCTCCGACCAGAAAGAGACAGGATCCACCCCTCTCTCTCATGCGTCTTCGGGCTGGGGAAAAGCCAGGCGCTCCTGGTCGCCAACCTAAAGGAGCCCCCAAAGGTGCTACCTCCTCTCGCGGTGGGGGGAAGGAAAAAGAGAAAGGTTCAAAGAAGACTCTCTGAGAGAGTTCTCATGGCGAGAAGGAGGTTACCGAGCGATCATCCAAACGCTCTAAAACCATGATTGAGGCGAGCAGCCGAGATCCAAACTCTCCGGCTTCAAAACCTTCTTCCGTCGAGGTTGTGAGCGAGCAGCAGGCCGTGTCTGCTATATTGGTGAAGAAACTAGCATCAAATGATCGCACGTATTTGGGATATGATCCTGTAAAGCTGAGGGAGTAAGTTTCCGAATTCTTCTCCGATGATCGCCTGTTAAGATCTTTTTCATTTTACTTAGTATTTTACTTTCTTTCTAGGTATAAACCTGAAGAGCATCCTGGGCGAACAGAGGTGCTTCACAGTGTCAGCTGTGTCAAAACTCCCCCTCCTTACTTGGACATACCGGACTCTCATGTTCGCCGGGCGACTGAGATGGTTCCCCGTGCTTGGACTAGGACTGCCGAGTAGATCATCCAGGATCAAACTACTAGCGATAATGCTCGCTTGGTCGCCTACAATGCCAGCCATCAAGCTGTGGCGGCCCAAAGACTACTTGATCAAATTATTCTGCTGGAAAGGACCAATCGTAGTCTTGGCCGCAAGATTGAAGGCTTTGAGGCGGAGAAGGCGGCCGCCCTAAGGAAGAAGGATGAGGAGCTCGCACAGGAGAGAGCTGAACACTCCAAAGCGATAGCAAATTTGGAGCAAATGTACGATGCTTCCGTGGCCAGCGAGCAATTTGCACTGAACCAATCGGAGAAGCTCTCTCTTGAGTTGGGAGTGGCCGATGAGCGAGCAAGAGCGCTAGAGGTTGAGAAGACAACCGTGGTCGCTCAAGTAGAGGAGCTTCAAGCCGAGGTTGCTCGCCTTAAGCAAGAGAAGGTTGGGATGGTCGCCTACGACCTTTATGCTCAAGATGTGGCGGACAACACCAACCTGGGATATGTCTGTGCTTATGCTGAGAGCTTAAGATCGGCGAAGTTCGCTTTGGACCATAACTTAGACGTTTTGGCCACTGCAAAAAAGGACTTTATTGGTTATGTTCAAGACAATCCCCTTGGTGAAGGGTTCAAGCTTCCCTTGGCTGATCTTGGGGAGATGGGAGTTCCCTTGGACATTTTTGGGGAAGGTGTTGAAATTGTTCCTCCCGAGTCTTCCGGCGAGCAGCCGAGTAAGGAGGCGGACATCTTCGATGGCCTTCACTCTCTCCCCTTGACTCCAATTGACGGATCGAGCACCTCCGTTGTGGCGACCACGATTGTAGCGGCCACTACTGAAGAAACACCTTCTACTACGGCGATCACGGATGCGTCTCCAGCTCCTCCAGCCTGAAGATCTTGTATTTTTTGTTTCTTTTAGATCTGTATTAAGGCTAGCTTGTACTCTTCACTTCCCTTTTGATGTAACAACTTGCTTCCTTAATGAATGAAAAATTTGAACGAATTTTTTTTCTTTGTTTCTATTTCTTTTGTTTCTCGCTTGTTCGCGCATTTTCCTTTTTTAGAATAAATATTTTGTGCCTTAATGCTCGCCTGATCGGCTTACATGGGCTCATGGTCTTTTAAAAAGACTTGCCTTAAATAACTGGGCCTCTTGGTCCTTTCATGGACTTGGCCTTGAATTGAATGTTTCTCTCTTAGTCGCCCATAAATCGGGGCCTTGTTATCCTCGTGTGGATTTGGCCTTGGGTCTTGGTCGTTTTTAGCACTGTTGCTCGCCTCCTGCATGACTGTCTTGAGCGAACAACTTACTTTATCAAGCGAATAATTTTGACAAACTATTTTTTGCAATACAACATATATATTCATAATATACAAGATCCTGAATATTTTCCATAATATTTACAACTGTGTTTTCAGATAAATACGAAACGATATGGAATTTTGAATTAAAATTCTACATTTTCTTTGCAACTTCCTGTCTATTGATAATACTTCTTCAGCAAAGCTGCATTCCAGGAGTATTGGGCCGGGTTGCCTTTCATGTCTTCTAGATCATAAGTGCTGTTGTCCCATTTCTGAGTTATCTTGTATGGGCCCTCCCAAGTCGGTCCAAATACTCCTGGTGACGTCCCCAAAATCTTTTTGAGCACGAGGTCTCCAATTTTGAATTCTCTGACCTTTACCTGTGAATTGTAATACTTTGCGATCCTTCTCTTGTATACTGCGTTCTTTATTTCCGCCGAAATTCTTTTTTCATCAACCAAATCCATCTCTGCAGCTAAAGTCTCGTCGTTTGTTTGTTCATTGAATGTTGTTGTTCGTTCCGTTGAGACCTTCAATTCTATAGGTATCACTGCTTCAATTCTGAATGCCATGGTGAAAGGGGTTTCTCCCGTACTTGTCCTGTGGGATATTCGATATGCCCATAACACCTCTGGTAGTTCTTCTGACCACTTTCCTTTTTTATCCACCAACCGGATCTTCAGTATATGTTTGATTATTTTGTTGACTGCTTCCACCTGGCCGTTGGACTGCGGATGATATGGGGTCGAAAAATGCTTTTTAATTCCCCATTTTTCGCAAAAATTTCTTATTTTCTTGCCCTCGAATTGTCGTCCGTTATCTGTCAGGATTGCCTGTGGGACTCCAAACCGACACACGATGCTTTTCCATATGAAACTTATCATCTTTTCTTGTGTGATTGTCACGAGTGCCTCCGCTTCAGCCCATTTTGTGTAATAATCCACGGCTACCACGGCGAACTTCACATTTCCTTTTCCAGTTGGGAAAGGTCAAATGATATCAATCCCCCATTTTGCGAATGGCCATGGACTATTAACTGCTATCATTTCTGTTGGTGGCTTGTGGATGTTGGGTGCGAATATTTGACATCTGTGACAAGTTCTTGCAACTTTGATAGCATCTTGCAGTAATGTTGGCCAGTAATACCCTTGTCTGACTGTCTTGTAGGCTAATGCACGCCCCCCAGCGTGATTTCCGCAGACGCCTTGATGAATTTCCTGCAAAACTTCCTGGCCTTGCCTTCTTGTTAGGCATTTCAATAGCGGAAGTGAGAATCCTCTTTTGTATAACTGATCGTTCATGATTGTGAATCTTGCTGCTCGCCTGGCCATTTTGGCTGCTTCCTGAGGATCCCCCGAGACTTCACCATCATGAAGATATTTGATAATAGGTGCCCTCCAATCACCCTCTTCGCTTTCTTCGTTTACTTGATTTACTTTGTAGTCAAATGTTGATGGACGACATATTTTTGTGATGGTGATTTCTGACAACTCTGCTGGACCCGTGCTGGTGGCCAGGCGAGCCAACGCATCCGCTTGAGCATTGTTTTCCCTGGGTACCTGTTCAATGTATATTTGTTCAAACATGGAAGCTAGATGGGCTACGATTTTCTGATATAGTGCCATGCCTTCATCTCTAGCTTCATACTCTCCTCGGACTTGGTTAACTATCAATTGTGAATCTCCGTATATTTGTAACCTCCTTACCCCGACTGCTAATGCTAGACGGAGTCCGGTTATCAGTGCCTCATATTCGGCCTCGTTATTTGTTGCCATAAAATCAAATCGCACTGCTGAGGTAAAAATTTGTCTGTCTGGGCTTATTAGCACTATTCCGGCTCCTGATGCCATGTTGGTGGATGATCCGTCGACGTACATATGCCACGGATGATTATGACCTCTCGTCGGATCTTGAGGAAAGGTTAGTTCGATTATAAAGTCGGCTAACGCTTGCCCTTTGATCGCTGTTCGAGGTGCATATGATATTCCAAATTGGCTTATTTCGAGGGACCACTTGAGGAGGCGACCAGCAGTGGCTGGTCGCTGCAGGATTTGCCTTAACGGGAAAGTCGTCAGGACTTCTACTTGGTGGTCGAAAAAATATGGCCGTAATTTTCTGACGCTCATCACCAACGCGTATGCCAGTTTCTCCATCGGGGAATATTTGACTTCGACTTCATGTAACGCCTGGCTTACATAGTATATGGGCATGTGAAACTTTCCTTCTACACGAACCAAAACCGAGCTGATGGCCACCTCTGAGGCTGCCAAGTAGAGGTATAGTTTTTCTCCTGGGACAGGTTTGGATAGGATTTTGGTATCGCCGAGATATCCTTTCAACTGTTCAAATGCCTGCTGACAATGATCTGTCCACTGGAATCCGCCTTTCTTTATAGCATCGAAGAAAGGTCGGCACTTGTCACCAGACCTTGATATGAATCTATTCAGAGCTGCTAGACATCCTGTAAGCCGCTGCACTTCCTTGACGGATCTTGGTGGCTGCATGTCTAGAATAGCTTTCACCTTTGATGGATTTGCTTCAATACCTCGTTGGCTAACAAGATGTCCGAGGAATTTGCCTGAATGGACTCCGAAGCTGCTTTTTTTAGGATTCAGCTTCATGTTATATGCACGGAGTATCTCGAACGTTTGTGTTAAGTGTTCCAGATGGTCTTCCTTTCTCGGGCTTTTCACGACTATGTCGTCCACGTATACTTCCATTGTTTTGCCAATGTGTTCATTGAACATTTTGTTGACGAGTCGCTGATACGTGGCACCTGCATTGATTAACCCGAACGGCATTCTCTTCCAACATAGCAAATTTTTGTTGGTATAAAAAGCTGTACTCTCCTGGTCGTCCGGGTGCATGGGTATCTGATGGTAGCCCGCAAATGCATCCATGAATGTGAGAAGTTCATGTCCCGCCGTGTTGTCCACTAGTTGGTCTATGTGTGGCAATGGGAAATTATCTTTTGGGCACGCAGCGTTCAAATCCGTGAAGTCGATACATAGTCTCCACGCACCATTTGATTTTTTCACCAATACGGGATTTGCCACCCATCTGGGACATAGCGTCTCTTTGATAAGGTCGTTGCTTAATAGCTTTTTTACCTCCACATCCAATGCTTCGTATTTATCGGGTCCAAATTTCCTCCTCTTCTGCTTCACCGGTTTTCTAGTTGGGTCAATATTCAGCTTATGAATAGCATGCTCAGGGTTGATGCCTACCATATCTGCATGTGACCATGCGAATACATCGAGATTGGACTTTAAGAATTCTTCCATCTTGGATCTGTAAGGCTCTGGGAGCTCAGATCCGATGAAGAGTTCTAAGTCTTCTCGGTTCGGGTCAACTCTGATTGCTTCCAACTCTTCAACCGGTGTTGCTCTTCTTTTTTGGTCTTTCCATCGAGGGTCGATGATGGGTCCATCCAAGTTGAGTTCATCTTCAACTATCATTGGCTCCGCTCCTATCCGTGGTTCGATGTCTTCATCTTTGTTTGAACAAGATGCAATTTCTTGTTCCTTATGCTCGCCCCAGATTTCCTGTTCGTCGCCCTGTTGGTCGTCTATCTCCATCATCTCTGTATCGATGGATTCCATAACATCGTTGAGTACCAAAGGTTCATCTCCAGCGCTCCTGCTCGACTGTTCGTCCACCATTGACACCTGGTTGTCTTTAGGCTGCATCTGCAAGAGGCATTCACGAGCTCTTTTTTGATCGCCTTTGACTGTACCTGATCCCTTTGATGTCGGAAACTTAACACAATAGTAATACGTTGAAACAGCCGCTTTGAATTCATTGATAAAAGGTCGACCGAGAAATCCTTTATAGGAAGACTGCTGATCTACTACTAAAAACTCTAGCATTCTAGTCATCCTCCTGTCAGGATTCTTGGTCGATACAAGCTCGACTGATAACGTAACTACTCCTAGGGGATCGGTCACAGCATCACCGAATCCCACTATCTTATGATTACACTGTTTCACATACTCCTCACAATCTCCTATCTGATATAATGCACCTTTGAACAGAATGTTTGTGTACGACCCAGTGTCCACGAGCAGGCGGTGGACTCGGGTCCCCATGATGTTAGCACATATGATTAGCGAGTCATTGTGCGGAGTGAGCACACCGTCTAAGTCTTTTTCTGAAAATACTAGGTCCCCCGTCTTCTTGGTGGCCTGGTTGACTCCTACCTCTTTCACTTGGGCTACCGCCCTCAGCCCCGCTTTCCTTTTCCTTTTTGACGTCAGAGGTCTTCCATCTGAACATCCCCCAATGTGTCCGCTTGATTCAAGCATGAAAACTTCCCGCATCGGCTCTGCTGGTGTTGTTGAGACTCTCTTTCCCTTCTTGGTTGTTTTGGTTGTTTGGTCGTCGCTGTCTTCGTCATCCGAACTAGGCAGATTGACCTCCCTAGGCCTCTTTCCGGGTTCCCTCTTCACGAATTCGGACAGTTTACCTTCCTCATAAAACCTCCACAATTGTTTCAACAGATCACGGCATTCACTAGTGAAATGCCCGATGTTCTGGTGGTAAGCGCAGTATTTGTTCGGATTCAACTTTCCGCGTTCTTGTCGGATTTTCCTTGGTTCCGACAACATATCTCTGTCTTTGATGTTGTTGTACACAGCCTCTATTGATGTAGCAAGCACCTGGTTTAACCTGTCTTTCACTTCCGCTCCCTCGTTGAAAGCTTTCATATTTTTCGGAGCCTTGTATTCACTTCCCATGGGTTTCTTTCCAGCTTTCCTGGGATCGTTCTTATCACCCAACTCTTTCTGTAATGCTTCTTGCATGGATACGTGTATACCTGCCCGATGCCTAAACTCCGCATATGTCTTTGGGCAGGTCAAGTGCATTTCCTTCCACAACTCCGTTCCTTTCTTTAATCCGGCCATCACAGCTACTATCTTTGTGTCCTCGCTCACCATTTCGCCCTCCAGTAAAACTTTATCAAATCTTTCTAAAAATTGTTTATCTGACTCTTCATCTCCCTGTCTAATATCCGCCAATCGATGTCGATGGGTCAAGTATGTCCCGGCTGTTGAGAAATGAGACAGAAATTCCTTGCTCATTTGGGCAAAAGAACTGATGGAGCCGGGAGTCAATGCTGAAAACCATCGATGTGGACCATCTCCCAGGGTAAGTGGGAAATTTTGGCATTGTGTGGCATCCGTTGCCCCCATTGAAATCATGAAGTCAGAATATTTTGTCACATGAATGCGGGGATCCGAAGTTCCTTCATATAGGTTAATGGTCGGAAATTATATTTTCTTCTGGATTGGTGCGTTGAGAATTGACGGAGATAGCGGTGAAGATGGTAGAACCGTTGACCCAACACCTCTCTGAGAATCCAGTTGTTTTTGTAATTCCTCAATTGCATTCTTCATTTCTTGCAACTCGCTCGGAGGAGTCCTCCCGTTGGAAGGCTGTTCATCGTGGTTGAGTTCGGTGACTTCTTCACGATGCAGTCCCTCACCAACGGGACGTTTCTCCTGAGTTGTCTTCCTTGCAGCGTTGCTAGCCCCGTTTGGCCCTAACCGACCAAAAGCTGATCTCCGGATTCGATCATGTACCGGTGGGCGAGCAGTGGGGCGTGAACGTTCCTCGCTCTTTCTGGATGATTTCCTCCTGTTTGCATTCCTTGTCCCTAGCCTCTCCAAAGCGCTCGTTCGAGACGTACTTCTGCTTGATTCATCTACCCGACTTGGTGAAGATTCTCCTCTGCTTACCAGTCGCTCGCTTAAAGGAGCTTTCCCTTTATTCCTACGGACTTCTTCGCTGTCAACCTCGTCATTTCGTGCGTCTTTTCTTTCTTCACTTCGTTACTCGCCCGCCCTGTTGGTCGCCGCCTTCGCTCCTGATGGCCCGGCTGTTTGTCGCTTTTGCAATGCTTATAAAACAGCAATCGTTTTTGCTAGTTCTTCGGGATTTTGAGCAAGAGCTTCCACTTCCGGCGGAATTGTATCAATGATAACTTGGACGTTCCTTTGCGAAGTTTCTTTTACTGTACGTGCATGTCCTTCAGTAGACGAAACCCTAGTTCTTGACCTACGACCTGGAGATGTGCTCAAATGTCGTTCTTCTTGTGATCGAACCATTTTGGTTACCGAAGTACACGTGATAAGCAAATGAATGGGGTGATTTTGTCTCCAACAAACACCTTTCTTAAGAGTTACTAGCTTTGTTTGTATGAATATGGTGGTTTGAAAACCCTAGTTCACACACATGCATTCAAACTCTCAAAGTGATGTATATATGGATGATTTTGCTTCAAATAGTGTGTATACTTGATTTCCGATGGTTTCCTCCCGGATTCCGGCCGAATTTTGCAGATTCCGATGAAAATCTTCAACCTTTCTTCAAATTGTTTATGAAACGAAGGTTCGAACCCTCCTTCTAGCGCCAATTGTTGATGACCTTTTTGTAATCAATGATGATTAGTGGCCGTTTATGCTAGTTAAGATCATCAAACAAGAATCATGATCATAAATAATATTCAAGAATGAAATTTGCAAGAGTTTTGCATGTATTTTTATTATGGGGGAAATCTCCCTTTTTTCATACAAATGAAGGAGTATTTATAGATACACAAGGAAGCTATGTGTCATTATCCTAATGGTTTAACCATTGGATTCTTGCCATGTATTGAGACACTTGTACAACATCTAAGCTATTAACCATTAGATTTATGCCAAGTGTTAAGACACTTGGATCATATCTAGACTAGTGACTCTTGGAGTTCTCAATGTTGTACTTGGTCTTTGAGATAACTCAATTGCTTTCTCTGGTGGCCTCTTGCTCGCTTGTACATCCTTGTGGGGTATCACGGACCTGCTGGTCGCCGCTTGTCTTTTCTCTTTATGTTAATTAATTCATATTCTGTCCTTTGTTATGTTGGTCGCCGAGATACGCCTGACTGTGCTCCTGGTCGCCAACAACTTCATTCTCCTTTGTACTCTCGTGATCGCCTGTTTCTTGGTTTTAGTTTTAGTTCTTTAATTCTTCAATCACTGTTGCTCGCCTGATCGCTCATCAACAGGAGGCATCAAAATCAGTGGAAAAAAATAAAAATAGTGTCAAGTATGTTAAGTCTTCGGAGGGGAGGTTGAAGTTATTCAAAAGATGCATTGAATAAGGGAATTTGGGAGATGTTGGTGGTGGTTTCTTGAGGCTAGACATATCAACAAGATGAAATTCTACATACTTAATGCTTGAAAGTGCAATTAAGTATCAGTCAGCATTCACTGTCATGCCTTTGTATGATAGACATTTCACTTGTTATCCAACTACTGAAGAGTGGGAAAGAGGGAAAACGATGCATTCTTTTTTGGCCCATTTTATCAAATCACTAAATTGATTTCGGGATCATCTTATCCCACTTCCAACTTACATTTCAAACAAATTGCTATGATAGGAATGAAATTGCAGGAGAATTTGGATAGTGGAGATAGTGTGATAAAAGATATGTGTCAAAGAATGAAGCTCAAATTCGACAAATATTGGAATGAATGTCCTCTTGTTCTTGCATTTGGAAGTGTTCTTGATCCAACCGAAAATTGTACTTTATGAACTTTTGCTATAAGAAGCTTCACCCAGGTTCATATGAAGAAATGGTAAGAAAGGTGAAGGAGGCATTGTACACTCTTTTTAAAGAGTATCAGAAAGATGGAGTTGCATCTAGCTCATCCTCAAACACCACGTCACTTTCACAACCAATGAGCATGGATGAGTCGGCTCAGAAGATACTTCTAGTAAGTTTGAGTTACATTATTGTGTTATTGATCTTCATTATATTTATATTCGTTGGAATGTTGTTAATCTAGTTTTATATTATATATGTTGTGTGTTTGTCTAATTTCGGAGTACAAGGAAGATTTAAAAAGACAGTTGACCATAAACAATGACAAATATGACCTTGATACATACTTGGAAGAACTCCCACTCGTGGAATCAACCACAAATATTCTTGATTATTGGAAAGTTAATAAGGATCGATTCCCCCAACTTTCAATGATGGCTTGTGACGTTCTCAGCATTCCAATTACAACCGTTGCTTCAGAATCTTCGTTTAGTATTGATGGTCGTATTTTGAACAAGTACAGAAGCTCCTTACTTCTGGAAAATTTGCAAACTCTCATTTATACCCGTAGTTGGTTGCATGGTTTCAAAGAAGTTGTATCTTCAGGTAATAGATAAAAATACTTTAATTTTCCACTTATAATATGCATTTTCTCACGATTCTTATATTATGAAATTCAGATATACCAGAAGTTGAGGAGATACCATTGTTCATGGAAGATTCCAATGTTGTTTCTTGAGGGTTGTTCAGATGATCATGTCTGACTCTTGAGGACTGTTTTTTTATGTATGTTGATGTTTGATGGACTGTAATTTAGACTTATTAACGGGCTGTTGGACTTGGATTACTGTTGTGTGATTTTATTTTGAATTGTTGGATTATGGACCTTTCAATTTATTTTGATGAATTTAAATTTATTAGGATTTGTTGAATTATTATTTAGAAATTTGAGTTTTAATTTAATTATTGAATTGTTGTTGACAAACTAAATAACTTTTATAACTATATGAGTATAATCTTTATGCTAAATTATAATTTAATGAGTGAAGTATATAAATCAAGTAGAATAATAATATTAAAAAAAATTGGGCTGGTTTGGCCCGAGATGGCCTGGAAATAGGCAGCCCGGTAGCAACCGGGCCGGGCCGGACCAAGAAAAACTCAAAGCCCAGTGGGCCCGGACCGACCCGTTTGACAGCTCTAAATGCAGGTAAAGAGTTCAACTTGTTTGGAATAAAGTGACACCATTCAATGTTTCGACTATGCCATGGAGATTATTGAGGTACAGACTGCCAACAAAAGACAATTTGTTAAGGAGACAAATTCTACTTTCAGTCGAGGAGATGAAATGCTCTTTTTGCGGTTTCTAGGAAGAATCAGTTGTCCACTGCTTTGCTGCCCCACTGCGGTAAGGATATGGAAGTGCAGTTACAAATAGCTGAATACTCATATTGCTTTACACGTAACTATCGGAAATCATTTTCTTATACACTTGGGCATCCTCAAATGTAAGAAGGGCAAAAATTTCGTTGTTTGTATTTGGGAAAACGTTGTTTGGACTTTGTAGAAGGCTAGGAACAAACATATGTTTGAAGGGGTTGGAGTTGAAGCAGAAAAGATTTTGGACGAAGTAAAAGGTCGAGCACAGAGTTGATGCTGACAAAATCTGTAATTCATTGTAATTCTTCTTTAAATTTGTGGCTCGAGAATCCTAGATTTGTCTTAGAAAACTAATGACATCTTCTGTAATATAATCATTTGTACTCTTTGGCTCAAAAGTATTACTTATACCTTTAGGCCATGTTTGGTAGTCAAGAAAAGCCCCTGAAATAAAAGGAATCTGTCCTTTTTCGATGTTTGGTAGCATTGAAACCGTTTCAAGATGGCCCGTGAAACCGTCTGACCCGCTTAATTAATTCGTGAAAAACACTGTTCCTCTTCATAAACCCCATCTCAACTTCAGCCTCTGAAACGAATTCATGGCAAAATGAATGCTCCAACTTTAAGGACCCGTTTGATAGCCATGATGAGAAAAGGGGTCAAGACGGGATTTATGAAATGGTTTATGAAGGTGGGTGAGATAAGGGGTGTTTCATGGTGTTTGGTAGGCATTTAAAAAATAAAAACTGATGTTTGGTAGATAAGACAATTCTCAAGATAACAACAATAAATTTTTATTTTATTCATCTCTCTTCTTCAACTCAAGACATTCTGCAACTCAAGACACTCTGCAACTCAAATGGAAAATCAAACACAAACACATTTGGGGAATCAAATGGAAAATCCAAGACATTCTGCAACTCAAGACATCTCCCTTATTTTTTATTTTGTTCATCTCCCTTCTTCAACTCAAATGGAAAATCCAAACACAAACCCCATGGAATCAAATGGAATCAATTACAAATCTTAAATGAAATCAATTGGATGCAAATAAAATCAAACACATTTGGGGAATCAAATGGAATCAATTACAAATCTCAAATAAAATCAATTGGATGCAAATAAAATCAAACACAAATCAAATGGAATTAAACCCAAATTTCTGCCACAAATGAATTTTGAAGAGAGGGATACGGAATAATTCTTCTTCCCCACCAATTATTCACAACATCGGGATTTCGGAGAGAGACGAAAACCTTCAAACCTGAAGATTAGAGGCGACGGCGGCGGCACAAGCAGGAGGCGGCGATGGCGGCAGCGACAGCAGCGCAAGGAGAAGTGTGGCGGTGTAGAATCGACAAATTTGGGCTGAAATGAAGAATCGGCGGTGGGGGATCGACAAATTTGGGTTGAAATTAAGAAGCAATGGTTGCGGCACAAGAAGGAGGCGGCGGTGGAGGGTAATAAATGGATCGGCCATGTGACGTTAACTAAAAAAAATTGCAAGAAAGGAAATTAAGTTTTTTTTAGAGCTGACCCTGAAACTGTATCACAGGGAGGGAGACCCGTTCTGGCTGCTGAAGAGCTACAGTAAAATCATGAAATCGTTGAAAGGGCCCAACCTATTCTCGGGCCGCATAGAAAAGAAATCTGGGCTACCAAACAGTGGAAAAAGCCAGATACCTTTTATTTCTTGGCCTTATCTGACCTATCAAACAGGTCCTAACAATTTGTTATTTTTCTTCTCCCAAATTATCGAGAAAAGCCCCCAACCTAACCCTCTCATCTTTTTCAAGAGCGATACCGATGAAGAACCGTCCGCGAAGCGGTTGAGCCCAACAACTGATTCCAGCAAACCGCCGTTGAATACCATTCCTCACGGCCACTTCATCCTCTCCTCAAAAATCCTGCTGGCCAATGTACGAAAGCACCAAGCCCTAGATCTATTGGAGATTTTCTGCTAGGAATCGACAAGGAGAACCGACGCGCATCATCATTGGAAAGCGGTCGAAAAGATCTAAGAGGTCCCAAAACAACAGATCTCGTCGATCAACTTCCACATCGTAGCTCGGTAATTATATCTAAACAACTTGTGAAAAAATTGATTAAAACGACCTATACCAGTATTCTTTCTTTGCATATTTTTTCATGAATGAAATTCAACATATTCTCATTGTTGAGTCTGGTGGAATTTTAATTAGCTGGTTTGCACTTGTGAAACAGTATTATAGTTGAATGACGAAATTTAATATTTTGTTGATGAATTCTCTGGAATTTATGATGTTCTCCAGCTATAGATGTTCCCCTTCTGTTGAGTAGTTGATTGAATTCAAATTTGTGATGTTAATGATGTCTTGGACTTTTTGTGAAACCATATTACCATATATGCATGTTCTAAATGGCAATCTTGTTGGCAATCATGTTGCTCCTTTTGTACTGTGTACATATACATGAATGTGGATTACTGATTGTTTTGTACAGACCACTAAGTGATTATAATTTAAACCAATGCAGATACTGGAATACGTCTCCGATAAATTATCATGTTGACCTCGACCCAGAGAAAACGTCTTATTATATTTTTAATAATTGAGGAAATGATGCACCAACGAATAATGATTCTGTTAATGGTTCATTTTTTTTCTAACTCCGACATTAGGAGGGTACGAAGACGGATAGAGAATGTTGTTCCATATCTCATGTTAGAACGGATGCCTGATCAACAAAATCATTTGAATAGGCTTTGTTTTCTTAGTGACTCTGATTGTGTTAGCAATTTAAGGATGGATCGTAACGCATTTGCACACTTGTGTAAGATAATGAGAGACTTGGGAGGGTTAGTGGATGATAGGTATTTTTGTGTTGAAGAACAAGTTTCAATGTTTTTAAGTGTTTTGGCTCATCACAAAAAGAATAGGGTTGTTAAATTTGATTATACAAGGTCTGGTCAAACCGTGTCGCACTACGTCCACCTTGTCCTCAAGGCTGTCCTAAAACTACATGAATTATTTTTTGTTACTCCGACACCCGTCCCTGAAGATTCAACAAATCCAAGATGGAAATGGTTTAAGGTACGACAATGTAACCATGTAATCAATTAATTTTGGTATTTGGGTTAGAACATGAATATTGTGGCTGCCATCATGTTCATTACATGTTGTTTTCTTACATAGGGCTGTCTTGGAGCATTAGATGGGACATACATTGATCTCCGTGTGCCCGTTGGTGATAAACCACGTTTTAGAACACGGAAAGGACACATATCCACTAACGTTTTAGGCGTATGTGATCAACATATGAGATTTATTTATGTACTTCCAGGTTGGGAAGGGTCGGTGGCGGATTGTCGTGTCCTTCGAGATGCTGTTCTAAGACCACATGGACTAAAGGTCCCTAAAGGTATTCTTTATTTATCAAGAAAAGTTTATTATTTGGTACACTTATTAAATTATTATTTACATGATCGGTCATATATGTTGTATTTTTTATTTTGCAATAGGGTACTACTACCTTTGTGACAACGGTTATGCAAACAGCGAGGGGTTTCTTGTCCCATACAGAGGGCACCGGTATCATCTGAAAGAGTGGGGTCCTGCTTCTCAAAGACCAATCAATCACCAAGAACACTTCAACATGCGACATACGAGAGCGCGCAATGTTATAGAACGTGCTTTCGGTGTATTGAAGATGCGCTTTGGGATTCTTAGAAGTGCATCATATTATCCGGTCAAAACGCAAGTACGACTTATAATGGCTTGTTTCTTACTCCACAATTACTGTCGTTCTATGATGCCCGTTGACCCAATCGAGAGGCAGTGGGACGAGGAGCCCAATCAAGATGAATATCTTCAGGGAGAAAATGTTGAATACATAGACGGAGTCGAAACTTCTGCAGAGTGGATTAATATGAAGGACGCATTATCCATGACATTGTGGGAGCAATATCAAGCTAGGACTCAATCTTAGTTGTTGAGAGTTGTATTTTCCTGAACTAGTTGTAATTAATTTTTATACCCTATTTGTGTGGACATTCAATACTTTGCAACAGTGGATGGTATTTTTAATTTATTTTTGGGTGTGACATTATCTTTGTTATAAGTTATAAATCCAATTTAATATTAAATTTGCAATTCGTATGAAAATGTTGGGCAGGTTGTAGGCCTGTCCGTTCCAGGATTGAATTGTTGACCAGGGCACTAATATTTCAACTTTTGACCATGATTATTTCATACAATTTATATATATATATGCGCCAAACTACTTTTTCAGAGTAATTGAATTGATGTATGAACTTTATGAGTACATGGATTGATGGCTCAACTTTATCAGAATTTGAGATTGATGTCTCAACTTTAGTACTTTTTTTTGCTTATTTTTAACTTGCATGTGAACATAATAGATGAAAACTAGTCTTTCCTTTAAATACTATAGCTCTCAATGACCTTGGTTCAACATTTCAAATTTTTAGCAGTAGAATCTTGTCAAATTTGTCTACTAGTGATAAATGAATGCGTGGAATAATATTATTCCTACTCTCCAAACCATCTATATAATCCCCTCACTTTAGACATCTATGCATGCAACCCAATAGAAATATTATCTTTAGAATGACTACTCCTCTCCGAATTGAGCCCCAGAAAGAAATTTTCTATGATAGAGTGTGGACATTCGAGATCGAATCATGTTTTGTCAACACTCTAGTTCAAGAAAAACACCAAGGTCACTGGGATGGTCCAAATGCAGTTAACTATCATGCTGTTCAAACCGCAATTGGACGGGTTAATGATGTGTTTTGGAGAAACTTCTCCTACGATGAAGCACAAATTCATCTTGCTTTTCTTTTGGATCGGTATAACTGTTTCAATAAGTGCGTAGCCACCAAGAAGGTTCATTTGGATCAAGATAACAACATAATTGCAAACAAGAAGCAATGGCGAGCTATGATCGAGGTTTGATAATTTATCTTTCTTCATCTTTGAGTCACGTTCATTATTCAATCGTGGTTGGTTGTAATATATTTTTCTATAACTTTGTAGCGTGACCCACTTGCGCGAGCATACGTCCGTGAAACTGAGCCATTTATCTCATCTATGACACTCTTGTTCTCTGATCATAATGCAACTGCACCAGAAGCGAACATTGTTGAAGTGATCAACGTTAGTGATCACTCACAACCTAACATCACCAACACTCATCGAGTCGGAAATATCCAAGAAAATATCGTTGTCTCCGATTCTGAGTCCTGGCCAGAGTCCGAGGAAGTTGAATCGCCTGTCCTTTCAACACGTGCTCGTCGTCAAAGAAGGTTGTTTACTCCAGAGTCTCTTGAGGACTATCCTATTTACGCACCATCGCGAACATGGGACGATGATAGTCTTCGCCCACAAATTCCTCCACCCAATGCATTTCCACGAAGACCCGCATTTCTACCAAGACCCGCAACAAGTTTGGGCTCATCGAATGTATCGTCAACTAGCTCATGTCCTTCAGGAAGTCCATACAAGTGGTTCTCTCTTTCACGTAGAGAATATTGAAGGTGTGTTTGCTGGCCATGTCATGCTTGATATTGTGATGATATTATCTTCGAAACTTGGGTCATGTTGCAGTCCTTATGAATTTTAGTTATTATGTTATGCTAATGTAGTGTTGTTTAGGATTTATTGCTTTGCTTGTGCTAATATCAGATGGTGTTGTCTAGGGTTTATTGCTTATGTATTTCCTGCGGGTAGTGTTGCTCATGTTTTGCTTATTTTATGGTCACCTTACTAATATGTATACGCCACTTTCCGGTGATTATATATTGGGATTGAAGGTTATGTATTTTGTCTACTAGCCACAAATGTCAAGGTTGAAAAATGATTTAAAGTGTAGGACAGATGCACGACTAAATTTGTAGAACCATTAAACTACAAAAGATGAATCCAAATATTCCATACATTATGTCAAAATATATACCTACAAATAGATTTCATCAGATTAAACAAAATGACCATCATCATGGCCCACTAAATGACCTGCAACTACGTCCAGCTATCATCAAAAAGTGAAACCAACAAAATACTATGACCCAACCCAAGAAAAGCATTTAGACAGCACATATGTTGTCCTTGTCGAATAATTCAGCACAGAAAGACCGTCTATACTTGGTACATAGCATCGGCTCAACATCGTGAACAAATTTCCCAAAAACTAAACATTCGAACATCTTCAAAGCCATAACACCACAGTCACTATGATTGGATTGTTGTGGAGTTCCCGCAACCCTTTCGACACGCCACGGGGTTTTATCAGACACCACAAGATATAGGTGATCGAACACGCTAGCCTCACGAAAAATGCTTGGTAATAATGATGCAAGTCTACGAAATGGTGAGCATTGTCTTGCTGGAGGACGAGCACCGTAGAGAGAAGCGTACACCTTAATCTTTTGCTCTTTTATTATCAACTCGTATAATACCCAATGAGAATTGTTAATATTTGCAATGACATACACAGAGTCTGCAACAGACCATGTCATACCGAAACTATTGATCGAAAGTCGTCCTTCCAAGTGATCATATGCTGCTTTTGCATGACCAGCCCACAACCAACTTGATTTTCCCTTCTTTGTTGTTTTCTCCCAAGTGTCGTAAAGCCCACAAGTAAGTTTAGACTGAATAAATATGAGAATTGTTAATTATGTTCAACACGTTGCTTATGTATATAAAAGCCTACTAACGTCAAGTACACTTACAAAGAAATGCAGATCAACAAATGTCGCTTTGCTACGTTCTTCGACCGGTAAACATTTCCTCACTTTGCCCATAACCAGGTGCATCAAAGCATCAATGTTCTGTTAACATAACCATAACAATTAGTCACAAACTTAAGTCTTTTAAAAAACCAGAATTTATCCAATAGAAATACTAAAGCATACCTCTCCAGTTAACCATCCATCAGGACTCCATATTGAGTTAAACCAATTTGCGGTGACAGTAGGTATGACCTCAATGGTTGGAGCAATCACATCACTCGTTTTCTGGTTTGAGCTCCACCATTTGGCAAACTCATCGATCTTCTTTTTGGGTACAAGATCCACACAAGGATTATATGTTAGATGTAAGGTATCTTCAGTGGGCTCGTCTACACTTTTAACATATGGTACAAGGGCCAGACTTCTATCTTCGTCATCACAGCCTTCTTCCCATCCCACATTCTCACAATCCATTGCATGTTCAGACTCCTCACTTTCCCCCTCTAATTCTACCTCATCTTCCCCCCCATCACTATCAGATTCATCACTTTCCCCCTCTAATTCTACCTCATCTTCCCCCCTATCACTATCAGACTCCTCATTTTCCCCCTCTAATTCTACCTCATCATCCCCCCCATCAGTATCAGACTCCTCACTTTCCCCATTTGATGCAACTCCACCATCCACATCATTCTCAGACTCCCTCATTTCCTCTTCTTCAGCTTTCTCCCCCTCATTATCAACGACTCGAATTTTCTGAAGAGTATTCTTTATAGAAACCATCAACTTGTGTAACTTTGTTTGGTTCTTATTCAATGTCTGCAGTTGATCCCGAACGTATTTTCTCCACACGGCTTCATCAACGTCTAGCGCTATGTGATCTTCTTTACCAGCTGGTTTGTTTGTGGAAGCAACATTGGTCCTTCTTCTTTTTCTTGCACGATCACGGGAACAAGATGTAGGTGGAACTGGTACTGTTGCTATCAACTCCAACCATTTGACAACACTTTGATAAGCCTGGGTGTTTTGTTCCGCTCTTGATGCAACCAAACGTTCCAATACTGGCATCTATAAATATATTACAACATAATTAGTGGCATATTTGTACATGATTATATCGGCAAACTAATTTATATGATGTAATTTAAAACACTTTACTTGTTCGGCAGAATGATCTCCTTTCTTTAACATCGGGAAGCAGTATGTGGTAAGCTCTTCAAATCGAATTTTTCCTTTTGCACTCCAGTGAAGCATACGAGGAGTCAGTGCCCTTGTTTTGGCTTTGCGCTTTGCACATAACTTCGCCACACATGGCATTGCTTCGTATGCCCATACTTGTATGGCCCATCCAAAACCGTAGACATCAATATGGCATCTCCATGTACTATCCTTCACTTGAGACCTTGCATTGTTCACACACTTTCGATTTCTCATAGATGCTCTAAACTCGCTAACTAAGAAGTCGAAGGCAACACGACCCCAAGGATAGCTGTTGAATTCGGCAAGATCATCTGCAAGGTGAAGGTATTGTGTTTCAATTTTCTTGCTTGTGTGACCTCTTGGTAGAAGAACTCCACAAAGTACCCATAACAGTGCCAACTTCAAACTGAGATCCTTTGATCCTTTCTTACATGACTTGAAAAAAGCTCCTTCAATGTCTTTGACTGTTACAATTCTCTTACCCCGGAAAACAGTTCTGTGTATGGATGATTCTTGCGGGATTGGTGATTTCTCACCAAATTGTAGCCCCGTGATTAATGTGAACTCTTTCGGCCCAAAGTATGCCTTGTTGTTGTTAATATGGAATACAAGCTCGTCACTTCTATGTTCAGATGAGTCCTGCTTAAAAAGCAAATGGAGATACAACTGACCCTGAAGTTGCATATTCTCAAATTCAACAAACTGGCCAAAGCACGATTCTCTGAAGCGCTTTTTATTTTGAGTATCTAAATTGTCCATAATCTGAGTTATAATTCCGAGATCACCCCGAGAACAGAGTCGAGCGGAAAAATACTCATCAAAAGGGACCACAGCCATCTACTGCATAATATGAAAACATCATAATTAAGAAAGAAATTCAAAGAGAGTACAAAAGATATTTAAACATCCAGTAAACAAGGAAAAAATCCACACAAAAATAAGAAATACTATACAGAGAGTATGACCTTATACATAACAACTGAACAAAATACACTTTAAAAAGCATATTCATAAACAGAGAATCGGGATATTAATTAAAATATATAGTACCCACATGCAATATACCCAAAGAAAAGCATTATAATAAACAGAGACCACAGCCATTCTCTGATCGACCATTTATGCTAATAAAAAATCCACTTATGAAAATGCAGATGACACATATTGACTTTTGTTCGTCCAAACTATTAATTTTTGCTCATCCAAAATATATTATCACCAAATCAATAAACATACATTTTGGGCGGATTGAAAAAATTCGGTATGAATGGAGTTGGAATTACTTCACGATAAATAGCAAAGGAAGGAAAGACTCGATTACCTCGATTCGCTAAATTCGTCGGAACTGCACTTTTAATGCCGGTGGGTGGGATGCTTTCGGAGGATACTTTTTATGGTCGTTGCGCGGGCGTTTCACAGTTGCCGTCGAATCGCCATTATCGCTTCACATGAGAAGTCAGAGAAGACCGAGCGGCAAGTGTTTTGATAATAGCGGGAAACCAAAAGCTATCTAATAGGTTATTGTTGGATTGGGCGGGAGTTATTGGGCCTTAGTGGGCCATCAAATGGGTCAATGTGTTGGCCAAAATCTATGTCATACTATCCTATATTATTGTTGTTTAATTTTTAGTAATATACATTTTATAAAAAATAAGTGGAAGGGTTCATTTAATTTTTTGTGTGTCGAAATTTAGCTATTTAGATTTTGACTAATTGAATGTTTGGTATGAAAAAAACATATTAATTATTATTTTACCCAAAGATTGAATTTTATTGGCAAGAAATTATTTAATATTAGCAGTATCAGTATCCCAAATTGAAGATCCATTCAAATATTAAACTCTTAATATATATATATATATATATTGCTAGTCGTTTTCTAATATCTTTTATTTATGCACTACCTATAAAATTAATTCCAAAAGCACACATTTCTAAAAAATATATGCAACTCTTACGGTGCAAATCCAAGATGGGATGGATGGAGTATCATACAAGTCTGTAACCCCAATCGAAATATCACATTATGATTTTTTTTAAGTATTTGTAACCATTTAATAATTACTAAGCTAGTGGAGTCCATCATCATATATTTTTTGGAGTTCATCATCATATATATAAGTTTTTAGTTAATCTGGTATACTATGTAATCTATCTATGCATGTATATTCATGTATTTGGAGCAAAAATCAAACTTTTTCGATTTATCAAATTGATACACTGATTACATATGGATAATTGAGATGATTAAATACCATCAATATTTGTATAGCATTGAATAAGACTCAATACTGAATAGGTCAAAGAACATAGGTAAAAAGCAAAAGAGTTTAATCATTCCCATACTTAAAAAGGCAGGATCATAGAGTCAAATCTACCCCCAATTACAAGGGTCTTAAAAAACACAATTTGGGGGATGCATCTACACAAAAGCAGTGTTCATAAACATGACACTTCAGAATACTTAATTACCCAAATTGGAATACAGATTGGGGCATCCAAAGCCCCACAAAATTAGTGTTCAAAATATTGACACATAGAATAGCTAATCTAGCATATGCAAATTAGTTAAACCAAACCATTAAACTTTCAAAATGCCACTAAGGAGACGGCGGACATATTGTGCTCTAGCGGCATTTCCCATTCCCATAAACCATTCCAAGCATTCAGGATTTTTTGCAAGAATGTGACCAGCGTCAACCTTGTCATCATCACTAATATCAGGTATTCCTTCCATGACAGCGAACAACTCCTTTCGCGTGTTGCCCATGCTAGCATCATACCCCATTACACGAACAAGGCTCTCCATGCGAAGATCAGATGATGTGTTCATCGTGAGCAACACATCACACAATTTATCAGTTGGTGTCACGGGAACATTCATTCTTTTCTTACCAATATTTTTACTTCCAGTTGCTGCATTCACTCGGTTTGAATCACTTGTCACTTCCATGTCAACCGGACCTTCTTCGCCGTCAACCCCCGAGGGATTTGGGTTGTTTTCGCCACCACGAGAGATGTCCTCATTGCCTAGCACATTCGTGGCCTCCTTTACATCTTCAGCATTACCACCATTTGCCTTATCAACTCCAAATATCTCATTCCAATCTGCGAGCAACGGCCAAGCTTTGTAACGCATGTGGATGGCATTTGGATCACTCTGTTCAACAAAAAATTACGTATAAATAACAAACTATGCACCGTTAACCATTTTGACAATAATAATCATTAAGTAACTCGAACATTGGACCATTCTCATAAAGCTAAGCCCCTAGATTATGTATAAATTGTGTATAAAACAATAGTGCAACAGTAAGGCCAAAATTAGGAATACGAATTACTACATTACAATACTATGCAAAAATTGCAACAGTAGCGTTGAAGACAATCACAACTTCCATTCAAAATCTCATACCAATAGCTCAATACATAGTGTAGATACCAAAATATGCTAGATGAAGATTAAGCAGTGACATTCAACAAAAGGATTCATGAAACTGAATTCACTTCCAAAATAATCAGCCATGTTTTTCATACTAATGCGTCCTTCAAAGAAAAATCATCATCCCACTATATGCCCCATATGAATACAACAACCATCATAGTTCACGCTACTAAAATTGCATATATTAACATATAAATCCAAACAATCCAAAAATACCTTGAGAATGAGTTTCCATTGTTCGTCGTGGCAATCAATCATGCCCGTGTCCCAGTTGAACCCTATTCCAGAATTGTTCTTCATCATAGTGAGGAGAGATCCATGGGCTTTTTTCCAAATTGTTAGCCTTGAATTTATGTGGGGATTCCAACGGATATCTGTACCAGGAAGTCTTTTTTGCATTCCAGCCTCCAATTTCAAAAGGTACCCGGGCTTAAATCCATTCTCCGACCTCCAGCCCAACACCACAAGCTCCTTCATTACATCGGCAAGAATAGATTCTTCAACCGGAGTCCAAGCCCTCCTCACCCTGTCGGTTTTCTTGGCCCTGTTTTTCAGGCCGAAACTGCTGCTATCTCCACTCTCCATTTTGAAGACTTAAACCGCACATCACCAAAAAAAAAGAATAAGGTCGTCAATAGTGGAAATTTCCGTATAAGTCGAACAAGAAGAAACACGATTACATAAAACTTTGCTACGTACCTGAAAGTAAATCGGAAATTGACAATGTCGTTCGCGTATCTAGCGCTAGAATGTACGACGAAGAACTAAGACGAAGACTATTGGTTGTGCGAAGAAGATGAGCCCATTGAAGATGAAACCCTAGTTGGGAGCCGAAAAAATGAAGAAAATGAAAAAATGGGAGAATAGTTGGGTAATATATTGAGTAGGGTATAATTGTCCATAAAACATTATCACAACAATTCAATCTTGCCTATCAAACACCCGACATGATTTATGCCTACGCTTTTAAGGACTCTATCGGGTCTACCAAACAGCGGCTACGGTTTACAATCTTATCTACCAAACACTCACAACGGTTCTTTACATGGCCTCAGCCCATAACCATTTCTTAAAGCCCATCTTGGCCTTGTTTCCCATCACAGCTACCAAACATGGCCTTAAAATGTTGAAATAAAATGTTTTTTTTGCCTGATAATTATTTTTTTAACTAAATAAATTATACTAACAAGTATGACGTTGTTTAAAACACACAAAAGACAAAACTAATTTGTATGATAAAACTGATATATAAGATTTTGGTATCTTTTGAGTAATACTTTTCTAAATAATGTAAATAATATTTTTATAGAGAAATAAATATTATCTTTCCATTAATTAGAAAATAGGAGTATTACTTTTAAGTTGATTTTTTTAGTATAATGGAGCATATATTATGAGATGATTAGGCCATTATATAGATCAAATTAAATATGAATTAAGATAATGTTGATTTCATATTGCTTAAACTCTACGGGAAAACGACTGCCACAAGTGTTTTAAAGAATATCTAATCTTAAATAGTGTGGCGTTATCAAGAGGGTCCTCAGTTTGACCGTTAATTCTGGTAACTATCTATATCTTAGACTCTTAATCATCTCTAGCTGCACTTTGGCAAAATTAAAGCTAGGAAACTGCCTTTTATACAAGTACAAAATAATTACCATCATTCTTGCTATAATAATATTAATATAAACAAATTACTTAATAAATAAAGAGAGTCTTCTATGAGAGGATTAAGTATGACAAGAAACTCTGATTAAGTATTTCTAAATCTCATTTTGCTTCAAAATATGATTCGAACAGAATCATTATTCCAAGTCAATTTAAATATATGTGATGAAAAACCTGTCTCATACAATATTTCACTTAAAAAAACATAAAATTGCTGATATTTTGCATCAAAATCTCCAACTCAAAACCGAAATCTCATAATCTTAGTTAAGAAACTGACTTCGAATTTTGTTTCATGAATGACGAAAATATTCATAGTATAATATCACATCTGAAGGACAAAAATTTGTATGAGGCCGTGCATGAGACAACACAAATTAACATTCACTTCTATAAAAGTGTTGATGAGTCAATATCCTAGTTATACCCATTCATATTGTCTCATGTTATGAGATAGTCTCATACAAGACCTACTCTATCTAGAATTATAAAAAAAAAAAAAGAGGATTATTATAATTAAATAGTAAAATGAAAGATAAATATAAAGTGGTTTTTTTTTTATTTTTTTTGGGTTTAAATCATAACGAATTAATAAAAAATTGATTAATGGAACACACTTAAAATCCATTCTTCTCAAATCAATCCGTCATCTTATTAATGATTGTAATGATTTCGTATAAGAATGAAATTGCGTTAAGTAGACCACACGTAACTCAATAATATCATCCTTATCTTGATTTGAATCTTCAAAGTTCATTCTTGTGGTATTTCTAAACATAACTATTTAAACATTTTTAAATTATTATCATTCTTGATTATATATGACTAGTGCATTTAAATTCTACTGTTTTAGTTTTGAATACTAATTAATATGGGAAAAATATAAATATTTTATTTTTATAATTCCATGCAAATTATCTCATCAATATTTTGTGGGAGTTCGACTCATAAAATATGTCTTGTACAATAACAAAAAATTTGTCACCTTAAAAATAAAATATAATATCACTTTTAAAGTTTAAAATAATATGACTAATATTTTTTTGTTTAAAAGGTGATATAGTACTTTTAGAGTGGTGAATTTTTATTGAGATAGATTTTTTTACTGTTACACATTCTTAATTAAGACAGTCTCATATTGTCTACGGTTAAAGGAAATTTCATACGAATACAAAAATATCAATAAATAAATGTACAGTGTGCCTTTTTTGCGATTATATTTACCTACATGGCTACATGATAATTTAATGCACATTATTGCAAAATATATATAAGGGCAAAAGTAAAATATGACATCTAATTTTCCTAGTTTAGTGAAAAATAATAATTATTTAGAACAAAAATAATCTATAGAAAGACAAATAAAATGGGTTGAGGAAGTTTTTTTCTTTTTAAAAATGCTCATATTTAATATACAGTGTGATACACCTTTTCATTTTGTCATGGTTATATATGTAACTTTATAGGTAAAATTTAGATTTCAAACACAATAAATAATATTTTATTGATCTGTGGAAGAAAAGAAGACTATTATTTTTAAACGGAAAAAGTATTACTTAAATTTGACTTGTATAACTAAATAGATTTAAAAAAAAATCTAAATCTAACTTTTAAAAAAATGGGATAAAATTTTATATGAAAATGGTTCATGATAAACTTATCAAGAAATTGTTTTAAAGTATTAAATATTTGATTAGGAGAATTGTTAATTTGAGTTTAATTTTTTTACAATAATTATAATATAATACTACTGACCTAAATTAATGATCATCCTGATAAAATTATTTAATAATAAATTTATGATGAAATATTTTTATAAAATACCTCCTTAGAAAAATAGGGCCAAATTTTGATAGATTAGATCATATGACCCACTCCTTATCGAAACCAAACTCAAAAACCTTGTCAGACCCAAAATACCATATTCCTAATTCATTCCACCATCCAAAATAAATTTACCAAAATCACATAATTCAGTTATGTTTAATTGTTTTCTTATTATAAAGTTATCATCCCTAGTACTTATTTAGTTTGTCTCTTACATTAAATTTAAAATTATGAAGTTGGTGGCTTGGTGCTGCCCAACTTTTGATACTGCCATTTTCATGTGCAAAGAGAAAGACAGTTCAACTTTTGAGAAGTTTAAAAATATCAAAGAGTTTCTTTTTAAGAGCCTTTGCAGAGTCCAACTATTGTCATCAATTATTTTCCCCACTTTGCCCTTTTCATCAACTCTTCATTCCTCAAATAGTAATTACTGTGCACTAAATTCCACTGCTTTAAATTCAAGCCCATGCCTCTTCTACCCTCTTCATTTTATGACATCAAATGCTATTCCAAATTTCCAACTAACTTTGAGCCTTTGAGATAATTAATACAAGGTAAATTACAAATCCAACTACTTACGATGCCTACTTTCCTTATAGACTAAGAATTTAAACTTTAAACGAAAAAAGAAAATAATAAGGAAGAATTTAATTTTTAGTAACTTGTGTGAACCTATTCTCCATCCAACTAATTTTCGAATAATATCAATTAAACGAGTAATATTATTTTTGTAAAATAAATAGTATTATTTAATTAATATACAGTGCAATGTATTTTTAAATAAAATTATTCGGTTAAATAAGTAATACTCCCTCCGTCCTATATAATTATTCACGCTACTTTTTTTCTCGTGTTTTAATGAGCGGGTTGTTTATTAATATTTAAAATAATAAAGTGATTAAAAAAAAGTATGATATATTTATCTCTTTTCGTTTCTTTAAAAATTACTTTATCATTTTTATTAATAATAAAAAATTATCTTACTAAAACAACAAAAAAATTACTTTATCATTTTTATTAATAATAAAAAATTATCTTACTAAAACAACAAAAAAATTATAAGTATGAAGCGTTCTTCGAAACGTGGGAGTATCATATATTTATCGCATATCGCATGTAGTGTGTACATGAATTAGCCTTGAAATTTCTCTGCAACAATAAAATTGAGACTTAATTTGATAAAATCAACAATTTAAGACGTGGATGTTTTGACTCGTTCCACACGGAACAAAACTCTAGATATTGACTCAGTTTTATATGATAAATTTGAAACTCTCTTCGTGATTTAATTGAATCTATATTTTTCAATCTATTTTTCATGCCTATGAGAAATGAATTTTTCCGTCCAACCTTACCCCTATCTAGTGCTGTTATTCGAGCCGAGCGAGCTCGAGTACTTGATACTCGAGCTCGGCTCGAGCTCTTATCGAGTCGAGCCGAGCTCGGCTCGGTAACATTAACGAGTAATAATTCGAGCTCGGCTCGACTCGTTAACGAGTGTAACGAGCCTATCGAGCCCATCGAGTCGAGCCGAGCCTAATGGAATTTTAAGAAAAATCTTAGTTATCGAGCCTAACGAGCCGAACTCGGTTGGGCTCGTTAAGAAATCGAGTATTTTTCGAGCTCGAGCTCAAGCTCGTTTAAACTAACGAGTCGAGCCGAGCCGAGTCGAGCCTTAACGAGCCGAGCCGAGTCGAGCTCACGAGCAGCTCGTTTCGTGTAACAGCTCTACCCCTATCTCATGTTTTATAACCAAAAAAAAAAAGTCTTCACTACTTTCATACACATTAATAAACAACTTTTAGTATTTAGCGAAAACGGTTACGTGGTTAGTCTATTAAATACTTTATTAATTTTTCTCTATCAAGTTTAAACAAAAAGAGTAATACATTATACTTGAATTTTCTTATGAGCTTATCGCTACAACCTCTATGTTACCATACTCTATAATAGCATTAATTAAAAGTATATAATACTAATACCAAAAAATATAAAAAGTCAGACTCTTAGGATAGTTTAAGTACTTTAATACATTTTTGTGAGGCCATGAGAAAAATCTAACTAATATGAGTAATATCTATTTTAAGTGTAAACTTTTCAATGTAACATAACCACAACTTTTCAATATAAAAATGTGCCAACTAATATACTTTGTGGTTAATCTACCCACTTTAATTAGACAACCACTAATTGGTTGAATTAAAAATAGTAAATGAGTAATTAAAATAGTCATTATCGATATAGCATCAATTGGGATTTGTCTTGAGATAAGTCCATTAGTGAAGACTTAGAGTATGGGAAAGGTAAAGAATTCAAGGATTTCAGCAACATTATGGATAGCGATCATATGGACACTATGAAAGGAGAGAAACGAGGCTACGTTTAATGGTAGGAAACCTAATGATTTTAGGTTATTTTCGGACATCAAAGCTAGAGTTTGGTCTTGGTTGGGTGTTAACAATAGTATTTTAAAATCCAATTCTTTTTCTGAGTGGAGTAGAGACCCTAGACCTTGTTTATGATATTTTTGTGTGATAAAACTTTGGATTTATTATAAGGGTTTGAGCACCCCTTATTCTCCAATTATTTATAATAAATCTTTTTTCCCGTTAAAAAAAAAACGACTTTACTCTAAAATATTAAGACTAGTTTTATGGAGTTACAAGCTAAATGAGATATGACATTACCAATTTACTTTAATCCGTTGATAATGGATGTCTAACCCTAACTTTAACAAACTTTTGCGCTAAACGATCCAATATTAGACCGTCTCATGTTAAATTGATTAAAATTATCAATTAATTATAAAAATTAATTCGAACTATTTACGTTTTTTAAAATGTTACTCCCTCCATCCAATAAAATTATGCGTTCATTTTTCTTTTGTAGTTTTTTTAAGTGATAAAAAAAAATTCATTTATAATTAAAATATTCTTTTATAAATAAAATGTATTATTAGATATTCATAAATAAATCTACAGTATGCTCCAATATCATTTGAAAAAACTGAAAATAAAGCCCTAAATTTATTGTAAGTACACAATTTGCGACAAAAATAAATAAATTTATCTTGTTGAGTATTTTATTTTTAATAATTTGATTCTAAATTGAATTTTGTGTTAGATTCTACCGTCCCAAACAAGTTAAGATCAGACTGTCACCTCACGAATTAGAGCATGGTTAGTAGTATATTTTGGGTTCATTAAAAAATGTATCAAGACTTTGGTGTTTAATTAAAACTTAAAAGAGTCAAGTGGTTGCCAAACTTAAATAAATAAGGCTTTAATTACAAGTGATTAAGATACTGCACGAGGATGTTTTCGTCATTTTGCAAGTTGGAAAAACGAAGCTGAAAAAACCGAGACAAAGGCCGATGTCTATTCTGCTCCATCGAACTGCAACACCCTCTCTCTCTCTCTGCAAATTCATGACTTCGACACTAAAATAATGTTTTCTTGAAAACAGAACTCACCCAAACCCCATCGTTTAATATTCAAAATTATATCCAATAATATAGATGCAGTAGGAGCAGAGTAGATCAATTTCCAACTTGTTTCCATTTGATTATTGTTTTTTCTTGAAGCAAAAACGAACTCCCACCAAATTTTTTCATCATTTATTCGTCCTCCTCCCAATCTTAATCCCTACTTCACCTCCATACCAAATACAGAAAGCCCCTTTTCGACCACTCTCTCTTCTCCCTCTCTCTCTTGAGAGGTTTAAGAGAGAGGGAGATTAATGGAAACCAAAAAGCCCCTCAAAAACAGAGGTTTCTATGTGAGGATGAAGCTTTCCCACGCCACAAGAAACAACAAAAACTCCTGTTACAGATATTTGAAATGGGTTGTCTGGCTTTCCATTTCATTTTATTTCCTCTCCTCTTTCCTCATCACCGCCCATAAACCCACCACCTCTTTTTTAAGAACCACCGTTTCCCGGTCAAAAGCCTCCCGCGCTCTCATAGAAGAATCCTCCTTCAATTCTCCGCCCCTCCTAAAAAGTCCCCAAGGTAATTTTATTTTATTTCATTCGATTCAATTTAATTTCCTTGCATTTGTTTGCTTATGTGAAATTTAATTTATATACAGATTTGGGGCCGTTGAAGGGGATGAGAGTGTATGTGTACGATTTGCCGGCGAAATACAACAGCGATTGGGTGTCAAACGAGCGGTGCAGCAGGCATCTGTTTGCGTCGGAGGTCGCGATTCACAGAGCATTATTAAGCAGCGATATCAGAACATTGGAGGCATGGGAGGCCGACTTTTTCTTCGTCCCTGTTTATGTTTCGTGCAATTTCAGCAAGGTCAACGGCTTCCCCGCCATTGGTCACGCCCGCTCTCTAATGGCCTCCGCCGTGGAACATATTTCCTCCCATTTCCCTTTCTGGAATCGTTCTCTCGGCTCTGACCACGTCTTTGTTGCCTCCCATGACTTTGGTTCTTGCTTTCACACCATGGTATGCATCACATCACAAATCTCTCTCTCTCTCTCTCTCTCCCTCGCAAACATGAATTCGAATTTTGATGATTTTTTGTAGGAGGATGTGGCTATCGCAGAGGGCGTGCCTGAGTTTTTGAAGAATTCAATACTTCTGCAAACATTTGGGGTAAATCACAAACATCCATGCCAGGATGTTGAAAACGTGGTGATTCCGCCCTACGTTTCGCCGGAAAGCGTACGCGCCACCCTGGAGAAGTCGCCGCTCACTGGGCGCCGTGACATTTTCGCTCATTTTAGGGGGAAAATGGAGGTCCATCCCAAGAATGTCAGCGGTCGATTTTACAGCAAGTGAGATTAATTAACCATCGTTAATTTTTCAAATTTGTATCGCCATCATTAAATGTGACCGACCTAACTTTGCAATTTTATTTTCCGTCAGGCGTGTGCGGACGGCGATTTTGCGAAAATACGGCAACGACCGGCGGTTCTACCTGCGGAGGCACAGGTTTGCCGGTTACCAGTCGGAGATTGCTCGGTCGAAGTTCTGTTTGTGCCCATTGGGGTGGGCCCCATGGAGTCCGAGGCTGGTTGAATCCGTAGCGCTTGGGTGTGTGCCCGTAATCATAGCTGATTCCATCCGGTTGCCCTTTCCCGCCGCCGTGCCGTGGGCGGATATTTCCCTCACCGTGGCGGAGGACGACGTGGACAAGCTTGGTGACATACTCGAACACGTGGCAGCTACTAATCTCAGCACAATACAGCACAACCTGAGGGACCCACAGGTAATGAAGGCCCTGCAATTTTATAACCCGATGCAGGAAGGCGACGCCACGTGGCAGGTCCTCGTGGCCCTATCTGGCAAGCTCGACAGGTCCCACAAGAAGTCAAGGGTTTCCATCCAATGAGGAGTTTCCACGTGGAGGTTTCCAGCGAAGATAAATTGCTTTAGTCGACCTGTACCGGGAAATACATAGTTGGAGACAGCTGGAATTTATCAGAGTGCATTATGTGCTTGTAAATTCTGTTCTTCAAATGGGCCGACCCATGGGGGTATACTTTGGGCTATGCTGGGTTGTACATTCCACGTGGAGGGAGATAATTCGTCGCTTTTTGAGGTTTGGGTTGTACATCATGGGTCACATGTTGTAGAAAAGGTTGTATGATCTGTACATGGGAAAAAGAACAACATTTTTCTGGGTAGAGGTGGGGATGGAATCACGTGTTGAGGTCCACATGGTCCGCATCGTTGTACAAAGTGGCTGACTAGATTAGTCTATTCATTTGTTCGTTTATTTAATTTTTTTTGGTATAAATTGTGGTACAGACCCCGTGACCTGTTTTCTCGTATATGTTACGTTGACGTACAATACAGTATTACCTACAGTAAGTAATACGTAATGTGATGAATGAAAAAGTCGAAATGATAAAAAAATGGGGTTAAAGAATTAGATAATTTTTGTATTTATGTAAATTTGAGCGTAGTGGAAAAGTAAATTGTTGAAATTAAATGCTAAGGTAGAATTGGTTGAGCTGATAAGGAAAATAATGAATATGGGGAGGAAGGAATAAATGGGAAAAGAGGGAGACAAGAGCAACAGGCTGGCAGGCAGCAGAGATGTGTCAGAGGGGTGGGTGTTAATAATAAAGGAGGGGGAGTCACGGGGTTCGGTCCGGATAATAAATCCAACACCACATTAGCCTATTTTTCAAGAATCTGCCCATTTAGCACTGTCCTTTTTCAAGATGCTTTTGATTACTGTAGCTGCCTGTTTTACAATTCTTGGGGCTTGTTTTGAAACTACACTCCATGGTGTAAAATCAATTTTAATCACAATTTTTTAAACCGTAATTCAAAAGTCCAATCTAAAAAACATATCTTTGATATAAAACATGATTAAATTGATGCTGATATTAAATAATTAAAAAAAATTAAACCTCTTGTGCATCTAGTATATTGTACCCTGCAATTCAAGTGCATTTTTAAAGAGTCTGCTCATATTTATTTTGAGAATTCACTCTTATTTTTATTGAAAAGTCACCTTGTTATGGTTTGACAAGGGTTTATTTTTTTAGTACAAAACACATGCGCCTTTTCTAAGATGTAAACGAATCGAATCGAGTCGAATATCACTATGTTTGAATTCGTATTTGTGAAATTATTTCGAATATCGAATTCGAATATTTTTCGAATAGTAAATGTGATTTATATTTGATTTGAAATTCATATCGAATTATTAGAAAATAGAGAAATACACAAGATACTACAATTCCTAAGCCTTAAATACACCATAAAACATCAAAAATCCCATAGCACAAATTGATACATTTGAATACTGATTTGTATTTAAAAAAGGTAGACCCCACCCAATCTTCTCTCTCCTCTCTCCTAATACGCCTAAAATATCAACTCTAATTTCACCACTCTCTCTCATACTATCTTCCTCACTGTATATGCCCCTCCTCTCTCTATCTCTCTTAATTCAAAAACACCATAACCACCTCTAATATTTACCGGCGACTCCGACGACCACCACTATAATTTTTCGATGGAAGACAAAGCGGCGGCGCTAAGGGAAGACGAAGCAGTGGCGGCGCTAGGGGAAGATGAAGTGGCGGCGGCGGTATCACGGTGGGGATAGATCGAGGGTTTTGAAGGCGGTGTTGCTCCGCCGCGAGCAACTCCATGGCCACAGTGAGCGATTCAAGTGCCACCGCCGCGTTCTTCTCTGTTCTTGGTCCGGTGGTTGAATTTAGGAAAATACCAATAGATCTATACGGATTTATACTCTTCAAGCGCCGACTCGGTCCAGATCTTTAGTTCTGATGACAAGGCGGATGAAGGTAGTATTTATCATTGAATTTAATGTAATTTTTTGAATAAGTGGTGGTGGTAGTTTTATTGCCGAATGTCGGGAACTGTAGTTTTATTTGTACATGAATTGGGGGATTTGAGGAGGGGGTGGGGTTTGGCTGTGTGCGTGTGTGAATGGTGTGTGCAGGAGGGGAAGGGGTGGGTGGGGTGAGGGGGGTGAGGGGCAGGTGTGCGGGTAGGGTGAGGAGGGTGGTGGTGGTGGTGGGGGTGGGGCTGGGTATATGGGGAAGACGATGGAAAACTTGAGATAATCTATTTCTACATTAATTGATGATTTTTTAAAAAATTATACAGATTTTTGAATTATTTAAAAATGCAGTCTCTTCATAATTTTTGTTATTTTGATTTTCAGGCATTCAAATACAAGTAGAATTGAAGATTTTTGGAGTCTCAAACACGAAAAGACTCTCTGTTCATAATATTTTAGTAATTGTTCAATTTTATTTATCGATTGTTCATAATTTCTGTGCGTCTGTGCACATTTTTTTTATCAGTTGTTCATAAATTTTTGGGCATTATGTGCCCAGATTTGCATATGTAATATTTTAGAATTTTTTTAGATGTAATTCTCAAATTAATACTAATGAAATATTTTTTTTAATTTAAATTTGTTTGAATTCACCAGTGTTCATAAAATTTATGTTTATGTTCAAAATTATAAAATTTTTAAAATAGCAGATATTTCTGGTCAAAATTTTACCTCGGGAAATGTGCAAAAAGACATCAGTCAATGTCAGTTTTATAAGAATATGATACTGAACACGACCCCACCTAATTGTATCATTTTGAGATTTTTGTTAAAAAATGGGGACCATCAAATGTAGCAAATTGTGCCATGGGATTTCTTGTCCCCCATTTTGCATTTTAGGCTTTAGAATTGTAGTAAATGTTAACTGCCCCTAGAAAATATACGAATACTTGAGTCGAATATTCGAATCAGTTTTTTTCTCAAACATGTTCCTAACAAATAATATTCAAGAGAAGGTATTATGTGAACAATATTCACAATGAAACTTGTTTGAAGGACATTAATAAATTAAACTAAAAATATAAGTGAATTGCACTAAAATTATCAGATCCAGAGGGTATTTAGTTGTTTTTATTAAAGGTATTAGTTGAATTGGTATTAGTTATTCGCACTAAAGATATTAGTTGTTTCAACATAAGATATTAATATTTTTTATCGATAAAATTGTGACTCGAACTCATGACCTTTGTATCATAGGTAGTAGGATTTTAACCATTTGAGTTATACCACTTCGTCAGATATTAGTAATTTGTTGTTCACGGTAATAATTACCGTGAGTATTATTCACATAATACTTTGTCAATATTCAAATATTCATTTCAAAATTGTCATTTTTTGATTTCACAAACAAGCTATAAACTGAAAAATTTGCATAACATAATCAAGTAAGTAAATAAAAAAAAAATTAATTATCAAATTCATGGAAAAACACTTAAATAATCAAATTAAGAGTGTTGACCTGCAATTCTTTTTTTAATTTATTAAGTTTTTTAATAATTAAATTACATTAAATATTTTCTAATTAAAATATTTAATTAAGAATTGCCTAAAAGCCCACTTGTTGGATGAAGTTATAAAGGTTAATATCCTTAAAATAATTATAATGCACTTAAATTTATAAATAATTATATTTATTATTACTATTATTATATAATTATGTAATTATATATTTAACCGAATATTTAATCGAATATCGAATCGAATATCATAGTATTTGTATTTGTATTTGATAACTAATCGAATCAAAATAATTATTTGTACTCGAATTCGAATTATAAATTTCAAATATGAATACCGAATTTCGAATACAAATATCAAATCGAACCAAAATTATTTAATTCGTTTACAACCCTAGCCTTTTCAGTGAAAATAGAAGTGTCTATTTTAAAAAATACACTTGATTTACACGGTGAATCTAGTGCATATATGACTAAGTAAAATACTAGGTTGCAACTTTTAGAAACTATATAAATGAATTAATTTAATATCTCTTTATAAATTAGACTTTTAGATGAGATGCAATTCTTTCAGGCTTACACTCACGCTATGTTTTAAAGTACAGCCGGACCACGAAACAGGAAGGGCACCGTACGGTTCAAATAGGTTGGGCCGGCTGTGTATCGAGCCACCCGCCAAAAGCGGTAAAAACCGGGTCGGACCGAGGACCGGTTCGACCTTTAAAGCGGCGGTCCGATACTTTTTGTAAGAATTTTTTTTTGGACTGCTTTGTAATTTTAAAAATTTATATTGAAGAGTAAAAATTAAAAATTTCCCAAACAAAAAAAAAAATCCACACTTGCGCGACCTCTCCCATCTCCCATCCCAACATCCCAAACCCTAGTCTCTACTCCACTCCGGCGCAGCCCAGCGTCGACGCCTCCTCAATGCAGAAGCAGCAGCGCTCCAGCGCCTTCTCCGGCGCAGAACACAGCGTACTCCAGTGCAGAAGCAGCCCAGTGCCACCTCCTCCAATGCACTCCTCCGGCGCAGCAGACCGATCACGATATCTTCTGGAGCTCCGACCACCCCGGCATCGATTTCACAGTATTGCACGTTCCTTTCGTCTCTGTGTGCGTGAATATATGTATTTGATTTGTATGAAATTTGGCGAACTTGTTTTAACATTGTTGACATTTGATCTAGAAATATGTTTATTTAATTTTTATTGTAATTTGTCCATAAGATATATATTATGAAGGGAAAAAATATGTATGATATCTATAATATATATATATATATATATATATATATATATATATATATATATAATTGTATATTATATAATTATGACATCATTATGACGTCATACCGGCTCAACCGCTTTAAAATACAGTTCGACCGATTGAACCCGGTCCGACCAAAAGCGCTAGGGGTGTCCGGCCCGACTTCCGCTTCCACTTTTTAAAACATAGCACTCACGTGGAGCTTAAGCTCTCCTACATCCTGAGTTCAAACCGTGTTAACCACAATATTTTTAAAATTAATTCTAGTGTACCTATTGAATTTGAAAACACCAATTTTTAAAATAAAGAATTATTGTTTGAATTACATGTTTTTTTTCCTTCTATGGGGTAAAATTGCAAAACATGTCCATCAGATTAAGGGGTAGCAAAATTTGTCAGTCATATTAAAAGTATCAATTTTTGCCCATAATTATCAATTTTTCGCACTTATGCTAAATTTAACTGTGAAATTTATGGATGACAACAAACGAATTTGAGACGAGTTTGCCCCGTCCTAAGACCAGCCCCACAAGAAAATTACAGAACCCGAGACCCACCTACATGAGGACCCGCCAGGTCTAATTAGCTCGGCCCCGTTTAAATTTCTTGTACTTTTAAATTAATTTAATATTTATATTTTAACATTAAATAATTCAAATAAAAATATATAATTGCTTAAAGTAGCATTTATTAGTCATCTTATACTTATAAATAACTTATTAATATAAACATATACACATGAATATTATTATAAATGTACATAATTACACATATATACATGAAAAATATTAATATATTTAAGTGTGGCGGGTACACATGCGGAAAACAGGACAAAAGATAACAGAAAGAAAAATAGGAGTAGTAAAATTGGACGGAGGGAGTAATAGTTATTCAGTGAGGGAAACTGACATCGCCATCGAGGTTCGTATCAAATTTTTTACATGGCTTGCCTTTAGGCTCAGAGTCTGTTGGTCCCACTAGATTGATAAATTGCGGAAGCTTTAAAGTAAATGTCTTAGACAACTTCTTTTTACAAGAGCAGACTATAATAGACAGGAATTTAAATGCAGAAAAAAGTAAATAAGACCGGATATATAGTGGTTCGGATCTGAATATCCTACGTCCACTCTCCCTTGATCAAAGGGGTCTCACTATCCAACCAACAACCAACTTACTTACTGGAATTGTGAAGTACCAGTTCCTTCTTACAAACTCTTTAGATCTAACTTCGATCTAAAGACAACAGCCTTCAACCTTATCTTGTAGATGAACAGGTTGAAATCCAACTACTCCTTAAGAGTGAATATGAAAGTATGAACAAGGTAAGAGTGCTATGTGCTTGACAAACAAGAGCTTGGAATGTATCTTCGTGCGCGTATATATTCTCTCTAGCCCTTTTTCTTGAGATTGCACTCTGTATTTATAGAGGTGATTAGGGAATAGCCGTTGGAGAGCTAATCCAATCAGATCCTCTATTTAGGGAAGCTTCAATCAATAAATTCCCTAATTGATTGATTGGGTTGGTGAGATCCTTGGATTGATTGACTTCAAGACTTTCCAATCCTGATCTTGTTGACTTGATTTGAAATACCAACGGTCAATAACTTCCAATGCCAAACTCTGATTCTCTCCAGAGAAGGCAATACCAGACACCAGGCAAACTTGATGTCTTCTTGTCCTGTTCTGGTTAAGAAACAGATAGCTCATCAGAATCAGGAGATGATTCTAAGCATCTTTTGTTTCACCAGACTCGTCTGGTCCGGACTCGTCTGGTTCTGGGAAAGGTCCTCTGCCTCTGGTCAGTCTCATCTGGTGAAGTCCTATGGTGGAGTCCTCTGGTGAAGTCCTCTGGTGACTCTTCTGGTGAGGTCTTCTGGTGACTCTTCCTGTGAGGTCTTCTGGTGACTCTTCTGGTGAGGTCTTCTGGTGACTCTTCTGGTGAGGTCTTCTGGTCTGGCAGTTCCCCCTAGACTAAGTCCTATTCTAGATCATCATCTGGCTAACAGATCCAGATGGTTCTATTACATCTTCTGGTTTGTTTTAACTCATCAAAACTATACAACATTTATCCTAACAATTTCCCCCTTTTTGATGGAGTTAAAACAAAAACCAGAACTGATAAAAAATAAAACTTAAGCATAAAAACAGTAAAAGGATAAGACCTTAGAATAGATCTTATCAGGCAAACAATTAAGACAACAAGAAGTTGTGTTTTGAACAGAGAAGATGTGAACTTCATTAATAATGTAGGACAAGGATTACAATTTACAATGAATTTCAGAGTCCTAACTAAGCATATCTTCTATTATCTTTAGGCACCAGAAACCAGTCCAGGAATCTATCTTGAATGGCCTTCAGTTCTGCAGAAGATGTTGGAGTGAAATTCACCAACACCTTGGTCTTGAATAACTTCTTCAGCTCTAGCCAATCAACCTGATCCCCTATCATGGGAGTGTTGAGATAGTGAAACTCTGAGGCAGTGACTTCCAGGTTGAACTCTATAGTTGAATCCATCAGCTGCTTGTAAAGCTCTGCATCATAGGCTTTCATCCAAGAATGGAAGGTTCTGTTGATGAGAGCACCATCCTCTGGTGGAGGCCTCTGGATGTAGTGTTGAATGAACCATAAAGTCTTGGCTTCTCTTCACTTCTCTATCAGAGGAACAGGCACAGTATAGTCAAATGACCCTTCTGTCTTGAGAGGCAAGATGTTCATTACTTCAACAAGTGCCTTCCTCTTTTGACTGGATCCACTGGCACCAGGAGTGATACCAGCTTCTCTGCTCTTCTTATTTTGTCTCCTAACATATCTGAGCCTCTGATCTTCATCTATGTTCTTCCTTATTCTGGCTTGCCTCTCATCAGGCGTCTCTTCACGAAATCTCTTCTCTGCTTCCTCCACTACTTCTTCTAGGAAGCTCTTCTTGACTTTCCTTATCTTCTTCTTAGCAGGTCCAGAGATAGAGATAGGATCCTGCTCTGCTTCCGATGATTCCTCTTTTGCAGCAAGTTGCTTAGCCATGGTAAGGGACTTGAGCTCTTCTTTCTTCTTCTTCTGCAGCTCTACCTGGGCCAAGGTGTTCTCTAGCAGGTCCAGACGAGCACCATGGCTAAAGAGGGTCTCATTAGTGGACTTCGCCAGATCAGTTCTGGCCTTCTCTTCCCCCTTTTTAACTTCATCAATAAAGGGCTCCACTACCTGCCTAATGAGATCAGGCAAGGCAGTATTGGAGGAAGAGTGAAGATCACGCAATTGCTGGCATCCTCCAGGTAAGCTTTGGATTCTGCAACCAGCTTCTCCTGCTTCTCCAACATCTCCTGGAGGGAGTCCTTTAGCTTAGCAGTCTGCAACATCTGGGAATCCATCTCCACCTTCAGCACAGAGACTGGCCTCAGCTGCTCAATTACATGCTCCTGGAGCTGCTTCTGGCTGTGCATAACATCCAGTTTGACAAGGAGTCCATTGGCCTTAAAAGAGGCTTTGGCAGCTGCGAAGGTAGACTTGATCTGCTTCAAAAAGACCCCCCTCTCCTGCCGAATCTGGTGCACAATCATAGCAGGGGCCATATGTTGAATCGCTTTAGAAAACCGCCCAATCTGCATGATTTGCTCATTGAAGAATGTCTTCATCTTTTGCAGCACGGCAAGAGTAACATCAAAGTCCTCCTCATCAGAGTAGAGCTCTGGAGAGAAAGAGAAGTGAGGGCAAAAAGTGTATGAGGGGCCCTCAGGGGAGATCATCACTCTCCTCTGGATCAACAAGGTGCGAATCAACACCTTGGCTGCCTCTGGAGTCTCCAGCTCAGCTGGGTTCTGAATATTCATCTTCAGAACCACTTGTTGGTCCCACTAGATTGATAAATTGCGGAAGCTTTAAAGTAAATGTCTTAGACAACTTCTTTTTACAAGAGCAGACTATAATAGACAGGAATTTAAATGCAGAAAAAAGTAAATAAGACCGGATATATAGTGGTTCGGATCTGAATATCCTACGTCCACTCTCCCTTGATCAAAGGGGTCTCACTATCCAACCAACAACCAACTTACTTACTGGAATTGTGAAGTACCAGTTCCTTCTTACAAACTCTTTAGATCTAACTTCGATCTAAAGACAACAGCCTTCAACCTTATCTTGTAGATGAACAGGTTGAAATCCAACTACTCCTTAAGAGTGAATATGAAAGTATGAACAAGGTAAGAGTGCTATGTGCTTGACAAACAAGAGCTTGGAATGTATCTTCGTGCGCGTATATATTCTCTCTAGCCCTTTTTCTTGAGATTGCACTCTGTATTTATAGAGGTGATTAGGGAATAGCCGTTGGAGAGCTAATCCAATCAGATCCTCTATTTAGGGAAGCTTCAATCAATAAATTCCCTAATTGATTGATTGGGTTGGTGAGATCCTTGGATTGATTGACTTCAAGAATTTCCAATCCTGATCTTGTTGACTTGATTTGAAATACCAACGGTCAATAACTTCCAATGCCAAACTCTGATTCTCTCCAGAGAAGGCAATACCAGACACCAGGCAAACTTGATGTCTTCTTGTCCTGTTCTGGTTAAGAAACAGATAGCTCATCAGAATCAGGAGATGATTCTAAGCATCTTTTGTTTCACCGGGCTCGTCTGGTCCGGACTCGTCTGGTTCTGGGAAAGGTCCTCTGCCTCTGGTCAGTCTCATCTGGTGAAGTCCTCTGGTGGAGTCCTCTGGTGAAGTCCTCTGGTGACTCTTCTGGTGAGGTCTTCTGGTGACTCTTCTGGTGACTCTTCTGGTGAGGTCTTCTGGTGACTCTTCTGGTGAGGTCTTCTGGTGACTCTTCTGGTGAGGTCTTCTGGTCTGGCAGTTCCCCCTAGACTAAGTCCTATTCTAGATCATCATCTGGCTAACAGATCCAGATGGTTCTATTACATCTTCTGGTTTGTTTTAACTCATCAAAACTATACAACATTTATCCTAACAATTTCCCCCTTTTTGATGGAGTTAAAACAAAAACCAGAACTGATAAAAATAAAACTTAAGCATAAAAACAGTAAAAGGATAAGACCTTAGAATAGATCTTATCAGGCAAACAATTAAGACAACAAGAAGTTGTGTTTTGAACAGAGAAGATGTGAACTTCATTAATAATGTAGGACAAGGATTACAATTTACAATGAATTTCAGAGTCCTAACTAAGCATATCTTCTATTATCTTTAGGCACCAGAAACCAGTCCAGGAATCTATCTTGAATGGCCTTCAGTTCTGCAGAAGATGTTGGAGTGAAATCCACCAACACCTTGGTCTTGAATAACTTCTTCAGCTCTAGCCAATCAACCTGATCCCCTATCATGGGAGTGTTGAGATAGTGAAACTCTGGGGCAGTGACTTCCAGGTTGAACTCTATAGTTGAATCCATCAGCTGCTTGTAAAGCTCTGCATCATAGGCTTTCATCCAAGAATGGAAGGTTCTGTTGATGAGAGCACCATCCTCTGGTGGAGGCCTCTGGATGTAGTGTTGAATGAACCATAAAGTCTTGGCTTCTCTCCACTTCTCTATCAGAGGAACAGGCACAGTATAGTCAAAGGACCCTTCTGTCTTGAGAGGCAAGATGTTCATTACTTCAACAAGTGCCTTCCTCTTTTGACTGGATCCACTGGCACCAGGAGTGATACCAACTTCTCTGCTCTTCTTATTTTGTCTCCTAACATATCTGAGCCTCTGCTCTTCATCTATGTTCTTCCTTATTCTGGCTTGCCTCTCATCAGGCGTCTCTTCACGAAATCTCTTCTCTGCTTCCTCCACTACTTCTTCTAGGAAGCTCTTCTTGACTTTCCTTATCTTCTTCTTAGCAGGTCCAGAGATAGAGATAGGATCCTGCTCTGCTTCCGATGATTCCTCTTTTGCAGCAAGTTGATTAGCCATGGTAAGGGATTTGAGCTCTTCTTTCTTCTTCTTCTGCAGCTCTACCTGGGCCAAGGTGTTCTCTAGCAGGTCCAGACGAGCACCATGGCTAAAGAGGGTCTCATTAATGGTCTTCGCCAGATCAGTTCTGGCCTTCTCTTTCCCCTTTTTAACTTCATCAATAAAGGGCTCCACTACCTGCCTAATGAGATCAGACAAGGCAGTATTGGAGGAAGAGTGAAGATCACGCAATTGCTGGCATCCTCCAGGTAAGCTTTGGATTCTGCAACCAGCTTCTCCTGCTTTTCCAACATCTCCTGGAGGGAGTCCTTTAGCTTAGCAGTCTGCAACATCTGGGAATCCATCTCCACCTTCAGCACAGAGACTGGCCTCAGCTGCTCAATTACATGCTCCTAGAGCTGCTTCTGGCTGTGCATAACATCCACTTTGACAAGGAGTCCATTGGCCTTAAAAGAGGCTTTGGCAGCTGCGAAGGTAGACTTGATCTGCTTCAAAAAGACCCCCCTCTCCTGCCGAATCTGGTGCACAATCATAGCAGGGGCCATATGTTGAATCGCTTTAGAAAACCGCCCAATCTGCATGATTTGCTCATTGAAGAATGTCTTCATCTTTTGCAGCACGGCAAGAGTAACATCAAAGTCCTCCTCATCAGAGTAGAGCTCTGGAGAGAAAGAGAAGTGAGGGCAAAAAGTGTATGAGGGGCCCTCAGGGGAGATCATCACTCTCCTCTGGATCAACAAGGTGCGAATCAACACCTTGGTTGCCTCTGGAGTCTCCAGCTCAGCTGGGTTCTGAATATTCATCTTCAGAACCACTTGTTGGTCCCACTAGATTGATAAATTGCGGAAGCTTTAAAGTAAATGTCTTAGACAACTTTTTTTTACAAGAGCAGACTATAATAGACAGGAATTTAAATGCAGAAAAAAGTAAATAAGACCGGATATATAGTGGTTCGGATCTGAATATCCTACGTCCACTCTCCCTTGATCAAAGGGGTCTCACTATCCAACCAATAACCAACTTACTTACTGGAATTGTGAAGTACCAGTTCCTTCTTACAAACTCTTTAGATCTAACTTCGATCTAAAGACAACAGCCTTCAACCTTATCTTGTAGATGAACAGGTTGAAATCCAACTACTCCTTAAGAGTGAATATGAAAGTATGAACAAGGTAAGAGTGCTATGTGCTTGACAAACAAGAGCTTGGAATGTATCTTCGTGCGCGTATATATTCTCTCTAGCCCTTTTTCTTGAGATTGCACTCTGTATTTATAGAGGTGATTAGGGAATAACTGTTGGAGAGCTAATCCAATCAGATCCTCTATTTAGGGAAGCTTCAATCAATAAATTCCCTAATTGATTGATTGGGTTGGTGAGATCCTTGGATTGATTGACTTCAAGAATTTCCAATCCTGATCTTGTTGACTTGATTTGAAATACCAACGGTCAATAACTTCCAATGCCAAACTCTGATTCTCTCCAGAGAAGGCAATACCAGACACCAGGCAAACTTGATGTCTTCTTGTCCTGTTCTGGTTAAGAAACAGATAGCTCATCAGAATTAGGAGATGATTCTAAACATCTTTTGTTTCACCGGACTCGTCTGGTCCGGACTCGTCTGGTTCTGGGAAAGGTCCTCTGCCTCTGGTCAGTCTCATCTGGTGAAGTCCTCTGGTGGAGTCCTCTTGTGAAGTCCTCTGGTGACTCTTCTGGTGAGGTCTTCTGGTGACTCTTCTGGTGAGGTCTTCTGGTGACTCTTCTGGTGAGGTCTTCTGGTGACTCTTCTGGTGAGGTCTTCTGGTCTGGCAGTTCCCCCTAGACTAAGTCCTATTCTAGATCATCATCTGGCTAACAGATCCAGATGGTTCTATTACATCTTCTGGTTTGTTTTAACTCATCAAAACTATACAACATTTATCCTAACAATTTCCCCCTTTTTGATGGAGTTAAAACAAAAACCAGAACTGATAAAAAATAAAACTTAAGCATAAAAACAGTAAAAGGATAAGACCTTAGAATAGATCTTATCAGGCAAACAATTAAGACAACAAGAAGTTGTGTTTTGAACAGAGAAGATGTGAACTTCATTAATAATGTAGGACAAGGATTACAATTTACAATGAATTTCAGAGTCCTAACTAAGCATATCTTCTATTATCTTTAGGCACCAGAAACCAGTCCAGGAATCTATCTTGAATGGCCTTCAGTTCTGCAGAAGATGTTGGAGTGAAGTTCACCAACACCTTGGTCTTGAATAACTTCTTCAGCTCTAGCCAATCAACCTGATCCCCTATCATGGGAGTGTTGAGATAGTGAAACTCTGGGGCAGTGACTTCCAGGTTGAACTCTATAGTTGAATCCATCAGCTGCTTGTAAAGCTCTGCATCATAGGCTTTCATCCAAGAATGGAAGGTTATGTTGATGAGAGCACCATCCTCTGGTGGAGGCCTCTGGATGTAGTGTTGAATGAACCATAAAGTCTTGGCTTCTCTCCACTTCTCTATCAGAGGAACAGGCACAGTATAGTCAAAGGACCCTTCTGTCTTGAGAGGCAAGATGTTCATTACTTCAACAAGTGCCTTCCTCTTTTGACTGGATCCACTGGCACCAGGAGTGATACCAACTTCTCTGCTCTTCTTATTTTGTCTCCTAACATATCTGAGCCTCTGCTCTTCATCTATGTTCTTCCTTATTCTGGCTTGCCTCTCATCAGGCGTCTCTTCACGAAATCTCTTTTCTGCTTCATCCACTACTTCTTCTAGGAAGCTCTTCTTGACTTTCCTTATCTTCTTCTTAGCAGGTCCAGAGATAGAGATAGGATCCTGCTCTGCTTCCGATGATTCCTCTTTTGCAGCAAGTTGCTTAGCCATGGTAAGGGATTTGAGCTCTTCTTTCTTCTTCTTCTGCAGCTCTACCTGGGCCAAGGTGTTCTCTAGCAGGTCCAGACGAGCACCATGGCTAAAGAGGGTCTCATTAATGGTCTTCGCCAGATCAGTTCTGGCCTTCTCTTTCCCCTTTTTAACTTCATCAATAAAGGGCTCCACTACCTGCCTAATGAGATCAGGCAAGGCAGTATTGGAGGAAGAGTGAAGATCACGCAATTGCTGGCATCCTCCAGGTAAGCTTTGGATTCTGCAACCAGCTTCTCCTGCTTCTCCAACATCTCCTGGAGGGAGTCCTTTAGCTTAGCAGTCTGCAACATCTGGGAATCCATCTCCACCTTCAGCACAGAGACTGGCCTCAGCTGCTCAATTACATGCTCCTGGAGCTACTTCTGGCTGTGCATAACATCCAGTTTGACAAGGAGTCCATTGGCCTTAAAAGAGGCTTTGGCAGCTGCGAAGGTAGACTTGATCTGCTTCAAAAAGACCCCCCTCTCCTGCCGAATCTGGTGCACAATCATAGCAGGGGCCATATGTTGAATCGCTTTAGAAAACCGCCCAATCTGCATGATTTGCTCATTGAAGAATGTCTTCATCTTTTGCAGCACGGCAAGAGTAACATCAAAGTCCTCCTCATCAGAGTAGAGCTCTGGAGAGAAAGAGAAGTGAGGGCAAAAAGTGTATGAGGGGCCCTCAGGGGAGATCATCACTCTCCTCTGGATCAACAAGGTGCGAATCAACACCTTGGCTGCCTCTGGAGTCTCCAGCTCAGCTGGGTTCTGAATATTCATCTTCAGAACCACTTGTTGGTCCCACTAGATTGATAAATTGCGGAAGCTTTAAAGTAAATGTCTTAGACAACTTCTTTTTACAAGAGCAGACTATAATAGACAGGAATTTAAATGCAGAAAAAAGTAAATAAGACCGGATATATAGTGGTTCGGATCTGAATATCCTACGTCCACTCTCCCTTGATCAAAGGGGTCTCACTATCCAACCAACAACCAACTTACTTACTGGAATTGTGAAGTACCAGTTCCTTCTTACAAACTCTTTAGATCTAACTTCGATCTAAAGACAACAGCCTTCAACCTTATCTTGTAGATGAACAGGTTGAAATCCAACTACTCCTTAAGAGTGAATATGAAAGTATGAACAAGGTAAGAGTGCTATGTGCTTGACAAACAAGAGCTTGGAATGTATCTTCGTGCGCGTATATATTCTCTCTAGCCCTTTTTCTTGAGATTGCACTCTGTATTTATAGAGGTGATTAGGGAATAGCCGTTGGAGAGCTAATCCTATCAGATCCTCTATTTAGGGAAGCTTCAATCAATCAATTCCCTAATTGATTGATTGGGTTGGTGAGATCCTTGGATTGATTGACTTCAAGACTTTCCAATCCTGATCTTGTTGACTTGATTTGAAATACCAACGGTCAATAGCTTCCAATGCCAAACTCTGATTCTCTCCAGAGAAGGCAATACCAGACACCAGGCAAACTTGATGTCTTCTGGTCCTGTTCTGGTTAAGAAACAGATAGCTCATCAGAATCAGGAGATGATTCTGAGCATCTTTTGTTTCACCAGACTCGTCTGGTTCTGGGGAAGGTCCTCTGCCTCTGGTCAGTCTCATCTGGTGAAGTCCTCTGGTGGAGTCCTCTGGTGAAGTCCTCTGGTGACTCTTCTGGTGAGGTCTTCTGGTGACTCTTCTGGTGAGGTCTTCTGGTGACTCTTCTGGTGAGGTCTTCTGGTGACTCTTCTGGTGAGGTCTTCTGGTCTGGCAGTTCCCCCTAGACTAAGTCCTATTCTACATCATCATCTGGCTAACAGATCCAGATGGTCCTATTACATCTTCTGGTTTGTTTTAACTCATCAAAACTATACAACATTTATCCTAACAGAGTCATAGATGGGGAGTATTGTTCCTCAATGAATTTTTCATCAAATACTGGCGGTCCATCATAATTAGGCTCAATTTCACTTCATTATTGTTAGGACAAATTGCAAAAACAGGACTTATCTTTGCCACTTATTACATTTTGAGGACTGAACTTTCGACTTTTGCAGGGCAGATACTGAACTATCAAATTGTTGCAGGACTTCAGACAATTTTAAAGGAAAAAAAAATAGGGGAGAAAAAAAATTGGTCCCGTAATGTATCCAATGTCCACTTTTCAAACCAAAAAATTAGCAATTTCTATTACATCCCACAACTTATTTGATTGTCCAATTTTAATCTCATTTTCGATATAATAATGAAAACTACATTATTTTAAGTGAAAATACCACAAAATGCTCATTTTCAACTTCAAAATTTTTATTTTACCCATATAAACTTTAAAAAAAATCTTTTATATCTGACTTGAACGCAATTTACTAGCTATACTAGTAGTTACCCCACAAGAGTATGTGATCACAGTAGTATGGACAAGTATATGGACCAAGTATTATCGAACCCAAGGGAAGGTGTGTACGCGAATAGATCCCTGGAAATCTACGTCTCATAGCTAATATGAATGCAATGTTTTATTTTGAATTAATTCTAAACTATATTATACTATTTATATGCTATCAATGAAATTAACTAATCAACTTTTGGTTTGAAATGCAAATATGATATGATAATGCTCGGGATAGGAATTCCTACGTATACTACCGGAGTTGGTACAATAACTAAAATAATCGTGATGTGCAAGTAATAATCCTAGGCATACTAAAACTAGGCAATCAACTTCCCTAATCTATCACAAGATTGAAAGACTAAAAGCTAAAAAATTACCCCTTATACTTCGTCCTATGAATCTACTTCACAAATCCAATAATCAAATTATATGGGTTGTGCTTAATTATTGAGATCCTAATTTAACTTAGGTGATGCGGTCGTCCTCCCTAGAAAAACCAGTAGATGATAAACCCCTTCTAAAACCTTTTCCTTAAACCCATTCGTTATTAAAGAGTGATGCAGTCGTCCTCTCTCTAAAAATTTTTGTACTCAATTCCAAGATTATTCTAGAGTTTATTAGAAGCATTTAATAATTAAGAGAATCAAAACTAAAAATTACTACGAATTACCCTAATTACGTATCAACATCCTACTTCTACGAGTTCATCCTATCCTAAGCATGCAATGGTTCTAGCCTAACATGGTGGTTTGAATAACAAAAACAATAACATGAATGATAATCGTATGCATACTTGAATGAACGAAAGAAATCAATAACATAAACGAAAAAATAAATTAAAGTCTCAAAAGTAATCTCAACAAATTCAGAAAACTAGGTTTAGAAATCTCAAGTATCAAGAAATCAAGAACAAAAAACTAATCGGTTCAAAAGTAAAGTGATTAAACTATGAATTCGTATGCTAAAACCTCGATTACACATTCAAAAATCTTGCTAAACTCTTCCCCCAAGCTCTCTCCTTCCAAATCAATCTAATGTTATCAAGTGTCAAAAGTATCTCTCAAAATATGTTTGGAAAGGGTATTTATAGGCATAGGCTTCGAATTGGGCTTGAAATTCCCGCATCTGCTCGAGCGCTTCCTTTGGTCGAGCGCCTGGCGCTCGACCACATCATTCAGTCGAGTGCCTCATCTTTATAGCACACAAGCACCGCTCGACCTCCATCACTCGAGCGCTTTACGCTCGACCCGCATCCACTCGAGCGTCCACTCTAGTACTCAAGCGCCTAGCGCTCGACCATAGCTCAGTCGAGTGCCTCAACATAACAGAACACAAACGACACTTGACCTCATCTTGCTCGAGCGCCTAGGTGAAATCGAGCACTCCTCCTTTGAGCTAAATAGCACTTTCGCTCGCACGAACTAATACTTTTCGTATTTCTTCAATATCTTCTCATCCGGGAGTCTGTTTGAGTCGATTCAAAGTCCTACGAACTCTGTTTTTTGCCCTCTTTCCTATTATAAGCATCAAAGAGGCAAATTCGTTAGTTTATGAAAATAATACTCACATGACTCTAAATACTCATCAAATACACTCAAAACATGGGCAAATCGGGCTACAAAACATAACAATTTCACGCCTAATCAATCCCCCCAAACTTACCATATTGCTTGTCCTCAAGCAATGAAATAATAAGTCAAGTGAAATTGTTAAGACTGAATCATAGAACCATATCATGCAAGTAATAATATTCATACTTCAAAGATCGATCACTCGCACACAAACTCACCTCCTTCATCCTACTCATTGTTGGAAAAATAGGGGTGCCCGGAAACTATTCGGGATGAAATTTAAATACGAATTTAAATTTAATTATTAATAGAATGAATTAATCCTAATTAATTCAAATAATAATTCTAACAACGATTTTATCATCATGCATGTTGAATTAATTCACATGAAAACCTAATGCGGAAAAACTAGGAGTTCACGTAATTCGTACCTCTTGTAGATATGACCTTTGATAATAACGGGACTATCATGATCGTGCTATCAACCAAAAGTCCTTCTCAAGTATGTCCCTTTCGCCGGTGGGAAGTGCTCACAAGCAATTAGAATAACAAGGAAAAAATAAATAATATTGTTGCTGATTTTTTTTTCCAACACTGTGAAACTTTAAACTGGAGATGAAATAATCATCTCCTATATATAGGACTAGGAATTTCGAAATTTGCATATGGAATAGGGAAGAGAATCTTATTCTTGGCCTCCAAGAAATCTTGAATATATCTCATATATTCTTTTCTCCATAATAAAATATTCCATAAAAATCTCACCTCCCTAATATATTAGATTTTCAAAATTCATGGGAGAAATAAATTAGATTTGGATCTTCTTGAATTTATGAGATAATCTTTTATTCCAAGAATACATATCTTCCATAATATCTTTCCAAGAAAATCAACAAATCTTTTCTCTACCATATCTATAAATTTCGAAAATTATAAGAAAAAATCAGCAATAATAATTTCCTTTTATTTTAATCACCTTATTATTGTCGGGCTACTTATTGGACTACTTGAAGGGCCTTTAAGAGAATTAAGATTGGACCTCCAATGGGCTTTTGAATTTAAATATTAAGCCCCAATATAATTCAACCCATTAATATTAATTAGTACCACTAATAAATTAATATTGCACTATCCATCTTAATCCATATTACGATAATATGGGCTTCCGGTTATTATTTCCCGCATTTAAGATTATCAAGTCCATTAATTAATTAAGCTTCTGAATAGCTCTAAATTAATTTATATTTTTCACCTTGGAGTAAAAACAGCTCAACATTATTATCCGTACCGAAGAAACTAATTCTTCACTTGCAAGATTTGGTACAATAAAACTTCTGAGCCCACCAAGGGGACAAATCACACAAGCCGTACTCACACGTGTTTTTCCGTATTAAATCTTAGCAACCGTCGTATGATTAATATTACTGCCCAAAGCACAAGGTTCGAAGTCACGATGATTCTCACCCAACATGAATCAAAGCAGAAACCATTAAGCACACACGGTCCTAATTAATTGATGGAGATTAAAAAATCAATAACCACTGAGGTCTAATTCTTCACATTTCAGAACAGAAGAATTTATCCTCGCTGTAGGTCATCTTCAACACATACTAAATATGCTAGTGCAATCTCTTAGTAAAGACAGACCAATCTGAGATATACACATCGACCTTTCACGGCGGATTGTTCAATTCCACCTGGGTCGTGAATTTGTATGTTTAGTTACAAGGAAACGGTTAATGTGATCTTCCGTGATCGGGTATCACCACATTAACTATAATGTAACACGTACTACTTATAATGAACTGGTTGCAATAAATATTCAACATTCAATTATATCTAAAGCAAATGCGATAAAAGATTTATTCTCATAAATAAGTGTTTAATACATGAGTTATACAAAGTAAAAGCATACTTTCACGTATAATTCCACCACTCATGGATAACCAATAAGAACCACTAAAATCAAACATGGATGTGCTCTCAGCGATGTATTTCACTCCCTCACAAGTGTTTAGCAATAATAAGGGACTCTCTCAATCAATCAATCAATCAATCAATCACACAAATCAGTAGCCATAGGCTTGTAAATACTCTCAACTTCGACCATAAACTAGAATCCATGCCGAATCAAAAAGGACTTTCTCAAGGTTGTAATGTAAGACTCTTTGGACAGGTAGGGTAACTGTATAGGATAACCGACTCAAATAAATGGAGAATAGAAAATCAAACTTTGGTAATTTCAATACACGAAACCGACTTCTTCAAACATCTTCATGCATAACACTTTCAGTTCCATCTACTCATGACACCTCAATTTTTTTTCTTCTAACTCTTTCATTTTTTTTCAATCATGCGCTTCCTTCTTTTTCTCTCTTTTCACTCAAAATCTGTGAGCTCATATTTCTTTTGCTCACTCTCACATTTTTTTCGTTCTTTCCCACAACTCAAAACTTCATTACACCTTTCCTCATATTCACTCAACCATTAATGATTCACCTTCTCAACTCAACTCGATCCCTTTTCACTCATAACTTTTCCTATTCTCCACTCAAATTAGGACAAAAAGAGTTTAAGAATTTGGATAAGCTCAAATGTGCTAGCAAATAAATAGGCTAAGGCTCAAACGGGCTAACAAGGGATAAATGTCATTGGTAGGCTTATTTGGCTAAATGACTTATCAATTCAAAGATGGTCTAAGATCATTTCTGACATTTCAAACTAGACACAATCAAGAAGAGAGAGTACCCACAAGTTCTAGCACCTCTAAGGTGAAGATCTACTCACAAACGATGAGATCAATTTAGTGAATTTTAATCTTTTAAAAGGCTCAAATCTTACGGCTTTCACATCCATGCTAGACCTAGTGAATTCTCACTTTTTACCATACAAGTATTCAAAAGGAAAATTCATAAGTATACGAGTTCCCTCTCAAATCCACTCTAATTACTACACTCACACAATCTAGTCCCTAACTCAACTCCACAAATTACTAACTCATAATTCCACACTCAAAGATAACAATCATTAAGCAGGATGAGTCAATAGGCGTGAAAAATAGTCACGAGCACCGATATAAGTTCAAGAATAACAACAGCTCAAGCTCAAATACCTAGCAATGTAATGTAAATCAAACTCAACTATATAACCAAACTCAACTCAACGAGAGGGCGTGCGCCTGTGCAATGTAAATCAAACCTCTCAAGTGCGCCGGTGCATATGTATACCATAAAACATATAAAAACTCCATCCCCCAAACTTCAACCTTGTGAAGCGGTCAAAGTTTGGGGTTGTGGGTTACCTCATACGCATAATCCCAGTTGACTTGGCAATGTTGCATACTCCCTTTCTCGAGTTGCCTAGCTTGAATAACTTCATGCTACCTTTACCTCCTCAAAATAAACCTGCACTCAAGACACTCCAAAAATGAGGTTAAAACATACGACTCAAAATAAAACACTAAGAACTAAAAATACTCAAAAGCAAATAAAAGTGGGTTGCCTCCCACTCACCGCTATTTTTAAGGTCCTCATGCCGGACCGAGCTCAAAGGAGCTTATGGGACATGATACTCTAAGTTACCCCTCTTATTCTCATAAGAGAAGTTGTAGAAATTTTTCACTCGATTCCCATCCTCCTTCTCTTCTTCAAGGAGTCCACACTTAAATACCTTCTTCACCTCCGGTGGTGGTTTCACTTTCTTTTTCGCTCTCCACGGAGGTGCCTTCTCAAGCAACTTTCTTAATTTTGTCTTGTTGGTCCCACTAGATTGATAAATTGCGGAAGCTTTAAAGTAAATGTTTTTGGCAAAGTTCTTTTCACAAGAGCACACTATAATAACCAAGAAATTAAATGCAGAAAACAGTAAATAAGACCAGATATATAGTGGTTCGGATCTGAATATCCTACGTCCACTCTCTCTTGATCAAAGGGGTCTCACTATCCAACCAACAACCAACTTACTTACTGGAATTGTGAAGTACCAGTTCCTTCTTACAAACTCTTTAGATCTAACTTCGATCTAAAGACAACAACCTTCAACCTTATCTTGTAGATGAACAGGTTGAAATCCAACTACTCCTTAAGAGTGAATATGAAAGTATGAACAAGGTAAGAGTGCTATGTGCTTGACAAACAAGAGCTTGGAATGTATCTTCGTGCGCGTATATATTCTCTCTAGCCCTTTTTCTTGAGATTGCACTCTGTATTTATAGAGGTGATTAGGGAATAGCCGTTGGAGAGCTAATTCAATCAGATCCTCTATATAAGGAAGCTTCAATCAATCAATTCCCTAATTGATTGATTGGGTTGGTGAGATCCTTGGATTGATTGACTTCAAGACTTTCCAATCCTGATCTTGTTGACTTGATTTGAATCACCAACGGTCAATAGCCTCCAATGCCATCCTCTGATTCTCTCCAGAGAAGACAATACCAGACACCAGGCAACCTAGATATCTTCTGGTCCTGATATGGTTAAGAAACGGAATGCTCATCAGAATCAGGAGATGATTATGAGCATCTTTTGTTTCACCAGACTCGTCTGGTCCGGACTCGTCTGGTTCTGGGGAAAGTTCTCTGCCTCTGGTCTGTCTCATCTGGTGAAGTCCTCTGGTGGAGTCCTCTGGTGAAGTCCTCTGGTGAAGTCTTCTGGTGACTCTTCTGGTGAGGTCTTCTGGTCTGGCAGTTCCCCCTAGACTAAGTCCTATTCTAGTTCATCATCTGGCTAACAGGTCCAGATGGTCTTATTACATTCTCTGGTTTGCTTTTAACTCATCAAAACTATACAATATTTATCCTAACAATTTCCCCCTTTTTGATGGAGTTAAAACAAAAACCAGAACTGATCAAAATAAAACATAAGCATAAAAACAGTAAGAGGATAAGACCTTAGAATAGATCTTATCAGGCAAACAATTAAGACAACAAGAGGTTGTCTTTTGAACAGAGAAGATATGATATTTTCATTAATAATAAGGACAAAAGAGATTACAGATTACAAAGCAATTCTGGTCCTACTCTAAGCATATCTTCTGTTCTCTTTAGGCACCAGGAACCAGTCGAAGAATCTGTCTTGAATGGCCTTCAACTCTGCAGAAGATGTTGGAGTGAAATTTGCCAACACCTTGGGCTTGTACAATTTCTTCAGTTCAGCCCAATCAACCTGGTCTCCTACCATTGGAGTGTTGAGATAATGGAATTCAGGGGCAGTGACCTCCAGGTTGAACTCTATGGTGGAGTCCATCAGATGCTTGTACAGACTTGCATCATATGCCTTCATCCAAGAATGGAATGTCCTGTTGATGAGAGTGTCATCCTCTGGTGGAGGCCTCTGGATATAGTGTTGAATGAACCACAAAGTCTTGGCTTCTCTCCATTTCTCTATCAGAGGGACAGGCACAGTAGAGTCAAAAGACACTTCTGTCCTGAGTGGCAAAATGTCCATCACCTCAACAGGACATTCTTCTTCTGGCTGGATCCACTGGCACCAGAAGAGATGCCAGCTTCTCTGCTCTTCTTATTCTGTCTCCTAACATATCGAAGCCTCTGCTCTTCATCTATGTTCTTCCTTATTCTGGCTTGCCTCTCATCAGACGTCTCTTCACGAAATCTCTTCTCTGCTTCCTCCACGATTTCTTCTAGGAAGCTCTTCTTCACCTTCCCGATCTTCTTCTTTGCAGGTCCAGAGATATGGATGGGATCCTGCTCTGCTTCTGACAGCTGCTTTGCCATGGAAAGAGATTTGAGCTATTCCTTCTTCTTCTTCTGCAACTCTGCCTGGGCCAAAGTGTTCTCCAGCAGGTCCAAACGAGCACCATGGCTGAAGAGAGTCTCATTCGTAGTCTTCGCCAGATCAGTTCTGGCTTTCTCTTCCCCCTTTATAACTTCATCAAGGAGGGGCTCCACTACCTGCCTAATGAGATCAAGCAAGACAGTGTTGGAGGAAGAGTGAAGATCACGCAGCTGCTTTGCTTCTTCCAGATAAGCCTTTGATTCCGCAACCAGCTTCTCCTGCTTCTCTAACATCTCCTGGAGGGAGTCCTTAAGCTTAGCAGTCTGCAGCATCAGGGAAGCCATCTCAACCTTCAGCACCGAGACTGGCCTCAGCTGCTCAAGCACATGCTCCTGGAGCTGCTTCTGGCTGTGCATCACATCCAGCTTGACAAAGAGACCATTTGCTTTGAAAGAAGCCTTAGCAGAGTCAATCATTGACTTGATCTGCTTCAAGAAAATTCTCATCTCCTGCCGGATCTGGTGCTCAAGCATAGCAGTGGCCATATGTTGAATTTCCTTAGAAAAGCACCCAATCTGCATGATCTTCTCATTGAAGAATGTCTTCATCTTGTGCAGCACGGCAGGAGTGACATCAAAGTCTTCCTCATCTGAATAGAGCTCTGGAGGAAAGGTGAAGTGAGGGCCAAATTTGTAGGTGGCTGCCTCTGGGGTCTCAAGCTCTGCAGGATTTTGGATGTTGAGCTTTTGCTTGAGCTCAATCTCCCAGACAGTGAAGTTGGAAGGACCCATTTCCTCAAGCAATAACATGAGGTCCAATAAAACATGGAAATGCTCTCTTAGCCAGAGCTGAGCACTTACACTCATACTCTGCCTGATGGGACCCATTTTTACAGATGAGAAAGTGAAGGGTTTGGGCCCAGAGGCAGAGGAGGATGGTGCTAAGACCTCCGGCTTCAGTGAAGCATCCCCATCTTCACTATCATCGCTGGTCAAATAGGTGGGAGAAGGAGGGGCAAGAGGTCCCAGAGCCATGGAGAAAGATGGGCTCTGGTCTGACTGAGGTTGGGGAGGGGTAGGAATTTGTGAGGTAGAAGTTGTGGGAAGGGGTTGATCTGCACCAGAGGAAGATGGTATCTCTGGTACAGAGTCTGGGATGGCACCAGAAGTGGAAGACACCTCTGGTACAAGGGGAGGGGGAGATGGATTAGTGGGAAGAGGTGTTTGGGAAGGTGGGGGAGAAGGTGTTTGGGTAGGTAAGGTGGAGGGAGTGTATATGGGGGTATCAGGGAGGGTCTGCTCTGGTGAAGCAATGGGGGCACCAGAAGCAGTAGGGGGGTTTTAGGGAGGGTTTTCTAGGGGAGAGGTTGATGTGGTAACAAGATTAATGGGGTTAGAGGTAGGGATATGGGGGGTTACCTCATCAGATGGGACTGGAGCAGAGGAGTCCTGCATGATCCTGGCAGCTTCATCAATTGCTTGCTCCAGTGCATCTCCAAGATCAGAGCCAGAGTCTGAATCTTGAAGAATGGCCCTCTTGGCCTTAGACTTCTTCTTTTGAAGAGGCTCAACATCTTCTTCCTCCTCCTCCTCCTCCTCTGATGGCTCATCCACAAGGAGTGTCCTTGGAACACTTCTGCCGGTTCTGGGCTTCTTGGCAGACACATTCTTGGCCTCATCTGGCCTCTTCCTCTTGGAAGCTCCTGCCTCCTTAGCAGCCTCTGCACCTTCACCCTTCTTCTTCAGGATGTTAAGAAGAGGAATCTGGTCCTCCTCTGAGGAGCCAGAGAAAGCAATGGTTGAGGAACCAGTTGCTTCAGCAGGCTTCTTCATACCATGCTGCTTCTGCTGCTTTTGTTGTTTCTGCCCCTTTGCAGGTGAGGGAATTGCTTGAAGAGGAGGGGCAGGGATGGCTTGTTCTCCATCAGAGTCGGCATGGCCATGGAGAGGACTATCCTTGGAGAACAAGATCTTGGATTTGTGAAACCCTCTGCACCAAAATTCTTTCCATCTCTTTTCTGGAAGCAAAGTATCCAGAATAAGAGTCAGTTTCGTGCCCAACGAAACATTAGCAGTTAAATAGTACTGCAACTCCCCTGGCTTGGAAGGACAAGCCTCCTTCTTCACTTTCAATCGATTCTTCCTCAAAACATCCCAAAAGAATTCCTCTACCAATGCTTTTTCAATGCCGATGAGACAAATTCTGTCATCTGTCTTGATGGTAGTGGAGAAGTCAACTCCTTCTTCACTTTCATATGCCTATCAATGCATGTACCTGATTGCAAGTTTTTTTTACATAATAATTAAATTTGTGAATTCAAGGACGTTTTATATGTTTTTCAAGTACTATTTTTCATATTCATATTACAATTTAAAATGATGGTACCGCGTATTATAAATGTTTAGGTTACTAAAAAATTTGAACAAAAAAATTACATTAAAATTCAACTGTTTTACATAAAAGTTTACTTCCATTTCGCAGGTTTAGCACTATAATTTATATTATGTGATTTTAAGCGTGTATATACATATATGTTGTGTTGGGAGAAGTATTGTTGCACAAAATAGAATACAATTAAAAATATCAATTTTCAGGATGATAATGATTCCACGTAATTAATCTTTTATCTTTTTTTTTTAAAGTATAAATAACTATTTTAACTAGAATACAATATTGGGTAGACTTTGAATCCCAAGTAAATTCAAGCTTATGAAATCATTGATAAAACATTATACTTAAATTTATTTTTCTATTTAGTTGTTTTTACTATTTATAAATGCAATATTTTGTGATTTCATTAACGTTTTATATATTTTTCATTTACCATTTATTTTTCATATTACAATTTTAAAGTAATAGCATCATGTGTAATAAATGTTTATGTTGCTAAAACTATTTAAACACAAAAAATTCAACAAGATTTAACAAATTTACAAAAAAAAAAAATTATTTCAAGTCCGCAAAATTTCGCGGGTCTGTGACTAGTAATCCTACAAAGATAAATCCTATTTTTATAATTTTAAGCTCCTCATATAATGACTCATCAAATATTACTCCATCAAAATAATTTCATCAAATATTACTTCATCAAAATAATTAGGCCCACTATGGCCAATATCATTATCCGTCCTAAATTCTCGGCAAATTCTGTTAAGGGTCCGGTTAAATACCTCTCCATCTTTAATACATACACTTCTATATTAGTTCACCCAACTAATAATTATATTAATAGCAGATAAACCCCACCAAAAATTTTGATCTTTCCCTTTTCTTAGATCTCTCTCTTCCCTCAATACACCCCCATTTCCCTGCCGCACCGCTCCAATAATAGATATGGACCCAAACCAATAAGGCAAGCTTTTGTTCTCTTGTTTCTGTTGATAGGCGAACATCAATTATTGCTAGGCGAACAAAGATTAAAGCTTTAAAAAGGATTATGAGGAGTCAACACCAAGTCCAAGGTGATCAACAAAGAAAATCAAGTCGGGGTGTTCAAACCAATCCAGGGAGTGTATAAACTGACGAACAACTATACCAACGAACAACATACTGGCGAACAAGTTTTAGGACCCGAGACCAGATATGGAATTTCTGCCAAGTCACTGATAACGAGCAACATTGTCAAAAGGTGGTACATCTACCAGCCTAAGAGGTGTATGTCGATGGACAAAGGACCAAGATCCCAAAGCCAAACTGAGTAAAACACAAAGGCGAACAACTTCTGAGCCATAACCTCAAAAGACGAACAACTCTTATGGGAAAAACCATCCTGGATCAACTAAGCCGACCTGGACGAACAATAATGAAGTCAGAGATAAGGCCAAAGAAGACTTTGTAACTAAGATTCAGCTTAGGTAAGGTCAAACAAAGGTCAAAGGACACTTGTCAAGCATGCAAGCTAGGGAGACCAAGAGTCATAGACACCTCATGCTTGCTAGTCTCTATAAATAGTTGTTCTCCAGCTTAAGAAATACAAGTTCAAATTCATAAACACTCCCAAAAACACACACTAATACACCTAAATGTACACACATACGAAATTAATACGATTTCGACTTTCGTATTTGTCATTCCACATCCTGAATCTTCGGTTTACCATTTACGGTGGTAATCAATCACACGTAATTGATTGGTGGTCTTAAACCGAATTAAACAGTCACTAGTCATATTGATTAAAATTTGATCACCAACAAATTGGCGCTAGAAGAAGGGTTCGAACCTTCGATTCAGTGTGATTAATCAAGAACTTCAAGTTAAAAACTTGAAGATTTGAAGAAAGTTTCAAGAAATATTTGAAGATTCAAATAAGAGTGTTCTTGGTGTTCTTGGTGTTCTTCATCACAAGAACAAAGACAAATTAATTCGGAATGCCTCAATCAAAGGAAACCCAAGCATCACGCTTGTCAAGGAGAGCATCTCCCACCCGAGCTTCGTCGGCCGACCACCAGGATCGTAATCCTAGATACGTGAATAGATCGCAACATACTGCCATAACTCATAATCTCCCGCCTGAAATGGAGGCCCTGGCGAACAACCCTAACGAATTAGCCAAAACCATTGCTGCTCTCCAGGCTCTACAGAGACAACAAGATCAGAATAGGCCCTCACAAGTAAGGCCTAGTGTTGGGATATGATTTAGTTTTGATGATTTTCCAAAACAACATGTAATAGGTTTGAAAGCAGTCAGGATAGTATCCTTTGTTTCAGGTCAGGCTAGATTAGCTTTCAGTAGAATAGGCTGTTCAGTTGAGAAGAACTCAGTTGAGGGGGAACTCAGCATCACAGCCTGAAGATATCAAGATGACACCCAGAACTGACTAAAGCCTTGCCAGAGACCTGAACCAGAAGAGAAGCCTGAAGGATGTCCCACTGAGTGAAAACCGGGCTGATCTAAGCTAAGTCAGGTGGACCACTCAGTGAAGAGCATGATCAGGAGGATCAGTGCTGCACCAAGTAGGCCCTGAAGAGTCAGGCTATTGTGGTCAGGGAACTTTGTCATTCAGCCTTATGACAAAGTTCTTGGAATGATCTTTAAACAGTCTCTGAAGGACAACTACACTGAAGACAAGAATGTCTGCTGAAGATCGTCAGAGTCAGTGGAGGATATGTTAACTGAAGTCAGTGCGCCCTGATCAAGCACACTGAGTCAAAGATCCGTTGGATTCAGTCCACGTGGACCAATCAAGTCAAGTCAAACATGTCTGACACTGACAAGACCGCATTCCAAGAAAAGTGGTTGAAACCATTAATTGTATGGATTCAAATGTAATTTCCTCCAACGGTTACATTTGAATCCACACTATAAATACAAGCTCATAGCTGCGGTAGGAGTGTGTGGTGAGTAGAAAGAAAAATCAACACCTACAAGCTATAAGAGTGTGTGAGTTGTTAGGGAGTTATAAGGAAGTGTTGCTCACACCCACGACACTGACCTTTAGGTTAACACATATATTCATTGAGTGTCAAGCTTGTAACTCATAGCTTAGAGAGGTTTTCCTAATCTTAGCTTTAAGGCTAACACATTGTAAAGGAAAACCTCACCTAGTTGGAGAAACCAAACCGAAACCAAAACCCTCTAGGTTAGGTTTGTTGGGAGTAAGTTGTCAGTGAGAAAGGAGGGGCAGCCCAGGGAGTGGCGTGAGTCCAGTTGTAAGTGCACCTTGGCACGTTAAAAACAAGAATCCAAAGTTAGTGGATTTCCTGTTAAATCAGGCCGTGGATGTAAGAGCTTGAGTCTCTGAACCACGTTAAACTGAGCGTTTGTTTTTATTAAAGTATTTACTAAAGTGTTGTGAAAATCTGCTCACTGAGAGCATCATTTAAAAGGAACACTTTGGTTAAGTATTCAGGTCAGGGAGATTCCTCTCACTGACCAGTTCAGGCAACGCACTCGAGAGTTCAGTATCTCGAGTCACCGCCCTACTTAGAGCATGAGCCTCCAAGTCTCACTGACTTGGTAGCTCAGCCTCTAAGCAGAGCGGTGACTTGAAGTGAAACCTCTCGAAATTTTTTTTGCTCCTGAATTCCCATTTGCCCTTCAAAAACGGGACCATCACCTAGGGACAGACCTGTAGAAATTGTTAGGGCTAGGTCAACCAGGGGCGAACAACATGAAGTGGACAGTGCCCAGATTAGGCGGGACAAAGGCAAAACAAAGATGGTCGAACCGAGAGAGGCCCAGGCTGAATCTGCTCATGTGCGAACAACAATGTCAAGCCATGGAACTACCCGTTCCAGTGTACAGGACAGACTTGGCCAACCCCAACAACAAGAGAAAGTTGCTCGCTAGGCAGTGGAGCGTGGGCGAGCAACATTTGAGCAACCACGCCCATCAGTTCATGAGAGACTCTCTCAATCTGCCTTCAGGCGTCTATGGCCAAATGCGGCGAGCAACCCTAGAAAACAGCTCCAGGATTTGCCCACTCCGAGTGAGGGACTGCGACGAGCAGAAAGGTTGGTACCTTTGCTTGCCGAACAACCTCCAAGTCAGGGGACATCTCTGGATGAGCTATCAAGTTTAAGAAGGGCAGTGGAGAACACGCAGGGACAGTTGGACCAACAAAGAGGTGTGGGGACAACCAGTTTACCTGTCATTCTGAAAGCCCCGATTCAGAAGAAGGTCCAGTTCCCGGCAAGCATACAGTATGACGGTGTAGCTGATCCCAGAGTTCATCTGATGAAGTATTCAGATTATATGGTCTCGGTGGGGGCCGGCGACGCCACTCAATGCCAAATCTTCCCCTTAACTTAGGGGATCGGGTACACAAGTGGTTTTCGGCAATGCCACCAGCATCTATCCATTCATTCACTCAACTAAGTCGAGAGTTCCTTTCTCATTTCTCAACGGCGGGGTCGTACTTGTCTCAAAAACATCGATTGCCGGACCTAAAACAAAATGACAATGAATCGGATTGGGTATTCATGGAAAGGTTCGACAAGGTGTTGTTAGAAGGGGAACCCGTCAGCGAGGATACGAAAATCGTTGCCGTTATGGCTGGGTTGAAGAAAGGATCAAAGCTATGGAAAGAGGTACGTCTGAAGTGCCTAAGAAGTTATGCCGAATTCAAAAATCAAGCCGGCATATTCGTTTCCATGCACGAGGCCTTGCAATCAAACTTGGGGGAGAACAAAGCTGATCCCAATGAGAATAACAAAAAACCTGGCGTAACGAACTATCGAGTCCCTAAAAACATGAAGGCATTCACTGAAGGAACGGAGCTCAAGGAAAAATTAATTCAAGTGCTAACAGTGTCAGTCGATACTGTTTATGAAAGTGTGAAAGAGAAGGAGTTGCTCTCCCCTCCACGGAAAATCCATCAAGACACCGGCAAACTCAACCCTAACAAGTATTGTGCCTACCATCAAAGCGTGGGGCACTTTACGAGTGAATGTAGAGATTTGCTCAAGCAGCTAAGGCGGTTTTACGAGGAGGGCAAACTTTCTGACTTTGTTAAAAGACAACCTGGGAAGAGAGTCCGGGAGAACAACTCTGAAGATGAGGATGATCAACCTCAGAAAAATAATAAACCAGCACGACCAGTTCCTACCATTCCTACTCGTCCGTTGGAAGACTTATACATGATGGAACCTGCAGGTCCCGCAGGAGGATGTTCCGATGGACGACCACCAATCTCCAACCGAAAAAGAAAGGCTGAGTTACGAGCGATCGATCAAGTCCAAGAAATGGGGGTTAAACCGTCTATCATGCAGACAACAGAATTGACCTTCACCGAAAGTGATTTGGAAGGAATATTAACTCCGCACAACGATTCACTCGTAATCTGCGCAAAGATTATGGGAACACGGGTCCACAGATTGTTGGTAGACACTGGAGCCTACACCAACATCCTATTCAAAAAGACGCTCGATCATCTTGGAGATTACTCGGGCTATATCCGGGATTCGACTCATAAAATTGTAGGCTTTGGGAATGATGTAACAGTCCCATTGGGAATAGTTACTTTAGCAGTACAACTTGTAACGGCCAACGAACCCGAGAAAAATATTACAAGAATGGTTGACTTCTTGGTTGTAGACCAGGATTCAACTTATAACGGGTTTCTTGGTCGGCCTTTTTTAAATGAATTCAAAGCTGCGTGTTCCACTTACCACTATTGTTTGAAATTTCCAACAACAAGTGGAGCAGGAACAATCAAGGGAGATCAAAGAAAAGCCAGGGAATGTCTCCTACAGTTGCAGGCCAAACACGCACTAGTATCCATGATGGAGGCCACAACTAGCTATCCTGCTGATGAACCATCAATACTGGAGAACATGGACCGCGCTGTCGAGACGCGCCAAATTAGAATAAATACGTAACCCTGGTTTACTCTACTATTTTGTAGCAGTGGTAAATAGGGGTCGATCCACAGGGAACGTAGAAACTAAATTATGTAGTACGAACAAATTAATAGAGACACTAAACAAATAAACACGGAGGGGGGGAGGGGTTTGGATTGATTTTGTTGACTATTAAACTACTAAAATTGAAATCAAAATTAAACTAAGCAAGTAAATTTCACACAACTAGATTTCAAATAATTAAATAATTTCAATTCACGGTTCAATTTCCACTCGGTTTTGACTATGCTACCCAAACGTATTATTCGCTCAACTTATTTCTCGGATTAATGACCCTCGACAAACAACAAGCTTTGTTTATCGGATTTATTCCTTAATAATATTCAATTGAAACAAGCTCTCCAACGAACCTTTCTAACCAAACAGTCTAGATAAGCTCTTAGATTTAATTTGGTAGAAGCATTAAGAACTAGAATAAAGATCAAACAAATTCCCGAACACGCTAGCTCGGTTCGAAAGAACTCGATTTATATCACCCTAGTAAAATACTAGTTGCTACGGATTACAACCTACACACTAGCGAACATGCATGAATTAATTAACCTAGGTGGCCAATCTAAATTAATTAAACACACAATTGAGAAATGAAAATAGATGATATAAATAATCCGTTTAATAAGTCTCACGAATAAAACGGGTTCAAATAGCAATCATCAAAACACAAGTATCGAAATCCCCGGAATCGGAATATGAGTTTTAGCCCTCCATAGGCTTAAAAGAAATAACAGAATCTAAGTACGAAAGCATAAAAAAAATAAAAACAAACTTAAGAAAGTTGCTTCACGGTCTCTTGCTTGCTTCCGGTGGTCCGTCACAAGCATGCATGCATGGAAGTATGGCGGCTTATGGAGGAGTATGCGTGGGGTGCAAAGGCGTTGTCCCGGGCTGCTGCGTGCTTCTCAAATTAATATACTTTCTTCCGTCTAGGGCAGCTGCTTGCTTTCCAAGTATAGTGGGCTGCCCTCATGGGCCTTTCTTCCTCAATTCATGATCTCAACGGCAATTCCTTACCAAAATCAGCAAAACAAATCTTCCAAGATCAAATCAACTTTTGATATTAAACCTTTTTCCAAATATGCACGATCTTGTGTTCCTTCTAAATCTCAACTAAATAAATGTTGGGCTTTCGTTTCCAATTAAATTGTCTCCAAGTAAATCCTGAAAAAGGCCCAAAATCCACAACAAAATTATCAAAGTATAATTTATCAAGTCTAGCACAAACGAGTAGGAAATTACACAATTCTAATAACATTGAGTGCAATAAATTGCACTCTAATAAACTAAAATTATGCACAAATTCCTACTTATCAAATTCTCCCACACTTAAACCTTTGCTTGTCCTCAAGTAAACAACTTACTCAAAACAAAGCAAGTCAATTCTTGTACACCAAAAAGCTCAAGACAATAACATTACTAAGGCTAAACAAATGATCAAGATTCAAATGCAACCCAAAAAGAACATGGAACGTCTCACCAACTCCGTATAACTTCATTGGACTCCAATGCACAAAGATCCAAGGCCCTCACAATGGGTATCACACAATCACACTCAAGTGTATGTAAGGGCATCAAAAACACTCAATGTCAAATCATAATGCGCTATCACCATATGCTTGCTCACAAATCAAATCTCCACCACTAAAAAGAGTGAAACTCATGCACAAATCAAAAGGTCTTTCATTTGGTTGTAACGTGGCTTAGGGTGAGGGTAGGATAAAGGGAAAAATATGTGGCTCGTTAGTTGAGATTCATCACGGACTTAAGTACATAACAAGCTTAGAAACATCAATCACCTCCCTTTTTCTTGCAATCAACAACTCAACTCCCATATCAACAACTAGAGTAGAAGGACGAACTAATCAAAAAATTATGACTCTCAACACATCATTCATTCTCTTCTAATTTTCCTTACTTCACAAAACAACCACTTTTTCCCAACTCTCTCTTTTGTTTTTTTTTTTTTGCTGGGTTATCTCTTTTTCTTTTCAACACCAGGATCACACAAATTTGCCTTCTTTCGCCACTTCCTACTTCATAAGATCATGACTCTTCACAAAACTAAGCATGCACATAACCCGTAATAAAATCTCAACCAAAAGGGTGCAAACGGATGAGTCTTTAAAAAAAATGGATAGTGGCTAAAAAAATGTGCTTCATCAAAGGAAAGGCTTAGGCTCAACTTGGCTTCTAGGGATAAATGCAATAGGGTGGAATATATAAGCCAAAGGGGTTAATCCTAGATGCCTTTATCACATCGATGCATGAGTTCACAAATGTAGTCTCAAAATGCATAAGAGAGCAAGTTCTAGAATAGACACACTACGACCGACCACTCAATCAAGAAAAACGAGCATATATGTATGGTAAATTGCTCCTAGGCTCAAAAGCTCACAACATGGGTTTTTGGCATTAAAATCTCGTGCATTTTCGTCCAAATTCATTACACAAAGTTAGCAACTCGACCATCATTCAACAAGAGCCAACACAATGAATCAATCACATATGTCTCCCTAGTCATGCCATGATACTCAAACAATTAGTGCACAAGACTTGACCAACAAATACGCTCAAGGACAACATGCCAACTCAGCTAACGATAATTCCTAAAAAAAAATCAGCAACTAAAACACACACACCCTCGACATCATGTCTTGCAAAATGATCAATTCACCCCCCACACTAAAACCTTTGCTTGTCCACAAGCAACAAAACAAGGGAAATAAAAATCACAGACAAGGGTGTGCAAGACATGGAAAGAGAACACCTGATTAGCGACGAGGCGTGCGGCGTGAATTGCATCTTTCATGCTTCAAGTACTAATACGCACTGCAGTATGTGAACTCCTCCCAATAAAATTACCATCCCTCCATAACCATTACAATATGAGCTTCTGCAGCACCTGAAATCGCAGCCAAGGAAAGAAATACGTGAAGAAGACAACTAAAATAAAAGAAAAAAAATTGAAAAAAAATGAAAAATAACAAAATTAAAAACGGGTTGCCTCCCGTTCAGCGCTTTTGTTTAACGTCGTTTAGCTCGACGGTACTCCCTCTTAGTTCATGGCGGGTCTTCCACAACCTCTAGCTCCACGTCCTCCTGTTGAAATCCTTCGTGATACGGTTCAAGGTGTTTCATAGCATCATAAATGTTAAAGTTAATGACCTTTCCATCAAATTTCATAGTGAGAGTTCCTTCGGATACATCTATCTTTGTTTGGGCGGTGTTCAAGAACGGCCTCCCCAACAAGATAGGCATAGTAACCAAAGTACTCCCATTCATATCGAGCACATAAAAATCAGCAGGAAAGATAAGATCACCAACTTGCACCAAGACATCCTCAATTACCCCATCGGGGATTGTACTACTACGATCAGCTAACACAATTTCAATATTTGTCTCTTTCAAAGGCCCAATATTCAAAGCAGCAAAAACAGCACGAGGCATAACATTAATGGATGCTCCTAGATCTAGCAAAGCTTGAGCAATTCTAACATTCCCAATCCTACAAGGGATAGTAAACGTACCTGGGTCCTTAAGCTTTTCCGGAAGCCTCTTTTGGAACAGTGCGGATACGTTCTCCCCCATCACTACTCTCTCATTCCCCTTCAATTTGCGTTTGTTGGTGCAAAACTCCTTAAGAAATTTAGCATATCTCGGGATTTGAGCTATTGCATCAAGCAGCGGGATATTGATCTCAACCTTTCGGAAAACATCTAGAACTTGCTTCTCCTTGTCTACTTTTGCTGCTCGTTCAAACCTGGAAGGGAAAGGTAGAATATTAGTGTTAATGGGCTTGGGAATTTGAGCACTAACCTTTTTATCACTTAATTTCGGATTCTGGTCCACACTGGACGACCCAGTGTCAGCCTGTTTCGAATTCTCTTCTTCTTTTTCAACAATTGGGGTTGACGAAATGGGCTTTTTAACCTCCTCCAGTTGCTTTCCGCTCCTCAACGTGACAACGTTCACGCTCCTAGGGTTGACTTCAGTTTGGGAGGGCAGTTTCCCACTAGATTGGGCCTCCAATTTGCCAACGGTGGTGGTAAGCTGACTCATTTGCATTTCCAGGTTCTTTATCGTAGAGGTGGTGTTCTGCTGGAATTGCTGCATGGTCTGCTGCATGTTCTGCTGGAACTGCAAGGATTGGGTTGTAAGTATCTTGATCAACTCCTCCGTGGATTTTTCCGAGTTCTCCACGGGTGGGCTAACTTGAAATTGCCCTCTCTGCTGCTGTGGTGACCAGTTGTTACCACTTGGTTGAGTACTCTGCTGGTTCCCATATCTAAGGTTAGGGTGCTCTCTCCAACCTGGGTTGTACGTGTTCAAGAAGGGGTCAAACTTTCGCCCTTGGAAATTGCCAATAGCGTTAGCATGCTCCTCATTCTTGCTTGTAGCCTGGGTTGGAGTTCCACCTGTAGCAAGTTGTCTCACAAAAGCAGTTAGTTCATTAAGTTTATCACAAATAGCAGACTCATTTACTGTTTGTACCAAGTTCACTGTGGTATCACGATGGCTGAATTGCTGAGTGTTAGCCGCCATGTTGGAAATGAGATCCCTAGCCTGCGTTGGGGTCTTATCAGTGAGAGCCCCTCCACTCGCTGCATCAATCAGGCTACGGTCAGTGAGGGTCAACCCCTCATAGAAGTACTGGATCAGAAGCTGCTCGGTAATTTGATGTTGTGGGCAACTTGCCATTAGCTTCTTGAACAGCTCCCAATACTCGTAAAGAGTCTCCCCTACAGCTTGCTTTGCCCCACAAATTTCTTTGCGTAGGCTCGCCACCCTAGAGGCTGGGAAGTACTTCTGCAAGAATAAACGCTCCATCTCGGCCCAAGTAGTGACCGACGCGGAAGGCAAATAGTATAGCCATTCCTTTGCTGAGTCCTTAATGGAGAATGGGAAGGCCTTCAGCTTAATCAGCTCCTCTGTCACATCCTTAGGTCTCATGTGCGAGCAGACGACATGAAACTCCTTCAAGAAGTTGTGTGGATCCTCACCTGCACGACCATGAAAAGCAGGCAACAAGTGAATTAAACCAGATTTAAGTTCAAAATCATTACCCTCAGTAGGGTAAACTATGCACAACGGCTGCTGTGAGAGCTGAGGGTTCGCCAATTGCTTCAGAGTTTGCTCGGCTGCCATATCTTCTCCCTCGGATTCGGATTCAATGGAGTCACGCTCAGTAGGAAAAGGTAGCAACTCAAAAGCTCTCCTAGCTTCTTTAGCTTGGTTCCTCAAGACTCGATCTCTCCTTGTTATCTCGGGGTAAAACAAAAGATCTTTGCTTCCCTTCGAACGAGTGATCATAAACTGAAAAAGAATCTTGAGAAAAGCAGAAGAAACGTGAAGCTTAATAAAGAAACGAGAAAGAAAAACGAACACAAAAATTGCTAAAAATTTCGCTGGTACAGTGACACTGGGCTGTCCAGTGTTAGTATTGCAAAAATTATTAGCAACCGACACAAATACGAACGGGGGTGACGGGAATTAACAAAACACAAACTAAGACACACAAAGACTAAAAAATATAACAAAAACTAAAGCCTCTAAAATCCACACGTACTGGACACAAAAATAATTTCACCGTTCCCCGGCAACGGCGCCAAAATTTGGACCGCGCTGTCGAGGCGCGCCAAATTAGAATAAATACGTAACCCTGGTTTACTCTACTATTTTGTAGCAGTGGTAAATATGGGTCGATCCACAGGGAACGTAGAAACTAAATTATGTAGTACGAACAAATTAATAGAGACACTAAACAAATAAACACGGAGGGGGGGGGGGGGGGGGGGGTTTGGATTGATTTTGTTGACTATTAAACTACTAAAATTGAAATCAAAATTAAACTAAGCAAGTAAATTTCACACAACTAGATTTCAAATAATTAAACAATTCCAATTCACGGTTCAATTTCCACTGGGTTTTGACTATGCTACCCAAACGTATTATTCGCTCAACTTATTTCTCGGATTAATGACCCTCGACAAACAACAAGCTCTGTTTATCGGATTTATTCCTTAATAATATTCAATTGAAACAAGCTCTCCAACGAACCTTTCTAACCAAACAGTCTAGATAAGCTCTTAGATTTAATTTGGTAGAAGCATTAAGAACTAGAATAAAGATTAAACAAATTCCCGAACACGCTAGCTCGGTTCGAAAGAACTCGATTTATATCACCCTAGTAAAATACTAGTTGCTACTTATTGGCATAGAATTGCAACAATTACGGATTACAACCTACACACTAGCGAACATGCATGAATTAATTAACCTAGGTGGCCAATCTAAATTAATTAAACACACAATTGAAAAATGAAAATAGATGATATAAATAATCCGATTAATAAGTCTCACGAATAAAACGGGTTCAAATAACAATCATCAAAACACAAGTATCGAAATCCCCGGAATCGGAATATGAGTTTTAGCCCTCCATAGGCTTAAAAGAAATAACAGAATCTAAGTACGAAAGCATAAAAAAAATAAAAACAAACTTAAGAAAGTTGCTTCACGGTCTCTTGCTTGCTTCCGGTGGTCCGTCACAAGCATGCATGCATGGAAGTATGGCGGCTTATGGAGGAGTATGCGTGGGGTGCAAAGGCGTTGTCCCGGGCTGCTGCGTGCTTCTCAAATTAATATACTTTCTTCCGTCTAGGGCAGCTGCTTGCTTTCCAAGTATAGTGGGCTGCCCTCATGGGCCTTTCTTCCTCAATTCATGATCTCAACGGCAATTCCTTACCAAAATCAGCAAAACAAATCTTCCAAGATCAAATCAGCTTTTGATATTAAACCTTTTTCCAAATATGCACGATCTTGTGTTCCTTCTAAATCTCAACTAAATAAATGTTGGGCTTTCGTTTCCAATTAAATTGTCTCCAAGTAAATCCTGAAAAAGGCCCAAAATCCACAACAAAATTATCAAAGTATAATTTATCAAGTCTAGCACAAACGAGTAGGAAATTACACAATTCTAATAACATTGAGTGCAATTTATTGCACTCTAATAAACTAAAATTATGCACAAATTCCTACTTATCAGAACATGATGGACATAGAGGAAGACCACATGGATACTGACGAACAACATCTTGACGAGCAGGTGTTGGACGAACAACTCCTTACCACCCATGAGGAACATCATTCTGACGAACAACAAGAGGGTGGTGACGAGCAACACTCGCCAGATGACTTGGAGGGCCGGGTGTTGACCAACAACAATGAGTCAGAACCAACAGATGATCTAGATCCCCGCCTGGGAGCAGAGCCCATGAACATCGAAAATGATTTCAACCCTGAGGGACCAATACTTGATCCTCGTTGGAAAGGACAAAAATGACGAGCGACTCCGGTTGAAGAACTTGAGGCATTCAAAGTTAGTCCTGAAAACCAGGATCTCGAGTTATACATAGGATCTGAGCTCTCTGAGCCTTACAGATCCCGAATGAAAGAGTTCCTCAGCAAAAATCTAGATGTTTTTGCTTGGTCTCATGCAGACATGGTGGGAATAGATCCAAAGCATGCTTGCCATAGACTCAACATCAATCAAGTAAAAAGGCCTGTCCATCAAAAACGAAGAAAGTATGGCCCAGACAAGTATCAGGCCTTGAACGAAGAAGTAAAGAAGTTGTTAGACAACGACTTAATCCGACAAGCACTCTGTCCACAATGGGTAGCAAACCCAGTCCTTGTGAGGAAACCAAGCGGGACCTGGAGGCTATACATAGACTTTACAGATCTGAATGCAGCATGCCCGAAGGACAACTTTCCACTTCCTCACATTGACCAGTTGGTGGACAGCACTGCAGGTCATGAAATGCTAACATTCATGGATGCCTTTACCGGGTATCATCAAATTCCAATGCATCCAGACGATCAAGAAAACACAACATTTTATACGAATAAAAACTTGTTGTGCTGGAAGAGAATGCCCTTCGGCCTTATCAACGCCGGAGCAACATATCAGAGGTTGGTAAACAAAATGTTCGACGAACAAATCGGAGATACGGTAGAAGTCTATGTAGACGATATCGTAGTCAAAAGCCCCCGAAAAGAAGACCATCTTCAACATTTGACCCAGGTGTTCGATATTCTTCGGCATTATAATATAAAGCTGAATCCGAAGAAGAGCAGTTTTGGAGTCTATTCAGGAAAATTCCTGGGTCATCTTGTTAGTCAACGAGGGATTGAAGCCAATCAAACAAAAGTCAAAGCAATCGTGGATATGCAACCACCACGTTCAATAAAAGAAGTGCAAAGGCTTACGGGATGCCTAGCAGCATTGAACCGGTTCATATCCAGATCGGGGGACAAATGCCGTCCATTCTTTGAAGCTATCAAGAAAGGACAGTTCGCATGGACTAACAACTGTCAAAAGGCGTTCGACCAACTCAAAGACTACCTGGGAGATGTTAAAATCCTATCAAAACCCTTCCCAGGAGAGAAGCTATATTTATACTTAGCAGCGTCATAAGTGGCTATCAGCTCTGTTTTGGTGCGAGAAGACAGCAAATTTCATCAACCTATTTACTACGTCAGTCAAGCTTTACACGATGCGGAGATCAAATACTCTACAACCGAGAAACTGGCGTACGCACTTGTTATGAGTGTGAGGAAGTTACGACCATACTTCTTTGATCATCAAGTTGAAGTGCTAACAACTTTCCCACTCAGACAAATTCTCCATCGCCCCGACACAGCTGGACGCCTATTAAAGTGGTCACTAGAGATTAGCCAATTCGGGGTAACCTATGCTCCTCGAACAACGATCAAAGGGCAAGCGTTAGCCGACTTTATTGTCGAATTAACCTTCCCATCAAATCCAACGAGAGGACTTGATCACCCCTGGCATCTTTACGTTGACGGATCTTCAACCAACATAGCCTCGGGGGCAGGGGTGGTTCTAATCAGTCTAGACAGACAAGTATTCACCTCGGTAATCAAATTTGGTTTCATGGCAACCAACAACGAAGCTGAGTACGAAGCTCTAATTGGTCTCCACCTATCTCTTGCAGTAGGTGTTAGACGGTTACAAATATTCAGCGACTCACAATTGATTGTGAATCAAGTCCGAGGTGAATACGAGGCGAAAGACGATCACATGATCGAGTATCAGCGAATTGTTGCTTACCGATGTCCTTGTTAGAACAAGTCTTCATTGAACAAATTCCAAGGACAAGCAACACGCAAGCAGATGCATTGGCCCGACTAGCAACAAGTGAGGGACCAGCAGAGTTGGCAGACATTATAATTACAAAGTTGAATGATCCATCAACAAGAAGTTATAATGTCAACCAACTTGATGAACAAGCAAGTGAAGAAGAAGACTGGAGAACAAATATAGTCAAATATTTGAAAAGTGGAGAAAAACCAAACAACCCTTTTGAAGCTGCCAAGCTAACAAAGTGAGCCGCCAGATATACCCTGGTGGGCGAGCAGCTTTATAAAAGGGGAATATCAATCCCACTTCTCAAATATTTGCCTAGGGGGCAAGGACAAGCAATACTTGAAGAAATACATGCCGGAGTATGCGGAAATCATACTGGGGGGCAAGCCTTGGCATACAAAACTATCAGACAAGGCTATTATTGGCCGACTTTACGCCAGGATGCAATCAAGAAAGCAAAGACTTGCCACCAATGCCAGATCTTTGCCCCAAACATTCATACCCCGGCCCAATAGCTCGTATCAGTTTATAGCCCGTGGCCATTTGCAAGATGGGGGATGGACATTATTGGTCCCTTCCCAGCAGGAGTTGGAGGTGTTCGATTAGCCGTTGTGGCAGTCGACTATTATACAAAATGGGCAGAAGCAGAGGCCATGGTAAAAATTACGCAGCAGAAAATGATCAACTTCATTTGGAATAACATTGTCTGTCGCTTTGGGGTTCCGCAAACCATCGTAACAGACAATGGCCCGCAGTTTGATGGAAAAGAGTTGAGAGATTTCTGCATAAAATGGGGAATCAGAAAATATTACTCTACGCCCTATCATCCCCAATCAAATGGACAAGTCGAGGCCGTGAACAATATAATGAAGCATACATTGAAAGTACGGCTAGCAGAGAGAAAAAGTAGTTGGTCTGAAGAACTCCCGGAAGTCCTGTGGGCATACAGAGTTTCTCCCAGGTCAAGCACCAGAGAAACATCTTTGCAATGGCTTTTGGAACAGAAGCTGTAATACCAATCGAGTTAAAGACCAACACATTCAGAACGACCAACTTTGATGAGCAGGCGAACAACTCTGCTCTAGCAACTGAGATGGATTTGCTCGAAGAAAAAAGACCGAATGCCAAGCTAAAAAATGCTACCTACAAGCAGCGAGCAGAACGCTATTATAATTCCCATTATAAAATCAGGGAATTCAGAGAGATATGGTTCTAAGAAAGTTGCTCGCCCAACCTCCAGGTGTATTGGGACCAACTTGGGAGGGCCCGTATCGTATAACGGAAAAATTCGTTAATGGTGTATACGATATCGAAGATATGGAAGGCAAGCCGGCCCAATACTCCTGGAATGCTGTACATCTGAAGAAGTACTATCAATGAGACGAACAAGTTCTTATTTGGGCGAACAAATTTCTTGGGGGGCTGGTGAACCAAGTGAGGCAAACCAAAAACTTGTCTATAATTTTTTGAAAATTTTGCTAAGTATAGAATTTAAAGTTGTTCGGCACATTGTATAGTTTAGTGTTGTTTCATCTTTTAATTTTAGACAGAGTTGCTCGGCAAAAATATTATAAGCGAGCATATTTTTAGTTAGTGTTCAAAGTTGTTCGTCAGGTTATATATGTTAGTGACGAGCAGTCTTACAACACTTGTAAATTCTTCAGTGTAAATATAGTAGTTGTTCGTCGAAGAGGAAAAGTCCAAAAGCTCGAGGTACAAGTCCATTTTGAGGACCAAAACCAATTAAAGGTTGTTCGTTTTTTAAAATGAACAGAACCTAAGGCTAAACCCTAATTCCATTGAAGGCAAAGTTCAATTCGAACAAAAGCCCAACATTATATGTTATAATTGCAAAGTCATTAACAAAAATGTAAAGTCAATTAACATATAAAGAAAATGAGTGAATACAAGAAAGACATTTCATTAAACAAAAGGCATTGAGCCTAAAAAATAGTACAAGGATAGAGTACTACAAAAATGAACAACTTCGAAGAAGAGCCTACCGAGCAACTATTACAAAATAGAGACTATTCTAAGTCCTAAACACTATTGCTGCTCGGCGGAAGGTTGATCTTGAGGTTGGTCGGTGATTAGGCGTGAAATTGTCATGATTCGTAGCTAGAAACGCCCTAGTTTTGGTCGAGTTTATAGAGTATTTAGAGTCAAATGAGCATTATTTCTATACATTGATAAATTTGTCTCTTTGATGCTCATAGGTGAATAGAGGACGAAAAACGGAGTTCGTAGGACTTTGAATCGACTCAAACGGATGCCCGGATGAGAAGATATTGAAGAAATACGATTGGTATTAGTGCGGACGAGGAAAAGTATCATTTGGAAGGATTAGAGATCACTCGAGCGCATTGCTCGAGCGCCACCGCTCGAGCACCTTACTCGAGCGCGCAAACGTACAGAACAATTCTTGCGCTCGAGCAGCTCGAGCGCCACCGCTCGAGCGAATTGCTCGAGCGCCCAAAACATACAGAGAAGATTCAGCGCTCGAGCAGCTCGAGCGCGACCGCTCGAGCGAATGCATCATTCGAGCTACACAGCTCGAGCGGGACCGCTCGAGCATTTTGCTCGAGCGCCCATATACTTTTGCCTCCGGATGCGTATTTTCGGCCCATTAACTCCCGTTTCGACCCGTGCCTATATATACCTCGTCCAAACACGTTTTGAAGGATGCCCAACTTTAGAAATCACTTTAGACTTAGTTTTTGGAGAGGAAGGAGACGAGCAAGCTTTATTTTACGTTGTTGAGGTTTTTCATACAAATTCTTAGTTTCTTTTCATTAGTTCGTTACTTTAAACGCTTTTAATTTCGTTTTAGTTAATTCAATTTCAGTTCTTCGTATTTATTTTCTTTTAAAACCCTAGTTCATGTTTCTTAATTTCTTCGTTCAATTTGTTATGTTTATGTTCGTTGTTTCTTCGTTTGCTTTTATTTTTGTTAAAACCATGTCCGGTTAAAACCCTTGCATGCTTAGGGTAGGATGAACTCGTAGAAGTAGGATGTGGGTACGTAATTAGGGTAACCGTGACATTAGTTTTAATTCTCTTGATTAATGAATTCTTATAATTAATCTGAACTTTACCTTTGAATTTAGTACGAAAGTGTTAGAGAGAGGACGGCCGCATCACTCAATAACAATTAGTAGTCTTAACGAAAGGGTTTAGAAGAGGTTATTTCATCTACCGGTTTAGCTATGGAGGACGACCGCATCACCATTAGTTAAATTAGGGTCTCTTTAATTAAGCACTATCTATTAACTTGTTAGTGGATTAGTGAAGTCGATTGATAGGATAAAGTATTAGGGTATAAAATCTTGAACTTTCATTCTACGATCTTTTACTTAGGATAATTCTTGGTTGTCACGATTACTGTGATTATGTACCTGCTCCGTTAGTATACGTAGGGATTCCTATCCTAAGCATCACCATCTCTCATTAGAAAACAACCCGTAGTTAATTCGTTCTTTTTCATTCTTTAGTTAATTAGTTTATTTTAGTCTTTTAATTAATTTCTTTCAAAAAAACCCAAAAACATTACACTCATATTAACTACGACGCGTAGATCTTCAGGGATCTATTCGCATATACACCATCTTTTGGGTTCGATAATACTTGGTCCCTATACTTGCCCATACTACAGTGAACCCGTACTCTTGCGGGGTAGCTACTAGTAGAAGCTAGTGTAAAATCGCTTCAAGTCAATGGCGCCGTTGCCGGGGATGGCGTTTTATGCTTTTTGAATAGGACTTGTCGATAGCTTAGTAGTTAGTAGTGAGTGACTTATTTTCTGTTTATTTTTATTTGTTCAGCAGTTGCGTTTTGATCCTTTTGCTAGTGTTTCAGGTTTATGAAAACACGCTCACAAGGCAATACGAGCGAAGAGAGATTACCTGCAGATCCTGAGACAATAGCTAGAAGGAACCGAGCCTTCTTGAGAAGAATGACTACTGCTGGAGACAAAGACAACATGAATCTGGATGGAGATGGGGACTTAGACAAAATAGCTGCAGAGTATACTGTTTTAGTGGAGCAGGCGGTTGGAGTTGAGAGCAGTAACCAGCAAATACCCATAGGGGAACCGCAGAACCAACTCCCAAACCCGCAAAACTCAATCAACTCTGCACAAACACAACCCCAAAGTCAGAACCAAAACCCTGCTTACCCACAAAACCCAAATAACCCTTTCAACAACCCAGTATACCAACATTATCCATACCCACCTTATCCTTACCCACCATACCCGTATCCTCCACCCCCAGTCTACAACCAACCACCTGTTTACCCACCACCACCCCAACAAGTACCAGTACCTGCTGCTAATCCTCAACACGTTCCTCAGAACGTAGATCATAATATGGCGATTCGAGGGAGGTTTGCAGCGCAGCCACAGCGGTACTATGATGGAGTGGCTTTGCCTCCTGTTGAGGCGAACAACTTCTCGATATCACCGGGGATTTTAAAGCTGCTGACCGAGAATCAGTTCAAAGGGGTGATCGGGAAGGAGAATCCTCATACACACTTGAGGAGCTTTCTCATGATAGCCTCAACATTCAATTACAATGGCATGTCTGAAGATGCCAAGAGGCTTAGGCTGTTCCCATTCTCATTGACGGGAATAGCCAAGGAGTGGTACGATAATACGCTCCCGCGGGGAGGTATTACCACTTGGGCCGAGCTCGAGCGTCTGTTCCTCGAGCGATTCTACCCTCCATCTAGGACGATCAAGGCTAGAATTGAGATCTCGTCCTTTCGCCAGAGGTCTGGAGAGGATTTACGCCAAGCGTGGGAGAGATACTCAAACATGCTGATTGAGTGCCCGCAGTACGGGTACAATGAGGGGGATATTATGGCATTCTTCTACAGTGGTGCCAACAAGGCGGGGCAAGACCATTTAGACGCCTGTGCGGGCGGAGCATTCCTGAACCAAGGCATAGAGAGATGTAGGGAGATCGTGGACAACATTGTCACGAATGCCGGTGCTTGGAGTGCGGATGCAGATTTGCAAAGAGTGCATCAGGTTGAGGAGGGAGAAGGAACGAGAAGGCTGTTGATGGCCATGATGGAAAAGATCAACAACCTCGAGTTGGGGAAGAGTTTGGTTGGAGAGCATGCAGTAGAGAATGAGAGAGTAGACCAACCAAGTGGGCAGCAAGAGGTAGCCAATTACATGGGAGGTCCGTATTACAATCAGAATGGCTACCAAGGTGGAAATCAGTATGGAAGGCCTTCTTATGGCCAACCATTTTTACTTCCAGGCCCTCAGCCACCTCAAAATCAATGGAGGAACACACAAGGGTATCAAGGAGGCCAGCAGCTTCCTCAAAACACATGGAGGAAGAATGATAATTTTTCTTATGCTAACCCAAAAGCTGGTGTTATTGTTCCTGCAGGTGTTGATCCGGGGTCTAAACCTCCTGGTGGAGAAGGCGGTGCATCAACCGAGGAGATGTTGAGAGCGATCCTTCAGAAGGTGGAGGAAGGGAGCAAGCGGTTGTCATCCTTGGAGTATGATGTGAAGGAGTTGCATAAGAAGGGTGATCAACGTGATCAAGAGCTCCAGAAGATGAACGTTGAGTGGACTAGAACTCAACAAGAGAACAATCGCAGGTTCACCTCTTTAGAGCTCCAGATGAGCCAGATTGCAAAATCAGTGAATAGAATGCCGGAGGGGAACTCGAAAGAGCAGTGCAAGACGATCCAGCTTAGAAGTGGACCCAACTATGAAGGTCCTCAGATGCCTGCTGATTCTGAGACGCCCCAAGTTGAGAAGGGGATTGAAAGTGAAGGAATTGAGAAGAAGGTTGAGGATGAGAGCACTCAAGCAAGCAAGGAAAGTGAGGAGATGGAGAGAGTTCCTAAGTGGAAAAAGGCAAAGGAAGCAAGGGAGAAAGTGAAAGAAACAGAAAGAGATGAGTGGGGGGTACCCAAATCTGTGATACCCGTCCCGTATCCACAGCGCTTCATGAAAAAGAAGCTTGATGAAAAATTTGCAAAATTTCTTGATGTTTTTAAACAATTGCATATTAATATTCCTTTTTATGATGCTTTGGAACAGATGCCGCATTATGCAAAGTTTCTGAAGGACTTGATCGCGAAAAGACGGCGAGTGGATGAGCCGAAGTTGGTGCAGTTGAACCACGAGGTGAGTGCACTAGTGCACAAGGCGCTTCCACCGAAGCTGAAGGATCCCGGGAGCTTCACGATCCTATGTGATATTGGGAACGGGATCAAGAAGGGAGCATTGTGCGACCTCGGGGCGAGCATAAATCTCATGCCGTTGTCGCTTTTCAAGAAGTTGGAAGGTGGTGAACTTCAACCCACAATGATGACGCTTCAACTAGCCGACCGGTCTATTACTCGACCTCAAGGTGTAGTTGAAGACGTCCTTGTGAGAGTTGGAGATCACATCTTTCCAGCCGACTTTGTAGTGCTAGAGATGGAGGAAGATGAGTATGTTCCCCTGATCTTGGGAAGACCGTTCTTAGCTACGGCGGGGATGGTGCTAGACGTGGCGAATGAGAAGATCACGTTGAAGGTCGATGTCGGCGGGAGGATCAACAATCATTTCCCTAGCCAGGTCTTCAGCAGCTTTTTGCTCCCTTTCAACTTGCTCGTCCACGGCTGCCGGCTCTTCCTCTTGAACCTCCTCATTAGTTTGGGGTGGAGGATGGGTAATAATGATACTGGGGTCAAGGCTGTCAATCTTGACCCCTAGTTCGGCAATGTCCCCCAATTGAAGTTCGATGTTGTTCGGCGGGGGGATAGTTCTCCAAGAATTCGGACAAGTCTTTGCCCATCTCTTCCACCATATCTTTGAAATCGTACGCATCAGCCATGCGAATGCAATCGGCGTAGGCGCAGATATATCCTAAGTTTGAGATGGGGGCAGACCGGGCCTGGAGCTCGGCCTCGAGTTGATCGCGAGAAAAGGAGTTGGCCTCTACCTCCCGCAGACAAGCAACCTCCGCTTGAAGCTCAGTATTTCTTTGCTCGGATGCGAGCAATTTCTTCTTCTCCTCGCCGAGCAAAGCCTCTTTGCTTCCCAATTCACCAGATAGACCCTGAATTTCTTCAAGGTGTTTCTTCTCAGTATCAATGTAAACATTGATCTGGTTATTGAGACGAGCAAGTTTGGCCTCGTATTGGCTGATGAGGCCGTCCTTCTCCTCTGTGAGTTGCCGAGCAGTGCTGGCATAGCAGCGAGCAGCTTCTTCTTGCTCGGCAATCTGGGCCATTGCCCTTTGAGCTGTGACAAGGCCGTTGGCATGAAGCATCATAGAAAGATGAACATTGTCCGCCATCCCTTGTTGGAAGACAACCTTGTCTAGAGGGCGTGTCCAGGCTCGGGCGACCAACTCTGTCGCTCTGCGAACATGGTCACCGGGAATCTCCCTTATATTGACGGGAGTCTTCGAACAAGCGTACTGGTGGACAGTACTTGTTCGCCCAGGATGATCGTCAGCACGGTATCTACGAACAAGAAAGCAAATGATACTTCGAAAAAAAAAATTGAATCTTGCTCGACAGAGGCGAAGGTAGACTTACTCCTGGAATTTTTTATCATCCCAGGCCAAATGGGTGAGATCCTCAGGACCGCGAACAGGAGTGGAATCCCTGCCCGCCTTGCCTGCCTTCTCTGCAGGCTCAATGGAGGAGGGGCGAACAACTTCCCCCCCCCCCCCCCGTGTGGTGGCGGGCATGGCTATGCCCCACCTTCTCCTTGCCCTTGGTCCCGACAGGAGCAGTCTGGGACACAAAGGTCCCATCTCCTTTCTTCAAGCGCTTGGCCCCGCGGGGAGATGATGCCGGGGGAGGAGAAGGAGGTAGATTGGATGGGGGAGCGGCCTGGCGAGCAACTCTTGCCCCCTCCGCCTTGTTCGTCATCGCCAGTACCTTGGATGGCGGGTCACCTTTCTTTCTCCTGCCTTTTGGGGGTGCCATTTCGAACACTCTTTGTTCCAGAAGTCCGAAGCAAGGAGGAACGGCAACTGTGACTTGCTCGGCTATATAAAAAAAAGAAAAGAAAAGAAAAAGAGTTAAGACGAGCAAGTTATGATATCAAAGGACGAACAAAGTTATGAAGGAGGAGTTGGAAATTTTTGTACCTGGGGGCACCTCAGCTTGTGCTTCCAAGTGATGAGGATAGGAAAACAAGCGAGCAGCTCTTTGACGCTTCTCGTCACTTAGATACTGAATGGTCCTATCAGCCCTGTTACGTAGGCCGACTAAGCAGGAAGTGAATAAAAATTCTGCCCCGACCTCTTCCTCCTCCGAATTCCACTTAGGCAACCGAGGACCTGCGAACAAACAAGAAAAGTTAAATTAGAACAATACAGTTCAAAAGCGAACAAAGATAAACTTACGCTTAATAATTCCATAAGCGTCGGGAGAGTTTATTCGCCCAATGCCCCCGTGTGGACCGGAAGATGCTCGCCAATCACCCCCTATGAAAAAGAAGTGTTGTTTCCAGTCCTTGATCTTGTTCGGCACTCCTTCTACCATCTTGAGTCCAGTTCTGGCCTTGAGGTAGTAGTAGCCTTCTTCGCCTACTGGGCACTTGGTGATTGTCATAAGATAGTTGATCTCCTCCGCAGTAAGACGATCAACATATCCTTCGAGGGCGAACAAACACATGGCGCCGAGCAAGTTCATCCACCCAATTGGTGTGATCTGGGTAATGGCAAGGTTGGTCGCCTCGAGAAAACGACCAACAACTGGAGGCAGCGGCAACTTCAGACTAGCCATCAAAGTATGAATGTTGATCGCCGTGCATCCTGGGGGTGGGCGATCAGCTCTCTCTTTTCTTTTGGGGGCCCACATATGAATAGCATATGGGATCTTATAGGCCTCTCGGATCGAATCAAGGTCATCCTCGAGAACAACACTCTTGATTTTGCTCGCCTGAAAATCAGTTTTTACCCAGTCCATTACTTGTCTCTGAGGGCGAGCAAAGTTGTTCGCGTGTTCTTCGGTATATGCTCGCCAATCGAAAGGACGAGCAACTCCTACTGGGATCTCGTTTTTCATCATTTTTGGAGATGGGAACCCTATCCCTTCCAGAAACTCACGGGTCAGTTTGTCAAATTGGGGATCTTCCGATTCAGCGCTGGACGAAGAGTCTTCCCCAGAATCTCTGCTCGCAACAACCACTATTTCTCTCCCAGATGGACGAGCACCAGTATCCTCGACCGAACGAACAACCGAATCGACGTGGGGATTTGATGCCAGGGAAATTTCAAAGGGAGGTTGATCGACGGGAGCCGCGATTGGGAAAAGGGGATCAAGGGTTTCTTCAGATTTGTTGCTCGAGTGGGAAGACATGGAAGAAAGATGAAAAAAACCAGACGGCGGCGATGAAGGTACCAAACGGCGGCGATTTCCCAAGAGAGGTGGTGGCGCAAGGTCACACACGGCGGCGATGGGGTCCAGAAGAGAAACAAAAATGAAATTAAGTGAATAAAACAAAAGTACTACCTTGAAACTATGCCGGAAGTAAGAAATTGAAGGAAAAACTCGTCGGAAAGAGCTTGATATCGCCGGAAATGGAAGAAGTCGCCGGAGCATTGTAGCTAAGAGTGAAAAAGTGGGAAAATATTTTTTTCCCCTTCTATTTATACCCCAAGCAAAAAACGGGGTACAAGGCGTAATTTTCAACAAAATATGGGCCGAAATGATAAAAAGCGGGGTCAATTTGCGAAGTCGAGAAGAAATCAAGGGGTCTACGAGCAAATATAGGGGCGCGCGACCTCGGGATTGATCGTGCGTGGGCGGCGCGCAATCATGCCGCCCACGTCATCTTCGTACAACCCCCAGACCTTGGGGAGACGAAACGACGAACCATATGTTGCTCGCCAGGACCAATGATGTTCGTCCCAACCCTCATCAGTTTAATATCCTAACTATTGTTGCTCGCTCAAAGATGCTCGTCAATAGCAACATCTAGCCAGGATAGGGGACAATTGTTGTTAGGCGAACATCAATTATTGCTAGGCGAACAAAGATTAAAGCTTTAACAAGGATTATGAGGAGTCAACACCAAGTCCAAGGTGATCAACAAAGAAAATCAAGTCGGGGTGTTCAAACCAATCCATGGAGTGTATAAACTGACGAACAACTATACCAACGAACAACATACTGGCGAACAGGTTTTAGGACCCGAGACCAGATATGGACTTTCTGCCAAGTCACTGATGACGAGCAACATTGTCAAAAGGTGGTACATCTACCAGCCTAAGAGGTGTATGTCGACGGACAAAGGACCAAGATCTCAAAGCCAAACTGAGTAAAACACAAAGGCGAACAACTTCTGAGCCATAACCTCAAAAGGCGAACAACTCTTATGGGAAATACCATCCTGGATCAACTAAGCTGACCTGGACGAACAATAATGAAGTCCGAGATAAGACCAAAGAAAACTTTGTAACTAAGATTCAGCTTAGATAAAGTCAAACAAAGGTCAAATGACACTTGTCAAGCATGCAAGCTAGGGAGACCAAAAGTCATAGACACCTCATGTTTGCTAGTCTCTATAAATAGTTGTTCTCCAGCTTAAGAAATACAAGTTCAAATTCATAAACACTCCCAAAACACACACTAATACACCTAAACGTACACACATACGAAATTAATACAATTTCGACTTTCGTATTTGTCATTCCACATCCCGAATCTTCGATTTACCATTTACGGTGGTAATCAATCACACATAATTGATTGGTGGTCTTAAACCGAATTAAACAGTCACTAGTCATATTGATTAAAATTTGATCACCAACAGTTTCCTATTTATATTATCATGTTTAATTTTAGTTTAGGGTTTGAGTGCTCTGTTGATGATGTTGATTTTGAGTAGAGAATGGAAATTATTTGGATACGTGTTTATAAACTCCATCCATATCCTGATTCCTGTGCAGAGGTGATGCTAAATGGCGACAACAATGCTGCTCTATTCAAATCCTGCCGCTCTACTCAAACCCGCATTCTACTCGCCCTATTCCACTCATTCTTCTCCTTCGCCGAGGTATTTTCTCAATCACTGTCCCCATTCCCCAAAATCATCTTCAGAAGCCACGTTTCGTAATTAAAATCGCAATATATCTGCTGTATATCCACTTTTTAGCTTAATTTACCTTTAGATTTTGCAGGTTCAAAATGTCGGGCGCGGCGTTGCCTCCTCTCCCGGATAATCGCGTCGTTGTAATTTCTACATCGTATTATGTTTCTTTGAAGCAATCCTGCTCATTTACAATTTTCTAAATTTATTTCTGGATGTTTGTGTTCGGGTTGTGGAGCGGTGACGCTTGATTTTTTGGCGGCAGTGTCTTCTTATCCAAAGCCTGATGATAAGATTAGAAGCACCAACTCTAAGGTAATACAATCCACTTTAGTGTAGAAATACATCACTCTCCATGGATTTTATTATGTAATATAGGAGTAAGAAGATAGAAAAGATTTGAGCAATATAGAAAGGAAATATAGATTGATATATGGGAAAAGCTCTGTGTATTTACTAATGTGTACAACATGATGATAGAAGTTACTGCTATATATGTATAAAAGCAAACATACAATTAGCCATATATATAGGCGAATGAAAGAATCTAGGAATGAAGCTAAGAGAAAGATATCAAGTGAGATGATCTAAATAGAAAACCATTCCCTCTGATGTATGAAGTAATAATCTGGTGTTGATGGGTATATGATAATTCCTACACTTAGTCTGTTTTCCTGGTTTTGATTAGACGTGATAGTGCCAATTCTGATCTATTAGAAACTTTTAGGAAGTCATCACTGATGAATTGAATGCAGTTTCTTGTGTGTATTTGGTACCAGATGAAAAACTATCCAACTGTAAGGTTATGTTTGATTGTTTAAACCAACAGTGTTCAAAAAAAAAAAAAAACACTAGACAATAGACATAGATATTGTTCATGTTTCTACAGTACCAAATAATGCACAAATAAGAAATTGATGGTTTATTGATTCTTCAAAACTGGTTCACCGAAATTTTGTCATAAATTTGAAAATATTTTGTCCAAAATTTGACCTCATTTCAACAAATGTTGTTCGAAGTATTGGTAATTTTTAGCAATCATCTTGGAAGATGAGGAATCTCAGGGTGTGGCTCCTCAGTAAGTTTACTATTTGGCTATATGGGATTTAATTGATTTCATATACTAAAAGTTGTCATGGTCATCGCTATCTCATTTAGAACAAATTTTACTTGACTAATTATGTGAAGTAATGACAAATTTTTTATAATTTCTTGGTAAATTGATTTCACAGACAAATTACTTGTAAATTGAGGAATGAAGGTGTCTACATGATTATAAATTTTTGTAGACAACTCTTAGGTAATTCCACTGTGAGAATTTTTTGTTGAAAAATTTCATAGGCAATTTTTTATTTTCTTGTAATGCAACTTGCCTAAGAAATTTTATAATCTTGTAAACATTTTCATTTCCCAACCTAGAAACAATTTGCCAACGAAATCCATTTGCCTACGAAATAAAATTTTTAGGTAATTAATTACCTACAAGCCATTTGCTTACAAAAATTTACCTTCAACACAATTTTGTAGGCAAATTATTTGTAGATGGGGAAAGAAGATGTCTGTATAACTAGAAATTTTTGTAGGCAATCCTCATTACGGAATTTTTTGTTGAAAATTTCGTAATTATATTGACAAATTTTATAGACAATTCTTTATTTTTCATGTAACCTAATCTAGTAAATATTAATCAAAGTTGTAATGCTTATCATGTAGAAAACTCTTTGAAGAATCTTATGAAATGGGAGTATATATGAGAAACTTCAAGTAGTTCCTCTCTATTATATAATAATGCTTATATGCTCAAATTTATTTATTTATTTATGTTTCATTCAGATTACATGGAAAACATATAGAACAATAAAACTCTTATGCATTTAAGGAGGTGTCTTACTTCCTTGGGTATATTGCATGTGGAGAAATGGAGGTCCGGTGATACATTGATTGTGTGGATAAAGTTATGCAGATTGCGTTATCTACCATTACTACTCAGAAAACAAGATCAAGCAGGGGACTGAGGCATGGGTAGGTGTTGGAGAAATTGAAGAAATTAGTTGTTATGTAGTATGTTATGGATTTGTAATATTTTCAAATTGTCTTGTAAAATCTTTTTGCCATGTATTTGTTCTTAAGTTTGTACATTTGAAGGGTATGTCTCATGCCCAAGTACAATAAAATGCATTCTTTTTTATAAAAAAAGAAAAAAGAAAAAGAAAAAGGTAGTATGCCAAAGTGTCTAACCAAACATTCCCTAAATATTAACCCCGTGAAAAAATAAAAAATAACAAAGAAATAAACTTACATATGTATGATGATTACCGCTCATTTTCACCGTATTTTTTAGTAAACCAAAAACTGCCCGGATTCGGTGATGCCGGCGTTGGAGTGAAATCTTGTAGAAGAAGAAATTGTTGTATATGGGATTAGAAGAAAAAAAAAACGCAGAAAAGGGGATGGGGGTGTATGGATCTTAGTTATTTAGGTTATTTTCATTATAATGGGTAGATAGGTAAATTAATAAATACATTATAATAAGAAAGAATTAGGTGGGGTGTATTATGAATTGACACATGTTCAACTAAACTAAAAGATCCATGAGGCCAAAGTTAAATGGGTTTTTCTACGGTCAGGAAGAGTCTTCGCCCTTCCTGATGTCAGACATCCAATGAAAAGTTGACACGTCATTTAATTTCGCCATAGGCGATCTACCTTCGCCATGAGGTTAAATAATTATTTTTTTTGAAAAAAAAAAGTTAAATTACTAAAATATCCTTACAATTTTTCTTTTAAATATATAAAGATTTACAAATGTTATCTTCAATACTAAATTAAACATTTTTTTTAATTACTGAAACAATTGTTTAATAGTGAATTTAATTCTTCCCCAACCAATTAAATCTCTTTTTTTTCTCTCCAAATTAATCAAACGAAGAACTCTAATTTATCTCTTCTTCTTGGAGAAACGAAAAAATCCATTGAAAATACTGCAAGACAATAATATCAGGGTAAATTTTATCAAATACTGCAACTCAATTCCCGATCAAAAAAATAACAAAAAATATTGTAATTCAATTAATGGAAGAACTAAGTTTGATAGCAAATCAACATATCCAGGGCTCATTTTGCCTCTTGGAAATAAAGACAAGTTCAAGCTCCAGTTTCATGATAAAAAATCATTGACGGCAATCAGTGCTCGTTTTGGCTATCATCTTCCATCCCTTTTTTTTTTTTGTCTTCATCGCGCACGCACTGTTTCAATTTGCTAAAAACTAGGGTTCATAGGATCGTCTAATAAATTTTTTATTAGGGATAGTTTTAACATTTATTTTTAGTTTAATAAGGATATGTATATAATTTTAGAATTATATGATTATAGTATTTTTAGGTATAGTTCTAATATTTATTTTTAAATTTAATGAGGATAGTTATAATATTAATTTTTAATTTTGAAGGTTATTTTTGTCATTTAATATTTATTGTTTTAATTTATTATTAGGGCGATGTACTGTAATTGCCATTAGTACAGTGCAAACGCTCTAATGCGAAGTGCAATCATTTGAAAAAAATATTATCCGTTATATCATAATCCAATGGTATTCAAAGGGCCCACTGACGTCAGGAAGGGCGAAACCTTCCTAACCGTAGAAAAACCCAAGTTAAATACAGATCCTTTTTTCTAAATACATTTCAACAAAAAAAAAATTATATATATATATATATATATATATATATATATATATATATATAGAAATAAAAAGTAAAATGTCCATTCTTATAATATAAAAAGTATTTTTGCCCACAATTTTTTTTTTTAAAATTTCATACCCATTTTTGATAAAAAAAAATCTATCCATATAGTCCACACTCCATCTCCACCCTCACTACCACCCCCACCCCCAAAGATGAAACCCACCAACCTGTCACCCCCACCCCCACCCCCTTAGTTCTTCTTAATATATTAATGTAATATTTTTTTATTCTTTTATTAAATGATATATTATGTAGTTTATTAATTGATAATATTTTTTAAAATTAATTGAAAAACAATGAATGTCGTTTATTACCAGAAAGAAATATTGCTAATGAAAATTTATTTTATTAATTGAGGGACGTATTTGTTCTATTTTATTAGTTGAGTGTTTATTTGTTCAATTTTAGAGTTTAGAGGGAGTGTAATTGTACAAAAATATAGTTTAGTGTCCAAATCATACTCGAGTCAATAGTTCAAAGTTTAAATTGTGTTTTATCCTTAAATTACAGTAAATGATAAATAAATACTAAAATATTATTAATAAATGATAAATAATTAGAACTAACGCAAGGAATTTAAAATTATATAACATACTCAATTAAAAATAATATAACATAACATAGTCATATCCAGTGAACGCATCAGGTGATGCACTGGTAGTGAATACAAACGCTCATAAATAAGACTATTAGAAAGAGCAAAGTACGAGTTTGAAGACTATTAAACAATAATAACAACATTGATCTGCACCCTCTAATGTTTCCATGCACCTACAAAGAAAAATATGACTAATTTCACAACACGTACCTATATATCACAAGATTATCAATGTATATGTATAAGTAAACTAAAAATATACTTGAGGTATTCTGAACGTCGATGAGTGTATGCAGCTTGGTAAAATTGTTGAACCTCGTGTTGACCGAAGGAAACATACTTTTGCTGCATGTGATAATAGCATAGACCGTGTTTAGCTTTCCATAAGTAGAATGATTCCAGATTTGTCAGTTAACTGGAAGTCTATAACTCATTGATGTCTTAAGTATTTCCTTAACATCCTCATTGCTGAATATCTCCCAAATTAAGTTTTGATTCCAGAAACAAGTTTCACCAATACTGATATCTTTTACCTGCAAATTTTCCTTAAAGCTAATGTTGAACTTAAACATCATTTGGTGATGCATATTACTATATTCTTAATTTATTAAAGTGTAGATTTTTAATATATATTTCATCTTTAATTTTATCACATACAAGTGTCGGGTATAGGCCCGTAATTTAGAGTGGGTTGTGTTTTAAGGACACTAATTTTTCGGGCTTGTGATTGTAGGACATTATGTATTAAAATTTATAAATGTAGGACAATCGAGCCCAAATTAGCCCAAGTAAGCTCAAATTGGGTTGAAATGTCCTACATTTGTAAAACATAGTGACCCACATTTACAGATCCATAAATCTATAAAAGTAGGGCAATATGTTTTTAAAAGTTGTAAATACAGGACATTCCAACTTGATTTAAGCTTGTTTGGGCCAAGTTCACCTACATTTAACGATTTTTAAACATAATGTTTTACATTCACAAGCCTAGAAAGTGATTATTTTAAAACACAACCTCCTAAGTTACAAACCTAAAAAACATTATTCACTTTTGAAGTATGTCAGAATTGAAGAATTGTTCTCGATTTATTATGAATCGAGGTTTATTGGTAACACGGTTCATCGCATGCTTATTCTCACTAAAGTTTTGTTTAAATGTGTTAGAATTGTTGGATTGTATAAAATTGATAAATTGTATTGATGTCGTAACAAGAATATTTTTTGTTGTTTGCGTACCAAAGGTGAGTACTTGATGATGATTTTTTTAATTAAGTCATTTTGTTTAATATTTCATTTGTATTGCTCAATTTCAACATTATTGTTATATGTGGAAATTAAGGTATAGATGTATATCCCCAACAATAGAAACAAGTCACTATTTGATTATGGAGATTTCAATTGTGTGATTTTTATTATGACTCGAGGTACTTTATTTATTTATTTGTATTGCTCAATTTCAACATTCAACGACGGTATAATATATTTTTTTATTATTATATGTGGATGTTAAGGTATATAAACAATTCACTATTTGATTATAGAGATTTATGTTTCGTGATTTTTATTATGACCCGAGGTACCTTTTTTTTGTTGCTCAATTTCAGCATTGATATATTATTTTATTATTATATACCGAATATTTATTATTTTATGTAGATGCTAAATTTTAGAAACAATTTAATTTTTGGTTATGAGGATTTGAGTTTTTTATTTTTTTATGCCATGAGATACTTATTTTATATATATATATATATATATATATATATATATATATATATATATATATATATATATATATATATATATATGTGTGTCTTAAGTTTTAGTTTTAGTTTTGTTTGTGTGTTTGTTATATTTGATAATATAAATTTGATTTTTTTTTTAAATTTTAAAAATAACGTGGACTTCTTTTAAAGTAATTTTTTAAAACTAAAAAAGTCTTTTTATACTAAAAATTAAATATGGAGTTATTGAAAATTTTAAAAATAACATGGAATTTTTTTTAAGAATTTTTTTTAAAAACTAAATAAAGTCTTTTTATATTAAAAATTAAACATGAAGTTATAGTAAATTATACAAGTTCAACTTATATTTATAATTCACATCATTTGATTAAGATGAGTTGCTGGTAGAATTATAAAATAATTTGTTATTTTAAAATAAAGCGTATAATTTTTCATGTGTATAATTAGAAAAAAAATGTATTACAAACTTATTGATATGCCATTGTGTGAAGAAAAATTGTGACAATTGTAAACGTAAAGCATAAAAAATAGTAGACGAGGGGACGAGCTGGTGTAAATAAAATAGAAGATAAAATGAATGAGTGAGAAAAATTGTGATGTGAGACACTAAATGGTTGTAAACAGTGATGTAAATGACGGCCGCCTAGGCGCTTGACAGCCCCTATCGCCAACGATTAGGGCAAATCGGTCGTATTTGGTGAAAACCTCATTTGGTGGCGCCTAGGTAGCCTCGGCGGCACCTAGGCGGCCTCGGCGGCCTTGGCGGTAGGCGGCGCCTAGGACTTTTTATTATTTTTTTAAATTTTTAATAACTTTAAAATGTTATATAATTAAAAAAATATTTATTAAATTGGCCATTTTGTTATTTGTGGATTGTGATAGTTTATTAAGTTGGACATTTTGTTACTCATGTATTGTGGATTGTGGTAGTTTATTAAATTGGACATTTTTTTTATCTTTGGATTGTGGTAGTTTATTAAATTGGACATTTTGTTATTTGTGGATTGTGGCAGTTTATTAAGTTGCACATTTTGTTACTTATGGATTGTGGATTGTGGTAGTTAATTAAGTTGGACATTTTGTTATTTTTGGACTGTGGTAGTTTATTAATTTGAATATTTTGTTGGAGATGTGTTTAATATTTTATTAATATTATTTAATTACTTTAATTATTACGTTGGATATTAAACAAATCTAGACGGCCGAAGTTGGATAATAAACAAAATTAAGTTAAAAATGTGGAACTTTATTACTTTGATAAACATTAAACAGGTAAATATATATATATATATATATATATATATATATATATATATATATATATATATATATATATATATATATATAAACCTCGACTGCCGTCTAGGCGGATTTGGCGCTTGGCGGCCATATACCGCCTGTCGAGTGCCAAACGCCATCTGCACCCTTGGTTGTAAATGTATAATAGAGACAATGCATATTTAGATGGAAAATGAGATATACAAATTTCAAAAGGGATTGAGATGGGAAAAAATTCATCCTCTTTCGGATGTGCACAATAAAAAAAACAAACATAACCTGGTGGTTTAGCCCACCTGGCCACTAGGTTCCTCACTTTAGTGAGTGATCTGAGTTCGATTCCTTTTGGGAACGAATTGAGGGAGGTATAAGGTGGCTTGGAGATTTCTTGGGGGCTTGGTGTACTAACTCTAACAACTAACAACTAACATTTACCGATAAAAAAAAACCAAACAAACATGACTAATTAATTAATTAATACAATGTATAAATTTTGATGTCACTAAAATATAGAATAAAAAATATAAACGCCTGTTAAAATTTAGGGATCAACACGACTTCCGTGCAACGCGCGGTATAGACAATACTAGTAAACATATAAACACATAAAAACAATAAACATAAAAAAAAATCGCGATATTTTTATATATTTACGATATTATGCGATATATCTGCAATATTTCCCGATTCTCATTCATTTTTATACTAAAGGTGAACCGATATCGATATCGATAATTTGTGATATATCTGCGATGCGCTGTAAAAAAAATACTTTGCACCCCAATATCTGTATCTCAATCTCAAAATTTACGATATATCGTGATATTTTCATCGTTGGTCATAGGTAGCCGTAGACTTGCCAGTCGTCTTGATTTTTCGTTAAGGTTCATGTTATATAGTCACATGTAAAAAGTAACTTATCAATAATAATATAGAATTTTTTTAATAATAATAAATGTAACTCTTAGGAAAAATACATTTAAGTTGAATGGTTATAGACAACCTTTTAATAATAATAATAATAAGAGTAACTTTTAAAAAATATACTTGAATTGCACAGTGCGCCGAGTGCACACGAAACTTATTTTTTGGTTAATATATTCTCCCTAAAAAATATTAAAAAAAAATTGAGAGTTGAGCACAAAATATTGATGGCAACAATATTGGGCCAAATAATATTCCTGAGGTTACTATTTTATCTAGTGGGCCTATAGTGCCTTATAGAGCATGCAAAGGCACAAGTTGTTCGCACTAACCTCTATGTTAAATACACTATTTGGTGTTTGGAATTTTTTCACATTTTTGAAATTATTTTTCGAACATAGTGTAAATGAAAAAAAAAATCGGAATTATTTTTCGGAAAAAAAGTCAAGGGTAGTGTATTTGACAAAATGGATAGTGCAAATGGTGCAAATAACTGTGGCCGCATGCAAATAATATTTAAAAACCCCACAACTATCGACCCATAGTAGGACCAATTTATTTATGGGTCCGACTATATACCCCTTCAACATTTATAGATACACCTACAAATACTATGAACTACCTATTTTAACCTTTAAATATTGCATAATTTTGATATCTCTCCATTTATCCATCTACCTGCCCCCAATCCGTCTTTCCTCCCCCAACTTCACCTGCAGTCAAACCATCCCCACGCCACTCCCCCCTCCACACGACCCCCACCCGTATAATTCCTCCCCAATTCCCTGCCCGACCTCCACCCCCACCCCTCACCCCCACCCCCTTCCTACTTCCCCAATAGGTACCAATTTTCTGCAAATACCTCAAATCCCACAATATTTTCTCAACAAAATGTGCAGTTGATATCCACGATTTTTTAAATGTATTTTCAATTTATTTTTTTAAATTTTTTGTTGTTTAATTAATTTGTGTTGTTTGTTTTCTTTGTTTTTAATTTAGATTATAGATTCTTGGTCGTGGGAAGAGATCTAGAGGAGGCAGCAGCGAATTTGGAAAACTGGTCATTTAACCATTATAGCTTTACGGTGTGAGAAGGATGTATTAAATTTAATATATATTTTTAGTTTAAGGGGTAAAATGGGTAATTTATTATTTATGAAGGTGTATTCCTAAATATTGGAAGGGTATATAGCCGGACCCTTTATTTATTTTCCCCATATCATGGGAATTTTATTTTTCATAGTTTCGGTGATGGCCCTAATTATTATTGCTGAATTATCAATTTCTATTATTATGTAGTCTTTTCTTATGCAATGCTGTAAAGAAAAAAAAAGAAAAAAAAACTTTTTATCCAACCAATGATGTGATTTAATTAAGAGCATGTATTTTGTGAATTTGGGTTTACAAGAAGTTTTTTTTCTTAGTGTCGTTATTATATATATATATATATATATATATGTAAAGTGTTACTACTATTTAATAACATGTTTGATTTTTAAATAGTGATACTTCATATACACAATAGTAATATTATATTTGCACACCAATAATAATTGAAGAAAAAAAAGTTCATGTAAACTCGTTTATTTTAATTAATATGCTCTTACGAGCATTATATAAATTAATAATTTAAATAAAAGCGGTCAATAAATTTGAGAGATTTGACATTTGGAAGAGAATTTCCATTTATTACACAACCAAAAACAGAGATAACTCATGCCACTGTATAAATACACTCCAAAAGAGGGGTATGGGGCGGGAGGGTTTGACAAAGTAGAAAAGAAAAAAGGGACACTCTTTTACATATCTATTTTTCACGTTAGCCCATTAACGACTAACTTCACGACATACTCACTAACAACAATTCACAAACCAAAAACTTAATTCGAACTATATTTTTTTTTTTAAAACGAGTAATATTAATACACGTCAAATATTAACTTAATCATTACACTAACGTGTATTAATGATACCAAAACCAGAACTGGAGCTCCATTTAATCAATACTATTAAGAAATGAAAAGATTCGACCCATTAAACTTATGCGGGTCAGATATAAACCCATCTCACGCGCAACACCCTAACACTCGGGTGTTAGGCTATGCGGCCTCGTGGGATCCCGACAGTAGTCATAAATCTTGTAGTTCTGCTGCACGTACATCATCGCCGCGTGTTGCTGGCTGCTCAGCCCGGAGCCGGACGGAGAACCGGAGACGGGGCGGCAGGAGGCGGCGCTACCGACGGTGCAACCATGTATCTTGAAATATTGGTACTTTCCTACAAAGGGTTGGTGATTGTAATCAACTTTGTATCTACCATTCTCTGTGGCCCATGGAGAAGCGTCCCATATTGAACCGTACACAGACATGGGCCTTAATGGGAATGACTCATCACTTTTCCTCGGGTACCTTCTTATAGGCACGTCATCAACGTAAAATCTGCGTTTCAACATCACTCCTTATAATTAATTTACACCTCTGTTTTATGGTACGTATCTTTAAGCTGAGAGTACCACATTATATGCATGTCACAGTCCAAGTATATTACCAATAATTGAGAGTGTAATTGAGTACGTCTTGGTGATAGGTTGACATATTGCCTACCATCACCCCTCAAGTTTTTGCTCTACTATGAATTAAGCGAAATAGTTTTTACCCAATTTGTAAATATGTTATTTTTTTTTTAAGCCTAATTGCATTATACCTACTAAATTATTGGTAATTTTTTACTTAAACTACCAAACTACATTTTTTTAATTGATATATACAAACTATCAAATTTTGACACATAAATCATTAAACCTATGAAGAGTTTTGATAGAAATGTTACTCGACAATATATATATTTTTTGGAAAAAATTAATAAAATCCAAGTTAAGTGGTTATATACCAAAATTTAATAGTTTGCACATATTACAGCTACAAAACAAATAGTTTGTATATATTGTTGCAACAAAAATAGTTCGATAGTTTAGGTGCAAAATTCTGATGGATTTAGTTCAATTAAATCTATTTTTTATTTAATTTTTACATAAAAAGACACAAATAACCCCAACCCTTTTATTTCACAAGCTTCATTTGATTTTCAGGGGAGGCAACTACACATTTAATTTTTCATTTGATATTGTGGATTTTTATTGGGGGTATGTATAGAGTGAAATTGGTTTATACATGAATTATTGAAGGGTATTAGTCGTTTTCACTAAAGAGTATTAGTTATTTTTACTGAAGGGTATTAGTTATCTTCACTGAAGAGTCTTAGTTTGTTTTCAGTATACAACTAAGACTTTTTAGTAAGACAACTAAAACTCTTCATTGAAAACAACTAACACTCTTTAGTGAAAATAACTAATACCCCTTAATGATTTATGTATAAACCAATTTTACTCTATACTTTGTCTTTTATTGGATATGCTCTCGAATAAGAGAAAATCTTCTTCTTGAGTAAAAGAAATGTTTCATCTCGAGTAAGAGAAAAACCTCACATTCGAGAAGAAATTTTGACTTATTAACAATTTTTTTTTTGTCTCGAATAAGATAATTAAAACTTTTACAAGAGGATTTTTTTTTTTTTTCCTTTTTTGACTCGCATAATAAAAAGGCCTTGGTCTCAGATAGATAATTGATGTTTCGTTTCGATTAAGATAAGTAATGTTTCGTCTCGAAAAGTTATTTTAATTCTACCAATCGAGAAGTAATTAAAGGCAAGAAGATGTGAGGGGTATTTAAGATATTATTCTTTGATTTTGGGTAAAAAAATTTACTTTTCTTATGAGTGGGTAGACTTTTTTAAAAAAAAAAATATTAATCACGACGCATAAGTACAAAAAGAAATGATATGCTTGTCCAAATCAGTACGAAATTAAAAGATTAAATTAATATAATTAGGTATATATCATAGTTGTCGCAAAATGTAAAAGCAAAAAAAATATGATGATGAAATAATGTTTGGATTATTGTAAAGCATAGAAACTCACATAATTTGAGCTGGGGTCCAGAGAATGGCATAATTGTGAAAATCCTGGGTGGGGTCGAACCAAAGATGGAATTTCATCTCTCTGCCGATAATTTTGTTACCATCTCCACTCCCTCTTATGTAGACATTTGTCTGCAGCACATACGGCTTATCCCCTGTCGTTCCAAGAAACTCGATGTCAATCTCGTCATGGTCCCCTGGATGTTCTTCCACGTTCGATAGCTGCTAATTAATTTCATTATTAGTACTTATATAATTAGCCAAATCGTGAACTACATGAAATTCGTTTGAGAAATATTTGAAAACCAATTTAATGTTAACTAATGGGGTTGAGATCAAGCTTTCTTGGTAGCACTATACTTAACTTTGTTTATTAATTTTGAACATATTCTCATATATAAGTTACCAAACGGGCTCATATAGAGTTTTATTAAATTGAATTGTTAACAAATTTTAAATAAACGAGTCGAGTTAATTGGGTCAGGCTCAAGCTACATTATCGATTCGACTTGATGCAATTTTATACATGACCCACTGTTTCAAATATTAATTGTTTATCTTTTCTGTTCATGCCATATATATTTAAGATACATGTATAAATAGAAAATAATGATAGGAGATGAAACACGGGCTAGTAACTCGTTTCTTACGTAGAAAGATGTGATGACTCCTGCAGTGTAGCCAGGTTGGAGCTTGACGGCAGCACCGAAATAGCCGGACGAGTAAGGCCTAAGCGATTTGAACCCACTTCCTGCAATTAACATGTACGTATTATAGAATAATCTACATAACAAAATAAATGCATTTCTAATGTACTCAACCAATCTGCTGGATATATGATTTAATCAAATTTAGTATTTTATTAAAAAAAGTAAATAAAGTAAAAGTATTGTGGGATCCATATATTTATTTGTGAGTGTTGTTTATTTTTCTTAAGAGAAGAATAATTAAAAGATTGGTAGACAAAAAAAAAATTTGAATAAAAGCTTGATGGAAAATGATACTTTCTTGCATATGCATGCATTTTCAACAAATAATGTAGGTATATCATAATCAAAGAACATTAATCCTATTGGGTTAATTACAAAATGGTCCCACAAGAATAAATAATTTAAAATGTCATCTTTTTACTAATAATAGTTTCAAAAGTGTAAAAAAAATTTGTGGGATCAATTTTGAAATTATAATATAGATAAAATTACTATTCAACCAAAAGTGGAATGAAAAATTTGTTGGGCAACCACTTTTGCAATATTTCATTCAGTAGCAAAAAAATGCAAGTATATTGATGAGAAAAATTGTAGGTACCTGTAGTTTTATCGAGCCAAATAGTGAGTGTGCCCTGGTCTATGGTCTGATGCTGAGACCCCCAAAGATTGGTGAAAGCTTGGTTGAAGGGTGCCGAGGCTAATTTTGAAGTAGGGTAGTAACCAGGGGAAGGTGGGCCCGCAGCATTGTAGCCCAACAAAGAAAGGAAGATGAGGAGATAAACAAGGAGAGCCATATGTTGGGATGGATGATGGAATTTCGCACACCAGATTGAACTGTGTAACTGATGAATTGTTTGTGATAAAGTGTGGGGTGTGTAGAGTGGTATAAATAGAAAGATTATGGGGGCCCACATGAGGAAAATGCAGCAATTCAGACAAATAAACAACTCTTGTGAGGCATATGCATGGACATACAACAAATAATCATAGTGAATGGGATCAAATTTTATTGCACTTTTTTTGCTTACAGTTACTGACACACATGCCCATAGCTTGTTAGATAGGGCATTTAATTTGGAAAATGCACTAGAAATACATGGAAGTTGTGAGAGTAACACAACATATAACACGATATTATTAATTAGTTTTAGCTATTGAAATCGAGCTTAATATAATTTAAAATATTATACATAAATCTTTAAATTCTCACTATAGTCCACGTGATTGAAAAATACATCTTATTAACCTTGCGAACATAGAGTTTGGGCCCTAGGGCTCACACATTCCTTGTTTAAATGTCTGATATCATTAATTAATCACACCCTTTTCTATAAAAAAAATATTCTTGGTCAAATATATATTGCTTAATATGTGAATTCAAGAACTACGTACCCAAATTAAACTCAGGCTATCTTTCCACGTTAAGGACTTTGCCTCCATGTGAGCATTATTTTAAAAAGAATTGGGGCCACGTATTTATATTTATTGTTGAATTTCATACCGCCATGCAGAAATTCTGTCTCTTTGGAGTTAATATATATCTTAGTTTATTCCCTCGTGACTTCAAAGGAATTTGATCATATATGCTCGTGAATTTTTTTAAACACACGTATTTCCTAGTTTCGGCCAAGTATGTATCGAAACAAATGCTAAATTTCAGTTGTTTGTATTTGATATCTATTTGTATATATATATATCGTTATTTATAGATAAATTTGTCTAGTGTAAGATTGATTTTCAATCTCCCGGCATACCAAATCACTGAAGACCGACGCCATGAAGTCTACATCTATCTGCCTTTCTTTTCTTGATTTATAAATTAAAAAACAAGCCATTTGTTTGGAGTAGACATTAATTATCAACATCTTTTCACAAAATGAGGACTTCATATATATACGTTTTGAACACATAATATTCCTATGTACGTACAGTGAAGCGTACCGCCACTAATTAATATTTTCTCAAGTTTGGGCCTCGATGCTGGTTTTCATTTTTGAGACATGGCAATTATGTAAAAAAATAAAAAATCATATGGACTATTATATATTACTCCCTCCAATTAAAAAATAAAATGAAACGGGAATTTTAGTTAATCTGTAATTGAGGTTAAAATGTTTTATAAATCGCGTCAATTTTAACGTGGTACGGTTCCTTAATTATTACATTTTGATGTTTTATCTCGTATTTTGTTGCTTGAGAATAAAAAAGATCAAATAAAATATTTCCATATTTTTCGGCGGCTTGTAAACTTTAGAATTCTACCCCTACAAATCTCATTCTAATCATTCAAGACCAGCATTCAGAAGTTCAATCATTCTCAAGCAACTTCAGAATTCTTTGCAATAACACTTGAAGATTCGAAGTTTTCTTCATCAAATTCAAAGTGTTCTTCGTGCAAATCTATCAGATATGGCGTTCGATCTGAGATCAAAATCCAAAACCCTCGAATCAAGCATTTATCCTCGAAGAAGTACTTGAAGATTTGAAGAAGCCTCAAAGGCGTTCTTCGCGACTTCAAAGTGTTCTTCATGCAAGTTCACCACAAACAACGTTCTATCCGACATTAAGGTAAAAAAACTCCTCCAATCAAGCGTTTCTCCTTAAGAAGTACTTGAAGATTTGAAGGAGTTTTAAAGACGTTATTCGTAGACTCTTGAAGATTCAAATGACGTTCTTCACCAAATTCAAAGACCTTCATCCACCAAGTCTCATTTCGCCCTTGGATTATCGTTATAATTCTCGAAATCCGATTCTGGACGAGATCAAAGACAAAGATTTCGTCCACAAGTCGTCCAAGTCAAAATCAAATCAAAGATGAGAAATTAAGAATCGGAGGAACAAACTCAGAGTTTTATAACTCACAAAATTTCTCGGTTTATTTCGAAAGAAATTTAATTGTAAACTTTTTTGCATTTTTATATTATAAATACGAAATTTGTGCTTACAGACATCATATATCAACATTAACGACATGTATCTTGTTTTGAATATAATAAAATGATGAAACATCAAATAAAAAATGATCTTTAATAAAAATCCCACATTTATATCTTTTCATCTTTTTGTTGGTTTAGCGTATTAAGTCACATTCAACTTTTTAAGCACTTTATAAACAAATTCACTTAATATTTTTTGACTTTTCACAAAATACGGCACAAAAATTAATTAATAAAAACAAAACGTCTAATTAATCAAATTCTAAATGTCATATCTTGATCAATAATCTCATTTAAAAACCACGTACGTCACATTCTCATGGGACCAACCATGCATGTCTTTATTTTCAAATAAAATCTTTACACAATCTATTTATTCACTGTGATGGATTTTGTATTGCAAATACTCCTTAATCACTTTGGCAGATATATAATGCACGGTGCACGGATACATAATTTCATTTTCTGAGATATAAAAAAGGTGGGTGCCTACGTACCACTAATCGATTTTCAAATCAGAGCATAGTTTTTAATCATAGTGGGCGTAATCAAGTGAAGTATGGGACATAGTAAAGATGTATACAAATATAAGACGATATGATATATTGCTAGAAAATAAAGGAGAGTAGTTGGGTCAAATGATTGATTTGGTGGCAAATAACTTTGGAAATTAATATCAATGCTGCTACTGTAGACTGTAGTAGTTACCTATCTGAGCATCTACTTTAATTTCTTTTGGCAAAAAAACAAGAGCAGATTCTATTGCATACACCGTTGTACAAATTGTGGATTTCCATTACCATATATACCAGTTCAACTTCAACTCATCACTCGCACGTGGCCGTGGTTGATGTGGTGGGGCCTACGCCTACTCCACTACACACACATATATATATATACATGTATGTGAGACCTGTTTTTGCCGACACTTTTTTGTAATGACTTTTTTATTTTATTTTTAACTGTGGTTAATTTCTAGGATTTGAACACTATACATGTGGCCCTGTGGGCTCTAGTAAGTATAAAAGGATTTATAAGCCTCTAAAAGCTCGAATTTATTGAAAAAGTATCGAATTAATGGGCTAAATTCACTCTTTCACCTTTGAGAAGTTCATTAATGGATAATTTAATATGAATGGAGTTTGAAAGTATTTCGTCTCATCTAAAAGTTCGAAAGATTCCACACCGCTCTATAAATTCGGACTTTTAGATGAGTCAAAATTCTTTAATGATGTCAGAGCTTAAACTCGTTCATGTAATGCGTTAAAACCCCACTGATCGCAATTATATTCTTCCCGTCGGTAGAGGTACAGACACAAAGCTTCTTGATGAACGTTTCTATCACTGCTGCGATTGCAATGGATATAATAATAAAAATAAAATCCCTCTTCCTAACAACCATATCGTAAACAGTGAACACATTTGCAAGCTATTGAGGATAAAATCCGCAAATGATTTCAATTTGTAGTTTCCCTTCGAATGCTTCAATGGATGTAAACAATTAAAATCACAAATTATTGAGGAAGATGCCTCTCCATTACTCCAATTCCTATGACCACGAAAATTATCTGTATTTGTGTGAAATGTAAATGAACTCTTTACTTGAGAGTGATTTTATTCTGGGAAGTGATTGAGATATTTGAGTGAATGTGATATTTTGTCCTGGTATGATAAGAAGGGGAAAAAAAAGGTTGGGTCTTGAGTGGAAGAGAAATTCATGGAATACTGCACGTGGTTTATCCTTGAGACTCAAAAGTTTAAAAGATATCCAAATTTGAGAAAAAATAAAATATAGAACTTTAATTTGAAACAATTGTTAATTTAGGTCTTATTTTGAGATAATCCCTTAAATTCATACCTTCATATGAAATTCTTCCTATTAAAATTGTATCCCAATCTACGCATGATATTCTTCCTATTAAAATTGTATCCCAATCTACGCATGATAGACACCCATATATATTATTACGATTATATAATATTCTTGACCAATTTATTTTGGAGGTAAAATAAATCAATATTTTCAGTAGGTCACAACATTGGGTTTAATGTTTCTCAGAATGTTTGTTATGCAAACTCTAGAAAACAGGAAACATGTACAATTTATAATGATTACATTACCCTTTTTTTTTAAAGCAGGATAATGATTTCATTACGTAGATTTTTTTTCCCTCATAATAATATAAAATTAGCTAGGTAGGCATGTATTGTGGACAAATGTTGGAAGATATTACTGGGGAATACGACCACTAAGAAATAATGCCTTGTAAGGTGGAGATTGTTTTCTAACTAATGAATATGCTAATTAAATCGTGCACAGTAAATAAATGTGCTTTTTTTTTTTTTTAATTATCATTAGATTAACAAAAAATTATAGTAGGTCTTGCGTGACCGTCTCACTATTATATAAGCATTTTGAAAAAAATAAGTGTTTATTTATGAACTCGATGTGAAACCGTCCCATGCAAAATTATGTCATTTTTTATTAATAATTAACTAATGCTGATTGTACTCCTTATCTTAAATAGCCATATCCAGCTATCAATTTTTTTTTATTTTTTTTTTTTTGCTTTGGGAAATCTTATTAACTGAAGATGGTGTGACGAAATATATAAAATTTAGAAGCTAATTTCAATGTTTCAGCAAAGCATATAGTTGACTAATAAAAAAAAAAACGCTTTTTTAAATAACAACTTGAACTTAACTAAAAGTAGGAATATATAGTTGAACACAAAGAGCATAATTCTAGGTTGACACAAAGGTAATGAGCTAACTTTATAACCTCTATCGTATATAGCTCATTTTGTGGATGCTGAAACAAAATGCAATATCTACATTTCATGTTTGAATGTGAAATCGTACATATATTTATAAGAGGAATCCTTGCATTAGTCTATCTCTTGAATAAGACATGATAATTTTATTTTTATTTTTGCAGATTTTTGGGGTGAAGGTGGTAAAGAAATTAGTTGACATATCTTAAACTTATTTTACACAGCTTGTAAGCAGTAAATAATTTATTTTAAAATGTTATAAGCTGGTTAACAACTTAATCTACCAAAACACTATGAAGTTGCTTATTCAAAGACATACTATGAGTTGTCTTAAAAAACTTATAATTAAGTTCAGCCAACTAGCTTTAATATTTTTCGGTAAAGTTGATTTCATTTGTGATCTTTCACGTTAGTGAAAATAACATCAAATTGAGTCGCTCCTTGGCAAAAAGGGGCAAGACTGTTGCTAAATTATACATCATTTTGGCGAAATATTTATTTATTTATGTTGATTTTGACATACGCAAATTAAAAATTTGATTCGGATCTTTATGAATACAACAGCCTGACACAAATTTAAATCTCAGCAGCCAAAATTACGAGAAATATGAAAAAATATAAATAAGAAAAGAGTTACATTTGCACCGATTGCACGTCATGCAACTGGATTAATTCAATAATACCACAACACTTATCAAGTAACCCAACTACGCTTATAAAGCAATACAACAATTTAACCCCCATCCCCCCTCACCCTCCTCGTCATGCAACTGGATTAATTAAATAATACCACAACACATATCAAGTAACACAACTACGCTTATAAAGCAATACAACAATTTAACCCCCATCCCCCCTCACCCTCCTCCAATTTTTTTCCTCCCAACGGGATTTTGGTTGTTTTTACCCACAAAATTGAGTTGAAAGTTATAAATTAATTCACTATGTTGCATTAATTTTCACTAAAAAAAATATAAGTCGTTCTACAAAAAGAATATAAAATAGTTTACATACGTACAAATTTTACACTATGGCCTCACTTGGTTGGGCTTAATAGGCCCAAATATGAAGGGCCTATTAACTAAAAATTCTGGCCGCCTTAATTTTTGCAGGATCCGAAAACAATCCTTCGACCTGGTAAGAGAATAAAAGGTATTACGGCCATTTCACTGTAGACACCATCGTTAATTATCCCTCCACCTCCTACGTACACCGCGAAGAAGGCTTCTACAGTGAAATGTCATTGCCACTTCTGCCCTCGATGTAATTTGAAATTCTGCTTTACTTCTAATCATTTGAAAGGTTGTTTTGAAAAATTGGGATAACTCGTTTTCCAGAAGTAGGTGTTTCATCTCTTTCGCTCCCCCAATTTCGACGTTGCCGGAACCCTAGAGCAAAGGACGAACAAGGCATCTCCTTCATCTGGAGAAAAAGCGGCGGCGCCACAACATATCTGACGGGCTCAAATTCACGCCGAATAATTTCAACATTATATGGTTCGTTGTCGATCTACATTTTCTCATCGATTTTCAATACCTGTTTGTAAAATTTGTGGTATACGCATAAAGGTTTTGAAACCTAACACTTCTACGGCTTTGATACCGTTCAATTGCGGTTCATTCACGGAGCCGTAAAATGAATTAGGTTAGGGATTTGACTCTTTTCTGTGTAATTTGTTATTTTTTATCTAAATTGTTGCGGGATTCGTAGTTATTATCGAAATCGAATGCATTGTGTTAAGATTTGCTTATATAAAACTTTCTCGTATTTACAAGTTCCACTTTTAGGCAAACAATTGGTTGTACAATGCCCAGTTCCTAAAGTAGAAGGTTTGAAAAGTCCTAAATATGGCCAATTCATACACCAAATTTCCGGGTTTGATGCAAAAACAGTATTTCATCCTCGTTTTGCTGCATTTAGGAACCCAACTTGTATATTGAATTGTCTGCAGTCAATTTGTGCAGTGAAATCCTTTCTTATATCTTGTTTCGCAGAGGAATAGTTTTCCCATGTTGTCTTTGGCCAAGAAGAAGTTAGTTTTATTTTTGTTGGTTGAGCGTATGATCCGGAAGAGAAAAATTATTTTTTTGTTATAGCTTACATAATTAGTCAATCTCAACGATCAGTTAGATGTCGGTATGCAACTAGTTATTCTATGATATCTAGAATTCCCGATCAATCATCAAAATTAAGTAGATTGTATTTGCTTAGTGATCCCGATTGCTTAATAAATCTGCGAATGGATCGAAACGCTTTTGAACGACTTTGTTACCTATTACGTGAATGTGCGGGGTTAAAAAACTATAAGTATGTGTCAGTGGAAGAACAAGTATCAATGTTCTTATCAGTTTTGGCTCATCATAAAAAACATGGTGTTGTTAAACACGACTATAATAGACCAGGTCAAACAGTTCACAACTATGTCCACATTGTCATGAAAGGCGTCTTAAAACTCCACAACCTCTTCTTGGTTAGCCCCATTCCCGTGCCCGATGATTCGAATAATCCAAGATGGAAATGGTTCAAGGTAAAAGCTTTAGTTCATTATATTTTAGAATTTTATATGACTTTGTTGCTGATTAAATATAATCCAGTTGTTCCAAGGTTGTTTAGGTACTTTGGACGGCACATATATTGACGTCCAAGTGAGTCCTAGTGAAAAGGGTCGATATCGAACTCGAAAAGGTTGTATATCTACAAATGTTCTCGAGGTGTGCGACACTGAAATGAGATTTGTCTATGTCCTTCCTGGATGGGAAGGATCAGCTGCAGATTCTCGAATCCTCCGAGATTCTGTTTGTCGACCAAAAGGGTTGAAAGTCCCAAAGGGTATGAATTTGCTTAGGGGAATTTATCAAATAGTTTGCACTGTCTCTCCTGTTGTCACTATATATAACATTCTTCACCATCTACAGTTTTAATTGTTGGCTAATTATTTCGGTATGATTAGATCGTAGGGTGTTTTTGTTGTAGAGAAACTAGCTAAGCAAAGTTCACCTAATGCACATGAGCAAATGCTTATTAAAAATCATAATGCTATAGTATCACCCGTGAGTCCTAAATAATGAACATAATGCTGCATATTTTAGAAATTTTCACCTAATGCACATAATCAAGAGATTTTAAATGCTTGTTACAAAATAATCCTGTGTTTGAATGCATATTATATCAATTTCCTAGTGCTTGTTAAAAAATAATAGCATCGTTTATAATACAAAATGTTATGTATTGTTTAGGAAATTAGTATCTCTGTGACAATGGATATGCCAATTCAGAGGGTTTTCTAACACCGTACAGAGGATGTAGGTATCATTTGAAGGAGTGGGATCCGAACACCGATCATCCTACCAATGCTTATGAACACTTCAACATGCGACATACAAGAGCAAGGAATGTCATTGAACGTGCATTTGGTGTGCTAAAAATTCGTTTTGGAATCCTTAGGAGCCCATCATTCTATCCCATCAAGACACAAGTTAGGATTATAATGACATATTTTCTACTTCATAACTTTATTCGTTCGGTAATGCCCGTTGATCCGTATGAGCAAATAGTTGAACAAGATCCCTTCGATCAGACTGTTGAGTCCCAACCTGCTGATATTATCGACACCGTTGAGTCGTCGACGGAGTTCAATAATTGGCGGGAGGAGCTGGCCAATTCTATGTACCAGATTTGGACTTCGAACGGATAGGCAACATTTTTTTTCAATTGATACGAATGTAACAAATTTATTTAAGACGTGTTTGTATTTTTTTCCTTTGATTTTAGTAGCAGAACATGTTTGTTTTTTGTATTTTATTTCATGGATTTGATTTGTAGTTGAATGTGTTGAAATTACTTAAAGTGTTTTGTCTTTTATATGACATGTGAATTCAATTCAAATGAGGAGTAAGCTAGTGTTTTGTCTTTTATATGGCATGCGAATTCAATTCAAATTAGGAGTAAGCTAGTGTTTTGTCTTTTTACTATATTTGAAGCCTATTGAAATTGCATGTAGCTAGTCTTTTGTCTTTTATCCACATGTGAAGTCTATTGAAAATTGCATGCAGCTACTCTTTTGTCTTTTATCCACATGTGAAGCCTATTAAAAATTGCATGCATTTTAGAAGAGCCACGTGAAATGCAAAATTGCATCAGTCTGCAAATCCTTCCATTCAATCAGCCTGAATTTTTTGTTGTATTGGTACTGTAATGCATGTGATTTCGAGTAATCACATCTTGGGACTATTTGTTCTAGCATTTGCATACTTTGATGCCAAGTTGTATATTTTCATGTAAATAACTCGAAGCATGATTTACCTATATATATTTGTATCTTGGCTATGACAAAACCAAACTAAAATGAGTCTAAAAAAATGTTCCAAAACAAGAGGCCGTCCTATACTCAAGAAAGTGGTCCAAAGAAACTGATAGTTTCTTTGTGAGGTGTCTACTTGACCAACACCAACAGGGCAATTGGGTTCCACACTCGGACCGGAACTTTCATGCTATTGCAACTGCAATTGGTAAGGTGAATGACAACTATGGGACAACTTTCTCATTTGAGGAGGTTATTGCTAGGTTAGGTCGTTTGTAAAAAAGGTACGATACCTTCTCTGAAATACTGCTTACTCCAGATGTTGCTTGGGACGCCGATGACAACTCCATGCATGGTAATGCACACACATGGAGATTCTTATTGAGGGTAAATTAGTTGTCTCATCACTTGTATTTACACATTTCTTGACTGATACTTTTTTATTTAAAACGCCAGTTATCTTTTGCTTGCAGGCATTTCCAATGGCCAAGGCATACTACTATTATGGTGAGCCCGAATACGAAGGACTTAAAATCTTGTTTGTAAAAGATAAGTCACACCCAATTCCACCTGTCTCATCTGCACCGAGTCCAGGCATTATTGAGATCAGTGATGACACACAGAGCTTCCCTCGGATGAGTCATATGCATCCACCAACCATTGTTGTGTCTGATGACAGTGAAGAAGTAGTATCACCTGTGGATCGTAATTTTTCTACTTCAAGGAGATTATTTGACGAAGTTTGTGAACCAACTGGTGTCATTGATCTCACTGTGCCCGCTAGTCGTAGCGTTCCAAACTGCCATAGCTCAAGGAGGTTTATTCCTCAAACTCAAGCACAAGGATCAACATCAAGTTATCCTGCATCCCTCAACTCACAATCATCCATGTTGGTTCGGTACAAGACTGAGAAATACGTGTATGGGGAGGGGGGGAATACACGTATACCAATTTTTTTTACTTTAAACCTTACTGAGTCCCCTTAGCTCAGAGTGTTAAAGAACTCAGGGTTGATAACACACCTACTGATTGCACTGAGTGCTGGTCGGTTGGCTAACTATCAACTTGAGTTCAGTGCGGAAATGCGTGAGCCCTGAAAGTTTATAGTCTTATTTTATGTTTGCTTTCTGAAAACTTGTTTACTCAGTTCTAAAATAGTGGTTAGTAGGGCAGTGTGCAGTTTAATGATCGGGCTGATTGATTCAAGCCTGATAAAAACCAATGCTATGAACGACTTAAGTAAATAGACAAATAAGAGCAATATCAAAGCAGTAAGAACACAGGGAGTTTAACGTGGTTCAGAGACTCAAGCTCCTACATCCACGGCCTGATTTAACAGGAAATCCACTACTGGGACTCTTGTTTTTTACGTGCTAAGGTGCACCAAGATCAGCTAACCTCGCTGACCTATACAAACTCCTTACTAACAAACCTGACTAAAGGGTTTTGGTTTCAGTTTGGATTCTGTTGGAGTTATACGTGAAAGTATGCTTTTACTTTGTATAACTCGTGTATCAAACACTCGTTTTATGAGAATAATTCTTTTATCGCATTTGCTTTAGTTATGATTGAATGTTGAATTTCTATTGCAAACCGTTCAATATATAGTACATGTTACATTGTAGTTAATGTGGTGATACCCGATCACGGAAGACGACATTAACAGTTTACTTGTAACTAAACGTACATTTTCACGACCTAGGTGGAATTGAACAATCCGCCGTGAAAGGTCGATGTGTAAGGCTCAGATTGGTCTGTCTTGACTAAGAGATTGCACTAGCACATTTAGTATGTGTTGAAGAGGTCCTACAGCGAGGAGAAATTCTTCTGTTCTGAAAGGTGAAGAATTAGACCTCAGTGGTTGTTGATTTCTTAATCTCCGTCACTTAAATAGGACCGTGTGTGCTTAGTAGTTACTGCTTTGATTCATGTTGGGTGAGAATCATTGCGACTTCGAACTTTGTGTCTTGGGCAGTAATATTAATCATACGACGGTTGCTAAGATTTAATACGGAGAAACGCGTGCGAGTACGGCTCGTGTGATTAGTCCCCTTGGTGGGCTCAGAAGTTTTATTGTACCAAATCTTGCAAGTGAAGAATTAGTTTCTTCGGTACGGATAATAATGTTGAGCTGTCTTTACTCCAAGTTGAAAGATGTTAATTAATTTAGAGTTATTCAGAAGCTTAATTAATTAATGGACTTGATAATCTTAAACGCGGGAAATAATAACCGGGAGCCCATATTATCGTAATATGGATTAAGATGGATAGTGAAATATTAATTTATTAGTGGTAATAATTAATATTAATGGGCTGAATTATATTGGGGCTCAATATTGAAATTCAGAAGTCCATTAGGAGGTCAAATCTTAATTCTCCTTAAGGCCCCTCAAGTAGCCCATTAAGTAGCCCAATAATGATAAGGTGATTAAAATAAAAAGAAAATATAATGCTGATTTTTCTTATGTAATTTTCGAAAATTGATTATTTGAAGTAAGAAGAGATCTTGTTGATTTTCTTGAAAAGATATTATGGAAGATAAGTATTCTTGGAATACAAGATTATCTCATATATTCAAGAAGATCCAAATCTTGGATTCTTATTCATTATTTTCGAAAAATACAAGCTTATTTAGAAGAGTGAGATTTTTTGTGGAATATTTTATTTTGGAGAAAAGAATATATGAGATATATTCAAGATTTCTTAGAGTCTAAGAAAAGATTTTCTCCAAGGCCCAAATAACCTCAAATTTTCGTCCACCTCCTCTTATAAATAGGGGATGATTATTTCATCCCCAAACACATAATTCCATGTGTTGGAAAAATCAAGAAGCATAGATATTTTTCTTTTTCCTTAGTTTATTAAATTGCTTGAAAGCGTCTCCCACCGGCGATCAAGTGAGGTGAAAAGGGAAATACTTGAGAAGACTTTGGGTTGATAGAACGAGATTACAAGTGTCCCGTATATCCAAAGGCCAATACTACGAGAGGTACGTTAATCGCATATTTACTTGTTTAATTCCGCCTAGTTAAATATGTGAAATTAATTTAACATGCATGATGATAATTAGTTGTTGGAATTATTATTTGAATTAATTAGGATTAATTCATGCTAGTAATAATTGTATTTAAATTCGTATTTAAATTTCATCCCGAATAGATTCCGGGCACCCTATTTTCCCAACAGATTCCAACTAGGGTGTGATTATCCTTACAAGACTAAGCTCTGCTAAGGATGGATAATCACTCTAAGCTTATGATAAGGCTTGAAAGATCAATGGAATACATAATCACTCTCACTAATCTAAGAAACACTTGGGAAATTTATCTGGTTTCGAGTGTTTCTTTTGAACGCTGAATGCTTTTGAAAGCTTGAGAGTTTGAGTAATTTCTGGCTTGAAAATTTCCCGTAACCTTGAATGGGTTCAAGGTCTTCTGTATTTATAAGTGATTTTAAAACTATCAGTTGGAAGAGATAGTCTTCTAGTCATCTACGTAGAGTTGTTCAACTGACATATCTCACATGCAGCAGTCGTCCTTGCATGAATTAGGTAATGGCATTTAATGCACCATTTAATGCTTGCCCGTTGAAAGTGCAGTCTGAAGTCAGTCTTCGTGTCAGGGTCCGTACGTGCGTGTCCTCCCTGGATTGGTCCACGTCACCAGGTTGGTGAGAATGTCAGAACTTATTCCTAGGCTTCAGGCTTGTCTTATTAAGTTCTTTTTGTCTCGAGCACAACGGTCTTGTCCTGACGCTGACATTCCTTTTGCATTGCTTGGCTCTACTCCAAGTCTTTCCCATTACTCAGTATCATCCTGTTCCCTTCAGGACTGGGTTAGTAAATGACCTCAGGGTCATACTCTTCATCACTGACACTTACTCAGCCAGCTCAGATAGACTGTCGTAAGTTCAGGATGGTGCTCTTCATCTTCAGGCTCTTGGTCTTGATTGACATCAGTGAGTGCTCCTCTCACTGAGTACCTGTGAAGTGTAAAATAACTAAGTACAAAGTCCTAACCAAGACTAGCCTGACCAAGACAATCTAAGGTCAATCATCTTTTCAAGGGCTTTGGGATCTTAATCAAAACTGACAATGTCCCAACAATCCCAATCAGAGATGTCACCTACAAAGTGGTTTTGGTTCCAGGGAAGACGGGACTAGTTCGTGGGGGGGGGGGGGGGGGAAGTAAGCTATGTCATGTTGGGACCGTAATTTGTGTTTGTATTCCGCATGAATGTGTTAGGAAATATGTATTTGGTGCATGTTTATGTCTTATGTCGTGTGATCAGTTGAATAATATATTGTGTCCCCCTTTGTTTTATACATTATCTTATGTCCTATACACTTGTTATCCTTATGTTTTGTGGCAAAAATATTACATATTATGGCCCTAAACATTCAAGTGAGTTAGATGGATTCAATTAGTTGTTCTCAGTTCGATAATTTATTAACTCCATTCGAAATTATTAGATTTTTTCATTCAATTATCCTTTCTGAATATGATATATATATGTATCTACTCTATTCGGTAATTTATAATTTACAATGCATCAAGTATTTTTTATATTTGGTGTTAATTAAATATTTGTTACTTACTGTTGGGATATGTTTTAGTTTTGATGATTTTCCAAAACAACATGTAATAGGTTTGAAAGCAGTCAGGTTAGTATCTTTTGTTTCAGGCCAGGCTAGGTTAGCTCTTAGTAGAATAGGTTATCTGTTGAGAAGAACTCAGTTGAGGGGGAACTCAGCGAGGGGGAACTCAGCAATGCTGCCTGAGGATATCAAGATGACACCAAGAAGATCTAACTGAAGCCATGCCAGACCTGAACCAGAAGAGAAGCCTGAAGGACGTCCCACTGAGTGTAAACCAGGCTGATCTAAGCTAAGTCAGGTGGACCACTCAGTGAAGAGCATGATCAGGAGGATCAGTGTTGCACCAAGTAGGCCCTGAAGAAGTCAGGCTACTGTGGTCAGGGAAGTTTGTCATTCAGCCTTATGACAAACTTCTTGGAAGTGATCTTCAAACAGTCTCTGAAGGACAACTTCACTGAAGACGTTCAGTCCACTGAAGATCATCAGTCAGTGAAGGAGGAAGCTACCTAAAGTCAGTGGGTCTTAGTCAACCCACTGAGTCAAAGATCCGTTAATCCAGGCCACGTGGACCAATCAGCACGAGGCAGCAACTCTGACACTGACAAAGGCCGCATTCCAAGAAAAGTGGTTGAAACCATTAATTGTATGGATTCAAATGTAATTTCCTCCAACGGTTACATTTGAATCCACACTATAAATACAAGCTCATAACTTCGCTGTGTTGTGTGTGAAGAAAGAAAAATCAACACCTACGAGCTGTGAAGGTGTGGGTGTTTAGTGCATTGTAAGGGAGCTATAAGGAGGCACGTTCCACACCTTGTACACTGAACTTTAGAGTTCATAGATATACACAAATGAGTGTTCAGCTTGTAACTCATAGCTTAGAGAGGTTTTCCTAATCTTAGCTTTAAGGCTAACACTTTGTAAAGGAAAACCTCACCTAGTTGGAGAAAACCAAACCGAAACCAAAACCCTCTAATTAGGTTTGTTGGGAGTAAGTTAGTGAGGAGGGGCAGCCCAGGGAGTGGCGTGAGTCCAGTTGTAAGTGCACCTTGGCACGTTAAAAACAAGAATCCCAGTAGTGGATTTCCTGTTAAATCAGGCCGTGGATGTAAGAGCTTGAGTCTCTGAACCACGTTAAACTGAGCGTTTGTTTCATTAAAGTATTTACCAAAGTATTGCGAAAGTCAGCTCAGTTACTTACATACTAAATACTCATTAATTAAATGTTTAATACTTTATACTAATATATATTCTACGATCCTCTAATTGTTTCATACGCATAAAAATTATAGAATATTTGAGTTATTTGTCATTAAAATATCCTGCAAGTTTTAAAGACATGAGTTCATGAGATGTTTTCAAAATTAGTTCATATAAGCTAGGTAGTGCACTTTTAATAAAACACCAATTATCATCATAGTGTTTATGTCTTCACCAAAGCATACATGGCATACATAGCAGCGTACTACAAAAAACATCATACATCCATACATAGCAGCGTACTAAATAGCATCATCACAAAGTTTATGTCTTCAAACCATACCACATAATTTACCAAAGCCTAGACCAAAATATAACCACTAAAATATTCGAATTCTAAAACACAATTGATGCATAAGACGAATTCAATCCATGTGAATGTGATTACTGTCGAAGAGCTCCAAACAATAACAGTTTCTGAATTCGACTGCCTTTGATGGGTCAACTAAATCAAGAGAGTGACCTTTCACCAGAGTCTCCAACATCTTCACAACCAAAACACTGCATGAGGTATGATCTAATTGTTGTGGAGCATTTGGTGAAACCTTAACATCCCATATTTTTTTTCCGGACTTGTCACTTGACTTGACCAATTCACTATGTATACTAGGCATGAGTGAAGCAAGTAGCTTGAACGGGGCAAGGTGCTTTGGATTACCCCTTCTTCTACCGCCCGATTGAGTGTCATAAACAATGATGGCATTCTCTTGGAGAGCTAACTCGTATAAAACCCAATGGTTTTGGTTCACGTGACCCACCCCAAAAATCGCTCGGCTTCGGACCAATGCAAACCCATTCCATGTAGAGGCAGCTTACCACTCACATACTCGGTCACCAGCTTTTCTTGGACTGACCAAACCCAAGGGGTTTGATCTTTTGTTCCTTTTCCAATTAGTATAAACTCGGCCTGTCATTAGTGCATGCATGCATATTCTAATTAACTATTGTCCATCGTTTTTCATGCAAATTCGAATTAACCATACATACTTACCCAAAATGACAAGTCAAATGTGGTCCACGTTGGGGTATGATACTAAGGCCACCTCTTTGCTTTGTACACGACAATGTTTGTCAATGCGTCTACATTCTAGAAACAAGAAAATCAAACAACTTTTCATGAGAATTCTAATCAAATTTTCAAATGCGACTGTACACAAATAGATTTAAAAATGTGTAATAACTCGGACGTCAGCCAACCCAGCGAATCTTGAATCGGTTTGAACCAGGTAGCATCCTCTGGGCCTATGTTATCAACTGAAAGCTTAATCGTTGCCCGATTATTAATGTTCTTCTTGTACCATTCTTCAAAATCATTATTTGTTGGTATCAGTGGATAATCGGCTGGGGTCTCTACTTCGTACGATGTTGGATGAATGTTATCCTCATCTGGAATATATAAGTCATCACTCTCATCCATCTTGGGGTCGTGAATGGGATCATACATTTCCTCATCCAATTTACCACTAACTCCAACACTTTCTGGGCTAGTCTTCTTAACATACCCTTAAATAAGCAAGGGTCTATCATCCTCCTCTGATACTCCATCCTCACTGAAGTCACCTTTACTAAAGTCACCATAATTGGATGTACAACCGAGCTTCTCCATAATAACCTTCTGGTTTGCAATTATCAATCCTATATTCTTTTCCATTTTCTTATGTTTCCGGTACAATTTGCTCAGCTTTCTCATCACCACAGAGTTCTTGGGATTCACATCATCCGTATGGGTGCTCTTCATGTCCTCAATACCAACATCTTTATTATCTTCATCATCTTTTCTTTTTTGCTTTCGAGTTCTCGACTTCGACGGCAAATTTGTTCATTCTAAACCTTCTTGCCATGCTAGTAGGCTTAGATAATATGGTGTCGACTTCTCTGTCTTTGATGGACTCAAGTTTGGTAATATTCTTATCTGAGTAAAATAAAAACTTGAAGATCAACACAAACTTACATGGTATTCTTATTAACAATTTACTAAAAATGTTCACAAAATAAAATTACTTACTCTTTCGGGTGTTTCGTCTCTAGAGAGTAATTTTGAGAAACATGCATCCGTCGGAGCCTGGATCTAAAGGCCTTGGACGACCTCCAACGTAGCATACGAGGGATGGCAGACCCATTCTTCCTACCACCACACAAACTTGCAACACATGGCATTGATTCATAGGCCCATATTTGTAGAGCATATGCAAAACCCCAAATATCTATGTGTTTGACATTATTCCATCCTCTGTTCTCCTGATTCTTGAATCGACAGGCCCACACCCTAATATCCACTGCACCACGAATATCCTCTACCAGAAAATCATATGCCACTCGTCCCCAAGGATAATTGTTAAAATCTTTAAGATTTTCGATCAAGTGTACAAATTGAGAGTCGATCTTCTTCGTTGTTTTGTCTTTCATCAGCAAAATCCCATACAAAACCAATAAGAGGGCCAACTTAATGGTGTGTTCAGCATCCCTCTTCTTACCCTTATCCTTGGTGGTAGTGAAAAATGCCTCCTCGATGTCACGGAAAAACAAGTCTTGTTTTCTACGGAAGACAACCTTAAAAAAGATGGACTTCTATGGAATGACAGGTTTGGGGCCGAATTTCAGGCCTGTAATCAATGCAAACTTGTTCGGACCAAACTGGGCTTCACCATTGTTTACATGGAACACAAGTTTTTCACCTTTCATGGACTTGTCTTGCTTAAAAAGTAAGTGGAGGTACAATTGACCCTGGAACGGGATATTCTCCAACGCTAAAAATTGTCTGAAGCATGATTCCTTGAATAACTCCTCTCTTGCTTGGTCAAATGCTCCTTTATGTCTAAGATGATTGTTAGATCAACCCGGCTACTAACTCTTGCAGTGAAATAATCGTCCCTCTCTACTACTGCCATCTACAAGAATACAATATACTTGTTAGTAAATGATGAATGTGCCACTCTTTTCATGTTTCTTTACAGCATATTAAAAAGCTCAACAAGGTATATTTCAATGCATCACTTCATGTTTAATTACAATATATTAAACCATCACAACTTCTAGTCCACAATCATACATTAATAATGCTCATGGACACCAAGGAAAAACTCGCTCGATAGTCATATAAATTGTGAAAAGATGTTGTTGTTAAGTTGGTCCTAATAAACTGCTAGTTGTTCATATATAAATTCCCCATGTTAAAAAAACTGTTTAATTGGATAATCATATTGGTATTGCATATGCAAAGCAAACAAAGCAAAAAGTTTGGATTGCATTTCTAATTGATAACAAGCTCAACCCCTAATTGACAATATTTCTAATTGATAACAAGTTTTAGAAAAGTTCTCACGAATTGACCAAACAATCAGATGCTTTTACCAAAATATTGCATTGTATTCCTCTTAGTTGCAATTGATACCTAAACTCAAATAAGATAGAGAAATGCGAATGATATGTCCAAATAGATACCTCAACTCCAACTATGGTATTTTAGTCTAACACTTTATGTGCACAACAGGTTTTTACTTCTAATCTCTCTATTGGGAATTTTGTCGAACACTTTGGGTGCACATCTTCTTGTTGCTGCAAATTAAAGTGGAAACTTCATGAAACAGCCCTTTAAATTATCAAACATTCTTTACTCGAATATAATCAAACTTAGCAATAATAGAAACATTCGAGGTAAAAAGATGAATGAGATAATACCTTGTTTAACTCTTTGCACGGTGGTAGAGCGCTCACACCCCCTTTATTTACACACGATGGACAGAGTATTGGCCTTTGATATTCGAGTCGATGACAATACGTGCTTCAAATGAGGATTTCAACAGTTTCAACTTGGTGTTCGCGATACATGGGGGAGAGGGCGGTTATAAGTGGTTTTCCCGATACATGGTGGAGTGGGGATTTTGAATACATAAAAATGGATTAGTACCAAATATTTTATTGAACCTGGTTTCAAATTTTACAAGGTTATGGTCGATATATACCTCGGGAATTTGATGGGCTTATTAATGAGGAAGATTTCTTGAGTACAAATTAATATGAAGTCTAGAGCTAGACATGATTGAATTTGGAGGGGATATGCAAATTATAATATCTCAAGAAATCATATTTTTATATAGATATTTCTATTGCTCCTAACCAAAGTAGTGATCGATCAACATTACAAGCACATTTCCAGAAATTAACACAAAAAGAAGCAAATTCCGATTCAACCATACATCATTAGCAAAATTAATCAACAAGTCTGGCCAAATCCATATCATACAGTACAAAATAACATGGACATTTTCAAAATATTACAGCATATGTCAACCCAAAACCATAGTTTCATACTAACATATATGCAAAAATAAACCAAGCAACGCAACTTCCCCTTCAATATCAGTTCTTATCAAAATCCACATCAAGCAAACGATGCACATAGCGTGGACGAGCATGTTTAGGAAAACCGATAAACATCGCAAGACGCTTCGGGTTTTTGGACAGATTCTCAGAGACATCAAACATGTCATCCAAAGTGAGGTCTGGGATCTTCTCAAGCATGTTAAACAAATTTGTGTTAGGGTCAACTATCTTTGGCTCGGTAGCAAAAGTCTTCATAGTGTCGACCATTTTGTCATTGAATTCCCGGAAGAGAACCGCCAATCCATCAATAATTCTTTATTATTATCGGATACAGACGAGAATGGTCTTTTCTTGCTAGACAAAGTGTTCGTCTTTCCTGTTTCAATGGTGGCAGATTGGTTTTCCACATCCATTTCACAAGGAAACCCTTCATCCACATGCACATAATTTGCTCCTGGCATGGTTTCACCAACGTGTGCTTGTGTATCCTCACTAACAATTTCATTAACAACATCAATCACGTCCTCGCATGTCTTCCCGTTGGCTTTGTCCAATCCAAACACCTCAATCCAAAATGGTAGAACGGCCAAGGTTTGTAACGCATCCCCGCCACAGTAGGAGGATCTCTCTGTCAACAAATAATAAAGTCAAGCATAATCCATTATATATGAGAAAAGCATGAACAACATGTGATAATGTAGTACCTTCACATCTTTTTCCCAAGCTATATCGGAGACATCAATGACCTTAGTAGTGGAGTTAAAACCACCTCCGGTGCCACCTAAAGCAATTTGTAGGCATCCGTGGTGTCTCTTCCAAATGGTTATCCTCGAGTTTATATGAGCAGATGCATGGATGTCGGTCCCCGACAGCTTTGCACGCATCTTCTCCTCTAGCTTTTGCAAATAACCCGACCTAAAACTGTTCTCAGTCTTCCAATTTCCACCAGTGATGAGTTCCTTCAATTGTTCCATTAACAATTGTTCTTCCATCGGGTTCCAAGACCTTCTTGTTGCAATTATCTTTTTTTCTTTGGAATTCGGCACGCAACCGCTACCACTCTCCATACCTTACATTTAATATAACAAAAAACGGGGGAATTTATGAGAGTCTAAACTTCACACATTCCATAGTTTAATGAAGCTAGCACGGCCTAAATAATACTAACTAATATACAAACACCACAGATAAATAGTTTTCAAAATCTAACAATGCAAAACACATTAACACTTGCAATAGCCTTCCCTAAAATAAAAGTAAACCCAAATAGGATAAATGATAAATAAATGACGTACCGTATGGAAATGATATCACAGATAAAAATACGAATATAAACAGAGGACGTTCGGATATGGGCGATCGATCGATCAATATATTTCTTCCTAACTATATTGCACAATACAATGTATCCATCGGTTTATAGAATGATTTGAATTTACATACCTTCTTCGACGATGGCAACGGGAGTAAATTGGCAGAAAATATGTTTCAATTTGGTAGACACATGAGCAAATGGCAACGGGAGTTAATTGGCCGAAAGTGTAGTTTCCTGGGTAGTCAACTTGCGAATGAGAAGGAAGAACTATAACAAGGGATATTTGGGAGGGAAAATTAATTAGGTTGGAGGGAAAAATTATTAGGTTAAAGGGTAAAATGGTACTACATTATAGTGCGTACATGTATTATGGTCTACCAAGCAAGATTACAAAGTTATGCATGTTTATATGATGTTCTACTAAGCAACATTTTTTAATTAATACCACCAAGTTATTATGGTGTACCAAGCAACTTAATACCAAAAAAGAGTACAAAATTAATATCCATATTAAAATCTCTCTTAAATTATTATAGTGTACCAAGCGAGGCCTATGTATACTCGAAATAAACGGTCAAACATGCCTGCGTGAAAGAGTAGTGGGTTAGAGCTTGAAAATAATGGCATGGGCATGGTATTGGATTGCTTCCCATTTTCATTAATTTGGCCCATGTATAAATAAATAATTAATATATATATATATATATATATATATATATATATATATCAATACTTTTATATTGATCAACCTTTCTTTGCTTATGTGGCAAACCTATTTGCTCTCCTATCTTCATTTTTCTCATCTTCTCAATTCACTTTCATACTTTTCATCCTGTCCGTTACTTTTTTAATTGGTTTAATCCTGTTCGTCCATTTTTCTTTTTTCTTCTATAAATTGGTTGAGCACCTCATCACAAAATCACCATTCTACATCTCCGTCTTTGTTTTCCACTCATAAGAGTGTAATTAGAAAAATATAAGGGCACCGGTGCCATTCCATTTCTCCGGTTTTTGTTCTCCATTTTATGTCTGTGTGATTGGAAAAATGTTAGTCCATTGAAGATCCTGCGTCCGATAATTTGGTTCAAATTCTCCCGCAATTGAAGAGACGGATCGTTCATGCTGTTTATTTGAACGTATTGCGTGATTCTTCATTTTTATATATTGGTAGAACCGCGTTATTGGTGGATTACGTTGTATTGATTATCGATTATGTACATTATGATTCATTTGTACCTATTGTTTGTATGTATTGATTATTTTTCCTATGTTTTGTATCTATAATAAAGATTTAATTATTTCCCAGTTTGTAATGATTTTGTTCTTCGATTGTTTTTTTAAATTTACAATTCACTTTTGTACGAATACTCATCCAACATTCTAAGAGGAATATTGACGTCGAATAGTTTTGTTTCTCATTCGAAAAAAGATCCTTTTGAATTGAATTACCTGTCAACTAGATGAATCCATGCCTTTTATTCATCTGAATTAGCTGTCAGCTTACGATCAATCCTTACGCAAGCACATTTCATTAGCAGTTGGATAACATTTTTTCACGATGCAGATTATTCATAATAGCAAAACTAAGCCTCTCTTGGAAAATGTCGAGTGCTTCAGTTCAGCGAGCACGTTCATATATGGGAACAATGGACTGAAACATTAACAATAATCCTCATATTATGAAAATATTCATGCGTGTACGGTAGTGGCAAATTTTTAGGGCGTCAATATTGGACTAGGAGAGAACATATTTTTTTAAGGTTTTTTAATGTATTAAATAGTACTTTTATTTTTGGTATTTCTTTTAATGATTTCATTATTTCACGTAAATAGCATGTAATGCTACTTAAGATGTGAATTAATCTATTGCGTGAATTTTTTAGGTCGGAATTATGATATATGAATAAATATAATATAATTTTTTTTATATGAGTATAATATAATTAATATATGATTGTTTATAAGTAGTAGATATTATTTAGCAGAAATATATATTTTAATCCTAAATTAATATGTATTTTTATTTCAATTTTTAATCAATAAACTTGGCCCCTATTTCTCTACTTTCAGTTGGTTTTAAAAATTCAAAGTAAATAATACTTACGCATGATTTCAATCTAAACCCTAATTTTTCTCAACTAATCAATTCAATTCCTATTTTAAAACCGGTCTTCCTTAATATATATCAAATATTCAAATTTTTATGGTACAATTCATGCAATCCGAATGTTGCAATTTTTATGAACGTTTATTTTGGAACGGTAAATCTGTATGCTTTATTAGGAAAGAAAAAACTTAATTTTTGGTATGTTTATAAATGTGTTAAATACACATTTTGAGTGTAATAAGTGTACGTGCTGGTGCAGTGGACAAAATACAATCTATAATGAAGGATATCATTTTAAGATTTATTATAAAGAAAATATTAGTGATACATATATTTTAAGTGCTTTGCCCTTAATTTTTCTCAAATCAACTGGTTAGTTAAAATTAAATTCTTAACCGTGTCTCATTAAAAAAATGGATCAAATTACCAAATATATCTATATAGCTAAATATATAGTGTATTTATTTAATTTTCACATTTAATTAATTTTCATATTTAAGCCAACTTTGACTCGGTATATTTGGAATCAATACCCTTATATAGTGGAAGCAAAAAATGCTTATGTGGCACCTCTCATCCACTCCCATTTTTCAATCCTTGGCTCCTTATTGAGTCAAGGTGTACAATCATCCTGACCATTTATTTGATATTTTTCAATTCATCTTGACCGTTGATCAATTTCTATTTTCCTATAAATTGGGCTTATCACTTCTCACATTCATTCACCATTCTCTAATCCAGTTCCTTTTGGCTATTCTCTCATCGCAGCTCGCCATAGCCTGTGAAGAGGTCGGGTTCTTCAAAGCCGTCAACCATGGCGTTCTGTTCGAATTAGAGAATTGCTAAATTATTTTCCCTCCTTCCCGAATCCAAACAGAAAACCGGCCTGCCCATTCCCTTCGGCTACGAGAACAAACAAAATGGCTAGAATGGCGAAGTTTGCTGGGTCGAATACCTACTCCTGAACACTGATTCCGACTCCGATTGCCAGGAATTCATGATTTTTGGTGAGGCGATGGAGAAATTCCGGAGAGTTAACTCGATCTCCAATTTTGTAACCTAACTCGCTACTCTATTAATTTCAGTTGCGCCAAGAATGCGGTGAAGAAGATGGCGTCCGAGATTTTGCGGCATGTAGTTATTTTGGAGTTTAATCTGGAGTCTTATGTATTAAAGAAAAGAATTGGTTAAATCCAGATTGTGATCCATAAATCCTATTACCAATATGTGTACCAGAATATCAAGTCAAATGAAAAGGAGTTTAACAGAATCTATTTTCCAACCAATCATTTAACCTACAGATTGCGCGGATATTTCATCATTGGAATTCAGTAGTTATTTGGAGTTCATGAATGTATGTTGGTTGGAAAATAGCGTGGCAAGATTTTGTGGATATTATTTATCTTTTCTTCACTTTGTTTTGAGTTTGACTTTGTCTAATCATTTTCATTTTCTTTTTTGCAGGGTTTTTTTTAGGACATTTATTGATGGTTTATAGATTTTTCCGACTGATGGTTTGTAGATTGTTGATTTTATTGGTTTAGTTGGACCACTCTGTAAAATTTCATGTAGATTGATTTATTATGTCAATGGAACTTTGTGAAATCAGTGAATAAATTTATGTAGCATTGATATTTCATTAACACCATGATTTAATTCTATAACAAATTATGTTGTAAGATTCGTGTTCGTGTATTTGGGTGCTTAATTCTTCTATGGCATATGGATTTATGTATTATTCTAAAAAAATATAAATACTAAGTTCGATGTATATATTCTATAGCAATAGCATTGATATTTCATTAATACCATGATTAAATTCTATTGCAAATTACATTGTATTTGGTTGCCTAATTCCTCGTGTGATATCAATTCGTTTAACTCTAATTTGTGGATGATGCTAGCTAATTTTCGTGTTTGCTAATTGAGTCAAATGGACTATTTATTCATTATTTGCCTTTCTTAAATATTTATCCTGCTGAAAATTTCATCATATATTTCTTATTCCAACTGTAAGTGAGAATGCGTGCCTAGACCGACAATTAAACTATAAACACAATTAAATTGGACTAAAGTTGTTGAGTGTAAACACGAGCCATAAAGTTTGATGATGAATAAACCTACAGTAAACATCAAAACATGAATTATAATATGAATAAAATTGACATTATTTTCAAATCCCGATTGCAATCAATAGGTAAAGTTTGAAAATATTAGGATAGTATTTAATTCTCATTGCAATTTTTAATATTTATTTGGTCAACCAATTTTTATACATGTGCGCTAAATAATAGGAAATATTTTAGATCATCATGAATATAACTTTGGTAACAAATAATTATCAGCTTCTATGATTAAGGAATAAATTTTAATAGAACGAATACTATGTTTATATATTTGAATTAAACTAATACTAATAGTGTTTGGAATTAATTGTAAAGTTTTATTATTTAAAAATATTAGGAAAATAATTAATTCTCCATGCAATCTTTTGTATTTATTTTGTCAACTGAATTTTGCAGGTGTGTGCTAAATAATAGGGGATATTTTAGATCATCAAGAATATATTTTTGGTGGCACTACAGTTAAGGAGCTAATGTATTTGATAGTTCAATATTTTAATTTTAAACATAGCTAAAAAAAGGGTTTATATTTTAGTTCATTTTATAATTACATACTTTAGCCAACTAATAGGTAAAAATGTAACAAGTTTTATGATTAGGTGGTTAATTGCACAGTTTATAAAATTGGGAATTTTAACTAACAAAAAATATTAGTTTAACTTTCCGGACAAATGGAAATTTACTATTGTTGGAATGTCTTAAAAATCATCCTTAGATTTCTGCTAATTTATGGATAATTATTGTGAATTTTTTAGGATTAATAGCAAATAACTAATTGTGGCCACATAATTAGTATTAAATTTGAATTAAATTTTTCGCCCCATATTATTCGGTCTTATAAATTTTATTTGTATCACGTAGTTGGAAATTATCCAGAATTAAGGAGTTTCTTAAAATTTGCCCATTATCCAAATTAACTTATTAAGGAGATATTTTTGGTAACAAAATATTATCACCCACTACAATTAAGGAGCTAATGTATTAGTTGGTTAAATAATTAAAATTTTAAACGTGAGCTACATGATCGGTATATATTTTGGTTCAATTTATATTTAAGCCACAACAAATAATATGGTTATATATTGAACCAATACTGCAATTAAGAAATTAATTGTAAAAAAAAAAAATATTTGAAAAAAATTAATTCTCACTGCAATTTTCTCTATTTATTTGGTGGCACAATTTTTTTATAAATGTGTGCTAGATAATAGGAGATATTTTGGACCATCTTGGGACATTAGCTGTATAAGTGGTTTAGTTGCTATTGATTAGCTTAATTCAAGCAATTCTTTAATATTTTTTCAACTATCTTGTTCTAAGGGCCTCTTGCCATAATTCCCGGATTCCCCTCAATCGGGTTGATTAGTTCAATTTAAGCAAGTGGTCATGTTAGTTTCATTTGTCATTTTCAACTTTGAAAACAATTACTTGCTTATGAAAATTCTCTTATTTAAAAAAAATCATGTGGTAAAAATAAAACAATCACGTATTAGTTGTCTAACAATATAAAATATTTTGGCGTAAATGCAGCATGTATCGAACTATTGAAAAAAAAAATTAAGGGACCAATATCAGTCATTTTGACTACGGAATTGTAATAGAACAATAATTTCTCTTCACTATTATGCTAAAAAACGTGCGCATGTTTATTTTTAAGGGGAATACTTATTTCCTTGAAAAATATTGTGTTAAACAAACTGTAATTAGTTCTACATTATTTCAACAAAGAAATAAATTGAATTTACGGCATTGACTTTTAATGTATGGCAAGTGGCTGTTAGTTCCAAGTAGGCAAGTACTTGCAAGTATTTATCATAAATGTTACAATTAAGCATATGTTTAAAGCTACTGGATTGAAATTGAAGAGCATGTAGGTGTGGAAGTTATGAAGCAGCAACCTTTGTTGCCAAATTCTTATTAGTTTTAGTCCTATATCTTTTAAATGTTGTAAGTTAGGTGATTGAATATTTGTACCGTCATGTGTTGTGATTTAGGTTCTTGTGCAAGTATATTTTCAGTCCTTGCATGTATATGTTACATTTCTCCAATTTTTTTTTATTTTTTTTTATGTGGCTAGTATTTGAAATTTGCAAGGAGGCAAGTACTTGCATGTATTAATCTTATATGTAGCAATTAAATATACATTTAAAGTTACCGGATTGAAATTGAAGAACATATAACAGAATAATATGTAGCGTCTCCTTCCATGTTTATATCCAAATTTAATTGTCATTCCAATTTTCCATATTTATACAAGTTAATGCACACGTTTTTTAATATGAAGAATTGCCCACATCTATTGAAATTAGGTAATAGACAATAATAATATACCAAATATATAGCTTAGGAATTGGTCAAATATATATGCCAAATTATGACTATACATATGGATTATCACACTTTTTGTCATACATATATATTCACCTTTGTATTGTTTTTTAATGTTTATTTGGTCAACTGGTTTTTGAGAATGTGACCTAAATAATAGGAAGTATTTAGATCATCCTGAATATATTTTGTTAACAAATAATTAACAGCTACTCCCTCCGTCCACGAAAATTTTACCCGGTTACTGTACAGCACAGTTTTTAATGAAAATTGATATTTTATTGAAAAAGTGAATAAAGTAGATAAAGTAAGAGTATTGTGGTGGGTATTGTGGGACCCATTTTTTATTTGTGAGTGTAGTTTATTTCCAAAAGAGGAATGTGTAAAAATTTGGTGGACGGACCAAAAAGGAAAGCGGGTAAAAATTTGGTGGACGGGGGGAGTAATATAATTAAGGACCTAATGTACTACTATTATATATTTTAATTGAACTAATACTACGTATATATATATATATATATATATATATATATATATATATATATATATGTATATTCAAATTAAACCAATACTACTATTACATATTAAACTAATACTACGATTAAGGAATTAACTGTAACTTTTTATTATTTGAAAATAATAGGAAAATAATTAATTTTCATTGCAATTTTCTCAATTTATTTGATCAACCAAATTTTAAAACTGTGCGCTAAATAATATGATCTAATGTATGTGTTAGTTAAATACTTCAATTTTAAACATGAGCTAAATTTTTAAGAATTTACATTTTAAAAACTTATAATTAATATTTTTGAATTCATTTAAATACATAATTAATTATTTTTAATATAACTTTAAAAAAACTAACGAAAACCGTTAGAAACTTAACGGTTGGGACCATTTTTGCAACAAAAAAAAAAGTGACAAAAAAAGAACATGGGATCAATATTATCGTTGGAGAATTCTCATGGTACCAAAGTTGCAATTTACCCTATTTTTATATTTTAGTTCAAGATAGCCGACCATTTTTTATTTTTCTTGGCAAGTCGGTTGAGTTGCAAGTAGGGAAGTAGTTGCAAGTATTCATCATATATGTTGCAATTAAATATTCACTTAGATTAATATGCGAAATAATAAAATTCTTAACGTTTAATTTATGGCAAGTGGTTGTTATTTGCAAGTAGGCAAGTAGTTGGAAGCATTCATCATACTATTTGCAATTAAGCATACGTTTAAAGTTAGTGGGCTAAAATTGAATAGCTTATAGATGAGCAAGTTGTGAGGCAACAACCTTTGTTGTCAAATTCTGTGGAAATTTATTTGCGTCTGTTTAGTTAGTATTTACTAGCGATTTTATCGCCCATAGTAAAAATACTATATATGTTGTTATATTGGTCCTCTAACTTTTTCAATTAATAAAAAAAATGAAGGACCAATATCAATCGTTTTGACTATAGATTTGTAATTGGATAATAGCTTATCTTCACTATTATGTTAGATGACGGGGCCAAGTTTTTTAAGCGGAATAATATAATTCTTAAAAAATATTGTGTTACATAAACCATAATTAGTCCAGAATTATTTCAACAATGTAATAATTTGAATTTAGGCCAATAACTTTTAATTTATGGCAAGTGGCTGTAAGTTGTAAGTAGGCAATTAGTTGCAAGTATTCACCATAATATTTGCAATTAAGCATACGCTTAAAGTTACTGGGCTGGAATTGAATAGTATATATGTGAGCAAGTTAAGGGGTGGCAACCTTTGTTGCCAAATTTTTAACTGGTTTAGTCCTATATCTTTGACATGTTTCAGCCCCGTGACTTTTTTGCACTAGAAAAAAATAAAACCCTATTTTTCAGTGAATTGAAGCAATTATCATTTTGTATAAACAACAAATAATTACATATCAATGCAAAATATATTCTGAGGGATTTTTTTTTCCGCATATAATTAATTGCTTTAGCTTTGTATTGGTTATGTATACTAATCTTGATTATAATTATATACAAAAGTTATTTTTGAATATATCGATTTGATTATGTATATACCCAAATTTAAAAGAATCCTATATATATATATAAAAATCTATTTGATTTGTTCTCTGATATGGAATTTTCTAAATTTGTCAATCTCAATTCAGTTGCCTTTTAAATTCGGTCAAACCCTCACACTGGTATAAGATTTTTGGCGAGTATAAAACTATTTTTTTCTAGGATATGAATTGCTCATCTTTGGCCATGTCATCCCTGACATTGAGGTACAACTATCATCCATCGCTTGGCTCATATTGGAGTGTGAAGTCCGTAAATGGAGGTGATTAATTTGCGATCGAATTGTCTACTTTTGTCAATGTCGTGTTCCTAATGTTATTGTACGTTTTTTTTGGAATTACCAATTTTTTACCGAAACAGGAAAAAGAATTGAACTAAAACACTGGGTTGTCCTTTCCCCTCTGTGTCCCCTCGATCCTATTAATTTGTAATTCGTATTATTTATTTTTTACAGTAGTACATCGTTAACTGTAGGTATTGCTGTAATTGTGTGTATGAAACATCGAATTTGATTCACTTAAGTGAAATATCCGTCTGAAATACTTTGTTGTTGGTTATGGTTTCTGTGGTGTGTGGTATGATTTGTATCATGAATGTTTGTTTGGATAATTTGATTTTTTAATTGGAAATATATTTATTGATGCAAAAGGTTATTCACTATTGTTGTAGTCTTTTGATGGTTGTGTTGTAGTTTCGAATGAATAATTGAAATATATTTGTTTCCAACAAATTTCGGTAGAATTGCAGTTTTTGGCCTACAATTTTAATTAGGGCAGGACTATTAAAAAAAGATACTGCTTTAGTATATGTATTTCAGTGGTATTTTAGACTCATTCTCCTGGGACCAAGACTATTGTCGTCATTGTCTTTCGTAATTTCATTATTTTTTATTTTGTGATTGTATATCTAAATAGTGAATTTTCTCTTCAATATGGGCGATTCTTCCAACTCCGGGCAAGCTGGTTACTATAGTCCCCGTGAGTCTTCCGTCTAAACTTATAAGTTCCCGTCGGTTTTGGAATTTGAGGGTGATGTACATGTTAAACTTGCTGCGAGTGTTGCATCGTGTAATTTGGAGGACTTTTCTGACAATGATAAACGAAGCATTCTTTGCTGGAGTAGAAGTGATAGGATGTGTATTCTTTCATTCAGACAATCACTTCAGGAGATTATAGATGAAGGTGGTCCATTGATGGTAGTTGATCTAAATGGCAAGACAGTTTATAAACATACTCCTGATTGGCAGGTTGCGGTATGTATTCTGCTAGCGTTTATTATTTGATAAATTGTTAGGATATATATAGATTTTGTTGATTAGTGTGCAATATAATTTCATTTGTTGGAGTGTTTTGCATTTTATTTTCTAGATCATCGGGTTACATGTATACTGACTTTTTCATTACTCTTTGGTCCTATGTTTACAAGGAGAAGGGCTCGAGGTTACCGTTATCAGCTTAGAATTCCATCCCTTCGAACATCGATGGTTTTTTTTCGATTGTTGTGGTTGTCATTTTTCTTTTGTGTTTATGAGATAAATATTGTATATTGGTAGTGTTGTATGATCACTAAGCTTTTTTTCTTAGACTTGCAAGGTGAATAGTCTAGAATATGTGGGGTTGGAAGTTGGCGAGTCTAATGCACCCTCATTCGTTCATTACATCACCGCAGTTGATTTGAAGAGCGGGCGCCTGGTAAATAATTACCTCTCATTTTCCCCCCTTTTTTAATTGTATTTTTGGCTATTTATTTGTCATTGTTCCACTTTTTAATTTTTGTCCTGTAATTTTTTCCCCTTATATGGTAGCCAATTCCGACTATGTTTTGGAGGTGAAATATCAGGAGGTACTACAAGTATTATCCAGATGTTATGGTGAGAAGTGTGGATGGTAACTGGATTGTTCTTTCAAGGATGAGGTCGGTTGATTCATGATCAGGGCAGGTTTTAGGAAATTGACGTGTGATTTGGGTTTGAAAGTTGAATCCGTTGTTGAAGTGCAAATGCTCTGTAATTAGCCGTTTGTTCTGAAGATTAACTTTGTGTCTTGAAGTCCTAAATTAGTATCCCTTTTTTCATTTTTTTTACAATACTCTTGATGGCGCACCTGTGGACATTTATTTCTCAACCGGTGTGTTTTTTGAATACTTTTGTGATGCATCATTTTGTGCAGTTGATAATAACATTGTTGTCTTTCTCTTCGCTATTGGAGTGTTATTCGTTTTTTAATTGCAATGTTGGAGTTGAATAATTATTCTGTTCTTTCGTACGAATGTTCTTGCATGGTGATATAAAAGGTTGAAATATAAATGATGTACTTGGTTTGAATAATACTTCGTGTGCAAATACATTTGTCATTAAATTAAAATCAGAAATTATGTTATACTATCAATGCACAATAATATTGCAACTTCAGTTACTCATATTAATTAATAATTGACATTTATAAAAATAAAAAATTATATATTGTTATATTTATGTAAAGATGAATTCTCAATGCTGCGGGGCCGAAATCATAAAATTATGTAATTTAAGATAATATTTGTTACGCATAGAATATCAATGTACAAACCATTTAAGGACCATTTCCAAAAATTACTCTAATTAATAGTGTGTCATTCTAGGCAAAGAAATAGCAACATGTTGAAACCATGTCATAGATTATCAATGTTGAATAACTACACCGAACTACACTTATTACATTTTATATTCCATATGACCAAATTAGAATTTTTAGGATGGTGCTCAATTATACAATTTTAAATTAGTAATGTATTATTAAAGACAAAGAAATAGGTGCATGGTGAAACTAAGCCATAGATTAAAAATGTACAATGACTACACCAAATTACACTCATTATGTTTATTGTACCATATGACCAATTTACATGTTGTATGGTGATATCCAATTATATAATTTTAAATGAGCATTACTACACATAGATTATCAATGTACAAAAATATTTAGGACCATTTCCGAAAATTACTCTAAAACTACTCTAATAATTTTAGGCCCATTGCCGAAATTTGTAGGATATTTCCGAAACTAATATAATGTAATAGTTGCTATAAAACAACTAATATCCATTTATCCTTCAACCAAAGTTAATTGTGTATGATCCAAGGTCCAAAATTAGTCATGCACTTTGCATAGAAGCTAGATTCACGAATAAGTAATAAACCTTCAGACATATAATAAATATTTATATTTAAGTACTTATTCAATCCGCAATTTATATTTTTTGTATTATTGTTTAATATTAACATAAAGCTAAGACCGTGTGAACACATCGCCTAAGACTATAAATTGTCTAATGCATGGATGGAGCGTAATAGAGGTGATCCTAATGCAAAAAGTCTAATGTATATGGAGTTTCCTTTGAAGTACGTTTGAGACAACAAGAAATACACTTGGGTGAAAAGGAGTGACAGTAGATTTGCATTGGGAGATTGTATAACGTTCCACTAAGTTTCTGGTGAATTTTTTATTTATAGATCCTGCTATTGCACAGCAATTGGTTGAGTCGCATGAAGAGATCCGAACCATCGATGGTGTTGTGTTCCCTACTTTCAAGAATGTGTGTTATTCTCTCGGATTATTGGAAGATGATTGGGAATATATCGATGGGATAGTTAAGGCAAGTTACTGGGCACCGACCCATTATATCCGAAATTTATTTTAAATTCTGTTGTTGTCGTTGTCTATGACTTCTCCTAAAAACTTGTTTGAAATAACATTGGAGTATTTATTCGATGATATTCAGTTTAGGCAACGATAGTTACTAAATCAGTCAGGTATTAATACTGAGTTCAAACATCTTATTTATTTTCTATGTATGTTGAATTACTTTTGATACTGTATATTTTCCAAGGACAGATTTGGTATTAACTGATGAAGATTTGAGAAACCTACTTTAGTTGAGATTGAGAAGTTATTGCAGATGAATTACAGTACCCTGACTATGTTTCCTTCGATGCCTTAGCAAATTCAGCATTTGGTGTCAAGTGGTATCAATAAATTAATGTGTGAGAAAATGTGCTATGATCGTGCGTTGTTGAGGGGTTAATTCAATGAGTTGAGTGAAATGCTTACGCCCGAGCAGAGAGATGTATTTCAAGAAATAATTGATGCAGTTTTGTTTAGCATGGGTGGAATTTACTTCTTGTATGACTATGGTGGCACCGGAAAAATATTCATCTGGAGAACAATGTCCGCCTCTATACAGTCAGAGGGCCATGTGATTTTGAATGTTGCATCCAGTGGAATTACAACGCTTTTTCTTCCCAGTGGTCACACTGTGCACTCTAGATTCGTTATTCCAATAAATATCGAAGAGACATATACCTGTAGTGTTAATACTGTGTCTGAATTATCCGAGCTGTTGATAAAGGCAAAACTAATTATATAGGATGAGGCCCCGATGGTTAACAGATTTTGTTTTGAAGCATTGTATCATACTTTGCGAGATATTATTAGAAGGGCTGATGGTTCAGTGAATGATTTGTAGTTTGGAGGAAAAACAGTTGTTCTTGGTGGGGATTTTAGGTAGATTCTACCAGTTATACCAAAAGGGAGTAGAGAGGATGTTGTTCATTCTACAATTAATTCATCTCACCTTTGGTAATATTGCAAGGTAAATTATTTTATTACAATATTTTGGGAAAAAATTAATAATACATACTACTTCTTTGATAGATTCTTTATTTGGTTGTTTTCAAGTACTCATGTTAACCAGAAATATGCAGTTGGAATGTGGTGTACATGGTGTGGATAGAGGCTTGGAGATTGTTGAATTTTCCGATTGGATTCTCAAAAAAGACGATGGCAAACTTAGAGAAGGTAGGGATGATTTTTCGGAAATTGAGATTCCTTTGGATACTTTGATTTATGATGAAGTTGATCCTGTTTTGGCTATCATTAATAGTATTTATCCTTCGATAGAACGTAATCTCCGAGCACATAAATACTTAGAAGATATGACTATTCTTACACCTACACACATGGAAGTGGATTATATCAATAATAAGATCATTTATATGATTCCCGGAGATACAAAAATTTATTTGAGTTCGGACAGCATGTGTAAGATAAAATTTCAACCAAGTGGTGTAGGATAATTGGTTTAAGTTGATTTCTTAACCTCTCTAAGGTGTTCTGGAATGTCGTGTCATCGTTTGGTTCTTCAGGGAGGTGTTCCAATTTTTCTTCTACGAAATATCGATCAGAAATTTGGACTGTATAATGGTACAAGATTGATTATCGTGAGGCTTGAAAATCACGTGATCGAAGCTGAAATTATATCTGGTCGGAATATTGGGAACAAGGTTTTCATTCCAATGATTACTTTGACTAATTCAGATATAACCATGCCTGTAATTTTTACTAGAAGGCAGTTTTATATTTTGCTTTACTTTGCAATGACTATCAACAAGAGTTAGGGTCAATCTCTTTCCAATGTCGGATTGTATCTACCCAAACCAGTGTTTACACACGGTTAGCTTTACATCGCAGTTTCGAGGGTTAAAAGGAGATTTTATGTCTTGATTCGGAAGGAAAGACTTCAAAGTACACAACCAATGTTGTTTACAGGGAGGTTTATAGAAATTTATGAAATATTAATTTGATTTACTCCTGTGTGTTCGAATTTCTATAGTTAATAATATGCAAATAATATGCAATGATTTCAAAAAATATTATTATTAAAGATGTTGTGAAGTGCCTCTCTTGCGAAATAGAGCGGTGAATGTGGTGTTTGTTTAATAAATTTGATGGTATAAAGAGAAAGGTTTTTTATCGTTTGTACAAGTTGCATTTTTTGTTTATTACTTATGTATACATTGATGAAATGATTGGTATAGGATTAAAAACAAAGAAGTTTTTTAAGTCCGTGAAATTTCGCGGGTCTGTGACTAGTACTTTTATACATCCCAAATTAAAATATGAACCTTGCCCAATTTAATTGGCTAAAAAATTAAATTCTTAATCGTGTCTAGGTTAATATAGTTATGGTAATTGTGTTAGCAATGGCGATTTTTCTGTTATAACTCCAAAGTTTAAGGAGTGATCATTGTTAGGGGAATCATATGCATTATTTCAATATTTTAAAACTCATTCAAATAAGAATTAAATCTAACAATAAATTTAAGATATTTAAGGATGTTACATTTGTTTTTTTTTTTTTTACAGACTTTATACTGCAGATTGACTTAAATAAATATTGGCGTTATTCTATATGTAAAATTTAATGTGTACTGGGTTTAAAAAATTGTACTCCTATATTCAAGAATATATTGATTCGGTCAATAATTAATGTTATGCATATTTGGTAAATTATTAATAAATAGTAACCGAACAATGATGAAACCTATTATTTAAAATTACTCTTAATTTTGAGTTAGTATGTACACACTTATTCACACTTAGTTAAAATATGTAATGTGTAATCTTAAGGGCTGAATTAAGATATGAATTAATGTAATATGAATTGTGTTAATGTGTAGTTTTTAATGAGTAATTAAGTTATGAACTATATGTGAATGTGAAATTGTCGAGAGGGTATACATTTAGAGAACATTTATATTTTTGAACTTTATATTGTTGACTATTTTCATTGTCGAATTTGCAAAGTTAGGGGGATGATTAAATTATTTTGGTCGGTGCATTCTCTATGTATTGTTACGTAAATTGATCAGTTTCGGAAATCGTATGTTGTCATGATTAAAATCAATTGTTTTGGAGAAATGCACATTATTCTTGACTTACTATCATTGACTTTGTCGCATCGAATGAATTTGCAAGGTTAGGGGAATTCTTAATTTATTTAGTCGAATTTGCAAGTTTTGTAGGCGGGGTTGCCGTGCTTAATATTTAGGTCAAAATTAAGTCCATTAATTTCTTTGTCTTCTCTTTTTAATGGATTTTTTTTATTTAAATACCTTTATTAACTTATGATTTGTTTATTATATTTATTATTTCATTCTCTATTTATTATTTTTGTAAAATTGATCTGTTTTGGAAACCGAATGTTGCATCAATTGTTATGGAGATATGCACATGATTATTGATTTACTACCATTGACTTTGTCTTATTCATTGAATTAACAAGGTTAGGGAAATTTTTAATGTATTTGGTCGAATTTTCAAGTTAGGTAGACAGGGTTGTCGTGCTTATTATTTTGGTCAAAATTAAGTCCATTAATTTTTCTATCTTCTCTTTTAATGGATTTCTTTTACTTAAATACCTTTGTTAACTTATAATTTACCTATTATGTTTATTATTATTTTTATTCTCTATTTATTATTAGTGTAAGATTGATCTGTTTTGGAAACCATATGCTGACATGCTTATAATCAATTGTTATGGGAAATGCATATGATTCTTGATTTACTACCATTGAATTTGTCGCATTCAATGAATTTGCAAGGTTTGGGGAATTTTTAATTTAGTTGGTCGAATTTGCAAGTTTAGGTAGGTGGGATTACCATGCTTAGTATTTCGGGCAAAATTAAGTCCATTAATTTCTTTGTCTTCCATTTTTATGGAATTTTTATTTTAAATTAAATATTTTTATTGACTTGTGTTTTGCCTATTATATTTATTATGATTTTCATTCTCTATATATTTGTTGTGTAAAATTCATCATTTAAAGTGATCAGGGTTGTCAAGCTTAATATTTCAGCCAAAATTAAGTCCCTTAATTTATTGTTTTCTTCCTTCGTCTATTTGCAAGGTTTTTGGATTATTTTTTTTAAATTCGAATTGATTAATTGACTTATGATTGTGGCTTAATTATATATGGCCCAATAAAGTTATATACACTCAATCGTTGTCGAATGACACTCATTTTATTAATTCTATTGATATCTTATGGAGGAGTTTTAATTTTTGTTTGTTTTTTATTGTTGATTGTTAATTGTATATGATTTTTTTTTACTACCATTGACTTTGTCGCATTGAATCAATTTGCAAGGTTAGGGAAAATTAATTAATTTGGTCGAGTTTGGAAGTTTAGATAGGCGGGGTTGCCATGCTTGGTATTTCGGTCAAAATTAAGTCCATTAGTTTCTTTGTCTTTCATTTTTTATAGATTTTTTTTAATTTAAATACATTTATTAACTTATAATTTGTCTATTATATTTATTATGATTTTCATTCTCTATATATTGTTTGTGTAAAATTGATCATTTAAGGTAGACTTGGTTTCCATGCTTATTCTTTCGGTCAAACTTAAGTCCATTAATTTCTTTGTCTTCCTTTTTTATGGATTTTTTTTTAAAATTAAATAGTTTTATTAACTTATGTTTTTCCTATTATATTTATTATTATTTTCATTCTCTATATATTATTTTTCTAAAATTGATCATTTAAGGTATGTAGAGTAGCCATGCTTATTATTTCGGTAAAAAATAAGTCCCTTAATTTATTATTTTGTTCCTTTCTATCTGTGTATGTTTGCAGATTTTTTTTTTTAAAGTTGAGTTCTTTAATTAACTTATAATTGTGTTTTAGTTATATATGACCTAATAAAATTTTATACATCCAATTATTGCCAAGTAAGACTCATTTTTTTAATTCTATAGTTACTTTATGAAGGAGTTATGATTGTTGGGACATTTTTTATTATTTCATTTATTATTGTTGATTGATAATTGTACATGATTCTTGATTAGTTTTGTCCAATAGCAAGATTAGGTAGGCGGGGTTGTCATGCTTTGTATTTCAGACAAAATTAAGTCCATTAATTTCTTTGTTTTTCATTTTTTATGGAATTTTTAAAAAAATTAAATACCTTTATTAACTTATTAAATTTTGACTAATATGCAAGATCAACTGTAGAATGTATATGATACCTTAAATTCAATACAAGGCATGATACACATTTTGTAGATTAAATGTTATCAATAAGCATATACTGAAGAGTATTTGCATTAATTTAATTTTTTTTATTAATTTATATGTATCATATTAATCAAAATTTAATATTTTACGTAGGAGTCAGGTTGTTAATGTCTCGAGAGATACAATATTAGATGGAAATTCAGAGATATAATATTAGATAAGAATTCTAATAAGAATGAAGATACTTATTCTAAATGGATGAGAATAGAGAGTTATATGTAAAGGGGATGAAACACAAGATTGGGGATAGGGAGAAACTTAATGTTTAATGGTGTTTTATTTATCTGATACAATATAAGATTTTTTTAATTGTTACATAAGATGAATAAATTATTCACTGGAAAAAATGTTTATCAGGTTTACAGTATTTTTATGATGTATCAGGTAATAGAATAAAGATTATTTTTTGTAAGTTATATGACGAAATCCAAAATTTCAATGTTAACAGGACTTTTCAGCGTGAAATATATTACATATTTTCCCAGTTATGTGGTTGAATATTGATGAAGGATTTTTTTATGATGATGAATATATTGATGATCTACTCCAAAGGCTTACTTTACAAAAATTGAAGTTTTTAGCATGGATGGAACGTAACAAGATAGATGCTGAAGTCAAGAATTTCACATACATTGACTTTCCTTCGAAGTATGTTTGGGTTGAAAAAAAATAAACTAGGGAGAGGAGAAGCAACGGTAGGTCTACTTTGGGAAGTTTATATAATGTTCCACTTGGTACAGGTGAACAATTTTACTTTGAGAATTTTATTACCTTATTATACGGGTCCAGAGTCTCACGGGGAAATACGAACAATAAAATGTTATTTATCCCACTTTCAAGGATGCTTTCTATTCACTAGGTAGAGAATATGTTGATGGAATAATTGTTTACAAAGATTTTTTTTTTAAAATTATAATAATTACTATGATATTGAGTATTGTTTATATGAAAAATAACTTTATGCATACTTTTTTAGTATAAAAAAAAAGTTCTTTTTTATTTATATTACATAAAAATCTTTTGAAAATATAATTTAAGCCCGCGAAATTCGCGGGACTATAACTAGTATATATATATATATATATATATATATATATATATATATATATATCAAATATCAAATACAATATATATTATATAATTAGCTATTATACATGTTTTTCCATTGAATTCTTCTAATTTTTATTTGGACTTGATTTTCTCTATTAACTCTCTTATTTGTTTTTATTTCAATTAATTTTTTAAAAAATTCAAATAATTTTACTAATGTAGAAGACATTTCTCTCATCCACAAATAATTTTTACTCAATTTTATTGATAAATAATAATAAAATAAGAGTGATCCATCTCATCTTGTGGTCACATCAATCATTATTAAAGTTTAAATTTTGTATATTCAAGATATTTTCGTACAATATACATATTTTAATTATATTCTGGTACAATTATTATTGGGTACACAATCTTGATCGTCGCAATTTATCGATGAAATGTATAAAAGGCAATGTTATATAAATGTATTCTTTAATTTGTATTATTTTATATATTGAAGTTTAATATACATTATTTTATCTACTCTCCTAATATCAAAGTCTGATTCCGCTCTTGTTCATGATCTCACGGCAGAGTTGGTAATGGTACTCTAATCATTTAAATTATACCCTTTATTTAAATAGTGATATTATTTAATAAGTAATGAAATATTTTTTAACGAGTCTAATAATATTATTGAATGAATTCAATTGGCGGGAGTTCAATTTGCTACCCACATATTTGCCATAAGAAAAAGCATTTCCTTTCCGTTCTCATCTAAGATTTAATTTTGTTTGCCAAGTGTGTGATTCATTTAATTAAGTACAACTTATTAAAATAGACTTATCGTTTCACATCAATGTCAAATAGGCGGGGAAAAATCAATGTCAAATAGAAAGTGAATGAAGTATTTCATAAAATTTATATGTGGATGAAGAAATTCGATGATAAACTATTGGATTAGGTATTAGTTTGAACTACTCTTTTCTAGGATAAATCAATCAATAAACACAAATCAAAGACTTATTTGAAAAAAAAACTCTTATAACACAAATACTGAAATAGAAAATGTAAGATATTGAAATATCACAATTCCGTTTATCAATCAACTTTTTTTTTTTAATTAAATCTAGAAATGAGTATTAATACACCTACCCCTACCAAAGTGTTAATGAGTCAATGTCCTAATTACACCAATTTTCATTGTCTCGTGACATAAGACTGTCTCATACAATTGCCTACTCTATCGATTTAGGATGTTTAATTCGTTCAATTTAACTTCTATTCTCACTTTGAACTTGTCAATTAACGTACAATACATCACAAATTAAAGTTTTTCTCTAAATTTGTTTACATGTCCACCGGTGGACATAATATTATATACCTACCGTGAATGTGTTAATGACACATAAGAAGGGGTCCACTTTTATTTTAATTAATTATTTATATCTGCTTATGTGTCATTAACACATTAGCGGTGGATATATATATATATATATATATATATATATATATATATATATATATATATTATAAATCTTATTACAAGTGTGTAAAAATAATTGACAAAGTATTATATGAAAATAGTTCATGATAAGTTTATTATGAAACAATTTTAAAGTATCATTAATCTCATCAGGAATATCATTAATTTGGGTCATTGGCATTATATTGTACTTGTTATAAAATTTCTTGAACTCAAATTAATTATACTTTTGATAAGATTAATGATACTTTAAAATAATTTTGTGATAAGTTTATCATGAATCATTTTTTTTTATAAAATTTACTCAAAATAATTTTATTTATACAATATATTAATAAACAAGGAGAGAGAGAGAGAGAGAATGTGTATCCATCTCATTTTTTGTTCCATAGTATATAAGATATAAGATTATTTAAGATTTGTTGGATTGGATTAATGGAGTTTGCGAATTTCAGAGTTTAAATTACAAATCATCCCATAACTTTCTGACAAAACAGATTTAGTCTCAAAATTAACTTTTTATCGGATTTAGTCATATATTCTCTAATAAAATCCAATTTTGGTCCCAAATCAACCTGAAAAGTCAATACGACGTCGTTTTCAAGTCCGAAATTGAGGATTTATGGCAAGGGTGTTGAACTGTTGATGTGGGCCTTGTGACATCCATATGTGCTAAATATATTTAATTTTGACATTTTCTTTTACGATTTTTAAATATATATTATGTGTAATTAAATTGTAAAAGAAAAGAAAAAATCAGATATAAATAGTAGACATAAATGTCACATCAACACCCTTGTCTGAAATCATCAAATTCAGACTTCAAAGTGAGAATTGGGACAAAAATTGGACTTTGTCAGAAAAATTGGGACTAAATCTGATAAAAAGTTAATTTTGGGATCAAACCTATTTTGTCAAAAAGTTATGGGACGATTTGTAATTTAAACTCCGAATTTCGAATTTATAAACTAGGTGTTGGAGTTTAAACAATATCCAAACAATGGGAGCCTAACATCAGGTACATACACGTTTTTATCTTTTAATTGAGCATTTAATGAGGTTTGATTAATGAGGGCGACTAGAGAATTAAAATGGTGGAACCGTGGAATCATTCCTTAATTTTTATAGACTTGTTAAATGATATTAATGAGAATATTTTTCCCCACACAAATATTCCTTATATATGTAGTAAATTGAACTTTCATAACCATAAAAATAGGATGAAACGTGACTCGTTTTCATTTAAAAAAAAAACAATCTTATTGAATCGTTAATAACACTTATTTTCGACTCCTTCATTGTTCACGGTACAAACCAAAACAGATATTTGAAAATATTTGTATTTGTATCAAGATTCTATTATTTTAATTGAGTGTCCGTGTGCATATCGTAATTTCAGTACAGTACGAATCGAAACAGATTTTCAGTTACAAACAGACATGATCAAATCGGTACGGAACAACGGGGAAGCGCTTTTTTTTTTTTTTTTGTTATTTTCTCCCATTTTGAAAAAAATTTGATACACACCCACACGAATATATTACACATCTTCAACCACAATACTCTTTCAAACTCAAATACAACACAATATATAATAATGTATGGTTAAAATAATAATACATTATATAATAATGGATGATTAAAGAAATAACAAATTTAAAATATGATATATATATGTGCGTGTGCGCGCGCACGCGTCTATATATATAAACAATCATTTTGGAAATATCTTGCGATAGAAAGTGCAATAATAAATTCACGTTGATCATGATTCCCCTAACATGTGGTATACCATATCCAAGTTTTTGTTAAGAAATGAATACACCTTTAGCATGAAATTAAAAGATGAAACAATTAAATTTAAATTATTTTTATATACACCTTAACATTAGTTAACATTTTAAGAATTTAATATGATAAATAAAATAACACTTGTATTATGAAAACAAAGATAAATTATGTTATCATACAATTGTACTTGAATTTAGTAACATTATAATACAATTTGATGAATACAAAATAAGTAATAATTAAAATTCTTATCACTTCGATACGGTCTTATTCGATTTTGGTACGATTAATTTGGTAATGTCAAGATCCATACCGGAAAAAGTTTTGGTTCGATTTCGGTATGATTAAAGTAAAAAAGTCAATTTATTTCAATTCTTTTTCAGTATGGTTTCGGTACGGGTTCGATAATCTCCGAACTTCAACCCTAGTGTTAATTACACTTTTTATTTTATTTTCATTCATTGTTTTTCATAACGGGAATGATTGCATGTCTATCTGTAGACACAACATTATATGTCCACCATTAATTTAAAAATGACACATGATAAGTAGGTGACCTATTATTATTTTAATTGATTATATATATTTATTCATGTATCATTATAACATTAGCGGTGGACATATAAATTAGTATTCACCGGTGAACATGGGATCATTTTCGTGTTTCGTAGTCGTTAAGGTTAATAAATACATATATATATTTATATAGTATTCAGTTTGAATCGAGCTAAAAAGTCATTCAAGCCTGCCCGTGTTTATAATGAGGCCGATGAGTCGGTTGACTCAGGCCCAATTTTTATTAAGTTTATAGGGCCTAAAATTATATATGTATATATGTATGTATGTATATATCTATATTATATATATATTTGTATATATAAATTTACAAAAATATATTAAACAAGTGTATAATCAAGAAATTATAGACTTTTTATTCACTTTGTTAGGTTCACATTTTAATCCATCTTGAAGCGGCTTATATTCCTATTTTTAGTTCCTACTTGGAGAATAGAGTAATATACTTATATCAATAAGTTCTCACCATATATATAATTCAATTTTTAGATAATAAGTTGAGAGTCACTATAAGTTCTTAAATTTTAATTGTTTTTAAAATTTTATGGTTATCTAATGTCATAATCTAATGTGAACCAATTTTATCATAAAACTTTTTGCATTTTGTTTATATTTTTAAAAGTATTAGTTGTTCCATAAAAATTATTGATTTGATGGTAATATTGTAAAATAAAAACAACTAACATTGTTTTGAGTTGCATGGTAAAACTGGTTTACAAACATACCATTTTCTAATTAATCTAGCTATACATAGGTTGTTACATACGACATTCATCATTTTAATTTATGTATTAAAATATTCATTTTTGTATAATACCTATTTAGTGCCATAACATTTAAAATTTTGTATTGTCAATAAGTTGATATAATTGAAAACACTACGAAGGACCTAATTTTAATTTCAACTCAGAACTCTTAATTGTTAGGAACGATCCAGCACTCAAGTAAAATACAAGCTCGACTAATTCTATGCTGAGATTAAAGTTTACTCTAAACTAATATTTTTGAGTAATTTGTGAACCAATTTTATTCCATTACACCTCGAATTAATCAATATGAACATTTTTATGATGCAGTGATACTGTACGGCCCCTAACGACTGCTACATAAGTTCAAACACACAGTATCATGGTCGGTTAATACAGCTTAATTTTGTGTCCCTAAGTCAAGAAAAACGAATAAACTAGTATAAGGAATACCCTACCGACAAATGGATCGGAACTGTATGAATTAATAGGATGTTGGACTAAATTCCAACTACAAATTCTGTGTCAACTTTTTCGACATCAAAGATTGATATCTTCAGACCCATGAATACCATAAATGTCAATCTTGCCTGTCTTATAAATAATAAAGCCGATGTTGAACTTTTATTTTTAATGAAATGATATACTATTATTTCATACTCTATCCGATTCAAAATATTATCGTTTTTTAAGTTTAAATCTTGTTTCAATATATTTGTTACTTTTGCATATTTTTTTTAAGTTTCTCTCAAATTTATCTTTATAATTTTTTTTTAAATGTATCTTATTTAAATAGTTCTAGTGTGCACTTGAGTGCATAATATGCATTTGAATTTTGAAAAATTAATATTTTTAGCAAAAATCAGCAATTAGAGATGGCAACGGGGCGGGCCGGGGATGCCATTCCCCATCCCAGTTCCCGTGAAGTCGGGGATTCCCCATCCCCACGAAATAAACGGGGAATTTATTTTCCCCATCCCTGTCCCATGGGGATCCCCGTGGACTCCCCGTTCCCCATCTAATTAATTTTTTTTCTCATTTTTAAAATACCAAAAAAATATAATATAGGGTTAATTCCATATAAATTCACGACCTTTATACTTAGTATCAATTTAATCACGAACTTTTAGATTTTTGTAAAAAAACCCAACCTTTGATATTTGTTGTAAACAAATATCAAAGGTAAAAAACCCAACCTTTGATATTTGTTGTAAACAAATATCAAAGGTTGGTTTTTTTTTACAAAAATCTAAAAGTTCGTGATTAAATTGATACTAAGTATAAAGGTCGTGAATTTATATGAAATTAACCCTATAATATATAAATTAAGAAAAATTAATCATACACAACAATTAGTTTAAGTTGGTGTTAAGAAAAATTAATATAAGCAATTTGAAGAGTCTCTAATTCTAACATTTTTAGTTAACATTAAAGTGAAAATTATATAATTTGAAACTAATAACATAATATTAAATAATTTATAGATGCAATTTAAAAATAAATAGTTAATTGAGTAGGAAAATTATGAAATATTTATTTATAATTTATTTCTAAATTTATATATTATATACATATAAATATATTAATATATAAAAATAATACGGGTCCCCGCGGGAACGGGGCGGGGATCCCCGCGGAGAATACTATCCTCGTTCCGTCCCCGCCTACGGGGCAAAAAAAATTCCCGTCCCCATCCCCATTTTCTTCGGGGATTCCCCACCCGTTCGGGGCGGATCCCCGCGGGGATCGGGGATTCCCCGCCCCGTTGCCAAGTGACGCAGCGCAAACATGATTAAACGTGATAATCTATTGATTCGATATGAATACTGGAATAACACAAATTAAACACGGGAAAGGGATAAAGCCCAATATTTTTAATTCATAAACAACCGAATAATAATGAGTTACATAACTCCTATTTATAATAGAAATAAACTAGGGTTTTAAGCGTATAAACCCTAAAAGTCCGACCCACTAATAATTAATTAAACTTAAATATAGCCCTAAAACTATAAAATATAAATACTAAAATAAATAATTAAATGCAATATTTATCTCCATCATTTTCACCCTCTTCGAAAAAATTCGTCCTCGAATCTGCATGAACCTGTAACTTCAAAAGGATAATCGAGTGGATCACACGCTCACCTCCAGAAAAAGCAAAATTAACCAATGAATCAACAGACGTGATTTAAAAAAATGTCTGTGGTCCGAATATTCCCCAAGAGTTTGAGGCGGTACACAAATGGATGTTATAAAGAAGTGTCAAAATAACTATTATTATTGATATAATAATAATAGTTATTAAATTTAGGCCAAAAATCTCTAACCATTAAATTAGAGTCAAACCCATTTATTCCTTTATTGTATCTTGAACCAAAACCTTTTGCTGTCGGACGACCAAAACTCTCAAATGGCCCAAGGTTACAAACCATTTTCAAGGGCAAAAGTGGGTCATAATTATGGAAGGGCCCAACTTGGGGTGTTAGGGCAATAGGCCCAAACTTGGACAACTCCAAGCCGTGGTCGTTGTCAACAACATAGTAGGTTGCGGCAGTGACTTGGTGCCCCTGTGAAGCAGTAAAACACGCGGGCGACCGGAGGTTCAGGAGACCAACATCGATGCTCCAGATATTATCTGGGGATCGGTAGAGCGCCGGTGCTGAAGTAAGAGTGGTGGCACGCGCGGTGGTCCTCGTGGCGGTGGTCAGGGCGGGCGAACTGAGGTATCGGATTTGGCAACGGGTGGGTGAACAGTGGTTGGGTGTGGACGATTGAGCACATCACTCGATCAACAATAACAGCAACGACCGTTTGTACTTTCCGGTTAGTGAGAGCAGGGGTGGTCAGAGCAGGAGGTGACACCGATGCGGCGGCGGACAGCGGTTGCCGAGAAACGCCGGGAATCTTCTCTCGTCTCGGATCATTGGCGATCGTTGGCGGGTGGTGTCGTTCTATGTATGAGTCAAGGTTTTGGGTAACATTAACAAGTTGGAGGCGTATGGATTCGAGGCCTTGAGCAACAACGGTGAATTGCTCCTAAAGGAGGGTAATATCGTGTTGCCTAAAAAGATGTCTGGGAGTCGTTATTGACTCTGGATACCAACTTACGCAGCGTAAACGTGATTAAACATGATAATCCATTGATTCGATATGAATACTGGAACACAAATTAAACACGGGAAAGGGATAAAACTCAATATTTTTAATTCATAAACAACCGAATAAAAACGAGTTACATAACTCCTATTTATAATAGAAATAAACTAGGGTTTTAGGCGTATAAACCCTAAAAATCCGACCCACTAATAATTAATTAAACTTAAATAAAGCCCTAAAACTATAAAAATATAAATACTAATAATGAATCATTAAATACAATATTTATCTCCATCACCAAGTGCAAAAAAATATATATACTAATAATGAATCAGTAATACCACAACTGCAAAAAAATACATAATTTGGTGTGTTTGTATGTATTTTGAAAAAATCAAAATTGAAGTAAAAAAATTAAGCTTAAAATCCAAGTGCATGCTATGCACTTAGATGCACCCTACAATTTGTCATCTTATTTTTCACCACTCTTCCCTCTCTATCCATGTTTAGTTGTATACATTTTAGCCAATTATGAAGTATAAATTTGTAAGAAAAATATGCTCATTAATATAATAAAAAAAATGTAAAAAACGACCAACATTTTGAATCGGATATAGTATTTCACACCGTTAATTAATATTGTGTGCAGTGATTATGTTATATTTGTACAAATAATATGAATTTGCCTAAAGTTTGTAATTATTTAGCTTGAGATGATTTTTGGCTAAGCTAATGAACTTATAAACAGCTTACAATTAGATGCTTGGAGTATTATAAGTTCCTCCTAAATAGCAGTTAAATTTGTTTTCTTTTTAAATAAAATATTATGAGCTTATATATAGTTGGTAATCTTTTTAAAGTCACGGGATCCAATATATTCTGAAATGCTGTAGATCCAATTTAATTTGGAAAACTCCTTAAATTAGATTATTCTAAATTTTTAAGAGTATGTCTCTTATTAAATTTGTTTTTAATATAAAACTAATACCATTAAATATATTTATTGATATTATAACAATTTATAATCTGATTTCAATTTACAAGTCTAATGGTATTAGTGAATGCATTACATATTTACATCTAACGTGATAATTTTATATTATAAAACTTGTTCACGGTTAAATTTGTGTATTTCTAACTACAAAATCATTATAATTGGCCTTAATAATTTCTCGACTCTCGTTTTATCAAACACTTCGGAAATTCAATTTCAAAGTGCAGACTTTTATGGTAATAATCATATTTAATTTTTGAGATGGTATAGTGCAAACCATTTTTATCGTATTTCACTACCCATATTATTGAATAGTATAAGTCATAATACTAAAGAGTATCGCTTGAAGTATTGAAAGGTATAAACCGTGATACTAAAGAATATTTCACTTAAAGTATTCCAGGTTTGATAATTTAACCTCACTAAAATTACTCAAAGCTATAAGTCTTCATAATAAGGGTATCCCTTAAATTAATGAAGGTTACGAACCGTAATATCAAAGGGCATCAGTTAGAGCTTCATTATCTATTAACGAGAGGTTATAAATTCGAGTTACAATTTTATCGATAAAAAAAATTGAAGGTTACAAAATGTGATACTAAAGGATATCTCACTTAAATTGGCCAAAACTATTAGTCTTGATTCTAGAAGACCATTTAAATTACTTATGGCGTGGGTATAAGTTTTAATGCTATAGGTATCCCTTAAATTATTAAAAGGTTACAAGTCATTATATTAAAGAGTATCTCATTTAAATTACCCAATATAAAAAGTGGTGCACATGTACAAAAAATATCCTTATCCTTATCATTTATAAAGAAGAGGATGTTTTGGCTGACGTGGCACGCTTCCATCAACTTTAATCCTTCATTCTTTTCTCTCATTCATCATTTCTGATAACTGATATTAGCCACCTGTTTCTTTAGGTTAATCTCGAGCGTTCATTGCCTCATTGTATTGTCTATCATGATTTTTCTATTCAACCTCGCTCCATAGCTTGCGCTTTGGTCGCTGCCTCTGTCGAGCCTTTACCTTTATGGCTCCGACGGATTGTGGCGCAGATCCATTCATCGTCCATACCATCCGGTAATGTCTAAATTTTAATTTGCATTCAACTAACTTGATTTTGTCCTTTTGTTTTGATGAATTCTGATCCTTTTCCTTTTTTTTGTTGAGGCGGATTGTGGCACGACTTCATTCATCGTCCATACCATCCGAATGTCTAAACCTTAATTCGCATTCTACTAACTTGATTTTGTCCTTTTGTTTTGATGAATTCTGATCATTTTCCTTTTTTTTTTTTTTGTTTAGGGAAACATTTGTATCGACATTTTAAATGAATTATGCATCATCGTACCAATTATTTTGGATGTGTGGCGAATCCTTGATGCAATCGATCGTCAATGTTAAGGAATAAACTTGGTGATATTGTAATTTTAATTGTATTTATTTTTAGAATTAAAGGAAACCGTCGTTTGTATGTCCAATGTATATTTTGAACTAGTTAGAGCCCCGCGAAATTCACGGGTTTAAATTAAAATTTTAAAGATGTTTTAAGTCAATCTTCAAAAGATTAAAATTTCAAAAGATTTTTAATTAATACAAATAAAAAAAATTATACTAATAAAGTATGTAATACTTTTTTTTTATTAAAATATTGATTAAAGCTATACGTTTATATGTAGGATTCTTATATATTATTTACAAATGTCTTAAGTGAAAAATAAATTTATGTTTTGTATAAATAACACTCAATATCACTGTAATTATTATAAGAGTATGTATAGAGTGAAATTGGTTCATACATGAAGTATTGAAAAGTATTAGTTGTTTTCACTGAAGAGTTTTAATTTGTTTTTAATAAATAACTTATACTCTTTAGTGTAAACAATTAATACATTTCAGTTAAAACAACTAATAACTCTTTAGTGAAAATAACTAATATCCTTCAACGATTTATGTATGAACCATTTTCTCTATACTTTTTTTTTTATCGGTAAATGTTAGTTGTTAGTAGTTAGATTAGTTCACCAAGTCTCCATACCCTCCCAGAAATCTCCAAGCCTACCTTATAACTCCCTCCCAATTCGTTCCCAAAGGGAATCAAACCCAGGTCACTCACTAGAGTGAGGAACCCGGTGGCCAGGTGGGCTAAGCCACCTGGTTACCATTTTCTCTATACTTTGTCTTATTATAAGTTTCATTATTTGGGTATATATAACATGAATCACATGATGCAATTCCTCTATACAGTTGAAGTTGGTTTGTCCAGAAAGTATAAATAAAATTATTACATTTAAAATTATCAACAAAGTATAGACGACACTCAACTTAAACCACATCAGGTGAATAAAAAAAACACAAATATAAAAATAGAGACAGATATACACAAAAGACAAGGAAAATATAAATTTTTTGTCCTATGAGAATAACCGGTTTGCAACAATGGTGCTTTTTCGATATTTCATGCCCCGTAGGGTTTTTCAATTTTGGTCTCATAAATAATTACAGGTTAGTCCCAAAAGAATACCTAAGTTGTAATTTTGGTCCAAAAAAATCTATCTTCAGTCCAATGTCTACAAATCTGCAAGGAAAAAAAAGGAAAGAAAAAAAAAGCGGACCAAATAGGAATGTGGAGCAAAATTATTACATATTTGTACATATACTTCCATTATAAATCGACTACTATCCGCACAAACTGACGCCTGCCTAAAAATTCACTAACAAAGTATAGACGACACTCAAGTTAGACAACATCACACAAATAAAAAAAATACAAATCTCCAAATATAAAAATAGAGACGGATATACGAATCTTAACGCGGGAATCTTAAATTTTGGTCCCATGAGAATAGGCGGTTCGCAACAATGGTCCTTCTTTAGATATCTTAGATCTCATAGTTTTTTTTCCAAATTTGGTCCCATAAATAGTTGTAGTGAAGTCCAAAAAGAATGCATGAGTTGCAATTATGGCCACAAAAAATTGAAGCCTGAATGAGTAAAATTAATGGAAAAAAAATACACACTTAGAAAAAAAAAAGGACAAAAAAGGAGTGTGGACCAAAATTATTACATATTTGTACATATAAGTCCATTATAACTCGACTACTATTTGCACATACAGACCCCATATCAAAAAATCACAGATAAAGTATAGAGGACACTCAAGGTAAACAATATCATGCAAATAAAAAAATATAAATCTCCAAGTATAAAGATAGGGACAGATATATGAATCTTAACCCAATTATAATTTTTATTTTGGTCCCATGAGAACTGGCGGTTTGCAACAATGATCCTTCTTTCGATATTTTAGGTCCCGTAATTTTTTCAAATTTGATCCCATAAATAATTACAGTTAAGTACTAGATGAATGCATAAGTTGCATTATTATCATATAGATATTTTAGAAATATTTCAAAAACATAATGAGAGAATTTTTTATATTATAAAGAATTTAGGACTAATTTTAGAATTTTTAACACAATATTTTTTTAAGAATTTTAGTCTTCCGGTTTAAAACTCGGCGTACATTTTTAGGAGTATCCTATAGGAATAATTTTGGACTAATTTAAAAACTTGGCGCACGTTTCAGGAATATACTATATTTTAGGAATAATCTAGGACTAATTTTGAATTTTTATAACAATATTTTTTAAGAATTTTAACACAATACCGAAGAGACATTAGCTAAAATAGTATAGAAAACAATCGCTAGAAATCCATAGTTAATATGACTGATATTGGTCCTTCAAGTTTTTTTAAAGGATGGAACAAAACTGAAAAAATATATATATAAAATTAAGGACCAAAAATGAATGTGGACCAAAATTATTCTCCTATTTGTACATATATTTCTATTGTAACTTGAATACTACTCTTACAGGTTGACATCATACCAAAAAATCATCAACAAAGTATAAACGATACTCAACTTAAACCACATCACGTGAATAAAAAAATATAAATACACAAATATAAAAATAGAGACATATATACGCAAAAGACCGAGAAATTTAAATTTTTGGTCCTGTGAGAACAGCCAATTTGCAACAATGGTGCTTTTTTTTTCGATATTTCATGTCCCTTAGTTTTTTCCAAATTTGGTCCCATAAATAATTACATGTAAGTCCCAAAAGAATGCATAAAAATTCTATCTTCAGTGCAAAAATATTTGTCAATGTCTACAAATTTGCAAGGAAAAAAAAAAAGAAACAAAAAACAAATGTAGAACAAAATTATTACATATTTGTACATATACTTCCATTATAACTCGACTACTATCCAAACAAACTGATGTCATACCAAAAAGATCACTAACAAAGTATAGACGACACTCAAGTTAGACAACATCACGCAAATAAAAAAAAATACAAATCTCCAAATATAAAAACACGGGAATCTTAAATTTTGGTCTCATGAGAATAGGTGGTTCGCAACAATGATCCTTCTTTAGATATTTTAGGTCCTTTTTTCCAAATTTGGTCCCATATATAGTTGTAGTGAAGTTCCAAAAGAAATATTGATTTTAATTGAAATCTACAATACACAATGATGTAATCATGTATTATTTGTTTTTTTTTACAGAAAATAAAAGATTATATTAGAATAAGATAGGCTCATGTCTTACATCTTTTTGGAAAGCACGAATACAAGTTCTAAGAATTTCCTCGATCCATATTTCCTCAAAGTTCTCATGTGTTCCTAAATTTTCTTCAATAATATATAAATTATATAAAAAAAGTAATAAAACTACAATATTTATATTTACTAAAAAAAATACTAATTACAAATTTCGAAAAAATTATTTAAATACAATTTTCGCTGTGTACATGGAAATTGAGAAATTAACTTAATATATGTATCAAGAATCTCAAGTCTTAAAAGTAAGTTAACCACGCATGAAATAGGTACATTATAAACTCTTAGTTATAAAACATTAGTTTTCCATGATAATAAATATAGACTGAAAATCATGATCTAAAATTTCTAACGACATTTGATTTGCAGACCACCACATACTTATAGGAGTAAGTATGTCTTTCAAAAGAGTTATATGTCTTGTAGTATCAAAAGCATAGTTAATTAATCTATTGGACATTATAGTACCATTCGTTTTTTCTTTAAAATAAACTTTCTAATATGTGAAAATTATCTTCATGTTAAGTATCTACGTAATTATAGAAGTTGTTATTTATGACCACATCTTCTGGTTAAATTTAATTTAGGCCAAATTTTATAAAATGTGGGTCAAATATAGCTCGATTATGATATGCCCGGTTGACCGTATTTTATAAAATTTGACCTAAATTAGCTAAAATTAATATATAGTGTTCTAGTTTTGCAAATTTGTAAAGATTTTGTCATAATTTTGCAAGTCCTTAAAGATATTGTCTCAATTTTGCAAGCCTGTAAAGTTAATTTTACAAAAACTCAGTAAATGATAACGAAAAGTATTAATTGTTTATTTAAAGAACATTAATTGGTTAAAGTAAAGTGTACCTAAAAATAATTTTAAAAAATAAGGTCACTTCGTTCTGTCTTTAAAAATAAGGTCATCTTATGTGATTACTATCAAAATCAATGGATGGAATAAAATTAATAGATGGAACAAAAGTTAGAGGACCATAAAATCAATGGATGGAACAACATTGCAACAAAGAAAAAAAAAGGACCAAAAAGTTGCAAAAAATTGCAAAAATTTTGATACCATGATTATGCTATCTAGTATATATACATATATATGTGTGTGTGTGTGTGTGTGTGAGTAAGAGGACCATAAAATTAATGGATGGAACAAAACTGAATATATATATATATATATAATTAAGGACCAAAAAATGAATGTGGACCAAAACTATTATCCTGTTTGTACATATACTTCAATTGTAACGCGAATACTATTCTTACATTAATTGCGGTTAATAAGATGTTATATTTTAATTTCATATACAAACACAATGAGAACGTGTTCCTAATTTTATTTAATTGCGGATAATAAGATTTCATGTTTTAATTTCATTTAACTGTATTTTGTTGGCTTTTTTTAATTCGAACAATGATTGAATTAATTCTTCTATTCGATAAAATATTTTTTTTGGATAAATACTACGGATTAATCTATATACACGTATACTAATAAATCCAACATAATATACCGTTAGATACTAAAACGATTAGAGATCTGATATTTATGGTCGAAAGGTCATGAAATTCGAGTCGCAACTTTATCGCAAAAAAGTAGATAAAAATATTTCCTAATAAATCAATTGAGATTTATTGTTGCTTTATACGTCTTTTAAACTGCGATACGTCATTTGGAGGGCTAGTTGAGATATCATCTTGAATTTATAATAAAAAAATTAAGATTAATTTGTCTAAACTAGCTAAAGTAATTAAGGTTTTTATTTGGTCTCCAACATAATAGGGGTAAATAAAATAGTGTGGCGAATCCTTGATGCAATCGGTCGTCAATGTTAAGGAATAAACTTGGTGATATTGTAGTTTTAATTATATTTATTTTTAGAATTAAAGGAAACCGTCGTTTGTATGGAAATGCATATTTTGAATGTGTGATAATGATTTTTTTTTCCTCCTCTTCTATATTTCCATTTCAGTAATTTTGCTAGTTTGTAAATACATATTATTGATGTTGAAATTCCTATCTATTGTAATATCTAAAAATCTATTAGTTAGAGTCTTTTGAAATGCATTCATGTAATTAAGATTTCATGTTTGACATAATTTTCTTCTCAATTTCTGCAAATCGGAAAGTGAATATGCGTTGTACCAATTTTCAGCGTTTATTGATAATTCATTTTAAAGGACATTAACTTTTGACCAAATGATATTTTATGAAGATTAGTTTGCGTAGGTGATTAGTTTGTATTGTTAATTAACATGATGGTGTAACGTATAATAAATTGTCTTAAATAGATTTAGTCATCGTTTGAGTTGTATAATTATAATTAATTATATAATGAAAGACATATCACTAATTGTATAATTATGTGATGTATAATGTATAATTATAATTATTTAATTATAATTAATTTTAATGATGTAATGTATAATTATAATTATTTAATTATAATTAATTTTAATGATGTAATGTATAATTATAATAATGTATAATTACAATTAATTGTATAATGATGTATACTAATGTATAATTATAATTAATTATAATGTATACTTATAATTAATTGTACAATGAAGGGTGTGATATATACATAATTCATAATTACTTTAGTATCCTAATATTACATCAAACAACAATAATAAAAAAAACATTATGAAAAACAATATTGGTCTATATTTTCTAATTAATTTTGCTTTGTTAATTTTAATCGTTAGTTTCCTATGTTGTTTGTATATGTTTTAAACCAATTCCAGTTTGTGTTATTTTGAATAAAGTATCTATATAATAGGGGCTAATTTGTACTGTGTATATATGTTTGCATTGTTTGGACAAATGATAAATTGCATTTTGTTCCCAGAAATATGAGTCAAATTCAAAATGGTCAATTTTTTTAACAGTTTTAGTCCTATAACTTTGTTTTGACACTTAAGAGATTGCAGTTTTGGTCCAAATTATGACTATTTGGATAAAGGAGTTTTGTTAATATTCCAAATTATGACTACTTGGATAAACTTTCACAAGTAATTTTTTATTCTCTAAAAATATACATATTACTTAGCTCCTAACTTAATTAATGGTGTTAAGTAGATTTAGTCATCACTTGAGTGGAATAAATGAAAGACGTATCATTACTTGTCTAATTATGTAACGTATAATTATAATTAATTATAATGATGTAATGTATAATTATAATTAATGATAATTATAATAATGTATTATTATAATTAACTGTATAATGATGTATACTAGTATATAATTATAATTAATTAAATATATATAATTATAAATAATGTAGAATTATAATTAATTGTATAATGAAGGGCGTGATGTATACAAAAACCATAATTACTCTATTACCTTAATATTACATTAAACAATAATAATAATAAAAAGCATTATGAAAAATAATCTTAGTCAAATTTTCTAATTAATTTTGCTTTGTTAATTTTAATAGTTAGTTTCATATGTTGTTTGTGTATGTTTTAAATAAATTCCAGATTGTGTTATCTTGAATAAATTCTCTACATAATAGGGGCTAATTTGTACTGTGTATATATGTTTGCAATGTTTGGACAAATGATAAATTGCATTTTGTTTCCAAAAATATGAGTCAATTTCAAAACGATCCATTTTTCAACAATTTTAGTCGCATAACTTTATTTTGACACTTAAGAGATTGCAGTTTTGGTACATCAATGAGAAGATTCTTTTAATGCTTCCTGGAGAAACAAAATAATACATAAGTTCCGATAGCGTGTGTAGATCCGAGTACCGCCTGAAGTGTTGGGAAAATAGGGGTGTCCGGAATCTATTCGGGATGAAATTTAAATACGAATTTAAATTCAATTATTACTAGCATGAATTAATCCTAATTAATCCTAATTAATTCAAATAATAATTCCAACAACTAATTTATCATCATGCATGTTGAATTAATTCACAAAAAATCTAGGCGGAATAAACAATAATTTATGTGACTTATGTACCTCTTGTAGAATTGGCCTTTGAATAAACGGGACAATCACGATCACGCTTTATCAACCCAAAAACCTTCTCAAGTATTTCCCTTTCGCCTTACTTGATCACCGGTGGGAGATGCTTTCAAGTAATTAGAATAACAACGAAGAAAGAAAAAATAGTGTTGCTGATTTTTTTTTCTGCTGATTTTTTTTTTTCAACGCTGTGAAAAGTAAACTGGAGATGAAATAATCATCCCCTATATATAGGAGAGGGGTGAACGAAATTTAGGTGTATTTTAGGAGAGAGAAAATCTTTTTCTTGGCCTCCAAGAAATCTTGAATATATCCCATATATTCTTTTCTCCATAAAAAAATATTCCACAAAAATCTCACCCTCCTATATATATGCAATTTTCGAAATTTATAGATTGAGAATGCAAGATTTGGATCTTCTTGAATTTATGAGATAATCTTGTATTCCAAGAATACTTATCTTCCATAATATCTTTCCAAGAAAATCAACAAAATCTTTTTTCTCTCCATATCTCTTATTTTCAAAAATCTCAAGAAATATCAGCAAATATATTTTCTTTTATTTTAATCACCTTATTATTATTGGGCTACTTAATGGGCTACTTGAGGGGCCTTTAGGAGAATTAAGATTGGACCTCCAATGGGCTTCTGAATTTCAATATTGAGCCCCAATATAATTCAGTCCATTAATATTAATTAGTACCACTAATAAATTAATATTGCACTATCCATCTTAATCCATATTACGATAATATGGGCTCCCAGTTATCATTTCCCGCGTTTAAGATTATCAAGTCCATTAATTAATTAAGCTTCTGAATAGCTCTAAATTAATTAATATATTTCACCTTTGAGTAAAGACAGCTCAACATTATTATCCGTACCGAAGAAACTGATTCTTCACTTGCAAGATTTGGTACGATAAAACTTCTGAGCCCACCAAGGGGACTAATCACACGAGCCGTACTCGCACGCGTTTCTCCGTATTAAATCTTAGCAACCGTCGTATGATTAATATTACTGCCCAAGACACAAAGTTCGAAGTCACAATGATTCTCACCCAATATGAATCAAAGCAGTAACCATTAAGCACACACGGTCCTATTTAAGTGACAGAGATTAAGAAATCAACAACCACTGAGGTCTAATTCTTCACATTTCAGAACAGAAGAATTTATCCTCGCTGTAGGTCCTCTTCAACACATACTAAATGTGTTAGTGCAATCTCTAAGTCAAGACAGACCAATCTGAGACTTACACATCGACCTTTCACGGCGGATTGTTCAATTCCACCTAGGTCGTGAAAATGTACGTTTAGTTACAAGGAAACTGTTAATGTTGTCTTCCGTGATCGGGTATCACCACATTAATTACAATGTAACTAGTACTATTATGAACTGTTTGCAATAAATATTCAGCATTCAATCATATCTAAAGCAAATGCGATAAAAGAATTATTCTCATAAACAAGTGTTTGATACACGAGTTATACGAAGTAAAAGTATACTTTCACGTATAACTCCAACAATCTCCCAGTTATACTTAAAGTCTGCTTTTTAGTATACATCATGCATGTCTTAGTGTAGTAGCTCTACGTGACATCTCATGTCAACCTACACTAACCTAATAATTTCTCCCACTTATACTTAAAGCAAATTGGCAATAGTCTTGACTCCCATTCCATCCACATGTCTCTCGAATGTACTCTGAGGCAGACCCTTTGTGAATTGATGTACTAGGTTGTCCTCCGACATTTATCTTTGCCACCTCTTTATCTCCTCTCTTAACAATTTCTCGTATAAGATGGTGTTTTCTTTCAATGTGTTTGCTGGCCTTGTGGGCTCTCGGTTCCCTTGAATTTACAACTGCTCCGACATTATCACAATGGACAGTGATTATGATGGGCAAATTCGGAACAACGTCCAAGTCCACTAAGAAGTACTTGAGCCAAACTGCTTCTTTCGCTGCTTCACAAGCAGTTACTTATTCGGCTTTCATGGTCGAATCGGCGATGCATTTCTGCAAATCGCTTCTCCATGTCATGGCTCCTTCTCCCATGCAAAACACACTACCCGAGGTAGATATTCTGGATTCTATATCTGATTGGAAATTTGAGTCTGTGTATCCCACGGGAATTAGACTGTCTGACTGTTAAATCAACATTCCATACCAAGTTCGTTTCAGAAACTAAAGAACGCATTTAATTGCAATCTAATGTACTTTCCCGGGGTTACTTTGATATCTTGCCAACATGCTCACGCCAAAGCAGATATTCGGTCTCGTACACAACGTTGCATACATAAGACTTCCTACGTCCGAAACGTATGGAACGTCTTTCATGTCATCTATCTCGACTTGCGTCTTAGGGCATATTTCTTTGGATAGATGGATTCCGTGCCTAAAAGGTACAAAACCTTTCTAGGAATCTTGCACGCTGAAATGCTTCAAAACAGTGGCTTCGTATGAAACTTGCGATAAGCCCAGCATCCTCCTCTTGCGATCTCGAGTGATCTTGATCCCAAGGATGTGACTGATTTTCCCTAAGTTCTCCATATCGAACTGATTTGACAGCCATACCCTTACGTCTAACAATATCTTTACATTGTTTCCAATGAGCAATATATCGTCTACGTATAATACTAAGAATACCACCGCAGTTCCGTCACGCTTCTTATACACACAACTATCAAACTCGTTTTGATCAAACCCATAAGACTTAATCACTTGATCAAAATACTGGTTCCAAGTACGCGATGCTTGCTTAAGTCCATAAATTGATCTCTTAAGCTTGCATATGAGGTGCTCTTGGCCTTTTTCAATAAAACCTTTGGGCTGTTGCATTTAGATATCTATCCCGTCAAGACGTCTGTTAAGGAAAGCTGTCTTGACATCCATTTGCCAGATCTCGTAATCTAGGTGCGCAGCGATCGACAAGAGAATACAGATGGACTTAAGCATAGCTACGGGCGAAAAGGTCTCCTCATAATCGATCCCTTCTTTTTTAGTATACCCTTTGGCCACTAGCCTTGCTTTGAAGGTCTCAACCCTTCCGTCCGGTCCTCTTTTCCTCTTGTACACCCACTTGCATCCAATGGGTTCTACCCCATTGGGTGGTTCGACCAACTCCCACACTTGATTATGATCCATCGAACCCATCTCGGTTTCCATTACCGTTTGCCATGACTCTGTGTCTTAGTCTTGGATTGCCTCGTCGTATGTCCATGGGTTTGATTCATCGCCGGGAATCAAATCCGAAGATTCTCCTATCCCCATGAATCTCTCGGGTTGCCAAGCAATCCTCCTACTATGACGGGGTTCCGATTGTGAAGGTGTGTGTAACGCCCCGGATCCGAAACACATTAAATATCTCAGATTCGAGGTGCCACTTGTAACTAAAATTCGAACTATAAATTTTTTTTATATAAAAATGAGATAATACAATGAGAGATGAGTTTTATGCAGCGGAAGAATGGGTAGGATAATATTTATAATATATTTCTCACACACATATATATAAAACTTAATATCAATAGTATCATTTTATTTAAGTGGGGAACTCCGTGTCGTCTCTATTACTGTACTTACTCCACGAAATCATAATCTGCAAGGGTTGTAAGAAGGGGGGCGTGAGATTTGAATTCTCACGTATGGGTGATTTGCAACGTCATGGGATTGGTAAATCCGAAGTATATTAAATTATAATCATTGATAAAATAATTAATTTATTTAAGCAGTTGACATATAAATACGAACATCATATATCACAGAAGTAACAAGCTCACATAATAATTATTTGGGCATAGCAGATTTCACATCATATAATCACAAGTTGATTCACATTGAGGGGCAAAGCCCAAAACCATTTTCACGTATCGGCCCAATCTGCCAAAATCATTTTCCACATAGTAAATCTTTTCAAAAATCATTCCTCATAAATGAATCTATTTAATTGATTAGTGACCTCTCATCCGGAACTCTAATGAGTACTCACTCGGAGGCCGAAATTTATTATTAATGACCACCTCATCCGGAACTCTATTGAGTATCTCACCCGGAGGCCAAATTTATTATCAATGACCACCTCATCCGGAACTCTAATGAGCATCTCACCCGGAGGCCAAATTTATTATTAAACATTAGCTTTTCTCTTTCTCATAAAAACTGGCTTTTCAAAAAGTGGGGAGAGTTCACATAATTCGTACTTGTATAAATCCATGCTCACAAAATGCCCTTTATCATGCAATGGTGCTCGATTCAAATAAAACAATAGACATATTGTATCATATAAAAGTATACCACGTAATTCAAATATTTATATAATAGGGATACATTTATATTGGATTAGTTGTTTTAGATTGGTTTAGTCGAGTTCAGAGTATACCAGCACAACGTATTATAAGCAGATCGATCAACAGATCATCATCCACCTGTTTGCCCCGGGTTCCGAGAATGTTGTATAAACAGATGGTTGAATCCCTCGTGCGTATTCCAATTAGCACAGAATCCTAATACGAAACCATTTGATTAAAAGTTGGTTCTCGAATTAATGAAAGACCTAGGAGTTCGTGTTATGAAAACGAGAAAGTTGTTATCTCATAAACTCATTGAAATAGACCTACTTGAAAACACACACTAACTTGGTAAATACACCACTTTCAAAAAGGGTAGTGTATTGGGGTGTACTTACTAAATTCCTTGTTGTAATACTATTTCGATTTTCATAAAAAGATCTTCTAATTTCCTTTGCCCTTTTATAAATTATAAATAAAAGTTTCTAAATTTTAAAAGTATATCTATATATATTTTTCTTGAAAATAATTAAAAGAATAAGAAATTTAGTTAAATAATATTAATATAATAAAAGTCCCAATTTAATATTTTCTTTCTAAAAATTCTATTTTATTTTAAAAAAAACTCTTGGATAAAAATTATACTTTATAAATAAAACTCCCTTTATTATCTTATTTTGTTTAAAGAAATAAATACTAAAAATAATATAATATATACTTTTCTTTATTGTTAGTAATACTTGATTTAAAGAAGTTTTCATAACAATTTATAGAATAAAAATTTCCTATATTACTAGTATTACTAACCAAGTTGACTTGTGTTATTTTCAAAACAAAAGATTAGTAATATATTTTCTAGAAATATTCTTCTTTCCATTGTACAAATTTTGAAACGTACACAAGGGAGAAGACGAGTTTCCCTTTGTCTACGGGCTCGAGACAAAGTGTTTATTATTATTTTTCTTATAAACATATCCAACAGTACACTAACATACTAATTTTAAAAACATTTACGAACAATTCAGTGGCACTATATCACTAATACGGTGTTACTAAACATCTATAAAACCAATACTAGTCCATAAAGTCCAAGTACCTCAATAAATTTGAACAACAGTATTCCCAGAAATCAACTATTTCTACTACAATATCCATCCAAGGATTAAAGGAATTTATTTCCCAAACAACAGGCAATTCGAAACAAAGCAAAAGAAACAGGAAAACAAAAGTTTGGTACATTCATCCTTCTCGTTCTTGTTACACGGTTCCAAAAAGGGTCTCGATAAAAATCCGGAATTATGAAAAGAAAGAAAACAAAGTAGAGACCTTACGTTCTCCGGTTCGAAGTGCTAAACGGACGGCCTAACGGCGTCCTTCGATTTCTCCAAAAACTCCGGCAATAGGGGTTCGGTTCGGCATCGTTTCGGAAGAAGAAAAACAACGAATCGAGTTATGATTAGAAATCGAATTAAACTTTTTGAATCGAAATTGAAAGGGGATTTTTTTCTCGAATACTCACTGGAAGAAAGAGGGAGAGGAGGTGGCGGCGTTGCGACGGCGGCGGCGTTGCGACGGCGGCGGCGTTCAGCAGAGGGGCGTTGCGGCGCGGCGATTCGGCAGAGAGGTGTCGCGGCGGCGGCCATTTGGCAGAGAGGCGTCGCTGGCTTCGAACAGAGAAGGAGGCGAGTCGATTGGTCGGAGCAGAGGCATCTTGGCGTAACGGCGAAGGACGGAGAGCGGCGTCACCGGCTGAGGAGCGACGGAGGGCGGCGCCTGCGTGAGGAAAGGGGTTAGGGCGGCGGCGCTGTGAGAGGCTGAAGGCTGTGATTTCCGATCGACGACCGCTTCCGTGCGACGGAGAAGGGGGCTGGGTCGGCGAGACGATGGCCGGCTTCGAGGCTGGTGGCTGGGGAAGAGGCGCGGCGCTTGGTTTTCCGACCGGAGAAGGGAGCGGCCTTGGCTGAAAAGGGGAGAGAGAAGGGGACGCGTTGAATTCTTCTTTTGGAGAGAGAAAACGCATAAAGGAAAGGGAGAGGAGAGAGAGTTAATTTGGGAACTAATTTTGTTTTACTGAAGGAAAGAGACGTGGGTTATTTTATAAAGAAATTATACTTTTAATTAATAATTAATTTTAAAGAAGGAAAAATAATATGTGGTTAGGAAAAATCTCTAATTAATTTAATAAAAAAATACTAATTCATGTGGGTAGGATTAACCCCTTTAATTCGGATATTTTCGTTCCCACTTGATACGGTTTAGGGATCGTTTGGTTCACGAGTTTAATCCCGAAATGAGAATTAATACAGTTTTAGAACTCAATTAATATTTTAAAGTATTTTAATTATTCTCAACAAAATATACGAATTGAAAACATAATTTAAGACTTTGAATAACTAATTTCTCGTAGTCCCTTATCCGTTTGAAATATTCGATTTCTTTCTTCGAACTTGGGAATTTGAAATAGAGTATATATTTAAATTACACAGTAGCACACAAAATAATAAAATTAAAAGAAACAAGGATAATAATAATATGAAATTATATAATTAAGGTTTCTAAGAAAATAGAAGGTACAAAACGGGACGGGGTATTACATCCTCACCCCCTTAACAGGAATTTCGTCCCCGAAATTCGACTTCTAGGTATTGCTCGGCTAAACCTTATACACTTATTTTAAGCAGTATCTATATGTATTTTTTTTTGTCTTAACCCCATTTCTACTCAGTATCTATACGGGATGTTCAGGTCCTTTCAATCGGAGTTGTCCTCCACTACTTTCCCCTTCTTCTAGGATAGCATTCACGTGTCTGATTAGACGTGAAATTGTCATGATTCGTAGCTAGAAACGCCCTAGTTTTGGTCGAGTTTATAGAGTATTTAGAGTCAATTGAGCATTATTTCTATACATTGATAAATTTGTCTCTTTGATGCTCATAGGTGAATAGAGGACGAAAAACGGAGTTCGTAGGACTTTGAATCGACTCAAACGGATGCCCGGATGAGAAGATATTGAAGAAATACGATTGGTATTAGTGCGGACGAGGAAAAGTATCATTTGGGAGGATTAGAGATCACTCGAGCGCATCACTCGAGCGCCACCGCTCGAGCGCCTTACTCGAGCGCGCAAACATACAGAACTATTCTTGCGCTCGAGCAGCTCGAGCGCCACCGCTCGAGCGAATTGCTCGAGCGCCCAAAAGTAACAGTGTCATTTCAGCGCTCGAGCAGCTCGAGCGCGACCGCTCGAGCGAATGCATCATTCGAGCTACACTGCTCGAGCGGGACCGCTCGAGCGTTTTGCTCGAGCGCCCATATACTTTTGCCTCCGGATTCGTATTTTCGGCCCATTAACTCCCGTTTCGACCCGTGCCTATATATATCTCGTCCAAACACGTTTTGAAGGATCCCCAACTTTTACACATCACGTTTCATAGAGTTTTTAGAGCAAGGAGGAAGAGAAGAGACGAGCGAGCTTAGATTTACGGTTTTGAGGTTTTTGATTACGAATTTACTCTACGATTTCACGTTTTAGCTTCGATTCTTAATAACTTTTGTTCTGAAATACGTTGAGACCTAGTTTTTGTTAATTAATTTCAGTTTAATCTTTTACATATTAAAACCTCATTTTATGTTCGTTCTTTTCTTCGTTTTCGTTATCATGTTCATGTTCGTCACTTGTTTAATTTCTATTGTTTATGTTCAAATTATGTCTAGCTAAAACCCTTGCATGCTTAGGGTAGGATGAACTCGTAGAAGTAGGTTGTGGGTACGTAATTAGAGTAACTTGTGACGTTAGGTTTTAATTCTCTTAATTAATGAATGCTTAAAATTAATCTAGATTTTACTCTTGAGTTTCGTTCGAAAGGTGTTAGAGAGAGGACGACCGTATCACTCTTTAACAACGAGTAGGCTTAACGAGAGGGTTTAGGAAAGGTTAATTCATCTACCGGTTTAGCGAAGGAGGACGACCGCATCACCTTAGTTAAATTAGGGTCTCATTAATTAAGCACAATCTAATAACTTGTTAGTAGATTTGTGAAGTCGAGTGTTAGGGTAAAGTATTAGGGTTTAGAATCTTGAGCTTTCACCTTGCATTCTTAGACTTAGGTTAATTCTCGTTTGTCACAGTTATTTTGATTATGTACCTGCTCCGTTAGTATACGTAGGGATTCCTATCCTAAGCATCACCATCTCTTATTTGAATCCAACCCTTAGTTAATTCGTCTACTTTAGTATTTTAGTTTAGTTAGTTTATTTTAGTTTAATTAATCTTTCTTAAAAAAATCCAAAAACAAAACACTCATATTAACTACGACGCGTAGATCTTCAGGGATCTATTCGCATATACACTGTCCCGTGGGTACGATATACTTGGTCGTTATACTTGCCAATACTATAGTGAACCCGTCCGCTTGCGGGTAAGCGACTAGTAGAAGTTAGTGTAGTCGCTTCAAGTCAATGGCGCCGTTGCCGGGGATGGCGTTTTATGCTTTTTGAATAGGACTTGTCGATAGCTTAGTAGTTAGTAGTGGGTGCTTATTTTCTGTTTTTATTTTTTATTTTTATTTATTCGGCAGTTGCGTTTTGATCCATCTGCTAGTGTGTCAGGTTTATGAGAACACGCTCACAAGGCAATACGAGCGAAGAGAGAATACCTGCAGATCCTGAGACAATAGCCAGAAGGAACCGAGCTTACTTGAGAAGAATGAACGCAGCCGACTTAGGGAAGGAACCGATGGATCTCAGTAATGAGTTGGACGATGCTGCCAACGATTTCAATCAGGCAGTAAACCGGGTTGATGGCTCTGGAGGGAGTGGTGGTCAGAATCAAGACCAGTTCGTGGATAGTCAAAGCCAGAACCCGGGTGCACAAAATGTAAACAATCCAGCTCAGAACCTAGTCCCAAATCCTCTGAACAATCCTGCTTACCCACAAAACCCACATAACCCTTTCCACAACCCAGCATATCAACATTACCCATACCCACCATACCCTTATCCACCATACCCGTATCCTCCACCTCCTGTCTATAACCAACCACCTGTGTACCAACAACCTCCAGTTCAAAACATACCAGCACCACCTGTCGCTCCTCAGCCTGCGCCCCAGAACGCAGATCAGAATATGGCAATTCGGGGCAGGTTCGCGGCACAACCGCAGAGGTATTACGATGGAGTGGCCTTACCACCTGTGGAGGCCAATAACTTTTCAATCTCCCCAGGAATTCTCAAGCTGCTTACTGAGAATCAATTCAAGGGGGAGGTTGGGAAGGAGAACCCTCACACTCACTTGAGGAGTTTCCTCATGATTGCATCTACTTTCAATTACAATGGCATGTCTGAAGATGCCAAGAGGCTCAGGTTGTTCCCATTCTCTCTTACGGGAATAACCAAGGAATGGTATGATAACACGCTCCCACGGGGAGGTGTTAACACATGGGCCGAGCTCGAGCGTCTGTTCCTCGAGCGATTCTACCCTCCATCGAGAACGATTAAAGCGAGAATTGAGATCTCTTCCTTTCGCCAGAAATCTGGAGAGGATTTACGCCAGGCGTGGGAGAGATACTCGAATATGTTGATCGAGTGCCCGCAGCACGGGTACAACGAGGGAGATATAATGGCGTTCTTCTACAGTGGAGCCAGCAAGGCTGGCCAAGCCCACCTAGATGCATGTGCAAGTGGAGCTTTTCTGAACCAGGGAGTAACGAGGTGTAGAGAGATCGTGGACAATATTGTCACGAATGCTGGTGCATGGAACGAGGATCCAGAATTTCAGAGGGTATGCAAGTTGGAGGAGAATGAGGGTACGAGGAAGCTATTGATGGCTATGATGGAGAAGATCAGCAACCTCGAGATGGGGCAGAACTTAGTTGGAGGGAATGGAGCAGCAAGCGAGAAAGTGGAACCAACCACGAGTCAGCTAGAAGAGGCCAACTATATGGGAAGGCCTAATTACCCACAAGGGGGGTATCCACAAGGTGGAAACCAGTATGGAAGACCTTCTTATGGTCAACCATTTGTGCCTCCAGGCCCACAGCCGCCTCAAAACCAATGGAGGAACACACAAGGGTATCAAGGAGGCCAGCAGCCTCCTCAAAACACTTGGAGGAAAAATGAGAATTTCTCTTATGCTAACCCAAAAGCTGGAATTACTGTGCCTGCAGGTGTTGATCCAGGTTCTAAACCTCCTGGTGGAGAAGGCGGTGCATCAACCGAAGAAATGTTGAGAGCGATCCTTCAGAAAGTGGAGGAAGGTAGCAAGCGATTGTCCTCTTTGGAGTACGATGTGAAGGAGTTGCATAAGAAAGGCGATCAACGAGATCAAGAACTCCAGAAGAGAGACATCGAGTGGAATCGAGCTCAGCAAGAGAACAACAGAAGATTCAATTCCATTGAGTACCAAATCAGCCAGATCGCAAAGTCTCAGCCAAGAGAGCCTGGCAAGTACCCATCAATGCCCGAGGATAACCCAAAGGAACATTGCAAGGCTATTGAGTTGAGAAGTGGGACCAACTATGGTGGTCCCGAGATGCCTGCTGATTCTGAGACGCTCAAGGAGAAAGATGAGACAGAAGGGATAGAGTCTCAAAGTGATGGAGTTGAGGTTGAGAAGGAAGGAGTTAAGATGAAAAGTGATGATAAGAGTCAAGATGTGGATGAGACCCAGAAGAGCAAAGTGCCTGATGAGGAGATTGAGGAGATAGAGAGAATTCCAAAGTGGAAAAAGGCAAAGGAAGCAAGGGAGAAAGTGAAAGAAACTGAGAAAGATGAATGGGGGGTACCCAAATCGGTGATACCCGTCCCATATCCACAGCGCTTCATGAAAAAGAAGCTTGATGAGAAGTTTTCTAAATTCCTTGATGTTTTAAAAAAGTTACATATTAACATACCCTTTTATGATGCTTTGGAACAGATGCCGAACTACGCCAAGTTCCTGAAGGACTTGATTGCGAAGAGACGGAGAATAGATGGACCCGAGCTAGTGCACTTGAACCACGAAGTGAGTGCCATGGTGCACAAGGCGCTTCCGCCTAAGCTGAAGGATCCCGGGAGCTTCACCATTCTTTGCGATATCGGGAACGGGATCAAGAAAGGAGCTTTGTGTGATCTCGGGGCGAGCATTAATCTGATGCCTCTTTCGTTGTTCAAGAAGTTGGAGGGAGTTGAGCTTCAACCCACGATGATGACACTCCAGCTTGCTGATAGGTCCATTACGAGACCTCAAGGAGTAGTGGAGGATGTTCTAGTGACGGTGGAGAATCACGTTTTTCCCGCCGACTTCGTAGTACTCGAGATGGAAGAGGATGAGCATGTCCCGCTGATTTTGGGAAGGCCGTTTCTAGCTACCGCCGGGATGGTGCTTGATGTAGCAAATGGAAAGATCACGGCCAAAGTTGATGATCAAGAAGTGAAGATAGCTATCTACGAAGCTATGAAATATCCCATGGGAGATGAGAGTTGCCACTTCATTGACATCACGGATGCTTGTGTTGAAGACACACTTCTAGACCCTTGCTCTTTTTATGTTCATCAATTTGATTATCCTATTCTTGACGATTTGTCTTATGATTCTTATGATCTTGACTATTTTGACAGCTTGAAAGACAATGAAGACGTCAAGTTCTTGGAGTTGAAGAAAGTAGAGGATGAAGAGGACTTGGAAGCCGAGGAGTCAACTTTCGAGAAGATGTTCGATAAGGCGCCACCATTGGAGGCGAAAAAGGAGTTGAAGCCGCTGCCCGACCACCTCAAGTACGCTTACTTGGATGAGACCGACAAATATCCGGTAATTGTATCTGCCCTTTTATCTGATGATCAGCTTGAGAGACTTTTAGTGGTGCTTCGTAAGCACAAATCTGCTATAGGATGGTCGATCGCGGATATTAAGGGAATTAGCCCCTCGATTTGCATGCATAGGATTAGATTAGAAGAGGGTAGAAAACCGATAGTGCAAAATCAGCGTAGAGTTAATCCGGTTATTCAAGAGGTGATACATAAGGAAGTGTTGAAGTTGTTAGATAGCAACATGATTTTTGCCATTTCTGATAGTCCATGGGTGAGTCCTTACACGTAGTTGCTAAGAAGGGGGGTACCACGGTGATTAAGACGGAGTCTAATGAATTGGTAGCCACTAGATTAGTGACGGGATGGCGTGTATGTGTTGATTATAGAGAGTTGAACAAGGCAACGTGTAAGGATCACTTTCCTTTACCGTTCCTTGATCAAATGATAGATCGATTAGGTGGTTTTGAGTATTATTGTTTCTTAGATGGGTACTCGGGGTATAATCAGATCATGATAGCCCCCGAGGATCAAGAGAAAACCACCTTCACCTGCTATTATGGGACTTTTGCTTTTAGGAGAATGCCGTTTGGGTTGTGTAACGCACCCGCCACCTTTCAAAGGTGTATGATGGCGATTTTTCATGGCTTGATTGAGAAGATTATGGAGGTTTTCATGGACGACTTCTCCGTTTATGGGGAGTCGTTTGATAATTGTCTAATCAATCTTGAAGTTGTGTTGAGCAGGTGTGAAGAGACGGACTTAGTGCTTAATTGGGAGAAGTGTCACTTCATGGTAAGAGAGGGTATTGTTCTTGGACATCATGTGTCCTCGAAAGGTATCCAAGTGGACAAGGCGAAGGTGATTGCTATCGAGAAGCTTCCACCACCTTCGACCGAGAAGGGGATTCGGTCATTCTTAGGACATGCGGGTTTTTATAGACGTTTCATAAAAGACTTTTCACAAATAGCTAAACCCCTTTCGCAGCTTCTTGAAAAAGAAGTCGCCTTTGAGTTTACTAATGAGTGTTTAGTGGCTTTTAATAGGTTGAAAGAAGCGTTGGTGAATGCCCCGATACTTGTTACACCGGATTGGTCTAGCCCGTTCGTGCTCATGTGTGATGCTAGCGACTATGCGATGGGGGTTGCTTTGGGGCAAATTCGTGAGAAGCGTTTTCACGCTATTTATTATGCCTCGAAGATGCTGAATTCTGCTCAAGTGAATTACACTACGACCGAAAAGGAGCTGTTAGCGGTCGTGTATGCTTTTGATAAATTTCGACCCTACCTAGTAGGGACGAAAACAATTGTATATACGGACCACGCAGCGATTCGGTACCTTATGAGTAAGAAGGATGCAAAGCCCCGTCTCATTCGTTGGATCTTGTTGCTCCAGGAGTTTGATGTAGAGATTCGAGACAAGAAGGGATGCGAGAACGTGATAGCCGATCACCTTTCTAGATTGGAGCTCACCAAGGAGAACACCGTGGAGGATCGAGAGGTGAACGATGAATTCCCCGATGAGAAGCTCTTTGGCTTAGGAGAAATCCCGGTGTATAGAGTTGAGGGGAGGGCACCTTGGTTTGCAGACTATGCTAACTATTTAGCAAGTGGTGAGTTGCCCGTTGAGATAGACTCGGTGCATCGGAAGGCATTTTTGAAGAAGGTTCGGGAGTTCATTTGGGATGACCCCTATTTATTTAAAAGAGGGATCGATCACGTGTTGAGAAGGTGTGTGCCAGAGGAGGAGTGGAGTGATATCATAAGGCATTGTCACGCCTTGCTATGTGGAGGACATTTGGGTGGAGAGAAGACCGGAAGGAAAGTCCTTCAATCCGGTTTTTATTGGCCAACTCTATTGAGAGATTGCATGGAATGGGTTAAGAGGTGTGAGAAGTGCCAACGATTCGGCTCCATTACTAAGAGGGACGAGATGCCTATGCACGTGTTCATGGAAGTCGAGATATTCGACGTATGGGGGATTGATTTCATGGGTCCATTTCCTCCTAGCAATGGATTCTTGTACATTCTCGTATGCGTCGACTATGTCTCGAAGTGGATTGAAGCTGTCCCAACTCGCGTGAATGATTCCCGTGTCGTCATCGAATTCTTGAGGAAGAACATCTTTGCAAGATATGGAGTTCCAAGAGCTTTGGTAAGTGATGGGGGAAGTCATTTCGTGAACAAATGGATGGAAAAGCTGCTGTCAAAATATGAGGTAAGTCATCGAATCTCTACTGCTTATCATCCTCAATCTAACGGTCTTGCAGAGGTTTCTAACCGTCAAATCAAGGAGATCCTTGAAAAGACGGTGAGCATAAGTAGGAAAGATTGGGCGATGAAGTTGGATGATGCACTTTGGGCATATAGGACAGCTTTCAAAACTCCTCTTGGTATGTCTCCATATCAATTGGTGTTTGGAAAGGCATGTCACTTGCCCGTGGAGTTGGAACACAAGGCATATTGGGCGATCAAAAAGCTTAATTTTGATAGTGTCTTGGTTGGTGAGAGGAGATTACTCCAACTTCATGAGTTGGAAGAGTTTCGAGACGTTGCCTACGAGAATGCCCGAATTTTCAAAGAGAAGACGAAGAAGTGGCATGATGAACGGTTGAAGAAGAAGGAATTCAAGGTGGGTGATCAAGTCCTCGTATTCAATTCGAGGATGAAGCTGTTTGGTGGAAAGCTTAAGTCCAAGTGGAACGGGCCGTATATTGTAAAGGGAGTGCACAAGAGTGGATTCCTTGACGTTGAGACGGACGATGGACAGAAATTCATGGTGAACGGGCATCGAGTGAAGAAATTCTTTAACTTCTCTTATGAGAATAAGGGAGGTATTTTAGATTCTCAAGTCCCGTGAGCTCCTTTGAGCACGGTCCGGCATTAGGACCTTAAAACTAGCGCTTAATGGGAGGCAACCCATTTTTACTTGTTTTTTTTAATGTTTTGTTTATTTTTAGTAGTTAGGGAATCGTAAGTGTTAACCTCGTTTGTTGAGATTTGTGATGTAGGCTTGCTTCGTGGAGTGAAATTCTGAGAGAGAGAGCTTAAGGAGGAAAGTCATGAAGTTAAGCACGTTGAAGTTAAGTACGTTTCGAGTAGGAAAGCATTCAATTATTGAAGTTAGAGGTAACCGAACCCCAAACGTCGACCTCTTTGCGAAGTCGAAGTTTGGGGGGGTGATGTTTTTTTTCGTTCATTAGTTTGCATTGGTAGAAGTCGAGTTCATACGAATTTTGTGTACTTACTCTTACGTACTCATTCGTTTCAAACTTTGTTATCGCATAGCAAGAACAAAGTTTGGGGGGGTGTGTGTTCGTACTTCGGGTTCGTACACGAAATTCTATGAAAAATTGGGTCAAATTTTTCGAAAACATCAATGCTTGAGGTTCGTTGAGTTGAATTGAGTGAGAGTGCTAAGTTCGACTTGAAGTGGAGTGGTGATTTGCACGTATGGAAGAGACCCCAACTCCTCGGTCGAATGAGCGACCTGGCTTAAATCGAGGAGTTCTCAGGTTAGTTCGTGTTTTGGGTTGAATGTGATAAGTTGTCGAGCTTGGTTCGGATGAAAATTTCGAGTGTTGAACATAAAAAAACAACCTTGAAATTTTGTCGCGCTCGAGCAGCTCGAGCGCCACCGCTCGAGCGTATTGCTCGAGCGCAAAAATCTTACAGAACCATTCCAGCGCTCGAGCAGCTCGAGCGCCACCGCTCGAGCGAATCGCTCGAGCGCCCAAATCTTACAGAGTGTTTTACCCGCTCGAGCGAATTGCTCGAGCGTGACCGCTCGAGCGTATCGCTCGAGCGGGTCGCGGGTTGACCCATCGGACTTCCCCCTCTATAAATACCCTTTTTCACACTTTCACACACATTTTCACACACTAAAGGGGCGATTAGGGAGCGATTTCAGCGATTCTTCACGATTTTTGCACGAATTCTCAAGTTTTTGCTCGATTTTTTTTCACACTTCTCCTTAAATCTTCAACCAAGGTATGTAATCTCTATCCCTTGCCGATTAATTCGAAGTTTAAAGTTGAATTAGGCATTAGTTGATGCATATGAACTAGGGTTCATGAGTTAGTCGAATTTTTTGGGGATTTTTGCGAAACTTGTTGATTCTTGATTCCTTGATTGATGAATGTTGATAATATGCTATGGGTTTGCTTGTTTTACTTTCAATTTTGGAATTGAATGAGTAGAAGGGGTGAATTTCTAGAGTGAGGAATAGGAATTTGAGAAAAGGAAATGGGTTTTGCATATTGAGAAGAAATTTTTGTGAATTGAGATGGTATTGAGCATGAATGAGTATGAGTTGAGTCTTGAGCATGTAAATTACTTAACTTGGGTAATGTTACTTCATGATAGACTTAAATGTGGGGAATTTTGGGTTGAAATGGAGAATTAAGTGTTGAAGGCTTGAGAACTTTGAACGAAAAACATGGTTTAATTGTGTGAATTGCTTTGAACTTGATTGAATGCTTTGAAATGAATATTGCTTTGAGCTTGAGAAGAGCATGAATAGTGAGCTGAATCGAATTGAGATGCATTACTTGGAATTGCTTGAGTTTGAATGTATGTTGAACTGTGGTGAACTTCAAGAATGTTGCTTAAATCCTTGCTATTTCATGATTAGGTACAATGGCTCCTAAACACAAACTCCTGAGCGACGAAGAAGTGAGAGTGCTCACGGAACAGCTTAGACAGAAGAACTTGTTGCCCGCGAGATGGGGAGGGTTAGATTATCACGATGACTGGAAGTATGTGGCTTACAGATGGAGCCTCATAACCGGGAAAGTTGAGAAAACCCGGAGACCAGTAGTGAGCTTCATGAAGGACCTGGGGATTGAAGAGGAAATACGAAGAATATTCACCAGGAACAACATGGCTGAGTTCTTCGACATGCTGCTGACCATGGAGACTAACGCCGATCTGGTGGAGCAATTTCTGGCCACAGTAGAAAAGACGCGCACCGACACCTTCAAATTCAAGTACCAGAACGATTGGCAATACCACGAGGTGGGGATTGTCAACCTCGCATTCGGGCTCCCAGCCCTATCTCGTCCCAACCGTGAGAACAAGGCGTACAACGCTAACGCGTTTTGGAAGTAAATCACGGGGGGCTTGGTTGGGGACTACAAGGGGCAGCATGCGAGGGCGTCGGCTATCCGGAACCCGGTGATCAGATATCTGGAGAGGATTTTGGGGAACACGATTTATGCCAGATCTGAGACGGGAACGGTGACGAGCAAGCAGCTCTACGGAATCTGGTGCCTTTTGCATAAAAAGGACCATGACTTTGGAAGGGACTTCCTAGAGCACCACTTCGAGGCTCCGTTCAAGCTTGGAACGAGAACCTCGAAGATCCGAGGAGGAGGGCTAATCTCAGTTTTGATGAAGCACCTCGGATTTGAGCCGTGCTCGGGGCCTTGCAAGGGCATGGATTTGGGATTCGAGCAGATGAACAACACCTGGATGTTTGAGCACTGGTTGGGCAAGTACTGCATCCGATACAATGATGATGGCTTGTTCCCGTTGCCAAACAAAAAGCTCGTGACGCTGGTGGGGATGAAGAAGGAGAACGTCGGGATGAACGGAGAGCAGCACCTCGCTATAGGTGCTAAGTACACATCAGAGATAGATGGCAAAGGACTCCGGGACGTTAGGCCGGTCAAGAGGAGCCGAGGAGAAGGCACGAGTGGTGCCGGATCGAGTGGAGCAGCTGAGCTACAAGAGGAGGAAGAAGCTGAGTACGAGGAAGGAGGAAACATGGCTGAGGAGGAAGAAGCTGATGTGAGTGAAGGAGGTCAGGGACCTCAAGAGATGGAGTTCGGGATGCCTGATGCACCGACTCCAGAGCAGTGGTACCCAAACCAGATGGAGTGGTACGGAATGCGAACTGACATTCAGGGCCTGAGGGCAGATGTCACGGAGCTTCGCACCACTCAAAATCAGTGGTACACGGAGGCTTCTAGCATGAGAGGGGAGTTTCAAGAAGTTCGATCGGAGGTTTCAGATTTGAAACGCTGGATGGAGGCACTCTTTGTCTCCCACTTAGGACCCGATCACCCCAGCTACCGGCCACCACCACCTCCAGATGCTTGAGAGACTTGGGATGCCCCCAATTTTCTTTTCCTTTTTCTTTCCTTTTCTTTTTCCTTTCTTCTCTTATTTATTTCTGTTCCTGAGTATGAATTGTAATGTTTGCTTGGAGTGTTTGTTTGGGGATTGTATTGGAAGTCTTTAAACTATTAAGGGAGTTGTTTCTAATTGCTCTGATTGCTGTGATTGATGACTTCATGCTTATTAACTCTTCTAGACTGCTTATTGTTTATTCTTGAGTATGACTAAGTGAGGAGAGTTGAGTTGTGAAAGTGAGTTGAAAATTCCTTTGTGTAGGTAAGTGAGTTTGAGCTGATTAGGGAGAGAACCCGTATGCTTATGAGTTTTCTTTTGAGTACTTGTGTGACAAGAGTGAGAACTCACTAGGACAAGCTTGGATGTGAAAGCCGTGAGCTTTTGAGCCTTACGAGATTTAAATGCATGATTTAATCTCTTCGTTTGTGAGTGGATCGTCACCCTAGAGGATGCTAGAACTTGCATGTGCTCTTGCTTCTAGATTGTGTCTAGTTTGATATGCCGAATAGGATCTTAGGCCATTTTTGATTTGAATAAGTCACTTAGCCAAAATTTTCCTTACCAATGACATTGATCCCTTGTTAGCCCCCTTGAGCCTAAAGCCTATTTTATTTGCTAGCACATATGAACACTATTCCAATTCCTAAGCCTTTTTGTCCCAATTTGAGTGGAGAATAGGAAAGTGTGAATATGAAGGGAGTGAATTGAGTTGAAAAAAGGAGAATGTTGTATGTTAAGTGAATATGAGAAAAAGGTGTGATGAAGTTTTGAGATGTGGGAAAAAGAACAAAAAAAATTTGAGAATGAGCAAAAGAAGAAAAAAAATGAGCTCATGTGTTGTGCGAAAAAGAAAAAAATGATGAAGTGATTGAAAAAGTGAAAAAGAGAGAAAGAAAAAAATTGAAGTGTTGAGAGAATTGAAAGCGAAAGTGTAGTGATTGAATATGTTTGAAGTAGATCGTTTTTAATCTCGAAGTACCGAAGTTTTGAATTTCTATTCTCCATTCACTTGAGTCACTTTACCAAATTGTTATCCCACCTGTCCAAAGAGCCTACATTACAACCTTTTGAAAGTCCTTTTTGATTCGGCATTGATTTCTAGAGTATGGTCGAAGTTGAGAGCATTTACAAGCCTATGGCTGCCAATTTGTGTGATTGATTGATTGAGTGAGTCCCTTTATCATTGTTATACACTTGTGAGGGAGTTAAACACATCGTTGAGTGCACATCCATGTTTGATCTTGGTGTTTCTCATTATTGTTGCATGAATACGATAAAAGGAATTGAGTGAGTATACGGGTGATTGACTTTTGAAGCTTGAATTCATTAGCTTGCATGATCGTTTCTTCCTACTCATTCCTAACAATTTCACTTGACTTATTATTTCATTGCTTGGGGACAAGCAATATGGTAAGTTTGGGGGGGTTGATTAGACGTGAAATTGTCATGATTCGTAGCTAGAAACGCCCTAGTTTTGGTCGAGTTTATAGAGTATTTAGAGTCAATTGAGCATTATTTCTATACATTGATAAATTTGTCTCTTTGATGCTCATAGGTGAATAGAGGACGAAAAACGGAGTTCGTAGGACTTTGAATCGACTCAAACGGATGCCCGGATGAGAAGATATTGAAGAAATACGATTGGTATTAGTGCGGACGAGGAAAAGTATCATTTGGGAGGATTAGAGATCACTCGAGCGCATCACTCGAGCGCCACCGCTCGAGCGCCTTACTCGAGCGCGCAAACATACAGAACTATTCTTGCGCTCGAGCAGCTCGAGCGCCACCGCTCGAGCGAATTGCTCGAGCGCCCAAAAGTAACAGTGTCATTTCAGCGCTCAAGCAGCTCGAGCGCGACCGCTCGAGCGAATGCATCATTCGAGCTACACTGCTCGAGCGGGACCGCTCGAGCGTTTTGCTCGAGCGCCCATATACTTTTGCCTCCGGATTCGTATTTTCGGCCCATTAACTCCCGTTTCGACCCGTGCCTATATATATCTCGTCCAAACACGTTTTGAAGGATCCCCAACTTTTACACATCACGTTTCATAGAGTTTTTAGAGCAAGGAGGAAGAGAAGAGACGAGCGAGCTTATATTTACGGTTTTGAGGTTTTTGATTACGAATTTACTCTACGATTTCACGTTTTAGCTTCGATTCTTAATAACTTTTGTTCTGAAATACGTTGAGACCTAGTTTTTGTTAATTAATTTCAGTTTAATCTTTTACATATTAAAACCTCATTTTATGTTCGTTCTTTTCTTCGTTTTCGTTATCATGTTCATGTTCGTCACTTGTTTAATTTCTATTGTTTATGTTCAAATTATGTCTAGCTAAAACCCTTGCATGCTTAGGGTAGGATGAACTCGTAGAAGTAGGTTGTGGGTACGTAATTAGAGTAACTTGTGACGTTAGGTTTTAATTCTCTTAATTAATGAATGCTTAAAATTAATCTAGATTTTACTCTTGAGTTTCGTTCGAAAGGTGTTAGAGAGAGGACGACCGTATCACTCTTTAACAACGAGTAGGCTTAACGAGAGGGTTTAGGAAAGGTTAATTCATCTACCGGTTTAGCGAAGGAGGACGACCGCATCACCTTAGTTAAATTAGGGTCTCATTAATTAAGCACAATCTAATAACTTGTTAGTAGATTTGTGAAGTCGAGTGTTAGGGTAAAGTATTAGGGTTTAGAATCTTGAGCTTTCACCTTGCATTCTTAGACTTAGGTTAATTCTCGTTTGTCACAGTTATTTTGATTATGTACCTGCTCCGTTAGTATACGTAGGGATTCCTATCCTAAGCATCACCATCTCTTATTTGAATCCAACCCTTAGTTAATTCGTCTACTTTAGTATTTTAGTTTAGTTAGTTTATTTTAGTTTAATTAATCTTTCTTAAAAAAATCCAAAAACAAAACACTCATATTAACTACGACGCGTAGATCTTCAGGGATCTATTCGCATATACACTGTCCCGTGGGTACGATATACTTGGTCGTTATACTTGCCAATACTATAGTGAACCCGTCCGCTTGCGGGTAAGCGACTAGTAGAAGTTAGTGTAGTCGCTTCAAGTCAGTGTCCTGACCACTTCTGACCTTGGTGAGGTGGAACTCTGACTGGTGGCCCTAACTGACGGTTGTTGGGTGCATGTGGCCGGTAAGTCTGGTAGTTACCCACTTGTTGCGGGTGGTACTGGATATTGTTAATTGGTCGGCGGTCAACACTTGGTGGTTGAGTGCATTCATAAGATTTGTGCCCTGGTTGGTTGCAACGGTAACAATTTGTTCTACCTGAAATACATTGTCCCCAATATTTCTTTCCACAATTTGGACAAACTGGTTTGTTTCGAGCTACATCATAGTTGATTCCCTTTGGTGGTGGAAGTGAATCTCCTTTAAAGTATGGTTGACAATTACGATTGACGGGGACAATCGTCGAAGTCTGCTTGTACTCCAAATTATGGCTGATCGAGACTAGCAGTGCTCGATGAAAAACTCCTCCATAGCTCGGCATTTGAAGGCCTATCACAATTCCTGCAATTTCAGGCCTCAGACCTTGTTCAAATCTCCGGGCTTTTCTATCATCATTGTCCACCAGATGTGGAGCATACCGGGACAGTTGGTTGAATTTTCTCTCATACTCTATCACCGAGAGTGTTCCTTGTTGGAGATTAACAAATTCCTGTTCCTTCCGATCCCTTAGTACTCGTGGAAAGTACCGGTCTAACACAGCTTTCTTGAAATTCTCCCAAGTAAGGGCTTGTCTTTCATCTTCATTCATAGTTCGCTCATAGGATTCCCACCATTGAGCTGCGTCTTCTACCAATTGGAATTGTGCACAGGAGACTCTCTGTACATCAGTTAGTACCATGTGTCTGAAAATACGCTCCAATCCGGCTATCCATTCTTCAGTCTCGAAAGGGCTTTCTCTCCCATTCAGCTTGGGTGGCTGCAGTCGTCGAAATCGTTCAATGAAGTCATTCATCCTTGGTGTGATTTGAGGCATAGGCTCATACAGTGGTGGAGGAGGTGGTGGAGCTTGTTGCTATATGTAGTTCTGGAGGGAGATCAGTATTTCTGTTGCAATATCGTTCACAGGTGCGGCCTGCTGGGGTGGTTCAGGTTCAGCCTGCGGAGGTAGGTCTATAGGATTTCCTGGGGCTGGGATACGGTTAACACGGGGTCGTCCACGTCTACGTCCTGGTGCCATTCTAGTGGTGGTTCTAGAGAGAAACGAATAATATTATTACATCATATATGTATGAGATAATTTATAAAAACAGAATCGAATTACGTAATCAACACAACGCTAGTACTGAGATACACGTGAGTACGTAGTTCACCGCAACGCACTGTGGCCACCAATGGTACAGTGATTACATTCGCATCGTATAATAGAAACCAGCGACGTGTCATTTATCGATAATCAGATAAAATATAACAGTTAATATAGAGCAAGTAACACACATTGCCAAGTAGCAATTTCATAACACATGTATATCATATAAAAGTCTCGTCTTCTATGTAGGTCAGTCTACTTACGTCATATCCGAAAATAAGTTTACTAGGTACCGAGCTACTACTATCTTAGGTGGATTCTAACATAGAAAGGAAATTTCTAGTCAAAATTTTAGTTATGCAGAAATATAAATTAAACAATTAAAGCACATAATTTAAACAATTAAAACACATAGTTCAAATAGTCATATAACAACATTTACGAAATTTATAAACTTAAACAAATATATTCATTTATGCAAAACACAAAACATTGCATTTTCATTGAATATAAATGGCATTTCGTAGTTCCTTCCACACCACGTAGGTGTTGTTTTGAGTTCTCGATCTTTTGATTGTAGTTTTGTTATGAAAGTTAACTCGATACAAGTTTATAAACTTATAGGCACTTTTGATAATAAAACAAGAACATACCTTCGAGGAGCTTCAGACGGTAATAGGAGACACATTTCCCCTCAAGTAATTTAATTAGTGGTCTATACACTTTCATGATAAAAAAAATTTATTAAAGAAAAAGAATTTTGGTTTGATAAAAACAATGATTTGAGTTTAGGTCAGAAAGTTTTGAACGTAAGCTCTGATACCACCTGTAACGCCCCGGATCCGAAACACATTAAATATCTCAGATTCGAGGTTCCACTTGTAACTAAAATCCGAACTATAAAATTTTTTATATAAAAAGGAGATAATACAATGAGAGATGAGTTTTATGCAGCGGAAGAATGAGTAGGATAATATTTATAATATATTTCTCACACACATATATATAAAACTTAATATCAATAGTATCATTTTATTTAAGTGGGGAACTCCGTGTCGTCTCTATTACTGTCCTTGCTCCACTAAATCATAATCTGCAAGGGTTGTAAGAAGGGGGGCGTGAGATTTGAATTCTCACGTATGGGTGATTTGCAACGTCATGGGATTGGTAAATCCGAAGTATATTAAATTATACTCATTGATAAAATAATTAATTTATTTAAGCAGTTGACATATAAATACGAACATCATATATCACAGAAGTAACAAGCTCACATAATAATTATTTGGGCATAGCAGATTTCACATCATATAATCACAAGTTGATTCACATTGAGGGGCAAAGCCCAAAACCATTTTCACGTATCGGCCCAATCTGCCAAAATCATTTTACACATAGTAAATCTTTTCAAAAATCATTCCTCATAAATGAATCTATTTAATTGATTAGTGACCTCTCATCCGGAACTCTAATGAGTACTCACCCGGAGGCCGAAATTTATTATTAATGACCACCTCATCCGGAACTCTAATGAGTATCTCACCCGGAGGCCAAATTTATTATCAATGACCACCTCATCCGGAACTCTAATGAGTATCTCACCCGGAGGCCAAATTTATTATTAAACATTAGCTTTTCTCTTTCTCATAAAAACTGGCTTTTCAAAAAGTGGGGAGAGTTCACATAATTCGTACATGTATAAATCCATGCTCACAAAATGCCCTTTATCATGCAATGGTGCTCAATTCAAATAAAACAATAGACATATTTTATCATACTAGTTGTGTTACACGTGCGTTGCACGTTTTATATAAGTCATTATAAAACAATACATTTGGTTAGTTTCTTTCGATGGAATAAAATTTGATCCAGTATCTTACTTGAGTTAGTTGTAGAATCTCGTGCACCAAACTTTAGTGATGATGATATATTTCACCACCATGTCTATAAACTGATATCTTATGAAGACCACGAACATTCAAAATAATATATTCAAACCAATTAAACAATAGATATTTAACAATAATTGGTTCTCAAACGACTCATTGAACAAAAAATCATATACATTTTGTGCATGTTTCTACAAGGACGCATAAGTTCCTAACAGTTTAAATCCAATTACACTCCCCACGAAAGTCATTTTTGCATTTTCATCCTCTCTAATTTCTCCGTCTGTAAAGAAATTATTGTATAGTTATTTCACAGTTTGGGCAAAGACAGTCATAAATGAAACAAAGGAGAGAAAAAATAGACACAATTGTATCTTTACGATATATGCCCCATTGCGATATTGCACCTGGTAAGATGATTAGATTGTAGCAATCCTTGCTTAACTATAAAAATCCAGATGACGCTTTCATAAATGCTAGGTTACTTGAGTTTAAAAAGCTTTAATTTGAGACTAATGGAATAATATTTTCTTTCACAATTTCAAAGTTTGGACAAAAAATATTTAATGCTACTTCAGTGCCATTATGTTTTCCTTCTTTTATTGTGATTACGAAAGCATGAACCATTTCTTTGTAGGGGACGTGGAGACCCCAGCAGATCAAGAACCAACAAATGAAGAAAATGCAGAGATTAGAGGATCAGAAGAATAAGAATCATTATTTTGGCAATAGGAAAAAAGAAGCAAAAATCTCAATACTCATGCCCCTTGGAGGACATTATAGGGGTAATCATACATTTCAGGTAGCACGAGCATTAGTCCAGTCTACGTCTATTATATATGGTAATCATATGATTGATAGTATGGAATTGAATACACTGATTTATAAGAGTTATTTAAAAGATTTAAGTTGTGAATTCACTTATTTTGGGAAAAGTGTGCAATCAGTGACAACATTGGGTCAAGCATAACCAACATGGTTTTTTTTTTTAAATTATATTCTCACCATCCCCTAATAACAACACTTCCTTTTTGGGATGTCCTAAAAAAAACACCCCTCTAAAATGGAAAGTCCTCTATGAACTTCACCTTCTCAATATCAATTTTTTTAATGCAAAATAGTTACCTTCGGATCACATGACATACACACAGTTCAATAATGTATGTACTTTATACATAAAAATTTACAAATTACACCTCAAAATCCCAATCATTAATCCCCTTTCTTAAAAAGTGAGTCCCCCCTCATATGAAAACTATTAGAGGATGGAGGGATTGATTTTTGGAATTCATTCGTGAATCATCCAAGTTCATTAATAGTGAAAGTTGTGATAAATAATACTCTTTCTCTCCCCAATATTTTTACTCACGTGCCTTTTTCATCCGTCCCAAGATTTGTTCTCACTTCCTCTTTAGAATTAATCATTTTATTATGACCCTCCACTCATCACTAAATTACTTACATATCATTAGCTTTACATTCATAAACAATCACATTTTTCATTAATGGACTCCACAATACCCCTGTGTTATCTCATTTTCCTTAAAATATCAAATATGTGTCTATTTGCATGGGAATAGATTTTAGGGAATGAGAGAATAATAATTAACAAATTTGCTTAGTGTGAGGAAATAGGTCATGTCCAGCCTAAATATACTCTTAAGTTCCAAATGCAGTTTCATTTGTTTAACAAATATATCAACGCACAATGCACCTTGCATTCCCTACATGAGCAACCAACTTACTGTAGTTCAAGATATCACCAATTTTATAAATTACAAAGGTCTAAATTTTCAAACAACCCAAGAAATTGACTGGAACGCATAAATAAACATTGTCATTGATGGTAGATTGCAATATCAACCTAGACAAAAACTATATATGCGCACCCACATACATATATATACACACACATATCCCAGTCAAAGCAGGATACTGCTAAAGTGGATACCAATCAAGATAGGCATGAAGATCTTTCCCTCTCTAGCATTCATTTTTGCAATCAACCCATCATGAACCACATATTCACCAATAATCTATAGTAGGAAATTTCAGGGCAAGCTTAAAATACCTTGATCTATATAAGAAAATATCTTGAATTTTATCCATCAGTTATACAACTGAGAACTCCAGAAAACAAATAAAAATTGAAACACCTAAAATATTTAAAATTTGCTTAAAATTATGTTTGGAGAACACCTAATTTTTGTTTCTCTGGGTATGCAACAAGCAACATCTGACTTTAAATTTTACCCTTTGGTTTCAAACTCTCATATGTATAAAACTATTTTCCCTAAGTCTTTTTAATGCAAATCTATAAATTAAAATGACCATTCCATGATTTGCAACCTACAACAGAAGCCTCTACAAGAAGATACATTATAAATAAAATCTGAATGAACTTTTTTTAAGTAAAACATAAAATATATAACAATAAGCATTAAAGAAATTCCAAAACCATAGTCATTTGATCAACAAATGAAGATTAAGGAAGCTAGACAAACCTCTGCCTTCTTAGCTATCTGAGAGTCCTGACCAACAGTTCATGGTCACAGTGAATGTATATCCAGTAATAGTTGACAAATACTTTTGTGGCTGCTAGAATATAATGTTATGAAAGTAACAAGCCAAGTTATGATAGTCTGAAAGCTCCAAATATTTCCGAACCTGCTGTACTCCACTCGTCTAAGAACTCCAAAATTGGGTGTGCCACTGATCCCACCGTGAGTGGCAAGTTCTTAACCAGCCCATGCCTGATATTAAACCAGTATTAACAACAAAACATGGTCTCATGATAAGGGATGGCATTACTTGTCCTTCTGATGTTTCAACAGGACATATCATATCCCAATGTGAATTGTGCAATAGTCTGGGTTTAGCCAATTTACATGAGAATTAGTTTTACTTCATCTAAATGTGCATAACCTCAGAAACGGAAATCAGTGGAAGCTTAAAAGAGGCTCATCCTCTCGGCCAATGTCGTGTTTAATCACCTCATACGTCTAAAGCTTTCTGTTAAATTAAGAATGTAAATGGTCTGAACTACTTTGTTCTTCTTTCTGGTCCAAAACTCTTTTTTCTTGGTTTTCAGTCACTCTCTTAATGTTTAAGAGATTAGAAGTGTTGCAGAATGGCAATCCCTATTCGTAAAGCTGCAGCAGATATTGGAATCTGACAACCTACGATAACACTAAAGCATCATTAACAGAAGTTCATATTAATATGACAAACATGGCCACTGAAAATGCTACCACAAATTCAGTTTCCACCTACGACTTTGATTAAAGCCTCCAACTCCCTCAATAGTCACCAGAACAAACAGAGAAACAAAGAAATTATATAAATACAGACCATATACTAATAAAAAATTCAAATGGAACTTATAATCATGCCTAAAATTTCACCATACAAGAGCATGATTTTTTAATATATTAAAAAGAAAAAGAGAAACCCAAAAAACTTTACTGAAATTCAACCAAGCTTTAGACAAGCCAAAACAACTGTTTATTGAGTCAATTGTATTTTCTGTCCATCAAGAAAGAATTAGATCACCGACATTATAGTTAACACACAGGATAGTTTTAAAAATACTGAGGAAGTAAAATCTCCTAACCTAGGTGATCCATATGGGACATTTGAAATAGAAAGCTTGTAGATATTACTGAACACTAACTTATCTGTTGTTGCCAAGGTATTGTTTGTCCAGTTGACAGGCACTATGATAACCCACGCAAGAAAGGTCATTGGAACAAAAATCTTTAGTCTGTATCATAAAATGTAGAATCAGTACACAAAGAAGAACTACTATTATATTATCTAAACCTCAAACATGAAAACATGTTATCTGTACTGAGGGCAATTATATATGAAATCTAACAGCCTGGATCCAGGAAGTATAATTTTCCCTAGTTCAAGAAGGATCCGCAAGTCAAATGCAATATAATATATAAGCCTACCCAAGCAAGTATATTCGCCAATAAACAACTGAATCCAGCCCTGCATGTTCAATAAGCTCTAGCTCAGGCATCTTCAGAGCATTGGGCACCCAATTAAAAATTCTAACATACGACCTCCAATCAAGATTGGCAATCTTTCTCACAGAACTGGAACGAGAGGGATTACATCTCAGTTCCTTAAGGTACCATTTTGGAAAATATACTCTATCATTTACAGGTTGAAGCCTTAGAAAGACAAATGCTATAAGGAAAATCGTTGCACTGATAATGTTAAATGTTGCTACGAATGAAAACAACTCTTTGAACTAAACCGAATCCAAATACCAAATCAACAAATTGAAATTGATCTGAAATCAAACAAAACAGAGTGACTGAACCGTAAAGAAACTGACGTGCCGAGATCGCTACAGAAAGAAAGGGTCAGGGAAATTAGAAAAGAATTGATTAATTTGAAGACAATATCAGAAAATTAACGAGTAAACCAGAAACCAAGAAAACCAGTTTCTTATCGTAACAATCGACTCAATCAAATTGTTTATCCAATCCGAATTATGATCGCAAAAGAGTCTGCACAAAAAATACTATCCAATTAGAAATCAACCCCCAACTTTAATCTCAATCAATTCATATAAAAGATCCCTGTTAAGAGAATAAAAAAAAACAGTAATGTCAATTGATGTATGCCAAAACTGAACCGATGTACAATTCCAGTCTGTGAGAGATTTGATGAGAGGGAAAAGGACGCGGGGCGTTGCAGACAGAATCATCCAGTCTGTGAAAGCAGCCACCCTATAGAGAAGAATAAATTAGAACATGCGGGATAATACTCCAAGAATTAATTTTTATTGAATTTATTAAATTGTTTACGCACCATCTGCCATAGTAGCAGGGTTCCGATTGGATTTCATTAAGTTAATAAAACACAGAGAAATTGAAGCAGAAGTTGTCGTTGTTATCTGTGGGTTACGCGAATCGATGATTTCTTGATTCCTTCCCCTCTTCGAGATAGGTCAGATGAGACCGAGTGGAGGAAATGATTGTTAGAGTGATATTCCAACGGTAGCGATGGAGAAATACACCCGTGAGCTGTAGAGAAATGAAACGAAATATTCGCCGGAGAAGAGAGTAAAAAATGAAGCGGCATACGTGAGAAACTAAAGAAAGGACCGATGGTATGCAAGCCTAAAATTGCAAAAGAATAAAAAGTAGAAGGGCAAAACCGTCCAAAAATGATTTACAAGTGCTAGACACTTTTATATTTATTATAGATATAAGTATACCACATAATTTAAATATTTATATAATAGGGATACATTTATATTGGATTAGTTGTTTTAGATTGGTTTAGTCGAGTTCAGAGTATACCAACACAACGTATTATAAGCAGATCGATCAAAAGATCATCACCCACCTGTTTGCCCCGGGTTCCGAGAATGATGTATAAACAGATGGTTGAATCCCTCGTGCGTATTCCAATTAGCACAGAATCCTAATACGAAACCATTTGATTAAAAGTTGGCTCTCGAATTAATGAAAGGTCTAGGAGTTCGTGTTATGAAAACGAGAAAGTTGTTATCTCATAAACTCATTGAAATAGACCTACTTGAAAACACACACTAACTTGGTAAATACACCACTTTCAAAAAGGGTAGTGTATTGGGGTGTACTTACTAAATTCCTTGTTGTAATACTATTTCGATTTTCATAAAAAGATCTTCTAATTTCCTTTGCCCTTTTATAAATTATAAATAAAAGTTTCTAAATTTTAAAAGTATATCTATATATATTTTTCTTGAAAATAATTAAAAGAATAAGAAATTTAGTTAAATAATATTAATATAATAAAAGTCCCAATTTAATATTTTCTTTCTAAAAATTCTATTTTATTTTAAAAAAAACTCTTGGATAAAAATTATACTTTATAAATAAAACTCCCTTTATTATCTTATTTTGTTTAAAGAAATAAATACTAAAAATAATATAATATATACTTTTCTTTATTGTTAGTAATACTTGATTTAAAGAAGTTTTCATAATAATTTATAGAATAAAAATTTCCTATATTACTAGTATTACTAACCAAGTTGACTTGTGTTATTTTCAAAACAAAAGATTAGTAATATATTTTCTAAAAATATTCTTCTTTCCATTGTACAAATTTTGAAACGTACACAAGGGAGAATACGAGTTTCCCTTTGTCTACGGGCTCGAGACAAAGTGTTTATTATTTTTTTCTTATAAACATATCCAACAGTACACTAACATACTAATTTTAAAAACATTTACGAACAATTCAGTGGCACTATATCACTAATACAGTGTTACTAAACATCTATAAAACCAATACTAGTCCATAAAGTCCAAGTACCTCAATAAATTTGAACAACAGTATTCCCAGAAATCAACTATTTCTACTACAATATCCATCCAAGGATTAAAGGAATTTATTTCCCAAACAACAGGCAATTCGAAACAAAGCAAAAGAAACAGGAAAACAAAAGTTTGGTACATTCATCCTTCTCGTTCTTGTTACACGGTTCCAAAAAGGGTCTCGATAAAAATCCGGAATTATGAAAAGAATGAAAACAAAGCAGAGACCTTACGTTCTCCGGTTCGAAGTGCTAAACGGGCGGCATAACGGCGTCCTTCGATTTCTCCAAAAACTCCGGCAACAGGGGTTCGGTTCGGCATCGTTTCGGAAGAAGAAAAACAACGAATCGAGTTACGATTAGAAATCGAATTAAACTTTTAGAATCGAAATTGAAAGGGGATTTTTTTTCTCGAATACTCACTGGAAGAAAGAGGGAGAGGAGGCGGCGGCGTTGCGACGTCGGCGGCATTCAGCAGAGGGGTGTCGCGGCGGCGGCGATTCGGCAGAGAGGTGTTGCGGCGGCGGCGATTTGGCAGAGAGGCGTCGCTGGCTTCGAACGGAGGAGGAGGCGAGTCGATTGGTCAGAGTAGAGGTATCTTGGCGTAACGGCGAAGGACGGAGAGCGGCGTCACCGGCTGAGGAGCGACGGAGGGCGGCGCCTGCGTGAGGAAAGGGGTTAGGGCGGCGGCGCTGTGAGAGGCTGAAGGCTGTGATTTCCAATCGACGACCGCTTCCGTGCGACGGAGAAGGGGGCTGGGTCGGCGAGACGATGGCCGGCTTCGCGGCTGGTGGCTGGGGAAGAGGCGCGGCGCTTGGTTTTCCGACCGGAGAAGGGAGCGGCCTTGGCTGAAAAGGGGAGAGAGAAGGGGACGCGTTGAATTCTTCTTTTGGAGAGAGAAAACGCGTAAAGGAAAGGGAGAGGAGAGAGAGTTAATTTGGGAACTAATTTTGTTTTATTGAAGGAAAGAGACGTGGGTTATTTTATAAAGAAATTATACTTTTAATTAATAATTAATTTTAAAGAAGGAAAAATAATATGTGGTTAGGAAAAATTTCTAATTAATTTAATAAAAAAAATACTAATTCATGTGGGTAGGATTAACCCCTTTAATTCGGATATTTTCGTTCCCACTTGATACGGTTTAGGGATCGTTTGGTTCACGAGTTTAATCCCGAAATGAGAATTAATACAGTTTTAGAACTCAATTAATATTTTAAAGTATTTTAATTATTCTCAACAAAATATACGAATTGAAAACATAATTTAAGACTTTGAATAATTAATTTCTCGTAGTCCCTTATCCGTTTGAAATATTCGATTTCTTTCTTCGAACTTGGGAATTTGAAATAGAGTTTATATTTAAATTACACAGTAGCACACAAAATAATAAAATTAAAAGAAACAAGGATAATAATAATATAAAATTATATAATTAAGGTTTCTAAGAAAATAGAAGGTACAACACGGGACGGGGTATTACATCCTCACCCCCTTAACAGGAATTTCGTCCCCGAAATTCGACTTCTAGGTATTGCTCGGCTAAACCTTATACACTTATTTTAAGCAGTATCTATATGTATTTTTTTTTTGTCTTAACCCCCTTTATGCTCAGTATCTATACGGGATGTTCAGGTCCTTTCAATCGGAGTTGTCCTCCACTACTTTCCCCTTCTTCTAGGATAGCATTCACGTGTCCTGACCACTTCTGACCTTGGTGAGGTGGAACTCTGACTGGTGGCCCTAACTGACGGTTGTTGGGTGCATGTGGCCGGTAAGTCTGGTAGTTACCCACTTGTTGCGGGTGGTACTGGATATTGTTAATTGGTCGGCGGTCAACACTTGGTGGTTGAGTGCATTCATAAGATTTGTGCCCTGGTTGGTTGCAACGGTAACAATTTGTTCTACCTGAAATACATTGTCCCCAATATTTCTTTCCACAACTTGGACAGACTGGTTTGTTTCGAGCTACATCATAGTTGATTCCCTTTGGTGGTGGAAGTGAATCTCCTTTAAAGTATGGTTGACAATTACGATTGACGGGGACAATCGTCGAAGTCTGCTTGTACTCCAAATTATGGCTGATCGAGACTAGCAGTGCTCGATGAAAAACTCCTCCATAGCTCGGCATCTGAAGACCTATCACAATTCCTGCAATTTTGGGCCTCAGACCTTGTTCAAATCTCCGGGCTTTTCTATCATCATTGTCCACCAGATGTGGAGTATACCGGGACAGTTGGTTGAATTTTCTCTCATACTCTATCACCGAGAGTGTTCCTTGTCGGAGATTAACAAATTCCTGTTCCTTCCGATCCCTTAGTACTCGTGGAAAGTACCGGTCTAACACAGCTTTCTTGAAATTCTCCCAAGTAAGGGCTTGTCTTTTATCTTCATTCATAGTTCGCTCATAGGATTCCCACCATTGAGCTGCGTCTTCTACCAATTGGAATTGTGCACAGGAGACTCTCTGTACATCAGTTAGTACCATGTGTCTGAAAATACGCTCCAATCCGGCTATCCATTCTTCAGTCTCGAAAGGGCTTTCTCTCCCATTCAGCTTGGGTGGCTGTAGTCGTCGAAATCGTTCAATGAAGTCATTCATCCTTGGTGTGATTTGAGGCATAGGCTCATACAGTGGTGGAGGAGGTGGTGGAGCTTGTTGCTATATGTAGTTCTGGAGGGAGATCAGTATTTCTGTTGCAATATCGTTCACAGGTGCGGCCTGCTGGGGTGGTTCAGGTTCAGCCTGAGGAGGTAGGTCTACAGGATTTCCTGGGGCTGGGATACGGTTAACACGGGGTCGTCCACGTCTACGTCCTGGTGCCATTCTAGTGGTGGTTCTAGAGAGAAAAGAATAATATTATTACATCATATAGGTATGAGAAAATTTATAAAAACAGAATCGAATTACGTAATCAACACAACGCTAGTACTGAGATACACGTGAGTACGTAGTTCACCGCAACGCACTGTGGCCACCAATGGTACAGTGATTACATTCGCACCGTATAATAGAAACCAGCGACGTGTCATTTATCGATAATCAGATAAAATATAACAGTTAATATAGAGCAAGTAACACACATTGCCAAGTAGCAATTTCATAACACATGTATATCATATAAAAGTCTCGACTTCTATGTAGGTCAGTCTACTTACGTCATATCCAAAAATAAGTTTACTAGGTAGCGAGCTACTACTATCTTAGGTGGATTCTAACATAGAAAGGAAATTTCTAGTCAAAATTTTAGTTATGCAGAAATATAAATTAAATAATTAAAGCACATAATTTAAACAATTAAAACACATAGTTCAAATAGTCATATAACAACATTTACGAAATTTATAAACTTAAACAAATATATTCATTTATGCAAAACACAAAACATTGCATTTTAATTGAATATAAATGGCATTTCGTAGTTCCTTCCACACCACGTAGGTGTTGTTTTGAGTTCTCGATCTTTTGATTGTAGTTTTGTTATGAAAGTTAACTCGATACAAGTTTATAAACTTATAGGCACTTTTGATAATAAAACAAGAACATACCTTCGAGGAGCTTCAGACGGTAATAGGAGACACATTTCCCCTCAAGTAATTTAATTAGTGGTCTATACACTTTCATGATAAAAAAATTTATTAAAGAAAAAGAATTTTGGTTTGATAAAAACAATGATTTGAGTTTAGGTCAGAAAGTTTTGAACGTAAGCTCTGATACCACCTGTAACGCCCCGGATCCGAAACACATTAAATATCTCAGATTCGAGGTTCCACTTGTAACTAAAATCCGAACTATAAAATTTTTTATATAAAAAGGAGATAATACAATGAGAGATGAGTTTTATGCAGCGGAAGAATGAGTAGGATAATATTTATAATATATTTCTCACACACATATATATAAAACTTAATATCAATAGTATCATTTTATTTAAGTGGGGAACTCCGTGTCGTCTCTATTACTGTCCTTGCTCCACTAAATCATAATCTGCAAGGGTTGTAAGAAGGGGGGCGTGAGATTTGAATTCTCACGTATGGGTGATTTGCAACGTCATGAGATTGGTAAATCCGAAGTATATTAAATTATACTCATTGATAAAATAATTAATTTATTTAAGCAGTTGACATATAAATACGAACATCATATATCACAGAAGTAACAAGCTCACATAATAATTATTTGGGCATAGCAGATTTCACATCATATAATCACAAGTTGATTCACATTGAGGGGCAAAGCCCAAAACCATTTTCACGTATCGGCCCAATCTGCCAAAATCATTTTACACATAGTAAATCTTTTCAAAAATCATTCCTCATAAATGAATCTATTTAATTGATTAGTGACCTCTCATCCGGAACTCTAATGAGTACTCACCCGGAGGCCGAAATTTATTATTAATGACCACCTCATCCGGAACTCTAATGAGTATCTCACCCGGAGGCCAAATTTATTATCAATGACCACCTCATCCGGAACTCTAATGAGTATCTCACCTGGAGGCCAAATTTATTATTAAACATTAGCTTTTCTCTTTCTCATAAAAACTGGCTTTTCAAAAAGTGGGGAGAGTTCACATAATTCGTACATGTATAAATCCATGCTCACAAAATGCCCTTTATCATGCAATGGTGCTCGATTCAAATAAAACAATAGACATATTTTATCATATATAAGTATACCACATAATTTAAATATTTATATAATAGGGATACATTTATATTGGATTAGTTGTTTTAGATTGGTTTAGTCGAGTTCAGAGTATACCAACACAACGTATTATAAGCAGATCGATCAAAAGATCATCACCCACCTGTTTGCCCCGGGTTCCGAGAATGATGTATAAACAGATGGTTGAATCCCTCGTGCGTATTCCAATTAGCACAGAATCCTAATACGAAATCATTTGATTAAAAGTTGGCTCTCGAATTAATGAAAGGCCTAGGAGTTCGTGTTATGAAAACGAGAAAGTTGTTATCTCATAAACTCATTGAAATAGACCTACTTGAAAACACACACTAACTTGGTAAATACACCACTTTCAAAAAGGGTAGTGTATTGGGGTGTACTTACTAAATTCCTTGTTGTAATACTATTTCGATTTTCATAAAAAGATCTTCTAATTTCCTTTGCCCTTTTATAAATTATAAATAAAAGTTTCTAAATTTTAAAAGTATATCTATATATATTTTTCTTGAAAATAATTAAAAGAATAAGAAATTTAGTTAAATAATATTAATATAATAAAAGTCCCAATTTAATATTTTCTTTCTAAAAATTCTATTTTATTTTATTAATATACTTTTCTTTATTGTTAGTAATACTTGATTTAAAGAAGTTTTCATAACAATTTATAGAATAAAAATTTCCTATATTACTAGTATTACTAACCAAGTTGACTTGTGTTATTTTCAAAACAAAAGATTAGTAATATATTTTCTAAAAATATTCTTCTTTCCATTGTACAAATTTTGAAACGTACACAAGAGAGAAGACGAGTTTCCCTTTGTCTACGGGCTCGAGACAAAGTGTTTATTATTTTTTTTTCTTATAAACATATCCAACAGTACACTAACATACTAATTTTAAAAACATTTACGAACAATTCAGTGGCACTATATCACTAATACAGTGTTACTAAACATCTATAAAACCAATACTAGTCCATAAAGTCCAAGTACCTCAATAAATTTGAACAACAGTATTCCCAGAAATCAACTATTGCTACTACAATATCCATCCAAGGATTAAAGGAATTTATTTCCCAAACAACAGGCAATTTGAAACAAAGCAAAAGAAACAGGAAAACAAAAGTTTGGTTCATTCATCCTTCTCGTTCTTGTTACACGGTTCCAAAAAGGGTCTCGATAAAAATCCGGAATTATGAAAAGAAAGAAAACAAAGTAGAGACCTTACGTTCTCCGGTTCGAAGTGCTAAACGGGCGGCCTAACGGCGTCCTTCGATTTCTCCAAAAACTCCGGCAACAGGGGTTCGGTTCGGCATCGGTTTCGGAAGAAGAAAAACAACGAATCGAGTTACGATTAGAAATCGAATTAAACTTTTAGAATCGAAATTGAAAGGGGATTTTTTTCTCGAATACTCACTGGAAGAAAGAGGGAGAGGAGGAGGCGGCGTTGCGACGGCGGCGGCGTTCAGCAGAGTGATTAGGCGTGAAATTGTCATGATTCGTAGCTAGAAACGCCCTAGTTTTGGTCGAGTTTATAGAATATTTAGAGTCAATTGAGCGTTATTTCTATACATTGATAAATTTGTCTCTTTGATGCTCATAGGTGAATAGAGGACGAAAAACGGAGTTCGTAGGACTTTGAATCGACTCAAACGGATGCCCGGATGAGAAGATATTGAAGAAATACGATTGGTATTAGTGCGGACGAGGAAAAGTATCATTTGGAAGGATTAGAGATCACTCGAGCGTTTTGCTCGAGCGCGCACGTATTTTCGCCTCCGGATGCGTATTTTCGGCCCATTAACTCCCGTTTCGACCCGGTGCCTATATATACCTCTTCCAAACACGTTTTGAAGGATCCCCAATTTTTAGAAATACTTTAGACATAGTTTTTGAAGAGGAGAAGAACGAGCAAGCTTTATTTTACGTTTTGTTGAGGTTTTTCATACGAATTCTAGTTTCTTTTCAATTCTTAGTTTCTTTTCATTAGTTCGTTACTTTGAACACGTTTAAATTTCGTTTTTATCAATTCAATTTCAGTTCTTCGTATTTATTTTCTTTTAAAACCCTAGTTCATGTTTCTTATTTTCTTCGTTCAATTCAATATGTTTATGTTCGTTGTTTCTTTAATTGCTTTTAGTTTTGTTAAAACCATGTCCGGCTAAAACCCTTGCATGCTTAGGTTAGGATGAACTCGTAGAAGTAGGATGTGGGTACGTAATTAAGGTAATTGGTGACGTTAGTTTTAATTCTCTTAATTAATGAATTCATATAATTAATCTTAACTCTACCTTTGAATTTCGTACGAAAGTGTTAGAGAGAGGACGACCGCATCACTCAATAACAATTAGTAGTCTTAACGAGAGGGTTTAGTAAAGGTTAATTCATCTACCGGTTTAGCGAAGGAGGACGACCGCATCACCTTAGTTAAATTAGGGTCTCATTAATTAAGCGCTATCTATTAACTTGTTAGTGGATTAGTGAAGTCGATTGCTAGGATAAAGTATTAGGGTGAGAAATCTTGAGCTTTCATTCTACGATCTTTTACTTAGGTTAATTCTTGTTTGTCACGATTACTTTGATTATGTACCTGCTCCGTTAGTATACGTAGGGATTCCTATCCTAAGCATCACCATCTCATACTTGCATATACACCTTAGATACTTAGTTTAATTTTCCTTTTGCATTCATAGGATAATTTAGTTTAGTTTAATTTTCTCTTTTCAAAAAAACCAAAAAACATTTCACTCATATTAACTACGACGCGTAGATCTTCAGGGATCTATTCGCATATATACCATCCCTTGGGTTCGATAATACTTGGTCCCTATACTTGCCCATACTACAGTGAACCCGTTCTCTTGCGGGGTAGCTACTAGTAGAAAGCTAGTATAAGTCGCATCAAGTCAATGGCGCCGTTGCCGGGGATGGCGTTGTATGCTTTTTGAATAGGACTTGTAGATAGCTTAGTAGTTAGTAGTGAGTGACTTATTTTCTATTTATTTTTATTTGTTCAGCAGTTGCGTTTTGATCCTTTTGCTAGTGTTTCAGGTTTATGAAAACACGCTCACAAGGCAATACGAGCGAAGAGAGATTACCTGCAGATCTTGAGACAATAGCTAGAAGGAACCGAGCCTTCTTGAGAAGAATGACTACTGCTGGAGACAAAGACAACATGAATCTGGATGGAGATGGGGACTTAGACAAAATAGCTGCAGAGTATACTGTTTTAGTGGAGCAGGCGGTTGGAGTTGAGAGCAGTAACCAGCAAATACCCATAGGGGAACCGCAGAACCAACTCCCAAACCCGCAAAACTCAATCAACTCTGCACAAACACAACCCCAAAGTCATAACCAAAACCCTGCTTACCCACAAAACCCAAATAACCCTTTCAACAACCCAGTATACCAACATTACCCATACCCACCTTATCCTTACCCACCATACCCGTATCCTCCACCCCCAGTCTATAATCAACCACCTGTTTACCCACCACCACCCCAACAAGTACCAGTACCTGCTGCTAATCCTCAATACGTTCCTATGAACGTAGATCACAATATTGCTATTCGAGGGAGGTTTGCAGCGCAGCCACAGCGGTATTATGATGGAGTGGCTTTGCCTCCTGTTGAGGCGAACAACTTTTCGATATCCCCGGGGATTTTAAAGCTGCTTACAGAGAATCAGTTCAAGGGGGTGATCGGGAAGGAGAATCCTCATACACACTTGAGGAGCTTTCTCATGATAGCCTCAACATTCAATTACAATGGCATGTCTGAAGATGCCAAGAGGCTTAGGCTGTTCCCATTCTCACTGACGGGAATAGCTAAGGAGTGGTACGATAATACGCTCCCGCGGGGAGGTATTACCACTTGGGCCGAGCTCGAGCGTCTGTTCCTCGAGCGATTCTACCCTCCATCTAGGACGATCAAGGCTAGAATTGAGATCTCGTCCTTTCGCCAGAAGTCTGGAGAGGATTTACGCCAAGCGTGGGAGAGATACTCAAACATGCTGATAGAGTGCCCGCAGCACGGGTACAGAGGGGGATATTATGGCATTCTTCTACAGTGGTGCCAACAAGGCGGGGCAAGACCATTTAGATGCTTGTGCGGGCGGAGCATTCCTGAACCAAGGCATAGAGAGGTGTAGAGAGATCGTTGACAACATTGTCACGAATGCCGGTGCTTGGAGTGCGGATGCAGATTTGCAAAGAGTGCATCAGGTTGAGGAGGGAGAAGGAACGAGAAGGCTACTGATGGCCATGATGGAAAAGATCAACAACCTTGAGTTGGGGAAGAGTTTGGGTGGAGAGCATGCAGTGGAGAATGAGAGAGTAGACCAGCCCAGTGGACAGCAAGAGGTAGCCAATTACATGGGAGGTCCTTATTACAATCAGAATGGCTACCAAGGTGGAAATCAGTATGGAAGGCCTTCTTATGGCCAACCATTTATGCCTCCAGGCCCTCAGCCACTTCAAAATCAATGGAGGAACACACAAGGAGTTCAAGGAGGCCAGCAGCTTCCTCAAAACACATGGAGGAAGAATGATAATTTTTCTTATGCTAACCCAAAAGCTGGTGTTACCGTTCCTGCAGGTGTTGATCCGGGGTCTAAACCTCCTGGTGGAGAAGGCGGTGCATCAACCGAGGAGATGTTGAGAGCGATCCTTCAGAAGGTGGAGGAAGGGAGCAAGCGGTTGTCATCCTTGGAGTATGATGTGAAGGAGTTGCATAAGAAGGGTGATCATCGTGATCAAGAGCTCCAGAAGATGAACGTTGAGTGGACTAGAACTCAACAAGAGAACAATCGAAGGTTCACCTCTTTAGAGCTCCAGATGAGCCAGATTGCAAAATCAGTGAATAGAATGCCGGAGGGGAACCCGAAAGAGCAGTGCAAGGCGATCCAGCTTAGAAGTGGAACCAATTATGAAGGTCCTCAGATGCCTGCTGATTCTGAGACGCCCCAAGTTGAGAAGGGGATTGAAAGTAAAGGGATTGAGAAGCATGAAGATATGGATGAGTCCCAGAAGGGGAAAGACTTTGAGGAGATAGAGAGAGTTCCTAAGTGGAAGAAGGCAAAGGAAGCAAGGGAGAAAGTGAAAGAAACAGAAAGAGATGAATGGGGGGTACCCAAATCTGTGATACCCGTCCCATATCCACAGCGCTTCATGAAAAAGAAGCTTGATGAAAAATTTGCAAAATTTCTTGATGTTTTTAAACAACTTCACATTAACATTCCTTTTTATGATGCTTTGGAACAGATGCCGCATTATGCAAAGTTTCTGAAGGACTTGATTGCGAAAAGACGGCGAGTCGATGAGCCGAAGTTGGTGCAGCTGAACCACGAGGTGAGTGCATTAGTGCACAAGGCGCTCCCACCAAAGCTGAAGGATCCCGGGAGCTTCACGATCCTATATGACATTGGGAACGGGATCAAGAAAGGAGCGTTGTGCGACCTCGGGGCGAGCATTAATTTGATGCCCTTGTCGCTTTTCAAGAAGTTGGAAGGTGGTGAACTTCAACCCACAATGATGACGCTTCAACTAGCCGATCGGTCTATTACTAGACCTCAAGGTGTTGTTGAAGACGTTCTAGTGAGAGTTGGAGATCACATTTTTCCAGCTGACTTTGTAGTGCTAGAGATGGAGGAAGATGAGCACGTACCCCTGATCTTGGGAAGACCGTTCTTAGCTATGGCGGGGATGGTGCTAGACGTGGCAAATGGGAAGATTACATTGAAGGTTGATGATCAAGAAGTGAAGATCTCCCTATATGAAGCCATGAAGCACCCGAGGGAGGATGAGAGCTTGTATTGCATGGATGCAATTGATCCTCGTGTTGAAGACACGCCTTCTATCCCTAATCCTTCTGATATTCATGAATTTTATAATCCTTCACTTGATTATTTAACCCATGAGCGTTATGTTCTTGATTATGTTAATAGGGATAAAGTGAAGAAGTTGAAGGATGAAGAGGTGAAGAAAGTGGACGTGGTCCAGTTAGAAGGGAAAGGAGGAGTTAAGAAGAAAAAGTCCAAACTCAAGAAATTGTGTGGTAAGACTCCTCCAGATAGAGGCAAGAAGGAGTTGAGACCCATAACACTTGGGAATGAGAAGAGAGCAAAAGGGCTCATGATGGTGGGGCATCAAGGAAAGGAGTTCAAACACCACTCTTATGAGAGTGAGGGAGGTAAATTTGAGTATGATGTCCCATAAGCTCCTTTGAGCTTGGTCCGACATGAGGACCTTAAAAATAGCGCTGAATGGGAGGCAACCCATTTTTATTTGCTTTTGAGTGTTTTTTAGTTATTTTCCTTTTATGTTACTAGGATGTTGTTGAGTCGTATGTTTAACCTCGTACTTGAGAGTTTTATTTTGTAGGCTTGTCTCTAAAGGAGTAAAGGTATCATGGAGTTATTTAGATTGAAGGAACCAACTTGAGACAAGGGAGTGTGCAAAGCTATTGAGAGAAACGGAATTATTTGGTTGAGGTAACCCACAACCCCAAACTTAGACCTCTAGCAAGGTCGAAGTTTGGGGGGGTGGAGTTTTTTATGTTTCTTGTTACATTGCACATGCATGCACACCCTTATCTTTGAGTTGAGTTAGTTATTTGGTGCCTTGAGATGCTCCTTGGGCTATTATTAATTTATTTTGTTACTCAATATTTTATGCCTATCAATCACCTTATGCTTGTTGATTGCTATCTTTGAGTATGATTTGATGAGTAGGTTGAGTTGTAAGGGGTGAGTTAGAAATTCTTTTGTGTGAGTGTTTGAATTTGAGCTGATTTGAGAAAGAACTTGTATGCTTATGAATTTTTCTTTTGAGTGCTTGTGTTATGAGAGTGAGAATTCACTAGGACTAGCTTGGATGTGAAAGCCGTGAGCTTTTGAGCCTTATGAGATTTTGATGCATTAATTAATCTCTTCGTTTGTGAGTGGATCGTCACCTTAGAGGATGCTAGAACTTGCATGTGCTCTTGCTTCTAGATTGTGTCTAGTTTGATATGCCGAATAGGATCTTAGGCCATTTTTTATTTGAATAAGTCACTTAGCCAAAATTTTCCTTACCAATGACATTGATCCCTTGTTAGCCCCGTTGAGCCTAAAGCCTATTTTATTTGCTAGCACATATGAACACTATTCCAATTCCTAAGCCTTTTTGTCCCAATTTGAGTGGAGAATAGGAAAGTGTGAATATGAAGGGAGTGAATTGAGTTGAAAAAAGGAGAAGGTTGTTTGTTGAGTGAATATGAGAAGAAGGAGTGATGAGATTTGAGTTGTGGGAAAGAAAAAGAAAAAAAAAAAATTGAGAATGAGCAAAGGAAAAAATGAGCTCATGTGTTTGTGCGAAAAAGAAAAAATGATGAAGTGATTGAAAAAGTGAAGGAGTGAGAAAGATAAAAAAATTGAAGTGTTGAGAGAATTGAAAGCGAAAGTGTAGTGATTGAATACGTTTGAAGTAGTTCGTTCTTAATCTCGAAATACCGAAGTTTTGAATTTCTATTCTCCATTCACTTGAGTCACTTTACCATATTGTTATCCCACCTGTCCAAAGAGCCTACATTACAACCTTTTGAAAGTCCTTTTTGATTCGGCATTGATTTCTAGAGTATGGTCGAAGTTGAGAGCATTTACAAGCCTATGGCTGCCAATTTGTGTGATTGATTGATTGAGTGAGTCCCTTTATCATTGTTATACACTTGTGAGGGAGTTAAACACATCGTTGAGTGCACATCCATGCTTGATCTTGGTGTTTCTTGTTATTGTTGCATGAGTACGATAAAAGAAAGTGAGTGAGTATACTTGTGATTGATCTTTGAAGCTCGAGTTCATTTGCTTGCATGATTGATTTTTCCTACTCATTCCTAACAATTTCACTTGACTTATTATTTCATTGCTTGGGGACAAGCAATATGGTAAGTTTGGGGGGGTTGATTAGGCGTGAAATTGTCATGATTCGTAGCTAGAAACGCCCTAGTTTTGGTCGAGTTTATAGAATATTTAGAGTCAATTGAGCGTTATTTCTATACATTGATAAATTTGTCTCTTTGATGCTCATAGGTGAATAGAGGACGAAAAACGGAGTTCGTAGGACTTTGAATCGACTCAAACGGATGCCCGGATGAGAAGATATTGAAGAAATACGATTGGTATTAGTGCGGACGAGGAAAAGTATCATTTGGAAGGATTAGAGATCACTCGAGCGTTTTGCTCGAGCGCGCACGTATTTTCGCCTCCGGATGCGTATTTTCGGCCCATTAACTCCCGTTTCGACCCGGTGCCTATATATACCTCTTCCAAACACGTTTTGAAGGATCCCCAATTTTTAGAAATACTTTAGACATAGTTTTTGAAGAGGAGAAGAACGAGCAAGCTTTATTTTACGTTTTGTTGAGGTTTTTCATACGAATTCTAGTTTCTTTTCAATTCTTAGTTTCTTTTCATTAGTTCGTTACTTTGAACACGTTTAAATTTCGTTTTTATCAATTCAATTTCAGTTCTTCGTATTTATTTTCTTTTAAAACCCTAGTTCATGTTTCTTATTTTCTTCGTTCAATTCAATATGTTTATGTTCGTTGTTTCTTTAATTGCTTTTAGTTTTGTTAAAACCATGTCCGGCTAAAACCCTTGCATGCTTAGGTTAGGATGAACTCGTAGAAGTAGGATGTGGGTACGTAATTAAGGTAATTGGTGACGTTAGTTTTAATTCTCTTAATTAATGAATTCATATAATTAATCTTAACTCTACCTTTGAATTTCGTACGAAAGTGTTAGAGAGAGGACGACCGCATCACTCAATAACAATTAGTAGTCTTAACGAGAGGGTTTAGTAAAGGTTAATTCATCTACCGGTTTAGCGAAGGAGGACGACCGCATCACCTTAGTTAAATTAGGGTCTCATTAATTAAGCGCTATCTATTAACTTGTTAGTGGATTAGTGAAGTCGATTGCTAGGATAAAGTATTAGGGTGAGGAATCTTGAGCTTTCATTCTACGATCTTTTACTTAGGTTAATTCTTGTTTGTCACGATTACTTTGATTATGTACCTGCTCCGTTAGTATACGTAGGGATTCCTATCCTAAGCATCACCATCTCATACTTGCATATACACCTTAGATACTTAGTTTAATTTTCCTTTTGCATTCATAGGATAATTTAGTTTAGTTTAATTTTCTCTTTTCAAAAAAACCAAAAAACATTTCACTCATATTAACTACGACGCGTAGATCTTCAGGGATCTATTCGCATATATACCATCCCTTGGGTTCGATAATACTTGGTCCCTATACTTGCCCATACTACAGTGAACCCGTTCTCTTGCGGGGTAGCTACTAGTAGAAGCTAGTGTAGTCGCTTCAAGTCACAGAGCGGCGTCGCGGCGGCGGCGATTCGACAGAGAGGCGTCGCTGGCTTCGAACGGAGGAGGAGGCGAGTCGATTGGTCGGAGCAGAGGCGTCTTGGCATAACGGCGAAGGACGGAGAGCGGCGTCGCCGGCTGAGGAGCAACGGAGGGCGGCGCCTGCGTGATTAAAGGGGCTAGGGCGGCGGCGCTGTGAGAGGCTGAAGGCTGTGATTTCCGATCGACGACCGCTTTCGTGCGACGGAGAAGGGGGCTGGGTCGGCGAGACAATGGCCGGCTTCGCGGCTGGTGGCTGGGGAAGAGGCGCGGCGCTTGGTTGTCCGACCGGAGAAGGGAGCGGCCTTGGCTGAAAAGGGGAGAGAGAAGGGGACGCGTTGAATTCTTCTTTTGGAGAGAGAAAATGCGTAAAGGAAAGGGAGAGGAGAGAGAGTTAATTTGGGAACTAAATTTGTTTTACTGAAGGAAAGAGACGTGAGTTATTTTATAAAGAAATTATACTTTTAATTAATAATTAATTTTAAAGAAGGAAAAATAATATGTTGTTAGGAAAAATCTCTAATTAATTTAATAAAAAAAAAAATACTAATTCATGTGGGTAGGATTAACCCCTTTAATTCGGATATTTTTGTTCCCACTTGATACGGTTTAGGGATCATTTGGTTCACGAGTTTAATCCCGAAATGAGAATTAATACAGTTTTAGAACTCAATTAATATTTTAAAGTATTTTAATTATTCTCAACAAAATATACGAATTGAAAACATAATTTAAGACTTTAAATAATTAATTTCTCGTAGTCCCTTATCCGTTTGAAATATTCGATTTCTTTCTTCGAACTTGGGAATTTGAAATAGAGTATATATTTAAATTACACAGTAGCACACAAAATAATAAAATTAAAAGAAACAAGGATAATAATAATAATATGAAATTATATAATTAAGGTTTCTAAGAAAATAGAAGGTACAAAACGGGACGGGGTATTACAGTGTGACATGTGGTACATCATCTTGTATACTTGTTATATGAGTTTGCCCTCTTAACTCGTCTAAGGTAACCTCACTTATGGGCTTTCTTTTGTTCATATAGTCTTCCTCCAAGAATTTAAAGTGCTAACTAATCACGGTCTTTTGATCCTTGGGACTATAGAACATACACCCTTTCGTTCCTGCAGGGTATCCTATAAACAACCTTAATTCCGAACGTGGATCCAACTTACCGGCTTCCTTGTCTAGCACGTATGCCGGACAACCCCAAATCTGCAAGTGTCTTAGACTGGGCTCGCGCCCGGTCCACAATTCCATTAGGGTTTTAGGAACCAATTTGGATGGCACCAAGTTTAGAATTTAAGTCGTCGTTTCTAAGGCGTTACCCAAAACGATTTGGGTAAATCCGAATAACTCATCATGGATCTGACAATTTCTAAAAGAGTCTGCTTCCTTCGTTCCGCCATACCGTTCTATTGAGGGGTTCCCGGTGCGGTCAACAGTGACACAATCCCTTCGTCCGATAGGTAGTTTAAGAATTCATTGCTAAGGTATTCGCCTCCACGATCAAATCGTAGAAACTTGATACTTCTTTCCCTATGCATCATAAGGTAGATGTATCCATATCTTGAGTAATGACAAATTACTCATACCCCTTCTTGCTATGATCATCATTGAACCACACATATCGGTATGAACGAGTTCTAACACTTTGGTGGCTCTATTCCCCTTGGCTCCAAATGCCCTCTAGGTCATTTTACCCTGTAAACAGGATTCACAAGTTGGAAATGACTCAACTTGAAGTGACTCCAAGGATTCATTTTTCACCAACCTTTGTATCCGCATTAGATTAATATGACCTAATCTAAGATTCCATAGAAGTGTTTCGTTCATGTCCGAAGAATGCTTCCTTTTATTACTAGAAATAATCGATGTGTCATTAGATTCAATTTTGTGAGTTGTGTGCCCAAATAATGGTATAAAGATCATCCATTGAAGTTCCAGAACAGATAAACTCATCATTTCAAGAAATAATATCATCCTTATTAAAAGAAACTGAGTATCTATTCAAAACAGTTTAGAAACTGAAGGTTGAGTTCTTTCTAAACTAGGAACATGAAGAACGTCTCTCAAGACCATAACTCTATCTTCAAAAGATAGGCGCACTTCTCCTACTGCTTCAGCTGCCACTCTCGTAGCATTGCCCGATGTGATGGGGATCTCACTTCCGTTAAGTCGTCAGGTTAGCTTGAACCCATGAAACAAATGTGATCAGTAGCTCTCGTATCCACTATCCATGAATAGACAGCATACGCCACTTCACAAGTTTTGACGACTAGGGTGTGTGAATTACCTAACTTTTCTAGCCTCTTAGGCTTGGAATAGGCAGACCTCCATTGTCCTCTCTCACCGCAACTAAAACACTTCCCCTTCGATGCTAGCCTTTACATTTACCTTTCACAACAATTGGATTTGCTTGGATCCGGCCTTTGGTTCTCTTCCTCTTTTTCCCTCCCTTGGGACCAAAAGAGGTAGACGGACCATTAGCCACCATAGCACTAGACTGGTGCTCCATTATCACCTCCACCGAAACTAAAGCTTGCAAGAGCTCGGGCAAACGACTTGTCCGTTCATTCATCTGACAGTTCAAACGAAACTGCTCAAAGCTTCTCGGTAGAGAATGGTATATGAAATCAACCTGAGAAGGCACATCAAAATCCGCACCAAGTACTTCCAACTTGTTAAGGTATGCCATTATCTCGAGAACGTGCTCCCTCACGGGCGTTCCTTCCACCATTTCCAACTTGACCGAGTCATGTTTGGTGAACTGATTAGTCATGGGATTCTGATGTGAAAATATCTCTTCAAGGCTTTCCATGATTTCAACAGCGGATACAATGTCTTCATGAACGCGCCTCAAATCCTCAGACTGAGATGTCAAGATGATGCACTTCATGTGTTCATTGTCACGCTGTCAATCATCAACTGCCTTTTTCCATTTCTTGACTTATCATTAGGCTTGCCGGGTTTATTAACGTGAATAACCCAATTGTGTTTTCGTGTAGTAAGGACAAATTTAAAATTACATTTCCAATCGATATAATTCTCTCCAAAAAGTTTATTAACTTTAAGTATATTAAACAGTGGAATAAAAGGTTGCGACATGATGAAATGAGAATAAAACATACATTCATATCAATATCTAGAAAAATACGAAATTATCACATAATTCGATCACATCAATTATATTGAAACCTTAAAACAATATAATCATGCATCAGCCAACATCTCGAAACAATTTAAATGCGCCACGAGGGGTGGTCTATACATTTAAACACATTCAAGCGGATCACAAACTTAAAAGTTACAAATCCTTAATTCAAAATTAATAGTTGGCTCCCACTTTGACCACATAAAAATTGACAGGGACTCCGAGGGGAGTAAGTTAATATCAATTTCTTATGCCTAAGTAATAACCATAATTAAATACATGATTATTATTTCGCTTTGAGCAAACCACTCGTGGTGAGGGTCAATACCGCCACTAGTAATAATCCACAATCATCCTTTCGGAATTTATTCATGTGAAATCCGTCCTTTTGGCCGATCCGAGGGGGAAATGTATTCCAAAAGAACTTCACAAATAAATAAATTATGGAGGCCAAATTAATCCAATTTTAATATCCGGAATAAAATTGCGATTAAATACACATACTTAGTAATTTTCGAAAGTAAGGTTTTTCTTGGACAATAAAATTCATGCAAACACATATTAACAAATAATAATAAGTGCACGAAATAAAACATCCATCAAAACAAAATTAAACACATTGGAGCACTCACATCCAATTGTCACGGTTTAATTTCTTCACGTCTTGATACGAAATATCGTCCTTGTTGCTTTTCATCGTTCGTCTCGACACGCTCCCACTCGAACAACAACACTTCATAAAAAACAACATCGTTTGGGGTTCGGGACGACGTTTAAAATCACACAAAAAAATGCAGAACTGAAATTAATTAAAATAATTCCTCGGCCTGAGATACGGCGCGCGTCGGCCCACTCGGCCCACAACGGCCGAGCGCCAGGCAGCAGCCCCGTGCGCGCGCGCCACCCGTCGTGCGTGGGTCGTGCGCCTCGCGCACCCCGTGTACCGGATTTCGCCGTTCGTTCTTGTTTCTTACCCCATGCATGATTTTACGTCCATGCATGCGCCGCGCATGCATGCGTCGTCCGGGTACGCCGTCTTTAATTCTTCATTCTTCGTCTCGATCCGGTTACAATTTATTTTACAAAAAAAAATACTAGATCTAGACTAGTCTATTACATGATCAAATCAAAATAAAAACAACTAATCTACTCGCGGATTTTCTCACGAGAAAAACGAATTCGAATGAATCGAATTAAAAACAATTAATTCACACGCATGAAAAATTAACAACATTAAAACTATGACAATTGGATACCTGCAAAAAGGATCTAGCAATTCTACTATCCAATTTCAATTTAATGTTAAACAATTAAAATTCCAATTTAAAGGTCAGAGCCCGAAACTGTGGCTCTGATACCAGTTGTTGGGAAAATAGGGGTGCCCGGAATCTATTCGGGATGAAATTTAAATACGAATTTAAATTCAATTATTACTAGCATGAATTAACAACTAATTTATCATCATGCATGTTGAATTAATTCACAAAAAATCTAGGCGGAATAAACAATAATTTATGTGACTTACGTACCTCTTGTAGAATTGGTCTTTGAATAAACGGGACATCACGATCACGCTTTATCAACCCAAAAACCTTCTCAAGTATTTCCCTTTCGCCTTACTTGATCACCGGTGGGAGATGCTTTCAAGTAATTAGAATAACAACGAAGAAAGAAAAAATAGTGTTGCTGATTTTTTTTTCAACGCTGTGAAAAGTAAACTGGAGATGAAATAATCATCCCCTATATATAGGAGAGGGGTGAACGAAACTTAGGTGTATTTTAGGGGAGAGAAAATCTTTTTCTTGGCCTCCAAGAAATCTTGAATATATCTCATATATTCTTTTCTCCATAAAAAAATATTCCACAAAAATCTCACCCTCCTAATATATGCAATTTTTGAAATTTATAGATTGAGAATGCAAGATTTGGATCTTCTTGAATTTATGAGATAATCTTGTATTCCAAGAATACTTATCTTCCATAATATCTTTCCAAGAAAATCAACAAAATCTTTTCTCTCTCTATATCTCTTATTTTCAAAAATCTCAAGAAATATCAGCAAATATATTTTCTTTTATTTTAATCACCTTATTATTATTGAGATACTTAATGGGCTACTTGAGGGGCCTTTAGGAGAATTAAGATTGGACCTCCAATGGGCTTCTGAATTTCAATATTGTGCCTCAATATAATTCAGCCCATTAATATTAATTAGTACCACTAATAAATTAATATTGCACTATCCATCTTAATCCATATTACGATAATATGGGCTCCCAGTTATTATTTCCCGCGTTTAAGATTATCAAGTCCATTAATTAATTAAGCTTCTGAATAGCTCTAAATTAATTAATATATTTCACCTTGGAGTAAAGACAGCTCAACATTATTATCCGTACCGAAGAAACTGATTCTTCACTTGCAAGATTTGGTACGATAAAACTTCTGAGCCCACCAAGGGGACTAATCACACGAGTCGTACTCGCACGCGTTTCTCCGTATTAAATCTTAGCAACCGTCGTATGATTAATATTACTGCCCAAGACACAAAGTTCGAAGTCACAATGATTCTCACCCAACATGAATCAAAACAGTAACCATTAAGCACACACAGTCCTATTTAAGTGACAGAGATTAAGAAATCAACAACCACTGAGGTCTAATTCTTCACATTTCAGAACCGAAGAATTTATCCTCGTTGTAGGTCCTCTTCAACACATACTAAATGTGTTAGTGCAATATCTAAGTCAAGACAGACCAATCTGAGACTTACACATCGACCTTTCACGACGGATTGTTCAATTCCACCTAGGTCGTGAAAATGTACATTTAGTTACAAGGAAACTGTTAATGTTGTCTTCCGTGATCGGGTATCACCACATTAATTACAATGTAACTAGTACTATTATGAACTGTTTGCAATAAATATTCAACATTCAATCATATCTAAAGCAAATGCGATAAAAGAATTATTCTCATAAACAAGTGTTTGATACACGAGTTATACGAAGTAAAAGTATACTTTCACGTATAACTCCAACATGAAAGTCATGGCGAGATGGTAACTGTTAATTTTTTGAATTCAGTAAAGTGTTCCGGGATATCTAATAATCATTTGATTCTTAAAAAAGTGTTCCAATAGTTCTTCTGAGAAATATCGACCTGAAGTCTAATTTGTGAATGGTAGGATATTGGTCGTCACTAAACTTGGAAATCATGTACTTGAGACTGAAAAAATTTCTGAAAGAAATATTGGAAACAAAGTCTATATCCCGAGAATGACATTGACTAATTCGGATCAGACGATGTCTGTGAAATTTACTAGACGCCAATTTTCAGTATTACTTTGTTTTGCCATGACAATAAATAAAAGTCAAGGTCAGTCGCTTTCAAATGTAGGACTGTATCTTCAAAAGCTAGTTTTCACGCATGGACAGTTATACATTGCAGTGTCTAGAGTTAAGAGCATAAAGAGTTTGAAAATTTTGAGTCTAGATGATAAAGGTGTACCAACGTAATACACGACGAATGTAGTTTACAGGGAAATTTTTAGAAATTTGTAATAACATGTTATTTGGGATCCATTAGTTGTTTTTATTTTGGTGTTTAGATAAATATTGTTGTTATTACTTGTACCATTACCTATGTTTTAACAATATTTTATTAATTTTACTAAAAGAAAATACAATAATATTATTATAAAGTATTTTATGTGTAAAATACTACTTATCACAAAATTTATTTATAAAATATCATATAATTATACAAAAAAGCTATAAACTAGCGAATATTGCGGGTCTACCACTAGTACATAATATTTACCTTAACTTTTTTTTATAGTATTCTTTAAATAAACTTAGGTAAATACCATCTTATGCTCTTACTTCAACTCAAGAGCATTAATTACTCAGGTAAACTCTATTGATGATTCGACAATATTTGGAGCCAGTGAACTTGTTTAGTACTTCCTCCGTTTCCAAAAGTGTGGGTAGAGGGCTGGACACAAATTTAACAAATAAAATAAAATAAATTAAAGGATATTGTAGGGTCTATTTTGAATAAAACAATTATTTATAAATGTAAAGATAACATGATTGTGTCTAAAAAAACATATTTTTGGGGATGGACAAATAAGACAAGTAATTTTTTTTTGGGTGAGTATTAAATAAAATAAAATAAACTAGTACGTAGGTTTGATTGTGTTTACTTATACTCCATCCGTTCATAAAAATGGTCTTAGTTGCTTTATTTGTACGTCCACAAAAGATAATCTTATTTTCTAAAATGGAAATAATAAATTTTATCTACCTTCTCCAACATACACACATAACATTATTAAAATAATTTATTTTGTACTTTATTTGAAACAATATTCTTACTTTTTACATATAATTAGATGAGTATCCAGCGTACTACATGGGATTTTCGTAAATATTTGATTATACATTATATACAAAAACATTATAAATTTGTTCACCATAATAGTATTATAATTTTATATAATAAATATATTCAAAATAATGTCACATGTTAAACATAGTTAAGTTAATATAACAACATATGAATTTGATTTGAGATTAAAAAAATCAAATAATTAAAATTTTGGTGTGCTGTGTTTTCTAGACAATAAAAACTATTAATTAAATATTAAAAATTTAAATTATTCAATTTTAAAAAATCAATTAATTATTTAATCGAGAAAAATATAAAAAATATTTACTTAATTCCATTTTTAATTTATTATAAAAATTAAAATTTTCTAAATTGAAAATTCTCAAATATAGTGAGACAATAAAAATAAATTAATTAAACATTAGAGTTTCATATAATTAGAGTTTTAAATTTAATTGATCAATTCAATTTAATATATTACTATAAACTCAAGTTATATACAATAGATATTCCAATTTTGTCTACATTCATAATTTAGCTTAATTGTTTGACATTATAAAAGACCAACAAGTCTATTTTTTAGGGGAAGGGGAGGACATATTTGGAGTTGAATTCAGATGGGCTGTTTTACTTTTCTTATTGGGCAACTACTACATAGGCTCGTTATTGGGTTGTTTACCCATAAAATATTTCCATCAATATTTTAATATTTTATTAAAATTATAAAATTACATATATAACCTTAATATTTAAACAAAAAGAAAATTTAAAACTACATGCACCCCCCATCTACTTCTTATGCAGAAGACGTTCAACCATATATGTGTGAAGGGAAAAAAAATTGATCTTGTTTCCATCATAATACAACCAGATGATAAAACAACGATTAATTTATGTTTTTGAACTAGATTATGGTGAAAATTGGAGCATTTCAACCCTCCTACGTATATCTTTTTGTCCTTTATTCCATAAGTTTTCTCTTTAATGTATAAATCCTAGTTTAAAATGTTGAATGTTGTTAGTTGTTTATATTATGTGTATTTGTGTACGAAATATTGATATTTTAGGCATTAAACGACGTTGAAAGTAGAATGATTGTCATTTGCACATTTTTTTCTTTTTAAATTTCCGCCAAGCCAATTTTTGGATCTGGTTGGTCGAAAGTTTTATATATTTTCGAACACCAATTGCCAAAATTTTGAATGGTTTACGATTTTCTAAAATCTGATTTATTTTTTGGAAATATTTTGTCAAAATATTGTGTTAATTTTGGGAACAATTTGCTGAATACTACTTATCATAATTTTTTTCTTTTATTAATAAGGGTATAAATGGTAGTATAAGGGTTGTATATCTACTAATACCAATTAAAATGATTAGGTGAATTTAGACGGAGGTGTATCTCCATTAGTTGGAGGGGTATTTAGCATAGACCAAAAATAAATACTTTATCCAAGCCTGCGTTAACATATATATATATTTTTATTGAAGGGACCGACTATATACCCCTGCATACTTATTAGACACCCCCACCCAATTTATATATTATTATAGTATATTTATTAAATAACTTGCATGTTCTTATCATGCAAAAAATAAAATACTGCATATTTGATACACCCACCAAGAAACTCAAAGCCACAACCAAATGCAAGAAGCTACATGAGAGTTTGAACAAGTGCTACAACACCAGCGTTGAAAATCTTCTTGTGGTTGCACCATCATTTTGTCATACTTACGACAGTGCGTCAATCTTATAAGTTTGATGATAAATGTGTTATTATTATTCCTGCATTTTTTGAAAAAAAATCCCGATACTGATTTTTCGAACCTGGTTTTTCATAAAATGGTTTAGATGTCGACAAAAACTTGTCAAAATGTGGTTAGAGTCTCAGCAAAATTTTATCGGAACACGGATTTTCGAAAATATTTTGCCGAAATATTTGTCATTTTTCGACAAGTTATCTTCTAAACCTTTACCATTTTTCGAAAAACCAGGTTAAAAAATATTAAAACAAAGTTTTATTTTTAAATCATTGTTTGTAAAATCTCGTCATTGCCGGTGTCTCGCCGTTGTTAGTCCTGGGTCGACGCTTCATCTCATCGTGCAGAAGCACTTAGAAGTGTAGAAAAAAAACACTAGGAAGGGTTTGGTTTTGTGGGGCATTATCGGTGGCTCAAGGGTTTTCGACGCAAAAATAGATATCTCAAGCAGCGGAAACATTACGGCAGGGAAATAGTTTGTAGGGGTGTATCAACTTTTGAACAAATATAAAAAAATAAGAGGATGATTATGGGTAAAGGTAATGTAGGTATATTAGATAGGGTATATTTAATAATAATTTAAAATAGAATGGGTAAATTAAGTTGGTGGGAGTATCCAATAAATATGGAGGGGTATATACTCGGACCCTTTATTAAAAATGGTGAATCCAATTTATTTGGGCCATCAATATATAGTAGGGTACGATTATTTGTATCCCATTTTAATGGGAGTACACTCATTGAATTATTAAACCCCAAATAAGTTGAGTACACACTCCAGTTAATAACTTAAAATGCCCTTAAGTTTTCTTGCACTAAAAAATATAGCGTACACCCACCACATACCAATTTAAACGACTATCTTCTTCACATGGGTTTGTGGTCACGCTCGAGACTGCACGGTGGATCGTTCACTGCGCTGTCCACTGCCCGTCGTCTGACTTGAACCGAAAATACTGGCTTTCTACTAGTAGTTACCCCGCAAGAGAACGGGTTCACAGTAGTATGGGCAAGTATAGGGACCAAGTATTATCGAACCCAAGGGAAAGTGTGTATGCGAACAGATCCCTGAAGATCTACGCGTCGTAGTTAATATGAGTGTAATGTTTTTGGGTTTTTGAAAGATTAATTAAAAGACTGAATTAAACTAAGTAAACTAAAATACTAAAGAAATCAAATTAACTAAGGGTTGTGTTCTAATGAGAGATGGTGATGCTTAGGATTGGAATCCCTACGTATACTAACGGAGCAGGTACATAATCAAGATAATCGTGACGTGCAAGAAATAACCTAAGTATAAGAATGCAAGGTGAAAGCTCAAGATTCTAAACCCTAATACTTTACCCTAACACTCGACTTCACTAATCCACTAACAAGTTAATAGATTGTGCTTAATTAATGAGACCCTAATTTAACTAAGGTGATGCGGTCGTCCTCCTTCGCTAAACCGGTAGATGAATTAACCTCTCCTAAACCCTCTCGTTAAGACTACTAATTGTTATTGAGTGATGCGGTCGTCCTCTCTCTAACACTTTCGTACGAAATTCAAAGGTAGAGTTAAGATTAATTATAAGAATTCATTAATTAAGAGAATTAAAACTAACGTCACGAATTACCCTAATTACGTACTCACAACCTACTTCTACGAGTTCATCCTACCCTAAGCATGCAAGGGTTCTAGCCTAACATGGTAATTGAAAGAACAAAAGCAATAACGATAATAAGAAACATAAACATGCTTGAATCAATAATTAAATCAAAGAACATAAACAAAGAATAAATTAAAGTCTAAAAAAATAATCTTTTATAATCTGAAAAGCTAGGGTTTTTAATCTCCAAGAACAAAGAAAGAAAGAATTAATCTAAGAAGTTCGAAAGAAATAATTAAACTATGAATTCGTAAGCTAAAACCTCGATTACAACGTATAAAACTCTTCCAATCTCCCTCCCAAGCTTTCTCCTCGCTCAAAATATGTAAAAATATGTGTTGGTATGTTGTTATCTGTGAAAATATGCTTGGAAGGGGTATATATAGGCTTTGGGACGAATTTGGGCGATTTTGGGCCAAAAACACGCAAAAACGCTCGAGCGGGACAGCTCGAGCGCCCCATTCGAGCTTGGTGGTCGAGCGGGTCAAGAGGTCGATCGAGGCGCTCGACCGCTGGCTGTACACATGTTCGTAAAACCTTCATAACTTCTCAACCGGGAGTCCGTTTTGGCCGATTCAAAGTCCTACGAACTCCTCTTTTCGCCCTCTATCCATCTATGAAAACCAAAGAGACAAATTAATAAGTTTATAAAAATGATACTCATTTGACTCCAAACACTCGTAGAAAATACTCAAAACATGGGCAAATCCGGCACCAAAACATAACAATTTCACGCCTAATCATCGTCCACCTCCCCCTGTGTCATACGTTGTTAGAAAAAATAAAATGAAAATGTAAGATATGTTCGAAAATATATTTTGAACATTTACATAATGTTCAAAAAAAATTATGAACAACTTGTTCAAAAATCCTGATATGAAAATACAACATATGTTCATTAAAAAATTCGAACAAAGGTCATTTGTTCAAAGAACCAGTGCTTAAATTTATAAATTCTTTAATACCAACAAATAAACGCGCCAAAATATTTATGCTATCATATTCACGTTCTCGATCCTACAATTTTAAAAATTACTTTAATAATCATATTAGAGCATAATATAAACCATAAACATAATCCAAATGGGTTTAGAAAAAAAGCTAGAAAAAAAATTTAAAACGAAACACTTACATATGCATATTTAGCAACACCGGAAGACCTCGTTCTTGGAATATCCGACCACAATGTAGCACGTGCAACCCCAAAACTGCTATGGTAGTGATCGGAAAAAAAAAATTGTCCCTTGAACTTTCAGTACGCGCAATAGAGATATAATTATGGTGGGTGCACTTACAATATATTTTAGCTTGAATTATAAGAAATTAATATTTTAAACATTTTATAGTTATTTTAATTTAAATAAAAATCTTATTATTAATAATTTAATGAGTGTACTCCCATTAAAATGGGGTACAAATAACCGTGCCCTATATAGTAGGAGTATAATTTTTAATTAAACTTTCGTGAAGAAAAATACTCTTTTGCTCCTCTTAATAGCATTTGCCACACCAAAAAAGTCAAACAAATGCAAATTATAGAGTACTGAGATTAAGATATATATTATTGTTAAGAATAAATAAATTTTAATTACAATATTCTCTATATCTTTCATTATATATAAATTGTTGTAAATCCAGAAGATTTGATATGCCAAATCTAGAAGATTTGATGTGGACAGTACTTATGGGCGAAGTAACTTGATAGGTTTTTAGGGTTTTTGATATTATAAATATATCCCTGTACTCAGTATTGTTATACACACAGAAATATAATGAAAAACTCCTGGCTTGGTACGCTCCCAGACGTAGTCATTATTGACGATCTGGGTAAACAAATCAGTGTTCTTATTTGCGTTCATAATTTTACAACATGTTATCAGCACGAGTGTTCTACCCAATTAAATTTCTGAGTTCTCATGTATTCTTTTATTCTTGCTATATCGCAAGTATTCTTTCAGCTTTTTTGTCTTTGATTTGGTGTGAATTAATTATGAGAATCAACCGTAATATTTACAAAGAGAAATTAATTACCCAACATGATTAAGACCGAGTTTGTTATAAATCCAGTAAATTTATTATACCAAATCCTGAAGATTTGATGTGGACATTACTAATGGGCTTCATAACCCAAACAGGCTTAGATTTTGATTAGTGTTTCTCTATTATAAATTGATCCCTGTACTCAGTATTGTATATACGCATACACATAACTATTAGTGAAACTCCTAACTTGGTACACCCCCAGACATAGTCGTTATCGACGAACTGGATAAACAAACACGTGTCTCTATTTTACGCTTACGATTTACAACATGTTATCAGCACGAGTCTCTGTCCGAAGTTAATCGGTATGAATCTCAATTTATTTTTCAATAGCATGATAATTAATTATCGTTTCAATTTTTATATCCATATGTGCTATGATTTCATCGTGCACTTAAATTATTCATTGCATTTGTATTATTGTTTGCAATTATTTTTAATCGGATCGGGGAAAAAAATATAATATATTAACCGCGCCGCCACCGCTGCGGATCACCAGGGCCCGCGTGCGTGCCACCGCATGCCACCAGGCCATCACGAGCAGCAATGCCGCGAGCCACTAGGCCGCCGCATGCAGCGTTGCCGCGAAGCTACCAGGCCGTCGCACACAGCGCCGCCGCGAGCCTCTGGGCATCACGCACACGCTGCCGCGGGCCTCGCAAACCTCTGCACGTGAGCTATCGCAGGTCTCCAGTACGCCGAGTGCCACCGCGTGCATGAGGCTAGCCCTGACGGCAGCGAGCCCTGATGGCCGCGGGCCGTCGGCCGTGCCTCCACCGCAAATTTCCAGGCCGCGCACCACCGGCGAGAGTGCCCCCCCTTCCTCTGCTGCTCCGCCACCACGACGTCGAGCGGTGGCTGAAGGCCATGCACCGTCAGACGACGCGGCCCACGGCAGTTCAGCACACGCCTCGCGCCACCGCCCCCAGCCCTGGAGCTCCGCCGCGGCCTTTTTCTCCCTGCCCTGTTCCGCGTAGCCCTGCACATTTTTGGGCCAAACATGCCCAATGCGAATTGGGCCGCCCTAAAAAAAATTGGGCCTGCAACCCTCCTTATGGGTTGGAACCAAATTTTTTTAAATTTTTGGGCTATTTCTTTTAATTTGGACCTTATTATTTATTTTTGGCCTCATATTATTTTTTCTTGTATATTTGTGCCCTCAATTTTAACTTATCAAGTTCCGAAGATACTTGAAAAAATAAAAAGTAATAACTCTTTGCATAATAATTAAGCTCAATTATTTTGAAATTAATTTTAAAAAATTAGTTCTCAATATATTATCATTTTGTGTGCTTAATTTCTATATGCGCGTGCTCTTATGATTAATTCTCTTGCATGCATTATTATTTCTGCACATAGTCCTTATTTTATAATCCGTATATATTGTCTGGGTAGGCGGCGCTCAGTACTTGTCGGACCGTAAATTATGTTTTGGGTAGACGGCGCCCAATTCTTGTTTCTATGTGCTTGAAAGTGATCAAATAAATCCTTATTTCTTTGTTATCAACATAAGATCACAAAACTCACCATGTCACTTTAAATATTTGTAGTGAGAATGTTTGATATTACCAAAAGAGAATTCGCTGTGCTTGCTCTTGATGGTAGTAATTACCTGACATGGGCTCTAGATATTGAGATCCATATAGACTCAACTGAGTTGAGCGGAGCCATTGTCGAAGGTTCAAAATCCAATAACGCCCAGAAGGCGAAAGCGTTGATTTTTCTCAGGAATCACCTGAATAAGGATCTGAAAAATGAATACCTCATTGAAAAAGACCCCAAAGCGTTATGGAAGTCCCTGAAGGATCGTTTCCAACAACAGAACGATATACTCCTCCCTCAGACACAATACGATTGGTTGGACTTCCATTTTCAAGACTTTAAGTCTATGAAGGAGTACAATTCTGCCTTGCAGCGTATTTTATCCTAGTTGATACAGAAAACTCTGTCAACGTTCCACGCTAGCAACCTTGTACTCCAGCAGCAATATAGGGCCAAAAATTTCACTACACACTTCGAGCTAGTTTCTGCGCTTCTAGTAGTAGAAAAGCACAACTAACTTCTTATGAAGAATCATAATTCGAGACCGGTTGGCTCCCAAGCAGTGGCCGATGCACATGTTATAGCTCAAGGAAATATGAGTGGTCGCAAGCGTGGAAGGGGGAGAGAAAGTAAAAGAACTTGGGTTAAAGGCCGAGATCGTAGTACATCTGGTGGTCATGGAACCTCGAACGATAATCAAGCTCAGAATCGTGGAAAGGGTGTACCCAACACGAATTCTGCTCCACAAAAATCTGGCTATCAAAACAAGGTTGAGCAGTCATGCTACAGATATGGATGCAAAGACCATTGGTCTCGCACGTGTCGAACTCCCAAGCATTTGGTTGAGGCTTATCTAAAGCAGCAGAAGGACGACAAGGAGAAGGCCCTTAAAGTCGAATCTTACCATGTCAGCCTGCCTGAAGCAGAATTCGACCATGATAACAAAGATCTCTTGGGCATAGAGCTCAAAGACTTTGGAGACAATGAGTGATTTGAATATTTGATCATTTTAGTACTTTATTTTTTGTTAAGACCTTTTATTTGGATCCTGTCTTTCCGATATTTTATTTTCATATTTGGTATGACATTTATAATTTAGCTTTGATATGTTTACCTTAATATATGCTATCCGTTAAATTTATTTTGGATATTGCTATTCTTATACATGGCTTGTAAACATATCAGCTATTAGGTTTGTGATTTTTCCTCTAGCATGATGGATTCAAATTGTGATTTATGTTTGGTAGATAGTGCCACCATACACACAATCTTAAGATATAGGAAGTATTTTCATAACTTGGTAGAAAGAAAGGGGAGTGTGACTACGATAGCAAATGATAACATTATTATAGTGGGCTCCGGAAGAGCCTCCATCATCCTCCCTATGGGTACTGAACTTATTATTGGCAATACTTTGTTATTTCTACAATCGAAGCGTACCCTTCTCAGTTTTAAAGACATAAGAATTAATGGCTATCACATTGAAACTGAAACTGAGAATAATAATGAATACATTTTTATGACTATTACTCGAGGTAGTCATAAACAAGTTATTGAAAATCATCCCTCCTTCTCTTCCGAATTGTACTATTCCTACATCCGGCCGTCTAATCTCCATCTAGCCATGAGTATGAAATTTCACGACCCGAACTCTTTTAAATTATGGCATTAGCGGTTAGGTCATCCAGGACAAACAATGATACGTAGGATTCTATCTAATTCCATTGGTCATAATATTACGAATAATAAAATCCTTTATGTCGATGAATTTATTTGTGATGCATGTTCAAAGGGTAAATTAATAGTACGCCCGTCGCGCACCAAGGTGGGACTTGAGTCTCCGGTTTTCCTAGAACGGATTAAGGGAGACATTTGTGGATCGATTCACCCAGGATCAGGACCATTCCGGTATTTCATGGTCTTAATTGATGCCTCCACTAGGTGGATATATGTCTGTTTGTTGTCTACCGCAATCAAGCTTTTGCAAAGATTATTGCGAAAACTATTGAGTTTCGAGCTCAGTTCCCAGATTATCCAATAAAATCGATTTGTATGGATAATGCTGCTGAGTTTACCTCAAAAGCTTTTACAGATTACTGTATGGCTCTAGGAATCAAAGTGGAGCATTCGGTCCCTTACGTCCACGCCCTAAACGCTAGATCATTACTTATGAACTCTAAATTACCCACTTCATGCTGGGGGCATGCAGTCCTACATGCATCACATCTGATACAAATCTGCCCAACTGCATATAATGATCATTCCCCCTACAGCTAGTGCATGGGAAAGAACCAAACATTTCCCATCTGCGTATATTTGGATGTGCGGTGTATGTTCCGATAACATTACCGATGCGTACCTCTATGGGCCTACAAAAGAAGCTAGGTATTTACGTTGGATTTGACTCTCCATCCATCCTGAAATACCTAGAACCTTTGTCCGGGGATCAATTAACGGCCCAATTCGTTGACTGCACATTCGATGAAGATCACTTCCCGGCATTAGGGGGAGATTCGAATTTAAAATTTAATGAATGTCGGGAACTTACATGGAACGTAAGTGATCTTCAGTATCTAGATCCACGCACTAGTCAATCTGAACTAGAAGTTCAGAAGATCATTAACTTGCAAAATTTAGCAAACAATCTGTCAGACGCGTTTACTGACCATATAGGTGTAACTAAATCGCATATACCTGCAGTAAATACACCCCAAAGGGTTGATGTCCCAAGTTAATCAAGTATACATGCCCCCATACGTCAGAATCTTAAAAGACATGTAAATGATACAAATACACCTAAAAGGAAAGCTAGCAAAACTGGTTAGTCACACGTAAAATCTCTAGAAGAGATTCGTCTAGAAAACTTGAAGTCTCCTGAAGAGATTCGTCCAGAAGACGAGCATCCTAGTAATGAAGTACGTGCACAAAATATTTAATACACTAGGACTGCGGAACGACCAGACCTAGATACACTAGGAAATGAAGATGGTCTGGTTGATATAAACATTGAAGTCTCTATGAATTTTATAGATACGGGAGAAACATATAATAGAAATATTAATGTCGTCGACGATACATTTGCAGCGACAATTGCTCTTTCCGTTATAAAAACGATCTAGATCCAGAACCCAAAACTATCACTGAGTGCCGGAAGCGCTCCGATTGGGTAAAATGGAAAGAGGCAATTGAAGCAGAGCTCGCATCACTAAATAAAAGAAAAGTATTTGGCTCTATCGTTCGTACACCCGCGCACGCTATCCCTGTAGGATATAAATGGGTTTTTGTATGAAAACAAAATAAGAACAATACTGTGGAGAGATACAAAGCGAGGCTAGTAGCTCAAGGATTTTCGCAGAGACCCGATATTAATTTCGATCAAACATATTCTCTTGTAATGGACGCAATAACGTTCTGCTACTTAATATCTTTGACAGTTAAACTAAATCTCCAGATGAGATTGATGGACGTTGTAATTGCATATTTATATGGATCACTAGATACCGACATCTATATGAAAATCCCTGATGGATTTAAGATTCCCCAGATGAGAAATGATGAAAATCGCAGTGTGTATAGCATAAAACTGCAGAAGTCGTTGTACGGCCTAAAACAATCAGGTCTTATGTGGTACAACCGACTTAGTGAATTCCTCCAGAAGAAGGGATACACAAGTGATATAGCTTTCCCATGTGTGTTCATGAAGCAATCGCAAAATGGTTTTTGCATCATATCCGTATATGTTGATGATCTAAACATAATCAGAACATGAAAAGAGATTGAAGAAGCCAGTTCAATCTTGAAAGCTGAATTTGAAATGAAAGTCTTGGGTAAAACAAAGTATTGCCTCGGCCTGCAGATCGAGCATCTCCCAGAAGGAATCCTTATACATCAGTCAACCTACGTGAAAAAGGTATTTGAGAGATTTCACATGGATAAATATCATCCACTCAGCACACCTATGGTTGTTCGATCCTTCAAAGTGGATAATGACTCATTTAGACCAAGAGAAGATACAGAAGAAATTTTGGGGCCAGAAGTTCCTTATCTTAGCGTTGTTGGTGCATTACTTTATCTCGCAAATTGCACTAGACCGAACATTGCATTTGCAGTTAATTTGCTTGCGAGATATATCGCTTCTCCTACAAGGAGATATTGGAATGATGTTAAGCATGTTCAACGGTATCTCCAAGGGTCTCAAAATTTTGGATTGTTTTACCCTAGGAACCAAGATAAAACCTTGGTATGTTACGCAGATGCTGGCTACTTGTCTGATCCCACAATGCAGTATCTCAGACTGGTTACATTTTTCTCTGTGGTGCTACCGCGGTCTCATGGAGATTGGTTAAACAAACTATGATTACCACATTGATTAGGCGTGAAATTGTTATATTTTGGTGCCCGATTTGCCCATATTTTGAGTATTTTTTATGAGTGTTTGGAGTCAAATTAGTATCATTTCTATAAAATGATGAATTTGTCTCTTTGGTTTTCATAGATGGATACAGGGTGAAAAGAGGAGTTCGTAGGACTTTGAATCGGCCAAAACGGACTCCCGGTTGAGGAGATATGAAGATTTTACGAACATGTGTACTGCTGCCGAAAAGTGCTCGAGCTCAATTGGTCGTGCACTCAGTGCACGAATGCTCGTGCATTGTGCACGAGTAGAAATAGGTTGTGCACTTAGTGCTCGACCTATACTCGAGCAAATGCGTATTTTGGCCCAAAAATGCCCAAATTCAATCCCAAACCTATTTATACCTTTTTCCAAGCATATCAACAGATACCAACACATATTTTTATATATTTTGAGCGAGGAGAAAGCTTGGGAGAGAGATTGGAAGAGTTTTATACATTGTAATCGAGGTTTTAATTTACGAATTCTTAGTTTTAGTATTTCTTTTGAACGTATTAGATTAATTCTTTCTTTCTTTACTCTTTGAGACGATAAACCTAGTTTTTCAGATTTATATAGATTTCTTTGGAGACTTTAGTTTGTTCTTTCGTTTATGTTCTTGATTTTATTAGTTAATTCAATTATGCATATGTTTATTGCTCTTGTGATTGCTTTTATTATTCAAACCAACATGTTAGGCTAGAACTCTTGCATGCTTAGGATAGGATGAACTCGTAGAAGTAGGACGTTGGTACGTAATTAGGATAACATGTGATGTTTAGTTTTAATTCTCTTAATTAATGAACGCTTAAAATAAATTACGGATTTACCTTTGAATTTCGTACGAAAATTGTTAGAGAGAGGATGACCTTATCACTCTTTAACAACTAGTAGGCTTAACGAGAGGGTTTAGAAGGGGTTAATTCATCTACCGGTTTATCTAGGGAGGACGACCGCATCACCTTGGTTAAATTAGGGTCTCTTTAATTAAGCACAATCTATTAACTTGTTCAGTGGATTAGTAAAGTCGATTGATAGGATAAAGTATTAAGGTTTAATTCTTGAGCTTTTCATCTTACAATCTTTTACTTAGGTTATTCTTGCACATCACGATTATTTTGAATATCTTACCAACTCCGTTAGTATACGTAGGAATTCCTATCCCGAGCATCACCATCTCATATTTGCATACACTTAGTTATTTATTCCGTTTTAATTAAGTTATTAGAATATAGAGTAGTTTATTATAATTTTCAATCCCCAAATATACACTCATATTAACTACGACGCGTAGATCTTCAGGGATCTATTCGCATACATACCTTCCCTTGGGTTCGATAATACTTGGTCCCTATACTTGCCTATACTACAGTGAACCCATACTCTTATGGGGAAACTACTAGTAGAAAGCTAGTATTTTCGGTTCAAGTCAATTTTAATTAGGCGTGAAATTATTATGTTTTGGTGCCCGATTTGCCCATGTTTTGAGTGTTTTTTTATGAGTGTTTGGAGTCAATTGAGTATCATTTATATAAAATGATGAATATGTCTCTTTGGTTTTCATAGATGGATAGAGAGTGAAAAGAGGAGTTCGTAGGACTTTGAATCTGCCAAAACGGACTCCCGGTTGAGGAGATATGAAGATTTTACGAACATGTGTACTGCTGCCGAAAAGTGTTCGAGCTCAATTGGCCGTGCACTCAGTGCACGAGTGGAATCAGGTCGTGCACTTAGTGCTCAACCTATGCTCGAGCAAATGCGTATTTTGGCCCAAAAATGCTCAAATTCGATCCCAGGCCTATTTATACCTTTTTCCAAGCATATCAACATATACGAACACATATTTTTACATATTTTGAGCGAGGAGAAAGCTTGGGAAGGAGTTTTGAAGAATTTTATACGTTGTAATCGAGGTTTTAATTTACGAATTCTTAGTTTTAGTATTTCTTTTGAACGTATTAGATTAATTCTTTCTTTCTTTACTCTTTGATTCGATAAACCCTAGTTTTTCAGATTTATATAGATTTCTTTGGAGACTTTAATTTGTTCTTTCGTTTATGTTCTTGATTTTATTCGTTAATTCAATTATGCATATATTTATTGTTCTTGTGATTGCTTTTATTATTCAAACCACCATGTTAGGCTAGAACCCTTGTATGCTTGGGGTAGGATGAACTCGTAGAAGTAGGACGTTGGTACATAATTAGGATTACATGTGATGTTTAGTTTTAATTCTCTTAATTAATGAACGCTTAAAATAAATTTCGGATTTACCTTTGAATTTCATATGAAACTTGTTAGAGAGAGGACGACCTTATCACTCTTTAATAACTATTAAGCTTAATGAATGGGTTTAGAAGGGGTTTATTCGTCTACCGGTTTGTCTAGGGAGGACGACCGCATCACCTTAGTTAAATTAGGGTCTCTTTAATTAAGCACAATCTATTAACTTGTTTAGTGGATTAGTGAAGTCGATTGATAGGATAAAGTATTAGGGTTTAATTCTTGAGCTTTTCATCTTACAATCTCATACTAGGTTATTTCTTGCACATCACGGTTATTTTGATTATCGTACCAACTCTGTTAGTATACATAGGGATTCCTATCCTGAGCATCACCCTTTTATATTTGAGACAAAACTCTTAGATAATTAACTCATTTCTTTCTTTTGCATTAGTAGAGTAGAATAGTTTAGATTTACTAATTTTCAATACCCAAACATACACTCATATTAACTACGAAGCGTAGATCTTCAGGGATCTATTCGCATACATACCTTCCCTTGGGTTCGATAATACTTGGTCCCTATACTTGTCAATACTACAGTGTACCCATACTTTTGTGGGGCAACTACTAGTCAAGCTAGTATTTTACGTTCAAGTCACGCATCTTCAAACTACTCAAAGATAATAGCTTTATTTGAAGCCTCACGAGAATGTGTTTGATTGAGATCTTTGGTAAAACACATTGGTGACTCGTGTAGTATCGCTAAGAGTGATACACCCATACCGTTATATTTTAAGACAACGCAGCTTGCATCGCACAAATGAGTAATGGGTACATCAAGGGAAACTTGACGAAACATATTTCACCAAAGTTTTCTACCCATACGAACTCCAGAAGAGTGGCGTAATTACCATACAAAAGGTGCAATCTAGTGACAATCTAGCAGATATGTTCGCTAAGTCCCTACCTACATCTACTTTTAAGAAGTACATTCATGGTATCGGGATGCGAAAGCTCAAAGGGTTGTTGTCTTTAGGAGGAGCGGTAATCTCGAAGTAAATCCATAAGATTAGATCTGGAAGATCAATAAATTGCATTCCTCCCTAACTAAATATTTTATTGCTACCTAGCATGTGGAGTTTTTCTGACAAGACATATACGTTATGCCAGCAGCAAATTATTGAGGCCGAGTTGATACAAAAAATCTTATCAACATTCCATGCTAGTAACCTTGTAGTCTTGTACTCCAGCAGCAGTACACATCTCACTCAGAGCTAATTTGTGCACTTTTAGTGGCAGAAAAACACAACAAACTCCTGATGAGAAATCACAATGCTAAACCAGTTGGCTCACAAGTAGTGTCCGAAGCACATGTTGTAGCTCAAGGGAGCCTGAGTGGGCGTAAGCGTGGAAGGGAGGAAATCTGCAACCCCAAGCACTTAGTTGAAGCTTATCGAAAGATACAAAAGGACAATAAGGGCAAGGACCCTCAGGGTGAATCTCACCATGCCAGTCTGCCTGAAGTAGATTTTGACATAGACAATGATGATCTTTTGAGCTTAGAGCTCGAAGATTTTGGAGACAAATAGTGATTTACATAATTGGACATTATTAGTATCCTGGCTTGGCATTGAGATCCGTCTTGCTTCATTTGGGACAAATGTAATAAAATTTTGACTCCATCTTTTCCCAAAAGGCAGATGCACTGATTAAATTCTCCGATACCATCTCAATAAGATATCAGTTATTTTTGGAAAATTCCTGAAGGATTGTTTTCATCAACAAAAATGAATATCTTATTGTAAATAAAATCGTCGATTATAAAAATCCCTGAAGGATTATATTCTTCGACAAAAATGAATAAAATCGATAGAAGAAAATATCGATAGATGAAAATTGTGGCTGATGCCAAATAATTGTTGTGGTGGTCGAAGATCAAAGATTACCCAAGCGAATCTCAACATACCAGTTTGCCTGAAGCAAACATGGACATTGTCAGTGATATGCCATTAAAGACTATGAGTTGTCAAGATACATAGTGTTATTGTTTTGTGATTTTTTATGCATGTTATGACTATATGCTTTGTCATAATTAATATTTGTGAAAAATTACAACTCAATTACCGGATGTCTTTAACAACTCCAGCAGAGTCACTGAATCACATATTTATATAGAAAATCCCCGGTTAAAATTGATGTCCCTGAAGGACAAAATATTACATGCTAATGAATCTAAAGCACGCCTGAATCTATTAGGTTTGGGCATTTTCCTATGGCATAATGGATACAAATTGTGATTTATGTCTAGTAGATAGCGCCACCACACACACAATCTTAAGAGATAGGAAGTATTCTCATAACTTGATGGAAAGAAAAGGGAGTGTAACTACGATACCCAATGACAATATTATGATAGTGGGCTCCGAAAGAGCCTCTGATATCCTCCCTATGAGTACTGAAGTCATAATAGATAATGCTTTGTTGTATCTACAATTAAAGCGTACCCTTCTCAGTTTAAAGACATAAGAACTAATGGCTATCACAATAAAATTGAAACTGAGAATAATAACGAATACCTTTTGATGACTGACTCTCGAGGTAGTCGTAAACAAGTTATCGAAAAACTTGCCTCCTTCTCTTCCGGATTGTAGTATACTTACAATTGCCCCCCTAACCTCCATATAACCATGAGTGTGAAATTGCATGACTCAAAATTATTTAAATTATGACATCAGCAGTTAGTTTATCCAGGATAAACAATGATACATATGATTCTATCTAATTCCACTAGTCATAATATATCGAATAATATAATCCCTTCTGTTGATGAATTTATCTGTGATGCATGTTCAAGGGGTAAGTTAATAGTGCGGTCGTCGCGCACTAAGATGGGACTTGAATCTCCAGTTTTTCTTGAACAGATTCATGGAGATATTTGTGGACCGATTCACCCAGCATCAGGACCATTTCAGTATTTCATGGTCTTAATTGATGCCTCCACTAGGTGGACTTATGCATGTTTGCTATCCACCCGCAATCAACCCCTTGCCAAGCTTATTGCGAAAACTATTGAGCTTTGAGCTCAGTTCCCAGATTATCCAATAAAATCAATTCGTATGGATAATGTTGCTAAATTTACCTCAAAAGCCTTTACTGATTACTGTATGGCACTGGGAATAAAAGTGAAGCATTCGGTCCCTTACGTCCACACCCAAAATGGTCTAGCCGAGGCGCTAATAAAACGTATCAAATTAACCACTAGGCGATTACTGATGAACTCAAACTTACCCAATCATGTTGGGGGCATGCAATCCTACATGCATCACATCTGATACAAATCCGTCCAACTGCATATAATGATCATTTCCCCCTACAGCTAGTGCGTGGGAAAGAACCTAACATTTTCCATCTGCGTATATTTGAATGTGCGGTGTATGTTCCAATAACATTACTGAAGTGTACCTCTATGGACCCACATAGAAAGCTAGGTATATACGTTGGATTTAAATCTCCATCCATCTTGAAGTACCTAGAACATTTGTCTGGGGATCAATTAATGGCACGAATTGCTGACTGCACATTTGATGAAGATCACTTTTCGGTATTAGGGAGATGGAGTGATGTGCAGGGATGAGGCGGAGATTCGAATTCAAAATTGAATGAATGCCGGAAACTTACATGGAACGTAAGAGATCTTCAGTATCTAAATCCACGCACTAGTCAATCTGAACTGGAAGTTCAGAAGATCATTAACTTGCAATATTTAACAAATAATCTGCCAGTTGTGTTTACTGACCATAGATGTGTGACTAAATCGCATATACCTGCTGTAAATGCACCCAAAAGGGTAGAAGTCCCAATAAAAACAAGTATACATGCCCCCACACGCCAGAAGCGTAAAAGACCTATAAAAGATACAAACACACTTAGAATGAAAACTAGCAAAACTAGTCACTCAAACTTGAAATCTCCAGAAGAGATTCATCCAGAAGACTTAAAATCTCCAAAAGAGATTCGTCCAGAAGACGAGTGTCATAGTAATGAAGCACGTGCCTAAAATATTCAACGCACTAGGACCGCGGAACGACCAGACTTAGATACACTGGGAAATGAAAAAGGTCTAGTTGATATATGACTTGAACCTAACTTTACTAGCTTTTACTAGAAGTTACCCCGCAAGCGTACGGGTTCACTGTAGTATCAGCAAGTATAGAGACCAAGTATATCGTACCTCGGGATGAGTTGTATGCGAATAGAGCCCTGAGGATCTACGCGTCGTAATTAATATAAGTGGATGTTTTTGGCTTTTTGTGAATTATTAAATCTAAACTATAATACTCTATATATGCAAAAGAAAGAATAAAATTAATTATCTAAGGTTTGGTTTCAAATAAAAGAAGGAGATGCTCAAGATAGAAATTCCTACGTATACTAACGGAGCTGGTACATAATCAAAAAAACAGTGATGTGCAAGAAATAATCCTAAGTATAAGATTGAAAGACTAAAAGCTCAAGAATTAACCCTAATACTTCATCCTATCAACCGACTTCACTAAACCAATAATCAAGTTAATGGATTGTGCTTAATTAATGAGACTCTAACTTAACTAAGGTGATGCGGCCGTCCTCCCTAGATAAACCGGTAGATGAATAAACCCCCTCTGAACCCTCTCGTTAAGCCTATTAGTTATTAAAGAGTGATAAGATCGTCCTCTCTCTAACAATGTTCGTACTAAACTCAAAGATAATTCTAGGATTTATTTTAAGCATTCATTAATCAAGAGAATTAAAACTAAATATCACAAGTTACCCTAATTATGTACCAATGTCCTACTTCTACGAGTTCATCCTACACTAAGCATACAAGGGTTTTAGCCTAGCATGGTTTTAACGATAACGAAAGCAATTAAACAAGCAACGAACAAAAACATGATTAATCTAGTAGAAAAAACTCAAGAACATAAAAAAGGGTTTAAGAAAGAATTAAAGTCTGAGAACGAAAATCGAATTAAGAATAAATCAAAGTCTTATGTAACAAGTATCGAATAAAGAAAGAAAGAAATCAAAAACAAAACTCAAACTATGAATTCGTAATGTTAAAACCTCAATTAAAAGTAAAATTATGCTTGCTCGAACTCTCGATGCTCTTCTCTCTCCAAAAACTATCTCTATCTGTGAAGTAGTGTCCAAAAACGTGTTTGGGATGAGGTATATATAGGCAACGGGTTGATTTTCACGCTCATGGGCCGAAATAGCCCATATAACACTCGAGCTGCCCTAGGTCGAGTCCCTAGGACTCGAGCTCTAGGAGGTCGAGTGCTTCCTTCTTCCAGCGCATGAATAGGACTCGAGCTCCTCCTGTTCGAGTCCTAAGGACTCGACCGCTTCTTGATCGAGTGCGCACTCGACCGCTCGAGTCCCTATGACTCGAGCAAGGCCTAGTCGAGTGCCTTGTTTCTCCAGGGTTTGACTAGGACTCGAGCTCAAGCTGGTCGAGTCCTTAGGACTCGACCTCTTCTTGCTTGAGTCCTCCTTCTTCAGGCCAAATGATACTTTTGCTCGTTCGGACTAGTACATCTCGTATTTCTTCCATACCTTCTCATCCGGGAATCCGTTTGAGTCGATTCAAAGTCCTACAAACTCCATTCTTCGCCCTCTATCCAACTATTCTTCGCCCTCTATCTAACTATGAACACACGAGAGATAAATTTATTAGTTCATGAAAATAGTACTCAATTGACTCTAAATACTCATCGAAACCAATCAAAACACGGGCAAAACGAGCTATAAAATCTAACAATTTCACGTCTAATAAAAAACGTTGAAGTCTCTATGAATTTCATAGATACAGGAGAAGCTTATAATAGAAATATTACTGTCGTCGATGACACATTTACATCGACAATAGCTCTTTCCGTTATAAATAACAATTTGGATCCAAAACCCAAATCAATAGTTGAGTGCCGGAAGCGCTCAAATTTGGTGAAATGGAAAGAGATAATTGAAGTAGAGTTCGCCTCGCTAGATAAAAGAAAAGTATATGGTTCTATCGTTCGTACACTCGCGCGCGCTATCCCTCTAGGATATAAATGGATTTTTGTACGAAAATGCAATGAGAACAATACTGTAGAGAGATACAAAGAACGGCTAGTAGCTCAAGGGTTTTCGCAGAGACCCAATATTGATTTCGATCAAACCTATTCTCCTGTAATGGATGGAATAACGTTCTGCTACTTGATATCTTTGGCAGTTAAATTAAATCTCCAGATGAGATTGATGGACGTTGTAACCGCGTATTTATACAGATCACTAGATGTCGATATCTATATGAAAATCCCTAATGGATTTAAGATTCCCCAGATGAGGAATGATAAAAATCGCAATATGTATAACATAAAACTGCAGAAGTTGTTGTACGGCCTAAAACAATCAGATCGAATGTGGTACAACCGACTTAGTGAATTCCTCCTGATGAAGGAATATACAAACAATATAGCTTTCCCTGGCGTATTTACAAAGAAATCGCAAAGTGGTTTTTACATAATATCTGTATATGTTCACGATCTAAACATAATCAGAACATGCAAAGAGATTGAAGAAGTCAGTTCAATCTTGAAAGCTGAATTCGAAATAAAAATCTTGGGCAAAACCAAGTATTGCCTCGGCCTGTAGATCCAGCAATTCCCTGAAGGAATTCTTATACAACCTACGTGAAAAAGGTATTGGAGAGATTTCACATGGATAAATCTCATCCACTCAGCACACCGATGGTTGTCCGATCCCTCGAAATGGATAAGAACCCATTTAGACCAAACGAAGATACATAAGAAATTCTGGGACCAGAAGTTCCTTATCTTAGCGCTGTTGGTGCATTACTTTATCTCGCAAACTGCACTAGACCGGATATTGCATTTGCAGTTAATTTGCTTGCGAGATATAACGCTTCTCCTACAAGGAGACATTGGAATGGTGTTAAACACATTCTATTGTATCTCCAATGGTCTCAAGATCTTGGATTGTTTTACCCTAGAAACCAAGATACAACCTTGGTAGGTTATGCAGATGCTGACTATTTGTCTGATCCCCACAATATCATATCTCAGACTGGTTACGTTTTTCTCTGTGGTGGTACTACGATCTCATGGAGATCGGTTAAACAAACTATAATTACCACATCTTCAAACCACTCAGAGATAATAGCTTTATTTGAAGCCTCACGAGAATGTGTTTGGTTGAGATCATTGGTAAAACACATTGGTGACTCGTGTAGTATTGCTAAAAACGATAAATCTCCTACTGTTATATTTGAAGACAACGCAGCCTGCATCACACAAATGATTAATGGGTACGTTAAGGGAAACTTGACGAAACATATTTCACCGAAATTTTTCTACCCATACGAACTCCAGAAGAGTGGCGCGATTACCATACAACATGTACGATCTAGTGAAAATCTAGCAGATCTGTTCACTGACACTAAGTCCCTACCTACCTCTACTTTTGAAAAGTATATTTATGGTATCGGGATTCAAATACTTAAAAGGTTGTCATCTTCAGGGGGTGTAGCAACCTCGAAATAATCCTGAAGATTGGATCCGGAAGATCAATAATTGCACTCCTCCCTAGCTAAATATTTTCCTGCTACCTAGCATGTAGAATTTTCTGACAAGGCATATACATCACGTCGTAATGTCCAAGGAGAAGTATTGTAAATCCAGAAGATTTGATATGTCAAATCTAGAAGATATGATGTTGACATTATTTATGGGTCAAGTAACCTGATAGGTTTTTAGGGTTTTTGATATTATAAATATATTTCTGTACTCAGTATTGTAATACGCACACAGAAACATAGTGAAAAACTCCTGACTTGATACGCCCCCAGACGTAGTCATTATTGACGAATTGAGTAAACATATCGGTGTTCTTGTTTCCGTTCATTATTTTACAACATAAATGATGTGTCTTATAAAAATCATGACACACCCCAAATCAACTTAAAATTTGATTTGATATAAGTTAATACTGCTCAAGCAATTTACATGATGGTTCAAACTTGTCCAAATCAATCAAGTTTGTGATATTTTACAACTAAATTTGTAATCTTATTTTCGTAATTCTTTTTGTTTTGCTTGAAAAATCAATTGAGAAGTTTAAATATCGTACTTCCTCCTATCCATTAACACTTTTTATAATGACAAAGTCTCATATGCACCAAGTGCATGGTGCACTCACTCAACAGTTGATACTGTATACACTAAAAAGTTAGTCTCAATTGCACTGAAAAGTTAGTCTCAATTACACTGAAAAGTTTACATTGAAAACTGATTTTCTAGTGTAAACTTTTCAGTGTAATTGAGACTAACTTTTCAGTGTGATTGAGACTAACTTTTCAGTGTATACATTATCAACTGTTGAGTGAGTGCATCATACACCAAATGCACAAGAGACTTACTCTTTTATAATATATTACTTACATTTTTTTCTAAATTACCCTTACTGTATTAAAATATTTAGATAAATATATTATATATTGAAGAAAATATATTTATTAATGGTATAATAAAAATATATTTTTATTATAATATAAGTGCATTTATCTAAAATGAAATACATTTTTAATAGGGTGAGTACAATTTCAAAAGAGAGTGATAAATACATAACTACATAGGGATAAAAAAAACATATATATTTCATATAAAAATATATAGGAAGATATATATATTTTATTATTTAGATAAGAAAATACTTAAACTATAAATTAGGACAAAGTATAGAATGAAATTGGTTTATACATGAATCACTGAAGGGTATTAGTTGTTTTCATTGAATAGTATTAGTTGTATTTATTGAAGAGTATTACTGATTTACACTAAAGAGTCTTAGTTGTTCAGTAAAAATGAATTAAGACTCTTCAGTGCAAATCAGTAATACTCTTCAGTAAAACCAACTAATATTTTTTAGTGAAAACAACTAATACCCTTCAGTGATTCATATATAAACCAATTTCACTCTATACATACTCATAAATTAGATAAAGATTGATAATCTTTGTATTTTTGGGTATTTATTTTCTCAGGACTTTTAATAATTAAATTTAGGAATAATGTCAATTCAGGACCTCAAAGATGATAAAATTATCAATTTAAGATTTAAAATATTTTTCCAATCGATTCAGGGCTTGAAAGATAGAAAACTATCAATTCAGGACCTGAAAGATAGAACCTATCAATTTAAGACTTAAAAATATTAAGACCATGTTTGACATATTTTAATTTAGATTCTTATTTTATTTATATACATTATTATTTTTTTGTTATTTCTTTTATTTTTTATTTTTTAATCACGTGAAATTAATATATTTTTTATATTTTTGGAATTATGATTTATAACGGATAACAAAAAATTATTAGAAATCAAATACGGTCTTAAAATGAGTGAGTCCTAAATTAATTTTTTTATCTTTCAAGTTTTGAATCGATAGTTTTCAATCTTTCATATCTGAATTGATATGAAAAATCTTTCAAAACTTAAATTAATAATTTTACAACGTTTTTTAGGCCTTGAGCAGATGAATCACCTTAAATTTAAGAGTATGTTTTATATGAAAACGCTTTATAATAAGCTTAACATGAAATATTTTTAAAGTATCATTAATTTCATCAGGAGTATCATTAAACCTGTCAGGGGTATCAGTAGTCTGAGTAAAAAAAAATTTAAAACAATTTTCTTGAACTCAGAGTAATGATACCCCTGGTGAGATTAATGATACTCTCCATGAAATTAATAATACTTCTTTAAAATATTTTCATGATAAGCTTATGAACTATTTTCATATAATAGTTCGACTAAATTTAATCTCTTTTCCAATATCAACTGTTTCCTTTTTATCCTTTCTTCTCTCTTTTGTAAAGGCTTCTCCAGACTTGAGATACTTTTTACTCGATACACAGAGTAAAGAGAAGAACACAAAGCAGAAGCCTACGCAGTACGCAATGTGTAAAGCAGGAAAAACAAATTAGAAAAAAAAAAAAAAAACAGGTTTTCAGTAAAATCAATCCGAGAGGGAAAGGGGGAAGAAATCCCTGAAAAAAAAAATGGAGAAAGTGATGAATATATTGAAGCCAAAGCCCAATCCACAGCAATTGCTCAGAGATTGGCAGCGCCGCCTGCGCCAAGAGTGCCGCAACATGGAACGCCAAATCCGAGGTCGTTTTTACATATCATCATATGGGGTTTGTGTGCGCGCGAATTATTAATTTGGGACTAGTTTTTTTCCTCCCTCGTTTTTGTTTGTTTTGGTTTTAATTGTTTTGTTTGTTGGTGGGCTTGGTTAGATATACAGAGGGAAGAGAAGAGTGTGCAGAAAGCGATCAAAGAGGCCGCCAAACGAAATGATATGGGTTCAGCTAAGGTACTGTAAATCATTTGGTAATCTTATAAGTTTTATGGATAATGTAAGTTTCCATGAATAATCACATGAATTTTTGGAGATTGATGAAGCTTTGTTCTGGTTGCTTCTAATTGATTTTCACAGGATTTTTATTATCACAATTGTTTACAAAAAAAAACAGGCCTATGTAAGTGTGAAATAAGGGATGTAGAAAGGATCAAACTCCAGTTCCATAGACTAGATAACACTCCTAACAGGAGTTAGGATGATAAGGATATAGGTTTTTTGGTCTCTTTTTGAGTGTGTGCCAGTTTAGAGGTGAAAGGGTTTGAATTTAGCTGGCTATTTTATGTACATATAGTGCTGGAGTGGAGGATTGTATAATACTCAGCTCCGTCTCATTTTGGATTGCTCAAATGAAATAGTATGAGTTTTAATGAGAAAGTTGTTTATTAGTAATAGAAGATGTAAAATTGAGGATATATTGGTCATTTCCAATTTATTGAAGGGAGTTTAGTTTATTGCTTAAAGTTACATTGAAAAATGTAGTGATATGAGGTGTAAATAAGTGATATTTGGAACTGCTTAATTTTAGAGGGTAGAGTTGTTTTTCCGTAGTTTTGAGCAATCTAAAATGGGATAGAGGGAGTATTATATAGAGGAGGGCTTATCACTACCACAATATGCACGTAAATGGCAAACTAATTTATAAGGGGGTGCTTGATTCAAATTCCTCAGTGAGAATAATTGAATTGAGAATTAAAATGAGAATGATGGTTTTACTGTTAATGTTGTGCTCTAATCTTAGAATAAGTGGAGATAAAAAATGATTGTTGGTTGAGGAATAGTGGCATGACTGAGGGAAATGATTATAAGAGGAGAAGTAGTTAATCAAAATAAGGTAGTGATTAACTTTTTTTTTTTGTCTCATTACCCCGTTTGAAGTATAATGAATATGACTTGATTATCTTTTATTCTCATTAACTACTAAAATTAATTTATGCTCATTTCTATTACCATTCTCATTAAAGAATTTTGAACCAAACGCCCCACAAATTTGTTGCCGTTCATTTATACTTACCTGCAAATGTGGGATTATGTCCATGCGAATTATGCTTCATGAATCACTTCTCGAACAGGCACTCGCAAAAGAAATTGTGAGATCTAGGAAGACAGTGAACCGGCTCTATGAGAACAAGGCGCAGTTGAATTCAATATCGATGCATCTTGGAGAAAGTGTTGGTATAAGCCTCTACTATTCACTTACTTTTGATATTGTACAGGCTTCTGAAGTTATAATTTTGCCTATAGATCACGTGTTCATCTTTGCTTCAAATGTTTAATTAATATTTCAATCCCTATTCGCCTTTTAACCAGCCTGACATGCTTTATGCTAGGCTGTGACACTTAGATCTTTTCAATAATATTATTAACTGTTATAGTGAGGAAGTGCTCGTGTCAGAAATTCCACTACACACATAAGCTCAGTCTAGACTTCTGGCTGTCTTGTAATGTAACTAACATAGTCCACATAATAGGGTTGCCAATAATCACATAATGAGTACTTCTTCTAGTTTCACTTTTTGATCCGATTGGGTTGCTCTCAATTTATCGCCCATTGTCTTAAACTCTTAAATTTGCTACTTTATGTTAGTTTCTTGTGTCCACTGGAGAAATCAAAGGCTTATTGTGTTTGGGGGCGCTTGGTGCAAATCCTTTAATTGTAATGGTAATAAAAATTTATTTTCCATCTATCCCCCGTAATTAAAAGGATATGTTGGGGGAAGGATTGTCCCATTGGTGGTTGCATTGCTAGTGTTATGCCCTAATTTTGGAAAAAAAGTGGACAACAAATGGTTGTTGATTGCGAAATAGGGGAATGATGGTAGGAGGGGAAAACGGTGTGTGGTATTGATTACCTTATGTAGGAGGGGAAGTTATGGTTTTGTTCTCATGAACCAGCATAATTGCACCAATTCTCAATCCCATTCTCATTGAAGAATTTTTAACCAAGCACCCCTTAGTTTCTGTTTGCTTCTGAATTTTTAGTGCGCAAGTCTCAACGAAGATTAGGAAGAAGTTGCAAGAATAGCATCTGTTTATGCCAAGATTTCTTGTGATAGGATTTTGCATATATGTGGGAGTGTTATTTTTTCCATTTGATATTGTCATTTCGTTTCTCCCATTTCCTGCAATGATATTTCCTGCATCTTCCCTTCTTTCTTCAGCTGTTGCTCGAACTGTGGGACATTTGTCCAAAAGTGCTGAAGTCATGAAGCTTGTCAATGATCTTATGAAGGCTCCAGCAGTAGCTGTCACAATGCAAGAATTCACTAAAGAAATGACCAAGGTAATTTTTTTTTAAAAAGTTATGTTGTTTTAGTTTTGTGGAAGCATAAAGAGTTAAAGACCCTTGTCCTATTGTATAAAGCGGGCAGATTCTTGACCTGATTTGGGCCTTCCTTTAGTACACATGGCTTGTTGGGCTTTGTAGTATTTATATATCTCGTATACTTTGTTTGAAGTTAACGTAAAATGTTGTGCAGTCAAATGTGGTCTAGGCATCACTCTTTAGCAAATTATATAACAGGGTTCCAAAACTATTGGGAGATAGATAGACTAGATACATACATTATATTTTGTTGAAATTTTATCTTGTTAATAAACCATGAGGTACACTATGTTATTACAGGCTGGTATAATCGAAGAGATGGTGAGCGAGGCTATGGACGATGCACTGGATTCTGAAGACATAGAAGAGGAGACTGAAGAGGAAATCGAAAAAGTGTTGACAGCAATTGCTGGAGAGACAGCAGCACAACTTCCTGAAGCTGTTAGAAAGCAGAAACTAAAACAACCTGCTACAAGTGAACAAGAGGTATGCTGACTTCAATCTGCAGTTTATGATGCATTTTCTGTTTTCGGTCTTTAATTTGTTGAGGGTCGTTTTCTGGAATCACAGGAGAATGTTGATGATGAGGAAGAAATGGAAAATATAAGGGCTCGTCTGGCCAAAGTTCGATCCTAACTAGCCCATTTTTGGCTATTAACTACTTGATGTATCATAATTCATAAGCCTGGTTCTTGATTTTACCCTTCATCTTTACATATATGTCTGTACGAGGGGGAAGAACATGACTGGGGTTTGCATATGTTTTCCCCATTCATTCTTCCAAATTCTTTATTTTGCTTTCTTCCTTCACTGGTAATGAAATAGGCATAAAACTAATATAAAAAATGGGTGGGTTCATACTTCATATTAACTATCAATTTAAGTTACAGAGTGATCTTTCATTGGAATTTAGGTGAGATAATGCAGCACATATATAGTCTCAATATTGATTAATAGATGTAACAAACTATTAAAATTTGAACTTTTATTTTTTTTAAAATGCTGCCTGTAATTCAACATGCACGATGAGTCTTTTCTATGCACTTGTTCATATTTTAGAAATGGAAAAAGGGTGTTAAATGGATCTTAAATCTTAAATAATAAAAACAACTTAAAATTCAAATCTGATGGAATTTTATTTGTGATTTTGACCTTAAATGTCTGCCTTAGAAAACAATATTGTAGAAGGCACAGAAATTGATATATGCAAGAGCACCTGAAGACACCGACAATGTGAACATGTCTAGAATTCGATAGCGGGTAAATTATAAGTATTGATTCTTGTACTAAAAGGTACTGGTTTGATATTATTTTTGTAGAATGAAAATAATTAAATTTATTTTGAATTGTACCAGAAAACTAAGTTTTTACAAGATAAGTATTTATTATTGTATTAAAAAGTATTAGTTTAATATTAATATTGTACAATAAAAACAATTGAAATCATTTTGAATTGGCGCAGGTTATTTGCACTAGCCCCTTTGTTAAAAACACTACCGGATGAATACACTATTTTTTTTCGAACTTTTTTTTCGAATTTTTTTTATTTTTTTTCGAATTTTTTTCATTTTTTTGAATTTTTTTTCCGAAAATAACTAAATTCACAATATTTCGGAAAAAAAATTCGAATTTTATGTTTATTTTCGGAATTTTTTGCCGAAAATATTTTAATTTTTTGAAAAAATTGATAGTGTATTCATTCGGGTAGGGTATTTAACAAAGAGGCTGGTGCTAATAACCGTGCTCTTTTGAATTCTATGGTAAAACTAAATTTTCACACTGGACTTGCTCACTTAGTTGGGCCTCATATAGAATTTAGTACTTAGACTTTGGCTAGGTAAAACAAACGGGTCCGGATATTTGGAACCCTTTTTAATAAAAGTACACCCACTTGATTAGCCAATTTCAAATTAGATGAGTACACATCCCATTTATGATCTAGTATTTGTGTTCTCCTCCTAAAACTGGTACACCCACCAGGGCCACCACAAATCTGAGGGTTTCATCGCGTCCGCCATTCCTCGTCTTCTCGACCGCACCATCGTCGCGCCCCCACCGCCACTCCTCTACGTTGCGTCCGTACCGGCACGCCTCCGCCTTCGTCGCGCCTTGTGCCACCGTTGTTCGGCTTCGTCGTTGCCTGATCGACACCGTTCGCCTCCGTGCCGCATCCGTTGTGCAACAGTCGTCACAAAATATATATATATATGGGCAGAATTTAATTTTAAAAATTCAATTAGTTTTTTGTGTTCACTTTAGAAATTCACCCTCCATATCACCATTAGATTAGTTTTTTTTTTTTTTTTGTGTGTTTGGAATTGAATTCAAAGTTGGTTTCATATGGTATTCAGATTGTTATGTTGAGAATTGCAAATAATTTCATCCAAAATCTATGACATCTAAAGGGTTTAAGAAGCTGCCTAATTGGGTTACCTGTTGTTACAAGTATTATGGAAGTATTAGTTTGATGCTTTCACCTTTAGTCCACTAAATTGTCGACCATTTCTTGAAACTTTATATATGAAGGGAAAACTGGGAATAAACCTTTTCCTAAAACTGCACTAAGAACATGTTTTCTGGTTCTTTTTTTTTTTTTTTTTGATCAGAACATGTTTTCTGGTTCTAACAGGCGAAGAATTTGTTGTTTCCCAGTAAAGCTTGAACCATTTTCTTTGATATTTTCTGAAAATGACATGTCAGTGAAGAATTTAAGTTGGACGATTGTTGTGGTGGTGATTGGAAAAAATACCAGTAGTTTGGATTTTCAAGAATTCCGATCTCAGAATTGTGAAGAAGGGAGGAGTATGATGGGTGTACTTACAGAATATTTTAACTTAAAATATAAAAAAAATATTTTGATTATTTCATAATTACTTTAATTTAATTAGAAATTGAAATGAGTGTACTCTCATCAAAATGGGGTCCAAATAACCGTGCCTAAAACAAAAATGAAAAAACTGAGACAGGTTTAGACTCAAGAGTCAAGACATTCAATTAGCACTAGAGCTCAATAATATTTGGTTTAAATAATTTTTGCACATATCTTTTTCCGTCTGTTTCAGAATACTCTTTGCATCACTAAAATAAAAATAACATTCAATTATAACACATTTACAATATCATTTTATATTCAATTAAAATTCTCAATAAATCATTTTATCAACAACTTTTCTTAAAAAGTGTATCGCATTAAGTGTGAAGATAAATGTGGAACAAGAGTTCCCCATCTTATTTTGCACTAAACATTTCTTCTAACTTGAAAAAACATAAGTTTTAGATTATTTTTTCATACAAGCAATCAAACAACATTGAAGTTTATTGCTTGTTCTTTGAATTGAGTTCAAAATAAAAAATTTAAGAGAGGGTCATATATATATATATATATATATATATATATATATATATATATATACACACCAGTAATTTTGATGGATCTGTCTGATAACTTTTTCTCAAAAGTTAAATTTAACAGACTTTGAATCGAATTTCAAGCTCTTGGACCTTCCATCCTGTCAACTTAAGCTTGGCTTTGTTGGAAATTGGTTTAGAATTTGGGTAATAGACCCAAGTTTGACCAATTTTAATTTGGTGTTCCATTTATGGAAAATGGAAATAAATTGCAAATTCATAATCTACGTTTGGAGTGGATGAATTTGGTGTATTAATTTGCTCAAAACCAATTTCGGGTGAATGAGATATTAATACACGAAGTTGGGAATTTATCATGTGAGTTCCTAAAATTGAAGAGGAAAAATGGGAAGAAGGAAAAAGGAGATTGTGAAGGGTCAAATGTGAAGTATGTAGTCTGCTGAGCTTAATTCAATAGGAGGCTAAGTTGATAAAGTGTTAGCCGTGGGAGTAAGTGAATTTGGGGTACCAGAGGAGGTGGACCAGATGAGGTTGACCAGAGAAGCCTGACCAGAGAAGTCTGGCAGGAGAGCTATCAGAGGAGGTCCATCAGGTGAGGTCTGGTCAGACGAGTCTGGTAGATAAGTCATCAGAGGAGGTCTATCAGAGAAGGTCTGGGACCAGAGGTCATCTGGTGTAAGTGACCAGAGCCAGAGGAGGTTTGTCATCTGATCCTGAAGTCCGTTTTACGCAAAGTACACCAAATTGAAGCTAATTCGAAGGCGGTTCTAACTGAATCAACCATGACGGTTATTGAAGTTGTTAGCCAGCTGGATAACTACCTTTACTTTGAGTTTGTTACAACTGATTCGAACCTAGGGTTCGTTTCCAATCTCTGTATTATAAAAGGGGGGTCTCTCAACTGAGAGGAACAGAACTTCATCTGTGAGCGCAAACACTGTGAGATTGAGTGTGATTGTAACTTGTAACTTCCAATTTCCCATCTTAGTGAAAAGATATCCTCTCGGATCCCATGGACGTAGGAGCTTTATCTCCGAACCACGTAAATCTGGTGTTCTTGTGTGATTTCAATTTTGTTCTTATTGCTTTCATATTCCGATTCCCGGAAACAAGTTTTCTTGTGAATCCAAAACGCGATTAACAAGTGGCGCCGTCTGTGGGAAACAATCATGGCTGCAACTAAGTTCGACATTGAGAAGTTCACGGGGAAGAACGATTTCAGCTTATGGAAGGTCAAGATGAAGGCTCTCCTGGTACACAATGGGTTGTACGAAGCCTTGTTGCCACCGGCTCAGGTGGCTTCTGGAACTAATCCGGCGAAGGTGGAGGAGAACAAGAGGAAGGCGCATAGTGCCCTTATCTTGTGTCTTGGGGACAAGCCATTGAGGGAAGTATCGAAGGAGGAAACCGCTCTTGGGATCTGGAATAAGCTGGAGCAGTTATACCAGACCAAGTCTGTTACGAACAAGTTATACATGAAACAGAAGCTTCAAGTCTTCAAGATGAGTGAAGATAAGAAACTTGGTGATCAGTTGGACGAGTTCAACAGATTGGTGGATGATCTGGAGAGTTTGGATGTTACAATTGATGATGAAGACAAGTCATTGATGTTGTTGAATGCCCTACCTAAGTCTCTGGAAAATTTCAAGGATGCCTTGTTATTTGGCAGACAAGATCAGGTGAAGTTTGATGATGTCCAAACTGCCCTGAAAACCATGTTTCTACAGATCCAAACTGATGGGAAGAAGCCTGCTGAAGGATTGAATGTTCAATCCAAGAAGAAGAAGGGGTTTCAGTCCAAGAGGAAGGATGGTGGAAAAGGGAATAAGGGTGGGAAGAAGTCTGATTTTGGTGAGAAGAGGAAGTGTTTCACTTGCCATAAGGAAGGTCATCTGAGAAAGAATTGCCCTGAAAGAAAGAAGAAAGACAATCAAGGTGATCAAGATGGAGATGCAGCTGTTGTGGAGGTTGAAGGATATGATAGTGCAGAGGTCTTGATGGTTAGTCATGAGAGACTAAGTCAAGAGTGGGTCCTGGACTCAGGGTGTACTTTTCATATGTGTCCACATGAAGACTGGTTTCTGGATCTTGAGAAGATTGATGGAGGTCTTGTTCTTTTAGGTAATGATGAGAGCTGTAGAGTGCAGGGATCTGGTTCTATCAAGATCAAGATGTTTGATGGAGTTGATAGGATCTTATCTGATGTCAGGTTTGTTCCTGAGTTGAAGAGAAATCTTGTTTCTCTTTGTACTTTGAATTCAAAGGGGTTTGAATTCAAGACAGACAAGGGAAGTCTGTCAATAACCAAATCTGGAAGGATTGTCATGAAGGGGGCTATCAAGAATGGATTGTATACTTTGATTGGAAGAACTGTAACAGGATCAGCTGATGTTACCATGGAGTCTTCTGATGTTAACTTGTGGCACAAGAGATTGGCACATGTTGGTGAGAAGGGTCTGGTGGAGTTATCCAAGAAGGGAGCAATCCCAGGGAAGAGGATATGTAAGCTGGAATTCTGTGAGAGGTGTGTTCTTGGGAAATCAAAGAAGCAAGAATACCAGAAGGGGAAGCATACCACCAAGGAGGTGATGGATTACATACATTCTGATGTATGGGGACCAGCTAGGGTATCCACTCATGGTGGAGGCGGGTATTTCCTTACCCTTATTGATGATTATTCTAGAAAGGTTTGGGTTTACATTCTTAAACAGAAGAGTGATGCCTTCTCTAAGTTCAAAGAATGGTTGATTGAACTTGAGAATAAGAGAGGCAGGACTATCAAGCACTTAAGGACTAATAATGGGCTTGAATTCCTATCAGAGGAGTTTCAACAATTTTGTAGGGAGAAGGGTATTACTAGGCATAAAACTGTTCCTTCAAACCCCCAGCAGAATGGTCTAGCAGAGAGAATGAATAGAACTATTCTGGAAAGAGTTAGGTGTATGTTATCTGATGCTCAGTTACCTAAGAGTTTTTGGGGGGAAGCTGTTAACACAGCTGTTTATCTCATTAATAAAGTGCCATCATCTGCTATTGAGTTTAAAACCCCAGATGAGGTCTGGTATGGAAAGATATCAGATTATTCAAAGTTGAAAGTTTTTGGGTGCCTAGCTTATGTTCATGTAAGGCAAGACAAACTTGAACCTAGAGCTTTAAAATGTGTTTTCATTGGGTATCCAAAGGGTGTTAAGGGGTATAAGTTGTGGTGTCTGGAGCCTGGAAACCAGAAGTGTATTACCAGCAGAGATGTTGTGTTTAATGAAGTACAGATGGGATACAAGTCTGGTGGAGGTGATGAAGAGCCATCAGCTGAAGAGATGGATGGTGTTATTTCTGAGCCAATTACTCAAGTAGAGGTGGAGCCTGATCATGACAATCATGAGGGAGCATCTGGTTCTGAACCAGAGCAGGAAACAGGAGATAATGGGTCATCAGATGAGGATAGTGCACCTGCAGAGGAGGAAAAAGTGCCAGAAGCAGACTTGAGAAATTATAGTCTGACTAGAGACAGATCCAGAAGACAAATACATCCTCCAGCAAGGTTTGGCCGTGTGGATCTGGTCTCCTATGCACTTGTTACAGCAGAGGCCATAGAGTACCAAGAACCTAAAAGCTACAAGGAAGCCCTTGAGTGTGATGATAGTGAGTCATGGATTACAGCCATGACAGAAGAGATGGAGTCTCTTAAGAAGAATCAAACTTGGATTCTTGTTGATAAGCCACCTAGGCAGAAGCTAATCAGTTGTAAATGACTGTTTAAAAGGAAGCTTGAATCTGGTGTGAAAGATCAGGTGAGGTTTAAAGCGAGGTTAGTTGCCAGAGGATTTACTCAGAGGGATGGAATTGATTACAATGAGGTATTCTCACCTGTTGTTAAGCATTGTTCAATCAGATTACTTCTCAGTAGAGTTGTACAAGAGGATCTGGAGCTACAACAACTTGATGTAAAGACAACTTTTCTGCATGGTGATCTTATTGAGGATCTGTACATGCACCAGCCAGAAGGGTTTGTTGAACCAGGGAGAGAAGGGAAGGTGTGCCTGCTCAAGAAATCATTGTATGGCCTCAAGCAAAGTCCAAGACAGTGGCACAAGAAGTTCAATGAAGTTATGCTATCCATTGGTTTTGTAAGAAGCAAGTATGATACTTGTGTTTACCTGGAAAGGCAAGGTAGTGATGTGATAGCCTATCTTCTGATCTATGTGGATGACTTGCTTATTGCCAGTAAGAGTCTTCTGAAGATTCAGAGTATCAAGCTAAGTGCCAGATTTGATATGAAGGACTTGGGAAATGCTAAAAGGATTCTTGGAATGGATATTCTTAGGGACAGGAAAGCTGGAAGACTATTCTTATCCCAGAAGAATTACATTGAGAAGGTCCTGAAGAGGTTTAACATGCATGAGAGTAGAGCTGTGACAACTCCTCTGGGACAACAGTTCAAATTATCTAAGGAAATGGAACCAAAGTCTGAAGAAGAGAAGAAGACTATGATGAAAGTACCTTATGCAAGTGGGGTTGGAAGCCTGATGTATGCTCTGGTCTGCAGCAGACCAGACTTAGCTTATTCATTGAGTATGGTGAGCAGATACATGGCTAATCCTGGTAGATTACATTGGGAAGCTTTGAAATGGATATTCAGATACCTTAAGGGGTCATCTGATCTGGGATTGATGTTTGAGAGGGTGACTGACCAGAAGAGTCCACTGGAAGGATTTGTAGATTCTGATTTTGCTGCTAATCTGGACACCAGAAGATCCTTAACAGGGTATATTTTTACTCTGTACAATACTGCTGTAAGCTGGAGATCTGTTCTGCAGAGTGGAGTTACATTGTCTACTATAGAAGCATAGTTTGTTGCAGTGTCTGAAGCTGTTAAGGAGGCTTTGTGGTTGAAAGGCATAATCAAGGATTTTGGGATAAGTCAAAGGGCTGTGGTCATTCATTGTGATAATCAGAGTGCAGTTCATCTGGTGAAACATCAAGTATTCCATGAGAGATCAAAGCATATTGATGTAAGGTTGCATTTTGTAAGGGAAATCATTGACAAAGGAGTGGTTCTCATCCAGAAGATATCTACAGAGGACAATGCTGCAGATATGTGTACAAAGTCTTTACCAGGTACGAAATTCAAGTTCTGTGTTGAATTGGTAAAGATGAGTGTATGGGATGTTCCTTAGGCCCAAGCTGGAGCATGAAGGAAAGGAGGAGAGGATTGATACTTCTCATCTGAGGTGGAGAATTGTGAAGGGTCAAATGTGAAGTATGTAGTCTGCTGAGCTTAATTCAATAGGAGGCTAAGTTGATAAAGTGTTAGCCGTGGAAGTTAGTGAATTTGGGGTACCAGAGGAGGTGGACCAGATGAGGTTGACCAGAGAAGCCTGACCAGAGAAGTCTGGCAGGAGAGCTATCAGAGGAGGTCCATCAGGTGAGGTCTGGTCAGACGAGTCTGGTAGATAAGTCATCAGAGGAGGTCTATCAGAGAAGGTCTGGGACCAGAGGTCATCTGGTGTAAGTGACCAGAGCCAGAGGAGGTTTGTCATCTGATCCTGAAGTCCGTTTTACGCAAAGTACACCAAATTGAAGCTAATTCGAAGGCGGTTCTAACTGAATCAACCATGGCGGTTATTGAAGTTGTTAGCCAGCTGGATAACTACCTTTACTTTGAGTTTGTTACAACTGGTTCGAACCTAGGGTTCGTTTCCAATCTCTGTATTATAAAAGGGGGGTTTCTCAACTGAGAGGAACAGAACTTCATCTGTGAGCGCAAACACTGTGAGATTGAGTGTGATTGTAACTTGTAACTTCCAATTTCCCATCTTAGTGAAAAGATATCCTCTCGGATCCCGTGGAAGTAGGAGCTTTATCTCCGAACCACGTAAATCTGGTGTTCTTGTGTGATTTCAATTTTGTTCTTATTGCTTTCATATTCCGATTCCCGGAAACAAGTTTTCTTGTGAATCCAAAACGCGATTAACAGAGATCCTTGTCCCACATTGGAAAATTGGAAGAAATGAACCTTCCATATAAGTAGACTTATGTCATAGAAATATAATCTTGACTAAGTCTTCTAAGTGGTGGTGCTATGGTTGGGCTAACCCAAAAGACTTGGACCCGCACGGGCACGCGCACGTCGCATTGGGCGCTTTAGAGGTGCACGTGCTCGGGCACGCGCAAGTCGCATTGGGTGCTTTAGAGGCGCACGTGCGCATCATCGCGAGGAGCTGATGATCCTTAAATTTTTCGTGGAAAGTGGCTCGACCATGGCTCTCACTCGGGGGTGATCCGTGGCTCGTGGATTCGAACGCGGAACCGGGTTCGAACCGGTTCGGGCGAGCAAACTGGACCAGACGGCGATCCGGTGGTGCGATGTGGCGGTCTGGGTCGGGCGTGGTGTTGGCGGGTCGGATCGATTCCGCGGGCACGAAGGGACGTGTCTCGTGGGTTTCAAACCGGATCGGGCCGTGCATACGGGTCGGCGCCAGAATGGCCGCCTACACTCGTACGGACGCGCTCGTTGGTTTAAATTCGAATACTGGATCCAAGGGCTTAGATTGAAAGGCCCAAAAGGTTGCACCTCTTAGTGGAAAAGGCACCACACCTCTTCAATTAGTATAAATACACCCCCCAGAATGTATTTCCAACCATTCCAGAAACAAATAAAGTCTTCTGTATTCAAAACCCTCCAAATCATTCTAGTATTCTAAGTTTTGCATTAGAGTCGAGTCAAAGAAAGTTCTGGATACCCGAGTCCGTTCGCCGATAACTTTTGATTCGTAGTGCAGCGATCGAGAAGTTCCAAAGTCGTTGTATCTTGGGGATGATTGCCTTTTGACACCTTATTGCACCGAAGTACGGGACAATATCGTCTTACGGAGAAAAAGTCCAACTCTTGCCTCGACTTACCGTTTTAAAGTCAGTGTTCGCCTGTTCATCTTTGTCTACACAAACCCACCTATATCCAACAGCGTAAGACAATATTTTTTTTATGTATTCGAAGATGTCTTCTTCAACTCCTTCTGCAACCCCTCATCTTCTCGCTGCCCACTTTGAAAAACCGGCAAAATTTGTCGGTAAGGATTTCAAGAGATGACAGTCGAAGATGTTGTTTTACCTGACTACCCTCAACCTCGCTCTGTTCCTGAGGGAAGATCCTCCTACGGTTGAGGAGGGGAGCAACGACCAAGAGAGGTTGAATGCTCTTGACCCATGGAATCATAGTGACTTCCTGTGTCGAAACTACATACTGAATGGGCTAGACGACTCGACGTATAGTGTCTATGCCACCTACAAGCAAGGATGAAAATATCGCGATATATCGCGGATATATCGCAAATTTTGAGATTGAGATACGGATATTGGGGTGCAATGTATTTTTTTACAGCGTATCGTAGATATACCGTGATATATCGCAAGTTATCGATATCGGTTCACTTGTAGTAAAAAATGAATGAGTATCGGGAAATATCGCAGATATATCGCAAAATATCGCGGATATATAAAAATATCGCGATTTTTTTGTATTTATTGCTTTTATGTTTATTTTTTTATGTGTTTATATGTTTTTTATTTTTCTAAGTCGACCTAGCATTAAAGTGAGTATGTATAGAGTGAAATTGGTTCATACATGAATCACTTTACAATACTTTTTAGTGTAATCAATTAATACTCTTTAGTGTAACCAACTGATACACTTTAGTTAAATAAATAATGTTCTTCGTACCCTTCAGTGAATACAACTAATATCCTCCAAAACTAATATCATTTAGTAAAAACAACTAATAAGTCATCAACTAATACCCTTTACCTAGGATTACTCCGATGTAATGAGTTGGTGTCAATATTATTTGGACAAAGATGACATTACATACTCTGTATTTGAACCTCATAGGTCATCATTTTGGTACTAAATGTATTGTATCATGTAATATTCATAATCTTGCATTATATTATGCATTATATCTTATATTGTATTGTATTATGTATTTATATCTTGTATTGTATTAAGTATTATATTTTCAATTTTTTTTACGTTGAACAGTGTTTATATAGTCTATTATCTATATGCCTACTTTAAACATGTAATTTTATAGTGATTTTAAATGGAGCATATGCATAATATCATATTATAATACTCCCTAAAATTTCATGTTAAATTTCCAAAATTTTAATAAAGTTTCCGTTTTTTTTTTAAAATTTGCGATATCGATATGCGATATCGATAAATCCATCGATATATCCATAAATTAAAGGTTGCGATATTACTTGCGATAGTGTTGGTCCCGGTACAAGACTGAGGAATACGTGTAGGGGGGGGGGGGGGGAATACACGTATACCAATTTTCAAACTTAAAACAGACTGAGTCCCCTTCACTCAGAGTGGTAAAGAACTAGGAGCTGATAATACACCCACTGACTACACTTGGTGCGGGTCAGTTGGCTAACTATCAGTTCAAGTTCAGTGCGGAAATGTTTGAGCCCTGATAGTTTAAAGTCTTGTTTTAGTTTGCTTTCTGAAAACTTGTTTTACTCAAATCTGAAAGGTGTTTAGTAGGGCAGTGTTCTTTTGAAGATCAGGCTGATTGATTCAGACCTGATAAACTTGAATGCAATGAATGAACGAGTAATATGGCAAGAATGCACAATATCAAAGTAGTAAGAACACAAGGAGTTTAACGTGGTTCAGAGTCTCAAGCTCCTACGTCCACGGCCTGACTTAACAGGAAATCCACTCAAGGGATTCTTGTTTTTAACGTGCCAAGGTGCACCAAGATCAGTTACCTCACTGATCTATACAAACTCCTCTTACTAACACACTAACTGACTTACTCCCAACAAGCCTATCTTAGGGTTTTGGTTTCAGTTTGGATTCCAACTAGGTTGAGATTATCCTTACAAGACAAAGCTAAGCTATGGATTGGATAATCTCTCTAAGCTTAAGATAATTCTATTTAGCACTTGGAATACAGAATAACTCTCAGTTGCTAAGAAACACTTGGGAAATTTGAATGTTTTCGAGTGCTTCTTTTAGAGGCTGAATGCTTTGAATGCTTGAGAGTTTGAGTAATTTCTGGCTTGGAAATTTCCCGTAACCTTGAATGGGTTCAAGGCCTTCTGTATTTATGGTGGTTTGAATAACTATCCGTTGGAGAGATAGCCTTCTAGTCATCTATGTAGAGGGGCTTCAAACGGACATATCACCATGCAGCAGCCGCCCTCGCATGGATTTGGTATTTGCATTAAATGCACATTAAATGCTTGCCCGTTGAATATGCAGTCTGAATTCAGTCTTCATGTCAGGTTCCGTACGTGCGTGTCCTCCTCGGATTGGTCCACGTCATCAGGTTGGTGAGAATGTCAGAACTTATTCCTGGGCTTCAGGCTTATCTTATTAAGTTCATTTTGTCTTGAGCTCACCGGTCTTGTCCTGACGCTGAAATTCCTTTTGCATTGCTTGGCTCTACTCCAAGTCTTCCCATTAACTCAGTGACAACCTGTTCCCTTCAGGACTGAGTTAGTAATGACCTCAGGGTCATACTCTTCATCACTGACACTTACTCAGCCAGCTTAGAAGACTGCCATAAGTTCAGGATGGTGCTCTTCGTCTTCAGGCTCTGAGTCTTGATTGTATCCAGTGAGTTCTCCTCTCACTGAGTACCTGTGAAGTGTAAAAAGACTAAGCACTAATCCTAACCAAGACTAGCCTGACACAGACATATTAAGGCGAACATCTTTTCAGGGGCTTTGGGATCTTAATCAAAACTGACAATGTCCCAACAGATAGCGATATTTTCATTCTTGCCTACAAGACCGCCAAAGAATTGTGGGGGTCTCTAGACAAGAAGTACAAAACGGAGGATGCCGGAATGAAGTACAGAATTTAAACAAGCCAAAAAGACAATGAGTTTTTGTCTGTGGGCAAAAGTAATAGATTTCATTGATAGATGTGGAAATGATTACAATGAATCTAATCTATTACAAAGAAGCCTATGAACACCTAGACTAATCTCATTTCAGGCTTGAGTCCATATCCTGCATAAACTCTTGCCTTTAGCTCGTCAAGTCTTCCAGGTTGGTTCACATATCCTTCAGCTCTGGCTATCTTCAAGACTTCCATCATTATGGCCTTAGTGTCATGCTTTTGAGTTCCAGGAATCAAGGGAGGAGCTCGAATGGTGAACTCAGGAGCCTTTACTTGGACTTGAGCTGCCTCAGCCTCCTCCAAGATCTTCTGGAATAGCTCAGGATGATTGTCCATCATATAGTCAGTGAAGTGGGCATCAATATCGTCAGTGTCGCCCCACTTCTTCACAACAAACCATAGCCTGACAAATTCATCCCTTGCATCAGTCCAAAACTCCTTCAAAGTCTCTGAGACGAACTCATCAACAAAGGCTTCCCTTGCTCCTGATTCTGGCCTACTGACTTGAAGAATTGTTGCTTTCCTAACTGTTGGCTTCTTCCTGTACTTCCTTGGCTCAGGCTTCGCCTTCTTCCTCCTTAGCAAGCTGATCACTGCATCATCTAGTTCGCGTTGTTGAAGCTCATTGATGTCAGTCAGCTTCTCAACCTTCTTCTCCAGAATACGCATCTTCTCCTTCTGAGCGATTTCAGCTCTGCGCATAGCCTCAGTCTTTTCAGGTTGATCTCCCCATGCTTCAGCACATAGCTCCGCAACTAACTCACCTGAGTAAGTGATGGGATTCTTCCTTGAGCTCATGGGAGACGATCTTTGGACTGGCTCAGGTTGTTGCTTTGAAGGTTCATTAGTCTTTGCCTTTGTTGCCTCCTCCCTCAGCTTGGCAACTAATTGTTCTCCTTCCTTCTCCACGACCGCTAACCTAGCTGACTTCCTTACCCTTAGAATATTTCCATCAGGATTGGCTTCAGGATCAGCTAGGACGGTCTCTCCTTGACTAACTGCCTCAGATGCCTCAGGACGGGATCTTTTCTTCTTCTTTTCCCCCTTTTTGGCATCATCATTGGCCTCAGATGGGAATGCGTCAGATCCGCTGTTGATTACGAAGGAGGCTAGGGAATGGACATCGTTGATTCCCTCCTTCAATAATTCAACTCCCATTGAAATCCCAGTCCCTGCAAAAGATACGGAACTGATGGCAGCTTTGACTTTCTTCTCAAAGACCTCCATAGAGAGTTGGAGACTTTGTTCAGCCTTGGTGATCCTTTCCTCCACCTTCAAGGACTCACCGCTGACTCTGCTAACCTCAGTCAGTATCTTCGCAGACTCCTCAGTGGCCTTAGCCAAAACGTCCGCCACTGATTGAGAGGTGCGATCCAGCTTCCCTGACTCCAGCTCCAATTTGGACGCTGAGTCCTTCAAGGCCTGAGTGACAATAGCTCCAGTCTGAACTGCAAGCCTGTCCACTGCCTGATTCATCTTTTCGTCCCTGATCGCATCCCTCTCTTCAAGCTTCTTGAGAGTGTTTCTGAGCATCTTCTTTGTGCGCTTCCTCTCATTCTTCACTGACTTGGCCGTGTCAGTCATTGTGCGCTTTAACAAGATCAGCTCCCTGTTAGCAAGGGTGTTGTAAGCTGACTTTGTCCACCTGATGTGCTTCGCCAGGGCCTTGGAGTCTTCATCTTTTTCAGCACGTAGCCTCATTACTTCCTCCTGAAGTTCAGCTAGATTTTCCCAGGTTTTCTCCTGTTTGACCTCCACTATGCTTGTAAATTCAGCACGGCCGACCGCGGTTATGATCACATCTTCATCATCAGCGGCCTCATCAGTGATTGGCTGCTTTCCCTTGTCAGCCCCTGCAGCATCAGTCCCTTCTTCAAGGTGCACTGAAGGCAGTTGTGAAGTAGTCATAGCCGCCTCCTCAGGCTCGGCTAAGCTAACTTGAACCTTAGGAACTTGTCCTTCGGAACTGAGAGTCTCCTTAAATGCCTCAACATCATCCTCTCGTGTCTCAGGGCAGGGAATCCCTTCATCGACAGATGTCTCATTGGCAGCTGAGATGTTCTCAACATCCTCAGCCACTGGTCCACCCTTGGCACCAGTGTTCTTATCACCTTCCCCCTGAGCCTGAGGCTCAGAGTCCATCTCATCAACTTCTCGAGCAGTCTCCTCCACTGCCTTTTCCACAGCTCCACCTTGAGCGTCATCATCCTCCTCATCATCCTCCTTCTCTTCAACGGAGAGAAGATCAGCCTTGCTTTTGGCCATCATTTCAGCCACAAGCTGCTTCAGGTTATCGAAGTTCAAGAGTTGAAGCCAGCTTGTCAGGCCAAAGAATGAGCAAATCTTGGCCTCCTCAGTCTCCCAATGCTCCCAGCCGCGAGCGTCCACCAGCATATGTTGCTCCTGCATGTTTGATTGTTTGAAGTCCAACCAAACTTTGAGCTCCACCACATATGCCAGCAATTCAGTATATTTGTACAGCCCAGGCCAGCACTTCCCTGCCCACTCCGTGGCATTCCCCCTGAGCGTATTCTCCAGTATACCTCCCGCCATGTGCTCATCCAGCTCTTCCTCCTCTATTTCAAGGAACTCATCCTCTTCAGCTGAAATAGATTTGGGACAGTCTTTGGGGTTGGGGTATGAGGGAAAATCTGAGGGGTTGGGAAGGTTTGGCTCGGCTAACTGGTCAGGCTCATTTGTAGGTGAGGTTGAGGGCACTGACTCAGTAGGGTAATTTGGCTCTGAAGGTTGGGGGAGTTGGGGAGTTTGAGGTGTGGGGTCAGGGATGGAAGGTGTTTGGGTTTCAGGATGTGGGGGTGTTTGAGTGGGTGCTGTCTCAGGCTGCAATGACTCAGCCGTCTCAACAGTCTTTCTTACCTCCTCTAAGTCAGAGGCTCCAGGAGAGCTTGACTTCTCCCTCTCACTCAACTCAGGAAGTTTCTTAGCAGGAGACTTCTTTACTCCCTTCCTAAGTCTCTTCAGGGGCCTCTCTCCCTGAGCACCCTCCTTACTGACGTCATCATCAGTTCCCTCAGCCTCAGTCCCGGCCTTCTTGGGATCTGACTCAGTCCCTGACTTCGTGCCCTTCCCTGACAGCACGATTTTCACCCTCCTCTCCTTCTTCTCAGCCACGCCCACCTCAGGTTGCTCCACCTCTTCAGCAGCAGCCTTCTCAGCCTCCTTACTCCTCTCAAGGAGCTCATCCACCTTTTCAATGAGGCTGGTTGCCACTCTCTTGGCCTTCCCAGCTGGCTTTCTGGCCTGACCCTTTGCTTTCGCATTGGGATCAGTCAGCCCTAGCACTGAATAGGTGTCACTCAGTGAGGAAAATATTACCTTCTTTGAGGAAAGGTTGTCCTCAAAGTCAAAAGAGTACTCATGGCACGCATGAGCAATCAGGATGGACAATCTTGTGCCAAATGGCAAGATGGCACTGACGGATATGTGCTTCTTCTCCTCGTCACGCGTGATCTTGTCCAATCCCGCCTGATGGAGTTGATCGAGAAAGAACTGCTCCCAGTTCGCTTCCACTCCATCAGCGATTGCTCCCATGAGCCTCAGCTTGGGCAGACTCAACTGCTCGTGAGAGCCAGTTGCTCCCATCACAATCTTGGACACCAAGTCCACCAGAGCCCTGTACTCCGGCTTCAGAGTGCTTTTGTTCTGACGGGCCCTAAACTCTGAAGACCCTGACTTGGTCCATTTTACAAGGAATTCTCCCTCCAAGTTTTCCTTGTAAGACTTGGGGTTGATGCCTGAGAATGGCAGCTTGAATACTTCCCTCACCGCCTGCCTGAGATTGATGGTGACCACCTCCGAGTCGTAGAGAGGCTCTCCGTCGCCGTTCTTTTCTCCCGTCGGCTTTAGCGCAGTCACCTTTGTGAAGACTTCCCCCTTCCGCAAGAACATGTTCAAATAAGCTTCCACCACTGTTCTTGGGAGCACGGAAATGGGGCGGGTGGTGAAGTATATTTCCAACCCGGCATCGGAAATCCATTTAAAAACGGGTTTGATTTCCTCAACCGTTAGACAGATACCTTCCATGGAGATGACTTGCTCCATGTGTACCAGCTTCTTCTCAACAACATCGACGATCTTGTCGGTTGTCCAGTCGGAATTAAGGAATGCCATTGTTTTTGAAAAAGAGGTTTTAGAAAATTCTGTGTTTGAGCAAGAGAAAACTCAGTGTGCAAATTGTGTGTTGTGTTTGCGTAAAGACCTCAAATGGCACCCTTGATTGATAAGACTAAGTCAGTTACTCAAACGTGGGGTTGAGATTGATTCCTGAATTCGAAAGGTTTTGAAATGAGAGGCCAGGATTAATCTCAGTTTTAATTAAAACCCCAAGTCAGTCATATTCCGTATAAAATGGACACGTATATGAAAAAGTAACTGTAGTATTAAATGCTCCGTGCGCGTGGGTTTAAATATAAAAATGCGCGCTTTTAATGAAAACGGAATGCATTTAATAAAGATTTTCAGGACGAATGACTCAGGGAGACGCTTGAGATCCACAAGAGTCAGGTTAGAACTCATACCTGTCAGGGAGACATTGTAGCACCCTGATACCTCGCTGAGTCGAGTCTGGCCTGAGTTCCCCCTAAAACCCTACACTGACTGCTCTCCCGGATCTAGGAGTCCCAGTTCCACTGACAGTTCCATAAACCTTGCTTCAGCCAAGGGCTTAGTCAAGATGTCAGCTCTTTGCCTGTCAGTGTGAATCTTCTCCATCCTAATATCTTTCTTCTCCACATGATCTCGAATGAAGTGGTGTCTAATATCCACATGTTTGCACCTTGTGTGAAGCACTGGGTTCTGAGTGATTGCTATTGCACTATTGTTATCACAATATATTGGAACCTGATTAGCAAATACTTGGTAGTCCCTCAACTGTTGCCTCAACCATAGGATCTGAGCACAACAACTACCTGCAGCCATATACTCAGCCTCAGTTGTGGATGTAGCCACTGAATTCTGCTTCTTACTAAACCACGAGATCAACTTACTTCCCAAAAACTGACATGTCCCTGAGGTTGATTTCCTATCAATCCTACAACCTCCATAATCTGCATCTGAATACCCTGTCAGTTCAAGGTTGTCATCTGAAGGATACCATAGTCCCATATTAACTGTCTTTTTCAAATACTTAAGTATCCTCTTAGCAGCCTCCAAATGACTTCTCTTGGGATCAGACTGATACCTAGCACACACACCAACTGCAAACGTAATGTCAGGCCTACTTGCAGTCAGGTACAGTAAAGAACCTATCAGCCCACGATACTCAGTCTGATTCACTGAAGTCCCTTCAGTGTCAGGATCCATCTTCCAATTTGTGTTCATTGGGATCCTGGCTGGATTGCTGTTCTGAACACCAAACTTATGAATCAAGTCTCTTGTATACTTGGCCTGATTAATAAATATACCTTGATCAGTCTGCTTGACCTGCAATCCTAAGAAGAAGTTCATCTCTCCCATCATTGACATCTCAAATTTACCAGTCATCAGTTTAGAGAATTTCTCACATAACTGATGATTTGGTGATCCAAATATTATGTCATCCACATAAATTTGGACCAAGAGAATGTCATCACCTTCAGTGATCCTGAACAATGTCCTATCCACTGTTCCCTTCTTGAACCCATGATCAGTCAGGAATTGAGAGAGGGTATCATACCAAGCTCTTGGTGCTTGCTTAAGTCCATAGAGTGCTTTTTTCAAATGGTATACTCTATCTCCAACCTCAAACCCGGGAGGTTGTTCAACATATACCTCTTCATTGAGTACACCATTCAAGAATGCACTCTTGACATCCATTTGATACACCTTGAACTTCTTATATGTCGCATAGGCAAGGAACAACCTGATAACTTCCAACCTAGCCACTGGAGCAAAAGTCTCATCATAGTCTATTCCTTCAGACTGACAATACCCTTTTGCAACCAGTCTAGCCTTGTTCCTTACCACAACACCATTCTCATCCTTCTTGTTCTTAAAGACCCACTTGGTACCAATCACACCTTGATACCTAGGTCTATCTACCAGTTCCCAAACCTGATTCCTTGTGAACTGATTCAACTCCTCTTGCATGGCAATGATCCAGTTCGAGTCAGTGAGAGCTTCTTCAATGTTCTGAGGCTCTTGCTCAGAGAGAAAGCAACAGAACAGTGCACTCTCACCATGAAACCGTCTGGTCCTGACTCCCTCAGTTGGATCACCAATAATTTGATCAGTGGGATGATCTTCTAACCATGTTCTTTTGCCAGGAGTTGTTCCTGAAGTACCTGCAATGTTAGTGTCTACAGGCTCATAAAATTCAGGAAATTGAACAGAAGGGTATGATCCTGAGTCTATACCAAAGGGATTAACAAGCTCAATGTCAGGGACATTGATTCCCCCTTGATGAGGTGACTCAGGAGCCGTCTCAGCTGCAACATCATCTTCATAGACGGTACTTACCTCAGGTTGAGCCTGTTCCTCTGTCTGAGGCTCAACAATCCCTGATGTGCTGGGTTTAGGGGTGGCACATGGTTCATCATCCTGATCGTCATCATCATCCCATCTGGGAATTGGCACAGTCTTGATCTTGGGATCAGGTTGATTCTTCAAGCTCAGCCTTGTCACTCTCCTCGTGACCTCCTCAGTGTCAGGATTCAGCACCTTTGCCCTAGACTCATTAGCAGATTCATCAAAGACAACATGAGGTGATTCTTCCACAACAAGGGTCCTACAATTGTAAACCCTGAAGGCTTTGCTAATTTCAGAATATCCCAAGAATATTCCTTCATCAGATTTGCTATCAAAGGCTTTCAACTGGGTCTTCCCATTGTTGAGGATGAAGCACTTACAACCAAACACATGAAAGTAAGAAATACGAGGTTTTCTTTTGTTCCATGTCTCATATGGGGTCTGAGCATGTTGCTTGTTCAGCATGGATCTGTTCTGAGTGTAGCATGCAGTGTTGATTGCCTCAGCCCAAAACTTCTTGGGCAATCCTGACTCAGCCAGCATGGTCCTTGCAGCTTCCTTCAGTGTCCGATTCCTCCTTTCAGCGACACCATTCTGTTGTGGGGTTCTAGCTGCAGAAGTCTCATGAGCTATACCAAGTTCATTACAAAAGTCAGAAATATATGAATTTATAAATTCAGTGCCCTTGTCAGATCTGATCTTAGTAATGGACTGATTTTTCTCATTGCTGAGTCTTCTGAGCAACTCTGGAAGCTTCACCTGTGTTTCCTTCTTATTCAACAAGAAAATAACCCAAGTATATCTAGAATAATCATCAATAACCACAAGGGTATATTTTCTACCATTCATACTCACAGGTGTTATGGGACCAAATAGATCCATGTGCAAGAGCTGAAGTATCCTGTCAGTGGAGTAGGAAGCCTTTTCTTTGAATGACGCTCTGACCTGCTTCCCTTCCTGACAAGCTTTGCACACGTGATCTTTGCTAAAAACTTCATTAGGTAGACCATCAACAAGTGACTGTCTAGAAATTTTGTTAAGAATCTTGAAGTTCAGGTGGCTTAATCTTTTATGCCATAACCAACTGAGCTCTAGAGAGCTTTTAGCAACAAGACAAGTATTAGGAATAGTGCTGCTCCAATCAGCAAGATAAACGTTACCTTTCCTTATACCTGATAGAAGCACTTGTGTTGATTTGTCCTTGACTGAACATTTATTCTATGAGAACTCAACACAGAACCCTTTGTCACAGAATTGACTTACTGACAGCAGGTTATGCTTCAGTCCTTCCACAAAGGACATATTTTCCACTCTGACTGTACCTATAATTAGAACACCAAAACCCTTAGTAACACCTTTTGAGTTATCACCAAAGGTTACCTGTGGACCATCTTTAGCCTGATATTCTTGGAGAATACTCTTCATTCCAGTCATGTGCCTTGAGCAACCACTGTCTAGGTACCAAACAGCTTTGATTGAGTCTTCTCTCCTCTTGTTGTGATCCACAGCCGCCTGTAAGCAAATCAGGCTTTAGGTACCCATTGGGTGTTGGGTCCTATTGTGTCAGCTGTACCTTTCGGGATCCAGACTTGCTTCACAACCCTGATTGCCTCAGAGTGGTGAATCTGTCTCCCTGAAACATCGACATACACAACTTTCTTCTTCTTAGCCTGAGAGGAAGATGATGTATGGGTGCTAGACTTAGGCTTCGCAGGAGCCTGAGTGGGTGCCTTTTGGGCTGGCTTCCTGTTCTTCCTAGGTCTGGGTGCAGCAGGTCTTGGGCCTTGTTCTTGATAAGGACCCTGATTTCTATTCCCCCTAGGCAAGTGAAGGAATGGAAAACAGTTAAAGGCCTCAGGATGCCAAAACCACGGGGGTGTCATCATGTTTGGCCTTCCCTATTGGTATTGCCAAGCATGATGGTACCCTCGCTGACCAGTCTGAGGGCTCTTGGCCTGAGTCTTCCTCTGCTTTCGCTGAGGTTTTCCCTGGCCTGAGCTCTCAGGGGCTTCCGTAGGTTGCTTCACTTTTCCCTTGGGTTTTGGCTTAGCTACCTTAGGAGCAACCCTGACTGTGTCAACGGTTTCTTTGCCCTTATCAGTTTGACGGGCCTGGAGTACAACCTTAGGTGCACTCTGGCCTGTCTGAACAAATACCCTCTCAGTGTTGCTCCCTGAAGCAACATGAGACTGACCTTGTGAGGATTTCTCAGGAACATATCCAAGTCCCTTTTTCTTGTTCCCAAGTATCTGGTTGCTATTTATTTCCTCTCTAGCCACTGAGGATTTATTCATTGCTGCAACCTTTTTCTTGAGAGAGTCCTCACTCTTTTTCAGGATTTCATGTCTGGTAAAGAGGTCATCAAACTTACTCTTAAGTGCTTTCAGCTCTTCCTTCCTGACCAGCTCTTCCTCAGCCAGTTCCTTCAGAATTTTCTCTCTTGGGAGACGCTCAGAATTGATCATATCAATTTCCTGAGTTAGTCTCACAATCTGAGCTGATTCTTTGAGATCAGACTGAGTGAGTTGTTCATTCAGGTTTTGAACTTCAGTACTCAATTTCTTGTTCTCCTCTACCAAGAAGACATTAGTTTCCTGCAGTCTGGAGAAATCAACCATCAATTGATCAAGACAGATATGAAGGTTCATTTCTCTAACTGACTCTGAGCTGAGCTCAGGATTTTGACCAGTGTAAGAAGCACAAACAAAATTTGATGTTACCTCAGGCTCATCCCTAGCCATTAGGCAGACATCATCGTACTCATCATCCGAGAAGAGTTCAGGTGACCTTTCAGTGGGACCATCAGAGTCTGTTGCATCCTCAGCCACCATAGCCCTCCGATCAGCAGATCTTAGATCCCTCGTGGCTCTCCTTTCCTCTCTCTCCCTAGCACTCAGCTCCGGGCAATCGTACTGATAGTGACCAATCTTGTTACAGTTGTAACATGCTACCTGCTCACTTATTCTTTCTTTTCTTGGTTCAGGGTTCCTCCTTGAGTCAGGTTCTCTGGTTCTTGGTGAGCTTTCAGCCTTGGTTGGATATCTATCATCGCGAGTACGTCTCTGTTCGTCTCTTCTTTCAGGCTTTGGTTCAGAATATCTCCTTTCATCACCACGTTCTCTCCTCTGGTCAGTGTTCCTTCGCTCCTCATATCTCCTCGAGCTTTGGTGGGTTCCTTCAGGTTTCCTGTCACGTGAGTCCTGATAAAACTTTTTATAACGACCAAACCTGGAATTGAGCTTGTCAAATCGTCTGGCCATCAGGCTGTACTCTTCAGCGAGTTCTTCCCTGCTTATCTCCATCAGTGACTTTGATGAAGAATTTGATGAGGGCTCAACAGGTTCAGACCTGGCCTTGAACGCCACACTTTTCTCAGGAGTTTTCTCCTTCACTTCCTCTTCTGACTGAACTTTCTTCTTTCTTTTGTTAAGATCAAATTCAAGCGCTTTGAGCTCTGAAAAAAGTAAAGCAGAAGTTATGTTACTCATATCCTGAGTGTTCTTAAGCATAATTACACTGTTGTCCCATCTCTCAGGAAGGGCATTCAGGATCTTTGAAACAACATCTCTCCTTGGGACATCTTTGTCCAACATCACCAACTCATTCATCAACTTGATGAATCTAGACTCCATCTGATCTATGCTCTCATCAGGCAGCATCTCGAACGCTTCGAATTTCTGAATGGCAATATTCCTCTTGTTCTCCTTTATCTTTTCTGACCCTTCGCACATCCTGGTCAGCTCATCCCAAACCTCCTTTGCCGTCTTTAGGTTCATCAGCCTGGCTGACTCCTCGAAAGGCACCGTATGCAAGATGATGTTTCTGGCGACATTGTCAAGCCCCACCATCTTGATTTCATCGTTGGTCATGTCTTTCCTCTCTTTAGGAACCTGCACGCCAATCGCAAGATCATCATATCCTAGTCCTCTGACGTTGGGAATGGTGATCTTGATCGGTCCTTCCCTGAGTACACGCGGCATCTGGTCATGGATGGCATCTAGATGTGCCTCTAATCTGAACTTCCAATAGACAAAGTTAGATACAGAGAATTCAGGTAACGAAGCTTCAAGTCTCCTCGAAGTCATGATGATGATGCAAGTTTTATGAAAAGCAAACTTAGATCTGTTCAGTGACCACCAACAGTTTCTCCTCTGAAACTATTAGTATTCAAAGTCAGTGGTCTTTCGAACCACTGCTCTGATACCACTTGTTGGTCCCGGTACAAGACTGAGGAATACGTGTAGGGGGGGGGGGGGAATACACGTATACCAATTTTCAAACTTAAAACAGACTGAGTCCCCTTCACTCAGAGTGGTAAAGAACTAGGAGCTGATAATACACCCACTGACTACACTTGGTGCGGGTCAGTTGGCTAACTATCAGTTCAAGTTCAGTGCGGAAATGTTTGAGCCCTGATAGTTTAAAGTCTTGTTTTAGTTTGCTTTCTGAAAACTTGTTTTACTCAAATCTGAAAGGTGTTTAGTAAGGCAGTGTTATTTTGAAGATCAGGCTGATTGATTCAGACCTGATAAACTTGAATGCAATGAATGAACGAGTAATATGGCAAGAATGCACAATATCAAAGCAGTAAGAACACAAGGAGTTTAACGTGGTTCAGAGTCTCAAGCTCCTACGTCCACGGCCTGACTTAACAGGAAATCCACTCAAGGGATTCTTGTTTTTAACGTGCCAAGGTGCACCAAGATCAGTTACCTCACTGATCTATACAAACTCCTCTTACTAACACACTAACTGACTTACTCCCAACAAGCCTATCTTAGGGTTTTGGTTTCAGTTTGGATTCCAACTAGGTTGAGATTATCCTTACAAGACAAAGCTAAGCTATGGATTGGATAATCTCTCTAAGCTTAAGATAATTCTATTTAGCACTTGGAATACAGAATAACTCTCAGTTGCTAAGAAACACTTGGGAAATTTGAATGTTTTCGAGTGCTTCTTTTAGAGGCTGAATGCTTTGAATGCTTGAGAGTTTGAGTAATTTCTGGCTTGGAAATTTCCCGTAACCTTGAATGGGTTCAAGGCCTTCTGTATTTATAGGTGGTTTGAATAACTATCCGTTGGAGAGATAGCCTTCTAGTCATCTATGTAGAGGGGCTTCAAACGGACATATCACCATGCAGCAGCCGCCCTCGCATGGATTTGGTATTTGCATTAAATGCACATTAAATGCTTGCCCGTTGAATATGCAGTCTGAATTCAGTCTTCATGTCAGGTTCCGTACGTGCGTGTCCTCCTCGGATTGGTCCACGTCATCAGGTTGGTGAGAATGTCAGAACTTATTCCTGGGCTTCAGGCTTGTCTTATTAAGTTCATTTTGTCTTGAGCTCACCGGTCTTGTCCTGACGCTGAAATTCCTTTTGCATTGCTTGGCTCTACTCCAAGTCTTCCCATTAACTCAGTGACAACCTGTTCCCTTCAGGACTGAGTTAGTAATGACCTCAGGGTCATACTCTTCATCACTGACACTTACTCAGCCAGCTTAGAAGACTGCCATAAGTTCAGGATGGTGCTCTTCGTCTTCAGGCTCTGAGTCTTGATTGTATCCAGTGAGTTCTCCTCTCACTGAGTACCTGTGAAGTGTAAAAAGACTAAGCACTAATCCTAACCAAGACTAGCCTGACACAGACATATTAAGGCGAACATCTTTTCAGGGGCTTTGGGATCTTAATCAAAACTGACAATGTCCCAACAGATAGCGATATTTTCATTCTTGCCTACAAGACCGCCAAAGAATTGTGGGGGTCTCTAGACAAGAAGTACAAAATGGAGGATGCCGGAATGAAGAAATTCATTGTCGAACGGTTCCTCGACTTCAAGATGACTGACTCGAAGACAGTCATGGAGCAAGTTCGAGAGTTGCAGCTGATTCTTCACGAGATTCATGCCAAAGATATGCAACTTTCGGAATCTTTTCAATTAGCTTTCTTAATAGAGAAGCTTCCGCCTCTTTGGAAGGATTTCAAGAACTACATCAAGCACAAACGGAAGAAGATAGGGCTTGAGGACTTGATCGTGAGACTAAGGATCGAGGAAGATAATCGGAAATTTGAAGTCAAGAGCGACAAGAAGAATGGAGAGGCGCGTGTGAACTTGGCCGAGTCCGGGAAAAGCAAAAAGAGAAAGCGTGCTGGCAAGGAACATAAACCCCCGAACAAGAAGTTCAAGGGCAACTGTTAAAACTGTGATAAACACAGACACAAGTCGAAAGAATGTCGACAACCAAAGAAGGCCGATCAGAGTCAAAATCAGAATCAGACCAACTTTGCCGAAGACAGTTCCTTAAGCCAAGAGATGTCTAAACTTGATCTATCTTTTGTCATGTTCGAGGCTAATCTGGTGGATAACCCGAGGGAGTGGTGGGTCGACACTGGGGCTACCCGTCACATTTGCTCAGATAAGGAATTGTTCTCCACCTACCAACCGATCAATGGGAGGAAACTCTTCATGGGTAACTCTGCGACGTAGAATGTAATCGGACTTGGAAAAGTGGTGCTGAAGATGACCTCGGGGAAAGAACTAACTCTCGTGGATGTGCTGCATGTCCCAGACATTTGCAAGAATTTAGTCTCCGGCTCATTGTTGAACAAAGCCGGATTTAAGTTAGTATTTGAGGCTGATTAATTTGTAGTGACCAAATGTGGTCAATTTATTGGAAAAGAGTACCTTGATAAGGGCCTCTTTAAAATGAATGTACTAACTGTAAAGCGCGAAATTAAGCGCAATGTTATTAATGGAAGTAACGTTAATTACTTGCTTGAGCGTTCTAATTTATGGTATGGTAGATTAGGACATGCAAATTTAAATGCAATTAGACAATTGGTGAATTTAAATTTTGCATTTAAATTTGCTCCCTGAAATGGAATTCGATTCACAAAGGTGTGAGATCTGTGTGGAGGCAAAAATGGCCAAAGCAGCATTCCATTCATTGGATAGAAGTAGTACTCCTCTAGAACTCATCCATACCGACGTATGTGATTTGAAGTTTGTGCAAACTAGAGGTGGAAAGAACTACTTCATAACGTTTATCGATGATTGCACTAGATACTGTTATGTGTATCTTTTGAAGAGCAAAGATGAAGCCATTGAGGCCTTCAAAACTTATAAGAATGAAGTTGAAAATCAATTTAGCACAAGAATCAAGATGATTCGAAGCGATAGAGGTGGAGAATATGTTGCTCCGTTTGAAGAATTTTTCTCTCAAAATGGCATCATTCATCAAACTACTGCTCCACACTCACCTCAGTCGAATGGCGTTGCGGAACGCAAGAATAGAACTCTGAAAGAAATGATGAATGTTATGTTGATTAGTTCAGGCTTACCCCAGAATATGTGGGGGGGGGGAAGATGTGCTGTCTGCAAACCACATTCTCAATAAGTTGCCACATAAAAGGAGGGACAAGACTTCGTATGAGTTGTGGAATGGTAGAAAGCCTTCCTACAATTACCTCAAAGTGTGGGGGTGCCTAGCTAAGGTTAAAATACCTGAGCCTAAACAAGTGAGATTAGGACCCAAAACAGCTGATTGCAGTGTGTATCGATTTCTGGTGCACAAATCAGACGTTCCTGAGATGAACGTGGGAATGACTATTGAGTCAAGAAATGCAGTGTTCTTTGAGAACATATTCCCTAAGAAAGAAAGGGAAGAAAACAGTTTGCGTAAGAGAACTTACGAAACTGAAATTGGTTCACCTAAAGTTGACAAAGATCCTAAGGTTGATAAGGAGCCAAGATGCAGTAAGAGGGCCAGAAAGGAAAAGTCCTTTGGGCCAGATTTTCTATCATACATGATGGAGAACGAACCCTGGATAATTCAAGAGGCATTATCCAGTCCAGACGCTCCCCTCTGGAAAGAGGCTATAAACAGCGAAATTGAGTCCATCATGCACAACCACACATGGGAGTTAGTTGATCTTCCACCGGGTTGTAAGCCTTTGGGATGCAAATGGATCATAAAGAGGAAGTATACGGTTGATGGATCAGTTGATAAATATAAGACTCATTTAGTAGTGAAGGGGTTCAGACAAAGAGAAGGATACGATTTCTTCGACACCTACTCTCCTGTCACAAGAATTACATCCATTAGAGTGTTGATTGCAATCGCAACATTGCATGATCTTGAGATACACCAGATGGACGTAAAGACGGTGTTCCTAAATGGGGAGTTAGATGATGAGATCTACATGGAACAACCTGATGGGTTTGTCGTGCCTGGCCAAGAGAAGAAGGTGTACAAACTTGTTAAATCCTTGTATGGACTTAAACAAGAACTTCTTAAGTGGCACGAGAAATTTGATGCTGTAATGCTATCAAATGGTTTCAAAACAAATGAGTGTGACAAATGTGTGTACATTAAGGGTACACCAGAAGAATTCGTGATAGTTTGTCTATACGTGGATGACATGCTCATTATGGGGAGTAATCATGACTTGATCGTGAATACTAAGAACATGTTAAAAAGAAATTTTGACATGAAGGATATGGGTCTAGCCGACGTCATACTAGGGATGAAGATCTCTAGGACATCTAATGGAATTGTCTTAACACAAGCTCATTATATTTGATGTTTCCCCGGCTAACACACCGGTAGATTTAAGTCTACACTTACCCAAAAATAGAGAGGACCCAATATCTCAACTGAAGTATGCGAGAATTATCGGAAGTTTAATGTACTTAACGAATTGTACACGTCCTGATATAACATACTCGGTTAGTAAGCTTAGTAGATTCACAAGCAATCCTAATGAGGATCATTGGAAAGCTCTTATGAGAGTTCTGAGGTATTTAAAACATACCGCAAGTCATGGAATCTTGTATACAAGATATCCAGCTGTGTTGGAAGGGTACACAGATGCAAATTGGATATCTGATACAAAGGACTCCAAATCCACCAGTGGTTATGTGTTTACTATCGGTGGAGGATCAGTGTCATGGAAATCCTCTAAGCAAACATGCATAGCTCGTTCAACAATGGAATCAGAGTTTATTTCATTGGATAAGGCTGGTGAATAAGCAGAATGGCTTCGAAATTTCTTAGAGGATATTCCCTGTTGGACAAAACCTGTGCCTCCTGTGATGATACATTGCGATAGCATGTCGGCTATTGGGAGGGCACAAAGTCACATGTACAACGGTAAGTCTTGTCACATACGAAGAAGACATAATACCGTTAGACATTTGATCTCAAGTGGAGTAATCTCCATTGACTATGTGAAGTCAAAAGAAAACATTGCGGATCCGCTAACAAAAGGCATTAACAGAGATCAAATGTATAGTGCGGTAAGGGGAATGAGACTAAAACCCACACATTAAAGGGTGTTCATAGCGGAAACTCGTCCATGCTGACTGGAGGATCCCAAGAACTTGGTTCAACGAGACAACTAAGTTATGAAGCACTCATGTATGCACTTGAAAGACATTTTACAAAGCCCATTCTCGAATCTGTTCAAGTGTAAATCTATACCTTTGAAAGCCTTTAGGTACAGAAAAACCTGCTGACGTGTGGTAAGGATAGGCTTAATGGCTTTTAATGATTCCTATATCCCAAGGGTGGAGTATTACAGGTTACTCTTGATAAGAGATCACCTATATAAGCGTTGAAGTGTGGCCGCTTCTGACTGAAGGTTTTCAGTACACGCTTATGAATCCAAGATAAGGTCCAGGGCCGAAATGGACAACAACGTGAGAACCAAAAAGGTATTAGAATCGTTGTTGTGTGAATGTCATTGTCTTGGTTAACACAAAAATCCGACCAGTTCAAGACATCACGTTCACTGAGTGGCGAGTAAATCCGATGGCATCTCACTAGGGAAGGTTCAAAGCCTGAAGCCACCTATCCTGATGCAGCAACGGTTCGTCGGAACTTTCTTAGGTGGTCGCATGCATTAATATCATTCATGTGGGGGATTGTTGGAAATTGGTTTAGAATTTGGGTAATTGACCCAAGTTTGACCAATTTTAATTTGGTGTTCCATTTATGGAAAATGGAAATAAATTACAAATTCATAATCTACGTTCGGAGTAGATGAATTTGCTCAAAACCAATTTCGGGTGAATGAGATATTAATACACGAAGTTGGGAATTTAGCATAGGAATTCCTAAAATTGAAGAGGAAAAATGGGAAGAAGGAAAAAGGAGTTCCTTGTCCCACACTAAAAAATTGGAAGAAAGGAACCTTCCATATAAGTAGACTTATGTCATAGAAAGATAATCTTGACTAAGTCTTCTAAGTGGTGGTGTTATGGTTAGCCCGAAGGGCTAACCCAAAAGACTTGGACTCACACCCGCACCCGCACGGGCTCGGGCACGCGCACATCGCACATAGTCGCATTGGGCGCTTTAGAGGCGCACTTCGCACGTGCGCATCGTCGCGAGGAGCCTTAAATTTTTTGAGGAAAGTGGCTCGACCATAGCTCGCACTCGGGGGTGATCTGCGGCTCGTGGACTCGAACGCGGAACCGGGTTCGAACCGGTTCGGGCGAGCGAACCGGACCAGACGACGATCTGGTGGTGCGATGCGGCGGTCTGGGTCGGGCGTGGTGTTGGCGGGTCGGATCGATTCCGCGGGCACGAAGGGACGCGTCTCGTGAGTTTTGAACCGGATCGGGCCGCGCATACGGTTCGGCGCCAGAATGGCCACCCACACTTGTACAGACGCGCCCGTTGGGTTCAAATTCGAATCCTGGATCCAAGGGCTTAGACTGAAAGGCCCAAAATGTTGCACCTCTTGGTGGAAAAGGCATCACACCTCTTCAATTAGTATAAATACACCTCCAGAATGCATTTCCAACCATTTCAGAAACCAATAAAGCCTTCTGCATTCAAAACCCTCCAAAGAATTCTAGTATTCTAAGTTTTGCATTAGAGTCGAGTCAAAGAAAGTTTCGGATACCCGAGTCCGTTCGCCGATAACTTTCGATTCATAGTGCAGCGATCAAGAAGTTCCAAAGTCGTTGTATCTTGGGGACGATTGCCTTTTGACACCGTATTGCACCGAAGTACGGGACAATATCGTCTTACGGAGAAAGAGTCAAACTCTTGCCTCGACTTACCGTTTTAAAGTCATTGTCCGTCTGTTAATCTTCGTCTACACAAACCCACCTATATCCAACAGGTTTTGAATCCACTCAATTCAATTTGATATTAGTACAATAACATGACTAAGATTTCTATCAATTTCGAAATTATTTGATCACACAATATTATTACAATTTAATAGGTTAATTCCAAAAATGATACTACGATTGTTTCATTTTTTTTATAATTATGTTGCGAACTTTTGATTTAGCCATTTGATATACAGTAAAATGTTCCAGCGTTATTTCTCTTGTGTGGCAATTACCAACCAAAGTAATTCACATTGTCATGTTAGATGTCACATCGGTAACCACATTTGTCTCGAGTGATAAAAAAAAAAAGAATACAATGATCTGCCCTTCATTCTTTGTGATTATAGTAGATTTTGACACCATCTCCAAATAATTTGTTAGTCGAGACAAATGTGACTTCAATTATATCGCATTACAAAAATTAAAAACTCATAATATAATTAGAAAAACGCGTAAATATTATGATTTTCTTGCCAATAACATATCCATATATGCGTAGTTCCCTAAAATATGAACATGTATGGCAGTATGATATCATGAATATATTAGAGTTTTTCCATTAAAAATGCGAGACCGTTGCTTTACGGTTACAACTTTGACAAATCTTAAATCAGGCGCAGCAACATCTTCCACGATTTTAAGGTTTCTTTTGCTTACAAGCAACAACTTTAACCCAATCACGATTTTCATCAACATAAACTTAACAAACATTGTTATCTAGCTCAACCTTTACACAAGAGCATGAATGATCTAGTCTACTTAATTAATCATTTGATTTCATATTTTCGAGTGTACTATTTTTTTTTTTATTATACGTCATTTTATCAGTATATTGTTTAATGCGGTGAAAAAAAAAAAACTAAAATACATAGAAACTTGAGAGGATGTTGTGTGTATTAAGATAATAGTTTGATTTTTTTTTTTAATGAAAATTATGACAGATTTAAGTAGAAATAGTGTCCTAAGAACGTGGGATAAAAAGAGTGTGAAGCAATTTTCAATTAATCATCCCATAATACGGCTGTTTATAGCGGAACATATCCTCTATTCCACTTTAATATTTAATCGAGTGTTTTACTGTTTTTAATACTTTATATTTAATTGAATGTTTTACTGTTTTTAATACATGATACATGTAAATAATAACATCACAAATTATTATTTATGTTGCATGATAGTGTTAAAAATATTAAAATACAAGATGAGATGCTAAAGAGAAATATGTGATCTTGATTGTGTTTATAGTTGTTCCTCTTAAAAAAAAAAATAAAAAAAAATCCAAATACTGTACTTGGTTGAAACTTGAAAGTAACATACATAATCTTCCCACTGTACTTGTCGTCCATGTATTAAAAAATTCTCTCTCATTCTATAAACTAGATGAGTACCCGCGTATTACGCGGGATTTTTGTAAAAATAAATTATATATATGTTATCATATTAAAATACATTTGTTTGCCATAATATAATTATATTATATAATAAACATATTCAAATAATATGCATTTATAAAATTATGGGAAAACTTCTTAATTCACGATTTTTAGACTCAATCTCAATTTAATTACGATTTTTAATATTCTTATAAAAAATCATGTAACCTTTTGTTTTAATTTAGTATATATTTTAAAATTATGACATAATTTTCTCAATTATTGTCTCCCTAAAATGATTTCCTCAATGTAGGGAGATTTTCAATTCAAGCACTAATACACTCTTATGCATCTATTATTTTCTTCTTCTAAAAGTGCAAGTCGAATATCAAATTAAACAACTAAAGGTGTAGTGAAATTTCACAAAATTATTGAAAGTTGTAATTAAATTGAGATCACGATTTATATTTAACCCTAAATTTATTAATATTTTTTATTTTATATTTAAAGTTTTCTTTTCAAATTTTGTTGAATCTATAAGTTATTTAAATAATATATTATGCAATATAAATATGCAGTTCATTACATGTATAAAATATGTAATTAATATATATGTCATTTAAATTATATAATAAATACATTAAAGCATTTTAAAAATAGAAAAATAAAAAAAATTATAAATCATCAGTAGGTTTTAATACAACTTTCGATTTAAAAAAATTATGTTTTATAAAATTGATATTCAAAATATAAAGATTTATAGATTTGTGCAAGGTTTTAAAATCATGTGATTGCATTTCAACACAAACATAGTGTCACATATTAAACAAAATTAAGTTAAAAAGAAAATGATATATCAAGTTTGATTTCAGATTAAAAAAGATCAATAAATATAAGTTTGGTTTATTGTGTTTTCTAGATAATAAGAGTTTATCAATTAAATGTTATATTTAAGATGATTAGATTTTTTTTAATAATTAATATTTAATCGAAATCAAAATTATTTAATGTACTTAATTATATTTTTTATTTTTTCACAAATTAAGATTTTCTAAAAATGAAATCCCCAAATATTGTGAAACAATAAAAATAACTCAATTAAACATTAAAATTCACATAATTAGAATTTTTTAAATTTATTTAATTAATTCAGTAATAGTATATAGAATTAAATATACTTAAGTTACCTAGTTGAATTAATTACTAATACATAATTTTTTTTAAATATAGGATATCCTAAAATGTTAAATTAGTATAATTATAATAAAATTTATAATATACTTTTGTAAACTCAAGTTATATACAATAATATTCAAAGTTTAAACATGTTCATTACATGGTTTAATTGGTAAATTTCATGAATATTGCTTATGAGGTTTAGGGTTCAAATCCTTATTGAGTACAATATTTTTTGTTAGACTCCTTATTGTATAATAAGACCATATTGATGACACGTATGATTTATAAAATTGGCATGTATGGCTTCCACACGCATAAGCATGAAAACTTCCTATTATTATAATAAATGACATGTAAATTATTTTTCTCTAAAATATTCTCAAAATGACACATAAGCAAACTAAATGAGAGAATGACACATGGACAATTAGAACTCCCTTTTAGTAATATAAGGGATTTAGTTATTTTATTTGTTTTTTCCAAATGAATTCAAGATTAAAAATCAGACCATAATCATACCGAATTAATTTCGGTCATGTAGGATATTGAATTTAAGATTGGTTGAATCTTTATCCAAGTGCAAAACTTACTATATATTAACTTGTTTGTTTGTCAATTGATTAAGCTTAGATGGACTTTAATCCAATTATCCAACAGCCTATGATTCAAGTCTAATCAATATATTTATTATGCTTACTCTATTTTTAATTAATTTTATTTATAAAATACAAGAAGATAGACATATTTACAAGCAATAATATTAATTTTTGCAAACAATAGTATTAATTTTAATGGCGTACAGTGTATTTTAAAGTTTTTTCTTAAAAAAATTAACGATCCACATTAAAATTAGTTGAAAGATGAAAATGAGGAATGACAACTTAATTTATAAGCAATTGGTGCCATTATCAGTCAGCTATCATTTTGTCAAAAATAACAAAAATCAGTCCGCGACTGACGGAATTAGTCCACCATTAATTTAATGTTAAATATCAAACAGAAGCAGTATCAATACTACTTAAAAGTGAATTTATATTTTTGTTTGATACAAAAGAATAATGTCAATTCAGAATCTAAAAAATGAGTAAAACAAACATGGACTTTTCTACGGCCAGAAAGGATGTTCGCCCTTTTCGACGTTAGGTGTCCAATAAAAATTTGACACGTCATCTAGCTTCGCTTTGGGCAAGCTAACTTCGCAATCACTACAAAAAACGCGTTGATTAACGACGGCATTAGCGACAGATTATCCGTCGATAATCGTTTTTAACAACGGGATTAACGACGGGCGTCGACCTGTAGGCAAATCGACCGTAGCTAATATTTACGATGGCTTTGGAGAGTCGTCGTAAATTTACGACAGAAAAAAGCCGTCGTAAATCTGACCCGTCAACGACCCGGCCGGGCAACAAATTAATTCCAATTTTGCATCCAAGGAGAATCGAACCCATGACCTCTCTTGCATATAGAGAGGGCATGAACCATTAGTACACTTGCTTCTTTTGTTCGATTTCTTGCAACTAACTGTATATGGATCTAAATTGATTTATTCTTTCTTTATTATTCATCAAATTAATTCTTTTTCGTTTCTAACTTGTTTTAATAAATGTTGTTACCATTTTTTTTTGTAAATTTATTTAATTCAAAAAACGCGTAATTAATATTATAATCCGTTCACTTGTACGTAATTAATTGTATACGTATCCAAATTCAGTCATTCTTTTTTTTATTATTAATCAAATTAATTCATTTTCGTTTCTAACTTGTTTTAATAAATGTTGTTACCAATTATTTTTTTATTTTGTAAATTTATTTAAATTCGAAAAACGCGTAGTTAATATTATAATCCGTTCACTTGTACGTAATTAATTGCATACGTATCCAAATTGAGTCATTCTTTTTTTTTATTATTCATCAAATTAATTACTTTTCGTTTCTAACTTATTTTAATAAATTTTGTTACCAATTATATTTTTTTTGTTTTGTAAATTTATTTAATTCGAAAAACGTGTAATTAATATTAAAATCCGTTCATTCGTTTGTAATTTGTTATATATACAATAGTTCAATATTTCTAATCATCCTCTTCCTCTTCTCCATCATCTTCATCTCCATCTTCATCTTCATCATCATCTTCTTCATCATCTTCATCTTCATCCTCCTCTTCACGCTCTTGTCCGACATCCCCATCGTTTCTATCATTATCATTTCTGGATTTGCAGCTAGTAAATCCAAAAAAATATTTATATTTTCTTGATCGAGCACTGTTTGAGCCTCTGTACCTCCATTTGAAATGGTTCTGTTGGTTCAGTGGTGTCTTTTTAAGACGGGTGAGAAACTTCAACCAAGGATCTTGCCTTCACTTTGCAAACATTCCTTATGTTGGGCTTGCCCGCTCCCGGGTATTTGCAGTAATATACTTGTGATGTTTGTGTTGCAAAAGCATATGGATCGTATGCCGCCGGAAACTTGTGTCGAGTGTTGATATCAATAATCTTGTAGTTATTGTCGACTCTCGTTCCCTGTCTCCCTGGATCATACCATTCACAGAAGAACAAAACTACTTTCCTTGAGGGCAAACCTGGATATTCTATTTCAACTACCTCAAGCAAGACTCCGTAGTAATCGACTGGTTCTTCGTTGCAAATTCCAGCATTCACGCAAACACCACTGTTTGTTGATGATTTTATTTCAGCATACGCTTGTGTATGAAATTTGTATCCATTTGCGTAATATCCTTGAAATGAAATAACTTTACGTAATGGTCTACGACTCAGAGCATGTAGATGTGGATTGTCAAGTAGACCACACTCTCCATGTAAATATTAAATTATCAGCTAAGATAAAATTACATGCGTTCTGAAAAAATAGAGATAGAATAAAGTGATACTCACGTAACGTTGGAACCAATACATGAATTCACCACGGATAGACTGAGAAACTTGTGCATCAGTGATGCCTGATTCTTGTGCACGCTTATACTCACAGAACATCCTTATATATTAGAAAAATAAATTAATGATTTTTCAGTTATAAAGATAAAAACATGGAATACTATAAAAAGATTACTTCTCTATGTACGGTTGGACTTCAGGGCAATTCATCAAAACGTATGAATGTATTGTTTCCTCTTCATTATTGTTCTTAAAAGGTCGTGTGGTGCCCTTGCCCACTGTTCGACCCGGATGCAAAAATACAGATAACATACCTTCAACATCACGAAGGGGATGATATACTCCACGACCATTGTAGTTGCGAGGCACATTTCTGATTCTGGTTTGAACTTGATCGCCGAAGTAGTAAGAACAAAATGCTCCAACCTCTCCAGTAAGATATGCGTTAACAATGGATGCTTCGATGTGGGCCGGATTTCCAATATTGAGCTTCAAGTTATGCAAATACCTAAAATATTTTTTGTTCGTGAATATTCATCAATAATAATGTAAAAGGCTAAATATAATATATAATTACCTCTCAAAAGGGTACATCCATCGATATTGTACTGGACCAGCAATTAAGGCTTCATAAGCTAAGTGTACGGGTAAGTGCTCCATCGAGTCAAAAAAACTAGGTGGAAAAATCCACTCGAGCTTGCAAAGAATAACAGAGATCTCCTCATTCAAACGCCCCATGTCCTCTACTGTAATTGTTGAGGCCGTTAAGTGTTTGAAAAATAGACTTAATTATGTGATGACACTCCAGACATTCTTCACAAGTGAGTACCGAAATGCAATCGGTAACAAGCGCTTCTTGAACACGTGACAATCATGAGTCTTCATCCCAGACACCTTCCCGGTTTCTATGTCAACCCTGTCTCCCAAATTCGAAACATAATTGTCAGGAAACCTCAACTCTTTCACCCACTTACACAACTCATTCCTCTCTGCTTTACTAATTGTGTAGGAGGCTTTTGGATACATCTTTGTCCGCTCATCCTTGTGCAGTTGTTTACAAGAACAGAAAAGGTGCAACTCATCTCTCGACTTTGAAGTGTCTTTGGTCTTCCCTTCAGTACCCACGACTGTATGAAATAAGTTGTCGAAAACATTCTTTTCTATATGCATCACATCCAAATTATGTTGAATCAACAATTTGCTCCAATAGGGCAAATCCCAAAAGATACTTCTCTTCATCCAACAACCTTTTATTTTTTTATTGTTCTCCATTGCACCAAACTCAGTTGTCTTCATCAATCCCGTGACCGTAATCTCATACAACAATCTTTCACCTAAAATAAATTGTTTAGGATTTAGTTAGAACAAAATATAACAATGATTCAATAATTTAAAAAACATGGAATGCTAACTATGCATACCGTTACGAATGTCCGGTCTTTGTGCACGTATTGCATCTTTACCCTTAAGAAAGTCTATTTTGTTCCTCCGAAAGGGATGATCAGAAGGAAGAAACTTCCAATGGTTGTCGAACCATGACACCTTCTTACTCAATGGGAGATAGAATGCATCAGATCTTTCCATGCAGTACGGACATGCTTGTTTTCCTACTGTCGACATCCCAGACAACATAGAAAACGCTGGAAAATCACTAATGGTCTACAAAAGAGCAGCCCGCATCATAAAGTTCTGCTTCCTATGAACGCCGTAGGTCTCCACTCCCGTATGCCACAAAGATATCAATTATTTAAAAATTTAGTTGAAGATATACATCAAGTTTATGCTAGGGGTTGTGAGGACCAGGCACCAAGATAGTAATAAATATATGTTGAGGCTTCATGCATAACCAAGTAGGTAGATTGTATGGAGTCAATAGGACAGGCCACAGTGAATAATTTTTTCCGTGCATTCCGAATGGAGCAAATGCATCTATGCACAAACCCAACCTCACATTTCTCGTCTCCTGTGCAAATTCTGGAAACTCCCTATCAAGATGTTTCCATGCCTCTGAGTCTGCAGGATACCGCATCTCCATAGAATTCTCATCAGAACACTCCTCAGCATGCCATGTCATGTCTTTAGCAGTGACACTAGACTTGTTGATGACCTTATTCCGAATTAGATAATTAGTGGCTGTTTTCAGACTAAGAAGATCATCAAACAAGGATTATATCAAAGATTAAACTAAATTTCTTCAAGGAAGAATTAAGAAAAAGATTTGCAAGAGTTTTGCCTATTTTTGAATTAAGTGACCTCTTTTTTTTCTCCCATGAAGGGGTATTTATAGAGGTACAAGCAAGTAAGAGGTGCCACCTTCCTAATCACCCTTATTTTCATTGTGACAAGTGTTAAGACACTTGTTAACTCCTAAGCTATTACATCTTTACACAATGATAAGTGTTAGAACACTTGTGTGTTCCTAATGTAATGCCTAATTATTGGGATTTCTGATGATCTTCCGAGGTGCCCTCTTGCTCGCCTGCTGGCCTCCTTTTACTTCTTCTTTATCCTTCTTGGTCCAGCTGGTCGCCTCCTCTGACTTGGTCACCCGACCCAGCTGCTCGCCCCCTATGGCTTTATTCCCTGCTGCTCGTCCTTTTTTATTTTTATTCTTGACTTTCTAATCTTACTATTTTTATTATTTTTTATTTTAATCTCATGTCCCTGTTGTTCGCCTATCAACAATTGCCCCCTAGTTTGGCATATAAGGATAAATTTTATCCTTTTTTGTCAAACTATAGGATAGGCCACGTTTTACGTCAGGAGGCGAGCAACAGGGATTTTGATCTTTTCCATTCTTGTAAAGAGCGAGCAACGGGTTTCTGAATCTTTTGGGCGGGAACTCTTGGAGGCGACCATCAGGGAACGACTCTTGGACTTGCGTCGTTTCGCTTCCCGAGGCACGGAACACGAAGCAAAGTGGGCGGTTGGTGACATCACCGCCGCCCACGCATGCATTACCTAAATTGCACGTAGGGGCTTCATTTTTTAAAATTTTTCATTTCTGCCCCCGAATCCATATCTATAAATAGCTCGTCCTCTCTCTTTTTCCAATCTCTCACATGCAAAACCGCCATTGACGAACCTTCAAGCTTTTTCTTCGTCATTCTCTTCGATTTCTCAGTCGATTTCTTCTAAATCAAAGGTGAATCCTTTTATTCTTCTTGTTTCTTTTCGTAATTACTTGTTTTTCATTTTCAATTTTGCAATTTTCGCTCTTCTTTTTACCACTCTGCCATCGCTGCCGCCGCGCCGCTGCCGTTAACGCCGTCGCCTTAGTGTTCTTTTTTTTCTTTGGTTTAATCCACGCCGCCATTAGTGCCGCCCTTGTGGCATTTTTCTTTCGTTCGATTCACTACAAATTTCCAAAATGGTGTCCCCCTCTTCAAGCAACACTCCATCTATCGAATTCATTGGACGAAACCCGAGAAAAAGACCCATGGAAAATGAACCGTCAGTCCCTGCTCCTCGCCGCTCGCTCCGGCAAGCAATTGTCTAAAACCCTAGGACCTTGCTCATTGACGAGGATACAGGTTTTGAGGCGAGCTCTGTTGCTCGCTCTGTCGACGACTTCTATGCTGTGGAAAGCTCGGGCGAGCAGGACGTCTAAGGCCCCGTTGCTCGTTTCTCGCTAAGGGAAGGAACTTCCTCGGGTTTGGGTGAAGACTCCGCTGAAGTTGCCGCTGAAATAGAAGAAATGAGTCTCCCTGGAGTTACGGGAGCGAGCAGCGGGTAACAAGTCAGGGGCGAGCAAGTGGCCCAAACAGGGAGCGAGCAGGTGGGCGTAACATGGGAATTTCTTCGAGAGATAAACTTTCCTGTCTCAAGGCCAACTCCCGAGTCCCTTATTCCAAAGGCCGTAGTTCGGAGGCAAGAGTGGATAGACTATGCCAACAAGTACCACAACATATTCCCCACTCCCGCTCGACTTATTATGGAGGCCCGTCCATCGACATACACAGCGGGTAGAGTAGCCAGTGTGGTTACTGAGGAGGACCTAATCCAGATACGGTCCGCATACCGTATTCCGTATGATATTCACTTATACGTCCCTCAGAAGGAGGAGAGAGCTAACAACCCGCCTCTCGGTTGCACTGCCATTAACTTGGATATACTCAACACGGGATTCCCACTTTCTTTGCATCCGGTGATTGGGCGGTTCTTGGAAGATACGAATTTGGCGATCACCCAGATTAATCCAAATAGGTGGAGTAACTTGTTAGCCTTCATTACTCTTTTCGGATTGGAAGGCTACAGAAATAAAATAAGCACGGTGGAGATACACTACGCAATGACTATCTCGTCGGCTGTCAATGAAGAGGGGCTCGGGTGGTATTACATCAAAGCCCGTAGCGGTGTCAAGCTGATTGGGGGAGTGTCCAACAAAGTCAAAAGTTGGCACAAGCAATTCTTCTTCATCGGCGGCGATTGGCGGGCGTCTTCCGATTTTTCGGGAGGATCAGGGCGTATGAATTCTCCTACGCATTTTGGTGAAGTTCGGCGTAGGTCCTGTTCCTTCGTTCATCATATCTTAGGTGAACTAATTTTAATCTTTTTCTTTCTGTTTTGCAGGTCCGCGTATTTTGAAGTGGGGGCATCCAGAGTTGAGTGAAGAATTCTTGTACGTCCTTGCTTTGATCTCTTTGCGGGATGTTAAGGATCGGAGCATCGGCCATCACTCCCAAGCACACTGCCGCAAGCTAGCTCAGCTCACTACTAGTGCCCATCACCTAGAGGCACAAGCGGAGATCCCTGAGGGTAATCTTTACTTATCTTTTTTTATTTTTACCTGTTGTTCGCCCGTTACCTGCTGCTCGTCCATTACTGGTTTTAACTCTATGTCTTGTTTTTCAGCTCAAAGGGTAACAGTCGTTGTCCCCCAGATTCCTAAGAATTACCACCTTCTCGCTCATCGAGTTAAACAGATGGCAGTCAACCAACCTTCAAGGAAGAAGAAGTTTGATCCTTACACCTCCCTGATCAAACTCCGCGCTGAGGAACAAGACTTGGGGGAGGCTCTCCCTGCACCAGTCCCTGCTCCTCGCCCCCCAAAAGATGTAAGGGGCAAGAAGAGGCTTACTAAGGAGACCGCCACTCGCAAAGAGGGTGACCGCTCTAAGCGGGCAAAAGGATAGGGTTCTTCTCAGACGGGTAGGCCTGCTGCTCGCTCCTCACCGGTAGAGGAGGTAACCGAGCAACAGGTCGTTGGCGCGATGATCGCTTCTCAAGGCAGGAGCACGTCCCCAGACAACTCTTACTTGGGCTATGACCCAGTGAAGATGAGGGAGTAAGCACATTCCCCCCCTGCTCGACTACTCGCCCCTCTGTATTATTTTCTAATAATATTTCTATCTCTTTGTATAGGTACCAGAGAGGCGATTACCCGGGACGCGCTAAAGTGCTTCACCAACTTAGTTGTGTAAAGTTCGCTCTGGCTTACCACGAGATCAGGGACTCCCATGTCCGAAGAGCTACAGAGTACGTCCCTCGCTCCTGGACTAAGACGGGCGAAGAGATCCTTCAGAGTCAGAGTCTTAGCGACAACGCCCGTCTGCTGAGCTACAACGCAAGCCATCAGGCCATCTCTGCTCAGAGAGTCCTGGACCAAGCTATCGAGCTTGAGCGGACAAACCGCAGCCTGGGACGGAAGATTGAGCAAGTTGAGGCGGACCGGGACGCTTAACTGAAGAGGAAGGACGAGGAGCTGGCTAAATTAAAAGCCGAGTTTGATAAAGCCAAGCTCACTTGGGAGCGGGAGGTGAAGGCCTCCGAGGACCGAGAGAGGGTAGCGTCCAATGCTTCGGAGAAGCTTAAGTTGGATTTGGGCGTTGCCACTGACCATCTTCAGGTTTTGGAGACTGAACGAGTTGGCTTGGTGGAGCGTGTCGAGTCCCTGAAGGTCCATGTTGCCCGGTTGGAAGGTGAGAAGAAAGGAGCCATCTCGTACACTACGTACGTGCAGGATGTAACCGATAACACCAACTTCGGTTACATCTGTGCGTATGCAGATTGCGTGCGGTCTGTGAAGTATGCCTTGGACCACGGTCTTGACGTGATGACCAATACCGTCAAGAACTTCGCGGATTACATCGTCGAGAATCCTCCAACTCCCGGTTTTGAGATTCCTGTGGCCGATTTGGGAGACATGGGGGTCGACATGTGATTAGGCGTGAAATTGTCATGATTCGTAGCTTGAAATACCCCAATCTTGGTCAAGTTTATAGAATATTTAGAGTCAATTGAGCATTATTTCTACACGTTGATGAATTTGTCTCTTTGATGCTCATAGGTGGATAGAGGACGAAAAACGGAGTTCGTAGGACTTTGAATCGACTCAAACGGATGCCCGGATGAGAAGATATTGAAGAAATACGATTGGTATTAGTGCGGACGAGGAAAAGTATCACTTGGGAAGAGTTAGAAGTCACTCGAGTGACTAGGTCGAGCGCACGCGCTCGAGCGCATTGCTCGAGCGCTTAAACTTACAGAACTATTCTTGCGCTCGAGCAGCTCGAGCGCCACCGCTCGAGCGAATTGCTCGAGCGCCCAAAACATGCAGAGAGATTTCAGCGCTCGACCGGCTCGAGCGGAACCGCTCGAGCGATTGTGTCATTCGAGCTACACTGCTCGAGCGGGACCGCTCGAGCGTTTTGCTCGAGCGCCCATGGATTTTTGCCTCCGGATGCGTATTTTCGGCCCATTAACTCCCGTTTCGACCCGTGCCTATATATACCTCTTCCAAACATGTTTTGAAGGACCCCCGACTTTTAGAAATAATTTTAGACTTAGTTTTTGAAGAGGAGAAGAACGAGCAAGCTTTATTTACGTTTTGTTGAGGTTTTTCATACGAATTTTAGTTTCTTTTCAATTCGTAGTTTCTTTTCATTAGCTTGATTACTTTAAACGCTTTTAATTTCGTTTTAGTTAATTCAATTTCAGTTCTTAGTATTTATTTTCTTTTAAAACCCTAGTTCATGTTTCGTATTTTCTTAGTTCAATTCATTATGTTTATGTTCGTTGTTTCTTCTATTGCTTTTATTTTTGTTAAAACCATGTCCGGCTAAAACCCTTGCATGCTTAGGGTAGGATGAACTCGTAGAAGTAGGATGTGGGTACGTAATTAGGGTAATTTGTGACGTTAGTTTTAATTCTCTTGATTAATGAATTCTTATAATTAATCTGAACTTTACCTTTGAATTTTGTACGAAAGTGTTAGAGAGAGGACGACCGCATCACTCAATAACAATTAGTAGTCTTAACGAGAAGGTTTAGGAAAGGTTAATTCATCTACCGGTTTAGCGAAGGAGGACGACCGCATCACCTTAGTTAAATTAGGGTCTCATTAATTAAGCACAATCTATTAACGTGTTAGTATATTCGTGAAGTCGAGTGTTAGGGTAAAGTATTAGGGTTTAGAATCTTGAGCTTTCACCTTGCATTCTTAGACTTAGGTTAATTCTTGTGTGTCACAGTTATTTTGATTATGTACCTGCTCCGTTAGTATACGTAGGGATTCCTATCTTAAGCATCACCATCTCATTAGAACACAACCCTTAGTTAATTTAATTGCTTTAGTATTTTAGTTTACTTAGTTTATTTTAGTTTTAATTAATCTTTCCAAAAAATCCAAAAACAATACACCCATATTAATTACGACGCGTAGATCTTCAGGGATCTATTCGCATATACACCATCCCTTGGGTTCGATAATACTTGGTCCCTATACTTGCCAATACTACAGTGAACCCGTACTCTTGCGTGGTAGCTACTAGTAGAAGCTAGTGTAGTTTGCTTAAAGTCAATGGCGCCGTTGCCGGGGATGGCGTTGTATGCTTTTGAATAGGACTTGTAGATAGCTTAGTAGTTAGTAGTGGGTGATTTATTTTCTGTTTTTATTTTTTATTTTTTTTATTCAATCGGCAGTTGCGTTTTGATCCTTATGCTAGTGTGTCAGGTTTATGAAAACACGCTCACAAGGTAATACGAGCGAAGAGAGAATACCGTTGGACCCTGAGACAATAGCCAGAAGGAACCGAGCCTTCTTGAGAAGGATGAACGCTGCCGACTTAGGAAAGGAACCAATGGATATCAATAATGAGTTGGACGATGCTGCCAACGATTTCAATCAGGCAGTAGACCGAGTTGAAGGCACTGGAGTTAGTGGTAGCCAGAATCAAATTCCATTAGGGGATAGCCAGAGCCTAAACCCGGATACACGAAACGTAGGGAATCCAGCTCAGAACCTTGTCCATAATCCTCATAACAACCCTGCTTACCCACAAAACCCAAATAACCCTTTTAACAACCCAGTATACCAACATTACCCATACCCACCTTATCCTTACCCACCATATCCATATCATCCACCTCCTGTCTACAACCAACCACCTGTTTACCAACCACCACCCCAACAAGTACCAGTACCAGCTGCTAATCCTCAACATGTTCCTCAGAACGTAGACCACAATATGGTTATTCGAGGGAGGTTTGCAGCACAGCCACAGCGGTACTATGATGGAGTGGCTTTACCTCCTGTTGAGGCGAATAACTTCTCGATATCACCGGGGATTTTAAAGCTGCTGACCGAGAATCAGTTCAAAGGAGTGATCGGGAAGGAGAATCCTCACACTCACTTGAGGAGCTTTCTCATGATAGCCTCAACATTTAATTATAATGGCATGTCTGAAGATGCCAAGAGGCTTAGGCTGTTCCCATTCTCATTGACGGGAATAGCCAAGGAGTGGTACGATAATACGCTTCCGCGGGGAGGTATTACCACTTGGGCCGAGCTCGAGCGTCTGTTCCTCGAGTGATTCTACCCTCCATCTAGGACGATCAAAGCTAGAATTGAGATCTCGTCCTTTCGCCAGAAGTCTGGAGAGGATTTACGCCAAGCGTGGGAGAGATACTCAAACATGCTGATAGAGTGCCCGCAGCACGGGTACAATGAGGGGGATATTATGGCATTCTTCTACAGTGGTGCCAACAAGGCGGGGCAAGACCATTTAGACGCTTGTGCGGGCGGAGCATTCTTGAACCAAGGCATAGAGAGGTGTAGGGAAATCGTGGACAACATTATCACGAATGCCGGTGCTTGGAGTGGAGATGCAGATTTTCAGAGAGTGCATCAGGTGGAAGAGGGAGAAGGAACAAGAAGGCTGCTGATGGCCATGATGGAAAAGATCAACAACCTCGAGTTGGAGAAGAGTTTGGTTGGAGAGCATGCAGTAGAGAATGAGAGAGTAGACCAACCAAGTGGACAGCAAGAGGTAGCCAATTACATGGGAGGTCCGTATTACAATCAGAATGGCTACCAAGGTGGTAACCAGTATGGAAGGCCTTCTTATGGCCAACCATTTGTACCTCCAGGTCCTCAGCCACTTCAAAATCAATGGAGGAACACACAAGGAGTTCAAGGAGGCCAGCAGCCTCCTCAAAACACATGGAGGAAGAATGATAATTTTTCTTATGCTAACCCAAAAGCTGGTGTTACTGTGCCTGCAGGTGTTGATCCGGGGTCTAAACCTCCTGGAGGAGAAGACGGTGCATCAACCGAGGAGATGTTGAGAGCAATTCTGCAGAAGGTGGAGGAGGGAAGCAAGCGGTTGTCATCCTTGGAGTACGATGTCAAAGAATTGCATAAGAAGGGTGATCATCGAGATCAAGAGCTCCAGAAGATGAATGTTTAGTGGACTAGAACTCAACAAGAGAACAATCGAAGGTTCACTTCTTTAGAGCTCCAGATGAGCCAAATTGCAAAGTCAGTGAATAGAATGCCGGAGGGGAACCCGAAAGAGCATTGCAAGGCGATCCAGCTTAGAAGTGGAACCAACTATGAAGGTCCTCAGATGCCTGCTGATTCTGAGACGCCTCAAGTTGAGAAGGGGATTGAAAGTGAAGGGATTGAGAGGCATGAAGATATGGATGAGTCCCAGAAGGGGAAAGACTTTGAGGAGATAGAGAGAGTTCCTAAGTGGAAAAAGGCAAAGGAAGCAAGGGATAAAGTGAAAGAAACAGAAAGAGATGAATGTGGGGTACCCAAATCTGTGATACCCGTCCCGTATCCACAGCGCTTCATGAAAAAGAAGCTTGATGAAAAATTTGCAAAATTTCTTGATGTTTTTAAACAACTTCATATTAATATTCCTTTTTATGATGCTTTGGAATAGATGCCAAATTATGCCAAGTTTCTGAAAGACTTGATCGCGAAGAGACGGCGAGTGGATGAGCCGAAGTTGGTGCAGCTGAACCATGAGGTGAGTGAATTAGTGCACAAGGCGCTTCCACCAAAGCTGAAGGATCCCGGGAGCTTCACGATCCTATGTGATATTGGGAACGAGATCAAGAAGGGAGCGTTGTGCGACCTTGGGGCGAGCATTAATTTGATGCCACTGTCGCTTTTCAAGAAGTTGGAAGGTGGTGAACTTCAACCCACAATGATGACACTTCAACTTGCCGATCGGTCTATTACTCGACCTCAAGGTGTGGTTGAAGACGTTCTAGTGAGAGTTGGAGATCACATTTTTCCAGCTGACTTTGTAGTGCTAGAGATGGAGGAAGATGAGCACGTGCCCCTGATTTTGGGAAGACCGTTCTTAGCTACGGCGGGGATGGTGCTAGACGTGGCAAATGGGAAGATTACGTTGAAGGTAGATGATCAAGAAGTGAAGATCTCCCTATATGAAGCCATGAAGCACCCGAAGGAGGATGAGAGCTTGTATTGCATGGATGCACTTGATCCTCGTGTTGAAGACACGCCTTCTATCCCTAATCCTTCTGATATTCATGATTTTGTTAGTCCTTCAATTGATTATTTAACCCATGAGCGTTATGATCTTGATTCTTTTGATAGGGATAAAGTGAAGAAATTGAAGGATGAAGAGGTGAAGAAAGTGGACGTGGTCCAGTTAGAAGGGAAAGGAGGAGTTAAGAAGAAGAAGTCCAAACTCAAGAAGTTATTTAGTAAGACTCCTCCAGATAAAGGCAAGAAGGAGTTGAGACCCATAACACTTGGGGATGAGAAGGGAGCAAAAGAGCTCATGATGGTAGGGAATCAAGGAAAGGAGTTCAAACACCACTCTTATGAGAGTAAGGGAGGTAAATTTGAGTATGATGTCCCATAAGCTCCTTTGAGCTTGGTCCGGCATGAGGACCTTAAAAATAGCGCTGAATGGGAGGCAACCCATTTTTATTTGCTTTCATTTGTTTTTAGTGTCTTTTTATATTATTAGGGAGTTATTTTGAGTCGTATGTTTAACCTCATATTTGAGTGAGTTGCTTGTAGGCTTGTTTCTAAAGGAGTAAAGATATCATGGAGTTATTCAGATTGAAGGAACCAACTTGAGACAAGGAAGTGTGCAAAGCTAGTGAGAGAAACGGGATTATTTGGTTGAGGTAACCCACAACCCCAAACTTAGACCTCTAGCAAGGTCGAAGTTTGGGGGGGGTGGAGATTTTTATGTTTCTTGTTACATTGCACATGCATGCACGCCCTTACCTTTGAGTTGAGTTTGATTGGTTATTGGTTAGTTGAGATACTCCTTGGGGTGATTTTAAGTTGACTCGCTATTGCATATTTCATGCCTATCAATCATCTTATGCTTGTTGATTGCTATCTTTGAGTCTGATTTGATGAGTAGAGTGAGTTGTAAGAGTGAGTTAGAAATTCTTTTGTGTGAGTGTTTGAGTTTGAGCTGATTTGAGAAAGAACTTGTATGCTTGTGAATTTTTCTTTTGAGTGCTTGTGTGATGAGAGTGAGAATTCACTAGGACTAGCATGGATGTGAAAGCCGTGAGAGTTAAACCTTACGAGATTTAAATGCATAAATCAATCTCTTCGTTTGTGAGTGAATCATCACCTTAGAGGATGCCAGAACTTGCATGTGCTCTTGCTTTTTGATTGTGTCTAGTTTGATATGCCGAATAGGATCTTAGGCCATCTTTGATTTTATTGAGTCACTTAGCCAAAATTTTCCTTACCAATGACATTGATCCCTTGTTAGCCCCTTTGAGCCTAAAGCCTATTTTATTTGCTAGCACATATGAACACTATTCCAATTCCTAAGCCTTTTTGTCCCAATGTGAGTGGAGAATAGGAAAGTGTGAATGTGAAGGGAGTGAATTGAGTTGAAAAAGGAAAAGGTTGTTTGTTGAGTGAATATGAGAAGAAGGTGTGATGAAGTTTTGAGATGTGGGAAAAAGAGAAAGAAAATTGAGAATGAGCAAAAAGAAAAAAATGAGCTCATGTGTTTGTGCGAAAAAAAGAGAAAAAGAAAGTGAAGTGATTGAAAAAAAAAAGTGAAAAGAGTTAGAAAAAAAATTGAAGTGTTGAGAAAAGAGGAATTGAAAGAGTGTTGTTTGAAAATGTTTGAAGTATTCTGTTCCTAATCTCGAAGTGCCAAAGTTTGATTTTCTATTCTCCATTCACTTGAGTCACTTACCCAAATTGTTATCCCACCTGTCCAAAGAGCCTACATTACAACCTTGAGAAAAGTCCTTTTTGATTCGGCATTGATTTCTAGAGTATGGTCGGAGTTGAGAGCGTTTACAAGCCTATGGCTGCCGATATGAGTGATTGACTGTTTGAGTGAGTCCCTTAATCATTGATATACACTTGTGAGGGAGTGAAACACATTGTTGAGTGCACATCCATGTTTGATCTTGGTGGGTCTTGTTGTTGTTGCATGAGTATGATGAAGGAAGGTGAGTGAGTATACGTGTGATTGACTTTTGAAGCTTGAGTTCATTAGCTTGCATGATTGATTTTTTTTGACTCATTCCTAACAATTTCACTTGACTTATTATTTCGTTGCTTGAGGACAAGCAACATGGTAAGTTTGGGGGGGGGGGGTTGATTAGGCGTGAAATTGTCATGATTCGTAGCTTGAAATACCCCAATCTTGGTCGAGTTTATAGAGTATTTAGAGTCAATTGAGCATTATTTCTACACGTTGATGAATTTGTCTCTTTGATGCTCATAGGTGGATAGAGGACGAAAAACGGAGTTCGTAGGACTTTGAATCGACTCAAACGGATGCCCGGATGAGAAGATATTGAAGAAATACGATTGGTATTAGTGCGGACGAGGAAAAGTATCACTTGGGAAGAGTTAGAAGTCACTCGAGTGACTAGGTCGAGCGCACGCGCTCGAGCGCATTGCTCGAGCGCTTAAACTTACAGAACTATTCTTGCGCTCGAGCAGCTCGAGCGCCACCGCTCGAGCGAATTGCTCGAGCGCCCAAAACATGCAGAGAGATTTCAGCGCTCGACCGGCTCGAGCGGAACCGCTCGAGCGATTGTGTCATTCGAGCTACACTGCTCGAGCGGGACCGCTCGAGCGTTTTGCTCGAGCGCCCATGGATTTTTGCCTCCGGATGCGTATTTTCGGCCCATTAACTCCCGTTTCGACCCGTGCCTATATATACCTCTTCCAAACATGTTTTGAAGGACCCCCGACTTTTAGAAATAATTTTAGACTTAGTTTTTGAAGAGGAGAAGAACGAGCAAGCTTTATTTACGTTTTGTTGAGGTTTTTCATACGAATTTTAGTTTCTTTTCAATTCGTAGTTTCTTTTCATTAGCTTGATTACTTTAAACGCTTTTAATTTCGTTTTAGTTAATTCAATTTCAGTTCTTAGTATTTATTTTCTTTTAAAACCCTAGTTCATGTTTCGTATTTTCTTAGTTCAATTCATTATGTTTATGTTCGTTGTTTCTTCTATTGCTTTTATTTTTGTTAAAACCATGTCCGGCTAAAACCCTTGCATGCTTAGGGTAGGATGAACTCGTAGAAGTAGGATGTGGGTACGTAATTAGGGTAATTTGTGACGTTAGTTTTAATTCTCTTGATTAATGAATTCTTATAATTAATCTGAACTTTACCTTTGAATTTTGTACGAAAGTGTTAGAGAGAGGACGACCGCATCACTCAATAACAATTAGTAGTCTTAACGAGAAGGTTTAGGAAAGGTTAATTCATCTACCGGTTTAGCGAAGGAGGACGACCGCATCACCTTAGTTAAATTAGGGTCTCATTAATTAAGCACAATCTATTAACGTGTTAGTAGATTCGTGAAGTCGAGTGTTAGGGTAAAATATTAGGGTTTAGAATCTTGAGCTTTCACCTTGCATTCTTAGACTTATGTTAATTCTTGTGTGTCACAGTTATTTTGATTATGTACCTGCTCCGTTAGTATACGTAGGGATTCCTATCTTAAGCATCACCATCTCATTAGAACACAACCCTTAGTTAATTTAATTGCTTTAGTATTTTAGTTTACTTAGTTTATTTTAGTTTTAATTAATCTTTCCAAAAAACCCAAAAACAATACACCCATATTAATTACGACGCGTAGATCTTCAGGGATCTATTCGCATATACACCATCCCTTGGGTTCGATAATACTTGGTCCCTATACTTGCCAATACTACAGTGAACCCGTACTCTTGCGGGGTAGCTACTAGTAGAAGCTAGTGTAGTTTGCTTCAAGTCAACATGGAAATTTTCAAGGATGATGTTCGAGTCGTGGCACCCAAGGAGAGGGCTGAGGTGGGCAAGGATGCCACCATTTTTGACGCTCTGAGTCCTCTCTTCCCGAACCCTCTCGGTGAAACGAGCTCCTCTGCTGTTGTAGGTGAGCAGCAGGTCCCTGTGGCCACTGTTCAAGATGTTTCTCTACCTCTTCCAACCGAAGATCCTCTGGCACCACCGGCTCCGCCAGCCCCTGAATCTTAGACTTTTATTCATTGCTTTTCTAGTTGATGTAGTAGGATGATTTCTGTACGCTTTTCCTTCTTTTGTAACTTCTGTATTAATGAATGAAATCGCACTTTACTTTTCTTGTTCGCCTTTTATCTTTATTTGCTTAAGTATTTTCTTTCATAAATGAAAGTTCAACACTTTTCCTTGCAATAAAATTTATGTTTGTTCGTCATACATGGGTCACTTAGGTACTTTTGAGGACTTGACCTTTATTTATGCCCTTAATGCCCTATTGCTCGCCTCCACTATACTTGTGCTTATGCATTTAGTTTCTTGGGCGAGCAACTTTGTGTTATGGGGCGATCAGTTGGGCTCCTGGGTTTCAAGAACCATGCTGCTCGCCTCCTTTTGGACTTGTGCTTACAACACTTGCTTGTTCTCCGGCGAGAAGCTTCTCTGCTAGGCGAACAACTGGGCTTTGATGCCTTATTATCTATTTAAACTCATAATACAACGAATGATCTTTCTTACTTACAAATTTTGCCAAACAAGTTTGAAAATTTTATCAATCTTATAACAAAAATGATCTATCTTATATAACCTGTACTACTTTAACATAATCTATATATAAAAAACTTTACATTGGTTCCCTATCTATTGATAGTACTTTTTCAATAAAGCTGTGTTCCAGGTGTATTGGGCCGAATTGTCTTCCATGTCTTCAAGATCATATGTGCCGTTGTACCACTTGTGGGTTATCTTGAATGGGCCCTCCCAAGTTGGTCCAAATACTCCTGACGGTGGTGCTAAAAATTTCGGAGCACGAGATCCCCGACTTCAAATTCTCTGACTTTCACTTGCGAGTTATAGTACTTTACGATCCTTCTTTTGTATATCTCGTTCTTTATTTCTGCTGATATTCTTTTCTCATCGATCAGATCCATTTCTGCTGCCAGTGCTTTGTTGTTTTCTTGTTCATTGAAGTCAATGATCCTTTCTGTGGGTACTTTGAGTTCTATAGATATCACTGCTTCTGTGCCGAATGCCATTGCGAACGGTGTTTCTCCCGTACTTGACTTGTGTGATATTCTGTATGCCCAAAGTACTTCCGGCAGCTCTTCCGACCACTTGCCTTTTTTATCCACCAAGCGAATCTTCAAAATGTGTTTGATTATTTTGTTGACTGCTTCCACTTGGCCGTTAGACTGGGGATGATAAGGTGTTGAAAAATATTTCTTGATTCCCCATTTCTTGCAGAAATCTCTTATCTTTTTTCCTTCGAACTGTCCTCCATTGTCAGTTAATATTGCTTGTGGAACTCCAAATCGGCATACTATGCTCTTCCAAATAAAACTGATCATCTTTTCCTGAGTTATCTTCACTAGTGCTTCAGCTTCAGCCCATTTTGTGTAATAGTCCACGGCCACTACAACAAATCTTACATTCCTCTTTCCTCTTGGGAAAGGTCCGATGATGTCTATGCCCCATTTTGCAAATGGTCATGGACTATTTACCGAGATCAGCTCTGTTGGTGGCTTATGGATGCTGGGGGTGAACAGCTGGCACCTGTGACATGTTTTTGCTACTTTAATTGCATCATGTAGCAGTGTTGGCCAGTAGTATCCTTGCCTTACTGTTTTTTATGCTAGTGCTCGCCCTCCTGCGTGATTTCCACATACCCCTTCGTGGATTTCTTTCAGTACCTCTTGGTCTTGCCCCCTTGCCAAACACTTTAGCAGGGGCAGTGAAAATCCTCTCTTGTAGATTTGACCCTCCATGACCGTGAATCTTGCTGCTTGCTTGGCTATCTTGGTCGCTTCTTGTGGGTATTCGGGTATCTCGTTGCCCTTTAGATACTTGTATATTGGTGTTCTCCAATCTTCTTCTGTTAATTCTTCTTCAACTTGGTTGATTTTGTAGTCACTGGTGGATGGATTAGAAATTCTTGTTATTGTGACTTCCGTAAGCTCTGCTGGTCCCGTACTAGTAGCTAATCGGGCAAATGCATTTGCCTGTGCATTGTTGTCCCTTGGCACTTGTTCGATGTAAATTTGTTCAAACAGTGACGCCAAGTGAGCAACAATCTTTTAGTATGTGGCCATGTTTTCATCCTTGGCTTCGTACTCCCCCCGGACTTGGTTGATTATCAACTGGGAATCTCCGTAGATTTGGACTCTTCGGACTCCCATGGCCAATGCCAGACGTAGTCCAGCTATCAGTGCCTCGTACTCAGCTTTGTTGTTTGTTGCCATGAACTCGAACCTGACCGCTGAGGTGAACACTTGTCTGTCCGGACTGATTAGTACTATCCCAGCTCCTGCTGATGTGTTATTTGATGACCCATCTACGTACATGTGTCATGGATGATTATGACCTCTTGTTGGATCTTGAGGGAAGGTTAATTCGACTATGAAGTCGGCTAACGCTTGTCCCTTGATCGCTGTTCAAGGTGCATAAGATATTCCAAATTGGCTTATTTCGAGGGACCACTTGAGGAGGCGACAAGTAGTGTTAGACCTTTGCAAGATTTGCCTTAATGGGAAAGTTGTTAAGACCTCCACTTGGTGATCAAAGAAATATGGCCGTAGCTTTCTTACACTCATCACCAGTGCGTAGGCCAACTTTTCCGTGGGTGAATATTTAATCTCCGCTTCATGCAAGGCCTGACTCACGTAATAGATCGGCAAGTGAAATTTTCCTTCTGCTCGAACTAGGACCGAGCTGATGGCCACCTCTGACGCAGCTAGATATAGGTACAGTTTTTCTCCAGAGACAGGTTTCGAAAGGATCTTAGTGCCACTCAGATACTCCTTCAGCTGCTCAAACGCTTGTTGACAATTACTTGTCCACTGGAACAGTCCTTTCTTGATAGCGTCAAAGAAAGGCCGACACTTGTCTCCGGACCTGGAAATGAAAACATCCGGTTAGTCGTAGAACTTCCCTAACCGATCTTGGTGGTTGCATGTCTATTATTGCTTTGACTTTCGATGGATTTGCCTCAATTCCTCACTAACTTACCAGGTGTCCCAAGAATTTTCCCGAATGCATCCCGAAGCTACTTTTCTTCGGATTCAGCTTCATGTTATATGCTCGAAGAATCTCAAATGTCTGTGTCAAATGTTCCAAGTGATCCTCCTTCCTTGGGATTTTCACGACTATGTCGTCACGTACACCTATATTGTTCTGCCGATGTGTTTATCGAACATTTTATTGACAAGTCTTTGGTACATGGCTCCTGCGTTGATTAACCCGAACGACATCCTTTTCCAACATAGCAGGTTCTTGTTAGTGTAGAACGTCGTGCTTTCCTGGTCGTCTGGGTGCATCGGTATCTGGTGATATCCAGCGAATGCGTCCATGAAGGTAAGAAGTTCGTGTCCTGCTGTGTTATCCACCAGTTGATCAATATGCGGTAGCAGAAAGTTGTCTTTGGGACATGCAGCATTCAAGTCCGTGAAATCAATGCACAACCTCCACGTACCATTTGGCTTTTTCACCAACACCGGATTTGCCACCCATCGAGGATATAAGACTTCTTTGATCAGATCGTTATCAAGTAACTTCTTCACTTCGACATCTAATGCCTCATATTTGTCAGGTCCGAATTTTCTTTTTTTTCTGCTTCACCGGTTTTCTAGTTGGATCAATATTTAGCTTATGGCAAGCATGCTCAGGGCTAATGCCTACCATATCTGCATGCGACCATGCGAATACGTCGAGATTGGACTTAAGGAACTCGCTCATTCTGGATTTGTATGGCTCTGGGAGCTCAGATCCAATGAATAATTCTAAGTCTTCTCTATTCGGGTCGACTTTTATTATTTCCAACTCCTCAACCGGGGTTGCTTTCCTCTTTTGGCTCTTCCAACAAGGATCAATTATCGAACCTTCTAAGTTGAGTGCATCTTCGATCATGGATTCCGCCTCCAACCTTGGCTCGATATCGTCTACTTCCTTTGGTTCAGGTATGACTTCTTTTCCCTGTTGCTCGCCAAGGCCCTCCTACTCGTCCTCACCCTGCTGCTCGTCCACCTCCATCATTTCAGTGTCGACGGACTTTATGATTTCATCCAAGATGGAGGGTTCGCTTTCATCCCTGCTGCTCGGCTGTTCGTCCATGACGGATACTCTGTTGTCGTTGGGTTGGAGTTGCAGGAGGTACTCTCGAGCTTTCTTTTGATCACCTTTGACTGTACCTGAACCTTTTGTTGTGGGAAATTTAAGACAGTAGTAGTACGTTGAAATAAGCCGCTTTGAATTCATTCATAAAAGGTCGACCGAGAAACCCGTTGTAGGCAGACTGTTGATTTACAACTAAGAACTCTATCATTCTAGTCAGTCTCCTTTCGGGATTCTCGGTCGATACAAGCTCGACCGGCAACGTAACTAAACCTAAGGGAACAATTACAATATCTCTGAACCCTACTATCTTATGGTCGCATTCTTTTACATACTCATCACAATCACCTAACTGATCTAGTGCGCTCTTGAATATGATATTCGTGTAGGATCCAGTGTCCACAAGCAGACGGTGGACTCAGATCCCCATGATGTTGACACAGATGATAGTCGAGTCATTATGCGGGGTGAGTATTCCATCTAGATCTTTTTCAGAAAATACCAAGCCGCTCGTTTTCTTTGTAGCTTGGTTCACCCCAACTTCTTTGACTTGGGCCACGGCTCTTAAGTCCGCCTTTCTCTTTCTTTTGGATATTGGTGGCCTTCCGTCGGAACAGCCCCCTACCGGTCAGGATGGTTCGAGCATTAGAATTTCACGAACTGGTTCTGTCGGTGCTGTAAATGCTTTTTTTACCCTTTTTGTCCATCCTGCTCGGCTGCTCGTCCTCCTCATCTTCTTCTGAGCTGGATTGTACTGTCACTCTTGGCCTTTTGCCTGGTTGTCTCTTCACGAACTCCGACAACCTCCCTTCTTCGTAGAATCTCCACAGCTGTTTCAAGAGATCTCGGCATTCACTCGTGAAGTGACCTATGCTTTGATGATATGCGCAGTACTTGTTGGGGTTCATCTTCCCTCGTTCTTGTCGTATTTTCCGAGGCTCTGACAGCATATCCTTGTCTTTTACATTATTGTACACAACCTCTATTGATGTGGACAAGACATGGTTCAACTTCTCTTTTAACTCGGTTCCTTCACTGAAAGCCTTCATGTTCTTGGGAGCTCTATAGTCTCCTCCTGACTTTTTTCCCGACTTCTTGGTATCAGCTTTATCTCCCAACTCTTTCTGCAAAGTTTCTTGCATTGAGATGTACACCCCTGCTTTATGTCGAAATTCAGAATACATTTTAGGAAAAACGAGGTGCATCTCCTTCCACAGGTCTGTCCCCTTCTTAAGTCTTGCCATTACGGCCACAATTTTAGTGTCCTCACTCACTGTTTCTCCTTCCAGCAAGACTTTATCAAACCTTTCAAGGAAAGCTCTATCAAACTCCTCGCCTCCTTGTTTCAGATCTGCAAGCCTATGTCTCTGCGTAAATTAGGATCCGACTGTGGAGAAATGTGATAGGAATTCCTTGCTGAGTTGCATGAATGAACTGATGGAACCCGGGGCAAGTGCAGAAAACCATCTGTGGGGACCATCGCCAAGGGTTAACGGAAAATTCCGATATTGAGTTGCATCAGATGCTTTCACCGATATCATATAATCGGTATACTTGGATAGGTGCACCTTCGGGTCTGTGTTCCCCTCGTATAGGCTAATAGCTGAGAACTGCACCTTTTTCTGAACCGGCGCGTTCAATATCGCCGGGGACAATGGTGAAGATGGAAGTACGGTTGTCCCTCCGCCATTCTGGGCATCCAACTGTTTCTTCATTTCCTCAATTGTTTTCTTGAGATCAAGTCATTCGTTCGGAGGCGCTCTTCCTTTAGAAGACTGTTCATCGTGGTTTGGCTCGAGGCCTTTTCCACGGTGCAGTCCCTTGCTAATGGGACGTTTCTCCTGTGTGACCCGCCGGGCCACATTACTTGCCCCATTGGGACCCAACCGGCCGAAGGCTGACCTTCTGAGTCTATCATGCACTGAGGGGCGAGCAGCAGGGTATGCTCGCTCCTCACTTCTCTGTGAGTTCTCTCTCCTGAGTTCATGATTTTGGCTCCCTGTACCCCTGCTGCTCGACTCCTTATCCCCTCCTGGTGTGGACTCACCTCGACTCCCAAGTCGCTCACTTATTGGTGCTTTGCCTTTGGTTCTCCTTGCCTGACCACTATCTACCTCTTCCACCCTTATGTTTTCTTGTTGTTTGGCTCTTCGTTCTGTTGCCCGGTTGCTCGCCTCCGGGGTTTTAGAGGATTTGTGCCCTGCTGCCCAGTTGCTCGCCTCCCGGACTCTTGAGGTCCTACGGCTTCCTGTTGCCGTTGCAATGATTGCAAAACGATAATTGTTTTGGCTAATTCCTCTGGTTTTTAAGCCAATGCCTCTACTTCCGGGGGAAGAGTATCGATAGCGACTTGAACGTTTTGCCGGGACGTAGCCCGCACCGTTCTTGCATGGTCACCCGTCGACTACACCCTAGTTCGTGACTTGCTTGCCGGGTGAGTGCTCGATTCTTGCGGTTCTTGTGATCGTACCATTTTCTGGATTCTAATGTTTCTTTGATGAAGATCTTGTGTTTGTGGATGTTTTGACATAAGAAACAACTAGCCTTGCATGCATGGATTTGGTTGTTTACAAACCTTTATCCACACATGCATGCATTCAAGCTTGTAGGTCTTGTGTAACACCACCTAAAACACTTAAATCTTCTTCCTAATTCCAGTTTCCGGCGACTTATTGCCGGATTTTTACAGTTTCCGGCGAGTCTTTCTAGAAATTCCTTCAAATCTTCAACCGACGGAGGTTCAGACCCTCCTTCTAGCGCCAATTGTTGATGACCTTATTCCGAATTAGATAATTAGTGGCTGTTTTCAAACTAAGAAGATCATCAAACAAGGATTATATCAAAGATTAAACTAAATTTCTTCAAGGAAGAATTGAGAAAAAGATTTGCAAGAGTTTTGCCTATTTTTGAATTAAGTACCTCTTTTTATTCTCCCATGAAGGGGTATTTATAGAGGTACAAGCAAGTAAGAGGTGTCACCTTCCTAATCACCCTTATTTTCATTGTGACAAGTGTTAAGACACTTGTTAACTCCTAAGCTATTACATCTTTACACAATGACAAGTGTTAGAACACTTGTGTGTTCCTAATGTAATGCCTAATTATTAGAATTTCTGATGATCTTCCGAGGTGCCCTCTTGCTCGCCTGCTCGCCTCCTTTTACTTCTTATTTATCCTTCTTGGTCCAGCTGGTCGCCTCCCTTTTATGTCCAAATGACCAGCTGCTCGTCTCCTCTGACTTGGTCACCCAACCCAGCTGCTCGCCCCCTATGGCTTTATTCCCTGCTGCTCGTCCTTTTTTATTTTTATTCTTAATGACTTCCTAATCTTATTATTTTTATTATTTTTTTTATTTTAATCTCATGTCCCTGTTGTTCGCCTATCAACAAAACTGATACAACTTCTCCAAACGAGGAGTGATGGGAAGATAATACATTGACTTCCAAGCCTTCAACTGAACTTTCTTCATACTTTTGGTACGACCAGATAGTTTGTAACAGGGGTGACCACACATTTTGCAATGATCCTCATCCTCATCCTCACTCCAAAACAACATACAACCGTTTGTGCAACAATCAATCTTCTCAAATGGTAGACCCATATCCTTCAAAAGCCTCTTGCTCTGATAGAAATTATCAGGCGCCGTATTTTCTTTAGGTAGAGTACTTTTGAACAATTTAGCAAATTGATTGAACACTTTTTGACTCATCTTGCCTTCAGTTTTGATGTTCAACATCTGAGCATTGAATGACAACTGCGTCTCAGTATCACAACCAGGAAAAAGCTTTTGATCAACTGTTTTAAGCATATCAAAAAACTTATTTGACCGATATTTTGGTTCCTCCTCTATAGACATTTCATTGAATTGACCTTGACCGCCCAAAACTGATTCTGCAATCATCATCCAGTATCTATCAGGTTCATCCTCCATATGTGGTTAGAATTGATCATAAGGAACTTGACTTGAACCACCAACACCATAACTTCCACCACCGCACCAACCAGTATTATAATAGGATTCTATTATATTGATGTCAATATTCCACCATTCTTCACCATGACACGTCCAATTGTAATAAAGGGGAACAAAACCGGACATCACAAGATGAGTTTTAACCTCATCAACACTCAAGAATCTCATATTTCTGCATCTTTTTTCTTTACACGGACACCTAATATTACCCGTATAATCCTTACAGTACGGATGTTGTTCTGCAAACTCAATAAGCTCATCAATTTTATTGCAAAAGACAGGATTAATGTGTCCTCTTATCTTTCTAAGTATTGAGTACATCCAACCACGATTTGGAAATTGCATCTGTTACAATTTAAAAGTAATATCACATGAATTCTAAAAAATTGGGCAGAGTTTCCCCTAAAATTGGAGATATACAGATTTTTCCTTCACATAAATCATTTCATATATATCAAATAAACATGTATATCACACACCCATCATCTAATAAACATATATATTTCAATCATATCTAATATTGTACCCAAAATTAGAACTATAAAGAAAGATATTTAAATGGTTAAAAGTGTGAAAACGTACGGTGAAGTTGAAGGCAATGAGTAATAGAGTTGTTCCGTAGCTACGAACACTTCAATGCAATGTTCAATATAAATTATAGGCCAAGAATGGATGACAAATGTATATAGTGTAGTATTTTTTGTGAGAGTGAAAGAAGAGAGAAAAGAAAAAAAAAATCTGCATAAAACAGCAAAATTAACGACGGACACGTAATTCTGTCGCTAATTTTAATGTTTTGCGACGGAAAGTCCGTCGCTAGAACAAAATTTTGCAAGCGGGTCAATTATTGCTCAACAACCCGCTTTCTAGAAAAAAAGTGCGCGATTAATGATGGCTTAGATGTCTGTCATTAATTCAAATTTGCTATTAGCGATGGCTATCCGTCACAAATGACACAAAACGGTGGTGTTTGCTACGCCCGTCGTTAATTTGCGACGACCTGTTGTTTCCGTCGTTAAGTTTGACAAATGTCGTCCTTTTGACTACTTCCTTCAAAAATCCGTCGTTAATATTAAAATTAGCGACGGAATTCGCAGTTCGTCGTTAATCGCTGCATTTTTTGTAGTGAATGAAATAAAATAATTAATTTTTTAAAAATATATATAAAATTACTGAAATATTCTTATAGCTTTTTTTAAACAAAATTTTATACAAACTTACGAACTTAATCTCCTCCCATCTTATGATAACCTAATAATAATAAATAAACTAAAATGATCGAGCATCCCTTTAATTAATTAAAAACATCCGGTTTCTTTAAAAAAACCTAAGAAGGTTTAATATGAATGCAATTTAATTTCCAGAAATGAAATAATATAAATTCTTTTAGTTCTTCAGAGTTGGCCATAATGAATCTGGGTTAAAAACATTTATTTAAAGAAAAAGTTTGACTTGTTCTATATGTTTTTAAAATTAGGGTTTACGGTAGATTCCAATTTCAACTAATCACATCTATCTAGAAAAGAAGTTTGACTTATTCTATATGTTCTTAAATTAGGGTTTGCAGTAGATTCCAATTTTCAATTGGATAGTAGAACTAGTGCAAAACTATTTGATTTCACAATCCTTTAAATTATAATATTGTCACGCCATTACTTATTACTTATGGATCGATTTAATTTTTCCCAGTCCTTTTCCTGGCGGCGTGCCTCTTTCTGCCACTGATGAATTCTTTCATCGTTTTTCCCCTTTCTTTTTTTTTTCTGGAAAAAATAGGACCGACTTAATTATAAGACGGTTGATTGATCTTAAAAAAAGAATGACTGATTAGGAATTATATGTAAAAGTATGTTATTTAAATATAAAATGTTAATAGGGATATATGATTAATGTTTTAAAACCCCAACTAATATTTTAAAACTCGAAAGATTTTTCCTATCATTTTAAAATCTAAAAAATAGAAAACTATCAATACAGAACCTGAAAGGACAAAAAAAAAAAAATATTAAGACCATGTTTGACATATTATAGTTTATATTCTCATTTATTTATATACATTATTATTTTTATTATTACTTTATTTCTTATCTTTTTCAATCACGTGAAAATTAATACTATATATTTTTTTAATTTTTAATTTTAAAAATATAATTGTATAATTAAAAATTATAATGGATCAAACATAGCCTTAATTAAAATGGGCGAGTCCTAAATTAATAATTTCAATTTTTCGGATTTTGAATAGAAGTTTTAGAGTAGGTCTATTATGCAATATTGCACTATGCAATATCACACAAATAAGGAAGGATTCTAAAAATTCGTGGGTCAACATTGAGATTCGGGCCAACATAATAAAATTCACGGGTCAAACGGATCTTCCCAAAAAAATCGCGCAAAAGCAAACAGAAAAAGTCGCTCTCAGGTATGTGTTACTTTAAGGGCAAGTGAGTGTTACTGTAAGAGTACATATGTGTTACTATATCAGAAACAGTGTGGAATCGCGAAAAACAGAGGTTTAAATCATGAAGAAGAAAAACTTGATAAACACCAAAAAAATCTTGAAATTATTAGATATTCATAATATCATAATTCTTTTTTATGTGTTACCATATGAAATTGGAAATATCTGAACGATAAAAAAACTATATGCTTAAGTAATTCATGTGTTACTACATGAACAAATGAGTGTTACTACAAAAACTAATATGTGCTACGATATGAGCTAGTAACACACTTTTGTTCATGGGGTAACACTCATTTGTTCATACAGTAACACAATTTTCAGCAGTATGAAAAATGGGCGATCATTTGACCCGCAAATTTTGGAATTTTCTATTTAAAACAGTAAAACACATTTGTTCATGTGTTACTACAAGAACTAATCAGTATTACGATATGACCTAGTAACTCACTTTTGCTCATAAAGTAACACTCGTTTGTTCATACAGTAACACAATTTTCAGCATTATAAAAAATGGTCGACCCGTTTGACCCGTCTTTGACCTGCGAATTTTGATTTAATTTATATAGAAAACAACTGCCAATCGGGTAGGGTTTGGGCATATTGCACGGGCCAAACTTTGTGCAATATTGCATATTAGACTTTGTCAAAGTTTTATACCTTTTGGGATCTAAATCAATAAAAATAATTAAATCCTATATTGATAATTTTACTATTCTTCAATCCCAAAATTGATAAAACTCCCGAACTAATTTAGACGCATATATCTCACGCGACTATTTAATTTGAGGCGGTTTCGCTTGAGAGTGTCACATCATTTATATAATTGATATGGTTTCACAAAAAATTAACTTTCAAAATTGTACTATATATATTATCTTTAGATACATCACTTAACACTCCACCGGTGTTGATTAATAAAGACAATTCATTGAACTATTTTGCGATGGCAAATATTACCACTAAAATGAAAAACAAAATATAAATTTGAAATATTAGATGCGATAATTCCTTTTGAACTTTAATGCGAGCATTTAGAAATTCTTAAAATTGACTTACGTAGCACTTTTTATCAGTTTCGCTATGCTGCTCAATAAAATATTAATTATTTTTATTATAAAATATTTACTAATAAATTAATAAATAAGCTATTGCTACCTCCATTTCATTAAGAATGATGATCTTTTAACAATGCTATTAAAGAGATGACTGGTTTAGTTTCTTAAGAAACCATTAATATTGTTTAAAAATATACATAAAATATAGACAATTTTTTCTAGTAAAATTTGTTCACAGGTATAATTTGTCAACTCATTTTATGATAACTTAATTGTATAATATGTATTGCACCAAGGCAAATCATTTTCTGTTATTTCAAAATTTTAAATATTAGATACTTTTTTGCTCCTGCAATTATTTTTTAACTTCTTTTTCCCCGAACGTTTTATCATTATTTTCACACTTCAATGAATAAAACAACCCACAAATATAATACCATCACCAAACTCAATTTTTAACTCCCAAAAGTACTTCCTCCTTTATAAGACCCCACAGGCCACACCTAACCATGCCATTGTCTTAAAACCTTTGCCCTCTCTCCATATGTTAATTAAAATACTTAAAAACTTGTAACTAACGTTATTGTCGTTAATCAATAAATTTCTAAAAGTGTGGACTTTTGATCAAGGGAAAGGAAATTTAACTGGTTCACATCTTCTCTTTTAACAATATATGGCATGATATTACGTATTACCAGCATCGCTATAATTAAATGAATAGTTAATGAAACAAATCTATTTACACATTGTGCATTCATTTCAACTCCTTTTTGTAACACATGGACAGTGAACTTCGACTAAAAATTGAATATGATCATTCTCTTAGACACATTTCCTACGTCAATTCTATTTAAGAAGACATTATAATAAATAATGACGTTTGCAAAAGTAATCTTTTCCTTTTTTCCAATTTGGACCCTCCTCTAATCTTTTCCCTTTTTGGATTAGATAAAAATATGTGTAAAGTTGAGTTTAATTAACTTGATTTCTTCAATAAAGTATTACTACTTTGCATATTTATAAAAATCAAACATCCTTTTGAACAATAATAATTGACAGGTACAATAGTTACGAGGATGCTTGAAGCAAAAATTCACATGAACCCTGATTAAATGGACTATTATTTAAAAAGAGATTGTAAAAAATGGCAAAAGGCCGTTAACCCACCCCAGGGGCCCCACCCCCTTCAACACACGCATAGAATGCACATTTCACACTTCATTTTCATCAGGCTCGGCTCTGTATAAATAACACATATCGAAAACTGTTTCTGCATTCAATCTCAGGATCTCTTATTCTAATGGCTTCTACAAGTTATTTCTCTAATCCCTCTCTGTGGTTTCTCTTCGTCTTTCTAGTTTCTGCAACTGTGACATTTGCAGAATTGAGTGGTGACAGTATTTCGACGTCTTCTTCTCCTCTCTCCAATTTCGAGTTCCCCAAAACACAGGCGCAGAAACTCATCAGATCGTTGAACTTGTTTCCGAAGCATGAAGTGAATCACCGCGCCGTCCAAGACGACGATGATGATCTCGGTGCATCGCGAATTGTTGAAAAGCCTCTGAGATTTCCTTTTCTCGGCGATTCGGGGCCTTCTGTTCAGGACTTGGGCCACCATGCTGGTTATTATAAACTTCCCCACACTAAAGATGCAAGGTATGTAATGCAATGTTACACGCTTGCTTGCGTATTTGCATACTCTGTTTTCTTACTGGTGTTACAGAAGAATTGTGTTGATTTTCATGTATATGCGGTGGTTATTGTGCGTAACTGTGAATTTCGCTGGATCGGTGATGATTTTACAGAAGCATTTAATGAGGAGATTTAATTGTTTGTGGCTGACTGTTTATCAATTCATAATAGTACTTGGATTCTGAAATTAGTCAATGTATCTAAATCTTCACGCCGATGGCGTTGCTAAATTTCTTGTGTAACAGATAAAGAATTATACGGTTCATACAATCTGAATGTTGACGCACATATGATGTTTGATAATTGACCTGAACTACATAGGTGCTGATTTTTTTGTAAAAAAGTAATACATTGCTTGGAGTCTCAACTCTTAACAACTACATTAATTGAATATGTTTAAGTTTAGCAACTTGAATGATTTTCAGGCCCCAGATCATTAAAGCATTGCTGACATGACAACTTTCTTACATAACCAAATTATGTTTTGTCAGTGCTGTAATGGGTCCAGTTTGTGTCTTGTTATGATACAACTCGTTGCTGAATTTTCGAATCTTGTCCTCATGAATAAGCACATTCTCTGTTTCTGTGCTTTTCCGTAGTGCAATAAGTATCAAAATACACATGCCAACGCATTGATATTAAGTGTATTTTAGTATCATGTTGTTCAGTTTTAAGCTATGTAAATGAAGTCATTTTGCTTAGCTTCTTGAGTTAATGTGTGCAGGATGTTCTATTTTTTCTTCGAGTCGAGGAACAAGAAGAGCGATCCTGTAGTTATATGGCTAACTGGAGGACCGGGGTGTAGTAGTGAATTGGCTTTGTTCTATGAAAATGGGCCCTTCCACATTACAAGTAACCTATCCTTAGCGTGGAATGAGTTTGGATGGGATAAGGTACTCTTAAAAATAGATGTTTGCTTCCTATTTTCAGATTTCCCCTTCTGTTGTACCTGCTGATGTGATGTTTGTGAACATTTGTTGATTAGTGATGGTTAAATGCAGGTATCAAATCTTATATATGTAGACCAGCCAACTGGAACTGGTTTCAGCTACAGTTCTGATGATGATGATATTAGACACAATGAGGAGGGTGTTAGCAACGATCTATACGACTTCTTGCAGGTTTTTTCTCCTTTTTGTGTTTGTATTTTGTATGTTCACATAAGTTGTGAATTACTATGATTTATATATATGATCATAAGTTTCACATGTTAATGACGAAATTGCATTCCACATTTCTGAATGTAATAGAGGGTCTTTGTTCTATAATGTTAGGCCTTCTTCAAGCAACATCCTCAGTTTTTAAAGAACGACTTTTTCATTACTGGAGAATCATATGCTGGGCACTATATTCCTGCTTTCGCTTCTCGGGTTCATCAAGGGAACAAAAACAAGGAAGGACTTCATATTAATCTGAAGGTATCTTGCTGAATTGCTGTATACAACACCCCCTAGCTACTTTCATTTTCTTTCCTTTTATTTGCGTTAATTATCCACTATTTCTCAGGGATTCGCTATTGGAAATGGACTTACGAACCCCGAGATACAGTACAATGCATACACTGACTATGCATTGGACATGAAACTAATTCAGCAATCTGACTACAATAAGATGAAAAAGACAGTTTCAGACTGCGAACAAGCAATCAAGCTTTGTGGTATTTCAAACTTCTTCATTATAATACTCCATAGGCTAACAATTATATTACAACCTCTAATATCTGAAATGCGACTTTTAATTTTGTTTTTCATCTTTAGGTGCTGATGGTGGATCTTCTTGTACGGCAGCGTACATGGTCTGCAATAACGTATTCAACCGGATAGTGCAGCTTTCCGGTGGAAAAAATGTAAGAATAACTAATCGTAAACAAAAGAGACTTTGCTTCAACCGCTTATGCATCACTTTTTCACCTTTTGTCTGCAGTATTATGATGTAAGAAAGCAGTGTGAAGGTGATCTTTGCTACGATTTCTCCAACATGGAGGATTTTCTGAAACTAAAATCGGTTAGAGATGCTCTTGGTGTTGGGGACATAGACTTCGTCTCTTGTAGTTCAACAGTATACGAGGCTATGGTCACAGACTGGATGAGAAATCTTGAGGTTGGAATTCCTACACTGCTTGAAGATGGGATCCAATTACTGATATATGCTGGAGAGTATGATCTCATATGCAATTGGCTAGGTAAGACTCACAAGAAACCATATTCTTGTAAAATATATACTCAACTGGAAAGTTTAGAAGACTCAAATGGAGTACACTTTTTTATATGAACAGGGAATTCAAGATGGGTTCATGCTATGGAATGGTCAGGACAGAAGCAGTTTGTAGCAGCCCCAACCAGTTCATTCTCAGTCGACGGTGTAGAGGCTGGGCAACAGAAGGGGCACGGACCGCTCACCTTCCTTAAAGTGCACGATGCTGGTCACATGGTGCCTATGGATCAGCCTAAGGCATCATTGGAAATGCTAACAAGGTGGATGCAGGGAAAATTGATAAAAGCATATGATCATCTTGCTCCAATGTGACTCACCTGGCTATACAATTACAAACCTTTTTCAAGAAAGTTTGGTTAATGTAAAGAAATACAGAATCTGGAGTTCATATATATACTTATAGAAATATACAAAATGCAGTCTTATTCTGGGATTCCGTTTTCTCAAGAGATTTCTGTTGTGCTTCTAGTTCCCTATATCAAAAAACTAGAACTATTACGTGCTCTTAAATTCTTTTATATTAATTTACTTTAAAGTATATTATTAATTTATTTTTAAAAATATTCAACATAAATTATCACAATTAATCTCAACCAAACTAATAAAATTTCATTTTTTTAAGTTGATTTAAATTTCATAGAAAATCCTATCGACACTCATATAGAACTAATTGTATATTTAATTGTAATACCACAATATATTGCTAATAATCTCTTTGTCATTATAATTATTATCATATATGTATTAAATTAATTAATGTTAGTTTATATTTAAGTAATTTTTTATTAGAATGCAAGAACTTTTAAATGAATTAATATGGTGCAAATACAACTATACTTTGCCTACACACATTCAAACACCTAAATCTACACACACATACGAAATAAATATGTAATCAATACACATATTTTACATTTTCTTTAACCCCGATCTATCGTATTTACTATTTACGATAGTAATCAATCACACGTAATTGTTTGGTGATCCAATTAGCAATTAAAAACAGTCATTAATCCAAGTGATTAGAATCGATCATCAACAAATTACATAACTGCTAAAAATTTGTCTTTATATTACACTAGTGCTAGTACCGCGAATTTCTCTGGATTGTAAATAAAATTATTTGGAGAATAAAAAATTGTACTCCCTCCGTCCTTTAAAAGTATGCACCATTCTCTGCACGTCGTTTAATGCAATATGTCGGAGGATATTTAAGGGTCTTGTGAGGTTCGTTTATGAATAAAAAGATTGTTTATAGTAACGCTTCTATGCATACTTACCATAAACAACCATTTTATTAAAAAACGGACCTCATAAAACCCCTAAATACCCTCCGACATATTGCATTAATTCACGTGCAGAAAATAGTGCATACTTTTAAAGAACAGATGGAGTATGAATATATATTTTTTGATTTTATAATATATAGTTACAACTAAAGAAAATACTGAGTTTAATTGAAATCTAAATACCCAATGATGTAATTATGTATCATTTGCTTCAATATTATATAAATTATATAAAACACTAATATAGCTACAATATTTATCTTTACTAAAAAAAACTATTATCTTTTAATTCAATACTTGTATGAGCAAAATTTTTATTTTTTTTATAATTTCAATACATTTATTTTTCTTAAATTAAATTAATAAATTCCCACCAATATCGCCTCATCAACTAACCGTTCCTTGTTTCATCTTTCATCTTCTCCATACTATCACAATCGTTACATTTTTCATTACATATCCGTGAGAACTTAATTGGAGAAACAAAAAAAATCTAAATAAAATTCAGAAATTCTACATCATAAATTCATTATTTTTTTCAAATAAAATGAGACTCACTGTTCATTAAAAAGATCCTCTCAACTTCACATAGAAAAATGAAAGTGGAAATATGTCGTTCATCAGACTGCTTCTCCATTAAATCAAATGATATCGAAACTCCGATCAATGTCTCCAAAACTTGGACGAATGTATTCAAATCTCTGAAGAATGTATAATTACCGAACAAAAGTTTTAAAGTACAAATACATTTGTCTTACAGATAAAATAAAATTTACAGATTCATGGTAAACAACATCGATCTGCACAATTTTTCTATATCTATATAAAAGAAAAAAAGAAGAACAGTTCTCACAATCTAGAAACACAAAAAAATCATCGAAGAATTACACAATTGTAGTTGAGACATTGACGGGCACATAGAGTATATATAGGACATATAGAAAAAACGTCTCAAGCAAATCAAGAGTAAATTTAATCCTAAATTATAACAAATTATGGGTAAATTAAATAGTGATTAAATAGGGTGTATTTATGTGGAAAGTAATGATCAAGTTTAAGAGTAGCAATCAAATGGTCCACATGAAAAAACTGCAAGAGTGAAGGAGATAATAGGATTTCGAAATAAAAAAGTGTGAGCTTACCACGTCAGCTTCCACGGTCTCATCTTTATAAGTTACTAGTATAAAACCCGCGTATCACGCGGGATTGAAGATAACATTTTATATTATTTATAAATTAAATGTGTGATAGTAACATAAGAACTATTATTATATGTAAAAGTACTTTACATGAACCCTTTCAATTCGTTTTATAATAATTTGTACCCATCATAATTCCTAAAAACTAATCGATTCGTAATAATTTTTTAGCAATAGGGTTGTAAAGAGATAGTGGTGGTGGAGGCATTGGTTAAGGGCGAAAAACTTGCAAAACAGCGAAGAAGATGGAAGAGAGCGTAAAAATAAAATGTAGAAACCAGCAATACCGCAATAGTAGGAGCCAATGGATAAAGTAAAAAATTTAAATTTTATGAGCATAACTAACTATATAAAATAAATCAATTTTAAAAAAACTGTATAAAAATAGGTGGACTCATGAAAATGTAGGATTTCAAAAAGAAGAGATATTAAGCATGCTAGAGCGAATGTATAAAGTAAAAAATTTAAATTTTATGAGCATAACTAACTATAAAATAAAATAAATCAATTTTAAAAAAAAAAAACTGTATAAAAATAGGTGGACTTATAAAAATGTAGGATTTTAAAAAGGAGAGATATTAAGCATGCCACATAGGAAAGAGAAGATTGACAAATAGAAAGAGGTATGATTAAGATTAAGATAAAAATAAAGATAAAGATTCTCATTAACGTTTGATTCTCCACAAATTAGGACCTCGAAGTATATAATTTCCTAAAATATAAGGAGATGAGAAAATAATGATGCAATTAGAAATTGATGCTTAATAATTTGGCAAAGTATTATATGAAAATAGTTCATGATAAGCTTATCATGAAAATATTTTAAAGTATCATTAATTTCATCGGTAGTATCATTAATCTCACCAGGGGTATCATTAGTCTGAGTTCAAGAAAATTATTTTAATTTTTTTTTTTGAACTCAGACTACTGATACCCCTGACAGGTTTAGTGATACTCCTGATGAGATTAATGATATTCTAAAACTATTTCATGTTAAGCTTATTATGAAGCGTTTTCATATAAAACCTACTCTAATAATTTTTATATAATAAGAATCACTTTTAGTAACAATATATTATTGGTGTGGTATAATTAGTGATAGATTGCATAAAATACATATTTATTGTTATATTTCTCCATGATTTAGAAGTCAATTAATCCTTAAGTGCTTGTTTTAATTAAGTTTTATATTTTATAGGTAAATTGAGGATTTAATTGATGTTTGGTGACCATTTGAAGTGAACTATGAAGAAGTGAAATTGAAGACTCAAAAGATGAAGGAAACAAAAGTATTTTTCTCATAAGGCGTGAGCACGCCTTAGACCGTAGATGAGCTCTAAAAATAACATAAGCCTTTTTTTCATAAGGCGTGGGCACGCCTAAGGTCCAGATGTGAATTCTCATAAGTGGCGCCTAAATCTCTTCACCAAGACTCAAATTTAATTATTTCCATCCTTTTAAGAGTCTTGAATATTTTAAACTTCCTAGATTAATGTATTAAGTTGGTAGTTTTATTTTATTTTTATTTTAGATAAGATTTTAGATAAGTTTGTAAAGGTAGTTTCTTAACTACTTCTTTTGTAACTTACACTTAGATAGGACTTACTATATAGTTAGGTTAGGATTTAGTTTAGGGAGGAGATCATATACATCCATCCCAACTTTCATTTTGCAGATAATCTAAGTTCTTATTCTCAAAGTTTATTTTTTTAGTTTAATTCTTCTTCTCTCTCAACACTTTGAGAGAGAAGAGAATATTATATGTTCTTTTCTTTCTAGTCACGGATAATTGAAGATTCGGTTCGACATTAATGGTGAAATCTAACTGATTTACATACTCTTTCATTCTTCATTATTTATGTATCTTATGTGTTTGATCATATTGTTTGGCGAGTTGTCTAATGTGGCAGTTATTCAATTCGTGAAAATAATGATTGTCAATTGGAACGTTAAATCCGTAATTATTTATTTGTTATGATGTTAGTGACAAATGGCAGTGAATAATTGTCATGAAGATGCACAACCTAGTCTAAATGAACCTACATGTGTGTTTGTTGGCTAGAATTGGGTCTTTCTAGATTATAATGATGCTAGTAAATTAAATTATATGGTCGTACCTAGGGTTGTTTAACTGGTTAGAGATAATTCGAGATCGTATCCTGATTATCTACAAAGTAAGGAAAGACTGGTTGTTAGGTCGTACCAACAACTATAACCAATTTGGTGTTAGAATGGAAGATTATATTTGCATCGATGAACAATTATGCGAACCAATTCTGAAGTTATCTTTGATTGGACATTTTTATGCTTTGAATCTCTTCTATTCTTTTACTTCTTATTATTTTAGTTCAGTTCAATCTCAAACTAAAAAACACTCCATCTTTGTGTTTATAATTGTAAATATATTTATGTTAAGGATAAATCTATTTACCAATTTATGTGGATTCGACCTTGCTTATCACTATCACAATTCATGTCTACTTAAGCAGGTTTTATTATTTGTTGGATTCGACACCCATAAAATTTTGGCGCCGTTGCCGTGGATTGGTGTCAAATAGGTTTATTATTTTTGTTTGTGTATTATATATTTTATTTTATTTTAATGCCTTGATCTTTTCGTGTAGGTTGAAGAGTTCGGAATCTTTAGCCAAATACGATAATTAGAGGCGTTTTAGGGAGATGACCTGTTGTTTATCTAACTTTTATTTATGCATTTTTTTTCTAATTTTTGCCTCATTTTTATGTGTTTCAAGGGTCAGAAGAAGATTTTTGATAAGGCGTGGACACGCCTTATTGGAAGAAAATTTGTATACAGGTGGAAAATATAAGGCATGGGCATGTCTTCTTGGAATACTTCTTATGTCCACTAATTTACATTTGCTATGTTAAGCTAGTATTTTTGAGTTCTTATATTTTTCTGAAAATTCAGAAAACTTAAAAAATCAAAATCTAAAAAAAAAAGTAAAAAAAAAAAAAAACATAAAAAAAGCGAGACAGTTTCCGAAATTAGAGGAATTTGATATCTTTGATTTGAATTTAAATTTGGGAAGTTTCAAATGGGATAAGGAAACATTCTGGTTTTAATAAAATAAAATAAAATTCCTTTAATCCCATATTATTAATATTATCCTGATTTTGTAGCAAAAAAGGCGAGAAGCCCTTAGCGGCAGCTGTCAGAGCTCGATCCTGCGTCCTTGTAGCAATCTGCCACCCAGGAACCAACTGAGCTACGCCCATGCGGGCTACTTCACATCATTCTTCTTCCCTCACTTCTTTTATTTTTATTATTATTAATATTTACTTTTATTGGTAAAGCCCTAATTTTCTCTTTCTTTATTCTTCTACAGGGCTGTAACTCTCGTCCCTTCGCGATGACACATTTCTCATCCACCATTGATTTTACACTTCTAGCGTCATCTGATCGACACAACCCCTTTCGCCATGAACAGAAGATGCAACTTTTACGCTCAACATTTTCAGGGGAGTTTTATAATTCTCTTGTTCTTTCACTGCCTTTGCGCATCTCATTTGTGCATTGAGGACACTGCATGATTTAAGTGTTGCCACTTGATTTGAGATTTTTTTTTTTTTTTTTTGTTGTCTTCTTGAATAATTTTGGTCTCTTAATTAATTGTGCTTGAGTTGCTGAATTCTGAATTAGTTGTCTTTCTCTTTTGAAACTTGAATCTTCCAATGCTTGTCCATGAAAAAAAAATTGAGTTTTTTTTGCATGAATTCCAAAGTTTTTGAATCCTCATTTACTATAGTATGTAAGTTTTCATTGATAATTGTTTGGAGGAAAAATACTTGGATCTTCACACATTGAGCCTTAATTTTTTGTTAGCTTTTGAGCCTAAGAGAATTCATATATATAAGCTCTAATTTTTTGTTGTGTGATTGTCATGCATAGTTAATTTTTCTAAAACTTGCATTGTTATGCACGTCTACATTAATCACTTTTGATGAATTGAATGCAGAATCAAATAAGGATTTTTGGTTGAACTTTCTCTTGTCACACTTACCTTTACTTTACCAAGCCTACATAATTCATTAACCCCTAGTGAACCAACTTTGAGCCTTAAACCTTTTTCTTTGAACTTTAACCACATTACAAACCACTGTTACCCTTCTTCTTTCATTACCTCTTTTAAACCTTGAGTTGAAGAATCATTTCATATTCTACGCTCAAATGAAGCTCCATTTAATATTTTGTAAAGTGTGCAAAAAGTTTTTGGATAGTATTGTTGTTTCTGCTTTCGAAAAAAACAAAAAAAAAAAAAAAAAAAAAAAAAATCGAGAAAAAAAATTAAAAAAGCAAAGCAGAAAAATGAAAGGAAATTATATTATAGTCTTGCACTTGGGTATAAAAAGTAATCTTGTGGAGCTTTGGTGTCATTTGATTGAGCATTGTGTATAAAAGTTGTATGATTTCTTCAATTCCCTTTGCCAAAAACTTGAAACCTCTTTTACCCTACTTTACCTAAGCCTCATTACAACCTACCCTCTAAATCCTTTGATTTTTGCATTTGATTCATTCAATGGTGGAAATGATGTGATATTTTTGCAAGCTTATGGTAAAAGTTTTCTATGCATTGACTTGAGAAATCCATCAAATACATTTGAAGTTTAAACACTATGAGCGTTTGAGTGAATCCTTTGTGAGGTGTTTAGATCCTATGTGTTTTGAATTCGATTTAATTGTAGATGTTATTTGCATTAGTATTGTGAATGAGGATTCTCTTGATAAAAATTGTGTTTTCATTGCATGAAAAGTATTTTGGGACGAACAAAGGAAGATGAGAGTAGATAATGAGTTGAGATAATGCGTTTTGAGCTTTGGCCTGCTTGAGGACAAGCTTTTTCTAAGTGTGGGGGAATTTGATAGATTGCATAAAATACATATTTATTGTCATATTTCTCCATGATTTAGAAGTCAATTAATCCTTTAAGTGTTTGTCTTAATTAAGTTTTATATTTTATAGGTAAACTGTGGATTTAATTGATGTTTGGTGACCATTTGGAGTGAATTGTGAAGAAGTGAAATTGAAGACTCCAAAGATGAAGAAAATATAAGTACTTTTCTCATAAGGCGTGGGCAAGCCTTAGACCGTAGCTGAGCTCTAAAAATAACAGAAGTATTTTTTCTCATAAGGTGTGGGCACGCCTAAGGTCCAGACGGGAATTCTCATAAGTGGAGCCTAAATCTCTACACCAAAACTCAAATTTAATTCTTTCCATCCTTTTAAGAGTCTTGAATATTTTAAACTTATCCTAGATTAATGTATTAAGTTGGTAGTTTTATTTTATTTTTATTTTAGATAAGATTGTAAAGGTAGTTTCTTAACTACTTCTTTTGTAACTTGCACTTAAATAGGAATTACTATATAATTAGGTTATGATTTAGTTTAGGGGGGAGATCATATACATCCATCCCAACTTTCATTTTGCAGATAATCTAAGTTCTTATTCTCAAAGTTTATTTTTAAGTTTAATTCTTCTTCTCTCTCAACACTTTGAGAGAGAAGAGAATATTATATGTTCTTTTCTTTCTAATCACAGATAATTGAAGATTCAGTTCGATATTAATGGTGAGATCTAACCGATTTACATACTCTTCCATTCTTCATTATTTATTTATCTTTTGTGTTTGGTCACATTGTTTGGCGAGTTGTCTAATGTAGCCAGTTATTCAACTCGTGAAAATAATGATTGTCAATTGGAATGTTAAATCCGTAATTGTTTATTTGTTTTGATGTTATAAGTGGCAAATGGCAGTGAATAATTTCCATGGAGATGCATAACCTAGTCTAAATGAATCTACATGTGCGTTTGTTGGCTAGAATTGGGTCTTTCTAGATTATAATACTGCTGGTAAATTAGATTCTATAGTCGTACCTAGGATTATTTAACTGGTTATAGATAATTAGAGATCGTATCCTAATTATCTACAAAGTAAGGAAAAACTGGTTGTTAGGTCGTACCAACAACTATAACCAATTTGGTGTTAGAATGAAATATTATCTTTGCATCGATGAATAATTATGCGAACCAATTATGAAGTTATCTTTGATTGGGCATTTTTATGCTTTGAATCTCTTCTATTCTTCTACTTCTTATATTAGTTCAGTTCAATCTCAAACTCAACTCCCCCCCCCCCCCCCCCATCTTTGTGTTTATAATTGTAAATATATATTTATGTTAAGGATAAATCTATTTACCAATCTCTGTGGATTCGACCCTGCTTATCATTATCACAATTCATGTCTACTTAAGCAGATTTTATTATTTGTTGGATTCGACACCCATCAATTAGTTAGTGAATTCATGTATTCAAGTAGTTCTTCATAAAAATACATGAATATTCAAATGATACTCCCTCCGTCCCAGTTTTGTTTGCCTGTTTGACTGTGCGTGGGGTTTAATGAGAGAATTGAATTGTAGTATTTAAATTAACTAGTCTCTTAACACGTGCGTTGCACGTTATCAATAAGTTTGGAACAAAAATTAACATGTTTAATTATTTCTGGAGTTGAAAAATTCCTTGCACCAATATCTCAATTTTGATGCACACCTATTCATTGTTCTTTGTCACAAGTTGTGCCGTCAATACACTGAACGTATTTTTGTTTTTACTGAAGTTGTGCCATCTATAGAGTAAGGTAATCTATTTTAGCGTGCTTACAATTTTTTTGGTTGTTCAGGTTAGAGAATAATTGGATATGCTCAACCTAGGAAAATTTTGATTTTTCTAAAAAATACACCATACAACTCAAGCAATTTACCATCAAATGTTTAGATTATAATTACCAAATTATTATTATATATATAAAAAAAACCAAGATCAATTCACAAATAGAACTACTATATCCTATCAAATTATCGTATAAGATAATAGTTTCCTACTATTATGAAAATTTAGGCTCATCAAAAAGAACATTTGGGAAAATATTACGTTGTAACTTATAAAGTTAGAAAAAAAAGTTTGATGAAATTTAAAATTTTAAATAAATATCCCATGGGATGGGGACTCTTTTTTAGCCGAGTGATAAGTTTACAGGAATTTACAAAGTGCATCACCACTAATTTCCCATCTAAACTTGGTAATGTTGATGAACATGGCGGACCAACTAAATATAGTTACAATAAATAAATTACTAAAACTACTTTTGAGGATCTCAAGCCGTGAGAGAAACTGCATGCAGCTGTCAAAAGTTACATATTTAATATTATATGAAAAAAAAAAAAAACCTGCAATAGCAAACAATTAGCCTTTTTTAATCAATTCATCAATGTGAAAATCAGCAACTGGCTTATTTATTTCCTAATAAGAAAATGATCGCCTATTAAAAGTAAGTACAAGTCATGACCCATGGAGAGTGATAATTTATTGTTGTAAGAGTTCCAAATATAAATTTAACATTTAAAACTTTAATAAGTAAGAAATAACAGAGTTTTTTTTTTTTTTTACTTCAACAGCAGAGAAGATTTTCAACAAACTCAATACCCATCCTTAAATTATATCGTGGTCTTCAGAAAATAAAAATAGCTGTAGGACAAGAGTTTCCAACTCTTTTGTCAATGTTAGTAATCTCATTTAATATGTTAAGGATGCTAGAATGAACATTGCCTCAAAGATTGTATTCATCATATTTCTTCCTCAATATTCAATACCTAAGTGCCTAGGCATCTAATTGTAGCATAATATTAGTGAACCAAGTGGATAAAAAAAATTGCTTTCACAGCTGCATTTTTTGAAACTCAAAGCATTTTCAGAGAATTGGGCACATTAACTTGCATATGAGAATATATTATATTGACTCACAGCCAAAGTGAATTAACATGGCACAGTCAAAAGTCTAAGTCATGCATGTGCTTATGTTTAAGTGAGGCAAGCTGCGGAATAAACTCAATATTTAGCACGTAGTTTTTGCATTTAAAACAAATGAAATCAAGTTGTTTAAATAATGCAGACAAAGACCAAATTTGAAAAAAAATGATTCCTATCATAAGTTAAATACAAAATACTTCTAACAAACTACAACAGAGAAGCTTCTCAAAAACATAAAATGGGGCAAATTTTTTTATGCTTTTCCAAGCATAACTCTCGTATACTTTTATAGAACCAACACGGTCAAACCCAATAAGACAAGATGCCAATGTAAAAGGTGAAAATTATGTTAAAAAAAAAATCACCTGGTTTGAAGGATGCTCTAAAATAGTAGTCTTATTTTTTTTATGGAACCTGAATCACGTTAAGAAAACCACGACCAGTAGATCGAGTGATTGACGATATCTACAATATTAATCGAGGATCAAAATAAGTCGAGTCGAACTGAAACCTTAATTACAGAATTCGAATTGAGAACCTAATTGCAAGAAATAAACAACACCAAATGACAACCTAATTGCAGAATTTGAATTGAAAAGCAAAGATAGTAAACACAAAATATCTCCATAAAAATTAACTCACTTTTCCTATAGAACATCAGGACACACTTCCATGGCTTAAACACTTTCTGATTTCCACAATATGGTTCAGAGAACAAACATATTTGAGATCACACATTAATTTAAACTTGGAAGCGTCATTTTCCTAAAGACGACCATCCCCATTTGCTTCCAATCACAAAATCACAATCAAGTTGTTGAAGATACGGAGAGATAAAGGATTAGATACCTAAATCAACATGAGAAAACTAATACTGGTTCATCGACGATTGAATGAAGAACTAAAGATATTACTCTCACCGCCCCACTATAAGTTTCCTATTTTCCTTTTTTGGATGTCCCACATGAAAAACAAAAACAACACTTCATATATTATTAAACAAATATTTTTTGAACAATTACCCTTTACTTTTTCATAATTCCCCATTACTTTATACAAAGTCAACATGTGTCCCACTATATATTAATAAATAATATATTTTCATAAAAAAAAAAAAAAACAAGAAACTTATATAGGAATGGAGGGAGTACATTATTCATGTGCATACCTTTAACACTACTTGCATTGTAATCTAAACTAAAACTGATCTTTAGATAATAAATTAGAGATGTTAAATCAAAAACTTGACCACAAACTCGATCTATTAACTCCGATAATTTTTAGGACTAAGAAGCACAAGTTTTAACTTGATCGAGGACACAATTATTGAAAATAAAATTAACCGGATTTATATGCCTTCTAGATTTTGAAGGAAGATTCAAAACTGGGCCTTAAGAAAATGAATTGGTCATATATTATATATAATCATGGATAATGGTATGCCTTCTTGATCTTATTGAAATTATACCAAAAATTTTCTAAGATGCGAATAATGAATTGCAGGACCAAAATGAGGGAAATTTATGTGTTTAAGATCCAGAATACAATGATGTATGAAGGAAGTTACATAAACATCTTAACAAATTTATACAAGTAAAAGAAGTGGTTTGCAATTGAATCATTTGCCATGATAACAAAAGAAGTCGAGAGGATTTAATAGTTAAACACTGCAAAAAATCATTATTGAAAAGAGAAATTACACATGCTAAGATTTCTTAGAGCAATTACAAACCATATATGGCAACTAATCCCTTACCATATCTATTTTAGGGAGAAGAACTTAGCTCGGCTGCAGACAAAAAAATGTGATCAAACTGCTGTAAAACCAATATAACACCTGGCCAAATGACAAAGGTCTTATTTAGAGGGGTGTATTGGTTATAGAGTTTATAGGATTTTTTTGGACTTTTAAAGTTTGGGGGTATTCAATCTAGATTTTTAAAAGTCTTTAAAAATCTTGAGGTATTCAATACGGATTTTAAAAAGTCTTAAAAAATCTTTAGGTATTCAACAGTCTATGGATTTTAATACTCCACAGATTTTCTTAGATTTGCCTTCCAAAATATGAATAGATATCACTCTCCAAAATCTCTTCTAATAACCAGAGATTTCTACGTATTTTAAAAAAATTTTAGGTATTCAACAGTTTATGGACTTTCTTTGATTCTCTTCCATTGGGATGTCAACGGGGCGGGGACGGGGGTCATTCCCCATCTCCGTCCCTGCAAAATAAATGGGAAAATTTTTTCCCCAATCCCGCCTAATTATTTTTTTATCTCATTTTTTAAATATAAAAAAATATTTAAATTAAAAAATTTAATCATACACAACAATTATTTTAAGTTGGTGTTAAATTTTTTTTTTTTTAACAATTTGAAAAACCTCTAATTCTAATATTTTTAATTAATATATATACTAAAGTGAAAATAATATAATTTGAAACTAATAACATAATATTAAATAAAAAAAATGTAATTTTTAATAAATAGTTAATCGAGTAGGAAACTATGAAATATTTATTTGTAATTTACTTTAACATTAAAAATATATATAAATATATTAATTATATAAAATATAATGCGGTTTCCCACGGGGAATGAGACGGGGATCCCCCGGGCTGAGAATACTATCCCGATCCCCGCCTACGGGGCAAAAACATTCTCCATCCAGGTTTGCTTTGGGGATTACCCGCCCCGTAGTCAAGTCTACTCTTCAAAAAAATATAAAAAAATTTTACACTTCAAAATCTCTTCTAACAACCTGAGACTTGTAATGAGGGCGAGGTATAACGGTGATGGAAATGAAGATGAAATAATAATTTATTTTTTTAAATAATATATATTTTTTTTTATTAACTTTTTTTTATATACAAGTGTGTCCCATATATATTTGCATCAACGGTTCCAGCGCTGGAGTTTATGGAAATCCATGTAAATCAATAAAAAAAAAATCCACAATCCTGTAAAGTCTATGAAAATCCAAGCAAATCAATAAAAAAAGTCAGTCAAACTCTGCATGGAGTCTATAGATTTTCCAAATCCATAGACTTTTTAAAGTCTAAAAAAATCCAATAGAATCTCAATTGAATACACCCCTCTTAATTTAAAAGACAAATGAAAACATTAGCTTTTTAGACTGATAATTGAGTAATAAGACAAAGGGTTGCTGAACCACTGCAAATTTCCATCGGAAGATGAAATAGTAAATAAATACGAAGCAAGAAACCTGTATCGGTGGTCCCTCATTTGCCTCTTTTGTCATCATTTCAAACCTGCTGTTAATAAGAATAAAAAAAAAATTAATTCCTACAAATGTAAATCCTATTTTGTTTTACATTGTTGCAATCAAGAAAGTAATAAAGTACTTACTAATCATTGAGTAGCAATTTCTCAGCAATCAAGATTTTCCAAATAACTCAATCGACACAATGATGTAATTTCTCTTCTGCACGGTTTTCTGATGTCTCGAGTTACTGGCAGTGTGCAAAATAACAGGAGATCTGCGTAACGAAAACTTTAATAACAACAATTAAAAAAAAGGTCGAGAAGAAAAGTCGAAGTATCAACAGACTCATATTAACAGATAATATCTGCTGCTTAACTCCAGATAAAATAGAAAATCAGAAATGTCTTAACTAATCGAAACCACAGTGCATTAAACCAAATACAATGACAGAAAATGAGTAATATAATCACTTACTGGGCCATTTGTCGCTGTCGTTGAATGCGAGCCCCGCACCCCCACCACTCGGCGATGAAGCAACCGCTTGAGTCCAGATCAGTCCGAACTGATAATGCAACCGCTTGAGTCACATCATCGTCGATCATCGAACCTTTCATTTGCCTCATCCTCTCGGACGTCTGTGGTCATCGTGTTCAGTAAAATGCAAACATTAGTAGATAGTCTAATTCACGTTTAATTGATGTATTATTTGTGCGAATGAAGAACCGTCCAAATCAACGTTCATGGTCTCCCCAGTCCACGTTAAATTTATGGATTGCTTGTGACAGTGAAGAACCATCCAGATGGGTGCAGACTCAGAAGATTGGGGGAATTTCTTTTCACGTTAGTTTTGAGATCAGTGGAGGTCGAAGAAGATCGGAAGCTTAAAGGGCGAGGACATGGAAATCAGGGAGAGGGATAGAACTGAGATAAAAATGAATGTATGCGTTGGGGAAAAGGGTAAAATTACACATATTAAAAAAAGACAGGGGCAATATTGTCCAAAAATGATTTACACTGTTTGTCACTTTTAAAGGTATTATAGATAAAGTAGTATTGTGAATGGTGAATGATGAATAAAGTAGTATTTAAATGAATAACGTAGTATTGAGAATGGTGAATGGTGAATAAAGTAGTATTTAAATGAATAAAGGTGAATCACTTATTTCCACTTTAGAGATGAGAAAACAAAATTGGGACAAACTTTTTTGGAAAATGGGCAAACAAAACTGGGATGAAGAGAGTATAATTTGGTTATATAAAATTTTAGTAAGATTAATGTGAGACACTTAGATAAGTTTATCTTTAAAATTTTCATTGGGTTTTTATAATTCAACGAAGAATATACATATGATAAAAGTAAGTTTTAGAATTGATATATAATCAGTGTGGAATAAATAATTAATGATTGCATGAATTTAAGTAACTTTTCATGAGAATGCATATATTTTCAAATAATTTGATTAAATAAAGTTTTAATTATACCACATATGCTTAGTAGATTTATCTTTAAAAGTGTTATTGGGTTGTTTATAATTCAATGAAATTTAAAAATTTCCTAATATTATTACATTAACTCATTTGTAGAATAAATGAAATAAATGAAATATTTTTAATATATTTCATTCTTATTGTTGAAATTATCCACAAATTAAGATTCCTAATTATATGTTAATTTTAAATAATTTTTCAAGCCTACTTATTTCATATATAGTTTTATTTATTTATTATAAAAAATTATGAAATAAAGATTTGCATTAAACACATTTTAAAATTGAAAAGAACTTGTGTGAATATGAACTTGGTTTTTTCAAATATCAATGTTATGTATACACACTATTTCTGTTTAAAAATCAATAATATTTTTAAACAATAATAGTTACTATGCATGATCATTATAATGAATATAAATAACAATAATACTAAAAAAAATGATTTTGGGTTCGTAAGAGACTTGGGCTTCAAAATTTTGAAGAATGTTGGTGTTGATAATCGATTCTAATTGTAAGGAATAGTGGCCATTTTTAATCAATTTAAAGGATCATCAAACAATTACGTGTGATTGATTTCCACCATAAATAGTAAATATGTTAGATCGAGATAGAAACGGGTGAATACGTGTATTGATTACTGACTTGAACGCAATATACTAGCTATACTAGTAGTTACCCCACAAGAGTATGGGATCCCTGTAGTATTGGCAAGTATATGGACCAAGTAGTATCGAACCCAAGGGAAAGTGTGTATGCGAATAAAGCCCTGGAGATCTACACGCCGTACTTAATATGAGTGTGTGTTCTGGTTTAAGAATAGAATTAAGCTACTCTAAAGTCTACTTCTAACAATGTGAATTATGAAATCAAACAAAATAACTAAGGGTTTAATCAAAATACGAGATGATGATGCTCAGGATAGGAATCCCTACGTATACTAACGGAGCTAGTACGATAACTAAAATAACCGTGATGTGCAAGTATTAATCCTAAGTGTTCTCAAACTAGGCAATCAACTTCCCTAATCTAGCACCAGATTGAAAGACTAAAAGCTCAAGAATTAACCCTAATACTTCGTCATATCAACCTACTTCACAACCCACTAAACAAGTTATATGGATTATGCTTAATTAATGAGACTCTTATTTACCCAAGGTAATACGGTCGTCCTCCCTAGATAAACCGGTAGATTATAAACCCCTTCTATAACCCTATCGTTAAGCCTATTCGTTATCAAAGAGTGATAAGATCGTCCTCTCTCTAATAATTTTCGTACTCAATTCCAAGATAATTTTAGGGTTTATTTTAAGAATTCAATTAATTAAGAGAACTAGCACTAAACATCACGAATTATCCTAATTATGAACCTACATCCTACTTCTACGAGTTCATCCTACCCCAAGCATGCAAGGGTTCTAGTCTAACATGGTAATTGAAAGAACAAAAACAATCAAAAGAACGATGAACATTTGCATAATTGAATAATCGAAAGAATTAGAAAGCATAAAGAAAGAATATCTCACAATCTTAATAAATCTGGAAAAATTAGGGTTTAAAGGTCTCAAAGATTCAAGAACGAAATAATTAAACAAAAAGAATCAAAAGAAGTATCTAAAACTAAGAATTCGTAAGATGAAACCTCGTTTACAAGTGATAAACTCTCTAAAATCTCTCTACCAAGTTCTAAGTATGCCAAAATATGAAAAAGTGATCAAAAGGGTCTCTAAAAACAAACTTGGGATCGGGTATATATAAGCAACGGGCCGAAAATGGGTGAAAATGCCAAAATCATGCACATTTGGGTGATGGTCGAGCACTTGGTCGAGCGGGTGCGCTCAAGCCCTCCTTTGGTCGAATGGGCTACTCCTTCAGAACTCTTGGGGTGCTCGACCATGGCTTGGTCGAGCGAGGGCGCTCGAGCTGTACTGGTCGAATGAAACAAGTGCTCGAATGGGGGCGCTCGAGCGGTGGTGCTCAAATGGGACATGCGCTCGAATGGGGCTGCTCGACCATGTCTTGGTCGAGCGCCCTTGCCTTCCAGAACGTAAAAGGTGCTCGATCAACCTCTTGCTCGAGCGGTGGTGCTCGAGCAACTCCTCCTTTTGAGCCAAGCGATACCTTTCTTCGCACAAACTAATACTTTTAGTATTTCTTTAATATCTTCTCATCCGGGCATCCGTTTTAGTCGATTCAAAGTCATACGAACTCCATTTTTTGCCCTCAATCCATCTATGAGCATCAAAGAGGCAAATTCACCAGTTTATGAAAATAGTACTCAATTGACTCTAAATGCTCATCGAATTCACTCGAAACACGGGCAAAATGAGCTACCAATCATAACAATTTCACGCCTAATCAATTACGTATTTCTTTTGTACATGTGTGTATTTTTGTTGTATGAGTGTGTAAGTATATTTGATATGTATTTGTGAATTTGGACTTGTTTTATTTAATTTAATTTGAAGTATTTATACATATCACCAAGTAGGTGGAGACAAGACATTTCATTTCCCATGTGGGTATATTTGACACATGGGTAGGTTGACTATTTGACCTTATCTAAGACATAACTTAATTACAAAATATTCTTAGCTTGATATGCTTGTTCGTCTGGTTTGTTCGACCGGAGCTCTTTGATGTTTTTTTTATCTTTGCTTTATAGTACAAGCTGCTCGATTCTCTTGAAGTGGTGTTTCACCCTGTTCATTAAGCTTGTTTGGCTTTTGACTTTAATTTGGTCACCTTTATAAGTTGTTCGCACATTTTGAGTTGTTCGTCAGATGGTCTTGGGCTTCAAACATATTCTGCATAGAGTTATTCGTCCTTATCATTGCCTGCATGATGTATTTGTTCGTCAATAATATTTTTAATGCAAATATTAGATGATTAATCTTTGCAGTGGGCCCAAATGCCGCTCGCCTGATTAAATAATTTTTTCGCCTATCAATAATTGAAATTACACAACCATTAAAAAGGTAATTTAATTTAAAAATTCAAAAAGGCTAAATGTATGTTTTATGCATTCAATTTTGATTTATTATATTTACTAACTATGATTTTTAAATTTGAATTGAGTTTAACATCAAACAGAAATAATGAACTTTCTATCTTTGATGAGTTAATTTGAATTTTATTAAAAAAATTCTGATACCTTTATGGAATAATTGCAAACTAGTTCAATTTTTAAGTCCAAATACAAAAAGTTGTAAAAGAAAACCTACATTACAAAGTGGTCTATCATAATACAAAGAATTTATTTATAGTATAAAAAATTGTTATATGTACAACAAATTTTTTAGCCCCTTCGTAATTTTTTTTTTATAAGCATTTGTACTTTGAAATAAAAAAGTGGACAATCCCTAATTATATTTCATGTTAAGAGGTGAAATTTTTATTTCATTGTATAGTTAAACAAATAAACAAATTTAAGTAATTTCAAGAGTGAAATATACCCTGACTATTGGAAGAAACAATTTACGAAAGAGCAAATCAAAAATTTGAGAATTTTAAAGTGGAAAATAATATAGATAAACAATATATATATATATATATATATATATATATATATATATATATATATATATATAATAACGCTAATTGGCCTACATTTAGAAACCATTGAATTTTACCGTCAAAATTATTTTTAAATTTAGTAAAATTTGTTTTAAACCTTTGGTATTGATTAGGCGTGAAATTGTCATGATTCGTAGCTAGAAATGCCCAAGTTTTGATCGATTTTATTGAGTATTTAGAGTCAATTGAGTACTATTTCTACACATTGATGAATTTGTCTCTTTGATGCTCATAGGTGAATCGAGGGCTAAAAATGGAGTTCGTAGGACTTTGAATCAACTCAAACGGATGCCCGGATGAGAAGATATCGAAGAAATACGAATGGTATTAGTGCGCGAGAAGAAAAGTATCAGTTGAAGAAGGAGGGCCACTCGAGCGCCTCCGCTCGAGCATGTTGCTCGAGCGCTGAAATCTTCCAAAGAGTTTTGCCCATTCGAGTAGCTCGAGCGCCTCCGCTCGAGCGCCCAAAACCAACAGAGAGTTTTGCCCATTCGACCAACTTGAGCGCTATCGCTCGAGCCCTTGCACCATTCGACCTACACAGCTCGAGCGCCACCGCTTGAGCGGGTGGTGCTCGAGGCGCCACCGCTCGAGCGGGTGGTGCTCGAGGCGCCACCGCTCGAGCGGGTGGTGCTCGAGCACTATTCCTTTTTTGCCTCCAAATTTATTTTTCGGCCCATGAGTTCACGATTCGGCCCGACGCTTATATATACTTGTTCCGAACTCGTTGTGGAGGATCATGACATATCACATACCACATCACTTTGAGAGTTTGTTTTCAGAGTTAGAAGAGTACTAGAGATGAGCAAGCTTTATTTTTTTACGTAATCGAGGTTTTACTTTACGAATTCTTGTTTCGGTTTGGATTTTAATTTATTTTCGTTCGCTCTTTAACATTGAATACTTGTGACTTCGTTTTATTAATCAAATTTCAGTTCTTAGCATTTATTTTCTTTAAACCCTAGTTTATGTTTAGTAGTTACTTAGTTCAAATCATCATGTTTATGTTCGTTATTTCTTCAATTGCTTTTGTTGTCGTTAAAGCCATGTCCGGCTAAAACCCTTGTATGCTTAGGGTAGGATGAACTCGTAGAAGTATGATGTGGGTACGTAATTAGGGTAATTCATGACGTTTAGTTTTAATTCTCTTAATTAATGAATTCTTAAAATCAATCTTAACTTTACCTTTGAATTTTGTTCGAAAAGTGTTAGAGAGAGGACGACCTTATCACTCTTTAACAACTAATAGACTTAACGAGAGGGTTTAGAAAGGGTTAATTAATCTACCGGTTTATCTAGGGAGGACGATCGCATCACCTTAGTTAAATTAGAGTCTCGTTAATTAAGCACTATCTATTAACTTGTTAGTGGATTAGTGAAGTTGATTGTTAGGATAAAGTATTAGGGTTTGAATTCTTGAGCTTGCATCTTACAATCTTTTACTTAGGTTATTTCTTGCACGTCACGATTATTTTGATTATGTGTCTGCTCCGTTAGTATACGTAGGAATTCCTATCCTGAGCATTACCACCACATATTTGAATACAACCCTTAGTTAATTAGTTCAATTCAGTTCTTTAGCATAATTAGTTTAGTTTTAGTTTATAATAATTATTTTTTTAAAAACCCAAAAAACACACACTCATATTAATTACGAAGCGTAGATCTTCAGGGATCTATTTGCATACACTCCATCCCGAGGTACGATATACTTGGTCGCTATACTTGCTTATACTACAGTGAACCCGTGCACTTGCGGGGAAACTACTAGTAGAAAGTTAGTAATTTCGGTTCAAGTCAATGGCGTCGTTGTCGGGGATGGCGATGTATGTCATTTGAATAGGACTTGTAGATAGCTTAGTAGTTAGTAGTGAGTGCTTTATTTTTCTATTAATTCTTACGTGTTCGGCAGTTGCATTTTGATTCTTTTGTTAGTGTTTCAGGTTTATGAAAATACGCTCGCAAGGAGAAACTAGCGAAGAGAGAATACAGCTAGATCTTAGACAATAGCAAGAAGAAACCGAGCCTTTTTAAGAAGGATGAATACTGTCGGAGGAGAGAACGATAACATGAACATCAGTAATGAGTTGGATGATGCTGCAGCTGAGTTCAATCAGGCAGTGGACCGGGTTGAGCGCACTGGAGGAACTAACAGTCAGAATCAAGTTCCGTTAGGGGAAAGCCAGAGCCAAAACCCGGGTACACATAACGTAAACAATCCAACTCATAACCTTGTCCAACATCCTCAGAACAACCCTGCATATCCACAGAACAACTTCCTACAAAACAACTTACCTTATCCTTACCCATACCCACCATATCCATATCTACCATAACCGTATCCCCCACCGTCTGCTTATAACCAACCACCAGTCCATCAACCACCACCAGTCCAACAAGTACCGGTACCACCTGTTTATCCTCAGCTCGTTCCTCAGAACGCCGATCAGAACATAGCCATTCGAGGAAGGTTTGCGGCGCAGCCGCAATGGTATTATGATGGAGTAGCATTGCTTCCGGTAGAGGCAAATAACTTCTCAATATCACCTGGAATTCTAAAACTACTTACCGAGAATCAAATCAAGGGGGAGGTTGGGAAGGAGAATCCTCATACTCATCTGAGGAGTTTTCTGATGATCGCATCCACGTTCAATTATAACGGCATGTCTAAAGATGCCAAGAGGCTCAGGCTGTTCCCATTCTCTTTAACAGGAATAGCAAAGGAGTGGTACGATAACACGCTCCCACGGGGAGGTCTAACCACATGGGCCGAGCTCGAGCGTCTGTTCCTCGAGCAATTCTACCCTCCATCTAGAACTATTAGAGCAAGGATAGAGATCTCTTCTTTCTACCAGAAGCCAGGAGAGGACTTACGTCAGGCGTGGGAGAGATACTCTAATTGAGTGCCCGCAGCACAGGTACAATGAGGGGGATGTCATGGCTTTCTTCTACAGTGGAGCCAACAAGGCTGGTCAAGCCCATCTTGATGCATGTGCTAGTGGAGTATTTCTAAATCATGGTACAACTAGATACAGAGAGATCGTAGATAATATTATCACAAATGTCGGGCAATAGAACGAGGACCCAGAATTTCAGAGAGCTTGTAAGTTGGAGGAGAACGAGGGAACGAGGAAGCTGTTGATGGCGATGATGGAGAAGATAAGTAACCTCGAGATGGGACATAATCTAGTTGGAGGGAATGTAGCAGTGAGTGAGAAAGTGGACCAACCCACGAGTCAGCAAGAGGAGGCCAACTACATGGGAAGGCCTAAGTATAACCAAGGCGGGTATCCACAAGGTGGCAATCAATTTGGAAGGCCTTCTTATGGCCAACCATTTGTACCACCTGGTCCACAACCTCCTCAAAATCAATGGAGGAATAACCAAGGATATCAAGGAGGCCAGCAGCCTTCTCAGAATCAATGGAGGAAGAACGAGATTTTTTCATATGTCAATCCGAAGGCAGGAATTACAGTTCCTCCAGGTGTTGATCTAGGTTAAAAACCCCCGGGTGGAGAAGGCGGTTCCTCAACTGGGGAGATGTTGAGAGCTATCCTTCAGAAGGTGGAGGAAGGAAGCAAGAGATTGTCCTCATTGGAGTACGATGTGAAAGAATTGCATAAGAAAGGTGATCAGCATGATCAAGAACTCCAAAGAAGGGACATTGATCTAAATCGAGCTCAACAAGAGAACAACCGTAGGTACACTTCTATTGAGTACCAAATTAGTCAAATTGCAAAGTCTCAGACAAGAGAGTCGGGCAAGTATCCCTCAATGCCCGAGGGAAACCCAAAGGAGCATTGCAAGGCTATTGAGTTAAGAAGTGGGACCAAATATGATGGTCCCCAGATGCCTGCTGACTTAGAGATGCCCCAAGGAGAGGTTGAGATAGAAGTAAAAGAGCCTAAGGAAGTTAGAGATGAGATTGAGGAGGTAGAAAATGAGAAAGGGGTTGAGGGTGAAGACACTCAGAAAAGTAAAGATATGGATGAGTTTCAGAAGGGTAAAGACCTTGAGGAAGACATTGAGGAGATTGAGAGAGTACCAAAGTGGAAGAAGGCAAAGGAAGCAAGGAAGAATGTGAAAGAAACTAAGAGGGATGAATGGGGGGTACCCAAATCTGTGATACCTGTCCCATATCCACAGCGGTTTATGAAAAAGAAATTAGATGAAAAGTTTGCAAAATTCCTTGATGTTTTTAAAAAGCTACATATTAACATTCCTTTTTATGATGCTTTGGAACAGATGCCTAATTACGCCAAGTTCCTTAAGGACTTGATAGCAAAGAGACGGAGAGTGGATGGACCCGAGCTAGTGCACCTGAACCACGAGGCGAGTGCTATGGTGCACAAGGCGCTTCCTCCCAAGTTGAAGGATCCCGACAGCTTTACCATTCTATGTGATATCGGGAACGGGATCAAGAAAGGAGCTTTATGTGATCTCGGAGCGAGCATTAATTTGATGCCTCTTTCGTTGTTCAAGAAGTTGGAAGGGGGTGAGCTTCAACCCACGATGATGACTCTCCAGCTTGCTGATAGGTCTATCACCAGACCTCAAGGATTGGTGGAGGATGTTTTAGTGACGGTGGAGAATCACATTTTTCCCGCAGACTTTGTGGTACTCGATATGGAGGAGGATGAGCATGTGCCGCTAATTTTAGGGAGGTCGTTTCTAGCCACAGCTGGGATGGTACTCGATGTAGCAAGTGGGAAGATTACGGTCAAAGTTGACGATCAAGAAGTGAAGATAGCTATTTATGAAGCTATTAAATACCCAATGGAAGATGAGAGATGTCACTTCATTGACATCATGGACACTTGTGTTGAAGACACACTTCTAGACCCTTGCTCTTTCTATGTTCATCAGTTTGATTATCATGTCCTTGACGATCTATCTTATGATTCTTATGATCTTGATTATTTTGACAGCTTGAAAGATAATGAAGATGTCAAGTTCGTGGAGATGAAGAAAGTAGAGGATGAGGACGATTTGGAAGCTAAGGAGTCAACTTTTGAGAAGATGTTTGATAAGGCGCCACCATTGGAGGCGAAAAAGGAGCTGAAACCACTCCCCGATCACCTCAAGTATGCCTACTTGGATGAGACCGATAAATACCCGGTAATTGTATATGCCCTTTTATCTGATGATCAGCTTGAGAGACTTTTAGTAGTGCTTCATAAGCACAAATCTGCTATAGGATGGTCGATCGCGGATATTAAGGGAATTAGTCCTTCCATTTGCATGCATATGATTAGATTTGAAGAGGGTAGAAAAACTATAGTGCAAAATCAACGTAGAGTTAATCTGGTAATTCAATAGGTGATACATAAGAAGGTTTTAAAGCTGTTAGACAACAACATGATCTTTGCAATTTTTGATAGTCCATGGGTGAGTCCGTTACACGTAGTTGCTAAGAAGGGGGTACCACGGTGATTAAGATGGAGTCTAATGAATTGGTAGCCACTAGATTAGTGACGGGTTAGCGTGTGTGTGTTGATTATAGGGAGTTGAACAAGGCAACGTGTAAGGATCATTTTCCTCTACCGTTCCTTGATCAGATGATTGATAGATAAGGTGATTTTGAGTATTATTGTTTCTTAGATGGGTATTCAGGGTATAATCAAATCATGATAGCCCCCGAGGATCAAGAGAAAACCACCTTCACTTGCTATTATGGGACTTTTGCTTTTAGGAGAATGTCATTTGGGTTGTGTAATGCACCCGCCACCTTTCAAATGTGTATGATTAGGCGTGAAATTGTTATGTTTTGGTGCCCGATTTGCCCATATTTTGATTTATTTATATGAGTATTTAGAGTCATTTGAGTATCATTTTCATAAACTAATGAATTTTTCTCTTTGATACTCATAGATGGATAGAGGGCGAAAAGAGGATTTCTTAGGACTTTGAATCGACTCAAACGGACGCCCGGATGAGAAGATATCGAAGAAATATGAAAAGTATTAGTTCGGGGGAGCAAAAGTATCATTGGAGTGCACAAGCAAGGAGTACTCGTGCACCCATGCACGAGCAGTCGTGTATAGCGCTTGAGGAGGTGAAGGTCGTGCACTAGTGCACGAGCACTCGTGTACTGTGCACGAGCAGATGCGGGTCGTGCACTAGTGCACGAGCAAAGGAGGTCGAGCACTTTTTCATTTCTGGACAAATTGGAGTGCACGATGGGGGTGAACTCGTGCACTAGTGCACGAGCAGTGCACGAGCGTACGTGATTTTTGGCCCATTAACTACCGATTTGACCCGTTGCCTATTTATACCCCTTCCGAACACGATTTCAGAGACGACCACTTACCACTTGATAGATTATTACTTTAGAGTTCGTTTTTGGAGAGGAAGGAGAAGAGAAAGCTTTACTTTACGTTTAATCGAGGTTTTAGCACGAATTCTTAGTTTATTTTTGTTTCTCAGTTTCTTTTCATTAGTTCGATTACGTTAAACACGTTAAACTTCATTTTTATTAATTAAATTTCAGTTCTTTGCAAGTATTTCTTTAAATCCTAGTTTATGTTTGATCTTTTATTCGCTCTAATCATCATGTTTATGTTCGTCACTTCTTCTATTGCTTTTATTATTGTCAAAACCATGTCTAGCTAAAACCCTTGCATGCTTAGGGTAGGATGAACTCGTAGAAGTAGGTTATGGGTACGTAATTAGGGTAATTCGTGACGTTAGGGTTTTAATTCTCTTAATTAATGAATTATTAAAATTAGTCTTCACTTTATTCTTGAATTTCGTTGGAAAAGTGTTAGAGAGAGGATGATCTTATCACTCTTTAACAACGAGTAGACTTAATAAAAGGGTTTAGAAAGGGTTAATTAATCTACCGGTTTATCTAAGGAGGACGATCGCATCACCTTAGTTTAAATTAGGGTCTCGTTAATTAAGCACAATCTATTAACTCGTTAGTGGATTAGTGAAGTCGATTGCTAGGATAAAGTATTAGGGTATTAAGTCTTGAGCTTTCATCTTACAATCTTTAACTTAGGTTATTTCTTGCGCGTCACAATTATTTTGATTATGTACCTGCTCCGTTAGTATACGTAGGGATTCCTATCCTTAGCATCACCATCACTCATTTGAATACAAACCTTAGTTAATTCGTCTTCTTCAGTACTTTAGTTTAATTAGTTTATTTTAGTTTAAAATTAATTCTTCAAAAATCTAAAAAACATACATTCATATTAGCTACGACGCGTAGATCTTCAGGGATCTATTTGCATACACACTTTCCCTTGGGTTCGATAATACTTGGTCGCTATACTTACTCATACTACAGTGAACCCGTACTCTTGCGGGGAAACTACTAGTAGAAAGCTGGTACATTCGCATCAAGTCAATGGCGCCATTGCCGGGGATGGCGTTGTATGTCTTTTGAATAGGACTTGTAGATAGCTTAGTAGTTAGTAGTGAGTGATTTACTTTTCTGTTTCATTTCGTACGTATTCGGCAGTTGCGTTTTTATTCTTTTGTTAGTGTTTCAGGTTTATAAAAACACGCTCACAAGGCAATACGAGCGTAGAGAGACTACAGTCAGATCCTGAGACAATAGCAAGAAGAAACTGAGCCTTCTTAAGAAGGATGAATGCTGCCGGAGGGAAAGAACCAATGGACATTATTAATGAGTTGGATGATGTCGAGAATGAGTTTAATCAGACATTGAACCGGGCTGACGGCACTGAAGGCAGTTCCAGTAAGAACCAAGATCCTCCAGGGGACAGCCAGAGCCAAAACCCGGGTACACAGAACGTGAACAATCCAGCTTAAATCTTGTCCAACATCCTCAGAATAATCCTGCTTACCCATATCCTAACTTCCCACAAAACAATTTACCTTACCCTTACCCATACCCACCTTATCCGTATCCACCATACCCGTATCCTCCACCTCCTGTTTACAACCAACCACCAGCTTATCAACCACCACTACCCCAATAAGTACCCGTACCACCTGTGAATCCTCAGCACGTTCCTCAGAATACAGATCAGAACATGGCTATTAGAGGAAGGTTCGCGGCACAACCACAGAGGTACTATGATGGAGTGGCATTGCCCCTTGTAGAGACAAATAACTTCTCGATTTCCCCAGGAATTCTTAAGCTGCTTACCGAGAATCAATTCAAGGGGGAGGTTGGGAAGGAGAATCCTCATACTCATCTGAGAAGTTTTCTGATGATCGCGTCCACATTCAATTATAACGATATGTCTGAAGATGCCAAGAGGCTAAGGCTTTTCCCATTCTCTTTGACGGGAATAGCCAAGGAGTGGTACGATAACACGCTTCCATGGGAATGTGTAACCACATGAGCCGAGCTCGAGCGTCTGTTCCTCGAGCGATTCTACCCTCCATCGAGAACGATTAAAGTAAGGATAGAGATCTCTTCCTTCCGCCAGAAGCCAGGAGAGGATTTACGTCAAGCATGGGAGAGATATTCTAACATTTTGATTGAGTTCCCGCAGCACGGGTATAATGAGGGAGATATCATGGCATTCTTCTACAGTGGAGCTAGCAAGGCTGGTCAAGCCCATCTCGATGCATGTGCCAGTGGAGCTTTTCTAAACCAAGGGATTACAAGATGTAGAGAAATCATCGATAATATTATCACGAATGCCGGGGCATGGAACGAGGATTCGGAATTTCAGAGAGTTTGCAAGTTGGAGGAGAATGAGGGTACGAGGAAGCTGTTGATGGCTATGATGGAGAATATCAGCAACCTTGAGATGGGGCAGAATCTGGTTGGAGGGAATGTAGCAGTGAGCGAGAAAGTGGACCTACCCACGAGTCAGCAAGAAGAGGCCAACTATATGGGAAGGCTTAATTATCCACAAGAGGGGTATCCACAAGGTGGAAATCAGTTTGGAAGGCCTTCTTATGGCCAACCATTTGTACCTCCAGGTCCACAGCCGCCTCAAAATCAATGGAGGAACACACCAGGATATCAAGGAGGACATCAGCCTCCTCAGAATACATGGAGAAAGAACGAAATTTTTTCATATGCTAATCCGAATGCCGGAATTACAGTTCTTCCAGGCGTTGATCCAGGTTCTAAACCTCCGGGTGGAGAAGGCGGTGCCTCAACCAAGGAGATGTTGAGAGCTATCTTTCAGAAGGTGGAGGAAGGTAGCAAGAGATTGTCCTCTTTAGAGAACGATGTGAAGGAGTTGCATAATAAAGCTGATCAGCGTGATCAAGAACTCCAGAAGAGAGATGTAGAGTTGAGTCGAATTCAGCAAGAGAACAATAGGCGGTTCACTTCATTAGAGTACCAGATGAGCCAGATTGTAAAATCATTGGGTAGAGAGCTGGGTAAGTATCCTTCTATGCCAGAGGGAAATCCGAAAGAGCATTGCAAGGCGATCCAGCTTAGAAGTAGGACTAACTATGAGGGTCCTCAGATGCCTGCTGATTCTGAGACACCCCAAGGAGAGATTGAGATGGAGGAACGAGAACATAAGAAAGATAGAGGTGAGACAGTTGAGAAAGGGGTTGAAGGTGAAGGCATTCAGGAGAGTAAAGATGTGGAGGAGTCCCATGAGAGCAAATAGCCTGAAGAGGAAGGCTATGAGAAGATTAAGAGAGTTCCAAAGTGGAAGAAGGCAAAGGAAGCAAGGGAGAAAGTGAAAGAGACCGAGCGTGATGAATTAGGGGTACCCAAATCGGTGATACCTGTCCCGTATCCACAATGCTTCATGAAGAAAAAGCTTGATGAGAAATTCGCTAAATTCCTTGATGTTTTAAAAAGCTGCATATTAACATTCCTTTTTATGATGCTTTAGAACAGATGCCGAATTATGCCATGTTCCTGAAGGACTTGATAGCGAAGAGACGGAGAGTTGATGAGCCAAAGTTGGTGCAACTGAACCATGAGGTGAGTGCATTAGTGCACAAAGCGCTGCCCCCAAAGTTGAAGGATCCCGGGAGTTTCACGATCTTATGTGATTTCGGGAATTGAGTTAAGAAGGGAGCGTTGTGCGACCTTGGAGCGAGCATTAATATTATGCCCTTTGTTGGTCCCGGTACAAGACTGAGGAATACGTGTATGGGGGGGGGGAATACACGTATACCAATTTTTCAACCTTAAAACTGATTGAGTCCCCTTTGCTCAGAGTGGTAAAGAACTAGGAGCTGATAACACACCTACTGACTACACTTGGTGCGGGTCAGTTGGCTAACTATCAGTTCAAGTTCAGTGCGGAAATGTTTGAGCCCTGAAAGTTTAAAGTCTTGTTTAGTTTGCTTTCTGAAAAACTTGTTTTACTCAAATCTGAAGAGTGTTTAGTAGGGCAGTGCTCTTTTGAAGATCAGCCTGATTGATTCAGGCCTGATAAACTTGAATGCAATGAATGAACAAGTAATATAGCAAGTATGTGCAATATCAAAGCAGTAAGAACACAAGGAGTTTAACGTGGTTCAGAGTCTCAAGCTCCTACGTCCACGACCTGACTTAACAGGAAATCCACTCAAGGGATTCTTGTTTTTAACGTGCCAAGGTGCACCAAGACCAGCTATCCTCACTGATCTATACAACTCCACTTACTAACACTCTAACTGACTTACTCCCAACAAGCATATCTTAGGGTTTTGGTTTCAGTTTGGATTCCAACTAAGTTGAGATTATCCTTACAAGGCAAAGCTATGCTAAGAATTGGATAATCTCTCTAAGCTTAAGATAATTCTATTTAGCTCTTGGAATACAGAATAACTCTCAATTGCTAAGAAACACTTGGGAAATTTAGAAGGTTTCAAGTGCTTCTCTTAAAGGTTGAATGCTTTGAATGCTTGAGAGTTTGAGTAATTTCTGGCTTGGAAATTTCCCGTAACCTTGAATGGGTTCAAGGCCTTCTGTATTTATAGGTGATTTGAATAACTATCCGTTGGAGAGATAGTCTTCTAGTCATCTATGTAGAGTGGCTTCAAACGGACATATCTTCATGCAGCAGCCGTCCTTGCATGGATTTGGTATTTGCATTAAATGCACATTAAATGCTTGTCCGTTGAATATGCAGTCTGAATTCAGTCTTCATGTCAGGTTCCGTGCGTGCGTGTCCTTCTCGGATTGGACCACGTCATCAGGTTGGTGAGAATGTCAGAACTTATTCCCGAGCTTCAGACTTGTCTTATTAAGTTCATTTTGTCTTGAGCCCACCAGTCTTGTCCTGACGCTGAAATTCCTTTTGCATTGCTTGGCTCTACTCCAAGTCTTCCCATTAACTCAGTGACATCATGTTCCCTTCAGGACTGAGTTAGTAATGACCTCAGGGTCATACTCTTCATCACTGACACTTACTCAGCTAGCTTAGAAGACTGCCCTAAGTTCAGGATGGTGCTCTTCATCTTCAGGCTCTGAGTCTTGATTGTCTCCAGTGAGTTCTCCTCTCACTGAGTACCTGTGAAGTGTAAAATGACTAAGTACTAATCCTAACCAAGACTAGCCTGACAAAGACAGATTAAGGCAATCATCTTTTCAGGGGCTTTGGGATCTTAATCAAAACTGACAATGTCCCAACACCCTTATCACTATTCAAGAAGTTGGAGGGTAGAGAACTTCAGCCGACAATGATGACGCTTCAATTCGCCGATCGGTCTATTACTCGACCTCAAGGTGTGGTTGAAGACGTCCTCGTGAAGGTTGGGGATCACATATTTCCAGCCGACTTTGTAGTGCTTGACATGGAGGAAGATGAGCACATTCCATTGATCTTGGGAAGACCATTCTTAGCAACGGCCGGGATGGTGCTAGACGTGGCAAATGGGAAGATCATGTTGAAAGTTGATGATCAAGAAGTGAAGATTTCCCTATATGAAGCCATGAAGTACCCGAAGGAGGATGAGAGTTGTTATTGCATGGATGCAATTGATCCTCGTGTTGAAGAACACCTCCTATCTCTTTCTCATATTCATTATTTCGATAGTCCTTCACTCGATGATTTAACCCATGAGCATTATGATCTTGATGGTTTTGATAGGGATAAAGGGAAGAAGTTGAAGGATGAAGAAGTGAAAAGTGAGGACGTGGTCCAGTTGGAGAGGAAAGGAGGAGTTAAGAAGAAAAAGTCCAAACTCAAGAAATTGTTCAGTAAGACTCCTCCAGCTAAAGGTGAGAAGAAGTTGAGACCCATAACACTTGAGGTGGAGAAGGAAGCAAAGGAACTCATGATGGAGGGGCATCAAGGAAAGGAATTCAACCACCACTCTTATGAGAGTAAGGGATGCAATTTTGAGTATCATGTCCCATAAGCTCCTTTGAGCTCGGTCCGGCATTAGGACCTTAAAAATAGCACTGAATGGGAGGCAACCCATTTTTATTTGCTTTTGAGTGTTTTATGTTATTTGGGTGTTGTTGAATCGTAAGTTTTAACCTCGTATTTGAGAGTTTATTTTGTAGGCTTGTCTCGAAGGAGTGCCAAAGAAGTGGAGATTGAAGGGACCAACTCGAGACAAGGGGGTGTGTCAAGTTGTTAGGAGAAACTGAATTATTTGGATGAGGTAACCCACAACCCCAAACTTAGACCTCTTCACAAGGTCGAAGTTTGGGGGGGTGGAGTTTTTATTTATTTTATGGTGACATTGCACAAGTGCACACCATCTCTTGAGTGAGTTTGGTTATTTGGTATCTTGAGATGCTCCTTGAGCTGTTATTGATTTGATTTGCTACTACATATTTCATGCCTATCCATCATCTTATGTTTGTTGATTGCTATCTTTGAGTGTGAGTATGAGTTGGTGATTTGTGGATTTGAGTTAGGGACTATATTGTGTGAGTATGGGAATGAAAGTTGATTTGAGAGAGAACTAGTATACTTACAAGTTTTCTTTTTGAATACTTGTGTGATGAGAGTGAGAATTCACTAGGACTAGCATGGATGTGAAAGCCGTGAGATTTGAGCCTTATGAGATTTTGATGCATGAATTAATCTCTTCGTTTGTGAGTGAGTCGTCACCTTAGAGGATGCTAGAACTTGTGAGTGCTCTTGCTTCTTGATTGTGTCTAGTTTGATATGTCGAATGTGATCTTAGGCCATCTTTGTTTTGATTGAGTCACTTAGCCTAAATTTTCCTTACCATTCATATTTGTCCCTTGTTAGCCCCTTTGAGCTTTAAGCCTATTTCATTTGCTAGCACATTTAAACACTATTCCAAGTTCCTAAGCCTTTTTGTCCCAATTGAGTGGAGAATAGGAAAAGTGTGAATGTGAAGGGATTGAATTGAGTTGAAAAAGGAAAATGTGATTGCTTGAGTGAGTGTGAGAAGAAGGTGTGATGAAGTTTTGAGTTGTGGGAAAAAGAAAAAAATTGAGAATGAGAAAAAAAAGAGCTCATGTGTTTGTGAAAAAAAAAGTGAAGTGATTGAGAAAAGTGAAAAGAGTGAGAAAGAAAAAAAATTGAAGTGTTGAGATTTGGAATTGAAAGTGTGTTGATTTAGAATGTTTGAAGTATTCTGTTCCTAATCTCGAAGTACCGAAGTTTGATTTTCTATTCTCCATTCACTTAAGTCACTTACCCATATTGTTATCCCACCTGTCCAAAGAGCCTACAGTACAACCTTGAGAAAAGTCTTTTTTGATTCGGCATTGATTTCTAGAGTATGGTCGGAGTTGAGAGTGCTTACAAGCCTATGGCTGCTGATATGCGTGATTGATTGTTTGAGTGAGTCCCTTATTATTGATATACACTTGTGAGGGAGTGAAACACATTGTTGAGTGCACATCCATGTTTGATCTTGGTGTTTCTTGTGGTTATTGCATGAGTATGATGAAGGGGATGAGTTTGTGTACGTGTGAACGATCTTTGAAGCTTGAGCTCTATTACTTGCATGATTTAGTTCTTTGACTCATTCCTAATAATTTCACTTGACTTATTATTTCATTGCTTGAGGACAAGCAACATGGTAAGTTTGGGGGGGGGGGTTGATTAGGCGTGAAATTGTTATGTTTTGATGCTCGATTTGCCCATATTTTGATTGATTTATATGAGTATTTAGAGTCATTTGAGTATCATTTTCATAAACTAATGAATTTGTCTCTTTGATACTCATAGATGGATAGAGGGCGAAAAGAGGATTTCTTAGGACTTTGAATCGACTGAAACGGACGCGCGGATGAGAAGATATCGAAGAAATATGAAAAGTATTAGTTCGGGGGAGCAAAAGTATCATTGGAGTGCACAAGCAAGGAGTACTCGTGCACCCCTGCACGAGCAGTCGTGTATAGCGCTCGAGGAGGTGAAGGTCGTGAACTAGTGCACGAGCACTCGTGTACTGCGCACGAGCAGATGCGGGTCGTGCACTAGTGCACGAGCAAAGGAGGTCGAGCACTTTTTCGTTTCTGGACAAATTGGAGTGCACGATGGGGGTGAACTCGTGCACGAGCAGTGCACGAGCGTACGTGATTTTTGGCCCATTAACTCCTTATTCGACCCGTTGCCTATTTATACCCCTTCCGAACACGATTTCAGAGACGACCACTTACCACTTGATAGATTATTACTTTTAGAGTTCGTTTTTGGAGAGGAAGGAGAAGAGCAAGCTTTACTTTACGTTTAATCGAGGTTTTAGCACGAATTCTTAGTTTATTTTCGTTTCTCAGTTTCTTTTCATTAGTTCGATTACGTTAAACACTTTAAACTTCATATTAATTAAATTTCAGTTCTTTGCAAGTATTTCTTTAAACCCTAGTTTATGTTTGATCTTTTATTCGCTCTAATCATCATGTTTATGTTCGTCACTTCTTCTATTGCTTTTATTATTGTCAAAACCATGTCTAGCTAAAACCCTTGCATGCTTAGGGTAGGATGAACTCGTAGAAGTAGGTTGTGGGTACGTAATTAGGGTAATTCGTGACGTTAGGGTTTTAATTCTCTTAATTAATGAATTCTTAAAATTAGTCTTAACTTTATTCTTGAATTTCGTTCGAAAAGTGTTAGAGAGAGGACGATCTTATCACTCTTTAACAACGAGTAGACTTAATGAAAGGGTTTAGAAAGGGTTAATTAATCTACCGGTTTATCTAAGGAGGACGACCGCATCACCTTAGTTTAAATTAGGGTCTCGTTAATTAAGCACAATCTATTAACTCGTTAGTGGATTAGTGAAATCGATTGCTAGGATAAAGTATTAGGGTATTAAGTCTTGAGCTTTCATCTTACAATCTTTAACTTAGGTTATTTCTTGCACATCACAATTATTTTGATTATGTACCTGCTCCGTTAGTATACGTAGGGATTCCTATCCTGAGCATCACCATCACTCATTTGAATACAAACCTTAGTTAATTCGTCTTCTTCAGTACTTTAGTTTAATTAGTTTATTTTAGTTTAAAATTAATTCTTCAAAAATCTAAAAAAACATACATTTATATTAGCTACGACGCGTAGATCTTCAGGGATCTATTTGCATACACACTTTCCCTTGGGTTCGATAATACTTGGTCGCTATACTTACTCATACTACTGTGAACCCGTACTCTTGCGGGGAAACTACTAGTAGAAAGCTGGTATATTCGCTTCAAGTCATTGTATGATGGCGATCTTTCATGGGTTGATAGAAAAGATTATGGATGTTTTCATGGACGACTTCTCCGTTTACGGGGAGTTGTTTGATAAATGTCTAATCAATCTTGAAGTTATGTTGAGCAGGTGTGAAGACATGGACTTGGTGCTTAATTGGGAGAAGTGTCACTTCATGGTGAGAGAGGGTATTGTTCTTGGACATCATGTGTCCACGAAAGGTATCCAAGTTGACAAGGCAAAAGTGATTGCTATTGAGAAGCTTCCACCACCTTCGATCGAGAAGGGGATTCGGTCATTTTTAGGACATGCGGGATTCTATAGACGCTTCATAAAAGACTTTTCACAAATTGCTAAACCCCTTTCGCGGCTTCTTGAAAAAGAAGTCACCTTTGAGTTTATTAATAAGTGTTTAGTGGTTTTTAACAACTTGAAAGAAGCGTTGGTGAATGCCCCAATACTTGTGACCCCGGATTGGTCGAGACCATTTGTGCTTATGTGTGATGCGAGTGACTTTGCGATGGGGGTTACTTTGGGGCAGATTCGTGAGAAGCGTTTTCACGCTATATACTATGCCTCGAAGATGTTGAATTCTGCTCAAGTGAATTACACTACGACTGAAAATGAGTTATTAGCGGTCGTGTATGCCTTTGATAAATTTCGGCCCTACCTAGTAGGGACGGAAATAATAGTATATACGGACCACACAGCGATTCGGTACCTTATGAGCAAGAAGGATGCAAAGCCCCGTCTCATTCGATGTCGAGATTCGAGATAAGAAGGGATGCGAGAATGTGATAGCCGATCACCTTTCGAGGTTGGAGCTTACAAAGGAAAACACAGTGGAAGATCGAGAGGTGAATGATAAATTTCCGGATGAGAAGATGTTTGGTTTATGAGATATTCTGGTACATCGAGTCGAAGGGAAAACGTCGTGGTTTGCTGATTATGCTAATTATTTAGCAAGTGGAGAATTATGCTGATTATGCTAATTTATTTGGGACGATCCGTACCTGTTCAAAATAGGGATTGATCATGTGTTGAGAAGGTGTGAGCCAGAGGAGGAGTGGAGTGATATCATAAGGCATTGTCACGCCTTACCATGTGGAGGACATTTGGGTGGAGAGAAGACCGGAAGGAAGGTGCTTCAATCTGGTTTTTATTGGCCAACTCTCTTGAAAGATTGCATGTAATGGGTAAGAAGGTGTGATAAGTGCCAACGATTTGACTCTATTACTAAGAGGGACGAGATGCCGCTGCACGTATTCATGGAAGTCGAGGTATTTGATGTATGGGGGATAGATTTCATGGGTCCATTTCCTCCTAGCAATGGATTCTTGTACATTCTCGTGTGCATCGATTACGTTTCAAAGTGGATTGAAGTTGTCCCTATAAGAGTGAGTGACTCCCGAGTTGTGATTGAGTTCCTGAGGAAGAATATTTTCACTAGATATGAAGTCCCAAGAGCTTTGATTAGTGATGGGGGTAGTCACTTTGTGAACAAATGGATGGAGAAGTTGCTGTCAAAATATGAGATAAGTCATCGAATCTCTACTGCTTATCATCCTCAATCTAACGGTCTTGCAGAGGTATCAAATCGTCAAATCAAGGAGATCCTTGAGAAGACGGTGAGCATTAGTAGGAATGATTGGGCATTGAAGCTTGATGATGCGTTGTGGGCGTATAGGACGGCCTTCAAAACCCCTCTTGGTATGTCTCCGTACCAATTAGTTTTTGGGAAGACATGCCATTTGCCCGTGGAGTTGGAGCACAAGGCATATTGGGCAATCAAGAAGCTGAATTTTGATAGTGCCTTGGTGCGTGAGAAGAGACTACTTCAATTGCATAAGTTGGAGGAGTATCGAGACAGTGCCTATGAGAATGCCCGAATTTTCAAGGAGAAGACTAAGAAATGGCATGATGCTCGATTGAGAAAAAAGGAGTTCAAAGTGGGTGATCAAGTCCTTGTATTCAATTCGAGGATGAAGTTGTTTGGTGGAAAGCTCAAGTCCAAGTGGAACGGGCCGTATGTTGTGAGGGAAGTTCATAAGAGTGGATTCCTTGAAGTCGAGAAGGAGGATGGACATAGATTCATGGTGAACGAGCATCGAGTAAAGAAATTCTTCAACTTCTCTTATGAGAATAAGGGAGGTATTTTTTATTCTCAAGTCCCGTGAGCTCCTTCGAGCTCGGTCCGACATTAGGACCTTAAAACTAGCGCTAAATGGGAGGCAACCCATTTTTACCTGCTTTTATGTGTTTAATTCATTTTGTCGTTTTTGTGAATCGTATATGTTAACCTCGTTTGTTGAGAATTTTTGGTGTAGGCTTGGTTCGTGGTGCTTGATTCGAGTAAGTGAGCTTAAGGAGAAGCAATTCATGACGATGTTGAGACGTTGAGTAGTGGAGCATTCGATTGTTGGAGTATGAGGTAACCCGAACTCCAAACATAGACCTCTTTTCGAAGTCGAAGTTTGGGGGGGTAGTATTTTTATTTGTTCATTGGTTTCCAGTGATAGTGATTTAAGTTCATGAGAATTTAGTGCACGTACTCGTTCGTACTCATTCTTTTCAAACTTTATTATTTGCGTAGCAAGAACAAAGTTTGGGGGGTGTGCATTCGTACTTCGAGTCGTACATGAAATTCGAATGAAAAATTGGTCAAATTTTTTCGAAAATAGTGATGCATGAAGTTAGTTGGATCGAATTAAGTTAAGTGCATAAGTGGGACGTGAATTGGCTAGGTGAATTGCACGTTTGGAAGAGACCCCAACTCCTCGGTCGAATGAGCGACCGGGCTTAAATCGAGGAGTTCTCAGGTTAGTTCATGTTTAGATGATTTCGTGCGTATTTCGTATGAAAATATCAGTTTTTGGACGTCATTATTTCTTGTTGAAGGGAGAAACAGCTCGAGTGGAGCCACTCGAGCGCCTCCGCTCGAGCATGAGGGGCTCGAATGCCAAATCTTCCAGAGAGTTTTGCGCGCTCGACCCCCTGCACCATTCGACCTACACAGCTCGAGCGCCCCCGCTCGAGCAGGTGATGCTCAAGCACAATTGGTCTTCAGCCCTAAATTCGCCCACTCTATAAATACCCCTCCCCCACACACGAACACATATGAACACACACTTCTTGGTGCAATTTTTGGACGATTCACACGCATATCACTAATTTGCTCACGTTTTGCTCAATTTCTCCACGAATCTTCTTCAATTCTCCAAAAAGGTACTATGGCCCCTCTCAAGAAGAATGAAGACATAATTTTGTCGATTGCTGAATTGGAAGAGCTCACCAACGATCTTACGCGTAAGGGTCTGATGCCCTCAAGGTGGGATAACTTGAGCTTTGAAAGGAGTTGGCGATATGTGGCATACCGTTGGAGTTTGGTAGCTGGGAAAGTGGAGAAGACTCGAAGACCGAGTGTCAGTTTCATGAAAGACATCGGGATTGACAAAGAGATCGAGAGGATTTTCACAAGAAATGGTCTCGGGGATTTCTTTAAGATATTGCTGATAATGGAGACAAATGCAGACTTAGTGGAACAGTTCCTGGCTACAGGGGAAAAGAAAGACGACACCTCGTTCAAGTTAAAGCTAAGGAACGAGTGGCAGCACTGCGAAGTTGGTGATGTTAACCTCGCTCTCAGACTCCCAGCGCTGTCTAGGCCCAACCGAGTGTCGAAGTCGTTCAATGCAAATAATTTCTGGAAAGACATTACGGGCGGGATGGCAGGAGACTACAAGGGGCAGAACGCACGAGCTTCAGCGATTAGGAATCCTGTTCTTCGTTACTTGGAGAGAATTTTGGGGAATACTATCTATGCCCATTCTGAGACGGGGACTGTGATGAGCAAGCAGTTGTACGGGATTTGGTGCCTCCTGCACGTGAGAGAGCATGATTTTGGGAGAGACTTCCTGGAGCACCACTATGAGGCCCCATTCAAACTAGGTGCGAAGACCTCAAAGATTAGGGGAGGTGGGATGATTTCTGTGTTTGTGAAGAGCCTCGGGTTCGCACCGTGTGCAAGCCCTAGCATTGGCATGGACCTGGGTTTTGACCAGATGAACAACACCATGATGTTCTAGCATTGGAAGGGTACCTATTGTATTAGGTACAAGGAAGATGCCATGTTTCCTCTCCTGAATGAGAAGCTAGTGACACTGAAAGGGAAAAAGAAAGAAAACATTAGAATGAATGGAGCGCGACACCTCAAGATCGGGGTTAAGTATACTGAGGAGGTAGACAGCAGCGGACTTCGAGACACGAGGCCGGTGAAGAGGTCTCGAGGAGAGGGCACAAGTGGTGCCAGGTCAAGTAGTGAGTCCGGGACTTACAAGAGGAGGAAGAGCGAGAGTATGAGGGAGAAGCACCTGATGAAGAAGGAGCAGCAACGGGTGAGGTCCCGCAAGAGATGGAGGTCGAGTCACCAGAGGTGCACTCACCCGAGCAGTGGTACCCGACATATGCAGATTGGACGGGGATGGGTCAGCAGATTCAAAACCTCCAGACAGATGTTACGTACTTACGGGCTGCCCAAGATAGGATGGATACACGATCGGCCCAGATGGAGGATCAGTTTTCTGATATGCACCGATGGATGGAGTCACTGTTCGTGTCTCATTTGGGAGCTGATCATCCTCACTACCGACCTCAGCCGCCTCCAGATCATTGATCATTGGGATTTACCCATCTTTTTTCTCTTTTCGTTTCTTTTCTTTTCTTTTATGGTTTTCTGCTATTGAGAGTGAACTTATGTGTGTGAATCATGTGGTTGATTATGGATTTATGATGGAATTGTTTTTCAAACTATCGGGTTTTGATTTGTGTGAACTCTTTGTGATGATTGAATTATTTTATGCCTATTAACCCTTACTACTTGTTGATTGTTATTCTTGAGTATGATTTGATGAGTATGGGTGAGTTGTGAGGGTGAGTTAGGAATTCTATTGTGTGAGTGTATGAGTTAGAGTTGATTTGAGAGGGAACTCGTATGCTTGTGAATTTTTTTCTTTTGAGTACTTGTGTGATGAGAGTGAGAATTCACTAGACTAGCATAGATGTGAAAGCCGTGAGTTTTGAGCATTTTGAGATTAAGATGCATGAATTGATCTCTTCGTTTGTGAGTGAGTCGTCACCTTAGAGGATGCTAGAACTTGTGTGTGCTCTCGCTTCTTAATTGTGTCCAGTTTGATATGCCGAATGTGATCTTAGGCCATCTTTGTTTTGATTGAGTCACTTGGCCAAAATTTTCCTTACCATTGATATTTATCCTTTGTTAGCCCATTTGAGCCTTAGCCTATTTTATTTGCTAGCACATTTGAACACTTATCCAATTTCCTAAACCTTTTTGTCCCAATTTGAGTGGAGAATAGGAAAAGTGTGAATGAGGAGGGATTGAGTTGAGTTGAGAAAAGGAATTATGTTGGTTGAGTTGTGATAAAAGAAGGGTGTGATGAAGTTTTGAGTTTTGGGAAAGAAAAAATTTTGAGAATGAAAAAAAAAATGAGCTCATATGTATATGTGAAAGAGAAAAATGTGGTGATTGAAAAAGTGAAATGAGTTAGAAAAAAAATTGAAGTGTTGAGAGTAGAGGAGTTGAAAAGTGTATTGAACGAAGATGTTTGAAGTATTTTGATCCTCGTCTTGAAGTATTGAAATTTGATTTTCTATTCTCCGTTCACTTGAGTCACTTACCCTATATATTTCCCCCACCTGTCCAAAGAGCCAACATTACAACCTTGAGAAAAGTCCTTTTTGATTCGGCATTGATTTCTGGAGTACGGTCGAAGTTGAGAGTGCTTACAAGCCTATGGCTGCTGATATGTGTGATTGATTGATTGAGTGAGTCCCTTATTATTGACATACACTTGTGAGGGAGTGAAACACATCGTTGAGTGCACATCCATGTTTGATCTTGGTGATTCTTGTTGTTATTGCATGAGTATGATGAAGGGGATGAGTTTGTATACGTGTGAACAATCTTTGAAACTTGAGTCCATTTACTTGCATGGTTTGGTTCTATGACTCATTCCTAATAATTTCACTTGACTTATTATTTCATTGCTTGAGGACAAACAATATGGTAAGTTTGGGGGGGTTGATTAGGCGTGAAATTGTCATGATTCGTAGCTAGAAATGCCCAAGTTTTGATCGATTTTATTGAGTATTTAGAGTCAATTGAGTACTATTTCTACACATTGATGAATTTGTCTCTTTGATGCTCATAGGTGAATCGAGGGCTAAAAATGGAGTTCGTAGGACTTTGAATCAACTCAAACGGATGACCGGATGAGAAGATATCGAAGAAATACGAATGGTATTAGTGCGCGAGAAGAAAAGTATCAGTTGAAGAAGGAGGGCCACTCAAGGGGAGCCACTCGAGCGCCTCCGCTCGAGCATGTTGCTCGAGCGCTGAAATCTTCCAGAGAGTTTTGCCCATTCGAGTAGCTCGAGCGCTGAAATCTTCTAGAGAGTTTTGCCCATTCGAGTAGCTCGAGCGCCTCCGCTCGAGCGCCCAAAACCAACAGAGGGTTTTGCCCATTCGACCAACTCGAGCGCTATCGCTCAAGCCCTTGCACCATTCGACCTACACAGCTCGAGTGCCACCGCTCGAGCAAGTGGTGCTCGAGCATTATTCCTTTTTTTGCCTCCAAATTCGTTTTTCGGCCTATGAGTTCCCGATTCGGCCCGACGCTTATATATACTTGTTCCGAACTCGTTTTGGAGGATCATGACATATCACATACCACATCACTTTGAGAGTTCATTTTTAGAGTTAAAAGAGTACTAGAGACGAGCAAGCTTTATTTTTTACGTAATCGAGGTTTTACTTCACGAATTCTTATTTCGGTTTGGATTTTAATTTATTTTCATTCGCTCTCTTAACATTGAATACTTGAGACTTCATTTTATTAATCAAATTTCAGTTCTTAGCATTTATTTTCTTTAAACCCTAGTTTATGTTTAGTAGTCACTTAGTTCAAATCATCATGTTTATGTTCGTTATTTCTTCAATTGCTTTTGTTGTCATTAAAGCCATGTCCGGCTAAAACCCTTGTATGCTTAGGGTAGGATGAACTCATAGAAGTATGATGTGGGTACGTAATTAGGATAATTCGTGACGTTTAGTTTTAATTCTCTTAATTAATGAATTCTTAAAATCAATCTTAACTTTACCTTTGAATTTTGTTCGAAAAGTGTTAGAGAGAGGATGACCTTATCACTATTTAACAACTAATAGACTTAACGAGAGGGTTTAGAAAGGGTTCATTAATCTACCGGTTTATCTAGGGAGGACGACCGCATCACCTTAGTTAAATTAGGGTCTCGTTAATTAAGCACTATCTATTAACTTGTTAGTGGATTAGTGAAGTTGATTGTTAGGATAAAGTATTAGGGTTTGAATTCTTGAGCTTTCATCTTACAATCTTCTACTTAGGTTATTTCTTGCACGTCACGGTTATTTTGATTATGTGTCTGCTCCGTTAGTATACATAGGAATTCCTATCCTGAGCATTACCACCACATATTTGAATACAACCCTTAGTTAATTAGTTCAATTCAGTTCTTTAGCATAATTAGTTTAGTTTTAGTTTATAATAATTGTTTTTTAAAAAACCCAAAAAACACACACTCATATTAATTACAAAGCGTAGATCTTCAGGGATCTATTTGCATACATTCCATCCCGAGGTACGATATACTTGGTCGCTATACTTGCTTATACTACAGTGAACCTGTGCGCTTGCGGGGAAACTACTAGTAGAAAGTTAGTAATTTCGGTTTAAGTCAGGTATATATCTTTAAAATATATTTTATTATAAATATTGATAAATAGTTATTTACAAAATATATTGAATATATTTTTTAAATATAATGTTGAATATATCTTTGAAATATATATTATGATAAATCACTATATTTTGTAGTATAAAAGATATTTCAATTATTTTAAAATAATAGTTATTAAATATTTTTGTGAATGATCAATGTATAGAAATAATTTGATATATAGTTTGTAGAAGTTTATTTTTTGTAGAATTCATTAATATAAATATTTATTAATCTGAAAAAAAAAATATAAGGTCACTCTTTAATTTTTTGCAAAGTGTAGAGTGAAAATGATTCATACACGAACCATTTGAAGTGTATTAGTTATATTCACTAAAGGGTATTAGTTCTGGGGGATATTAATTATTTTCACTGAAGAGTATTAGTTCTGGAGGGTCTTAGTTGTTTTAACTAAAGGGTATTGGATGAAGGGTACAAAGAGTATTAGTTGTTTAACTATAGGGTATTAGTTGATTACACTATAGGGTATTAGTGGTTATACTAAAAAATATTACAAAGTGGTTTATGTATGAACCAATTTTACTCTATACATACTTTTTTTTGTAGAAGATAAAATATCTAAATTAATTACTTCGAAGAAAGATTATAGGAGATATATACTAATTAATACTCCCTCTGTCCTCAAACACTCTTCACAGTTAGTTTTTTTCTCGTGTTTTAGCGAGTGAATTATTTATTAGTGTTTGAAATGATAAAATAATTTTAAAAAGGGGGTATGATATATTTATCTCTTCTCTATTATATGTCTCATTAAAAATTACTTAATCGTTTCAAATACTAATAAAAAATTTGCTCGCTAAAACACGGAAAATATAGTAACTATGAAGAGTGTTTGGAGACGGAGGGAGTATATCAATATATTATATTGGACAATCCACCAAATACATATGAGCATTAAACAACTAAAGGATATTAGTGGTTATACTAAAATGTATTGCAAAGTGGTTTATGTATGAACCAATTTCACTCTATATGTACTCTTAATTTTTTGTAGAAGAGAGATTATCTAGATTAATTATTTCAGAAAAAGATTGTAGCACACGTATAACAAGTAATATATCAATATATTATATTGGACAAACCATCAAATACATATGAGCATATTTATCATATTGAAATAAGTTTGAGAGATATTTTTAGGTTAATTAATTAACATACAAACAAAGCATAATGCACTTTGTTGTCTACAAGCAAGGAAAGAGTAAGAGCTCCAACGAACTCTATATTCATCAATATTTTTGCCTCTAGATCGGGATAATTTCACGAGATAATATTATGAACAATTCATGTCAATTGAAGATAGAGCAAAACTCTGTATGAACTGGCCAAACACAGGAATTGATAGAAATTGAGGATTTTGAACCTCAAACCTAGATTAAATCTAGAGGATACAGAATAATGTTAGTTTATTTATATAAAAAAAACATGTGAATTATTTACATTATTAAATTACATAATTATTATAATGCATGTTTTATCTCAATTTTATAAAAATAAATTTTAAAAAATTAATATGTACGAGTAACCGTATGATACTTAAGACTTTATAGATGAATTTTTTTTTATTGGAAAAAGAAAAAAGTGAAAAGACTTCATTGATAATTTTACAATTTATGATACTTAAAAAAATATAGATCATTCAAGAGGATTGTATAACGGAACTAGATTGACTCTAATAAGACTAGGTGACAGTATTTTAAAAGATACAAACATAAGCAGAAGCAATTCAGATGCGATGGTGTCGATCCTTAAACTTTCACTGACTTCATTCGAACCGAGACTTTCGTTCAAGTTTCAGAAGAGATAGTTTGTTGATTAGGCACTAAAATAATGATGATACTAATGATGATGATAATTAAAGAAAAAATAGTAAGAGGCGAGCAGTTGTGCATAGAGACATAAATTTGTGAAAAGTACGAGCAGCTGGTCAAGAGTGTCAAGCATACAGGTGAGCAGTTAGTCAAAACGAACAAAACTAGCTGGGCGAACAACTAAGAAGAAAGGTGTAGTAGACACCCCCTTTGAAGGCATACAAACGAGCAGTAGAGCATCTCGAAGAACAGCCACAAAACCCACTATATTAGCATTGTATTAGAAGCAAACAAGTGTCTTAACACTTGTTATTTGTATAAAGTACAATAGTTTAGAGATAAACAAGTTTCTAACACTTGTCAATGTGTAAATTAGAGTGACTAAGGAGATGACACCTCCTACTTGCTTAGGTGCCTATAAATACTCTCTTGTATGAGGAAAAATATAAGTTCAATTATTCAAAAACTTGTCCAAACTCTTGCAATTTTATTTCTTGATCTTCACTTATCTAAATTCAACATTTGTAATCTTATTTGGTGACCTTCTTAAGTGTTAAACAGTCATTAATCATTCAATTCGAATCAAGGTCATCAACAATTAACGCTAGAAGAAGGGTTCGAACCTCCGATTGGTGAAAATTCGGGAATAATTTACAATACTTCGCCGGAATCTGGGAATTTTGGCCGGAATCCGGTAAAAAGTTGCCGGAAACTGGAAAATAGCAGCTTGTGGAAGCAATTGAAGCACTTTACACCCACTTCAAAAGAACTTGAATGCATGCATATGTGAATTAGGGTTTGTAAATAACCAAATTCATATAGGCAAGACTAGTTGTTTTTTGGTAAAGTTCATCAAGTTTGAATCATCCTTAACAAGTATTTAACATTAGGAAATGGCAAGATCCCAAGAACGTCAATCTTTGGGTACACAACCGAGCCGCAACCCTCGAACTAGGGTTTCATCAATGGGTGACCATGCAAGGACAGTTCGGGTAACTTCTAATAGAAACGTTCAAGTTACCATTGACACCCTCCCTCCGAAAGTGGAGGCTCTCGCTCAAAACCCCGAAGAATTAGCAAAAATAATTGTCGTACCCCAATCATTGCAAAGACAGCAAGAAAAAGCCAGGCCATTGGGAGTTCCATAAGCTAGCAACTGAGCAGGTGAGCAACAGAGCAAAAGGAGGGAGGATGAACAACCAGACAAAGCGGATAGTGCCAAAGTTCGAAAGAATAAGGGAGAGGCTCCTATTAGCGAGTGGCTAGGAAGCAGAGGAGAGTCAACTCCCAATAGAGCCCAGGAGTCGAGCAAAAGTGCTACACGAACTAGTGCCAGGGAAAGATTGGAAAGTTGAGATGCGAGAAAAAAAGAGGTGCCCCATAGAGACGGGGAGCGAACACGCATATCTGCTCATCCCTCAGTGCATGATAGGATCAGGAGATTGGCCTTTGGCCGGCTGGGACCTAACGGGGCGAGCAACATTACCCGGCGAACAACTAGGAGAAATGTCCCGTTGGCGAGGGACTGCATCGAGAGGAAGTTATTGAACCTAACCACGACGAACAGTCTTCCAACGGGAGGACTCCTCCGGATGAGCTGCAAGCAATGAAAAAAGTAATTGAGGATCTTCAAAAGTAGTTGGAGTCCCAAAAAGGCGTTGGATCAACTATTCTACCACATTTCTCGTTGTCCCTGTCAATTCTAAACGTGCCGGTACAAAAGAAAATACAATTCCCGGCTATCAACCTATATGAAGGGACTTTAGATCCTAAAGTCCACCTGATAAAGTATTCGGACTTTATGATTTTGATGGGGGCCACAGATGCTACTCAATGCCGAAATTTCCCACTTACTCTTGGGGACGGACCTCACTGATGGTTTTTTGCATTAACTCATGGGTCTGTCAGCTCGTTTGCCCAATTGAGCAAGGAATTTCTATCTCATTTTTCCACAGCCGGTTCATATCTATTGGTCCCGTTTTTTCATTCCCAAACAAAGACAATATGGGAAATTAGGAGAAATTTTTGTTTTAACACTGATGTTATGCAAGTCAGTAAAGCAATAAAGAACACAACAATGTAAAGTGGTTCGGAGGCTCAAGCTCCTACATCCACTGCCTGATTTAACAGGAAATCCACTACCCGGGATTCTTGTTTTTAACGTGCCAAGGTGCACTCACAACTGGACTCACACCCCTCTACGGAGCTGCCTCTCGAACTGGCCTCACATCCCTCTTCACTCAGGGACTGCCTCTCCTCACCTCACTGCAACACCTAACACTATTCTGGAAAGGGTTTAGTTTGGTTTGGTTCTCTCCAACTAGGTGAGGTTTTCCTTTACATGGTTTTAGCCTCTGAGCTAAGGTTGGGAAAACCTCTCTAAGCTTAGGATGTATATGATAGGCTCGAGTATACAAACTGGAACACTCAAATATGACTATGAAGAATTCAATGTCAGTGTTCTTGATGGAGATGGTGCACCCTTATGACTCCCTCATGACTTGCACCACTCTCGCACCACCATCTCTCTTTCAAATGAAGCTTGAGTTTGTATTTATAGTTTGGATTTGAATGTTACCGTTGGAGAAAGTAACATTCAAATCCAGACTATCTCTGGAGTGAAATTCTCCTTTTCAGTGAAGTATGGCCTTGTCAGCTTTTGTCAGATTCGCTGCCTTGACTTGATTGGTCCACGTGGACTGAGTCCAACGGCTCTTTTCTTCAGGGTACTTGATCAGGGTAGTCCTGACTTCAGGCGACTTGTCTTCAGCTGACTTGTAATCCTCTCAGGATACCTTTCTTCAGTAGAGTTGAAGTCTTCTTAGGAACCATCATTGGACTTTAAGTCTTCTCAGTGGACTTCCTTCAGTAGACTTGAAGTCCACTCAGGGGAGTTGACATAAGGCTATTTGTCAAGCTTCCCAGCCTCAGTAGCCTGACTCCTTCAGGTCCTACTAGGCACAGCACTGATCCTCTCAATCATGCTCTTCACTGAGTAGTCCACTGACCAGCTTAGAAAGTCAGGTTTATACTCAGTGGGACTTCCTTCAGGCTTCTCTTCAGGTTCAGGTCTTCTGACATGGCTTCAGTCTGTTCTCTTTTTTATGTTATTTTGACTTCCTCAGGCTGTGTCAGTGAGTTCCCCCTCACTGAGTTTCTCTCAGTAGAGTTCCCCCTCAGCTGAGTTCCTCTCAGTAGGGTTCCCCCTCAGCTGAGTTCTTCCTCCACTGATAACCTGTTCTCCTGAGAAACAACCTAGCCTGACCTGAAACTAAAAGATACTATCCTGACTGCTTTCAAACCTATTACATGTTGTTTTGGAAAATCATCAAAACTAAAATATCCCAACAATTTCCCCCTTTTTGATGATTCCAAAACTTCTAACAAAAAGATTTTCTATTACAAGAATGATGTCAGAACACAAGTAATAATATGAAATATGCAGAAATTCCCATAGTTTAAAACATTTAAGATCTGTTCGGTTGACCATTTTTCTTAACAAAACTGGATCAGTGGTCATGTGAACAACCCGCTCTGATACCAATTGTTGGTCCCGTTTTTTCATTCCCAAACAAAGACAATATGGGAAATTAGGAGAAATTTTTGTTTTAACACTGATGTTATGCAAGTCAGTAAAGCAATAAAGAACACAACAATGTAAAGTGGTTCGGAGGCTCAAGCTCCTACATCCACTGCCTGATTTAACAGGAAATCCACTACCCGGGATTCTTGTTTTTAACGTGCCAAGGTGCACTCACAACTGGACTCACACCCCTCTACGGAGCTGCCTCTCGAACTGGCCTCACATCCCTCTTCACTCAGGGACTGCCTCTCCTCACCTCACTGCAACACCTAACACTATTCTGGAAAGGGTTTAGTTTGGTTTGGTTCTCTCCAACTAGGTGAGGTTTTCCCTTACATGGTTTTAGCCTCTGAGCTAAGGTTGGGAAAACCTCTCTAAGCTTAGGATGTATATGATAGGCTCGAGTATACAAACTGGAACACTCAAATATGACTATGAAGAATTCAATGTCAGTGTTCTTGATGGAGATGGTGCACCCTTATGACTCCCTCATGACTTGCACCACTCTCGCACCACCATCTCTCTTTCAAATGAAGCTTGAGTTTGTATTTATAGTTTGGATTTGAATGTTACCGTTGGAGAAAGTAACATTCAAATCCAGACTATCTCTGGAGTGAAATTCTCCTTTTCAGTGAAGTATGGCCTTGTCAGCTTTTGTCAGATTCGCTGCCTTGACTTGATTGGTCCACGTGGACTGAGTCCAACGGCTCTTTTCTTCAGGGTACTTGATCAGGGTAGTCCTGACTTCAGGCGACTTGTCTTCAGCTGACTTGTAATCCTCTCAGGATACCTTTCTTCAGTAGAGTTGAAGTCTTCTTAGGAACCATCATTGGACTTTAAGTCTTCTCAGTGGACTTCCTTCAGTAGACTTGAAGTCCACTCAGGGGAGTTGACATAAGGCTATTTGTCAAGCTTCCCAGCCTCAGTAGCCTGACTCCTTCAGGTCCTACTAGGCACAGCACTGATCCTCTCAATCATGCTCTTCACTGAGTAGTCCACTGACCAGCTTAGAAAGTCAGGTTTATACTCAGTGGGACTTCCTTCAGGCTTCTCTTCAGGTTCAGGTCTTCTGACATGGCTTCAGTCTGTTCTCTTTTTGATGTTATTTTGACTTCCTCAGGCTGTGTCAGTGAGTTCCCCCTCACTGAGTTTCTCTCAGTAGAGTTCCCCCCCAGCTGAGTTCCTCTCAGTAGGGTTCCCCCTCAGCTGAGTTCTTCCTCCACTGATAACCTGTTCTCCTGAGAAACAACCTAGCCTGACCTGAAACTAAAAGATACTATCCTGACTGCTTTCAAACCTATTACATGTTGTTTTGGAAAATCATCAAAACTAAAATATCCCAACAATATCTAACACAAAGCACCGGTTAGCAGACATCAAGCAAGGTGATGAGGAGTCGGATAAAAATTCCTCGAAAGGTTTGACAAAATTCTCCTCGAGGGTGAAATGGTCAGTGAGGATACAAAGATAGTAGCCGTGATGGCAGGATTGAAGAAAGGGACCGACCTTTGGAAGGAAATGCACCTGACTTGTCCCAAGACCTATGCAAAATTCAGGCACCGGGCTGGCATTCACGTTTCAATGCAAGAGGCACTCTAGAAAGAGTTGGGTGATAAAGCAGATCCAAAGAAATTAGAAAAGAAGTCAAGCGGGACTGATTATAAGGCTTCAAAGAATATGAAAGCATTCAATGAAGGAGCTGAGTTAAAGGAGAAGTTGAATCAGGTACTCACAATGTCAGTGGATGCGGTGTACAACAATGTTAAGGATAGGGAGATGTTGTCTGAACCACGAAAGATCAGACAAGAAAGAGGAAAGTAGAACCCGAACAAATACTGTGCGTATCATCAGAACATTAGCCACTTTATAAGTGAATGTCGAGATCTATTGAAGCAGTTGTGGAGGTTCTATGAGGAAGGGAAATTGTCTGAATTTGTGAAGAAAGCACCGGGTAAGAGGCCTAGATCAACAACACTTTCCAGCTCGGATGATGATGACAGTGACGAACAGTCGAGCAGGGAAAACAAGCAAGAAAGAAAGATCCCTACAGCCCCCACAGAACCAGTTCGTAAAATCTTGGTACTTGAACTAACTGGGCCGGTTGGTGGGTGCTCAGATGGAAGGCTACCCATATCTAAAAGGAAACAAAAAGCAAAACTGCGAGAAGTCGCGCAGGTGAAGGAACTCGGGGTAAATAATTAGGCGTGAAATTGTTATGTTTTGGTGCCCGATTAGTCTATATCTTGAGTGTTTTTTTATGAGTATCTAGAGTTATTTGAGTGACATTTTCATAAACTCATCAATTTATCACTTTGGTGCTCATATTAGGAAAGATGGCAAAAAATGGAGTTCGTAGGACTTTGAATCGACTCAAACGGACTCCCGGATGAGAAGATATTGAAGAAATACGAAAAGTATTAGTTCGAGCGAAGAAAAGTGTTAATTAGAGAAAAATGAGGAGGCATTCGAGCATAAGGGGAGCTCGAGCGCCAAGTGCTCGAGCACTAGGGCTCGAGCGCCCATCACACGCTGTGGAGAGGAGCCACTCAAGCTGGCCATGGTCGAGCACCAGCCGCTCGAGCGAGGAGAAGTCGAGCACCCCTAATACGCTGTTGAGTTGTGTCGCTCAAGTTGGTCACGGTCGAGCGGAAACCGCTCAAGTGACTAGGGCTCGAGCGCCCTGAGCCTGCTGTTGATTGAAACCGCTCGAGCTGGAGCCCCTCAAGCTAGGGGCCTGCTCGAGCACTTGAGGCCAATTTCAGCCCATACCCTATAAATACCCGTTTCAAGCCAATTTTTAGACATATAGATATTATTGGACATAATTTTAGAAGAGGAAGAACTTGGGAAGGTGATTTTGAGTCTTTGGCAAGGTTTTGAATATTGTAATCGAGATTTTTAGCATACGACTTTCGTTTGGATTTCTTGAACACTTGATATTCTTAGACCTACTTTTTCAGAATTTTATTGATTTGATTTTGAGACTTGATTTAATTGCTTTCATAATTAGTTGATGTTCTTGATTTCTTTCATATTTTTAGTTATGTTGATGATTGTTTATCTTATTATTGCTTTTATTCTTGAAATCACCATGATAGGCTAGAACCCTTGTATGCTTGAGAAATGATGAACTCATAGAATTAGGATATTGCTATGTAATTAGGATAATTTGTGATGTATAGTTTTAGTTCTCTTAATTATTGAATAATTCTAATAATCCCTAGAATAACCATAGAATTAAGTACGAAAATTGTTAGAGAGAAGACGACCGCATCACTCTTTAATAACGAATTGGCTTAAGGAAATAGTTTTTGAAGGGGTCTATAATCTACTGGTTTATCTAGGGAGGACAGCCGCATCACCTTAGCTAAATTAGGGCCTTAATAATTAAGCGCAATTCATATAATTTAATTAGTGGATTAGTGAAGTAGGTTGATAGAACTAAGTATTGGGATTAATTCTTGAGCTTTTATTCTTTCAATTTTTGTGCTAGATTAGGGAAGTTGATTGCCTAGTTTTAGTACACTTAGGATTTTAAATTGAACATCACGATTATTTTAGTTAACATACCAATTTCGTTAGTATACGTAGGGATTCCTATCCCGAGCATCACCCACCATATTTGCACTTCCTATCGGGGTTAGAATAGTTTTTTATTTCTTTTTGTTTGATAATTAGTAGAATATAGTTTAGGATTAGTTTAAACTAAACATACCATTCATATTAACTACGACACATACATTTCTAGGGATTTATTCGCATAGAAACTTTCCCACTGGTTCGATACTACTTGGTCCCTATACTTGCCCATACTACTGTGATTTCATACTCTTGTGGGGTAACTACTAGTCAAGCTAGTATTTTGCGTTAAAGTCAATGACGTCGTTGCCGGGGAAAGCGATATATGCTCATTGAGTAAAACTTGGAAATAGTATAGTAGCTAGTAGTGAGTGCATTTATTTCTATTTTTCTATTTGTTAGTCATTTGCGTTTGATCTTTCTTTCTGAGTACTCAGGTATATGAAAACACGCTCAAAGGGAGAAATGAGCGAAGATAGAACGAAACTAGACCCTGAGACGATTGCCAGAAGAAATTGAGCCTTCCAGAGAAGGATGACTACTGCAGCTGGGGACGATATGAATTTGGATTTAGGCGGAGATTTGGATCTCGATGGAGAAGGGCTTAGTCAGAATGTGGAACGGGTTGAAGGAGCAAGCGTTGTGAATAGTCAAAAGCAAGCACCCAATGGGGAAAACACCAGCCAAAACCCACATCCACTTAACCAAAACAACCCCGCACTAAACCAGAATCAGAGCCAAAAAACCAAAACCCAAACAACCCTTTTGTTGGTCCCACTAGTTAGATTTATTGCGGAAGCTTAAGTTAAATGTCTTTCAAATTCTTTTTACAAGAGAACAATAATCAATAAGACAATAAGTAAATGAAAGCAATAAAGAACACTAGATATATAGTGGTTCGGATTTGAATATCCTACGTCCACTCTCCCTTATATCCAAGGGGTCTCACTTACTTACTGGAATTGGGAAGTACCAGTTCCTTCTAACAACCTCTTTAGATTTAACTTCAATCTAAAGATCAACAGCCAACAACCTTATCTAATAGATGAACAGGTTGAGGTTTCAATAACTCCTTAAGAGTAGATGTATATTATAAACAATAAGAGTGCTAAGAGTGAATATCAAAAGCTTGGATGGACTTATGCGCGTATATGGTCTCTCTAGAGCTTTTTCTTGAACTGCACTCTTGTATTTATAGAGGGGATTAGGGCTAGCCGTTGGAGGGCTAATCCAATCAGATCCTCTATTTAAGGAAGCTTCAATCAATCAATTCCCTAATTGATTGATTGGGTTGGTGGGATCCTTGGATTGATTATCTTCAAATATTTTCCAATCCTGATCTTGTTGTCTTGATTTGAATCACCAACGGTCAATAGCTTCCTCTGCCTAACTCTGATTCTCTCCAGAGAAGGCAAGACCAGACACCAGGCAACCTCGGTGTCTTCTGGTCCTAATCTGGTGAACAACCAGAATACTCAGTAGAATCAGGGGATCAAACTGAGCATCTTTTGTTCCACCAGACTCGTCTGGTCCGGACTTGTCTGGTCTGGGGAAGGTCCTGTGCCTCTGGTCAGATCTCATCTGGTGAAGTCTTCTGGTCTGGCAGTTCCCCCTAGACTAAGTCCTAATCTAGATCATCATCTGGCTAACAGGTCCAGATGGTCCTATTACATCTTCTGGTTTGTTTTAACTCATCAAAACTAACAACTTTTATCCTAACACCTTTCAACAATCCAGTTTACCAACACAACAACCACCCTTATACATACCCTTATCCACCCTACTATCCACCATACTACCCTCCACAACCTATCCATAACCAACCACAAATCCCACAGGTCCCTCCACCACCAGTCTACCAACCACAAGTACCCCAGAATGCATATCCTCCTGTTATGGCGATTAGAGAAAGTTTGAAGCTCAGCCTCAGCGGTATTACAATGGTGTAGCTATGCCACCAGTTGAGGTAAATAACTTCTCCATTTCTCTCAGAATTTTGAAGATGTTCGTGGAGAACCAGTTTAAAGGAGAAGTAGGGAAGGACAACCCTCACACCCATTTGAGAAACTTCCTCATGATGGCCTCTACCTTTCGCTATAATGGGATGTCGAAAGATGCAAAGAGGCTCAGATTGTTCCAGTTCTCTCTAACTGGAATAGCTAAAGAATGGTACAATAACACACTTCCACAGGGGGGTGTGAATACATGGGCTGAGCTCGAGCATCTGTTCCTTGAGCATTTCTACCCTCCGTCTAGAATGGTGAAGGCAATGAAGGAGATCTCCTCATTCAAGCAGAGACCCGGTGAAGAATTGAGTCAAGATTGGGAGAGATTTTCGAACATGCTTATTAAGTGCCCGCAGCACAGGTACAACGAGGGAGACATTATAACCTACTTCTATTGTGGGGCTTGCAAGGCTGCTCAAGGTCATCTCGATGCATTTGCAAATGGAGCATTCCTGAATCGAAGCGCAGCTGAGTGCAGACAGATAGTAGAAGACATAGTGAAGAACGTGGGACACTGGAATGAAGATCAGGAGCATTAGAGGGTCTATCACATGGAAGACAGTGATGGGACGAGAAAGCTGCTCATGGCTATGATGGAGAAGATCAGTAATTTGGAGGTTGGGTAGAGTTTGAGTGGTGGAAGTAGTACTTTGAGTGAGAAAGCGGATCATCCAAGATGCCAACAAGAGGAGGCCAACTATATGGGAAGGCCTAATTATAATCAGGGTGGCTATCAGCAAGGTGGGAATCAGCAGGAAAGACCTCTCTACGGTCAACCGTTTGTACCACCGGGTCCACAGCCTCCTCAAAATCAGTGGAGGAATAACCAGGGATACCAAGGAGGCCAGCCATCTAATCAGAATCAGTGGAGGAAGAATGATATCTTCTCCTACAGCAATCCGAAAGCTGGAATAACTGTACCTCCAGGTGTAGATCTAGGTTCGAAACTCCCAGGGGGAGAAGACGGTGCCTCAACCGATGAGATGCTATGAGCTATTTTGCAGAAGGTGGAAGAGGGAATTAAGAGGTTGTCTTCTTTGGAGTATAATGTGAAGGAGATGAACAAGAAAAATGCTCAGAGAGATCAAGATCTTCAGAGGAGGGACATGGACCTCAATAGAATTCAGCAAGAGAATAATAGACGGTTCACTTAGATAGAGTTTCAGATTAGCCAGATCGCAAAATTGTTGGTTAGAGAGCCGTGTAAATTTCCTTTTATGCCGGAAGGTAACCCGAAAGAGCAATGTAAAGCGATTCAGTTGAGAAGTGGCACCAAGTACGATGGTCCCCTATTTCCTACTGATGTGGAGGAAGTCCATATGGAGATTGAGAAGGAGAGCGATAAAGAGAAGGTGGAAGAAGGAAAAGTGGAAGAAGAATGAGTTCCTAAGTGGAAGAAGGCAAAAGAAGCTAAGCAAAATGTGAAGGAAACCGAGTGAGATGAATGGGGGGTGCCAAAATCAGTGATTCCAGTACCATATCCGCAGCGGTTCAGGAAGAAGAAGTTAGTGTTAATGGACGACCAGGCAAGCAACAGTGTACAGAGGATTAAGAGACTAATTGCATAATTAAGGTATCGGCGACCAGCAGAGCTCGTGAGGAGTCAAAGCATCAGGCGACCAACACAGCAAGAGAATAAGATGGATAAGTAATTAAGTCAAAAGCAAGGGCAAGAGTACCTACTACTTAGGCGACCAAGCGAGCAAGACTGAGCCACGAAGGACAGCTCAAAATTCCACTAATTAAGCATTGCATTAGAAACAAACAAGTGTACTAAACACTTGTCATTATATAAAATGTAATATTTTAGGAATAAGACAAGTGGCTAAACACTTGTCAATGCCAAAATCAAAAGGCTAAGAGGGTGACACCTCCTACTTGCTTGTAAGCCTATAAATATCCCTTCATGAAAGGGTAAAAATAAGTTTAAATATTCAACAAAAAGGTCAAACTCTTGCAATTTTATTTCTCAATCTTCACTTACATAAAAACATTACTTGTAATCTTGTTTGGTGGCGTTCTTAGTGTTAAAACAACCACTAATCATCCAATTCGGATCAAGGTCATCAACAATTGGCCCTAGAAGAAAGGTCCGAACCTCCGGTTGATCGAAGATTTGAAGAATTCGGTAGGAAAGCCACCGGAATCTACAAATTGTCATCGGAATTCGGCCAAAAGTCACCGGAAACTGGTAAAAGTCGCCGGAAACTGGGTATAAGAAGGGTAATTTAACATTTGTGAAGGATTTGTTCATATTTAAGAATTTGAATGCATGTATGTGTGAATAAGGGTTTGCTAAATAACCAACTTCACACATACAAGGCTAGTTATTCTTAAATTGGCAAAGATAAACACAAAATCTTCATCACAAAAATACCCAATCAAAAATGGCGGGATCACAAGAACGACAGTCTTCAAGTACACACCCGTCACATAGGTCATAGACTCGAGTATCGTCTACAGGTGACCATGCGCGTACTGTACGAGCCACATCCACCAGAAATGTACAAGTCACCATCGACACTCTTCCCCCGGAGGTGGAAGCCCTGGCCAGAAACCCGGAAGAGCTTGCAAAAATGATTGTCGTTTTACAATCGATACAAAGACGTCAAGAAAGAGCAGAGCCGTTAAGAGCGCTAGAGGCGACCAGGCGATCATCCGGTCAGCGAAGTAAGAGACAGGAAAATGTACGACATGACGAGGTGGACAGCGCTCAGGCTCGACGGAACAAGGGCAAAACCCCGATGAGCGAGAGGTTGGGAAGCAGAGGAGAGTCCACGCCGGGAGGAGAGGTGGAGCCGAGCAAAGGCGCAATAAGGAGCACAGGTCATAACTATGATGGGAGATCAGAACGCAGGAGAGAGATCAAAGAGGTCACACCACCACGGAGCGAGCAGCGACCACACACTGATGCTCACCCATCCGTTCATGATCGACTACGGCGATCAGCCTTTGGATGGCTAGGTCCCAATGGGGCCAGCAACGCCGCCAGGTGACCAACTCAGGAGAAATATCCCGTTGAAGAGGGACTGCATTAAGATGAAGTCTTTAGACTTGATCACGACGAACAACCTCCCAACGGAGGAGTGTCTCCAAATGAGTTACAAGCCCTTAAGAAGGCGATAGAGGAGATGCAAAAATAGTTAGACTCTCAGAAAGGCATTGGCTCGACAATCTTACCATCATCGCCACTATCACCAGCGATCTTGAATGTGCCCGTACAAAAGAAAATACAATTTCCGGCCATCAACCTGTACGAGGGAAATTCATATCCCAGAGTTCACCTGACGAAGTATTCAGACTTCATGATATCAATAAGAGCATCTGATGCCACACAGTGCCGTAACTTCCCACTCACACTCAGTGATGGCCCCCATCGTTGGTTTTCAGCACTTGCTCCTGAGTTCATCAACTCTTTTGCGCAGTTAGGCAAAGAGTTTTTGTCACATTTCTCTACAGCCGGGTCATATTTAACTCAGAGACACCGACTGGCTGATGTCAAGCAAGGGGATGACGAATCAGATAGAAAGTTCCTAGAGAGGTTTGATAAGATACTTCTAGAAGGAGAAATGGTCAGCGAGGATACCAAGATGGTGGCGGTGATGGCGGGCTTGAAAAAAGGACTGATTTGTGGAAAGAAGTACCCTAAGACATACGCAGAATTCAGACATCGGGCAGGCATACATGTATCCATGCAAGAAGCACTGCAGAAAGAATTGGGTGATAAAGTTGATCCCAAGAAAGCTGGAAAGAAGTCCGTGTGAAATGATTACAAGGCCCCCAAGAACATGAAAGCCTTCAATGAGGGAGCAGAATTGAAGGAAAAGCTCAATCAGGTGTTCACCACAACGATAGAGGCCGTGTATAATAATGTCAACGACAAAGATATGCTTTCTGAGCCAAGGAAGATCCGGCAAGAGCGCGGAAAGCTGAATCCAAATAAAGATTGTGCCTACCACCAGAACATCGGACATTTCACTAGCGAATGTCGCGATTTATTGAAACAATTGTGGAGTATCTATGAAGAGGGCAAATTGTCCGAATTTGTGAAGAAGGAACCCGGAAAGAGAACCAGGATGGTTAGCTCACCCAGCTCGGATGACGAAGACAGTAACGACCAGCCGAGCAGGACGGCCAAGAAGGGAAAGAAGGTCCCAACGGCCCCAGCAGAACCAATGCGGGAGATTTTTATGCTCGAGACAAGCGGGCCTGTTGGAGGTTGTTCAGACGGAAGACCCCCAATCTTGAAAAGAAAAAGGAAGGCAAAGCTGAGAGTGGTGGCTCAAGTTAGAGAAGTGGGAGTCAACCAGGCCACCAAGAAAATAAGAGACTTGGTGTTTTCAAAAAAAGATTTAGATGGAGTGCTCACCCCGCACAACGACTCATTGATCATATGTGCTAACGTCATGGGAACCCGGGTCTACCGATTACTCGTGGACACCAGCTCATACACAAATATTCTATTCAAAAGCACATTCGATCAGATAGGAGATTGTACAGAATATGTAAAAGATTGTAATCACAAGATAGTGGGATTCGGAGATGCTGTAACCGTTCCCCTAGGAGTAGTTACATTGCCAGTTGAACTTGTATCGACCGAGAATCCTGATAGGAGGTTAACTAGAATGGTAGAATTCCTAGTGATAGACCAACAATCCTCCTATAATGGGTTTCTCGGCTGACCTTTTATTAATGAATTCAAATCAGCTGTTTCAACGTACTATTATTGTGTTAAATTCCCAACACCGAAATGGTCAAGTACAGTAAAAGGCGATAAAAAAGAGCTCGTGAGTGCCTCCTGCAGCTGCTACCCAAAGACAATCAGATATCAATGATAGGCGAACAGTTGAGCAGTATTGCTGAAGATAAACCATCCATACTTGATGAAATCATGGAATCCATTGATATGGAGATGATGGAGGTAGACGACCAGCAAGGGGACGAGCAAGAAATCCAAAACGACCAACAGAGACAAGATGTTGGACCTTATCCAAATGTGGTGGAAGACCTTGAACCACGGCTAGGAGCAGAGCCAATGGTGATTGAAGATGAGCTCAACTTGGAAGGGCCCATCATTGATTCTCGATGGAAAAATAAAAAAAGGAGAGCAACACCGGTAGAAGAGTTGGAAGCAATAAAAGTTGACCCGAACCGAGAAGACTTAGAACTTTTCATTGGGTGTGAGCTCCCGGAGCCTTACAGATCCAGGATGGAAGAATTCTTAAAGTCCAATCTCGATGTATTCGCATGGTCACACAGTGACATGGTAGGCATTAGCCTTGAGCATGCCTGCCATAAGCTTAATATTGACCCAATAAGGAAACCGGTGAAACAAAAAAGGAGGAAGTTTGGGCCCGACAAGTACGAAGTGTTGGATGTAGAAGTTAAGAAGCTATTGGACAATGGCCTTATCAAAGAGGATGTGTGCCCTAGATGGGTGGCAAATCCGGTGTTGGTGAAAAAACCAAATGGCACGTGGAGATTATGTATCGACTTCACGGATTTGAATGATGCGTGCCCCAAGGACAACTTTCCATTGCCACACATTGACCAGTTGGTTGACAACACGGCTGGACATGAACTCCTCATATTCATGGATGCATTCGCCGCCTATGTTGGTCCCACTAGTTAGATTAATTGCGGAAGCTTTAGTGTTAATGTCTTAACAAACTTCTTTTTTACAAGAGCACAAAACCAATAAGAGAATAAGTTAATGAAAGCAATAAAGAACACCAGATATATAGTGGTTCGGATTTGAATATCCTACGTCCACTCTCCCTTTTATCCAAGGGGTCTCACTATCAACCAACCAACTCACTTACTTACTCACTGGAATTGGGAAGTACCAGTTCCTTCTTACAAACTCTTTAGATTTAACTTCAATCTAAAGATCAACAGCCTACAACCTTATCTTGTAGATGAACAGGTTGAGGTCCAACAACTCCTTAAGAGTAGATATATAATATGAACAACAAGAGTGCTAAGAGTGATTATCAAAAGCTTGGATTGTCACTTATGCGCGTAGGGTCTCTCTCTAGAGCTTTTTCTTGAACTGCACTCTTGTATTTATAGAGGGGATTAGGGTTAGCCGTTGGAGAGCTAATCCAATCAGATCCTCTATTTAGGGAAGCTTCAATCAATCAATTCCCTAATTGATTGATTGGGTTGGTGGGATCCTTGGATTGATTATCTTCAAATACTTTCCAATCCTGATCTTGTTGACTTGATTTGAATCACCAACGGTCAAATGCTTCCTTTGCCAAACTCTGATTCTCTCCAGAGAAGGCAAGACCAGACACCAAGCAACCTCGGTGTCTTCTGGTCCTGATCTGGTGAACAACCAGAATACTCAGTAGAAACAGGGGATCAAACTGAGCATCTTTTGTTCTACCGGACTCGTCTGGTCTGGGGAAATGTTCTCTGCCTCTGGTCAGTCTCATCTGGTGAAGTCTTCTGGTGGAGTCCTCTGGTCTGGCAGTTCCCCCTAGACTAAGTCCTAATCTAGATCATCATCTGGCTAACAGGTCCAGATGGTCCTATTACATCTTCTGGTTTGTTTTAACTCATCAAAACTATACAACTTTTATTCTAACAATTTCCCCCTTTTTGATGAAGTTAAAACACTACCAGAACTGATAAAAAACATAAGACTTAAGCAAGAAAACAATAAAGGATAAGACCTTAGAATAGATCTTATCAGGCAAAAAATTAAGACAACAAGAGGTTGTCTTTTGAACAGAGAAGATATGATATTTTCATTGATAATAAGGAAAAAATGATTACAAGTTACATTGAAGTTCAGAGTCCTATTCTATGCATATCTCCTGTTTTCCTTGGGCACAAGAAACCAGTCAAGGAACCTATCCTGGACGGCCTTCAACTCTGCAGAAGATGTTGGAGTGAAGTTCACCAACACCTTGGTCTTGTACAGTCTCTTCAGCTCAGCCCAATCAACCTGGTCTCCTACCATGGGAGTGTTAAGATAAGTGAATTTAGGAGCAGTCACCTCCAGGTTGAACTCAATGGTAGAGTCCATCAATTGCTTGTACAAGTCTGCATCATAAGCTTGCAACCATGAGTGAAAGGTTATGTTGATCAGCTCATCATCCTCTGGTGCTGGCCTCTGGATATAATGTTGGATGAACCAGAGAGTCTTTGCCTCCTTCCATTTTTCAATCAAGGGCACAGGCACAGTAGAGTCAAAAGACCCTTCTGTCCTGAGAGGCAGAATGTTCATCACCTCAATAGGAGCTTTCCTCCTCTGACTGGAACCACCTGCACCAGAAGGAGCACCAGCTTCTCTGCTCTTCTTGTTTTGCCTCCTAACATATCTGAGCCTCTGCTCTTCATCTATGTTCTTTCTAATCCTTGCCTGCTTCTCCTCTGGAGTTTCTTCCTTGTATCTCTTTTGAGCTTCTTCAACAACAGTCTCAAGGAAGCTTTTCTTGACTCTCCTGATCTTCCTCTTTGCAGGTCCAGAGATTGAAATGGGATCCTGCTCTGCTTCTGACTCCTCTTCTGCAGCAAGCTGCTTAGCCATGGTAAGTGATTTGAATTCATTTTTCTTCTTCTTCTGCAACTCTGCCTGGGCCAAGGTGTTCTCTAGCAGGTCCAGACGAGCTCCATGACTAAAAAGAGTTTCATTTGTGGTCTTCGCCAGATCAGTTCTGGCCTTCTCTTCCCCCTTTTTAACTTCATCAAGGAGGGGCTCCACTACCTGCCTTATGAGATCAGGCAAGGCAGTGTTGGAGGAAGAGTAAAGATCACGAAGCTGCTTTGCCTCCTCCAGGTAGGCTTTTGATTCAGCAACAAGCCTTTCCTGCTTCTCTAACATCTCCTGGAGGGAGTCCTTCATCTTAGCAGTCTGGATCATCTGGCTGGCCATCTCAACCTTCAGCACAGAGACTGGCCTCATCTGCTCCAGCACGTGCTCCTGGAGCTGCTTCTGGCTGTGCATAACATCCAGTTTGATAAAAAGGCCATTAGCCTTGAATGAAGCTTTGACTTCAGCCAGAGTAGACTTGATCTGCTTAAGAAAGATCCTCCTCTCCTGCCGGATCTGGTGCTCTATCATAGCAGGGGCCATGTGTTGAATAGCTTTAGAGAAGCGCCCTATCTGCATGATCTGTTCATTAAAGAATGTCTTCATCTTCTGGAGCACAGCATGAGACATCTTAAAGTCTTCCTCGTCTGAATACAACTCTGGAGGGAAGACAAAGTGAGGCCCAAACTTGTAAGAGGGGCCCTCAGGAGTGAGCATTACCCCTCTCTGGATGAGCAGGGTGCGAATTAAGATCTTTGCTGCACCAGGGGTCTCCAGCTCAGCTGGGTTCTGAATGTTCATCTTCTGCTTCAGCTCAATCTCCCAAGCAGTGAAGTTGGAGGGACCCATTTCCTCAAGCAATAGCATAAGGTCCTCCACATCTTCAAGTCTGGCCTTGCTCCAGACCTTGGCATCAGTCAACTCTGCCAGAAGTGGTAAGTGCTCCAGAAGAACTGGGAAATGCTCTCTTAGCCAGAGCTGAGCACTTACACTCATACTCTGCCTAATGGGACCCATTTCTGCAGATGAGAAAGTGAAGGGTTTGGGCCCAGAGGCAGAGGAGGAAGGTGCTAAGTTAGCAGGCTCAAGTGAAGCTTCCTCATCTTCACTATCATCGCTTGTTAAACAGGTGGGAGAAGGGGGAGGGGCAGGGAATCCCAGAGCCATAGAAATGGTTGGGTCCTGGTCTGTATGGGTTTGGGGAGGGGTAGGATTTTGAGAGGTGGAGGTGGAAGGAATGGGTTGCTCTGCACCAGAAGAAGTTGGGATCTCTGGTACAGAGGGTGGGATTGGGATTTGGGAAGTGGAGGTGTTTGGAAGGGGAATATCTACACCAGAAGAGGTTGATGACACCTCTGGTACAGAAGCTGGGGGAGAGGGATTTGTGTTTAGAGGTATTTGGGAAGGTGGAGGAGAAAGTGTTTGAGGGATGGCTGAAGTAGTGTATATGGGTGTGTCTGGTAAGGTCTGCTCTGGTGAAGATATATGGACACCAGGAGCAGAAGATATGGGTTGTGTTTGGGTGTCTGGTGGTGAAGTAGTGGGGGTAACAAGGTTAACATGAGCAGGGGGAATAGAGGATGGGTTGGAAGGGTTTACCTCTGCTGAGTCAACATCAGTAGGCACAACAGGCTCTGGAGCAGAAGCATCCTCCATCATTTGAGAAGCCTCATCAATTGCCTTCTCCAAGGCCTCTCCAAGATCAGAGCCAGAGTCTGACTCTTGAAGAATGGCTCTCTTGGCCTTGAATTTCTTCTTAAGAGGTTCAACCTCTTCTTCCTCTGATGGCTCATCCACCAGAAGAGTTTTCTTGGCCTTCCTGCTAGTTCTGTGCTTCTTAGCAGAGCCTCTCTTGGCCTCCTCTGGCCTCTTCCTCTTGGCTGCTCCAGCCTTCTTAGCAGCCTCAGCTGCTTCACCCTTCTTCTTCAAGATACTTTGAAGGGGAATCTGGTCCTCCTCCGAGGAACCAGAGAAGACAACTGTTGAGGAACCAGTTGCTCCAGCAGCCTGCTTCGAACTCTGCTGCTTCTTCTGATGCCTCTGCCCCTTAGCAGGTGAGGGAATAGCTTGAAGGGGAGGGGCAGGGATGGCTTGCTCACCATCAGAATCAGGATGGCCATGAAGGGGACCATCCTTAGAGAACATAATCTTGGACTTATGAAAGCCCTTACACCAGGATTGTCTCTATTTCTTCTCTGGAAGGATTGAGTCCAGAATTAGGGTGAGTTTTGTGCCCAATGATACATTAGCATTTAACACAAACTGTTGCTCTCCTGGCAACTGAGGGCATTCCTCCTTCTGGACCTTCACCTTGTTCTTCCTTAGCACGCCCCAGAAAAACTCAGCCCAGTTATATTGGGCACCATCCAGAATGACCCTCATAACACAGAGCCTGCCAATAAAGATGGCATATGTGCTATGGCTCTCGCACATGAGAATCTTCACCACGATGTCAAATAAAACCTTGTACTTCTGCCTAAGATGCTTGTCCAAAAAGCCCTTAGTAATATTCTGGCAAACATCTTGAAGGAATCTGTTGGTCCCGTTTTCTTTCACAAACAAGGACAATATGGGAATTTAGGGAATTTTTTTTTAAAACACTGATGTATGCTAATGTATGACAATAATGAACACAACAATGTAAAGTGGTTCGGAGGCTCAAGCTCCTACATCCACTGCCTGATTTAACAGGAAATCCACTACCCGGGATTCTTGTTTTTAACGTGCCAAGGTGCACTCACAACTGGACTCACACCCCTCCGCGGAGCTGCCTCTCGAACTGGCCTCACATCCCTCTTCACTCAGGGACTGCCTCTCCTCACCTCACTGCAACACCTAACACTATTCTGGAAAGGGTTTAGTTTGGTTTGGTTCTCTCCAACTAGGTGAGATTTTCCCTTACATGGTTTTAGCCTCTGAGCTAAGGTTGGGAAAACCTCTCTAAGCTTAGGATGTATATGATGAGCTCGAGATACAAGCTGGACACTCAGAATATATGTGAAGACCCTAAAGTGGTCAGTGCCCTAGGTGTGAGATGTGCTTCCTTATACCTCCCTTGAACTGCACTTAATCTCTCACACCCTCACAGCTCGTAGGTGTAGATTTCCCTTATCTCACACTTGAAACCGCAGCTGGAAGCTTGTATTTATAGTGTAGATTCAAATGTTACCGTTGGAGGTAGTCACATTTGAATCCAGACTATCAGTAGGGAACACCTACTTTTCTTGGAACTCGGCCTTGTCAGTGTCAGATGAGTTGTCTTGACTTGATTGGTCCACGTGGACTGAGTCCAACGGCTCTTTGGTTCAGTGGACTTGATCAGGGCACACTGACTTCAGATGACTTATACTCCACTGACTTGATAATCTTCAGTAGACATGAATGTCTTCAGTGTAGTTGTCTTTCAGTAGACTTTTGAAGATCTCTCCAAGAAGATTGTCATAAGGCTGAATGACAATCTTCCCTGACCACAGTAGCCTGACTCCTTTAGGACCTACTTGGTACAGCACTGATCCTCCTGATCATGCTCTTCACTGAGTAGTCTACTGACCAGCTTAGAATAGTCAGGTTTATACTCAGTGGGACTTCCTTCAGGCTTCTCTTCAGGTTCAGGTCTTCTGACATGGCTTCAGTCGATCTCTTTGTGATGTCATCTTGACTTCCTCAGGCTCTGTCAGTGAGTTCTCCCTCACTGAGTTCCCCTTCAGTAGAGTTCTTCCCTCAGATGAGTTCCTCTCAGCAGAGTTCCCCCTCACTGAGTTCCGCTCAGCAGAGTTCCCCCTCACTGAGTTATCCCTCAGTAGAGTTCCCCCTCAGCTGAGCTTTCCTCCTCTGAGTGCTTCCTCAGCTGAGTTCTTCCTCCACTGATAACCTGTTCTACTGAGAAATGACCTAGCCTGATCTGAAACTAAAAGATACTATCCTGACTGCATTCAAACCTATTACATGTGGTTTTGGAAAATCATCAAAACTAAAATATATCCCAACAATTTCCCCCTTTTTGATGATTCCAAAACTTCTAACCAAATGATTTTCTATTACAAGAATGATGTCAGAACACAAGTAATAATATGAAATATGCAGAAATTCCCATAGTTTAAAACATTTAAGATCTGTTCGGTTGACCAATTTTCTTAACAAAACTAGATCAGTGGTCATGTGAACAACCCGCTCTGATACCAATTGTTGGTCCCGTTTTCTTTCACAAACAAGGACAATATGGGAATTTAGGGAATTTTTTTTTAAAACACTGATGTATGCTAATGTATGACAATAATGAACACAACAATGTAAAGTGGTTCGGAGGCTCAAGCTCCTACATCCACTGCCTGATTTAACAGGAAATCCACTACCCGGGATTCTTGTTTTTAACGTGCCAAGGTGCACTCACAACTGGACTCACACCCCTCCGCGGAGCTGCCTCTCGAACTGGCCTCACATCCCTCTTCACTCAGGGACTGCCTCTCCTCACCTCACTGCAACACCTAACACTATTCTGGAAAGGGTTTAGTTTGGTTTGGTTCTCTCCAACTAGGTGAGATTTTCCCTTACATGGTTTTAGCCTCTGAGCTAAGGTTGGGAAAACCTCTCTAAGCTTAGGATGTATATGATGAGCTCGAGATACAAGCTGGACACTCAGAATATATGTGAAGACCCTAAAGTGGTCAGTGCCCTAGGTGTGAGATGTGCTTCCTTATACCTCCCTTGAACTGCACTTAATCTCTCACACCCTCACAGCTCGTAGGTGTAGATTTCCCTTATCTCACACTTGAAACCGCAGCTGGAAGCTTGTATTTATAGTGTAGATTCAAATGTTACCGTTGGAGGTAGTCACATTTGAATCCAGACTATCAGTAGGGAACACCTACTTTTCTTGGAACTCGGCCTTGTCAGTGTCAGATGAGTTGTCTTGACTTGATTGGTCCACGTGGACTGAGTCCAACGGCTCTTTGGTTCAGTGGACTTGATCAGGGCACACTGACTTCAGATGACTTATCCTCCACTGACTTGATAATCTTCAGTAGACATGAATGTCTTCAGTGTAGTTGTCTTTCAGTAGACTTTTGAAGATCTCTCCAAGAAGATTGTCATAAGGCTGAATGACAATCTTCCCTGACCACAGTAGCCTGACTCCTTTAGGACCTACTTGGTACAGCACTGATCCTCCTGATCATGCTCTTCACTGAGTAGTCTACTGACCAGCTTAGAATAGTCAGGTTTATACTCAGTGGGACTTCCTTCAGGCTTCTCTTCAGGTTCAGGTCTTCTGACATGGCTTCAGTCGATCTCTTTGTGATGTCATCTTGACTTCCTCAGGCTCTGTCAGTGAGTTCTCCCTCACTGAGTTCCCCTTCAGTAGAGTTCTTCCCTCAGATGAGTTCCTCTCAGCAGAGTTCCCCCTCACTGAGTTCCGTTCAGCAGAGTTCCCCCTCACTGAGTTATCCCTCAGTAGAGTTCCCCCTCAGCTGAGCTTTCCTCCTCTGAGTGCTTCCTCAGCTGAGTTCTTCCTCCACTGATAACCTGTTCTACTGAGAAATGACCTAGCCTGATCTGAAACTAAAAGATACTATCCTGACTGCATTCAAACCTATTACATGTGGTTTTGGAAAATCATCAAAACTAAAATATATCCCAACAATTGGGTTGGTCCCGTTTTTTCATTCACAAACAAGGACAATATGGGAAATTAGGAGAAATTTTTGTTTTAACACTGATGTTATGCAAGTCAGTAAAGCAATAAAGAACACAGCAATGTAAAGTGGTTCGGAGGCTCAAGCTCCTACATCCACTGCCTGATTTAACAGGAAATCCACTACCCGGGATTCTTGTTTTTAACGTGCCAAGGTGCACTCACAACTGGACTCACACCCCTCCGCGGAGCTGCCTCTCGAACTGGCCTCACATCCCTCTTCACTCAGGGACTGCCTCTCCTCACCTCACTGCAACACCTAACACTATTCTGGAAAGGGTTTAGTTTGGTTTGGTTCTCTCCAACTAGGTGAGGTTTTCCCTTACATGGTTTTAGCCTTTGAGCTAAGGTTGGGAAAATCTCTCTAAGCTTAGGATGTATATGATAGGCTCGAGTATACAAACTGGAACACTCAAATATGACTATGAAAAACTCAGGTCAGTGTTCTTGATGGAGATGGTGCACCCTTATGACTCCCTCATGACTTGCACCACTCTCGCACCACCAGCTCTCTTTCAAATGAAGCTTGAGTTTGTATTTATAGTTTGGATTTGAATGTTACCGTTGGAGAAAGTAACATTCAAATCCAGACTATCTCTGGAGTGAAATTCTCCTTTTCAGTGAAGTATGGCCTTGTCAGCTTTTGTCAGATTCGCTGCCTTGACTTGATTGGTCCACGTGGACTGAGTCCAACGGCTCTTTTCTTCAGGGTACTTGATCAGGGTAGTCCTGACTTCAGGCGGCTTGTCTTCAGCTGACTTGTAATCCTCTCAGGATACCTTTCTTCAGTAGACTTGAAGTCCTCTTAGGAACCATCATTGGACTTTAAGTCTTCTCAGTGGACTTCCTTCAGTAGACTTGAAGTCCACTCAGGGGAGTTGACATAAGGCTATTTGTCAAGCTTCCCAGCCTCAGTAGCCTGACTCCTTCAGGCCCTACTAGGCACAGCACTGATCCTCTCAATCATGCTCTTCACTGAGTAGTCCACTGACCAGCTTAGAAAGTCAGGTTTATACTCAGTGGGACTTCCTTCAGGCTTCTCTTCAGGTTCAGGTCTTCTGACATGGCTTCAGACTGTTCTCCTTGTGATGTCATCTTGACTTCCTCAGGCTCTGTCAGTGAGTTCTCCCTCACTAAGTTCCCCCTCAGTAGAGTTCTTCCCTCAGCTGAGTTCCTCTCAGCAGAGTTCCCCCTCACTGAGTTCCCCCCTCAGATGAGTTCTTCCTCCACTGATAACCTGTTCTCCTGAGAAACAACCTAGCCTGACCTGAAACTAAAAGATACTATCATGACTGCTTTCAAACCTATTACATGTTGTTTTGGAAAATCATCAAAACTAAAATATCCCAACAATTTCCCCCTTTTTGATGATTCCAAAACTTCTAACAAAAAGATTTTCTATTACAAGAATGAGGTCAGAGCACATGTAATAGTTTGAAATATGCAGAGATTCCCATAGTTTTAAAACATTTAAGATCTGCTCGGTTGACCAATTTTCTTAACAAAACTAGATCAGTGGTCATGTGAACAACCCGCTCTGATACCAATTGTTGGTCCCGTTTTTTCATTCACAAACAAGGACAATATGGGAAATTAGGAGAAATTTTTGTTTTAACACTGATGTTATGCAAGTCAGTAAAGCAATAAAGAACACAGCAATGTAAAGTGGTTCGGAGGCTCAAGCTCCTACATCCACTGCCTGATTTAACAGGAAATCCACTACCCGGGATTCTTGTTTTTAACGTGCCAAGGTGCACTCACAACTGGACTCACACCCCTCCGCGGAGCTGCCTCTCGAACTGGCCTCACATCCCTCTTCACTCAGGGACTGCCTCTCCTCACCTCACTGCAACACCTAACACTATTCTGGAAAGGGTTTAGTTTGGTTTGGTTCTCTCCAACTAGGTGAGGTTTTCCCTTACATGGTTTTAGCCTTTGAGCTAAGGTTGGGAAAATCTCTCTAAGCTTAGGATGTATATGATAGGCTCGAGTATACAAACTGGAACACTCAAATATGACTATGAAAAACTCAGGTCAGTGTTCTTGATGGAGATGGTGCACCCTTATGACTCCCTCATGACTTGCACCACTCTCGCACCACCAGCTCTCTTTCAAATGAAGCTTGAGTTTGTATTTATAGTTTGGATTTGAATGTTACCGTTGGAGAAAGTAACATTCAAATCCAGACTATCTCTGGAGTGAAATTCTCCTTTTCAGTGAAGTATGGCCTTGTCAGCTTTTGTCAGATTCGCTGCCTTGACTTGATTGGTCCACGTGGACTGAGTCCAACGGCTCTTTTCTTCAGGGTACTTGATCAGGGTAGTCCTGACTTCAGGCGGCTTGTCTTCAGCTGACTTGTAATCCTCTCAGGATACCTTTCTTCAGTAGACTTGAAGTCCTCTTAGGAACCATCATTGGACTTTAAGTCTTCTCAGTGGACTTCCTTCAGTAGACTTGAAGTCCACTCAGGGGAGTTGACATAAGGCTATTTGTCAAGCTTCCCAGCCTCAGTAGCCTGACTCCTTCAGGCCCTACTAGGCACAGCACTGATCCTCTCAATCATGCTCTTCACTGAGTAGTCCACTGACCAGCTTAGAAAGTCAGGTTTATACTCAGTGGGACTTCCTTCAGGCTTCTCTTCAGGTTCAGGTCTTCTGACATGGCTTCAGACTGTTCTCCTTGTGATGTCATCTTGACTTCCTCAGGCTCTGTCAGTGAGTTCTCCCTCACTAAGTTCCCCCTCAGTAGAGTTCTTCCCTCAGCTGAGTTCCTCTCAGCAGAGTTCCCCCTCACTGAGTTCCCCCCTCAGATGAGTTCTTCCTCCACTGATAACCTGTTCTCCTGAGAAACAACCTAGCCTGACCTGAAACTAAAAGATACTATCATGACTGCTTTCAAACCTATTACATGTTGTTTTGGAAAATCATCAAAACTAAAATATCCCAACAATTTCCCCCTTTTTGATGATTCCAAAACTTCTAACAAAAAGATTTTCTATTACAAGAATGAGGTCAGAGCACATGTAATAGTTTGAAATATGCAGAGATTCCCATAGTTTTAAAACATTTAAGATCTGCTCGGTTGACCAATTTTCTTAACAAAACTAGATCAGTGGTCATGTGAACAACCCGCTCTGATACCAATTGTTGGTCCCGTTTTTTCATTCACAAACAAGGACAATATGGGAAATTAGGAGAAATTTTTGTTTTAACACTGATGTTATGCAAGTCAGTAAAGCAATAAAGAACACAGCAATGTAAAGTGGTTCGGAGGCTCAAGCTCCTACATCCACTGCCTGATTTAACAGGAAATCCACTACCCGGGATTCTTGTTTTTAACGTGCCAAGGTGCACTCACAACTGGACTCACACCCCTCCGCGGAGCTGCCTCTCGAACTGGCCTCACATCCCTCTTCACTCAGGGACTGCCTCTCCTCACCTCACTGCAACACCTAACACTATTCTGGAAAGGGTTTAGTTTGGTTTGGTTCTCTCCAACTAGGTGAGGTTTTCCCTTACATGGTTTTAGCCTTTGAGCTAAGGTTGGGAAAATCTCTCTAAGCTTAGGATGTATATGATAGGCTCGAGTATACAAACTGGAACACTCAAATATGACTATGAAAAACTCAGGTCAGTGTTCTTGATGGAGATGGTGCACCCTTATGACTCCCTCATGACTTGCACCACTCTCGCACCACCAGCTCTCTTTCAAATGAAGCTTGAGTTTGTATTTATAGTTTGGATTTGAATGTTACCGTTGGAGAAAGTAACATTCAAATCCAGACTATCTCTGGAGTGAAATTCTCCTTTTCAGTGAAGTATGGCCTTGTCAGCTTTTGTCAGATTCGCTGCCTTGACTTGATTGGTCCACGTGGACTGAGTCCAACGGCTCTTTTCTTCAGGGTACTTGATCAGGGTAGTCCTGACTTCAGGCGGCTTGTCTTCAGCTGACTTGTAATCCTCTCAGGATACCTTTCTTCAGTAGACTTGAAGTCCTCTTAGGAACCATCATTGGACTTTAAGTCTTCTCAGTGGACTTCCTTCAGTAGACTTGAAGTCCACTCAGGGGAGTTGACATAAGGCTATTTGTCAAGCTTCCCAGCCTCAGTAGCCTGACTCCTTCAGGCCCTACTAGGCACAGCACTGATCCTCTCAATCATGCTCTTCACTGAGTAGTCCACTGACCAGCTTAGAAAGTCAGGTTTATACTCAGTGGGACTTCCTTCAGGCTTCTCTTCAGGTTCAGGTCTTCTGACATGGCTTCAGACTGTTCTCCTTGTGATGTCATCTTGACTTCCTCAGGCTCTGTCAGTGAGTTCTCCCTCACTAAGTTCCCCCTCAGTAGAGTTCTTCCCTCAGCTGAGTTCCTCTCAGCAGAGTTCCCCCTCACTGAGTTCCCCCCTCAGATGAGTTCTTCCTCCACTGATAACCTGTTCTCCTGAGAAACAACCTAGCCTGACCTGAAACTAAAAGATACTATCATGACTGCTTTCAAACCTATTACATGTTGTTTTGGAAAATCATCAAAACTAAAATATCCCAACAGAATCCAATGCCTCTCCCTCTTTGTATTTCAATGGATCAACACCTTCCTCAGAAAGGTTACCAAAAAGGCTACAGAAGTCTGCCTTCGAGAAAACGACATCCTCCGAATCAATCTTGGATGAAATATGGTCTTCATGGATCTTCATCCGGATAAGGAACTGAGCAGCATATCCATCCAAGGTGCGCAGATCCTTGGGAACCTTTGAAATCAACTCCTCCAGCCCAGAACGTCGGAGAAGCTCCAAAATCTCCAGTGCGGCTGGATTCTTGGTGGAATAGAAGTCCACCACCATTTCAGTCTTGAGCTTCTTGCAAACATGGTCTGGATCGAAATTGCACTTGGGTGCCATTGTTGAGAGAGAGAGAGAGATCGAAAGACTTGCTGAGAGAAAGTTAGGGCTTTTGACAATATGGAAACGTGAAAAGACAAATTGAAAAGAAAATTGATTTAAATAGGGCAATACGCGTGGTTTGATTAATAAATGAAGTATGAACGCATGTAATAGCAAATTTAATTTAGGGAACAAAATCAATTTTCGAATTGATTGACATATTGCACATCGATTAAATCTGATGGCCACGATGAAAGGCGAGATACAGATTTAATCTGGTGCGTAGGCGTGGTCATTGGGACTGGGTATAAAGGGGTTTTGTGGCAGTCAAGAGAAAAAGCGAAATGATTGCCTAGGCCCTATACCCTAGTCTTAAATACACTCCGAAGTTGAAACGTTTTGAGTGTACTTACTAATTTGAAAAGTGTATCCCAATGATCAGAGGCCAGAGAAGTAAAAACATACCTGTCACCTGATATTGTAACCAGATGATACCACAGCTAGTCTGGTGTTGCATCTCCTCTGATGGAACCCATCTGGTTCTGGTCAGAGAAGACTTTGGACTATTATGGAATCTGACTCAGCACCTCATCTGGGACAAGGGTCACCTGGTGCACACCTCATCTGGAGATGTAACTTCTCTGATTTTTCTAATCTGCAGACATGTTAGTTTTAAAATAACAAAGAATATGCAGTAAGGTATAAATAAAGGATACTTCTCTGATGTTCCCCCTAAAACAATTCTATCTCTGGATCCAATAAGCCCAACTCAAAAGCTAACTCTCTGAATCTGGTCTCAGCCAAAGGCTTAGTTAATATATCTGCTCTCTGCTTCTCTGTTGCAATCTTTTCCATCCTTATATCTCCCTTCTCAACATGATCTCTGAAAAAATGATGCCTTATATCAACATTTTTACACCTGGTATGAAGAACTGGATTCTGGGTGATGGCAATTGCACTATTACTATCACAGAATATAGGAATATCCTTGGCTCTAATCTGGTAGTCCCTAAGCTGTTGACTAATCCAGAGTAGTTGAGAACAACAGCTCCCTGCAGCCATGTACTGTGCTTCTGTTGTAGATGTAGCAACTGAAGTCTGCTTCTTAGAAAACCAAGATACCAATTTATTCCCTAAAAATTGGCATGTTCCACTTGTAGACTTTCTATCTATTCTGCATCCACCATAGTCTGAATCTGAATAACCACTCAACTCTAAGTTGTCATCTGCAGGATACCATAAACCTAAATTCACTGTTCCCTTAAGATATTTCAAAATTTTCTTTGCTGCTTCCAAATGACTTTTCTTGGGATTAGCTTGAAATCTGGCACACACTCCTACAGCAAAGGTAATGTCTGGTCTGCTTGCAGTCAGGTACAGAAGAGAACCAATAAGAGCTCTGTACTGAGTCTGGTCTACACTCTCTCCAGACTCATCTGGATCCATGTTGAAATTTGTCATCATAGGAATCTTGGCTGCTTTGCTAGATCCTACTCCAAATTTCTCTAACATGTTTCTGATGTACTTTGCCTGATTTATGAAAATTCCCTTCTCTGATTGCTTTACCTGCAAACCTAAAAAGTAATTCATTTCACCCATCATGGACATCTCAAACTGACTCTGCATGAGATCACCAAACTTCTCACACAGCTTCTTGTTAGGGGATCCAAATATAATGTCATCAACATATATTTGGACCAGAAGGATGTCCTTTCCTTCTTCTTTCCTAAACAAGGTCCTATCAATCTTACCCTTAGAAAAACCATTGTCCAGAAGAAACTGAGATAGAGTGTCATACCATGCTCTGGGTGCCTGCTTCAGCCCATAAAGAGCTTTCTTAAGCTTAAACACCTTGTCACCTTGTTCAAAACCAGGAGGTTGTTCCACATACACTTCCTCAATGAGAATCCCATTAAGAAAGGCAGATTTCACATCCATCTGGTATACTTTGAACTTCATGTGAGCAGCATATGCTAAGAACAATCTGATGGCTTCTAGTCTGGCAACAGGAGCAAATGTCTCATCATAGTCTATTCCTTCAGACTGAGAATAGCCCTGAGCCACTAGCCTTGCCTTGTTCCTAGTAATGACATCATTCTCATCTTTCTTATTCTTGAAAACCCACTTAGTGCCTATCACCTTTTGATGTCTTGGTCTGTCTACCAGCTCCCAAACATTATGTCTGGTGAATTGATTCAACTCCTCCTGCATGGCTACAATCAAATTTGAATCTTTCAGTGCCTCCTTGATGTTCTTGGGCTCAATCAAGGACACATAGCAACTGCATAAGACAGCTAAGTTAAGAGTTCTCCTAGTCTGGACACCCTTAGTTGGATCTCCAAGGATCAGGTCATTGGGGTGATCAACCAGGGTCCTCCTTCCCGTGGTCTTGCCTGGTTGATCATCTTCTGCAGTACTTTGGTGAATATCACCAACTGCTGGAGAGCTTCCCCCTACAGGAGTTCCAACCTCTTCTGGTTCTGCTCCTTGTGAAGACTTCTGCTTCAGAGAACCAGGAGATGGGTCACCATCTGAATCTGAATCTGAATCAAGAATAGGTGGATTGACCTTGATTACTCTGGGAGTAGTCTGATTCTGGGTCTCATCAGAAGACTTTAAGTCCACCTTGCACTCAAAAGCAGATTCATCAAAAACAATATGAGGTGTTTCTTCCACACAAAGTGAATTCTTATTAAAAACTCTAAAAGCTTTACTGGTGCTGGAATATCCTAAGAATATTCCATCTGCCACTTTAGCATCAAAGTTTTTTAATTTAGATTTCTCATTGTCATGGATGAAACACTTACATCCAAATACATGAAAGTATGAAACAGATGGAGTTTTACCTTTCCATACCTCATATGGAGTCTTATTATGTCTCTGGGCAATTAGGCATCTATTATGAGTGTAGCAAGCTGTATTAATGGCCTCTGCCCAAAACCTTTGTGGAGTGTTGTACTCTGCCAGAAGTGTTCTTGCAGCTTCTTTGAGAGTTCTATTCCTCCTTTCTGCTACTCCATTTTGTTGGGGTGTTCTGGCAGCAGATGTCTCATGAAATATCCCATGGTCCTTGCAGTAATCTGCAATGTGTGAATTCAAAAACTCTGTCCCTTTATCACTTCTGATTCTTACTATGCTCTGGTTCTGCTCATTCTGAATCTGCTTGAAGAATTCTGGCAGCTTAGTGATAGTTTCATTTTTCTTAAACAAGAACACTATCCAAGTGTATCTTGAAAAGTCATCTACTATCACCAAGGTGTACTTCCTTCCACTGAAACTAAGAGGAGAAACAGGTCCAAACAGGTCCATGTGAAGTAGTTGAAGTACTTTGGTTGTGGTTGTGCTCTGGACATCCTTAAAGGAAGTCTTGGGTTGTTTACCCTTCTGGCAGGAACCACAAACCTGATCCTTCTTAAACACTTCATTAGGAAGACCTCGAATAAGACCTTTTCTGGCAATCTTATTCAGTGTCTTGAAGTTAAGGTGACATAATCTCTTGTGCCAAATCCAGCTGTTCTCTGCAGATCCTTTTGCAACCAGGCAAGCATTTCTTGGGCAACTGCTAAAATCTGCAAGATAAATGTTACCCTTCCTCAAGCCTATTAGCAAGATATCATTAAAATCAGAAGAAAAGACAGTGCATGAATCACTAGAGAACTTCACTGAGTATCCACTGTCACAGAATTGGGATACTGAAAGCAGATTATGCTTGAGTCCTTCAACATAGTAGACTTCATCTACAGATACACCATTAAAGGTCAACTTTCCAACTCCTCTGGTGACTCCATAGTTGTTGTCACCAAACATCACTCTTGGCCCATTCAATGGCTTGAAATCTTGGAGATTATCCTTCTGGAAGGTCATGTGCTTGGAACATCCACTATCAATTTACCAGACATGGTTGCTTGAAAGTCCTTTCTCCAATGGGCTCTTATCTACCTGCAGAGAAATCAATTAGGTCCCCTACTAGTGCTGGGTCCTGATTGGTTAGTTGCAGGTTTTGTAGGAATCCATAGATAAAGATCATCCCTTGTTGGATGAGGAGATCTTATCTTTCTGCCAAATCTATCTACCAACACATGTCCTCTTACAATGACATATTGAGCTACTGGTCTTATTAGGACACCTTTCCTATAAACAGGTCTGGTGTACCTTTTCTCAAATCTGGCCTTTGGAATGGCCTGCCTCAAAGACATGGTCTTAAAGGTCTGGTTGTAAGGATACATCCTAGAAGAACCATCTCTGGTGTCATAACTACCCAGATCAGTTGGTTTTCTATAGATGGGTCTGGAAGACCTCCTCTGGTTCTGAAGATTGGATCTATTCTGATGATAGGATTCCTTCTGAGGCTTCCTGTTCTGGAATCTTCTTGGAGCATTCCACCTTTGAAATCCCTGATTCTGATTGAGGTTCTCTGGTTCAGTATACCTCCTCTGGTATCTCCTATTCTGATTAGATTTCCTCTTAGAGTCTCCTTTTTTAGGTCCCCTAATCTGCCTAGGTTCAACTCTTTTAGGATTCATCTGAGGTTCTCTAATCAGATTAGGCATCTGAACAGAACCATCAATCTTCATAGGTTCTCTTTTTTGACTCGTATGCTCTAGAATTTTGCCTTCCAGAACATTCACCTCTTCTGGATTATGTTTTGAATTATCAACAGGGGGGTCCCATTTCCAACCAGGTCTGTGAACCACCATGCGATTAGAAGGATCCTCTTCATTCCGGAGTTCCACAAGTTCACCAGATCTTATAGACTTGTCTTTAGTAAAGCAATATTTATGAGATCTTTTAATAACCACTCTTATCATTAATGCGTTGAGAAGATCCTGAAATAATAGATAGAACATCTGGTTTCAAGGAATCTTCTCTGGGCACAGGTAACTCAATAGTTTGCTCAACTTGTTTTCCCTTGATAAGAGTCTGGTATTTGGCTCTAAGCTCATTGAGCTCATCTTCCTGAGAATTCTTTTCCTTCATGATTTGATCTACCAGAGTATCTCTTTCTTTGATCTTATCCTGAAGTTCAGAGACTTCTTTGGAATGATCTTTCATGAGTTCTCTGGTGGATTTTTGTTCATGAGATAAGGATTGAACTTCAGTTCTGAGCCTACCATTCTCTTTCTCAAGTTTTTGACATAATTGAACACAATTTTGGAGATCTGATAGCATTTGATGCATATCAGACTCTCTAGAGTTACCAGATGAGTTAGAGGATTCAGTATATTTGGAATTTGATAATACTAAGGTAGTTTCTTGTACCTCATTGATGTCTGCCATCAGACATACTGTTAGGATATAGATTAGATGTTTTGAAGATGTTAAAACAAGAATTTGTAATAGGACTAGCTGAACCTGTTAGTCAGCTACAGATTAGTCTTGGTCTAGAATAGGTCTTTGGTTAAGGGGGAAGAAATCTGTGCAGACCAGAGGAGGTGACCAGAGGAGGTGACCAGATGAGGTGACCAGAGGAGGTGACCAGAGGAGGTGACCAGATGAGGTGACCAGAGGAGGTGACCAGAGAAGGTGACCAGATGAGGTATGGACCAGATGAGCTCTGACCAGAAGAGTCACCAGAGCAGATGAGGTCCAGAGGAGTCTGACCAGAAGAGTCACCCGAGCAGATGAGGTCCAGAGGAGTCTGACCAGATGAGTCTGACCAGAGGAGTCTGACCAGATGAGCTCTGACCAGAGGAGTCACCAGAGGAGTCTGACCAGAAGACCTCTCCCAGATGAGGTTCAGAGCAGAAGTGTTACCTGACCAGATGAGACCAGACCAGTAGACCCCAGACCAGACCAGACCAGATGAGGGAGACGGATTAGTTCACCCTCCCTGTAGCTTCGTAGTTATCTGTAGACAATAATACTTTGGAGATCCTTGATGGAGAAGAAGGCAATCTGGAGAAGTCAACTGATGGAGGATCGGATTTGATTGATTGCTTGATTGAAGTCAACTAATCAATCATATAATCAATCCTTGATTGATTATATCCCTCCAATTATGGTTGTTTGAATTACTAGTTTCCAACGGCTAGTTTATTCTACAACTATAAATAGGAGTGCTTGGATTAGTTCAACAGACAAGAGTCGCGCGAGAGCACAGTAAGAACACACGAACTCTTCCAATCACTCACTTTTGTCCTTTCTAGTTTATATACACTCTATTAGGAGTTTAGTTGGATTATTACTCAACCTGTTCATCTTGTTAGATAAGGTTGTTGTAAGCAGTTGTACGAAGGAGCTGGTACTTCGCAGTTCCAGTGGTTCGTGAGTTAGTTGGTTGGAGAGAGAGAAAGTCCCCTTTGGAGAAAGGGAGAGTGGACGTAGGATCGTTATATCCGAACCACTATAATTTCCGGTGTTATTTACTTTTCTGCAATTTAGATTTCTGCATTTTAATTTTAGTACTTAATTTATAAATTGGGTTTTCTTAAAAATAAACTTAAAAACGCTTTCCGCTGGATATTTTTTTGGGACCAACAAGTGGTATCAGAGCAGTGTGTCCTACAGACCACTGTTTTGAAATTATCTCGGTGGTCACCAGGGCAGATCCATTTTTTTGAAAACCCAAATATTTGTTGTGCTAACAATTTTTGCAGAAATGGGCTCAAAGAGAAGCAGTAAAAGATACACTGGGAATTACTTCAAAAGAAGCCTAGCAGATGAGGAAGATGAGGTATCCACTTCTGGTTCATCATCAAATTTTGGACCAGACGAAGAGATATGTCTGGTAACAGACGAGGTATGTAATCGAACTCCCTCTTCTTTTTCATCTTCTTCTTGTTCTGGACAATCAGAGGAGTCTGATATGCAGAAGATGCTATTAGATCTCCAATCTTCAATACAACTTTGTCAAAAATTGGAAGAAGAGAACACAAAGTTGAAAGCAGAAAATCAGAAGCTTTCACAATGTTTTGGCAACCCAACTGATCTACCAGCTGAACAGGTTCAAACACTGGTAGAAGAGTCCACTGACTTGAAAACCAGATGTGATGAACAAACTAAGCTGATAGAAAAGCTGCTTGTTGAAAACATTGAGGAAGATAATGAATGTACTCTGCTGAAAGCTAAGTTCGATGAACTCTTCCATCAAAACAAAATTGTAAAAGATAGTGAGGACAAGCTCAAGCTGAGACTGGAGCAGCTGACTATAGCAAACAATGCTGTGTCACATATAGCTGCCTCATCTCAAAGAGAGCATGATAAAACAGGCCTTGGTTATACCAAACCTGAATCCTCACATGTTCAGAAAGAAGAACAGACTAGTAATTTTATTGATAAGGGTAAAAGGCCAGCTGACCAGGCAACTCAGCCTAATGGGCAGATGAGTACTGAAACTCAAAAACCCAAAAGGCAGAGGAGGAATTTTAAGAAGGGTTATACCCAGAATAAAATACCTCAGCCAGGCCAGCAGAGTAGAAGACAGTCTGAATCTTCTCAAAAGAAGCAGAACCAGATGACTCCTACTCACTTGCAGAGGACTTTCAAGTCATCTGCCAGACCAGCTGGAACCTTTGATGGTTCTTGTAAGACTTATCCTTATCAAACGAATTTCAAGTCTGTTGCTTTAAGACAAGTTATTCCTTCTACTGGACAAGCTAATAAGAGAAGAAGAGCCTCTAGAAGAAATAACCATGTCGAAGCTTCTTATGTTCAGTGTGTTTTTGTGGATATATATGGAAGAAAGATAAGATCACCTGATTAAAAAAGGAATGATCTATTCTTGTGGCTTCCTAAATATTGTGCTAACCCTCCTGGACCCAGAAGGGTACCAAAAATTTGATTGCCTGCAGATACACAAGAAGACCAGCTGATGTTTTGCCCCAATATCAGCTGAGCATACTTTGAGGGGGAACATTAGTTGACCCAGCCTGCTAGAATCTCTATTTAGATATTTCAAATTTTTCTTGTCTTGTTTTATTTAAAGTTCTTCCAGTTTTAACATCATCAAAAAGGGGGAAATTGTTAGGATATAGATTAGATGTTTTGAAGATGTTAAAACAAGAATTTGTAATAGGACTAGCTGAATCTGTTAGTCAGCTACAGATTAGTCTTGGTCTAGAATAGGTCTTTGGTTAAGGGGGAAGAAATCTGTGCAGACCAGAGGAGGTGACCAGAGGAGGTGACCAGATGAGGTGACCAGAGGAGGTGGCCAGAGGAGGTGACCAGATGAGGTGACCAGAGGAGGTGACCAGAGGAGGTGACCAGAGAAGGTGACCAGATGAGGTATGGACCAGATGAGCTCTGACCAGAAGAGTCACCAGAGCAGATGAGGTCCAGAGGAGTCTGACCAGAAGAGTCACCAGAGCAGATGAGGTCCAGAGGAGTCTGACCAGATGAGTCTGACCAGAGGAGTCTGACCAGATGAGCTCTGACCAGAGGAGTCACCAGAGGAGTCTGACCAGAAGACCTCTCCCAGATGAGGTTCAGAGCAAAAGTGTTACCTGACCAGATGAGACCAGACCAGTAGACCCCAGACCAGACCAGACCAGATGAGGGAGACGGATTAGTTCACCCTCCCTGTAGCTTCGTAGTAATCTGTAGACAAGAATACTTTGGAGATCCTTGATGGAGAAGAAGGCAATCTGGAGAAGTCAACTGATGGAGGATCGGATTTGATTGATTGCTTGATTGAAGTCAACTAATCAATCATATAATCAATCCTTGATTGATTATATCCCTCCAATTATGGTTGTTTGAATTACTAGTTTCCAACGGCTAGTTTATTCTACAACTATAAATAGGAGTGCTTGGATTAGTTCAACAGACAAGAGTCGCGCGAGAGCACACTAAGAACACACGAACTCTTCCAATCACTCACCTTTGTCCTTTCTAGTTTATATACACTCTATTAGGAGTTTAGTTGGATTATTACTCAACATGTTCATCTTGTTAGATAAGGTTGTTGTAAGCAGTTGTACGAAGGAGCTGGTACTTCGCAATTCCAGTGGTTCGTGAGTTAGTTGGTTGGAGAGAGAGAAAGTCCCCTTTGGAGAAAGGGAGAGTGGACGTAGGATCATTATATCCGAACCACTATAATTTCCGGTGTTATTTACTTTTCTGCAATTTAGATTTCTGCATTTTAATTTTAGTACTTAATTTATAAATTGGGTTTTCTTAAAAATAAACTTAAAAACGCTTTCCGCTGGATATTTTTTGGGACCAACACATACATCATCATCAGACCCGAAATCAGAAGAAGAAGAACTGGAACTAGTATCCTCCTCCTCTGCTTCTGCCAGCAATGCTCTCTTGTCTGCATATCTCCTATCTCTCTTGATCCTTTTCTCTTCTCTTTCCCTAGGAGTAAGTTGAGGACAATCATAACTGTAGTGACCAGTCTTGTTGCATGTGTAGCAGGCATTGTCTCATCTGGGACTAGGACTTGGCTCTCTCCTCCTCTGGTTGTAGTCTGATCTGGCTGGACTACTCTCTCTCCTCTGGTAGTCAGGTCTGCCAGAGCTACCATCCCTCCTCTGATAATCTGATCTCCCAGAGCTGCCAGAGTTGTCATCTCTCCTCCTTTCTGGAGTTCTGAATCTGGTCTCCCTTGAGTCTCCAAATGTCTTCTCCTTTTCTGCAGGCTTGAAGAAACTCTTCCTCTCTCTGGTAGACTCCTTCCAATGCCTTTTATACCTGCCATATTTTGAACTCATTTTATCCAATTTACGAGTTAGAAGTGCTACCTGCTCCTTGAGGCTCAAGTCATCTGCAGTAGACTCCTTTGGCTTGACATCAGACTTGATAGTTGAAGAGAATGCAACTCCTTTCTGGCCAGAAGAGAAAACCTCTTCTGTTTGATCCTCCCCTTGAAGATCATACTCATAAGCTTTGAGATCAGACAACAGAAGATGATGATCCAGAGTGTTGAGATCCTTGTTGTCCTTGATCACAGTGACTTTAATTCTCCATCTGCTGGTTAGTGAACGCAAGATTTTACTATTAATTTCTTTTTCAGAATAGGTCTTACCTAAGGCACTAGCCTTGTTCAGGAGGTTTATGAGATGCATATCCAGCTGGTCAATGGTCTCGTCTGGTTTCATCTTGAAAGTGTCAAACGAATGTTGAACAGCTTGGAGCTTGTTGTCTTTAATCTTCTCTGTTCCCTCACAAAGAAGTGCAAGTTTGTCCCACATCTCCTTGGCAGTGGCACACATTCTGACCTTTTCAATCACCTCTTTAGTAAGTGTGTTGATGATCTCAGTTCTTGCCACCTGGTCCAAGTTGTAGAGCTTTCTTTCATCGTTGTCAAGTTCATCTTTCTTTTTTAGGATTCTTTGCCTGGGGACTCAATCCTCTGCAGCCTTCTGGGCAGTTTCACTAGTTTCTTCCCTGGACTCTGACCTGCCACTATCAATAGGAGTCCAGTAAAATTTAATTGGGCCACTTTCTACCACATCTAACATGCGGTGGTGAATAGCTCCAAGATGATTGCTCATCATGAAACTCCAGTGGCTGTAATCCTCAAAAGAGAATTCTGGAAGCTTACGGCTCTTGTAAGAAGATTTTGCAGACATTTTAACAAAAATAAGGGTTTAACAAGAATTAGAACAAAAGCAATAAAGAGCAATGGATCTGCCCGGTGACCACCAAAAGCTTTTCAAAGCAGTGGTCGTTGGACACACTGCTCTGATACCACTTGTTGGTCCCACTAGTTAGATTAATTGCGGAAGCTTTAGTGTTAATGTCTTAACAAACTTCTTTTTTTACAAGAGCACAAAACCAATAAGAGAATAAGTAAATGAAAGCAATAAAGAACACCAGATATATAGTGGTTCGGATTTGAATATCCTACGTTCACTCTCCCTTTTATCCAAGGGGTCTCACTATCAACCAACCAACTCACTTACTTACTCACTGGAATTGGGAAGTACCAGTTCCTTCTTACAAACTCTTTAGATTTAACTTCAATCTAAAGATCAACAGTCTACAACCTTATCTTATAGATGAACAGGTTGAGGTCCAACAACTCCTTAAGAGTAGATATATAATATGAACAACAAGAGTGCTAAGAGTGATTATCAAAAGCTTGGATTGTCACTTATGCGCGTAAGGTCTCTCTCTAGAGCTTTTTCTTGAACTGCACTCTTGTATTTATAGAGGGGATTAGGGTTAGCCGTTGGAGAGCTAATCCAATCAGATCCTCTATTTAGGGAAGCTTCAATCAATCAATTCCCTAATTGATTGATTGGGTTGGTGGGATCCTTGGATTGATTATCTTCAAATACTTTCCAATCCTGGTCTTGTTGACTTGATTTGAATCACCAACGGTCAAATGCTTCCTTTGCCAAACTCTGATTCTCTCCAGAGAAGGCAAGACCAGACACCAGGCAACCTCGGTGTCTTCTGGTCCTGATCTGGTGAACAACCAGAATACTCAGTAGAAACAGGGGATCAAACTGAGCATCTTTTGTTCTACCAGACTCGTCTGGTCTGGGGAAATGTTCTCTGCCTCTGGTCAGTCTCATCTGGTGAAGTCTTCTGGTGGAGTCCTCTGGTCTGGCAGTTCCCCCTAGACTAAGTCCTAATCTAGATCATCATCTGGCTAACAGGTCCAGATGGTCCTATTACATCTTCTGGTTTGTTTTAACTCATCAAAACTATACAACTTTTATCCTAACAGCCTACCATCAGATACCAATGCATCCAGATGACCAGGAAAGCACGGCTTTCTACACCAACAAAGATTTGTTGTGTTGGAAGAGGATGTCATTCGGGTTAATTAATGCAGGAGCCACATATCAACGACTCGTCAACAAAATGTTCGATGAAAATATTGGCAAAATGATGGAAGTGTACGTGGATGACATAGTCGTAAAAAGCCCGAGAAAGGAAGATCAGTTGGAACACCTGACACAAGCCTTTGAAATACTCCGAGCATACAACACGAAGCTAAATCCAAAGAAAAGTAGCTTCGGAGTCCATTCAGGCAAGTTCTTAGGACATCTTGTTAGCCAGCGAGGCATTGAAGTAAATCCATCAAAGGTAAAGGCTATTCTCGACATGCAGCCACCAAGGTCCATCAAGGAAGTACAACGACTCACCGGATGCTTGGCAGCCCTGAATAGATTCATCTCAAGGTCCGGCGATAAATGCCAACCCTTTTTCGATGCCATAAGGAAGGGTGGATTTCATTGGACAGATCATTGTCAACAGGCGTTCAAGCAGCTAAAAGAATATCTCGGTGATACTAAAGTTTAATCAAAACCAGTGACGGGAGAGAAGCTATATTTGTATCTGGCAGCTTCGGAAGTAGCCATCAGTTCAGTCCTAGTTCGTGCAGAAGGGAAATTCCATTTACCCATCTACTATGTAAGTCAAGCATTGCACGAGGCAGAAATCAAATACTTCCCGATGGAAAAATTGGCATATGCACTGATGATGAGCGTTAGGAAACTTCGACCATACTTTTTCGATAATCAGGTAGAAGTCCTGACAACCTTCCCGCTAAGGTAAATCTTACAAAGGCCAGACACTTCTGGTCGCCTCCTCAAATGGTCCCTCGAAATAAGCTAATTTGGAATATCATCTGCACCTCGAACAGCGATCAAAGGACGAGTGTTGACCGACTTTATAGTTGAGCTGATCTTTCCTCAAGATCTGACGAGAGGTCATAATCATCCATGGCATATGTACGTCAATGGATCATCAACCAATGCAGCGTCAGGAGCCGGAATAGTACTAATCAGCCCAGATAGACAAATCTTCACCTCGGCGGTACGATTTGAGTTCATGGCAACAAACAATGAAGTCGAATATGAGGTATTGATAGCCGGACTCCGCCTAACATTGGCGGTCGGAGTTAGAAGATTGCAGATATATGGGGACTCACAGCTGATAGTCAACCAAGTCCGAGGAGAGTATGAAGCAAAAGACGAAAACATGGCATTATATCAAAAAATTGTAGCCCACTTGCTTCTATGTTTAAGAAAATTTATATCGAACAAGTACCCAGAGAAAATAACGCCCAAGCAGATGCACTTGCTCGCCTGGCTACCAGCACGGTCCCGACAGAATTGTCAGAAATCACCATCACAAAAATATGCCAGCCATCAACACACGATTACAAGATCAATCAAGTAGATGAAGAATCTGAGGAGGATGATTGGAGAATACCTATTATCAAATACCTTCGTGATGACGAAATTCTAGGAGATCCACAAGAAGCGACCAAGACGACCAGGCGGGCAGCAAGGTTCACAATCATGGATGGGCAACTATACAAGAGAGGATTCTCACTTCCGTTATTAAAATGTTTGACAAAGAGGCAAGGCCAAGAAGTTTTACAACAAATTCATCAAGGCGTATGTGGGAATCATGCTGGGGGGCGTGCGTTGGCCTGCAAAACAGTAAAACAAGGATACTATTGGCCTACATTGTTATAAGATGCCATCAAAGTTGCAAGAACTTGTCACAGATGCCAGATATTCGCACCCAGCATTCACAAGCCACCAATAGAGATTATAGCAGTCAACAGTCCATGGTCATTCGCAAAATGGGGAATCGACATCATAGGACCTTTTCCGACTGGGAAAGGAAATATAAAATTTACAGTAGTGGCTGTGGACTATTACACAAAATGGGCTGAGGCAGAGGCGCTAGCAACAATCACACAGGAAAAAATGATCAGTTTCATATGGAAAAATATTGTATGCCGGTTCGGAGTCCCACAAGTGATTTTGACTGACAACGGACGACAATTTGAAGGCAAGAAAATAAGAATTTTTTTTGAAAAATGGGGAATAAAAAAACATTTTTCAACGCCGTATCATCCTCAGTCCAACGGTCAAGTAAAGGCAATCAACAAAATAGTCAAATATATACTAAAGATCCGGTTGGTGGACAAGAAAGGAAAATGGTCGGAAGAGCTACCAGAAGTGCTATGGGCATATCGAGTATCTTATAGAACAAGTACCGAAGAAACTCCGTTCACCATGGCATTCGGTGTGGAAGCAGTAATACCCGTAGAATTGAAGGTGCCAACAGAGCGAACAGCAACGTTTGACGAACAGGCGAACAACATGGCTTTAGCTGTAGAGATGGACTTGGTTGATGAGAAGAGAATTTCGGTAGAAATAAAGAATGCAATATACAAGGAAAGGATCACAAAGTATTACAATTCACAAGTAAAAGTTAGAGAATTCAAGATCGGAGATCTCGTACTTAAAAAAGTTTTGGGACCGCCAACAGGAGTATTCGGACCGACTTGGGAGGGCCCATACAGGATAACTCAGAAATGGCACAATAGCACGTATGACTTAGAAGACATGGAAGACAACTCGGCTCAATACTCCTGGAATGCAGCTTTGTTGAAAAAATATTATCAATAGGCAAAAATTGTACAGTACATGTAAAATTTAGTTCAAACTCCATATTATTTTTATGAGTACCAGTTGTAAGTATGTTGAAATTTTTTCAAAATTTCATGAATGTATATGAAATTGGTGTTGTAAGATTAATTTGCTCAATTGTTCGCTCCACAGAGCAAGTTGCTCAATTTGCTCAATTGGGGCGACCACGAGGAAAACACCCAAAGTTAAGTCCATGTAAGGACAAGAAAGCCCAAGAGTGAGGGCTACCACGGGGGAAGAATTCGAGGCCAAGTCCATATAAGGACCGTAAGGCCCTATCATTTAAGGCTAAGTCTTTTTAAGACAATAACGGCCCATATAAATCGATCAGACGATCATTGAACATAAAAAGAAAAATATTAAGCTTATGAAGCTTGTATAAGTTCAGGCGAACAATAGTGCAAAGGACGAACAAACAAGAAGCAAAAAAAAGCCACAAGGAAAAGCAATAAAGACAACAAACATTCCCAAACTTCTCTTCATTAAAAATGCCAAAGATATTACAGGAGGAAGCGAGGAAAGTACAAAATCACCCTAGCACAATCTAAAAAAAATACAAAGGTCTTCAGTCTTGATGGGCCGGAGGAGCATCAGTAGTCCCCTGAGCAGAAGGAGCAGCATCGGTGATGGCGGTTTCAGCAGTGGCCGCCGCAGTTGAGGTGCCCGCCCCATCAATGGGAGTGAGAGGAAGGGAGTTGAGGCCATAAAAAATATCAGCTTTCTTGCTCGGCTCCTCGCCCGAGAACTGGGGCGATAACTTGAACGTCCTCCCCAAAGATGTCCAGGGGGACTCTCATCTCCCCAAGATCGGCCACCAGGACAGCGAACACTGCACTGATAGGGTTGTCCTTAACATAATCAATGAAGTCTTTCTTGGTTATGGCCAAGACATCTTTGTCATGGTCCAAGGCAAACTTCACCGATCTGATGCTCTACATAAGCGCACACATAACCGAGGTTAGTGTTGTCGGCCACGTCCTGAGCATAGACATCAAAGGCGACCATGCCAGTCCTCTCTTGCTGAAGGAGAGCAACCTCAGCTTGCAATTCCTCAACCTGTGCGACCATGGCTGCTTTCTCGCCCTCCAGCACCTTTAGTCTCTCATCAGCAACCCCCAGCTCAAGGAACAGCTTCTCTGATTGATTGAGAGCAACTTGTTCGATGTTCAAAGAAGCATTATACTTCTGCTCCAGATCTGCCACCACCTTGGCATGCTCAGCCTTCTCTTGGGTAAGCTCATCCTCTTTCTTCTCCAAAGCAGCTGCCCTCTCCGCCCCTAAACTGTCAATCTTGCGACCAAGACCGCGGTTGGTCCTCTCCAACAGCACGATCTGATCAAGGAGCTTTTGAGCCATCACAGCTTGATGGCTGGCGTTGTAGGCGACCAGGCGGGCATTGCCGCTGGCAGTCTGCTCTTGGACGATGTCCTCGCAGGTTTTGGTCCAAGAGCGAGGGACCGTCTCAGTTGCCCGGCGAACATGAGAGTCTGGGATGTCCAAGTAAGGAGGAGGAGACTTAACACAACTGAGCTGGTGAAGCACCTCTGTTCGGCCAGGGTGCTCCTCAGGTTTATATCTGGGAAAGAAAAAGAAACTTTTTAAGTCAGTAAGCTACAAAGGACCGATCACCGAGGTAGTAGTCCAAAAACTTACTCTCTCAACTTCACTGGGTCATACCCCAGGTACGAGCGATCATTAGATGCTCGCTTCTTCTTCAAGACAGCAGCCACAGCCTGCTGTTCGCTTACGACCTCGATAGAGGTAGGTTTAGAGATTGGAGAGCGAGGAGCCCGGCTGCTAGCCTCTGTGGTAGGCTTCGAACGCTTGGATGCTCGCTCAGCACTCTCTCCTTCACCGTGGCTGTCCTCACACGGAGTCTTCTTCTTCATCTTTTCTTTCTCCGCGCCTTGAGGAGTAGTGGTTTTGGGGGCTCCTCTGGAGCGACCAGCAGGGGCTCGTTGGCGAGCATGTGCAGCTGGCTCTCCCCCAGCTCGAAGACGGATGAGAGATAAGGGTGGATCTTGTTTCCTCCTGGTCGGCTCCTCAGCGGCCATCTTCTTTACATGGGCGGCAAGAAGATGGTAGGACTCAGGGATGGTGGGCACAGCAACGGTCACACGTTGATCTGTTAAAAGCAAAAAAGAACAAAAATTAGAAACTTCAGGCGATCAAGCGAACAAGAGAGTAAAAGAGTCTTAAAAATAATTACCCTCGGGTATTTCCGCTTGAGCTTCTAAGTGATGCGGACTTGTGAAAAGTTGAGTGATTCTCCGGCAATGAGGTTTCAACAGGTGAAGAATCTCACGATCAGCGCGATTCCGCAGAACTATCACAGCCAATGTGAACAGGAATTCTTCGCTCAAGTCCGGATGCCCCCACTTCAAAAATTTTGGACCTTCAAAACAACAAAAAAGAAGAAATTAAAATTAGTCCCCAACGCAGTCCCAGGAAGGAAATAAGAAAGCCTATGTTTCACTATGCCAAAACGTTCAGGAGAGTTAATGCGCGCTTGGCCGCCAGCAAAGTCCGCTAATGCTCGCCAGTCTCCTCCTATGAAAAAGAACTAATTATGCCAACTTTTTACTTTGTTGGCGACTCCCTCGATGAGTTTAACCCCCGTCCTCGCCTTTACATAGTACCAGCCCACACCCTCTTCTTTGCAGGCTGAGATGACCATGGCGTAGTGGATTTCGGTGGTGCTGATTTTGTTCTTATAACCTTCGAGGCCAAAAAGGGTCATCAGGGCGAGCAGGTTACTCCACCCATTGGGAGTGATTTGGGTGATCGCCAGATCGACATCCTCCAGGAAGCGACCAATGAGGGGATGAAGCGGCAGCGGTAATCCTGTGTTAAGTATATCCAAGTTAATCGACGTACATCCTGGTGGTGGGTGATCAACAGTTTCTCCCTTCTTGGGGGCATACAGGAAGATATCGTATGGTATCTTGTAATGGGACCTGATGCTATCCAAATCATCCTCAGTAATCAGGCTGGATATCCTGCTCGCCGTAAAAGTGTTCTGCTGGGCGGTCATAATCACGCTGGAGCGAACAGGGAAGGCAGTGGAATAGCGAGCAACATATTCACCCCATTCATTCTGGCAAACAACCTCCTCAGGAATCTGGAACTCGGGAGTCACTCTAGAGGTAGGGAAACCTATCTCCTCCAGAAACTCCCAAGTCACAGCTAATCTTGATCGCTCCACCTCGGGTTGGTTGCTTTCAGCATCGATCTCAGCGGCCACTTCTTCTGAGTCTTCTCCCAAGTCAGAAGAAGTCTCTTCCGCGTCTGAGCGACCAGCAGGGATTTGCACCTCTTCGTTGCCAGAATTGTCCACGGCATGAGCCTTGACTTGAAGCGAATATACCAGCTTTCTACTAGTAGATTCCCCGCAAGCGTACGGGTTCACTGTCAAATCAACTCTAACTCAAACACTCACACAAGAAAATTCCTAACTCAACTTCACAATTCACCTTACTCATCAAATCATACTCAAAGATAGCAATCAACAAGCATAAGATGATTGATAGGCATGAAATATGTAGTCGCATCTCAAAACATTATCAGCTCAAGGAGCAACTCAAGACTCAAATAACCAAACTCAACTCAAAGAGATATGTGCGCCTGTGCAATGTAACAATAAAACATATAAAAACTCCACCCCCCAAACTTCGACCTTGTGAAGAGGTCTAAGTTTGGGGTTGTGGGTTACCTCATCCAAATAGTTTAATTTCTCTTAACAACGCAGCCACTCCCTTGCTTGAGTTCCTCCCTTTTGAATAACTCCATGATTTCTCTACTCTCTCGAGACAAGCCTACAAAATAAAACTCTCAAGTACGAGGTTAAAACTTACGATTCAATAATACCCTAATAACGTAAAAATAATGAAAAACAAATAAAAATGGGTTGCCTCCCATTCAACGTTATTTTTAAGGTCCTAATGCCGGACCGAGCTCGAAGGAGCTTATGGTACATGATACTCAAATTTACCTCCCTTACTCTCATAAGAGTGGTGCTTGCATTTCTTTCCTTCATGCCCCTCCATCATGAGCTCCTTTACTTCCTTTTCCACCTCAAGTGATGGGGGTCTCAACTTCTTCTCACATTTATCTGGAGGAGTCTTACTAAGCAATTTCTTGAGTTTGGACTTTTTCTTCTTAACTCCTCCTTTACTCTCCAACTGGACCACGTCCTCACTTTTCACTTCTTCATCCTTCAACTTCTTCCCTTTATCCCTATCAAAATAATCAAGATCATAATGCTCATGAGTTAAATTATCAAGTGAAGGACTAACGAAATCATGAATATGAGAAAGATTAGAGATAGGAGGTGTGTCTTCAACACGAGGATCAATTGCATCCATGCAATAACAACTCTCATCCTCCTTCGGGTGTTTCATGGCCTCATATAAGGAAATCTTTATCTCTTGATCGTCAACTTTCAACGTGATCTTCCCATTTACCACATCTAGCACCATCCCGGCCGTTGCTAAGAACGGTCTTCCCAAGATCAATGGAACGTGCTCATCTTCCTCCATGTCAAGCACTACAAAATCGGCTGGAAATATATGATCCCCAACCTTCACGAGGACGTCTTCAACTACACCTTGAGGTCGAGTAATAGACCGGTCGGCAAGTTGGAGCGTCATCATTGTCGGTTGAAGTTCTCCACCCTCCAACTTCTTGAATAACTACAAGGGCATAAGATTGATGCTCACCCCAAGGTCGCATAATGCTCCCTTCTTAACACCATTCCCGATATCACATAAGATCGTGAAACTCCCGGGATCCTTCAACTTCGGTGGAAGCGCTTTGTGCATTAATGCCCTCACCTCATGGTTCAGCTGCACCAACTTGGGCTCATCAACTCTCCTTCTCTTTGCTATTAAATCCTTCAAGAATTTGGCATAATTCGGCATCTGTTCCAAAGCATCATAAAAAGGAATGTTAATATGCAATTTCTTAAAAACATCAAGGAATTTAGCGAATTTCTCATCAAGCTTTTTCTTCATGAAGCGTTGTGGATACGGGACGGGTATCACCGATTTGGGTACCCCCCATTCATCACGCTCGGTCTCTTTCACTTTCTCCCTTGCTTCCTTTGCCTTCTTCCACTTAGAAACTCTCTCAATCTTCTCAATGCCTTCCTCTTCAGGCTATTTGCTCTCATCCATATCTTTACTCTTCTGAGTGCCTTCACCCTCAACCCCTTTCTCAACTCCCATCTCCTCAATCTCATCTTTATCTGCCTCAGGCTCTTTTCCTTCTATCTCCACCTCTCCTTGGGGCGTCTCAGAATCAGCAGGCATCTGAGGACCATCATAGTTGGTCCCACTTCTAAGCCGGATCACCTTGCAATGCTCTTTCGGGTTTCCCTCCGGCATAGAAGGATACTTACCCGGCTCTCTACCCAATGATTTACAATCTGGCTCATCTGAAACTCTATCGAAGTGAACCGCCTATTGTTCTCTTGCTGAATTTGATTCAGCTCTACATCTCTCTTCTGGATTTCTTGATCACGCTGATCACCTTTCTTATGTAACTCTTTAACATCATACTCCAAAGAGGACAATCTCTTGCTTCCTTCCTCCACCTTCTGAAGGATAGCTCTCAACATCTCCTCAGTTGAGGCACCGCCTTCTCCACCCGGGGGTTTAGAACCTGGATCAACACCTGGAGGAACTGTAATTCCGGCATTCAGATTAGCATATGAAAAATTCTCTTTCTTCCTCTATGTGTTTTGATGAGGCTGCTGGCCTCCTTGATACCCTTGTGTGTTCCTCCATTGATTTTGAGGCGGCTGTGAACTTGGAGGTACAAATGGTTGGCCATAAGAAGACCTTCCAAACTGATTGCCACCTTGTGGATACCCGCCTTGTGGATAGTTAGGCCTTCCCATATAGTTGGCCTCTTCTTGCTGACTCGTGGGTGGGTCCACTTTCTCGCTCATTGTTACATTCCCTCCAACCAGATTCTGCCCCATCTCGAGGTTACTGATTTTCTCCATCATTGCCATCAATAGCTTCCTTGTTCCCTCATTCTCCTCCAACTTACAAACTCTCTAAAATTCTGGATCCTCGTTCCATGCCCCGGCATTCGTGACAATGTTGTCGATGATTTCTCTACATCTCACTATCCCTTGGTTCAGAAAAGCTCCACTGGCACATGCATCTAGATGGGCTTGGCCAGCCTTGCTGGCTCCACAATAGAAGAATGTCATGATATCTCCCTCGTTGTACCCGTGCTGCGGGCACTCAATCAACATATTCGAGTATCTCTCCCACGCCTGACGTAAATCCTCTCCTGGCTTCTGGCGGAAGGAAAAAATCTCTATCCTTGCTTTAATGGTTCTCGATGGAGGGTAGAATCGCTCGAGGAACAGATGCTCGAGCTCGGCCCATGTGGTTACAACTCCCCGTGGGAGCGTGTTATCGTACCACTCCTTGGCTATTCCCGTCAAAGAGAATGGGAACAGCCTGAGTCTCTTGGCATCTTCAGACATGCCGTTATAATTAAATGTGGATGCGATCATCAGAAAACTCCTCAGATGGGTATGAGGAATCTCCTTCCCAACCTCCCCCTTGAATTGATTTTCGGTAAGCAGCTTAAGAATTCCTGGGGAAATTGAGAAGTTGTTTGCCTCAACAGGGGGCAATGCCACTCCATCATAGTACCTCTGTGGTTGTGCCGCGAACCTTTCTCCAATAGCCATGTTTTGATCTGCATTCTGAGGAACGTGCTGAGGATTAGCAGGTGGTACGGGTACTTGTTGGGGTGGTGGTGGTGGTTGATAAGTTGGTGGTTGGTTGTAAACAGGAGGTAGAGGGTACGGGTATGGTGGATACGGATAAGGTGGGTATGGGTAAGGGTAAGGTAAGTTGTTTTGTGGAAAGTTGTTCTGTGGGTAAGCAGGGTTGTTCTGAGAATGTTGGACAAGGTTATGAGCTAGATTGTTCACGTTTTTTGTACCCGGGTTTAGGCTCTGGCTATCTCCTAATGGAACTTGATTTTGGTTACCACTCACTCCAGTGCCCTCAACTCGGTCCACTACCTGATTGAACTCATTCGCTGCATCATCCAACTCATTAGTGGTGTCCATGTTGACGTTCTCGTTTTCTCCTCCGGCAGCATTCATCCTTCTTAAGAAGGCTCGGTTTCTTCTTGCTATTATCTCAGGATCCAACTGTAGTCTTTCTTCACTCGTATTTCCTTGCGAGCGTGTTTTCATAAACCTGAAATACTAACAAAAGAATAAAAATGCAACTGCCGAAAATACTACGAAATAAAACAGAACAGTAAATCACTCACTACTAACTACTAAGTTATCTACAAGTCCTATTCAAAAGACATACAATGCCATCCCCGGCAACAGCGCCATTGACTTGAAGCCGAAAATACCAGCTTTCTACTAGTAGATTCCCCGCAAGTGTACGGGCTCACTGTAGTATGAGTAAGTATAGTGACCAAGTATTATCGAACCCAAGGGAAAGTGTGTATGCAAATAGATCCCTGAAGATCTACGCGTCGTAGTTAATATGAGTGTATGTTTTTGGATTTTTGAAATAATTAATCTTAAACTAAAATAAACTAATTAAACTAAAGAACAAAAGAAACGAATAAACAAAGGTGTGTTTTCAAATAAGTGATGGTGATGCTCAGGATAGGAATCCCTACGTGTACTAACGGAGCAGGTACATAATCAAGATAATCGTGACGCGCAAGAAATAACCTAAGTAAAAGATTGCAAAACGAAAGCTCAAGATTTAAAACCCTAATACTTTATCCTAACAATCGACTTCACTAATCTACGAACAAGTTAATAGATAGTGCTTAATTAACGAGACCCTAATTTAAACTAAGGTGATGCGGTCGTCCTCCTTAGATAAACCGGTAGATTAATTAACCCTTTCTAAGCCCTCTCATTAAGTCTACTAATTGTTAAAGAGTGATACGGTCGTCCTCTCTCGAACACTTTTCGTATGAAATTCAAAGGTAAAGTCAAGATTGATTTTAAGAATTCATTAATTAAGAGAATTAAAACCTAACGTCACGAATTACCCTAATTACATACCCACAACCTACTTCTACAAGTTCATCCTACCCTAAGCATGCAAGGGTTTTAGCTAGACATGGTTTTTATGTAAACAAGAACAATTGAAGAATTTACGAACATAAACATAATGATTAAAACAAATAAATTATCAAACATAAACTAGGGTTGAAAGAAAATTAATGATAAGAACTGAATTTAAATTAAGAAAACTAAGTCTCAAAGTAATAACGAACAAAGGTCTTAAGAAACGAAATTAAAAAGCAAAATCGTACTATGAATTCGTAAAGAAAACCTCAAAAACATGAATCTCAAGCTTGCTCGTCGAAAACTAACTCTAAAAGTAATAAGGTATCAAGTGGTGTATGTCGTGGTGTGTAAAAACGTGTTCGGAAGGGGTATATATAAGCAACGGGTCGAATCGGGAGTTAATGGGCCAAAAATCACGTACGCTCGTGCACTGCTCGTGCACTAGTGCACAAGCTCATCCCCATCGTGCGCTCCAATTCTTCCAGAGAGCTAAAAGTGCTCGACCTCCTTTGCTCGTGCACTAGTGCACGACCTGCGTCTGCTCGTGCACCCTGCACGAGTGCTCGTGCACTAGTGCACGAGTTGCACCTTCTTGAGCCCAATACTCGACCGCTCGTGCACTATATACACGAGTGCTCCTTGCTTGTGCACTCCAATGATACTTTTGCTCCCTCGAACTAATACTTTTCATATTTCTTCGATATCTTCTCATCCGGGCGTCCGTTTGAGTCGATTCAAAGTCCTACGAACTCCTTTTTTCACCCTCTATCCATCTATAAGCATCAAAGAGACAAATTCATTAGTTCATGAAAATGATACTCAAATGACTCTAAATACTCATATAAATCGATCAAAACAAGGGCATTTCGAGTGACGAATCATGATAATTTCATGCCTAATCAAGTCTCCACGGAGCGAACAACAGAGGATGCCTCAGAACCCATTTCTTCGTCCACTAATAGGGTTCTCGAATTGTGAGCAAGCGCTTGACGGATGGAGTGGCGAGGAGCGGGGGAAGTCTCTTCTTCCATCGGATGTTTCTCAGGATTACGTTCAAAAATTTTGATTGAGGTGGTTTCACTCGAAGAAGAAGCCATTTAGAAGACCGTTTTTCAAAAATTCGGCAAAATTAATATTGGGGTGAAGATGAAGAAGGAGATGGCGGCACAGAAAGAATGTGGTGGCGCTAGAAAACGCGGCGGCGCCGGAGAATTAATGCGGCGGCGGAAGAGGTTTTTCGAAAGAAAAATAGAAATTGCAAGATGAAACAAAACGAAAACAAAATTAAAAGATTATGATAAAAAATTACCTGAAGATTACGCACAATTTCTACCAAGAATCTCATAAAAATGAACAAGAAAAAGCTTGTGACAAAGCTTCAATGGCGGAGGAGAAGAAAGTTTCGAAATAATGAAAAAGGAAAGGAAGACAAGTATTTATAAGAAGCAGAAACGGGGGCTAAAACGAAATTCTCAAAATTTTTGTAGGCCCCTATTTGCAAAGAAAAGATTACGCGTGGGCGGTGATGACGTCACCTGCCGCCCACGACGGTACGAATTCCGAGAATCTCAGGAATCCAACCGTCACACACGCGTAGGGCACCCCACTGATCACTCCGCTGACCGGATAATCGCCGGACTTCCCGCTCAAAGGAATTCAAAAATTTGTTGCTCGCTCCATGCATACAATTATCATTCTACCCAAAAGTATGCCTTGCTCTTCATTAATCAACAATTTTCCTAATAAAGAACAAGTCAGGGGGCAATGTTGATGGACGACCAGGCGAGCAATAGTGTACAGAGGATTAAGAGACTAATTGCATAATTAAGGTGTCGGCGACCAGCAGAGCTCGTGAGGAGTCAAAGCATCAGGCGACCAAGAGAGTTGTCAGACGAATGTCTAGGCAACCAACACAGCAAGAGAACAAGATGGATAAGTAATTAAGTCAAAAGCAAGGGCAAGAGTACCCACTACTTAGGCGACCAAGCGAGCAAGACTGAGCCACGAAGGACAGCTCGAAATTCCACTAATTAAGCATTGCATTAGAAACAAACAAGTGTACTAAACACTAGTCATTGTATAAAATGTAATAGTTTAGGAATAAGACAAGTGACTAAACACTTGTTAATGCCAAAATCAAAAGGCTAAGAGGGTGACACCTCCTACTTGCTTGTAAGCCTATAAATATCCCTTCATGAAAGGGTAAAAATAAGTTCAAATATTCAACAAAAAGGTCAAACTCTTGCAATTTTATTTCTCAATCTTCACTTACATAAAAACATTACTTGTAATCTTGTTTGGTGACCTTCTTAGTGTTAAAACAGCCACTAATCATCCAATTCGGATCAAGGTCATCAACAGTTAGATGAAAAATTCGTGAAGTTTCTTGATATCTTCAAGAAATTGCATATCAACATCCCATTTTATGATGCTTTGGAGCAAGGACTTGATTGCAAAGAGGAGAAGAGTGGACGGGCCCTAACTTGTGCAGCTGAACCATGAGGTGAGTGCTATGGTGCACAGAGCGCTTCCTGTTGGGGAATTCGGGGTGTCCGGATCTATTCGGGATGAAATTTAAATATGAATTTCAATCAAATTATTACTAGCATGAATTAATCCTAAATTAATTCAAATAATAACTATGCCAACAATAAATTTACATGCATGTGAATATAAACACGTAAAATTCTACGGCGGAAAAACTAAGAATTTTACGTAAATCATATCTCTTGAAGCGACATCCAACTGAGATCTACGGGACAAGCGTACCGATCCTATCAACCGAAAAAACCTTCTCAAGTATTCTCTTTCGCCTTATTCGTTCGCCTGTGGGAAGCGCTCACGAATGATTAGTGTGATTTTTGCTTGAAATTCGTGTATTAAAATTGTTTAATTGGATAGGATTTCATGCATTTTTATATTAAAATTACCTCATTGTGCTTAATTGTCGAGAAAGGTATTTTGTGATTTATTTTGCAGAAAAGTGATAAATATATGGAGCAAACACGTGTTATCTGAGGTTGATCAAGAAAAGAGATAGAGATCATGAGTGAAACGAGTGAAATACGAGGAAGAATTATAAGTGGACGTGAGGAAAAAGGCTTGGGCCCAACATGTTCAACAATTTTGGCGGCCGAAATATATAAAGGTCACGGTTATTAGCACTAGCCTCTTTGTTAAATACCCTACCTGGATGAATACACTATCAATTTTTCCGAAAAATTGAAACATTTTCGGCAAAAAAATTCGAAAATAAATATAAAATTCGAATTTTTTTTTCCGAAATATTGTGAATTTAGTTATTTTCGGAGAAAATGTTCGAAAAAATGAAAGAATTTCGAAAAAAAATTCAAAAAAAAATAGTGTATTCATCCGGTAGTGTTTTTAACAAAGAGGTTAGTGCAAATAACCTGCGCCATATATAAATTACAGCCCATGGAAATTCTTGTATGAGGCCCAAGGAAGAAGACCCGTTTTAATATTTCAATTGAAATTTGAATAGAATATATGGGAATGGGATTTGGATGAAGGCTGCTCAGTGTGGAAAAATGGCAGCTAAATAGAAAGGGAAAAGCATCATGCGGGCCCCACTTATTCTTAAAATAGGAAGAAGTCAAACTCCTTTATCAAAATAGAAACCCATGTTTAGCAAGAGAGAGAAAGCTTCTTCCAGTTCACGAAGAGAGAGAGAAAAGAGTATGGAGAAAAATCTGAAATTCCTCCAGCCACCGCGACGGGAAGATTAATGTACCGGAATTTATGAACGTCCCTGCTGAAACGCACGCCGAAAATAGGAGCAGCCGTCATCTCGCCGGAATTCATACTGGAAAGCATGTCCGAATTGAAGCTCCAAGCCGCCATTAATGAAAGCTTAAAGCTTCACCACCGGAGCTGGAAGCTGGCAACGCCACCTCATACCGTCGGAAAAGCTCGACCGCAGCCATGGAAGCCGGAAATTGCAGAGGAAAGCACGAAGAAGACGACGTCATTTGAAGCCGAAGTCAACTCGACCAGATAGGAAGTCGACTCGGCCGAGCGAGGGAGGAAGGCCCGAGTGAAAGTTTCTGGAAGAATCACTCGCCCAAAATTGCATTTCAACTCGGCCGAGCGTCGGTGAAATATGCCCGAGTGTTAAGATTGGAAAGTGGGTGTATTAAGTAAAAAGGTAGTGTATTGAGGCGAGTCATAATTGAGTTCAACCGAGTTGCCACTGAGTCAGACCGAGTTATGGGCGAGTCAGGGCCGAGTTGACCGAGTTCGTGCCTATTTTCACTAATTTTGACTGAGTTTGACCGAGTCATGGCCGGTTGACTAGGCAGTTACTTAAAAGGTGCGAAAATCATCATTTCTTAAGGATTTAATGGTAATTTCGTTCTAATCTCCTCATCCAACTCTATAAATACCCCCAAACATCAGATTTAGAGGGGGTTATCAGATTAGAATCATCATACGGCAGTTACCAACACAAGAGAGTCCCTAGATTATGTTTTTTTTCATTTTTCTTGTCTTTTCCTTTCAATTTCTCCATAGATTAGATTAGATTAGCTTTCAATTAGTAGCAATTTACATTTCAAGCAAGGATTCAAGATGTTGCAGAGATTAATTTCCCTTCATGATGAGTGATGCTATTTTTCCATTTCAATTTCTGTTTCCATTACTATTTTCATTTCAATTGCACTTTATTTTGATTTCTATTAGTTTAATTGTTTGTTTAGCTTCATTAGTCGTGGATATCTCTTCTAGAACCATGAGCTAAGTCTTCTATATTTTGGATGATTTAGATAATGTGATCATTGAAGTTTTTGTTTGATTTATGCCTTGATTCTGATGATTTGAATGATTAGATTCCTTGATTGTGGATTACTTGAGCTTTGATGATTTGTTTCTAGTAGATTATGCATTTTGTTAGGATTGGCAACATGCGAGAGTTGTGCTAGTTCATACATGTGTTTAATCGAGCGAAATGAATTATCAAGTGCTATAGTTAGACGTCTAAGACATCGAGAGATGCTAGATAGTCTAGAACACTCCAAATCGGGCATCGAAACCTTCGAAACGAGAGTTTGTTGATTAGATGAGATTAATTTGATCTAGTCTAATCATGATATGAACTATAAGAAGGGCATAAGTTAAGCTAGCTTCGATAATTGCATCATCGACGTCATCCGAAGCATATCTCCCCTTGCACTTTGTCTAACGAAGTTAGGTAGATTTTCATTTCTTGCTTGTTTTTACTTTCTTGTTTAGTAGAGTAATCAACCCGAACTTGTCCTTTAATTTCCAAGCATGCAAACGTGAATCAACCTAGCTAACCACTTGTTTCCCTAGGGTTCGATATTTACTTGATCAATTGTCTTAATATAACAACAATCTCGTACACTTGCGAGTAGTTCAATTTTGTGCTTTAACGAAATTGGCAATCAACGAACAATTTTAAATGACAAGGAAGGAAAAAAAAATATTGCTCTTAATTTTTCCAACACATGGAATTATGTACTTGGGGATGAAATAATCACCCCTATTTATAAGAGGTGCTGGCCGAAATTTAGGTGTAGAATATGGGGAGAGAAAATCTTTTCTTAATCTCTAAGAAATCTTGAATATATCTCTTTTTTTTTTTCTCCATAGTAAAATATTCCACAAAAATCTCAACTTCCTCATCTTATGCTTATTTTTGAAAATACAAGGAGAAGAATCCAAGATTTGGATCTTCTTGAATTTATGAGATAATCTTGTATTCCAAGAATACATATCTTCCATAATATCTTTCCAAGAAAATCAACAAAATCTTTTCTTTCACTTAATGTGCTATTTTCGAAAAATACATGGAAAATTAGCAATATTTTTTTTAATCGTCTTATTATTATCGGGCTACTTATTGGGCTACTTGAGGGGCCTTTAGAAAAATTAAGATTTGACCTCCAATGGGCTTCTGAATTTCGATATTGAGCCTCAATATTATTCAGCCCATTAATATTAATTATTACCACTAATAAATTAATATTGCACTATCCATCTTATTCCATATTATGATAATATGGGCTCCCGGTTATTATTTCCCATGTTTAAGACTATTTAGTCCATTAATTAATTGTGCTTCTGAATAGCTCTAAATTAATTAATATCTTTTACCTTTGGAGTAAAGACAGCTCAACATTATTATCCGTACCGAAGAAACTAATTCTCCACTTGCAAGATTTGGTACGATAAAACTTCTGAGCTTACTGTTGGTGATCAAATTTAATCGGAAGGATTAGTGACTGTTTTAGTTTGGGTTAATCACCAAACAAGAATGTGTGATTGATTACCACCGTAAATGGTAAATTCGATAGTTCGGGTTATAAAATCGTAAATACGAGAGTTGAATCCGTATTTATTTCGTATGTGTGTACATTTAGGTGTACGAGTGTGTGTATTTGGAGTGTTTGCAAATTTTTTTTACTTCCATTTCTTAGCTGGAGAACAACTATTTATAGAGACTAGCAAGCATGAGGTGTCCAAGACTCTTGGACTTCCTAGCTTGCATGCTAGACAAGTGTCCCTTGACCTTGTTTGACCTTATCTAAACTAAATCTTAGTTACAAAGTCTTCTTAGGTCTTATCTCGAATTTCATTGTTGTTCATCCAGATCCGCTTAATTGATCCAGTATGGTCTTTCAACAAAAGTTGTTCGCCTTTTGTGGATGTGACTTGGAAGTTGTTCGCTTGGACTTCGTGTTGGGATGAGCTTTGGAATCTTGGTTCCTTGTTCATCTTCATAGACCTCTTTTTGTCAAGGTTGTTCGTCACCTGCGACTTGGTTAGATGGGCAAGTATGGTCTTGGATCTCAAAACATGCTCTCCTATCAGTTATTCGTCGAGGTAGTTGCTCGTCACTTTATACACTCCCCAGATTGATTAGCGCACCCCATTCTTGATTTTCTGTTTAGGTGCTTAATCTTAGTTCAATCCGCAAGGATTGATGTTCGCCTATCAACAATTGTCCCCTATCCTGACTGGGTGTTGCCATAGACGAGCATCTTTGGGCGAGCAACAGTAGTTAGGATATTAAACCGATGAGGATTGGGAAGAACATCATTGAATCCGGCGAGCAACAAAGGGTCCGTCATTCCGTCTTCTCAAAGCCTGGGGGATGTACGAAGATGACGAGGGCGGCATGATTGCGCGTCGCCCACGCGCAATCAATCCCGAGGTGAAGCGCCCCTATATTTGCTCGTAGACCCCCCAACTCTTTCTCGAATTCTCAAAATGACCCAGTCTTTTGTCATTTTGGTCCTCAATTTTCGGGAAAATTACGGGTTTTACCCCATTTTTCCAATTGGTATAAATAGAAGTGGAAAATAAAAAATTTCCCACTTCTTTTCTTCTTGCTACATTGCTCCGTCTTCTTCCCTTTTCCTCCGGCAATTTCAAGCTTTTTTCTCCGGCAACTACTCCGATTTCAAATCTCCGGTGCAATTCAGAGGTAGTGTTCTTGTGCTTATTCTTCAATTTTAGTTTTCGTTCGTTTGTTTTCTTCAAAAACCTCCATTGCCGCTGTGTGTGACCTTGCGCCACCTTCTTCTCCGGGGATTCGCCGCCGTCTGCAACATTTTCCACCATCGTCTGTGTTTTTTCTCCTTTTCTCCTATGTCTTCTCATTCGAGCAACAAATTCGAGGAAACCCTTGATCCCCTATTTCCTATTGTGGCACACGGAAACCAACCCCCATTTGAGATTTCTTCTGTATCGGACCCCCACGTAGACTCCGGTGTTCGATCAGTGGAGGAAGTAGTGGTTATTGCGAACAGGGATTCCGACGAAGGCTCTTCGTCCAGTGTTGAATCGGAAGATCTCGAGTTTGACGAATTAACCCTTGAATTCTTGGAGGGGATAAACTTCCCATCTCCAAAGATGCTGGAAAACGAGATTCCAGTTGGAGTTGCTCGACCTTTTGACTGGCGAGCATATACTGAGGAACATGTGAACAGCTTCCAGAAACCACAACGGCAAGTTATGGACTTGGTGAAGACTGAGTTCCAGGCGAGCAAGATAAAAAATGTGGCTCTTAAGGAGGATCTAGACCTGATCCGAGAGACCTATAAAATCCCATACGACATTCATATGTGGGCCCCTAAGAGAAAGGAAAGAGCTGATCGTCCACCTCCAGGATGCACAGCGATCAACATAGATACATTGATCGCCGGTTTAAAGCTGCCTCTGCCTCCAGTTGTTGGTCGCTTTTTAGAGGCGACCAACCTTGCCATCACCCAAATCACTCCAATTGGGTGGATGAACTTGCTGGGCTCGATGTGTTTGTTCGCCCTGGAGGGATACGTTGATTGCATCACCGCGGAGGAGATCAACTATCTCATGACCATCACTAAGTGCCCCATTGGAGAAGAGGGTTATTATTACCTCAAGGCTAGGACTGGGCTCAAGATGGTGGAAGGGGTGCCGAACAAGATCCGCAACTGGAAGCAACACTTCTTCTTTATTGGGGGTGATTGGCGAGCATCTTCTGGCCCACACGGTGGCATTGGACGAATAAACTCTCCTTCTGCTTATGGAAAAATTAAGCGTAAGTTTATTTTTGTTCGTCTTTGAACTGTATTGTTCTAATTTAACTTTTCTTATTTGCTCGCAAGCCCTCGATTGCTCAAGTGGAATTCGGAGGAGGAGGAGATTGGCTCCGAATTCTTGTTTACTTCTTGTTTGGTCGGCTTACGCAACAGAGCGGATATGACCATCCAGTATCTGAGCGAGGAGAAGTGTCAAAGAGTTGCTCGCCTATTCACCTATCCCCACCACTTAGAGGCTCAAGTTGAGGTGCCCCCAGGTATGAAATTTTACCAACTTATACAAACCTTCTAGTTCGTCAAGGAAGAAAAGAAGATTTGCTCGCACCCTTTACAATCCGACTTTAATCTTTCTTTTTTTATTTTATATAGCTGAGCAAGTTACTATTGTGGTTCCTCCCTGTTTTGGTCTTCTGGAGCAAAGGGTACACGAGATGCCCCCACCAAAGGGAAGGAAGGTGAAGGGGGGACACCCCCTCCAAAGTGCTTGCGCTGACAAACAAGCCTGAGGGGGCCAAAGTTCCTCGATAGGCTGCCCCATCGGGCCATGCTCGACCAGCACCTCCATCTCCTACCCCCCCCCCCCTCATGGGGTAAAACGATTAAAACAGGCTGATGGGACTCCTGTGGCGCAAGATGTCCCAGCTGGCCATAAGGGGAAGAAGAAGGTGAGCAAGAGTCTTGCTCGCTCCGAAGAAGAAGATGCTCGCCACTCGTCTGTTGAGCCTACTGATAGGGCGGGCAAGGCTAGGAAGGATGTGGCCCCAACCCGTGGCCCAGAGGACATTACTCTTCTAGGTTGGGATGATCACAAATTTGCCGAGTAAGTATTTATTCTTCTTTACCGGGCAAGATTCGTCTCTTAATTTTGCAAATTTTTCTAAGTGTTGCTTGCTTTTTTGTTCACAGATACCGGGCTGACGACCATCCCGGGCGAGCACATGTTGTTCATCAGTATGCCTGCTCCAAGACTCCCGTCAATATAAGGGAGATCCCAGGCGACCATGTTCGCAGGGCGACAGAGTTGGTCGTTCGGGCCTGGACATGACCCATAGAGAAAACTATCTCCATGCAAGGGCTGGCGGACAACTTCCACCTGTCCATAATACATCATACCAACGGCCTCGTCATGGCGCAGAAGGTAATGGCTCAATTGGCCGAGCAAGAAGAAGCTATTCGTCGTTATGCTAGCACTGCTCAGCAACTAACGGGGAGAAGGACTCCATAATCAACACCTACGAGGCCAAACTTGCTTGTCTCAACAATCAACTCACCATCTCCCTCGAAAACGAGAAGAAATATCTTGATGAAATTCAAGGTTTATCTGCTGAGCTGAAAGACAAGGATGTCTTGCTCGGCGAGGGAGAGAAAAAGTTATCCGCGGTCGAGCAGAAAATTGTTGAGCTTGAAGCAGACAATGCTCGCCTAAGGGAGGCGGAGGCCAACACCTTCTCCCGCGAGCAACTTGAGGCTGAGCTCCAGACCCGGTCTACCCATGCAGACTGTATCTGCATGGCTAATACGTATGATTATAAAGATATGATGGACGAGATAGGTAAGGACTTGACGGAGTTCCTGGAGAATTATCCCCCGCCGAACAACATTGAAATCCAATTGGGGGATATAGCTGAGTTGGGGGTCAAGATTGATAGTCTTGACCCTAGTATCACTATTACTCGCCCTCCAGCTCTAGTTGATGAGGGTGAGCAAGAAAAAGAGCCGACTGCTGCGGACGAGCAGACTGCTAAGGAAATGGAGCAGAAGACAGCTGAGGACATGGCCAGAGACATGATTGTTGATCCTCCCGCCGACCAGACTCAAGATCTTCCTCCCGCCGAGCAGCAATAGATTTAGGACCTAGACTTTTTTGTCTTTCTTTTGTAATAGTTGTTCGCTTTTTGTAGTACTTTACACTTGTACTATTTTTTTAGGCTTCAAAGCCTTTTTGATTTAATGAATGTCTTTCTTTGTTCGCTTATTTTCTTTTTTTATATGTTAATTGCCTTTACATTTTTGCTTAATATTTTTGCAATTATAACATATAATTTTGGGCTCTTGTTCGATTTGAACTTTGCCTTTTGATGGAATCAGGGTTTAGCCTTAGGTTATGTTCATTTTAAAAAATGAACAACCTTTAAGTAGCTTTGGTCCTTAAAGATGGACTTATACCTCGAGCTTTGGACTTAACGAACAACTATATTTACATTGTGAAAAATTTACAAGTGTCAAAAGACTGTTCGTCATTAACATATACAAACTGACGAACAACTTTAAACAAAAACTAGGATATGCTCGCTTATAACATTTTTGCCGAGCGACTTCGTCTAAAATTAAAAAAGATGAAACAGCACTAGACTATAATATGTGCCAAACAACTTTTCATTCTATACTTAGCAAAATTTTCAAAAAATTAGGCAAGTTTTTTGTTTGCCCTACATGGTTCACTTGCCCCCCAAGACATTTGTTCGCCCAATCAAGAACTTGTTCGACTTATTGATAGTACTTCTTTAGATGTACAGCGTTCCAGGAGTATTGGGCCGGCTTGCCTTCCATATCTTCGATATCGTATACAACATTAAGGAATTTGTCCGTTATACGATACGGGCCCTCCCAAGTTGGTCCCAATACGCCTGGAGGTTGGGCGAGCAACTTTCTTAGAACCAAATCTCCAACTCTGAATCCCCTGATTTTAACATGGGAATTATAGTACCGTTCTGCTCGCTGCTTATAGGTAGCATTTTTTAGCTCGACACTTAATCTTTTTTCTTCGAGCAAATCCATTTTAGTAGCTAAAGCAGAGTTGTTCGCCTGCTCATCAAAGTTGGTCGTCCTGATTGTGTTGGTCTTTAATTCGATTGGTATCACAGCTTCTGTTCCGAAAGCCATTGCAAAAGGTGTTTCTCCGGTGCTTGACCTGGGAGAAACTCTATATGCCCATAGGACTTCCGGAAGTTCTTCAGACCAACTGTTTTTGCTCTTCGCTAGCCGTACTTTTAATGTATGTTTGATTATCTTATTCACGGCTTCGACTTGTCCATTTGACTGGGGATGATAGGGCGTAGAATAATATTTTTTGATCCCCCACTTTGTACAGAAATCTCTCAACTCTTTCCCATCAAATTGCGGACCATTGTCTGTCACAATGGTTTATGGAACCCCAAAACGACAAACAATGTTCTTCCAAATGAAGTTGATCAATTTCTATTGCGTAATCTTTACCATGGCCTCTACTTTTGTCCATTTCGTATAATAGTCGACTGTCATGATGACAAATCGAACATTTCCTACTCCTGCTGGGAAAGGACCAATAATATCCATCCCCCATCTTGCAAATGGCCATGGGCTGTAAACCGATACGAGCTGTTGAGCCGGGGTATGAATATTTGGGGCAAAAATTTGGCATTGGTGACAAGTTTTTGCTTTCTTGATTGCGTCCTGACGTAAAGTCGGCCAATAATAGCCTTGTCTGATAGTTTTGTACGCCAAGGCTTGCCCCCCAGTGTGATTTCCACATACTCCGACATGTATTTCTTCGAGTATTGCTCGTCCTTGCCCCCTAGGCAAACATTTGAGAAGTGGGATTGATATTCCTCTTTTGTAAAGTTGTTCGCCCACCAGAGTGTATCTGGCGGCTTGCTTTGTTAGCTTGGCAACTTCAAAAGAGTTGTTTCATTTTTCCCCACTTTTCAAGTATTTGACTATACTTGTTCTCCAGTCTTCTTCTTCATTTGTTTGTTCGTCGAGTTGGTTGACATTATAACTTGTTGTTGATGGGTCGTTCATTTTTGTGATTATAATGTCAGCCAACTCTACTGGCCCTTCGCTTGTTGCTAGTCGGGCCAACGCATCTGCTTGTGTGTTGCTTGTCCTTGGAATTTGTTCAATGAAGACTTGATCTAGCAAGGACATCAGGTGAGCAACAATTCGCTGATACTCGATCATATGATCATCTTTGGCCTCGTACTCCCCTCGAACTTGGTTCACAATAAGTTGTGAATCGCCGAATATATGCAATCGTCTGACACCCACGGCAAGGGATAGGTGAAGACCAGCAATGAGAGCTTCATATTCAGCATCGTTGTTGGTTGCCATGAAACCAAATCTAATTGCCGAGGTGAATAGTTGTATGTCAGGACTGATCAGGACCACTCCTGCCCCCGAGGCTAAGTTGGTTGAAGATCCGTCGACATAAAGATGCCAGGGGTGATCAAGTCCTCTCGTCAGATCTGGTGGGAAAGTTAGTTCGACTATAAAGTCGGCTAAAGCTTGCCCTTTGATCGCTGTTCGAGGAGCATAGGTCACCCCAAATTGGCTAATCTCTAGTGACCACTTTAGTAGACGACCAGCTGTGTCGGGGCGATAGAGAATTTGTCTGAGTGGGAAAGTTGTTAGCACTTCAACTTGATGATCAAAGAAGTATGGTCGTAACTTCCTCACACTCATGACAAGTACGTACGCCAGCTTTTCAGTTGGGGAATATTTGATCTCCGCTTCGTGTAAACCTTAGCTGACGTAGTAAATGGGTTGATGGAATTTGCCGTCTTCTCGCACCAGAACGGAGCTGATTGCCACTTCTGATGCTGCCAGGTATAAGTATAGCTTTTCTCCTGGGATGGGTTTTGATAGAATTTTAACATCTCCCAGGTAGTCTTTAAGTTGGTCGAATGTCTTTTGACAGTTGTTAGTACATGTGAACTTTCCTTTCTTGATAGCTTCAAAGAATGGACGGAATTTGTCCCCCGATTTGGATATGAACCGATTTAATGCTGCTAGGCATCCTGTGAGCCTTTGCACTTCTTTTATCGACCGTGGTGGTTGCATATCCACAATAGCTTTGACTTTTGTTGGATTGGCTTCAATCCCTCGTTGACTAACAAGATGGCCCAAGAATTTTCCGGAATGGACTCCAAAGCTGCTCTTCTTCGGGTTCAACTTCATGTTGTAATGTCGAAGAATATCGAACACCTGGGTCAAATGCCGGAGATGATCTTCTTTTCGGGGGCTTTTGACTACGATATCGTCTACATAGACTTCTACCGTATCTCCGATTTGTTCGTCGAGCATCTTGTTCACCAACCTCTGGTATGTTGCTCAGGCATTGATGAGGCCGAAGGGCATTCTTTTCCAACACAGCAAGTTTTTATTCGTATAAAATGCTGTGTTTTCTTGATCGTCTGGATGCATTAGGATTTGATGGTACCCGGCAAAGGCATCCATGAATGTTAGTATCTCGTGACCCGCAGTGATGTCCAAAAATTGATCAATATGGGGGAGAGGAAAGTTGTCCTTCGAGTATGCTGCGTTCAGATCTATAAAATCTATGCATAGCCTCCAGGTCCCGTTGGGTTTCCTCACAAGGACTGGGTTTGCTACCCACTGTGGACAAAGTGCTTGTAGGATTAGATCATTGTCTAACAACTTCTTCACCTCTTCATTCAAAGCTTGGTATTTATCTGGGCCATATTTTCTTCGTTTTTGATGGACTGGCCTTTTTGCCTGATTGATATTAAGCTTGTGGCAAGCATGCTTTGGATCTATTCCCACCATGTCTGCATGAGACCAAGTGAAAACATCTAGATTCTTGCTGAGGAACTCTTTCATCTGGGATCTGTAGGGCTCGGGGAGCTCAGATCCTATGTACAATTCAAGATCTCCGTTTTCAGGATTAACTTTGAACGCCTCCAGCTCTTCAACTGGAGTTGCTCGTCGTTTTTGTCCTTTCCAACAAGGATCAAGTATTGGTCCCTCAGGGTTGAAATCATTTTCGATGCTCATGGGCTCTACTCCCATGCGGGGATCTAGATCGTTTGTTGGTCCTGACTCATTGTTGTTAGTCAATACCTGGCCCTCCAAGTCATCTGGTGAGTATTGCTCGTCACCACCCCTTTGTTGTTCGTCAGAATGAATTTCTCCATGGGTAGTGATAAGTTGTTCGTCCAAAACTTGCTCGTCAAGGTGTTGTTCGTCCGTATCCATGTGGTCCTCCTCTATGTCCATCATGTTCTCCAGTATTGACGATTCATCAACGGGATAGCTGGTGGTGGCTTCCATCATGGATACTAGCGCATGCTTTGCCTGTAACTGCAGGAGACATTCCCGAGCCTTTCTTTGATCTCCCTTTATTGTGCCTACCCCACTTGCTTTTGGAAACTTTAGGCAATAATGGTAAGTTAAACATGCATCTTTAAATTTATTTAGAAAAGGTCGACTAAGAAACCCGTTGTAGGTTGATTCCTGATCCACGACCAAGAAATCTACCATTCTTGTTATGTTTTCTCGGGTTCCTCGGCCGTTACAAGCTGAACGGACAACCTAATTTCCCCTAACGAGACTATTACAGCATTTCCGAAGCCTAAGATTCTATGATTTGAATCTCGTATATAGTCCGAGTAGTCTCCAAGTTGGTCGAGCGTCTTCGTGAAAAGAATGTTGGTGTAGGCTCCGGTGTCCACCAACAATCTGTGTACTCTGGTCTCCATGATCTTAGCACAGATCACGAGCGAATCATTGTGGGGGGTCAATATTCCCTCCAAATCTTTTCCAGTAAAGGTCAGTTCTGCAGTCTGCATGATGGATGGATTAACCCCCATCCCTTGCACTTGGTCGATCGCTCGTAATTCAGCTTTTTTTTTTCGGTTGGAGATTGGCGGTCGTCCATCAGAACATTCTCCTGCCGGTCCTGCGGGTTCCATCATGTATAGGTCTTCTAGTGAACGAGCAGCAACGGCCGGAATTGGTCGCCCGAGTTTATTATTTTTCTGAGGTTGATCATCCTCATCTTCGGAGTTATTCTCCCGAGCTCTCTTTCCAGGTTGTCTTTTAACAAAATCGGAGAGCTTTCCCTCCTCGTAAAACCGCCAAAGTGATGGAACGCGCCGGTGAAGGCGGTCCGTCCCCAAGATCGTTGTTGGGATACCAAACATGTATAAACAATTAAAGACCTAAACATGCACCTAAAGATAAGTTTAGATCTGTTACCCTTGAAGACCGAGGCGTTGATTCCACTACTGATCTTCTAGTCTGTCTCCCAACCTCGTTCGTACACCGGGTGGACGGCGAACTAGCGAACGTGGAGAAAAGTGCCTCACAATTTCGTCTCCCTCTAAACCCCACTCACGAATTTCGGCTGCTGCACGTTTTATCTAAGAGTGCTAGGGTTTTAAAACATGAAATTGAAGCCTTTATATAGACTCCTTAAGTTTCATGGGCCAGACTAGGGATCTGTTAGAAGGTATAGGGTTTGGGCTCCTCACGGACCCAAATACTCTTATGTTCAGCCCAGAACATTTATTTGGCCCGTGAACATTAATTCATTCCACTAGAGAATTAATATTGCACTCCCATCCTATCCCGAACCGAATCAGGGCTTCTATTAGACTCTATAATTCTCCGTGTTAAAGATATCGCACGTCCATTAATTATTAAAGCTCATGACCGCTTTAATTAATTAACATCTAATATTCCTTGAGTAGTACCACTCAACCTTGTTGTCGTACGGATATAATCCACCTGCAGGGTTTAATACGACAATCCTTTATGAGTTTCCTCAAGGGGACGTCATCAACCTGGATCACCAGGACACGGTGCCTTAATATCAATAAATAGACATCGTGCAAACGATGTCACTACCCAAAATACATAGTGCGTTGAATCTAACAAGATTCTCACCCATAGTAAATCAAAGTAGTGAACAAGCGCTCTACATATCTAGATATCACAATTAGGGTTAAGAATTATAAGAGTCACCAAGACCTTTAGTACTTCATAACAGTCAGAATAGAAGAACATGTCTTAACTGTGATCCATTCAATACGACATAGCGTACTAGTATGAACTAATGGCCAAGACAAGCCACTAACAAGTTCATACTACAACTTATACCAATAGTTATGTCCAGAACTATCTCAGTTGTGAATATTGTTTATATCTTATAAGGAACTGACAATGTGATCTTCTGTGTGACTACAAACCCACCACATTATCTACAATATAAGATAAATAGACATACAAGTAATACAAGCAATTAATAAGATTGCAATAATGTGAAAAACCATTTATTTCAGATAATAAGGAAATCGAATATATCCATAAAAGCCCAACAAAAGTTTGCTTTACAGTATACACCAACACAAAGTTGTTTGAGAAAATATCTACATTCACTAGTAAAGTGCCCCACACTTTGATGGTAGACACAATACTTGTTAGGATTGAGTTTGTCGGTATCCTGACGGATTTTTCGCGGAGGGGAGAGCAACTCCTTCTCTTTCAAATTTTCATATACAGTATCAACTGACACTGTTAGCACCTGGTTTAATTTTTCTTTAAGCTCTGTCCCTTCATTGAATGCCTTCATGTTCTTCGGGACTCGGTAACCTGTTCCGCCAGGTTTCTTATTGTTCTCCTTGGGATCAACTTTGTTTTCTCCCAAGTTTTCTTGCAGGGCCTCATGCATGGAAACGAATATGCCGGCTTGATTCCTGAATTCGGCATAGCTCCTTGGGTATTTCAGACGTACCTCTTTCCATAATTTTGATCCTTTCTTCAACCCGGCCATAACAGTGATGGTTTTCGTATCTTCGCTTACGGGCTCCCCTTCCAACAGCACTTTGTCGAACCTTTCCATAAACGCCCGATCCGACTCATCGTCATTTTTCTTTAGGTCTAACAACAGGTGTTTTTGGGACAAGTATGATCCTGCTGTTGAGAAATGGGAGAGGAACTCTCGACTTAGTTGGATGAACGAGTGGATAGATGCTGTGGCATTGCAAAAAAACCACTTGTGCACCCGGTCTCCCAAAGTCAATGGGAAGTTTCGGCGTTGGGTGGCATCGCTGGCTCCCACCGAGACCATATAGTCTGAATACTTCGTTAAATGAACCCGGGGATCATCAATGCCATCATACTGTATACTTGCCGAGAATTGGATCTTTTTCTGAATTGGGGCTTTCAGAATAATAGATGATAATGGAGAAGATGGTAAGTTGGTCATCCCCACTCCTCTCTGTTGATCCAATTGCCCTTGCATGCTTTCCACAGCCCTTCTCAGGCTTGACAACTCATCCAAAGATGCCCCCTGGCTTGGAGGCTATTCGGTGAGCAAAGGCACAAACCTTTCTGCTCGTCGCAGTCCCTCACTCGGAGCGGGCATATCCTGGAGCTGCTTTCTAGGGTTTCTCGCCGCATTTGGCCCTAGGCGCCTGAAGGCAGATTGGGATAGCCTTTCATGGATTGATGGGCGAGGTTGTTCAAATATTGCTCGCCCGTGTTCTGCTCCCTGGCGAGCAACTTTCTCTTGACACTGAGGTTGGCCAAGTTTATCCTGGGCACTGGAACGGGTTGTTCCATGGCTGGACATTGTTGCTCGCCCATGTGCTGACTCAGCCTGGCACTCTCTTAGTTCGGCCACCTTAGCTTTGCCCTTATCACGCCGGACTTGGGCACTGTCCACCTCATGTTGCTCGTCCCTAACAGATCTGGCTCTAACAAATTCCATGGGCTTGGCCCTGGACCTTGCTTGTGATGGTCTATTTTGTTCTTGCTGTCTCTGGATAGTTTGGAGAGCAACAATGGTCTTAGCCAGTTCATTAGGGTTGCTCGCCAGGGCCTTCAGTTCTGGTGGAAGGTTATGGTCTAAAGCTGTAAGCCTTGATCTGTTCGCATGTCTAGGTTCACGATCTTGATGGCCTACCGACGAAGCCCGAGTAGGAGATGCTCTCCTTGATAAGCGTGAACCTTGTGTTTCCTTGGATTGAGGCATTTTAAATTAAATTATCTTCAAATTTTATATTGAAGAACACCAAGAACACTTTTACTTGAATCTTCAAAGATTTCTTGAGGATTTCTTTAAATCTTCAAGTTTTCAAACTTGAAGTTCTTGACTAATTACACTTAACCAGAGGTTCGACCCTCCTTCTAGCGCCAATTTGTTGGTGATCAAATTTAATCGAAAGGATTAGTGACTGTTTTAGTTTGGATTAATCACCAAAAAAGAATGTGTGATTGATTACCACCGTAAATGGTAAATTCGATAGTTCGGGTTATAAAATCATAAATACGAGAGTTGAATTCGTATTTATTTTGTATGTGTGTACGTTAAGGTGTACGAGTGTGTGTATTTGGAGTGTTTGTGAATTTTTTTAACTTCCATTTCTTAGCTGGAGAACAACTATTTATAGAGACTAGCAAGCATGAGGTGTCCAAGACTCTTGGACTTCCTAGCTTACATGTTAGACAAGTGTTCCTTGACCTTGTTTGACCTTATCTAAACTAAATCTTAGTTACAAAGTCTTCTTAGGTCTTATCTCGAATTTCATAGTTGTTCGTCCAGATCGGCTTAATTGATCCAGTATGGTCTTTCAACAAAAGTTGTTTGCCTTTTGTGGATGTGACTTGGAAGTTGTTCGCTTGGACTTCGTGTTGGGATGAGCTTTGGAATCTTGGTTCCTTGTTCATCTTCATACACTTCTTTTTGTCAAGGTTTTTCGTCACCTGCGATTTGGTTAGATGGGCAAGTATGGTCTCGGATCTCAAAACATGCTCGTCTATCAGTTGTTCGTCGAGGTAGTTGCTCGTCACTTTATACACTTCCCAGATTGATTAGCGCACCCCATTCTTAATTTTCTGTTTAGGTGCTTAATCTTGGTTCACTCCGCAAGGATTGATGTTCGCCTATCAACACTTACCAAGGGGATAAATCATACGAGCCATACTCGCACACGTTTTTCTATATTAAATCTTATCAACCGTCATATGATTAATATTACTGCCCAAAACACAAGGTTCTAAGTTACGATAATTCTCATCCAACATGAATCAAAGCAATAACTATTAACCACACACAATCCTATTTAAGTGACGGAGATTAAGAAATCAATAACCACTGAGGTCTAATTCTTCACATTTCAGAACAAAAGAATGTATCCTCGTTGTAGGTCCTCTTCAACATATACTAAATGTGCTAGTGCAATCTCTTGGTCAAAACAGTCCAATCTGAGATATACACATCGACCTTTCACGGCGGATTGTTCAATTCCACCTAGGTCGTGAATTTGTACGTTTAGTTACAAGGAAACTGTTAATGTGATCTTTCGTGATCTGGTATCACCACATTAACTACAATGTAACACATATTATATATATTGAACGGGTTGCAATAAATATTTAACATTCATTCATATTCAAAGCAAATGTGATAAAAGAATTATTCTCATAAAACAAAGTGTTTAATACATGAGTTATACGAAGTAAAAACATAGTTTCACGTATAACTCCAACACTTCCTCTGAAATTGAAGGATCCTGGTAGCTTCACTATCTTGTGTGACATCGGGAATGGAGTCAAAAGGGGAGTGTTGTGTGATCTTGGGGCTAGCATAAATCTTATGCCACTGTCGTTGTTTAAGAAGTTGGATGGGGATGAACTTCAACCCACTATGATGACTCTCCAACTCACCGATAGGTCTATCGTAAGACCTCAATGAGTGGTGGAGGATGTTCTTGTGAAGGTGGCGGATCACGTGTTTCCAGCTGATTTTGTAGTCCTTGATATGGAAGAGGACGAGTGCGTGCCTTTGATCTTGGGAAGGCCTTTCTTGGCTACAGCTGGGATGGTATTAGATATGGCAAACATGAAGATCACGGTGAAGGTGGATGATCAAGAAGTGAAGATCTCCCTCTATGAGGCCATGAAACATCCAATGGAGAAAGATAGCGAAGAAGTGAAGTGCCCAAATGGAGGAAAAAGGAGGAGGAGATTTGGAGAAGTAAAAAATCAGAAAGTTTCTCGATAATGCACCTCCTTGGAAAGCTAAAAGAAGTTGAAATCACCACCTGAGGTGAAGAAGGTATTTAGGAGTGGATCCCTTGAGATTGAGAAGGAGGGTGAGAAGGGATTCATGGTAAATGGGCATCGAGTAAAGAAATTATACAACTTCGCTTATGAGAATAGGGGAGGCACCTTTGAGTCTCATGACCCATGAACTCCTTTGAGCTCGGTTCGGCATTAAGACCTTAAAAATAGTGCTGAATGGGAGGCAACCCATTTTTACTTGCTTTTGAGTGTTTTTAATGTTTGAGTGTGATGTCTATGAATAGTGTGGTTTTTAACCTCGTTCTTGAGTGATTTGATTGTAGGTTTATATTGAGGGGGCAAGAATTTCCAAGTGATGATAGTGTGGAGTACTTCAAAGGAACAAAAGAAGGGAGCAAGAGTGCTAAGTGTAAGCCGGGAAATATGCGCATGAGGTAATCCCGAACCTCGAAACTTAGACAGCGCTGTAGAGACTAAGTTTGGGGGTGGAGTGTTTTATACGTTTAACCGTAGTTACCATCCACTAAAGGTACATTTTTTTCCCTTCCGAGATTCCTTTTTCATATATATCGTATGTTGGGGCATGCACGTATTTGGTGAGCTTGAGATGATTGTGTGAATTGATTGGATACTGTTTATTGCATATTTATTAACTCTTCTTTGCTTATTGATTGCTATCATTGAGTGTGGGATTATGAGTTGGAAATTATGAATTTGAATTAGGACTAGATTATGTGAGTCTAGTGAGTAGAGTTGATTTGAAAGAGAATTTGTACACTTACAAATTTTCCTTTTGAATACTTGTGTGGTAGTGATGAGAATTCACTAGGTCTAGCATGGATGTGAAAGCCGTGAGATTTGAGCTTTATTAATGATTAAAATTGCATTAATATGATCTCATTGTTTGTGAGTGAGTCTTCACCTTAGAGATGCTAGAACTTGTGGGTACTCTCGCTTCTTGATTGTGTCTAGTATGAAATGACAAAAGTGATTTAAGGCCGTCTTTGAATTGATAAGTCACTTAGCAAAAAATAAGCCTATACCAATGACATTTATCCTTTGTTAGCCCGTTTGAGCTTGAGCCTATTATTTGCTAGCACATTTGAGCTTATCCAATTTCTAAAACTCTTTTTGTCCCAATTTGAGTGGAGAATAGGAAAAGTTGTGAATGAAAAGGGGTTTGAGTTGAGAATGTGGAATTGTTTATGGTTGAGTGAGTATGAGAAAAGGGCGCAATGAAATTGTGAGTAGGGGGGAAGAACAAAAATTTGAAAATGAGCAAAAGAAAATATGAGCTCAAGGAGATTTTGAGAAAAAGGAAGTGTATTGATTGAAAAGAAAAAAAAAAGTGAAAAAAAAAGAGTTGAGGTATTGAGAGTAGATGGAATTGAAAGTGCATTGTATGAAAATATTTAAAGTATTCAGTTCCTTGTATTGAACTACCGAAGCTTGATTTTATATTCTCCATTCGCTTGAGTTAGTTTATCCTATATAGTTACCCCACCTGTTCAAAGAGTCGTACATTACAACCTTGAAAAAGTCCTTTTTGATTCGGCATGACTTCTAGTATGTGGTCAAAGTTGAGAGTGCTTACAAGCCTATGGTCACTAATTTGTGTAAATGATTGATTGAGAGCGTCCCTAATTATTGATTAACACTTGTGAGGGAGTGAAACACATCACCGAGAGAACATCCATATTAGATTTTGGTGGTTATCCATGAGTAAGATGAAGGGGGTGAGTTTGTGTACGGATGATCGATCTTTGAAACTTGAAAACTATTACTTGCGTGATTTGGTACTTGGATTCATTTCTAATAATTTCACTTGACTTATTATTTCATTGCTTGAGGACAGGCAATATGGTAAGTTTGGGGGGGGTTGATTAGGCGTGAAATTGTTATGTTTTGGTGCCCGATTAGTCTATATTTTGAGTGTATTTTATGAGTATTTAGAGTTATTTGAGTGACATTTTTATAAACTCGTCAATTTATCTCTTTGATAATAATATTAGGAAAGAAGGCAAAAAATGGAGTTCGTAGGACTTTGAATCGACTCAAACGGACTCCCAGATAAGAGGATATTGAAGAAATACAAAAAGTATTAGTTCGAGCGAAGAAAAGTGTTAATTAGAGAAAAATGAGGAGGCATTCGAGCATAAGGGGAGCTCGAACGCCAAGTGCTAGAGCACTAGGGCTCAAGCGCCCATCACACGCTGTGGAGAGGAGCCGCTCGAGCTGGTCATGGTCGAGCACCAGCCGGTCGAACGAGGAGAAGTCGAGCACCCCTAATTGTTGTTGAGTTGTGCCGCTCAAGTTGGCCACGGTCGAGCGGAAACAGCTCGAGTGACTAGGGCTCGAGTGCCCTGAGCCCCCTGTTGATTAAAACTGCTCGAGCTGGAGCCCCTCGAGCGCTAGGCGCTCGAGCGAGGGGCTTGCTCGAGCACTTGAGACCAATCTCGTCCCATACCCTATAAATATCCGTTTCAAGCCATTTTTAGACATATAGACATCATTTGGACATAATTTTCAAAGAGGAAGAGCTTGGGAAGGTGATTTTGAGTCTTTGGCAAGGTTTTGAAGATTGTAATCGAGGTTTTTAGCATACGAATTCGTTAGATTAATTACTTCTTTGAATGGTTTAGACTTTCGTTTTGATTTCGTGAACTCTTGATATTTTTGGACCTACTTTTCCAGAATTTTATAGATTTGATTTTGAGACTTGATTTAATTGCTTTCATAATTAGTTGATGTTCTTGATTTCTTTCATAATTTTAGTTATGCTGGTGATTGTTTATCTTATTATTGCTTTTATTCTTGAAATCATCATGTTAGGCTAGAACCCTTGTATGCTTGGGAAAGGGTGAACTCGTAGAATTAGGACGTTGGTACGTAATTAGGATAATTCGTGATGTATAGTTTTAGTTCTCTTAATTATTTAATAATTCTAATAAACCCTAGAATAATCATAGAATTAAGTACGGAAATTGTTAGAGAGAAGACGACCGCATCACTCTTTAATAACGAATATGCTTAAAGAGAGAGTTTTTGAAGGGGTTTATAATCTACTGGTTTATCTAGGGAGGACGACCGCATAACCTTAGCTAAATTAGGGCCTCAATAATTAAGCACAATTCATATAATTTAATTTGTGGATTAGTGAAGTAGGTTGATAGAACTAAGTATTAGGATTAATTCTTGAGCTTTTATTCTTTCAATTCTTGTGCTAGATTAGGGAAGTTGATTGCCTAGTTTTAGTACACTTAGAATTTTAACTTGAACATCACGATTATTTTAGTTTACGTACCAATTCCATTAGTATATGTAGGGATTCTTATCCCGAGCATCACCACCATATTTGCACTTTCTATCGGAGTTAGAATAGTATTTTATTTCTTTTCGTTTGATAATTAGTAGAATATAGTTTAGGATTAGTTTAAACTAAACATAGCATTCATATTAGCTACGACACGTACATTTCCAGGGATTTATTCGCATACAAACTTTTCCACGGGTTCGATACTACTTGGTCCCTGTACTTGCCCATACTACTGTGATCCCATACTCTTATGGGGTAACTACTAGTCAAGCTAGTATTTTGCGTTAAAGTCAGTAAACACATCAACCAAACAGACTGTAGACTTAGTCTTTTCTGAAAAAGACTTGGATGGGGTCCTTACCCCCTACAACGACTCATTGGTCATTTGCGCAAACATCATGGGAACACGAGTGCACCACCTACTTGTGGACACAGGCGCCTACATGAATATTCTGTTCAAAAACACGTTGGATCAGCTAGGAGATTATGCAGGATACATGGAGGACTATAATCATAGGATCCTCGGGTTTGGAGATGTTGCAACCATTCCCTTAGGAATAATTAAGTTATCAGTCGAACTTGTATCGGCCAAGAACCCAGAGAGAAAGCTGACTAGGATGGTAGAGTTTCTAGTAGTAGATCAGCAATCCACCTACAACGGGTTTCTCGGTTGCCCCTTTTAAATAAATTTAAAGTATTTATTTTAATGTACTACTATTGTGTCAAATTTCCAACATCAAAAGGTGCAGTCACGATTAAGGGTGATCAAAAGAAAGCTCGTGAATGCCTCCTGCAATTACAACCAAAGGAGAACAGAGTTTCCATGATAGCCAAATTGTCGAGCAGCTGTGCTGAAGATGAACCTTCCATTCTTGATGAGATCATGGAGTCTATTGGTACAAAAATAATGGAAGTGGACGAGCAGCTGGGTGGAGACAAGTAGGAGGGTAATGACGAGCAGCAGAGTGGAGAAAGAAATGAGGAAATCGTGTTAACCCGAAATGAAGTTGATGATATTGAACCTCGATTAAGCATTGGACCAATAGAGATTGAAGATGAGCTATATATGGACGGGTCTATCATCGATCCTCGTTGGAAAGGGAAAAAACAAAAAGCAACGTCGATTGAAGAGTTGGAGGAAATCAAAGTCGACCCAAATCGAGAGGACTTAGAACTTTTCATTGGATCTGAGCCCCCAGAGCCATACAGATCAAAGATGAAAGAGTTTCTTAAAGCTAATCTCGATGTGTTTGTATGGTCGCATGCCGATATGGTAGGCATTAGCCCTGAGCATGCCTGCCATAAGCTAAACATTGATCCAACGAGAAAATCAATCCAGCAAAAGAAGAGGAAGTACGGACCCAACAAGTATGAAGCACTCGATGTTGCAGTCAAGAAGCTGTTGGACAAGCTTTGTGTCCAAAATGGGTGGTAAATCCGGTGCTGGTGCGAAAACTAAATGGGACGTAGAGGTTGTGCATTGATTTCACAGATCTAAATGATGTATGCCCAAAGGACAATTTTCCACTTCCACATATTGACCAGCTGGTAGACAATACAGCCAGACATGGACTTCTGACCTTCATGGACGCGTTCACGGGATATCATCAAATTGCAATGCACCCGGACGATCAAGAACACACAACATTCTACACCAACAAGAACTTGTTGTGTTGGAAGAGGATGTTGTTTGGGTTGATCAACGCAGGAGCAACATATGAGACACTTGTCAATAAAATGTTCGATGAATATATTGGAAAGACAATGGAAGTATACATGGATGGTATCGTTGTCAAGAGTCCAAGGAAAGAAGATCATCTACAACACTGAGCCCAGGCATTCGGGATACTTCGGGCTTACAACATGAAGTTAAATCCAAAGAAAAGCAGCTTTGGAGTTCATTCCGGAAAGTTCTTGGGGTATATGGTCAGTCAACGAGGCATAGAAGCCAATCCAACCAAGGTGAAGGCAGACATGGATATGCAGCCGCCAAGAACAGTCAAGGAAGTACAAAGGCTCACCGGGTACCTAGCAGCCTTGAACAGATTAATTTCAAGATCCGGTGATAAATGTCAACCCTTCTTTGATGCCATTAAGGAAGGAAAATTCCAGTGGACGACAACTGTCAACGAACGTTTGAGCAATTGAAGGAGTACCTCAGCGATACCAAAATTTTGGGAAAACCAACTCCAGGAGAAAAGTTGTACCTATATCTGGCACCATTAGAGGTGACGATCAGCTCAGTTCTTGTACGAGCAGATGGGAAATTTCACTTGCCCATTTATTACGTAAGTCAAGCCTTGCACGAAGCAAAAATCAAATACTCACCAGTGGAGAAGTTGGCTTATGCACTGGTGGTGAGCGTCAGAAAACTCTGACCATATTTCTTCAATCACCGGGTGGGAAGTTTTGGCGACATTCCCATTAAGGCAGGTCTTACAAAGACTTGACACAGCTGGTCGCCTCTTGAAGTAGTCCTTGGAAATTAGTCAATTCGAGATATCTTATGCACCTCGAACAGCGATCAAGGGACAAGTATTAGCCGACTTTATAGTCGAACTAACCTTCTCTCAAGATCTGACGAGAGGACATAATCACCCATGACATATGTATGTGGACGGTTCATCAACCAACACAACATCAGGGGCCGGGATAGTACTGATAAGCCCAAACAGACAAGTATTCACCTCAGATGTTCGATTGAATTCATGGCAACAAACAACGAAGCTGAGTATGAAGCACTGATCGCCAGACTTCGTTTGACATTAGCTATGGGGGTGAGAAGATTGTAAATATATGGAGATTCACAGCTGATCGTCAACCAAGTCCGAGGTGAGTACGAGGCAAAGGATAAAAATATGGCTTTGTACCAGAAAATTGTTGGTCACCTGGCTTTCTTGTTTGAACAAATCTACATTGAACAAGTGCCAAGAGAGCGCAATGCCCAAGCAGACGCATTTGCTCCCCTGGCGACCAGCACAGGGCCAGCAGAGTTGTCCGAGGTTACACTGACAAAGATACTTCACCCATCAACTAGTGCTTACAAAATCAATCAAATTGATAGGCGAACAGCCGAGCAACGGGATTAGGCACTAAAATAATGATGATACTAATGATGATGATAATTAAAGAAAAAATAGTAAGAGGCGAGCAGCTGTGCATAGGGACATAAATTTGTGAAAAGGATGAGTAGATGGTCAAGAGTGTCAAGCATTCAGGCGAGCAGTTGGTCAAAGGAACAAAACTAGCTGGGAGAACAACTAAGAAGAAAGGTGTAGACACCCACTTTGAAGGCATACAAGCGAGTAATTGAGCATCTCGAAGAGAAGCCACAAAACCCACTATCTTAGCATTGTATTAGAAGCAAACAAGTATCTTAACACTTGTCATTTGTATAAAATATAATAGTTTAGAGATAAACAAGTGTTCTAACACTTGTCAATGTGTAAATTAAAGTGACTAAGGAGATGACACCTCCTACTTTCTTAGGTGCCTATAAATACTCCCTTGTATGAAGAAAAGTATAAGTTCAATTATTCAAAAACTTGTCCAAACTCTTGCAATTTTATTTCTTGATCTTCACTTATCTAAATTCACCATTTGTAATCTTGTTTGGTGACCTTCTTAAGTGTTAAACAACCACTAATCATTCAATTCGCGTCAAGGTCATCAACATAGTTCACATTAGTTGTCTCATATGAAATGTTCATAAGAGTCAATGACAATCACTCGCTAATGTTGACATATTTTTGAAGAATTAATTTTTAGTCACAACCAGTCATACGTGGATGTTTCAGAGTCACCATTCAGAATAACTTGAAGATTGTGATGTGTGGTGACTGACGATAAACATTCATCGGTTATGAAAAAATGTGATTTTTATAGAGATGTTTCGAAATTTATAGTCTTTTCAATTTTTTTAAAATCCTATTTAATATAGATTTTTAGCTATTACCAAAATTTCTTACTGTGTAAATTTAAAAAAATTATATAATGAAATACAAATAATATTAAAATTGTCTCTTATTAATAAAATATACAACCTTTGTCCCAAATCTGTTTTCACAGTTGACTTTTTGGACTTTAGTATTAGAGTTGATTTGTGGTGTTTAAATAGATAAAATAATTTTTAATGATGAAATGTTATTCAATTTTAGTGGATGAAACAAAACAAATGTATTTTTTTGTGCGTAATTATTAGTGAAATGAGATGTAATTTAGAAGTCTTTGTAAGGAATAAATAGTGCACTGTGAAAATTGATATGTGACAGAGGGGGTAATATTTATTACACTTTATTTTCACAAAAGTTTTTCGACGTCTGCATTATGTTATCTTTAAAAAAATAAACCTTCAAATAAAATAATAATAATATAATCTATTTGCAATTAAAATAGGAATACTAAAATACACTTAAACCTAAACAAACATACTACAATATAAATTGAGGACCTATAAATTAATTGTATAATTATGATCGTGCATCGCACGAGTTCAGTTACTAGTAATCCATTAATATCATAATTAAATTTTATTAAAGTTGAACTAAAAAGGAAACAGATTAAGAAAAATGTAATAAATGAAAGTCAAATTTTAATATTATATATAAATAATTAGAGATCATGTGTTTAAATAGATTTTCATAAGTTTAATTAGATTAATATGGTTATGCCATATATGCTTAAATAGAATTGTCTTTAGAAAAATTATTGGGTTTCTATAATTCAATGAAAATTTAAAAAATCTCTATGAAAAAAAATTCTTAACGTTTTGTTTGGATAGATGATGGGTTTTGTTGGGACGAACACTATGATCGAAGCAGCGAAAGTTATAGATTCACCAACAACGAATCAAATAATGATTGTATAACATAAATTAGAAAGGATAAATAACGATATAAATTCTTACAGTGCTTCGTAGACAGAATCCTCAACTAGTATCCACGTAATTCTCGTTTACAGATCCGCATAGATTTGTCAGCATTGAATCTCTGAGATGAATATGCTAGGGAAATTTTAACTAGAGATTTTATGGAGAAATATGATGTCGTAATAATGAATCCCAAAGATATCATATATATAGGGAAAGTTTAGCTTAAAACTTAAGATATCTTCATTAGGAAATAAAATTCCTAATCTTTCAAATCAAATCCCATAGATTTGATTTTCCTATATATAAAATCCTACAATAATATTTCATATATTATTTTGGGATTCCTATTTAATTAAATCCAATTTAATTAAATAGTATTCCCTCTGTCCCCGAGTAAACTTCCCACTTCTTTTTGTTGAATGATTTAAGAAAATGTATTTGTTTATTAATATATGGTGGGTCACATGTTGAATTTTGGGATAAAGTAATTAATAGTGTTAAAAAGTGAATTGAATGAGTGACACTTTGGTAATATTGTATAAATTTGAAGGTTAAAGTTTATATGTAGTAGAATGTTGTTTGCCATTTATGGAATGGAAAGTTTAGTGGGGGACGATCCGAAAAAGAAAGTGGGAAGTTTATTCAGGGACGAAGAGAGTAATAATAATTAATTCCAAATTAATATATTATTAATTCTCCATAAATTAAATATTAAATTTAATTTAATACTTAATCAACCAATTTTATCTGTAAAGGGAATTTCTTGTTATGTGACCCATAGACCCTCATATATCGAGCGATTAGTGAAACTAACGGTCTTAATTGAACCCTAGACAATAAATCAGACATTTCCAATATATGAGGTATGTTGCGAGGAAACGTGCAACTACCTGTAACTAAAACATGGGTCATTGTGATAATGTCCTTTCATTTGTGAATACTCTATTAAGTCTTGAACATGATGGAGTGTCTTTCAAATAACTTAATCATATTATCTCCGATCACTAATTGATCACTCATGTCACACTTGATCACAAAGTCCAAGTTGACGTGCATCGGCCGATGACTTATATCCAATTATGATGAGAAAATGAGTATCCTCTCTAAATCCAAATTGAGGAATGAATTCTATTCTTGGTTCAACTTCACGCACACACATTTCGTGATAAACTCAATCCAAGTCATATCTACTCATGGAAGGGTGCAAGCGTCGATCATGTTCAAAGTTTATCACTCCACACATGTCATGCGTTTTGATGTCAAGTCAAAAGAGTATCATATCGCTTCCACTAACCGAGTCATCCGTAGACACATATTGTGGAATTACATTAAACCGCTTCTCGGATGGGTACATCAATACCCTCTAAGGTATCTGTGCATCCATCATGAGATGCCTAATATCTCGTAGTAAGTGGGATCTTACTACACTCTCTAAGAGTATGATGCAGATCGCACATTAATCTCAATTGCATCATCAATATCTCATTCTTAATGATCCTTGATCAGGACTATTTGAAAATCATGCTTAAATGCAAACAATCAAACATAATATTCAAACAAGTGTAATGTCATACATTTAATATTAAATAAACAATAATATTAAAACTAAAATTGAATATTATCTTAGTATTATATCCTCATAATATGATTGTCTCTAGAACACTAACAATAACAATATAGTGATTTGATTTGAGGATGGATTTGAAATGAATGGATTATCAAATCCATAGATTTTAAATCTATGGATTATCAAATCACTTGTTTGTATTCAAAATAATATTTTAAAAGAATTTGTCAAATTTATATATTTGAAATCCATTGTTTCATAAAAATAAAATAAATTTTATTTTTAAATACCATTTATTAAATAATTACTCTCTCAAATTATAATAATTAATAATTTTATAAGCAAGGAAATTATAATAATTAATTTACAATCTTGTTATGTATTTATTTGTCAAATTAATTGATATATATTTTTCTAAAATGATAAACTAATTTTGTCAGTGAATTATTATGGCAAATTTGCTTTTATTTTTATTTTTTAAATAAAGAAAAGTGACCTACAGAGGAAAGAGAAAAGAGGGAGGATTTGAGAGGGAGGATGTATAAAAAATAGAGTGCCTCCGAGGGAGGATTTAGAAGGGAGGATGTATAAAAAAATAGAGTGCGGAGGGAGAAAGGGAGGGAGAAAGAGAGGGAGGGAGTACAACCTACCAAGAGAGGGAAATATATGGTGCTGATTTTTTTTTTTTTTTTTTTATGATCATTTCACAAATAACACTGATTGAGGATAGATTTTGATCCACTCAGTTATATTTAAAATTAAGAAAATTCGATTTGAAAGGAATGATTTATAAATCCATTAATTTCAATTTTTATAAATTTACTACTGCTCTGAATCTTTTCATCCAAATGCAACCTAAAAATTTCATAATATTATTTATTTATTTATTAATAGAATTCTTTTTTTACATATATTTTTGTATGCACCGAAATAAATAACATATATTTAAATTTTGAGTTCAATTTCAAATTAATTTTGACTTTTCAAACTCATTAAGTAAATTAAACTTTGAAAAGTCAAAATTAATTTAGAATTGGAATCAAAATTCAAATGCGTGCTATCCACTTTAGTGCACATAAAAACCAATTTTTTTTTATATATTTAATTTCATTGTTCAAGTTATCCATAAATTGAAATTACCCAAAATATAAATAGATGTAAGAAAAATTAATGATCAATGTCTTTCTTTTCTTTTCTTTTTTCTTTTTTTTTTTTTGGGGGGGGGGGGGGAAGGATTAATGATCAATGTATAATCCTTTTGACAGGGAAAATCTTTTTAAAATTCCTTTTCTGACTTTGAATACATTGACCAGAGATTTTAAATGGGAAAATATTTTTGACATTCCTTTTCCTGATTTTATACGATGACGAGAGATTTTAAATGCAATTAACATTAAATGTTAAGACAGAATCAGCTTAATAATCCCTAAAAATCAATGAGCTAGATTTGGAAAGAAAAAAACAAATATAGGTGATTTGCATTAGAGATTCTCGTTTCCAACAAAATAATCAAAATAAATATAACGGGGGTTACATTGAACAGCCCTTCTCAAAAAAATAACGCGACAAGTTAACCGTCCAAATGTCATTAATACAATTTTCTGAAAATCAGGATACGAGATAATGTTCATATCCACACAATTATGATGATTAAAGCATATTCCATCACTATAAATTGAAGGACACAAACCTCTCACACAAAAGTCGTAAGCTTCATTTGACAATTTGAATTGAAAATGAAGGCAACCATCTTCCTTTGCGTTCTTGCTTTCGCTTTGGTTGCTACAGAAGCAAGAACGCCCAACTTTTTTCAGATTTCAAATTCAAAATTTGAAAGGAATGAAGCTGAAAGGTTCATTAGAGGGCTGAACTTGTCTCCCGGACATGATGCCAACATTGTAGAACACGACCCTTCTTCGGCTGATGCCCCACGACTCGTCGAAACGAGCTTTCGATTCCCAGTAGCAGCATCAGATGCCAACTCTTCTAGTAGTGTTGAAGATTTTGGTCACCATGCTGGCTATTATAGGCTTTCCCATACTAAAGGAGCCAGGTACGCATACTATTGCCTACTACTATCAAGATTCATTCATTATTTCTTTTGATACATGGATCATTAATTTGCAATCTGGATTGTAGTATGTTCTACTTCTTCTTCGAAGCAAGAAACAAGAACCCAAACGCCCCCGTTGTGGTATGGTTATCGGGCGGTCCAGGATGCAGCAGCTCATTGGCTTTGTTCTACGAAAATGGTCCTTTTAAATTGTCGGGCGACTTGTCTTTAGTGTGGAACGAGTTCGGTTGGGACAATGTAGCCACTCTAATCATTAATTCCTCAAGGATTCACCTTATACAATCCATGAATCATTAATCTTTTCAAACACACACATATATTTATGCAGGAAACAAACTTGATATTCGTGGACCAGCCAATCGGCACAGGGTTTAGCTATTCCAGTAGCGAGCAAGACATTCGCGCCACATCAGACGAAGCCGCTCTCGATTTCTACGACTTCCTCCAGGCATTCTTCGGAAAGCACCCCCAGTACGCCAAGAACGACTTTTACATCACCGGAGAGTCGTATGCTGGGCACTACGTTCCTGCTTTTAGTTCACTTATTCACAAGAAGAACAAGCAAAAAACTTCAGGCATAACCATAAACCTCAAGGTAATATATATGTAATCACAAAATTCATGATCTCTATTAATCCAATCCAATTTTATAATTACATTCCTGATTGACACCAGGGACTAGCCATTGGCAACGGATTGACCGATCCGTCGATCCAGTACAAAGCATACCCGGATTATGCTGTGGCCAATAAGCTTATCACCAAGTCTGAGGCCGGCCAACTTAACGAATACGTCCAATCGTGTGAGCAACAAGTGGAAAGTTGTAATAGTTCCAATAGTACGAGGGACTGTGTGGAAGCATACAGGACCTGCAACACCATTTTCAGCAGCATCCTTCTAGGCAACCCTGGCCTAAACGTATGCATTATATATAATTCATTCACAACTGTTACTTTTTAAACCTTGTAAAAATGAAGTAACTAACATAAGCTAGTGCAATTGCAGTACTATGATATTAGGAAAAAATGCAGCGGATCTCTGTGCTACGACTTGTCAAACGCGGAGAAATTCCTGAGCAAGGCGTCGGTTAAACGAGCACTAGGTGTGGCGGACGACGTAGAATTCGTTTCGTGCAGCACTCAAGTTTACGATGCGATGGCGGGAGACTGGGTCAAGAATTACGCACTCGATGTTCCTGAGTTGCTAGAAGATGGAATCAAGGTGCTTATATATGCAGGGGAATATGATCTCATTTGCAACTGGTTGGGAAACGCGAGATGGGTTCAAAGCTTGAAGTGGTCGGGTGGGAAGGGATACGGGTCGGCTCCTGAGGTGCCGTTTAAGGTGGATGGTGTGGAGGCGGGTCTGCACAGAAGCTATGGAGCCCTCACTTTCTTGAAGGTCTACAAAGCGGGTCATCTTGTTCCAATGGATCAACCTAAAGCATCACTCGCTATGCTAAACCGATGGATTCAAACCAACCCCCGCCCCCAAGATGCTTCCTTTCTTTCTCGGAAGTAAAATGCATCCTTGATTATGAATCTTGTTTTCCGAATTTTGTTAAAAACTCTGTCCCTGTCTTTCCTACTTGGCTTTCTTTTGTAATTTTGTTTCTACATTTCTCAATCAACATTGCTTTCACTTTTCCAGTTTCCAGACTGTAGCAGTATTGTCATTTTTTTATTTTTTATTTTGGAATTGCAGGTTCTAATTTAAGACAAATTCTAGGGTTCATGCATAATTTATATTTGGATTTTAATTTATTTGGATCCATAATTATCCAAAATATTTGAGTCAAGATCCGAATGTGTTATAATAATAAATCCTCAAATCATTATTTTTTCTCTCTCTCTATTGGAGATGGACGATCATATTTCCACATCGACGTCGTTGGTGTCCAGGTACCCAACTACAAGTCTGAATCACTTAGAACTGATGCTCATAGTCTGTTGAATTGGAGATGAATTGAGGATTTCAATTGATTCACATTTTGGGGAATTGTTATTCCGTGCAATTAATTTAACTCGCCTGGTGACAGAAAAATTGGCGAAGATGGTAGAGAGAGGCGGCGATAGAAAGGAAAGGAGCAAAGGCAAAAGATGAATAGAGTTGACGATGGATTCCATATGAAGAAAGGTTTATAATTTTGTGGAGTATGTATATAGTGAAATTGGTTTATATATGAATCATTGAAGGATATTAGTTGTTTTCACTAAAAAGTATTAGTTGTTTTACTAAAGAGTATTACTTGTTTATACCGAAGAGTTTTAGTTCATTTTCACTGAACAACTAAAACTCTTTAGTATAACTCAATAATATTCTTCAATAAATACAACTAATACTCTTCAATTAAAAGAACTAATACCCTTCAGTAATTCATTTATAAACTAGTTTCACTCTATACTTTATCAATTTTGTGATTCGGCATAGACGTCAAGTATAAATTTTGAAAGAATATAATCTGTTACCTTTCTCATTAACATTGATCAAAGATATATACAAGAGAATCCACTAATCTAGGCTACAATTACGTTTAAATCTACGTCTACCATATATAAGAGATACACAAAATATTTACATATATTATGTCTATTACACCCCCTCAATCGAAGCAGGAGGAAGACGGACGCTGAGATTGGACCGAAAGTCTTCAAATAAAATCAATGGCAGTCCCTTTGTAAAAATATCCGCAATTTGATGACGTGGAGGAACATGCAACACCCGAACCTGGCCTTTTTCCACCTCTCCCGGACGAAATGGATGTCCATCTCAATATGTTTAGTACGCTGATGTTGAACCGGATTTGTCGAAAGGTAGATCAAGCTAATGTTGTCGCAATAAATAAGGGTCGTCGTGCCAATAGGACAGTGGAGCTCGACTAGGAGATTTTGAATCCAACACGTTTCTGAAACAACATTTGCCACTCCCCGATACTCGGCCTCGGCACTGGATCGCGACACCGTGGATTGTCTCTTGGCAGACCACGAAACCAAATTATCACCCAAGAAGACACAATAACCCGAAGTGGAGCGACGTGTGTCAGGACATCCTCCCCAATCAGCATCAGTATATGCAAGGAGAGACGTCATAGATGAAGGCGAAAGATGGAGACCGTAATCAAGCGAACCCTGAAGATACCGTAAAATACGCTTAAGAGCCGCCATGTGAACCTCCCTATGATCATGCATGAAGAGGCAAATCTGCTGCACGGCATAAGCGATGTCAGGTCTAGTGAATGTCAGATACTGGAGTGCCCCTGCAAGACTACGGTACAGAGTGGGATCCGAGAATGGAGGGCTACCCGAGGCCGCTAGTTTCGGTTTAGTGTCAACCGGAGTGGAAGAGGGCTTGCATGAAGATAAACCAGCCCTCTCAACAATGTCCACTGCATATTTACGTTGGGAGAGGAATAGGCCACCCGCATGAGTGGTAACCGCAATTCGCCCAAGTCCTTCATTGCAAATTCAGAACTCAGACGATCAATAATAGAACGACGTAGCGAGTCCGAAGAAGCTGTTAACAAAATGTCATCAACATATAGAAGGAGGTAAGCCATATGATCGCCTTGACGAAAAACAAACAGGGAGTGGTCTGATTTTGTTCGAGTAAAGCCAAGTGTAGACACAAAATCAGTAAAACGTCTATTCCAAGCCCGAGGTGCCTGCTTCAAACCATAAAGTGATTTCTGCAATAAGCACACATGATCAGGAAACTGCTTATCACGAAATCCAAAAGGTTGATGCATATAAACTGGATCCCCCAAGGTCCCATGAAGGAACGCATTCTTAACGTCGAGTTGATGAATAGACCATCCCTTGGATAGAGCCAAACTAAGTATTGTTCGGATGGTACTAGGTTTGACCACTGGGCTAAAAGTTTCACCACAATCAACGCCAACCTGCTGTGTTTTGCCATCACCTACAAGACGGGCTTTATGCCTCTCAAAAGAACCATCAGCACGAACTTTATGAGTAAAAACCCACAATGAACGTATAACATTAACATCAACAGGACGGGGTACCAACACCCACGTCTTATTTGCAATAAGAGCATCAAATTCCTCACACATAGCTAAATTCCAATTATGGTCCTGCAATACCGATAAAGGATTACGAGGTAAAGGCGATTTAGTGAGTGAAGAAAGAAGGTTGAAGTGATGTTTAGGCTTGAAGATGCCCCGTTGACTCCGAGTAACCGGACGAAGGCCTCTAGGAGGCTGGGTCGAAGCACTCGGACGTGTCACAAATGGAGGCCGGCCGTCGGGAATAGGTGTAGGGATGGGCGGTGGTGATTGTGGTGGTGGGATAGGAGGCTGAGATGGGAAAATCGGTTGAGTAAGATGATGAACCACATATGGAGAGGGCAATCATCTAAAAACTCATAAGACGGAGGAGAATCGGTTCGAATTTCGGAGAAAGGGAAACGAGACTCATCAAAAATAACATGTCTGCTAATAAAAAATTTATTTGTGGATATATCATAACACTTATACCCCCGATGATTAGATGGAAAACCCAAAAATACACACGGTGTAGAACGAGGTTGGAGTTTATGTATCGTAGTAGAGGAAAACAGAGGATAACATAAACACCCAAAAATACGTAAATGAGCATAAGACGGATTTTTTCGGTATAGGCGTTTTAGAGGAGTCAGAAAAGACATGTTTTTCCGAGGAATGATGTTCAGAAGATACGTTGCCATCTCAAGGGCATGATGCCAAAACGTAGATGGCAACGAGGCATGTGTAAGTAATGTACGAACCATATTGTTAATCGTCTAAATTGTTCTTTCAACTTTGCCATTTTGAGATGATGTATGAGGACAAGAAAATCGAAATACCATCCCATTAGCCGAACCAAAATCCCAAAAGGAACGATTATCAAATTCCCTTCCATTATCACATTGAAAAGATTTTATGTCCCTCTCGAATTGTGTACGAATTAAATTTCTGAATTTAAGAAACGTAGGAAAAACCTGAGATTTATGAGATAAAGGAAACGTCCACAAAAAGTTTGAGTAATCATCCAAAAAAAAAATGTAATAACGATGACCCATAGTACTTAAAACTGGAGACGTCCACAAATCACTATGAACAATATCAAAAGGTAAATAAGTGTATGTATGGGAAGTCACAAACGGCAATTTAATGTGTTTTCCAAGAGAGCAAGACCTGCACACGTGAGAAAGACGTGGGCGAGGACACTCAATAAACTTACTATTCCTAAGAGAATAAAAAACAGGAGCACCAGGGTGACCCAAGCGATCATGCCATAGCGAGGAAGAAGTAGCAGCAAAAGCAGACGGAATGGTGTCACTGGACTTGGTGACGGGATAAAGAGCACCCTGACTGTCACATCTCATGAGACGCGTCCCTGTCCGAAAATCCTTAACAGAAAACCCAAAAGGATCAAATTCCACAGAAACAGAATTATCCGTCGTAAATTTTTGAACAGAAACTAAGTTTTTAACAAGAGCAGGTGCAAGGAGGACATTACTCAAGGATAACACATGAGAAGAATGGAGTAAATGAGTATGACCATAACCAGAAACCGGCTTTGACTGACCATTACCAACCATTATGCCATGTTTTTTGCTCAAATTGAAATAAAAAGTGAGAGTACCTGGTGAAGCCGTCATATGAGATGTCGCCCCTGTATCCATATACCAATTCGCATCTGGTGGTGTGATGCCCAACGTATACATCACAGCCTCAATATTCGTTGGCGTTGGCGAGGCCTGAGCTGAAAAAGCCTATGGCCGAGAACCGAGGATACCAAATTGAGGCATAGGAGCACGTGGGGCCGATTGGTGACGAGCCCATGGAGCAGCAGACGGATATGGGCACGGAGGAACCGGCCACTGCCATTGCCAGGGTTGCGGACCTCCAGGCCACTGTGATGGCGGTGGTTGCGAGAAACCACCATTCCCAGCGGGCGAACCCTTGCCCCCTTTCTTGCCATTTTTCTTCTGTTGTGTCCAACCCCCAGTCGGCGGACGCTGATCGGAAGGAGGAGAAACAGGAGCACCAGTAAGCAAAGCAGAACCAGATGTTACACGTTTGGCAAGGCCTGCCTCCTCAAGGCAGAGCATGGATCGGGCCTGATAAAATGGAGGCAAAGGATTACTCTGACGAAGGAGCATTCCAATGCCACTGTAAGTCTCAGTGAGACCAGCCACCAATTGCAGGACTAGGCGTTCATTAGAAACGGGAGCACCCACGTTTTTCAGTTGATCGGACAAGACCTTAAGGTGTTGGCAATAGGCGGAAGCAGTAGGAAAATATGCCATGATCGTATGAGAAAATTCCTGCTCCAAAGTAACGGCGCGAGAATTTTGGTTGTCCTGGAAAATATTCCACAAGCGTGTCCACGCCTCCAAGGCCGTGGAGTCGGGTTCCAGGATCGTGTGAAGAAGATCGGTGGATATCGTCGCATATATCCACTGAAGAACAGTGGCATCAAGAGTTAGCCACATGTCCTTTTCTTCAGCGGTGGTGGGTTCTGGAACGGGAGTTTTATCCGAAGGACAAATATGATGAAACACCCTATGAGACTGGGCATGGATCTTGAAAAGTTCCGCCCAAGTCGCATATTGCACGTTCTCCATCTCAAGGGTGATGGAGATGTGATTTTTGATGTTAGACACCGCAAGAGCCGGATGAAACGTAGACTTGCCGGAGGTCGACATCGGGAAAAGGAAGAAGAGACGATGAACAGAAAAATAGAGTTAGGGCGCAGCGGAAAAAAAAAACATAATCTCGTGATACCATGAAAGAATATAATTTGTTGCCTTTCTCATTAACATTGATCAAAGATATATACAAGAGAATCCACTAATCAAGGCTACAATTACGTTTAAATCTACGCCTACCATATATAAGAGATACACAAAATATTTACATATATTATGTCTATTAAATTCAAATCTTTGAATTTGAAATTCAAAATTGTAGTTTTCTGGTTAATTATATTTGAATGGGTATGGAAGAATCCCCTTTCTTTATCAGATTATCATGTGTGGTTTTTGTAATGTATTTGTGTTGCTGAGTGTTTCGTTTATCTATAATTTCACATGATAAATTTGGAGATTATAATTTGGAGTATTGGTGTTCAAATTTTGGGATACTGTTGAATAATTTTTGGGGATATCATTGTTCAATATATTGTTGGTTCTTCTTGGGGTATTGTTGATTAATTCTTGGGATATTGGTGATTATAACTTGGATATTGGTGATTAAGTCGTTGGGATATCATTGTTTAGTGTATTGTTAAGTAACTCTTTGAGTATTGGTGATTATAACTTGGGATATTGGTAATTAAGTCTTTGGGTTATTGGTGATTATAATTTGAGGTATGTTGAGTAATTCTTAGAATATCTGTAATTATAATTCGGGGTATTGGTAAATAATTCTTGGGTATTATTGATGAATTCTTGAAGTATTGGTATAAGGATAAGATCTTGCGTCATATAGGTTAGCAGACATAAATTACAACCGCTTGCAACAATACTCGCACCACTTAGTTAATACAGATCTGCATTTTTATCACCCCACCCATTTGCCAAAATTGAGTTAAACTTAATTTAAAATCCAAATGCATAGTATGCACGGATATACACCCTAAAACTATCAATACTTCTATATAGCTAAAACAGCTCATGTCTATATGGCATGTCTCTCATATGTACATTTCAAAAACTTTTTTTTTAAATAGAGAACATAACTTCTTTACAACAGAATACATCAGTAGATCAACTACGGAGTTAAGTCCCTAATCAAATCTGGAATCTCTACTCCCTTCCAATCTTGAGGATAAGGAGAGATGAGCGCTAATTTTGACAATACGTGCGCCAACCTATTATCGGTTTTGGGAATGTGATAGATGTCTCTCACTAAGACATCTTTGAGTTCCTCGCATATGTCGTCCAAGATCGCACCCTCAGGTCCTCACATCCTTTCCTTCTTGCAAATAACTCGTACTACATCCATCGAGTCCGTCCGAATCCGGATATCTTTAAAATTATTTGCTCTGCCCCATTTCAATCCTTCTAACACCACTCTCATTTCTGCTCTGAAGACTGATCCCGGGTGATTGATCATTTTGCATCCTGCCCCCAGTAAATTCCTTTCCGAGTCTCTGAAAGCATACCCAATTGAAAAGTCTCGTTTCTCCTCATTGAAGCTAGCATCTGTGAACATGGATAATCCCTCAAATTGGTCATTGGGTTGTTCCCCCCTGTTTGAATTTATCTGGTGAGGTAATTTGAAGGCCATTGATTCCCTTGCTTCTTAAAAACTTCTAAGAAAGTTTGTGGCCCAACCAACCTTGATGCCTCTGTGGGAAGTATTTCCATGGTGTAATCCTCCATTCTCATACTTGATTCTACACCTTTCCTTCCATAATCCCCATGTCACTACTGCTACTAATTCCAAACTATCCCTCCCAGTTTCTCTTGCGACCATATTTAATAATTCAAGAGACGTAAGCTCACTTTCTTTCTTAATAATCTCCCAAAGATTCAACTCTTTCCATATATATCTAACCTTCGGGCATAAGAAGAACACGTGCACTGTATCATCCCTATGGTTTCCACATAAAGTGCAGGAGGGGGGAATTGGGACATGGTGCAAATTTAGATTACCTTCTGTGGCGATGTAGTCCTTGGACATTTTCCACAAAAAGATTTTAATTTTCGGAGGGATCTCTAAATTCCAAATTTTTTTCCACCATGCTTCTTCAAAGGTTCGATTCGAGGCATTTTCCTTACCCAGATTATTCACTTTCATTCTCCAATAATGATTGTAGCCTGACTTAACCGAAAAATTACCTTTAGAATCCGGTCTCCAATAGCAGGAATAGTCATGATTTGAGCCTCCAATGGGTATTCTGAGGATAGCATCTGCTTCAACTGGGAAAAATGCTTGATGAATCAAGTCCACGTCCCATGACTGGTCATCCCGAATAAAACGAGCAACTTTTGATCCGCTGGCAATTCTGGAAATAAGCCTTCCATTATTGAAGTCCCCAATCCAAGCATCTCGGAAATATTGATTGAATCCCCATCTCTCACCCTCCATTGCATCCCATTCTCTAAAAGATCTCGACTCCAACATAACGACCTCCATATGAAGGATGGGTTCGAACCGATGCCAGCATCCATAATGTCCTCATGCTTGAAATATCTCGCTTTGAAAACTCGTGATACTAGGGATTCTTGGTTGCAAATTATCCTCCACACTTGTTTTGCCAAGAGTGCCCGATTGAAATGAGAGAGTTTTCGGAAGCCCATTCCACCCATATCCTTTGGTAGACAAAGCTGATTCCAATCACACCAATAGATTTTATTTCCCTGAGTCGATTTGCCCCACCAGAAGTTAGAGATAATCTTCTCCATGTCAGCACATACGGAACTGGGAATTCTGAAGCACGACATTGCATATGAAGGGATAGCCTGTAATATAGCTTTGATTAAGATTTCTCTTCCCCCTTCTGAAAAATCTTTATTCTTCCAAGTTTCCACCTTTCGAGCCAGTCTATCTTTTAGATAGCCAAACTGAAATTTCTTACTTCTAAGAGAAAATGTTGGTAATCCTAGGTACAATTCATGGCCTTGCCTTATATTAACATTTAGGATATCTCTGATCTCATACCTGCAAGTGTTCGACGTGTTTGGGCTAAAAGTAATAGCAGATTTATCAAAATTGATCAATTGCCCAGAAGCTCTCTCATACCTTGCCAAGCATTCCTTTAAGTTTCTGCATTCCCTTCTTGTGGCTTTGAGGAAGATTAAGCTGTCATCCGCAAAGAAAAGATGGGATATGATCGGACTGCTCCTTGCGATTTTAACTCCAGAAAGTTTCTCTTGTGTGACTGCCCCTTGGATCAGAGAAGCAAGTCCTTGTGCGCAAAGGACAAAAAGAAAGGAGGACAGGGGGTCACCTTGTCGGAGTCCCCTGGATGGTTTAAGATCACCCACAATTCGTCCATTGATCTTAAAAGTGTAAGAAACCGAGGTGACACATCTCATAATCAAGTCAACCCATTTTGAATCAAATCCAAGCTTCCCCATAATATTTCTCAAATATTCTCATTCTATCCGGTCATACGCCTTGCTCATATCTAACTTTAATGCTGCAAAACCGGTCTTGCTTCTATTATTCCTGAGCCAGTGCATGCATTCGAAGTCGATGAGGATATTGTCTGTTATTAGCCTACCAGGTATGAACGCACTTTGACTCGGATCAATAATTTCGGCCATAACACATCTGAGTCTGTTAGTGATGGTTCTCGCAAGAATTATGTACAACACATTACACATGCTAATTGGTCTGAAATCCTTCAAGTTCCTCGGCTGCTTCACTTTAGGAATAAGAGAGATAATTGTCGCGTTCCAATCACACAAGGTTAACCCCCCATTTAACACTTTGAGAATAGCTTCAGTAACCTCACTGCCCACTATATCCCATGATTTATGGTAAAAGGCCGCGAAAAAACCGTCTGGACCCGGCGCCTTAGATGGGTTGAGTTCAAAGGCTGTTTTTTGTACCTCTTGTGCCGAGAAATGGGTCTTGAGGAAATTATTCATGGATTCAGATATCACAGGATTAACGAATTGGAGTATTTGCTCGATATCCTCCTCTTTTGGCTTTATTGAAGAGAATAACTTGTTGTAGAACTTCTGGATTATTTGGTCAATTTGCCCAGGTTCTGTATACCATACCCCATATTCATCCTCAAGGCCTTTAATACTATTAACTCTCTGTCTTTCTGAGGCTCTCCTGTGGAAATATTTCGTGTTCCTGTCCCCCGAAGCCATCCACGTCTGTCTAGCTCTTTGAAACCAATGAATTTCTTCTTGTGTTTCCAGCTTCTCTAATTCTGTTTCAAGCATATCTATTTCCTCAAATTCCGCTCTGATGTGCTCCTTATCCTGCAGCCGTTCAAGCTTAGCTTTCACTTCGGTGATCCGCTTCCGCGTTTCTCCCACCCTTCCATAGGCCCATGTTTGAAGCTTATTGCTGCAACTTTTTAATCTGGATAGTATCCCTTCCCTACCTTCTTGAGATTGCCAAGCTTCCTTAACAACTTCTGTAAAATCATTCTCAATTATCCATTTTTCTTCAAATACAAATTGCATCTTCTTTTTGTTTGCTTTCTCTGTATCACCAATCGAAGAAATGATTTTAATTGCTCTGTGATCAGAACCATCGAAGCTCAAGTTTAGAACCTCAAAGTTGTTGAACATATTTCTCCACTCATTGTTCGCTAAAAATCTGTCAAACACTTCTCTAATACTGTGACTGCCACGGAGTTTGTTTTTCCATGTGAATTTGGTCCTTTTGGATCAAATGCTCTTAGATCAAGCTCATTCACCACGTCTCTAAACTCTTGAACCTGGGTGTAAGGTCTGCTAATTCCTCCCTTTTTCTCATCACCAGAAAGAATTTCATTGAAGTCTCCCCCGATTAACCAGGCTGAATCAGGATCACCATGACTTCTATGGATTTTACGCAGCAGATCCCACGAAAATTTTCTAAGATGAGTCATGGGATTACCATAGAAGCCTGTGAAGTGCCAAGATAAATTATTTCTACATATTAAAAATTTAATATGGCCCTAGGAATACAAAGAAATCACTACATTCACTGAATTCGTCCAATACAAAAGAAGTCCCCCAGACCGACCAACAGCATCGACCCCAAAACAATTCGAAAAATTAAAAGATGATTTCCAGGAGTTACCTGTTCTACTAGGGACTTTCGATTCAATTACAAAAAGAAGATCTGGTTTGTTTTCATCAACAAGACGCTTCAATGCTTGAAATACACGATGGTTCCCTAATCCCCGTGCATTCCAAAATATACAAATCATGGCTACTGTACAACTGATTTTGAGATGAGCAAGATGCTTCCAGAAGACCCACTCAAAGGGGTAGAAAAACCATTATGGTTAAGAAAGCGTACCAACGACGCGGCACTCCTCACTAGAATTCCCAGCCCAGCAGATGTCCTCAGCCGTGGAAGAGTCATTCCATTCTACGACGGAGGCGGTGAGAGACCCTATGAGTGGATAAGGCGATTCACGCCTTGAGAGAGGGGATTCCGGCAAGCTTCAATACGGCGGCGGTTGTAAAAGCCCAAATTTTTATCCCAAAATAACGCCCAAAAGAGTAGGATAATTAAAAAGAGGGACAAATGCCACATTTCAAAAACTTTTTCTTCTCATTACCTCAATTTTTTATTTTTCATCTTGACTGTACATTCTCTTTATCAATCTTAGTCATCCATTTTATTTTTTTCCCTATAAATTACAATATCCTCATACACATTTTTTCTCAATTTCACTGATACAAATTAACAAGAAGTGTGAATTCCTCGTGGTTCGGAGTGTGTAAGTCATCGTGCATTTTTTAATTTTTGTGAATATCTTAGACTTAATATCCCCTCTTTTTTCATCTTAGTTGTCCATTTTGTTGTGTTGCCCTGTGTAACCTTGCTAAATCTTTTCCATCATCTTTCTCAAATTTTTTGTCTTTTGTTCTAATTTATTCTTTATGTTTTGATACAGATTAACAAGATTTGTGAAATTCCTAGGCTTCAGATCGTTCAACTCTTAGTGCAGATCATCAAGTGTACTAAATTTCATAAAGTTCATACTCTTTTTTAGCTTATATTTTTTTATGCAGATATTTTTAGGCTTTTTTGGTCTCCATTGTCAAACTTTTTAAATCTCAAAGACTTCGTTCTTGATTGCCATGAATTTCTGACGAAAATTGTACCTCAATCATATTGACCTCAAGTTATCATCTTCTCCCACATGTCTGATCCGTGACTTTGACTCTAGGTTGCAATAATATTAATGGTCGGTAAATAGTCAAATTCCGGATATGAAATTGTAATCTCATCGTTATATTGTTTATCGTGTAATTTTATTTTGAATGATGTTAATCTTAATCGTTTTTGTATTATTCTTTAATATGAAGATTCAGTTATTGTAAAGATGTTTCAATGTATTCTATTACTAATTAGGGGTTTTCTTATGTCAGGCATCCTATCGAGTTGCCTAATATCAAATATGCTCTATAAACCACCAGATCTAAAATATAATAAAATCTAATGGTTTAAATTTGATAACCTGCAACTTGTTGAGTTAATCATCTAATTTTTATCGAGTTGCATCGAGTATTATCGAATTGTGTCGTATTATTCTATTATTATATTGAATTTAATAGTTTAAATATCTATAATTATTAATTTACATATTTATCCTTCCTTAATTTATGATTAAAATCTTTTTTAATCAATATGCAATCATCAATATTTTAGGAAGATTAAGATAGCAGTATTCATCTCCTTCCCCACAGAATTGAGACACCCGCCACAATCATGTTTTTTCATCGCTCGTTCATTGGCCTCTCCTACACGTTAAAACAAAGAAAAAAGCAAGAAAAATATATATACAATGTGATCACGAGGATGAAGTATGAAGCCTCTTTATAGTGTCTATAAGCAAAAAACCATTTTCAGACTTCAAATCCTATTCCTTGAGCAACCTGAAACACCAACCAAATGAAGTTATTCACGTGCCAACATAAAAAATGAGACATAACGCAAGAAACGTGCCGATCAAACAAATTAGACATACGGGGCCACTGATTTATACATCTTGGTGTGCTTCCATAGGTTGGAAAATTATTATTTTTTGCAAATGATTTTTACATCTCAGTGTGTCGATCGGAGAGATCTGTCTTCGTCCTGTGTGATGAATGAAAATCAAAACCCAAATTAATTTGTTAGATGAATGGAAAGTCCTACACGAATGATCGGCGGTTGGCAGTAAGAAGGGAGCGTCGGTGGCTACGTTGAGATGGGAGTGGCGGCGGTTGACGGCGAGCGGCGGTGACAGGACACATCGGGAGAGATGTTGCAGTATTCCCAAATTCATTTTTCCATTGTCTAAATTTTTTATTCTTTGATTTTAATTATTTAATATATGAATTTTTTAAAAGAAAATTATATATTGATGAATATTATTAATTTAGGTAATTTTAAAGGGGTAAAGTAGTAAATTAAAAATTACAATACAAAAATGATTTCTAAAAAAAACTTAACTCAACAGGTAGTAGGTCAGTGCGACACAATGTGATGATACGTGACACTATTATAAACCGTACCTAATATCAGGCAACTCGATAGGGTGTCTGATCTAAGAAAAACCCTACTAATTAGTCTACCTTACTTACGGTATACTTTTATGATCTTAATCAATTTCTAATTTAGGTTAAAGAAATGACATCTCATTACCATCTTTGAAATGAATCTTTTATGGAATTTTACATTGTCTTAGATGCAAAAATTTATCCCTAAATTAATTGCAAAATTTGTGTCATTAAATATAACATCATAAATGCAATAAATATAGTGTATGTCATGGTTGAAATATATTTTATTTTCCCACAATTTTTATCTAGACTATGTTTGTGTTATGAATCTTTTATGGATTTAAATAACTAACTAATCACATACTTTTTCGTATAAATGAGAGTTTCATGTATGTATCTATTTTTTTTAACACAATTGTCATAGTACATTCATTCGAATAATTTTAATTTACTAATATGAAATTCAGAATGTTTGACAAATTATATGAACATTATAATAGTCACTTAAAGATAATGTCATAATATTAAAGATAATTATAATTATAAATATTATATTAGTTGAATATTCCTAAATTTAGATTCACTATTAACACTTGGTGCATGTGTATTAATTTGCTTGATCATGTTTGCACTCATTAACAAATAGGGTATAAATTAATTCACCCTAATTTGATATATAAATTATTAATGACAATTAATTTTATTTAATGCTATTTAAAAATAATTGAATCTCATACATATGATCACTTAAATTAAGCACCTAAAATTAGTATTGAGTAACAATTGTTAATCCTAACATTATTGATTTAAATGTAATTAATATTTCCCTAAATTAAGCAAATAAATTTATTATTGGCAAACATTAAATTAGTCAAAATACTAATTGTACCTGCAAAATATTTCTAAATATTTGTTATTGATAATCGTAATGATAGTGATTTATGTTAATGTAATTAATTTTTTCTCTAATTCAATATAATTATTTTTACTGTTGACATATTATATTGCAATCAAAAAACTAATTTTACTCACATATTGTATATATAAGATAGTTAGATATATACTTTATACTTCCAGCACATTCCCATTCTCAGCTTTTAAAGAAACCACAACTTTGATATAGATTAGTTCAATTTATTAACTACGAATTTCCTTCTTCAATTTAATTGTCATTTGGTTGTGATGATTTTTAGTTTCTTAAAAATAAATAATTTTTTTATTAAATTTATATTCTGATAAATTTTTCATTTTTAAACTAATTTTGCATGTGTCGAATATATGAAACATATTTGTATTTTATTATTTGAATATTTAAATTATTAATGTTAATCAGAAGTATAATATTGTTAAAATGTGCGAAAATTAAAATCTTTGTTGTAATATATATTTCTATTTGATATATGACATTTATGTACTCATCTATGTTAGAAATCACTTCTGATACAGAGAATAAAAAAAATTAAAGTAAAAATTGCAAGATTTTGGTTAGTACCCTCTAAAGATTCAAATAGGGAAAAAATATTTTATGAATTAATTCTTATAGATGAAGAGGTATGTTATCTTCATATTTTTCATACTTCTATAATGTACTTATATTAATACAAATCATATCTCTTAAAATAAAATGGGTGTACTAATAACTCCACCCGTTTCTTTTGAGAAAAATATTAAAATTATTCTACATGAATGTTTTTTTAAATTAAATGTGATAAGTGTGTGTGTTATTAAAATTGTTCCACCTGAAACTATCATGTGTTTTGGCTTTTGTTCCCACGTGATGCTTTAAGTCAATAAATAAGGTCCACTTCACACATCATTTGTATTAAATATGCTGGAAATAGGATTTGTCCCTATTAACATTGATGGTCCCGAAACGAGTAAACAGGTGTATGGGGGGGGGGGGGGGAATACACCTGTGGTTACAAATTTAAACTTCTTTAAAACTTATCAGGTTACTTAAGACAGTAGCTCGTCAGTGGACTTGAGGTCTGCTGAGAGTTACTCTGTGAAAGCTTACTGAGATAATACCTCCACTGAAAGCACAAGACTTTCAGTTGAACTACTATCTAATTAGCTTTCAGATGCGGATTAGTGAGCCCTTTTTGAAAACTCGTTTTACTTTGATAAACTTTGAGATTAACACACACTTATGAAAAAGCAGAATGTAAGTACACAAGATGTAAAGTGGTTCAGAGATAAATCTCCTACGTCCACTGGCCTGATCAAACAGGAGAATTCCTTTCACTTGGAATTCCTTGTGTTATAGTGCCAAGGTGCACTGATCAACTTTTCCTCTCTTAGGATGATTGATCACTAGGAAATTCCAGGTCCTAGTTCCCAAAACAAACCAGCTTTCAGACTGATACAACAATCAGCTTACTAACACCACTTAACACTAGCTCTCAACCTAAACACTGAGTAGGGTTTTGAGTAGGGTTTTGGTTCCAACTATTTTGAGATAATCCTTACAAGTTTAGCTCAAGGCTTAGGATTGGATTATCTCTTTCTAAGGTTTGGATATAGCTTTAAGCTTGGTTACAGAAGGTTTGTTAGTTTCTCTACAATTGTGAAACACTTGGGAAACAATGATAATTTCGAGTGTTTCTAGATAGTTATGAATGTAGAGATAGCTTTGATCTTGTGAGTTTCCCGTGCTTGTAAAATGTGCACGTCCTTCTGTATTTATAGGCTTCCTTGAAAATCTTCCCGTTGGATTTGAATCTTCTCAAGTAAGTCTTCTTGTATCTGATTGGTTCAAACGGCTCTATTTGAAGCTTTAAGTCTTGTCAAGAAACGGCTGCAAAACCATGCTTGTTCACCAACTTTCTGTAGATTGCTAGCTGAAAGACTTTTGGTACTTGTCAGGCTGGGACAGGTCGGCTGTCAGTAAGGTACACTGACGTGTCATCTTCTCATTGGACCTTAAGTCTGCATGCCCAGATTCTTGTCTTGCTTTAGGTGGAACTCCTCTGATGAGAACCTTCTTATTCCTTCATTTATTGTAAGCTTCACTGAAATTCATTTTGCCTTGTTCCAACCAGATTAACTAACAGCTTTAAATATGTTTAGCATTAAATGTACTTTGTTAGTTCCCATCAGTGGACCTTCGTCCTCTACTGATAGATTTAGTCTTAGTGAGAATGTACTTAGAAAACATTCAAGACTTAGACTTCTTTCTCAGATCACTTAGTCTTTAGCGGACTTCACTGCAGCGGACTTCACTTCAGCAGACTTCATACTAAAATACACTCTAGTTTTTACTAACTGCATTTCAGTTCTTAACACTTAGAACTGTTTAATTTAAACTCTAACTCTACTGAATAATTTACTTACAAACAACTTAGGGAGGGACATGTTGGCATCTAATCAAAACAAGTCTTATACATTTTCCCAACAATTTCCCCCTTTTTGATTATGCCGGAACCTATCTTATTACATATCTTCTTCTAGATGAGGTTCTTCAGATGACATTCAAAGTTCACAGTTTTTGTAAGTAAAACATTCAAGTACATAAGCCTAAATGATAATGAGATATTATCTTGGGCAAACATCAGCAGAGTTCCTTTCATTGAAAAATATGAAGTACAAATTACATGAAGTCAACTCTTAAGAAGTTTCAAACTTAAAAACATCTGGGACTTATAAACAAATGCCCAGCAAAAGATACATCTTTCTCAGATGGACTCAGACAAAGGTTCAAGTCCATATTGTTTGAAGACTCTGATCTTCAGCTCATTCTTCCTTTCCATCACCTCCTTCGAGTGTCCTCTGAGACCAAGGTGTTCACATAAGGATATCCACTCTTCAGTGATCCTTTCTCTATCAACTGCACCAGTTGCATCTTGAGGGGGCCAGTATGTGATTGGCTCAGGGGCCTTCAAAGCTTGATCAGGGAAGGCATCATTCCAAGCTCCACTGATATCGGGATAGAGTTTGGGATAGGCATCAAACAACCATGAGTTGAAGACTTCTTGAGCATTGTCCCTGCCTAACTCTCCACTGACATAAAAAGAATAAACGAATTCCCTTTTTGCAGTCTCCCAGACATCATTGAGCTTTTTGGGAACCCAAGCATCATGGTGAGGGAATCTGTTCTGAGAAGGTGTGATCTTGTCCTTCTTTAGTTTGGCAGCCCACTTGAGATAACCACTTCTGAATTTCTTAGAAGTAGTTTTATCAAATGTGGCTAACCTCTCCTTCCTTTTCCTCTCAGCCAATTCTGCAATGGTCTCTATCTTCCCAACCACCTTATCCTTCCTCTCCTGCTGCTGGGCAGATAGCTTCCTTACTCTCTCGTTCATTCCCCCAGCCTCCTTGATTAGCTCAGTGAGCTCCGTAACTCGTGTGGGTGCAGACTTGGGAATTTCAGAAGATAAGGGATCAGGGTTAAGAATGGGAAGTACCTCAACATCGTCAGTAGAGGTTGTGGACTTAGCAGTCAACCTCCCTGAGGTTCTTGTCTTTTTAACAACCTCTGCTGAGAGTGCATCAGTTGCCTTCCTCTTGGCAGGTTCCCCCTTCTTTGCAGCTCTCTCTTCCTTCTCCTTCAGATGAGCTTCCTTGAACTTTGAGAGGTCCACTGATGCGGTCTCCTTTCCCTTCTTTTCCTCAGCCAGCTTCTGGGCCTCAGCATCAACTTTCTTTATGGTGCTTTTGATTTGTTGACCTTTCTCGAACTCCGGGGTTTCAAAGATGATTTGCATTTTGTTCCTTGGATCAGCCTTCAGCTCTTTAGAAGATATCAATCTTTCCCCCTTTCCGGCATTAATCATGCACTCAGCCACAGTGATGTTTAACTTCATCTGATCGTGAGCGATGGCCTTCAGTTCAGTCGAGCAGTGGTCAACTTCATCTTCCATCCTTTCCAGTGCAGCTCCAGCAGTTTGACCAAATTGCACAAATTGTGCCAATTTCTCATTAATAAGCACGTTGGTCTTTTCTTGAGTTGGGAAGTCCTCAGCAGCCTTTTTGAGTACTTCACCAAGCTTGGCTCCGAGTTCTTCATGCTTTGCCTCGAATTCCTGCATCTTCTGGTTCCACAACCCTTCAACTTTCCCAACAAGGTCAGCTGAGAAAGCTTCAACAGAAGACTTTAGGTTGATGGACACGTTCTCCACTGAGTCCTTCAGGAATTGAGCTCTGGCTTCTTCCTCCTTCTTCTCCAGATCTTTCAGAGCCTCAATGACTAGCACACTTTGTCCCTCAACTACATCAATTACCATCTGCTGTGAGTCTTCAACTTTCAGTGTGAGATTTTGAAGTGATGTAGTTGTGGACTCCATGAGTTCGTCAATGTGGTCTGAGAGTATGATCATCTCGTCCACCTCCTCTTGGACAATTTCTTGGACTTCTTTCAGTTGAGCTTCAAGGGCAGGGAGCCTTTCTTCTTGAAGTTTAAGCACTTCATCCTTCAGGGGAGTTAGGTTGACCTGGACTGAGGGGATCTCATCAGTTTGAGTGCCTGCATTTAAAACAATGTTAGTTCTTGCTCCCTCAATCTCACAACCTATATCTCCTGAGGTTTCTAACTCCATTGGAACTCCCTCCTCCTCACTCGGCTTACTTCTCTCATCACCATCAGTTTCAACTAATTTCTTTTCAGCCAATTCATCCTTTACAGGAATGATTGCTTTTATCTGGCCACTCACAACTCCGGTGATTTCAACTTCCTTTTCAACACCCTCAGTCTTTTCAACTCCTTCTGATCCAGTCACCTCAGTTGACTCTGAAGCCACCACTGAGGGCTGTTGTGGGAGAATCTCAGTAGACACCTCTACTGGACTCTCCTGTGGCAAATTTTGAGCCTCAGTATCCCTTGCCTCGGATACATCCTTGGCTACCTCACCATCACCTTGCCTTGGTGAGGTCCCTCCTTCTTGTACACTTTCCTCCATCTCTTTCTCCTTCTCCTCCTCTGCTTCAGCAACCACATCAGCTGACTTCTTAGCCTCAGCTATCTTTTCCATCACCAGACTCTCAAAAATTTTCTCATCACAGAGAAGTCTGGATTTGGTCATCCCTGCAAACTGCAACACCTCCATCTCCTCCTTCTTCCAATCATCGGCATTGCTGCCTCTGACTGCCAATAGAATTTCTCCTAGCCTCCTATCTTTGAGCTGGACAAGGAGTCTCAGCCTCAAGAATAAAGCCTTGAGAGTGGGGAAGTTGTCAAGTTCAGGGTACTTAGACTCCAAAGAGTAAGCAACCTCATCCTTAAGGGTGTCTAAGAATGAGTACTCTTCTTCATCGTCTGAAGGAAGGGAAGGGGTAGGGGATCTGATATCAGTGGGTTCTTCTGGAATAGATTCCAGGTGAGTTGAGGTTTGGGTTTCAGGAGGGTTAGGGATAGTTTCAGAAGAGGTTTGAGTGTCAGGTGAGGTTGGGTTTTGGTCAGTGGGGGTTGAGGGAATTGGTTCAGTAGGATTTGATGGGGTGGTTTCAGTTGGGGTGGAGATGAGTTCAGTGGGGGTTTGAGTTTGAGATCCACTGGCTGGCTTTTGAGAGCCATCAGTGGGGGTTTGAGTGTGAGTTATTTTGGAGATGCGTTTGGTTTTGGCTACAGGGGTGCGAGGTTTGGTCTTGGGTTTAATAGGGGTAGGAGCAGGAACATCTGAGTCTGACTCAGTTGAGATAGTGTTGGGGGAAGAGGTAGGGTTACCTGATGAAGACTCATCAGTAGAGTCTGTGACTCTGACTTTCTTCGAAGCAGCCTCCTTCTCTGCTTCAGAAGACCTCTTCTTCTCCTTCCTTGAGGCCTTCTCTGCCACAGCCTCCTTATGTTGAGCCATTTTGTCGCTCATCTTTACCAGCCTTCTCTTCAGTTTAGTTTTCTTCCCCTCAGCAGGGGTATCTTCCTCCTCCTCTACTGCCTCTGGGCTTTCCACAACAGGCTTAATCATTCTAGCCTCCAGAGTCTTTCCAGACTTGAATAAGATCTTTAGGATACTCCATTTCCTGTCAGGGATCCAATCCACGCCCAAATCTACATTCTCTATCAAGTAAGAGATCTTTGTTGCATAGTTCAGCTTACTTGATAGTTGGGGAGATTTGTCGGGTTGAAACTTTGAGTGCTCCTTATTCAAGGCCCTCAGAAAGAACTGCTGCCAATTGTATGGCTTTTCCTTGCCCTCAACTATCGCCTTCATCAGCCTGAGCTTTGGCTTGCTCACTTGCTCAGTACTCCCTTGGTTTCCCAAAATACACTTACTCACAATTTCACAGAGAACATTGTAAACTGGCAGGAGTTCACTTCTATTCATTGTTGGAGTGTATGGTACCTTCCTCTGCATTATGGTTTTGACCCATTCTTCCTCCTTCTCCACAATGCACGTGTCTGGATTGGGACCTTCAGAAGGAAGATCAAAAAGCTCCTTCAGGACATCTCCGCTTACACGAATCTCCTTCTTTATCTTCTGGTGTTCAATGACCTCCATGTCATCCCTCATAACTTTCTTCTTCCTTTGCAAGATCAGATGAGACCTGATCTTTGTATCTGAGTTGGAGACATTGTTGTAGAAATCAAGAACCTGTCTGTCAAAACAGTTCTCTGGATGAACAGATAGGAATTTCTCTAACCCAGCACTTTTTATCATTTCAAGGGCCTCTTTGATGTGAGCGTACTCTGGTCTGGACTCAATTTCTGGGTTATCAAAAACCACAATGGGTTCATACCAGAAGTTATCTTTATGGGTAAGGAAACTGAGATTTAGTTTCGCCATTTGAACAAGAGGGTTTGAGAGAACAGATTACAGAGTAGGATAAAAAGTGTTTGCTTGGAAGTGTATTCGAAAAGGTTTACAAGCTTAAGGTTGGGGATTTTATATCAGAAATAAACGGTTAGATCTAATTTCACAATCAACGTTTGAGATTGAATGATTTTGAGATCGTGGATAGTTGCAGGGTTTAGTGGGGGGTTTTAAGAAATCTTGACGGTTTAGAAAAGAACCGCCTAATTGAATGGTATGGATTGAAAAGGTTGGTAACCGGAAGGTCACATCATCCGGCTTTTAGGGCGCGTGAGATAGGTAATTGAAAAAGCATGTCTGACTTGTACCACGCGCATTAAATGCTTGTCATACCAAAATCTCTTCGGAACAGTGGAAAGAGATTTAATTTTCCAGAAAGCACTCATTAGTAAATATATTGAAACCAATTAAAATATATATAACACTAAGAGGCTTTATCTTTGAAAATAACATAAGTATAGACTTGACCTCTACTGAGGTTCGACCTCGTCTGATATAAGGATCTCTTCTGAGATGGGGAGCTTCTTCTGAGAGAAGATCCTCTTCTGAGTACGAACCTCCACTGAGTTGAAGGTAACACTACTGAGATTCAATCCTTTCTTTACTCTCCTGGATCTAGGAGTCCAAGCTCCACTGACAACTCTTGAAACCTTGCTTCAGCCAAAGGTTTAGTGAAGATATCTGCCTTCTGCTTGTCAGTGTGGATTTTGAGCATCTTGATGTCCTTCTTCTCCACATGATCTCTGATGAAGTGATGCCTTATATCCACATGTTTGCATCTTGTGTGGAGAACTGGATTTTCTGAAATAGCAATTGCACTATTGTTGTCACAGAAAATAGGGACTTCATTGGCAAAGATGTTGTAATCTCTCAGTTGTTGTCTTAGCCAAAGAATTTGAGCACAACAACTTCCAGCTGCCATATACTCAGCTTCAGTAGTGCTTGTGGCTACTGAATTTTGTTTCTTGGAGAACCAAGAAATCAGTTTACTTCCCAAGAATTGACAAGTGCCTGAGGTTGATTTTCTATCAATTCTGCATCCTCCATAGTCAGCATCTGAGTATCCTGTGAGTTCTAGATTGTCATCTGAGGGATACCACAATCCCATATTCACAGTACCCTTAAGATATTTGAGAATCCTCTTGGCAGCTTCCAGGTGACTTTTCTTGGGATTGGCTTGATATCTAGCACAAATGCCAACTGCAAATGTGATATCAGGCCGGCTTGCTGTGAGATACAGTAGAGATCCAATAATGGCTCTGTAGGAAGTCTGGTCTACTGATTCTCCATCCTCATCTGGTTCCATCTTGGTGTTGGTGTTGAGTGGAACTCTTGCAACCTTGCTGGTCTGGCATCCAAACTTGTTGATCAGCTCCCTTGTGTATTTGGCTTGGTTGATGAAGATTCCTTCAGTGGACTGCTTGACTTGAAGTCCTAGGAAGAAATTCATTTCTCCCATCATAGACATCTCAAACTTTCCCTTCATCAGTTGAGAGAACTTCTCACAGAGGACTTGGTTAGGACAACCAAAGATGATATCATCCACATAGATTTGAACCAGCAATGTGTCCTCTCCTTTTGTGATTCTGAAAAGTGTTCTATCAACTCTCCCTTTGATAAAACCATGATCCAAAAGGAATTGAGACAAAGTATCATACCAAGCTCTTGGAGCCTGTTTCAGTCCATATAGAGCTTTCCTCAGTCTATATACTTTGTGACTTTCTTCAAAACCTGGGGGTTGCTCCACATAGACTTCTTCATTGAGTACTCCATTCAAGAAGGCACTTTTAACATCCATCTGGTACACTTTGAATTTCTTGTGAGCAGCATATGCAAGAAATAACCTTATTGCCTCCAATCTGGCTACTGGAGCAAATGTTTCATCATAGTCAAATCCTTCAACTTGAGAGTAGCCCTTTGCAACTAGCCTGGCCTTGTTTCTGACTATGATATCATTCTCATCCTTCTTGTTTTTGAATACCCACTTGGTTCCTATCACATTGCAGTGATATGGTCTGTCCACCAACTCCCATACTTGATTCCTTGTGAACTGGTTGAGCTCTTCTTGCATGGCAATAATCCAGTTGGAATCTTGAAGTGCTTCTGCTATGGAACTTGGTTCCTGGTTTGATAAGAAACAACAAAACAAAGCACTTTCACCATGAAAACTTCTAGTTTTGACTCCTGAGGAAGGATCACCTAGGATTTGCTCAACAGGGTGATCTGAGAGCCAAGTCCTCCTAGGCTGATGCCCTTCAGTTGAGTTTAACTCTTCTGAAGTTGAGTCACTAGATATAGGAATGAAATCAAATTCAGGAAATAAAACAGAGGGTTGAAGTCCTGAGTCATCATTCAAGGTATTCTCATTCTCAATAGTAATCTCATTGGTTCCCCCTTGAATGATGGTTTCAGTAGATGTCTCAGCTGTGACCACATCTTAATTGACATTGCTTACCTCTTGAATTGGGATAGTGTTCATCAGTTCAGTTGCTTGTTCAGGAGAGCTCTCAGGTGAGCTTTGAGGGGTGGTTTGACTTTGGGTGACCTCCTTGAATATGCTGGAAATAGGATTTGTCCCTATTAACATTGATGGTCCCGAAACGAGTAAACAGGTGTATGGGGGGGGGGGGAATACACCTGTGGTTACAAATTTAAACTTCTTTAAAACTTATCAGGTTACTTAAGACAGTAGCTCGTCAGTGGACTTGAGGTCTGCTGAGAGTTACTCTGTGAAAGCTTACTGAGATAATACCTCCACTGAAAGCACAAGACTTTCAGTTGAACTACTATCTAATTAGCTTTCAGATGCGGATTAGTGAGCCCTTTTTGAAAACTCGTTTTACTTTGATAAACTTTGAGATTAACACACACTTATGAAAAAGCAGAATGTAAGTACACAAGATGTAAAGTGGTTCAGAGATAAATCTCCTACGTCCACTGGCCTGATCAAACAGGAGAATTCCTTTCACTTGGAATTCCTTGTGTTATAGTGCCAAGGTGCACTGATCAACTTTTCCTCTCTTAGGATGATTGATCACTAGGAAATTCCAGGTCCTAGTTCCCAAAACAAACCAGCTTTCAGACTGATACAACAATCAGCTTACTAACACCACTTAACACTAGCTCTCAACCTAAACACTGAGTAGGGTTTTGAGTAGGGTTTTGGTTCCAACTATTTTGAGATAATCCTTACAAGTTTAGCTCAAGGCTTAGGATTGGATTATCTCTTTCTAAGGTTTGGATATAGCTTTAAGCTTGGTTACAGAAGGTTTGTTAGTTTCTCTACAATTGTGAAACACTTGGGAAACAATGATAATTTCGAGTGTTTCTAGATAGTTATGAATGTAGAGATAGCTTTGATCTTGTGAGTTTCCCGTGCTTGTAAAATGTGCACGTCCTTCTGTATTTATAGGCTTCCTTGAAAATCTTCCCGTTGGATTTGAATCTTCTCAAGTAAGTCTTCTTGTATCTGATTGGTTCAAACGGCTCTATTTGAAGCTTTAAGTCTTGTCAAGAAACGGCTGCAAAACCATGCTTGTTCACCAACTTTCTGTAGATTGCTAGCTGAAAGACTTTTGGTACTTGTCAGGCTGGGACAGGTCGGCTGTCAGTAAGGTACACTGACGTGTCATCTTCTCATTGGACCTTAAGTCTGCATGCCCAGATTCTTGTCTTGCTTTAGGTGGAACTCCTCTGATGAGAACCTTCTTATTCCTTCATTTATTGTAAGCTTCACGGAAATTCATTTTGCCTTGTTCCAACCAGATTAACTAACAGCTTTAAATATGTTTAGCATTAAATGTACTTTGTTAGTTCCCATCAGTGGACCTTCGTCCTCTACTGATAGATTTAGTCTTAGTGAGAATGTACTTAGAAAACATTCAAGACTTAGACTTCTTTCTCAGATCACTTAGTCTTTAGCGGACTTCACTGCAGCGGACTTCACTTCAGCAGACTTCATACTAAAATACACTCTAGTTTTTACTAACTGCATTTCAGTTCTTAACACTTAGAACTGTTTAATTTAAACTCTAACTCTACTGAATAATTTACTTACAAACAACTTAGGGAGGGACATGTTGGCATCTAATCAAAACAAGTCTTATACATTTTCCCAACAAACATGAACCTAATTTAATCCAAATGAAGTGCGGCGTAGATCTAATTTATTGACTTGGAACACCACATAAGCAGTACTGCTAGAGAACATGTGAATTATAGGCGATTTTTTAAAATTTTCATCGAAAATGATCTTTTCTTATACCAAAAGGACAATAATTGAGAAAATTAAGAAGATAAGGGACCGAATTGGACTCAGGAAAAGTTACATGACCATTTATGAAATTTTTTTCTCTTTTTTCCTCTATTGTAGAAAACCTTGAGCTTTCCAGGTTTTTACTCTTATATATTTTTCCAGTTCTACATGTATGTTACAATACCTCTATTTCATATCAAAACGTCTTTTTTATATTACTTTATTTGGTTGCATGGTACAATGATTGTTTAAGTTTACATTATCGAATATAGATTATTAATATTAAACTTTCATTCTAAACAACCAGTTGATTTGTTACAATATCTTATCCCAATTTTATGTAAAATTTATATTTGACTTTGTTGCATATCTTTAAATTCATTCATTCAGTAGTTTTTTTTTTTTTTTTGGATAAACTTTACCTAAAAATATATTTGAAATTTGTCCACGTTGAAAATATTATGCATGTTGTGGTTTGGTCTCGTAACTTTTAGAATTGCTAATAAAAATGTTGAAGGACCAGTATCAAACATATTGACTATGGACTTCCAGTTGATGCTGAATTAGATACATAATATTTTAAAAAGTGTGTTTTCTTAGTCAACATTTTATGTCTTTCTTAATCTCATTGATATATTTGTATCTTTAAGACTCTTTATTGATTATATCTAATTTATCCTATAGGCCTTAAATTGACAAAAATTTAAAAAAAAAATATGCATATGCAGAAAAAAAATCACTATTGCTTGTGCATTTCTAGTTGGATCTATGTATAGTGTAATTAATTATATGCTCATGGTGTAATGCAATTTAACGATATTCATTGAAAATATTATGCATGTTATAGTTTTGTCCTGTAACATTTCGAATTGCTAGAAAAAAATATCGAGGGACCAATATAAAACTTATTCAATATGGACTTCCAGTTATATGCTCATGGTGTGATGCAATTTAACGATATTCATTGAAAATATTATGCATGTTATAATTTTGTCCTGTAACTTTTCGAATTGCTATAAAAAAATATCTAGAGACCAATATCAAACGTTGAGGATATATTAGTTAGTTTTACTTTATTGAAGGGAGTTTAGTTCAAAGATTGCTAAATTATAAATTGAAAAAATTAGTGCAGTGAGGATAAATAAGGGATTTTAAAAATGATTAGTTTAAGAGAGTAAAACTATTTTTCTATAGTGTGGAATAATCTAAATTATAATGGAGACAGTATCAATAATATTTTAATTTTATCCATGTATTATATATATTTTTTCGTAAAATGTTTAAAAAACACAAAAATATATTTAAATCATCATTTTTATACATACAATTTTTTTTCAGCTTGTGAATTTCGCGAGGTCTTATCTAGTTCCTAAATAAAAGAAAAACAACACCTCAACTCATACACAACATTGCTAAATCAGTGCAATTGGCACATACCCACCCCATTTATTTTGGTCATATATACATTGGGAAATCCTTAATTCTTAATATTTTCTTCTCATTTTCACTAGCCATTTATTACCCTATTATTTTGATACCACATTATTTTTACTGTAATTTTAATATATAAGTCTAATAGTATCAGTAGATTACATGATATAAATTTCATACTATAACAAAAAATGTCAATTAATTATTCATCATTACCTATAAAATTGATATTTATCCAGAAATGATGAATAAATGTGGAATAATTTCATTGTCATCCAAATAAATCTAAACATAATCATAAGTAATTATTTATTTCCAAATATGTAGATTGTAATTTGCGTAAATATTGTGATTGTTTTTAGTAACCAAGCCTTTTGATATTAGTACTTTAAAGAAAAAGTCTTTTGATATTTATATTCTTGTCTGAGTTTTTTTAAAAATTAATTTTAGGGGTAGTTACAATATAGTGCTTTTCATACCCCCTTATAGCATTTTGGTTCTCTACTTTATCATAAATGCATTTTGGTTCAAAATGTGGGCCCAATTCACACTCTCTCACCAATCACACACATTATCCCTCCCCCACCCTACCCCTGCGCCTGCACCCAATTTTAAATAAAAAATTGGGGGTCCCCCACCATTCACTTTTACCTTTTTCATTTAATTATTTTTATTTAGACTTTTTTCTATATTTAACTTATTAAAAGTAACAGATTTTATTATTTTTACTTTTAATTGAACTAAAAATAAATATTATTATTAAAAGTTGCAGTTTTCAAAATATTTAATAAAATAAATTATTAGTGTATTTTTTATTGGACTTTTTTAACAATGAAATTATTAAAAAATTCAAAAAATACAAAATTTTATAATTTTCTCTTGAATATTCCGTTTTCAAACTCCCTGTTGGGTGCAAAAATAATTTTTTATTAAATATAAATGTTTGTATATATTTTTATAAAATTTACCAACAAACCAAAAAGTTAATGTCAAATTGTCTGTGCAAAAGACAGGTTCAAAACACTTATGCAAAACACTTGTTCTAAATTTGCATGTTTAAATCTTCAAAACACGGGTAAAAACTCTGTGCAAAACACTAGTGCAAACCACCTGTTCTAAAATTTTAAACTTACATGTTTAAATAAAAAAAAATTATACATTCAAAACATTGGGCAAAACATTTGTGCAAGCAAAATGTGCTTATTTATTTACACTGATGTGCTTATTTATTTACACACGAAAAGTGTGCAAAAATATTGTGCACCAAAAGAAAAACAGAAAATCTTCATCTTCAAAATTCTTAATCTAGTTTTTGCACCCTTATCTTCTCCATTCTTCTCCTAGTCTTCGTATCATTCAACAAAAACAAAAAAACAGTGTGTCAATAAAACAACTTAACCAACATTTATCCACGCACACACATTCACCACATCATTCCACACATAAACACACACTCATAACTTCTTTCAGCAAAACAAAACATGCTAACATCTTTCAGTAAGTAATTTTGCAATTTATCATCTATCTTGCAATTTATCATCTATTCTACAATTTATCATCTATTATCATCAAAACCGAGATGAAGATAGAAGAGTGATGATTTGAATCACAAACCTGCGATCTATATTTTAACGAGGGAGGCCGAGAAATTAAAATAATGAATATACCAAAAATCTTATATACTCTGACCTGAAGTTGTTGCCATCTCGGCTGAAGTGGAGCGTCCACGCACAATGTCGGAAACCCAGGAAGTGTCAAACGGCGCCGGGATAGAGACCACCGCCGCGTCTCTCGAGAGTTGAACCAACAGATCTGCTTCAAAACGCCATTTCTTGGTGGCGCGGAGGCATGGTGGCGTCGATGGCGACGGCGGCAGCGCTTCGGGTTCTAGATCGGTGATGGCGACGGCGGCAGCGATTCGGGTTCCAGATCGGTGATGGCGGCGGCCTCGCGATCTGGACGGCGTGCTCGCGAGAAATCCCGTGTTGAAGGATCGGCCTCAGCCGCCGCGTCTCTCTCTCTCAACACCACCGCGAGATTCTCAGATCCGCTACCTGTGGTTCGTTTTCACACCGCCCTGCCCCCACTCTCCGGCGCAATAGGTTAACCGTTCTTTATCGGCGTTGGGGAACCATCGGCGTTGGGAAACCATGGCCATGGCGGCAGCGCCTCAGGCACACCATAGTGGCGGCAGCGCCTCGGGCACACCACAGCACCGGCGATGCCTGATTTTAGAGAGAGGGCGGCAGCGCCTCGGGCACCAGAGCGGCGACGATCCTGATTTTAGAGAGAGGGGGGAATGGTTTTTAGGGTGAGGAGAGAGAGAGGGGGGGTGGGAAATAAAAATGTAAATGGGGGTGGGGGATAAGAAAAGACGGGAGAGAGAGAGAGAGAGAGAGAAAAGAAGGGTGGGGTGGGGTGGGGTGGGGGTGGTGATATTTTTTTTTAATGTGGGGACCACTTTTGAACCAAAATGGCATTTATAAAAACTACTATACTAAAGTGTTATATAAGAGTAAGGAATGAACCATTTAGTAATAATCTCTTAATTTTATTGTGCAATTAATTTGTACTTTGTGTGTATTTTCTTTTTTAGAAAAAAATTAGTTTTCCTATTAAATGCATCAATTAAGCAATACTTAGGGCTCGTTTGACTAAGATCATTTTAAACATCTTACAAGCAGTAAAATTTTATAAGTTGTTTTAAGAACTTGTGATTATTGTGAAACTTATTCATAAGTATGAAACTAATACTATTTAGACGCGGTTAATGATACCACTAGATGCATTCACTGAAATCATAACATTTACACTGTGATTTCAGTTTACAAGTCTAGTGATATCAATGAATGCATGTAATTGTATCAATAACTATATCTAATGGTATTAATTTCATACAATGAAACTTGTTCTTAGGAGAATTTGTGTAAGAGCTTATAAAAATTGGTTATAAGATGGAAAGTGTATAACTTATACAGCTTGTAAGATATTGGATAATGTATAATAAATATTTTTAATTTTTTAATTTAATATTATTTTTTATATTGAGGTAAATGTGAGTGAGGGTCGGGGGAGTGGTGGGGTGCGTGGGTGGGTTGGGGTGGAGTATATATAATAATATCATTTTTCATATATTGTGATATTTTTTTTCGAGCGGACAAATGATGACTTGAACCCATGACCTCTCGATTATAGATAGTGGAACCAAACACTTTGAAGCTAAGCTCCTAAACAACTTATAAGTTATTCTAAAGGACTTAAAAACTTAGTCAAACGTGTTCTTAGTCGCGAACCAATCTTACAATAAAATTATTTTATACTGAGATAATATACCAAAATGTTTCTAAACTATCAAATTTTGTTTTGACAGTCCTTCTAAATAATTTTTTTTTTAAATCGTTAGGCTATAACATTCTTGTTTCATTAGACCCCTGATTTCTTTTAAAGCTCTTAAAGTATATAATATTTGACATTTTTCGACAGTCCATCAGAGACACATTTGTTGTTGGAATTCAATTTAATAACACTGAAATTAGTTGATTTGTCATATTTAACAGGAAACATTAAACTGACTCAACAAAGTACGTGAATATATGCCAGGGGCTTCATGAAACAAGAAAGAATATTTTAAAAGATTTTTTAGAACAAAAAATAGTTTAGGGGTCTTTCGAAACAATTTTTTTTTATAGTTTAGTGACCTTTTATATTCGAACAACTTCACACTCACTCCGTCCCCAAATAATTTGCACACTTTATTTTCCAAATATTTTGCACACAAATAGTAATCTATACTTAACTTTATTTTCACAATATTCATATATTTACACAAAATATTTTTACATTTTTACATTTACTTCAACAAATTCATTACTTTAAAAATAAAATTTTATATATCACCATTAATATTTTACTAATTACACATTTTTCTTAAAAAAAATTATCTCCCAGTTTGAAAATGGAGGGAGTATCTAAGGGGCAATTACACATAGGTTCCTTTTTGTAGTGTTTATTAGCATTTGGTTCATTACTTTTCATAAAATACAAGTAGGTTCTTTTTTGTGGGGCCCAAACCCTTTACCTCCACTGCCCCAACCCCCTCCCCTTCCTCCCACCTTTTTCTACTCATTTGACCGACTACATCCCCCCAAAACCTTCATCTATTATCCCATGGTGATGTGACATAAAGTCACTGGCCAAATCCCCAAGCCCCATTTGCATTTGAAAATATTAATTAATAAGATTTTAATTTTATCAAATATTTAATCCTTTTAATAATTTGAATAGGCACACTATATTGTCGATTTTTTATTTATCAAGTGTATTGAAATATTAATTGATAAAGTTTTAATTTAATCAAATAATTAATTATTATTTATTAATATTTTAATCAAATGTTCAATTCTTATAATAATTTGAATAGTCATAACTAATAATACTTTCAAATTTATTAAAAAATACAAGCATAATAATTTGAACAACTATTTTGCCAATTCTCTGTTCATATTCAGATTTTTTGTTCAAAGTTATTGCAGTAAAAATTTTGAATATAATTTTTGAATATATATTTTGAATATTGACTTTTCCCTAGCAATTTTTTCAATTTTTCAATTTTTAATACTTATTTGGGTAATATTTTTTCTGATTGAGCAAAAATTATATGCAAATAATATTATTTTAAATCTAAATTTTACAAATGCAAAATTAGTGTGCAGAAACTCTATATTTACATATTTACATCTGAAAATTTATAAATGCAAAATCATTATTCAAAAAAGGTTTATTTGTGTTCATACACCAAAAAAATGTTAATATACCAGAAATTTACAAACGCAAAAATATTGTGCAAAAAAATAGTACAAAACTTGGCATTTTGAACAGTGATTTTTCATAACATTTTGCAGAATTTCTTCTCAAAAACCTTCTTTCCAGTTTCTTCAAATCTTCTTCCAGATTCTTCACAAACCTTCTTTACATTTTCCACAGAAAATTCCTAAAAATCACCAAACATAAAGAAATAATATGATGAAATATTCAACTATCACAGTAGAAATAAATCAATATTTCCATCACGTTCGTTCATTCATTCATTAAAAAAAATTGAATATAAACCTAGCACTTAAAACATTTGAATATTGATCCGAGAACTTAAAAAAATTGAATATTAACCCAGAATTTAAATCAATAATTACCTGGGTTTGTTGTTCGCGTTTTCACAGCCTTCTGATTGTTGTTTGTCTTCGTCGTTTCTCGGATCCGGACATATCTGGATTGCATCGATTGTCGACGGCGGCGGTAACCGATGGACCCCCGACATCGTTTGGCATAGATCGACGACGCCACAGCCTCGATCGTCAACAGATCTGAGACCGCGACGCTGTGTGAGTGACTGCGTGAGTGAGATAGGGCGGCGACGCATGTGAAAGGGACGGCGGCACCGCATGTGAGAGGGAGGGGATGGTGGTGCCGCGCGAGGGGAGAGGGAGGGGAGGGCGGCGCCGCGCGAGCGGAGAGGGAGGGGAGGGCGGCGCCGTGCGAGCGGAGAGGGAAGGGAGGGCGGCGGCGCGCAGTGCGAGGGGAGAGGGAGGGCGGCGGCGGCGCGCCGTGCGAGGGGAGAGTGAGGGCGTCGGCGCCGCGCGCGAGAGAGAGAGGGAGAGAGAGAGAGAGTGAAAGAGAAAAAGAGAGAGAGAAGAGAGATATTAGTGGGTGTGTGGGTGTGTGGATGCCAGCTAGTAGGGGGGGGTGGGGTGGGGTGGGGTCGGATTTTTTTATTAATATTTTAGAACCTAGTTGTATTTTTTAAAATGGGAGGAACCAAATGTTAATAATGGTCTTAAGGGGGAACCAAATTGTAATAATCTCGTATTCTTTTACTATTAAATAATTGGACGGCTAATGTAAACATTTGTTTATATGTGTGCCTTACATTCAGGGGGTGTATTCAATTGAGATTCTATTGAATTTTTTGGACTTTAAAAAGTTCGTGAATTTAGAAAATCCATAGACTCCATGCAGAGTTTGACTGACTTTTTTATTGAATTACATGGATTTTCATAGACTTGACAGTATTGTGGAATACTTTTTTTTATTAATTTACATGGAATTTCATATACTCCGGCGCTGGAATTATTGATACAAATGTATATGGAATACACTTGTATATAAAAAGTTATCCAATTGTTTAGAGAAAAAATACAAACAATACATTAATTCCAAAATATATATATATATATATATATATTATTATTATTATTATTATTATTCTCATCTTTATTTCAATCACTGTTATACCTCGGCATCATTTCCCACACAGCGTTAGCAATACTCATTCTCCATGCATTAGCTTTCGTTCATTGTTGTAGTTAGCTTTGAGAAAGCAATTCCAATTTTTTATCATCCATGTCGAGATGTGGTGAATCTTGATCTTCTTCATATTTGACTGGAAATTCATCAGAGCGGCATTCTTTCCGAAGAAAGTTGTGTAATCCAGCACATTGAAAATTATAAATCGCGATTTGAAAATATAAAAAATTCTCTCATTCACATTTCTTAATGATGCATGAAGATTGAATAACTCACATGAATTTATGGGTTGACGACCTTGACCACCAAAATCTTTTAGATGATATCGAACATCACGTAATGGAAAAGAATCTCTGATTGTTAGAAGAAATTTTGGAGAGTGAAATCTATTTATATTTTTAGAAGAGAATCAAATAAAATCCATAACTGTTGAATACCTAAAGATTTTTTAAGACTTTTTAAAATTCGTAGAAATCTCTAGTTGTTAGAAGAGATTTTGGAGAGTGAAATTTATTTATATTACAGTAAAATTCATAGAGTATTAAAATCTATAGACTGTTGAATGCCTATTTTTTTAAAATTCGTATTTAATACCTCATGCTTTTTAAAGACTTTTGAAAATTTGAATTTTTTTTTACAGTAGAAAAATCGGATTGAAAGACTTTGAAAATCTAAAAAATATCCTGCAAACTTCACAAAAAATACACCCTCTCAATTTAGTTGGATTTAAATTTAAATTTATGACTTAAAGTTAGTAAAACATAATATTTTCGTCACTTAATTGCATTTATCTTACTATACTATATTTTCAAACCTCTCCAAGATGATGTGTCAACACCACTTTATTCTTAGGCTGATGTGGCATGTCTCAAATCTCTCCATTTCGAAATACTGCACTCTCATTAAAAGTTGGTTAAACCTTTAATCTCGACCATTTGTTTTATATCATTAAATCTAAACTATTGATTGATATCTAGGGTTAATATAATTATTTAATCATTTTTCATTCACATTCACACAATCACCTCCACAGCCGTCTCTCTACTCTTCGATCTCCCATGGAATTGGCACACTCCTCTTCTATCTGTTTCACAACGTCACGCCTCCGCCTCCACCTCTGCGATCGTTCGCCACCTCCTCCGCGATTGTCCGCCTCCTCTCAAATCTCTCACAGAATTACAATACACTCACATTGCAGTTGCGCTGCCAAGACTCCACGGCCAATCCCGATTGCCGCCGAGATCGAAAATGCTTGACGATGTCCAGCGTCGCCTATCCAATCTCAACAAAATCACCTAAAAATTCGGTGAATCAAGGGGCAGTGATTTCTAATCATCAACAAATTAGTGATCCGACGATTCCAGGGGCGATCACATCCCCCTCCTCTCATTTCATCTCCAACAGGTAAAAATGGGTACAATCTCTCAATTTTTGTGTGCTTTTTATTTAATTATTTTTAATTTTATTATCGAGACGGCTGAGCATTTGCAGACTGAGATTGTGCTTAACCCAACCCCAACCCCCACTGACCCTAACCCCTCAAACAACCCTGAACCCACACCCAACCCACTTGAAAACCTCGACCCTGAAACCACCCCATCTGAGTCAGTGCCATCAACCTCACAAAACACTCCAATTGTTGGTCCCGTTTTTTTAATGACTTTTTCAGGACAAATGGGAATTCAGGAGCAAGATTTTTTTTTAAAACCCTTTTCTTAGGGATTTCAGCAAGAGTGAATAATACTCAAGTCACTGTATTGCTAAGAGTGAGAGCACTCAAGTCAGTGCAACTGACTTACGAGCTCAGTCTCTTAACAAAACAGTGACTCGAGAGGTTACACTTCAAGTCACTGCACTGCTTAGAGGCTGAGTTACCAAGTCAGTGTAAAGACTTGGAGACTCATGCTCTAAGCAACACAGTGACTCGAGATGCTGAACTCTCGAGTGCGTTGCCTGAACTGGTCAGTGAGAAGGATTCTCCCTGACCTAAATACTTAACCAAAGTTTTCTTTAACAATGCTCTCAGTGAGCAGATTTTCACAATACTTTAGTAAATACTTAAAACAATAAAACGCTCAGTTTAACGTGGTTAAGAGACTCAAACTCTTACATACACGACCAGATTTAACAGGAAATCCACTAACTGGGATTCTTGTTTTTAACGTGCCAAGGTGCACCCAGATCTACAACTCCAGATCTTGCTTACTTCCTTGCTAACTCACAAAACAACTTACTACCAACAAACCTGACTAAGGGTTTTGGTTTTAGTTGGGTTTTCTCCAACTAGGTGAGGTTTTCCCTTACAATGTGTTAGCCTAAAGCTAAGATTGGGAAAACCTCTCTAAGCTATGAGTTACAAGCTGAACACTCATTTATGTATAAATATGGACCCTAATGGTCAGTGTACAAGATGTGAATCGTGCCTCCTTATAACTCCCATACAATGCACTAAACACTCACACCTTCACAGCTCGTAGGTGTTGATTTTTCTTACTTCACACACACTTCAAACCGCAGCTATGAGCTTGTATTTATAGTGTGGATTTAAATGTAACCGTTGGAGGGAATCACATTTGAATCCAGACATTTAATAGGTTTCACCTACTTTTCTTGGAACTCGGTCTTGTCAGTGTTAGATACGCCGTCTTGACGTGATTGGTCCACATGGACTGAATCCAACGGATCTTTGAAGTGTGCTTGATCAGGGCGCACTGACTTCAGATAGCATTATCCTCCACTGACTGATGATCTTCAGTAGACATACTTGTCTTCAGTGATGTTGTCCTTCAGGAACTCTTGAAGATCTCTCCAAGAAGTTTGTCATAAGGCTGAATGACAAACTTCCCTGACCACAGTAGCCTGACTCCTTCAGGGCCTACTTGGTGCAGCACTGATCCTCTTAATCATGCTCTTCACTGAGTTGTCCGCCTGACTTAGCTTAGATCAGCCAGGTTTACACTCAGTGGGACATCCTTCAGGCTTCTCTTCTGGTTCAGGTTACTAGCATAGCTTCAGTTAGTTCTTCTTAGTGTCATCTTGATATCCTCAGGATGTGTTGCTGAGTTCCCCCTCAACTGAGTTCTTCTCAACTGACAGTCTATTCTACTAAGAGCTAACCTATCCTGACCTGAAACAAAAGATACAATCCTGACTGCTTTCAAACCTATTACATGTTGTTTTAGAAAATCATCAAAACTAAAACATATCCCAACAATTTCCCCCTTTTTGATGATTCCAAAACTTCTAACCAAATGATTTTCTATTACAAATTGAATGTCAGAACACAGGTAATAGTTTGAAATATGCAGGAATTCCCCTAGTTTAAAACATTTAAGATCTGTTCGATTGACCATTTTTCTTATCAAAACTGGATCAGTGGTCATGTGAACAACCCGCTCTGATACCAATTGTTGGTCCCATTTTTAATGACTTTTTCAGGATAAATGGGAATTCAGGAGCAAGAATTTTTTTTAAAAAAAAAACCTTTTCCTTAGGGAGTTCAGCAAGAGTGAATAATACTCAAGTCACTGCATTGCTAAGAGTTAGAGCACTCAAGTCAGTGCAACTGACTTGCGAGCTCAGTCTCTTAACAAGGCAGTGACTCGAGAGGTTACACTTCAAGTCACTGCACTGCTTAGAGGCTGAGTTACCAAGTTAGTGTGAAGAGTTGGAGACTCGTGCTCTAAGCAACACAGTGACTCGAGATGCTGAACTCTTGAGTGCGTTGCCTAAACTGGTCAGTGAGAAGGATTCTCCCTGACCTAAATACTTAACCAAAGTTTTCTTTAACAATGCTCTCAGTGAGCAGATTTTCACAATACTTTAGTAAACACTTAAAACAATAAAACGCTCAGTTTAATGTGGTTCAGCGACTCAAGCTCTTACATCCACGACCTGATTTAATAGGAAATCCACTAACTGGGATTCTTGTTTTTAACGTGCCAAGGTGCACCCAGATCTTGCTTAATTCCTTACTAACTCACAAAACAACTTACTACCAACAAACATAACTAAGGGTTTTGGTTTCAGTTGGGTTTTCTCCAACTAGGTGAGGTTTTCCCTTACAATGTGTTAGCCTAAAGCTAAGATTGAGAAAACCTCTCTAAGCTATGAGTTATAAGCTGAACACCTATTTGTGTATAAATATGGACCCTAATGGTCAGTGTACAAGATGTGAATCGTACCTCCTTATAACTCCCATACAATGCACTAAACACTCACACCTTCACAACTCATAGGTGTTGATTTTTCTTACTTCACACACACTTCAAACTGCAGCTATGAGCTTGTATTTATAGTGTGGATTCAAATGTAACCATTGGAGGGAATCAAATTTGAATCCAGACATTTAATAGGTTTCACCTACTTTTCTTGGAACTCAGCATTGTCAGTGTCAGATACGCTGTCTTGACGTGATTGGTCCACGTGGACTGAATCCAACGGATCTTTGACTCAGTGTGCTTGATCAGGGCGCACTAACTTCAGATAACATTATCCTCCACTGACTGATGATCTTCAGTAAACATACTTGTCTTCAGTGATGTTATCCGTCAGGAACTCTTGAAGATCTCTCCAAGAAGTTTGTCATAAGGCTGAATGACAAACTTCCCTAACCACAGTAGCCTGACTCCTTCAGGGCCTACTTGGTGCAGCACCGATCCTCTTGATCATGCTCTTCACTGAGTGGTCCGCCTGACTTAGCTTAGATCAGCCAGGTTTACACTCAGTGAGACATCCTTCAGGCTTCTCTTCTGGTTCAGGTTACTAGCATGACTTCAGTTAGTTCTTCTTGGTGTCATCTTGATATCCTCAGGCTGTGTTGCTGAGTTCCCCCTCGCTGAGTTCCCCCTCAACTGAGTCTTCCCTCAACGGAGTTCTTCTCAACTGACAGCCTATTATACTGAGAGCTAACATATCCTGACCTGAAACAAAAGATACAATCCTGACTGCTTTCAAACCTATTACATGTTGTTTTGGAAAATCATCAAAACTAAAACATATCCCAACACTATTTATATTTTTAGAAGAGAATCAAATAAAATCCATAACTGTTGAATACCTAAAGATTTTTTAAGATTTTTTAAAATCCGTAGAAATCTCTAGTTGTTAGAAGAGATTTTGGAGAGTGAAATTTATTTATATTACAATAAAATTCATAGAGTATTAAAATCTATAGACTGTTGAATACCTTTTTTTTAAATCCGTATTTAATACCTTATGCTTTTAAAAGACTTTTGAAAATTTGAATTTTTTTTTACAGTAGAAAAATCGGATTGAAAGACTTTGAAAATCTAAAAAATATCCTGCAAACTTCACAAAAAATACACCCTCTCAATTTAGTTGGATTTAAATTTAAATTTATGAATTAAAGTTAGTAAAACATAATATATTTGTCACTTAATTGCATTTATCTTACTATACTATATTTCCAAACCTCTCCAAGATGATGTGTCAACACCACTTTATTCTTAGGCTGATGTGGCATGTCTCAAATCTCTCCATTTCGAAATACTGCACTCTCATTAAAAGTTGGTTAAACCTTTAATCTCGACCATTCATTTTATATCATTAAATCTAAACTATTGATTTATATCTAGGGTTAATATAATTATTTAATCATTTTTCATTCACACAATCACCTCCACAGCCGTCTCTCTCCTCTTCGATCTCCCACGGAATTGGCACGCTCTTCTTCTATCTGTTTCACAACGTCACGCCTCCGCCTCCACCTTTACGATCGTTCGCCTCCTCCTTCGCGATTGTCCGCCTCCTCTCCAATCTCTCACAGGATTACAGCACACTCACATCGCAGTTGTGCTGCCAAGACTCCACGGCCAATCCCAATTGCCGCCGAGATCGAAAATGCTTGACGATGTCCAGCGTCGCCTATCCGATCTCAACAAAATCACCTAAGAATTCGGTGAATTAAGGGGCGGTAATTTCTAATCATCAAAAAATTAGTGATCCGACAATTCCTGAGGCGGTCACATCCCCCTCCTCTCATTTCATCTCCAACAGGCAAAAATGGGTACAATCTCTCAATTTTTGTGTGTTTTTTATTTAATTCCTTTTAATTTTATTATATTATTTGGTTTTTTTCGAACTGCATTCAATCTGGCTAGGTAGGACATGGGCGGTAATGGTTGGCATTTCTCGACGAGTGACTGATGACATTGCAAAATCAGACACCGGCGCCCATTACCATCATGTCGCAGTCCAAAAGTGGAGAAGGTAAAATCAATCGTTACACACATATTCCTTTTTAAAAATTTCAAAGATCAAATTGGATAAACCATCATATACTTAAGTTTTTCTATTCAAAATTACTTGTCTATAAAAAGTAGCTTCTGAGGAGAAAATAACAATAGTAGTTCATTGATTTATGAGTGGTTTTTTATTATTTGGTGAATCTGTATTGTGGTGAATTAAGTGCTATTTATTTTGGTTGCAAAATTGATTATGTTTTTTCATTTTCCTGTCAAAACTTATTGGTTTTTCTTTTTCTAATTTGGGTATTTTGTTGTTAGACCATAATTGAATTAGTTTATGTTTCTCTTAATCTTTGTTTACTTATGGGGTTCTCTTAATTGAATTTGGATACTTGATACTGATTTAAACTTCATTGAGTTTGTGGGATAATCTTGATTCTATAACTGGTGTTGTTTCGCTAACATTTCATTAGATGCTTTAATCAGTTGTTTAATGTTTATAATACTGGCATTTAAGGCTCTGCAGGTCCTTAATTCTCTTTGTATAGTTTTAGTTGAATACTTCATGTCATGGTATGATCATTGACTCATTATAAATCATTAAAACCAGATGTTGTTTACCAAATATTTGTTGCTGGGATTAACTGGCTATTTATGAGAGCTTTGGTAAAAACATCAAATGATTGGGTTCTTAAATGCTAAAATGAATGCTTGAATGAAGAAAGACAATAAATGCATAAGAACACTAAGAACACCAAGAATTGCCAGGGGTTGTTAGTCCCTGAACTTGAATGAGTATGTGTATTGATTATACTGAGAGAGATTGAACCTTTTTTACATTACAAATGTGGGGGTATTTATAGTTTTCTCACTACAGGGGTATTCTGGTCATTTCCGGCCTCTCGGGGGACAGGTGCATTAAATGCCTCCTGCCTCTGAGGACGCGCGGGCACTAGTGTGACAGAGTCTTCAGACGGCCGGCCACTAGGGTGTTGACGGGTGTCCAAAAAGGACGATTCTCTGTCACATTCCCTCATTTGGATGGAATATTCTCTGAGTCTCTGAGTACGGAGGCGGCTTTTTTCCCTCTTGGGGGAGGATTTCGCTTGATTCAATCATATGCTCCAGATCTCCCTTGCCGGCCGAGGGCGTTAAGTGATCGGAGGCCGGCCTCCTGGTGGATAGTGAGGTCGGAGATTCTTCCAGCCGGTTGGTCGCGTCCGGGCGCCTCCGCTGGTCTTCACCGGTCGTGGCCGGGCCGGTCCGGCCACTGCCGGACTTTACTGAGGCTGCGATAATCATTGACGGGCACCCCAAGCAGACTTCTGTTCTCGTTTTCGAGGTCGGAAACTCGTGATCGGAGCCCGCTGAGGTCGGATATAGACCGGCCAAGTCGGTCCCATCTCCTGGGTGTCCCTGTGCCTTTTTCGGCTTGCTTCCGGCCGGATCCGACATGTAGTCCGAAACGGTCACAACAATTGCCCACCAGCTCGTTTCTCAACGTTGATGAGGGGCGAGGTGGTCGTTTGCCGTCTTTTGTAGGTGCCGGTCTGGATCTGCCCGGGATGGCCGGAGGTAGGCCGATGGCTACGTGACGACTGGGAGGACGTGCGTTGTACTATTTTGCCTAAAAAGGTGCGCATGACGTCAGGCGACGCCTCGGATTACGCGCATTAAAGGCTGACGTGTGTGACATGATTTGATCTCCTCGTATCTCGCGCATTTAATGCGTCCAATGTACGAGGCGTCTGACATCGAAACCGCCTCTTCGAATTCTTGCATCCAGGTCCCTAAACCTAGAATTTTATTTCGAAATAGGCCCCCACCCATTCCCTATAAATAGGGGAGCCATTATACTTCCCAAAGGTTTTTTTACTCTTTCGCGGTTTGGAGCTGTTCTTTGGTGATTTCCTGCGAACTTCTCACGGCGGCGACAAGCTTCTAACGGCGGCGACTGGTGGTTTTGAGAAGGTAATTTTCAAATTTTCTTAACTCAAGCTTTTTTTTACATTATGGTGCGACGATGGGCCGGTCCTCCGCCTGGGCAAAGAGGTGACGGCTCTTCTAGCGGCGGAGGAGGTGGTGGTGCCAATCGGCGCCTATTTGACGAAGGAGGGAGTTCTCGCGGCGGGAGTGGTGCTTCTCCTTCGCGTCTGGCGAGCACGATCTGGGCGCAAGATGACGATGGTTTGGATGCCCTGTTCCCACGTCCGGGACGGTCACTGGTGGGAGAAGGTGCTCGGGAGGGGGTTCCCTTGGCTACGGATAGATCCCAGCGTGAGGAGTCGGGCCGACCCGTGGGGGGTAGGGATCCGCTAGACGACCTCTTGGAGGAAGACGAGGAGGAAGGTGGCTGCGGCGGAGGCGACGATCGGGCCACTAACTTGCTCCCCAAGAATCTCGCGGCCGATATGATTAAGGAGAGGCTTGGAAGTGCGGAAGAGGCCTCGGGGTCTGATTCCGAAGAGGTTGACAGACCGGCTGCAGTTGGTCGGAGTGTCAGTCAAGATCGGCGAGACCAAGTCAGACAAGCCTATCGCATGTGGTCGGAGTATGTGGAGAGGAAAGATGAGGTCGAGTCTCTCTCCTTCGACTATGAGGAGTATCTGGATCACTTCCCGCGCAGGCCGACCGTTCGCGATCCGGCCACCATTCGAATAGCCAATCTGGAGGAGTCCCGTAGGTGGACCATTGGTCAAGTACAGAGTAAGATGTCTCAGCGCCAACTCGACGAAGCCCGAGCCGGATGGGAGATACCTCTTGACGTTCATCTCTACGCACCCGAGCCGAACGAACGGGCGGACCAGCCTCCGCGTGGGATGGTGGCCGTAACCCAGGATATAATGGAGGTCGAGCTCCGCTTCCCCCTCCATCCGGCCGTATCGTACCTGTTGAACTGCTGGAATCAGGCTCCCATCCAGCTGCTGCCGAACGCCTGGATGATAATAGTGAGCGTCATTACTTTATTTGGTATAAACCGACTCTACCGGATGCCGAACCCCGGAGAGATGACTTATCTCTATCGGATCCAGAGCGAAAGGAGTGGGACCGGAGAAGTCTACATCCAGACGAAAGGGCAGAAACTGATGACCGGCCTGCCCAGTAAAGGCCGGAACGATCGAAAGAAGTGGTTCTTTGTTGGTAGGGCGTGGAAGACCGGGTACCCCGATGGAGCGGAGATCGACGTTCCGACCGACATCCGCCCTAAAAATCCCAGTAAGGAATCTTTAATTTGCCTTTAAACTAAAAGTACTGATCTAATCTTTGCTTTCTTTCGCAGGTTATCCCTGCCCCTCCGATCGAGAACTGAACTTTGATTTTGCGGTCGTCAGAGAGCGGATCCTGTCTCTGCCTGCCTCGGAAAAAAATCAAGCCGTCCTCCGGACACGAGAAGCCCGACTTTCCGGCCGGTTCTTCCAGTTTCCTCGTCATATAAAGTTGACGGGTAAGTAACTAGGGTGATCGGGTTCCGACCTGTATTATATATATATATATATTTTTTTTTTAACTTGGATTTTGATCGTGCAGTGCCAGATTTTCCGATCGTTATGCAGTGCCCCCCTGAGTTTTTCGACCGTTGTCCGGAAATGTTTGCCTTGATGGGAGCTTGCGCGGCAAAGAAAGCGGCTAAGAGAGCGAAGAAGAAAAAGGGGACCGGTGCCCGGACCGGGATCGTGATAGAGGAGCCTCTCCCCTTCAGTTCGTTCCTGCCGCCGGGGCAGTAGCTGCTGAGGTCCCGACCTCTTCTCCGATCACGGGGAAGAAAAGGAGTTGGGAGGAGGCCGGGATCGAGGGAGCCGGCCAGGATGGGTCGAGTCCGGCCCCGATAGACGTTTCCGACGATACCCCACCTGGGGTCGGGCCGGTCGGAGCGGAAGCTGTGGCTCGTTTGGAGCCCGTTCTCGGCCAGGAGGATGACCGGACCTACTTTGGTCGTGATCCGGTCCACTTCCAAGCATAAGTCTTTTAACATTAATGTTCTCATTCTTCTAAACTATTTCATTTGTCCGTACCTGATTTGATCTTTCATTTGTCCAGGTTGACTCGAAATGATTCCGATCTCCCTCCGCTGGTGCTCGACTTCCTCTCTTCCAGTGCCCCGAGTTCAACGGCTGAGATACCGGACTACATGCGTCGGGCTGCGAATTCCCTCCCCCAGGCGTGGACAAAGGATCTGGCCGACATCGTCGAGCGCCGTCCCCGTCACGCGGGCCGGACTGGAGTCGCGCTGATCAGTCAGGCGGCCATCATGGTCAACACGATGGAGAACGATCTTTCCGAGATCTCCAGGTCGCTCCGGAGGTCCGAGAGCGCCCTGACCCGCACCCGGGAGGAGAAGGCCGGGCTAGAGAGCAAAGTCGCCCAGCTCAAGAAGGAAAGAGATGGCGCGGTCGGTCAAATGGAGGCCGTTCTGAAGGAAAATGATGATGCCCTGGGCCGGGCGGAGATGGCCTTCAAAGCCCTGGAGGGTGCCCGGAACCGGGTATCTGAGATGGAAGACACCAACGCCGATCTGCGGTTGGAGGCGCACCGAGCTCGAGGGGACGCCGACCAGGCTTTGGCCCGACAGACAAAAATGGAGAAAAAGCTAGAGAAGAAGAATGAGGATCTGGCCAAATTTCATATTGTAGGCCTTGAGGATCTTGAAAGTCTCTTCGAGGTCCCTGAGATGGTCTTCTTTCTTCAAGCTTTTCACCACATCCTTCTTCTTCTTCTTCTTCTCGAGCTCTTTCTCCATTTCCGTCTGCCGGGCCAAAGCCTGGTCGGCGTCCCCTCGAGCTCGGTGCGCCTCCAACCGCAGATCGGCGTTGGCGTCTTTCATCTCAGATACCCGGTTCCGGGCACCCTCCAGAGCTTTGAAGGCCATCTCCGCCCGGCCTAGGGCATCATCCTTTTCCTTCAGAACGGCCTCCATTTGACCGACCGCGCCATCTCTTTCCTTCTTGAGCTGGGCGACTTCGCTCTCTAGCCCGGCCTTCTCCTCCCGGGCGCGGGTCAGGGCGCTCTCGGACCTCCGGAGCGACCTGGAGATCTCGGAAAGCTCGTTCTCCATCGTGTTGACCACGATGGTCGCCTGACTGATCAGCGCGACTCCAGTCCGGCCCGCGTGATGGGGACAGTGCTCGACGATGTCGGCCAGATCCTTTGTCCACACCTGGGGGAGGGAATTCGCAGCCCGGCGCATGTAGTCCAGCATCTCAGCCGTTGAACTCGGGGCACGAGAAAAGAGGAAGTCGAGCACCAGCGGAGGGAGATCGGAATCATTTCGAGTCAACCTGGACAAATGAAAGATCAAATCAGGTACGGACAAATGAAATAGTTTAGAAGAATGAGAACATTAATGTTAAAAGACTTACGCTTGGAAGCGGGCCGGATCACGACCAAAGTAGGTCCGGTCATCCTCCTGGCCGAGAACGGGCTCCAAACGAGCCACAGCTTCCGTTCCGACCGGCCCCTGCCCCAGGTGGGGTATCGTCGGAAACGTCTATCGGGGCCGGACTCGACCCATCCTGGCCGGCTCCCTCGATCCCGGCCTCCTCCCAACTCCTTTTCTTCCCCGTGATCGGAGAAGAGGTCGGGACCTCAGCAGCTACTGCCCCAGCGGCCGGAACGAACTGAAGGGGGAGAGGCTCCTCTATCACGATCCCAGTCCGGGCGCCGGTCCCCTTTTTCTTCTTCGCTCCCTTAGTCGCTTTCTTTGCCGCGCAAGCTCCCATCAAGGCAAACATTTCCAGACAACGGTCGAAAAACTCAGGGGGGCACTGCCTAACGATCGGAAAATCTGGCACTGCACGATCAAAATCCAAGTTAAAAAAAAAATATATATATATATATATAATACAGGTCAGAACCCAATCACCCTAGTTACTTACCCGTCAACTTTATATGACGAGGAAACTGGAAGAACCGGCCGGAAAGTCGGGCTTCTCGTGTCTGGAGGACGGATTGATTTCTTTCCGAGGCAGGCAGAGACAGGATCCGCTCTCTGACGACCGCAAAATCAAAGTTCAGTTCTCGATCGGAGGGGCAGGGATAACCTGCGAAAGAAAGCAAAGATTAGATCAGTACTTTTAGTTCAAAGGCAAATTAAAGATTCCTTACTGGGATTTTTAGGGCGGATGTCGGTCGGAACGTCGATCTCCGCTCCATCAGGGTACCCGGTCTTCCACGCCCCACCAACAAAGAACCACTTCTTTCGATCGTTCCGGCCTTTACTGGGCAGGCCGGTCACCAGTTTCTGCCCTTTCGTCTAGATGTAGACTTCTTCGGTCCCACTCCTTTCGCTCTGGATCCGATAGAGATAAGTCATCTCTCCGGGGTTCGGCATCCGGTAGAGTCGGTTTCTGCCAAATAAGGTCATAACGCTCACTATTATCATCCAGGCGTTCGGCAGCAGCTGGATGGGCGCCTGATTCCAGTAGTTCAATAGGTACGATACGACCGGATGGAGGGAGAAGCGGAGCCCGACCTCCATCATATCCTGGGTTACGGCCACCATCCCACGCGGAGGCTGGTCCGCCCGTTCGTTCGGCTCGGGTGCGTAGAGATGAACGTCAAGAGGTATCTCCCATCCGGCCCGGGCTTCGTCGAGTTGGCGCTGAGACATCTTGCTCTGTACTTGACCAATGGTCCACCTACGGGACTCCTCCAGATTGGCTATCCGAATGGTGGCCGGATCGCGAACGGTCGGCCCGCGCGGGAAGTGATCCAGATACTCCTCATAGTCGAAGGAGAGAGACTCGACCTCATCTTTCCTCTCCACATACTCCGACCACATACGATAGGCTTGTCTGACTTGGTCTCGCCGATCTTGACTGACGCTCCGACCAACTGCAGCCGGTCTGTCAACCTCTTCGGAATCGGACCCCGAGGCCTCTCCCGCACTTCCAAGCCTCTCCTTAATCATCTCGGCCGCGAGATTCTTGAGGAGCAAGTTAGTGGCCCGATCGTCGCCTCCGCCACATCCACCTTCCTCCTCGTCTTCCTCCAAGAGGTCGTCTAGCGGATCCCTACCCCCCACGGGTCGGCCCGACTCCTCACGCTGGGATCTATCCGTAGCCAAGAGAACCCCCTCCCGAGCACCTTCTCCCAGCAGTGACCGTCCCGGGCGTGGGAACAGGGCATCCAAACCATCGTCATCTTGCGCCCAGATCGTGCTCGCCAGACGCGAAGGAGAAGCACCACTCCCGCCGTGAGAACTCCCTCCTTCGTCAAATAGGCGCCGATTGGCACCACCACCTCCTCCGCCGCTAGAAGAGCCGTCACCTCTTTGCCCAGGCGGAGGACCGGCCCATCGTCGCACCATAATGTAAAAAAGAAGCTTGAGTTAAGAAAATTTGAAAATTACCTTCTCAAAACCACCAGTCGCCGCCGTTAGAAGCTTGTCGCCGCCGTGAGAAGTTCGCCGGAAATCACCAAAGAACAGCTCCAAATCGCGAAAGAGTAAAAAAACCTTTGGGAAGTATAATGGCTCCCCTATTTATAGGGAATGGGTGGGGGCCTATTTCGAAATAAAATTCTAGGTTTAGGGACCTAGATGCAAGAATTCGAAGAGGCGGTTTCGATGTCAGACGCCTCGTACATTGCACGCATTAAATGCACGAGATACGAGGAGATCAAATCATGTCACGCACGTCAGCCTTTAATGCGCGTAATCCGAGGCATCGCCTGACGTCATGCACACCTTTTTAGGCAAAACAGTACAACGCACGTCCTCCCAGTCGTCACGTAGCCGTCGGCCTACCTCCGACCAACCCGGGCAGATCCAGACCGGCAACTACAAAAGATGGAAAATGACCACCTCGCCCCTCATCAACGTTGAGAGACGAGCTGTGGGGCAATTGTTGTGACCGTTTCGGACCACATGTCGGATCCGGCCGGAAGCAAGCCGAAAAAGGCACAGGGACGCCCAGGAGATGGGACCGACCTGACCGGTCTATATCCGACCTCAGCGGGCTCCGATCACGAGTTTCCGACCTCGAAAACGAGATCAGAAGTCTGCTTGGGGCGCCCGTTAATGATTATCGCAGCCTCAGTAAAGTCCGGCCGTGGCCGGACCGGCCCGGCCACGACCGGTGAAGACCAGCGGAGGCCGCCCGGACGCGACCAACCGGCTGGAAGAATCTCCGACCTCACTATCCACCAGGAGGCCGGCCTCCGATCACTTAACGCCCCCGACCGGCAAGGGAGATCTGGAGCACGTGATAGAATCAAGCGAAATCCTTCCCCAAGAGGGAAAAAGGCCGCCTCCGTACTTAGAGACTCAGAGAATATTCCATCCAAATGAGGGAATGTGACAGAGAATCGTTCTTTTTGGACACGCGTCAACACCCTAGTGGCCGGCCACCTGCAGACTCTGTCACACCAGTGCCCGCGCGTCCTCAGAGGCAGGAGGCATTTAATGCACCTGTCCCCCGAGAGGCCGGAAATGACCAGAATACCCCTGTAGTGAGAAAACTATAAATACCCCCACATTTGTAATGTAAAAAAGGTTCAATCTCTCTCAGTATAATCAATACACATACTCATTCAAGTTCAGGGACTAACAACCCCTGGCAATTCTTGGTGTTCTTAGTGTTCTTATGCATTTATTGTCTTTCTTCATTCAAGCATTCATTTTAGCATTTAAGAACCCAATCATTTGATGTTTTTACCAAAGCTCTCATAAATAGCCAGTTAATCCCAGCAACAAATATTTGGTAAACAACACCAGAGAAAGTAACTAATATTTGGAAATGTGTAGCGACCTTGATAAGTTGTTGATGATGATGCTACAAATCACTAGCTCAGGTTCATTTATTTTCGAATATTATTTCTTTCTGATACATCATAGTTGTTTATTTATAAAGCATGATCTCATGAGAATTTGTCTCTCCTCTGCGGTTACTACTGCATTAATTTAGAGACTTTAGTTCCTAGAGATTCTAAGGAAACTAGATAAAATCACGGAATTGCTACCATCTGATCCTAGAATATATCTACACCATAATCAAAACCCGTAAAATTTGAGATAATAAAATCTCTTTTGCTTAAGGTCATTAAATGTCTATCTTTCAAATTAGCTGCTTTAGTGTCTCAACTATGATATTTTATACATTGATTTGTTTGTGTAGAATCTCATACAATGAATGACTATATTTTGTGAACCATGTATGAAATCTCAAATAGGTTCTCCAAGTTTCACCTATGTATCTAAAGTAGTATTTGATCATTACTTGCAGCGGATAGCATTACAACTACAGTAGCAAACATGTGCAACAACAAGGTTTGCATCTTAAATACTTTTTATTTGATGTATTGCTCTTCACGCCTTCTTTTTAGTTTTTTTCTTACCCGCCTCCAGAAATCGTGAGAATTTTGTGAGCAATTGCTTTAAATCCGCCGGTTGGTTCTTCTTGAATTGGGTTTTCTTGATTTTTTTTATGGAAAAAATGGATATGGTTAATGTTGAGTAGAATGCTGTTAAATTTGTGTGCAGAAAGAATATATTTGGATATATTGTATATTTTCAAACGTTTTCCTGGAAGAAGAAAAAAACCGGTGGATCCAGAGAGATTGTTGTTTCTAGATTTTCCTATTTCATTTCGTCGGTTTCTTCAAGGTGTATGTTTGAAGTAGCCAGGACTAAGTTTCATCAGCGCTTTGGCTACCCTTCTGTACCTTACGTTTCCAAAATAAGTAATTTAATTTAAAGTTAATTGCAAGCGAAAGGAAATTAAGAGACATTTTGTTGGAAAATTCTTCGATGAAAATAATAATGAAAATTAATATAGGATATTTATGGTGTTTAATAACACTTACAATATGCAGGTTTCGGGTTCTCACTCTGAATCTTAGTTTGCATGTGTCTTATTTTGTTTTCTCATTATGGTATTTCTTTTTCCTTCTCTTTTTGCAATTCTTTCCTTGATCCTTCTTTTTTATTGCTCAATCATCTTCCTCTGAATTCTATTATTTTCTTCCTGTTTAAAGTGTCTCAATCATCTTCGGTTATTTACCAGTTAGCAATAATTGTTTTTTTAGTATGAAAGTCCTTAGTTTTTCATGTAAGTCGTGTTATGCATGCCTACTCTTTGTTGTTAATATTTTCCTATCATTCCGTGTATGACATCTTGCATTCATACCATTGGCATAATATAGTTAAAAGATGACGTTTTTGTTTAAATTCCACAGGTGATATTGTCCCTTATTGACTCCGTTGGGGATACATATTGTGCTCTACTACCTGAGAGCACTTTGTCAGTGTTCTAAAGATTTTCTGGATGTTAAGGTTGTTCTCCATCATTAACTTCATGATTTCTTTTCCAGTTTATTGTATGTGTTACTTTGGGATTCTTAATTTCGTTTACAAATTTTTATAATCCTGCTCACATTTTCTTTCACTAAATTTTAGGGCCTAAAAAGGACTTGTCAACTAAATTTATGTAGTTTGTTCTTTATTTCCCATTAAAAGGACGAAAACAGATGTAAAAATATAGAAAGCATAGCTTAAATTAACAGAATGAAAGAGACTTGAATCAAACAGAATTTGGGTTTGCCTATTTTGAGGGGCTGTAGGTTGTAGCTAATTATTTTGTCATTGAATAATTTGTTTAGGCTGTTCTCAATTATAATTTGAGGATAAGAATATTCATATGGCTTATTATGATTGTGTTCGATAGTTCATACAATGCAGAATGTCAAAGTTAAGTCTAATCCAGAACGGATGTCTGGTAAGTTAAGCTCTTTACTTATCTAAATATTATATCATGTTATTAACTTTTATTGCAAAGCATTGTGTCTTTTTTATTGTGTTACTCTATATCTCACAGATTATTAGATCTCATTTAGGAGAGAGAAGGAAATTTTTTAATTACAGTTCTAAATCACATTTAAAAGAACATGATTTTATGTATATATGTGAATTGTGATGAGTGTGTTATCTATATGTTATTTGTCTTTAATTCACATGGAAGTTGTGGTTATTATTATTGCAATTGTAAGTGGGGTGATTAATGTATATTACTCTGTTAAATTTTGCACCAACAGATAATACTTGGAAATTTTCTAAATTGAGAGCCCTCTTTAAAAAAGATAGAATTAACAAGGTGAAGAGCATAATTAGAATGCATCGTGTGGGATGCTAAAAGAGTGGGTTATTTGTATATTGGTGCTACTATGTTCCACATGATGACATGTAACATTTAGTGTAATGATATTTGGCGAACTGGATCTGGTATTTTGATGTACCTTATGTTTCATTTTCTGTTATAAGTGTTCTTTAGATATATCATTAGCTAAACTTTCCCTGTTTTGTAGATGCCCCCTCATTTAATTTGTTGAATTGTTTGTAGTAATGTCATCATAGATTTACAGCCCGCAAGTGTATCATGGAATCTAGGAATTCACTTCTCTCCTCATTAGTTATTATTAGTCTTATGTCTTTGGGTATATGAGTAAAATTGCACCTTATTATTTTTATTTGGGATTGTAAGGAAAATAATTAAATGAATTAATTTCACACCCTTCTACAAGTTCGGACCTTTGGATGAGATGAAATTCTTTCATGGCATCAGAGTCAAAAGGCTCAAGCCCGAACAAAGATCCTGGTTCGATTCCCGCTGAGAGCATCTCCACCCATATTAAATTGTCCACTCATTGGGCCTCCCCAAAGAAGACAAAATTGAGTCCGGCCCATGAGTGAGTGGGAGTGTAAGGGAAATAATTAAATGAATTAATTTCACACCCTTCTACAAGTTCGGACTTTTAGATGAGGAAGAATTCTTTCAGGGATTATGAAGTCATATTTATCATGAGTCTAACATGGTTCTCTAGCAAATTATTATTGAGTTTTATATCGACATCGAAATTAAGAGTACTTGTTGATGAGATGGTCTTTGAATATGAAGGAGATTTTCCTTGATTTGTGCTCTTGTAGATTGCAGGAATTGTGGTCCTAAGATACTTAATCCTTACTTGCATGTTTATATACGTTGAAAACTTTTAGTAGCTCAATGCTTAAATAATTCATCATTAAATAATGCATCACACATATTTTATCATAAGGTGCAAACTTTGAGTGGCTCAAATGATAAATAATTCATCATTTGCATCACTCATGACTTGGTTTTTTACATACATCTTTTATGCAAAAAAAAAAAATTGATGTATAATTCATTATACCTTCTTATCTTCTGCACATATTTCAGGTCATTTGGCAATTTCCTTTGAGAAAAAATGAAAAGGTTGTGAAGTACCCATCCAACAAAATTCAGGTTATAATAAAGTGTGGGTAACATGTTGCAATGATGCGTACTCTCTTATATAAATCTTTCTCCCCCTTTTCTTTTCTTATATAACAGTCTAACCGATCTCTTCAATCAATGACTTGCTTCAGTAGTGTTTTCTTTTAAATGTAGCAATACGTTTTACTTGCTATTTTACTTATTATGAAAAAGTATATAATGATATTATCATATTACTACATGGTGCAATTCATTTTAGTGTTTACATTAACTTATTATCCTATATATATATATATATATATATATATCCATAATATTATGCTGTCGCACGAACTTGGTAATAGAAGCCCTAAAATATGATCTCTAGGTAAAAAAAAAGGGTTCTATAGAACTATTAGTATTCCACTCAACCTTTTGTTTTATTACTTTTGATCGGCGGTTCATTCATTATTTTATTTTATTTTATCTTTTGATCTTCTAATGATTGATCTTATTAGTGTTTGTAACATTGTTGCAAGATAAGGTATTTTATGAAGTTATTCAGCGTGGTATCATCCAAGAAAATTTTCAATTATTGTCCATCTGCGTTCAGTTCCATGTCGTCTTCCACTATCTCCATTACACCAAGATTCTCCTGGTTGCTTCTTTTAAGGCCATGTTTATCAATGCCACCACCACAACCCAATTTTTTAATATAATATTCATTTCTCACTCATCCACATATACAATCTTCAACTTAACTTAATTTTAACTTTTTTATATTTTATCAATGACACCAACCCAACCCACAAAATTATTTTTTATCTATTATTTTTTAAATATACATTATGAATAATTAATTTTTATTATATTTTAATGTGTAAAAGAGTATATAAAAATGATTTGATATTCTAAATTTTTAAATATATAGAAAAAAATTACCATACACTTAAAATAAATTACTAACTCAATAACAAATTTAAAATTACAAGATTTGAAAATACGAAATTGGAAATAAACAAACTACATAGAAATGCATAAAATATTAAATTACAAACACAAACCATGTAAATACATATTTACTTTTGATGGCCAAATTTTTTAGAGTTTGAAAAATAATTGGTATTATTTGGATTCATATAACAGATCAAACGATAGAAATTAAGCTAGAAATATTAGAAGAGAAAGAGAGAAAATTTGTTTGTATTTCAAAATATTTGGATATTGGACTCTGTTTGTAGAGAATTTTATTTTACGAATTTTAATTTTTTTTTATTTTTTTTAATACACATTATCTTAAATATCTACAAATTCTAATTATATAAAAAAAATAAACCCAACCAATAATATCATGACAAGTGGCATATGTGGGTAAATGAATTCTCCTTGCCACCGAGTTGGGGAGCCACTCAAGTGGCATGCCATTCTTCTTCTCTTTTATTATTTTAATATTATTTGTTTTTGTCTTTTAGTTATGACATTTGCACAATGTCATGGATAAACATGGCCTAAAAAGTGGGTCAATTGCACATTATTCTAGAAGTTTGTGTGAATAGAATGATAATGTTGTAAAATATGTTTATGGTGAAAATGATCACATGTTTACACGTAGGCATCAACTTATATGCCCACCACTTATAGTGTGATGCCACATAAATAGAAGAACCCACTATTACTTACTTGATTGCTTATGAGGTATCACAACACAAGTGATAGATATGTAAGTTGGTCGATATATGATTGATATTTCAATTCTATAAAGAATCAAGTTTGTAACTATTTGTTATTATTAAGATATTTTTCAGATTTCATATTTCTTTTGTAATCCTTCACTTAATGTGCAATTGATGAATATATGTTATTTCTAAGAATGAATGATGTAAACTCTTATTAAATGTTAGTCATTGAATTTTTGTTCTAAATGTTCGGTAGATTGTTCATTCTTTTGAATATGAAAAATTTCATTCCCAGTAATTTGAAATTTAGTAGTGATTCTCTCCAAGAAACCAATCACTAGGACGTGTATAAAACAATTCAACAATGGAAAAATATTTAGAATATAAATACCTATGTTGCATAATTGATAATTATTGTAAAGTAATAGAAGCAACACATGACGATGATTGAGCATGATATATAGTACTCCATCTGTCTCACGGGCAATTTGCACCTTTGAAATTGCACGTGGAGTAAAATATATGTATATAGATAAATATATGTATATTTGTGTGAGTGTGAACACAAATCAATATTTTTTTTTAAATAGTGTGCAAATTGATATAAAACGTTCAAATAAAAAAACGTGCAAATTCCTGGGGAACGAAGGGAGTATTAAATATACTAATGAAAAATATCTTGCCAATATAATCTACGCAGGTCTCCTAACAAAATTATGTTTCTTATTCTTTTTTTATTTAATTTTTTTTATTAAAAAAAGTCTCTTGTTTTAAATGTAGTAGTAAATTTTGATTAATAATTTTCTATAATCTTATAATAAAAATTCTTTTTGAGTTGACAATAAAATGAGCGACATATTTTATCGATGTTTAATACTATATTATATTATACTTTCTAATACAGATACTGACTAATTAGTAAATTTAATGATAAAACATTAATTGAAAATTATTCATACATAAACCATTTACCATTTACCATTTGAAGTATTAGATGATTTCATTAAAATGAATCAGTTGTTCAGGACCTCCACAACACCGCTTGGTGGTGAACATTGGTGTGCCTATAATTCTTCTAAAAAATATTGACCAAAAGTTAGAATTGTGTAATGAAACCAGGTTGATTGTTACAAAACTTGAAAATCATATTATGGAAGCTAAAATAATTTTAGGAAGAAATATTGCAGGTAAGGTATATATCCTCCGAATGATTCTGACTAATTCGGGGAATACTTTGTCGGTTAGGTTTCAAAGGAGACAGTTTCCAGTTCTTCAATGTTTCACAATGACAATAAATAAAACTCGAGGTCAATCATTATCAATTGTGGGCGTGTATCTTTCCAAACCCGTTTTTAAATATAAACAATTATATACTGCAGTCTCGAGAGTTAAAAACAAAAGAGGATTGAAAATTATTTGTCTAGATTTTAATAGAGGAGCGTGCAAGTATACGATGAATGTTGTCTACATAGAAGTTTTAAAAAAATTTAATTTAAATAATAATAATATTTTGAGATTTATTGTGTGAATTTTAAAAATAATTTCAAATTTTATACTTATTCATGTTTAGTATTTTTTTTATTAGTTGAATTATAATTTAATATTATATTGATATTACAAGATATTTAAAAGAAAAGTATTTGGCTCTATCGTTCGTACACCCGTGCATGCACACTATCGTTCGTACATCCGTGCATGCACACTATCCCTGTAGAATATAAATGGATTTTTGTACGAAAATGAAATGAGAACAATATTGTGGAGAGATACAAAGCGAGGCTGGTAGCTCAAGGGTTTTCGCAGAGACCCGGTTTTGATTTAGGTCAAACCTATTCTCCTGTAATAGACGAAATAACATTCCGTTACTTGATATCTTTGACATTTAAATTAAATCTCTAGATGAAATTGATGGAAGTTGTAATCACATATTTATACAGATCATTAGATGCCGACGCCTATATGAAAATCCTTGATGAATTTAAAATTCCTCCAGAAGAAGGGATACACATACAATATAGTTTTCTCATGCGTATTTATAAAGTAATCGCAAAGTTATTTTTGCATCATATCTATATGTTGATGATCTAAATATAATCGGAACATGCAAAGAGATTGAAAAAGACAGATCAATTTTGAAAGCTGAATTCGAAATGAAAATCCTGGGCAAAACCAAGTACCTCGACCTATAGATCGAGCACCAGTCAACCTACGTGAAAAAGGTATTGGAATGATTTCACATGGATAATTCTCATCCACTTAGCACACCTATGGTTGTCTGATCACTCGAAGTGGATAAGGACTCATTCAAACCAAGAGAAGATACAAAAGAAATTTTGGGACCAGAAGTCCCTTATCTTAGCGATGTTGATGCATTACTCTATCTCGCAAACTGCACTAGACCGGATATTGCATTCGCAGTTAATTTGCTTGCGAGATATAACACTTCTCCTACAGGGAGACATTGGAATGGTGTTAAGCACATTCTACGATATCTCCAAGGGTCTCAAGATCTTGGATTATTTTACCCTAAAAACCAAGATAGAACCTTGGTAGGTTATGCAGATGCTGACTATTTGTCTGATCCCCATAATGTCGTATCTCAGACTGGTTATGTTTTTCTCTGTGGTGGTACTGCGATCTCATGGGGACCGGTTAAACAAACTATGGTTACCACATCTTCAAACCACTCAGAGATAATAGCTTTGTTTGAAGCCTCACGAGAATGTGTTTGGTTGAAATCATTGATAAAATACATTGGTGACTCGTGTAGCATTGCTAAAAACGATACATCCCCTAATGTTATATTTGAAGATAACGCAGCTTGCATCACACGAATGAGTAATGGGTACGTTAAGGGAAACCTGACGAAACATATTTTACCGAAATTTTTCTACCAATATGAACTCCAGAAAAGTGGCGTAATTACCATAAAGGTGCGATCTAGTGACAATCTAGCAGATCTGTTCACTAAGTCCCTACCTACCTCTACTTTTGAAAAGTATATTTATAGTATCGGGATGTGAATGCTTAAAAGGTTGTTATCTTCAGGGGGAGTGATAACCTCGAAACAATTCTGAAGATTGGATCCCGAAAGATCAATAATTGCACTCCTCCCTAGCTAAACATTTTAGTGTTACTTAGTATGTGGAGTTTTCTGACGAGACATATACGTCGCGGCGTAATGTCCAAGGGGGAGTGTTGTAAATCTAGAAGATCTGATATGTCAAATCCAGAAGATTTGGTGTGAACATTACTTATGGGTCAAATAACGTAATATGCTTTTAGGATTTTCTATTATTATAAATATATCCTTGTACACAATATCGTGGACACACAGAGACATAGTGGAAAACTCCTGGATTGGTACGCCCCAGACATAGACATTATTAACGACTGGATAAACAAATTGGTGTTCCTGCTTTGCGCTCTTTATTTTACAACAATACTACCTCGGTCACGGAACTTATTTCACGTTTTCCTTTTTGGGACGTCCCAACTCTTTTTTCACATCCTTAAAAAGGAAATAAATTACACACACAAAAGTCAATAAAACACTTTTTTATTATTTAATTATTTAATTTTACACTCACACACTTCACGTATGAAATAAGTTCTGGAACGGAGGGAGTACTAATTATTATAATTTGAATTAATAATAATTTTATTTAATACTCCCTCCGTCCACGAGTAAGTTTCCCACTTCTTTTTGTTGAATGGTTTAAGAAAGTGTATTTTTTTATTAATATATGGTGGACCACATGTTGACTTTTGAGATAAAGTAATGAATAGTGTTGAAAAGTAAAGTGAATGAGTGGCATTTTTTGTAATATTGTTTGAATTTGAAGGTTAAAGTTTATATATAATAGAGTGTTGTTATTTCCATTTATGGAATGAGAAACTTACTCGTGGACGGCCCGAAAAGGAAAGTGGGAAATTTACTCATGGACGGAGGGAGTACTAGTTTAATTGTTTTCACATTTCCTAAATAATCACCTGTGCAGTGTGCAGGCGTGCAGCTGTGCTCATAAGTTGGGGGTTGAACCGTTGAAGGCACAGAAGTTTTGCGAGGTTAGTTTCAGTCTACCAAGTTTACGCATCTGGAATTAAACATCAAAACGAGGATTCTTCGTTTTTTGAAATTACGAATTCCCTCTTCTATCTTAATACCCGGATTCTTGTATCTCTCTTCAATTCTTATGCTTAATTTGAGTGTTTATCATTACTCGGAATGAAAATCTATGTGAAAAATGCGTTTATTTCTTACAGGGTTTCATTTATTGTATCCTTCGTGTGCTTATTTGGACTTACAAATTGCAAATCCGTATATTTTTTCTGATTTATCTTTTTTACTGGAATTATGCAGATGATGTTATAACTACACCTTACTGGTTTTTTATGTATTAATTATTTTTCCTCATATTACTGATGACAGTGAAGGTTTGACATTGAAGTTTGTTACACAAAGCAGGCTTTTCAAATGGACGTAGACAGGTATTTTGCTGCATCTTTGAGTGGAAATAATTTTGTTAGGAAATCATTTATTCTAGCAAGTAGATTCCTGAAAAAAATATATTATCTTATGAGTCCTTATTTCCATTGCTTAATATAACTATCCGCATTTTTTTTGTTGGATTGAAAAAATGAAATGACAAACAACATCAAAATATGGATCTATGCATAACCAAATGCAAGAGTTTCAAAATGGTTAAAAACACTGGTATCAACATTCTCTTGTTTCCTAAGTTACAATCCAATGTTTACATTATTGTACCTGCATTTCGGAAAATCAAATTTTCAAGTTTTAGTAATTCAGCTGGCAAGGATATCGAGCTTAGTTTGGATAGTGAGGGCAAGTAATTTTATCACAAAAATGCTGTTATTGGGTGTTGGGATACCTTGAACCCCCTACGCTGAGCTGGTCGGGGGTCTTGCTTTGAGTTTTGATCCTGTTTTCGAGGCCCAGTCTATTAGAGGTTTATAAATACCCTTATTATTTGATCTGAGATCTCATAATAATATACGGATCCTCTCTCCTGGTCATGGACGTAGCCAACACAACATTGGTAAACCACGTAAATCTGTGTCGTTTTCTTTTATGTTTATGATTCTTTCTTGCATCTCGCTATAACATGGGGGTTGAGCATAAAGTAGTTTTGTGTTTGGGAAAAATTTCAAGATATTGGGTTCACATGCTATGTTCTTTGATAGGTACAAGCCAACTATAGATTCCTAATTACTTCTAGTCTTAGTTGAGGTGTTTTAGTTACTTTTTTCTGTGTGTTTGTTGGTAACATAAAAACTCATTGAGTTGCATATCCTCATGCTGAATCTGCATTGTTATTGCTTTAGATTAGTGCCGCATATTTATTCCCCTTGTACTACTTTTTTTTAATAAGAATTCGATAAGCTATTTTAGTCAATTATGTTGTTAGTTCAGTAAAAGTATATTTTTAGTTTATACCTATCATGCTTCGTTTTCATATTTCAGATTAAATACTCCCAGCACATCAACAGTAACTTTTGAAGTTCTTGGCCATGAGCTTCAGTTTTCACAGGTATTACGACTATCAATAATCTTAGGCACCTTATCTCCATTCTTCGAGTTAAGCAAATAAGTCATTGGACTTCATTACATTTCGAATTCCTATTTTTTTCCTGTGGTTTGAGCATTCCGTTTTCTGTCAGAAAGAATTCAACTGCTTTCATTAAAATAGAATTTTAGAACTAGTAAAGATTCTTCTGATATTGGCAATACTAAAAGATAAAACGACTACCTTTTATCCTGGTTCTGAGGTTTTTATATTTGAGTGGCATGCAATATTTACTTTGCTTGTCTTTATTAGTTTCTTTCACCTTTTTTCATCTTAGGAAGTTATGATTTTCCCTGTATTGTTATTCTCGTTTTTGGTGACTTGTGCTGTTATTATTGTAGGATCCAAATTCTCAGCATTTAGGTACTACAGTTTGGGATGCATCAATGGTGTTTGCCAAATTTCTGGTAAAACTTTTCTTGCACAATTTCTATTTGGTTCTTGTCTTAAATTTCGCGATGGCTTATATAACTCCAATCACTGCATATACTCAGATGAAGGTGGATATTATATATCAGAGAACTGCAGATATATAATACTCTTCATTTCATGTGATATACTTATGGTCTTCACTTGGAAGTTTGAATAGTATATTATTGTAAATTATAAGATTGAAGCATTAGTTTTTAATGGCATAAACCTTCACTTTTACTATGTTTCTGGCTCTTATTTTATGTGAATGTGCAATAACTTAAAATTGCTTTAGCATAGAGTTTTGCTTTCAACTTCAGTCTATGTCTCAGTTATGTCCATTGATATCCAGATGCTTGTACGGTTTTTATAATAGTTCCCATATACAGTATACACAGAACCATTCACAAGATTCTTGCTGAGTTTTGTGATTGAATCTCTAGAGACCATAGTGTTGTTTGGTTTGGTAATTTATGCATATGTGATAGTTGGAGTTTTGGATTTCAAGATAGAATTTCCTTGAGTTCAGATGGTTATGTATGTTTTAATTCTTTTTAATAATTTAGTTTTTACCCAATTCATTTAGCTTTATTTTAGAGTCTAATCACTCATTCTTCATTAGCTAAATTAGATTTATTTTATGTAGGAAAAGAACTGTAGAAGGGGGAAGTTTTCTCCATCCAAACTTAAAGGAAAACGTGTAATTGAACTTGGAGCAGGCTGTGGGGTAGCTGGATTTGGTTAGTTTCTATATTTACCTGGCTTTTCAAACTGAATAAATAAATAACAAATAAAAAAATCAGTTTAGAGATGGAATAGTGATGGTAGTCCACATTCTCAGGCATGGCAATACTAGGATGCGACGTCATTTCAACTGATCAAACTGAAGTTTTGCCTTTACTTGCGAGAAATGTTGAACGCAATGTTTCTAGTATACTACAGATGACTTCCAATCCTGGTACTCATATCAGTTTGGTCTTTCCTATTTTTTTTTTTTTTTTCCCTTTTTTCCTGAGCGGTTTACTTTTAATAAAGCATCTGGTTCTGATCATTTAGAAAAACTATAACTTCTTGGAGACCAATTTGCATTCTTAGAATAACTGATTATTCTCTCTTTCCCCATGCTATGATTTGGTCCAAGTAGATTCCTTCGGATCAATCAAGGCTGCAGAACTCGACTGGGGCAATGTAGATCATATAAGGGCTGTTGATCCACCTTTCGACTATATCATTGGCACTGATGTTGTGAGTTACAACTCACTACATACCTTTTACAGTTTTTCTTTATGTGTGTGTGTGTGCATATTTCCAGATGCAATTTTTTGTTTATAGTTTTTAGTTATTGTCTAAGCATTCTAACACTGACTATCTAGGTCTACGCAGAGCATCTTTTAGAACCTCTGTTGCAGACAATACTTTCATTGTCCGGTCCCAGGACTACGATCATGGTATTGCAAATTAAATTTCGTTAGTTTTCTTTTTCTTTACTTTCAAGTTGGATTTATTGATGCTCTAATTTGTTAAACAAAACTTTGGTTTGCAGATAGGATACGAACTTCGTTCGACAAATGTCCACGATCAAATGCTTGATTTGTGGAAGAGAAATTTCGAGGTTAAAAGTGTTCCTAAATCAAAGGTATGTAGAGTCATTCTGGATTTTTCTTCTATATCATCAAAAGAACTGCTGCTGTAGAAAATGACCCACATTCTTCTAAACTTCGGTATAATTTTGTGATCCTTGTAGATGCACAGTGAGTACAAGCACCCAAGTATACAGCTATTTATGATGAGCCTAAAGCCTTCAGAATGCAGAAGTAATGAGATCGAGCAAGTTGGCGAGGTTGAAACTGAGGAAACCAAGCAAATATCAAAGGACAATAATGTCAATATTAACATTGATGATGAAGTTTTTGATGGCAAGACATTAGTAAAAAATCTGGAGGGTAGAAAGATTAGCGAGTGGGAAGCAAGAAGATATGGAGCTATGGCTGCTCGGCTTCTTCGAGATGTCAAGATAACATAAGACATCGGGACTGTGTTATTATTTCAATAGTTATTGAAACTAGCAATTCCAAATTATGCACGCTCTCTCTGTATACTTCAAATGTTATTGTAAAATTTGTAGTGAGTTGCACTCTGCAGATGTTGTTTCCTATAGTTATACCATTTCGTTGTGTTTGTTTCGCTAAGAAAAACAAACAGATCTGACTTTGACGAAAATCTCAGTACCAACATAAAATTTTATCCCAACTTCAGTATTAAAGAATTGCTGATGGTCTGACTAATAAAAACTTGAGTAGAAGTTTTATAAAAAAAATTAATCCAACCAAATCCTTGTACGACTGATTATTTATTAAGATCTTCTTAATAAAATTCATCTCTCTAATATTATTTTGTTATTGAACACTGCAGTAGAAGAATAGCCATCGCTCATGCTGATTCCTGAATGACTTACAAGTTAATACAATCATGAGTCCAATATGCAGTTGGCCCTTCTGAATGACAGTAGTAAAATAGTATTCTTAGATTTTGAGCACATGGGTTAAGGAAAGTTATTCAAATAATAGTTGTGTTAAGAAAAGAGAAAACTCAATGGAAGAAAGCATATAGTGGGATAGAGGGAGTAACAAACATGTTTCACTGTTTATTATCCCACATTGAAAGACCTGAGCAAGCATCGAGATACAGAACTAGTTTAAAAGCATAATTGCATCACTAAATTAAACATACCTTTCTCGGCCTTTTGGCTAAGATCAAGTGTAGTATCTGTTCTTATCAGTTTAATATCTGATATGTGAGCCATCGGCTCACACGATATTAAATTTATTTTTCGAGGGGGAGGGCCCGTTACGGCAGCTTGCTGCTGGGGTTCTCAAGCGTCGCCTTGGCGTTGCACTATTGCCATGGCCTGGCGCACCCCACCAACTCATAGTTAAAGGTTCTTCTTCCCCAATCTTCTTGAATAGTTTATCATGTCATCTGCTATCATATTTCAGAATAGCTACTTTGTTAAATTTTTAGTTAATTCGGCTCATTAACTTTCCAAGACGCCAGTTAAAACATCGTCTTCCTCCCACATCGGAAAAATACTGAAATATTTGGGAAATGCCGTATAAAACAGTCCCAATGGGCATCTAGCTCCGTACTTACCCCACCCCAATTCTAGTGCAAATACTTTCATCATCTTTGTCAACTTATTAGTCTTCTAAACAACGGATATCTTGTTCATTTTTCAGATAAGTAATCCGGAATGGACTGGATAGTTTATAGTTTATACAGCCTTGACACATATGTCTGAACATGTATTTAAAAATACATATTATAAAAGTCATTTCTCCATCAACGGCAACCTGGTACAATCATTGCTGGAATTACGTTGTACAGTTTGCAACCATTGACGAGTGACGCAGAATTGAAATTAGACACATTTCCCAAAACCGAAAACGGGTCCATAAATATATAAGATATGAGAGGATCAACCCGAGATTTATCAACAACGAGTCTCAATTTTACTTGCTTCTTAACATTGGGAAATAGCAACAGCCTTTTGTACCCCACAGTAGCACCCTCTGTAATCCTGAATAATTTTGAAGTTAATATAATACGATGCGTACAAGTCCAACATCGAAATCCATCCTAAAAGTAGTAGTAACCAGCACTTAGCACAAGGCTCAGTGTCATCCCACATCGAAAGTTCTGAGCAAGCATCGAGATACAAGACTAGTTTAAAAGCATGATCGCATCACTGGAAAAAGCATACCTTTCTCGGCCTTTTGGCTAAGATCAAGTGTAGTATCTGTTCTTATCAGTTTAATATCTGATATGTGGGTCATTGGCTCACACGATATTAAATTAATTTTTTGAGGGGGAGAGCCCATCACAGTAGCTTGCTGCTGGGGCTCTTGAGCGTCGCCTTAGCGTTGCACTACTGCCATGGCCTGGCGCACCCCACCAATTTATAGTTTAAACTGCTAGATGGATAGTTTCTCAGTTAAGAGTTCGTAATGTTCTTATATGTTTTATGTGTAGTCTGGTATCATGTTATTTCCAGTTAGTTAATTTGTTAAATTTCTGCAATTTTTCGATTCCGTTCTGATCAGCATGCATATAGACTCTAAAGCATGGATTGAAGCTATGAAAGATAGTTCGTTCAACAAATGTCCACGCTTGATTTGTGGAAGAGAAATTTCGAGGTTAAAAGTGTTCCCAAATCAAAGGTATGCATCACATTTCTTTGCAGAATCATTCTGGATTTTTCTTCTACATCATCTAAAGAATTTCTGCTGTAGAAAATGACCCACATTCTTCTAAACTTTGGTATAATTTTCAGATCCTTGTAGATGCACAGTGAGTACAAACACCCTAGTATGCAGCTGTTCTTCAGAATGCAGGGGCAATGGGATTGAGCGAGTTGAGTCTGAGGAGACCAAGGACAAGATTAACATCGATGATGAAGTTTTTGATTAGCAAAGAATCTGGAGGGTAAAAGATTAGTGAGCGGGAAGCAACAAGATATGGAGCTATGGCTGCTTCGAGATGTCAAGATAACATAAGACATCGGGACTGTGTTATTATTTCAATGTGAATTGAGACTAGCTACTCTCTCTACTTCAAATATTGTTGTGAGTTGCATTATGCAGATGTGCCAAGATGCTTCTGATTTTGTTTCCTGTAGTTATACTATTTCCTTCTCTTTTGTTTCGCTAACAAAAGCAATCATTCTGTTTTGACCAAAATCTCAGTACTTTTATCCCAGAAATGGACTAAATAGTCTCTAGAGGCTAGGTATGCCAAGAAAGTACCAAGTTACAACGTTTTTTGAACCTTTGTTTTGGAAAAAAAAAAAAAAAAACAGGATGTGTATCATGATCATACGAGTTAAATTGCAATTCAATTAAGAGTATTTTTAAGTGATATATCTGGAAATGCCCGTTGATACCAATTAATCTTGGCAAAACAAATAAAAACAAATCAATTTAAGTATGCTCCAATGCTCCTTTTTCATATCGTTCCTGACCTATGCAATCAAGATAAAGAAAGACGTGAGCTTCTTGTATGGGGTGTGGCCAATTTTTTTGAAACATTTCAAGTCGTTTTGGTAGACGGCGACCAACCTTCTCTGATCCATTCAACACATGTAATTTCTTTTCCATTGGTATGTTCGGATGCTGCAGACTACAATGAAAGTGTGTTGCATGAAGAACGTGTTTATTCGATGAACATTCTCAATATTATGTCTTGAAAAGTGAAAAGGACTCTAACCCTCTATGTCCATTAACAATTCATCTCGACCACAACCTGTTAAAAGATTTAAAAAAAAAAAAAGAAAAAGAAAATGAAAATGTAGGTTGCCGAACTCCTGCCAAGCACAACCCCAAGTCTTAGATATAAACCATAATCTTTGGTCATTGTTTACATAGTGACTGTCAGTCAGTGTAATTTAATTTAAAATTGTGTATTTCTATTAAAGTTTTGTAAGCCTTTTAATTTGTGTGATTTTTGTTAATTTCATTGTATCAACTAGTTGTAATTTTCATTCTAGTTAGTGATTTATTTAAATGTTCATTGCAGCAATATCATTCCATTTCGGTAGTAATTTGTTTCAATATTAATTAATGAATTTGAATGGAAAGTTTCAATACTAGTTAAGTAATTAATGAATAAAAAATTAATTGAAAAAAGGAAAAGAAAAGAGAAATTAATTCACATGCATTGGTAGTGCAGTAGGGGAGACATATGATTTATGAGAGTTTCATGATATAGGATAAGATTTGATACGTAGTCCGGTAGATATGAAATTTCTTCTGACAATAGTACATGCATTATTGAGTTTGAATGAAGAGTTTTAAAGGTATGTATGTGAGAGTTTTAAAGGTATGCATGCATTATTGAGAGTTTTAAAGGTATCTGATGTGTGAGCCATTGGCTCTCGAGCTTCGCCTTGGTGTTGCACTACTACCATGGCACCAATTTATAGTTATATATTCTAATAATGTTCTTTTCAAATGAGTCTATGATGTAATTATAATTTCATAAACAACTGCTAAGAAGTTTATCATATGAGTTGGTGATATTTATTGTTCATTCTAAATGTTTACTTTGTTCAGTTTCATTCCATGATTATAGCAAAACGCTGAAGTGTAGAATTGTGTTGGTTCAAAGTATAGTGAGGAGATGACACCAACTCTACTCCCACATCGGAAAAATAGAGAAAATATTTGGGAAATGCCGTATAAAATAGTTCCAATGGGCATCTAGCTCCATACTTACCTGGACGGGGTCAATGGGCGATCAAGATGGCTCATGGCCTAGGTTGGTGACCTCCATTGCACTTAGGAGGGGTGCCCACCTAAGGTCGGCTCAAGTAGTCGAGCCTGCGTCATAATTTGTGGCAGAGGGGGCTTGCGTTCGCGCAGCCCCCACCCCAATTCTAGTGCAAATGCTTTCATCATCTTTGTCAACTTATTAGTCTTCTAAGCAACGGATATCTAGTTCATTTTCATATATATGAGTTCCGGAATGGACTGGATACTTTACAGCCTTGACACATATCTCTGAACAGGTTTCTAAAAATACATAATTATCTCCATCAACGACGGTCAATCCTGTAAATTGCTAAATTGACCTGTGGTTCTATCATTGCGGGAATTACTTTGTACAGTTTGCAGTTGATGAGTGACGCAGAGCTGAAATTAGACACATTTCCCAAAATCGTAAACGGGTCATAGATATATTACCTAAATAAGATATCAGAGGATCGACCCCAGATTTTTCATCAACGAGCCTCAATGTACTTGCTTTTTAACACTGGAAAATAGAAACAGCCTTTTGTACCCCCACAATGGTACCCTTGGTAATCCTGAATTTTTTTGAAGTTAATACGATGCATATAATTAAGTCCAACATGCACAGAATAATCGAAATCCATCCTAAAAGTAATAAATAGTAAACAAGGCTCAGTATTATCCCACATCGAAAGTTCTGATCAAGCATCGAAAACTAGACAGGACAGGTTTAAAAGCATGATCGCATCACCAAATTAAGCATACCTTTCTCGGCCTTTTGGCTAAGATCAAGTGTAGTATCTGTTCTTATCAGTTTAATATCTGATATGTGGTCCATTGGCCCACACGATATTAAATTTATTTTTTAAGGGGGAGGACCCGTCACAGCAGCTTGCTGCTGGGGCTCTCAAGCGTTGCCTTGGTGTTGCACTATTGCCATGGCCTGGCTCACCCCACCAATTCATACTTAAATATTTTCTTTCTCGAGTAAGATGGATACTTTATCAGATAAGAGGTATCTTATTTAAAGTTGGCTACTTTGTTAAATTTTCAGCGATTTTTTGATTCCCTTCCTATCACAAATCATCTTGTCTCCATACTTACCTGGACGAGGTCAATTGATGATCATGAAGGTTCATGGCCTAGGTTGGCCAATTCTAGTGTGAGTATTTTTATCAGTTTTGTTAAAAAAATAATGAGAACTGGTTTCCTAAGAAACGTATATTTTGTTTCATTCATCTTGTTATAGGAATAGGAAGGAGAGAGAGTGTTGGATATGATAATATTGAAAATATTCGGATATGGATTTCTAAATCGAACTGGTACAATCGTTGCCTCTGTATTAGGTGAGGTTAGAGACATTCCCACTATATTGTAGATCAGAAGAAGAGTGAATGCAGGTTTTGGAAGTTGGGATGCATGCCAAAACCAGAAGGACCCCTTGTTGGTTATATCTGTGAGGTTAAAAACATTAGTTTACTACTCATAAAATGCAATGATGGAAATTTGCTAAAACAAGTCCCATCATGTTAATGATACAACTTTAGCTAAATGAGTTTGCATTTTGAGTCCACTTTTCCAAGTCTTTAAAATGCATTAGTTTTATTAATTGAATATACACAATGAATGCAAGAGGCATCAGGTTTCAACTATACAAGTATCCTACAATTAGAGCACAACGGAAGATTCGATTTTGTGTTATTTCTCTACTTAAAAGAGCAAGAACGTATCATTCCTACACTTAGATACACTGCTTCCTTGACATACTTCTTTTGATAACTTAAACTTTCAGGTGAAGACTGCACTTAAATCACTTGTGTTGATTCAAGCAAACTAGATTGACTTCCTGTATCAAAACTCACAAGTAAAAATCGCAAATTAAATCACACAAGATTATGCACTTTAGAAGAGTTTATTTTGTACCCTTCCAAAATTAATTGCTGAACAGCATTCAGTTAGAATATGTGATAATTTATTGGCCTATTATTGCAATCTTAAAAGTGATGCAAATTAACAGTTCATTAATTAAAAAAAAAAAAAAAGTCCATGTACTTCTCTCCCTCGCCTTTTTCCCCGTCCAGCCAATTTTCTCTTATATCACCATATCTACATCAATGTAACTAGGATAATAGACTGATCACCTCATTCTTATACGAGTTACAAAATGACTACAACTAATTTGACCTGGCAATATATCAACTAGAGATCATCTATTTCCATCTCCTATTCCAATTCCAAGATACCAAAACACACATACTGAAATAATTGGAATTTAAGATGAAAAACCATTTATATTATAGTACTCCAATTGTAATACATGTCTTCAACCGTAACTACTATCTAGCAATCCAATCATGTACTAACTCAAATTCTAATTTCGAAGCTTTGGATTATTTGAATTTTATAAATATTCAAGAATTGTTGACGGTCGACTGATAAGAACTTATTACTAGTAGCTTTAAAAATATTTAGATTGTGTGAATAAATTTCATCATGAAACTTGTTTAAAATGTATTAGTTGTTTTGCTAAACAATAATAGTTGCAAGTCGGTTCCACACAATACTTAATCTTCAATTAAATCCAACACGGCTGATTACTTTGTAAGACCATCTTAACAATTGTTCATATTTCTAATATTATTTCAAACTTGAATTGTATGACCTTTATTCTCTCTTCAATTAATGTCCCGTGTCTCGCGAAAGAAAGGACGTCCCGAAACGATAGAAAGAAGGAAGGTTTCACCTGAGACAATCCAGGATGCTTACTCCTGAATGATTTATAGAAGATAATAAGATGCGCAGTAGGCCCTTCAGAATTTGTAAACAATATGTTACATTGTTTATTATCCCACATCGAAAGTTCTGAGCAAGCATCGAGAAACAGGACTAGTTTAAAAGCATAATTGCATCACAAAATTAAGCATACCTTTCTCGGCCTTTTGGCTAAGATCAAGTGTAGTATCTGTTCTTATCAGTTTAATATCTGATATGTGAGCCATCGGCTCACACGATATTAAATTTATTTTTAAATGGGGAGAGCCCGACACAGCAGCTTGCTGCTGGGGCTCTCGAGCGTCGCATTGGTGTTGCACTACTGCCATGGCCTGGCGCATCCCACCAATTCAAACTTAAATATTTCACCGTATACTACGTGGTTAATTAGAATTTCAAAAACAACAGCCTACTGCTATACAGCAAGTGTTGAACTACTTTGTTAATGTTTTTGTTTTGCAGCAAATTATCGGTTTTGTTCATAGTAAGCTCAAAGTTAGGAGAAGATGCCCTAAAATATTTGGAAAATGCTGATGGACTTCTTTATCCATACTTACCTGAAAGGGGAAAATGGGCGATCAAGGCTCATGGCCTAGGTTGGTGACCTCCATTGCGCCTAAGGTCGGCCCAAGTGGCCGAGCCTACGTCATAATTTGTGGCAGATGGGGCTTGCGTTTGTGCAGCCCCTGCCCCAATTCAAGTGCAAGTATTTTTTTTACCATTTTTGTTAAATAATGACTGGTTTCCTAAGCAATGGATATTTGGTTTCATTTTGATATATGAAGGAGAGCCATAGTATGTTAAATTTATAAAAGAGTGCATCATATGATTATATAAAAAAAATTCAGATATGAGATCCAAAATGGACACAGCATGTTCAATATGTGAAAATTTGATGAAATATTTATTAATAGAAATTTTCTAGTTACACCAACAGACGAATTATAGCACAGAAGTATACAAACTCGATAACAGCATTGTTAAACACTACGATTAATCCAGTAAATTTCTAAATTGAACTGATACAATCATTGCTGGAATTACTCAGTACAGTGTGCCCAAGAGGTTCGCTGCCATTGAGTGATACATGACTGAGGTTAGAGACAACCGAAAATGGGTCCATAAATATACCCAAATAAGATATCAGAGGATCGGACCGAGATTTCTCAATAACAAGCCTCAATCTTTTTGCTTTAACACTTTGAAATAGCAACAACCTTTTGTACCCCACGGTGGTGCCACTTGTTACTACCTCCCATTTGCCTTTCTCGTTCAAGAAATCAAGATGAAATTCAATAATTCTTTGTCCCATTTGAATTGGCTCTTGCAACATCAGAACGTTGAAAGTAACCACTTTTTTAAAATCTAAATACAGTTTCCAATCAGGCCGTGCCTCATCAGGAGCCCAGTAGGAATACATACCTTCTTCAAGAACATTGTGCGAGTCAAAAAGAAGTTCAGTTGAAGTCCCGCGTGTGCTTCTGGCAGAAACTGAAGCCTGTTTTGCTAGATTGTGTGAGAATATAGAACTCCGAATCTCTGAGAATTCTTTAAGGACTTTAATGTCTTGAGGGGATATGAGACCAGAAGAATTTGGAGGTACATTTAGTAGAAGGAGACAATTTCTACCAACTGATTTGTAGTATAGATCAAGAAGAGTCAATGCAGGTTTTGGATGTTCCGATGCATGCCAGAACCATCCAGGTCGGATGGAGACGTCACATTCTGCAGGCACCCATTCATGGCCAGAAGGATCTCCATGTTGGTTATATCTGTGAGGTTAAAAACATTAGTTCAGTAATAAAAAATTGTAGTGATGCAAATTTGCTAAAAGAAGTCTCATCATGTTGATGAAAGAAATTTAGCAGTCATACGTAACTTAAGTTTCAGCATACATATGATGTGCATTTTGAGTGTATTTTTAAAAAGTATTAGTTGTTTCTTTAAAAAGTATTACTCCCTTCATCCCGGTATTATTTGCATAGTTGAAACGGCACACTTTTTAAGAAAAATTCACTTTTTAAGTAAAGTAGTGACATATGGATAAATATGTGTATATTATTGTGAGTGTGAACACAAATCAATATTTCCTTTTTTGGAGTGTGCAAATAAAAAATGGGACGGATGGAGTAGTTTTTTAGTAGACTTGTTTCATTCAAAAGCATTAGCTGTTATACTATAAACTGAGTTTCGGACCAGTTGTTCGGTTAAACTTTTTCACATAAGATCAAATCAAGAAATATATGGGTACCAATCTATAGTCCTATGAAAGGTGGTTTACATAAGATAGACAGATGACAGTCCAAGAAGATTAACTATTGTTATTGCTATAAGCTTACAGAAGACCAGGCCATCGAGTCTCTAGACAGGAACAAATTCAAAGCATTTTGTACTACTGCCAGCATAAGAAATCATATAATCCAAGCTCAAGAACATGGTAAATGTAAATGGAAACGGAGTTTTACGTTTCATTCATAGAATATACACAATGAATGCATGAGGCATCAGGATTCAACTATACAAGGATCTACAATTAGAGCACAACAGAAGATTCAAGTTTGTGTTATTTCTGTACATAAAGAGCAAGAATGTATCATTCCTACAATTAGATACACTGTGCGCCTAAATCACATTTTCGGTCCCCAAAAGTTGTGTTAATTCAAGCAAACTCGGTTGACTTCCTATATCAAAACTATGAAGTAAATTGCAATTTAAATCAACATAAGATTATGCACTCTAGCTGAAGAACATTCATTAGAATATATATATTGATAATCTACCGACACCACTTGATGCAGAAAATTACAACCATGGGCCATGGCCTAGTAATGAAATCTTAAAAGTGATGCAAATTAACAGTTCCTACGAAAATCAAGTGAAATTGGACTTACTGAACATCGATATCGCCAATTTTTGCATTACTCCGATTGAAAAGAGACCAACAAGTAGTCCCGGCAACACCAGCCTCATCCCCAACCCACCTTGTGTCTGGACCAGCATCAGAAAAAATGACAGCCTTTGGTTGCAGTTGATGAATTACATTAAACCAGTCCTCAAAAAAGTACTCCATGTACTTCTCCCCCTCCCCTTTTGCACCATCAAGCCAAATTTCTCTTACATCACCATATCTACATCAATGTAAGCAAGATAATAGACTGATCACATCATTCTTATACGAGTTATGAGAATGTAATACATTATGGTAAAAAAAAAGAACTGAAATCAGAAAAGCAACATTCCATATCAAATGCAACAACTAATTTGACCAGGCAATATATCCACAAGGGATCATCTATTCCATTTCCTATTTCAAGATTACCACGACAAATCACATGTATTTGATGACATTAACAACACACACATGCGGAAATAGTTAAAATATAAGATGAAAAACCATTTACATTACAGTAAATCAACTGCAATACATCAAGCATAAGTACCATCTAGCAATATAATCATGTACTAACTATAACTCAATCCCATAACCTCTAAACATCAACAATTAGGCAACACATCGGAATTCTCAATATACAAGTCCAATCAACAAGTTCACAAAGATTCAAGAAAATATAAATCTCAAACCTAGTGAGCAACTCAGTCATTTGGCCCAAGTAGTACTCATTATACTCCAAAATCTTGCCATAACGAGATTCATGCCGATCCCAGGGAGAAAGGTAAAGCCCCAATTGCACACCACCAATTCTTGCAGCATTAGCCAATTCCTTCACCACATCCCCTTTCCCATTCTTCCAAGGACTGGATTCCACAGAATAATTGGTGTACTGAGAAGCCCATAAACAGAACCCATCGTGGTGCTTGGCAGTGAGAATAACTCTGGGAAATCCCGAGTCCTTGGCCACATTAACCCACTGAGTTGCATTCAACTCGGTGGGGTCGAACACAGATGGGTCCGCGTGCCCTGTTCCCCATTCTCTGTCTGTGAAAGTGTTGGTTCCGAAATGCAAGAAAAACGCCATTTCTGAGAGCTGCCATGAAATCTGCTGCCAGGTTGGGATTGGGAGAATCGGGAGCGGCGGTGGCGTCGGATGCGATGCCAGAGAATGGGTTGTCATAATGATCAAGATTATTAAAACATATTTGAGTTGAGAAAACTTGAGGTTTTGTGTGGATTGTTGATGACCCGAGGCTGTTTTCTTGATCATGCTTTCACTTGGTTGAAGGACTGCGAGTTGAGTTGAAGGAGAAACGAGAATTCTTTTTCTGTTAGTTTCAACCACCTATTTTTACTTCTTTTACTTATTTCAGTTATTAATTTGAATAATTAGATTTGGCGATCTTGTTGAATTTTATTAATTTCGAATAAAAATATTCCGTTAAAAAGAGTTGGATTAATTTGAATGTAGCCTTTATGAAAAGATGATGATTCACTTAAAAGCAAATCAAAGACAGGCTCAGTATTTGTTAACATGTCAACAAACATATAGGTTAGGTGATGGCCATATATACTTGTACTTTATTGAATTATTCTAATATGGAGCACATGAAAAACATAAGATTTTTTTTTAAAAAGAGAAAAACATAGCCTGATACAAGGATGGTAAAATTGATAACACCACTGATTCAATGCTGAGGCTAAATCTTAAACATTGAGGAAGGACAGCTCAATTTTAATAGCTCAATTTTAATTATAAAAACATGGGTAGTAAACACAAGAGGCAAAAGCATAAGAAATTTTAAGTATCTTTTGACAAATAAAAAAATCCTACAATATTGTATTTTTCACCATCTTTATATTCATATTGTCATCTTCTCGATTAGTATAGCAATTAGGTAGTCCGGAGCAAGGTTGAAAATATCGGCATCGATGGATATATCGGGACCTTAAATTTGTGGAAATATCGATGGATATATCGATATCGGTAAATTTAAAAAATTGTAAAAATTTAATAACAAACTTTTAATACATAAAATTTACAATAGAATCTGAGCATATTTTACATTTGTGATATTTAACAAAATTATGAATTTTTTCTCGATGTTTTTCGATACTTTTTTTATATTTCTTGATATTTTTCGATATTTACCAATATTTGACTGATTTTATGCTCAATTTGTATAAAAATATAGTCGAAATTGATTTTATATACTGATATTTATCGATTTTTTTACGGATACTATGGAAATATCGTTACCCCCCAATATCGATATCGGTGACCATGAAAAATAGATATATCGGGGATATATCGTGGAAATTTCCGAATATTTTCATCCTTGGTCCGGAGAATCCTCAAGTACATCTAGCCCGCTACCAAATCTAAAAAAATTAAAATCAGTAAGCACATTCGTAATAAAATTGCAAAAGACTCAAAAAAAGGGAGACAACCACACACAGTGTGGAGGATCTCACTACTAAGGACTTAGAGTCCAAAAGAAAAAAAAGAAAAAAAGGAAACGACTAAAAAAGCAGGAAAAAAAAAGAAAATTAAAAGCTAAAAAAAAAAAAAAACTGTAATCTAAAGAGTCAACTTACCAAGTGGGCACCGTAGCCACAACATCGTTGGAGAAGATAGACACGTTGATCTAAAGAAACAACAGTAAGAGAAAACCTCTACTTAAATCAAGAGATAGACCGTGTCAAAGAGAGGTGGTGATGGTGGCGCAGTTACAGCGATGACGATGATGTTGGCAGATTTAGGCTCTTTTGGATTTTTCAAAGAAAGGTGTTACAGGTAGGGGTGACAAAATGAGTCTGGACCGATGGGTCGGTCCAGTTGACACGTCTTTTAGGATAGACTAGGCCTGAAAAATATAGGCATGAAAACAACAGGATAAATTTGACCTGGCCCAATAGGCCTGCTGGGTCAATCGGGCTCAGGCTGGGTTGGGTCAGAACTTTTGGCTGGCCAATTTTTTTTAAAAAAAATTAACAAAATTTATATGTAAAAAAACATGCAAGGCAGCAGATTACACTTGGGGCTTATCTGCACACAGAGGCTTCTTTGGTTCCGATTTTAATACAAGTAATTTAGTATAGCTATGTTAGGCCATGATTCAATACAAGTAATTTAGTCGACCATTAAGGCGGCGATAGTAAAATAAAAATTTTAATTCATGATAATATTGTTTAAGTCAGATCCTATTGTTTAAGTCACATAAAACATGATAATAATGGAGTTATCAATATTGATTTTAATAGCCAAAGAAGACAAGCTTCTCTTTCAAGGTCCTGCTCAGGACACTCTTATATTTCCCCTTTAGATTATGAGGTTAACTTTCCCTCTACGTCTAGAGCTTCTACTTCTCATTACAGAGAAGACATGTTTTCTAAAAATAATTATTTTGATAATAATGATATTATTATTAATAAAAATAAGATTATTCACAATGCTGAAGAAGAACCCGAAATAATTTTGGAATGCAATTTCAAATTATGATTTATGGATTTAAAACTTATCCTAAATTTTTCTAAGGGTTCTTCTACAAGAGCCTATATTAATAATGAGTTTAATGATCCTAAATGGGATGATTTTAGGTTTTGGTATTTCAAAATATTTTTTAAAGATGATCTTGACTACTTTGTCAATTGTTTTTATAAATTTTGTAAAGAACACAATGAGATCACTTACTATGTTCCTTGATTTATAAAAACCTTTTATATTGATTATATATCTGTGATTGAACGTGATTATAAGATAGTTGCTGGAGGGATTCAAAGATCTGTCTTTCCTCCTCATATCCCTTTCCAAATGGAAAAGAATGGCAGAACTTTTAATTTTCTTTCATTCTCTAAAATCATTGAAAATGATACTCTCCAAATCACCGCTAAGCATATCAATCATATGATTGAGCAAAATAATTTTTACAATATTTATCTCTCTATTATGGGAGAAGAGATTATTTCCTTACATGATAAAATTGACGAGATCAATAGGATTATTTCTCAGACTAAGTCTGAAAATAAGGATGATAATGTCGGTACTATCATTAAAACTGCTTCTTCTATACAATCACCGATTGAAATAAAAGATTTCAAAATTGAAGCTTCTGTATCTGAATTTGAAAAAATTATTAATGAAAATTTTGAAAAAATGAATATTTCTGTTTTAGATAATAATATTGAAGAAGACTCTTCTTGTTCCTATGAACTTGGCAATCCGAGTATTAATAAAATAAAATGGGCTGATAGGCCTACTTTAAATAAACACTATTATCAAAGGCCTACTCCTATAGATGTTCTCCATGAAGAGCAGAAAAACTTTTTCAATACCTCTTATTCTGGAAAAAGTATTTATGAATGAAATATTGATGGCGCTAGTGATAAGCATATCTTCACTCAGTGTCATAGAATGTTCATGTATAGTTCTGCTTGCAGAATTTGTGGTAATAATGATCTACAAACTGCTCAGGTTATAACTGTTGGATTTACTGGCCAACTCAAAGGTTGGTGGGATAACTATTTAAGTCCCCATAATAGAAATGAAATTCTTTCCTCTGTTAAAAGTGAGAATAATGAGGTTAAAACTGATGCTGTTTATTCTCTTGTGTGTACTATTTTAGAACACTTTACTGGCAGATTTACTAATAAATCTGAGAATGCTAAAACTCTTCTTTTAAATATGAAGTGTAAAACTCTTACTGATTTCAGATGGTACAAAGATACCTTTTTATCTAGAATTTATGATATTCCTGACTGTAATCAGGATATTTGGAAGAATAAATTTATTGATGGTCTTCCTTATTTATTTGCTGAAAGAGTCAAGGAAATTTTGAGAAAAGACTCTGACTCAATCCATTACTAGTTACACTCTTTTGGAAAAATTATCAGTATTTGTGTGCAAGAGGGATTAAATCTTTGCAACGAGCTTAAATTAAGGAATCAGATGAAAAGAGATAATCTCTTAGAAAGAAAACAGTTGGGTCAATTTTGTGACCAATTTGGTTTAGATAATTCTAAACCCAAAAATAGTATTAATAAAAGAAATAAAAAAGAGATTAATTATAAACCTAATTATAGAAAGCATAAAATACATCCTGTTAATAAACAAGATAATAATAAAGAAAGAAACCATGTTTATAAGCATGGAAAGGATAAAAGAAATTCTTTTAAAAATAGAAATTATCTTGATAAAATTATTTGTAGAAAATGTGGCAGAAATGACCACTATGCTAACCAATGTTATGCTAAAGATAAAATTAATAATCTAGATATTGATAATAATTTAAAAGAAACTTTTTTTTTAAATCATTATGGATTCAGACAATAATATATCTAAAGAAGAAAATATTTCTGAAAATTCTGACACTGATTTCTCTGAAGAGTCAAACTCTGATGATGAAAAAGAGTGTGAAAATTGCTTAAATGGCAAACCTTGTCTTGATTGTATCAATGACACTAATAATGATGATGATTATTATAAACTTATAAGTCAATTTCAAGACATGAATATAAATGTCTTAGATAATAATAATAATAATATTATTGATTTTCTTAAACAAATCAAAGATTCCAGTTTAAGAGACAAGATTATTGAACAATTCGAAGATTCTTCTAATAAGAATAAAACTAGCCTTACGAATAAGGTCAATAATAATAATTATTATAATATGGGAGAATTAGAAAAAATTCTAAAATATAAAAATATTAAACAAAACTCTGTAACTATTAATGATTTAGTTCAGAAAATTGATAAAATTAAAACTAATGTTAAAGTCCTACAAAAACAGAACATTGATCTTTCTCTTCGTCTTTCTCTTATGGAAAAAAGAAAAGAAAAAATTGGTGATTTTGATACTAGCGCCACTACCCTTTCTCAATTTTTTAACTCTAGTGGTGATCTCAATATCGATAAAAACCATCTTTCTGCCATTAATATGATTATGTCTCGAAAATGGTATACAAAAATCTCTCTTCTTATTAATAATTCTTATAAAAAAGATTTTATTGCCATGATAGATAGTGGAGCCGACCAAAATGTTATCCAAGAAGGCATTATTTCCACCAAGTTTTTTGAAAAAACTACTCAATCTCTTTCACATGCTGGAGAAGGATCTTTAAAGATTGAATACAAACTCAGAAATGCTTCTGTTTGCATTAATAATTGTTGTATTCCCAATGATTTTCTTATTGTTAAAAATTTAACTAGCCAAATGATTGTTGGTCTTCCTTTTATCCAAAAAATTTACCCTATACAGGTTAGTGAAGAAGGAATTTCTGGTGTTTATAAGGATACACCTATTTTCTTCCGATTCATTACTAAACCTATTAATAGTATTATTGATATCATACATGATCAAATCAATTTTCTCAAAGATGAGATTAATTCCTTCACTATTGAAGATAGAATAAAGAACTTCAAGCTTCAGGATAAAATCCAGCTCTTATATAATAAACTCTCCATTGATATTTGCAATAATTTTTCAAATGCTTTTTGGAACAGAAAGAAACATATTGTTTCTTTTCCTTATGAAGAAAATTTTAATGATGCTAATATTCCTACTAAGTCAAGGCCTTGTCAGATGAAATCTGATTATTTAGAGCTTTGCAAAAAAGAAATTGAATCTTTATTACAAAAGAAACTTATTACTCCTTCTAAATCCCCCTGGTCTTGTACTGCTTTCTATGTTAATAAGCATTCTGAGCAGGAACGTGGTGCTCCAAGGTTAGTCATTAATTATAAACCTTTTAATAAAGCTTTAAAATGGGTTAGACATCCTATTCCCAATAAAAAGGATCTCTTAGACAGGTTAGTTAATGCACTTGTCTTTTCCAAATTTGATTTAAAATCAAAATTTTGGCAAATACAGATTAATCTTTCTTACAGGTATAAAACTGCCTTCAATGTTTCTTCTGGACATTATAAGTGGACTGTCATGCCTTTCGGTCTGAAGAATGCTCCCTCTGAATTCCAACAAATTATGAATGACATTTTTAATCCCTATAGTGATTTTATTATTGTTTATATTGATGATATCCTTGTTTTTTCTAAGGATATTGATATACATTTCAAACATCTTGGTATCTTTAAAGAGATTGTCATCAAGAATGGTTTGGTAATTTCAAAACCAAAAATGGTTTTATTTCAGACAAAAATCAAATTTTTGGGTCATTTCATTGAAAAGGGGAGAATTATCCCTATTCAAAGAAGCATTGAATTTGGAAATAAATTTCCAGATATCATTATTGATAAAACTCAGTTACAGAGATTTCTTGGAAGTCTTAATTATGTCTCCTCCTATATTAAAAATCTTGCGTAAGACTCTGCCATCTTATATGATAGGCTTAAAAAGAATCCCACTCCTTGGAATGATAATCACACTAAGGCTGTTATAAAAATTAAAGAAAAGGTTAAAAATATTCCTTGTCTTACTATTGCAAATCCCTTATGGGAAAAGTCTGTTGAAACAGATGCCTCTGAGTTAGGATATGGTGGTATTTTAAAACAAATAAACCCCAATAATAGACATGAATATATTGTCAGATTTTACTCTGGAAAATGGAGTAATTCTCAAAAGAATTATTCTACCGTTGCTAAAGAAATTTTAGCTATTGTTAAAAGTATTCTTAAATTCCAAGATGATTTATACAATAAAAAATTTACTATAAAAACTGATTGTAAAGCGGCTACTTTTATGTTTACTAAAGATGTTGAACATAATGTGTCCAAGCAAATGTTTGCCAGATGGCAATCACATCTTGCTTACTTTGATTTTGATATTGTCCATTTGAAAGGAAATGATAATCATATTCCTGATTTTCTAACCCGAGAATTTATTTCTTAAATGACAGAAATGAGCCAGTCTGGCAGAAGCACCTATTCCTCTTATAGAGGCAGAGGAGGAAGACCTCCTATCATTCAAATGTGACAAAGATCCATTTATCACCAGAATATTTCTGGTGAAAGCTCTTCAAAGGACCAAAAGGAATTCCAGGAATTCCTTAAACAACGTGGTAAAGCCACATCAACAGAGAATGGTTATCTTGATCCCGAGGAAGTATCATATGCTTCAACAGTACAGACAGAGACTAAGTTCTTTGATTCTCCTAATAAGGAATTGATTCTTCTTATAGAAGATGATGATGAAAAGCTCAGAGAATCCCCATGGACTCTCATGGAGAAATATGTCCCAAATAATGGTTGGGCTGTTCAGACTTATAAGTCTAGAGGTTTCAATGAAAACATTCTTATTGAATTAGGTAGTGTTGATATTCAACATTATTCGGTCAAGAATAATATAAATTATTCAAAATTTATTATAAAAAAGATTTTCTCCATCCAAGAATGGGGAATTTCGCCTTTTGCTGAAAGAAAAGTGACTAATAAAGTTAGTCAAAGTACTTTCCAGTACAATTACTGGGATTATGTAGAAAGTTTTTATAAAACTCTTTTCCACCAAAATGCTAAGCATACCCATACTTGGTTGTTTAAAATTTGTGAGAATATTGGAAGGAATCAAATTCCTAACTGGTTCACCTCTTGGTGGAATACTTTCGGGGCTTCGGTAGATATTCTACCCGACAATTTGAAAGGCCTCCTTGAGGATTACTCCATTGCCTCTTCCTCGTTTAACACACATAATACAAGTGGTAAAACCACTTTCATGTTTTTTGTTGACTCAGGTATTCCATGGGTCTGGAAATGGAGAGCAGAATTTGGTTATACTGAATTCGGTTTACCCTGTCTGTGGAGAAGGAGTGCCACAAGATTTTGGGGCAACTTAAATGTTGTCATTCCTGTCTCCGAGGAGCCCCCTATACAGGAGAATATTGATAGAATTCAATCTAAGATTGAGGAATTTAAAAAAGACATTCCCTCTGATACTCTTCCTTCACTCTTTGATTATACCAAAAAGTATCAGGGAATTATCCCTAAGGGAAGGATTATTGATCTTTATATGGATCACCTCAAGAAAGATCTTTTTAAAGATATTGATTTTTCAGATTTAAAATCTGATTCCTCTATGGCTTCTGGATCTGATATGCAAGACTCCCAAGACCCTAATGAAGATTATCAAGATTTCTCTCTCCAGGAGAGTTTCGATCTACTGAAGAATTCCCTTAAAGAGAAATTCAAAGAAAGAAAACAGTGATGGAGGAAAGAATTCTTGAAGACTGGGGGAGGTTCAGAGTAGGACTGCATCATGAAATCTGGCAGATTCCTATTCATATTAATTTTGATCAGAATCAAAATATAATTAAAGATAAAAATTATCTTAAAGGACTCAAAAAGAAAATCAGAGCTCTTGAAAGTTTTTATCCCTATCCTTGAAGGTTCTTATTATGGACAACCATATTATTTCCAACAATTGGAAAGATTCAAGAGGACTTTAAGTCTTCTACAAAAGCAAGCTTCTCTAATGGCAATCTAACCAAAAAGAGCTTCAGGAAAAAAGACGAATCAAATTTCGTCATTGCATAGGTCACCAACAGACCAAGCTCTGTTCATGATTAGTATTTACTATTCACTTTTTTGTTTTGGAATCCGAGGTTTCATGTCCGGCTCTTCTTTTTCTATAAATAAGTCTTTTTTTTTCTTTGGAGGAGCACGCTTGAGTTTAGACTCGCTCTCTCTTTCTCTCTCTTTAACCCTCTGTTGTCTTTAAGCTGTAACCTTGTAAATTTCCCTTATAAACACTTTTCCCTGGTGGTTGTTTAAGGTATATTATTTAAATTCTGAATTTAAATTTTTATTTTATTATCGCCGCCTTAATGGTCGGCTAAATTACTTGTATTGAATCATTTCCTAACATAGCTATACTCTACTTTCATATGCATCTAGGAACTTATTTCTATTGAATCTGTATGTTGTTATATCAAAGGTAGCGTTGGTTTAACCAGTAGGTTTGAGCTTCCTTAAAATTTATAAGTTGACCGTGTGGGTTTGCCCTTATTGCCATTTTGCCAAGATTAGGCGCAGGCGTTTCTGGGTATAAAAGTTTTTTTCATGTGAACTTATAAAGTAAGAGGATTTCTCAGTCAGATCCTATTGTTTGTAAAAGAGCCACTGGATACTATTGATATAATAAGATGCACGATCCTGTATAAATTTGGTATCAGAGCCATATGTGTAGAAGTATAGTTATTGTTTATGGTTGTGATTCAATACAATACAATCTTATTCTTATGAATATATTGCGAATGAAGGACAATGTTCAGAACTCAATCATTCAGGAGTATGATATTCCTGAGAATCTTGATCTGTTAAACAGATGGACTATTCCTAGAATTGAACCTAAAACGGTTTATAAAATCGGAACTTTTGAAAGAATATGTTTAAAACATATTATTATTATTATTATTTTCTCAGTAAAAGGCAACATTTAATTTCTTAAATTTGAGTATCAGTACATAGGTACCAGAAGTACCCCAAAAACACAAAACACCAACAACAACTTCTAATCTACACTCCAAGTACTACTCTCGGGTTCTCTATCCAATCTTGAAAATTATATTCTCTAATTTTTTTCTCCTTCGAGCCGAACCGACTCCAACTACGAACTTTCATTTCTTCCACAATCTTATTCAATGATAAGTCAATCTTCTCAAAGATCTTTGCATTTATTCCTTTCCAAATCAATCACACAATGCACTCTCAAATACTGACCACCACATATTTACATCTCCTCCCCTTAAGAAGCCTACTAAAGTGCAGTCGGTTTCTTATAGGATTTTGAGGTAAGCATGCCGCTCAAACCCCACCATTTCATAGCAGACATCCAAATAGAGTAAGAGAAATTACATTCAAAGAAAGTGTGTTTTACCGTTTCGGATTTTTCACCATCCTCATTTGGTCCAAGAAATCCTCTATTTTTCAGCTTCTTTTTTGTTGGAATCCTTCTCCATAGTATTCTCCAGGCTAGCACCTTGATCTTTTGCGGACTGTACTTATTCCATATATATTTTCTATATATTGGATTCTTGTATGCATGAACGAATATGACTCTGCAACAATTTTTCGTAAGCATGAACTACTTGTCCTTCTATAATAATTTCTGAAAAGCTCATTAGGTCCTTAATTGCAATTTTGAACTCACGATGCAGGTATTTTTCATGTACAAATTAGATCCTCGAGAAACTGGGAGTATCTCCAATAGATTGGCAGTTGTAGTTGAGCAGAAGATCATTCCCACCGTATTTTGCAACGTCAGCTTGGTTGAAGTCTTAATTTTGTCGTGGCTTTAAGGATAAGTAGCAATCCCATGAAATATCATACTTTCTAATATAATGTATAGTTAGGAAATCCTGGTTGAGTACCATATTTTGTAATTTCTTGTCTTCTAGAAAAAAAGTGGCCCTCTAATTATCTGTGTATCTAATGGCTCAACAAACTATGCACGTGGGTTCTTTTGATGGGAAAAATGAATATTATGCATTTGATTTTAATATTGAGTATAAATAATTTGTTTTACAATTTTTTTTTAAAGAATGGTCATTTTGACTCGGTGGTCTGCCTAGGGCTAGGCTAGGCCTTTAAAATAGAGGTCTGATTGATATCGGGCAGGGCTTGGTCCGTAAAGTGGGGGCAACCCGGTGAGACAGTGTTGGGCCGGCCCGACTAGGCCCGTTTACCACCCCTAGTTACAACTAAAGGATATGGGAGTGATGGTAAGTACAAGACTGCGAGAGTGGTTGTGATGCTTAGTTCAAATTCTTCGATGGTAATGGTAATGAAATTTATTTTTCATATGCCCTCTAATAAAAATGATATTTTGGGGGAAGGAGTGTCTCAATAGTGATTGTATTGCTAGTGTTATGCCTTAATTTTGAAATAGAAGAAGACAACAAATAATCATTGGTAGATGAATAGGGGAATGACCGAGGGAGATGATTGTAGGAGGGGAATATAGTAATCAAAATGAGGTAATGATTACTTTATGGGTCCTACTATGTACCCCTCCATAGTTATTAGATACGCTCATTCACTTAATCTACCCAATATATTTTAAATAATTATTAGATATACCCTCCATAATATATCTAAATTACCCTTACCTCTAATATTATTTCAAAATTTTGATACACCCACAAAAATCATTTCCCCTTTCCCGCATTCTACACACTTTCTTTCCTCGCTTTTTTCACGCAACGCCAAGACCGTTAGCTGCCTCACGAAGGCCACAACCGCCAAATTCTTAAAGAAAAATAAAAAATAACACTAAGGTTCAACACCATTTATTTGAAAAACAGATCATATTTCGGCAAAAACTTATTGAAAAATGACTAAGATTTCGACAAAATAAGGCTTTTCAAAACTCTTAATGATTTTTCGACAAGATTTTGTTAAAATCCTAACCATTTTCAACAAACCATGTTCGAAAATTAGTGTCGCGGGTTTTTTTTTTTTCAATAAATGTGGAAAAAATAATAACATATTACCATTGAACTTATAGGCTAAAAAATACGAAAATCTTGTTACACAATACTCAAAACATAAGCAAAAAAATAACATTCAAAGAAAAAATAAAGTTATACTTCATCAAACAAATATTCATACAAATGCACTTATACAAGTAGCGTAAGCCTCTTGCGTTTACACCATTTTTGTAACAAAACACACGAATTAAGGTTACATCACCGTCGTAAAGATGATAAAATGGTGGACAAGATGGATTTGCTCTCCTCTTCCCGTATATTCACGCTCACTGTAATTTCTCTTCTTGTATTTCTTGTGTCTTTTGATATTCTGGTGGGTGTATCAAATATTTAAATTTTTATTTTTTGAATAATAAGGGTATAAAAGTCATTTGAAAAATATATTATAATAATTTAAAAATAGGGTGGAGGTATCTAATAAATATGGAGGGGTATGTAGTCGGGCCCTTACTTTATTTAGGAGGAGAAAACTAATTTTATTAATTTCATTATTATTTTCATTTTCATTGAATAATTTTAACTAAGCGCCTCTAAAATTACAAAAAATCAAACTAATCCCAAAATAAAAAAAAATAAAAAAAAAATCAAATCTCTAGATTTAAATAATGTGGAAATTAAAGTCAACTTTGGGTAAAGTTAATTTTCACGGCCGTGGATTATGTTGGTGTTCCTTAAATTATTGATGTCAAATAGGTAGAGGTGGGAATGGCTTTAAGTAGCAAGATTTTAGATTTTAGAACCGTACAAACTCTAGTGGTATGGAATTGAATTGCATTGATCGATAATCTTAAAACATGTTCACCATGGCTTATGGTTAGGTACAGATTTAGAATTTTACTTTGAAGGGACAAATTCTTTTGGTTAATATCAATTTGCAACCTGTGCTATTGTTCTTTTTTCAACTTACAACTTATACTATATTTTTTATCAGATTGCATCCTGTACTATTTTAGTTTGACCGGTTCCAACCTAAACTCAGTTCTTGTGGTATTTTCCGGTGAAGGCTATATTATTTCAAGGTTATATTTGTAATATCAATTTATAAATTATTTTTTCAATAAAAATTTCATTTCCTAGATTGAAAAGCCCTAAACACATCTAATTTCATCTATGCTTGCGTATCAAATTTCTTCGTTATGGTGTTTAGCAACATAATCGTTAGATTTTACCCAGTTTTTCTCAATTTTTTTGTTCTTAAATCCTAACACAGAAAATTAAGAAGACCAAATTCAAGGATCAATGAGAAACAATTCATTTCAAGATGAAGCATCAAGATTTATATCCAATGGTTGTCAAACCGATGAGTAAGATTTTTCTTCTTCGCATATATTTTCCAGATTTTTTTGTATTCTCTTCTATTATTCCAATTTATGACTTTTTTTTATTTTTTTTAGAATTTAAAGGTTTGTTAAAAGCAATTAATAAATTGCAAGGACAAAAATAACCTTCAACATATATAGTTTTCGCCGGAAAAATAGTACAAGAATTGGGCTTAGGTTGGAAATTGTCAAATTTATATAGTACAGGTTGCAATTTGAGAAAAAAATTAGTACAGGTTGCAAGTTGAAAAAATGACAATAGTGTAGGTTGCAAATTCATATTAACTCAATCTTTTTGTACTATGGTATCATATATATTTTTAATCAAAGTTGACAAATTCAAGTAAATTAAAAGTTTAAACAAACTTGTTTTTATACACATGTAATGGGAGAAACTTCACAATTGCCTTTCAAAATTTTACAATTGCTTAAAAGAGTGTATGAACTGCTCCATCAATTTTTTTTCCCTTTTGGGGGATCACCAGGCTAAATACTCCTCCAACTAATGAAGATATATCTCCGTTTAAATTTACCTACTCATTTTAATTGTTATTAATAAATACACAACCCTTATACTACCATTTATACCCTTATTAATTGAAGGTGTGTGTGTGTTGTTAAGTATAGATGTTGTAACGAATGTTAGAACAATCACTACAACAATCTGAAAAACAGAGATAAAACGTGTACACAGCGGAAAAATTAAACACACTATTGTAAGATGGAATACTTTTTAACACAAACTATATAAAATAGCTTGTGCTAGCCTTACGGCGAAACGTTCACTATAATAAGATTAGTGATACAAAAGTTGTGTGAAGAGTAAAATCGTTTACAGCGGAAACAAGACTCGATATCACCTATCAAATCTAAATTGGCTAAGTGAATAACACAATACACCGTCAAAGTTGATCTCACTCTATATATATGATTTCTCTATCTATGAATATAGGATTGATCGCAAGTTATGCGAGATGTACTAAACTTCTAGGCATAACATAAACGTTGGAATAACTGTCCTATCACCTTTGAACTCAGGATCAATACTAGAGTAGGTGTACTCGTTTATTCCAAATTTGGTACTGAAGACTGTGACTTCTATTTATAGATGGAAGTCTTCATCCGTAAATAACTTTTTCATGTAACCGCTCCATGATCTCTTGTTATGCGCCCATGATCTTATCTTTATTCCTGCTGTTTAACACTGCAACCGCCTGATCTAGATTGTTCTAAGTCATTCTGGAATAGTTTGGATCGTGTAGGTCCTTGTAGATCCTTGTAGATCCTTCTGAAACCCGTAACTGTTCCATGTTGCAACCAATGCTTGCAACATTTACTACAACATTGAGTATTCCAGAGTCTTGTAGATTCTTCTAAATCTTCAACCTGCATGTTAAAACATTTAAATCAACATTTGATCATAAAATGTTAGTTAATGAGAAGAAAGGACAAATTCATGTTGTTTCAAAGTAAATAGTGAATGCTTCACTACAAAAAATATTAACATTAATAAAAGATTTTTTTTTTAATGAAAAGTAGTTTTTTGGCAAACAGTTCCCAAAATTAACACAATGTTTCGGCAAAATGTTTCCAAAAAAAAAAAACTAGATTTCGAAAACTTGTAAATCATTCAAAATTTTGGCAATTGGTGTTCGAAAATATATAAAACTTTCGACTAACCATGTCCGAAAACTGGCTTGACTAAAATTTGAAAAGAAAAAAAAAATGCACAAATGACAATCATTCAACTTTCACCGTCGTTCAATGCCTAGAATATCAATATTTCGTACACAAATACACAAAATATAAACAACTAACAACATTCAACATTTTAAACTAGGGTTTATACATTAAAAAGAAAATCTATGGAATAAGGGACAAAAAAATATAAATAGGAGGGCTAAAATACTCTCATTTTCACCAGAATCTAGTTCAAAAATATGAACTAATCGTTGTTGTATTGTCTGATCGTATTATGATGGAAACAAGATCAATTTTTTTTTTTCTTCACACGTATATGATTGGTAAGAATGAGATGGGGGGTTCATGTAGTGTTAAATTTTCTTTTTTTTTTTAAATATTAAGGTTATATATGTAACTTTATAATTTTAATAAAATATTAAAATATTGATGAGGTGTATCTCTGCTGGTTGAAAGGGTATTTAGCCTGGGCCTAACAATAATCCTCCCATCCCATCTTAAGACATTCTTATTGGGCCAGATTGATACTATTTGTGGGCTAAATATGTAATTGGATTGGACCGTTATTTGGGTTGTACAATTACACCAAGTCCAAGCCCAAGCCCAAGCCCATATGACTAATGGGCCTCGGATCCCCGAAAACCCGCCCCGTTGACAATGTCCAATAAGCCATGGTACCAACCACACGTGAAACGGTGAAATTCAAAACCAAACCAGAAATCCACCAACTTGATCTGACTAACCCATCAAGAAATTGGAAGCAAATGGATTGATGTCGATTCGATTGATTTGATATTATCCAACACCTTTAAAATTGAAAATACCTGGTCAATTTGTCGGACCACCTCTACTATTAAAATCGTATCCGCAGATTAACACTATTAAAGTCGCACCTCAATAATTAAATACTACCGCTCCTGACACAAACGCAACACTCCTATGGACACTCGACACCACATTTTCCTCTCCATTTGTATATTTATTTTGTTATCACATAGATTTTCTAGAAAAAAAATCAATTTTTTCGTCAACCAAAATTGTATCTAATTATTTAACAATAAATTTTTTTAAAATTTTTATAAGATTAATAAAAATAAAATAGAAAGTATAATTATTATTGACACTTATGGGGTAAGCTTATAAAAAAATAAATACAATTTCGGTGGACGAAAGAAAAATAATATTTCAGATTTTTTTCTTTATCTCAAATTTTTAATTAATAACTACTCTAAAAGTAGCCAAGCAAGAAACATAATTGTAAAGTCGCTTCAGCCGCCTCAAGCTAAAAATAAAACTTAAAATTGATGGGGCATCCAAGTTTATATCTGTACTAAGAGGGGTGTATTGGTTATAAAGTCTGTAGAATTTTTTTAGACTTTTAAAATTTGGGGATATTCAATCTAAATTTTCAAAAGTCTTTAAAAATCTTGAGGTATTCAATACGGATTTTAAAAAATCTTAAAAAATCTTCAGGTATTCAACAATCTATGGATTTTAATACTCCACGGATTTTCTTAGATTTCCCTTCCAAAATATGAATAAATTTCACTCTTCAAAATCTCTTCTAATAACCAGAGATTTCTACGGATTTTGAAAAGTCTTAAAAAATCTTTAGGTATTCAACAATCTATGAATTTTCTTTGATTCTTTTCCATTGGGATGTTAACGGGGCGGGAACGGGGGGTCATTCCCCATCTCTGTCCCTGCAAAATAAATGGAAAAAAAATTCTCCCCATCCCCGTCTCGCGGCGATTCCCCGTTCCCCTCCTAATTATTTTTTTATATTATTTTTAAAATATAAAAATTATTTAAATTAAATTTTTTAAATATACACAGCAATTACTTTAAGTTGGTGTTAAAAAAAATTAATTTAAACAATTTGAAGAACCTCTAATTCTAATATTTTTAATTAACATATATACTCGAGCGCATGAATTCTTCTGTAAGTTTTGGGCGCTCGAGCACTAGTGCTCGAGTGCTTTACTCGAGTGCTCCCATATTTTCACCAAGTAGCACTTTTTTTCTTCAACACTAACACCAATCGTATTTCTTCGATATCTTCTCATCCGGGCATCCGTTTGAGTCGATTCAAAGTCCTACGAACTCCGTTCTTTGCCCTCGATTCACCTACGAGCATCAAAGAGACAAATTCATCAATGTAGAGAAATAATACTCAATTGACTCCAAATACTCGACAAAATCGGTCAAAATTAGGGTATTTCAAGTGACGAATCATGACAATTTCACGCCTAATCAAGTAGGAAACTATGAAATATTTATTTGTAATTTACTTTAACATTAAAATTATATATAAATATATTAATTATATAAAAAATAATGCGGCTCCCCACGGGGAACGAGACGGGGATCCCCCGGGCTGAGAATACTATCCCAGTCCCCGCCTACGGGGCAAAAAAAATTCTCCGTCCCTGTTTGCTTTGGGGATTACCCGCGCCGTTGTAAAGTCTACTCTTAAAAAAAATAGAAATAAATTTTACTCTCCAAAATCTCTTCTAACAACCTGAGACTTCTAATGAGGGCGGGGTATAACGGTGATGGAAATGAAGATGAAATAATAATGTATTTTTTTAAATAATGTATTTTTTTTTTTTAAAAAATTTGGATAATTTTTTTTTATATACAAGTGTGGCTCATATATATTTGCACCAATGGTTCCATCGCCGGAGTCTATGTAAACCCATGTAAATCAATAAAAAAAATGTATTCTAAAGTCTATGAAAATCCAAATAAAATCAATAATAAAAGTCAGTCAAACTCTGCATGGAGTCTATAGATTTTATAAATCCACAGACTTTTTAAAGTCCAAAAAAATCTCATAGAATCTCAATTGAATACACCCCTCTAAGTATTGAAAGTACTGCACGGTTTTATAAATATTATATTGTTAGTTATAAATTTAATGATTTTAAAATTTTAATTCAGTTAAATTTATATTTATCCTCTTAATTAATTAATTGGTCTTAATTTAAATTAATTATCTTTAATTGATTATTGTATTAATTAAATTTATTATTATAATTTTAATGAAGAGATTAATTAAAAAAACAGATAATATATTTAGAATGAACAACCAAGATTAATCATTTTTTATATGAAATAGAGACACAACCATTTAATTGATGATTCCTTTGTACTCCCTCCGTCCCACTCTAAGTGTTCCACTTTCCTTTTTTGGTTGTCCCACACTAAGTGTCCCATTCCATAAATGGAAAAAACAACACTCTACTACATATAAATTTTAACCTTCAAATTCACATAATATTACAAAAAATGTCACTCATTCAATCCACTTTTCAACACTATTCATAACTTTATTAAACACTATTCATTACTTTTCAACACTATTCATTACTTTTCCACCATATATTAATAAACAAATACACTTTCTTAAATCATTCAACCAAAATAAATGAGACGTTTAGACCGGGACGGAGGGAGTAATTCATTTAATATAAGACACAATTCATTTATCAATTATAATTAAAAAAAATAAAAAAAATCATATCATAATAAAAAAGACGAAGTTATAAATCGAATTAATACAAACTAAAGATTTCAAAATAGAGGCTCTAGAAAAGTAGGGGGTGATTTATAAATAGATTAAAATTAGAGAATATAAATAATTGAGATTATAAATTAAGATAAATATAATATCATATAAAGCAAAAATGCCTGAAATTAAAATATTTCAAAATAGAGGTTTTTGAGAGGATGGGGAGGGGGGGTGATTCACAAATAGATATATAAATGTGATATATATGGTGGTTGGTCATACCTAGGGTTGGGTAAAATACCGAAAAAATCGGTATACCGAGCTTATCGTACCGAAAAATACCGAATTTACCAAAAAGTTTGGTATACCGAAAATTTCGGTAAGGTATGTTGTCGTACCGAAAATTTCGGTATGGTAACGATATGAAAAGTGGCATACCGAGGTATATACCGAAATACCGAAATACCTAAATTAATTTATAATTTTAATTATTTTAATATTGTACCATTATAAATGATTAGATGGTAGTTTTATTATTAAAAATGCGGAAGCCCAATCAATCTTATTATTTAAAAAGACCACAAACTACTTATTTTTCTTAATTAATATAACCATAGGTCCATAGTCCATTCTTATACAAGCGCTATGCTTATCCCTTTCCTACCTCCTTCAATCCCTACCCTCTAACTCAATCAAAGGTTGTCTCTCTTGTTGGTGAACGAATCTAATCGTAAGGATTAGTGGCTGTTTTAATCCGTTTTTACGTCACCAATCAATAACGTGTGATTGATTACCACCGTAAATGGTAAATCGGGGTGTGAATTTATCGGATTAATAAATTCGATAGTCAAAATTGAACTGATTTCGTATGTGTGGGCGTTTTAGGTGTATTTGTGTGTGTTTTGGAATTGTTTAGGTATTTTAACTTTTTTTGAACTTGTATTTCACAGCTGGAGAACAACTATTTATAGAGACTAACAAGCATGAGGTGTCCAAGACTCTTGGTCTCCCTAGCCTGCATGCTTGACATGTGTCCCTTTGATCCTATCAAAGCTGAATCTTAGCTACAAAGTCTTTCTTGGTCTTATCTCGGACTCATTGTTGTTCGCCTAGGTCGGCTTGATTGATCTTGTTGATTCTCCAACTCAAAGTTGTTCGCCTCTTGAGGTTGTACTTTGGAAGTTGTTCGTCTTATGGCTTTGTTCACTTGTTCACCATGGCTGTTGTATCATAATTTGACCAAGTTGTTCGTCATTGATGACTTCACAGTTGGCTCATTCTTGGTCTCGGGTCTTAATACCTGTTCGCCCATTAGTTGTTCGTCGGGGGAGTTGTTCGTCACTTTATACACCTCTCATATTGGTAGATGCACCCCAATGTTTATCTTTGTTTAAGCCTGTAACTCTTGTTCGCTTCATTTTGGATGATGTTCGCCTATCAACATCTCTCAATCTCATTTTGCTAAAAAGAAAGATAAAAAAGACACCGGTAGTCGAATATTGAATCCAAAACGTTGAGAATTTCTATTTAAACCAGAAGTTAGTCTTATTCAGTTGTTGTCAAGTGAGTAAATTCATGACAATAGTAACAATATATATGGAGTAAATCTGAATTATTATTTTTTTGGAGAATTATTTGCAAAATATAATTCATAAGTTTTCTCCGAGGTTCTCGCTTGTTAAGATTTCAAAAATATCTTTTTTTCATTTATTAGTAGTTTATTTTACAAATTTTTTGGGAAAGAACGGTATACCGAAATCATACCGATAATATACCGAAATTTCGGTATACCGAACTACGGTATACCAAAATTTTCGGTATGGTAACGGTATGATTTTTTACATACCGATATTTTCGGTACGGTATAAGGTATGAACTAAAAACTACGGTATACCGTACCGAACCACCCTACTCATACCATTATGACTAAGTGTATTTTGCAATTTAAATTTATTTAAAAAAAATCACTCTTATTATTATTGAAAAAATATTTTTATAATTTTTCGAGGAAAAAAAACATGTGTAAAATTTTAGTGATAATTGATGTGACTTTTTAAATAATACACTTAAATTGCACAACTCAATTATTAAATATAAGTTATAAATATGAAAATGTTGTTTATTATTCTGAAACGATATTGATACGTTTTGAATTTTTTAAAAAGATTGTATGATTTGATTACTCATGAATTTAAATGGAGGAGCTCTCTTGTGAAATATTTTACATGTGAAATATGTCTAAAATAGACAAATATTAAAAACATTAAGGGTCGGGTCGCCCAGGTAAAAAAATCGCGGATCTTGGTCGGGTCGGGTCGGATTTGGTGGATTTTTTCCAAAATTTCGCGCAAATCAAGTTTCAGGATTTTCGCTCCCAAATTGTGTTACAGTATGGGCAAAATGTATGTTACTATATGGGCAAATGTGTGTTATAAGTCATTAAAAAATAAGTTTTTTTCTACTTTAAAATAACAATAATGACAAATATATATTTTTACAAGAACATATATGTGTTTTTAATTTATTTATCATCCTTTTAAATTTAAATTTATTGTTTTATTATATATTAAAACATATTTGCTTCAACAATAACATACATTTGCTCTAACATCAATACATTTTTGCTCCAACATTAATACACATTTGCAATAATACACATTTGCTCTAACATTGACACGCTTTGCTTTAATAACACATATTTCCTCTAACAGTAACACACATTTGCTTCAATAGTAACACATATTTTTAGTAACATACATATACTCTAACATTAACACACATTAGCAGTAACACATGTTTACTCTGACATTAACACACTTTGCTTTAATAGTAACACATATTTCCTCTAACAGTAACATACATTTGCTTCAATAGTAACACATATTTACTCTAACTTTAACACACATTTGCAATAATACACATTTACTTTAACATTAACACAATTTGCTTTAATAGTAACACATATTTCCTCTAACAGTAACATACATCTGCTTCAATAGTAACACACATTTACTCTAGTTTTAACACTCGTTTGCTATAATACACATTTACTCTAACATTAACACACTTTGCTTTAATAGTAACATATATTTCCTCTAACGGTAACACACATTTGCTCCAATAGTAACACATATTTTAAGTAAAACACATTTACTCTAATATTAACACACATTTGCAGTAACACATATTTACTCTAATAGTAACATACATTTGCTCCAATTGTAACACACACTGACAGTAACATACATTGGGGGAAGGGCGGCTGAAGCGCGACGGCGAAGAATGTCGTACTCGTATGCTGCAGCCAGCAGGGCATGATGATCCGTTTTTGTTATATGGATTATTCTACGGATTCTAGATCCGTAGAATATTTCATATAACAATTTGCCATTTAAATGTATTTTTTATCGGAGATAATAATTCTCATTAATAAATTGAAAATCATCCTCATTTTAATGATATCATATATTATTAATTTAAAAAGCCAAGAACATGAATGTGGTATATGTACGCAATTGGTACAGCTATTCATGTTAGAATCGGAATTTGACGATCGAACTCGATTCGAGTATTTCTCGAGACAAATTTGAGCTAGCTTGATTATAAGCGAAATGAAAATAGAGTTTGATTCGACTCGTAAACTAATCTACTGAATTTTTATACATTACATTGAAATTTTAAAAAATTACTTATATAACGAGTCTAAAAAATTGAACTCAAATCGATTAAATAATACTCTCTCCGTCCCGTATAAATTTACACATTTGCCTTATTTGAATGTCTCACATTAATTTGCATAATTAAAAAAAAAAAAAAAATTTGTATGTACTCTTATAAAAATATATACATATTTACCACATGTCAGTATTTTATTCGAAAAATATATTTTTTATTTAATTTATGTACACAAATAGGTGCGCAAATTTTTCCGGGATACCGGAAGTAAATCAGAATGAAAGATACACGCAAACTCGGAAGATCACGTTGGGAGGGGACTGAGAAGGTGTACCGGAAGCTGCATGCGGCGCCAGTTCAAACCCCTTTAATTAACATGGTCTTTGCTTGGGACTTGTGAGAAACAATTTTACGTAAGACGTGTGACTATATTAAAAAAAAAAAAAAAAAAAAATTTGAGCTTTCTGAATTTTTATCTAGCGAGTAATTTCAAAGTGTAGAAATAGAATATTTCTATGATAAGGACACAGAAGCATTCTTTTCTATAAAGATTAATGTTGTGTAGTACTCCTCAGGCGAAACTCAATTTTCATAATTGTATTATTGACTACTTTAACCATTTAAAAATGAATATTTATATTTTTTTTAGAGTATAAAGGGAGGCCCCCAATATGAATATTCAAATTGAATGTTGTAATTATTATTTTTAAGGTGTGAAAATAGAATTCGAACAAATTTAATTAATGAAAAATGTGAAGATAAATGCAAAACGAAGTGAATTGTATTTTATTTATATGAACACGCAATAAAAAAAAAAAAAAAATCAAAGAGTTAGAGGGTGTATGCAAGCAGCCATGCACAACTTAAAATTCAGAAGCACTTATTTTTTGTCTTCTCACTATTTTAATTTTTGAGAAATAAGAGTACATTTAAGTTGTGAGAATGGTTTACAAACACACTCTTAAACCCGCAATAAAAAGTCAACTTTCTGTGAGTTTCATGATCAAAATGAAATCGCTTTTCTAAAGCTGTGTTTTCCTCATATAAATCATTCATGATTTTGTCATCCACATCGAATTATATCCAAACTTATATATTTGGACATTTGGTTATATTTATATAGATTATACACTAGGACTTATTGAGTGTTTAATTTTTTTTATATTTTTTCTAAAAGAAAGCACGCTTCATGAATTATAACAAATCTAAGAAAATGAATAAGTAAAAACCTAATTTACTTTGAAAATACAGAAGAAGTCAAAATCGTTTCTAATTAATTTGTTAAAGCTGTATCTTTCAAATTTTCTTAAAAAATAAAAATTAATTAACTATTGAGAAAATTGCAAAAACAGGTTCATCTGATCAAATCTGCGTGTAAAAAAAAAAAAAAAAGTTAGATTAGCAATGTATATTTTTTATTTCTAAATTTTCGCAATTTATGCTTAAATATTACAAAAATAAAATATGCGACATGTCACGTGATCATCAATTCACCACATTTTCATCGATGTATAAAGAATATGTGATAGTATATCATATTAAGAGGCATTTGGTAAGCCCCATGTATAATCGTCCAAATAGACTAACTATCTTATCGGCCAAGATAAACCATCTTTTGGTAATTTAATGTGGGGGTTGGTGTGCATACAGTGGTGAGGTATGTGTGGAGTCAACAAGATAAATTACATCTAATTTACCATTTTGTCCTCAAATAAATAGTGAATTTCCACAATTAACCTTATGAGTTATGATACTTCAGCAAAGTCGACCTCCTCTTTCATAATTAGGGATTTGTACATCTTTTAAGATGCAGCCATTGGAATAAATTAAAGTGGGGGCGCAATGGTCTTTTACCTTGTTGTCAGTGGAATACTATTGAGATGAGATAAAAAGGCACACCAATTTGGGCTGATGAATTCTCTCAACAAAACAGTAAACACTGGCGGGCTTGGAGAAATCTTGGACTTTCAAGATTGCCACCAAACAAGTTTTTAGATCCAGTGATAACACAATCAACCCCTAATTTTGGTCACCAAATGACCCCTTATTAGTCTCTTTAAATCAATCAATTTTGTACCTCCAATTACTCATTACGCATATAATTCACAAATTTAAATTTAAGTGATTCATTAAAGTAAATTTGCAACTAACTTCTTCCATTAAATCTAAACTTAAATTATATACAAATAGTTCATATCAATTCAAACCTATTATTTCATACATGGCTAGTCCATCAATTCGTCAAAAGATAGTTCGAAATTGATTGGGAAGAGTACTCGTCGCTCTGCTCAAATCTGCTGGTGAATTGAGGCCATCTTAAGACCGTTAAAAATTTATATTAGAAACAAAAAACTCGCATTTTATCAAATATGTAAGTTTTCGTTTTTATGCTCACAAGAATTATCATACTAACACCTTAAATATTCAATTACCTTATTTCATCTAAATTCATCAGCAGCTTATTCTCTGGAATAAGATTTCCTATTATATAAACTATATAGAACGTCAGTAAACCCTTTGAATACTGTTAGATCGAAGATCTAACGTATAATATTATTTTTAAGTAATTGCTCTTCGCATTAAAACATTTGCACTGTGCATATTGTCATCGCACTATATCGCCCTACTAATAAATGAAAAATAATAATATAAAATGACAAAATTACCCTTATACTTAAAATTCGCTGAATATAAAATGATAAAACCACCTTTATAATTAAGTTTAAAATGATAAAACTACTCTTATAATTAAAATTAAATTTTTAATTAGTAATCCATTAACTTAATTAATGGAGCGTTTTGGATCTGTTAGATTTTATTATTTGTATGCTCGTAATTTTTATTTTTTTATTTCTCCAATAGCTTTCATCAATAATATTGCAGATTTCATTGACCTGAACTCCAATATAATCAAATCATGCCCCTGCACATTAATTTCTTTCAGAATCCTACTTTTGATCATATTAATCACCAATACACACCCCATAGCATCGATCTAAATGCTGCAACATTTTATAGCCTAAAATTTTCTCCATAGTTATACTTTTTAGGAAGATTAAATTAATTAAAGAAATTATATTAGCAATTATTTGTAATTTGGGTATTCTGGATGCAAGTATTTCAAAACAGAGTGATTATATTCATACTTGAAAGATTTAAAACAAGGTGTTTCAAGACCAATACGTCTTTGGCCAAAAGGTAGTGAGAGTGGAGGTATGAGACTGATTGGTATTCTTGACGTGTGAATAAAAGGACGTTTGCAAAATAACATAGAAGAATAAATCTGTCTTTTAAATATTTTGGTATGAGTATGAACCAAAGCATCGCCGTCTGAAAATTGATTAAAGAAGAAGATGAAGGTTGCCTGATGTTTTAGTTGGAGATCAATTTAATTGATAATAAAAAAAAAATAGGGTTCTTCATTAAGTTTGGGGAAGAGAAAAAAAGAAAATAATGTTCTAGAGACTTGGTCGGGAAAGAAACAAGATTCACAAGAAACAATAATCTATATTAAGTTTGTAAAATCTATATATTAAAAAAATTATAAGGATATTTTGGTAATTTTATATATTTTTAAGATACTCCCTCCAATTTAAAATACATGTCACTTTAGTTATTCACATCATTTGCAATTTAGATGTCACTTTGCACTTTTCAAGGTTAATTAATTATGTTTCTTCCAAATTTACCCCTAAAATTATTAAAAATAACTTAGATAGTGATAGATTTTAAAGTGTTATGTAGAATCTCAAAGTTATTAATTAGGGGTATTGAAGGAACTCAATGATTACCTTAATATGTGTGCATTGATCTAAAATGACATCTATTTTAAATAGGAGGGAGTAATTAATTATTTCTTTTAATGACAAAATTAATTCGTCCTAAGTTAAATGATGTGTCAATTTGTTACTGGATGTCTGAGGTCAAGAAGGGCGAACACTCTATCTAGCCATAGAAAAACTCAACTATATATGCAACTTATTAAAAAATAAAAGAGTTTATAAGTCAATTATTAAATAATTAGTTAGGCCAAACACGTCGGAATCAGTAATTATTAGCCACTAGCCGGCTGCAATGCAAGGTCATCGGATAATACAGTCAAAGTTTTTGACTTTGTTTCTAAAGTTGGTTAATTAACTTAATACTAAACTAATCAAACGATTGTGGGTAAAAAAATCTCAATTAGTTAGCCAACCATTGCTTAACTTACTATTACGCAAATGTCACGAAAGTGACACTAGGACGCCTGTCCTATATTGACTATTGAGTGTGTCCTTCAACTATATATATATTCATTAATTTATTTTCAATTTCTAATTAATTTTGAATTATACGTAATATTGCATTATCGAACAATATTTCTTCCATATTATAAACAAAAAAAACATATTTATCATGATTAACATTTTCGTTATATTTTTTGTTTTGTTTTCTCTTTTCATATCCCTCTTAATCTTTGGTGAGACCTAATGAGTGGACAATTTATTGTAGTTGGAGTTTTTCTTAGTGGGAATCAAACTCAGAATCTTTGGATAAGCATGAGTCTTTTTAACTCTAATACTATGACGGTATGCTTGGTAGGGAGTATTAGAGAGTGTTAGATACACTAACATATCTAATATAATGTTTGGTTGTCCATATATATAAACATGTTGACCAGGTATTAAATTAGGATCCTGTTTTTATTACTCTAATTCCAAGTGTTTACGGATCACATCTCTATAGGTGGTATTGTTAAAACTATTCATAATTATAATTTTCTTTTGCCAATTTTATCCCCAAATATCTCAACTTCCCATTAAAAAGGAAACAAAACCATAAATCCCTCAACCCATAACTTCCGTTTTTCATAATTGGTGAAACCATGTTCATGTCATGGAGAGTAGAAGATGAAGAATATGATATATTATTTTAAAATTGGAATTAATTGATTCCAATTTTCAGAAAATGAAGAATACGAAGAAAACGCATTGTTTTATTTCCGGAAAAAAACGTCTTACTTATTTTTTCAGTTTTGAGATTTGCCATCATTTCCCAAATACAACATATATGATTTGCAGGTGTTGAGAAACTGCAAGATTCGCAGGTTTTGAGAAGTTTTTCAAGTTTTGCATTTTTTAGAACATTTTTTTTCTTCTTTTTTGTTAATAGTTGATTTGAAACTTATCATATATATATATATATTGAAAAATATTCAATCACCAATTGCGATTAACCATGAATCTGTATGTTTTCTTAATTTCACTCCCGGAGGAAGAAGATAATTACAAAGTTATATTCATCTTCAAACAATGGTTTTTTTTTTTTTTTTTTTTTGTAGTTTTTGCTTCTTTTTTTTTAGAAATAATGGAAGAGAAGAATTCTATTATACTTGTTTTTGAATAAAATGTATTTGATTCTTACTTTGTTATTCTTCCTCATCGATTATGGAATTAGATTTATAAGAAGTATAGTTTCCAAGCAATCCAATTCCAGTGAATACATGTTTCCTGTGGGTACATCCAATCTTTAATCAATTATGAAAAAAAACATATAATTGATATTTCAGGAAACAATTATGATGGATGGTAAAAATGTAAGATATATCAAGAGGGTAATAATGACAATTATATAATTATCAAAAGTTTATGAAGTACTAGCAAATGAAATATTGCATATATCATTTAATCAATTATTATGCACCAAACAAAAGATGTATACATAAAATTTGTTCAGTGAATCATTGTTTAAGATATCAAATTTTATCCCATACTTGCTGCTACCAAACGAGGCCTGGATGAATTATATCTCATCTAAAAGTAAGAACTTATAAAGAAGTATGAAATTAATTTATTAATTTATTTTTTTACATACTCTAGTTACCTCCTACACATTTAAAAAAAAAAAAAACCTTTTATCCATTGGACAAAAAAAATGTTTTTGACTGTGAGTGTGCAAAAAGAAAATAAACAGGAAATAAAAATATAGAAGAAAAAGTACAAAAATAAGATAGAGTACCAAGGAGCTATATATATTCATTTTTCATATGATAAATAATGACGTGGATAAAGATTTCAAATCCTTGTAATTAACTCCAAAATTTTTGGTCTTGCTTACTGTTGTGACCATTTTGGGCCACCGATCGGATCCAGCCGGAAGAAAGCCGGAAGAGGCAAGAAGACACCCAGAAGTCGGGACCGACCTGGCCGGTCTGTATCCGATCTCAGCGGGCTCCGGCCACGAGTTTCCGACCTCGAAAGCGAGGCCGGAAACCTGCTTGGGACGCCCATCCACGTTCCTCACAGCCACTTTGAAGTCCGACCGTGGTCGGACCGGCCCGGCCACGACTAGCGAAGACCAGCGGAGGCCGTCCGGACTCAACCAACCAGCGAGAAGAATCTCCGACCTCACTTTCCACCAGGAGGCCGGCCCCCGGTCACTTAATGCTTCCGACCGGCAAGAGAGATCTGGGGCACGTGATAGAATCAAGCAAGATCCTCTCCCAAGAGGGAAAAAGGCCGCCTCCGTACTCAGAGATACAGAGAATATTCCATCCAAATGAGGAAATATGCCAGAGAATCGTCCTTTTTGGACACGCGTCAACACCCTAGTGGCCGGCCACCTGCGGGTTCTGACATTCCAGTGCCCGCGCGTCCTCAGAGGCAGGAGGCATTTAATGCACCTGTCCCCCAAGAGGCCGGAAATGACCAGAATACCCCTATAGTGAGAAAACTATAAATACCCCCACATTTGTAATGTAAAAAAAGGAAGAAGTTCAATCTCTCTCAGTATAATCAATACACATACTCATTCAAGTCCAGGGACTAACAACCCCTGGCAATTCTTGGTGTTCTTAGTGTTCTTATGCATTTATAGCCTTTCTTCGTTCAAGCATTCATTTTAGCATTTAAGAACCCAATCATTTGATGTTTTTACCAAAGCCCTTATAATTAGCCATTTTATCCCAGCAACAAATATTTGGTAAACAACATTTGGCGCTAGAAGGAGGGTATTCTAACCCATCAAACTCATATTTTCCTCATATCTCTTTGAAGAACACTCACTGTTCTTCAAAGCTTCATATCCTCAAGTCTTCAAGTCTTCAAACTACAAACTCCTCTCCTGAAAGCAATGGATCCCCAGAGATCATCCCATGCCCACGGGAAAGCCACACGCGTGGCCTCCTCGATTCGTTTTCCGGAGGAACCCCTCCCATCCGAGGGTCGGGGTTTCCTTACTCCTGACCTGGCCGGGTCAGGAAGACGCCGCCAGGCGGAAGAGGCGAGGGGGTGCCGGAGCACCACCTCTGCCTCCAGAAAGAAGGCCCAAGCTCGCGCTCTCAAGGGTAAGGCGAAGGCCAGAGAACAACAAGGCGAAACCAATGTCGGGCGAACCCCATCTCCACCCGATCGCGAGACTCCGCCCATCCGGTTTTCGACCGTTTGGGCACGACCGACCCATCATGGTATCCGAGCCGCATTCCCAGTTACGACACTGGGTACGGTGACACTGAGTCCGTCTCCAACTCTGGGAGCACGGCCCAAATGCCCCACAAGAGGGCGGCTGAGGTTAGCCTGACCCCGGCAAACTCCGCCAGGCGCAAGCTAAGCTTCGCCCAAAGCGGCCTTTTGGGACGCGGAGTCCCCAGTGCGGCCGTTTTCAACCGAATCGGCCCCCTCGCCGACGGAGGCGACCAACTGGTCGAAACCCCCAATCCTGAATTCGTCAAGATGCAAAAGCAACTTGACGAAATGAAGGCGCTCCTCGAAGCGCAAGGCCAAACTAAGGCCCGGCCAGTCGCCAGCGAGCCTCTGGCGGTCGATATTGAGCTCGCGCCGGTCCAGCTCAAAATCGTCCCCCCGCCAACTCCTCTCTACGAGGGGAAAACAGATCCGGAGACTCATCTGAGCAAGTTCTGGATCTACATGACCGGGCGCGGCGCAACCGACGCCACGAAGTGCAGGCTTTTCCCTCTCACCCTGGGCGACCTCGCCCACAGATGGTACGTGTCCCTCCCGGCACGGTCCATCGACTCGTTCGCTACTTTAAGCGCCCAATTCTCATCATACTTTGCGGCCAAAATTGCCCGGCCGGAAAGCTGGCATCACCTGATGCGGATCCGCCAGGAGAAAGAAGAGTAAGACGAGGACTACGTGGCCAGAGTGGACGAGGTCATGCTGACCGGCGAGGCGGTAAGCGATCAACTGGCGTTGCACGCGACTCTGGGGGGTTTCCACGGCCGATCTCCTATGTTCAAACATCTCACCAAGGATTTCCCTAAGACCTACGCCGAATTCCGCGCCCGAGCCGGCGATTACCTGGCTCGGAGGAAGCTTCTGGCACTAAGGTTGGGGGAATCCGAGCCGACCCCAAAGGAGACGGAGGCGGCATCCCAAACCTCCCCCAAGAGCGGCCCAAAGGCCAGAAGAGTGGCCAAACCGCCCGGTAACTTCAAATCCTTCGAGGACGTTGAGGTTCACCTAACCCAGGCCATGAGGCAGTCCCCCGCACATATCTTCAATGCGATTCAGCACCGGGACGTGCTTCCCAGGCCAAGGTCCTATTCTGGAGACTGGTCCCGGCTGGACCCTAAAAAGTTATGCGTCTATCACGACTCTATTGGCCATAATACGAGCCAGTGTCGTGATCTCCTCAAGCAGCTTTGGAAGCTGTTTGACGAAGGGCGTCTGAACGACCTCCTTCAGAGGCCAGCCGGCCGGCAGGACCAACAGCAGCAGCAGCAGCCCCAGCGTCACCCTCGGAGAAACGAGGAAGGCGGCCGGCCTCTCAGGCCGGTCGCAGCTTTGGAGGAGGACGATGACGAGGATGACCTCCTCCTGCCCATGAATCCCGGCGGTCGGGTCAACATGATCCAGGCCGGCGGAGGGAACCTAGGCGGCCTCACCCCCATCTCGACGCAGTCCAACCGGAAGCGGAAAGCAGAGGTCCGGGCAGCGACCAACGTCAACTTGGTCACACCCCCAGAACCAAAGATTCGCAAGAGCTTGGAGATAACTTTCTCCAACCAGGACAGGACCGGGGTGCTGTTCCCGAAGGGCGATGCGTTAGTGATCGCCGCCCGGATCCTGGGCAAAGAGGTACAGCGCATTTTGGTCGACAATGGGTGTTTTTGCAATATCATCTTCAAAACAGCCCTAGACCAGCTTGGAGACCTCGTCAACTTCATCAGGCCAATCGACCTTCAACTGAAGGGATTTGGGGACGCAACGATCGCTGCGTACGGGAGGATAAAGCTCTCCGTGGAACTCATCTGCTGCTACAACGAGGAGGTCAGGATAACTAGGCCGTTAGATTTTATAATTGTAGATCAGCCAAGCTCGTATAATGGCTTTCTGGGTAGGCCCTTTTTAGAAGTTTTTGAAGCTGTTGCTTCTTCCTACTATTACTGTATCAAATTTTCCACCCCCGAGGGGGTGGTCGGCACCATTAAGGGTGACCAGGCAATGGCTAGAAGGTGTTTGAACTATTCCCACTCTCATTTATTTTCAATTAGCAACGACTAAACACCGAACGGGCTTCACCCCGACTCTGAAACGGCCACTCCGGCTGCAGAACCCATCACGGAGGTCGGATCCACATCCGCTGACCCCCGGCCTATGCAGATCGACGATCCCGAGCCAAGGATCGGTTTTGAACCATCCGAGCTCGATCTCGATCACAGATTCGATTCTTCCGACCGACGGAGCTATGAACAAGCTACGGCTTTAGAGGAATTGGAACACATTCCAGTCGATCCCTCGAGGCCGGAATTGGAAGTTCTGATCGGCTCTCGCATACCGACCGAAATACGGGAGGAGGTGATCGAATTCCTCAAAGCCAACGTTGGAGTCTTTGCCTGGTCTCACCAAGACATGGTCGGGATAGACCCAAAACACGCATGCCATCGTCTAAAGATTGACTCCAACAAGAGGCCGGTCCACCAAAAAAGAAGGAAGTTCGGCCCGGAAAAGTACGAAGCTTTGGCTGAGGAGGTCAAGAAGTTGCTAGACAACAAGCTGATCGAGCAAGCCCGGGACGAGCCCCAATGGGTCGCGAACGCCGTCCTGGTCAAAAAGACAAACAATGCCTGGAGGCTATGTATAGACTTCACCGACCTCAACGCAGCATGCCCAAAGGATCACTTTCCGATGCCGCACATCGACCACCTGGTAGATGGCACGGCCGGTCACGAGATGATGTCCTTCATGGACGCTTTCGCCGGCTACCATCAAATCCCCATGGCCGTCGAAGACATCAAGCACACCTCATTCCACACAGAGAAGAACATATTCTCTTGGCTCCGGATGCCTTTCGGTCTGATCAACGCCGGCGCGACCTACCAACGCCTAGTCAACAAGATGTTTGCAGATCAGATCGGAAAGACCATGGAGGTCTACATCGACGACATTGTGGTGAAAAGCTTGAAGAAAGAAGACCATCTCAGGGATCTCGAAGAGACTTTCAAGATCCTCAAGGCCTACAATATGAAGCTGAACCCGAAGAAATGCAACTTTGGGATGGAGGCCGGCAAATTCCTGGGACACATCGTCAGCCAGCGCGGGATCGAGGCCAACCCGGCCAAGATCAAGGCCGTCCTTGACATGCAAGAGTCAAGGACGATCAAACAAGTGCAACGCCTGACCGGATGTCTCGCCTCTCTCAACAGATTCATAGCCCGACTCAGAGATAAAAGTAAGCCTTTATTCTCGACTATTAAAAATGGCAAGTTTTCTTGGAATAGGGAAAGTCAAGTAGTCTTTGCGAAACTAAAGGAATATTTGGCAAACCCACAAATCTTAGTCAAACCAGTCCCAGGGGAGAAGCTTTACTTATATCTTGCGGCCTCCGAGGTCGCACTAAGCGCGGTACTAGTCCGGGCGGATGGTCAGAACCACCTTCCGATCTACTTCGTGAGTCAAGCCCTACACGATGCCGAGCTCAGGTACACTCCGCTCGAGAAATTAGCATACGCTCTGGTCATGAGCGTAAGGAAGCTAAGGCCTTATTTCTTCGACCACCAAGTAGAGGTCCTCACCACTCTACCCCTTAGGCAAGTCCTACACCGGCCGGACACAAGCGGCAGGTTGTTGAAGTGGTCTTTAGAGATAGCTCAGTACGGGGTCTCATACGCCCCAAGGACGGCCATCAAGGGCCAGGCCCTGGCCGACTTCATAGTAGAGTTAACTTTCCCACCCAAGTTCACAAGAATCAACCACCCCCCTTGGAAACTCTATGTGGACGGATCGTCAACTAATACTTGTGCCGGGGCCGGTATCGTCCTGATCGGTCCGGAGGGCCAAAATTTCACCCATGCAGTCCGTTTCAGCTTCCCGGCCACCAACAACGAGGCCGAGTATGAGGCTCTGGTCGGGGGCCTTAAACTCGCGATCGCCATCGGAGTTTGCCGACTGCACGTTTTTATGGACTCCCTACTCGTGGTCAACCAAATCAAAGGTGAATACGAGGCCCGGGGAGAGCAAATGGTGAAGTACTTGGACCTGGTTACAAATTTGTGTGAGAAATTTCATCAAGTTTTCATTGAGTAAATCCCAAGGGAGCACAACACCCAGGCCGACGCTCTTTCCAAACTTGCAACCGCGGAGGGAGCTGCCGACCTCACAAATATTCAACTTTCCACGCTCGGAACGCCCACGGTCATCCGAGCACATGTGGCGACCGTTCTGGGCACGGAAGAAAATTGGATGACGCCGATCGTAAAGTACCTCAAGACCGGCGGGCTCCCCGAAGATAGAACTCGGGCACGGCAACTACAACTCCGGTCATCAAGGTACACCCTCATCGACGATCTTTTATATAAGAGAAGCTTTACCCTCCCACTCCTAAAATGAATAACCCCAGAGCAAGGCCGGAACATTCTGGCCGAAATCCACGAGGGGGTATGTGGAAATCATGCCGGAGGGCGGGCCCTAGCCCACAAAGTAATCAGACAAGGATATTTCTGGCCGACCTTGAACAAGGACGCCGTCAACTTCGCGAGGTCGTGCCACAAATGTCAGGTATTGGGACCCAACATCAAACTGTCCCCCGAGCAGCTCTCTTCCATGTATAGCCCTTGGCCTTTTGCCCAGTGGGGCATCGACCAAATCGGACCAATGCCCACTGCGCCCGGGGGCCACAAATTCACCGTCGTGGCCGTCGACTATTTCACAAAGTGGGCGGAGGCCGAGCCACTCAACAAGATCAGCCAGACTCAAATCATCAAGTTCATTTGGAAAAACATCATCTGCCGTTTCGGCCTACCTCAAGTGATCATCTCCGACACTGGGAAACAGTTTGACGGTCTCCAGATGATTCAGTTTTGTGAAAAATGGAATATCAAGAAGGTATTCTCTACCCCCTACCACCCGCAAACGAACGGTCAGGTAGAGGCCGTAAACAAGATCCTCAAGCACACTATCAAAGCCAAGCTTGAGGACAAGAAGGGGAAGTGGGCAGCCGAGCTGCCAGACGTACTCTGGTCGTATCGAACGACCACAAGGAACTCAACGGGTGAAACACCTTTCGCTTTAGCTTTCGGGACCGAGGCCGTCATTCCTTCAGAGGTCTCCCTACCAAGCCACCGGACGGCCCAAACGATCACCGAAGACAATGACACCGCCCGGATGATCGATTTGGACATATTGGAGGAAAGGAGACTCAATTCCGACCTCCAAAATGCGGCCTACAAGAAAAAATCCGAAAATTTTTTCAACTCCAAAGTGAAGGCCAGACAATTCCAGGTCGGGGACCTCGTCCTCAAGAGGGTTCAAGTACCAAAAGGGGTATTCGGCCCGAACTGGGAGGATCCGTTCAGGATATCCAAATGGCTCTCCAAAGGAGCTTACGAGCTAGAACTCATGGATGGAACTCCGGACCAATACCCCTGGAATGCAATTCACTTAAAGAAATACTACCAATGATTTTGTACTATGTATTCAAAGTTCTTATCAATACAAGGCTCTTCGCACAGCTCAATCTTTTTCCAAGCACCGGGCCCAGTTCAAAAGCATATGCCGGCCGTATCGAGGTCGGCATATCACACTAGGGCCCGGAAAAGCCACTTAAGACCATCCAAAAACCGAGCCCAGTTCAAAAGCATACGCCGACCGTATCGAGGTCGGCGTATCACACTTGAGCTCGGAAAGGCCACCCTAGCCACTTTAAAAGCCGAGCTCGGTTCAAAAGCATATGCCGACCGTATCGGGGTCGGCATATCACACTTGAGCTCGGCAAGGCAACCAAGACAATTCCAGGAACCGGGCTCAGTTCAAAAGCATATGCCGACCGTATCGAGGTCGGCATATCACACTCAAGCCCGGATCAAAATCTCGTTCATACTTAGTAAAATTTATAACTTTGTGACTAGTATAAATAAACGAAAGAGCAGAGATGGAAAGAAAGTAGATTTCATTTCAAGAAGACCGGTCTAAAAGCCGGGAAGAAAGTACAATGATTTAAAACAAGATAAATCCGGTTTGAAAGCCGGTTACATTCAAAGTAGTAAAGAAAAGCTAAGACATGGCTAAATCAAGGATCGCCAGCTCCGGCCGCCGAGCTCGCTTGCTCCCCAGTATCGGCCGTAAATGCGGCAACTTCTTCAACGCAAGCCTCCGCGACACTTCCGACCGCCGCCTGGGAGCCTTCCGGATGGACCTCTTCTCCCCCGCCCTCCTCCTCTTCCTCTTCATCAGCGGCCGGGGGTCCCTGACCCGGTTGGATCAACCTATGCCGGTGTGGAAACCATGAGAGGTCCACCCCATGGTCAGTCTCAAGGTCGAGGATGGGAAACCAGTAGCCCTCATTGACCGGGTTTTTGGCAGCGTACTCCCGGAAGTAATCCTCCAAGGACTTGGTCTCAAGACCGACCTGGCGCGCAACCCGGATCATGCTGGCAGCGGCCATGTAGAAGCAGAACTCGGAGAAGAGTGTCGGGTTGGCGGTCGGATCCTCCGGATCGTATGCCGGCCGGCTAAGGGAGACAGCCAGTTCTTCAGCTTTCTTTTGGAGCTCCCTCTCCAACTCGGCCTGCCGGGCAAGGGCCTGGTCTGCATCCCCCCGGGCTCGATGCGCCTCCAGCCGCAGATCGGCACTGGTGTCCTCCATCTCAGCCACCCGGTTCCGGGCATCGGCCAGCGCCTTGTACGCCATCTCTGCCCGACCGAGAGCGTCATCCTTCTCCTTCAAGACGGCCTCCATCTGGCCGACCGCGTAGTCCCTCTCTTTTTTTAGCGCGGCGTTCTCGCTCTTAAGCCCGGCCTTCTCCTCCCGAGCTCTGGTCAAGTCGGCCTCTAGCCTCCGCACGGCGCTGAGGGCACTGTTGAACTCGCTCTCCACAAGATTGGCCATGATGGTCGCCTGGCTGACGAGTGCAACACAGGCCTGACCGGCGTATCGAGGTCGGCGATCGGCGATATCGGCTAACTCCCGCGTCTAAGCTTGGGGCAAAGAGTTCACCGCCCGACTCATGTACTCCGGCATCTCCACGATAGATCCCGGGGCCCGGGAAGAGAGGAAGTCCAACACCATTGGAGGAAGGCCGGAGTTGTTGCGGGTCAATCTAGACAAAAAGAGAATTTAGGTCAGAATCGAATAAAAATGCCTTAGGAAAAATCCAAAGACAACAGACTTACGCTTGGAAACGGGCGGGATCGCGACCGAAATAGGTCCTGTCGTCTTCCCGGCCGGGAACGGGCGCCGCACGGGCCGTATTTTCCGCCCCGACCGCCCCAGGCGGTGTGTCGTCAGAAAGGATGATGGGGGCCGGACTCGACCCGTGCTGGCCGGTCTCCTCGTCCTCAGTGTCCTCCCGACCCCTCTTTCGGCCGGTGAGTTGGGGGGATGCAGGGGCCTCAGTAGCAGCGGTCGCGACGGCCGGAACCGACTGGAGAGGGAGGGGCTCTTCGATCACAATCCCGGTCCGGGCGCCGACTCCTTTCTTCTTTTTTGCCCCTTTGGCCGTCTTCTTCACCGCGCAGGCCCCAATCAGAGAGAACATCTCTGGGCAGCTTTCAAGGAGTTCCAGCGGACACTGCCTCACGATCGGGAAGTCGGGCACTGCAATGACGAGACACGAAGTGTTATAAAAAAAAAAAACTAAAGGCCGGGATCCGATCCCGTCCAGGTACTTACCCGTCAATCTTAGATGACGCGGGAACTGGAAGAAGCGGCCGGAAATTCGGGATTGTCGTGTCCGAAGGACGGCCTGATTCCTTTCCGTGGCCGGCAATGACAGAATCCGCTCCCGGACAACCGCAAAGTCGAAATTCAGCTCCCGGTCGGAAGGGCAAGGGTAACCTGCAAAGAGAAGCAAGAAATTAGATCAGTACTTTTAATCCAAATTTAAGCTAAAAATTCCTTACTGGGATTCTTGAGGCGGATGTCGGTCGGAACGCCGATTTCCGTCCCATCCGGATACCCGGTCTTCCACGCCCCACCGACGAAAAACCACTTCCTCCGATCGTTCCGACCTTTGCTCGGTAGGCCGGTCACCAATTTCTGCCCTTTGGTTTGAATGTAGACCTCACCGGTCCCACTCTTTTTACTCTGGATTCGGTAGAGGTATGTCATTTCCCCAGGGGTCGGCATCCGGTAGAGCCGATTCTTGCTGAACAAGACCATGACGCTCACAATGATCATCCATGTATTCGGGAGCAGCTGGATGGGCGCCTGGTTCCAATAGTTCAACAGGTACGAGACGGCCGGATGGAGCGGAAAACGAAGTCCAACCTCCATCATGTCTTGGGTCACAGCCACCATCCCGCGAGGAGGCTGGTCCGCCCGTTCATTCGGTTCGGGAGCATAAAGTTGGACGTCGTAGGGGATTTCCCAGTCGGCCCGGGCACCATCAAGAAAGTGCTGGGTCATTTTGCTCTGAATCTGTCCAATAGTCCACCTGCAAGACTCCTCCAGGTCGGCTATCCGGATGGTGGCCCGATCACGAACGGTCGGCCCCCGCGGGAAATGCTCCGAATACTCCTCGAAGTCGAAAGAAAGGGAATCGACCTCATCTTTCATTTCCACGTACTCCGACCACAGACGAAAGGCCTTTCTGACCTGTTCTCGCCGATCCTGGCTAACGCTCCGGCCAGCTGCAGCCGGCCTATCGGCCTCTTCGGTCTCCGATCCAGAGGCCTCATTTGCCATCCCAAGCCTTTGCTTAATCTGCTCAGCCGCGAGATTTTGGAGCAACAGATTGGTCCCCAGATCGTCTCCCTCGCCGTGACCATCTTCATACTCGTCTCCCTCGAGGAGATCGTCCAAGGGTTCCCTGCTCTCCATGGGTTGGGCCGCCACCTCTGTTTGAGGCCTCTCGCCAACAGCCGAAGCCCCCTCCCGGGCGCCTTCGCCCAATAGCGACCGGCTCGAAAACAAGCCATCCAAACCGTCATCGTCGCGAGCCCAAATCGAGCCCGCTAGACGAGAAGGAGAAGCTCCACTTCCTCTACGCGAGCTTCCTCCTTCCTCAAACAAACGGCGATTGGCTCCGCCACCACCGCCGCCACTTGAGGAAGCGCCGCCCCTCGGCCCAGGCGGAGGACCAGCCCACCGTCGCACCATTGTGTAAAATAGAGTTCGGAGTTGCAAAAATTTAAAAATTACCTTCTAAAAAACCACCACACACCGCCGTTCGAAGCTCGTCGCCGCCGTGAAGAACTCGCCGGGAATCGCCTAAAGAACAGCTGCAAATCGCGAAAGAGTAAAAACCCTGGGGAGTGAAGTGACTCCCCTATTTATAGGAAATGGGCGAGGGCCTATTTCGAAATAAAAATCCTAGGTCTAGGGACCTAGGTGCAAGAATTTGAGGGGACGGTTTTGGCGTCAGACGCCTCGTACATTGCACGCATTAAATGCGCGAGATTCGAGGAGATCAAATCATGTCACGCACGCCAGCTTTCAATGCGCGTAATCCGAGGCGTCGCCTGACGTCATGCGCACCTTTTTAGGCAAAATAAGTGCAACACACGTCTTTCCAGTCACCGCATAGCCGTAGGCCGATCTCCGACCACCCCGGGCAGATCGAGGCCGGCTCCAACACAAAACGGCAAACGACCACCTCGCCCCTCACCAACTTTGAGTGACGAGCTGGGGGGCAATTGTTGTGACCATTTTGGGCCACCGATCGGATCCGGTCGGAAGAAAGCCGGAAGAGGCAAGAAGACACCCAGAAGTCGGGACATCCGATCTCAGCGGGCTCCGGCCACGAGTTTCCGACCTCGAAAGCGAGGCCGGAAACCTGCTTGGGACGCCCATCCACGTTCCTCACAGCCACTTTGAAGTCCGACCGTGGTCGGACCGGCCCGACCACGACTAGCGAAGACCAGCGGAGGCCGTCCGGACTCAACCAACCAGCGAGAAGAATCTCCGACCTCACTTTCCACCAGGAGGCCGGCCCCCGGTCACTTAATGCTTCCGGCCGGCAAGAGAGATCTGGGGCACGTGATAGAATCAAGCAAGATCCTCTCCCAAGAGGGAAAAAGGCCGCCTCCGTACTCAGAGATACAGAGAATATTCCATCCAAATGAGGAAATATGCCAGAGAATCGTCCTTTTTGGACACGCGTCAACACCCTAGTGGCCGGCCACCTGCGGGTTCTGACATTCCAGTGCCCGCGCGTCCTCAGAGGCAGGAGGCATTTAATGCACCTGTCCCCCAAGAGGCCGGAAATGACCAGAATACCCCTATAGTGAGAAAACTACAAATACCCCCACATTTGTAATGTAAAAAAAGGAAGAAGTTCAATCTCTCTCAGTATAATCAATACACATACTCATTCAAGTCCAGGGACTAACAACCCCTGGCAATTCTTGGTGTTCTTAGTGTTCTTATGCATTTATAGCCTTTCTTCGTTCAAGCATTCATTTTAGCATTTAAGAACCCAATCATTTGATGTTTTTACCAAAGCCCTTATAATTAGCCATTTTATCCCAGCAACAAATATTTGGTAAACAACACTTACAAAAACTTAGGTTAGTGAATAATCCATTTCGTGTTTTGATGTAAATATAGATAGATAGATAGATATCATTCAAATATACTTTTAGTAAATCTTAGACTTCCTAGGATATAATTACATTCTTGAAGCACTCTTGTGTATATGAAATAAGTTCATATTAGGGCTGTGTATGGACTTCGGATATTATCGAACCCGTACCGAAATCCACACCGAATAAGAATCGAATCGAAAAATTATGGACTTTTTTATATTAATCGTATCGAAATTGAACCGACTATTTTTTTGGTACGGATATGTATATTACCAAATTAACCGTACCGATAAACCGAATGTGACCATACCGTACCGAACCGAATAACCGAATTAAATATATATTAAACTTAATTATTTTTTATTTATCAAACATTATTATAATGTTATTGAATTCAAGTACAACTATACTATATCATAAGTTATCCTCCTTTTCAAAATACAAACACTGTACTTCCTCCGTCCCATAGTGGTTTTCTACATTACTGTTTGAACAAGTTTTATAAAAAAAGTTGTCTATTAGTATCTAAAGTGATAAGTTAGACATTTTTAGATAGAAGTGTATGAATATAGTATTAAAAAGTTAGTTGTTTTTTTTGCAAAAAATTGATGTAGCTATTGAGTATGTGATAGTCCTTTTTTACAATAGCTATTAAGTATGGCTAATGAAAAAATATAATTATTTATCACATCGAAAAATGGAAGTATATGGAAGAAGAAATTAGCCAGTGAAATACTGGATTTCACAGTGTACAAGGACCGATCGATAATTACTTTTTAGTGAGATGATGGAGCAGAAATTAATTACAGCTGTAAGTGGTGACAGTTAAAGAGAAAAGAAATGAAAAGGCAAATCAATACACTGAATTGTAAAAGATGGGTCGTAAAACAAGATCGATTGATGAGGAGTCAGTAATCCATCCTATAAACAGTAGCGAACTAGGATCGATCGATTCTTCCAGAATAATTGCTTTTCTCTCTTTTTACTATTTCTGATACACCTTTCTCTCTCTTAATTATGTAACTGGGCTTTAAGGTTATGTTTGATCACTTTAATTAATTGTTTATAAATATTCTACAAAATATACCCTCAATCGAGTGAGTGATGCTAACAAAAATATATTCCCCAATTTCAATTTTATTTTTTCATTTGACCTTATACATAGTTTAATAAAAAAGTTGAATTATAGTTTTAAATGAATAAAATAGTTTTTTTGTGAGGTGAAATTTAAAAAAAATAAATCTACTTTATTTTTATTTTGGAAAATAGAAAAATAAAATTGAGATGAATTAATCTTTTTTTACAAATGAAAAAATAAAATTGAGACGGAAAAAGTATTAGTGTGAAGATATTTCATTTCTTTTTAATTACTCATCATGTGTAATATTATACGGTGTTATATACATGTGACTGCATGCTATAATGATATTATAGTTAGGTCAATTTTTTTTTTTTTTTTTATGGGTGAGAAATCAATTCATACTAATAACCAACCATCTCAACGTGGCACTTACTAAAAAAAAAAGTGATATTTTGAGGTGGTTGTTAGTATACATTATTCATTATTACTATTTTTCATAGATTAGGAAATCATATGTACAATAGTAAGTTAATTCTTATATAAAAAAGAAAAAGAAAATACAACCCAAATAAACAAACGAGAGAAAAAGTATAAAAAAAATCAAGCAATATGCTACATTTATTCACTTTTACGAATACTTAACAGATTCCAACCACACAGAACAATCAAAACACTATCAAGATCAACCACTGAAGGTACCTCATGATTGTGAATCCAAAATTACTTCATAAACAATCATATCTACTAAAATATAACCTCCATTAACGACTAAACCAGAAAAAAATACCACAACAATATATAAACAAATAAATTTGGGGATGAAAAAGCCACCAAAAGGCTAAGCCGTTGAATAGGTGAGAAACACCATGATGTCTGAATTTAAATAAACAATAATTTTTTAAACTGTTGAAGGGAATTAAGTTATCATCAAAGAGTGTTGGGAGGAATTAACTCAACTTTTTAATTGAAAGAATTTGTCTCATCTAAAATTTGAACTCTTAGAAAAGTGTAAAATTAATTCATTTAATTTATTTTCCAAACAATAGTATTTATATATATAATATACAACTATATTTTTATTTTAATAATTTTGAAACTTATATTATATAGCAAGTAATTTATAACTTATATAATATTTCTAATTATTCTTATAAAAAAATACTATTAACAATTTGTCACATAATGTGTTTAAAGACATTTATAGTAAAATTGACTAAAAACAATAAGCTGATCATTAGCATATATAGACAAAACTGTGTTGTTAAATATGTGGGCACAAATTTTTGGAGTATTTCTTAAGTATATTCGTATATTTAAATTTTTAGACAGTAGCTAAAAAGGTAAGAAGATTCTCTGTTTGTTAATGAAAATGGCTCAATAAAAAGGGTAAAGCCGCGACAGAACGAGTCAAATTAGAGAGAGAGAGAGAGAGAGAGTGAGACAAACAAGTTTCTCAATTGCCAACAACCTACATCCATATTTTATAATCTCTCTCTCTCTCACACAAACACAGAGACAGAGGGAGAAAGAGAGAGAGATGGGAAGAGCTCCTTGCTGTGACAAGGCAAATGTGAAAAAAGGGCCTTGGTCCCCTGAAGAAGACACTAAGCTTAAGGACTTCATCCACAAACATGGCATCGCTGGAAATTGGATTTCTCTGCCTCAAAAAGCTGGTAACTCTCTCTCTCTCTCTATCTATTTGTATTTTGTACATATCTCTATATTAATTTGAGTGTGTGTATGTGTGTTAGGTTTGAAAAGATGTGGAAAGAGCTGCAGATTAAGGTGGCTTAACTATCTAAGGCCTAACATTAAGCATGGTGAATTTTCCGAAGAAGAAGACACCATTATCTGTAATTTATATGCAACTATCGGAAGCAGGTATCATCTCATCATCATGCTTTTCCCTTTTTAAAGAAATCAAATGACGGTTTTCTCATTGATAACCTTTCCAAATAAAAAAATGCATGTTTCTTCCAATTCATCTCGTTATGGAAATTAATTTATATATGGAATATTTTATTTTTAATTATATAATCTAAAAGAAGAGTTACATGAAATGGGGGCAGGTGGTCAGTGATAGCAGCTCAATTACCGGGAAGAACAGACAATGACATCAAGAACTACTGGAACACCAAACTCAAGAAGAAACTACTCGCTACTTTGCATCCCAAATCTTTACCATCTCCCTTTTCATTCCCACAATCTCAAACTCTATCCACCCTTTCTCACCTATACAATTCCCTTTACCACACTAAAAATCTCACCCCCACCCCTCAAAACTTTGTTAATTACTATAATCCGGAAATTACATATAATCAAGAGGGTTTGATGATGGATCTGCAGCAGCAGCAATACTACTCGGCGAGTTGTTCGTCAACGTCGGATGGGAGTGGGAGCCAGCTCAGCAGCTATAATCAGGTGAAACGCGAGGGGGGATCGTATTCATGTTATGATCAGCAGCAGGGTTTCCGGATGATTAATGACGATCATCTGGATAATTATAATCAGTTGCAGTATGATCTTGAGGAAGTTAAGGGCCTTAGCACGAATCTTGTGTTCTGTAGTACTGATGAAAACAAGAGAGAGGGAAAACAAGATATGGACAGAGGGGTGATGTACTACTATTGAAACAAGCATGGATGAGGATGAGGATGAGGATGATGAAAAGATTGATTGGTACTGCAATTTTTTGTAATTTCATGATGGAAATTTAAAGAAGGATTATTTGTTTAATTTAAATTGGTGTATGTTTTAATAGTTTGATGGAATTATCAAGTACATATATTCTAATTAATTTTGTGCAACATTGACTCCCACCTTTAATTCCCACCCTCTTTCTACCATTGGGTTATAAGTAAGTTTTTTTAGAGTGCACAAAATAATTAAATATGCAACTTCCTTTAAAAAAAAAAAATTCTAAAGAGTCAGTCTTTTGCAAATTAGTTTTATTGTATAATTCGGAATATTTTTATGATGCAGTATTATTACCAAATTAGTAATATTTTTTATTAAAACATTTCATGTTATTAATAAAATACACAAAATGCAAACAAATTTCACTGTAAAAGTGATGTACGATGTACTTTGTCTTTACCTAAATTGTAATATAACCTTGAATCATTGGACAAGTGTGTTTTTTTGTTTAAATTTGACGCTAAATTTCTACTTTCACAACATTGATTAATTAAATGTGTTAAATTTTAATTAAATTGCAAAAGACGACATTGATTGGGATGTAATCTATGAATCTAGTTAAAATAGTGATCCCATCAAAACAAGAATCACTATGTTAATCCCATTAATTTCTATGTATGTTGACCTAATTATTATCATTTGCGCGCTATTAGCTTTTGAATAAGTCATTCTTCGTTTAGCTAGACTTTAAATTGTGATTAGACATCGACATTGATACTAAGAAAACTCTTAATATTTTTATATTAGACAGTGGTACTAACAAAACTCTTATTACATGATATATATTAAAATAATCTTCATCCTCTTCTACCATTGGCCTGATGATGTATGTTTGTATCCTGCGGTGCACCAAAAAAATTGTCTCCATCGATCCAATTTTCTTTAGACATGTTGTCTTTAATTAGCTCTAGATTTTAAACATACCAATTTTCTGTTTTAATTTGATGTTATTTATAGTACGACCGCATGGTTTGTTTCGATGTAGTATAAGATTGTTATGTCAATGTCGACAGAAGTTGTGGTTGTAATTTATGAATAAAAACGAACTAGAATAGGATTTTTGTAAAGGTTACTTGTGATAATTTTTAAACGACGACTTTAGTTTTGGTATTTTTTATTCATAGAAATTAATTTTGAGTCACTAGTATCCATTTCACCGTACAACTGATTAAAATGATATTATAGTTATTTTTATTATATAGTATTATAATCAAACTAATATATTTTAATAAAATAATTAATATTTATTAAAATATACACACACAAAATGCAATATTCAAGTTTCACAATAAATTGATTGAGAATATATTTTGCCATTAATTTTTAACATCTTTATCTTAATTTGCAGCAAAAGGCGAAACCCTCGCCCCCAGGGCCCCCACCCCTGGTCCGACAGAATTGGGTGGAGAAGGTAAATCATGATGACTCAACGGCCCATAACATCTTTATCTTTCTTACGCGGATCACTTATACAAGCTCGCGTACTACTCAAATTTTAAAACATATATCTCGACCTACTTGTACCAATTGAATTTATAGACTTCTTACTTCAACTCATACCATAACTAACCAAAATTTGCATTCATCAAACTGTTACCCTCCGGTGCAATATTGCACCACAATACCTTAAAGAATAGAAAAAAAAAAAAAAAGGGTCGAATCATATAGATAATATTACAAAAGATATATATTATTAATTGTACTATTATAATACTAAATGTGCAAACTGGTAATAGTGTTAAGATAAATAAATAATACTACATCCATGATTCATCCCACAAAATTAAGTATAACATTCAATAATTTTGTTTTCTTCATCATTCAACCATCTCTTATACTGCACATATATATATATATATATATATATATATATATATATATATATATTTGATTTTACACTCTCTCAAACAATCATTTAATTTATAAATGGACTACACAGTAACCTGAAATACCATTACTTTAATTATCTTCTTTATCTACATTTTTAAACATATCAAAGGCAAGCGACCATAATTTATTTTTGGGATGGAGGGACTATTTCATCTTTGTGAAACAATTTTGACCTGCAAGTTTTCTTAACCCACAAATTTGTGGGTTCTATATTTAATTAACATTGCATGATGCAAATGTATTAATTGTTTTCTCTAATTAAGCTGAATGAAGAAGCAATATGCATTATGATTTTCTTTTACCTTTCATAACTGTTTAAATTTAAAATCCAACCCAATGAAGACAACTCAATGAAAAGGAATGGAAAAATTATTAGAAAGGAACCGGCAGAAAACAACAAATACGTGAGTTAACATTACATCTACATTGCACTACAAGAAAATAAAGAATTGCCTACAAAAATTTTGCAACAAAAAAATTCGTAGTAAGAATTGCCTACGATTTGCCAATAAAATTTTCTAATTATGAAAGTTTCTACATTTCTCAACCTATAGACAACTTGCCTACGAAATTAATTTGCCTACGAAATAAAATCCCTAGGTATAATTACCTACAAATGCCTACAAAATTTTATCTACAACACAATTCCGTAGGCAAATTTTTTTGTAGGTAGGGAAAAAAGATGTATATACATTTAGAAATTTTTGTAAGCAATTCGTAGGTAATCTCCACTATAAATTTTTTTGTTGAAAATTTCGTAGCCATATTAGCAAAATTATATAGGCAATTTTATGTTTTCTTATAGTGTTAGCCTTCTTTTCATTTAATTTGCTACTGGGATTTGAAAATTTGTAGTTATTTTTCTAATATGAACGTGACATCTCAATAAAATTTTACAATAAATTTAATTATGGGGCTAATATTCCAAATATATCCTAAAACTTATGATTAGAATACAACTCTTGTATTAACATACATAATACATAAAATAGTTGATGCCTTCAATTATTTTGTTTATTTTAAGAGAAGCGAGACAATTATTTCCCAAAAGAAAAAAAAAATGAATTATGCATAGAAAGTAAATGATAATGTACGATTCAATATGCATGGTGGCAAAACAGAGAAAAAGACAGAAGCAAAAATCAAATCTTAGTCGTATTTGAAGAAGCAATATAAAAAGAAGCCATGCAAAAGTAATTTAATAAATAGTGGTGAACAGCAGGCATAGCAACTGTACGTGCATGTGAAATATTAAATTTTGGAGCCGATGAAAATAGAAAATTATGGACGACGTCGTTATTGGGACGTCTATCACGGCACCTAACAGTAATTGGTTTGATCCAATTTGATTCGTTAATCATTGACCAATGTTTATCATACTTATCTATTTCAGGGGACCCCACATTACAGTTGACTCACTCATACTTTGCACCAATATCTACTTGGGCATTTTAGGTAAGCTATATTTTAATTTTGGGTTAATTGCAAAAAAAATCACGAACTTTATAGTCTTTATCAATTACAACATGAACTTTTAAAGTTTGCAATTCGATACACAAACTAATTTATTATTGCAATTCAATACATGGCGTGAATTTTCGATACTCTACACATAAATTTTTTGGCAAGACTAACGCTACGTGGTAGACTAAGCCGTCACCAAAAACACGCCACACGCTACATCAAATGTCAAATCTAGAAGAATTTAAAAAAAAATTCAAAATATTTATTTTAATAAAATATTATTCAACGCGGTTTAATAAGAGTGAAGATAGTAAAACAAAAATTATTTTATAGTATATATACAAGTTTGTATAATGTGAGATAATTTTTCCTACATAAACTAGAGAACACCAAATTTTATAATTAATTATTAAATGTGTTTGAACAATATTTTTTATAAAAGAACTTTTTGAAATATTAGTTTTTTTTTTTTTTTTTGCAGATTTGACATCTAACGTGGTATGTGACACGTTTTTTGTGTCAGTTCCGACTGCCACGTGAGCGTACTTATCTCCAGAAATTTACACCATGTATTGAATTGCAGTAATAAATTAGTTCATGCATCGAATTGCAAACTTTAAAAGTTCATGTTGTAATTGATAAAAACTGCAAAGTTCGTGATTTTTTTTGCAATTAACCCTTTAATTTTTTCCCATAAATTGATCAATCTATTCAAGATCGTTTTGGTTTCTGGTTACACCAAGCATTTTCTTTATGTTACGCACAAAACGATTCTTAGGAGAGGGAGAAACATTTGTGACATCAACATGCCAGTGTAACTTTATTAATTGTTTTATCAAAACTTATTAATTGATCTGTATATATTAATTAATTTTATTGAACAATATTGATTATTTTATTGCGAGAGACATTAAATGGAGCTTCATCTTGATATTTAGGTCATGCTTCCCTTTAAAATACAATTGAATTAGATCACCATATATAAATTCGAGTCATATCAAATATTTCCTCCGTCCAGCTTTAATTTGCACACTTTCCATATTGGGTTATCCCACTTGAATTTGCACACTACTAAAAAAAAAAATATTGATCTACATGCACACTCACAAACTTATACACATATTTACTCATATGTCATTACTTTATTCAAAACACACACTTTATTAATAAATGTGTCATCTTGTAGGGTGCAAATTAAGGCGGGACAGAGGGAGTAGTAAATATATAAGATTTTTTTTTCATAATCCCTCCATTACAAATTTATTTATCCAAACAAAATGACACGAGAATTAATAAAAGAGTTGTTTATTAGTATTTGTGGAAATAAAATTGTTGTTTATTAAGGCTAATTGAGTCTTTTCTACTTTATAGAGAAGAGGTTACCCCATTATTCAAGGGTGAATGACTATTTTCAACTTCATGTGGTGATATATAGTGTAAATAAATGATGTTTATAAGGAGAAAGTTTAAAATGGTAGACTTACTTTTTTGCTATGTTGGGTAGGAGAAAGAAAGACCTCCCCTTAACGTGAAATTGATAATCTAAAACATAATGGAGAGATTATAATTTTTGTTTTTTATTGAATAATATTAAATATGCATTCGTTGCACCTAAATGTTACACCTAATTTTTCTGTGTTGTTTCTTCAAGTTCGTTATTTAATTAATTGAACTTCTAATATAAGTAACGTCGTATATATGATCATACTACTGAGGCAAAAAAATTGTGTTTTTTTTGGCACGGAAGGGACAGCGTGGCTGCATGAGATTCAACGACACGGAAAATTTTATTATTAGAGAAAATCGTTATCGGAAATCGTAAGTGACATATATTGATGATATTGCCTCCAAAATCACACGATATCAGGATATGAATATGATGTCACTACATGCGCCATTTCCAACTCTTATTTTTATTCAATCCCGACTTTAACTTATGCATTATTTAACTCCTACTTTACATTAAATTAAATTAATTAATACTAATAATTTATATTTTGATCAGTTAATCCATTTTAAACAATGGATACAGATTAAAAATGATTCAATGGTCGGAACATTAAAATATGAAGATTAACAGTAAAACCAGTAATGAGGATACACACCGAAAAATAAATAAACATTCTGTTGCCTTGTTAACCAGGTGGCTTAGCCCACCTGGCCACTGGGTTTCTCACTCTAGTGAGTGACCCGGGTTCGATTCCCTCTGGGAACGAATTATGGAGTTATAAGGAGGACTTGGAGATTTCTTGGTGTGTTTGGGGACTTGGTGAACTAATCTAACTACTAACCACTAACATTTACCGATAAAAAAAAAATTATGTTGCCTTGTTGGTTAAAAAAAAAAAAATTTGTTGCGTTTTCGTTGTTGATTTGAGGAAAAATTATGATTGTGAAAATTGTGACTAATAAAATGATAATTAAAATAAGAATTATGACCAATATAAGAATTTCGGGATCCAAAATTATGTCAGGACGAATGTGTAAGTTTCAAGTAAGATCAATCTTAGACTATCTTTATTAACAATCCACACAACTCAATTTCTTAATAAATAATTTATTAATCTCTCTTCCACATATATAATTTACAACTCCAATCCAACTTCAAATATTTTTCATACTTTATCAATGATCCTACTCAATCTATAAATAACAATTAATTTATAATTTAATAATTATTATCTATAATTGATTTTTATTATATTTTAAAAAAAATTATTATACACTTAAAATAAGTTACCATCTCAACAACAAAATTAAAAGTACAAAATTGTATGATTTGCGTTGATGCACAATTATTTGTGAAGAAAAAAAAGGAATTTTGATATTTATATATATATATATATATATATATATATATATATATATATTTTATAAATAATATCAAAACAATGTAAAAATTAAAATTATTTAATAAAAGTTAATATAACCAATTGTATCAAGCCATGTGTCTAAAGAAAAAACATAAAAAAAAAACACACAATCCAGTTCGGTGCAGCAATCGATTGTGCTATACTATTCTATTTTTCCATTTTTTTAACTTTTTCTGTCTCATTCGTATAATCGATTGCAAAATCCTCGATAAATATAGTCTTGTTAATTTGCTTTGATGAAATAGATAAATAAAAAAAAAATTATAGATAACCAAGACATTGACTTGTATTGGTCGACAATTATATATGTTAAAGTTTGATGAAATAAATTGAGATTGAAATGATAGGAAGGAGGGTTTTTCCAAGAATGTCATATCTCATGAAATACAAAGGTCAAAAAGAAGTGAAGACCATTGACATTCTGACACATGCAATTATAGAAGAAGAGTTTGATTTCCTTGGTTATTACTACTAACTCGTGACGTTTAAAAATATTTCATGTGATTGAAGAAAGTGGATTATTAAATAAGAGTCTTTATATTTTATCGAAAGCTATTGTCGTTTAATTACGTATTCTTAATTAATACTACAATATTTTTATTATAAAAATAAATAGAAGAGCAAAATTTAAGATACATCATTTAATAATTTTTAATAGTGCAAATGGCAATTATATTGGAAAAAATAATTCTCTTAAAAGACATTTAAAGAGGACAGGAAAGGGGGAGTAGTTATTATATTATGTCTTTAAAAAATTATTATTATGCATGAATATGTATGTTGTCAAGACTCCAAAGGACAAAATAAGTTCCCCACATTGAATGAAACTTGTCCAAACCCAGAAGCATAAAATTTTGTCGTCGCCCAATTCAGCTTTTAAGTTTTATAAACAACTCATTAAAAACAGAGAACAGTACGTGAAAAAAAAAAAAAAAAAAGTACGTAGAGTTGCATTATTAAAGGATTTTATAGGGACTAACTAATCATGACTAAAAAGGTTAATATCTATCAGTAAGGAGAACTTTACTTTAATCATTGTTCACTTCGATTATTTTAATTCTCAATATAATTAATGTTTTATGAAAAATAAAAGAAAGAGTGTGTACCAAAATAAATATCTGGTGTATCGGGTGTACGATCACTCACTCAATACCAATGTTTTTAAAATCGAACCGTTACCGAATCGGACATAGAATTGAGTCACTTGGTCACTGATTCGACCGGTTGAACTGTTGTAAAAAAATCGGAATGACCCGTATATATATATACTTACATATATATTATACATGTGCATGAATTACAATCAATCAATACTCTTATATAGGCAAAGCAAAATTTGTCTATGTGGCATCCCCCTCCTCTTCTCATCTCTCAAGTCTTGATTCCTTATTGAGTTAAGGTGTACATTTCATCTTGTCCATCGATTTTTTCATCTTTTATCTTGTCCGTTGATCGATACTATTTTTTCTATAAATTTGGCCTTTGTCATCCTCATTTTCATTTGTGATCATCTTCTCTCTTCTTTGTTTTCTTTTGTCTTGTCATCCGACTATATTGCCGGCGTCTCATTTCTTGGTGTACCCTACGATCAAGCATCTACGTTTGCTAATTATCTTGGGGGATTCTTTCCGATGGTTGGTCTCCGGGGATTCATTTGATCAAGCATGCTCGGCTATTTTTCATTTTTATGTTTTTTGTTTTTCCGTTCTTAAATGTAGGATAAAATTATTCGTCGCGTGTTTTGTGCCGACGAAAGTGGATGTAACGTTGTTCTTTTCGTTCAAATTTCAATGGATTTGTGTTGTTTAATTTTTTCTTTACGCTCTTGTCTTCGACGTTGTTTTTTTAGGCTTATACCAGTTTAATAGGTTGTCATGTTCGTCCATAGATATTGATCGACCAATTATAGTTCATTCGCTGTCGTGTACTCGTCGAAATAAAAAAAAATGAGCATTCCGATCTGTTCCCATTGTATTTGACGTGATTGATCTTGACATGGTTCCCTGTTTGTCTCGGCCATGTTCTCCACGGAGTGAGGATATATCAGCCGAGTTATGTCCAACAGTAGTTTATGTGATTTGAGCTTATCGTGGTTTCCAATTTTTATTCTTGTCGATCCTAAAATTTCCATTGTCGTGGCAAATTGTGCATCACAATAAGTCTTGTGGTAAATTCAAGTAATGTAGATATTTTTTTTAGATTGTATCAATTGGTGTTCTTGCTTTACATTATTTGGAATCTCTGGTTAAGATTTTTCCTTGGATTTCTAATGATTTGTGAATAATTAGGGAGGTTTGGCTTGAAGTAGTGGTTGATGACTAATTATAGCTACGTAAATGGGATTTAATTATAATTAATTCCTATGTCTCATACTATTTTGTTAAATGGATCGTAGTTAGGTCTCATAATTATCATTTAATTTGAGTTAATATTGTAATCTTATATAAAGAAAGGTTCATTCATGGGATGGTATCAAATTGTTTTAAATTAATATTGGTTGTTAACTTTTCAGAAATTTGAAATTCATCCTGCGGTATTGGTATTATTAAAAAGCCTGATTATTTTAACCTAAATATTTGAAAAAGGTTAAGTCTTGTTTATGAACTTGGAGGTAATGGTTGTAGACTAATTAAGGCTACATAAATAGTACTTAATCCAAATGAATTGTGATTAAGTCTCGTAATTTTGATTTAATTTGAATTAACATTGTATTCTTATATAAAGGAAGATTCATACATGGTATGATAATAATTTTTTTTGAATTTATATAGGTTGTTTATACATCTGCTGTTAACTTTATCGGTAATTTGAAATTCGTCCTAGACTATTGATATTATTAAACAAGTAGCTTATTTTAATGAAAAAATTGTCCGGGGCTAATTTAATTTACATTTCTAATTTTTGGATTATGAATTTCATTGTTGAATTGGTGCTTTGTGAATAATTATGGTGATTGTTTTGAAAGTAATAATTGTCGACCATTTAAGGCTACATAAATAGGGTTTAATTCAAATGAATTGTGATTAAGTCTCATAATTAAGATTTAATTTGAATTAATTTTATATTTTTTTATATAAAGGAAGAATCATATATGGTATGATAATAAATTGTTTTAATAAATCAATAGAGTTATTATTTTAAAAAATATAGATGTTGCAACTCAGTGTTTTTTAATATTTTAATATGGTCCTATAATTTTATATCTTGGTGATTTAAAATAACATATTTTTTAGTAATTAGTATTTTTGGATACCCTCTTGCACCTTCCAAATTGTTCACATGATGCATAAGATGTAATGTGTGTACAATGATGTAGTAATTGTTCATTGATAATTCATGGTATTGTTTCAACATGTTCCTATTTATTTACCTTGATTCATATACTACTAATTTTAAAGATGTATATATGGTTATTGTCCATAATATATAATAAGTGTAGTTTGAGTTGTTAATGCACTTTGATGGTCTATGACATATTTTCCAAATGTCGCTAATTCTTTGTCTTGAATTATACATTGCTAATTTTGTTTGTCAATGAAAATATTGGTACTAATTTATCTAAAAAATATAGTTGTTGCAACTCGGTATTTTTTTATTTTCGTTATATCGTGGTGATTTAAAATAACATATTTTCGAGTAATTAGCATTTTTGGATACCCTCTTGCACCCTCCAAATTGATCACATGATGCATAAGATGTAATGTGTGTACAATGGTGTAGTAATTGTTCATTGATAATGCATGATATTGTTTTAACATGTTCCTATTTATTTGTCTTGATTCATACAACACCAACTTTTAAGATGTATATATGGCTATTGTCCATAATATAAATGTAGTTTGGGTTGTTAATGCACATTGATGGTCTATGATATATTTTTCAAATGTCGCTAATTCTTTGCCTTGGATTATACATTGCTAATTTTGTTTGTCAATGAAAAAATGGGTACTAATTTATCTAAAAAAAATATAATTGTTGTTGTTGATAGGCGAACATCAATCAATGTTGGGCGAACAAGGATTAAGACCTTAATAAAGATTACGAAGAATCAACTCCAAATCAAAGATGATTAATATAGAAAATCAAGTTGGAGTGCATAAATCAATCCAAGAGATGTATGAAATGACTAACAACTCTATCGACGAACAACATACTGGCGAACAGGTCCTGAGACTCGAGGCCAGATATGGACCCTACATCAAATCATTGATGACGAGCAACATTGTCAAAAGGTGGTGCATTTGCCAGCCAAAGAGGTGTATGCTGACGAACAAAGAACCAAAATCCCTAAGCCGATCTGTGTGAAACACAAAGGCAAACAACTTCCAAGCCATAACCTCAAAAGGTGAACAACTTTAATTTGAAGAACAATTTAGGTTAATCAAACCAACCAAGGCGAACAACAATGAGTCCGAGATAAGACCAAAGAAGACTTTGTAACTAAGTTTCAGCTTAGATAAGGTCAAACAAGGTCAAAGGACACTTGTCTAGCATGCAAGCTAGGAAGTCCAAGAGTCTTGGACACCTCCTACTTGTTAGTCCCTATAAATAGTTGTTCTCCAGCTGAGAAATACAAGTTCAAATTCACTAATACTCACAAAACACACACAAACACACCTTAACGTACACCTATACAAAATAAATACGATTTCAACTTTCGTATTTACAATTTTACGATCCTAAGCTTCGAGTTATCATTTACGGTGATAATCAATCACACGTTCTTGTTTGGTGATCATAAACCGAACTAAATAGCCATTAATCCATCCGATTAAATTCGATCACCAACAATTTGGCGCTAGAAGAATGGTCGAACCTCCGGTTAAGTGTGATTAATCAAGAACATCAAGTTTAAAAACTTGAAGATTTGAAGAAATCCTCAAGTAATTCTTGAAGATTCAAACAAAAGTGTTCTTGGTGTTCTTCAATATTAAATTTGAAGACTTAAAGATTGAGAAGATAACTCAAATCAGGATGTCTCAATCCAAAGAAACACAAATTTTACGTCAATCAAGAAGAGCTTCTCCCACTCGAGCTTCGTCAGTTGGCCACCAAGATCGTGAGCCTAGACATGCGAACAGATCAAGACTTACGGCTGTAGACCATAACCTTCCACCAGAATTGGAGGCACTGGCGAGCAACCCTAATGAACTGGCTAAAACCATTGCTGCTCTCCAAACCATTCAAAGACAGCAGGAACAAGATAGACCTTCACAAGCAAGGTCTAGGGCTAAACCCATCGAGATTGTTAGAGCCATGTCTGTTAGGGGGGAGCAACATGAGGTGAATAGTGCCCAAGTCAGGCGGGATAAGGGCAAAGCCAAGGTGGCCGACCCAAGAGAGGATCAGGCTGGGTCTGCTCGTGGGCGAACAACAATGTCAAGTCAGGGAACAACTCTTTCCAGTGCCCAGGACAGACTTGGTCAACCTCAACATCAGAAAAAAGCTGCTCGCCAAGAAGCAGGAGATGGGCGAGCAACATTTGAGCAGCCTCGCCCATCAGTTCATGAAAGATTGTCCCAGTCTGCTTTCAGACGCCTAGGGCCAAACGCGGCGAGCAACCCAAGGAAACAACTCCAGGATATGCCCACTCCGAGTGAGGGACTACGACGAGTAGAAAGGCCTGTGCCTTTGCTCGCCGAACAACCTCCAAGCCAGGGGGCATCTTTGGATGAGTTATCAAGCCTGAGAAAGGCTGTGGAGAGCATGCAGGGGCAACTGGATCAACAAAGAGGGATGGGGACGACCAGCATGTCATCCTCACCATTATCATCCATCATATTGAAGGCCCCAATTCAGAAAAAGATTCAGTTTCCGGCCAGCATACAATACGAAGGCGTTGCTGATCCCCGAGTCCATTTAACGAAATATTCGGACTACATGATCTCTGTGGGAGCCAGTGACGCCACCCAATGTCGAAACTTCTCCTTGACTTTGGGAGATCGAGTACACAAGTGGTTTTCTGCGATTCCACCAGCATCCATCCACTTGTTTGCTCAATTGAGTCGAGAGTTCCTCTCCCACTTCTCAACAGCGGGTTCGTATTTATCCTAAAAACACCGGTTGTCGGACCTAAAGCAAAATGACGACGAGTCGGACCGAGTGTTTATGGAAAGATTCGATAAAGTGCTGTTGGAAGGGGAACCGGTAAGCGAAGATACGAAATTCATCGCTGTTATGGCCGGATTGAAGAAATGGTCGAAGTTGTGGAAAAATGTACGTCTGAAGTGCCCAAAAAGCTATGCCGAGTTCAGAAATCAAGCCGACATATTTGTTTCCATGCACGAGGCCATGCAAGCAAACTTGGGGGAAAATAAAGCTGATCCCAAGGAGAACGACAAAAAACCCGGCGGAATAGGCTATAGGGTCCCGAAGAACATGAAGGCATTCACCGAAGGGACGGAACTAAAGGAAAAGCTGAACCAAGTGCTAATAGTATCCATCGATACTGTGTATGAAAATGTAAAGGAGAAAGAGTTTCTCTCCCCTCCCCGAAGGATTCGCCAAGAAACTGGCAAACTCAACCCTAACAAATATTGTGCCTACCATCAAAGCGTGGGACACTTTACAAGTGAGTGTAGAGATTTGCTCAAGCAACTCTGGCGATTCTACGAAGAGGAAAAACTCTCTGACTTCGTTAAAAGGCAGCCTGGAAAGAGAGCCCGGGAGAACAACTCAGAAGATGAGGAGGATGGTCAACCTCAAAGGAACAATAAACCTGGGCGACCAGTTCCAGCCGTTGTTGCTCGTCCATTGGAGGATCTATACATGATGGAACCCTCAGGACCTGCGGGAGGATGTTCTGATGGATGACCACCAATTTCCAACTGGAAAAGAAAATCCGAACTACGAACGATCGACCAAGTACATGAAATGGGGGTTAAACCGCCCATTATGCAAATCGCGGAATTAACCTTTACTGAGAAGGACTTGGACGGGATTTTGACTCCATACAATGATTCGCTCGTAATTTGTGCGAAGATCATGGGAACTAGAGTACATAGATTGTTGGTCGATACCGGAGCCTACACCAACATCCTTTTCAAAAAGATGCTTGATCAACTTGGATATTATTCGGGCTATATACGAGATTTGAATCATAGAATCTTAGGCTTCAGAAATGCTGTAATAGTCCCATTAGGGGAGATTAGGTTGTTCGTCCAGCTTGTAACGGTCGAGGAACCAGAGAAAAATATAACAAGAATGGTAGATTTCTTGGTCGTAGATCAGGAATCGACCTACAATGGGTTTCTTGGTCGACCTTTTTTAAATGAATTTAAGGTTGCATGTTCAACTTATCACTATTGCATAAAGTTCCCAACAGCAAGTGGGGCAGGCTCAATAAAAGGAGACCAAAGAAAGGCTCGTGAATGTCTCAAGCAATTGCAAGCAAGGCACGCACAAATATCCATGATGGAAGCAACCACCAGCTACCCAGTCAATGAACCATCAGTACTGGAGAACATGATGTACACGGAGGAGGACCATATGGATATTGACGAGCAGCCTCCTCACGAGCAAGTATTGGACGAACAACTCATCACCACCCATGGGGAACTTCCACCTGATGAACAACATAGTGGTGGTGACGAGCAACATACAACAGATGACTTGGAGGACCAGATGCTGACTAAAAACAATGGGTCAGGACCAGCAGATGATCTAGAGCCCCACCTGGGAGCAGAGCCCATGAACATCGAAAATGATTTCAACCCTGAGGAACCAATACTTGATCCTCGTTGGAAAGGACAAAAACGACGAGCAACTCCGGTCAAAGAACTGGAGGCGTTCAAAGTTAATCCTGGGAACGAAGATCTTGAATTGTACATAGGATCTGAGCTCCCTGAGCCTTACAGATGCCGAATGAAAGAGTTCCTCAGCAAGAATCTAGATGTTTTTGCTTGGTCTCATACAGACATGGTGGGAATAGATCCGGAGCATGCTTGCCACAAGCTCAACATTAATCAAGCAAAAAGGTCTGCCCATCAAAAGTGAAGAAAGTATGGCCCAGATAAATACCAAGCCTTAAATGAGGAGGTGAAGAAGTTGTTAGACAATGATCTGATCCGACAAGCACTCTGTCCACAATGGGTAGCAAACTCAGTCCTTGTGCGGAAACCAAACGGGACCTGGAGGCTATGCATAAGAAGAGAATCCAAGATTTGAATCTTCTTGAATATATGAGATAATCTTGTATTCCAAGAATACTTATCTTCCACAGTATCTTTCCAAGAAAATCAACAAGATCTTTTCTCTCCTACAAAACCATTTTTTCGAAATTAAGAGGAAAAAATCAGCATATTATTTTCGTTTTATTTTAATCACCTTATCATTATTGGGCTACTTAATGTGCTACTTGAGGGGCCTTTAAGGAGAATTAAGATTGGACCTCCTAATGGACTTCTGAATTTCAATATTGAGCCCCAATATAATTCAATCCATTAATATTAATTATTACCACTAATAAATTAATATTGCACTATCCATCTTAATCCATATTACGATAATATGGGCTCCCGGTTATTATTTCCCGTGTTTAAGATTATCAAGTCCATTAATTAATTAAGCTTCTGAATAGCTCTAAATTAATTAATATATTTCACCTTGGAGTAAAGACAGCTCAACATTATTATCCGTACCGAAGAAACAAATTCTTCACTTGCAAGATTTGGTACGATAAAACTTCTGAGCCCACCAAGGGGACTAATCACACGAGCCGTACTCGCACGTGTTTCTCCGTATTAAATCTTAGCAACCGTCGTATGATTAATATTACTGCCCAAAGCACAAGGTTCGAAGTCACAATGATTCTCACCCAACATGAATCAAAGCAGTAACCATCAAGCACACACGGTCATATTTAAGTGACGGAGATTAAGAAATCAACAACCACTGAGGTCTAATTCTTCACATTTCAGAACAGAAGAATTTATCCTCGTTGTAGGTCCTCTTCAACACATACTAAATGTGCTAGTGCAATCTCTAAGTCAAGACAGACCAATCTGAGACTTACACATCGACCTTTCACGGCGGATTGTTCAATTCCACATAGGTCGTGAAAATGTACGTTTAGTTACAAGGAGACTGTTAATGTTGTCTTCCGTGATCGGGTATCACCACATTAACTACAATGCAACTAGTACCATATATTGAACGGTTTGCAATAGATATTCAACATTCAATCATAACTAAAGCAAATGTGATAAAAGAATTATTCTCATAAACAAGTGTTTGATACACGAGTTATACAAAGTAAAAGCATACTTTCACGTATAACTCCAACAATCTCCCACTTATACTTAAAGTCTGCTTTTTAGTATACATCACGCATGTCTTAGTGTAGTAGCTCTACGTGACATCTCATGTCAACCTACACTAACCTAATAATTCCTCCCACTTATACTTAAAGCATATTGGCAATAGTCTTGACTCCCATTCCATCCACATGTCTCTCGAATGTACTCTGAGGCAGACCCTTTGTGAATGGATGTACTAGGTTGTCCTTCGACATTTATCTTTGCCACCTCTTTATCTCCTCTCTTAACGATTTCTCGTATAAGATGGTGTTTTCTTTCAATGTGTTTGCTGGCCTTGTGGGCTCTCGGTTCCCTTGAATTTGCAACTGCTCCGACATTATCACAATGGACAGTGATTATGATGGGCAAATTCGGAACAACGTCCAAGTCCACTAAGAAGTACTTGAGCCAAACCGCTTCTTTCGCTGCTTCACAAGCAGTTACTTATTCGGCTTTCATGGTCGAATCGGCGATGCATTTCTGCAAATCGCTTCTCCATGTCATGGCTCCTTCTCCCATGCAAAACACACTACCCGAGGTAGTTATTTTGGAATCTATGTCTGATTGGAAATTTGAGTCCGTGTATCCCATGGGAATTAGATTGTCTGATTGTTAAATCATCATTCCATACCAAGTTCTTTTCAGAAACTAAAGAACGCATTTAATTGCAATCTAATGTGCTTTCCCGTGGTTACTTTGATATCTTGCCATCATGCCCACGACAAAGCAGATATCCGGTCTTGTACACAATATTGCATACATAAGACTTCCTACGTCCGAAACGTACGGAACGTCTTTCATGTCATCTATCTCCACTTGCGTCTTAGGGCATATTTCTTTAGATAGATGGATTCCGTGCCTAAAAGGTACAAAACCTTTCTTGGAATCTTGCACGCTGAAATGCTTCAAAACAGTGGCTTTGTATGAAACTTGCGATAAGCCCAACATCCTCCTCTTGCGATCTCGAGTGAACTTGATCCCAAGGATGTGACCGGCTTTCCCTAAGTCCTTCATATCAAACTGATTTAACAGCCATACCCTTACGTCTGACAATACCTTTACATTGTTTCCAATGAGCAGAATATCGTCTACGTATAATACTAAGAATACCACCGCAGTTCCATCACACCTTTTATACACACAACTTTCGAACTTGTTTTGATCACAAACCCATAAGACTTAATCACTTGATCAAAACACTGGTTCCAAGTACGCGATGCTTGCTTAAGTCCATAGATGGATCTCTTAAGCTTGCATACGAGATTCTCTTGGCCTTTTTCAATGAAACCTTTGGGCTGTTGCATATAGATATCTATCCCATCAAGACTTCCGTTAAGGAAAGCCGTCTTGACATCCATTTGCCAGATCTCGTAATCTAGGTGTGCAGCGATCGACAAGAGAATACGGATGGACTTAAGCATAGCTACAGGCCACAGGCCACAAGCCTTGCTTTGAAGGTCTCTATCCTTCCGTCCGATCATTTTTTCCTCTTGTACACCCACTTGCATCCAATGGGTTCTACCCCATTGGGTGGTTCAACCAACTCCCACACTTGATTATGATCCATCGAACCCATCTCGGCTTCCATTGCTGTTTGCCATGACTCCGCGTCTTTGTCTTGGATTGCCTCGTCGTATGTCCATGGGTCTAATTCATCGCCGGGAACCAAATTCGAAGATTCTCCTATCCCCATGAATCTCTCAGGTTGCCTAGCAATCCTCCCACTGCAACGGGGTTCCGGTTGTGAAGGTGTGACGTGTGGTACTGTTGGAGTTATACGTGAAAGTATGCTTTTACTTTGTATAACTCGTGTATCAAACACTCATTTTATGAGAATAATTCTTTTATCGTATTTGCTTTAGTTATGATTGAATGTAGAATTTCTATTGCAAGCCGTTCAATATATAGTACATGTTACATTGTAGTTAATGTGGTAATACCCGATCACGGAAGACAACATTAACAGTTTACTTGTAACTTAACGTACATTTTCACGACCTAGGTGGAATTGAACAATCCGCCGTGAAAGGTCGATGTGTAAGGCTCAGATTGGTCTGTCTTGACTAAGAGATTGCACTAGCACATTTAGTATGTGTTGAAGAGGACCTACAGCGAGGATAAATTCTTCTGTTCTGAAAGGTGAAGAATTAGACCTCAGTGGTTGTTGATTTCTTAATCTCCGTCACTTAAATAGGACCGTGTGTGCTTAATGGTTACTGCTTTGATTCATGTTGGGTGAGAATCATTGTGACTTCGAACTTTGTGTCTTGGGCAGTAATATTAATCATACGACGGTTGCTAAGATTTAATACGGAGAAACGCGTGCGAGTACGGCTCGTGTGATTAGTTCCCTTGGTGGGCTCAGAAGTTTTATCGTACCAAATCTTGCAAGTGAAGAATTTGTTTCTTCGGTACGGATAATAATGTTGAGCTGTCTTTACTCCAAGGTGAAATATATTAATTAATTTAGAGCTATTCAGAAGCTTAATTAATTAATGGACTTGATAATCTTAAACGCGGGAAATAATAACCGGGAGCCCATATTATCGTAATATGGATTAAGATGGATAGTTCAATATTAATTTATTAGTGGTAATAATTAATATTAATGGGCTGAATTATATTGGGGCTCAATATTGAAATTCAGAAGTCCATTAGGAGGTCCCATCTTAATTCTCCTTAAAGGCCCCTCAAGTAGCCCATTAAGTATCCCAATAATGATAAGGTGATTAAAATAAAAAGAAAATAAATATGCTGATTTTTTCTTATATTTTTCGAAAATAGTAATATTAGGAGAGAAAAGATTTTGTTGATTTTCTTGGAAAGATATTATGGAAGATAAGTATTCTTGGAATACAAGATTATCTCATATATTCAAGAAGATCCAAATCTTATGCTTAGATCCTCATAATTTTCGAAAATTACATCCTAAATAGGAGAGTGAGATTTTTGTGGAATATTTTATTATGGAGAAAAGAATATATGAGATATATTCAAGATTTCTTAGAGACTAAGAAAAGATTTTCTCCAGGCCCATAAAATATACAATTTTCGGCCATCACCTCTTATAAATAGGGGATGATTATTTCATCCCCAAGTACATAATTTCATGTGTTGGAAAAATCAAGAGCATAGATATTTTTCTTTTTCCTTAGTTATTTAAATTGTTCGATAGCATCTCCCACCGGTGATTGAACAAGACGAAAAGGGAAATACTTGAGAAGGCTTTTTGGTTGATAAAGCGAGATCATAATCGTCCCGTTTATTCAAAGGCCAAGTCTACAAGAGGTACATAAGTCACATAAAATCTTGTTTATTCCGCCTAGTTTTTTATGTGAATTAATTCAACATGCATGATGATAAATTAGTTGTTGGAATTATTATTTGAATTAATTAGGATTAATTCATGCTAGTAATAATTATATTTAAATTCGTATTTAAATTTCATCCCGAATAGATTCCGGGCACCCCTATTTTCCCAACAGGTACATCATCTTGTATACTTGGTATAGAGGTTTGCCCTCTTAACTCGTCTAAGGTAATCTCACTTCTGGGCTTTCTTTTGTTCATATAGTCTTCCTCCAAGAATTTAAAGTGCGAACTAATCACGGTCTTTTGATCCTTGGGACTATAGAACATACACTCTTTCGTTCCCGCAGGGTATTCTATAAACAGCCTTAATTCCGAACGTGGATCCAACTTACCGGCTTCCTTGTCTAGCACGTATGCCGGACAACCCCAAATCCGCAAGTGTCTTAGACTGGGCTCACGCCCGGTCCACAATTCCATTAGGGTTTTAGGAACCGATTTGGATGGCACCAAGTTTAGAATGTAAGCCGCCGTTTCCAAGGTGTTACCCAAAACGATTTGGGTAAATTCGAATAACTCATCATGGATCTGACTATTTCTAAAAGAGTCTGCTTCCTTCGTTCCGCTATACCGTTCTATTGAGGGGTTCCCGGTGCGGTCAACATGGATACAATCCCTTCGTCCGATAGGTAGTTCAAGAATTCATTGCTAAGGTATTCGCCTCCACGATCAAATCGTAGAAACTTGATACTTCTTTCCCTATGCATCATAAGGTAGATGTATCCATATCTCGAGTAATGACAAATTACTCATACCCCATCTTGCTATGATCATCATTGAACCACACATATCGGTATGAACGAGTTCTAACACTTTGGTGGCTCTATTCCCCTTGGCTCCAAATGCCCTCTAGGTCATTTTACCCTCTAAACAGGATTCACAAGTTGGAAATGACTCAACTTGAAGTGACTCCAAGGATTCATTTTTCACCAACCTTTGTATCCGCATTAGATTAATATGACCTAATCTAAGATGCCATAGAAGTGTTTCGTTCATGTCCGAAGAATGCTTCCTTTTATTATTCTAAATAATCGATGTGTTATTAGATTTAATTTTATGAGTGGTGTGCCCAAATAATGGTATAAAGACCATCCATTGAAGTTCCGGAACAGATAAACTCATCATTTCAAGAAATAATAACATCCTTATTAAAAGAAACTGAGTATCTATTCAAAACCAGTTTAGAAACTGAAGGTGGAGTTCTTTCTAAACTAGGAACACGAAGAACGTCTCTCAAGACCATAACTCTATCTTCAAAAGATAGGCGCACTTCTCCCACTGCTTCAGCTGCCACTCTCGTAGCATTGCCCGATGTGATGGGGATCTCACTACCGTTAAGTCGTCGGGTTAGCTTGAACCCATGAAATAAATGTGATCAGTAGCTCTTGTATCCACTATCCACGAATAGACAGCATACGCCACTTCACAAGTTTCGACGACTAGGGTGTGTGAATTACCTAACTTTCCTAGCCTCTTAGGCTTGGAACAGGCAGACCTCCATTGTCCTCTCTTACCGCAACTAAAATACTTCCCCTTCGATGCTAGCCTTTGCATTTGCCTTTCGCAACAATTAGATTTGCTTGGATCCGACCTTTGGTTCTCTTCCTATTTTTCCCTCCCTTGGGACCAAAAGAGGTAGACGGACCATTAACCACCATAGCACTAGACTGGTGCTCCATTATCACCTCCACTGAAACTAAAGCTTGCAAGAGCTCGGGCAAACGATTTGTCCGTTCATTCATCTGACAGTTCAGATGAAACTACTCAAAGCTTCTCGGTAGAGAATGGTATATGAAATCAATCAAAATCTGCACCAAGTACTTCCAACTTGTTAAGGTATGCCATTATCTCGAGAACGTGCTCCCTCATGGGCGTTCCTTCCACCATTTCCAACTTGACCGAGTCATGTTTGGTGAACTGATTAGTCATGGGATTCTGATGTGAAAACATCTCTTCAAGGCTTTCCATGATTTCAACAGTGGATACAATGTCTTCATGAACGCGCCTCACATCCTCAGACAGAGATGTCAAGATGATGCACTTCATGTGTTCATTGTCACGCTGTCAATCACAAACTGTCTTTTCCCCATTGGTTGACTTATCATTAGGCTTGCCGGGTTTATTAACGTGAATAATCCAATTGTGTTTTCGTGCAGTAAGAACAAATTTAAAATTACATTTCCAATCGATATAATTCTCTCCAAAAAGTTTATTAACTTTAAGTATATTAAACAGTGGATTAAAAGGTTGCGACATGATGAAATGAGAATAAAACATACATTCATATCAATATCTAGAAAAATATGGAATTATCACATAATTCGATCACATCAATTATATTGAAACCTTAAAACAATATAATCATGCATCTGCCAACATCTCGAAATAATTTAAATGCGCCACGAGGGGTAGTCTATACATTTAAATACATTCAAGCGGATCACAAACTTAAAAGTTACAAATCCTTAATTCAAAATTAATAGTTGGCTCCCACTTTGACCACATAGAAATTGACAGGGACTCCGAGGGGAGTAAGTTAATATCAATTTCCTATGTCTAAGTAATAACCATAATTAAATACAGGATTATTATTTCACTTTGAGCAAGCCACTCGTGGTGAGGGTCAATACCGCCACTAGTAATAATCCACAATCATCCTTTCGGAATTTATTCATGCGAAATCCGTCCTTTTGGCCGATCCGAGGGGGAAATGTATTCCAAAAGAACTTCACAAATAAATAAATTATGGAGGTCAAAATAATCCAATTTTAATATCCGGAATAAAATTGCGATTATAAAAACATACTTAGTAATTTTCGAAAGTAAGGTTTTTCTTGGACAATTAAATTCATGCAAACACATATTAACAAATAATAATAAGTGCACGAAATAAAACATCCATCAAAACAAAATTAAACACATTGGAGCACTCAAATCCAATTGTCACGGTTTAATTTCTTCACATCTTGATGCGAAAAATCGTCCTTGTTGCTTTCCGTCGTTCGTCTCGACACGCTCCCACTCGAACAGCAACACTTCATCAAAAACAGCATCGTTTGGGGTTCGGGACGACGTTTAAAATCACACGAAAAAAAACAGAACCGAAAAAATTCCACGGCCCGAGATACGGCGCGCGTCGGCCCACGAAGTGGGCCCGCGCGCCTCTCGGCCAAGCAGCCGAGGCGCTGAAGCGCCGGCTGCCGAGCGCAGAAGCGCTGCATGCCGAGCGCCGAAGCGCGCCCGTGCTTGCGCGGCGTCGGCCACCCCTCGCGCGCGGGTCGTGCGCCTTGCGCACCCCGTGCACCGGGTTTCGACATTCGTTCTCGTTTTCTTCACCCCATACACGATTTTACGTCCATGCACGCGCCACGCATGTATGCGTCATCCGGGTACACCGTCTTTAATTCTTCGTTCTTCGTCACGATCCGGTTACAATTTATTTTTCAAAAAAAATAAATACTAGATCTAGACTAGTCTATTACAATGATCGAATCAAAATAAAAACAACTAATCTACTCGTGGATTTTCTCACGAGAAAAACGAATTCGAACGAATCGAATTAAAAACAATTAATTCACACGCATGAAAAATAACAACATTAAAACCATGACAATTGGATACCTGCAAAAAAGATCTAGCAATTCTACTATCCAATTTCAATTTAATGTTTAACAATTTAAATTCCAATTTAAAGATTAGAGCCCGAAACCGTGGCTCTGATACCAGTTGTTGGGAAAATAGGGGTGCCCGGGAACTATTCGGGATGAAATTTAAATACCGAATTTAAATACAATTATTACTAGCATGAATTAATCCTAATTAATTCAAATAATAATTCCAACAACCAATTTAACATCATGCATGTTGAATTAATTCACATATAATCTATGGCGGAATAAACAAGATAATATGTGATTTACGTACCTCTCGTAGAACTTGGCCTTTGAATAAAACGGGACAAACACGAACGCGTTTTATCAACCCAAAAGCCTTCTCAAGTATTTCCCTTTCGCCTTATTCGATCACCGGTGGGAGATGCTTTCGAATAATTTAAATAACTAAGGAAAAAGAAAAATATCTATGCTCTTGATTTTTCCAACACATGGAATTATGTGCTTGGGGATGAAATAATCACCCCCTATTTATAACATAGAGTGGCCGAAAATTGTAGTATATTTGGGCTTGGAGAAAATCTTTTCTTAGACTCTAAGAAATCTTGAATATATCTCATATATTCTTTTCTCCACAATAAAATATTCCACAAAAATCTCACTCACCTTGTTATGCTTGTAAATTTCGAAAAAAATAAGAAGAGAATCCAAGATTTGGATCTTCTTGAATATATGAGATAATCTTGTATTCCAAGAATACTTATCTTCCATAATATCTTTCCAAGAAAATCAACAAGATCTTTTCTCTCCTAAAAAACCATTTTTTCAAAATTAATAGGAAAAAATCAGCATATTATTTTCTTTTTATTTTAATCACCTTATCATTATTGGGCTACTTAATGGGCTACTTGAGGGGCCTTTAAGGAGAATTAAGATTGGACCTCCTAATGGACTTCTGAATTTCAATATTGAGCCCCAATATAATTCAATTCATTAATATTAATTATTACCACTAATAAATTAATATTGCAATATCCATCTTAATTCATATTATGATAATATGGGCTCCCGGTTATTATTTTCCGCGTTTAAGATTATCAAGTCCATTAATTAATTAAGCTTCTGAATAGCTCTAAATTAATTAATATATTTCACCTTGGAGTAAAGACAGCTCAACATTATTATCCGTACCGAAGAAACTAATTCTTCACTTGCAAGATTTGGTACGATAAAACTTCTGAGCCCACCAAGGGGACTAATCACACGAGCCATACTCGCACGCGTTTCTCCGTATTAAATCTTAGCAACCGTCGTAAGATTAATATTACTGCCCAAAGCACAAGGTTCGAAGTCACAATGATTCTCACCCAACATGAATCAAAGCAGTAACCATCAAGCACACACGGTCCTATTTAAGTGACGGAGATTAAGAAATCAACAACCACTGAGGTCTAATTCTTCACATTTCAGAACATAAGAATTTATCCTAGCTGTAGGTCCTCTTCAACACATACTAAATGTGCTAGTGCAATCTCTAAGTCAAGACAGACCAATCTGAGACTTACACATCGACCTTTCACGACGGATTGTTCAATTCCACCTAGGTCGTGAAAATGTACGTTTAGTTACAAGGAGACTGTTAATGTTGTCTTCCGTGATCGGGTATCACCACATTAACTACAATGCAACTAGTACCATATATTGAACGGTTTGCAGTAGATATTCAACACAAATGTGATAAAAGAATTATTCTCATAAACAAGTGTTTGATACACGAGTTATACAAAGTAAAAGCATACTTTCACGTATAACTCCAACAGCCCGAAGGACAACTTTCCTCTCCCCCATATTGATCAATTGGTGGACAGCACTGCGGGTCACGAGATGTTAACTTTCATGGATGCCTTTGCCGGGCACCATAAAATCCCAATGCATCCAGACGATCAAGAATGCACAACCTTTTATACGAACAAAAACTTATTGTGTTGGAAGAGAATGCCCTTCGGCCTCATCAATGCCAGAGCAACATATCAGAGGTTGGTGAACAAGATGTTAGACGAACAAATCGGAGATACAGTAGAGGTCTATGTAGACGATATCGTGGTCAAGAGTCCCAAGAAAGATGACCATCTCCAACATTTGACCCAGGTGTTTGAAATTCTTCGACACTACAACATGAAGTTGAATCCAAAGAAGAGCAGCTTTGGAATTCATTCAGGAAAATTCTTGGGTCATCTTGTTAGTCAACGAGGGATTGAGGCCAATCCAACAAAAGTCAAAGCTATCGTGGATATGCAACCACCACGTTCGGTAAAAGAGGTACAAAGGCTCACGGGGTGCCTAGCAACTTTGAACCGGTTCATATCTAGATCAGGAGATAAATATCGTCCATTCTTCAAGGTCATCAAAAAAGGAAAGTTCACATGGACTAACAATTGTAAAAGGCGTTTGACCAACTTAAGGACTACCTGGGAGATGTTAAAATTCTATCAAAAGCTATCCCAGGAGAAAAGCTCTATCTGTACCTGGCAGCGCCAGCAGTGGCAATCAGCTCTGTTCTGGTACGGGAGGATGGCAAATTTCATCAACCAATCTACTACGTCAGCCAAGCTTTACACGAAGTGGAGATAAAATACTCTCCAACCGAAAAGCTGGCGTACGCACTTGTCATGAGTGTGAGAAAGTTACGGCCATACTTCTTTGACCATCAAGTTGAAGTGCTAACAACTTTCCCACTCAGGCAGATTCTTCACCGCCCTGACACAGCTGGTCGTCTATTAAAATGGTCACTGGAGATTAGCCAATTTGGGGTGACCTATACTCCTCGAACAACGATCAAATGGCAAGCATTAGCCGACTTTATAGTCGAACTAACTTTCCCACCAGATCCACGATAGGCCTTGATCACCCTTGGCATCTTTACGTTGACGAATCTTTAACTAATGTAGCCTCGGGGGCAGGAGTAGTCCTGATAAGCCCTGACAGACAAGTATTCACCTCGGCGATCAAATTTGGTTTCATGACTACCAACAACGAAGCTGAATATGAAGCTCTCATTGCTGGTCTCCACTTATCCCTTGCAGTAGGTGTTAGACGTTTACAAATATTCGGTGACTCACAACTGATTGTGAATCAAGTCCGAGATGAATACGAAGCAAAAGACGATCACATGATCGGGTATCAGCAAATTGTTGCTCACCTAATATCCCTACTGGATCAAGTTTTCATTGAACAAGTCTCAAGGACAAGCAACACTTAGGCAGATGCCTTGGCCCGACTAGCAACAAGCGAAGGGCCTGCAGAGTTGGTAGACATTATAATCATAAAGATGAACGACCCATCAACAATAAGTTATAATGTCAACCAACTTGACGAACAAGCAAGTGAAGAAGAGGATTGGAGAACAAACATAGTCAAATATTTGAAAAGTGGAGAAAAACCAAACAACTCTTTTGAAGCTGCCAAGCTAACAAAGCAAGCCGCTAGATATACTCTGGTAGGCGAGCAACTTTACAAAAGGGGATATCAATCCCGTTTCTCAAATATTTGCCTAGGGGGCAAGAACGAGCAATACTCGAAGAAATACACGCCGGAGTATGCGGAAATCACACCGGGGGACAAGCCTTGGCGTAAAAAACTATTAGACAAGGTTATTTCTTGGCCGACTTTATATCAGGATGCAATCAAGAAAGCAAAAACTTGTCACCACTGCCAGATTTTTGCCCCGAATATTCATACCCCGGCTCAGGAGCTCGTATCAGTTTACAGCCCATGGCTATTTGCAAGATGAGGGATGAACATTATTGGTCCTTTCCCAATAGGAGTTGGAAACGTTTGATTTGATATCGTGGCAGTCGATTATTATACAAAATGGGCAGAAACATAGGCCATGGTAAAGATTACGCAAACCATTGTGACAGACAATGGTCCGCAATTTGATGGGAAGGAGTTGAGAGACTTTTGTACAAAGTGGGGGATCAAGAAACATTATTCTACACCCTATCATCCCCAGTCAAATGGACAAGTTGAAGCTATGAACAAGATTATCAAGCATACGTTGAAAGTACGATTGGCGGAGAGCAAAAGTAGTTGGTCTGAAGAACTTCCGGAAGTCTTGTGGGCATATAGGGTTTCTCCCAGGTCAAGCACCGGGGAAACACCTTTTGCAATGGCTTTCGGAACAGAAGCTGTGATACCAATTGAATTAAAGACCAACACAATCAGGACGACCAACTTTGATGAGCAGGCGAACAACTCTGCTCTGGCTACTAAAATAGATTTGCTCGAAGAAAAGAGATTAAGTGTCGAGCTAAAAAAATGCTACCTATAATCAACGAGCAGAACGCTACTATAATTCCCATGTTAAAGTCAGGGAATTCAGAGTTGGAGATTTGGTTCTAAGAAAGTTGCTCGCCCAACCTCCAGGTGTATTGGGACCAACTTGAGAGGGCCCATATCGTATAACGGACAAATTTCTTAATGGTTTATACGATATCGAAGATATGGAAGGCAAGCCGGCCCAATACTCCTGGAATGTTGTACATCTAAAGAAGTACTATCAATAAGTCGAGCAAGTTCAATTCACGATTGTTGGGCGAACAAATATCTTGGGGGCAAGTGAAGCGAATGAACCAAGTATAGAATGGAAGGTTGTTCGGCACATTGTATAGTCTGGTGCTGGTTCATCTTTTTTAATTTTAGAATAAAGTTGCTTGGTAAGAGTATTATAAGCGAGCATATTTTGGTTAGTGTTCAAAGTTGTTCGTCAGAATGTGTATGTTAGTGATGAACAATCTTACAACACTTGTAATTTTTCATGATGTAAATATAGTTGTTCCCTGTAAGAAAAGTCCAAAGCTCAAGGTACAAGTCCATTTTTAAGGACCAAAGCCACTTAAAGGTTGTTCGTTTTTTAAAATGAACAGAACCTAAGGCTAAACCCATATTCTATTAAAAGGCAAAGTTAAAATCGAACAAAGCCCAATGTTATATGTTATAATTGCAAAAGCATTGAACGGAAATGTAAAGACAATTAACATATAAGAAGAAGATTGAGCGAACAAAAGAAGACGTTCATTGAATTAAAAAGGCTTTAAAGCCTAAAAAATAGTACAAGTGTAAAGTACTATAAAAGTCGAATAACAATTACAAAAGAAAGACAAAAAAGTCTAAGTCCTAGACCTATTGCTGCTCGCCAGGGGGAAGATTAGAAGCTTATTTGACAGTAGGGTCGACAATCATGTCCCGTGCCAGGTCTTCAGCTGCCTTCTGCTCTTGTTCTTGGGCAGTTTGCTCGGCAGCAGCATCTTGCTAGCCCTGGTCAGCACCATCTTGCTCGTCCTCAGCCGGGGGTGGGGGACGGGTGACCACAATACTAGGGTCAAGATGGTCAATCTTAACCCCATAATCTATCATATCCCCCAGCTAGAGCTCAATGTTGTTCGGCGGGGGGTAGTGCTCAACAAATTCAGACAAGTCCTTTGCCATCTCGCCGACCAATTTAGGTTGTTCGTATGCATGTGCAAGACGAATACAGTTGGCGTAGGCACAGATGTACCCAAGATTGGTGATGGGTCAAGGGCCGACTTTGTAGCTCGATCTCTAGTTGCTCCTTAGTGAGCATTCCCCCCATAGCCTCGTTCAGACGAGCAACTTCCGCCTCAGTCTTGGCCAACCTCTGCTCGGCAGCAGCCACCCTCTTCTTTTGCTCCTCGAGCTTAGCATCCTTGCTCTTGAGCTCGGCCGACAATAGTTGATAATCTTCAACATGTTTCTTTTCGATGTCATCGGCGTGCTTAAGCTGGTTGTTGAGGCGAGCAATGTTTGCCTCATATTGGTTGACCAGACCATCCTTTTCCTCGGTCAGCTGCCGAGCAGTGCTGGCATATCGGCGAACAACATCCTCTAGCTCGGCGAGCTGGGCCATCCACTTCTGGGCAGTGATGAGACCATTGGCATGCTGCATCATGGAGAAGTGGAAGTTATCTGCTATCCCTTGTGTAGAGATAGTCGTCTCCAGGGGCCGGGTCCATGATCGGGCGATCAGTTCAGTGGCCCTACGGATATGTTCGTCCGGAATCTCCCGGATGTTCACCAGAGTCTTGGAGCAGGCATATTGGTGAACTGAGGCTGCTCGTCCGGGATGATCTTTGGCTCGGTATCTGCACATAAAAATATTAGTTACACGAGATATTTTCAAAGTTTATAAGAGTTGTTCGGCAAAGATAATGTGAGATGCACTTACTCCTGGAACTTCCGCTCGTCCCAACCCAGAAGGGTTATGTCCTCGGGACCGCGGATGGGAGTGGAGTTTTTGCCCGCCTTGCCCGTCCTCTCCGTTGGCTCGATGGAAGTGTGGCGAGCAACTTCCTCTTCAGTATGGGGACGAGTATGGCTCTTCCCTACTTTCTCCTTGCCTTTGTTCCCGGCAGGAGCAGCCTGTGCCACAAAGGACCCATCCCCTTTCTTCAAGCGCTTTGTTCCTCGGGGGGATGGGGTCGGAGGAGGAGATGGTGGGAGATTTGCAGGGGGTGCAGCCGGGCGAGCAACTCTGGCCCCCTCGGACTTGTTCGTCATCGCCAACACTTTGGATGGCGGGTCACCCTTCACCTTCCGTCCTTTTGGAGGCGATATTTCGTGGACCCTTTGTTCAAGAAGTCCAAAGTAGGGAGGGACAGCAACGGTAACTTGTTCGGCTAAAAAAATAATAATAATAAAAATATAATAAATAATTAAAATTAGACGAGCAAGTTTAGAACACAAGTAACGAACAAGTTTCTAATTGAAAGTTAGAAATTTTTTATATACATGGGGGCACCTTTGCCTGAGCTTCTAAAAGATGGGGGTACGTGAACAGACGAGCAACTTGTTTGCACTTCACTCGGTTTACGTACTCAATTGTCCTCTTGGATCTGTCTCGGAGAGCGATCAGACACGAAGTGAAGAGGAATTCAGAGCCAATCTCTTCCTCTTCTGAGTTCCACTTGAGCAATCGGGGACCTACGAGCAAACAAAAAAAGTTAAATTAGAATTTTATGTAAGGACGAGCAAATGTGACCTTATGTTTAATTTTCCATAAGTGGTGGGTTCGTATATTCGCCCAGCACCGCCATGTGGGTCAGAAGATGCTCGCCAATCGCCCCCAATAAAAAAGAAGCGCTCCTTCCAATTCCGGATCTTGTTCGGCACCCCCTCAACCAATTTCAAACCAGTCCGGGCCTTCAAGTAATAGTATCCCTCCTCGCCCCTCAGACACTTGGTGATTGTCATCAGGTAGTTGACCTCTTCAGCAGTAATGCGGTCAACGTACCCCTCCAGGGCGAACAGACCCATGATGCCGAGCAGGTTCATCCACCCTATGGGAGTTATTTGGGTGATGGCTAAGTTGGTCGCCTCTAAAAAATGACCAACAACTAGGGGCAACGACAACCTCAGCCCAGCAATCAAGGTATCAATATTGATCGTCGTGCATCCTGGAGGAGGCCGATCAGCTCTCTCCTTCCTCTTTGGAGCCTACATGAATATGCCATGAGGGATTTGATATGCCTCCCGGATAAGGTTGAGCTCGTCCTTGCGAACAACACTTCGGATCCTGCTCGCCTGGTACTCAGTCCTTACCAAGTCCAATACTTGATGTGGGGGGCGGGGAAGGCTGTTCGCATACTCGACTGAGTATGCTCGTCAGTCGAATGGGCGAGCAACACCTGTAGGAATTTCATTTTCGAGCATCTTGGGACCTGGGAACCCTATCCCCTCCAGGAATTCGTGTGTGAGCTCGTCAAACTCCAGATCTTCCTCAGATTCAGAGCCAGATGAAGATTGCTCGACGGAGATGCTGCTTGCAGCCTCCCCAATCTCTTCGCCGGATTGGCGAGCACCAATGTCCTCCGTAGATCGGACCACCGAATCCATGTCGGGATGCGTTTCTAAGGAAACCTCAAACAGCGGCTGCTCGGCGAAAGGTACGATCAGAAAAAAAGGGGTCCAATTTCTCCTTGAAATTTTGGTTGCTCGAATGTGAGAACATTAGTTAGGTGGAGGAGTTTTGAAGTTTAGGAATAAGTTTTTTGGGGTCACCGATGGCGATTCTGGGCAGACGACGGCGACGCGAATCCCCACCCCGACAGCGATGGTACGAATTTGGGAGAGAAAGAAAAAAAAGGGAAAAAGAAGAAATAAGAAGAATAGCTACCTGGGGAATAGAGTTTGAGGTCAAATGCCGAAGAAACTGACGCCGAAAACCTTGGAATCGCCGGAAATGGTGGAAGCTCGCCGGAGTACTGTAGCAGAGAGTGAAGAGTGGGAAATTTTTTTTCCCACTCATATTTATACCCCCTAAGAAAAACGGGGTAAAACCCGTAATTACCCCAAAGAATGTAGTCCAAATTGATAAAAAAACGGGGTAAATTTCGAGCAAGAATAAAAGTTGGAGGACCTACATGCAAATATAGGGGCGCGTGGCCTAGGGAATGCTCGCGCGTGGGCAGCGCACAATCTTGCCGCCCACGTCATCCTCGTATATCCCCCAGATCGTGGGAAGCCGAAACAGTGGACCCACGTCAATACTGTTCGTCCAAATCTTTACCAGGATAGTATCCTAACTACAATTGCTCGCCACAAAGTTGCTCGTCTGAAGCAACATCCAGTCAGGATAGGGGGCAATTGTTGATAGGCGAACATCAATCAATGTTGGGCGAACAAGGATTAAGACCTTAATAAATATTACGAAGAATCAACTCCAAATCAAAGATGATTAATAAAGAAAATCAAGTTGGAGTGCATAAATCAATCCAGGAGTGTATGAAATGACGAACAACTCCATCGACGAACAACATACTGGCGAACAGGTCCTGAGACCCGAGGCCAGATATGGACCCTACATCAAATCATTGATGACGAGCAACATTGTCAAAAGGTGGTGCATCTGCCAGCCAAAGAGGTTAATGCTGACGAACAAAGAACCAAAATCCCTAAGCCGATCTGTGCGAAACACAAAGGCGAACAACTTCCAAGCCATAACCTCAAGAGGCGAACAACTTTAATTTGAAGAACAATTTAGGTTAATCAAACCAACCAAGACGAACAACAATGAGTCCGAGATAAGACCAAAAAAGACTTTGTAACTAAGTTTCAGCTTAGATAAGGTCAAACAAGGTCAAAGGACACTTGTCTAGCATGCAAGCTAGGAAGTCCAAGAGTCTTGGACATCTTCTACTTGTTAGTCCCTATAAATAGTTGTTCTCCAGCTGAGAAATACAAGTTCAAATTCACTAATACTTACAAAACATACACAAACACACCTTAACGTACACCTATACAAAATAAATACGATTTTAACTTTCGTATTTACAATTTTATGATCCTAAGCTTCGATTTATCATTTACGGTGATAATCAATCACACATTCTTATTTGGTGATCCTAAACCGAACTAAACAGCCACTAATCCATCCGATTAAATTCGATCACCAACAGTTGCAACTCCGTATTTTTTTTTTTAATTTTCGAAGATGGTCCTATAATTTTATATCGTGGTGATTTAAAATAACATATTTTCGAGTAATTAGCATTTTTGGATACCCTCTTGCACCCTCCAAATTGATCACATGATGCATAAGATGTAATGTGTGTACAATGGTGTAGTAATTGTTCATTGATAATGCATGGTATTGTTTCAACATGTTCCTATTTATTTGTCTTGATTCATAAACTACTAATTTTAAAGATGTATATATGGCTATTGTCCATAATATATAATAAGTGTAGTTTGGGTTGTTAATGCACATTGATGGTCTATGACATATTTTCCCCATGTTGCTAATTTTTTGTCTTGGTTTATACATTGCTAATTTTATTTGTCAATGAAAAATGGGTACTAATTTATCTAAAAAATATAGGTTTTGCAACTCGGTGTTTTTTAATTTTCAAATATGGTCCTATAGTTTTATATTGTGGTGATTTAAAATAACATATTTTCGAGTAATTAGCATATTTGGATACTCTATTGCACCTTCCAAATTGGATCATACATTGCTAATTTTGTTTATCAATGAAAAATGGGTACTAATAATGTGAATTTAGGCCATTAGCTTTTACTTTATGACAACGTAAGTATTTTTTAATATTGGGCTGACGAATTAACCAATTGCATATATTCAGACATAATGTCATGTGATGCTTGGAAATAATTTATGCCATATACTAGGCATGTCTGATACTGTGTGATGGACCAATCATTGTGGTATTGATTGCACGATAGAATTGGTAGTTTCATTATGCGATATTAATTTTTTTTTACGGAAGATATTTGTCAAATATCTTTTCAAACTATCTTCGCCCACATTAAAAATATTTATTTACATTTTTTAGGGTTCTCCCGCATAAAAATTACTATATATGTTGTCATTTTGGTCCTCTAACTTTTTCGATTAATAAAAAAGGGGGATTTTACCATCTGAAATATAGTAAAATTATTAATTTAGGGTCTAATTTTTTTTCTATTAATTTAGGACCTGAAAGATAAAAAATTATTAATTAAGACTAAAAGATTGAGACTATTAATTTAGGACACACCAATTTTAAGATCACCTCTTATAGTTTTAGTTATCCAATTATATTTTTATACATCGTAGTTGTTCGTTGCGGATAAACAACCAATACTCTCTATTAGAAATACTCACACCCTTTAAAAATACATTCAAGGTTATGAGTTTTAAAACTATCGATTATAAAATAGTCTCTTATGATAATTGAATTTTTCATATACGTTATGTCTGTGTCAGGTTCTCGAAGGTTAGAACTATTTTGCATGTTATAATTTGATCCAGTAACTTTTATAATTATTGAGAAGAAAATTGAAGGACCGATATTTGAATGAAAAATGCGGACGGACTTCATTTTTTTTAATATTTTTACTTACCTATCGGCATGTTGGTGTGAAGTTCATTCACGTTGAAAATCTTATGCATTTTATGGTTTGGTCCTGTGACTTTTAGTATTGCTAATAAAAATATTTAAGGACGAATATCAAATATTTATCCTCAACGACATATTTGTTAAATATCTTTTCAAACTATCTTCACCCATGTTAAAAATATTTATTTGATATTGGTCCTTCAATAATTTTTATTAGTAAAAGGTAAATAAAAAGTATAGAAAACAAAATCCAGAAGTCCATATTCAACGATCATACACTAACCATTGCTATTCATTTATGTTTAATATTTAGAAGAAAAAAGCTAAGTTCCGCAAATTAATCATAATTTCAACAAATTAATTGCAACAAAGTAATAATGTGAATTAAGTTCATTAACTTTTATTTTATGATAACATAAGTACTTATTTTGTTTTGGGCGGGCAAATTAACCAATTGTATATATTCAGACTTAATGTCATGTGATGCTTGGAAATAATTTATGCCATCTATCTGGGACAACACTGCCTGGAAAATTTGAAAAGACTGTTAAGTCAGAAAATATATTAGAAACAGGAAGAACACCTTCTTCCAGGATTCTAAAGAGTCATCCAATGAATCAGATAATTGGTGAACAGTACACTGGAGTGCAAACTAGAAGGAGATTTGAAACTGACCACAAGGATGTGGTAAGGTCTATTTGCATGTCCTCTATATGCAATCAGGAAAATTTTTAATGTTATCACTCATTAATTGAGCCTAAAAATGTAGTTGAAGCTCTTAAGGATGTTAATTGGATAAATGCAATGCATGAAGAGCTAAACCACTTTGAAAGATATGAACTTTGGAGTCTAGTTCCCAGACCTAGTCATACTAATGTCATAGGAACAAAATAGATTTTAAAAAATAAGACTGATGAATCTGGTAATATTATTAGTAAAAAAAAAAAGCTAGGCTAGTAACTCAATATTATACTCAAATAGAAGGAATAGACGTTGATTATATCTTAATTGCTCAAATTTATGCAGATGATATTGTATTTGGTTCAACAAGTGAACATATGTTGAATAAAATTTGTCCATGATATGACTAGAACATTTGATATGTCTATGGTTGTTGATCTAAATTACTTTCTTGGGTTGCAAATTAAACAAAGTAAAGATGGTATATTTTTCTCACAAAGTAAGTATGCTAAGAATCTGGTTAAAAGGTTTAGATTAGAAAATGCTAAAATCATGAAAACAACAATGGGTTTTACACAAAAACTGAGTAAAGACAGTGATGGGCAGGATGTTGACCCAACATTGTACAAATCAATGATAGGAAGTTTGTTATATCTTACTTCTAGTAGATCTGACATCATGTTTAATGTTTGTTTATGTGCAAGATACCAGACAAATCTTAAAGAGTCTCATTTAAATTCTGTGAAAAGAATTATAAAATATGTGGCATGAACTAGTGAAATGGGTATAATGTACTCAAAAGATACTAATTGTGCTTTAGTTGGCTATAGTGATGCTGATTGGGCAGGAGATGCAAAAGATAGGAAGAGCACCAATGTTGGATGTTTCTTCATGGGAAACAATCTGATCTCATGGCATAGCAAGAAGCAGAACTTTGTTTCACAATCAACTGCTAAATCAGAATTTGTTGCTACAGGAAGTTGTTGTACACAACTTCTATGGTTAAGAAAAATATTTTATGATTATGACATTGATAGTGATGTTCTGACTGTTTATTGTGATAATACTAGTGCCATAAATATCTCTAAAAACCATGTGCAACACTCATTAACTAAGCATATTAGTATAAAATATCATTTCATAAGAGACCTTGTAGAGAAAGAAGTTGTGAAATTGGAGTATATTTCTACTAAAAAACAATTAGCTGGTATATTTATTAAAGCCCTTGATTATGAGAGGTTTTCTTCCCTTAGGAAATCTCTTGGTTTATGTAATATCTATGTTTGTTTTAACAGGATGTTGTGCAAAATGTTGACAACATTTTAAACAACATCAGTATGAGTCATGTTTTTATTTCTAAGTGTCAAACCTATTTTGTATATTTAAGTAAATTTCTTGTAGAAATTTTTCCATTTGGACCTTAAAAGTAATTTTCTAGGCGCACATCTCTTGAATGTTTTAAAATTGAAAAATCGCAATAGATGCTTAATTACTTAGTAACTATGGGACACGGAGCTCGCGACTACGATGATCTCTTTTCAAAAGGTGATTAAATATGCATCGATATTGGATTAATTACTAAGTAACTATGGGACACGGAGCTCGCTACTACGATGATCTCTTTTCAAAAGGTAATTAATTCAATATGGTCATAATCCACTGAGTAGCTATGGGACACGGAGCTGACAACTACGATGTACCCTTTCAAAAAGGTGGATCAATATGATCAAGTGATTTTGTGCTTGAAAGTTGAAACTTATAAGTGTATTGAGGTGTGTGTGTGCGCTATCATTTTTACTATCACCGTTTTGATTCAAATGTTCGAAATTTTCTCATGCATATTTGCTTAAGATTCAAAAAATGGTAGATTCTAGAATATTAATGTGATAATTACACTGTTATTTCCTGATTTTAGATTAATTACGGTATTTATAATTAAGTTAGTTATTTAATTATTCAGTTAATTATCCCTTAATCTCCACAGCACAACCCACATTCTTGACCACTCAACATAACCGAAGGATTACTCTCTCTCCAAACCCACGATTTCACTTCATCTTTATGTGCTTCAATTAACTTCTTATTACTCTATAAATATCAAATTGATTTGTGTGTTAAACATACAAAGAGCTGAAATTAATTGAGTGATTAAGTACAGAGTTACTTCGAAGGTATAATCGGTTCGAACATTATTGCATGTGTGCTTGTTTCAGTTTCTATTATGCTTGTGTGATTGAAAATTAATAATATTTTAATTGAGTGTCTTTATATTTTTACAGATATAATGTCTAACACTCAAGCCCCGACGAATTCACAAAGCTCAAGCAAACCAAACTCTCCAAACACCTCCACAACCTCCGGAAATCCTCTCAACCTACTTGCTTCAATGGCTACTGGAAATGAATCCTTCAATATCGACCAAAGTGTTGTATCATCTATGCCAACACAAAAAACCCATTCCACTCTCCATCGCTCTCCTTGAATCCACAACCACGACAGAGATTGAGCGAATTGTACGTGATGTTGGTAGCACATTTGTACCTCCCACGATCACTATTGGGTCTGTACTAGTTGATTTATCCAAATATATGCCAGAATCAAGTGGTGAGCCTTCAAACCCTTCATCTCAATCACAAATTCCTACTGAAAACCCCATTTATGAAACCCCTGTTACAGAAATTCCTTCAGAAAACCCTAAAATTACTGAAATTTCAACTCCCATGGAAACATATGAACCTACACTTGTTGTTGAACCTGTTGTTGATCCAACTCCCACTCAAACCTCACCAAAACCTGCTGAAACCTCTAATGTTGCTGGAAGTGTTGACCCAACACCATTACCAGATGAAGATTTTCTTATGCATGTTGATTTGGATGTAAATGCAATTGTGCTTGACATCATTACTACTTATGAAGATATGGTTCGATGCTCTTCTAGATAAAGAATCACTATCGGTGGTAGAGAAGTCAATTTGAACCAGTTTGCTTACATCAAGGGGAAAGCTGAGAAAGAAGGAGTTGAGATGAGAAAAACTGAAGAGGAGAAAGCTAAGAAAGGGAAAGAAACTGTTGAACCTTCTAACTCCGAGGAAGGTGAAACTGATTCTGACCTAGGTGAAGAGTCTTCTGACTCTGATGGTAGATTGGCTATAAAACTGCAGAACCTAGCTGCCAAAGGAAAGAAAAAGAAGAAGAATGATCCAAACCCTTTCAAAAGGTATGGTGGAAAAAATAGGATGTCTTTTAGGATTATGGGAAAGAAGGTGGACTATTCTGAGTCCAGGAGGAAGAAGCCAAGGGATGATGGAACAAGCTCAAAGCCTATTCAAGTGGTTGAATCTGAAGAAGAGGAAAGTGAACCTGAGGATGAAGCTTCTCAAGATGATGAAGTTGAAATTGATACTGTGATGGAGGAAATGTCATCTGAAGAAGATGTTGACATGGAAGTCTCACTGAAAGATTTCTTTGCAAACAAAACTGGAGGAAGGGCCAAGCACAAACATGATCCTTCCTCTGTCAATAGAGAAATCAGAAGCAAAAGAAGAAGTGATCCTACTCATATTGCCGAAAATGTTACCTCACCTGAGACAATATCAGAACCAGAAGAAGAAGTTGTTGAACCTGAAGAGGTATACTCTGATTCTGAAACTGATGATGAGACATTTAATGACATGTATAGTTCTAGATACATTACAATTAGAACTAGAATAATTATAAGTGAAAGAGCCATTAGAGTATCTGAGTTTTAAGCCATGAATCTGATTCCATTCCTTACAGAAAGACATCTTATGCATGCACTACAACTTGCTACACCATACTATGTTGATTGGGTGTATGAATTTTATGCTAACTTGTATAGGAGTCTTGGTAGAGTAAATTATGAAAACTATGGGAATGCGAGATTTAGAGGAAATAGGATTATGGTTAATCCTAGGGTAATCAACCGCATTCTAAGAACAAGTGACATGGAGGAAAGGTCTATAACTGATTTGAATTTGGTGATAATTGTGATCACTGGTGGTAAAGTCAGAATCTGGGCAAAGAGAATTTTGACTTCTAGATTGACAAGTTTATACTCTACTATGCATAGATTGGTGATCCATAATTGGCTGCCAACAACCAATTCAACATGTTTGACTGAAGAACAAGATATCCTTCTGTATAAGATAGGTGAACTGAATGAGTTTGATTTGGGTCAAACTATATTTAATAACATGTTGGGGTATGCTGGAGAAATTAGTGGAAGAGGTTACTGTCGTATCCTTGTTTAATTCACCAATTGTTGCAATACAAAGAGTTTGAAAGAGCTGATGATGAAGTAATCAGTAGCTATGCACCTGCTCCTGGAATCAACCATCAGTTGTTGATTGGCAACAGAGTGATTGATTTACCCCTTCTAGGACCAAGAGTTGATGAACCTATGTCTGAAGCTAAACCAGATCCACAGTCTACTCAAAACAGAGGGAGTGTTGACCCCCAATGTTATCAACATACCGGCCGATATCAATGTTGATAGGTCATCTGTTTCTTCTGATACCATATCTGCTCCATATATCTCTAATTAAATTGCAGATTTGGACAAGACTATTGAAGACTTGAAGAGAACACTATCCAGGATGGAACAACAAAGAAATTTTTGGAGATTCTTGTTTTCTACTCCAACAGGGGGAGTAGCTGATGAAAATGCTCCACAAAGACCTGAAGATGTTGCTGGACCATCTGGATATGGAGGTTCTAACCAAGGAGAAGATGTTGGTGATGATGCTGATGCTGAAGTTAGAGGAGATGTTGCTGCTGATGCTGGACCAAGGAATGAACGTGGTGATCCAGATTTGGATACACTGTATGGTGACCTTTGAAGGTCAAACTAGAGCTTGAAGATAGAGGGAAATTCAAGTATGGGGTAGTACTGTGCAGATTTATTGAAGATGCAGTTGTTGATATCCTACAACCCAATATTTTCCCATCTTGGTTTATATTTTTCTTTATTGTAATAGCTCTTGGATATTTGTAGCTAGCTAAGGCTCTGATAGCTTTCTAACTCTGGTAGATTTGTAGCTAGGTTAGCTCTATTTAGCTCTGTTAGTTTTTCTATTGTTTAGAATCATTTGTTTAAGTACTCACCTTGCTATGAACAATAGTTGTTAGAACATAGTTTATTGTTTGTGTCTGCTACTTATATAAAGGCTCTGAATAATAATTATGTTGTGTTGTTGTTGTCTTATCTTAAGAACAACTTGTTTTTGGATTTTATTTGGGCTAAGCATGATTTTTGCTTAGTTAAATCCCGATCTTTTGGCATTTTTAGCAAACTAATATATATTTTGGATATTCATTTATCATTGTCTATTACACACATATTACTGAGATTTTCATCAGGTGTGTTGTTGTAGAAAGACCAAATTGGGAGAGATTGTTAATGTTATGCCAGTGTTTTAAAAAATGTTTAGGCAACATTCTGGATAATATTACTGAATTTGCCCTTTCTCCTAACATTAACACTTTTGTTCTATGTTGTGTTTGATGTTGTGTTCGCAGGATGAAGACCTAGAATGTTCCAAATCTTGTGGTTGCGGTTATGAAGTGAGGAGATCAAATACATCATGGGCGGTTATGAAGTTAGTAGAGGAATTGTTTCTAGGTCATTCCAAACTGATCTAGTAATTGTAACTTCCGGTGGATCTGCATCTATAGATACCAGAAGATGCTCAAAGGAAAATTGGGGAAACAAGCCAGGAAGTAGTAAACGTGAGCTATATTATCGAGTGTTCTAGTACATCTAGTGTAGACGGGTAGTTATTACTATCTTTTGTGCTGGACGAGCGCTGCAATGCTCCTATCAGTATTGGGATAAAAAATAGACTAGATTAGGGTCTGAGTGTGATCAGTTTTCTAGTCATCGTAAATCTGTTTAGGAGGTGTGTTTACATCTTACCCTCACTTTGAGATCTTATGTTAGATCTTTGTTTGTATCACTACATGGTTATAGTGAAGCTTTTCGCCATGAGGCATCATAGACTTTATTTAAGTCATTTGCAAGGTGTTTAAGTCTTTCGCTGCTTAGAACTGTTCATAACCGTTCATAAGTGTCTTGTGTTGTCACGCATGTTGTCAACATTTCAGTTAACACAATGCTGAAAAACACCACGCAAACCCACAATATTGTAATTTAAAAAAATGGAAACATCCTTATTTAATTGCCTATTATCAAAAGACAAAGTCTAATATGCAATATTACACCAAGTCTGACCCGTGCAATTTGCCCAAACCCTACCCGGTTGTTTTCTATATAAATTAAATTAAAATTCGCGGGTCAAACGGGTCGCCCATTTTTATACTGCTGAAAATTGTGTTACTATATGAACAAACGAGTGTTACTGCATGAGCAAAAGTGTGTTACTATTTTAAATAGAAAATTCCAAAATTTGCGGGTTAAACGATTGCCCATTTTTCATACTGCTGAAAATTGTGTTACTGTATGAACAAACGAGTGTTACTGCAGAGCAAAAGTGTGTTACTAGCTCATATCGTAACACTAATTAGTTCTTGTAGTAATACTAATTTTTTCATGTAGTGACACATGAACAAATGTGTGTTACTGCTTTAAATAGAAAATTTCAAAATTCGCGGGTCAAATGATCGCCCATTTTTCATACTGCTGAAAATTGTGTTACTGTATGAACAAACGAGTGTTACTGCATGAGTAAAAGTGTGTTACTAGCTCATATCGTAGCACTGATTAGTTCTTGTAGTAACACTCATTTGTTCATGTAGTAACACATGAATTACTTAATCATATAGTCTTTTTATCGTTCAGATTCTTCCAATTTTATATGGTAACACGTGAATAAGAATTATGATGTTATGATTATCTAATAATTTTAAGATTTTTTGGTGTTTACCAAGTTTTTCTTCTTCATGATTTAAACCTCTATTTTTTTACGATTCTACATTGTTTCTGATATAGTAACACATATGTACTCTTACAGTAACACTCACTTGCCATTAAAGTAACACAGACCTGAGAGCAAATTTTTCTGTTTGCTTTTGCGTGATTTTTTTTGGGAAGATATGTTTGACCCGCGAATTTTATTATGCTGACCCGAATCCTAATATTGACCCGCGAATTTTTAGAATACTTCCTTATTTGCGAGATATTGCACCGTGCAATATTGCACAAGAGACCTACTCTCATCAAAATTGTTGGTTGCTTCTTAGATTCGTCCACTTATTTTTACATCCCTGACCAATAAAATAGTTAGATAATAATAGGAATTGATCAAAGATATTTTATTGATCTTGATAGTGGAATATATATACACTTACAATGAGAGTTGCTAACTAGAGATATCCAATGTGGGATATTTATACAATAAAAAGAATGATATAATACAGTGTACACAATAATACTCCTAATATGCCCCCTCAAGATGGCGGGCAATTAACAACGCCAATCTTGTCCATGAGGAGTGATAAACGATTTTTGGATAGAGGTTTGGTCAAGGCATCTGCGAGTTGATCAGTTGAAGAAACATGAGCAACACGAAGATGATTAGACTTAACTAAATCTCGAACAAAATGGTAATCTATAACAATGTGCTTCATACGAGAGTGGAACACTGGATTTGAGCATAGATATGTAGCACCAATATTGTCGCAATATAGAACGGGTGGTGAAGGATTTGGAGAAACATCCAACTCAGACAGAATGGAATGAGTCCATTGCAACTCAGCAGCAGCAGCTGGAATGGCCCTGTATTCCGCTTCAGTTGATGACCTAGCAACGGTCTTCTGCTTGAGAGAGCTCCACGAAATGGGGTTAGCCCCAAGAAAGATGATGAATGCTCCAGTAGAGGTACTATCATCACAATTACCAGCCCAGTCAGCATTAGTGAAGCTATGAATAGTGAGAGGACTCTCACGACGAAGGTGAAGAGCATAATGTCGAGTTCCATTAAGGTAGCGGAGAAGACGTTTGACAGCCCCCCAATGAGCCTCAGTAGGAGCGTGCATGAACTGAGATAGTTTATTAACAGCAAAGGCAATATCAGGTCTTGTGAGAAGGAGATATTGAAGACTGCCAAGAATCTGTCTGTAGGAGGAAGCATCATAAGGGTCGCTTCCATCATGAAGTGTGAGTTTGGTACCTGGTGCTAGTGGAGTTTGAATTGATTTCGCCTTAAGCATGTTGTGACGCGCAAGAATATCAGTGACATACTTGTGTTGAGACAAAAAACAAGAGGATGAGGTGTGAAGAACCTCAATTCCAAGAAAGTATGACAACTCGCCAAGATCTTTGACAGAAAATTGAGTTGCCAGATGACGAACAATACGGGACAAGAATTGATCATTGTTGCCAGTGAGGATGAGATCATCAACGTACACCAAGAAGTAAGCAGTGACACCGTGTTTGTTATAAACAAATAATAATTAGTCGGACTTGGTGCAAGAAAAGCCGACTGAGAGTAAGAATGAACGAAGAGCATTGTACCATGTCCGTAGGGCTTGCTTTAGACCATAAATTGATTTGTGAAGTTTGCAAACAAATGTAGGATGATTCTGATCAGAAAATCCAGGAGGTTGCGACATGTATACCTCATCGGGAAGAGAACCATGGAGAAATGCATTGTTCACATCAAATTAACGAAGTGGCCAATTTCGAGTGACAGCAATGCTGAGAACAATACGCACAGTAGCAGGCTTAACAACTGGACTGAATGTTTCAAAGAAGTCAATACCGGGACGTTGATGAAAACCTTTAGCTACCAAACGAGCTTTGAATTTTTCCACAGACCCATCTGGCTTGCGCTTGATGCGAAATACCCACTTACATCCTACTACATTTTGAGTAGTAGTAGGTGGAACCAAATCCCACGTACCATTTTTCAATAAAGCAGTGAATTCAGTTGACATTGCTTCACGCCACTGCGGATCCGATAGCGCTTGTGTGACATTTGTGGGCTCAACATCATTAGAGAGAGAAGAGGTAAGACAATACCTCAGATTTGGCTTAATGATATTGTTACGAGAACGAGTCACCATATGATGTTGAGGAGCAGGAGATGGCGGAGGCGGTGGTGAAGGAATTTGTCGAGGAGGCGAGGGCGATGGACTCGGCGTAGGAACAACCAGTGTAGGAGATATGGGTGAAGGTAGGTGAGTTGGTATGGAGGGAGGGACAGGTGGAGGTGATGGAGTAGGTATAAGGGATGTGTCGGAGAGAGGCGGTGGTGGAGTAGGTATGGGAGGAATGGAAAAAGGGAAGATATTTTCTACAAACTCAACGTGGCATGAGGTGTAGACCTTATTTGAGAAACGATCAAGACAGAGATAAGCACTCTGAGTAGAAGAGTAACCAACGAAGACACACGGAGTAGAGCGGGTTTCAAGTTTGTGAGATGTGTACGGACGTAACCATGGGAAGCACTGACATCCGAAGACACGTAATTTTGATATGTTTGGGGAAAGATTGAAGAGTTTCTCAAAAGAGGACTTCATATTGAGATCAACCTTTGGAAGACGATTTATGAGGTAGGTAGCGGTGGAAATGGCGTAAGGCCAGTATTGAGGCGGCATAGAGGCGTGATGAAGAAGGGCAAGACCAGTGTCAACAATGTGACGGTGTCGCCTTTCAGATGCACCATTGTGCTCAGGAGTATGGGGTGGAGTGGTGATATGTGTAATGCCATGAGTGGCCAAAAAGAGTTGTAGAGCAAGATATTCTCCTCCATTATCAGAGTAGAGAGTAGTGATTTTAGTTTTAAGAAAGTTTTCAACTAATGCTTTGTATGCAATGAACGTGGGTAAGATATCAGACTTCCTTTTCAAAGGATATAACCAGACATATTTTGTAAAATGATCAACAAATATGACATAGTACTTAAATCCATCACAAGATAAAACTGGGGAAGTCCAAACATCAGAGAAAATTAACTGAAGTAGCATAACAGAAGTTAAAGATGACTCAACAAATGGTAGTTTGTGACTTTTGATGCACTTACAAAAATCACAACTAAAATCACTAAGTTTATTTGTGAATAAATTATTACTAGAGAATGCAAAGATCAAAACTTTTGAGGAGGGATGACCAAGGCGAGAATGCCAAATGGGAGTAATACATCTAACCGAGGAGAGAGCAGAGGGTGTAGTGGCTGTTTGAACACTAGCCGGCCATACGTAGAGTCCATTAATGCGCGGGCCCCGAAGCAGAATGCCCCATGTACGACAATCCTTCACCTGAAAATCAAAGGCAGAAAATATCACAACAACATTATTCTGCTGACATAGTTTAGAGACTGATAACAAATTCTTTGACATGGAAGGCACAAGCAATGTATCCGAAAATTGAAGTAAACTTATATCAGAGAACATCAAACTTCCAGTATGAGAAATATCTAATATGTTACCATCACCAACTACAACACCATCAGTTCCATCATATGGGGCATGAAGAGACATGTTTGCCAAATCAGATGTGATGTGGTGTGAGGCGCCAGAATCAAGAATCCAACTACTGGATGATGGAGTGGAAACTGCAGCATGGGCCGATGGTGAGCTATATGCAGGAGGACCCGCTTGCCTGCCCATCTGGGAGTGAGAAGTGAGTGCCTGAATATCAGGACATCTACGGGCAGAGTGCCCAGGAGTACCGCAATATTGACACCGACCCTGATAGCCGGTTCTTGCTGGTGGAGGAATTGACCCCTGCTGTTGTTGAAAGCGAGGTGAGGGGAACGACTGGTGGTGCTGCTGATTGTTGGGACGCGATTGTTGAGGCTTACCAGTATGTGGTGACGGCCGACGCTGATGAGTGTTGGCCGCAAATGCCGTAAGTGGCTGATTAGGAGAAGTAGAAACTCTAGCAGCAAGTTGTGCCTCAGTGCTAAGGAGTTTCTCATGGAGTTCATCAAAGGAAATTGAAGATTCACGTGCTTGAATTGCATTTCCCAATTCCTTGTAAGAGTCATCCAGTCCATTAAGCACCTTTAGCACAAGATCCTCAGGATCAGTAGTAACTCCAAGTAAGGAGAGTTCATCAACAACAGCCTTGATTGCATGCATGTACTCAGTAATGCGTCGAGTTCCTTTGACAGGATTATGTATTTTATTCTTGAGGGCAAGAATTCGCCCTCTGGATGATTTTCCGTAGATTGAAACCAGAATTCTCCATGCTTTGTGCGACGTTTGAGCAGAAGCTATGAATGAGATCAAGTTCGGTGTAATGGATCCGATAAGAGTACTGAGAAGTAATTGATCTTGGCGAATCCAATACACATACATGGGATTGGGATCTGTTTTATCACCGGAAGTAATGGTGGACGATGGACACGGGAAAGAGCCATCAAGAAAGCGGAACAAATCATACCCGGAAAGTAGCGTGCGAATCTGAAAACTCCAATTAATGTAGTTTTCAGAGTCGAGTTTCAGTGGGGCTTGTGAGGTTGTGTTGAAGGCCACAAGAGGCGGCGACGATCCGCTAGGAGAGAACGGGATCGTGGCTGTTGAACCGGCGTTGATGACTGAGGAAGATAATGATGTCGACATGATAACACCGAAGTGATGGCAAGAGAAGGCAATAGGTTGCAGTGGCGTGAGGCCGGCGTCTGCAATATTGAGCGTGAGGCGGTGGGAAAGATGGGATGAAAAACCACCAGTGTGAAAGCAGATCGTGTGATCCGATGAAATTGCAAAAGAAAAAAAATATGGAGATTTGGCAGGATATGTGAAATTACCAAAAATCAAGGGGATTTGGCCGGATATGTGGGACTACAAAAAATCAAGGAGATTTGATTTGGTAGTGTGCAGCGGAAGTATAGGAGCAGATCATATGACCTGGGAAAATAAATAAATAAAAGGATCGATGATGTGGCTTTAGCCCATTAGGCTCTGGTTACCATAATAGGAATTGATCAAAGATATTTTATTGATCTTGATACTGGAATATATATACACTTGCAATGAGAGTTGCTAACTAGAGATATCCAATGTGGGATATTTATACAATAAAAAGAATGATATAATACAGTGTACACAATAATACTCCTAATAGATAAAACACTATATATATATATATATATATATATATATATATATATATATATATATATATTAACATATAATTAGAAAATTTTGTAGACAATTTTGACTACAATTTTTTTTGTTTAAAATTTCAAAATCATATTGACAACTTCCATAAAAAAATTTATATTTTCTTGTAGTAAAATTATCACGACTATTCTGAACAAAATGTGAACTATTGCAAAAAAAATTTAATTTATTACCTAGAATGTTATAAAATATTCCCGTAGAGACTTAGAAGTGCCCGCAAAACGTGTCACTATTAAGAGGCAATTTGTTTAATGTTGAAATTAGAATTCTGAAATATATTAATTTGCCCACAATACACAATAAATTCTGAAATATATTAATTAAAATCTAATATTATTAATACATTCATTTGAAATTAATTTTTAGTTTAAAAAAATTGGATCAATTAGTGAAAGATATAAATTAATCTTCCATGTGAAAATCTATTTCTATGTGGAGAAGATTTAAAAGATTTAATTTAAAGATATATTAAAGTTAGATTTTATTATTCATTTGAATTGTAGTAGATTATATGGATGATGAGTTGGCATGACAACTCATTAATCTGGTTCCATAAAAAAACCAAATGGTGGGTTATATATCATACATCTCTATATTTAAAATATAAATATGTATATATTATGCATATATATTAAACAAGCTATTTTAATTTTCATATTAAACAATTAAACATCAATTTTCTTTTAAAATTATTTATTGTGTTAATCCTATTTTTTTTAACCATATTGCATGTTCTTAGGATGATGGACTCGTGGGAAACTATACAAATTTTAGGGTGCATCCAAGTGCATATAGCATGCACTTGGAATTTAATCTCAATTTGAAATTAATTTTGACCAAAAAGTAAAAACTCGCGGGTCAAGCCCAACCCGATCAAAATTCGCGGGTCTGGCAAGAAATCGGGTCGCAAATGGATCGTGCACGCTTCGTACCAATACCCCAAGTTATATCACCAATACCCCAAGTTATATCACCAATACCCCAAGTTATAATCACCAATACCCCAAGTTATAATTACTAATACCCCAAGTTATATCCCAAAAAATTATTCACCAATATCCTAAGACTTAATCACCAATACCCCAAGTTATATCTCAAAAAATTATTCACCAATACCCCGAGACTTAATCACCAATACCCTAAGTTATAATCAATAATACCCAAAAATTATTCAACAATACTCCAACATAGAATTACACTAATCACTGTTTATTTAAACTATGAGTATCATGTTCCAGTTAACCAAGAAGTAAATTTTAAATTGCTTGTATGCTTCGGTTAAAACTAGTAATCGTTTCAAAAAGTTGTAGAAAGATTGGATAAAGATGAATGTCTGGCTTCGAAAAATCGTGGAGGCTATATGTAAATATGAAGAAGATTTTGGCTTTTGTTTATGAAGACATCGACAATTTTAATAGAGAACCCCATCTCTTAGTGGAGCAAATGAAGGTGGTGGAGGAGGAATATTACACCTTGCGAGGAGGAGAAAGAAGTTGTTTCATTATCATCATCGAGATTAATTGTTTCATTCTCACTTTCTATGTACACAGATCTGGTCGTGAGAGTTGAAGGCGGTGGCTCTCTGCGTTCACGGAGCCGGAATCGTGGCAGGATTCGGACAGTTTTGGGCATCTCGGGGGTAGGAGTCCAAGCAAACGGCTTCGATTTCCTTGCATGGTGGTCGGCGGCAATTTTGGGAAGCAATTTGGGTGACCCCCGTTTTGAATTGGGTGACCCGCGAATTTTTTATGGATTTTAAAAAGTTAAAATTGATTGTAAATTGGGAGCAAAATCCAAGTGATGCACCCTAAAATCACTCTTCCACTATAATAATTTGGAAAGTGGAAATTATAAAATCTAAATAATAAATTTAAATTGATTTAAAATATTAAGGAAATGAATAAGTAAGTAAATGCCAATTAAAGTTGAAACCTAAATCTAAAAGCCCAAGTTTCGATATCAAGCGCGGCAACAGTCCATCTTCATCATCTTCTCCATGGAGGCAACAACAATCTTTAAATACTCTGTATTTTTAATGCTCCATCTCCCTCTTTCATCGATCATCTTCACTTCACCGCAGAATCATGAGAAAATTGGTGGATTCAATGTTTATCCTAGATCCAAGGGACCCTGTTACTTCTCTGGTACAACTCCATTTATTGACATTTAATTTAAGCAACATAAGTAATTTGATGAGATAAAGATTCATTGCCCCCCTCTCTCTCCCTCTCTCCAGAAAACAATAGAACCGGTTCAATTGAATTACCGGTTCACCGGTTTTAATCGGTTTTTTATCGGTTCATGTCAAGTCAATTGAAACCCGGCATACAATAGGAACTGGACCGGCACTATGTCCGGTTTGCGGTTAAACCGGCCGATCCGGTCTAGGTTTGAAAATATTGCTCAATACTCAATAGGTGAGGTTGTTAACACTGAAAAATATTGATTGATTACATTAAAAAGTGTGAATTAATTATACTAAAAAAAATCAATGTTATCGATTTTTAATTTAATCAACCCACATTTTTTAATAAAAACATACTCAATTATTGAGTGAATGCACCATAAACCAGCATTTGTACTATTCCAATATTTAATTCAATATAAATTAAGGGTTACTTGCAATAAAATTCATGAAATTTATAGTCATTATCAATTACAACATGAACTTTTAAAATTTGCAATTCGATATACGAACTAATTTATTATTGCAACTTGATACATGGTGTAAATTTCTGGGATACACTATACATGGTGTAAATTTTCGGCGATACTAAAGCTACGTGGAAATTGAAGCCGACACTAAAAACACGCCACACGCTACACCAAATATCAAATCTAGAAAGAAAAAAATTCAAAATATAGTTTTATAAAACATTACTCAAACCCAGTTTAATAATAATGAAAAATAGTAAAAAAAATTAGTATATGTAAAAATTTGTATAATGTAAGACATTTTTCTACAAAAACTAGACAACCTCAACATTTATGATCTACTTTTTTTTTTTTTTTGCAAATTTAGCATCTGACGTGGCGTGTGACACGTCTTTGGTATCAGCTAAAGTTGCCACGTAAGCGTAAATATTGCCGAAAATTTACACCATATATCAAATTGCAATAATAAATTAGTATGTGCATGGAATTGCAAATTTTAAAAGTTAATTTTGTAATTGATAAAGACTATAAAGTTCGTGATTTTTTTTGCAATTAACTCAATAATAATGAGTAAATCTCATGTGCAATTACACCATGCAATTCAAGTGTATTTTTAAAATTTATCTTTATTATTACTAAAAAATTATCACTTATTAAATGCATTTTTCAGTAATAACGTGGACAATTTTTCAATAATAATAAGAGTAACTTTAAAAAAATGCACTTTAATTGCACAATGCACATGATGCATAGAGACTGTGTCATTAATAATAATGTCATCGATGGATCTTTCAACCCACAGGAATTCACAAATTTTATTTTAATCACAACCTAAAATATTTTTATGTAAATTTGCAAAATTTTAAATTTATATCAATTAATGAAGAAAACATAATCAGTCATCAAAAAATCAGTCAAATTTTGGAGGGAAAGAAACATAATCATGGACACACAATTTTGCCATGATTTAGAATTATCTGTCATTTTTTGTAGTACCACGTCCGAAGAATTATAATAGAACAAATATTGATATGATTTAGTGCTGGTATTATTGCAACCTTCAATATTGCCAAAACTTAGGGTGTTAAATTTATGAACTCTAACAAGTTTGAACCTTTGATTTGTAAATTAAACCATCTGAATAAAACAAAGAAGAAAACAGATGGATCATAAACACCAACTTAAAGCTTATCTCACATAGCTTTTAATTTAATATCCATTTATTACCAACTAACAAAGGTTACAGCATTTCACTGATCGATAATCGAGATCACATATGTAGCATGAGCTTCCTGTCTAAAATAAACGAGATAGAGAATACATTCCATTCATCTACTTCACGATGCAAACTCGATAAAAGTAAAAACATTCATTACCTTACATCAAAAAGATCAAACGGACGCCTTAGCAGTTCCTTTGGCAACTGAGTTAGTGTCAAAGATTTCAATCCAGTAGCCATCAGGATCCTTGATGAACGCTATGCCCTTAACTTTTCCTGCAATATGAGTAGGAACAAAATAATTGAAGATGTTTTAAACTTAACTTCGAGAATATTTCTAGAAAAGTAAATTAACTTAAATTTTTAAGATAATAGATAGCCCTTAACATTAAAGAAACAATTCTAAAGCTTGTTACAGTTCTTCCAATTTCCCCAGCTAAGACTGACATACTACATTTTTTTATATTTAAATTAACAAGAGTTTGGATACATGATTCATAGTAGAAAAAAGTTGTGCATTAAGAAGTGTTAAACAAGACGAATCGAACTGGGAAACAAGACATCTTTGAAGAAACACAATATATAAGAAGAAATAAGAGAGATTGTCTCATAAAATAAAAAGGATATAGTTACCGTCATCAGGTTTCTTTACAAATTCCACCCCTAAACTTTCAAATCTCTGGCATGCCTTGTGCACATCATCAACAGTTATACCTATGTGTCCTGAAAGCAGGCCACTACACGTTAGTGCTCCAAATATTATAAAGGACCAAGATGTCCCTCCTGTCAAGAACATCTCAGTCCATAAATCAAAAGAAAACGAAGAGGATCAAATGCATCCCATGGGTAGAAGCAGTCTCATACAATAGACTGTAAGCTCCAGTATGTATAACATTAAAAATCAACAATGTTAGGAGTTATCTATGAACGTAGGGCCCGCTTGGTTGGGGGTGATGATTATAGGGTAATGAGAATGATTTCATGGGTGTTGCGCTTGTGTGCATGTGTTAGCTAGCAACAGGAAACAGGTAAAGGAATATGTGTGTCTTCTAACAAACCCAAAATTGTCTACAATACTCATGATGTTGAACACCATCAAATAGGGAAACCAGACACAGAGTTCCACAATTGCAACCCTTCTTATTCATATAAAAGCATCTGAAAGTACTATGCTTAATTCTCTTTATCCTCACTATATGACATGAAGATAATGTTTGCGCAAAGTTTATTTATATAAAAGTGAAGTCAATAATAGGACAGCTAAGTGTGTACAAAAGTTTTAATGTAGGCCACTAGGCCTTCAGTTCCAAGTTATCTAGGGGTGTAAACACAACAGATGTGCACACTCCGAGGAAAATCATGACAGCAGGATCTGATCTGAAGAATAAATGGGTCAAATAGAAGTATGTACAAGTTAAATGTTTTTCACGTACCAAAACCACGAGGCTCTGAGTTCCCATTGTGATAGCCTTTAAAATCAGGTTCACTTTCCCAGTTACTGTAACAAACTACGATAGTTAGATCATGGGAGATTTTTGAACTGTAATGTTTCACTTATAATGTGTATTTAAAGGGAAGAGAGCTCTTACTGAGTGAGCTCAAGTACAGCTTTATGACCAAACGTCCAACTAGTGCGCTCAACAGGATCGCTTGGAGCTGATGATGTGTCCTGAGTCACCCATGCACAAATTATTTAAGAGGTTTAGAAAGAATTAACATCTACACATACCAAATGCACATATCCAGAACGCTTATATGCCAATAGGCAAACAAAGCAGAAGCAGAAAAGTAGACAAGTTCAACATGATGTATAAACTTCAGTGTACAATATTTGATTTTAACCTCATATCCCAAAAAGTACAAGGTAAACTTCAGCTCTTCAAAATCCAGTCTTTTAAGCAATCTGTAGCAAGAAAATAATCAAGAAATTGGAGTTAGTCGATGATCCCAAAAGTTGGGCTTAGCAATAAAATAGCAATTATTTAGTTGCAAATAGAGGTAGACCTTGAGTTTCAAAACATGCAAAAGATGGATACAGTTGTTTTATTGATTGAGGTTTGACTGAGACCAAAAATGGTACTAGGTAGCATGAAGATACTATGGTTAATAAGCAAAGGAATGATATTAACTCTTCCACCATAAATAAAGAGTAACTTCCAGAATAAATTTTTGTTTCAGTTCCCCTATTTCTGTTTATTTTATAATTTTACCTTTAACTTCTTCCAATGTCTAGTTCATCCTCACCATCCAACTCCTTCCCTCTTTTTCTCTCACATACAATTAGAATTCATATTTATCATTTAATATAATATAATAATACAGGTCATGGAGATATAATGAGGGGTTAACTGTTAAATGCAGTGCACATGGTGATTATGGGGATGCCATGTTGCTGATTGCAGAGCATAAGCTGTAAAAGCCAGAAGTTACGTTTGCTTTAGAGAAATTTAAACCATCACTATCCATTGTTCACCAGGATACTTCCATAATATTTAATGTAATCAGGATGAATTAAGCATTTTTATCTCTATATGCAAGCTGGTTTTGTATAGTTTTGTGGTTGATCAGAATATAAACAATGGGCACAACCACACATCTGCTAAGCTTTGCAGTTATTAAGGTTGACCAGAATATATATATATAAAGGAAAGCTAAAAGAAACAAGTAATAAAGTTAGTTGATGTAGAGGGCTTATAGAACTGACCAATATCCCTTGCATAATAGTTAGATCTGTGTTCACGATCATCATCTCATTAATCTAATTGTTCGCAAATTTTGGCCATGATATTTCAGATAGAGAATTTAGAATTACAGTTAACAGACAATAAAACCAACAAGTTCATGCCTTCATGGCAAGTTTCAAAAGCAATTTGTAAGAGGCAATTTTTTTTTTTTATTTGACGGGATTGTACGAGGCAATTCTGAAACTAACTCTTTCATTCATCCACTTTTCTACTTTTGCTATCAAAATGAAGAATAAGTCGTCCCTATAAATAACCAGACTTGCCATAGGATGTATGTCTTCTAACAATACCAATTTCATAGTTCCAAAAAAACATGGCAACTACAATTCACGATAAAAGCCTCATGCCAAACCTCAAGAACTATATCCATTTACACCTGTCCTTATCGAGAAATACAAAAATTCTTCAGGTGCATTAACAGAGTAGGTCTTGGTACTCTAACTAAACCATATTGGATATTGCAGACATAGTAAAACCTCAAATATCATTATCAAACAAAATCTAGAATTCATTTACATGGCACAATGATGTGAAGTGTGATGCCTGGTATCACCACTTGACAAGAGATTGTGGTATTACAGACAAGATTATTTGAACTATATAAGCATGTTTAAAGAAGAGAATTAATATGCAAGAAAGATTTTTAATATCTTAGTATCAAGTTTGATATAACATCCATATCATTCTGCAAAATTAGGAATGCGAGATTTTTGTTGGAGAAAATCAAGAGCACTTACGACATCCCCAATATCCGAGAGTAGAAATCAAGACTGACTTTGGGGTCCTTTACACGAATCATCTGAATGCAAAAATAAAGATTTATAAGCCAATAGTTATACATACACATACACACACACACATTAGTTCCAGATTATTAGAATTAGATTATAATACCCACTAATACTGATTTCGGCGTATACATTGGATACTACAGTTGTCTATATGAATGTAGATAAAATGCACACATTTGAATTCTCCAGCTAAACGAATTAGGGATAATACTTAGAGAAATATAAAAAAGATTAACGCGGAGCTCACAGTTTGCTGCAAGAAATAGCCCTTGGTGGCTTCATCGAGCGAAGTGTTGAGTCCTGGGTTGTTATCGGCCGATTCTTTGGATGCCATCACAGTAGTAGTCGATATAAATCTTGTTGGTTGATTAAGAACCTGGAAAGAAACAAAATAAAGAAAGGCAAGGAGCAAGTTTAGTAGGGTATCTGATCGAACTAAATGTGGCGTTCTACATTTTATTTGACCTTAGGTATGAAATTGAAGAGTGGGGGCAGTGGGGATAAAAGGGGCCGCCAAAGGGTGGCGGAGGGAAGGCGTGAGCAGGCAGCGGCGATTGATGAATAAGCCATGGCAATTGGCAATTGGCAATTGGCATATGATATGATTGCTAGAGAGAGAGAGAGGGAGAGTAGAGTACATACCTTGAGAATTGAGGATACTGGACCACCACTTCACTAGTTTGTACAATCAAAATCGCCACTAACGACTAGTGTCGTTCATCCGATAGCCCTTTTTAATTTAATCACATCCTATCTTACCTAGACCTCCTAAAATGGGTCCGACCCACCCTGTCAACTCAAAAATTCAGATTTTAAACACGGGCTGAACTTCAAAATTATAGGCTCCAAAACAATCAAGTATTTTTAGGGAAAATGATTTTTTTCGTCCCGTAACTTTACCTCATTTTGATTTTTGTCTTGCTGACTTTCAAATTTTGATTTTAGTCCTGTAACTTTATTTTTTTTCATCCTGCTAACTTTCAAATTTTGATTTTAGTCTTCTAACTTTATCGTTTTTTGATTTTAGTCCTATAAGGGTTAGTAGGTTGTAAGACCAAAATAAAAAAAAAATATATAAGTTATAGGACGAAAATCAAAATATGAAAGTCAACAGGACGAAAATAAAAAAAGAGATGAAATTACAGGACTAAAATCAAAATTTGAAAGTCAGCTGGACGAAAATCAAAAGGTGGTAAAGTTATTGGACAAAAAAAAATTCCTTTTTTTACTTGGACTACCGTTAAAATACTTTTATTTTTTACTTAATAAGAGGGGGAAAAAAAGAATCAATGGAGGAATACTTATATCGAGTTTTCATTCTAAAAATAGCTAGTATTTTTTTTTACGCACAATAGGGAAAATAATTAATTTTATTATCACCACATTAATATTAATATTAGAGTCAGGGTGTGTAAATTGTAGCTATGGAGTTTGGATCAGAAAGTGGAAAAATCAGTAGAGAAATAAATGGGTCTACAATGTAGGCCCATAGATTTTGTTTCGATTTACTCCTTTAGAAATGGTTACTTTATTTAATTTGAAGTTTGTATGTTCCTTATGTATTGTTACTTATTAAAGGATCGTTATTGTTGTTTGGAGTAGCTTTTACGAATTTGAGTTTATTAAGTACTATTGAATAATTGTTGTTTGATTTTATTTTTGTGAATTTTAGGGTATTAAGGATTATTGAATTATTGTTGTTTGAAACTCATTTAAGAATTTGAGTTTTCATTTAATTGCGACAAATTAAACTAATTTCATATCTTTATGAGTAGTATTTGTATACTAAATTTTCAGTTAATGGGATTAATAAAAAAGTCAAGTGTAATAATAATATAGTTAAAAAAAATGGTTGGGCCGTGACTTGAAGCGAACTACACTAGCTTCTACTAGTAGCTACCCCGCAAAAGTACGGGTTCACTGTAGTATTGGCAAGTATAGGGACCAAGTATTATCGAACCCAAGGGATGGTGTATATGCGAATAGATCCCTGAAGATCTACGCGTCGTAGTTAATCTGAGTGTATGTTTTTGGATTTTTTAGAAAGATTAATTAAAACTAAAATAAACTAATTAAACTAAAATACTGAAGCAGACGAATTAACTAAGGGTTGGATTCAAATAAGAGATGGTGATGCTTAGGATAGGAATCCCTACGTATACTAACGGAGCAGGTACATAATCAAAATAACTGTGACACACAAGAATTAACCTAAGTCTAAGAATGCAAGGTGAAAGCTCAAGATTCTAAACCCTAATACTTTACCCTAACACTCGACTTCACGAATCTACTAACAAGTTACTAGATTGTGCTTAATTAATGAGACCCTAATTTAACTAAGGTGATGCGGTCGTCCTCCTTCGCTAAACCGGTAGATGAATTAACCTTTCCTAAACCTTCTCGTTAAGACTACTAATTGTTATTGAGTGATGCGGTCGTCCTCTCTCTAACACTTTCGTACTAAATTCAAAGGTAAAGTTCAGATTAATTATAAGAATTCATTAATCAAGAGAATTAAAACTAACATCACGAATTACCCTAATTACGTACCCACAACCTACTTCTACGAGTTCATCCTACCCTAAGCATGCAAGAGTTTTAGCCGGACATGGTTATAACAAAAATAAAAGCAATAGAAGAAACTACGAACATAAACATGGTAAATTGAAGAACGAAAATATGAAACATGAACTAGGGTTTTAAAAGAAAATAAATACGAAGAACTGAAATTGAATTAATAAAAACAAAATTTAAACGTGTTCAAAGTAACGAACTAATGAAAAGAAACTAAGAATTGAAAAGAAACTAGAATTCGTATGAAAAACCTCAACAAAACGTAAATAAAGCTTGCTCGTTCTTCTCCTCTTCAAAAACTAAGTCTAAAATTATTTCTAAAAGTCGGGGATCATGATGTGTTCTTCAAAACATGTTTGGAAGAGGTATATATAGGCACGGGTCGAAACGGGAGTTAATGGGCCGAAAATACGCATCCGGAGGCAAAAATCCATGGGCGCTCGAGCAAAACGCTCGAGCGGTCCCGCTCGAGCAGTGTAGCTCGAATGACACAATCGCTCGAGCGGTTCCGCTCGAGCTGGTCGAGCGCTGAAATCTCTCTGCATGTTTTGGGCGCTCGAGCAATTCGCTCGAGCGGTGGCGCTCGAGCTGCTCGAGCGCAAGAATAGTTCTGTAAGTTTAAGCGCTCGAGCAATGCGCTCGAGCGGGGGCGCTCGACCTAGTCACTCGAGTGACTTCTAACTCCTCCCAAGTGATATTTTTCCTCGTCCGCACTAATACCAATCGTATTTCTTCGATATCTTCTCATCCGGGCATCCGTTTGAGTCGATTCAAAGTCCTACGAACTCCGTTTTTCGTCCTCTTTTCACCTATGAGCATCAAAGAGACAAATTCATCAATGTGTAGAAATAATGCTCATTTGACTCTAAAAACTCTATAAACTCGACCAAAACTAGGGCGTTTCAAGCTACGAATCATGACAATTTCACGCCTAATCAACCCCCCCAAACTTACCATATTGCTTGTCCTCAAGCAATGAAATAATAAGTCAAGTGAAATTGTTAGGAATGAATCAAGAATCAAATCATGCAAGTAATTGAATTCGAGCTTCAAAGATCGACCACACGTATACTAACTCACCTTCCTTCATCATACTCATGCAACAACAACAAGACCCACCAAGATCAAACATGGATGTGCACTCAACGATGTGTTTCACTCCCTCACAAGTGTATATCAATGATTAAGGGACTCACTCAAACAATCAATCACTCATATCGGCAGCCATAGGCTTGTAAGCGCTCTCAACTCCGACCATACTCTAGAAATCAATGCCGAATCAAAAAGGACTTTTCTCAAGGTTGTAATGTAGGCTCTTTGGACAGGTGGGATAACAATTTGGGTAAGTGACTCAAGTGAATGGAGAATAGAAAATCAAACTTTGGCACTTCGAGATTAGGAACAGAATACTTCAAACATTTTCAAACAACACTCCTTCAATTCCTCTTTTCTCAACACTTCAATTTTTTTTTTCTAACTCTTTTCACTTTTTTTTTCAATCACTTCACTTTCTTTTTCTCTTTTTTCGCACAAACACATGAGCTCATTTTTTTTTTCTTTTGCTCATTCTCAAAATTTTTTTTTTCTTTCCCACAACTCAAATTTCATTCACACCTTTATTTTATCACCACTCAACCATCATAATTCCCTTTTTCTCAACTCAACTCAATCCCTTCAACCCTCACACTTTTCCTATTCTCCACTCAAATTGGGACAAAAGGCTTAGGAATTGGAATAGTGTTCATATGTGCTAGCAAATAAAATAGGCTTTAGGCTCAAAGGGGCTAACAAGGGATCAATGTCATTGGTAAGGAAAATTTTGGCTAAGTGACTCAATAAAATCAAAGATGGCCTAAGATCACATTCGGCATATCAAACTAGACACAATCAAGAAGCAAGAGCACACACAAGTTCTAGCATCCTCTAAGGTGATGATTCACTCACAAACGAAGAGATTAAATCATGCATTTAAATCTCGTAAGGCTCAACTCTCACGGTTTTCACATCCATGCTAGTCCTAGTGCATTCTCACTCTCATCACACAAGTACTCAAAAGAAAACTTCACAAGCATACAAGTTCTTTCTCAAATCAGCTCAAACTCAAACACCCACACAAAAGAATTTCTAACTCACCCTACTCATCAAATCATACTCAAAGATAGCAATCAACAAGCATAAGGTGATTGTTAGGCATAAAATATTGAGTAACAAAACAAATTAATAATAGCCCAAGGAGTATCTCAACAAACCAATAATCAATCAAACTCAACTCAAAGATAAGGGCGTGCATGCATGTGCAATGTAATAAGAAACATAAAAATCTCCACCCCCCAAACTTCGACCTTGCTAGAGGTCTAAGTTTGGGGTTGTGGGTTACCTCAACCAAATAATTCAATTTCTCTCAATAGCTTTGCACATTCCCTTGTCTCAAGTTGGTTCCTTCAATCTGAATAACTCCATGATACCTTTACTCCTTTAGAGACAAGCCTACAAGCAACTCACTCAAATATGAGGTTAAACATACGACTCAAAATAACTCCCTAATAATATTAAAAGACACTAAAAATAAATGAAAGCAAATAAAAATGGGTTGCCTCCCATTCAACGCTATTTTTAAGGTCCTCATGCCGGACCAAGCTCAAAGGAGCTTATGGAACATCATACTCAAATTTACCTCCCTTACTCTCATAAGAGTGGTGTTTGAACTCCTTTCCTTGATGTCCCTCCATCATGAGTTCCTTTCCTCTTTTCTCATTCCCAAGTGTTATGGGTCTCAACTCCTTCTTGCCTCTATCTGGAGGAGTCTTACTAAACAATTTCTTGAGTTTGGACCTTTTCTTCTTAACTCCTCCTTTTCCTTCCAGCTGGACCACGTCCACACTTTTCACCTCTTCATCTTTCAACTTCTTCACTTCATCCCTATCAAAATAATCAAGAACATAATGCTCATGGGTTAACTCAACAGGTGAAGGACTAACAAAATCATGAATATGAGAGGGATTAGGGAGAGAATGTGTGTCTTCAACACGAGGATCAATTGCATCCATGCAATACAAGCTCTCATCCTCCTTCGGGTGCTTCATGGCTTCATATAGGGAGATCTTCACTTCTTGATCATCAACCTTCAATGTAATCTTCCCATTTGCCACATCTAGCACCATCCCCGCCGTAGCTAAGAACGGTCTTCCCAAGATCAGGGGCACGTGCTCATCTTCCTCCATCTCTAGCACTACAAAGTCTGCTGGAAAAATGTGATCTCCAACTCTCACTAGAACGTCTTCAACAACACCTTGAGGTCGAGTAATAGACCGATCGGCAAGTTGAAGCGTCATCATTGTGGGTTGAAGTTCTCCACCTTCCAACTTCTTGAAAAGCGACAAGGGCATGAGATTGATGCTCGCCCCTAAATCACATAACGCTCCTTTCTTGATCCCGTTCCCAATGTCACAAAGAATGGTGAAGCTCCCGGGATCCTTCAGCTTCGGTGGAAGCGCCTTGTGCACTAATGCACTCACCTCGTGGTTCAGCTGCACCAACTTCGGCTCATCCACTCGCCGCCTTTTCGCAATCAAGTCCTTCAGAAACTTCGCATAGTGCGGCATCTGTTCCAAAGCATCATAAAAAGGAATATTAATATGCAATTGTTTAAAAACATCAAGGAACTTAGCAAATTTTTCATCAAGCTTCTTTTTCATGAAGCGCTGTGGATATGGGACGGGTATCACAGATTTGGGTACCCCCCATTCATCTCTTTCTGTTTCTTTCACTTTCTCCCTTGCTTCCTTTGCCTTTTTCCACTTAGGAACTCTCTCTATCTCCTCAAAGTCTTTTCCCTTCTGGGACTCATCCATATCTTTATGCTTCTCAATCCCTTCACTTTCAATCCCCTTCTCAACTTGAGGCGTCTCAGAATCAGCAGGCATCTGAGGACCTTCATAATTGGTTCCACTTCTAAGCTGGATCGCCTTGCAATGCTCTTTCGGGTTCCCTTCCGGCATTCTATTCACTGACTTTGCAATTTGGCTCATCTGGAGCTCTAAAGAAGTGAACCTTCGATTGTTCTCTTGTTGAGTTCTAGTCCACTCAACGTTCATCTTCTGGAGCTCTTGATCTCGATGATCGTCCTTCTTATGCAACTCCTTCACATCGTACTCCAAGGAGGATAATCGCTTACTCCCTTCCTCCACCTTCTGAAGAATGGCTCTCAACATCTCCTCGGTTGATGCACCGCCTTCTCCACCAGGAGGTTTAGACCCCGGATCAACACCTGCAGGAACAGTAACACCAGCTTTTGGGTTAGCATAAGAAAAATTATCATTCTTTCTCCATGTGTTTTGAGGAGGTTCCTGGCCTCCTTGAACTCCTTGTGTGTTCCTCCATTGATTTTGAAATGGATGTGGGCCTGGAGGTACAAATGGTTGGCCATAAGAAGGCCTTCCATACTGGTTTCCACCTTGGTAGCCATTCTGATTGTAATACTGACCTCCCATGTAATTGGCTACCTCTTGCTGTCCACTTGGTTGGTCTACTCTCTCATTCTCTACTGCATGCTCTCCACCCAAACTCTTCCCCAACTCGAGGTTGTTTATCTTCTCCATCATGGCCATCAATAGCCTTCTCGTTCCTTCTCTCTCTTCAACCTGATGCACTCTCTGAAAATCTGCATCTCCACTCCAAGCACCGGCATTCGTGACAATGTTGTCCACGATTTCTCTACACCTCTCTATGCCTTGGTTCAAGAATGCTCCGCCCGCACAAGCGTCTAAATGGTCTTGCCCCGCCTTGTTGGCACCACTATAGAAGAACGCCATAATGTCTCCCTCATTGTACCCGTGCTGCGGGCACTCAATCAGCATGTTTGAGTATCTCTCCCACGCTTGGCGTAAATCCTCTCCAGACTTCTGGCGAAAGGACGAGATCTCAATTCTAGCCTTGATCGTCCTAGATGGAGGGTAGAATCGCTCGAGGAACAGACGCTCGAGCTCGGCCCAAGTGGTAATACCTCCCCGCGGGAGCGTATTATCGTACCACTCCTTAGCTATTCCCGTCAATGAGAATGGGAACAGCCTAAGCCTCTTGGCATCTTCAGACATGCCATTATAATTAAATGTTGAGGCTATCATGAGAAAGCTCCTCAAGTGAGTGTGAGGATTCTCCTTCCCGATCACCCCCTTGAACTGATTCTCGGTAAGCAGCTTTAAAATCCCCGGGGATATCGATAAGTTGTTTGCCTCAACAGGAGGTAAAGCCACTCCATCATAGTACCGTTGTGGCTGTGCTGCAAACCTCCCTCTTATAGCCATATTGTGGTCTACGTTCTGAGGAACGTGTTGAGGATTAGCAGCTGGTACGGGTACTTGTTGGGGTGGTGGTTGGTAAACAGGTGGTTGGTTGTAGACAGGAGGTGGATGATATGGATATGGTGGGTAAGGATAAGGTGGGTATGGGTAATGTTGGTATACTGGGTTGTTAAAAGGGTTATTTGGGTTTTGTGGGTTGTTGGTGAACGAATCTAATCGGGAGGATTAGTGGCTGTTTTAATCCGTTTATACGTCACCAATCAATAACGTGTGATTGATTACCACCGTAAATGGTAAAACGAGTCTTGGGTTAACGAATTCGGGTAAAATGAAGATCGCAATTTAAATTATTTCGTATATGTGTAAGTTTGGGTGTATTTGTGTGTATTTTTAGTCTGAAATTCGAAAAATTACATGAATAAGCTGGAGAACAACTATTTATAGAGACTAGCAAGCATGAGGTGTCTAAGACTCTTGGTCTCCCTAGCCTGCATGCTTGACATGTGTCCCTTTGATCTTATCTAAGCTGAACCTTAGTTACAAAGTCTTCTTTGGTCCTTATCTCGGACTCACTGTTGTTCGCCTAGGTCGGCTTAATTGATCTTGTTGATTCTCCAACTGAAATTTGTTCGCCTCTTGAGGTTGTACTTTGGAAGTTGCTCGCCTTATGGCTTTGTTCAGCTTGGCTTTGGGATCTTTGTCCTTTGTTCACTTGTACACACCTCCTTGGCTATTTGTTGTATCATATTTTGACCAAGTTGTTCGTCATGGATGACTTCACAGTTGGCTCATTCTTGGTCCCGGGCCTTAATACCTGTTCGCCCATTAGTTGTTCGTCGGGAGAGTTGTTCGTCACTTCATACACCTCCCAGATTGGTTAATGCGCCCAAATCGTGATTTTCTTTGTTTTAGACTTCAAAAATTGTTCGCTCCATATCTAGTTGATGTTCGCCTATCAACAATTGCCCCCTATCCTGACTAGATGTTGCATCAGACGAGTAATTTTGTGGCGAGCAACTGTAGTTAGGATATCGTCTTGGCCAAGATTTGGACGAACAGCATCTCTGGGACGAGCAATGTTGGAATAACCGTTTCGTCTTCCCATGATCTGGGGAGATCACGAAGATGACGCCAGCGCAATGATTGCGCGCCGCTCACGCGCGAGCAGCCCCAAGGCCACGCGCCCCTATAATTGTTTATAGGTCCTTCATCTCCTAGTTTAGCTCGGAATTTACCCCGCCTTCTTCCAGTTGAGTCCCGGAACTTTCGGAAAATTATGCCCTGGACCCCGTTTTTGGTTTGGGGTATAAATAGTGGGAAAACTGAAATCTTTCCCACTTTTCCCCCTCTTGCAACAGTGCTCCGGCGAACCCTTCCTTCCTCCGGCGATTCCAAGCTTCTCCGGCATCTATTCTTCCAGTGTTTGGCCTCCAATCCTCGAAACAAGGTAGTTATCCTCTTATTTCTTTTCTTTTCTTTACTTTTTCTCTCGAAAACGCCATCGCTGCCGTGTGGGTTCGAGCGCAATCGTCTTCTCCGGGATAGCGCCGCCGTCTGCAATTCTTTTCACTGTCGCCTGGATTTTTCTTCTTCTTCTATGTCTTCGCACTCGAGCAATAAGACTGAGGAGACCTTAGACCCACTCTTTCCAGTCGCGGTTCCCATCGATCAACCTCCCTTCGAGATTTCCTCGGCGTCGGATCTTCACGTGGATTCGGTCGTCCGCTCCGTGGAGGACACCGGTGCGGGCCCATCTGGGAGAGAATTAATAGTTGCGGCGAACAACAATTTGGGCGTAAGCTCTTCGTCTTCTGCCGAATCTAGAGATCCAGACCTTAACGAACTCACTCGCGAGTTCTTGGAGAGCATTAACTTCCCATCCCCAAGGATGCGGGAAAATGAGATCCCAGCTGGGGTTGCTCGACTATTCGAATGGCGAGCATATGCTAAAAGGTATGCGAACAGCTTTCCCCGTCCCCAAAGGGAAATAATGGATAAGGTGAAAACTGAGTACCAGGCGAGCAAGATAAAAAGCGTTGTTCGCGAAGATGAACTGGACTCCATCCGGAAGGATTATAAGATCCCATATGATATCCACATGTGGGCTCCTCAGAGAAAGGAAAGAGCTGATCGCCCACCTCCAGGATGTACGGCGATCAACATTCACACTCTAATTTCCGGACTAAAGTTGCCTCTTCCACCAGTTGTTGGTCGATTCCTGGAGGCGACCAACTTGGCCATTACCCAAATTACTCCAATTGGGTGGATGAATCTCTTGGGTTCCATGTGCCTGTTCGCCTTAGAGGGGTACGTTGATCGGATCACTGCGGAAGAGATCAACTACTTGATGACAATTACAAGTTGCCCCTTGGGAGAAGAAGGCTATCACTATCTCAAGGCAAGAACTGGGTTGAAAATGGTTGAAGAGGTGCCGAACAAGGTTCGTGACTGGAAGTAACACTTCTTCTGGATTGGGGGTGATTGGCGAGCATCTTCCGGTCCACACGGCGGTCCTGGGCGAATAAATTCTCCAGCAGCCTATGGAAAATTAAAACGTAAGTTTGTTTCTTGCTCGCCTTTGGGCTAAGTTGTTCTAATTTAACTTCTTTTGTTTGTTCGCAGGCCCTCGTCTACCCAAGTGGAATTCGAAAGAGGAGGAGTTAAACTCCGAGTTCTTGTTTACTTCGTGCTTGGTCGGCCTCCGCAATAAAGCAGATAGAACTATAGACTATCTCTGCCGATCAAGGTGTCAAAAAGCTGCTCGCCTTTTGACTTACCCACATCATTTGGAGGCTCAAGCTGAGGTGCCCCCTGGTATGAAAATTTCTAACTCCTTGCTCAAGTTTTGTTCGTCGTTAACCTGTTTAACTTGCTCGTCTAATTTTAACTTAACTCTTTTTTTTCTTTTTTTTTTTTTTAGCCGAGCAAGTAACAGTTGCCGTTCCCCCAAGCTACGCTCTTCTTGAGCAAAGGGTCCTTGAAATGGGGCCACCAAGAGGGAAGAAAAGGAGAGGTGACCCTCCTCAAGCGGTGCTCGCCATGTCGAACAAGCCCGAGGGGGCTAAAGTTCCGAGACAGGCAGCCCCCCCAGTCCAAATCCGGTCCCCTCCCGTCTCCCCACCTCGTGGTGGGAAACGCCTTAAGAAGGCAGACGGGACCCCACTGGTCGGAGATGTCACCGGCAAGGGGAAAGAAAAGGTGGGCGAAAGTCATGCTCGCCACGAAGGGGATGTCGCTAGGCGCTCTTCTGCGGAGCCCACGGAAAGGTCGGGAAAAGCGAGCAAAGACGTAGGCTCACTCCGTGGCCCAGAAGATCTTACGTTCCTTGGATGGGACGATCGGAAGTTTGCCGAGTAAGTATCTACCCTCTTTTGCCGAACAACTTTCATCTTTTTTTTTTTTTTTTTTTTTTTTTAAATTTTTTCTAAGTATCAATTTCTTTCTTGTTTGCAGATATCGTGCCGACGATTACCCCGGCCGAGCAAGTGTTGTACACCAGTATGCTTGCTCGAAGACTTCCGTTAACATAAGGGAGATTCCTGGCGAGCATGTTCGCAAGGCAACGGAGCTGGTCGCCCGAGCCTGGACGCGCCCCCTGGACAAGGCCATCCTCCAACAGGGGCAAATGGACAATCTCCATCTCTCGATGATGCTCGTTGCCAACGGCCTCGTCACTGCCCAAAGGGCAATTGCCCAAGTTGCCGAGCAGGAAGAGTCTGCTCGCCACTATGCGAGTACTGCTCGGCAACTCTCCGAGGAAAAGGACAAACTGGCGAACAACTTGCATGGCCAGATTGCTCGGCTCAATGACCAACTTTCCCTCTATATTGACGGCGAGAAAAAGCACCTTGAAGACATTCAAGGCTTATCTACCGAGCTGAAGAGCAAAGAGGCCTTGCTTGGTGAGGAGAAGAGCAAACTGTCAGCGGCCGAGCAAAAAATTGCTGATCTTGAAGCGGAGGTTGCTCGTCTCCGGGAGTCCGAAACCAACCTTTTTACCCGCGAGCAACTTGAAGAGGAGGTTCAAGCTCGTACCGGCCCCATCTCCAACCTTGGATATATCTGTGCCTACGCGGACAGCATCCGTACGGCCGATGCCTATGATTATAAGGACATGGTGGAGGAGATGAGCAAAGATTTGAACGAGTTCCTTGAGAACTATCCTCCGCCGAACAACGTAAAAATCCAGTTGGCGGATCTGGCTGTACTAGGGGTTAAACTGGATTTACTCGACCCCAGTATCACCATCACTCATCCTCCACCAATTGTTGATGATGGCGAGCAAGGAGATGAGCCGGCTGCCGCGGACGAGCAAATTGCTAAAGAGGCGGAGGATAAGGCAGCTGAAGACCTTGCTCGAGACATGATTGTCGACCCTCCTGCCGAGCAATCTCAAGATCCTCCTCCCGTCGAACAGCAGTAGTTTTTAGGACTTAGCTTTTTCTTCATCTCTTTTGTAATAGTTGCTCGTTCCTTTTTGTAGTACTTGTAATGGCTGCTTCCAGCTTGTACTATTTTTGAGGCTCAATGCCTTTGATTAATGGATGTCTTTCTTTTGTTCGCTCATTTTCTTATATATGTTAATTGCCTTTACATTTCTGTCAATGCCTTTACAATTATAACATATAGTGTTGGGCTTTTGTTCGAATTGAACTTGCCTTTAGTGGAATCAGGGTTCAGCCTTAGGTTCTGTTCATTTTAAGAAACGAACAACCTTTAAGTGGCTTTGGTCCTTAGGTTCTGTTCATTTGTAAAACGAACAACCTTTGAATGGACTTGTACCTCGAGCTTTTGGACTTTTCCTTTTTTTGACGAACAACTATTATATTTACATTGCAAAATAATTACAAATGTTATAAGACTGTCCATCATTATCATATACAATCTGACGAACAACTTTAAACACAAACTAAAACTTGCTATCCATTAAATCAAAAGAACTAGCACCAGACTATACAATGTGCCGAGCAACTTTTGAATCTATACTTAAGAAAATTTAAAAAATTAGGCAAGTTTTTAGCCTTCTTAGCCTTCCTTCAACTCATACGCATCCCTTGCCCCCCAAGACATTTGTTCGCCCAACTTTATTGATAGTACTTCTTTAGATGTACAGCATTCCAGGAGTATTGGGCCGGCTTGCCTTCCATGTCCTCAATATCGTATACGCCATTGACGTATTTTTCTGTTATTCGATACGGGCCCTCCCAAGTTGGTCCCAATACACCTGGAGGTTGGGCGAGCAACTTTCTCAGAACCAAATCTCCAACTCTGAATTCCCTAACTTTTACATGGGAATTATAGTAACGTTCTGCTCGCTGCTTGTATGTGGCATTTTTTAGCTCGGCATTCAACCTTTTTTCTTCGAGCAAATCCAATTCAGCATTTAGAGCAGAGTTGTTCGCCTGTTCATCAAAGTTGGTCGTCCTGAATGTAGTGGCCTTTAACTCAATTGGTATTACAGCCTCTGTCCCGAAAGCCATTGCAAAGGGTGTTTCTCCGGTGTTTGACCTGGGAGAAACTCTGTATGCCCATAAGACTTCCGGAAGTTCTGTAGACCAACTGCTTTTACTCTCCGCCAGTCGCACTTTTAATGTATGCTTTATGATTTTATTTACAGCTTCAACTTGTCCATTCGACTGGGGGTGATAAGGTGTGGAGTAATGTTTCTTGATCCCCCACTTCGTACAGAATTCTCTCAACTCTTGTCCATCAAATTGTGGACCATTGTCTGTCACAATTGCTTGTGGAACTCCAAAACGACAGACAATGTTCTTCCAAATAAAGTTGATCATCTTCTGCTGTGTTATATTCATCATGGCCTCTGCTTCCGCCCATTTTGTGTAATAATCGACTGCCACGACGGCGAATCGAACATTTCCAACTCCAGCCGGGAAAGGACCAATGATGTCCATCCCCCATCTTGCAAAAGGCCATGGGCTGTATACTGACACAAGTTCCTGAGCCGGGGTGTGGATGCCTGGGGCAAAAATTTGACATTGATGGCAAGTTTTGGCTTTTTTGATTGCATCTTGACGTAAGGTCGGCCAATAATAGCCTTGTCTGATTGTCTTGTATGCCAAAGCTTGCCCCCCAGTATGATTTCCACATACTCCAGCATGTATCTCTTCAAGTACTGCTTGCCCTTGCCCCCTAGGCAAACACTTGAGAAGTGGGATTGATATTCCCCTTTTGAAGAGCTGTTCGCCCACCAGAGTATATCTGGCGGCTCGCTTTATTAGCTTGGCAGCTTCAAAAGGGTTGTTTGGTTTTTCCCCATTTTTCAAGTATTTGACTATACTTGTTCTCCAGTCTTCTTCTTCACTGGTTTGACCGTCGAGTTGATTGACATTATAACTTACTGTTGATGGATCTTTCATCTTTGTAACTATAATATCTGCCAACTCTACGGGGCCTTCACTTGTTGCTAGTCGGGCAAGCGCGTCTGCTTGAGTGTTGCTCGTCCTTGGAATTTGCTGTATGAAAACTTGTTGCAACATGGACATCAGGTGAGCAACAATCCGTTGATATTCGATCATGTGATCATCTTTTGCTTCGTATTCACCTCGGACTTGGTTTACGATTAATTGTGAGTTGCCGAATATTTGCAAGCGTCTGACACCAACTGCGAGGGATAGGTGGAGACCAGCGATAAGAGCTTCATACTCAGCTTCGTTGTTGGTTGCCATGAAACCAAATCTGATCGCCGAGGTGAATACTTGTCTGTCTGGACTTATTAATACTACTCCTGCCCCCGAGGCTATGTTGGTTGATGATCCATCCACATAGAGATGCCAAGGATGATCAAGTCCTCTCGTCGGATCTGGTGGGAAAGTTAATTCGACTATAAAGTCGGCTAATGCTTGCCCTTTGATCACTGTTCGAGGAGCATAGGTCACCCCGAATTGGCTAATCTCCAGTGACCATCTTAAGAGACGACCTGCAGTGTCGGGGCGATGGAGAATTTGCTTGAGCGGGAAAGTTGTTAGAACTTCGACTTGATGGTCAAAGAAGTATGGTCGTAACTTTCTCACGCTCATAACCAAGGCATACGTCAGCTTTTCGGTTGGGGCATATTTGATCTCTGCTTCGTGTAAAGCTTGGCTGACGTAATAGATTGGTTGATGGAATTTGCCGTCCTCCCGCACCAAAACAGAACTGATGGCAACTTCTGATGCGGCTAAGTATAGAAAGAGCTTTTCTCCTGGGATTGGTTTTGATAGGATTTTGACATCTCCCAGGTAGTCTTTAAGTTGATCGAAAGCCGCTTGGCAGTTGTTAGTCCATGCAAACTTCCCTTTTTTGACGGCCTCGAAGAATGGACGGCACTTGTCCCCCGACCTGGATATGAACCGGTTTAATGCTGCTAGGCACCCGGTGAGTCTTTGCACTTCCTTTACCGAACGTGGTGGTTGCATATCCAGGATGGCTTTAACTTTTGAAGGGTTGGCCTCAATTCCCCGCTGGCTAACAAGATGACCCAAGAATTTCCCTGAGTGGACTCCAAAGCTGCTTTTCTTTGGATTCAACTTCATGTTATAGTGTCGAAGAATTTCGAACACTTGAGTCAGATGTTGAAGATGGTCTTCCTTCTTGGGACTTTCGACTACGATATCGTCTACATAGACTTCAACCGTGTCTCCAATTTGTTGATCAAACATCTTGTTCACCAGTCTTTGATATGTTGCTCCAGCATTTATGAGGCCAAATGGCATTCTCTTCCAGCACAGCAAGTTTTTGTTAGTATAAAAAGCTGTGCTTTCTTGATCGTCAGGATGCATAGGGATTTGGTGATACCCTGCAAAAGCATCCATGAATGTTAGCATTTCGTGACCCGCAGTGCTGTCCACCAATTGATCGATGTGCGGGAGAGGAAAGTTGTCCTTCGGGCATGCTGCATTCAGATCTGTAAAGTCTATGCATAGCCTCCAGGTCCCGTTTGGTTTCCTCACGAGTACTGGGTTTGCTACCCATTGTGGACAGAGTGCTTGTCGAATGAGATCATTGTCTAACAACTTTTTAACTTCTTCATTCAAGGCTTGGTATTTGTCCGGGCCGTACTTTCTTCGTTTTTGATGGACGGGCTTTCTTGCTTGATTTATGTTCAGCTTGTGGCAAGCATATTTTGGGTCTATCCCCACCATATCTGCGTGGGACCAAGCAAAGACATCTAGATTCTTGGTGAGGAACTCTTTCATTCGGGATCTGTAAGGCTCTGGGAGCTCAGATCCTATGAATAATTCAAGATCTTCGTTGTTGGGATTAACTTTGAACGCCTCCAGCTCTTCGACTGGAGTCGCTCGTCGTTTTTGTCCCTTCCAACGGGGATCAAGTATGGGTTCCTCAGGGTTGGAATCATTTTCGATGTTCATGGGCTTTGCCCCCAGGCGGGGTTCTAGATCATCAGTTGGCTCTGTCCCATTGTTGTTCGTTTGTACCTGGCCCTCCAAGCCCTCCACTGAAGGTTGTTCGTCATCACCCCTTTGTTGTTCGTCAGATGGAGGTTCCTCGCGAGTGGTAACGAGTTGCTCGTCCAACACTTGCTCGTCCAAGTGTTGTTCGTCCGTATCCATGTGGTCTTCCATGTTCATCATATTGTTTAGTATTGATGGTTCGTTGACGGGATAACTTGTTGCTTCCATCATGGATATTTGTATAAATTTTGCTCGTAGCTGTTGAATGCATTCTCGTGCTCTCCGTTGGTCTCCTTTAATTGTACCTGTTCCACTAGCTGTTGGAAATTTCAAACAATAATGGTAAGTGGAACACGCAGCTTTGAATTCATTGAGAAAAGGTCGGCCAAGAAACCCGTTATAGGTCGACTCTTGGTCTACAACCAAGAAATCTACCATTCTTGTTATATTTCTTTCGGGTTCATTAGCCGTTACAAGCTGTACTGCTAATGTTACGATTCCCAACGGTGTTGTCACAGCATTCCCGAAGCCTATGATTCTATGTGTTGTATTCCGAACGTAACCCGAATAATCTCCCAGATTATCGAGGGTTTTCTTGAATAAGATGTTGGTGTAGGCTCCGGTGTCCACCAACAGTCTGTGGACTCTGGTCCCCATAATCTTGGCGCAGATTACGAGTGAATCATTATGCGGAGTTAGGACGCCTTCAAGGTCTTTTTCAGTGAAAGTTAATTCCGCCGTTTGCATGATAGACGGCTTAACTCCCATTTCTTGTACTTGGCTAATCGCTCGTAGCTCCGCCTTCCTCTTCCGATTAGAGTCGGGTGGTTGTCCATCAAAACACCCTCCCGCGGGACCTGCGGGTTCCATCATGAACAGATCTTCTAAAGGTTGAGCTGGTATACTGGGAACTGGTCGCCCGGGTTTGTTGTTTTTCTGAGGTTGACCATCCTCTTCGTCTTCTGAGTTGTTCTCCCGAGCTCTTTTCCCAGGTTGCCTTTTAACGAAATCGGAGAGCTTTCCCTCCTCATAAAATCGCCAGAGTTGCTTAAGCAAATCTCTACACTCACTCGTAAAATGCCCCACACGTTGATGGTAGGCACAATACTTGTTCGGGTTGAGTTTGCCAGTATCCTGGCGGATTTTACGTGGTGGGGAAAGCAATTTTTTCTCCTTTACGCTCTCATACACAGTATCAACTGATACTGTCAATACTTGGTTCAATTTTTCTTTCAAATCCGATCCTTCAGTGAATGTTTTCATGTTTTTCGGGACCCTGTAGCTTGTCCCGACGGGCTTTTTGTTATTCTCCTTAGGATCAGCTTTGTTCTCCCCTAAATTTGTTTGTAGGGCCTCGTGCATGGAAACGAAAATACCAGCTTGGTTTCTGAACTCGGCATAAGTCTTTGGGCACTTCAGACGTACCTCCTTCCATAACTTCGACCCTTTTTTCAATCCGGCCATCACAGCGACGATCTTTGTATCTTCGCTCACCGGTTCTCCTTCTAGCAAAACTTTATCGAATCTTTCCATAAACGCCCGGTCAGTTTCATCATCATTTTGCCTCAAATCTGATAGCCGGTGTTTTTGGGAAAGATACGACCCCGCCGTTGAAAAGTGAGAAAGAAATTCTCGACTTAGTTGGACGAACGAGTGGATTGATGCCGGCGGCATTGATGAAAACCACTTGTGAACCCGATCGCCCAATGTTAACGGAAAATTCCGGCATTGGGTGGCATCGCTGGCCCCCACGGAGACCATGTAATCCGTATACTTCGTTAAGTGGACCCGGGGGTCGGCGATGCCTTCATATTGAATGCTAGCCGGAAATTGAATCTTTTTCTGTATCGGGGCCCTCAAAATGTGAGCTGCCAAAGGTGAGGATGGCATGCTGGTCGTTCCCATCTCCCTCTGTTGGTCTAGTTGCCCCTGCATGTTCTCCACAGCCCTCCTTAGGCTTGATAATTCATCAAGAGGTGCCCCCTGACTTGGAGGCTGTTCGGCGAGCAAAGGCATTAACCTTTCTGCTCGTCGCAGTCCCTCGCTTGGAGTGGGCACTTCCTGGGCTTGCCTCCTAATGTTGTTCGCCGCATTTGGCCCTAGGCGCCTGAAGGCTGACTGGGAGAGTCTTTCATGGACCGATGGGCGAGGCTGTTCAAAAGTTGCTCGCCCATCTTCTGCTCCCCGGCGAGCAGCTTCCCGCTGGGGTTGGCTAAGCCTGTCTTGAGCACTGGAACGTGTTGTTCCATGGCTAGACATAGTTGTTCGTCCGCGACCAGACTCGGTCTGTACTTCTCCTTGGTCGACCACCTTGGCCTTTCCCTTATTTCGTCTGACTTGGGCACTATCAACCTCTCGATGTTCGTCTCTGGTGGTCCTAGGTCTAACAATTTCTAGGGACTTATCCCTTGGCCTTGCTTGTGTTGGCCTAACCTGCCCTTGTTGCCTCTGGAGGGCCTGGAGAGCAGCAATGGTTTTGGCCAACTCGTTGGGGTTATTCGCCAAAGCCTCCATCTCAGGGGGGAGGTTATGTGTTATGGCCGTATGTTGTGACCTGTTCGCATGTCTTGGGTCACGGTCCTGGTGGTTAGCCGACGTGGCTCGGGTCTGAGATGCTCTTTTCGACAAACGTGATCCTTGGGTCTCTTTAGATTGAGGCATTTCAATTTAAATTATTTCTTAATTTTAAAATTGAAGAACACCAAGAACACTTTTGTTTGTATCTTCAAATATTTCTTGAGATTTCCTTTGAATCTTCAAGTTTTCAACTTGAAGTTCTCGAGTAATCACACTAAACCGAAGGTTCGATCCCTTCTTCTAGCGCCAAATTGTTGGTGAACGAATCTAATCGGGAGGATTAGTGGCTGTTTTAATCCGTTTATACGTCACCAATCAATAACGTGTGATTGATTACCACCGTAAATGGTAAAACGAGTCTTGGGTTAACGAATTCGGGTAAAATGAAGATCGCAATTTAAATTATTTCGTATATGTGTAAGTTTGGGTGTATTTGTGTGTATTTTTAGTCTGAAATTCGAAAAATTACATGAATAAGCTGGAGAACAACTATTTATAGAGACTAGCAAGCATGAGGTGTCTAAGACTCTTGGTCTCCCTAGCCTGCATGCTTGACATGTGTCCCTTTGATCTTATCTAAGCTGAACCTTAGTTACAAAGTCTTCTTTGGTCCTTATCTCGGACTCACTGTTGTTCGCCTAGGTCGGCTTAATTGATCTTGTTGATTCTCCAACTGAAATTTGTTCGCCTCTTGAGGTTGTACTTTGGAAGTTGCTCGCCTTATGGCTTTGTTCAGCTTGGCTTTGGGATCTTTGTCCTTTGTTCACTTGTACACACCTCCTTGGCTATTTGTTGTATCATATTTTGACCAAGTTGTTCGTCATGGATGACTTCACAGTTGGCTCATTCTTGGTCCCGGGCCTTAATACCTGTTCGCCCATTAGTTGTTCGTCGGGAGAGTTGTTCGTCACTTCATACACCTCCCAGATTGGTTAATGCGCCCAAATCGTGATTTTCTTTGTTTTAGACTTCAAAAATTGTTCGCTCCATATCTAGTTGATGTTCGCCTATCAACATGGGTAAGCAGGGTTGTTATGAGGATTATGGATAAGGTTCTGAGCTGGATTCCCTACGTTTCGTGTATCCGGGTTTAGGCTCTGGCTATCCCCTAATGGAATTTGATTCTGGCTACCACTAACTCCAGTGCCTTCAACTCGGTCTACTGCCTGATTGAAATCATTGGCAGCATCGTCCAACTCATTATTGATATCCATTGGTTCCTTTCCTAAGTCGGCAGCGTTCATCCTTCTTAAGAAGGCTCGGTTCCTTCTGGCTATTGTCTCAGGGTCCAACGGTATTCTCTCTTCACTCGTATTGCCTTGTGAGCGTGTTTTCATAAACCTGACACACTAGCAGAAGGATCAAAACGCAACTGCCGATTGAATAAAAAATAAAAATAAACAGAAAATAAATCACCCACTACTAACTACTAAGCTATCCACAAGTCCTATTCAAAAGCATACAACGCCATCCCCGGCAACGGCGCCATTGACTTGAAGCGAACTACACTAGCTTCTACTAGTAGCTACCCCGCAAGAGTACGGGTTCACTGTAGTATTGGCAAGTATAGGGACCAAGTATTATCGAACCCAAGGGATGGTGTATATGCGAATAGATCCCTGAAGATCTACGCGTCGTAGTTAATATGAGTGTATGTTTTTGGATTTTTTAGAAAGATTAATTAAAACTAAAATAAACTAATTAAACTAAAATACTGAAGCAGACGAATTAACTAAGGGTTGGATTCAAATAAGAGATGGTGATGCTTAGGATAGGAATCCCTACGTATACTAACGGAGCAGGTACATAATCAAAATAACTGTGACACACAAGAATTAACCTAAGTCTAAGAATGCAAGGTGAAAGCTCAAGATTCTAAACCCTAATACTTTACCCTAACACTCGACTTCACGAATCTACTAACAAGTTACTAGATTGTGCTTAATTAATGAGACCCTAATTTAACTAAGGTGATGCGGTCGTCCTCCTTCGCTAAACCGGTAGATGAATTAACCTTTCCTAAACCTTCTCGTTAAGACTACTAATTGTTATTGAGTGATGCGGTCATCCTCTCTCTAACACTTTCGTACTAAATTCAAAGGTAAAGTTCAGATTAATTATAAGAATTCATTAATCAAGAGAATTAAAACTAACGTCACGAATTACCCTAATTACGTACCCACAACCTACTTCTACGAAGTTCATCCTACCCTAAGCATGCAAGGGTTTTAGCCGGACATGGTTATAACAAAAATAAAAGCAATAGAAGAAACTACGAACATAAACATGGTAAATTGAAGAACGAAAATATGAAACATGAACTAGGGTTTTAAAAGAAAATAAATACGAAGAACTGAAATTGAATTAATAAAAACAAAATTTAAACGTGTTCAAAGTAACGAACTAATGAAAAGAAACTAAGAATTGAAAAGAAACTAGAATTCGTATGAAAAACCTCAACAAAACGTAAATAAAGCTTGCTCGTTCTTCTCCTCTTCAAAAACTAAGTCTAAAATTATTTCTAAAAGTCGGGGATCATGATGTGTTCTTCAAAACATGTTTGGAAGAGGTATATATAGGCACGGGTCGAAACGGGAGTTAATGGGCCGAAAATACGCATCCGGAGGCAAAAATCCATGGGCGCTCGAGCAAAATGCTCGAGCGGTCCCGCTCGAGCAGTGTAGCTCGAATGACACAATCGCTCGAGCTGTTCCGCTCGAGCTGGTCGAGCGCTGAAATCTCTCTGCATGTTTTGGGCGCTCGAGCAATTCGCTCGAGCGGTGGCGCTCGAGCTGCTCGAGCGCAAGAATAGTTCTGTAAGTTTAAGCGCTCGAGCAATGCGCTCGAGCGGGGGCGCTCGACCTAGTCACTCGAGTGACTTCTAACTCCTCCCAAGTGATATTTTTCCTCGTCCGCACTAATACCAATCGTATTTCTTCGATATCTTCTCATCCGGGCATCCGTTTGAGTCGATTCAAAGTCCTACGAACTCCGTTTTTCGTCCTCTTTTCACCTATGAGCATCAAAGAGACAAATTCATCAATGTGTAGAAATAATGCTCATTTGACTCTAAAAACTCTATAAACTCGACCAAAACTAGGGCGTTTCAAGCTACGAATCATGACAATTTCACGCCTAATCAGGCCGGTTTAGCCCAATGGCTCAGTAGCCCGTCTAGAGTCAGGACGAACTTCAAAAAATGTGGTCCGAAGTCAACCGCCCCCCCCCCCCCCCTCCCAAAAGTCCCGGTGTCAGGTTGCGGCCCATTTAACACCTCTTACAATAGTATAAATACAAACGTTTTATTAAACTATATTCTTAAATCTCTGCAAGATGATATGTCAGCACAACATTTCTCTTAAACTGATGTGGCACCTCTCAAATTATTTCATTTCAAAATACTGTGTTCTTCTTAAAAGTTATTTTAGGCATGTTTTAAATCATATGAGCCTTGTGAAATATTTCAAATATAAAATATACTTAAAATAAATAAATACTAAAAAAATCGCGGATCATGGGTCACTCCGGATCAAAATTTGCGGATCCTAAGCGGGTCAAGTTGATTTCTAAAGAAAATCCGTGCAAGACTTATTTCAGGATTTTCGCTCCCAAATTGTATTACTATATAAGAAAATATGTATTACTGTAAGACAAAATATGTGTTACTAGTCCTTAAAAAATAATTTTTTGTACTTTAAAGTGACTATAAGGAAAAATATGTGTTTTTTTCTTTTAATTTATTTTTCATCCCTTTAAATCTAGAATTACTATTTCATACATTGACACACATTTGCTTCAACAATAACATACATTTGTTCTAATATTAATACACATTTACTCCAACAGTAACACATATTTACTCTAACATTAACATACATTTGCTCCGATAGTAAAACATATTTGCTCCAACATAACACACATATAACATTAACACGCACTTGCTCCAATAGTAACACATATTTGTAGTAATACACATTTACTCTAACATCAACACACATTTGCTCTAACATTAACACACATTTGCAAAAACACATATTTACTCTAACATCAATACACATTTGCCCCACCAGTAACACACATTTGCTCCACAATAACACAAATTTGCATTTACAGTAACGTATGATTGTTCGTATGGTAACACAATCTGGGAGTGTGTTTTTTTATATTTGTGCAAAGATATCTTTATTCATTAAGTAAGACATTTGTGATTTGTGCTATTAGAGTAATACACTTTTCACTACCTTACATGTGTTACTGTATGTAAAAATAATCATTTTTGTTAAAATTAATAAATATTTGTGAAAATCAATATTTGATTAGATAGTGCATACATTTTGCTTTTATGGTAACACACATTTAGATTTACAGTAACACATGATTGTTCATATGGTAACACAGTCTGGGAGAATGCTTTTATATATTTGAGCAAAGATATCTTTATCCATTAAGTAGACATTTGTGTTATTAGAGTAATACATGTTTCACTACCTTACATGTGTTATTGTATGTAAAAATAATTAGTTTTGTTAAAATAAATATATATTTGTGAAAATGAATATTTAAATAGATAATGCACACATTTTGCTCTTATATTGTATGGAAAAATATTTATTTCAGTTACAAAAAAATTGGTGAAAAAAATAATATTTAGTCTAATAGTATTACACATTTTGCTCTTCAGTAATATGCACTTGTCCATATAGTAATACAAACTGGGAGTGAAAATCCTGGAATTAGACTTGCGCGAGATTTTGGGGAAAGTTTGCCAGTCCGATTCGACCTCCTAGGATCAACAAATTTTTTTAATATAAATTATTTTAAGGATATTATATTCATAAAATATTTTATATAATAATTTGCAATTTTATTTTTATAAGTGATCACGTATAATATGAATTGAACTTAATAGGAAGTTTGAAGGTGTCTTTCATATTCATCCACTATAGAAGCAAAGACTGCGGCGTCCCCACTTAATATAGTACGGAAAATATGATGTGGCACAAGTAGGAACGACACTAAAATAGTACTTTGTATTAAAATATACACACGCCACACATTTACACAGCGGAAGTAGTAAATAGATATGATCGCAGCTTAAGTTACAAACTCAAAATTTAAATTATTATTCTTGAAAATATAAAGTCTTTTAGAAATCTTCACAGGCTGCCGAGTTCATTCGCCCACGTCCGGATTCATAGCATCTGAAAAAAAAATTAAAAGTGGAAGGGATAAGCGTTTATAAACACTTAGTGGGAAATCTCTTGTTAATTGCACAAACTAAACATGAAATGCATGTAACATGGAGCCCCCGGAGTTTCACCGGGTATATGCTTGGGTGGCGTGACCAACCCGTGGTGCCGGAACGACCGGACTATATGCTTGCCAACATAAAGTTGGACTTATATGTAGGGTCAGTCGATAGCAGGCCAGACTCAAAATTTAACATTCGACGTTTAATATGTGCAATTAAATAATAATAGAACACTCGATGAAGAGCGAAGTGATTCCCCACCTTGCAGGTTTGTACCTACAAGTAAAATTTTTAAAATAGAAACATTGTTACTTATCCTTTCACTTTTGTAAATTGTAAGACTTGAATTCAATTTCAATACATATTCAAATATTGTATACTAACACACAAATATCAATTATGTGTATAAAATCATCAAATAACAAGTTATAAATAAATATCGACTGTAAAAAATGTAACCGGACCATTTCGAACCTTTCATACAAAATTTCGATTTTGGCAGATTATACACCTAACTTTGAAAATTCATATTAAATTATCTATACATCCAAAAATTATGAAATTTTAACAGTAGATTCCCAACTCAATAAAGTTTATCACCAAATTTCCAGATTTCTCAAACTCTTTACCAAACATCAAATATTTTATAATGAACACACAGTAATAGATTCTGGTCACTTAACTTTAAAAATTCACCATAAATCAACCACATGTCCAATACTCATGAAATTTTAACCATGAACTTCCAACTTCATGTAATTTATCAGAATACTTTGGTTTTCTATAAAAACCTAGCCTATTATTCTCAGATCATAGCAAACTTCTACTGTTTCTGTAATTACGTCCAAAACCCTAGCTCTACTTCGAAAAATCACCACGAATTGAATACCAGTCCAAAAATTATGAAATTTGAAACCTAAGTTCCTTCACAAGTTTATTTTCACATATAAAAATTTCAGAATTTTTCCACCGACAAATTGGATCAAAAACGAAATTTACCCCAAAGTTGGTCCAGAAATTTGGTTTTATGCATACATGGAGAACACATCATCTTAAACTCACTTTAAACCATATAATTTCATGATTTCTACTTCTAAAGCATATATAATCAAATAATAAACATAATTTTGATCATAAATTATGAAGAAATTGAATTAAACATTCAAACATGAAGTAAAATATGTATAACATGCAAATTGCTCATCAAAACTCATTTTCCTATCAATTAATTCACATATCATGCATAAACTTCATACTACCACTTAATTAATTACTCAATCAAGAAGAGAAGCTTACTTAGAGATAGGTTGCTACAAGAAATCTCTTCTCCTCCTTTCTATAAGTATAGTGGTAATATTTGTGAAATTTTCTTTAAACTTTTTCTTATGTTTATTTTTGCATGCAAGTCTATGTATTTATAGGGGAAGATGTGCTTGGGGCTACTCAATTCCCCCCTCCCCCCCCCCCCTTCACCGCCATTTTAAGAAGTATGTGGAGAAGTTTGGATGATCTTAGGGGTTAAGCAAAAGTACACTTGTAATTCTTAAGTTAGTTGCTAATTTTGACTTTTCTTCCTAATTATTTTATCTTATCTCATCTTATCTTAATCTTAGTCTTGAAGCTTCTCTAACTCTCCTAACTTTATCCTAAAATTTTGAAAATTACAAGAAGTACAAGTGTAGTCTTGTATTTTGTAGAAATAACACATATATACTATGAATTTAATAAGTAGAAATTGTAATTATAGGATAATTCTAATAAAATTTACTTATACTATCTTATGAAATAATATTAAAACTTTTCTAAGGCTCTAAATAATTATAAAGTCTATATACTAATCATAAAAAATATATCGAGTAATCGATACGTAATTCGTTTCTTAAAGAAATGTTCATTTTTCAAATTATAACTTATGAAATAAATTACTATACTTAAGGACTATATTAATTTCTATATCAAATATTTTAAGACATGAAATAAAGAACATATAAAAATTATAAAGTCTCAAGAAATAGCATGTATTGAGCAAATAACACGTTAATTGTAAGTCTCGAGTATATAAAACACATAAACGTGTATTGGCATAAATTTGGATGTAAATGCGTCACATTGATTCATGAAGAATTATAAAGCATTTAGTAAAGCAAATAAGATCATGAAAATCTAGGATATCACAAAGACGGTTCATTCTAAAACCTTATTATTTATTTATGGAAATGATCACATGCCCGGTGAACACATATTAACATACCCATCACGAATGTATTAACAACAAATAAATAGGGGGTCTACTATTATTTTAATTGATTATTTATATATGTTTATGTGTCATTAACACATTCGCGGTGAGTATATTAATATGTGCTCACCGATGGACATGTAATCGATTCCGTATTTATTAATCCATCCAATAATAATTAATAAAACGGGTTAGCAACCCAAATATTTTAGAATGGGCCGATCAACTAAATTACTCCCACTTATGTTGATAATTTTAAGGGTCCGGCTAAATACCCCTCCAACATCAAGGGATACACCCCCATATATTGTAAACTACCTATTTTACCCCTTAAACAAAAATTATACATATACTAATTTTAAATGCACCCCCTTTATCGTGAAGATATAATATTAAAATACCCAATTTTTCAAGCTCGCTGCCACTGTGCCTTTTTCCACAATAAAAAATATATAATTAAAATAAAAAATAAGAAAACAAGAAGCAAACAACACAAATCAATCTAAGTAAAAAAAAATCGAAAAGATAAATTGAAAATAAATCTAAATAAATCGTGGATATCAAACATATTAGGTGCGAAAAATATGTACGACTGCTGTGAAATTATTGGGAGTTGGAGAATTGGTCTACTCAATTTGAGGAAATTGTTACCGGCTTAGTGAAATGGGGAGAAAAGAATGATGGGATGGGGTGGGGTGGGGTGGGGGTAGTTGCAGGCGGGGTTGGATTTTGGAGAAGAGGAAAGAGAGAGGGGGTGCGGGTGCGGGTGCGGTGGTTGCTGGGGGAGAAGAGGGAAGAAAGAAGTTGTGAACAGGGAAAAAAGAAGGTGGGGTTGGAGGAAGAGGAGTGGTTGGCTGCAGGTGAGGTTGGGAATTGGGGGAGGAAAAATTGGTGAGGTGGGCGATGGTATTTTATAAATAAATTTAAATTATATATATTTTTAAGGGATAAAATATGTAGTTTATAATATATTTAGGTGTATCTATAAATGTTGGAGGGGTATATAGCTGAGCCCTAATTTTAATTTTGACAAAGTATAGAGTGAAAATGGTTATACATGAATTATCGAAGAATATTAGTTCATTTCTCTAAACAATATTAGTTGTTTCCACTGAAACTATGTTTTAAAAAGCGGAAACGGAAGTCAGGCCGTACACCCCTAGCGCTTTTGGTTGGACCGGGTTCAATCGGTCAAACCGTATTTTAAAGCGGTTGAGCTGGTATGATGTCATTATGACGTCATAATTATATAATATACAATTAAATATATAAATTATAGATATCATACATATTTTTTTCCCTTCATAATATATATAATATATCTTATGAAAAAATTACGACAAAAATTAAATAAACATATTTTTAGATCAAATGCCAACAATATTAAAACAAGTTCCCCAAATTTCATACAAATCAAATACATATATTCACGCACATAGAGACGAAAAGAACGAGCAATTCCGTGAAATCGATGTCGGGGTGGTCGGAGCTCCAGAAGATATCGTGATCAGACTGCTGTGCCGGAGGAGTGCGCTGGAGGGATGGCACTGGGCTGCTTCTGCGCTGGAGCGCCGCTGCTTCTGCAGTGAGGAGGCGACGGCGTTGGATTGCGCCGGAGTGGAGTAAAGACTAGGGTTTGGGATGAGAGAGGTCGTGCACGCGTGGGTTTTTTTTTTTTTTGAGAAATTTTTAATCTTTACTCTTCAATATAAATTTTTAAAATTACAAAGCAGTCCAAAAAAAAATTCTTACAAAAAGTACCGGACCGCCGCTTTAAAGGTCGAACTGGTCCCCGGTTTGATCCGATTTTTACCGCTTTTGGCCGTTTCGTGGGCGGCTCGATACACAGCCGGCCCAACCCATTTGGACCGTACGGTGCCCTTCCCACTTTGCGATCCGACTTGTCGGTCGGACCGGTACTTTAAAACATAGCACTGAAGAGTATTATTAGTTTATATTGAAGAGTTTTAGTTGTTCAGTGAAAACAAACTAAAACTTTTCAGTGAAAACAACTAATATCCTTCAATGAAAGCATCTAACACTCTTTAGTGATAACAACCAATATTTTTATATAATTCATGTATGAACCAATTTTACTCCATACTTACTCTTTAATTTTTTATTGTGTTAAGTGTTAACTAAACGTATCCTAATTTTTTTTAGTGGATGTCTTTTTCATCTTTTTCCTTTCTTTTTAAGTGGACATCCTTCCTTGTTGATGCTTATAAAGAAAAGGCAAAGATTTATACAATATCTTGTTTGATCATGTGGCCAATATGTGGTTTGACAAACCAAACTCTCATCCTTTTCTTATAAGTTTGGCTATAAAAGATTTTTTTTTTTTTTTTTTTTGGGAGGGGATAGGCTAACTCAAAAGCTAAAAGCTAAAATATATCTTCGAAGTGGTGTTTTGGAACGAAATATTTTAAATTCATAATAATAAAGAGTGTGTATAGAATGAAATTGGTTTATATATGAACCATTGAAGGGTATTAGTTGTTTTCACTAAAAAGTAATAGTTGTTTTTATTGAAGAGTATTACTGATTTACACTGAAGAGTTTTAGTTCATTTTCACTTAACAACTAAGACTTTTTAGTGTAAATCAGTAATACTCTTCAGTAAATACAACTAATACTCTTAAATGAAAACAACTAATACCCTCTAATGATTCATGTATAAACCGGTTTTACTCTATACTTTGTCAATAATAAATAAAACACATGATTGTTGAATCGATATAAATTTAAAATCCATATCCTTTCTACTAAACTAATTCTAGGGAGTTTTGGTGAATTCAAAAATTTTAAAAATTTAATTTTAAATATTCGTATTCTAAATATAAACACAACTATAAAATTAAAATTATGTATCTATTTGTGAATCAACCCCCACCTCTCTCCATCCTCTATTTCAAAATCCTACAATTCTATAATTATATGACATTTTTGGTAATATTTATATATTCTATATTTATATTCATTATACATATTTGTAAATCACCCCCTATTCACTAATTATTAAGTACTATATAAGCCACCTTTTTTTAAATTTGCAATTTTGCATGAGTTAGTTAGAATAATTTATGATGTTTTTTTAATTATAAATTGATATTTTAATTTTTTTTATTATGATGGATTAATTGAACATATGAATTTTAGGTAAATGAAAATTTATTATTTAAATATAATTTGTAATTTTTTTTATTATCGCAATAGATTAATTGACCAAGCATATTTAGGTAATTTTAAATATTTTTAATTGATAATTTTAAATATTTTTTTATTAAAATTGACCGGAATTCATTATTAAAAAAACATAATAAGTGCGTCATTACTATATTAGTAAACTTAAAAAAAAAAATCAAACACAAGTGTAAATTTTCAAATTTATTTTGAAATCAAATTTATTGTTCATTATACTTGTACATTCACATTCATTTTATTTCAAGATAATTTAATAATTACAATATATATATATATATACACGATGTTTTTGTAAAAGATAATTGAAGAAAACATATGTATTCTATTAAAATAATTGATCAAATAAGAAATAAAACCATATATGTACTTAATTATTCAATTAGTAGAATTAATTACACATTTATAATTATTGGAATTAGTTATACACCTCTACAAAATAAAATTTACATCTCTAATTTATATTTAAAATAAAGTTGTTAAAAATTAAATTATATAATTAATATTCAACTTGCTTTAATATATTTACAAATAAATAACTTAATGCACACACATAAAATATAAAAAAAACTATATTTTGATTGTATTAATATTTAAAGTATTTAATTTAAACATTATATATATATATATATATATATATATATATATATATATATATATATAATTGGGTTAATTGCAAATAAAATCACAACCTTTTCGCAAATTGCAATCTAATCTAAACTTTTGAATCTTTGCAAACAAAACCCCAAATTAATATTTGGTTGCAATTCTAACCAAAACGCAGATTTCAATCGACCCGCAAATGATGATAAATTATGCATTGTCACCCGAAACAATCTAAACATATTAATACAATTAATTATTCATTGTAGGGTAAGTGAAACATTATTATCGGATAATAAAAAAATTATTTGTTGGTTCGAATAGCAAACAACTGTTAAGTTGAGGTTTTGTTTGCCAAAATTCAAAAGTTTAGATTAGATTGCAATTTACGAAAAAAATTGTGATTTAATTTGCAATTAACCCTATATAATTTCAATTCGCGTAATACGCGGGGTTGTGTGCTAGTTAATAATATATACGATGTTAATTATTGGTTTCATCAATTAATAATAATGTCAATCATATATTGTGTTGAGTGCGCCCACCAACCACAATCTTGTTGAAAAGTTGTACATGCTTGTGGCTAAAGCTGTCAAAACGAGTCCGGTCCGACGAGCCGGCCCGTAAAGTCCAATTTTAAGGGCGAGCTAGGCCCGAAAAGAACCGAATTTTTTGGCCCGGCCCAATAGGCTCGGCGAGCCACTGGGCTTGGGCCGGGCTTAGCCCGGTTTTCTGGGCTGGCCCGATTTATTTTTTTCCTTTTATTTTTATTTTTATATTTCAATAAAATTGAAAACCTAAAGACTAAAAAAAATTAGCAGTGAGATAAGAAAGACAGAGGTAGCATGTATGCTACTTAATGCATGTATTTACAGTGTAAGTTACATGAATCTAACCTCCGTGCAATTAAAGCATTGAATAATATTTTTGATGTAATTAATATTTATAACTTTTAATAAAAGTTAATTAGAATTATTTTTATTAATCATAATAAATATATAATAGGAACAACTTTTCCTTAAATAGTTTTGGAGGGAAAGTATTGTGGCCGTTGATCAACTTTTCAAGACTCGATCATCACCGTCCATTTGTTTATTAATAATTAAGGTAATAACATAATTTTTTCTATAATCCTAATTAAATACTCATCATCAAAGAGATTGCACAAATTATGCAAACATTTTAGTTTTTGTCTTTATTCTTGCCTTCACTTCTATCTAATTTGGCCTATATATATGTCTCCAATCTTCTCAAATCTCCACAGGATGTATCTCATGCATCTATTCAACAATAAATTCCTACTTACTTGATTTTTTTATGCATATTTGTTTATTCATATTTACGATGGATTCACCATTGTTGTCTTCGTTGTCACTTTCGATAAAGATCATCATCTAAAATTGTGGTGTTCTCAAGATTTGCTTTGCCGAATTACATAACGATTATATCGAATATATGGTAATTTCTTCGATTGAAGATACATAATGCGCCATTTTTATCTTTCTTTAAACCTTTTTTCTTTACAGGTTATGTTGGTGAAATTTTCATTATATCATGGTTTGATATATACAGGTTTTTGTTCGTCTAATATCCTTATTCTTCTCATTCATTGTATTCTCATTTTTTTCTTATTTTTTTGCTTTTCAATTTTAATTTTATTACTAACTTTTTTATACCTTTTTTTTTTGCAGATGTTGTTAAACACAAAGATATACTTCTATTGTTTTTTTTTTTTACTTATTGATGTAACTTACTATAATGATGTTAAATTTTATCATTATTTCATTGTAAATCTCATCAATTCATTAATAAATTTTATTATTTTAATTAAGCATGTGATTCATGTATACTGCAAAATTGTTGAACATAAATTATATAAGAAATTTAAATGACAATCCAAAAAATAATAATAATAAACGATTGAAAATAGTCTCTAATCTGAAATGTCACTAATCATGCTTTCATCGAGTAAATCTAATTATATAAAAAAATAATCTTTTTTAATTAAAAAAATAAATAAAGGAGCGATATTTTAATATGATAGGTTAGGAAATATTGGGAATTTTTTTCAATTGATATCTTCACAAAGATTGTATACGAAGTAATTCATATTACAAGATATTAATTAGTTTTTTCAGCACCTAATTGAAAAATATTACAAAATTATTGTTTATGATATGTATGTAGTGTAACTTTTGTAAGTAGGTACAATCTGAAATAGTAAGTGATCACATCCCATTATTATTTATTTATTGTAAACATCTAATTAAAAGATATGCTTTATATAAAGATATGATTACACAAATTACATAATGCACTAATTTACTAATCATTGATTTACGCATACATACATTAAAAAATATAAAATGTTTCCCCTTCCATAAATATATTATGCCTTCTAAACGCTTAAAAATTTGGAGAAATTATTGAAAAAATAAAGTATTAATGAATTATGACAAAATAATAGAATTAGATAAAATTGTATACAAATTAAGAACTGTATATGAGTTCTTACCCTTCGTAATTTATTTACTTTAGGCAAGAAATATATTTCAAGAAAAGAATATATTTGATACTATCGTGTTTCACAAATTTTTTTTATAATTGTTTTGCAAAGCCTGTAAAAATATCTTTTAAATTAGATAAATGAGATCTAATCAATCTTTTATGTTAAATATTACTCCCTCTGATTTAAAATAAGTGTCGTTCTAGAGATTTAGGACAAATTAATAATTTTAAATTTTAACATATATATCCCAACTAAATCTCTAAAACATCTATTATATTTTGATAATATCTAACAGATTTGTTATATTTTAATATAATCCTTAAAATATCTCTTATATTTTGAATTTGAATACGGGGTAAATCAGGAAAACACGTGAAAAAAATAGTTAAAACGACACTTATTTTGAAACAAACTATAACCTCTAAAACAACACTTATTTTAAATTAGAGGGAGTACTTTAATTCACATTTTCTACTTACAACCAAATTTACTAATAACTTGATTATTAACAGATATTTTAATTAACAAGTATCATAGCGTGATTTTAAATGAAAAAATTATTTTAGTTAATTGACTCAAATCATAATTCGGTCAAATTGAAATACCAGTAATTAAAATTTCTAATTATAGTTTATATTCCCATATTTATTGTAATGAATTTGACCCAAATATCAGTTAAAATTAAATTTCTAATTATTTTGATTTAAGACTTGGTCAAAACTAACATCTCAACATGATTTCGTTTAAAGTTATGTCAAATCAATTTATAATAGATATATATTCACTACTTTCAGTCAGATCACAAAACTTAGAAAATTTAATTCAATTTGTTAGCATCAATTTCATAGATGTAGAACTAGATTCTTTATCTAATGAAATTTAATTATGAAATTATAGTGTAATGTAATTCTAATATTTATCTTATGATTTAAAATGTGGTAATTCACACTTCTTCATTTTTTTTACATGTTGAACTACAAAGTAATTATTATTTTTGTCAACATTGTCCTAATTAATGATATTTGATTTTATAAGTAGTTGAGACATATTCTAAATATCACATCTCCCATAATTTTCATTAATCCCATAATTTAAATATATTATCATGTGATTACATCCTCCAAGTCAACTACTTGATTTTTTGTTAATTATATCTTAGCTCATTGATTGAAGAAATACAAAATCATAATTTTAAAGTTTACGCCAACTATAAAAATAGAGGCAAAAATTACGCTTACATTTTTTTCAGGTTAATTTTTATCCTATTCTATAAATATATTTCACAACTTTTTTTTTTCACTTTAAGCGTGAATTTTCGACCAAACTTTCTTGGCTTGCAACTTTTTTTCCTGCTCATTTCCATCTTGAATGTTCTATAATTTATTTAGATATAATTTAATATTATTTCCATTAATTTTGTTAATAATACTAATTGAAATCTTGATGCATTAATTTACTCACAAAATACGATTTTCATATTTTTTCCAATCCTACAATCAAATGGTGTGAGTGACATGTGGACTTTTTATATTAAGTAAATTGACTTGATCACTGTTTGCCAAAATTAAAATACACAAGACATGAATTATAATCATTTGAACTCATCATTATTGACTATGCTAATTAATTTAATTAAAAATATATAAACTACCCAATTCTTATTTTGAAAGATTCTAAAAAATAAAAAAAAAAAATTTGAAAGATTCAAAACTTTAGTTCCATACATTTTATACTAAATCATTGTGTCTACCGTATATTTCAATATATTTAGAATACAAAATAAGTTATTACTAATAATATGTATTAATTTTAAATTTAAAAATAATTACAAAATTTAGGAGTTGAACGTGGAATTAAATGTATATATATTAAGTCTTATGTATATTTTTTTATTAGCATAAATTCTATTAAATATTACTTTACAATAATTACATAAGATATTTTTGCACTTTCATATCTATGAAAATAAAATAGGACACGACATGTTCTCTCTTCCTTTTATTCTATAATTTTCTCAATTAGGAGGATGTGTAACTTATAAGAATTTGGAGTATTATGATTAATATTTTGTACAATTTCAATCTTGACACACTTTAAAATATAGTTCCCTTACTTTTTTTACATATATATATATTTGAATGTGGACAGTTAAATTTTGATTAAAATTATATGTAATATTCATACTAAGTACTTTTAAACAATATCAGATTAAAAAATTAAATATTATGAGACTAATATTTTCTATATTTGTAGTGCAAATCGAGGCTATATTAATGTGAACATTGAAAAGAGTCCCGTTATAAGAAATGATTTATATAGTAATCATATTTTAAAAGTAGTACCATTTTTTCTTTTGAATCCTTTTTTACCGAGGATATATTAATGCATCCATAAACTATGAGATTTACTAATTATATCTATTACGATCAATAAATATATACATTCAACTAAAATATTATGTAAAAAAAAAACACATGTGATCAAATTGTGGTGTTATATTGCACTTTCTAATATCGATGTCAATCAATTAATTAAATTTAATTGTGGTGCATTTATGGAATGTAAAATAGAAAACTAATAATTTTTGTTCATTTTCACTAATTCACTTCAGGGAAAATAACTAATATCCTCCAGAACTGATACATATTAGTGAAAATAATTAATATTTTTTAGTGAAAATAATTAATAGCCTTCAAACGATTCATGTATTTTACTCTATACTTTGACCTCAAAATTACACCATATGTCATTATTTTACTCTCACTAATTCAATTCTCATACTAAAATCCGTGTCAAACTCTCATTATACCCCTATTTTATCTTATGTAATATTAATGAACAACTCTCACATTAACTTCGTGTAAACAATAAATGTTGCATCTAATTAGGGACATGGGAAGTATTCTTGCATCGGAAGTTGGATTTTAAATTTTTATTACGTGATTACAAAGTATTACATTATTACATGTTTGTGTTAGGTAAACAAATTACAATTATTCTTTCAAACATGGAATGTAAATACTTCAATTCTTTTAATAATTTTGTAGGATAAACAATCTTATTTTAGGGTGTCTTTTTTACATATTTAATGTAGACAAAGCTTTTTGTGAACAATTTTTGTATTGAAATTTGTTTTGAGGGTATTAAGTTTTTTATTTAAGGATATTATAGGTTTATATTATGAGGTAGTTTTAGTTTTGAATGATATTAGAGAGTGTTTTGAGATACTAAAAACTGCTTCTAGAAGTACTTTTTCAAAAGCTACCACTAAAAAATACTCCTAAAAGCAAATTTAATGTCCCAAAACACCGCTTTGGTTGTTTCATTAAAAAATATTAGTTATTTTATTACTATAAGGTATTAGTTGTAAATCAATTTCACAGTAAAAATGGTTCATGCAAAACAATGTTATATAAAATTCAATATGAAAATATAACATAATTGGTTCAACTTAATAGAAGTTTTAATTCAACTAATTAAAAAAAATTAATTTTTTGCTGAATAATGCAAATAAGATTAGATGCCAACTAAAGAAATCATATTTACTCTTTTTCCAAAAAATAAAATTAAATTAAATCCACAATTGAAATGATCTGAGAACCTAAAATTAAAGTGAAACATCATTAGAATTGTCTCTGTATGTGTGTATATACAAAAACAATTTCATTAATATAATTATAATGTACAGTTTTACGAAGAATTAGATGTATAATTAGTAGAAAAATACATTATTAGAGTTTTATGTTGTATATATTTTTTTTTAATTTATAACATGTACATATCTAATGCAGTTATTGGGTTAAATACATACTCCATCCATCTCAATTATACGAAAATTATCATGTACATACAAGTGGACACAAACTTATATGTCTACCATGTATGTGATAATGACATATAAGTAGATGACCCACTATTATTTTAATTAATTATTTAACTGTGCTTATATGTCATTATCACATTCGTGGTGAACATATAAACTTGTGTCCACTGTTGAACGTGTGATATTTTCACCCAATTATATAGGTTGATTGGATATTTCACAAAAAAAAAAAATTAAAAAAAAACTACTCCATATAATTGAAACAGTTGAAATATTTCTTATAATTGATTTTGTGCTTTAAAATTAGTAATGTATTTTTATAGAGTAGATATTGTGTGAGACTGTCTCATGCCATGAGACAGTGGGATGGGTATAAATTGTGCATATTACATTAACACTATAACAAGGGTGGGTGTCAATCTGTGTTGTCTCATACCATGAGACGGTCTCACGCAAATTTTTGTTATCTTAATACATTAAATGCAATGATTTTTTATTGGAGATTATGAATGAAAATATTATCCAAAATCTTTGTTTACTAAGTTTGTTGTTTCTCATTTTCTAATTTATAGCTTCTGACTCCTCTATTCTATTTATTTGATACCATTACAATAATATATCATGATCGAAAAAAATGGTTGGAGGCTATGGACATTTGTTGGGTGTTTCATGATGAGATTATATACATTCAAATTCAGTACATCTCTTTAAAGAAGAGATAATTGATACAATATGAAAAAGAAAATTGAGCGGAGTAAATTAGTTTTCATTAGTATTTTACAATCTATATATATATATATAGATCCAATCTACACAACACATAATATCTAAAGATATGATAGTCATAACAGAATTGCTAACTTCACGTTTTTCTCTTGATAAGGTTGATCTTATATATTTGAATTTTTTTTTAAGATTTGACAAAGTTAATTGATGAAATCTTATACTCCCTCCGTCCCATATTAATTTTCACACTCTTCTTTTTTGGACGTCCCACAATAACTTTCACACCCCAAATATGAAAATAAAACACTTTCACATTACCTACTTTAATTCAAAATACTCTTCATTTATTGGTTGAAAAAGTTAATAAAGTAGTTTTTCTAAATATCTGTGTCATCCCACCTCTGAAAGTTAAGAAGGGACGGAGGGAGTATTATTTTGTGTGTGATTGTTTTGAAATTTAAAATTTTAAAAATTGAAGTGTTTTTAATTTTTTCTTTGTATCTATATATGTATAATTTCTTACCTATATAATTTATATGCTAATTTATTATGAAGTTTATTCCATAAATATCATCTCCTAACATAAGCAGTACATTTTTATTATATATTTTAAAAATATTACGAGATAATTATCGAGGAATTATGGTTCTTCTAAAATTAATTACTTTATGATCTAGAATACTAATTTTAATTACAATTGTTGGCCTTGGCATTTGTGTAGTTTGGTTAGAATAATTTGGGAAAAAAAATCTCATATTTTGGTAGGTAAAAGTAATTGTGTAAACTTATGTAAATTGATGAAAGAAAGAATTCTTCTTAATTTAATTTAAATAATAAAAAATTAAAAGAATCATATGCCATCCCACATGCACATCGCATTAAATTAGTGAAGAAATTTATTTCACGTAAATTTTAAATTTTACCATTTTTAGAAGATTTTTATTTTAATATATTATTTTGTTTGTACCTTATATACAAAAAAGATTATTTATATATATTAATTTAGATAATCAAGGAAAGATTTGAATCATATTTCACCCTCCACATCCCATAAAATTAGGTAACATATATTTTCATCCTACTTCATGCATAAATATTAAATGACAAAGTATACGGTGAATTTAAAGGGTATTAGTAGGGTATTAGTTTTGAAGGGTACAAATTATTTTCAAAGAGTATGAGTTGAAGTGTACGAAGAGTATTAATTATTTAACTTTATGATATTAGCTGTGTTACATTAAAGAGTATGAATTGTTCTATTTAAAGATATTTCATAGTTTATGTATGAACGAGTTTCACTCTATGCATACTCAATTATGATTTGAATTGTTACAATAAGAATATGCATTTAGTAAAAATTCCAATAAATTTTTTAATATTGAATGATCTATTTTATTTGATGTGAATTGATTCTCATAAATTTTTCCAGTATAACAAGCAACACTTCTGTTAACAATTATTCTCAATTTATGTATTACTAATTGCATATTTTTCAAAATCAATTACATAATTAATAAATTAACTTTTGGTCAAACTTAGCCGAATTAAAAAAAAAATTAAAGTTTTTGTACAAAAATATCTATTAGACAGAGTGAATACGAATGGGATGTTGGATAGTGTTTGTTTTGAATTGAATCTCAAAACCTTGAATTTGAAATGATTGATGTCATTGACTAGGTAAATATAAGATAAGATATTTACTTTACAGGTATCCAGTTGAGTGAGAACTCAACTGAAGTCATTCAAGGCTGAACATTTTAAGTCAATTCTGAAGCACTAAAGAAATACATATGAGTACAAACATGATCTTACTAAACTGGCCAATATGTCATTCAAGTGAAGAATATAATCCTGAAATGATAAATTTGTTAGAAATGGTTGATTGTGTAAAACTGCTGAAATTATTTTTAATAAGTATAATGAAATAGATGCGGGAACACGAATGATTTTCAGTTTTTATGTACCTAGGTTGAGTACTTCATATTAACCTTTTTAATTAAGTCACATTGTATGAAAATTTATATTTTATGTGGATTTAATGTCTAGAAACAATTCACTAGACTATGATGAGTTGAGTATGGTGATAACCCTATGTATTTTTTTATTATTTAATTTTTATTTTTTTTGTGTTTGTTATTGTTATTAATATAAACTTGATATTTTTGTACGTTTACAAATAACATTGATTTTATTATTATGGAATAATTACAAAATGGTTCAAAAAATAGACCATTTTAAAATATCAAATATTTGACCAGTATTATCATTAATCTGGATTCAATTTTTTTTACAACAATTACAATATAATATCACTGACCCAAAATAATGATACTCCTGATGAGATTATTTATATTCTCAATCAAATATTTTATACTTTAAAATTGTTTCAGTATAAGCTTATTATTAAGAATTTTCATATAATACTTTACCTTTATAGTTGAATTTTTCTTTAAATTTATTTTTAAAAAATCAATTAATATATTTCAATATTTATCAAATTTTAATTTTAAAAAATTATTGCATTTTTTAAAATATTTAGTTTATTATTTTTCAGGTTTTTTTAAGCATCAATTAAAAAATAAATATTATTTTCTTTAGTTTTAATATATCTTTTCTAATAAATAATTAATTGGAAAATTTTGCATCACCTGTAATCTAAAGGTTACATGTGATAACAAGTAAGATGGAACAAAATCAAAATAAATGTGTACTTAAATGACGAATTTCAAAGTAGAAAAGTTAAGAGGATTGAAATCAAAATTGGGCAAAGTTAAAGGACTGAAAACCTACTTTACCCTAGAATATTCATGTGATAGTCTTTTGTTCTTTATATTATTTTATTTTTTATTACTTTTTGTAGGAACAATGATGAAAAATTCCATTAGATCATGTGTAGACAATTTTCTCCAAATGTTTCTATCATATTGAATATGATATTGAAGGAAAATTAGAATCTGCGAATATTGGGCAAATCATTGATTTTTATGTGAAATACAATAATATTGAATTTAAACGTTGTATGATGAGATTTATATTTCTTTGGATAAGTTGGGTGTAAAAATATTTTGGAGAAAAAATGGGTTTTGTTATATGGGAATAGGTCAGAACTGGAAAAAAAAATTGTTCTTAATTTATTATGTAAATTTATTGGTGAAACGAATCGTCTCATGCATCATCTTACTAAAGTTTGGTATAAATATATTAGAAGTGATGCATTGCTAAAAAAAATGATAGAATTATTTTTAAGAAGTATAAAAAAGAGAGTATGTTAACGTGGATTGAATAAAATAATTAAATTATTAAGGATTTATTGAACAAACTCATTTTTGACAATTTTAACCTCTCTTTGTAAAATAAACAAAAAATTGTATCTCTTTCCATTCTAATTCACGTTTTTCTAACATCAAAATCTAGAACTCAAATTTTTAATTAAACCAGGAAAATTGTGTTAATTTTTCAATTAAAAGTTAAATGTGCACTGATCATTTGGGTAAGGGCCTTTGCAGCCAGAGGAAAGAGGGAAAACAAAGCAAATAATTTTTGGCAAAGCAGAAACAACATGACAAGTAAAAATGTGCAACATTCTATAACTCTACGATTAACCTTACTTTTAGGTATTTTCAGAGCAAACGACGCGTTCAAATATGATTTTTTGAGAAAAGGGCATGAGATTTGAAGACCAAATAGTTGGGTATAGTGTGTGCATAAATCTGGTAAGATTTCGTTGAAAGGGGTTAACAAATTCTACCAGTTGATGGTAATATTATCATTTAATATATGTGCATTTTAGTGTAAAAATATTTCGGTGTATGTTTAGGAATTTTGGGGGTTTATATAGCCGCACCCTTTTTTAATTTCAAACTAATTTATAGAAGTTTTTAGTAACAAAAATAATGAAATATTTGTAAAGAATGCATCACATATCTCTTGATGTCATTAATATACTATTAATTATTTTATTTTTTATCACTTAAAAATTACATGATGTTGAAAGTAATAATTAATTTAATATAAAAAGAAATCAAATAGTTCAAATAGTTGTTTATTATGTAAATTTTTTTAAGAGATATATCTATTTTGATGAAACAATGATTTTTTTTTCATATATATATATTTAAAAAAATTGTTATAAAGTTAATGATTTTATTATAAAAGATGTTATAAGTTTTAAAAAAAACAAATTGAAAATTCCTAGCATTTAAATTAAATTTAATTAATTATTGTAGTAAGAAAATTTAAAAATGTCTTCCGTGCGAAGCACGGGTAGAAAGATTACTAGTTAATTTTAATAAAAACTAGTTTAAGGTTGACGGTGTTTTGGCCGGTCAGTGCACCCGAAAGGAAGCTTCGTCCTAATGATGGTTAGATACTCTGATCATTTTATTAATTAAGGTTGTTAATGAAGTTATGCTTCTAATAATAATTTCGATTAAGATAATTACTAAAATGGAGTATAATTAGAGTTTTAATTTAATTATTGAATTGTTGTTGACAAAATTAAATAATTTTTATAACTATATGAGTATAATTTGTATGTTAAATTATAAATTAATGAGGTAACTATATAAATCAAATAGAATAATAATATTTAAAAAAAATTGGGCCGGTTTGGCCTAGTGGCCCGGTAGCTCGAGATGGACCAGGGGCCGGCCCGAAAATAACTCAAAGTCCAGTGGGCTCGAGCCCATTTGACAACTCTACTTGTGGCACAATTGCACCACTCATTTGTTTGCAATCTTCCCCCCAACCCCAAATTTGAAATAGATTTGACATTACATACACCGTGACAGACAAAGTTTGAAGGTATCATCATCTTGCCACAAGAACGAGTGATGTTATTTGCACATTGATGGGATGGGAGATGATCATATTTAGGGTAATGATGGGATGATAATTATTAGAAAACTAGTGCGTACTCCCGCAAATTTCGCGGAGTGGAATTTTTTTTATTATTATTATTTCAAATTATATATATATATATTTTAAAAAATATCTTATAATTTCGATATAATATTAAAATTATAATTATAATTAATTCAACAAATAATAAAAAATACTAAACATGAATAAATACAAAATTTTAAAAATATTAACTAATTCACATATTCAACCTCAAATTAATATAACACAATATTACTTAAAATTACAATTGTTGTATACTTGCATGCCCAGTTTTTTCCATGGTATGAAGATACAATAACAATCGAACGCAAAAGTTTAATTTTAAAAATAGAATCACACAAATATTTCAGATATAAAGGTAACATTCGACAAAGATGTCATAATTAAAAATGAAATATTGTGTAGATGTTTGTGTGAAACAATTGATTAATATGTTGATATTTATAATACACAATTCAATAATAAGAATTAACCTTTAGGCGCCAATCTTAGTTTTTTTTTTAAATTCAATTTTCCTCCTAGACATCTCACATATACAAATATTTTGCAAAAAGAAAAAGAGTTACAAAAAAATCGAAATTGCTATAAAAAAATTAAAATCATACTCTACAAAACAATATCTATATTTTATAGTTTCAAATTTTATTTTGCACGTTGAATTTTATCCAACAAAGAAAAAAATGTGTTACAGTCTATTATTGATGATAAAATATTATATTTGGTGGCAATATTTTTTTGGAATCGTATGCTATTCCGGTGACAATATCTTTTCAAAAATATTTCAGTTTCTTGCTATTAATTTCACATCAATCAATATTTAGCAAAAATAAATTCCAAATATATCAAAGTAAAAAATTCTTCAACTGTGAAAAAAGATTTTGTTGGGAAATTGTATAGACTTAAGTTTTGATTAAGATGTCAAAAGGTTTCCTCTAAGTCATTTGTAAGAAAAATATTCAGTAGAGTTAGAGTTTAGATAATCAGTTCAAATGTTAAGGAACTGGAGTACAATTAGTAATTTGTGGAATGTATAGAAGAATGAAGTCCGCTGAAGACAAAGTCCTCTAAAGACAACTGATCTGAGAGATAGTCTAAGTCTTGAATGTTTTCTAAGTACATTCACACTAAGACTAAAACCATCAGGAGAGGACAAAGGTACACTGATGTGAACTAACAAAGCACATTCAATGCTAAACACATTAAAAGTTGTTAGTTAATCTGGTTGGAACAAGGGAAAATGAATTTCAGTAAAACTTACAATATATGAAGGAATTAGAAGGTTCTCTCAGAGGAGTTCCACCTTAAATCAAGAAAGGATTCTGAGCAAGCAGACTGAGCGGCCCAATGAGAAGATGACACGTAGGTGTACTCTACTGACAGCCGACCTGTCACAGACTGACAAGTTCCAAAAGTCTTTCCCTAGCCTTCTACAGAAAGTTGGTGAACAGGCATGGTCTTTCAGCCATTTCTTGACAAGACTTAAAGCTTCAAATAGAGTCGTTTGAACCAATCAGATACAAGAAGACTTACTTGAGAAGATTCAAACTCCAACGGGAAGATTTTTAAGAAGGTCTATAAATACAGAAGGACGTGCTCATCTCTATGCACGGGAAACTCAAAAGATCAAAGTTATCTCTACATTCATAACTTACTACGAAACACTCGAAATTACCTTTGTTTCCCAAGTGTTTCACATTTTGTAGAGAGCATTCTAAGCCTTCTGTAATCGAGCTTAAAGCTATATCCAAACCTTAGAAAGAGATAATTCATCCTAAGCCTTGAGCTAAACTGTAAGGATTGTCTCAAAGCAGTTGGAACCAAACCCTACTCAAAACCCTACTCAGTTATTAGGTTGAGAGTTAGTGTTAAAGTGGTGTTAGTAAGCTGATTGTTTGCATCAGTCTGAAAGGTGGTTTATTTTGGGAACTAGGACTTGGATTTATCCTAGTGATCAATCATCCTAAGAGAGGATTATTTGATCAGTGCACTTTGGCACTATAACACAAGGAATTCCAAGAGAAAGGAATTCTCCTGTTTAATCAGGATAGTGGACGTAGGAGATTCATCTCTGAACCACTTTATATCTTGTGTACTTACATTCAGTTATTTCCTTTAGTGTGTGTTATTCAAACAAGTTTTATCAAAGCAAAACGAGGTTTTCAAAAAGGCTCACTTATCCGCATCTGAAAGCTAATTAGATAGTAGTTCAACTGGAAGTCTTAAACTTTCAGTGGAGTTATTATCTCAGTAAGCTCTCACAAGTAATTTCTCAGCAGACTTCAAGTCCACTGACGAGTTACTGTCTTAAGAAACCTGATAAGTTTTAAGAAGTTTAAATTTATAACCTCAGGTGTTTTCCCCCCCCCCCCCCCCCATACACCTATTTATTCGTTTCGGGGCCAACATATTTGCTTGCATTAATTTAATGTTTAAAATCTTGCATTAATTAAATGTTTAAAATAATATTCCATATTATACATAAATATTATGTTTCCATTGACTAAAATATATTCAGATTTATTGTATTTTAGATTAAGATACATTTTAAACTTATAATACTTAAGTTGTTAGTAAAGAAATTTACACTATAATTTTTTATCCATAGACACTTATTCCACTTATTAAATAAATAAATATATATATATATATATATTAATTATATAACATATAACAATCTTTTATTTATTTATAATTTACAATACTATTTTAATATTTGTATGTTAAAATAATATAAAAGAAAATTTGAAATCCTAGTTTATAAAAGAATATATGTACTTTACAATTTAATAATCTATTTTGGCGGTATAATTTTATCCAAAAATAAACTTTTGAATTATAATCTATTATTAAAGGCAAGATATTATATTTGGTGGCAAAAAAAAATTTGGTATCATATACTATTTCAGTGACAATATATTTTCTTAAATATTTCAATTCCATCCTAAAAATTTCAACATCTATCAATATTTTGCAAAAATAACTTCCAAAAGTATCTTAGCTGAGAAATTGTTCAACCGTGAGAAAAGATCTACTTGCATTAATATAATATTTAAAATAATATTCCATATTTTACGTAAATATTTTGTTTCCCCATTGATTAAAATATATTCAGATTTATTGTATTTTAGAATAAGATATTTTTTAAAGTTATAATACTTAAATTGTTAGTAAAGCAATTTAATATCCTTTTTTTGCCAACCCAATAATTTTTTATCCATACAAAAGTTATTCAACATATTTAAGAATATATATATATACTCCATCCGTCCCGCTATTCTGTTCCCGTTTTGCCATTTTGGTCCGTCCCACTATTATGTTCCCATATCTTATTTGGAAATCAACTAATAATATTATATTCATCTACTTTATTCACATCCACTCATTTAACCACATTACACTTTATTCTCTCCCCTCTCCATCACATCGCCTATACCATATCTATATTTTAATATCCATCTTAAATGTTGTGCCCAAAAGTGAGGAAAACAGAATATCGGGACGGAGGGAGTATTAATTATATAAATATAACAGATTTTTACTTATTTATAAATTACAACATTCTTTTAATATTTGTATGTTAAAAATAATATTAAAAGAAAAATCGAAATCCTATTCTAGAAAAGCATATCTATATTGTGCAGTTTAATAGTCTATTTTAGCCGCATAATTTTATCCAAAATTAATTTTTTTTATTACAATCAATTATTGAAGGCAAGATAATATATTTGGTGGCAAAAAATTGTTGGTATCATACACTATTTTGGTGATAATATCTTTTTAAAAATATTTCAATTCCCTCCAACAAAAATTCCACATATATCAATATTTTGCAAAAATAATTTCCAAAAATGTCTAAGAAGAGAAATTGTTCAACCATGAAAAAAAGTCTCTACATCACCTTTAGGTTACCTGCAATACAAAATGAAGAAACATAAAATTTAATCAGATTTCACCAATAACGCACACCTTATTTGGAAAAGAATAATAGTTGGATCAAAATCGTAGGCTTGCGGTGGGAGAATTTTCTTATTGAAAGAAAAAAAAGTTATTAATGGTGGATTCTCAAAAAATACGAATGTAAAGATATGAATATAAATATACTTTAGAAACTTACGAATAATTTCTGGATATGCTCGAATGATCTTTAACTCAGATTGATGCACATATAATTTTCTCTTAATGCGCCTAATCATCTCCATGTGCATAATAAATTAGTTTACCTGTAAAAAAATAGGTTATGATCTATACAAAAAGTTATAGAAATAAAATGAAATCATATTTCTTCACATAGTAGACAACAAATGAGAAAATGAAGAGAAAAGATGAAGATTAGGGTTTAGAATCAGAATGAAAACTAAAGAGAGATTTGACATTTATAGAAAATACAAAATGAAATGTATGATTGAGATTAAAAGTGTAAAATATATGGTGTAGATGAAGTCTTAACATGAATTAAAACATGCATAAAATAATTTATAATGAGAGCTCAGTATTTCGAAATGGAGGGATTTGAGACATGCCACATCGGCCTAAAAATAAGGTGGTGTTGATATATCATCTTAGAGAGGTTTGAAAATATATTATAATAAGAAATAAGATATCAATTGTTTAGTTGTTTTATTTACTCTAATTATTTATTTATTTATTTACTCTAATTATTTTACAAAAAATGTTAGTACAATGTTTAGGGTGGTGATGGAATGATGTTATTTTCCTTTATTTATTTACTCTAATTATTTTACAAAAAATATTAGTTGTTTCATTCAAAAGTATTAATTATTTAGAGTAACTATTTTTTTAATATTACAAAAATATTAGTTATTTAATTCAAAAGTATTAGTTGTGAAGAAGGGCAAATATACACAATTCTAACAGGAAAAAAAGTTTTATACCCATTTGAATTGGAAAAAAAAAAAAATACACTCATTACATATTTTTCATAAAAAAACTGATTTTTTGGCCTCTTTATCAGCCTCGTGTTTATCTTTACGTTGCTATGCATGATATTTTTGTAGATAATTGTATAGATCTATCTAATTTGGTTTAAATACATTTGATTTGCTTAAATAATATGAAGTTGCTTTGGACAATGATTTTTTTGTACCTTACAATCCAATTTTATTGAGGAAGTATCAAGGACATATAAATATCGAGTGGTGCAATTAAAATAGGTCCATTAAGTATTTTTTTTTCAAGTAAATAATAAGGGGTCCGACATAGTCAATGTAACCGTACAAAATGATGGGGATATTACTGTTAATTCAAAATCAAAAGATGAAGTTAAAATTTTTAAATAGGACGGTAGATTTATCTGTGCAAGGTTGTATGGAGGACTCTTCAGTTTGAAATGCATTACAAGTTTTCACCAGTTATGAGATTGGATTTTTATCTTTCTAATGAGCAGAGTGTTATTTTTTTATGACGGTGAGTATTGATGATCTACTCCAGCGATTTATTGCACAAAAATTAAAGTTTTTAGCATGGATAAAACGTAATAAGATTGATGTTGAGGCCAAGAATTTCACATATATTGACTTTTTCTCCTATGTATGTCTGGTATAAAAAAATGAAATGATTCAGAATAAAACTCATACTAGCTCATTAAGTTGCAATTCACACGTCATTGTTCATTTAATATGATTCATCATACTTACGTGAATTATTTTAAACCATCACATTTACAATTAAAATTTTAGTCATTAGGTCTACTTATACATGTTATTTGTTTTATTTTATATAATTTTTGTTATAAATGAATGTATATAATTTTTATTAAATTTTAATCATCAGAGAGTAGTTAAAGGAATTGAATTAGATGCGGTGGATGCGGAGGCTATTTCTGTCATGGGGTGGCTTGCAAGGGAAGAGAGAGTTATGCGCAAAGGGGATGGAACACATAGTTGGAGGTAGGAAGAAACCTAAGGCTTAATGGTGTTTTATTTATGTGATACCATATAAAAAAATTAATCGTTACATAAGATGAATATCTTATTTACCATGAAGAATACTTATGAGGCTTACAATGTTATTATGGTGTAGCAGATAATAAGATAATTTTTTTTAAAGTTATAGGACGAAATTCAAAATTTCAAAGTTAACAGGACGAAAATCAAAGTCAACTAAAGTTAAAGGACAAAAGGTGTATTTTCCCTATATTTGACAACACACGTATTTAATTTCATACTTTTATGAAATCCACTCACTTTTTTTTAAATGTGTGTATTCATCATTTTTTGTGTGTCATTTGTAGATATTTAGGTTCGGGTGTATGATGGGTGAATGTATTTTAGGATTTTCAATATAGGGTGATATAGGTTTAATAATATGATTATACAAGTTTTAACATGGTGGTACGAAACTAAAGAATATGATTATACTGTCTTTAAATCGTGGCGTTGGGTTAAAAACTAAAGTTATACGATCTTTAAGGTGGTATGGATTTATAATATGGTTGTACATATATAATAAAGTGTGGTGCGAGGTGAACTAATGGTGGTACACACTTAAATAAATTGTGGTACGATGTGAACTAGTTGTAGTACAAATTTAAATAATTGTGATAAGAACTTAATAAAATGTGGTACGGGGTGAATAAATGGTGGTATGGCCTAAAATAAAGAGTGGTACGAGATGAATTAATTTTAGTACAAACTAAATATTTGATTGTACATGCTCAAATAAAGTTGTGTACGGGTAAAATTACTTGTGGTGCATACTAAATATATAGTGGTATGAGCTTAAATAAAATGGGTACGTGGTGAATTAATGGTGGTACGTGTTCAATTAAAAGATGGTACGAGTTAATATAAGTTGATATATACATAATTCATTAAATGAGAGGTACAAACATATAAGTTGTGGTACGGGGTGAAACAATGGTGATATTGGCTTAGTATACATTGATACGAGCTTAAATAATGTGGAGTTGCTTTTGACAAGATTTTTTTGTAATCTATAGTCTAGTTTTATTTAGGAGGTATCAATGACATGTAAATATTGAGTGGTGCAATTGAAACAAGTCCATCAAGTATTTGTTCAAGTATATAATAAGGGGTCTGGTATAATCACTGTAACCGTAGAAAATGATGGGGATGTGAGGCTATGTGGAGGACTCTTTAGTTTAAAATACATTACATATTTTCACCAGTTATGAAATTGAATTTCATTCTTCCTAATGAGCAGAGTGTTTTTTTTTTTTTTTTTTATGATGATGAGTATATTGATGATCTACTCCAAAGACTTATTGCACAAAAATTAAAGTTTTTAACATGGATGAAATGTAACATGATTGATGTTGAGGCCTCACATACATTGACTTTCCTTCGAAGTATGCCTGATATAGAAAAAAAAAAATGAAATGATTCTAAATAATGAAGTGATTTGTAATAACACTCATGCTAGCTCATTAAGTTGTAATTTACACGTCATTGTACAATTAATATGATTCACCATATTTACGTGAATTATTTTGAATCAACACATTTACAATTAAATTTTTAGTCATATAGTCTACTTATACCTACTATTTATTTTATTTTGTATATTTTTTTTGTTAGAAATGAATGTATACAGTTTTTTTTTTTTAATTTTTAATCATTGGAGAGTAGTCAGAGGAACTGAATTAGATGGAGTGGATGCGGAGGCCATTTCTATCGTGGGGTCTGTTAGGGAAGATAGAGTTATGTGCAAAGGGGATGAAACACACAGTTAGAGATAGGGAGAAACCTAAGGTTTAATGATATTTTATTTATCAGATACCATATATCTTGAAGAATGCTTATGGGGCTTACAATATTATTATGGTGTAGCAGATAATAGGATGAAAAATACTATTATTTTTTTGTAAGTTATAGGACGAATTCAAAATTTCAAAGTTAACAGGACAAAAACCAAAGTCAACCAAAGTTAAAGGACAAAAAATGTATTTTCCCTATATCTGACATTACATATATTTACATCCATATTTTTCTTAAATCCACTCATTTTTATTAGAAATGAGTGTATTTGTCATTTTTGTGGGTGTCATTTGTAGATATTTAGGTACAGATGTATGATTGTGAATGTATTTTAGTATATAGAATATAAGGTGATATATATTTTAAAATATGAGTATACAAGGTTTAACATGGTGGTACAGGACTAAAGAATATGACTATACTGTCTTTAAAATCATGGTGTGGGGATAAAAACTAATTTGAGAGAACAATAGATTGTTTATCGAATGATATACAATCGAGTAAAAGAAATTTATTGAATTTTACAGGTACTTATCTTCAATTTAAACTTTTTAATTCAAATTCATAAAAATTAACTTACTTTTAATTTTACATCTTTTCAATAGATTTGGTTCTAAGTATTGAGGATTTGAGGATTTGAAGATAAGAAATTACTACATCTTAATGGCAATACATTAACTAAATATTCTTCAATGACTGTATCAAATCAATAGTTGATGTTAGTTGGAATTAATAAGCTAATACGTGAGGAGTTGCAATATGTTCGTACACTGTTGAGAAATGAATATACAAACTTGAGTTCAATGCTCATCCTTGAACAAAAAGTTGTCTTCGAAGATAAATTGAAGTTGTTGTTGTTGGGAAAATAGGGGTGCCCGGAATCTATTCGGGATGAAATTTAAATACGAATTTAAATTCAATTATTACTAGCATGAATTAATCCTAATTAATTCAAATAATAATTCCAACAACTAATTTATCATCATGCATGTTGAATTAATTCACATATAATATATGGCGGAATAAACAAGAAAATATGTGACTTACATACCTCTTGTAGAACTTGGCCTTCGAATAAAACGGGACAAACACGAACGCGTTTTATCAACCCAAAAGCCTTCTCAAGTATTTCCCCTTCGCCTCACTTGATCACCGGTGGGAGATGCTTTCAAGTAATTTAAATAACTAAGGAAAAAGAAAAATATCTATGCTCTTGATTTTTCCAACACATGGAATTATGTACTTGGGGATGAAATAATCATCCCCTATTTATAAGCATAGTGGCCGAAATTTTAAGGAATATTGGGCCTTGGAGAAAATCTTTTCTTAGACTCTAAGAAATCTTGAATATATCTCATATATTCTTTTCTCCATAATAAAATATTCCACAAAAATCTCACACTCCTTATTTACTTGTAAATTTCAAAAATTTCATGAAGATATCCTAAGATTTGGATCTTCTTGAATATATGAGATATTCTTGTATTCCAAGAATACATATCTTCCATAATATCTTTCCAAGAAAATCAACAAAATCTTCTCTCTCCTTGATCTCCTATTTTCGAAAATTAGAGGAAAAAATCAGCATAATATATTCTTTTTATTTTAATCACCTTATCATTATTGGGCTACTTAATGGGCTACTTGAGGGGCCTTTAAGGAGAATTAAGATTGGACCTCCTAATGGACTTCTGAATTTCAATATTGAGCCTCAATATAATTCAATCCATTAATATTAATTATTACCACTAATAAATTAATATTGCACTATCCATCTTAATCCATATTACGATGGGCTCCCGGTTATTATTTCCCACGTTTAAGATTATCAAGTTCATTAATTAATTAAGCTTCTGAATAGCTCTAAATTAATTAATATATTTCACCTTGGAGTAAAGACAGCTCAACATTATTATCCGTACCGAAGAAACTAATTTTTCACTTGCAAGATTTGGTACGATAAAACTTCTGAGCCCACCAAGGGGACTAATCACACAAGCCGTACTCGCACGCGTTTCTCCGTATTAAATCTTAGCAACCGTCGTGTGATTAATATTACTGCCCAAAGCACAAGGTTCGAAGTCACAATGATTCTCACCCAACATGAATCAAAGCAGTAACCATCAAGCACACACGGTCCTATTTAAGTGACGGAGATTAAGAAATCAACAACCACTGAGGTCTAATTCTTCACATTTCAGAACAGAAGAATGTATCCTCGCTGTAGGTCCTCTTCAACACATACTAAATGTGCTAGTGCAATCTCTTAGTCAAGACAGACCAATCTGAGACTTACACATCGACCTTTCACGGCGGATTGTTCAATTCCACCTAGGTCGTGAAAATGTATGTTTAGTTACAAGGAGATTGTTAATGTTGTCTTCCGTGATCGGGTATCACCACATTAACTACAATGCAACTAGTACCATATATGGAACGGTTTGCAATAGATATTCAACATTCAATCATAACTAAAACAAATGTGATAAAAGAATTATTCTCATAAAACAAGTGTTTGATACACGAGTTATACAAAGTAAAAGCATACTTTCACGTATAACTCCAACAGTTGTGTTGAACAAATAAGATATTGACTTCTTATATGGATACAGTGGTACTGGAAAGATATTTTTTTTAGAACACTTTCTACGACTATATGATCAGAGGGCCATATAATTCTGAATGTTGCATCCATTGGAATTGAATCATCTCTTGTCCTATGTGGTCGTACTGCTCATTCAAAATTTATTATACTCATTAATATTGATGAGTCGTCTACGTGTCACATAAATCTTGGATCTAAACTATCAGAAGTTTTGATAAGAGCTAAGCTAATTATATGGGATGAGACGCTAATGATTAAAAAATTTCAATTTTGAAGCATTGGATCATAGTCTAAGAGATATTGTCAGGAATTTTGATGGGTCAATGAATTATTCACTATTCGGAGAAAAAACTATAGTTCTTAGTGGAGATTTCAGACAAATACTTCCTATTATATCAAAAGGAGAAAGAGAAGATGTTGTTCACTCGATAATTAATTCATCTTATTTGTGGGGACACTGCAAGGTAATATTATATATGATAATATTGTATTGATTATCTTTTTTCAAATTTATTAGACTATATTATTAATTAATATATATATATATATATATATATATTTTTTTTTTTTTTTTTGCATTGATAGGTACTCACATTGATAAGGAATATGAGGTTGAAAAATAGAATTCCATGTGTCAATTAAATCAATAGTGAAGTTTCTGAATATTCTAATTGGATTCTTAAAGTTGGTGATGACAATCTTGGAGATGGAGGAGATGGTTTTGCTAATATTGAGATTACGTCGGAAATTTTGATTTATGATTATGTTGATCCTGTTTTGGCTATTATTAAAAGTATTTATTCGTCTATGGAACATATACTACACTCACACATAAATATTTTGAAGATAAAACAAACTTGATCTACGAATAGAAATGTGGATTGTATCAGTTAGAAGATTATTTATATAATTCCTGGAGGTACAAAACTTTATTTGACTTCTTATAATATTTACAAAACAGAGCTTCGAGATGGCGGTAATGAAGAGTTAATTTCAGTTAATTTTTTAAACTCCATCAAGTGTTCTGGAATGTCGAGCCATCATTTAGTTCTGAAAAAAGGTTGTTCCAACTGTTATTCTGGGGGAATATTGATCATAAATCAGGATTGTGTAATGGTAAAAGAATGGTTAGTACTAGGCTGAGAAATCACATAATTGAAGTAAAAATCATTTCTGGAAGAAACATTGGAAACAGAGTTTTAATCCCAAGAATGACATTGAATATTTCAGACAGTTTACCATTTATTGTGCTTTGCAATGACTATTAATAAAATTCAATGACAATCTCTTTCAACCGTTGTTTTTTTCCTTCCAAAGTCAATTTTCTATCGCGGTCAACTATATGTTCCAGTATTCAGAGTAAATAACATAGATGTATTGCACTTTTTTGTCTTGATTCGGAAGAAAAATCATCCAAATATACAACAAAAGTTATTTACAAAGAGATTTTTAAAATTTTATAATAATTACTCTAATATTGAGTGTTATTTATATGAAAAATAAATTTATTTTTCACTTTAAGACATTTGTAATTAATATATATTGTTGGATCATACGTATAAATATTTATCTTTAAATTTAATCAATATTTTAATAATAAAATAAATTATTACATACTTTATTAGTATAAAGAAAAAGAATCTTTTTAGGGTTTTTCTTAGATCAGACACCTTATTGAGTTGTCTGATATCAGGTACGGTCTATAATTGTGCCATGTGGCATCGCACTGTATCGCACTAACCTGCTACCTGTTGAGTTAATATATTATTTTAAAATTAATTTTTAATTTACTCTTATATCCTTTTAAAATTAAATTACCTAAATTATTACTAGTATTCATCCTATATTAATTTTTCTTTTACAAGAACGCCTATATTAATTAATTAAAATCAAATTGAGTTTTTGACGATTCAAAAAAAGAACTTAGATTAATGCACCGTTGCCTAATGTCGCCTGCCGCCGCCACTCCCATCTCAAATCCATAGTTTTCACCCATACATTTATTAGTTGAAACCAACAAAATAATTTGGTTTAAGTTTTCCATTCATTTACCCGATGAAGACAACGCGCTCCCACCGGCCGCCGCTTCCGTTACCGGTAGCGATGCCAGGCTCACAAGGGGGTGGATGACCCTGATTAACCTCCTCAAGCTCAAGCCTTCTGATTGAAATACTTTTTCAGTTCTTTCTCCTCCTGCCTCTGAAATTCCATGGTTATCCCAAAAGCCGCCGTCTGCGGCGGTGGAGGAGACGGTGGCACGGTCTTCTGAAAGGGCTCTCAGGTTGAGCGCTCCTTATGGTGAACTTGAAGATGGAAGAAGAAGAAGAATTGGAAGGCAAATAACGGAGAAGATGGAGGCGGCGATGAAGGATTGCGGGTTTGAAGCATGGTCCTCTGCTTTTTTGTAAAGTCGAAATTCTGTAAATTTGTCTAGAAAGGTTAATATTGTTGTATGGATGGGAGGAGGAAGAAGATTGTGAATCAGTGATAAAGCAACAACACATTTGAAGATTTTTATGAGAAATTGTCATTGCTAAGCTGTGAGATTTTCTTGAAATAGGAAATGAAGCAAGCTGCTCCAATTTTTCTTCAAGAGTACGCCGGAGAAGAGCAGTTTGACGCCGCCACCACCACTCACTGTCATTTAGCCGAAATTCAAGAGAATTGATACAAAAAGTGGAGGAAATTGCCGAAATTTATGGAGATACATTGCCGGAAAAGGAAGCACGCTCACCTGAAAAATGGAGCTCTGACAAGATGATGAAAAAGTAGAAGATTGCGTTTGGCTTCGAACATAATTACTTGACCAAAGATGAAGGCAAATCGAGTATATTTGTTTCAAACTAAACAACTCGACTAGGGGTGAGTTTGATTTGGCCGGATGATGGTGAGGTGATAAGGGGATAGCAATCGCGTGGAAGTCGTGTTAGGAGGAAGACGATGCAGTAAATTAAGCCTAATTAAATATTTTTCCAAATTAAAAAAGAATTTATATATAAATTAAATAAGGTTAATTTTGTATATTCATAATCGTATTTTTAAAATTATTAAGTTTATTATAATAGTGCGATAAGACGATACAACTCGACAGTATACGATACAAAACGATAGAACATTTTATAATTAATGCAGCAGATTACAGGTCATCAATTTTAAACCGTTATAGTTTATTATATATTAGATCTAATGGTTTATAGAACGTGTCTGATATCAGACAACTCGATAGGGTGCCTGGTCTAAGAAAACCCCATCTTTTTATTTGTATTACTTATTTTTTTTTCAAATTTTAATTTAAACCCGCGAAATTCACGGGGCTATAATTAGTATCATTTATATTTATGAAACAAAAGATTATTTAAAATTCTAAATTTAGTTTATTGTTATATACTTTCCAAAACTGAAGTTAATCATTGCGCCATGGATCCTCGGTGATAAAAATTTCATTAGACTATCTTTATCAACAATCACTCACAACCCAACCTATTAATAAATAATTTATTTCTCTCTTCTCTGCGCATATAATTTACAATTCAACCAAATCTCATCTTTTTACAATTTTTTTTGGTCGGTAAAATAAATTTTTATTAATAATCCAAAGATGGTACAAGAGGTACCCAAATATCACAAAAGTACAGATAAAACCAGTTCAACAATCCAACACCAATTTAGGATTATTAATCCAATCATCAAAGGAAAACCTCGAGCATGCCGGCCCATGAGCATAAATCCAACTCCATATCCTTGCCTTCATTTCCTCCACCATTTTGGCTTTCGAAACCACAACGTTGTTGAAGATCTTGTCATTTCTCCATTTCCAAAGCACACATACCACCCCCAACCAAATACACGTGACCAACCTTTTTCCTCTTTTACCAAATAAAGCATGATGAAAAGCAAGAAGATTAGGGATAGCGAAGGCATGAATGGTTGCTGGGGTTTTGAGCCAACCAAAAATTTCCATCCAAATAGTATAGGAAATGTCACATTCAAAGAAAAAGTATCTGCTAGTCTCTTCATGAGTATCACAAAAGGCACGCCTCAAATATTCTTAATCCTACGTCTTTGTAGATTCACCTTTGTGGGAAGCCGATCGTGAAGGAGTCTCCATACGTGTGCCGCTGCCTTTAACGGGACAAGCTTATTCCAAATAATCTCAAAACCTCTTTCTCTATCTACCACTAGTTGTTGTCAGTTCCTTCTTAACAAGATGAAATTGTAAGCTTATTTAGTTGAGTACTTGCCATTCAACGCAGGTTTCCATCTCCAAGAATCCGTAATGCCTTCTTTAGGTTTGAACTTGCCAAGTAACACTATGAGAGCATTAAAGTAGTCAAATTCACGCTCTAAGAGTGGCCTCCTCCAACTCCAATGTCACTGCCAAGAGTTTCTACCCACTCCCCCATCTCACCCACTTTCACACCCTTTTCCCCGCACAAACTAAACAGCCTAGGAAACATAGATTTCAAAGACTCCTCCCCACACCACACATCCTCCCAAAATAACGTACACTTCCCATCCCCTATCTTCCCCACCAATTCCCCTTTAAACCAATCTCCCTCAAACCCCATTGTGAACTTTACAATGTCCCTCCACTACCCTGACATTCGACCACTCACCCCCCTAATCGAATCCCTTAACCCTCCACCCCCCGACTCCCCGTACTTCGACACAATTACTTTCACCCATAAGCTGATTTTTTCATGTAAGAACCTCCACATCCACTTTCCCAAAAGAGACACATTGAAACCCTCCAAACCCCTCACCCCCAGACTCCCAAATTTTTTATGATTATAAATTTCATTCCATTTTACCCATGGAATTTTCCTAGAACTCTCACCGCACCCCCCCCCCCCCCCAAAGAAAATTTCTTTGTAAGCTCACAATGCCCTCAAGATTTTTTTTGGAATCTTGTAGAAAGAAAAGTAGTATGTCGGAAGAGAAGAGAGCACAGAGTTTACTAATGTGATTCTGCCCCCAAAAGAGAGCATGAAATCCTCCCACCATCGAAGTCTGTCTCTAATTTTCTAAAGTACTCCACTCCACACCAAAGCATCCTTTTGACGCACTCCCACCTTTATACCAAGATATATGAAAGGAATTTTCTCCATTTTACATTGGAGAACAGTCACCATCTCTGTAAGAATTGTTGTTTCCACGTTCACCCCTACCAAGCTGCATTTTTTGAAATTCACATTTAGACCGGATATGATTTCCATAATACGAAGAACTCGCTTCAAGTTCAGAGCATTCTCCATCTTTGCTTCACCCATGATGATCGTATCATCCACAAATTGCAAGTGTGAGACTCGTACTTTCTGACTTCCAATTCCAACAGCCTTGAACAATTCCATATCCGAAGCTCTTGACATTAAAATACTAAGCCATTCTGCCACTAACAGGAATAGAAAAGGGAAAATAGGGTCCCCTTATCTCAATCCTCTCTCCAATTTGAATTCGCCGGATGGACTCCCAATGACAAGCAAAGAAGCCGATGCAGACGAGATACACTTCATAATCCACCCTCTCCACTTCGGATGGAAATTGTACATTTCCATCATGATATTTAGAAAGGACCATTCCACCGAGTCGTAGGCCTTTGTGAAGTAAATTTTAAAAAAATATTCGCTTCTCTCTACTTTTCCGTGCTTTGTCAATAACTTCATTCAGGATCACCACACTATCCAAAATTTGTCATCCTCCTATGAAAGCACTTTGATTCTCAGTAATAATCGACTTTATGACGATGCTCAATCTTTTTGCCAGGATCTTTGAAATTATCTTATAAATCCCTCCAATCAACAAAATTGGCATATAATCGCGCAGGCCATTTGTAGCTTCCTTCTTTGGCAAAAGGACAATAAAAGAAGGATTGATGCCCTTTGTCAATCTCCCGTTCTGATGGAACTCGTTCAGCATACACATAGAATCCGTCTTGAAGAAACTCCATGCCTTCTTCAAAAAATTGAAGTTAAAACTATCCGGTCTTGGACTTTTTGAATTATCACAAGACCATATTGCTTCTTTAACTTCGTCCTCAAGAAAAGGGGAAATTAGGAACTCATTGTCTAACTCCGAAATGCCTCTACTGGTAAAATTCTGATCTGGAACCGGTCTAAAAAAATCCTCCCTCTGAAAGTGCTTTTTAAAGAAATAAAACATGCCCATCTTGACGTCCTCAACTTCTTCTAGCCATTGTCCCTCTATATTGACACCCACAATTTCATTCCTCTTCCTTCTGCGATTAATAAACTTATGGAACATCTTTGAATTTATATTGCCCTCCTTGAGCCATTTATTCCGAGATTTTTGGGCAAGGAGCGAATTCCTCTACTCCAAATCCCTAAATAAAGCTGCCATAGAAGTGTTCCTTGATATTACTTCATGCTCTTCAAGCCCGAACCCATCATCAACTAAGTTTAGCCTCAAGATCTCAGATTTGTGGTGCTTAATCTTCACATCCAAGCTGCTAAAAATTTCTCGGTTCCACGTTTTCAAGTCCTGTTTCAATAATTTGAATTTCTCCTTGATCAAAATCCACCCCACCCAACAACGTTATAGCTCTCCCATTTGTTTTTTGATAAAATCTCTGAACTCAGGGTGTTCGAACCAAGCGTTAAGACACCGAAAGGGTTTCGGGCCCCAGCGTTAACTTTAATATCCAACGTGATCAGACAGTGGTCCGACGTTGCTCTCTTCAGCCCCTGTTGAAACACATTCGACCATCTTGACACCCACGAGCTGTTAACCAAAGCTCTATCTAACCGACTCTTGCACGTGCCATTTGGTCTATACCACGTAAAGTTTCTTCCATGGAGGGGGAGATCAATTAAACCTGCATTTCTGATGAAATTATTGAACCCCTGAATGTCCCTATTGTTTGATAATATTCCTCTACCGTCCCTCTATGATTCTCTACGGATAGCATTGAAATCCCCAATTACACAAATGCAAGAAGAATGATTCTGCCCTATGATCCATGAGAGCCTATCCCACAACTCTTCTTTTTCCATCACATTACACGGAGCATACACATTAATAACACAACACGGAGTTCTTTCACTCCCCCATAGTCCATTAACTACTACTGCGCCATCCATATGCCAATAGCTTAAAATAGAAAATACCTCTGAATTCCAAATGGACAGAATGCCTCCAGATCGTCCTTCTGATTCCCTGAACATCCATCCAAATGATTTGCCTCCCCATATTGCCTTACATGTTAATTTCGAGATGACCTCCAGCTTTGTCTCCAGTATACAACAAAATTCAATTTTGTGCTGAAACATTAACTCTTTAATCTCTTTTCTCTTTACCGAATTCCCCAAGCCCCTAATATTATACGATAAGATCTTCATTGGTTCACAATATTGTTTGACTCCAGCCCCACCCTGTTCGAACATTTCTCCCTGCTTTCCAGTTCCTTAATCTTGTCAATCAAAGTATCTTCCGGCCCGATTGCAATTATTCCAAGCTTTTTTCCGAGTTCCCATGTTTCTTTTGCTTCGGCCTTTGCCTTTTCATTACAATTAATCGGCTCTATTCCTTCACGTTGGAGACAATGTTTTTTGCTATTTAAATCCTCATCATCAGATTCCATACCTTGCACGAATTTGTTCCAAGAGTCCGCTAACAATTTTTTCCTCCACTATTTTTTGCGAACATATTTCTTTTTGTGGTTCTTCGCTCGATCTGCCCTAATCGAGGTCGAAGGAAGGGAGCAGGTACTCCTCGCGATTCAGATAGAGCCAGACCGATCCCCTTTAGCCGAATTTGGTTCTGAGCAGGAACGAAACATAGGCCCAGCAGCATTCCCATGAGTAGAATTCTTATTATTCTAGGCCCGGATTAGATTTATGACCATTTTCACCGAAGAAAATGATTCATATATGAATCATTGAAGAGTATTAGTTATTTTTACTAAAAAGTATTAAATATTTTCATTGAAGAGTCTATGTGTGTTTTCACTGAACAACTAACTAAGACTATGCAGTGTAAACAAGTAATACTTTTCAGTGAAACCAACTAATAATTTTTAGTGAAAACAACTAATACCCTCAGTATGAACCATTTTCACTATATACTTACATTAGTTGGTTACATATTGTTATTAATTCACCATCACTGTTTATTAATCACTCATTAAATCATTTCAAATTCACCATTGGCTAATTCATAAAATAAGAAAACATAGTTCAACTAATTATAGCAGCATCATTTTGGTATAAATTATTTAATTATGTTAAATGCGATTTATTAATAGGATATAATATTATAAAAGAAAAATATAGACAATGGTCTATAATTATATATTTAAATACATATTATATGAGAATGTATATAGAGTGAAATTGGTTCATTCATGAATCGTTTGAGGGTATTGATTGTTTTCACTAAAGAGTATTAAATGTTTTCGTTGAAGGGTATTCGTTGTTTTCATTGAAGAGTGTATAGTTTGTTTCACTGACTCTTCAGTGTAAATAAATAATATTCTTCAGTGAAAATAATTAATATTTTTTTAGTAAAAACAACTAATATCCTTCAATGATTCATGTTTGAATCAATTTCACTCTATACTGATGTCATACTAGTTTAATTGTTTTAATAATGATCTGACCGATTGGACCTGATTCGACCAAGCGTTAAGGCAGACCGGGTCAACATTTACTCCCGCTTTTAATATATAGGTTATGACACACCATGTGGATGTGTGTTGATCCACAAAATTATTTTTATAATTTAGAATATTTTACATTTACTTCCTCCATCTTGCTATAAACTTCCCATGAAAAAATTTCACGAAAATTAAAGAGTGTTAATTTAAAATGAAAAATATTACAATTGATGTGATTAAAAGGAGGAAATAAAGTAAAATGTTAAAGAACGCTAAAATTAAATATGAGAAACTTATTGAAAGACATATTGAGTACACTTTTTTTTAAATAACGTAACACTTGAGTTATCACTTGTTTGTTGCTCGGCAATCGAAGGCAATTTTTAAGGCAAAGTATTATATGAAAATAGTTCATGATAAGCTTATCATGAAATAATTTTAGAGTATTATTAATCTAATCGTGAGTATCATTAATCTCATCGGGGGTATCATTAGTCCGAGTTTAAGAAAATTGTTTTAAATTTTTTTGAACTCAGACTAATGATTCACCTGATAGATTTAATGATACTCCCGATGAGATTAATAATACTCTAAAACTATTTCATGTTAAGCTTATTATGAAGCGTTTGCATATAAAACCTACTCAATTTTTAAAGCTAAGGGTTTATAAAAAAATTTCTCATAACTTTACCCATTTTTGATTTGGTGCAAATCATTTTTATTTTCTGAAATTAATTTTGTGGGTTTATCATATTTTACATATTAATCTAGTGATCGGCTACTGTTAGCAATGTTTTTAAACTCAGACCGGACCGGCAGGTTCGTCCAGATTAATTGGGAACCGGGCACGACACCGGTCCGGTTTTGAGTATGGAACGGGTTCAACTTGGCCCGTCGCGGATCGGTCGAAGCCGGGATTAAACCGGTGAACCCGATATCCAAATAAACCGGTTCTACACATTTTAAAAATTCTCTGGAGAAAAAAAAAGAAGGATGACGAATAGGAGAAGAAGAAGACGTACTGTGGAAGGTAAATAATGTTATTCTTATTCGTATATTCACACCATAGATGATACATAGTAGAAAATGAAAATAATCGCCCCACCTTACTCAACCAACGACATTACCTAAGAAATTAAATTGTGAAACATATAGTATTTGGGAAATGACTGCAGACTGTGTGCGTGAATTGTGGAGTGATTTAGGGTTAGGGTAAAAGATAAAAATGTATTGGGCTTTGTTTTAATGAATTTCATTTTGGGCTTTAAACATAATATCTATAAATGATACTACTATACATCTATTTATGTGGTAATTGTGTTGCAGTAATTAAATTATATAACTAATTTTATTTAAATTATTTATATAAATATATAATTTCAATCATATTATTTGTAAATGATACATGTCAATATATTTAATAAATTTATATATATACACACACACATATATATATAACCGAGTCACCGGTTTTTTCTCAACGGTTTAACCGGTCGACCCAGTGACCCAGTTCATTGTCCGGTTCAAAGTCCGGTCCGGTTTTAAAAACATTGACTGTTAGTAACTCATTCGGTTGAACATGATAAATATACATGACCTATTACAAAAAAAAAAAAAAAAACAGTAACTGTAAACTTGCATAACCAATTCAAAAAAACAGACGTGGTAATTGACTGTGTTCAGTCGAGTAACCTGTTGTTGGGCAGAAAAATCAAATATGGTAAATTCATAGGCCAATTTTAAAAAATAAAACGAAATTGCGTCAAATCCACTTATGGTTTAAAATATCGGTGTAAAATTTTCTTATAGTTTTATAAATATAGCATTAAATCCCCTGTAGTTTTATAAATACGGTATGAAACCTCCAATTCTATTAAGAATTAACAGTAGTGTAACTCTGATTAGGCGTGAAATGATCATGATTCGTCGTTAGAAATGCCCTAGTTTTGGTCGATTTTGTTGAGTATTTAGAGTAATTTGAGTATTATTTTCATGAACTAATGAATTTATCTCTTGGATGCTTATAGATGGATAGAGGGCAAAAAGAGGAGTTCGTAGGACTTTGAATCGACTCAAACGGACGCCCGGATGAGAAGATATCGAAGAAATACGAAAAATATTAGTTCGAGGGAGCAAAAGTATCATTGGAGTGCACAAGTGAGGAGCACTCCTGCACCTAGTGCACGAGTAGTCGAGTACAGCGCACGAGTTGACGCGGGTCGTGCACCTAGTGCACGAGCACTCGTGCAGGGTGCTCGAGCATGGCCAGGTCGTGCACTAGTGCACGAGCTCGAGTGGTCGAGCACTTTTTGGCCTCTGGAAGATTGGAGTGCACGATAGGATTGTGCTCGTGCACCTAGTGCACGAGCAGTGCTCGAGCATACGTATTTTTAGCCCATTAACTCCTGATTCGACCCGTTACTTATATATACCCCTTCCGAACACGTTTTTACGGACCACGACATACACCACTTGATACGAGAGCACTTTTAGAGTTAGTTTTTGGAGAAGAAGAGACGAGCAAGCTTAAGTTTTACATTTTCGAGGTTTTGTTTACGAATTCATAGTACGGTTTTACTTTTTAATTTCGTTTCTTTAGACCCTTGTTCTTAAATACTTTGAGACTTCGTTTTATTAATTTAATTTGAGTTCTTAGCATTGATTTCTTGAAACCCTAGTTTATGTGTGATAATTTATTCGTTATAATCATTATGTTCATGTTCGTTACTTCTTCAATTGTTTTTGTTTCCGTAAAAATCATGTCTAGCTAAAACCCTTGCATGCTTAGGGTAGGATGAACTCGTAGAAGTAGGTTGTGGGTACATAATTAGGGTAATTCGTGACGTTTAGTTTTAATTCTCTTAATTAATGAATTCTTAAAATCAATCTTAACTTTACCTTTGAATTTCGTACGAAAATTGTTAGAGAGAGGACGACCTTATCACTCTTTAATAACTATTAGGCTTAATGAGAGGGTTTATAAAGGGTTAATTAATCTACTGGTTTATCTAAGGAGGACAACCGCATCACCTTAGTTTAAATTAGGGTCTCGTTAATTAAGCACAATCTATTAACTTGTTAGTGGATTAGTAAAGTCCATTGCTAGGATAAAGTATTAAGGTTTTAATTCTTGAGCTTTCATCTTACAATCTTTAACTTAGGTTATTTTTTGCGCGTCACGGTTATTTTGATTATGTACCTGCTCCATTAGTATACGTAGGGATTCCTATCCTGAACATCACCATCACTTATTTGAAAACACACCTTAGTTAATTCGTTGAGTTCGTGCTTTAGATTAATTCGTTTATTTTAGTTTAGAATTAATTCTTCAAAAATCCAAAAACATACATTCATATTAGGTACGACGCGTAGATCTTCAGGGATATATTCGCATACACTCCATCCTGTGGGATCGATAATACTTGGTCGCTATACTTACTTATACTACAGTGAACCCGTACGCTTGCGGGGAATCTACTAGTAGAAAGTTAGTATTTCCGAGTCAAGTCAAACTCACGCACGCTTCATGCAAATTTATTTGGGGATTTTTTTTTTTTTTGGGGAAAAAGTACAATTTGGACCCTAAACTAGTGTCATGAGTACAAATTGAACCCTAAACTATTTTTTTTGTACATATTGAACCCTAAACTAGTGTCTCAGGTACAAACTAGACCCCAAACTAATATTTTGAGTACAAATTGGACCCTGTACTATTTTTAGTACAAATTGAACCTCAAACTTTTTTTTTAAAATAAGCACTAATTTTCAAAATCAAATAAATAAACCTCGACTAATAAAAAATTAAGCATTGGTCTATAACATTTGATTAAAAACTTTATGATAAATTTTATAAATTGATATTTTAATTTAACATTATTTATCAACATTGATTATTTTCAACTCATATTATAAAATGTGTTATTTTTTAAGCATTAATTTAAAAACATATTGCATATTAAATAATTTTTTTTTTAGCCCATTGTTAAAAACTATAAAAAAATGTTGCTATTTTCAACTCATTTTCAAAATTTACAAAAATGTCTTTGTCCATTAATTTAAGGCAAAATATGCTTTTCTTTTTTCGTTTACTTAATGTCGGAAAGAAAAATTGTTGAGAATGGCAATACGCATACAGCAATGAAAAATTGAAGGGAAAAAATACACGGATATTACATTAATTATAAAATATTAGTCAAATTTTATATACTAATACTTAATTTTTTTATTAGTTGAAGTTTATTTATTTGATTTTAAAAATTAGTGCTTATTTATACAAAATAAAAATAAAAATTTGAGGTCCAATTTGTACCTGAAACATTATTTCAGAATTCAATTTGTACTAAAAAAATAGCACAGGGTCCAATTTGTAATTAAAATACTAGTTTGGGGTCCAATTTATACCAAAAAATAATTTAGGGTCCAAATTGTACCTTTTTTTAATATATTTACACAATTATCTCTCCATTAACTATACTAAATGCTCATTCTATTATAAGCTTTTTTTTTTTTAATAATTTTATACTTTTATGAAGTTATTTATTTAATAATTATTATCTATAAAATATTATAAGTAGACGAGAAGTGAGAAATAATTTTTAAAAATCCTCTTTATATCTAATTATATATTGATATGTCATCTAGTAAATAATTTGTGCATTAATTTGTAGTAAAAAATATTAAGAAAAATAAAAATAAAAGAAATTGAAATCTACCTTGCACACTTATAGTTCTAAAGAAAATTAATATTAACAACGACAAAATTTCTTCTTGGTTAGGTCTATATCTTATTATAATATATTTTCAAACCTCTCCAAAATGATGTGTCAATACCACCTTATTCTTAGGGTGATGTGACATGTCTCAAATCTCTTCATTTCAAAATACTGCGCTCTCATTAAAAATTGATTAAACTTTTAATCTTGACCATTCATCCCCTTCAATTAAATCTATACCGTACATTTTATCTAGGGTTTGTTACTGTCTTTGACAATAATTAAAATAATTTCATTTTTCACATATTCAAGCCAACGCCACACCTCTCTAATTCTCTCCTCCTCCTCTCACAATCAATCACGTCGTCGCAGCCGTCCTCATCGCCGCACGGATAATCTCCCACCACCATCTTGCAGTCGTCCTCATCGCCGCACAGGTAATCTACCACCATCTCGCATTCTCCCACCGCCGTCTCACGGATCTCTTCCCCCTGCATCGAACTATAGTGGATCGCCGCATGGGTAATCTCCCACTGTTATCTCGCAGCCGTCCTCATCGCCGCACGGGTAATCTCCCGCCGCCATCTCGCATTCTCCCACCGCCATCTCGCAAACCTCTTCCCCCCATATCGAACAACAGTGGATCTAAAATCGGCGCCTTGACTTTTATTTATAGGTAACACACTCGATTTTTCCCTAATATTGAAGAAGTTATTGAGCAATTTAATGAGTTCCACTTCTCAAAACAAATTGTCACATGGAAATCCATTCGGGCTGGGATGACGTCTGAAATACTTAGGTTTGGCTCAGGGGATAAAGTGTCGAGCCCTCTTCAACATCGATGCTTGCACTGTCTCTGGTGCTAATTGATGTGTAAGTTGTTCAAATTTTAGCTTTAATGATCATTTAGTCGCTTCAATTTTTAAGGTTTTCTGATTATAATTATGTTGGATCGCAAGTTGAATCAGAGATTCACCAACCATGGTTAGCTCGAGTGAAATGTTGGACTGTAATCAGAAGTAGTTTTTGAAATGCCAATGCACCTGATAAAATCGGCCGGTCTTTTTGCTTTAGTCGTTAATAATTTTGGCTATTTCACAATCAGTTCGGTCAAGCAAGCATGCTTTAAATGTTAAAGTTTTTTGTAGAAAGGCTTGCGACTTCTTTATTAATTGAGTTGGAACAGCCCCATCATCTCCAAGGGCAACAACAATTCTCACATTGAAGATGACGGGGATCCTCCATCGCCATCCTTCACAGTATCGCTCTCGATCTTCATCTCATTATCTAATTGGTAATTTTGTTTTTATGTTTTCGAACCAATGCAATTTTTTCCTTGCTTACACACTAACACATGCAATTTTTTCTCACTAACACATGCAATTTTTTTGAACCAATCTGGAAAGTCCGTTGTGGCGTACTTTAGTGGAATATAGGGCGACTACATTGAAGGCCGCCTCCTTCGATTCAAAGGCAGAGGGTTATCCAACGAGATATGCTTCGGGCACTAATTCCCTGATTTGAAATTTTGTAGGTCTACGACGAATGCCCGGTTCCTCGAAAGAGAAGGGACGGGCTTCGAGCTAGATCGTTTACATTTCGTAGGTCTACGACGAATGCCCTGTTCCTCGGAAGAGAAGGGACAGGCTTCGAGCTAGATCGTATTCATGAAAATGTAAAATTCCATAGTGCAGTAGCTTATAGGACGAAGTGGAGCCGATACGATAGGCGGGCGAAGGGAGGCAGTCCTCATGGTCATTCTGAGGGAGTTGTCGATCAGCCCTAACCCGGGATGGAAGAAGATGAAGGGGGCTCGATACTGTGAAAAAAGTTTCCTTCTCTTCAAGTGCGGGAATCTCAGGTGAGATGCTCGTGTTGCTGATTCTGCTCTATCTCTAATAACTCAGCGTCGGTTAAGAGTTGCTCTTTGGTATCGCATTCATCCATTCAATTTCTCAAATCAAACATTAATTCATACTCATCTTCTCATAAATCAACTCATCAAACACTTGGCAATCAATTGGAGAATGGAGCAGAGCAGCATTCAACGAAGGACAGGGAAAGGGGATGACATATTGGGCACCGAATATCTTCCCATCTTTTAGTTCTACTTGCAGAGTGATTAATGAAGTCAGTTTTTTATACTAATCTGCAATATATCCCAAGTGGTGATGTTAGAAACAGGTGTGTATTTGCCTTTTAGGTTCTTAGTTTGTATGATGTTATATTGAGTTAAACTTTCTCCCAAGTTGGTTCTAAATAATTGTTTGCGTTAATATGATATATTCTTATGTCAAATGCAGGCAGTATGACCCTTTGGAAATGTAGCTGGTGAATAATCTATTCTCTTATTGCTGGTACTGCATCGCTCAATTTTGAAGGATCGGGTTTGCCTTCTTCTCTCCTACCGTCCTACTCTGTGCTATTGATGTATATTTCTGTATCGCCGATTTGTCATTTCCATTTTTCTATTTACTGTTTGTTTGGTGCTCAGCTCACATTGATTTGCCTGATTCCATTATTCGGATTTTCAAATTCTTGCTCATTGTGCTTTGATTCTTATTTCTTAAGCACTTTGTATTGATACATTTTTTATTATCTAGGAGAAAGATGGGGATTCTTAAATCTAAGGACAAGGAAGGATTGTTATGTGCACAAAAGACCATGTGGAGGCCTAAAGAGGAAGAAACGGTCACATATTCCATTGCATGAAAATCATCAAAAGATACATACTTTGATTCTTGATGCCCGTTTCTGTGCCACGGAGATAGGTATTTTTTGGGTTACTAGTTGTATACCACGTGCGTTGCACGTTTCATTTAAATAGTTGTTTATATATCAGAAAAACCATGTACCTTGATGCATTGTGGCATGTGAATTTTATTTAGTTAAACTCACTTTCTTTTTAATGAAAGGTTCAACACACAATTTGGCATCCGATAAAAATATACTGATTAATGGCATAAATCAGTAGCACATGCAATGTAAAATTTTCAATGTATAAATATAGTGAGTAATGACATTACTAAAAAAAATAATAGAACTGAAGTTGGACAATAGACTTCACGTTTAGTAACACAACGGATTCCCAACACCCAACGTCTTGCAAAATAAAGGTTGAACGTGCAGTCTTTACTTTGCATAACCTATTCGTACAATGTTAAGAAGATTTATGATATGTCATTAGGTGTCCATGCACTTGATAGCTCTCACATAAGAAATTTTATGCAAAATAATGCAGTGATTAATGTATACTCATCAAATTTACAGGTTTCTTAAGGTGTTCTCAGAAATCAATTAGGTTAGTGTGAAAAAAATAGTTATTATACATAACCAAATATGAAGATCGATGATTGTTAACAATCCAAAACTAAATTTCTCTTCTCTATGCTTCTCTATATGGGCGTTAATTTTTTTTTCTCACTCAACGTCAGCACATCAAAAAATATATTTCTCTTTTTGTGCATCGAAATTTTAACTTTTCACTCAATACCATTCATTGCCACCTCTTTGCCTTTGTGTGTCCTCTAACTTGGTCTTCACTCCAACTTAATTTCAAATTGCCGAAGGCTTCGCAGCACATTTTTTATGATGTTTATTTCAAGCTGGGAATGATCAACATCTATGACCAAACTTGAGAAAAAGTGTTGAAATTTAGTTTAAGAATATTTTATCATGATTTGCAATGATTTACATAAAAGAATAACTTTTACACTCTTATTAATAATTTTGCTGATTTTTACTGATTCTCCTCAAAATAATGCAGATATAATTTTTTCCACGTATCCATTCTAAATTAAGTTGTCACTCATTTCTCTCATTAGTCAGGTACAACATTCAAAATTAGTAGTACAACACTTTGATTCATAATTGCGCTACTGGTATTAAGGTTGTTTCATAAAATTATCTTGTAAATTCAGGGTTACTCTACAATCATATAATACACTTCTCCATTGGTATCAACTGCTTGAATCCCGTGTGTATCGTATTTCTCAATTGCTCCATCCTTAAAAAATCATCCTAAAATTTTAAAGCTTTTAGTTACGTATTGCTAAAGCCTATTATTACAAAAAATGGCCCTCCATATATCCATTTTTTTACTGTATTCATAGGTGCAAAACATGTCCTTCTAACACCTTTCTCCAATATCTTAACTTGACATTTATCCAAGGAATATACAAAGGAAAAAAATTCTTTAGAAGAGATGTTAAAATAAGCACACAAAATATCAATCTAAATGTGGTGTTAAATAATTCACATGATGATCAACAGTTTTAGTGTCTTTTCTTGCTTCAGCCTATACAATAGTTTGGATGGGAGAAATATCAATGAACAAATAGCATAAATACAAGATAATTATGTAATCAATACAAAAAATCCCAGGACTCATGAGGGAGGAGGGGGGCGCAGGGATGGGGAGAGAGTGAGAGAGAGTACATGCCAATCAAAAGGGTCTTCATAGACCACACACGACAAAAAAGAGATTCAATAGTTAAACAATAACATACTGAACTTAACTGAATCTGTAGCTAAACTTTTCCCCGTGTTTCAAATCATTAGCTGAGGCAAATAGCTTAAGATCAAAGAAGAAACACATTTTATATATCTGCTTGAAATGTAAAAGTAGGGTAAAAGTGAATGATTTAAAATTTGAAGCCAAGTGAAGCGTGTGATCCTGCAAATCCAAAAATACATCTCAAATACAAATTGAACATAGGGTGACTCGACAATAGGATAGAAATACTAATAATATATTCACAAGAAACTAACAAAATAAATAGAAGATAAAAAAATATAAAAAAATTTACCTTTGGAAGATGAGGGGTCATCCCAATAAGAATTAAGCTTTGTCATGTAACTTTGATCGCTCATTATTGCCTGTAAAGCAAATAAACAAAATTAAAGATAAGATCTTGAGGCATATAATATACTATAAGAGATGGTTAGCTTAAAATATTGTACTATAAAAAAAATCCATTATCTAAGATCCATCCAATACATTGATTCGCATGATATTTATATTTTATCTAGAAATATAAGCAAGGGAGCCCTGACATAGCCCAAAACTATAGTCAAATGTTAAGGATTTACTCCTACTTATATACCCTTCCAAATTTTCATGTCAAACTGATGTTAAATCGTAACACATTTCATATCAAATATATTATGCGGTCACACATTTGATGAAGTATTTCACCACTGACAACTTGGACGATAAAGTAGTCCAAGGTGTAATTTAATCGCAAAAGTACTCTATGATATATTTGTCAATTTAAATCTCTGCAGACAAACATTTCTCCACAAAATCTTACAACAAATGTTTGTTTATACTAGTTGTATATACGTGCGTTGCACGTTGCATGTAATTTAGTTGAAAAAATAAAATCAAGATTTAAAAATCAAGATTTCAATATTCTAATTTTTCAAGAAAACTGTGCAGAGGCTTCGCTTATACATATATATGTGATTCACAAGGATTTTTCAATGAATTTAACATAAAAATAATTTTTAAGAGAGGTCGAAAAATAATCTGTCACATGATCTTCTACATTCGGGTATAATTTTTAGGTTGTCAACTTCTTCATGGTATCTTATTTAATGTAGGTGCTTTCTTAAATTTTATTTGATAATTTTTTAAAAGATTTATGAATTATAAATATTTTGTTTAGAAAGGCTCTAATTTTTATATTATATTGGTTTTAAATTTTGTTTTTTGATTTTAAAATTTAATGATATTTATAATAATTTTAATTTATTAAATCCTTTTCCTGATTAAAGAAATTAAGCAAGTTTCTTTGATTCTTAGAGGGGTGTATTCAATTGAGATTCTATTGGATTTTTTTGGACTTTAAAAAGTGTGTGGATTTAGAAAAATCTATAGACTCCATGCAGAGTTTGACTGACTTTTTTTATTGATTTACTTGGATTTTCATAGACTTTACATGATTGTGGAATACATTTTTTTTTTGTATTTACATGGATTTCCATAGACTCCGGCGCTGGAACCATTGATGCAAATATATATGGTACACACTTGTATATAAAAAAAAAAAGTTATCCAAATTATTTAGAAAAAAAAAAACAAAAATATATTAGTTAAAAATATACATTTCATCTTCATTTAGAAGAGATTTTGGAGAGTAAAATTTATTTATATTTCTTGAAGAGTAGACTTGACAACGGGGCGGGTAATCCCCAAAGCAAACAGAGACGAAATTTTTTTTTGCCCCGTAGGTGGGGACCGGGATAGTATTCTCAGCCCGGGGGATCCCCGTCTCGTTCCCCACGGGGAGCCGTATTTTTTTATATAATTAATATATTTATATATAATTTTAATGTTAAAGTAAATTACAAATAAATATCTCATAGTTTCCTACTCAATTAACTATTTATTAAAAATTATATTTTTTTATTTAATATTATGTTATTAGTTCCAAATTATATTATTTTCACTTTAATATATATGTTAATTAAAAATATTAGAATTAGAGGTTCTTCAAATTGTTTAAATTAGTTTTTTTTAACACCAACTTAAAGTAATTATTGTGTATGATTAAATTTTTTAATTTAAATATTTTTTTATATTTTAAAAATGTGATAAAAATTTATTAGGCGGGGAACGGGGAATCCCCGCGAGACGGGGATCCCCAGCGAGGCGGGGATGGGAGGAAAATTTTCCACATTTATTTTGCAGGAACAGATATGGGGAATGAACCCCCATCCCTGCCCCGTTGACATCACAATGGAAGAGAATCAAAGAAAATCCATAGACTGTTGAATACCTAAAGATTTTTTGAAATCCGTAGAAATCTCTGGTTATTAGAAGAGATTTTGGAGAGTGAAATCTATTCATATTTTGGAAGAGAAATCTAAGAAAATCCGTGGAATATTAAAATCCATAGACTGTTGAATACCTAAAATATTTTTAAGACTTTTTAAAATCCGTATTGAATACCTCAGGATTTTTAAAGACTTTTGAAAATCTAGATTGAATACCCCCAGACTTTAAAAGTCTAAAAAAATTCTACAGACTCTATAACCAATACACCCCTCTTAATCAAACATCCTAGATATATCTATGATTGATCTTGCCAAGTTTGTTAGTATATATGAGAGACTAGGTATAGTGTGAAATTGATTTATATATGAATCACTGAAGGGTATTAGTTGTTTTCACTGAAGAGTATTAGTTGTTTTAACTGAAGAGTATTACTGGTTTACACTGAAGAGTCTTAGTTCATTTTCACTGAACAACTAAGACTCTTTAGTGTAAATCAGTAATACACTTCAGTAAATATAACTAATACTCTTCAATGAAAATAACTAATACCCTTCAGTGATTCATGTATAAACCAGTTTCACTCTATACTTTGTCTATATGAGAAGTCGGAGAATTAAAAAATAGAATACTTGATTAATAATACTTTTCTTGGATGAAAAAAAAAAGGTTTTATAAGCATCAATAACAATGTCAATTTTAAAAACACTACATGAATAAATCAATTTGTAGAATACTCTTCCTATATAAATTAATAGTTAAAATAATCTAAAGTTTGTAATGAATAATTTTTAAATTTAAGCTCTCTTCTCATCTTTCATTCTCCGAGCTTCTGCCATGAATGTATAAGAGAAGTTGCTTTGAAGATTTCTCTTGTCAAGTGTATGTGACTGTTAACCTCACAATTAAGAAGAATAAGATTTTGTTAACTTATAAGAAACATGTAGTATTTGAATTTTGAATTTGAGGCCAATAATAATCCACTAATAAACATATACCCCACAACTAATTAACTACGATCTCCTCGTTTCTATTACATCTCTCACCAACCCCTTCAGCCTTTCTGATATGATTGTTGCTTGATTATTATGACACCTTGCATCAGAAGAAGTCTTAAGTTTATCTTTTTTTAGCACATTATGCAACTTTCTGAGTTCCTTCATCGATCATTAGTCCATCTCATTACATAGGTCGCACTTAAAACAAACACTTCACTGGGAAAACAAAGAACATTGTAACAAATTAACATTTACTGTGAAATTAATAAAATTGAAGGGAACTATTCGACATATTTTGCAATTGAAAATAGAGAGAGCTAGAATCTCTGAATATATGATTGAACGAACTCAGATGTAAAAAAAAATTGAGTTTTGAATCATTAATTGCTACCACTCATGACAAATTAACATTTACTGTGCAACTAATCAAATAAAAGAGAACTATTCGACATATTTTGCAATTGAAAATAGAGAGAGCTACAATCTCTGAATATATGAATGAACGAACTCAGAGTCAGAAAAATTAAATTCGAGTTCTAAATCGTTAATTGCTACCACTTATGCTATTACAATAATCTATGAAATAAATAAGCAAAATGTGTATTATAATTACAGAAATAGAAAAATATTGAATTGACTTTATAGAGAAATGGAGGAGTACCCGACAAAAATGATCTCAGGGCTTATTAGATTACTGCAAATACTATATAAATAATACTAATTATAATTTTTAATGTAAGAATTTCAAAGGTTGTAAAATAAATAAATTAGATAGTTAGGAGTTAAATTAAAATATATCATGACTAATTTATTGTAAGAATTTCAAAAGTTATAAATATGACTATATTTATGATACTAATTATAACTTTTAATTTAAGAATTTCAAATGTTGTAAAACAAATAAAATAGATAGTTAGGAGTCAAGATTAAAATATTTCATGACTAATTTATTGTAAGAATTACAAAGGTTATAAATATAAAATAAATGAATATAGGTAGTTGGAGTGTAATAGTAAAAATTAAAATATGCTAAGGACAAAATTGTCCAAAAATGTTTCTCAACCTCTTGTCACTTATTGTAAGAATTCCAAAAGTTATAAATATGACTATATAAATAATACTAATTATAACTTTTAATTTAAGAATTTCAAATGTTGTAAAACAAATAAAATAGATAGTTAGGAGTCAAGATTAAAATATTTCGTGACTAATTTATTGTAAGAATTACAAAAGTTATAAATATAAAATAAATGAATATAGGTAGTTGGGGTGTAACAGTAAAAATTAAAATATGCTAAGGACAAAATTGTCCAAAAAATGTTTTTCAACCTCTTGTCACTTTTTAATATAGTATAGATTATTGACGTTATATTTTGATTCAAAACAGCTAGGTAAATTCTAAAGATACTATAATATAATATTTAAAACTACAACCAACGGAAATAAAAAACCTATAGCTAGGTCAAATTGATGAAAATCAAATCCTCCGCCACCCGAGTTTAAGGAAAAAGAGCTGTCGAACGAACCGTCTACCGATCTCATCGTCATGTGAGAACACCGTTAAAGTGCCTCACTACCTCCATCTCTGCCTTGTAGTAGGGCTCGTAGCCACCATGATCGTCCTCTTTATGGTCTTAAGACTGTTTTGAAGATTAATCTAAGTGAGAATTTAAGAAACCAATTAAGAGAACAGTTGTGGATTGAAACACGAATAATTGATAGTACACAAAACTGAATTCAAAATCCAAAAGAAAACAAACAATTTCTCCACCTATTTTCAACATTACCTGAGCATACCATCTCCTGGCGAACAAAGAGATAAAATGGCTATGCAAAACTGCTGGATGAAGAGAATTAATACAAGGTATGTGAAAGGTTATGGTGTTAAAAGTATAGATTTATGTTATGAATGGAAATTCAACAGTCAGAAATAAAAGTTGGTCGGGATAGTAAATGTGACGGTGGAAATAATTTCGAGGAGTAATACGCACAAGATGAAAAGTTGCATGGGTAAATGTGTCCAAAAATGTTTCTCATTTGTTAGTCACTTTTTAATATAGTATAAATTAAATGCTATGATTTTCTACAAACTATATATTGTATCATCATTGTGCATTGGCCAGATAAGTCTTTAGTTTAAGCTTCACGTTTGTAGAAGTTTTGTGGAAGTTGGATCGTTGTAACGATTGTATTATTAGTTGCTGAGGGGCAAACAAAGATGCTCCCCTTACTGTATGACCTATTGGTTCATTGTACTGCTGAATTCTCAGTACTCCTATCAATTCATTTTCATTCATAGTGCTCTTATTCAGTGGTGATTTTTTTTTTCTTTGTGGTTACTTTCTAAGTTGGGAATTCTTTTTTTTTTTTTCAAGTAACGTTAGGTTGTATATGAGTGCAAATTTGATTGTTGATCCTGGCTATTTTTATGAACTCGAGAATCGAGATTGATGAGATATTTATGCTTTTGCTTGATAGTATACATATCATTAGTATTAGAAAAGTTCTATTTTTTTATATTAGTGTAGTTTAATAAGTAATACAATAAAAAGACTAAAATATTATTCAGCTCGATTTGGTGGAATTTGCTAGCGTGTCGAATTGTCATGTATAAATTTATTTGTATTTTGTGTGTATCTTTTAACAGTAAAATATTTCATTAAATTTTTTTAGTCTGGTAGTAATTCTGTATAAAACAATTAGTATCGTTTTAAGTTTTTGAACGTGCTTCCCATGGTAAGAGGAAGATTGATTTTGATGATTCAGTATATGTTGATGGTGGAGTTGTTAAATATAAAGCGATCACAATTAAGAGGGGTGTATTGGTTATGGAGTCTATAAGATATTTTTAGACTTTTAAAGTTTGAGGGTATACAATCAGGATTTTTAAAGACTCCAATACGGATATTAAAAAGTCTTAAAAAGTCTTTAGGTATTCAACAGTTTATGAATTTTCTTCCAAAATATAAATAGATTCACCCTCCAAAATCTCTTCTAATAACCAAAGATATATACGGATTTTAAAAAATCTTAAATTTTTTTTAAGTATTTAACAGTCTATGAATTTTCTTTGATTCTCTTCCATAGGGATATCAACGGGGTGGGGACGGGAGTCATTTCACATCCCCATCCCCATCCCAGCGAAATAAACGGGTAAAAATCCCCCCGTCAGGGATCCCCGTACCCACGGGAATTCCCCGTTCCTTGCCTAATTTTTTTTATCTCATAAAAAATATATAAAAATTATCTAAATTAAAAAAAATCATACCCAACAATTTCTTTAAGTTGGTGTTAAAAAAATTAATTTAAACAACTTGAAGAACCTCTAATTCTAATATTTTTAGTTAACATATATACTAAAGTGAAAATGCTACGGGGCAAAAGAATTTTCAGTCCCCGTTTGCTTTGGAGATTGATTAGGCGTGAAATTGTCATGATTCGTCACTCGAAATGCCCTAGTTTTGGTTGATTTTGTGAGTATTTAGAGTTATTTGAGTATCATTTTCATAAACTAATGAATTTGTCTCTTTGATGCTCATAGATGGATAGAGGGCGAAAAGAGGAGTTTGTAGGACTTTGAATCGACTCAAACGGACGTCCGGATGAGAAGATATCGAAGAAATACGAAAAGTACTAGTTCGAGGGAGCAAAAGTATCATTGGAGTGCACAAGCTAGAAGAGCTCGAGCACTAGTGCTCGAGCAGGTCGAGTATAGTGCACGAGAGATGCAAGTCGAGCACTTAGTGCTCGAGTCAGTCGAGCAGTGTGCTCGAGTGGAATCCAGTCGTGCACTAGTGCACGACCACGTATGGTCGAGCACTTTTTGCTCTCGGGAAGAATGGGGTGCTCGAGTTGGTTTTGCTCGTGCACTAGTGCACGAGTAAGTGCACGACCTGTCGCGTTTTTGGCCCATTAACTCCCGATTCGACCCGTTGCTTATATATACCCCTTCCGAACACGTTTTGAACAACCACTTGATACCATACTACGTTTGGAGACTGAGTTTTGAGAGAGAGAGGAAGAGGAGAAGAGACGAGCAAGTTTACGATTACGTTTTTTTTAGGTTTTCATAACGAATTCATACTACGATCTTGTTTTTAGTTTCGTTTCTTTAGATTTCTATTCTTGAACACGTTGAGACTTATTTTCTTGAGTTAATTTCAGTTATTCTTTTATTTCGTAAAACCCTAGTTTATGTTTGATCTCTTCTTCGTCTTAAATATCATGTTCATGTTCGTTACTTACTTAATTTCTGTTATTTACGTTAAACATATGTCTAGCTAAAACCCTTGCATGCTTGGGGTAAGATGAACTCGTAGAAGTAGGTTGTGGGTACGTAATTAGGGTAACTTGTGACGTTAGGTTTTAGTTCTCTTGATTAATTAATGCTTAAAATTAATCTTAGCTTTACTTTTGAATTTCGTTCGAAAAGTGTTAGAGAGAGGACGACCGTATCACTCTTTAACAACGAGTAGACTTAACTAGAGGGTTTAGGAAAGGTTAATTCATCTACCAGTTTAGCGAAGGAGGACGACCGCATCACCTTAGTTAAATCAGAGTCTCATTAGTTAAGCACAATCTATTAATTTGTTAGTGGATTAATGAAGTCGAGTGTTAGGATAAAGTATTAGGGTTTAGAATCTTGAGCTTTCACCTTGCATTCTTTTACTTAGGTTATTTCTGGCGTGTCACAATTATTTTAATTATGTACCTGCTCCGTTAGTATACGTAGGGATTCTTATCCTAAGCATCACCATCTCATACTTGAAAACAACCCGTAGTTAATTCGTCTTCTTTAGTTCGTTAGTATAATTAGTTTATTTTAGTTGTTTTAATTAATCTTTCAAAAAACCCAAAAACATTACACTCATATTAGCTACGACGCGTAGATCTTCAGGGATCTGTTCGCATACACCCCATCTCGTGGGTTCGATATACTTGGTCGTTATACTTACTCATACTACAGTGAACCCGTCCGCTTGCGGGTAAGCGACTAGTAGAAGTTAGTGTAATTCGCAGCAAGTCAATGGCGCCGTTGCCGGGGATGGCGTTGTATGCTTTTGAATAGGACTTGTAGATAGCTTAGTAGTTAGTAGTGAGTGATTTTATTTTCTGTTTTTTTATTATTTCGTGCATATTCGGCAGTTGCGTTTTGATTCTTCTGTTAGTGTTTCAGATTTATGAGAACACGCTCACAAGGCAATACGAGTGAAGAGAGGTTACCTGCAGATCCTAAGACAATAGCAAGAAGAAATCGAGCCTTTTTACGAAGGATGAACGCTGCCGGTTTAGGGAAAGAACCGATGGACATCACGAATGAGTTGGAAGATGCCGAGAATGAGTTCAATCAGGCATTGAACCGGGTTGACGGCACTGATGACAATACTAGCAAGAATCAGGATCCGTTAGGAGAGAGCCAGAGCCAAAACCCGGGTACTCAGAACCAAAACAGCCCAGCTCATAACATGGTCCAAAATCCTCATAACAACCCTGCTTACCACATCCTAACCTACCGCAAAACAACTTACCCTATCCACCCTACCCATACCCACCGTATCCTTACCCACCATACCCGTATCCTCCACCACCAGTCTATAATCAACCACCTGTTTACCCACCACCACCCCAACAAGTACCAGTACCTGCCGCTAATCCTCAACACGTTCCTCAGAACGTAGATCACAATATGGCTATTCGAGGGAGGTTTGCAGCGTAGCCACATCGGTACTATGATGGAGTGGCATTGCCTCCTGTTGAGGCAAACAACTTCTCGATTTCCCTGGGAATTCTAAAGCTGCTGACCGAGAATCAGTTCAAGGGGGTGATCGGGAAGGAGAATCCTCACACTCACCTGAGGAGTTTTCTCATGATAGCCTCCACATTCAATTACAATGGCATGTCTGAAGATGCCAAGAGGCTTAGGCTGTTCCCATTCTCACTTACGGGAATAGCTAAAGAGTGGTATGACAACACGCTCCCACGGGGAGGTATAACCACATGGGCTGAGCTCGAGCGTCTGTTCCTCGAGCGATTCTACCCTCCATCCAGAACGATCAAAGCAAGGATTGAGATCTCTTCCTTCCGCCAGAAGCAAGGAGAGGATTTACGCCAAGCGTGGGAGAGATACTGATTAGGCGTGAAATTGTCATGATTCGTAGCTAGAAACGCCCTAGTTTTGGTCGAATTTATTGAGTTTTTAGAGCCAAATGAGTGCTATTTCTATACATTAATGAATTTGTCTCTTTGATACTCATAGGTGAATCGAGGACGAAAAACGGAGTTCGTAGGACTTTGAATCGACTCAAACGGATGCCCGGATGAGAAGATATCGAAGAAATACGATTGGTATTAGTACGTGTGAAGAAAAGTGTTAGTTGCAAAGGAAGGAAGACCCATTCGAGCATCATCACTCGAGCGCCCCGCTCGAGTGAAGTAGATCGAGCGCCTAAAAACATACAGAACGTTTGGGCCGCTCGAGGGAGGTAGCTCGAGCGCCCCGCTCGAGCACCAGAACCGCTCGACCAAAGGAGCTCGAGCGCCCCGCTCGAGCACCTGATCCGCTCGACCACAACAGCTCGAGCGACCCGCTCGAGCGGGTCTGCTCGAGTGCTTCCAAGGCATTTTCTCCAACTTATGTTTTTCGGCCCACGAGTTCACGAATCGGCCCGTTGCCTATATATATCTCTTCCAAACACATTTTGAAGGAGCCCCGAACTTTAGAAATAGTTTTTAGACTTAGTTTTTGGAGAGGAAGGAGAGAAGTAAGTTTACGTTTACGTTTTGTTGAGGTTTTCGTACGAATTCTTAGTTTCTTTTCGTTTATTAGTTTCTTTTCGTTAGTTTGATTTCTTTAAACACTTTGAAACTTCGTTTGAGTTAATTAAATTTCAGTTCTCAGATTTATTTTCTTTTGAAAACCCTAGTTCATGTTTCTTATTTTTTTCGTTCAATTCATTATGTTTATGTTCGTTGTTTCGTTTATTGCTTTTATGTTTGTTAAAACCATGTCCGGCTAAAACCCTTGCATGCTTAGGGTAGGATGAACTCGTAGAAGTAGGTTGTGGGTACGTAATTAGGGTAACTTGTGACGTTAGGTTTTAATTCTCTTGGTTAATGAATTCTTAAAATTAATCTAGACTTCACTCTTGAATTTTGTTCGAAAGGTGTTAGAGAGAGGACGACCGTATCACTCTTTAACAACGAGTAGACTTAATGAGAGAGTTTAGGAAAGGTTAATTCATCTACCGGTTTAGCGAAGGAGGACGACCGCATCACCTTAGTTAAATTAGGGTCTCATTAATTAAGCACAATCCAGTAACTCGTTAGTAGATTCGTGAAGTCGAGTGTTAGGGTAAAGTATTAGGGTTTAGAATCTTGAACTTTCACCTTGCATTCTTAGACTTAGGTTAATTATTGTGTGTCACAGTTATTTTGATTATGTACCTGCTCTGTTAGTATACGTAGGGATTCATATCTTAAGCATCACCATCTCATATCTGAAAACACACCTTTTGTTATTTCGTTTAATCTTCCTTTTGCATTCGTAGGATAATTTAGTTTAGTTTAATTAATCTTTCCAAAAAAATCCAAAAACAATACACTCATATTAATTACGACGCGTAGATCTTCAGGGATCTATTCGCATATACACCATCCCTTGGGTTCGATACTACTTGGTCATTATACGTACTTATACTACAGTGAACCCGTCCGCTTGAGGGTGAGCGACTAGTAGAAGTTAGTAAAATCGCTTCAAGTCAGATACTCAAACATGCTGATAGAGTGCCCTCGGCACGGGTACAATGAGGGAGATGTGATGGCATTCTTCTACAGTGGTGCCAACAAGGCCGGGCAAGACCATCTAGACGCCTGTGCTAGTGGGTCATTCCTGAATCAAGGAATAGAGAGGTGTAGAGAGATCGTAGACAACATTGTCATGAATGTCGGGGCTTGGAGTGTGGATGCAGACTTCCAAAGAGTGCATCAGGTTGAAGAGGGTGAAGGAACGAGAAGGTTGTTGATGGCCATGATGGAAAAGATTAACAACCTCGAGTTGGGGAAGAATTTGGTTGGAGAGCATGCAGCAGAGAATGATAGAGTAGACCAGCCAAGTGGACAACAAGAGGTAGCCAATTACATGGGAGGTCCGTATTACAATCAGAATGGCTACCAAGGTGGAAATCAGTATGGAAGACCTCCTTATGGCCAACCATTTGTACCACCAGGTCCACAGCCTCTTCCTAATCAGTGGAGAAACACTCAAGGCTATCAAGGAGGCCAGCAACCTCCTCAAAATACATGGAGAAAGAATGATAATTTCTCATATGCTAACCCGAAGGCGGGTGTTACAGTTCCTCCGGGTGTTGATCCGGGGTCTAAACCTCCTGGTGGAGAAGGCGGTGCATCAACCGAGGAGATGTTGAGAGCGATTCTACAAAAGGTGGAGGAAGGAAGTAAGAGGTTGTCATCCTTGGAGTACGATGTGAAAGAGTTGCATAAAAAGGGTGATCAACGTGATCAAGAGCTCCAGAAGATGAACGTTGAGTGGACTAGAACTCAACAAGAGAACAATCGAAGGTTCACTTCTATAGAGTTCCAGATGAGCTAGATTGCAAAGTCGTTGAATAGAGAGCCGGGTAAGTATCCTTCCATGCCGGAGGGGAACCCGAAAGAGCATTGCAAGACGATCCAGCTTAGAAGTGGAACCAACTATGAAGGTCCTCAGATGCCTGCTGATTCTGAGACGCCCCAAGATAGAGATGAGATTGAAGAGGTAATAATTGAGAAGAGTAAAGATGTGGATGAGTCTCATCAGAGCAAAGAGCTTGAAGAGGAAGACATTGAGAAGGGTGAGAGAGTTCCTAAGTGGAAGAAGGCAAAGGAAGCAAGGGAGAAAGGGAAAGAGACCGAGAAAGATGAATGGGGGGGTACCCAAATCTGTGATACCCGTCACATATCCAAAACGTTTCATGAAAAAGAAGTTTGATGAGAAATTCGCTAAGTTCCTTGATGTTTTTAAACAATTGCATATTAATATTCCTTTTTATGATGCTTTGGAACAGATGCCCAATTATGCAAAGTTTTTGAAGGACTTGATCGCGAAACGACGGCGAGTGGATGAGCCGAAGTTGGTGCAGTTGAACCATGAGGTGAGTACGATGGTGCACAAGGCGCTTCCTCCAAAGCTGAAGGATCCCGGGAGCTTCACCATTCTTTGTGATATTGGGAACGGGATCAAGAAAGGAGCGTTGTGCGACCTCGGAACGAGCATTAATTTGATGCCATTGTCGCTTTTCAAGAAGTTGGAAGGTGGTGAACTTCAACCCACAATGATGACGCTTCAACTTGCCGATCGGTCTATTACTAGACCTCAAGGTGTGGTTGAAGACGTCCTCGTGAGAGTTGGAGATCACATTTTTCCAGCCGACTTTGTAGTCCTAGAGATGGAGGAAGATGAGCACGTGCCCCTGATCTTGGGAAGACCGTTCTTAGCTACGGCGGGGATGGTGCTAGACGTGGCAAATGAGAAGATTACATTGAAGGTTGATGATCAAGAAGTGAAGATTTCCCTATATGAAGCCATGAAGCACCCGAAGGAGGATGAGAGTTTGTATTGCATGGATGCCATTGATCCTAGTGTTGAAGAGACACCTCCTATCTCTAATCTTTCTCATGTTCATAATTTCGTTAATCCTTCACTTGATGAGTTAACCCATGATCAGTATCATCTGACTTATTTTGATAGGGATAAAGTGAAGAAGTTGAAGGATGAAGAGGTGAAAAGTGTGGACGTGATCCAGTTGGAATGGAAAGGAGGAGATAAGAAGAAAAAGTCCAAATTCAAGAACCTGTTTGGTAAGACGCCTCCAGATAAAGGTGAGAAGGAGTTGAGACCCATAACACTTAGGGATGAGAAGAAAGGAAAAGAGCTCATGATAGTGGGACATCAAGGAAAGAAATGCAACCACCACTCTTATGAGAGTAAGGGAGGTAAATTTGAGTATGATGTCCCATAAGCTCCTTTGAGCTCGGTCCGGCAAGAGGACCTTAAAAATAGCGCTGAATGAGAGGCAACCTATTTATATTTGCTTTCATTTGTTTTTAGTGTCTTATTATGTTATTAGGGTGTTGTTGAATCGTAAGTTTTAACCTCGTACTTGAGAGTTTATTTTGTAGGCTTGTCTCGAGAGAATAGAGGAATCATGGAGTACTCGAAAGGGAGGAACTCAAGCAAGGGTGCAATATTGTTGAGAGAAACTGAATTGTTTGGTTGAGGTAACCCACAACCCCAAACTTAGACCTCTTCGCAAGGTCAAAGTTTGGGGGGGGTGGAGTTTTTTTTATGTTTCGTGTTACATTGCACCGGAGCACCCCTATCTTTGAGTGTGTTTGGCCATTTGTCTTGAGATGCTCCTCGGGGTGATTTTGATCTGAGTCGCTATGATTTATTTCGTATTTATTGACCCCTTCTACTTATTAGTTGTTATTTCTGAGCATGTTTGATGAGTAGAGTAGAATTGTGGATTGAAGTTAGGGATTCTTTTGTGTGAGTGTTTGAGCTAGAGTGGATTTGAGAAAGAACTTGTATGCTTGTGAATTTTTCTTTTGAGTACTTGTGAGATGAGAGTGAGAATTCACTAGGACTAGCATGGATGTGAAAGCCGTGAGATTTGAGCTTTATGAGATTTTAATATACGAATTAATCTCTTCGTTTGTGAGTGAATCATCACCTTAGAGGATGCTAGAACTTGTGTGTGCTCTTGCTTCTTGATTGTGTCTAGTTTGATATGCCGAATAGGATCTTAGGTCATCTTTGATTTTATTGAGTCACTTAACCAAAATTTTCCTTACCATTGATATTTATCCCTTGTTAGCCCCTTTGAGCCTAAAGCCTATTTATTTGCTAGCACATTTTAAACACTATTCCAAGTTTCTAAGCCTTTTTGTCCCAATTTGAGTGGAGAATAGGAAAGTGTGAATGTGAAGGGAGTGAATTGAGTTGAAAAAGGGAAAAGGTTGTTTGTTGAGTGAATATGAGAAGAAGGTGTGATGAAGTTATGAGATGTGGGAAAAAGAGAAAAAAATTGAGAATGAGCAAAAGGGAAAAAAATGAGCTCATGTGTTTGTGCGAAAAAGAAAAAAAAAAGTGAAGTGATTGAAAAAAAAGTGTAAAGAGTTAGAGAAAAAAAATTGAAGTGTTGAGAGTATGGAAATGAAAGGGTGTTGATTGCAAATGTGTGAAGTATTCTATTCCTAATCTCGAAATACTAAAGTTTGAGTTTCTATTCTCCATTCACTTAAGTCACTTACCCAGATTGTTATCCCACCTGTCCAAAGAGCCTACATTACAACCTTGAGAAAAGTCCTTTTTGATTCGGCATTGATATCTAGAATGTGGTCGGAGTTGAGAGTGCTTACAAGCCTATGGCTGCCAACATGTGTGAGTGATTGTTTGAGTGAGTCCCTTATCATTGATATACACTTGTGAGGGAGAGAAACACATCGTAGAGTGCACATCCATGTTTGATTTTGGTGATTCTTGCTGTTGTTGCATGAGTATGATGAAGGAAGGTGGGTGAGTATACTTGTGATTGATCTTTGAAGCTCGAATTCATATACTTGCATGATTGGATTCTTTGACTCATTCCTAACAATTTCACTTGACTTATTATTTCGTTGCTTGAGGACAAGCAACATGGTAAGTTTGGGGGGTTGATTAGGCGTGAAATTGTCATGATTCGTCACTCGAAATGCCCTAGTTTTGGTTGATTTTGTGAGTATTTAGAGTCATTTGAGTATCATTTTCATAAACTAATGAATTTGTCTCTTTTATGCTCATAGATGGATAGAGGGCGAAAAGAGGAGTTCGTAGGACTTTGAATCGACTCAAACGGACGTCCAGATGAGAAGATATCGAAGAAATACGAAAAGTACTAGTTCGAGGGAGCAAAAGTATCATTGGAGTGCACAAGCTAGAAGAGCTCGAGCACTAGTGCTCGAGCAGGTCGAATATAGTGCACGAGAGATGCAAGTCGAGCACTTAGTGCTCGAGTCGGTCGAGCAGTGTGCTCGAGTGGAATCCAGTCGTGCACTAGTGCACGACCACGTATGGTCGAGCACTTTTTGCTCTCGGGAAGAATGGGGTGCTCGAGTTGGTTTTGCTCGTGCACTAGTGCACGAGTAAGTGCACGACCTGTCGCGTTTTTGGCCCATTAACTCCCGATTCGACCCGTTGCTTATATATACCCCTTCCGAACACGTTTTGAACAACCACTTGATACCATACTACGTTTGGAGACTGAGTTTTGAGAGAGAGGAAGAGGAGAAGAGACAAGCAAGTTTACGATTACGTTTTTTTGAGGTTTTCATAACGAATTCATACTACGATCTTGTTTTTAGTTTCGTTTCTTTAGATTTCTGTTCTTGAACACGTTGAGACTTATTTTCTTGAGTTAATTTCAGTTATTCTTTTATTTCGTAAAACCCTAGTTTATGTTTGATCTCTTCTTCGTCTTAAATATCATGTTCATGTTCGTTACTTACTTAATTTCTGTTATTTACGTTAAACCTATGTCTAGCTAAAACCCTTGCATGCTTGGGGTAAGATGAACTCGTAGAAGTAGGTTGTGGGTACGTAATTAGGATAACTTGTGACGTTAGGTTTTAGTTCTCTTGATTAATGAATGCTTAAAATTAATCTTAGCTTTACTTTTGAATTTCGTTCGAAAAGTGTTAGAGAGAGGACGACCGTATCACTCTTTAACAACGAGTAGACTTAACTAGAGGGTTTAGGAAAGGTTAATTCATCTACCAGTTTAGCGAAGGAGGACGACCGCATCACCTTAGTTAAATCAGGGTCTCATTAATTAAGCACAATCTATTAACTTGTTAGTGGATTAGTGAAGTCGAGTGTTAGAATAAAGTATTAGGGTTTAGAATCTTGAGCTTTCACCTTGCATTCTTTTACTTAGGTTATTTCTGGCGCGTCACAGTTATTTTAATTATGTACCTGCTCCGTTAGTATACGTAGGGATTCTTATCCTAAGCATCACCATCTCTTACTTGAAAACAACCCGTAGTTAATTCGTCTTCTTTAGTTCGTTAGTATAATTAGTTTATTTTAGTTGTTTTAATTAATCTTTCAAAAAACCCAAAAACATTACACTCATATTAGCTACGACGCGTAGATCTTCAGGGATCTGTTCGCATACACCCCATCTTGTGGGTTCGATATACTTGGCCGTTATACTTACTCATACTACAGTGAACCCGTCCGCTTGCGGGTAAGCGACTAGTAGAAGTTAGTGTAATTCGCAGCAAGTCAGAGATTCCCCGCCCCGCTGCCAAATCTACTCTTCAAAAAATATATATATATTTCACTGCTCAAAATCACTTCTAACAACTAGAGATTTCTAATGAGGTCGAGGTATAACGGTGATGGAAATGAAAATGAGAATAATAATGATGAATAATAATGTATATTTTTTAAAACTAATGTATTTTTGGTATTATTTCTAAATAATTTGGATAACATTTTTTTATATGCAAGTGTGTTCCATATACATTTGCATCAATGGTTCCAGCGCCAGAGTCTATGGAAATCCGTGTAAATCAATAAAAAAAGTGTATTTCATAATTCTGTCAAGTCTATGAAAATTCATGTAAATCAATAAAAAAAAAGTCAGTCAAACTCTGCATAGAGTCTATAAATTTTCTAAATCCACAAACTTTTTAAAGTCCAAAAAAATCCAACAAAATTTCAATTGAATACACCCCTCTAAACGTCCTCTTACTGTCAAGGTTGAAAAGTAGTAATTGCGAATGCATGTTCCATTCTTCAATAACGAGTCCTAATAAATTTAAGCATAATGTTTGGTTTGATTATGTTTAGACAAATTTTCTATCGTACTTTTGTGCCGATTAATTATTTTAATTTAATCGGTTATTTATGTTTTTTTATAAGATAATTATCTCGAATTTGAGTTATGAAATAAATTTTCAGTTTAATGGAAAATAAATTATCCTATTTAATTTGCTATTCATTTTTATGTAATATATTATTATGTAAGTATATCTTATAATGTATAATACAATTAAAGTTTGTTCATATACTATGATTTCTTTTATTTTATTTAAAAAAAAAATGTTATTAGACGAATTTGAATTGAGTATCAAATAATTTGATATGATTCTTATTCGTACATCTGTTTATTAAAAATGTGCTTACTAATTGCTATATAAATTTGGCATATATAATATACAATTTTAAAACCATTTCCTTAAATAATATACAATTTTAAAACCATTTCCTTTGGTGTCGCTTTGACATTGTTTGTCTATGGTAGGCATTATTAATTTTAGTAGGGGGTATAAATTTAGTATAGAAAAGTCATATAAAATTGCTTGGTAGGACATATAAAAAAGATCCTACTAATTTATGCAAAATTCTTATACTTACTTGGTAGGAAGTAATAAAAAAGATAAAATTAGGAATAGTGGTGGTCCGGCAGCCTCCGGCGATGCTCCGGCGGCGGCGTTGGCGGACGGCGGCGGCCCGACAGCTTTCCGGCGGCGAACAACGGCGGTCCGGCGACTTTCCAGCGAGATTCTGGCGAAATTCCGGCGGTCCGACGAGATTCCGGCAAAATTCCGGCGGCGGTCCGTGTGACAAACCAATAATAAAATAGTACGACCTTTCGGATCGAATTAATTTTGTAAAGGTGAATAGTGCTTTGGAGGTATTACGCCTTACTATTTTACAGGGTCGGACATATAAGAAACGGGTCGATATTATTTTAGTATGCCCTACCAAGTGGAATATTAATTATACAACACCCCATAATATGGTCTTTTACTGCCTACCAAGTGGAGCCTAAGTTAGTTATTATTCCATAAGTTCCGAACTTAATTGCTATTTTAATTAATAAAATGTGAAATTATTTTTGCAAAATATTAATAGGTGTGTATTTTGTATTATATAATTGAAATATTTTGCAAAAGATATTATCTAGCATGTGATTCTAAAATATTCTTGCCATCAAATACAAGATCTTATCATGTATAATAGATTGTAACACAATTAAAAAAAAAATGCACAAAATTCTACTACCCAAATAGACTTTTTAAATTCAAAGTATAGATATGTTTTTTCTATAGTAGGATTTCAATTATTTTTTTCTTTTAATTTTTTAGTAAATTATATTACATGTATCAGTAAATTGCAATAAAGGTATTAACTAAAGTTTATATTATTCATTTTAGCTAAATGCATTAGTTGTTTAAATATAAGGTATTTGTAAATTATTGTTGATGCTAATAGTTACCATTAGTATAATTCACCTAATACTGTGACGTATTCTATAAGAAAGTTGTTATCTTTAATTATATAATACAATTATATAATTCGATTTAATATTGAAAGTTTAAGTATTTTAAGCAATTCTCATTTTAATTTGTACTGTAGGATGCACTTTACGTGGAGGTATATTTATTAAGTTTGCAAGACATTTTCTATAATAATTTTATGAATAAGTAAACTTGGATGCAAAAATTACAGAACCATTTGGGACATTTTCGCAACAATTTAAGTACTTTAACTTTTAATAATATATTACTCTATTATATACTATAAATGTGAATATATTTTAATTAATGAAAACAAAATATTTACGTATAATATGATACTCCCTTCGTCCCAAACTCGTTTGCTACATTGTAAAAAAGGTCCGTCTCCTACTTTTTGGCAAAAAAAATAACAATACTTTTAAATATTATATTCTCCATACACTAATAACCAAAAAACATCTATTTTATCACTTTATCACTTTATCATCATTTTATCACTTTAAATACTATAAACAAATCTTTTCTTAATAACCGTTGATTAGTGTGATTTTTGCTAGAAATTCGTGTACTATTTTTGCCAAATTTAATTGGATTTCTTGCATTTTTTACATTAATTTGATTGTTTGCGCTTAATTGTCGAGAAAGGTACTTTTGTTTATTTTTGCAGGAAATTAAGTGATTTTAGAAGCAAATACGAGCCTTCAATTTATTGAGGTCGAGCGAGGAGAAAAATCGAGAAGAAAACGAAAATATTGGAGAAGAAAATTGTTTGGGCCAACAATTAAATTGTAGCGAGTCATTTATTTAAAAAAAGGGAGCCCAAGGATTCGGCCCATTTGATACACCATTTTTGGCAAGGCCAAGGTTAAATACAGTCCTATGTTTGATGAATACAACCCCACCCAAAAAATTATTTCGGAAATTTTTTCCGAAAAATGTAACAATTTTCGGAAAAAATTTCCGAAAATTATAAGTTCAGTGTTTTTTTTTTTAATTTTCGGAAAAAAATTCCGAAAATTGTAAAAAATTTCGGAAAAAATTTCCGAAAATTGTCAAAATTTTCGGATTTTTTTCCGAACATTTTTGGGTGGGGTGGTATTAACAAAAGATAGGACTGTATATAACCTTGGCCTTTTGGCAACCCATTGGAAAATCCACGGCCCAAGAAAAGAAAGGCCCAATTGGAGTAATTAAAGCAGAAGCCCACTTCTGCTAATTAATTGGAAAAAGTAAGCAGCACTCACGTGAATGCAAAGGAGAAATCTTGTATGCGGGACCCACTGCTATTTTTAGAGAAAGTCAAATTTGGCTTTCACTTATTAACAAACCCAGAAGCCATCGTTCCCAAGTTTAAATCTTTCGAAGAGAGAGAGAAAGTATACACGCCTGAATTTACACTGAAGAAAACAACGTCGTCTTTACCGGAAATGAAGAAGCTCTTCATGCTCAAGTTCAAGCTCGCCGGAAACTGTAGCATCAGACGCCGGAAAATCTCACGCCTCCATTGAAGCTTAAAACGTCACCGTCTCGAAGCTTCGAAGTTGCGACCGGAAACTGGAAAAGCTCAACACTCGTCGCCGGAAAAAGCTTCCCACATTCGAGACAACGCCGGAAAAAGCAAAGGAAATGTCCATTCAAAGCCGTCGCCCGGAAATTGCAGAAGTTCGCCGGAATTATTGCAGCAGAAGTCATCGCCGGAATTAGCACCGCGTCGCCGGAAAGTCGAGCAATATCGTGAAAGAGTTTCAGCAACTTTTCAGAAACGCATTTTCCAGTCTGCTCGACCAAGCAACTCGGTCGAGGTGCGAGTCAATGTCGGTTTTAACAGAAAGTTGGGAGCAAATTTTGCCGCAGTCGACCGGGAAGCCAGCTCGAGTTGGTCAACTCAGCGAAAATTTTGAAAAATCCGAAAATTCATCATTTTTCAGGGATTTAATTGCAAATTCGTCTCAAGTCCTATTTCCACACTATATATACTTCATTTCTCAGATTAAGAAGAAAAGGAGGAGAACACACACAAGCCTAGAACCCTAATCCCTTAAATAGTTTTCTTTTATTTTTTTCTTTTGCATTTTTTTTCTTTTAATTTCTAGAATAGATTAGATTAATATTTCATTAGTAGTGTTTACATTTTAAGCAAGGATTTGAGCTATTGAAGATTTGTATTTCCATTTCATCAAGGTGATGTCTTTCTTTTAATTCAAGTCATGGTTAATTTCATTTTTATTTGTTATTTTAGCTTATTAGCCATGGGCTAATTTTGTTTGCTTTGAGTGTTGAATCAATGGTATGAAATTAGTGTGTTGATGGATTTATAGTTTTGATTATGCTTATTTCTTGATGTGAATGTTTCTATTGATGGGTTTTGTATGTCTCAATTAATTAGTTGATTTTATTAGCTTAGGTATTTAATTTTGTGTATTGCAACGAGGGTTGGGTATGCATGATTGATATTTAGGTGAAAGCTTTGGGTAATTAATTTGAGTTAAATAGTAATCGGTTGCCCGAGAGGGGGTCGGTTGCTAGATCCCCCATCATTAGACATTAGGGATCTTAATTTGATTATTAGGGTACTTAGTGAAGGGGGAATTTTAGAGATGCATCGCGTGTTTTTAGATATTCACGATCTTAGGAGCTTATGGGGCATAATTAGGAGTAGCTAGTTAGTCTACGTTGTTCACCTAGGCCTCAAAAGGGATTGGTCTACACACTTTTGTGATCGCTCTTAGCAAACATCTAGAAAAAGGCAATGATAGGTTGTGAATTTGTCACACACACTAATGGATTACATTGTGAAGACACTCAAAACATTTCTCTCTCTTGCACTTTCTTAATCGGAAGTTAGTTTAATTGTTTACTTGTTTTCTAAATTTAATTTTCGCTTAGTTTAATGTTTGAATGCCAATTTGCTCGTCACCATAGTACCATGCCAACGTGCAACTTTAGGGATTCACTGCACTCCTATATCCTTTGGGTTCGATAACTACTTGGTCCTAGTCTACTTCACTACTACGACGATCTCGTACTCTTGCGGGGGAGTAGGAAAATATTTTTCGAAAAACTCCGACCAAGTCAACCGTACAAACAGTAAATGAGAAGTTGAGTTTGGGACGGAGGGAGTATATTTTTTTAAACATTAAATTAATGCAGGCAGATTTTTTTTCATGGTTGGACAATTTTTTTCTTAAATTTCTTAGGTATCATTTTTAGCCAAATATTGATTAGATGTAGTAGGGAATTCGAAACATTTGACAAAAATAGTGTCTAATACCAATAAATTATTTCCATCAAATTAATATCTTCCCCAGAATAATAGATTGTAATATATATTTCTTAATATACTATTTGTATAGTATAAATAACTATAAATTGTAATTTATTAATTCATCCATATACAACAAGTAACCAAATTCTCGCTATATCTCCGATTGATTGATATTTAATAGATTTTTTTTTTTTTTGGGTTTGATATATTTTTTTAGTTTATCATGTGTATAACACAACTAAGGGAGCGCTTGGTTAACAACTCTTCAATGGTAATGAGAATGAACTTAAAAATTAGTGTAATTGATTAGTGTGATTTTTGCTCGAAATTCGTGTAATTAAATTGCTTATTTTATTGAGTTTCTTGCAATTATTTACATTAAATTGACTCATTTGTGCTTAATTGTCGAGAAATGTATTTTGTGATTTATTTTGCAGGAAAATGATGAATATATGGAGCAAACACGTGATTATTGAGATCAATCGAGAAATGAGTCGAGAAGAATGAATTGGACTCATTTTAATAATTTTCGGCCTAAGTAAAAGAGAAAAGTTGGCTGCGTAATTAATTTAAATTGAGGCCCAAATGTATTTATTCTCGGCCCAGTTGGAGAGAGGAAGCCCACTTATAGATTTGGTATTAAACTTCCAGCGTGAGGAATTATATGAAAGCAAGCTGTTCACAACTTCACATGATTCAAAAAGGGCAAGCAGCCTTGGACCCACTTTCCTTAAGTTGACCAAGAAGAAAAGTGTTGTGAATCAAATTCAAAATGAAAAGAAGAAGAGCGGTGCTCGCCGGAATTCAAGAAAACAATCGCAGCAGCGCCGGAAAAATTCTAATTCTCGCCGGAGTAGCAGGAATTCGCTGCCATTCACCAATCGTAGTTCAATGCCGGAAATCACGAAGCAATTCGCCTGAAAAGCTTCGAACCAGAAATCGAGGCTTCGCCGGAATAGAGCTCACGCCATCGCCCGGAATCGAAGCACCACTCGCCCAGAAGCCGCTGCTATGGCCGAAAAGCTCGCAACGCCGCCGGAAATTGCCAGAATTAATGCCGAAAAATCCAAGCTCTACACTGGAAAGCTGCAAGTACGCCGGGAACCGCGACCAGAAATTAAGCTCGCCGTTGCCGAAATTAATGAAGATCGCCGGAGAAAGCCAAGCCACCGCCGTAGCCGCCTCAATTCACCGGAAAAGGAAAAGGCTGGCGGGCCCACCTCATTGAACTTCACGCTACATTCAGCTGTGAGAGAGAGAAAAAATGCTGGGGTCCACATGAGAAAGTGCCAGCGCTTTTATTAAATTGGAAAGCGTGGTTTCATTTTAACATTCTTTGCTCGAGCAAAACTATGCACGTTCATGTGAGCCAATTCGTGTAGTGTATTTAATTCGCAGCTTCGTAAAATTTGTGAAGGTGCACGGTCGTGTGAGATGTGCACGACCATCCGAGTCGTGCAAGGTCCGAATTTTTCCCTAATTTCGTATTTTCAACCCATTTTCGACCCACTCGTCTCAAGCCCTCACCCTACACTATAAATACCCTCAATTCTCAGATTTTAAGATGCAACACACAAAACACAGATACCATACACCCCCTTGTGGGGGTACACACCCCACACACCAATTTAGCTTTTATTTCACCTTCATTTTTAGATGATTATTTTTTTCAATCATTAGAGTAATTTAGCATAGAATTTCAAGATTCAAGTTCAATTTCAAGTATTGTAGCTAATCTCTCCATAGAGGTGACCTCTTTCCATTTTAATGCAATTTTATTTTTATTTAGCTATGTGTTTATTATTTTGTTCTTGTTTAGCTATGATTTTTCATTTTAAAACCATGAGCTAATTGTTTTGATGCTTGGGATGTTAGATACCATGTGAAATCTTGAGTTGGAATTGTTCTTTGTCTATTCTATGTTGATATTTGGATTTTGCTTCTATTGATGGATTTGTATTGAGCTTTGATTGTTGATCTCTTGTAGCTTGTTTTTCGAGGCATGTTTAGCGTAGACGAGAGTTACATGAGCATGATTAGATGAATGAGTGTGAGATTGATGATTGAATGCGTCTATTTTGCGCTTGATTCGTCGAGAGAGAGTTAATCGCAAAGAACCCCATCATTAGACATCAATTGCTTAGATGGTTGTTTAGGTAATTGGTGAGGTCTCCTAGTAAATCCAAATTGATGCATAGAATTGGCTTGACAATCCTACTTGAGTTTCACTAGGTTGAAGATATCCTAAGCATTCTTATTCCCCTTGCACTTCGTCTCTCGAAGTTAGATACATTTTCTTTATTGCTTGCTAGTTCGCTTGTTTAATTTTCTTGTTTAGTAGTGTAATCAACCCGAGCTTGTCCTTTAATTTTTCCTTGCATGATAACTTGAATCGACTTAGCTAACCACTTGCTTCCCTAGGGTTCGATAATTTTATTACTTGGTCAATTGCCTTACTATAACAACGATCTCGTACACTTGCGAGTGAGTTCAAATTTGTGCTTTAACGAATTTGGCAATCAGTAATTATGAGAGTTCATAGAACAAAATCATCGCATCTTCCCCTAAATAGGGTAATCAATACTCCATTTTGATTACACTATTTTCCTTCTACAATCATCCTCCTCAATCACTCCTTTATTCCTCCACAACAACTACCAACAAATATTTGTTGTCTACCTCTATTCCAAAATTAGGCATGCCACTGGCAATGCAACAGCCATTGGAACAATCATTTCCCAAACATATCATTTTTATTATGGGGGGCATAGATGGAAAACAAATTTTCATTCCCATTACCATTGAAGTGCTCTTAACCAAGCGCCCCCTAAATTTACATTTTATCATAAGATTTGTGCTATTGTTAATCAATTTTTATTTTTTGTTTGTAGATTTATTATAATGGATGAGATTGTTATTGTAGTTGATTATAAGATTGTCTTAAAAGATCTTCTTGAAAAGATGACACATAAACCTGCTGAGTTTCATACTACTTCGGTTGGATATATTGATGATCTTTTTTTACGACTATGGTCACACTTCCTTTTGAAAATGTTTCTCTTTATCTTCATGGATGTCACCAAAAAACTATAAAAGAGGTCGAGAATAATGCTGCGCACAGTGCTATTTTGTATTTTAAGAGGTCATCCCTTAATGTTACTATCATTGATGTTAACTATGAAGAACTTGAATCCTTGAAGAATGTCAATTCCACTATTTACAAAGATCTAATAATGATGGCTGGAGATTTTATTGAGGGTTTGAAGGAGCATATTAACACTATAAAAGATCAAAATTATTTTCTTCATAAAAAAATCCAAGAGTTTGAGCGCCCTTTTTAAATTTTATGATTCATATATCTTATTTCTTCAATAATAATTTTATCTTTTATTTTTAATTTTTTTTTGGACTACTTGATGTTAAATATTTCAATTTCCAGTGAGTTGTCATTGTTATGAATCAAGTTTTTTACTATGTCGTGTATTTTAATACTTTTTTGTTTTGTTGATGTGGATTTAGAATATGGTTGGTAGTAGATAAGAAAAATTAAAATGTAGAGGTCTAAGATTTCATGGACGTCCTAAGCTAAATTTAACTTTTTCACACATATTTATGTATAAATTTAACTTTTCTCACACATATTTATGTATGTGTATTGCTAACTAAATAATATATATATATATACTTACAAACATATATATTATAATTATAATCAATGTTAACAAATTCTTAAAAAAAAACCTTCGACTTTTAGAAGTGGTAGTATATAAAGTATCAATGCAATTAAATTTCAAAGCAAACCCTACAACTAAGCTAGCCAACATAAAGATTATTAAGTACTTCACAAAATTTAGATTGCAATTGGATTTTAAGCATAATTTTAATATTGATTTTTAAAAAATATACACTAACACATGCAATTTTTCGAACCAATGCAATTTTAATTTTAATATTGATTTTTGTTGAACACCAACACAAAATTATAATTTCTGGATATTATTGAGATGAAAATGAATGTACAATGGAGTGATGTATTTATACAACTTTGATCAATCTAGAAACTTCCTAATCTAGAATATTCGGCTAGCTATGTTTTTGCTAGTTAGTTACAACTGAAAAGAGAAAAGAGATGATGGATGAAGTGTGCTTAGTTAGTTACAACAACAACAACAATGGTCGTGCACGTGAGCTGCAGTCACAGAGATCATGGCATGCGTGAATGCATGTGCATGGAGATGCATGCTTGTGATCTTAACATGCCACCAAAGGCTACGAACCCCCCAAATGAGCGACACCAAGAAGAATGCAAAGCGATTGAAATCGAGCAGGAGCCAGCGGCTTCGTGAGCACATCAGCGGGCTGATCCGATGTTGGAACATAACGAACGTCAAACAAGTTAGCCTGCACTTTTTTGCGAATAAAATGAACGTCAATTTCGACGTGCTTAGTACGCGAATGAAAGGCCGGACTGAATGCGAGGGTGATGGCCCCTTGATTATCACACCAAAGTACATTCGGTTTGGCAAGCGGAAGACGTAATTCAGAAAAGAGCGAAGTAATCCAAAGCAAGTCCATCGTGGCAAGAGCCAAAGAACGATATTCTGCCTCGGTACTACTTCAAGCAACAATATTTTATTTACGAGAGCACCATGAGATCAAGTTCGATCCAAACTTAATACAATAACTGGACGTGCTTCGACGATCATCAACATTGGAACAATAATCAGCATCGACAAAACCTTCTAACCTGAAATGAGAAACAGGAGTAAACAACAAGCCATGTGTTAGTGTTCCCTTCAAGTATCGAAGTATGCATTTGCAAGCCAACCAATGTGATTGAGTCGGAGCCTTAAGAAACTGAGATAATTTGTTAACACTGAAATTGATATCAGGATAGGTAAGAGTAAGATATTGAAGAGTGCCAATAACACTCCGAAAGAGAGACGGATCGACGAAAGGAGGACTATCATGGAGAGAAAGTTTAGTACTCGGACAAGCGGGGGTAGGACAAGGGGAGCAGTCTTGAAGACCCATTTTGAGAAGCAAATCGTGAATATACTTAGATTGGGTGAGATGAATAGAAGAAGAAGAAGTAACATGTGCTTCAATTCCAAGGAAGTAGTTAACAACACCAAGATGTTTAAGTGAGAATGTTGCATGAAGCTGATGAATAATGTCAAGAACCTCGGCCTCGTCGTCTCCAGTTACTAGAATATCGTCAACATAGACAAGTAGGACCAACATCTTGCCATTAACAAATCTGTGAAATAAGCAGTGATCCGAGATCGAGTGAACAAAACCAACATTGACAAGAAAACCCTTGAGTTTATCATACCAAGCCTTGGGTGCTTGCTTAAGGCCGTAGAGTGCTTTACGGAGTTTACACACATGATTCGAAAACCGAGAGTTAACAAAACCATCAGGCTGCTAAATGTAAACCGTATCCTGAAGATCACCCTTCAGAAAAGCATTATTAATGTCAATCTGTTGAATAGACCACCCCTTAGTAATGGCTAAACTGAACAAGACTCGAAGAGTGACGGGCTTGAGAACCGGAGAGTAAGTGTGAAAATAATCAATCCCAGCTGACTGTTAAAAACCCCGAGCAACAAGTCGAGCTTTGTATCTGTCAAGAGATCCATCATTTTTATATTTCACCCGGAAAACCCATTTTGTAGTGATAACGTTCATATCCGAGGTGGGAGGAAACAAAGACCAAGTATTGTTAGCAATTAAGGCGGAGTATTCCTCATCCATGGCTTGTTTCCATTCGGGAGAGACAAGAGCTTGAGCAGCTGTAAGAGGCTCTGGTACGGGTTTAGAAACAACAGCTAGAAAAGCCTTGGGCTTGGAGATACCATCCTTGGACCTTGTAACCATAGAGTGATTATTAATGGGAGGTGGAATGACAACAATAGGCGTGGGCTCAGGGGATTGAGAAGGAATATCATTATGAGGGGAATCATTTATACGTGGGTTATCATTTAAATGAAGGGAAGCATGAATATCTAAAGGAGAAGAAACAGGAGATATATGTGGGGAATTATGAGTACTAACCGTAGGAGATGTAATATGAGAGATGAAAGAAGGAGGAATTGCAGATGTGATGGAATTGCCAAAGAAGTAGGAGAAGAAGATGGAAATAAAGAAGAATAGGGAAATCCAGTTTCAAGAAATTCTACAGTAGGGGAAATGTAGACACGGCCCGAAGGAGAAGGCAAAGATAACCTTTATGGCAAGCACTGTAGCCAGTGAAAACACATTTAGAAGATCGTAATTATAACTTTGATGTGTTATAGGGCCGAAGAAAGGGATATCAAGCACACCCAAAAAATCGTAGGTGTGAAAAAGAATGAGAAGTATTATATAACAAGAGATGAGGTGATTTAGACTTAAGAACAAAAGTTGGAAGGATATTAATAAGAGTGACAACCGTGTGAAAAGCATGCCACCAAAATTTCATGGGGAGAGCACCTTTAGATAACATAGAAAGGCCTAGCTCAATGATATGTTGATGTTTACGCTCGACCAATCCATTTTGCTGATGTGAATAAGGACAAGAGTGCCTGAACTTAATGCCAAGATTAAGAAGTAATTTGTGGAGCACAGTAAACTCTCTACCCATATCAGTTTGAATGGACTTAACCTTAGTTCCAAATTGCCTTTCAACCAAGTTAATAAACTGAGGGACAACTGTAGCAACATCAGATCTGAGGACAAGCGGATAAATCCAAGAGTATCTAGTAAATTCATCAACAATGAGCAGGTAATACTTGAAACCATCCACAAATAAATCCGAAGTCGGACCCCAAACATCCATGTGTACAATATCAAAAGGTTTAGTAGACGTATGAACAACCAAATAGAAATTTTGTTGATGCATTTTGCCAAGTTTACAATCACCACAGAACATAAGCGAATCCTTTGAACCAGAAATGTTCATAGATCTAAGTACATTGAACAATGTTCTGTCACAGGGATGACCTAAACGTAAATGCCACATTGCATTATTGAGTTTATTTGAAGTCGAAACAACACAATTACAAGCAGGAGTAGTCGAAGTCTTGACACCAGCAAAATTTCCAAAGTCCAGTTGATAAAGCCCTTGATTAAGCACCCCTCTCAGGAGGATCTTGTTTGTTCTCATGTCCTTAACAAAGCAGGCATCAACATGAAATTCAATAATGGCATTATTATCCTTAAGAAAATGACTAATACTCATTAAGTTCTTGGTAATAGTAGGAACATGAAGCACATTATGAAGTGTAACATGAGAACCAAACTGCAAGGATGGTAACTTGACAGAACCAATGTTTTGAATAGAAGCTTTAGATCCATTACCAACTAAAAGTTCAAAATTACCTTGATAAGTGGATGACAGGTTCATGTTAGCAAGTTGAGAAGTGATGTGATGAGAGACACCACTGTCAACATATCATTCAGAGGAGGTGGACGGCTGAGAGGTAGAGGCCACAACTGGAGTGTAAACCAATGAGCCATCCGAAGGACGATTTGTTGAGTGAGCAAGGTTAGCCTGAGGAATATTTGGTTGAGTAGAAGAGGACTGAGATTGAGAAGATTCTAGACCATGAAAATTCTCATCAAATCTCTTGTAACATTTCGAAGCAATGTGATTTAGCTTTCCACAAAGTTGACAATAGATCCTTGATTTTCCAAACTTAGATTTACCTTTGAACCTACTGTTACCAGAATCTTTACCATCACGATGAACAACATTCGCAATATTTGCGAGAGGTTGAGCCTGACCAACAGATATAGAAGATAATTGAGAGGATGCCTGCAATAGCGCATTTCATGGATGTGCAAGATAGATTGCACCTCAACTAAGGAAGGAACAGTAGAGCGGGTGGTTAAGTTTACCACAACAACATCGTATTCGGAACCGAGGCCTCCTAACAGATACAATACCAGATCGTCATCAGATAGTACATGACCAGCGGCTCGGAGGCTATCAACAATAGATCTCATTTGAAGTATATATTCATCAATGGATAAGGAACCTTTCTTCAAGGTTTGAAGCTGGAAACGAAGGCTGAGTGCCCTGGCCTTTGATTGGGAATAGAATAACGTATCAAACGTAGTCCACACTTGAAAAGCATGTGTACATCCATTAATGTAGCCAAGCATCGATTCACCGATGGAGCTAAAGAGCCAGCTCAAAACAAATTGGTCGCGTCTATGCCATGACGAAGAACCAGTAGAGAGAGACGACTCGGTCGAGTCCCGAACAGAGTCACAGAGGAGAACATCCTCAAAACCGTGAGCAAAAATAGTTGCTAAAACCTGAGATCGCCAATACAAATAATTGGAGCGATCAAGGCGAATGTTGAGAGTGATGAACGCAGGCATTTTAGATTTGGAGAAATTAGAGGTAGGAAAATCCGCCATTGGAAATGCAGATCGGAGAACAGATCGGAAATTGAATCGAAAAAAAAATCAGAAAAAAAGGATCGAACGAAGAAGGATCGATTTGAGAGCGCTACCAACACAAGAGGAATGATCGAGAGGGCACCAACTCAATCAGCCGATTGGAACGCTCGCAAAGAACACGCTCGGTGATACCATGTTGAACACCAACACAAAATTATAATTTCTGGATATTATTGAGATGAAAATGAATGTACAATGGAGTGATGTATTTATACAACTTTGATCAATCTAGAAACTTCCTAATCTAGAATATTCGGCTAGCTATATTTTTGCTAGTTAGTTACAACTGAAAAGAGAAAAGAGATGATGGATGAAGTGTGCTTAGTTAGTTACAACAGCAACAACAATGGTCGTGCACGTGAGCGGCAGTCACATAGATCATGGCATGCGTGAATGCATGTGCATGGAGCTGCATGCTTGTGATCTTAACAATTTTCGAACCAATATAATTATAAGTTGCAGGCTCGAGAGTTAAAAGTAAAAGAGAATTGAAAGTTCACTTTCTTCATTCTAATGGGAGACCGTGCAAGTATATAACAAATGTAGTTTACATAGAAATTTAAAAAAAATGTAATTTTAAGTAATATTGTGTTATAATAATTTCGGATGGAATGTGTGAATTAGTTAGAAATTTTCTATTTATTCATGTTTAGTATTTTTTATTGTTCGTCGAATTATAATTACAATTTTAATATTCAATCGAAATTACAAGATATTTAAAATAAAAACTATTTATAATTTGAAAATAAAGATAACAATTTTTTTCCAATCCGCGAAATTCGCGGGGGTACGCACTAGTATGTTTATAATAAGCAAGTTTTTCAAGAAATTCACAATTTTTTTAAAAAAAAAATTGTATAAATTTTACTAGGAGATAAACCTTAGTTTGTGTTCTGGTGTTTTATGAAAAAAATATCAACATGTTAGAACTATATAACGGATCATACAAGTTAAAAATTAACGTAAAGATCTTGTGCTATATTTATAAAACTGTAAGAGAGTTTCACACAATTTTTAAAACACTGGGGTTTCACACCGATTTTCCAAACTACAAAGAGATTTGACGCAATTTATCCTAAATAAAAAAAAAAAAATGACGGGTAGAGTTACTTAAAAGCAATCCTATCAGTAATAATTAGTCCAACTGCTTTTTATTTCTGAGGTTGGAGTTTTTATTATCACTAATTACTCAAATTGTGAGGTTGGAGTTTTTATTATCACTAATTACTCAAATTGTTAGGTTGGAGCTTTTATTATTGAGAAGGTATAATGTATATATTTGTGTACTATGCACCATTAATAATAGTATTCTTTTGAGTTGGTATCAGTTTTAGTCACCAAACTTTATCTCAATTTCAATTTTAGTCACTGTGTTTCAATAGTCATCAAAACTGGTCACTAAACTTACTTTTTAATCATTTTTCATCAAGAAGTCTGCAAAATCTAATATATTTTTTAATTTAATAATATTGAGACCCCGCAAATGGACGACGATCTCCCATTGGTATGATATTATCCGCTTTAGGTCGAGCCTGCAAGAATTTATTTTTGGACTTCCCAAAAGACCTCACACTAATACAGATATTTGTCCATCGTTATTAACCCCATGTTCCTTCCTTGTAAATTCGATTTGGAATATTGTTTTCACCCTACAAATAAACAAGACCTAAAATTTAAAATTATTTAAAACAATAAATGTACAAACTATAAGAAATTTTTTTACTTTAAAAGTTTCTAAGTTTAATAAATTAAGTTATTATTTAAATTTTGATTAAATTTTGGTTTCATTTATAATTTTAAATAGTTTTTTTTTATATATATTTTTTAGATAATTTTTATTTTAATAATTTATTTTTATTAAAATCAAAATATATAAAATAACTTAATTTATTAAACTTAGAAACTTTTATAATAAAAAATTTCTTAAAGCTTGTATACATATTGTTTAAAATATTTTTAAATTTTAGGTTTTATTTATTTGTTGGGTGCAAACAATATTTCACATCGAATTTACAAGGAATTATCATGGGGTTTAAGGATGGACAAATATCTATATTGGTATGAGGTCTTTTGGGGAAGTCCAAAAACAAATACGTGCAGTCTCGGCCTAAAGCGGACACTATTATACCAATGAGATATTGCGGTCCATCCTCGGGGTCCCAACATTATTAAATTTTAAAAAAAAAGGTTTTGCACCCTAAATACCTTATTTTATTAGTTATCTAACGATCAACTGACGTCTTTATGAAAATGATTAAAAAAGTATAGTTTATTGACCAATTTTGATGACTAGTGAAACATAGTGACTAAAATTGAAATTGAGGTAAAATTTGGTGACCAAAATTGATATTAACCCTAACTTATTACGTTAGTTGACTAACAATCAATTGACGCCCTGACCAAATATGATTAAAAAAATATAGTTTAGTGACCAATTTTGATGACGTATGAAACTTAGTGAGCAAAACTGAAATTGGGGTAAAGTTTGGTGAACAAAAATGATATTAACCCTATTATTTTTTATAAGTAGTATTAATAGTCATATAGACAATAATATTAATTCTTATAAAATAAAAAATATAGGTGGTGTAGGTGAATATCATGATACCTTACCTTTATTATATTGTTTTGTAGAGTAAGCTTGTGATTGGTACGACTATTTGCAGCGGTCTTTTTCTTTTTTACATCGATCAAGCCTTGACTTCTGGTATTACTTATCTTTGACTACTTCTTTCTATCCGAAATTAGTGAAAATTCCTCTTATTAGGTACTCCATACTCCATAGACAACATTTATCTAATTTTAAGTACAGAAATAAGTTCTGATGAATTTCTAAACTACCATAGTACGCGTTACCACTCAGTAAAAGCGAACTATTAAAAATTAGGATGTTCGCATGCGATTTTACAAATCTTCCACTAATTTAAATTGAATTATTACATATGGTCAAATTTTTTATTAAATGTAAATCAGTTAATAAATAAAATTAATTACGCTGTTATATATGATTTTGGTCAGTTATTTTCGGTCAAACGAGAAATAAACGTTAATGTTAATAAAAAAATTAATGTCAATTTAACATACTAACAATACATTTTTTGGATTGAATCAGTTTCTATAACATTGTTTATGTTAAAAAAAAAGATTTAAAAAAAAAAAAGATCAATATCTTGACACACGGTAACAATAATTAATTTGTGGAGTGCTAACTCTTTAAAAGTTTAAGGGAAAGAAATTGAATATAATACAATAATTAATTTGTGGAAGGCATGCAACGGGTGACAACTTATTGAGAAGGGGAATTTTTCAATCGTAAGATGTGTGAGGAGGGCAGGGAAGATACATCGCACTTGTTCTTCAAATGTAGAGTGGCTTTTGAAGTTTGACATAAATTTTCAAGTGGATGGGAGCGGTTACGGTATGTCATAATCTTCTTGCTCTAAATTTAATTCATTTTTTGTTACAATTTGGTTGAGGTTGATGTGTCTTGCAAAGTAGACTCTTCTATTTGGGTGGGTGTAATGTTGAGAATTTGGAAAAGTAGAAATGAAGTGGTGTTCCGAGATTTTAAACCATTTGTTAAAAGAATGGCGGGTGAAGTTATGATTAGGTGTTGGTCGTGGTTCGCAACTAAAAAGTTGGTGCATGTTAAAAAAGGAGTGTCAAGATGGGTAACAAATATGAGGGAGTGTTTGTTGTAATAGTATCCATTGTGATTTAATGAAAATTTTCGTTTTAGTGTTAAAAAAAAAAACTTGTTTTGTGTAAAGGATAAGAATTGGATTAAAAAAGAGATTTGCTGCTTGTGGACTTGGTCGCTTGAATACTAGTACTAGTACTAGTATAATATAATTCTTGACTTGACTTTTGGTTATTTCATTTCATTACTATCCGCAATTAGTAGACGAGTGTTTCCCCTTTTAAATAAATCTACATTTACCTATGTAAATGTAAATATAAATATTAGTGAGTTGGCATTTTCTCCATTTTCAATAACTCCCAACTTCAACTCTGCCTGCAGGCTGCAGCAATCTTCAAAGAAGAAGATGGAGAAATCGGGATATGGCCGTGATGGCATATTCAGATCACTGAGGCCGCCATTATTTCTCCCCCAAAACCCGAACCTTTCAATGGTTTCTTTTCTCTTCAGAAACGCTTCATCTTATGCTGATAACCGAACCCTTATCGACTCGCACACTGGAAAAACCTTGACCTTCGCTCAGTTCAGATCCATGGTTTCGAAAGTCTCACATGGCTTACTCCAACTAGGGATCAAGAAGAACGACGTCGTCCTCATATTCTCCCCCAATTCAATCGAGTTCCCGATTTGTTTCTTCGGGATTATTGCAATTGGAGCAATCGCCACCACCGTCAACCCCGTGTACACCGTCTCGGAGCTATCTAAACAGGTTCATGATTCTACGGCTAAGCTTATTATTACTGTTGATGATTTGTTACCTAAAGTGAAGGATTTGGGTTTACCAGTTGTTATTTTGGGGAGTGAGAAGAAATCAGAGTTGCCAATCGGGAGAATTCCTTCGATCACCTCGTTTTCCGAGCTTGTGAATAGTCAAGGATCTGTGGATTTAGATAGCAGTTTTAATGGAATCAAGCAAGATGATACAGCGGCGCTGCTGTACTCATCGGGCACGACGGGCACAAGCAAGGGCGTGATACTGACTCATGGGAACTTCATTGCTTCGTCGCTGATGGTCACTTCCGATCAAGAAGTAGGCGGTGAAATGCACAATTCGTTTCTGTGTCTTTTGCCTATGTTTCATGTTTTTGGTCTCGCGGTGATCATGTATGCGCAGCTGCAACGAGGCAATGCCATTGTTTCCATGTCAAAATTTGATTTGGAAATGATCTTGAAGACGGTGGACAAGTATGGTGTCACGCATATGTGGGTTGTGCCTCCGATTATACTGGCTTTGGCCAAAAATAATGTGGTGAAGAAATATAATTTGTCATCCTTGAAGCAGATTGGATCAGGGGCTGCTCCACTTGGGAAGGAATTGATGCAGGAATGTGCCAAGAATTTCCCTCAGGCTGTTGTTCTTCAAGTAAATTTCTATCATCACCTTAATTATTAATGCAAGGAAATCTTGACCTATAACATCTAAGATATGCGGATATTTCATAGATATTAGGTTTGGTGCATATGGTTAGTTTGAGATATGAGTATTTTCCATAGACTCTAGGTTTTGATCTTGGGGTATTTGACTTACAATTACAAGTTGACTTTTATGTGCCATACAATGGGATATACTTATGTTCGGGATACTTGTTGTGTTGTGTTGATTTTTGAAGGGCCTCAATTCTGCCAAACATCTTGAATTGTTTTGCAATCACAGGATTAATTTTGACAAGAAGCTAAATGTTGTCAATATATGATTTTTTAACAGAGTACAGACCTCCTGTGCCTCATTCAAATCCATCTGAATCAGTAAAGAATAACAAAATCCATGTTTTCTGAGCAACTTCTTAAATTAAAATATACTTTTGATTAATGTAGTCTAACAGTAATCAATCTGATCCAAAATACCTGCAATTTCAGGGTTATGGGATGACAGAAACCTGTGGAATTGTCTCCCTTGAGAATCACTATGCAGGGCCTCGACATTCTGGTTCTGCTGGCACACTTGCTCCTGGAGTGGAGTGTCAAATAGTTAGTGTTGATAAATTGAAGCCTCTTCCTCAAGGGGAGTTGGGGGAAATATGGGTGCGGGGACCCAATATGATGAAAGGTATACCTATTGCCAATTATACTGTCATAGATACTCATATGTTCAGAAACTTTGTTCTTTTTTTAAAATGATAAAAAGTATTTGGTCAATTTTAAATTCAGGTAATAAACATGTGAACAAAAAATTATAATATTATTTTTATTAATTTAAGTGGTGTGAAAGAATGATCACTAGTAATCCTTCTTGTTGGTCTTGACTCCAAATTCATATATACCTTGGTATTTACAAGTTTGTGACTTTGATATATGACAGTAAATAGTAATTAACATGTTACCTCTTTAAATTCTAAGGGATATTTCATCAGCACAAATGATGTTTTAAAAATATGTAAAAGAAGCCAAATTCATATTGAAGTCTAATGAATCACTATGAATGCCATGCCAAAGAAGAAAAAGAAAAAACTGATAAATGCGTGCATTTTCTTTGACAAGATAGCTTGTTGATATTTTTTCCTTGAGAGATCTCTCTGTAAATGATGATTTAACCTAAAATTGTCAGTGTTCCTTACCATAAGCTTACAAGAATTACAAAAGGTGTATAATGCTTCAGCACTCCATGATTTTGCAGTCCTATTTATTATGTTATGCCCTTCGACCTTTTTTTAGACTTTCTTTCCTTATTCTTTAATGGTAAACGTAATATTAAGTGATAAGGGAAAAAAAAAAAAGAAGGAAAATGAAAAGAGAACAAATTATGTCTGTTCTACTATTGCCCTCTCTTTTTAATGAGGGGATTATCAATTCTGTTTATTCTATCCATAGATGTGGATCCATAATTTATCTATAATTTTGTAATTTTTCCCTTCATCTTTAGGTTACTTTAAGAATCCTCAGGCCACCAAGCTTACAATAGATAAACAGGGTTTCGTCCATACTGGAGATCTTGGATACTTTGATGATGAGGGCCAGCTATATGTTGTTGACCGTATTAAAGAACTTATCAAGTACAAAGGTTTTCAGGTAGTTTTCTTTTCTCTGAAATTGTGTCAACTGAAAATGTGTCGTGCATGTATGATAACACATCATTGTGTTGTAATCCATGAGTATTCCGAAACGTCCACCATGGATTATCTTCAGTCTCCTTTTTTTTTTTTTTTTGGATAGGGCAAATAGTGACTCGAACCCATGACCTCAAGGCTTAGGTAGTGGGGATCTAACCACTTCAGCTATATCAATGTGTCCTAATCTCTGTGTCCTTTTTCAGTACTCTTTCAGATGATATTGGCAGCCCCAATTTTGTAACTCTAAACTACTAGCTAGCTACATGTGTATATTCTATACAAATACGAATTTTCAAGCTTTGTTTGGGTTGATTTGGTGGTGTCGTTAGTTTCTACGTTTCACGAGCCTCTTGTAATTCTCCATACTTTATACGAGTCAATGTTTGAAGCACTCTGATTTCATTTTGTTAGTATATATTGAGGTGCTTCCATTTGTTGGTAGGTTGCTCCAGCAGAGCTTGAAGGGCTGCTTGTTGCTCATCCTGAGATATCAGATGCTGTTGTCATCCCGTAAATCATTCTTTCACTTGGAGATATTTTGTTTTCTGTCACTAATATATAGTATAACGAGCTGAAAAACTTGTTTTAGGTTTCCTGATGCTGAAGCTGGTGAAGTCCCGATTGCTTATGTAGTCCGTGCTCCAAACAGCTCACTGTCTGAAGAAGATATCAAGAAATTTATTGCTGATCAGGTATTGTTTACGACGCAAACTTACTATTGAGTTTTCAAAGCCATGTATGCCAAAAATATTCATAATTCTGGACAAGGGGTAGAGATCTAACCTAGTTTTTTCATCATTAAACTAGGATTAGGAATGTCCATTTCAAATAAGCACATATAAAGATTAAAACATCAAGAGAGTCCCAAAATAATATGTTACTTCATTAGTAGGCAGATGATGAAATTTACCTATGGTATTTTGTTGCAGTAAGCTTCAATTTTAACGCAGCAATTCCTTGTTTCAGGTTGCGCATTTTAAAAGATTGAGGAGAGTTACGTTCATAAACAGCGTCCCAAAATCTGCAGCAGGAAAAATACTGAGAAGAGAACTCATTGACAAGGTCCGATCAAAATTATAAACTAATACGCTAGCTCCTAATTTCCTATTTGGTTATTTCTACAACACAACAGGCCACTCTCTCTGCTATATGTCCCAATGCCATGTAATTCTACTTCAACTGTAGCTTTACTTATATTTGCCTGTACTGTAATTAATAAATGGGATTACAAATTTTCTTGGAATAATGTTGAAACTCGGGTTGCTATACAGCTAAGAATATGACAAATTTTTCGAATAATTTTTTTATTATTACTGTTATTAATATATATATATATATATATATATATATATATATATATATATATATTTAACCGAATGTTTAATCACATATTTATGAACATCAATCGAATAAAAAAATATTTTTGCTCGAATTTGCATTATACAATTTGGATAATAAATACCAAATCGAACTAAATTATTTAATTCGTTTACAATCCTAATATCAACTATTTGAGTGGATTGGAGTTTGAAAACAAAGAATGAGTGGACTGGAGTTTGAGGACGAAGAAGATGGAAATAGACAACTAAAGCTTGACATTATCCGAATTCCGCGGTATAATGGATATACTATACACAAATTTTTATATGTATCCAAATGTATAATATACACTTGAATGCATACGAGAATTACTCTCTGCAATGTGTCATTGTCCATGGAAATGTCAATGTTGAGGGGCGTGAAGCTCATCATGTATATCATTATCTACTGGACATTGCCATTGCATTTGATTTATAATAAAGTCTAATTTTTTGATTGATTTTAGGTGTGTGAGTATTGTCTTAAGCATATTATGGATTACCCCCTAAAATTTGATGCTGAGAGACAGGCGATTTGATGTCCTAAAGCAACGATATTGAAAATATTGTCCCAAGTAAGGACAAGAAATATAGATTGATATTAGACTATATTTATTAACAATTCATAACAATTCAACCCTTTAATTCATTCTCTCTCCTCTACATATACAATTTACAATTCAATTTAAACTCATATTTTTCATATTTTATCAACAATCCATCACAATCTAAAATAATTTTTCTTTTTATTATTTAATTAATACATCTATAAATAATCAATTTTTATTTATATTTTTAAGGTGATATATTAAATTATTTAATATTCAAAATTTATAATTAGGAGAAATAATAAGAAACAATTGAGATTAGGCACGTTTACACACCACAAAAATATGTTAATTTGGAGAGGGTTTTGGAGAGGGAATTGAGTATAGAGAGGGTTTTGAAGAGGGAAATTTTCCCTCTCCAAAAGGCTCGTCGCCAACCTTTACATGAGGGAAAATACATTCCCTCGAAAAATAAAGAGGGTCTTGGAGAGGGAATTTTGTGTGGGAACGGACGAGGGAATTTTCCCTCGACAAAAAACCCTCAGCTATACCCTCGTAAAGGGCGAGGGAAATAACCCTCGGGAATGCTGCACGAGGGAACATTTCCCTCGGCAAGTCTGACGCGGCCTGCAGGTACTGGGCGAGGGATTAATCCCTCAGCTGACGTGGCGAGGGAAAATCCCTCGTGAATGCCCTCGTGTAACCTGCATCCTTATTAAAAAAAAAAATTCGTGGGTTTCGAACCCACGACCTCAGGCCCGAGCCACACCCGCGAAACCACTAGGCCACCACCCACCACACCATTTTATACGCGAAATGTCATATTTACCCCCTACTTGAGGGCTGTAAATGGCGAATTTTCACCCCCCAAAGGTTTGGAACACGCGACCTCCATGTATGCGGAGGCCTTGCGTGTTTCGCCGTGCCGCTCGGGCAAGACTATTTACTTGTTATGTTTTCAAGTGTAATATATATGTTTAATATATTTTCTGTTATATATTTTAAATATAATACTATTTAATATTAATTGTTTTTTATATTTTATATGAAAATTATCATTACATATAAAATTAAACTATCACTTGTATATATTATTAAAAATCAATATAATTTTAAAATAAATATCTTTTAATTATTTTTCACTATTACACATATATTGATTGTTTTTGTTTTTAAAAATAAATATTTTTTAATTTATTTTTACTATTTAGTAATGTGTGTACACATATATTGATCGTTAATTTTTTTAAAAATCAATAAAATAAAATAAAAGTTCTTTTTAAATTCATTTTCACTATTTACTAATATATATGTGTACACATATACACATATAAAGTCTATTTTTTTATTAAATCAATAAAATTTTAAAATAAATATTTTTGAAATTGTTTTTCACTAAAATCAATAATAATAATAATAACAAACCAACATATATAGTTCCAATTATATCCAGACATAACAATTAAAATATCCACACATGCTCAAATATCGAGACAATTAAATCTAAATAAACAGTAAAATCTTAAACCAACATATATAGTTCAAAAACACGATCAAATATTCATGACATCTATCTCACATCATCATCATCATCATCACCACCTCTTTCATTTCCAGAATAATTACCCCTCGGAGGGTAACCAGAATATGCACCTCTTTCAAGTAGGTCTACAAATCCAGTTGGAGATATGGAATTACGACGAGACGGGGAAGGACCAGAAGCTGGAGGACGAGCAGGAGAGGCCTGAGGATAAGGGGCGGCGGGAAAACCACTAGGAGGAACGGGAGGAACACCACTAGAAGGACCGGTGGGAGGACAAGGGGCGTAACCAGGGGCGGGAGGATAAGAAGGATAAGCTGGGTAAGGAGGATATGAAGTAGCTGGTTGGGAAAACCCACTAGGTAGGTTTCCCTGATGTCCTTGCATCCACGCCATCATCTGGTTGTGCACTTCCTGACGCAAATTTTCGTTATACTGTCTCTGTTGCTCCGCCAGCATTCTTTCATATCTCGCGCGCTCTTCAGCCAGCAAGCGATCAACATCTCTTTGGTCATAGCCGCCAACGTGTGTGCCAGATGATGTCCCGCCAGGGCCAGATTGTATGCGCATCGTCTTCATTTGACCGAGACTCCTAACTTTTCCGTGTTCTGGCCTCACTGTCTCAGCATACGCTTGACTCAATCGGTTCAAGCGCTCATCTCCGTCCGATGAAGGCGGTAATTGCGAGACTCGTTCCTCCACGGAGCCCTAGACATACAAAATTATGTAAATGAAAAAGTATATAAACGTGTTATTTATATTATTAATGTTAATGTAAAACACTTACAATTATTTCAGCAATTCCCCCATACGTGTACTCCCCTTCCCCACAGTTGTGGAAATGTTGCACAATTTCCCATTCAGTTGGGAGCCGGTTATATTTATTCTCCTGTATTCTAAAAAATTCGGGTTATGTATAATAAAGTAATTAAAATCTCCCTATGTTGTAGTGCAGGATTAATTACTTACGTATTCCTCAGTCCATTGTGCAGCTCCTTTTGCCCCTCCTTTGTGTTTTGAGGGGCCTCTTCCTCCGACCGAAGATAAGCGGTTTGTCCTACACTGGTTGCTTTTGGCAATGACTTCGGGCAATTGCCAATACTCGAGTAGTGCAGTCCAGAATGTCGGCTCCCACGGTGGGTTTTTTCCTTCACGTCGATGGATCCTCTTCCAAAGACTGAGGAGATTCGAGAATCGTTCTCTACACCTCTGGATGAACAACTTTTTAATTACCACCGTATTTTCTGTCGTCGGATCCCAGTAGGTCTCCCTCTGAAGAAAATATATACAATCACGTTTATTTTAATTAAGTAAAAATGTAGACATACATATAATACTACATACTTAACAAAATTAACAATTACCTGGAATGTCTCCCACCACTCTTTCCTCCTTCCTTCTGACACCAGCTTATAAGTGAAACCGCCCATCTCCATTCGACGGGACATGATGTTCCGAATCAACCTCGAAACAGCATTCGAGGGCATCAATCTGTAGAAACTTTGTTTCACACATTGATATATATATATATATTTTAATAAAATTAAATAAAAAACAAAGTTATATTTAACATACACATTGTGATATGTATAGATGCGTAGCCGGTTCGGACGAGGTGCATGATTGGTGAGCTCTTCCGTAGTTTCCGGAACGACAGGGTCATCCTCAACCATATCTGGTTCTTCATTCTGATTCTGCAAATCAGGAACCGGTACTCTTCCGGTTTGGGAGGAGGATCCCCAAAAGCTACGTCGACCTGTATTTGTTTCCGATGTTTCCATCTGTATTTAACAATTACGTACAGTTATAACATGTGTACAATATATTTTGGTTGGGACAACTAAAAAGAGTTGTACCGATTCTCTCTCTTGGTCCGACTCTAGTGTACGAGAGGACGATCGCCGGCCACCGAACAAGTTACGGATACTTCTACCTCCAGCCATCTATATACATAGCAATTAATACATTAAGTAACAATATAATGTAAAATTAAAATATGTATGTACATAACAATTAAAACAAGCAAACACATCAATACATCAAACAAACACAACAAATACAGAATCCATTAATTAATTAAAACAAGCAAACACATCAATACATCAAACAAACACAACAAATACAGAATTCATCAATCTTCTTCATCTTCTTCATCATTTTCATCATCTTCTTCATCATTTTCAACATCTTCTTCACCTTCTTCCTCTTCTTCATTCTCTACCTCAATTAGTGCAGCGTCAAAATCAGCCAAAACGACAGGATCATCATCTATTTGCACATTCATCTGAGATATTATATCGTCCTCTTGAAATGGGGGAAGCTCTGGTTCACTCTTTCTATCGACTTCCACTAAGGATCGCGCCTTGGTGGTGCAAACTGCCCACCACTCTCGACCCGGTTGGACAGATGCACCGGGATACTTACAATAGTAAACCTGAGTAGCTTGACTTGCAAGCACGAATGGATCATAACGACCGTACCGTCCTCTTGGATTAATGTCCACGAGTTTATACTGAGGATGCATTCTTGTTTCCCTCGGTACAGTAGGATCAAACCACTGACATTTGAACAGAACAACTTTTTTTTCAGTGAGTCCAGGGTATTCCAAAACTACTACTTCCTCGAGTATCCCATAGAAATCATTTTCATTGGAATCATAGTTTGTTCCTTTAATGCAAACTCCACTGTTCATGGTTGCTTTAGAGGCACCATAATCTCGTGTGTGAAATTTGAAACCATTCACGTAATACCCAGGGTACGTGGTGACAGTACTGCTAGGACCGCCCGCGAGAGCACGTATAAACTGATCCTGAATACGATTTCTCTCCACCTATATTTTAAAATTTTACGATATATTCCATTATATATAAAAATTAATAATAACAAGTTACTTATAGATATATATCACTTACAAGTTGTTCAAACCACGACGCAAATTCCATTTGAAGCACATCGTCTTTTTCAGCACCTGATAGATTCGGTTGAACAAGCAGTAGTTGCTCGAAAAACACGCTACATATGATTGAGGCACAAATTAGAAGATAAAAAACAACTTAAGTTTCCACTAAGAGGTAGGTTAACTTACGCAATATACGGTTGCACCTCATTGCAATTTAGTAACACGTACATGTGGGCAACTTGCTTCTCTAAGTCTACAATCCATCTTTTACCCTTCTTTCCAAGATGTGTACCAGAAGGCACAAATATCGAAAGATTACCTTCAACTGCTTCGGGTACTTCACGACCGCTGAAATTGCGAGGTACATTGTGTCGCCTCGTCAGCACATGGTCCTCAAAATAATGGGAACAAAACATTGATGCTTCTTTTGTTAAATAATCATTTGCAATTGAAGCTTCCACATGCGCCTTGTTACCCACACTTAACTTTAAATTGTGAAGATACCTAATTCAAGGTCCACGGATGAGCTACTGTAATTCCCGAACGAGATTATATTAAAAATAAACAGGTAAATTAATAGATTACCTCTCAAATGGGTACATCCATCTGTATTGTACTGGACCAGCGATCTTTGCCTCACATGCAAGATGGACAGGTAGATGCTCCATTGAATTAAAGAAGCTGGGTGGAAATATTTGTTCCAACTTGCACAAGATGTCTGGGATATCATGGTCCAACCTAGTCATGTTTTCCACTGTAATGGTCCTAGATGTTAACTCCTTGAAAAACAAACTAATTTCAGTGATAGCTTTCCAAATGTTGGCCGGCAGTAATTCACGGAAAGCAATTGGAAGCAGTCTCTGCATAAACACGTGACAATCATGACTCTTCATCCCAAACATCTTCAATTTGCTCCAGTCTACGCAACGAGACAGGTTGGACACATAATCATCAGGGAATTTCAATTCATCTACCCACTTGCAAACAATATCTCTCTGTCTCTTATCAAGTGAATAAGCAGCTTTGGGGTACTTTCCTGTATCTGGACATCTCTGCAACGAGGGTCGACGACAGTATTCATTGAGTTCATCCCTAGATTTATTTGTGTCCTTCGTTTTCCCTTCCACATTCATCACCGTGTAGAAGAGATTATCAAACACATTTTTTTCGATGTGCATCACATCCAAATTGTGTCGGATCAACAGCATACTCCAGTACGGTAAATCCCAGAAAATGATCTTCTTCTTCCAACCCCCATCTAGAACTTTGTTGTGAGCATCAGCACCCTCTTCCGTAACTTTCATAAATCCAATCCAATTAATTTCCTCAAGGATCGAAACACCTGTACGGATGGGCGGTGGATCATCATCAACTATTTTGTTCTTTTTGAATGCAGTCTTGTTCCTTCGATACGGATGATATCTGGGTAAGAACTTACGATGGTTGTCAAACCACGACTGCTTTCGACTGAGCCTCAAAGTGAAAGCATCCGTGTATTCTGCACAATATGGACAAGCAAGCCTTCCAGATGTGCTCCATCCAGACAACATCGAGTAGGCTGGAAAGTCACTTATGGTCCAGATTAGTGCAGCCCGCATCAAAAAATTATGCTTTGTAGCAATATCGTACGTTACCACTCCATATTCCCATAAAATTATCAAATCACGGATCAATGGTTGTAAAAATACATCCAATTTATCCTTTGGATTTTTTGGACCAGGCACCAGAACCGTAAGAAACATGAATTGATCCTTCATGCACATCCATGGCGGTAGATTGTACGACGTCAGTATCACGGGCCATGAGGAGTATTGTTTCCCCGACTGCCCAAACGGCTGAAAACCGTCGGTGCTCAAGCCCAACCTCACGTTCCGAATTTCTGATGCAAATTCAGGATACGACTGGTCCAAGTGTTTCCAAGCCTGCGAGTCTGCAGGGTGACGCATAACACCAGACTGATCATTATTAGAGCAACTTGCATGCCATGTCATATCCTTCGCAGTTGCATTGGACAGATACAATCTTTGCAGTCTAGGGATGATGGGAAAGTAGAACATCTCCTTGAAAGGGCTCTTTTTTTTCAATCGACCATTCACATCGCGTCTAGCGGGTTTGAACCGTGGCCGACCGCAAAACTTACAATATTCAAGATCGCTGTCCGCACCCCAATATAACATACAATTCCCTGCACAACAGTCGATCCTCTCCACAGGAAGCCCCATCTCACCCATCAACTGTTTGATATCGGAAAACTTTCTGGGCACCAAATTATCCGGAGGACATATCTCACGTACCAGGTCAACGATTTGATTATAACCCCTTTCAGATAGTCTGTTTTCAGTTTTAATGTTCATCATACGGGCATTGAATGACAGTTGCGAGTGTGATTCGCAGCCAGGATACAAATCCCGATCCGCTGCACGAAGCATATCATAAAACTGTGCAGCATACTGATTATGGGGTTCCTCAACAGGCGGCTCGTCATCCACATTTCCAAAGTGGGGACCGGAAGTTAAGTCCGTGATCATATCGTGGTACGAGCTAGATCCTGCGGTCTCATCAACCGGTCCGTAAGAAGACGACACCTGATCATTGTATTGATGCAGAATTTGACCCCAATTTTCCTCACCGTGAAAAACCCAATTGTAATAATTTGGCATAAAACCATTTCTATACAAATGAGCTTTCACATCATCGGGGTACTGATACGTTTTGTTCCTGCATCTAAATTTGTTACAGGGACACCTAATCTTTCCTCGATTCATCCAATTTGGGTTACTAGTGGCGAAGTCTACGAATGAATCGAGTCCACTAATAAATTCAGGAGCTAACATGCCATCAATCGATCTTGGACCATACATCCAACGTAAACGGCTTGAGTAGTCCATATCAATCTGTTTCATATTAATGAATTAAACCCTATAATTAATCATTTGTATTCTCCTATTAAGTTATTATTACATTATAATTAATTAATTAATTAATATTTTCTAAAAATTTCGGCAGAGTTTCATTTTGTTTTTTCGTATTCCCAGTTAATCAAAATTCCTACGTGCATCCATTTCCGACTTAATTATAATATTAATCAAGTCGGAACACACATATTCTATAACAAACAACAAATATCCATGAATACCCCTCCTTCAACTCCATCATTTATATTAATTTAGCATATATATACACAATAACAAATTAATTATAATTAGCAACTAAATATAACAAATTTAATTCCATAAAACACAATGCACAAATTGAATATATATATATAATTAGCTATATACACCAATTATATATATATATATATACACTATATAAATACTATATAAAATACACACATACGTAGCTCTACCTATATTCATATATACTATATATACTAATAATTAATTAAGCTAATTAAGCATGCAAATATTCAATTAATTAATTAGCTATATACTACGAATTAAACAACTAATTGCATAAAACATGTATACATACACGTGCACAATTAACATATATATATGGAAGTCGAAAATGCAAAATTAATTAGTTAATAAATAATTATTTAACAGATTAAAACAAAAAAACTTACCGTATAAATGTTCTCGTCAATGTGTAGAGCAAAATACGACTCATGGTGGATTATTTTTCACGTCCGACGGCGTGGTAGACTCCTCCCCCGCTCTTTTCCTCCTCTTCCTCCTCCCCAGCTCTTTTCCTCCTCCTCCTTCTGATCTTCTCGGTTGATAAACTGCAAAAGAAGGTTGGTGGTAAGACATAAATATAATTGGGAGAGGGTTTTTAAGAGGGAAAAACCCTCTTCATGCCCTAAGATTCCCTAGCCGGACCCACGCGGTCAACAAAGCTGCATGCATGCCAGAATTTTCAAATGGCCGAGGGAGTCAAACCCTCGTGACACGGAATCCCAGGCTAGACGAGGGAATGCGTCCCTCGAGAAACGCCAGACGCCACCAGCCGAGGGAAAAATCCCTCGTGTAGTTGCAGCGGAGCATGTCAGACTGAATCCCTCGTCAATACCCTCGTGTATTTGTCGGGGGACAGGAAATTGGTCGGGAAAACCCTCGTTTTAGGCGAGCAAATATGTACCCTCGTCAGAACCCTCTTTTTCTATTAACCCTCGTTTATTCCCTCGTACATAATGAGGGCAGAAGTTCCCTCTTTAAAATCCCTCGTCTTATAAGGTTTTTTTTGTGGTGACAATGGAGGGGGTCACGAACGCTCTATCTCAGATGCATCCTACTAAGGCACCTGAGCCTGATGGTATGTCCGCTATCTTTTTCCATAAATTCTGACATATTCTGGGTGATGGAGTTGTGAAATCTGTTCTTGATGTTTTAAATGATGGGGCTGATCCTAGTTGTTTCAATCATACTCATATTGCTCTTATTTCAAAATTCAAAAAGCCTAGGCGTCCAGCTGATTTTAGGTCAATTAGTTTATGTAATGTTTCTCTTAAACTTATTACTAAAACTATTGCACATCGTCTGAAGCCTTTTCTTCCTGAGATTATAGATCTGTGTCAATCTGCGTTTGTTCCTAGTAGGTTGATTATTGACAATGCTTTGTTGGCTTTTGAAAATTTCCATTACATGAAGCATAATAAGGTTGTGTCTAAGGGGTCTTTTGCGTTTAAACTTGATATGAGTAAGACGTATGATCGTGTGAAGTGAGATTTTTTTGAAGGGGTGTTGTTGAGGGTTGGGTTGTGGGTAGAGATGTTAATCCGGGCCGGACTAAATGGGTCAGCCCGTTTAACCCTAAAAAATGCAGGGTTAAGACCATAGTTTAAGAGACCCGTTTAAATTTGGACTAATTAGCCTGCGGGCTAACCGGGCTAGCCTGCCAGCCCGGGTTATATATATATATATATATATATATATATATATATATTATTTAAAAAAATTATTTATATATATAATAAGTGTAAAGTATTAATATACTCAAAATTTCCTTTATGTTTGAATATATATATACTCACATAGATGTTAATAAGTATTTTTTAAGTGTGTATATATATATATATATATATATATATATATATATATATATATATAATAAGTGTTAATATAGTTTTGTACTTTTTAAGTATTGATGTTTGATTTTTTATAATTATGTTGAATTGTTTTTATGTAATTTTAATGAATTTATGAACAATGTTTAAATTCATTAACACTTTATTGCCACTATTTTAAATTTTATGTTGAATTTTAATTTTTTCGACATTACCCGTTTGTGGCCCATTTAGCCCGAGGCCTGCTAGGGTTAGGATTAAGTCTTAATTATTAGAGGTCCGTTAAGAGTGAACCGGATAAGTCCTAATCTGTTTAGCCCGAAACCCATTAGGACCGGCCCTATAGGGTTAGGACTAGCCCGTTTAACATCTCTAGTTGTGGGGGCCATTAGTTGATACAATTATGAGGTGTGTTCGAACTGTGTCTTTTGCCGTTATGGTAAATGGTAATCCTTCTGAGCAATTTTGGCTAACTCGAGAAATAAGACAAGGGGATCCCTCATCATCTTACTTATTTTTGTTTTGTGCTAAAGCGGTCTCTTCGTTGATTAGGCGGGAAAATGAAAAATGGGGTGTTACATGGGGTTAAGATTTGTAGGCGTGCACCTGTCGTCACAAAATTATTTTTTGCAGATGATACATTGGTGTTTGGAAGGGCGACGCCGAGCTTAATTATGTGAAAGGCATTCTTAGAGCCTATGAAGAAGCTTCGGGTCAAGTGATACTTTGAATAAATCCGACATCATGTTTAGTGCTGGAACTTCAGAAGGGAGAGGGAATCATCTTGCAAATATTTAGGAGTGAGGAGGGTTGATCAGCATTCAGTTTATTTGGGCGTTCCTATTCCACGTGGGTGTGCTAGAAGTGACATCTTTACTGTCCTGCTGGACAGAATCCATAAGAAATTGAAAGATTGGAAAGCCTGCATGTTGTCTTATGTGGGGAAGCTAATCTTGGTTAAATCTGTTGCACAGGCTATTCCGACGTATCTTATGACGTGTTTTAAGATTCCACAGGGGGTGATTGAGAATATAGAGTTTGCTTTGCTAAATTTATGTGGAGTCAAAGGGATGAGGAGAAGAGGGTTCATTGGTTGTGTAGAGAATGACTTTACAAGCCAAAATTTGAAGGGGGTTTGGGTTTGCGGCATTTGTCCTCTTTTAATAGTGCTCTACTGGCTAAGCAGGGTTGGAGATTATTACAACAGTGTGGGTCACTGCTTGAATCTGTTTTATGAGCAAGGTACTATCCTCGACATGATTTTCGTTCAGCTGTTATGTGATACAATTCGAGTTACACTTGGCAAAGCGTATTGGAGGGGAGGAAGGTACTGGAGGGTGGGCAGATTTGGGTTATTGGAAATGGTAAGAAAATTAATGTGTGGAAGGAACCGTGGATATGTGATGATAGTTCTCCTTTTGTGACCTCAGAGCATAGTAGCTTGTGGCCTGATTTGGTTGTGGTGGATCTTATCAATCAACAAGGTATGGGGTGGAATCTGGAGAAGTTAGGCCAAAATTTTTCTCCTAAAATTACAGATTGTATTATCAAAATTCCAGTAACAAGAGATGGGAGTGGTGACGTGGTGGCATGGAGGTTTGAGACAGCAGGTATATACACTACAAAGTCGGGGTACGGTGATGTTTTACGTCCAACAATTCTGGCAGTACAATTCGTGAGAGACTCGAAGGTTTGGAAATGGGTGTGGACGGTGAGGGTGATTCCGAAGGTTCGTTTCTTTTTATGGAAGTTGATGCATGGTATTTTTCCAACCTCGATAAATCTTGTAAGCCGATTTGTCGATATGGATCCGTATTATAAGCGATGTGGAGTGGAGATGGAAACTTGGGAGCATGTTGTTCGGGAATTGCGGAAATCTGGAGTGATGATCTATTGGGCGGATATAAGGAGTCTAGAATTGCCGAGCTTGGAGGACTGGGATCAGGGTGTTGTGGCAAAGCTGTCCGAGGAGAAGCGGGTACTATTCGTCACGTTGTTGTGGACTATATGCAAGGGCGGAGCCAGAAATTTTTTTTAGCGCGGGCTGGAAGTTTAATATAATATAGTACAAAAATTAAAAATCAATTTTTTTTAACATTAGTAATTGTGCCTCAATAGTTAAGGTTTTTCTCTCTTTTTTAGAGGTCATGAGTTGGATTCTTGGTGGGCTAACTCTATTTTTTCTTTTATTTTTACCTATAAATAAAAAAAAAAATCTAAAATTACCTATAAAAAAAAAAAAAAATTAAAAGCTGGCTGGGCTGCAGCCCAGCCCAGCCCAAGCTTAGCTCCGCCCTTGACTATATGGTATAGTCGCAACCAAATGATTTTTGGTAATAAGGTGTGGCCAGCTGCTGAGATATGCCGGTGAGCGTTGCTGCATGTGGAGGAATTCAGGACAGTTTGCGGGCTGAGGACAAAGAGCGCGGCGGCGGAGGGCCTGTTGGCTGTTCAGTGGGTGTCGCCAGTTGCTGGGTTCGTGAACTCAATACAGACGCATCAGTGAAGTCAGGAATGGGTACGACCATTGGAGGATTGGTGAGGAATTCTTCGGGCTCGGTTGAGTGGTGCTTTGCTGAACATCGTAGAGCCGAGTTTGCTGTGGAAATAGCGGAAGCAGAAGCTATCTGGAAGGGATTAGCGATGGCTTGGGTTAGTGGAGTGAATCGGATTGTTGTTATACATGCGCTGCAAGTGCAACATTCAGGATCAAATTATTCTTATTTGGGTAGGCTTGTTGGGAGGATTTTACAGCTATGTACGGGTTTTGAGGAGGTTCTTTTCACGTGGACAAGACGTTCGGGCAACGTAATTGCCCATAAGCTAGCATTATTTGTGAGAGGTGTTATCTCTAAATCTGGTAAATATCTTTCTAACCATATAAAAGTGTGAAGTTTGAAGATCCGTTCTTGAACCCTAACAGCTGGAAAAGCCAAGAGAGTTGACAGTTATTCGGTTACGAATGGTAGTTACGCAAAGCTGTTACAGTTTCAAGTGTTATCTGGTGCAAACTTCAAGAGGTCATAACTTCCTAACTACTTGGAGGTTATAACTGACTCAAGTTGCAAGATGAAGAGCACGTGGCAGGCTATCACTCTCAACTCATAACTGCTCAAGGGTGTCTCAGTTGCTGATATATAAACTAGCTCATTGTTAGGTGAAAGAGAGATTTCAACTTGTTAGCTAGAGTGATATTTTGAGTGCTAGATTCTATTTTTCTCAGCTTATACTCTGGAGAATATCATTGTAGTTCTGTAATCTCTTCTTCAACATAGTGAAAGGCCTCACAAAGTGGATGTAGATCTATTGGATCGAACCACTATAAATTTCTGAGTCTTGTGCTTTGAACTCTACTGAAATTCTTATCAGTTGAGTTGCTTTCGTTTTTGAACTCTTCTGATAGCTCTTAAGGTCTACTGATCTTAAGGTCCGCTGATTCCAAAAGTCTACTGATTCCAAAAGTCTGCTGATCTTGTTTAATCAACCTTGTTCAAGAGTGTATTCTAGCTCTCGAAACCTGACAAATTGGCGCCGTCTGTGGGAAGAAGCTAAACAAGGCAAGAAGCAAGGATGAGTAGCTCCACAAAGTTTGACATTGAAAAGTTCTCTGGGAAATCTGACTTTGGGCTTTGGAGAATCAAGATGAAGGCCCTTCTGGTTCAGCAAGGATTGGCTGAAGCCATTGAAGAACCTGGAAAACCCGAGGAAGAAGAAACGAGTAAGAAAGTGGCAGAAAGGGCCAAGATCAGAGAAAAGGCACACAGTACTATCATTTTGTGCCTTGGTGACAAAGTTCTAAGGGAGGTTGCTAAGGAGAAAACTGCAAAGGAGGTCTGGGACAAGCTTTCAAGCTTGTACATGGTGAAGACCTTGGCTAACAGGTTGTACATGAAGCAGAAACTCTATGCATTCAAGATGGCTGATGACAAACCCATCCTGGAGCAGTTGGATGATTTCAATAAAATTCTGGATGACTTAGAGAATATTGAAATCATGCTGGAAGAGGAGGATAAGGCCCTTATCCTATTAAGTGCTTTACCAAAGTCTTATGAAAACCTGAAGGACACTATACTATTTGGAAGGCATGATACAATTAGCCTTGAAGATGTGCAGTTGGCCCTTAAGTCTAAGGAACTGCAGAAAACATCTGAAGCTAGTAGCAGTTCCAAGGTGAATGAGAGTCTGACAGTGAAGGAAAACCATTCAAAGAAGAACTTCAAGAAGTGGCCTAAAGATAAAGGCAAGAAACCTGAGAAGAAATCATCAGAAACCTCTAATGATGGAGAAGGCAGGAAGTGTTATCACTGCCATGAGACAGGACATTTCAAGAGAAACTGCCCTAAGTGGAAGAAGTCATCAAAGTTTAAAGGAGTTGCTGAATCGGGGAAGGACAAGAAACAAGCAAATCAAGCAGTAGAAACTGAAGACTCCACAAGCTTTGAACTAGCTGAAGTACTTTCCATCACCACTTCAGAGGAGAAGAATGAGTGGATTCTGGATTCAGGTTGTTCATTTCACATGTGCCCTGTGAAGGAATGGTTCACTGAGTTCAAACACCAGAATGGTGGATCAGTCTTGCTTGGAAATGACCACACCTGTAAAGTAAGAGGAACTGGCTCTGTAAACTTGAAGATGTTTGATGGAGCTGTCAGAACTCTGAGAAATGTGAGGTATGTACCTGATCTTAGAAGGAATCTCATATCTCTTGGCATGTTAGATAACATGGGGTACAAGTTTACTTCTGAAAATGGGGAATTAGTAGTTACCAGAGATAATCATACTGTTATGAAAGGAACTAGAAGGAATGATCTCTATTTCTTACTGGGAAAGACTGTTACTGGTGGTACTAATTCTGTAAATGAAAAGGACAACACACTGTTGTGGCACAACAGGCTAGCTCATGTGAGTGAAAAGGGCTTGCAAGAGTTAGCCAAACAAGATCTCCTAGGTGGAGACAGAATCTCAAAGATAAATATATGTGAACACTGCATATATGGGAAGTCTAAGAGGATGAAATTCAGCACTGCTTCTCATACCACAAAAGGAATCCTTGACTATGTACACTCAGACTTGTGGGGACCCTCAAAGAATCCCACAAGGAATGGAGGAAGATACTTCATTACCTTCATAGATGATTACTCAAGAAAGGTATGGATATCTGTAATGAAAACTAAATCTGAAGCATTCAGTAGTTTCAAGAATTGGTTAGCTGAGGTGGAGAACATCAGTGGTAAGAAGTTAAAAGTTCTAAGAACTGATAATAGGTTGGAGTATCTATCTGAAGAATTCACAACTTTCTGCAAGGAGAGAGGCATTGTAAGGCACAAAACTGTACCTGGAACTCCTCAACAAAATGGAGTTGCTGAGAGGATGAATCAAACCTTGCTAGAAAGAGTGAGGTGTATGTTGAGTAGCTCTGGATTACCCAAGCCTTTCTGGGGAGAAGTGGTAACTACAGCAGCTTATCTCATAAATAGAAGTCCATCTACTCCACTGAAGTTCAAGACACCAGAGGAAGCCTGGTCAGGACACAAACCTGACTTCTCCAACTTAAGAGTCTATGGATGCAAGGCCTTTGCTCATATAAGGCAAGACAAGCTGGAACCAAGAGCTCTCAAGTGTGTACTGATTGGATATCCAACAGGGGTAAAGGGATACAAATTGTGGTGCATTGAGAAGGGAAGTGAAAGGTGTATCATAAGCAGAGATGTAACCTTTGATGAAAACTGCTTACCTCTTAAGGTGACTGAAAATGCAGGCTCTGGAGAGAATCAAGATAGTACTACACATCTTGAGGTGGAGCCACAGGATATAAGAAACTATGCTCATGAGAATCAAGGTGATCATGAGAGTGATCAAGGCAGTGAGACTGAATACCAGGATTATCAATTAGCAAGGGACAGGGTCAGGAGACAGACTCATCCACCACAGAGATTTGGACATGCTGATGTAATCTCATATGCACTGTATGTTGCTCAAGATGTGGAGCAACAGGAACCTAAGACTTATACACAGGCTATTAGCTGCAGTGAAAAAGATAAATGGATTGTAGCTATGGAGCAGGAGTTACTTTCTCTTGAGAAGAATCAAACATGGGAGATAGTGGATAAACCTGTGAATAAGAAACTAGTTGGGTGCAAATGGATATACAGAAAGAAAGTGGAAGCCATGAAAGGGGGATCTATAAGATACAAAGCAAGGCTTGTAGCAAAGGGCTTTACTCAGAGAGAAGGGGTGGATTTTAATGAGATATTCTCCCCAGTAGTGAAGCATTGCAGCATAAGGATTCTTTTGGCCTTAGTAGCTCAATACAATCTGGAGTTACACCAGATGGATGTCACCACAGCCTTTCTTCATGGAAAGATAGATAAACCCATCCATATGAAAATTCCTGAGGGAGTGAACATACCTGATTCTGCTAACAAGGTTTGTTTGATTAAGAAGTCACTATATGGACTCAAGCAAAGTCCAAGACAGTGGTATCTCAGGTTTGATGAGTTTATCACATCGGTAGGGTTCACAAGGAGCAAGTATGACAGCTGTGTTTATTTCAAGGATGGTCTCAGATTGAAGACTTACTTACTGCTCTATGTGGATGATATGCTTATAGCAAGTGAAGATGAAGAAGGAATTAACAAGGTAAAGGAACTGCTCAAATCAGAGTTTGAAATGAAAGACCTTGGGATAGCAAAGATGATTCTGGGAATGGAAATAAAGAGGGACATGAATACCATTCATCTCAGTCAAAGCTCATACTTGAAGAAGGTGCTTGACAGGTTCAGAATGAATCAAGCTAAACCAGTAACAACTCCCCTTGGACAACATATAAAGCTGTCAATTCAGCAAAGTCCAAAGGATATCAAAGAAAGATCTCATATGAGTAAGATTCCTTATGCAAACTCAGTGGGAAGCCTAATGTATTCCATGGTATGCTGCAGGCCTGATCTTACTCACTCCATGAGTGTAGTTAGTAGATACATGAGTGATCCTGGAATAGGACACTGGGAAGCTGTGAAGTGGATTATGAGGTACATTGTTAGCTCTGTTGACAAGGGATTGAAGTTTCACAAGTGCACAGGAAATGAAGAAGCATTAGTTGGATATGTTGACTCAGATTATGCAGCTAATGTTGATACTAGGAAGTCCTTAACTGGATATGTGTTCACTTTGTTTGGAACAGCAGTGTCTTGGAGATCAACACACCAGTCAAATGTTGCTCTATCCACTACGGAAGCTGAGTTTGTAGCACTTACAGAGGCTGTTAAAGAAAGTCTTTGGTTAAAAGGGATTCTGAAGGAGTTGGGACTTTATCAGAGAAAGGTCACAGTGTATTGTGACAATCAGAGTGCCATACATTTGGCAAAACATCAAGGCTACCATGAAAGAACAAAACACATTGATGTAAAATACTACTTTGTACGGGATATGGTAGAGAAAGAGATGGTGCATGTAGCTAAAATAGCTACTGAAGACAATCCTGCAGATGGATTCACAAAGGCATTGCCTAAGGCAAAGTTTGAACTTTGTCTCAGGCTTATTGGAATGCATTAAAGCATTGGTTGGTGCTGCTCTTGAGGGAGCAGTGGTGAGGGTCTTTTTTGTTAAAGGTGCTATTGTTGATTTAGAGCTAAAGGTGGAGATTTGAGAGGTGTTATCTCTAAATCTGGTAAATATCTTTCTAACCATATGAAAGTGTGAAGTTTGAAGATCCGTTCTTGAACCCTAACAGCTGGAAAAGCCAAGAGAGTTGACAGTTATTCGGTTACGAATGGTAGTTACGCAAAGCTGTTACAGTTTCAAGTGTTATCTGGTGCAAACTTCAAGAGGTCATAACTTCCTAACTACTTGGAGGTTATAACTGACTCAAGTTGCAAGATGAAGAGCACGTGGCAGGCTATCACTCTCAACTCATAACTGCTCAAGGGTGTCTCAGTTGCTGATATATAAACTAGCTCATTGTTAGGTGAAAGAGAGATTTCAACTTGTTAGCTAGAGTGATATTTTGAGTGCTAGATTCTATTTTTCTCAGCTTATACTCTGGAGAATATCATTGTAGTTCTGTAATCTCTTCTTCAACATAGTGAAAGGCCTCACAAAGTGGATGTAGATCTATTGGATCGAACCACTATAAATTTCTGAGTCTTGTGCTTTGAACTCTACTGAAATTCTTATCAGTTGAGTTGCTTTCGTTTTTGAACTCTTCTGATAGCTCTTAAGGTCTACTGATCTTAAGGTCCGCTGATTCCAAAAGTCTACTGATTCCAAAAGTCTGCTGATCTTGTTTAATCAACCCTGTTCAAGAGTGTATTCTAGCTCTCGAAACCTGACAATTTGAATTTTCTTGCACTTTTCCATTCTTTTCGGTTACTATTCCTGCCGCTTTTCTTGAAGCCGATTTGGCTATGGTTAATTTATGAAGTTTCGTTTGCTGTAAAAAAATTAAAATTAGAAGAGAAAATATAAAATACCCCCTATGCTCAAATAATGTTGTATTTATATTTGTCATTTTTTTAAATATAAAATATATTATTTGCGACGTCAATCTTTAACGGTGCAAGTAGTATATTTTATATAAAAATGATAATTACAATTTATAAATACAATTTTATTTGTGACAGACGATAAATGGAGGTGTGCAAGTAATCCTGAGATGAAGGGAGTACAAAATTTTAATTCAAAATATATCAATATTGCTCTCTATTTATAAAAAATAAAAAATTAAATTTTTTGATATAATTATTATTTTCTTATGATATTATTTTAAAAATAAAAATCTAAAACTTATATAATAGATTTATAGTAACTAACTGACATAAAATAAAATAAAACCAGATAGGTAAAAATCGAGGGTAAATTGCGTCAAACCTCCTTGTGGTTTGAAATATCAGCATGAAACCCCTCTTGTGCTTTAAAAATTGCGTCAAACCCCCTTATGATTTTATAAATATAGCGTGAAACCCCCCTATAGTTTATAAATATATCATGAAACCCCATTGCGGTTTATAAATATAACATTAAGCCCCCAACTCTGTTAAGATTAACTGTAGTGTGCAATTCACGCACACTTCATGCAAATTTTAGTGGGATTTTTTTTTTTAATATATTGTCACAATTATCCCTCCATTAACTACATTAAATGCTCCTTCTATTTTTTTAAGTGTTTTATTTTTTATAATCTTATGCTTTTATATAAATTTATTTAATAATTATTGTCTATAAAATATTATAAACAGACGAGAAGTGAAAATACTTTTAAAAAATCCTCTTTATATCTAATTATATATTAATATAGCATTTAGTAAACAATTTGCAGTTAGAAATATTAAGAAAAGTACAAATAAAAAATAAAAGAAATTGAAACCTACCCTGGACACTTCTCGTTCTAAAGGAAATCAGCAATAATAAATTTCTTCTTGGTCAAGTCTTTGTATGTTCACAATAAGCAAGTTTTTTCAAGAAATTCACATATTTTTTTTAAATTGTATAGTTTTTGAAATTTTACTTGGAAATAAACAATAATTTGCGTTTAGATGTTTTATGAAAGAACGTCAACAAGTAAGAATTATATAATATGTCATACGGGTTAAAAGTTAACGCTATTAATTTTTTAAGAAAAAAAAGGGATCTTGCGCTATATTTATAAAACCACAAGGGGGTTTGACACAATTTTTAAAGCATAAGGGGGTTTCATGCCGATTTTCCAAACCACAAGGGGGTTTGACGCAATTTACCCTAAAAATCGATCAGGTTGTGCAGTTTATTTTCATTATTTATTTTTAATTTTACTTTTCTTTTGGCAGATAGTGCACGATTCATCGTATAATCTACCGATAAAGGTAGTCTTAAAATTTGTTCCCGATTTTGGTTCAAATGCTAGCACTTTTGGTCTCGTTCACACATTTCGTTGCACTTAGTTCCACTATTAACTTTTTGCAATTTTAGTCTCAAACTTCAACCACCATAGTTTTTAGTGCATTGAGGGACTTGATTTAATTTTATTTTTTTTTGTCTCAATTCAAGACTAGACAAATTTCATTTTTTTCTCTATATCAAGTTATATGTCACGACATAAAAAGTGTTGCACATCTTTAATTTTTTTAATCATATCTTATAATTTTAATTTGGATTTTTTTTTCCGATTAAATTAATAAAATTGTTAAATTATATTCGTTTTAGTAAAAATAATTCAAAATTTTCACTATTTTTTATGTGGGACAAGGTTCATACATGTAGATTATATTATCTCAATTGATTAATAATATATACATAAAAATACTAGGAAAATTCCATACAAGAACCCAATTTTATAAATTCTAACTTCAATCGAGTCAATATAATCTACATATATAAACTCTACCCCACATAAAAATAGTAAAAAAATTGAATTTATTATATTATTGTTTGGTAATAATTGATTTATATAATTCAAATGCAAGGTGGGCTTATGTTGCTTTCAAGAATTAATTAGTAATTTCAAATCCAAAGTAATATTTTGCTTGTAATGTAAATTCTTAAGCTAACTAAAATAAGAAAATTAAATAAAACTTTTACACCATCGTTGTAAAACAAATATTGTCTGCTATATATTGATACAATCTTCATATTTGGTAACTTTTTTAGTCTCAATTCAAGACTCGATAATTTTTTTTTTCCTCTAAATCAAGTCATATGTCACGACGATAAAAAATGTTGCACATCTTTAATTTTATTTTTGTCATACCTTATAATTTTAAGTTGGATTTTTTTTTTCCAGTTAAGTTAATAATATTTTTAAATTATAATTTGTTTTAGTAAAAATAATTCAAATTATTTACTATTTTTATGTGGGATAAAGTTCATATATGCAGATTATACTAACTCGATTGATTAATATAACATATATAAAAGTATTAGGAAATTTTCATATAAGGACCCAATTTTATGAATTCTAACTTCAATTGAGTCAATATAATCTACATATATAAACCCTACTCCACATAAAAATAGTAAAACACTCGAATTTATTTTATTATTTTTTGGTAATAATTAATTTAGTAAATTCAAATTCAAGGTTGGCTTATGTTTCTTTCAAGAATTAATTAGTAATTTCAAATTCAAAGTAATATTTTGCTTCAAATATAAATTCTTAAGCTAACTAATATATAAAAATTTTAAATAAAACTTGTATATTATCGTTGTAAAATCTGCTATATATTTATATAATCTTCATGTTTGATAATCTTTTTTTGTCTAAATTTAAGATCCGATGTCATGATGTTTAAAAGCGTTTCACATCTTTAATTTTTTTTATCATATCTTATAATTTTAATTTGGAATCTCTTTTCCAGTTATGTTAATAATATTGTTAAATTATAATTCGTTTTTTTAGTAAAACTAATTCGAATTTTTTAACATTTTTATGTGGGGTAGGGTTCATATATGTTGATTATATTGACTTGATTGATTAATAAAACATATATAAAAGTATTAGAAAAATTTCATATAAGAGCCAAATTTTAGGTCAAGTCCCAACATTATATTTAGCAAAAGACTTAATATGGGAGGGAATATATTAATTTTCTGGAGGTACATTAAAAAGTCTTGATAATTTTAAAGACTTAACTACATAGTCATCAGATATAATTTGCATCGAATTTAAAAGGAATATCCTCAAGCAATGATATTTGATACTTTTGGTGTGATAATTGATACATTACAGTTTGATATTTCAAACTTAAATGATCAGTATATATTTTATGTGATAAAAAAATATATTAAAATAATTTAAATGGTTCTGATTCTATATTCTATTGAAGAAGAGGATTACGACATTGCTTCCTATTGTGTTTATCCTGTATTTTTGTGTGAATGACGAGATTAGGGTTTTAGGATGATTTATAAGTCAAGGTTCACTTTTTAGTGTCAATCTATCCATTTTTCCCTCTAACGCCAGTTTTCCTTCCATTTTCCCCTCCAATGCACTAAAAACTATGGTGGTTAAAAAGTTTGGGACTAAAACTGTAAAAAGTTAACGGTGTTATAACAGTGGGACCAAAAGCGCAACAAAATGTGTGAACGGGACGAAAAGTGCTAGCATTGGGACCAAAATCACGACCAAGCGTGATCTGTGAGACCAAAAGTGCAAAAATCTCAAGAGTATGTCGACATCCATCTAGAATATCCCTTGTTCATTCCCAGTAGCCTTTGATGTATCGGAATTCACCAGAAAACTCCATGGGCCCGTTCTAGTTAGTTCTACCCATAATCATACACCGTCCCAACACTTGTACATGATTCACGCCTTCTCAAGACTTGTTATGTTGTGCTTCCTTTAGGAAGCAAGTCTTGACGACTTATTTAAAGAAAATTCTTAAATCAAAAGATCTTAATACAACTCTCTAATTTAAAAAAAGAAAAAGAAAAAAGAAAAAAGTTAAGGTATGATTAGTGAACTCTTGAATTACTAACTCAATCAAATAAATATTGAAGCAGCGAACTTTCATTGCTTCCCAACTTTTTTTTTTTTTTAGGGAGCTCCCCAAGTTCTTTAAGCGGGTAGTAGTTAAAGTCAATTTATTAGCCCATAAAAAAAATAAGGCTGTGCTTACTTTAGAAATAAGGATTATATGAGATATGAGTAGATGGGATAAAATAAGAGGTTACATTTAGTTTTTATTATCTTATTTTGTGTTTCCTTTAATGTATATGATACGATTAAATTTAATTTTTATTTTATTTTTAATTATTAATAAAAATTAAAAAATATGTTATATTACAAAAATATCCTTTGTATAAAAATAATAATTGCCCAAATAAAATGTGATAAGAAAGGATTAGGGATGGAGGCACCATTGTAAACTCCCACCGCCGCCACCATGATGGAGGCGCCGCTGCTCGAACCAAGCTCCTGTAAACTCCTTCTAATCGGAAACGATGGAGACTACCTACCTTTGAAGGGGCCGAGAGCCTGGTGAAGATCGATTCTTTTGCTTAGAATCAGCATTTCAGATCCTCTGTGAGTACAGCAAGACCTCTGTTGTCACCATCTTCGACTGAAACGACCAAAACGAACAGTTTTAAAACTGCAATAAATTCAAAGAACCCGGTATCGCAGTGGGTAGAACTCGGTCATGGTTTGGAGTCATCTTTTACCCAATCAGAAAAATCTTGAAGAACCCGGTACGTATTCAGTTTCAATTAATTATTTTAGGCATCTGTGTAATTAGTTCCCTTACTTGAAGGTTCAAACCTAAATAAAAAATTCAAACCTCCGACTCAATAAATGTTCTGGGTTTTAAAGCTTTGCATAGCAGGTGTTTGATGAATTGCCTGAATGATCACTAGCTTTGCTGGAAAATGAAGGCTCATGTATATATGAAGAGGGCTTTGATGTTCTTGATTTGTTGCATGTTTGTTGCTATGGAAGTTACTGGAAATGGAGGAAATTACAGTGCTGTTTATAAAGGGGAAAATGTGATAAATCTTGGGGCTTTTTTCACATATAATTCAACCATAGAAAGGTCTGTGGGGCCAGCTCTTGTTGCTGCAATTGAAGATGTGAATTTAAGATATGTGAGCTTGTGAAGGAAAGAGAACAATTAGGCCTTAGATTTCATTTTGGTTATGTACATTCCTTTTGCAATTTTTATGACCTCTTATCTGAAAATGGAGAAGTATAATATACTAATTTAAATTGAATACATTAGAATTTTGTGTACTTACTATTGTGGTTTGGAAAATGGAGAAGTATAATACACAAATTTAAATTGAATACACTAGAATTTTGTGTACTTACTATTGTGATTTGGATTTTATCAAATCATCTTCCGTAGTCCTATATCCAAATAGCTATGTATATATGATTAATATTGGCTTACTCTGTTTTTATTGCTAAGCTATTGTTTGCTTTAATTGTCTTAAATTCTAACCATTGGAATTAGGCATATCTCGGGCAAGTGAAGGGATGAGATAGGACTACGAGACCACGATTCATTTAGAACATTTTAATGATGACTCAAAATTATCATCATGAAATAGACTGAAACTGAAACTGAAGCTTTAGGCAAATGATTAGGTGTATCTTCTGCAAAATACTAATGATATTACTTGTAAAAAAAAAATTATTGCCAATGAATTATTGAGCACAAAATACCTTCGCAAAATCTTTATCTTACAAGCATACGAAGCCATGACTAAACTTTACAAGCAAGCATACGAAGCCATGACTAAACTAGAACGGATCAAGCAATATTCACTTTACAATTCCATAATATAATCCGACTCACGTTGTAAATCTGATTTCAATTGATACACAGAATACCTGAATTTTTGTTTTCCTGGTATAAACACTTGATTTCCTCTCGCCCGCGATCAGAATACCTTGATTTTCCCTCGTTCTCAGTCCTTGGTATAAACCCTAGTTTATTTCAATCAAATCGTCGTGAGTATTTACAAGAACATGATATTTAATTAGATTTGAAAAATATTAGATTTTTTTTACCGAAATATAGAGTTAAATTTGAAAAATATATGATATAAAGGGTATTTTAGTAAATATACATCATATCCCCAAAAGATAATTAATTATCACACCTATTTTGGTGTGATATATTATATAGGAAGTTAAGTAAAAATCCGGGTTATCCCCGGGTCATGAGATTTAAAAAAAAAATCATCATTCAAAGTAAACAGTTAATTATATTAAATATTTAATTCTTATCTAACCTTATCACACAAAGTAAACACACCCTAACATTACAGACTTGACAATTCGTAGCCCATAATCATTATTCTAATAACTGAGCTTTATTTAAAAGATTCTACAAATAAGGCTATCAAAGAACCTATGAAAGATTCTAGTAACTAAGCTTTATTTAAAAGATTCTACAAAGAAGATTATCAAAGAATCTATGAAAGGATCGACAGTATATTCTAAACTTATTAGATACGTCCACAATATATATTAATTTACTCACCATATGACTAAATTTCAACAAATATTTGTTGAACATGCAGGACTCATAAGAATATTTTTGAGATATTATCCAACAAACATTTGACACATTTTTAATGAAAAATCAATTAAATTTTGAATATTAAAGTGGCAAATTAATAACGTGGGTGTGATGTGATCTAATAAGTCACGAGGGTGTAAGAAGAGAGATTTATGAAAAGGGGTTCATAGAGCCCAAAATCCAAATTGTTTTCGTTTCCACGTTGAAAGAGAAATTCCCAAATTTTCAAAATCGATGCTACAAGAAGCAGGAAAAACAAGAAAAAATTTCCCCCTATAATCATTACCTCCTCTATTTGTGAATCTCCTCTCTCCTACGTGGCATGTCCCATCATTAATTATTTCAAAATCCTGCAATCACATGACTTCTCTTCTTAACTTCCTATTCCGTTAACTTCCTATATTAACTTCCTATTTTATTAATTCTATTAACTTCTATTTTAAAAATTCTAAATTACTTAAATTAAATTAAAAACTATCACCTTTAAATTAATCCACTCTCACTCACTCCTATTTTTTTATATCTCCGAAAAACTCCACATTTATCTATAATGCACGCATATATATATATATATATATATATATATATAACTCACTCCTATTTTTTTATATCTCCGAAAAACTCCACATTTATCTATAATGCACGCATATATATATATATATATATATATATATATATATATATATATATATATATATATATATATATATATATATTTTGTGAATCTCTCCACCTCTTTCAATCCTTTATTTCAAAATTCTACAATTCTATAACTTTATAATATTTTTGGTAATATTATATATCCTATATTTAAATTCATACCCCCTATTCACTTATGTTTACTATATAAATCACATTTTTTAATTTGCATGAGTTAGTTAGAATAATTTATTATATATATAATATCAACCCGCGTAATACGCGGGGATCTGGGCTAGTTGCAGTTTTAATTGCGAAAAAGAAAATGAATTGAAAGGAGAAAAAGCGTACTCACGTGATCTCCACGCACTTCGTTTAATTGCGTATGCTCAATAGTACTGCAACCGCTTCTTTTGTTCCGGATAAAAGAAAACACAGAACACATGAGTTCATATAGTAGATTTTATATAAAAATAATTTATAATAAGTTTAACATTTCATAAGGAGTATAAAAAATCCCATCAGAATTTTAGAATACAATATAATATTACTAACCTCAATTTTTTATACTCTTAATTAAATATTTAATAATTTAAAATATTTGTATAATAAAATTATCCTGAACTATTTCACATAGAATTTGCATATTGAGAAATCATAATGATAAACTAAACTTGGATCAAATAAAATCGTATTTGCATTTGATACGGAAGAAGAATCTATACTTCCGTTCAACTCAACAATTACATCCTTTATATATCGATCAGTCGGTTGGATGTGTTAATATTAATTGGACTTGGACAAGCTCGAATGGAAGGCCCAGGTTAAATACAGTCCCATATTTTGTTAATAAACTCCACCCAAAAAAATATTTGGAATTTTTTCTCAAAAAATGTAACAATTTTTGAATTTTTCTTCAGAAAATTCATATATTTAGTGTTTTGGGTTTTGCATTTTCGGATTTTTTTTTTTCGAAAATTGTTAAAATTTTTGAATTTTTTTCCGAATACTTTTTTGAGTGTAGTATATTAACAAAATATAATACTGGGGAATAATTTTTTTTAAGGCCAGTAGGTTAGGAGGGTAGCAAAAGAAGGATCACAGGTCTTCGGTCTGGCAATTTAAGGACACCAAATTTAAAATGTTGCAATTTAAGGCCAAATTGGCCCGAATTGACTCTAATTGGAGCTAATTCGGGCCAACCTGGCCTCAATTTGCAAAATTTTAAACCTATGGTCCTTAAATTGCCAGCCCCAAGACCTACCGTCCTTTTACTACCTTTCATTACAAGATTTTTACGTTTTAGCAACGAAAAAATTATGTTGCTAATCAATGAATTTGCATTTAGTAACGGATTTACAACGAATATTTTTCATTGTTATTATGCTCGTTGCTAAATATGCCAACGAAATAGTATCGCGTTAGTAAAAAATACCGATAGATTATCAACGGATTACCAACAAAAAATAAAATATTTATTTATATGACCAATCCGTTGGTAATTCGTTGGTAAAACGGTTAGTGAACATAATCCGTTGTTAAATTATTGTGGAAATTTTTTATTCCGAATTAGCACTAATTAACCTCTAATTTCGAGATATTTTATACTCATTGCACCCGTCCAACACCACTTTGAGACATAACTATTACTTTTCTAAATATAAGTATATATTTTTAAAAAATTAATACAAAAAAATAAATGCTTCTTCCTCATACCAACCCCACGCCCCAATCATTTTTCACCCAAAGTTTAGACCGTCGTCCCTACCCACCCCGGCTCTCACCTCGACCGTCCAACACCAAGTTTTTGACCGTCAATGGTGCTGAGGTAGAATAGTGTGAATTACACATAAGCAACAGACTTGGTTTTGGCCGATCGAGGACCATGTTCCAAGCACGTGTATAAAATAGCCCGAAATCGGGGTCATGTCTCAAAATAGTTATTTTTACAATTTTTATTTTAAATATATATTTATATTTATAAATAAAAATTTTTTATTTTTAAAGTGGTATCGGACGGGCTCCACGAGTATAAACTAGTCAAATATCGAGTGTCATGTGCCGAGTACGTGAAATTTGGGTCCAATTAGATCTAATTTGGGATTAATTTTTTAAGATCACAACTCAGAGGGTAGCAAAAGAAGGACGGTAGGTCTTGTGACTGGCAATTTAAGGACCATAGGTTTAAAATTTTGCAAATTGAGGTCAGGTTGGCCCGAATTAGCTCTAATTAGAGTCAATTCGGGTCAATTTGAAATCAAATTGCAACATTTTAAATCTGGTGTCCTTAGATTGTCAGCCCGAAAACATGTGGTCCTTCTTTTGCTACCCCCTAACCTACTGGCCTAAAAAAAATTATTCCCTATAATACTGTATATAACCTTTGCCCCGAATGGAAAGGGGTAATGGGGGCTGTAAGCATTGGCCCCACTAACATAAAAAGGAAAGTTGGGCTTATGTGCTTCAAAGAAGAGGCCCCAGGTTATAGTCGGTTCATGTTTTGTTAATACACTCTTTCAAGAAAAATGTTCGGAAAAAAGAGCCAAAAAACTTAAAAATTTACAAAAAAATTTCTTCTCCCGAAAATGCAATAAACTAAACCAATGAGAACTTAAATTGAATCTCTAAAACATGATATATTAAATTGGGCATTTAAAATCCATTAAATCATATCCAGTTTCTAAAGTTGGTAAATTAAATTAGATTCCTGGAGCAAAATAAATCAATTTGGGCCTCCAAGGCCCAACAAATGAAATCAAAGATCTAAAACCCATCAAATCAAAGGTTAAGATTATTGATACTTACTTTTGTAGTGAATACACTACACAAATGAATTTACTATCCATTGGATGAATACACTATTCATTTTTTCCCTAAAATACCCTAAATACTCATCCCTCTCATTGTTCACTTTTTTCTTAATACACTACCCTCTTCTCCCCCCCCCCCCCCCCCCAACCCTCGTTTCGCTGACATCCGTCGAAGATGTGCCTCCTCCGTCCGTCAAAGCCTCGCTGCAGCCGTCAATCAAAGTCGACCCCCCGCCGTCGAAGAGTTTTATATCCACAACATGACCACAATGTTTGAATATTTTTATAGATTGGGTAAATTTTTATTAGTATTATGATATTTTCCATGCATATAATTATTCTTTGAGTGTATAAAATTGTATTGGTATGGAAATATTGTTGTTTGCTTGTTTAGAGTTTTTTTTTTTCAAAAATCGAGATGACTATTGTACGGCTCTGGTTATTCGAACATTACCATCATTTTCGAAAAAAAATCCGAACATGACCACGATTTTTAGAAAAAAAAAGGAAAAATGTACTCAATATCGGAAAAAAAAGACCGAACACTCTGTTCGAATAGTTTTTCTGAAATATATATGCATGTTTGGAAAAAAATTACGAAAATGATGGTCATGTTCGGAAAACCAGAGTCGAACAACAGCAAAAAAGCAAACGCCAACAATATTATCTATACTCATACAATTTTATACACTAAAAGAACAACAATATGCATGAAAAACATTATAAGACAAAAAAAAATTTACCCTGGCCAACATGTAGAAAATCTAATTTTTCAAAAATACTAAAATACTTATTTATATGTATTCAGGGCATGTAGTATCCTTCATTTTTACAAAATAGGCCTTCACAACACGTTCACATTAATGGAGTTTCAAGTTTTTGTGTTTTTCTATTATTTGTAGCGTTGTTCGACTCTCTTCTTCAAATGTGGTGGGTAGTGTATTTACTAAAATATGTTTGGAGGGGAAGCTAAAAAGGGCATTCTTGACTCTTCATATGTTTGCTTTAAAAATTAAATTTTTTTGTAGTGTATTTACTATAAAAGTAAGTGTCAATAACCTGTCAGCCTCCAAAGCCCATCAAAACAAATAAAATCTTATTCATATCTTTAAAGTCCATCAGATAAATCAAAACATGAAAGCAACAAATCTTTTCGGATAACTATGAATTTTTTTTATCCATCAAATCCGACTCATCAAACCTAGAGTTCTACATTTATAAACAGTCTCATTCCAATTATTTGGAACACATATAAATATTAAATACACATAATCTAATAAGTCCAAGGGACCAAGTTCGGTGATTAAAAGTAATTCTTCGAGTTCTTCAATAAAGTTTTTTGAGTTGTTCGTGGAAGTCAATTAAGAACGACCTTCAATCCTAGATTAAAGTACTAAGCCTCTTCGATCAACGTTTTTCAAGTTCCATTTGTTTGTGGATATATCATATACATAACAATGTTCATAATTGTTCAATGGTATTCGTCCCAAAAGTACCTTAAAATTGACATTTTATCCTAAATAAGACGCCTAGCCCTTGAATTAACATTATAAAGTTTTAGTTTCAAGCTCGGACAAGATTCAGTCACGAATTAGACTCTGAAAAATCCGAAAGCAAAATTTAAAGTGATGCAGCGGAAGCACGATATTAATCTAATTCTGTTAATTCTTAAAATACAATTAATGTGTTAGTTCCATGGATTCAACGAATCTTGAAAAAACAACGATAAAACACATAGAGGAATAAAACCCAATAATTTTCATTCAATAAACAACTATTTTGCAATGGCTTAAGAACACATATTTATACTAGTAAATGAGATCCTAACAGTATCTATAAAATCAATTAAAATCTTAACAACACGAAAACATAATAATAAAAATATAATCTTCCTAAATAATACGATTCTCCGATCAGTTTGTAACTGTCCCAGATCGATACAACGATCCTGTCTCCATCACAAAGTCAAAATCGAAGAATTAGGGGTCGTTTGGTTCACGGGATAAGATTGATTAGATGAGATTGAATTAGATGACATTGGATTAGATATGATTATTTGAGGAGAAATGTGTGTTTGAATTGAATAATTAAGTGAGTTTAAAGTGCAATATACCATATTTAAAGCTCATTTGATGGAGTCCCACCATCCCTAAGAGATTATTTAGTCCCTCATTTGATGGATTATGTAGGTTAATGACTCGGGCCCCAATTTTATCCCTGACCGTAAACTTGCGAACCAAACGCAATATTACATGAGATTGAGTGAGATTAAAACTTTAGTCCCACCCAATCAATCGAACCAAACGACCCCTTATAGGATTAAATTATCGTTTGATTCAAGAAATCATCTTTATAAATTATCTAAGTCTTCATTCATAATATAAGTACAAATTTCTTGTGTTTACAATTCCTATCAACAATAGATCGAATTATATGATAGATTATATTAACTATTTTTCTTCTAGTTACATAATTTTGGTGGTGTAAAATATACACTTACTCGTTTGAAGATCTTAGTCTTTATACTCTATATTTTTGTTTCATTTTATACTATTAAAAGTTATAATGGGGATTTTGCTTTGAGGCACGTATAAACTATTTTAGTCCATACAAAATTTTGAATCATTACTTTTCTTTGTGTTTTAAGTCTTTCGTTGTTTTATATTGTCTCAAATGTTATATCAAGTTTGGTATTACATTCTGGATTTTGGTTAGACAAAAAAAAAAAAAGAAAAAGAAAAAAAAAAGAAAAAAAAGTAGAATTGCAAAATGCAAAAATTTCCAACGTAATTTCAAAACTGACAAATTGCTTGGTTTGTGGGTTTGAAATAAGGGAATGTGTATGGAATAAAAATAATATGTTTGGTTGAAGGGTACGGTGAGTATTATATCTAAAAACATGAGAATGCTAGGCATAAATTGATTCCTTATGTTTTTAGGGGAATGAAAACCATTCATCCCTCTATATTTCATGTATATATATTTCTTTTATCCACTAAAAATATATTTATTGACTTTTGATAAGTTGTAAGAAAACATAGACAAAATATATAACATAATGTATTTTAGTGTATTGTGTGATTAATTCATGAATTAAGTGGTTGTTTGTGGTAATAAAATCAACGGCATGTAAAATAATTAAGTGATGATTGAATGGTAAAGGAAATAAGTTGTTGTGAAAAATTATTTGAGAATACTTTTAGTGGACAAATGACGTATATATTTTTTAGTAATTTTTATTTTCTAATTTTTTGCAATTATTATTATATTAAGCATTTTATTGATTTATAATTTTTTAATACAAAAAATATATTTTTTTAATTAGTTTTTTTCTCTAAACCAAACACAATATATATTCTCAATTACCAATCAAACAATTCAACAATAATTAGCATGTCCATTATAATTCCTCGCTACTGTTAATTTCTTTCCCATTCCCACTACTTTTAGCAAACAATGCAACCCTCAATTGCAGGCAGAGGAGTAATCATCAGAATACAAAATTGGCTGAGAGGAACGAAGCAATTCATTTGGGGTAGTGACGCCGATCAATTTGACCGGCTCCCACGGCACTGGGGTGATGTATGGTGGGAAAATAAGTAAATAAATTATCAAAGAGTAATAGAACAGAATTTATTAAATTGGTGGGTAAAAAAGTGTTGTATATGGTGAAATAGGGTAAAAAGGAATTTGTCCCATTAAATAAAGCATTGAACAATTCAATTAGATTTTACTTTTTATGGATCAACCGAGCTCCGCAATTTCATACCTCATTGCTCATTTAATTTCTGTCTCATTTACATAAATGACGAAATATAAAGAATATATATGGTGTGACCGCAACATGAAGTAATAATCAGTTATTAAAGTTAAATTAATATATTATTCCAGAAAAAAAGAGTGTGGATTAAAATTAAAGATATAAACACCATTTTTTCACATAGGCCCAATTAAAAAAGCCCATTGCCTTGCAACTGCACATAGAACCTGTCATCATTACAGGCACACGGTATAAAAATATGGCCTCCATAACTCACAATTAAAAACTACCATTTCTTTTTCCCTATTTCTCTCTGTACATACAAGTTAAATTTCCAATTTCACAATGGGAGAGGTAACCAAAACATTTCTCCTCTGAGATTTTGTGTTTTCTTTTTCTTTTTTTGGTTACTGATTTTCTAGGCATAAATGTTGCAGAAGAACAAGAGAAATAGTGGAGAGCAGCAGAAGGAGGGAGTGGAGAACAAGAAAAAAGAGAATGGCGGAGGCAAGAACAATAACATCACCGTGGTTTTGAAGGCCGATTTGCATTGTGAAGGATGCGTTTCAAAATTTTTGAAGTGCATCCGTTCCTTTGATGGTAAAGATTAAAATTGATCCTCTGTTGAATCTCCGCTTAAATATATAATACGCAGAATTATTTGTTGATATCGATTGTCGTTTGGATAGGTGTGGAATCTGCGGATATTGGCGGCGAACAGAAGATTACGGTGGTAGGAAAAGTGGATCCGGCGAAGCTCCGGGAAAGAGTAGAGCAAAAAACACACAAAAAAGTTGAGCTGATTTCTCCGCAACCGAAAAAGGATAACAACAACTCTGAGAAAGCAAAAGGCAAGGAAAACAATGGCAGCGAAAATGTGAAACAGGAGAAGAAGAAGGAATCTAATGACAAAAATTCAAAGAAAAAATCGGACGAGAAAAAACCCAAGGAAAAGGAGGTACTATTTCATTTTATTTCTTCTCTAAATTTCTACTGCAAATTGCCGTGCTCCTTATCGTACGCTGTATTTATGGTTTTGCGCTTTGCATTAATGGCTGATTCCGATGAATTCTGGGAATGCCTGACGCGCTTTTGTCGTTTTCACTGCACAACCAGCGCACGTTAGTTTTATTGCCGAGTTGGAAGGAAACTGGTGTGTTTATTTTGGTGTTTAGCAAGGCCGGCTCATTATAGCGCCTAGCGGTTACGATTAGCATTTGGTGCTATCCGGTTTTAGTTGCGTTTCATTCTAATAAAAATATGCTAACTTCCACGTTTGCGCGATTTTAGCGTGCCCCACGTAGATCGAGCGCATATTAGAAAAACTTGTTTCTCTATCTCTCATTCAGATTTCATCTAATTTTGATATTAATGGTGATAAGGATTGCAAACAAATTTATGCTTCTTTCAGCCGCAGCTTACGACGGCGACGTTGAAGGTGCATTTACACTGCGAGGGCTGCACACAGAAAATCCACAAAATCATCACCAAAACGAAGGGTGAGATTTTCCCAAAACAGGGACCTCAATTTTCCGGCGAAGCAATTGGATTTAACGGCGTAAAATTTTCAGGTTACCGGGATGTGAAAATCGACAAGCAAAAGGAGCTCGTGACGGTCACCGGCGCAATTGATATGAAAGCCTTGACGGAAGTGTTGAAGAAGCACCTGAAGAGAGAGGTGCAGATAGTGCCGCCGAAGAAGGAAGCCGAGAAGAAAGAGAACGGCGGCGGTGAGAAGGGGAAGAACGGCGGCGGTGAAAAGGGGAAGAATGGCGGCGGCGGAGGGGGCAATGGTGAAAAGGCGGGTGGCGGCGAGAGGATGGAGAGAAATAGAGTGCAGTTCCAAGCCGGGTACCCATACCCGACTGCTTACGAAGCGGGTATAGTCGTGGATCACAACCCGTACGAATTCGTACCCTACCATGCTCCCCAGTTATTTAGTGATGAAAATCCTAACGCCTGTAGTGTTATGTGAGCTGGGCTGTGCATAAAAAGTTGGGGGTGGGTAGTCAGGTCTTTTAACTAAACAAATTTCGTTACTAGTCTTAAATCTCAATGTTAATTTCTAATCCTTGTTGACTATTGGGCAATTTTGGATTTAGTGGATTAGATAATATTGTGCAAATCACTGCAATCAAGAAAAATTTACAGCAGTTAATTTTTGGTAACATGTAGTATCAGATGAACATTATCACCTGTACGAATATCGAAAATTTTGAGTTATGTTCCAATTAGAAAATGAACATTAACCACGGAACAGTACCGGACAATTGTTTTTAACAGTAAAACCAGTAGTTTTATTTTTAAACGTGAATACAAACTACAAAGAGCACTCAACTCATACAATTCAATTTACCAGCAATTTAAAAGGAGAGTTTACACACCAATGAACAACAATGGATTTGTAATTTCACTCCGAAACAAGAAATTTTTGCGGATTTTGTCTTTGCGACAAAGGCAAGCCCATGTTCTAATTTTTTACTAAAGTAAGTAGAATTTAAGTAGCCCATATAAAAAAACAGGTGAAATAGGAGCATATCCATGAAATGCAAATCGACATTAGCAATTTTGGATAGACTTTCTTATGAAACAATTCCATGTATCTAAATATATCAACTAATTAGATAAAAATATATATATATATATAAATGAGTAAGATAAATCTGATGATTCCTGAAAAGCATGCATTTGTGATATGTTGGCCTGTGTACTACGAACTTTTGGGTTGCAGAGGATTGTGTCTGGTGGGCCCCACCCCCAATGGCACTGCTTCAATTGTAATTGCTTCAAAAAAATGTACGTACCTACCTCTCTTTATAATTTATGGCTTCCTATTCTAATTTCTATCTACCCTCAAATGAACACCTAAGTAAAATTAATGTGTTTTGCCCGTATTGGGTCTTCAGTCTTCACTAGCCACTAGGCCCGGTCCTCCTCTACTGAGTACTGACTCCACAAAAGTTTTAGTGCACAAAGTGTTTTTAGTAATTTGAGTTTTACATCTTTTTTACACCACCGTTTACATCTTTTAACTTGGTGATGGAATCTCAAAAGTTAGCCACTTGTAAAAAGAACGAAAAGAAAAGAAAAAGCAACCGATTTATGGTAGCTTAGCCGCTTATTGAATACAATTAAATGAATGTGAATATAATATAAAATAGTTTAATGAATCAAATCAAATAAACATATGAAAATTAAACATTTCAAAACAAAAGGGTATGTGAGCGTAGAATGAAATAAAATATGATAACTTTATGCTTTATTAATTTTTATGAAAGAAATTTATTTCTTTTTTTAGTGTGAAAATAATTAAGAAAACACCCAAATAAGACAAATGTAAAAGTAATCGCAGGACGAAAGGAGTAATATTTACTTCAATCTATATATCTATTTGTGAATTACTCTCCACCCCTCAAAAATCTCTATTTTGAAATACTTTGATTTCATGCATTTGTGTTATATATGGCATTATATTTATCTTAATTATAATCTCAACTATTTATGTTCTCTAATTTTAATCTATTTCTGAATCACTCTCTACTTTTCTAATTAAAGTCTTTATTTTTGTATTAGTTCGATTTATAACTTCTTCTTTTCAATTACGAAATGATTTTTTTAGTTTTTTTAAAATTAAAATTAATTAATAAAATGTTTCTTATTTTAGATAAATTACATTAAAATCATGTATTAAATGGTTGTGTCTCTATATCATAATATAAAAAAATGATCGATTTTGGTCGTTCACTCTAAATATATTATCTATTTTTTTAGTTATTCTATTCCTTAAAATTATAATCATAAATTTAATTAAAACAATAATCAATTAAAACTCACAAATTTAAATTAAAATAAAATAATTAATTAATTAAGAGGATAAACATAATTCTAACTGAATTAAAATTTGAAACATTTAAATTTAAAACTGATAACATAATATTTATAAACCCGCGTAATACGCAGGGTTCAAGAGCTAGTTCCAAATATTTGCATGTCCAATTGCACCTACATTCAGATTTAAATAAAATAATAATTTGAAACTACATAATATAAAGAAACGATAACAATACAATCTCTCTCATATACAGTAGAGTTGTGTGCAAATCAATTGTATTGTGCAACTTGTTATATTTAGTGTGTATTTTTTTTAACATTATTAGTTATTTCATTAAAATGTATTAGGTTAATAGTATTAATTGTTTTATTATATAATATTAGTTGCAAAATAGGTTACTTAAAACTTGATATATATAAGAACAACTCTTCGAATACACTCATATTATCATGTTATGATATCAAAAATATTTAGGGAGCGCTTGATACAAATTCTTCAATGGTAATGAAAGTTTATTTTTTATTTATACTCCCGTAATAAAAATGATATGTTAAAGGAAGGACTGTGTAAATGTTGGTCACATTGCTAATCATATGCTTCAATTTTGGAATAGGAGAGCGATTGAGAAAGATGATTGTAATTTGTAGGAGGTAAAAAATAATCAAAATATAATAGTGATTACTTTATCTAGGAGGAGAAATAATTGTTGAAAAGTTGCTAATTAAGCGGTTCTTTAAGAATAGAAAATTAATATTATCCAAATCAATAATGATAATGTGATTCCTAAAAAAAATAAAAAAATCTGAAAGAATATAAAGGAAAGGAACGCTGAATCAAACATGAGATTCAAAATTATAAGATCTAAGACGACCAAGATTCTAATTTTTTTCATCCCCAGACATGACCAACTAAAATAGTAGAGCAAAGGGACCCAGTTCTGACGTTTATTAGTGACGATGATGATACCACCAAGTGAATCTCCTGCATTAACCCCTTTTCCACACGTTGTCAAGAGTTGTTTCAAGGGTTAAAGACGTGTTTACATTAATGCCCATCGTATTTTGTGATAATATGATGTGAGGCCCCCACCCCCACGTGGCATAAATTAACTTAGAAAATAGTCATATGTTGTCCTTGTGATGAATTCGTAGCTTCATCTGTGCTTCATATAGCTTGATTCAATACCCAAGAATGTTTACTTGGAAGACTAATAATTGAATGGATTTTACTATGGGACATCAAATGCGATTGAAACATAAAACGAATCCACAAAATATTAAAGTGGAGCTCTGCTTTTCACCTTAAGCCAAACCTAAAAAAAAAATGACATTTTCTTCGTCCCATTCTTTATCGTTCCTCTGCTTTTGATATGAGCTTTAATGTAAAATTATTTATTAGTATTTGTAATGATAAAATTTAAATTTTAATGGTATTGTGGTAGATAAAAGATTTTTAAAAATGGAACATAGTTGTTTTTACTTTTTAGTGACTTGACGGTAAATAAAAGTTGACAATAGAAAAAAAAGATGAACCTTTACTGCGCTAGGACAATCGAAAATGAGACAAAGGGAGTACTCCATTTGTCCCAAAATTACTTTCATGTGGAAGAGACAGAGTATACAAAATAAGAAATTGAAGTAATGAGTAGGATTTAAAAAGGCACTTTCGTAAATCTTTTATGTATAAAATAAAGAAAATGGCTGGATCGTTTGTGTCTGGACCAAAAAATATTGATGTATTGTGTGTAAAATTGTTTGTGTTGTGAGGGTGGAATTTATTGAGGGTTTTCTATATTGGAAATGTGCAAGTTATTTTGGGATATTGAAAATTGACAAGTGTAATAATAATTACGGACTTATTCATTCGGAAAAAAAAAATTACGGGACAGGGAGTACAATTCTTCTAGTACCATTTTCAAATGGATATATATGTTTCAATTCAAAAGTTGTTTTGAGTTTTTTTCCCCCCTGAATTCAGTTCATACAAGATAGCTGAGTAAGAAATAACATTCACTTTCTTTTATCTTTTTTCTGCATATATATAATAAAATGCAAGGAAATTACCAGATATTATATCGCTTTTTACACCACACATTCTATGTTGGTCAATTTATATTCACATATTTGTTCAACCAAAAGCACACATAAAGAGTGCTCAATTTAGTGTTGCTCAACCAAAAGCACACATGAAAGAAAGGCGGTGAAAAAGTGAACGACGATTTATGCATTATTGGAGAAAAAGATTGAAAAGGGGAGAATTATTGAGCAAAAGAAAACTCTTCGTGAGCATGAGTAAGGGAAGAACTTTTCTAATTAAATGATGGACGACTTTTCTAATAAAACGAATATTCAGAAGTTATTATTTTTAAAATTAGTAATTCTCAAGGTGTAATGTACGGTTTGAATAGCATTAAAGAGCAACTTGGTTAGCAATTCTTCAATGGTAATGAGAATGAAAATTGATTTCCATCTATGCCCTCATAATAAAAATGATATGTTAGAGGAAGAAGTGTTCCAATGGTGACTCCATTGCTAGTGTTATGCCCCAATTTTGGAATAGGGGAGTGACTGAGGAGAATGATTATAGGAAGAAAGTAGGATAATCAAAATGGAGTAGTGATTACCTTATTTAGGAGGAGAGGTAGTGATTTTGTTCTCATGAACCATGCTAATTACATTAATTTTCAATCTCATTCCCATTATCATTGAAGAGTTGTTAACCAAGCGCCCCCTAAATCGTGTACATTTCTTTTGTCCATATATCCATTTTAATCTTTTTTCAATAATATTAAATATTCCTTGTCAAATTATCACAAACTCTTGCCACCATGATGAGCACTTCAAAAGGGTATATATCTGGTTAAATTTCTGATAATAAATCGAAACAAACCAAGCAACTTGAGACTTTGAGTAGAGAACTCAGATGTGTACATTTAAAGGTAACATCTGATGCTAAATGCCTAAATTCAATAAAACACTACTCGAAGTTTGGTTGTACCCAATTTCATCTTCTTAATGGAATTGCTCAGAACCACTGCTTAAATTATCACAACTAGATCATCATGCAACTGTTCAATTATGTTATCCCTAATCCCTATAAACATGCTCGATTCGATCAAACTTATAAGACTTGATATCTTATTCTCATATCATAAAATTGCATTAAGAATTATAAACATGGATACCTGAGGATGTTTCAGCGAGATAACTGGTCAGCCCCTCGAATTTACGAATTCGTCCCCTCTCTGACGTATATGGCTTGAACTGGGAGCAACATTCTCCTCGTCTTCAAGAATTAGTTTGATCCCATTGCTCTTCATAGCATTTACAACTGCCCAAACCTTTGTGCGATTCTGGAAGCCTTTCTTCTCGATTTCCTTGTCCACATTAACATGGATTCCTCGTCCCTGGCCATGTTCAAGACCCTCCACTCTGAGTCTCATTGCCAATACTTCTCCCACAATAGCTGCAGACTTTGCATTGCAACATCGCCCACATTCCATTGTACTTTTGAGAGCATGTTCGACTGTTGAAGCTGTTGCAACTATTCGTCCATTGTTCCTATCCACCACATTTGCTGTGATATATTTTAATGATATGAAAAGTTTCAGCACGTATCTCTTCAGCAATGTCATACCTGAATATTCTCTCTGCACCAAAGAAAACCATAACTTAACATCACGACTTTTATACAATATATGACGTAAGATAAAATGCATTTCTTCAAAAGTAACTATAAAAAGTATCACAACAAAGTGGGGAGAAATTTTCTAATACAAAGTTTTCAAATGGCTGGGGTTTTCAGCCTACCCAAGTTTAAACACAAATATACTTAAAATGTGCTGCTGCTATAAAATACCAACAACCTGATCTTCGGTAGGGTCTTCACCGAAATCTATTCCCCAAAGGATTTTTAGAGTCAAATGCAAAAGAACGATACAAGACAGAAGGATAATTATATCAATTTTGTAAATATTTTAAACATGCATGTTTCTAAATCCACACACTTAGCTCAAGTGCTACACATTTATACTACAAGTACTTTATCACGTAAAAGCATCGCAAACATTCTCAGATGCCGGAAAAAAGTGCATGGTTTCAAATTGAAACAAATTAAATTAATCAAGCCATGGATGCATTATTTAGTTTGCCACAATTTTTGTTTTTTGGGATCATATGGGAATCTATCGTGTATCAGCTTGTCACTTGCTCTTTCTTAAAGTGAAGATTACCAACAAAATGTGTGTGTCTTTCTAAATGAATAATGAGTAGTTAAATACACATACACACACACGCAATCATCATCATCATCATCATCATCATCTTTCATCGCTTCCTTTCTTCCTTCGGCTGCCTCTTCATGAAAAGTTTTCCCCTCAATTCCAGATCATCATAGTATGCCTTTCTTTGCACTTTTCTAAGCTTCTTAAGTGGAGCATTAGTTAATGATTTGAAGGGAAGTAATTGATCATATTCTGATTCTTCTCAAGTCTGAGGGAGGAATCATCCAGATCATCTAAAGCATCAACACCTAAGGCGCATCAAATATGGATTTTATAGTTGCACTCTTGCCAACCCCTGATTTCCCAAGAACCAAAATTGTACATGTAAAATCCAGGGGTTTTTGTCCAGCTGCCTCAATCTGTTCAGCTTTGCACTAGCCCGATGAAAGCTAAAATGCAGCAACACGTCCTCTACTTCTCCCGTTGAGCTGTTCAGCCAACCCCAATCTATAACAGTTCCTATACTAGACTTGGCCCTACCTGCTTCTTTTGATTCTGATAATTCGACTTATTGGTACCATTCTCTCGAATTTTTCTAACACTTGGCTTGTGAGGGCTGTCCTAGAACCCCAAGGTTGGGATCGTGACATAAGATATGATGGAATAGATGTTGAGAGCTTGTTTGTGGTTAAGATTAAAATACCCATATCTTTCTCCATTCACATTTCAAAGGGCTAAAAGGACACTGGCCTTCAAATGGATATTGCAAGCTCAGAGAAGCACGGGAAAGGGAAAGCAACCTTTTTAGGATCTGATATGCACCCAGTTGGAAAACATTATGCTTATAACCTACAAAGCAAGACTAGATTTAGCAATCGTAGAATGAACAAGGCAACAGCAGGGCTCTCAGCTACTATTTTGGGAGAAGTTTTAATGGGTGGAATGAAAGCAGTGGACAAATTAATCGTTAGCAAATGGGGACAATTAGTTGTTTCAGGTGATGACACCTATGGTCGAGGGGAGGCAGCATATGGTGGTAGTTTGGAAGCAACCCTGAGGGACAAAGACCACGCTTTTACCAACCTTGGAGCTATCTATCATGGATTGGCATGGAGATGTTTTAATATCATTAACGGGCGGGGGGAGTCAGTATCAGAATTAGCAGTTCCGAGCTAATTCCACAGTGGACAAATTAATCGTTAGCAAATGGGGACAATTAGTTGTTTCAGGTGATGACACCTATGGTCGAGGGGAGGCAGCATATGGTGGTAGTTTGGAAGCAACCCTGAGGGACAAAGACCACGCTTTTACCAACCTTGGAGCTATCTATCATGGATTGGCATGGAGATGTTTTAATATCATTAACGGGCGGGGGGAGTCAGTATCAGAATTAGCAGTTCCGAGCTAATTCCACTGACGAAAAAGATACTGGGTTATTCTCAACAGGTGCAACTAACGATGATGATGAAAGTTAATGGAGGATGACACAGCTGCCCTTTGATATTCCAAATTGCTCTTCTGCATTGGGACTCTATTGTTTGATCAGCAACAAACATAGGCAGAGGTAGAAGAAAAGGAGATATAATATTTCTGAGGATAAAAAGGGGTTAACATTTGGTCTCTCGCTCACAGAATTTGTGCTAGCTCGTTTTCATCGCAAGGCATCACATTCGAAAACTTATTTTAACTCAATTTTTTTTCTCTAAGTAACTAGTGTTCTGGGATTTGCTGCTTGTTCAGATTTTTGTTGAATGTTACTGCTCCTATGAATAATTTGGCGAGAACCTTTTCACATATATATAATCAATCAATAATAAAGGAGCACATTCACGTATAAACAAAAACTAGACATTCCCATTATTTCATCAATCCTAAATCAATTCTCATCATGAAAACCATATAGCTAGGTTTTTTTTTGTCTCAAGCAACAATTTATCAAACAGTTGGTGAGCAATGATCAATTAGAAAAATGATCACATAACAATTAACGAGAACAACCAAACCATTGGGTAGTATAATAAATCCCCAAACCCAATTAAGAATAGCAGAATGGAACGATAAAAAATCTATTCGAATTCATTAAGTGCGAGAAGATGAAGTAGAAGAAGTATAAAGTGAGAGGAAGACAGAAACGTTGAACTGGTAAATAGCAGAGAGAAACAACCGGTTAAATACCCTCAATTTTTAATAGACTAGTGATGGGGCACCTCAATTCTTGAGGTGTTGACCCTGACTTTAAATACTAATTTGAGCTACAATATTAAAATACAAATAGAGAGCATTTTAAGGGACATAATATTCGTAAAAATATCTTGAGGTGCTGACCCTGATTTGATTTTAAATGCTAATTTGAGCGACAACATTAAAATTCAAATGGGGAGCATTTTAAGTAACATAATATTCATAAAAAATATACATAAATAGGATGATATTTGTGTATGTTTCAGTACAAAAATTTGGAATTTCATATTTGTATAGCTGAAGATATCCGTGAAATGCTGGTTTTAGTTTTTGCAATGCTTCGGAAAGCGATGGTTTTTCCCCCTCCTACTTCCTTTGGTATTTTTTGCACTTGTCGTCATGATTTATACACACATCAACATCAAAAAAGAAACAATCATAAAACCAAAAAATTAGCCTAAAGCTGTTTAGTTTCAGAAATAATTAAGAGAAGAATAACAATAGTTGAGGTCGCAAATATTCAGACAACTAAACCAATTTTACAATCACAGTCTTCACTAACTAATCAAGAACATTGGATTGAGAGAAAATGAGAACTTATAGAAGAATTATATACATCTTTTCAACAGAAACTTTGAAAAAAAAAATATACCAAAGGCAGAGAACCACAACAATTATTATCTAAACTAAGCATAGACTGTAAAATATAGAGAACAAAGCATGATAAATCAATTAAAGATACATTTTTTAAAATATTGAAAATTGAAGCATGAATATAGCTTCAGTCTTATGTTTTAAACAACAAAGCATCAAAAATCAATTAAAATGTTGAAAACTGAAGCTAGAGTATAGCTAAAATAGTTTTAATCCAATTTGATGGCTTTAAATGCAAACAAGAGGCGACATATCTTCAGGAACTCAAGAAACAATAAAACAAATAAACCAATCTTACAATCCGGCACAACTTTAGGAATAAGACAAACATTCAAACAAATAAACCGATCTTACTATCCGACACAACTCAAAAATTCAACAAACATTTAAACAAATAAACGTGTACAGAGGACAGAATGGGCTGAGTGTTGGGTGGAAGAACCTAACATTTCAGTTGTTGGTCGATCTATTATAAGAAAACTGAAACAGAAAGCAGAGCCATAAGTAAGTTTGTTTTTTCAAGCAATCCCTTTTCATTGCTCTACAAGCGAAAGTGCGAAACAAACATTATGATCAAGCAAATATATATGAAGCTTTGGCTTAACCATTACAAGAAAATATATGATTACGCAGACCTCATTAAACAGACAACACTCTTGAGAAAAGAATCTGTGCTAGCTAAATACAAAATAACCTATATTCTAATGGTCCTGTGTGTTTCTTGGTTAGCCGCAGAAGCCCCAAAACAGACAATTCCGAGCAGTACACAAAGAAACACGCCCCTAAAATAAAGATAGCTTATTTCTTTCCTTTAAAGAAGTGATTTCTTTCTGAAACACTCCATCCTTAATCTAAACAAATGAAACATAATATTACTAACCAATGCAAATTTTTCAATGAAATATATATCATGTATTAAAAGGTTAACATAAACATAAAAGAAACTAAAGCAATGATATAGCTTAATTAATCATAACAGAGAACAGAAGAGCAACTTGTTATGCACGATCCCAAAAGTAAACTGAAAACATAAAATCTCAAACGCATAAAACCAATTCAAAATTCCAAAATTCTCAAATTGAAAACCCAAGCTACTACAGAGACGAAGTGAAAGATTTTTCAAAGGAACAATTAACACAAGGGCAGGGCAGGGCTTGACAAAGAGAAGGAGTCAAGGTGTGGAAAATGAAGTAAAAAATTTGATTGGAGCATTTCATCAAACATGTGGTTGACATACTTAATAGAAGGAGGGAGTCATGTTATCCTCTAATTATTTAGGTTGATTACACTCTGCAGTTCAGATTATATCAAGATTCCATCTTCACCATGTATAATAGTGGCTGGAAAATCAACAACGTGAGTCCTAGGAAATACAAGAAAAGAATTAGAACATACCTTTATGTAGAAACCGATGAATGGGAAAATAGAACAACGTAGCGGGGACGGGCGGTCTGTGTGGGTGGAAGATGGAAAAACTAGGACATATTGTCAATTGAGGGAGGCGGTATTAGGAAAGGGCCCAGCTATATACCCTCCAACATTGAGAAATACACCTATATATACTTTACCCTCCTTATAAAATTATTAATTGTAATACCCCCTATGCCTTGAGTCCTCCTTCCCCCCAAATGGTCTGTCGCAAAACCTCCCTTCCCCTTCTTTCCTCTTTTTCATTTTCCACTCCAAGCCCCATGTTTCTTTCCTCTCTTCCATTTCCCCACACGTTCCCACCCTACAATCCCTCACCCCACTCTCCATTTCTCGACTAACTCATGAACCCTAGTTCATATGCATCAACTAATGCCTAATTCAACTTTAAACTTCGAATTAATCGGCAAGGGATAGAGATTACATACCTTGGTTGAAGATTTAAGGAGAAGTGTGAAGAAATTCGAACAAATACGTGAGAAATCGAGCAAAATTCGTGTGAAATGCTGAAAATCGCCCCCAAATCGCCCCTTGAGTGTGTGAAAATGTGTGTGAAAGTGTGAAAAAGGGTATTTATAGAGGGGAAAGTCCGACGGGTCAACCCGCGACCCGCTCGAGTGATACGCTCGAGCGGTCGCGCTCGAGCAATTCGCTCGAGCGGGTAAAACGTTCTGTAAGATTTGGGCGCTCGAGCGATTTGCTCGAGCGGTGGCGCTCGAGCTGCTCGAGCGCTGGAATGGTTCTGTAAGATTTTTGCGCTCGAGCAATACGCTCGAGCGGTGGCGCTCGAGCTGCTCGAGCGCGACCAAATTTCAACTTCGTTTTTTTTATGCTCAACACTTGAAATTTTCATCCGAACCAAGCTCGACAACTTATCACATTCAACCCAAAACACGACTAACCTGAGAACTCCTCGATTTAAGCCAGGTCGCTCATTCGACCGAGGAGTTGGGGTCTCTTCCATACGTGCAAATCACCAATTCACTTCAAGTCGAACTTAGCACTCTCACTCAATTCAACTCAACGAACCTCAAGCATTGATGTTTTCGAAAAATTTGACCCAATTTTTCATAGAATTTCGTGTACGAACCCGAAGTACGAATACACACCCCCCCAAACTTTGTTCTTGCTATGCGATAACAAAGTTTGAAACGAATGAGTACGTAAGAGTAAGTACACAAAATTCGTATGAACTCGACTTCTACCAATGCAAACTAATGAACGAAAAAAAACATCACCCCCCCAAACTTCGACTTCGCAAAGAGGTCGACGTTTGGGGTTCGGTTACCTCTAACTTCAATAATTGAATGCTTTCCTACTCGAAACGTGCTTAACTTCAACGTGCTTAACTTCATGACTTTCCTCCTTAAGCTCTCTCTCTCAGAATTTCACTCCACGAAGCAAGCCTACATCACAAATCTCAACAAACGAGGTTAACACTTACGATTCCCTAACTACTAAAAATAAACAAAACATTTAAAAAAAACAAGTAAAAATGGGTTGCCTCCCATTAAGCGCTAGTTTTAAGGTCCTCATGCCGGACCAAGCTCAAAGGAGCTTATGGAACATCATACTCAAATTTACCTCCCTTACTCTCATAAGAGTGGTGTTTGAACTTCTTTCCTTGATGCCCCACCATCATGAGCCCCTTTGCTTCCTTTCTCACCTCAAGTGGTATAGGTCTCAACTCCTTCTCACCTTTATCTGGAGGAGTCTTACTAAACAATTTCTTGAGTTTTGACTTCTTCTTCTTAACTCCTCCTTTTTCCTCTAGCTGGACCACGTCCACTTTCTTCACCTCTTCATCCTTCAACTTCTTCACTTTATCCCTATCAAAATAATCAAGATCATAACGCTCATGGGTTAAATTATCAAGTGAAGAATTATAAAATTCATGAATATGAGAAGAGTTAGGGATATAAGGCGTGTCTTCAACACTAGGATCAATTGCATCCATGCAATACAAGCTCTCATCCTCCTTCGGGTGCTTCATGGCTTCATATAGGGAGATCTTCACTTCTTGATCATCAACCTTCAATGTAATCTTCCCATTCGCCACGTCTAGCACCATCCCCGCCGTAGCTAAGAACGGTCTTCCCAAGATCAATGGAACGTGCTCATCTTCCTCCATCTCTAGCACTACAAAGTCGGCTGGAAAGATGTGATCTCCAACTCTCACTAGGACGTCTTCAACAACACCTTGAGGTCGAGTAATAGACCGGTCGGCTAGTTGAAGCGTCATCATTGTGGGTTGAAGTTCACCACCTTCCAACTTCTTGAAAAGCGACAACGGCATGAGATTGATGCTCGCCCCGAGATCACACAAAGCTCCTTTCTTGATCCCGTTCCCGATATCGCAAAGAATGGTGAAGCTCCCGGGATCCTTCAGCTTAGGCGGAAGCGCCTTGTGCACCATGGCACTCACTTCGTGGTTCAAGTGCACTAGCTCGGGTCCATCTATTCTCCGTCTCTTCGCAATCAAGTCCTTCAGGAACTTGGCGTAGTTCGGCATCTGTTCCAAAGCATCATAAAAGGGTATGTTAATATGTAACTTTTTAAAAACATCAAGGAATTTAGAAAACTTCTCATCAAGCTTCTTTTTCATGAAGCGCTGTGGATATGGGACGGGTATCACCGATTTGGGTACCCCCCATTCATCTTTCTCAGTTTCTTTCACTTTCTCCCTTGCTTCCTTTGCCTTTTTCCACTTTGGAATTCTCTCTATCTCCTCATCAGGCACTTTGCTCTTCTGGGTCTCATCCACATCTTGACTCTTATCATCACTTTTCATCTTAACTCCTTCCTTCTCAACCTCAACTCCATCACTTTGAGACTCTATCCCTTCAGTCTCATCTTTCTCCTTGAGCGTCTCAGAATCAGCAGGCATCTCGGGACCACCATATTTGGTCCCACTTCTCAACTCAATAGTCTTGCAATGTTCCTTTGGGTTATCCTCGGGCATTGATGGGTACTTGCCAGGCTCTCTTGGCTGAGACTTTGCGATCTGGCTGATTTGGTACTCAATGGAATTGAATCTTCTGTTGTTCTCTTGCTGAGCTCGATTCCACTCGATGTCTCTCTTCTGGAGTTCTTGATCTCGTTGATCGCCTTTCTTATGCAACTCCTTCACATCGTACTCCAAAGAGGACAATCGCTTGCTACCTTCCTCCACTTTCTGAAGGATCGCTCTCAACATTTCTTCGGTTGATGCACCGCCTTCTCCACCAGGAGGTTTAGAACCTGGATCAACACCTGCAGGCACAGTAATTCCAGCTTTTGGGTTAGCATAAGAGAAATTCTCATTTTTCCTCCAAGTGTTTTGAGGAGGCTGCTGGCCTCCTTGATACCCTTGTGTGTTCCTCCATTGGTTTTGAGGCGGCTGTGGGCCTGGAGGCACAAATGGTTGACCATAAGAAGGTCTTCCATACTGGTTTCCACCTTGTGGATACCCCCCTTGTGGGTAATTAGGCCTTCCCATATAGTTGGCCTCTTCTAGCTGACTCGTGGGTGGTTCCACTTTCTCGCTTGCTGCTCCATTCCCTCCAACTAAGTTCTGCCCCATCTCGAGGTTGCTGATCTTCTCCATCATAGCCATCAATAGCTTCCTCGTACCCTCATTCTCCTCCAACTTGCATACCCTCTGAAATTCTGGATCCTCGTTCCATGCACCAGCATTCGTGACAATATTGTCCACGATCTCTCTACACCTCGTTACTCCCTGGTTCAGAAAAGCTCCACTTGCACATGCATCTAGGTGGGCTTGGCCAGCCTTGCTGGCTCCACTGTAGAAGAACGCCATTATATCTCCCTCGTTGTACCCGTGCTGCGGGCACTCGATCAACATATTCGAGTATCTCTCCCACGCCTGGCGTAAATCCTCTCCAGATTTCTGGCGAAAGGAAGAGATCTCAATTCTCGCTTTAATCGTTCTCGATGGAGGGTAGAATCGCTCGAGGAACAGACGCTCGAGCTCGGCCCATGTGTTAACACCTCCCCGTGGGAGCGTGTTATCATACCATTCCTTGGCTATTCCCGTAAGAGAGAATGGGAACAACCTGAGCCTCTTGGCATCTTCAGACATGCCATTGTAATTGAAAGTAGATGCAATCATTAGGAAACTCCTCAAGTGAGTGTGAGGGTTCTCCTTCCCAACCTCCCCCTTGAATTGATTCTCAGTAAGCAGCTTGAGAATTCCTGGGGAGATTGAAAAGTTATTGGCCTCCACAGGTGGTAAGGCCACTCCATCGTAATACCTCTGCGGTTGTGCCGCGAACCTGCCCCGAATTGCCATATTCTGATCTGCGTTCTGGGGCGCAGGCTGAGGAGCGACAGGTGGTGCTGGTATGTTTTGAACTGGAGGTTGTTGGTACACAGGTGGTTGGTTATAGACAGGAGGTGGAGGATACGGGTATGGTGGATAAGGGTATGGTGGGTATGGGTAATGTTGATATGCTGGGTTGTGGAAAGGGTTATGTGGGTTTTGTGGGTAAGCAGGATTGTTCAGAGGATTTGGGACTAGGTTCTGAGCTGGATTGTTTACATTTTGTGCACCCGGGTTCTGGCTTTGACTATCCACGAACTGGTCTTGATTCTGACCACCACTCCCTCCAGAGCCATCAACCCGGTTTACTGCCTGATTGAAATCGTTGGCAGCATCGTCCAACTCATTACTGAGATCCATCGGTTCCTTCCCTAAGTCGGCTGCGTTCATTCTTCTCAAGTAAGCTCGGTTCCTTCTGGCTATTGTCTCAGGATCTGCAGGTATTCTCTCTTCGCTCGTATTGCCTTGTGAGCGTGTTCTCATAAACCTGACACACTAGCAGATGGATCAAAACGCAACTGCCGAATAAATAAAAATAAAAATAAAAAATAAAAACAGAAAATAAGCACCCACTACTAACTACTAAGCTATCGACAAGTCCTATTCAAAAAGCATAAAACGTCATCCCCGGCAACGGCGCCATTGACTTGAAGCGACTACACTAGCTTCTACTAGTAGCTACCCCGCAAGAGTACGGGTTCACTGTAGTATGGGCAAGTATAGGGACCAAGTATTATCGAACCCAAGGGACAGTGTATATGCGAATAGATCCCTGAAGATCTACGCGTCGGAATTAATATGAGTGTATGGTTTTTTTTTGGGTTTTTTAGAAAGACTAATTAAACTAAAAGTAAATTAACTAGACTAAAATACCTAAGCAGACGAATTGACTAAGGGTTTGATTCAAATAAGAGATGGTGATGCTTAGGATAGGAATCCCTACGTATACTAACGGAGCAGGTACATAATCAAAATAACTGTGACAAACGAGAATTAACCTAAGTCTAAGAATGCAAGGTGAAAGCTCAAGATTCTAAACCCTAATACTTTACCCTAACACTCGACTTCACTAATCCACTAACAAGTTAATAGATAGCGCTTAATTAATGAGACCCTAATTTAACTAAGGTGATGCGGTCGTCCTCCTTCGCTAAACCGGTAGATGAATTACCCTTTCCTAAACCCTCTCGTTAAGCCTACTCGTTGTTAAAGAGTGATACGGTCGTCCTCTCTCTAACACCTTTCGAACGAAACTCAAGAGTAAAATCTAGATTAATTTTAAGCATTCATTAATCAAGAGAATTAAAACCTAACGTCACAAGTTACTCTAATTACGTACCCACAACCTACTTCTACGAGTTCATCCTACCCTAAGCATGCAAGGGTTTTAGCTAGACATGGTTTGAACGTAAACAATAACAACTAAATAATTAACAAACATGAACATGATAATGAAAACGAAGAAAAGAACGAACATAAACTGAGGTTTTAATATGTAAAAGATTAAACTGAAATTAATTAACAAAAACTAGGTCTCAACGTATTTAAGAACAAAAGTTATTAAGAATCGAAGCTAAAACGTGAAATCGTAGAGTAAATTCGTAATCAAAAACCTTAAAAACGTAAATCTAAGCCTCGCTCGTCTCTTCTCTTCCTTCTTGCTCTAAAAACTCTATGAAACGTGATGTGTAAAAGTTGGGGATCCTTCAAAACGTGTTTGGACGAGATATATATAGGCACGGGTCGAAACGGGAGTTAACGGGCCGAAAATACGAATCCGGAGGCAAAAGTATAGGGGCGCTCGAGCAAAACGCTCGAGCGGTCCCGCTCGAGCAGTGTAGCTCGAATGGTGCATTCGCTCGAGCGGTCGCGCTCGAGCTGCTCGAGCGCTGAAATCATTCTGTAAGTTTTGGGCGCTCGAGCGATTCGCTCGAGCGGTGGCGCTCGAGCTGCTCGAGCGCAAGAACAGTTCTGTACGTTTGCGCGCTCGAGTAAGGCGCTCGAGCGGTGGCGCTCGAGTAGGGCGCTCGAGTGATCTCAAAACTTCTCCCAAGTGATACTTTTCCTCGTCCGCACTAATACCGATCGTATTTCTTCAATATCTTCTCATCCGGGCATCCGTTTGAGTCGATTCAAAGTCCTACGAACTCCGTTTTTCGTCCTCTATTCACCTATGAGCATCAAAGAGACAAATTTATCAATGTATAGAAATAATGCTCAATTGACTCTAAATACTCTATAAACTCGACCAAAACTAGGGCGTTTCTAGCTACGAATCATGACAATTTCACGCCTAATCAACCCCCCCAAACTTACCATATTGCTTGTCCCCAAGCAATGAACTAATAAGTCAAGTGAAATTGTTAGGAATGAGTAGGAAAAATCAATCATGCAAGCTAATGAATTCAAGCTTCAAAAGTCAATCACCCGTATACTCACTCAATTCCTTTTATCGTACTCATGCAACAATAATAAGAAGCACCAAGATCAAGCATGGATGTGCACTCAACGATGTGTTTAACTCCCTCACAAGTGTATAACAATGATAAAGGGACTCACTCAATCAATCAATCACACAAATTGGCAGCCATAGGCTTGTAAATGCTCTCTACTTCGACCATACTCTAGAAATCAATGCCGAATCAAAAAGGACTTTCAAAAGGTTGTAATGTAAGCTCTTTGGACAGGTGGGATAACAATATGGTAAAGTGACTCAAGTGAATGGAGAATAGAAATTCAAAACTTCGGTACTTCAGGATTAAAAACGATCTACTTCAAACATATTCAATCACTGCACTTTCGCTTTCAATTCTCTCAACACTTCAATTTTTTTTCTTTCTCTCTTTTTCACTTTTTCAATCACTTCATCATTTTTTTTTCTTTTTCGCACAACACGTGAGCTCATTTTTTCTTCTTTTGCTCATTCTCAAATTTTTTTGTTCTTTTTCCCACATCTCAAAACTTCATCACACCTTTTTCTCATATTCACTCAACATACAACCTTCTCCTTTTTTCAACTCAATTCACTCCCTTCATATTCACACTTTCCTATTCTCCACTCAAATTGGGACAAAAAGGCTTAGGAATTGGAATAGTGTTCATATGTGCTAGCAAATAAAATAGGCTTTAGGCTCAAAGGGGCTAACAAGGGATCAATGTCATTGGTAAGGAAAATTCTGGCTAAGTGACTTATTCAAATCAAAAATGGCCTAAGATCCTATTCGGCATATCAAACTAGACACAATCTAGAAGCAAGAGCACATGCAAGTTCTAGCATCCTCTAGGGTGACGATCCACTCACAAACGAAGAGATTAAATCATGCATTTAAATCTCGTAAGGCTCAAAAGCTCACGGCTTTCACATCCAAGCTAGTCCTAGTGCATTCTCACTCTCATCACACAAGTACTCAAAAGAAAACTCATAAGCATACGGGTTCTCTCCCTAATCAGCTCAAACTCACTTACCTACACAAAGGAATTTTCAACTCACTTTCACAACTCAACTCTCCTCACTTAGTCATACTCAAGAATAAACAATAAGCAGTCTAGAAGAGTTAATAAGCATGAAATCATCAATCACAGCAAACAAAGCAATTAGAAACAAATCCCTTAATAGTTTAAAGACTTCCAATACAATCCCCAAACAAACACTCCAAGCAAACATTACAATTCATACTCAGGAACAGAAATAAATAAATAAGAGAAGAAAGGAAAAAGAAAAGGAAAGAAAAAGGAAAAGAAAATTGGGGGCTTCCCAAGTCTCTCAAGCATCTGGAGGTGGTGGTGGCCGGTAGCTGGGGTGATCGGGTCCTAAGTGGGAGACAAAGAGTGCCTCCATCCAGCGTTTCAAATCTGAAACCTCCGATCGAACTTCTTGAAATTGCCCTCTCATGCTAGAAGCCTCCGTGTACCACTGATTTTGAGTGGTACGAAGCTCCGTGACATCTGCCCTCAGGCCCTGAATGTCGGTCCGCATTCCGTACCACTCCATCTGGTTCGGGTACCACGGCTCTGGAGTCGGTGCATCAGGCATCCCGAACTCCATCTCTTGAGGTCCCTGACCTCCTTCACCCACATCAGCTTCTTCCTCCTCAGCCATGTTTCCTCCTTCCTCGTACTCAGCTTCTTCCTCCTCTTGTAGCTCTGCTACTCCACTCGATCCGGCACCACTCGTGCCTTCTCCTCTGCTCCTCTTGACCGGCCTAACGTCCCGGAGTCCTTTGTTATCTATCTCTGATGTGTACTTAGCACCTATAGCGAGGTGCTGCTCTCCGTTCATTCCGACGTTCTCCTTCTTCATCCCGACAAGCGTCACGAGCTTTTTGTTTGGCAGCGGGAACAAGCCATCATCATTGTACCGGATGCAGTACTTGCCCAACCAGTGCTCAAACATCCAGGTGTTGTTCATCTGCTCGAATCCCAAATCCATGCCCTTGCAAGGTCCAGAGCACGGCTCAAATCCGAGGTGCTTCATCAAAACTGAGATTAGCCCTCCTCCTCGGATCTTCGAGGTTCTCGTTCCAAGCTTGAACGGAGCCTCGAAGTGGTGCTCTAGGAAGTCCCTTCCAAAGTCATGGTCCTTTTTATGCAAAAGGCACCAGATTCCGTAGAGCTGCCTGCTCGTCACCGTTCCCGTCTCAGATCTGGCATAAATCGTGTTCCCCAAAATCCTCTCCAGATATCTGATCACTGGGTTCCGGATAGCCGACGCCCTCGCATGCTGCCCCTTGTAGTCCCCAACCAAGCCCCCCGTGATTTCCTTCCAAAACGCGTTAGCGTTGTACGCCTTGCTCTCACGGTTGGGACGAGATAGGGCTGGGAGCCCGAATGCGAGGTTGACAATCCCCACCTCGTGGTATTGCCAATCGTTCTGGTACTTGAATTTGAAGGTGTCGGTGCGCGTCTTTTCTACTGTGGCCAGAAATTGCTCTACCAGATCGGCGTTAGTCTCCATGGTCAGCAGCATGTCGAAGAACTCAGCCATGTTGTTCCTGGTGAATATTCTTCGTATTTCCTCTTCAATCCCCAGGTCCTTCATGAAGCTCACTACTGGTCTCCGGGTTTTCTCAACTTTCCCGGTTATGAGGCTCCATCTGTAAGCCACATACCTCCAGTCATCGTGATAATCTAACCCTCCCCATCTCGCGGGCAACAAGTTCTTCTGTCTAAGCTGTTCTGTTAGCACTCTCACTTCTTCGTCGCTCAGGAGTTTATGTTTGGGAGCCATTGTACCTAATCATGAAATAGCAAGGATTTAAGCAACATTCTTGAAGTTCACAACAGTTCAACATACATTCAAACTCAAGCAATTCCAAGTAATGCATCTCAATTCAATTCAACTCACTATTCATGCTCTTCTCAAGCTCAAAGCAATATTCATTTCAAAGCATTCAATCAAGTTCAAAGCAATTCACACAATTAAACCATGTTTTTCGTTCAAAGTTCTCAAGCCTTCAACGCTTAATTCTCCATTTCAACTCAAAATTCCCCACATTTAAGTCTATCATGAAGTAACATTACCCAAGTTAAGTAATTTACATGCTCAAGACTCAACTCATACTCATTCATGCTCAATATCATCTCAATTCACAAAAATTTCTTCTCAATATGCAAAACCCATTTCCTTTTCTCAAATTCCTATTCCTCACTCTAGAAATTCACCCCTTCTACTCATTCAATTCCAAAATTGAAAGTAAAATAAGCAATCCCATAGCATATTATCAACATTCATCAATCAAGGAATCAAGAATCAACAAGTTTCGCAAAAATCCCCAAAAATTTCGACTAACTCATGAACCCTAGTTCATATGCATCAACTAATGCCTAATTCAACTTTAAACTTCGAATTAATCGGCAAGGGATAGAGATTACATACCTTGGTTGAAGATTTAAGGAGAAGTGTGAAGAAATTCGAACAAATACGTGAGAAATCGAGCAAAATTCGTGTGAAATGCTGAAAATCGCCCCCAAATCGCCCCTTGAGTGTGTGAAAATGTGTGTGAAAGTGTGAAAAAGGGTATTTATAGAGGGGAAAGTCCGACGGGTCAACCCGCGACCCGCTCGAGTGATACGCTCGAGCGGTCGCGCTCGAGCAATTCGCTCGAGCGGGTAAAACGTTCTGTAAGATTTGGGCGCTCGAGCGATTTGCTCGAGCGGTGGCGCTCGAGCTGCTCGAGCGCTGGAATGGTTCTGTAAGATTTTTGCGCTCGAGCAATACGCTCGAGCGGTGGCGCTCGAGCTGCTCGAGCGCGACCAAATTTCAACTTCGTTTTTTTTTATGCTCAACACTTGAAATTTTCATCCGAACCAAGCTCGACAACTTATCACATTCAACCCAAAACACGACTAACCTGAGAACTCCTCGATTTAAGCCAGGTCGCTCATTCGACCGAGGAGTTGGGGTCTCTTCCATACGTGCAAATCACCAATTCACTTCAAGTCGAACTTAGCACTCTCACTCAATTCAACTCAACGAACCTCAAGCATTGATGTTTTCGAAAAATTTGACCCAATTTTTCATAGAATTTCGTGTACGAACCCGAAGTACGAATACACACCCCCCCAAACTTTGTTCTTGCTATGCGATAACAAAGTTTGAAACGAATGAGTACGTAAGAGTAAGTACACAAAATTCGTATGAACTCGACTTCTACCAATGCAAACTAATGAACGAAAAAAAACATCACCCCCCCAAACTTCGACTTCGCAAAGAGGTCGACGTTTGGGGTTCGGTTACCTCTAACTTCAATAATTGAATGCTTTCCTACTCGAAACGTGCTTAACTTCAACGTGCTTAACTTCATGACTTTCCTCCTTAAGCTCTCTCTCTCAGAATTTCACTCCACGAAGCAAGCCTACATCACAAATCTCAACAAACGAGGTTAACACTTACGATTCCCTAACTACTAAAAATAAACAAAACATTTAAAAAAAACAAGTAAAAATGGGTTGCCTCCCATTAAGCGCTAGTTTTAAGGTCCTCATGCCGGACCAAGCTCAAAGGAGCTTATGGAACATCATACTCAAATTTACCTCCCTTACTCTCATAAGAGTGGTGTTTGAACTTCTTTCCTTGATGCCCCACCATCATGAGCCCCTTTGCTTCCTTTCTCACCTCAAGTGGTATAGGTCTCAACTCCTTCTCACCTTTATCTGGAGGAGTCTTACTAAACAATTTCTTGAGTTTTGACTTCTTCTTCTTAACTCCTCCTTTTTCCTCTAGCTGGACCACGTCCACTTTCTTCACCTCTTCATCCTTCAACTTCTTCACTTTATCCCTATCAAAATAATCAAGATCATAACGCTCATGGGTTAAATTATCAAGTGAAGAATTATAAAATTCATGAATATGAGAAGAGTTAGGGATATAAGGCGTGTCTTCAACACTAGGATCAATTGCATCCATGCAATACAAGCTCTCATCCTCCTTCGGGTGCTTCATGGCTTCATATAGGGAGATCTTCACTTCTTGATCATCAACCTTCAATGTAATCTTCCCATTCGCCACGTCTAGCACCATCCCCGCCGTAGCTAAGAACGGTCTTCCCAAGATCAATGGAACGTGCTCATCTTCCTCCATCTCTAGCACTACAAAGTCGGCTGGAAAGATGTGATCTCCAACTCTCACTAGGACGTCTTCAACAACACCTTGAGGTCGAGTAATAGACCGGTCGGCTAGTTGAAGCGTCATCATTGTGGGTTGAAGTTCACCACCTTCCAACTTCTTGAAAAGCGACAACGGCATGAGATTGATGCTCGCCCCGAGATCACACAAAGCTCCTTTCTTGATCCCGTTCCCGATATCGCAAAGAATGGTGAAGCTCCCGGGATCCTTCAGCTTAGGCGGAAGCGCCTTGTGCACCATGGCACTCACTTCGTGGTTCAAGTGCACTAGCTCGGGTCCATCTATTCTCCGTCTCTTCGCAATCAAGTCCTTCAGGAACTTGGCGTAGTTCGGCATCTGTTCCAAAGCATCATAAAAGGGTATGTTAATATGTAACTTTTTAAAAACATCAAGGAATTTAGAAAACTTCTCATCAAGCTTCTTTTTCATGAAGCGCTGTGGATATGGGACGGGTATCACCGATTTGGGTACCCCCCATTCATCTTTCTCAGTTTCTTTCACTTTCTCCCTTGCTTCCTTTGCCTTTTTCCACTTTGGAATTCTCTCTATCTCCTCATCAGGCACTTTGCTCTTCTGGGTCTCATCCACATCTTGACTCTTATCATCACTTTTCATCTTAACTCCTTCCTTCTCAACCTCAACTCCATCACTTTGAGACTCTATCCCTTCAGTCTCATCTTTCTCCTTGAGCGTCTCAGAATCAGCAGGCATCTCGGGACCACCATATTTGGTCCCACTTCTCAACTCAATAGCCTTGCAATGTTCCTTTGGGTTATCCTCGGGCATTGATGGGTACTTGCCAGGCTCTCTTGGCTGAGACTTTGCGATCTGGCTGATTTGGTACTCAATGGAATTGAATCTTCTGTTGTTCTCTTGCTGAGCTCGATTCCACTCGATGTCTCTCTTCTGGAGTTCTTGATCTCGTTGATCGCCTTTCTTATGCAACTCCTTCACATCGTACTCCAAAGAGGACAATCGCTTGCTACCTTCCTCCACTTTCTGAAGGATCGCTCTCAACATTTCTTCGGTTGATGCACCGCCTTCTCCACCAGGAGGTTTAGAACCTGGATCAACACCTGCAGGCACAGTAATTCCAGCTTTTGGGTTAGCATAAGAGAAATTCTCATTTTTCCTCCAAGTGTTTTGAGGAGGCTGCTGGCCTCCTTGATACCCTTGTGTGTTCCTCCATTGGTTTTGAGGCGGCTGTGGGCCTGGAGGCACAAATGGTTGACCATAAGAAGGTCTTCCATACTGGTTTCCACCTTGTGGATACCCCCCTTGTGGGTAATTAGGCCTTCCCATATAGTTGGCCTCTTCTAGCTGACTCGTGGGTGGTTCCACTTTCTCGCTTGCTGCTCCATTCCCTCCAACTAAGTTCTGCCCCATCTCGAGGTTGCTGATCTTCTCCATCATAGCCATCAATAGCTTCCTCGTACCCTCATTCTCCTCCAACTTGCATACCCTCTGAAATTCTGGATCCTCGTTCCATGCACCAGCATTCGTGACAATATTGTCCACGATCTCTCTACACCTCGTTACTCCCTGGTTCAGAAAAGCTCCACTTGCACATGCATCTAGGTGGGCTTGGCCAGCCTTGCTGGCTCCACTGTAGAAGAACGCCATTATATCTCCCTCGTTGTACCCGTGCTGCGGGCACTCGATCAACATATTCGAGTATCTCTCCCACGCCTGGCGTAAATCCTCTCCAGATTTCTGGCGAAAGGAAGAGATCTCAATTCTCGCTTTAATCGTTCTCGATGGAGGGTAGAATCGCTCGAGGAACAGACGCTCGAGCTCGGCCCATGTGTTAACACCTCCCCGTGGGAGCGTGTTATCATACCATTCCTTGGCTATTCCCGTAAGAGAGAATGGGAACAACCTGAGCCTCTTGGCATCTTCAGACATGCCATTGTAATTGAAAGTAGATGCAATCATTAGGAAACTCCTCAAGTGAGTGTGAGGGTTCTCCTTCCCAACCTCCCCCTTGAATTGATTCTCAGTAAGCAGCTTGAGAATTCCTGGGGAGATTGAAAAGTTATTGGCCTCCACAGGTGGTAAGGCCACTCCATCGTAATACCTCTGCGGTTGTGCCGCGAACCTGCCCCGAATTGCCATATTCTGATCTGCGTTCTGGGGCGCAGGCTGAGGAGCGACAGGTGGTGCTGGTATGTTTTGAACTGGAGGTTGTTGGTACACAGGTGGTTGGTTATAGACAGGAGGTGGAGGATACGGGTATGGTGGATAAGGGTATGGTGGGTATGGGTAATGTTGATATGCTGGGTTGTGGAAAGGGTTATGTGGGTTTTGTGGGTAAGCAGGATTGTTCAGAGGATTTGGGACTAGGTTCTGAGCTGGATTGTTTACATTTTGTGCACCCGGGTTCTGGCTTTGACTATCCACGAACTGGTCTTGATTCTGACCACCACTCCCTCCAGAGCCATCAACCCGGTTTACTGCCTGATTGAAATCGTTGGCAGCATCGTCCAACTCATTACTGAGATCCATCGGTTCCTTCCCTAAGTCGGCTGCGTTCATTCTTCTCAAGTAAGCTCGGTTCCTTCTGGCTATTGTCTCAGGATCTGCAGGTATTCTCTCTTCGCTCGTATTGCCTTGTGAGCGTGTTCTCATAAACCTGACACACTAGCAGATGGATCAAAACGCAACTGCCGAATAAATAAAAATAAAAATAAAAAATAAAAACAGAAAATAAGCACCCACTACTAACTACTAAGCTATCGACAAGTCCTATTCAAAAAGCATAAAACGTCATCCCCGGCAACGGCGCCATTGACTTGAAGCGACTACACTAGCTTCTACTAGTAGCTACCCCGCAAGAGTACGGGTTCACTGTAGTATGGGCAAGTATAGGGACCAAGTATTATCGAACCCAAGGGACAGTGTATATGCGAATAGATCCCTGAAGATCTACGCGTCGGAATTAATATGAGTGTATGGTTTTTTTTTGGGTTTTTTAGAAAGACTAATTAAACTAAAAGTAAATTAACTAGACTAAAATACCTAAGCAGACGAATTGACTAAGGGTTTGATTCAAATAAGAGATGGTGATGCTTAGGATAGGAATCCCTACGTATACTAACGGAGCAGGTACATAATCAAAATAACTGTGACAAACGAGAATTAACCTAAGTCTAAGAATGCAAGGTGAAAGCTCAAGATTCTAAACCCTAATACTTTACCCTAACACTCGACTTCACTAATCCACTAACAAGTTAATAGATAGCGCTTAATTAATGAGACCCTAATTTAACTAAGGTGATGCGGTCGTCCTCCTTCGCTAAACCGGTAGATGAATTACCCTTTCCTAAACCCTCTCGTTAAGCCTACTCGTTGTTAAAGAGTGATACGGTCGTCCTCTCTCTAACACCTTTCGAACGAAACTCAAGAGTAAAATCTAGATTAATTTTAAGCATTCATTAATCAAGAGAATTAAAACCTAACGTCACAAGTTACTCTAATTACGTACCCACAACCTACTTCTACGAGTTCATCCTACCCTAAGCATGCAAGGGTTTTAGCTAGACATGGTTTGAACGTAAACAATAACAACTAAATAATTAACAAACATGAACATGATAATGAAAACGAAGAAAAGAACGAACATAAACTGAGGTTTTAATATGTAAAAGATTAAACTGAAATTAATTAACAAAAACTAGGTCTCAACGTATTTAAGAACAAAAGTTATTAAGAATCGAAGCTAAAACGTGAAATCGTAGAGTAAATTCGTAATCAAAAACCTTAAAAACGTAAATCTAAGCCTCGCTCGTCTCTTCTCTTCCTTCTTGCTCTAAAAACTCTATGAAACGTGATGTGTAAAAGTTGGGGATCCTTCAAAACGTGTTTGGACGAGATATATATAGGCACGGGTCGAAACGGGAGTTAACGGGCCGAAAATACGAATCCGGAGGCAAAAGTATAGGGGCGCTCGAGCAAAACGCTCGAGCGGTCCCGCTCGAGCAGTGTAGCTCGAATGGTGCATTCGCTCGAGCGGTCGCGCTCGAGCTGCTCGAGCGCTGAAATCATTCTGTAAGTTTTGGGCGCTCGAGCGATTCGCTCGAGCGGTGGCGCTCGAGCTGCTCGAGCGCAAGAACAGTTCTGTACGTTTGCGCGCTCGAGTAAGGCGCTCGAGCGGTGGCGCTCGAGTAGGGCGCTCGAGTGATCTCAAAACTTCTCCCAAGTGATACTTTTCCTCGTCCGCACTAATACCGATCGTATTTCTTCAATATCTTCTCATCCGGGCATCCGTTTGAGTCGATTCAAAGTCCTACGAACTCCGTTTTTCGTCCTCTATTCACCTATGAGCATCAAAGAGACAAATTTATCAATGTATAGAAATAATGCTCAATTGACTCTAAATACTCTATAAACTCGACCAAAACTAGGGCGTTTTTAGCTACGAATCATGACAATTTCACGCCTAATCAGCAGGGCTTGACAAAGAGAAGGAGTCAAGGTGTGGAAAATGAAGTAAAAAATTTGATTGGAGCATTTCATCAAACATGTGGTTGACATACTTAATAGAAGGAGGGAGTCATGTTATCCTCTAATTATTTAGGTTGATTACACTCTGCAGTTCAGATTATATCAAGATTCCATCTTCACCATGTATAATAGTGGCTGGAAAATCAACAACGTGAGTCCTAGGAAATACAAGAAAAGAATTAGAACATACCTTTATGTAGAAACCGATGAATGGGAAAATAGAACAACGTAGCGGGGACGGGCGGTCTGTGTGGGTGGAAGATGGAAAAACTAGGACATATTGTCAATTGAGGGAGGCGGTATTAGGAAAGGGCCCAGCTATATACCCTCCAACATTGAGAAATACACCTATATATACTTTACCCTCCTTATAAAATTATTAATTGTAATACCCCCTATGCCTTGAGTCCTCCTTCCCCCCAAATGGTCTGTCGCAAAACCTCCCTTCCCCTTCTTTCCTCTTTTTCATTTTCCACTCCATGCCCCATGTTTCTTTCCTCTCTTCCATTTCCCCACACGTTCCCACCCTACAATCCCTCACCCCACTCTCCATTTCTCTACTTTCTCAACCCAGTAGTACCCCACGGCCCCATTCTTCTTTATTTCCCCTACTTTTCGATTCTTCAGTGATCTCAATCATTTTCCACAAACCAATTCTATAACCTTCACAACAATTTTACAATAGCAACACCATTATATTTTCTTTGTTCCATTTTTTAGCAAAACAAGAACAGTAGTTAATGGTGAACACGTTTATTTTTCTTTTTCTGTTTTTTATCATTTTTTTAAATTCTTTTTTTTTTTTATGTTCGATCAATAAGGATTAAAAAATTGAATGAGTATTTTCTACTGCTATAATTGAAGAAAACAACAATTTTCGAATTTGCTATCCACAAAAATTCTTTAGATTTGTTTTTTTTTTATTCTTTTATTGTTTAAATATATTTTTTTGTTTCTTATTTCAATTTTAATTATAGATTCTTGGTTGTAGAAGCGGTGGAGGCACCGACTTCAACGTCTTGGCACCGTTGAAGGCGGCGGTGTCTCTGAAAAAAATGGTGTTGAACAATTATATTTTTATAGGATGGGGTGTATTAAAAATGTATTTTGTATAAAAGGGGTAAAATTGGTAGTTCTAGGTGTATTCCCTTTTATTGGAGGGGTATTTAGCCGGTCTCAATAGGAAAGAGCCACTAATAATAGTACTGGGCCCGAGTATGGGCCAAGACTCTTCTACTTATGGGCCTGAGCTATGAGTCTTGACTAAGCCCAAAGCCCAATTAATTTGCAATTGAATTTTCGCTATCTAATTCAAGTACGCAAGCTCTTTTTAGGCCGTTTAAGCATCACCGTTAAATTTAATCTAAGCCCTTCATTCATCGTCACGTGTCTCTCCTCCGTCCAGCGGTTACACCTATATATACACCATCTCCAAACCCAAACCCTCATTCTCGGATATTCTTCTTCAATACCGACTTTGTGCCGCACACCTATTGCCCGAGACCTAAGGAGCGCGGACCGAACCCTAGATCTCCAGCAAATTCTTCTTCGATTGAACTTGTAATTCTCTCGAGATTTCAAGGTAAAGTGATTATCGATTTTGCTTTATTCCTACTCAAAGTTCTCGTTCTAGGTTTTACGGTTGAGTTTCGATTTGGCAGATGGTGTCCGATGCGAGTAAGAAGAAGGCAGCTCAGAAGAAGGCCGCGGCCGCCGCCAAGAGAGGAGGCAAGGCTGCAGGTGCCGCCTCATCTAAGGCTGCTGCATCTGAGAACGGCAGCAAAGTCGATAATTTGGCAAGTGGAGTCAACGATCTTGTAATATCTGATCGGACATGTACCGGAGTTCTCTGTTCGCATCCTTTGTCTAGAGATATTCGGGTAAGTTCCTCGATCCATTATTTTTTTATTTCGATCTTTGCAGGATTTATGTGGATGGCTCTTTAATAAATCTGTTTGTCGGTCCTTGTGAATAGAGAACATGCAATGGAATTGATGAACTGTTATTTTGGAGCTTTTGGTTGGATATGGGGATGATTTATCTTCTTCCATCCCCTATAAGATTTTTTTTATATATTTTTCATTTATTTACGTCCGATGTAAAATTACCCAAATCACTTTGGAGAAGACATACGCTTTTGTTAATGTATATTAGAACTAAAATTGCGTCAACCTTTGGTGTTATTTAGTGCCTTTTTTCCTGATCTATAGTGAGGATATGATCAATTCTGGAAATATGTCTTAAGAAGCATTGTTGGGTAATTGTGGCCGCCCCTGTGAATTTTGTCTATTCTCAAGTCTCTTATATTTCTTACTTTGCTGTAAGAGTGGGCAGGTTTGCTGATGTTACCGCTATATCCCGGTTTATGACATTAATCTCATGAAGTGCACCCTGTACCTGAACATACGTTGGCCTTCCTAGGCATTATAGTTTTGGTTAGAAGTAATCTGTGTTATAGGCAGTTTACTACATGATTAAATAGATACCATAGTTGCTCCCACCTTTCATATCCTTGGTGGGCTTTTTGCCCTTTTAAAGTTTGTACTCGTCAATACGGACTTGGAAAGCTAATTTTCATGGTTCTCTTGCTTTGTAATGCAATTGTTTTGGGGCCGTTTTATAAAGCTTATAGTGCTGCTAATGGACATAATGGATAGGTAATTTCCATTTTAGCTGTCCTGGGCATATTTGTAAATTGGGTAGATATCATGTGCTTGGACCTTTAAAATTTTTATACTCTCTCCATTGATTGAGAAGATGCTTAAGTTGCTTGATCTTACTAAGCATAAGATAGTTAGCTGTTCTTTTTTTTGCCTCATTTGACCACACTATGATTTGGCTTCTCCGTTGATTTTGAAATGTTTCCTGGAGTAGTGTCTCATGTTTAGTTTATTGTTGCTAGCTTGGTGCACCTAGATGAGCGCCTTGTGTATCCAATAACTTCATCCTTGTAAGGAACGCTCTATAGTAGGTAATAATGTGCATAAAATGTCATTTTTGCTGAGCAACTATATTTCTTGTTCCAAATTTGTTTGTTTTACCATATTTTGAATGTAAACTGATTGTTCAACGGCATATGATTTTATGCAGATAGAATCTCTTTCCCTCACATTCCATGGTCATGATTTAATAGTTGACTCTGAGCTGGAACTTAATTATGGCAGGTATGTGGTGATTCCCTCACTGTACTATATGGCCTTTTCTTTTTCCAGTTGAACAATGCGCTAATGTTTATCTTTTTGTTGCAGACGTTATGGTTTGCTTGGCTTGAATGGCTGTGGGAAGTCAACTCTTCTTGCTGCTATAGGTAACCGCGAGCTTCCCATTCCAGAGCACATGGATATTCATCACTTATCAAGGGAAATCGAAGCTTCAGACATGTCTTCACTTCAGGCAGTTGTAAGTTGTGATGAGGAGAGAATCAGAATAGAGAAAGAAGTTGAAATGTTGTCCGCTCAGGTATTTGTTACATAGCTAACATGTGGAAGTTTGTCTTAAATAGATGCTTCTCTCAAAGTATTAATAGTCACTTGTGGTCATTATAGGATGATGGTGGAGGAGAACAAATTGAACGCCTATATGAACGTTTGGATGCAATGGATGCATCAACTGCAGAGAAGCGAGCTGCTGAGATTTTATTTGGTCTTGGCTTTACCAAGCAAATGCAAGAGAAGAAAACACGAGATTTTTCTGGTGGCTGGAGAATGAGGATTGCTTTAGCAAGAGCCCTTTTCATGAACCCAACTATATTGTTGCTTGATGAACCAACAAATCATCTTGGTAAGCTTGTATGACATCATTGTCTTTTAACAAATTGAATAGTGATGTTCATTGTGAATACTTGGGTCTTTAAATAATTAGCTATTGGAACCCTCTTAAGTGTGTTCCTCATCTTTAATGAGAACTTTGCTGACACTATATGCCTTCTTCTGTATCCTGAGCACTAATCATTTTATGTCACACGTTTGTTCTTACAACTCACTTCTGTGTTTTTAGACTTGGAGGCTTGTGTCTGGTTAGAAGAGACTTTGAAGAAGTTTGAAAGGATACTCGTAGTGGTTTCACATTCTCAGGACTTTCTGAATGGAGTCTGCACCAACATCATTCATATGCAAAGCAAGAAGTTGAAGATCTACACTGGTAATTTTGACCAGTATATCCAAACCCGATCTGAACTCGAAGAGAATCAGATGAAACAGTACAAGTGGGAGCAAGAGCAGATAGCTAATATGAAAGAATACATTGCACGCTTTGTACCACCAAGTGAATCTCCTGCATTAACCCCTTTTCCACACGTTGTCAAGAGTTGTTTCAAGGGTTAAAGACGTGTTTACATTAATGCCCATCGTATTTTGTGATAATATGATGTGAGGCCCCCACCCCCACGTGGCATAAATTAACTTAGAAAATAGTCATATGTTGTCCTTGTGATGAATTCGTAGCTTCATCTGTGCTTCATATAGCTTGATTCAATACCCAAGAATGTTTACTTGGAAGACTAATAATTGAATGGATTTTACTATGGGACATCAAATGCGATTGAAACATAAAACGAATCCACAAAATATTAAAGTGGAGCTCTGCTTTTCACCTTAAGCCAAACCTAAAAAAAAAATGACATTTTCTTCGTCCCATTCTTTATCGTTCCTCTGCTTTTGATATGAGCTTTAATGTAAAATTATTTATTAGTATTTGTAATGATAAAATTTAAATTTTAATGGTATTGTGGTAGATAAAAGATTTTTAAAAATGGAACATAGTTGTTTTTACTTTTTAGTGACTTGACGGTAAATAAAAGTTGACAATAGAAAAAAAAGATGAACCTTTACTGCGCTAGGACAATCGAAAATGAGACAAAGGGAGTACTCCATTTGTCCCAAAATTACTTTCATGTGGAAGAGACAGAGTATACAAAATAAGAAATTGAAGTAATGAGTAGGATTTAAAAAGGCACTTTCGTAAATCTTTTATGTATAAAATAAAGAAAATGGCTGGATCGTTTGTGTCTGGACCAAAAAATATTGATGTATTGTGTGTAAAATTGTTTGTGTTGTGAGGGTGGAATTTATTGAGGGTTTTCTATATTGGAAATGTGCAAGTTATTTTGGGATATTGAAAATTGACAAGTGTAATAATAATTACGGACTTATTCATTCGGAAAAAAAAAATTACGGGACAGGGAGTACAATTCTTCTAGTACCATTTTCAAATGGATATATATGTTTCAATTCAAAAGTTGTTTTGAGTTTTTTTCCCCCCTGAATTCAGTTCATACAAGATAGCTGAGTAAGAAATAACATTCACTTTCTTTTATCTTTTTTCTGCATATATATAATAAAATGCAAGGAAATTACCAGATATTATATCGCTTTTTACACCACACATTCTATGTTGGTCAATTTATATTCACATATTTGTTCAACCAAAAGCACACATAAAGAGTGCTCAATTTAGTGTTGCTCAACCAAAAGCACACATGAAAGAAAGGCGGTGAAAAAGTGAACGACGATTTATGCATTATTGGAGAAAAAGATTGAAAAGGGGAGAATTATTGAGCAAAAGAAAACTCTTCGTGAGCATGAGTAAGGGAAGAACTTTTCTAATTAAATGATGGACGACTTTTCTAATAAAACGAATATTCAGAAGTTATTATTTTTAAAATTAGTAATTCTCAAGGTGTAATGTACGGTTTGAATAGCATTAAAGAGCAACTTGGTTAGCAATTCTTCAATGGTAATGAGAATGAAAATTGATTTCCATCTATGCCCTCATAATAAAAATGATATGTTAGAGGAAGAAGTGTTCCAATGGTGACTCCATTGCTAGTGTTATGCCCCAATTTTGGAATAGGGGAGTGACTGAGGAGAATGATTATAGGAAGAAAGTAGGATAATCAAAATGGAGTAGTGATTACCTTATTTAGGAGGAGAGGTAGTGATTTTGTTCTCATGAACCATGCTAATTACATTAATTTTCAATCTCATTCCCATTATCATTGAAGAGTTGTTAACCAAGCGCCCCCTAAATCGTGTACATTTCTTTTGTCCATATATCCATTTTAATCTTTTTTCAATAATATTAAATATTCCTTGTCAAATTATCACAAACTCTTGCCACCATGATGAGCACTTCAAAAGGGTATATATCTGGTTAAATTTCTGATAATAAATCGAAACAAACCAAGCAACTTGAGACTTTGAGTAGAGAACTCAGATGTGTACATTTAAAGGTAACATCTGATGCTAAATGCCTAAATTCAATAAAACACTACTCGAAGTTTGGTTGTACCCAATTTCATCTTCTTAATGGAATTGCTCAGAACCACTGCTTAAATTATCACAACTAGATCATCATGCAACTGTTCAATTATGTTATCCCTAATCCCTATAAACATGCTCGATTCGATCAAACTTATAAGACTTGATATCTTATTCTCATATCATAAAATTGCATTAAGAATTATAAACATGGATACCTGAGGATGTTTCAGCGAGATAACTGGTCAGCCCCTCGAATTTACGAATTCGTCCCCTCTCTGACGTATATGGCTTGAACTGGGAGCAACATTCTCCTCGTCTTCAAGAATTAGTTTGATCCCATTGCTCTTCATAGCATTTACAACTGCCCAAACCTTTGTGCGATTCTGGAAGCCTTTCTTCTCGATTTCCTTGTCCACATTAACATGGATTCCTCGTCCCTGGCCATGTTCAAGACCCTCCACTCTGAGTCTCATTGCCAATACTTCTCCCACAATAGCTGCAGACTTTGCATTGCAACATCGCCCACATTCCATTGTACTTTTGAGAGCATGTTCGACTGTTGAAGCTGTTGCAACTATTCGTCCATTGTTCCTATCCACCACATTTGCTGTGATATATTTTAATGATATGAAAAGTTTCAGCACGTATCTCTTCAGCAATGTCATACCTGAATATTCTCTCTGCACCAAAGAAAACCATAACTTAACATCACGACTTTTATACAATATATGACGTAAGATAAAATGCATTTCTTCAAAAGTAACTATAAAAAGTATCACAACAAAGTGGGGAGAAATTTTCTAATACAAAGTTTTCAAATGGCTGGGGTTTTCAGCCTACCCAAGTTTAAACACAAATATACTTAAAATGTGCTGCTGCTATAAAATACCAACAACCTGATCTTCGGTAGGGTCTTCACCGAAATCTATTCCCCAAAGGATTTTTAGAGTCAAATGCAAAAGAACGATACAAGACAGAAGGATAATTATATCAATTTTGTAAATATTTTAAACATGCATGTTTCTAAATCCACACACTTAGCTCAAGTGCTACACATTTATACTACAAGTACTTTATCACGTAAAAGCATCGCAAACATTCTCAGATGCCGGAAAAAAGTGCATGGTTTCAAATTGAAACAAATTAAATTAATCAAGCCATGGATGCATTATTTAGTTTGCCACAATTTTTGTTTTTTGGGATCATATGGGAATCTATCGTGTATCAGCTTGTCACTTGCTCTTTCTTAAAGTGAAGATTACCAACAAAATGTGTGTGTCTTTCTAAATGAATAATGAGTAGTTAAATACACATACACACACACGCAATCATCATCATCATCATCTTTCATCGCTTCCTTTCTTCCTTCGGCTGCCTCTTCATGAAAAGTTTTCCCCTCAATTCCAGATCATCATAGTATGCCTTTCTTTGCACTTTTCTAAGCTTCTTAAGTGGAGCATTAGTTAATGATTTGAAGGGAAGTAATTGATCATATTCTGATTCTTCTCAAGTCTGAGGGAGGAATCATCCAGATCATCTAAAGCATCAACACCTAAGGCGCATCAAATATGGATTTTATAGTTGCACTCTTGCCAACCCCTGATTTCCCAAGAACCAAAATTGTACATGTAAAATCCAGGGGTTTTTGTCCAGCTGCCTCAATCTGTTCAGCTTTGCACTAGCCCGATGAAAGCTAAAATGCAGCAACACGTCCTCTACTTCTCCCGTTGAGCTGTTCAGCCAACCCCAATCTATAACAGTTCCTATACTAGACTTGGCCCTACCTGCTTCTTTTGATTCTGATAATTCGACTTATTGGTACCATTCTCTCGAATTTTTCTAACACTTGGCTTGTGAGGGCTGTCCTAGAACCCCAAGGTTGGGATCGTGACATAAGATATGATGGAATAGATGTTGAGAGCTTGTTTGTGGTTAAGATTAAAATACCCATATCTTTCTCCATTCACATTTCAAAGGGCTAAAAGGACACTGGCCTTCAAATGGATATTGCAAGCTCAGAGAAGCACGGGAAAGGGAAAGCAACCTTTTTAGGATCTGATATGCACCCAGTTGGAAAACATTATGCTTATAACCTACAAAGCAAGACTAGATTTAGCAATCGTAGAATGAACAAGGCAACAGCAGGGCTCTCAGCTACTATTTTGGGAGAAGTTTTAATGGGTGGAATGAAAGCAGTGGACAAATTAATCGTTAGCAAATGGGGACAATTAGTTGTTTCAGGTGATGACACCTATGGTCGAGGGGAGGCAGCATATGGTGGTAGTTTGGAAGCAACCCTGAGGGACAAAGACCACGCTTTTACCAACCTTGGAGCTATCTATCATGGATTGGCATGGAGATGTTTTAATATCATTAACGGGCGGGGGGAGTCAGTATCAGAATTAGCAGTTCCGAGCTAATTCCACAGTGGACAAATTAATCGTTAGCAAATGGGGACAATTAGTTGTTTCAGGTGATGACACCTATGGTCGAGGGGAGGCAGCATATGGTGGTAGTTTGGAAGCAACCCTGAGGGACAAAGACCACGCTTTTACCAACCTTGGAGCTATCTATCATGGATTGGCATGGAGATGTTTTAATATCATTAACGGGCGGGGGGAGTCAGTATCAGAATTAGCAGTTCCGAGCTAATTCCACTGACGAAAAAGATACTGGGTTATTCTCAACAGGTGCAACTAACGATGATGATGAAAGTTAATGGAGGATGACACAGCTGCCCTTTGATATTCCAAATTGCTCTTCTGCATTGGGACTCTGTTGTTTGATCAGCAACAAACATAGGCAGAGGTAGAAGAAAAGGAGATATAATATTTCTGAGGATAAAAAGGGGTTAACATTTGGTCTCTCGCTCACAGAATTTGTGCTAGCTCGTTTTCATCGCAAGGCATCACATTCGAAAACTTATTTTAACTCAATTTTTTTTCTCTAAGTAACTAGTGTTCTGGGATTTGCTGCTTGTTCAGATTTTTGTTGAATGTTACTGCTCCTATGAATAATTTGGCGAGAACCTTTTCACATATATATAATCAATCAATAATAAAGGAGCACATTCACGTATAAACAAAAACTAGACATTCCCATTATTTCATCAATCCTAAATCAATTCTCATCATGAAAACCATATAGCTAGGTTTTTTTTTGTCTCAAGCAACAATTTATCAAACAGTTGGTGAGCAATGATCAATTAGAAAAATGATCACATAACAATTAACGAGAACAACCAAACCATTGGGTAGTATAATAAATCCCCAAACCCAATTAAGAATAGCAGAATGGAACGATAAAAAATCTATTCGAATTCATTAAGTGCGAGAAGATGAAGTAGAAGAAGTATAAAGTGAGAGGAAGACAGAAACGTTGAACTGGTAAATAGCAGAGAGAAACAACCGGTTAAATACCCTCAATTTTTAATAGACTAGTGATGGGGCACCTCAATTCTTGAGGTGTTGACCCTGACTTTAAATACTAATTTGAGCTACAATATTAAAATACAAATAGAGAGCATTTTAAGGGACATAATATTCGTAAAAATATCTTGAGGTGCTGACCCTGATTTGATTTTAAATGCTAATTTGAGCGACAACATTAAAATTCAAATGGGGAGCATTTTAAGTAACATAATATTCATAAAAAATATACATAAATAGGATGATATTTGTGTATGTTTCAGTACAAAAATTTGGAATTTCATATTTGTATAGCTGAAGATATCCGTGAAATGCTGGTTTTAGTTTTTGCAATGCTTCGGAAAGCGATGGTTTTTCCCCCTCCTACTTCCTTTGGTATTTTTTGCACTTGTCGTCATGATTTATACACACATCAACATCAAAAAAGAAACAATCATAAAACCAAAAAATTAGCCTAAAGCTGTTTAGTTTCAGAAATAATTAAGAGAAGAATAACAATAGTTGAGGTCGCAAATATTCAGACAACTAAACCAATTTTACAATCACAGTCTTCACTAACTAATCAAGAACATTGGATTGAGAGAAAATGAGAACTTATAGAAGAATTATATACATCTTTTCAACAGAAACTTTGAAAAAAAAAATATACCAAAGGCAGAGAACCACAACAATTATTATCTAAACTAAGCATAGACTGTAAAATATAGAGAACAAAGCATGATAAATCAATTAAAGATACATTTTTTAAAATATTGAAAATTGAAGCATGAATATAGCTTCAGTCTTATGTTTTAAACAACAAAGCATCAAAAATCAATTAAAATGTTGAAAACTGAAGCTAGAGTATAGCTAAAATAGTTTTAATCCAATTTGATGGCTTTTAATGCAAACAAGAGGCGACATATCTTCAGGAACTCAAGAAACAATAAAACAAATAAACCAATCTTACAATCCGGCACAACTTTAGGAATAAGACAAACATTCAAACAAATAAACCGATCTTACTATCCGACACAACTCAAAAATTCAACAAACATTTAAACAAATAAACGTGTACAGAGGACAGAATGGGCTGAGTGTTGGGTGGAAGAACCTAACATTTCAGTTGTTGGTCGATCTATTATAAGAAAACTGAAACAGAAAGCAGAGCCATAAGTAAGTTTGTTTTTTCAAGCAATCCCTTTTCATTGCTCTACAAGCGAAAGTGCGAAACAAACATTATGATCAAGCAAATATATATGAAGCTTTGGCTTAACCATTACAAGAAAATATATGATTACGCAGACCTCATTAAACAGACAACACTCTTGAGAAAAGAATCTGTGCTAGCTAAATACAAAATAACCTATATTCTAATGGTCCTGTGTGTTTCTTGGTTAGCCGCAGAAGCCCCAAAACAGACAATTCCGAGCAGTACACAAAGAAACACGCCCCTAAAATAAAGATAGCTTATTTCTTTCCTTTAAAGAAGTGATTTCTTTCTGAAACACTCCATCCTTAATCTAAACAAATGAAACATAATATTACTAACCAATGCAAATTTTTCAATGAAATATATATCATGTATTAAAAGGTTAACATAAACATAAAAGAAACTAAAGCAATGATATAGCTTAATTAATCATAACAGAGAACAGAAGAGCAACTTGTTATGCACGATCCCAAAAGTAAACTGAAAACATAAAATCTCAAACGCATAAAACCAATTCAAAATTCCAAAATTCTCAAATTGAAAACCCAAGCTACTACAGAGACGAAGTGAAAGATTTTTCAAAGGAACAATTAACACAAGGGCAGGGCAGGGCTTGACAAAGAGAAGGAGTCAAGGTGTGGAAAATGAAGTAAAAAATTTGATTGGAGCATTTCATCAAACATGTGGTTGACATACTTAATAGAAGGAGGGAGTCATGTTATCCTCTAATTATTTAGGTTGATTACACTCTGCAGTTCAGATTATATCAAGATTCCATCTTCACCATGTATAATAGTGGCTGGAAAATCAACAACGTGAGTCCTAGGAAATACAAGAAAAGAATTAGAACATACCTTTATGTAGAAACCGATGAATGGGAAAATAGAACAACGTAGCGGGGACGGGCGGTCTGTGTGGGTGGAAGATGGAAAAACTAGGACATACTGTCAATTGAGGGAGGCGGTATTAGGAAAGGGCCCAGCTATATACCCTCCAACATTGAGAAATACACCTATATATACTTTACCCTCCTTATAAAAATTATTAATTGTAATACCCCCTATGCCTTGAGTCCTCCTTCCCCCCAAATGGTCTGTCGCAAAACCTCCCTTCCCCTTCTTTCCTCTTTTTCATTTTCCACTCCAAGCCCCATGTTTCTTTCCTCTCTTCCATTTCCCCACACGTTCCCACCCTACAATCCCTCACCCCACTCTCCATTTCTCTACTTTCTCAACCCAGTAGTACCCCACGGCCCCATTCTTCTTTATTTCCCCTACTTTTCGATTCTTCAATGATCTCAATCATTTTCCACAAACCAATTCTATAACCTTCACAACAATTTTACAATAGCAACACCATTATATTTTCTTTGTTCCATTTTTTAGCAAAACAAGAACAGTAGTTAATGGTGAACACGTTTATTTTTCTTTTTCTGTTTTTTATCATTTTTTTAAATTCTTTTTTTTTTTTATGTTCGATCAATAAGGATTAAAAAATTGAATGAGTATTTTCTACTGCTATAATTGAAGAAAACAACAATTTTCGAATTTGCTATCCACAAAAATTCTTTAGATTTGTTTTTTTTTTATTCTTTTATTGTTTAAATATATTTTTTTGTTTCTTATTTCAATTTTAATTATAGATTCTTGGTTGTAGAAGCGGTGGAGGCACCGACTTCAACGTCTTGGCACCGTTGAAGGCGGCGGTGTCTCTGAAAAAAATGGTGTTGAACAATTATATTTTTATAGGATGGGGTGTATTAAAAATGTATTTTGTATAAAAGGGGTAAAATTGGTAGTTCTAGGTGTATTCCCTTTTATTGGAGGGGTATTTAGCCGGTCTCAATAGGAAAGAGCCACTAATAATAGTACTGGGCCCGAGTATGGGCCAAGACTCTTCTACTTATGGGCCTGAGCTATGAGTCTTGACTAAGCCCAAAGCCCAATTAATTTGCAATTGAATTTTCGCTATCTAATTCAAGTACGCAAGCTCTTTTTAGGCCGTTTAAGCATCGCCGTTAAATTTAATCTAAGCCCTTCATTCATCGTCACGTGTCTCTCCTCCGTCCAGCGGTTACACCTATATATACACCATCTCCAAACCCAAACCCTCATTCTCGGATATTCTTCTTCAATACCGACTTTGTGCCGCACACCTATTGCCCGAGACCTAAGGAGCGCGGACCGAACCCTAGATCTCCAGCAAATTCTTCTTCGATTGAACTTGTAATTCTCTCGAGATTTCAAGGTAAAGTGATTATCGATTTTGCTTTATTCCTACTCAAAGTTCTCGTTCTAGGTTTTACGGTTGAGTTTCGATTTGGCAGATGGTGTCCGATGCGAGTAAGAAGAAGGCAGCTCAGAAGAAGGCCGCGGCCGCCGCCAAGAGAGGAGGCAAGGCTGCAGGTGCCGCCTCATCTAAGGCTGCTGCATCTGAGAACGGCAGCAAAGTCGATAATTTGGCAAGTGGAGTCAACGATCTTGTAATATCTGATCGGACATGTACCGGAGTTCTCTGTTCGCATCCTTTGTCTAGAGATATTCGGGTAAGTTCCTCGATCCATTATTTTTTTATTTCGATCTTTGCAGGATTTATGTGGATGGCTCTTTAATAAATCTGTTTGTCGGTCCTTGTGAATAGAGAACATGCAATGGAATTGATGAACTGTTATTTTGGAGCTTTTGGTTGGATATGGGGATGATTTATCTTCTTCCATCCCCTATAAGATTTTTTTTATATATTTTTCATTTATTTACGTCCGATGTAAAATTACCCAAATCACTTTGGAGAAGACATACGCTTTTGTTAATGTATATTAGAACTAAAATTGCGTCAACCTTTGGTGTTATTTAGTGCCTTTTTTCCTGATCTATAGTGAGGATATGATCAATTCTGGAAATATGTCTTAAGAAGCATTGTTGGGTAATTGTGGCCGCCCCTGTGAATTTTGTCTATTCTCAAGTCTCTTATATTTCTTACTTTGCTGTAAGAGTGGGCAGGTTTGCTGATGTTACCGCTATATCCCGGTTTATGACATTAATCTCATGAAGTGCACCCTGTACCTGAACATACGTTGGCCTTCCTAGGCATTATAGTTTTGGTTAGAAGTAATCTGTGTTATAGGCAGTTTACTACATGATTAAATAGATACCATAGTTGCTCCCACCTTTCATATCCTTGGTGGGCTTTTTGCCCTTTTAAAGTTTGTACTCGTCAATACGGACTTGGAAAGCTAATTTTCATGGTTCTCTTGCTTTGTAATGCAATTGTTTTGGGGCCGTTTTATAAAGCTTATAGTGCTGCTAATGGACATAATGGATAGGTAATTTCCATTTTAGCTGTCCTGGGCATATTTGTAAATTGGGTAGATATCATGTGCTTGGACCTTTAAAATTTTAATACTCTCTCCATTGATTGAGAAGATGCTTAAGTTGCTTGATCTTACTAAGCATAAGATAGTTAGCTGTTCTTTTTTTTGCCTCATTTGACCACACTATGATTTGGCTTCTCCGTTGATTTTGAAATGTTTCCTGGAGTAGTGTCTCATGTTTAGTTTATTGTTGCTAGCTTGGTGCACCTAGATGAGCGCCTTGTGTATCCAATAACTTCATCCTTGTAAGGAACGCTCTATAGTAGGTAATAATGTGCATAAAATGTCATTTTTGCTGAGCAACTATATTTCTTGTTCCAAATTTGTTTGTTTTACCATATTTTGAATGTAAACTGATTGTTCAACGGCATATGATTTTATGCAGATAGAATCTCTTTCCCTCACATTCCATGGTCATGATTTAATAGTTGACTCTGAGCTGGAACTTAATTATGGCAGGTATGTGGTGATTCCCTCACTGTACTATATGGCCTTTTCTTTTTCCAGTTGAACAATGCGCTAATGTTTATCTTTTTGTTGCAGACGTTATGGTTTGCTTGGCTTGAATGGCTGTGGGAAGTCAACTCTTCTTGCTGCTATAGGTAACCGCGAGCTTCCCATTCCAGAGCACATGGATATTCATCACTTATCAAGGGAAATCGAAGCTTCAGACATGTCTTCACTTCAGGCAGTTGTAAGTTGTGATGAGGAGAGAATCAGAATAGAGAAAGAAGTTGAAATGTTGTCCGCTCAGGTATTTGTTACATAGCTAACATGTGGAAGTTTGTCTTAAATAGATGCTTCTCTCAAAGTATTAATAGTCACTTGTGGTCATTATAGGATGATGGTGGAGGAGAACAAATTGAACGCCTATATGAACGTTTGGATGCAATGGATGCATCAACTGCAGAGAAGCGAGCTGCTGAGATTTTATTTGGTCTTGGCTTTACCAAGCAAATGCAAGAGAAGAAAACACGAGATTTTTCTGGTGGCTGGAGAATGAGGATTGCTTTAGCAAGAGCCCTTTTCATGAACCCAACTATATTGTTGCTTGATGAACCAACAAATCATCTTGGTAAGCTTGTATGACATCATTGTCTTTTAACAAATTGAATAGTGATGTTCATTGTGAATACTTGGGTCTTTAAATAATTAGCTATTGGAACCCTCTTAAGTGTGTTCCTCATCTTTAATGAGAACTTTGCTGACACTATATGCCTTCTTCTGTATCCTGAGCACTAATCATTTTATGTCACACGTTTGTTCTTACAACTCACTTCTGTGTTTTTAGACTTGGAGGCTTGTGTCTGGTTAGAAGAGACTTTGAAGAAGTTTGAAAGGATACTCGTAGTGGTTTCACATTCTCAGGACTTTCTGAATGGAGTCTGCACCAACATCATTCATATGCAAAGCAAGAAGTTGAAGATCTACACTGGTAATTTTGACCAGTATATCCAAACCCGATCTGAACTCGAAGAGAATCAGATGAAACAGTACAAGTGGGAGCAAGAGCAGATAGCTAATATGAAAGAATACATTGCACGCTTTGGACATGGTTCTGCTAAGCTTGCTCGTCAAGCCCAAAGTAAAGAAAAAACTTTGGCTAAAATGGAGCGTGGCGGGCTTACAGAGAAGGTGGCCAGAGATAAAGTCCTAACTTTCCGGTTCACTGATGTTGGAAAGCTCCCACCTCCAGTCCTTCAATTCGTTGAAGTGACATTTGGCTACACTCCTGATAATCTCATCTACAAGAACCTTGACTTTGGGGTAGATCTCGATTCTAGAGTAGCCCTGGTGGGACCCAACGGGGCTGGCAAAAGTACTCTCCTGAAGCTAATGACGGGGGATTTGGTTCCTCTTGATGGCATGGTTAGGCGGCACAATCACCTGAGAATCGCACAGTTTCATCAGCATTTGACTGAGAAACTTGACATGCAATTGTCAGCCCTGCAGTTTATGATGAAAGAGTACCCTGGACACGAGGAAGAGAAGATGAGAGCTGTTGTGGGAAGGTTTGGGCTTACTGGTAAAGCCCAAGTGATGCCTATTCAGAACTTGTCAGATGGGCAAAAAGCCCGTGTGATATTTGCGTGGCTAGCTTGGAGGCAACCACAAATGCTCTTGCTGGATGAGCCCACTAACCATTTGGATATCGAAACGATCGACTCACTGGCTGAGGCGTTGAATGAATGGGACGGTGGGTTGGTTCTTGTGAGCCACGATTTTAGGCTGATAAACCAGGTTGCCCATGAGATATGGGTGTGTGAAAATCAGGCAGTGACTCGGTGGGAGGGTGACATCATGGACTTCAAACGACACTTGAAGGCAAAGTCTGGTCTGTAAGAGTTGGGTGATGAGCACACAGCCTGGTCGCAGCACGCACTTTACTTGAGTGGTTGCGACTTTGGTCGGTAGGACGTGGAAGTAAAATGGCGCTGCTATGCTCTTGTTATCGACTACTATAGGTGGCAGCTGGGGGTGGGACAGGGATGGCAAGCCCTCCACGAATATCTATTTGGCATTATATTATATGCATATTCTATATAAAATTTTGATGTACTAGAGTTTTGTGCTTTGGATTCAATATTATTTTAATAATCTTATGTTGAGTGGATTTTAAGACTATCGACAACATTTGTCCTATTTATTTGTGTGGTGAACTTGTGGTTGCTGATATTTGAAAACCCATAGACAGGATTATGACGTGAATTTATTGGTTGTCATGGTAATGTTCCAGTCCATAGGGTCTCTAGTGAGCAAATGGACGTGAACTGCTACTAAAATGCTGCCATCTTCGTCCAAATATCTAGCGTGTGATGAAGAAAAAGGATACGAATATTGGTTATCTGTAGTATTGAGAGGCAGCAGAATTGTGCGATTATAGGGAGAGTACGCAGTACGATTGGACTTGAAAACATGTTACCGGTTATAGTTGGTAATTGATATGATACCGATTATAGGCTTAGATCGAACATATTTATATGTCCACCATTACCCTGTTAATACATCTACTAACAGGAGGTATCATGTAGGTAAATGAAATATTTCCGTAGTAGAGAAAAACCAAATAATTTTGAGAATTCCTTACAAATTACTATTTCCACTCTCATATCTTGTAATTTTTTCATTTCATTTCCTTACCTCTAAACCAAACATTCCTACTTCAGCAAGTAACAAATCGACACGTTATATAGTCATCTTTTAAGTTTTTGATACGATATCAAACAAAGTTCATGGATTTTTCGTTGCATTATGAACATTTTTATTTTTATTAGTTCAGAACCCTTTCAAGATTTATTGCGGACTTCTAATCCCTAATTCAATTTGAAGAATTAATATATGACTTGTATTTGCTTGTAACTATTTTTTTGTTTGACATTACTAAGCCTTATTTTTTATTTCACATTTTAAACAAGACCTTGGTCCCTGAATTTGAAGAAGCAATATGTCCTAGAGACGTATTGTATTATTGAGTGTATTGTTAAACTAGAACTCGTTTTAATATCATGCTTAATGTTAAATCCATTTTAAATTGAATCATTGAAACTTTTTGCTATTGTTAATTGGTTATGAATTTTGCAATATTGGTGCTTAATTAGTAGTTTAGGGTTGCTTGACACTTGTAGTCCGTTTAATTTAATACTATTTTTGTTTGTTTTGATTCTTAATTTTTTTTAAAAAAAATCTTTGTTCTTTGATTTCTCCGGACTTGTTCCGGTGCCACATCGAATCTACCATAAATTGTAGATGGGTATATAAATAGGAATCAATCATTGACCTTTGACCATATTTTTTGGTTAAGTAAGTCCGAGCTTATATTCCTAACAATTGGCGCCGTTTGTGAGAAACTTGGGCGGGTTGTGGAATAGGGTTACCCGATGGTGGGCCTAGAGGTTGTCACCCGGAGTGTGAATTTCGTTTAAGGGTGCCCAATTATTTACAAGGAATCAATCTCATGTGAAACTTGTCTATCGTATAAAATTGATACAATTACATTCATTCGGAAATATCATAATATTTATTCACATAATTTAACATGTTTGTGTGTAAAATGTTATGAAATTAGTTTTTTAAAATAATAATATTATTGAGTGAATATTATGATATTATTGAATAAATGTAATGATATTACTGATGAATCCAATTTTATACGGTGAACAAATTTTACAAGAGAATTTATTATTAATGAGAGTGCACAAATAAATAATGTATCGTTTCAAAAAATAAAAATAGATACTACGTCCAATATTTATACGCTAAAAAAAATTATAATCAAGTTTATTACACAACAATATTAATTAATGATTACAAGAAAAAAAAAAAACAATAAGTACACAAGTTAAGTTAAATATCCTACATAAAAAGGTATGTTTAGTCAAAATTTAATTATATTTCAGGAGATGATTTTGTAAATAAATAATTTTAAAATACTCCTATTAAATTCATAACAAATATAACAAGAGAAATGGGGAAAAAAAATATCACGAGGGTCAGTGCCCTATGGGATATATATATATATATATATATATATATATATATATATATATATATATATATATATATATATATATATAGGGGAATTAGATTTTTTAAAACAAAATAAAAATCGACAAAATTTTATCGAAAATGAAGCTTTAGCCTTTTTAGGAAGTCTTTTAAGTCATGAATTTGAAAAAGGACCAAATATTACTAAAAGTATAAATTATCCTATTATCAAAAAACTCGAAAAAGAGGGATTAATAGGAGAAGATATAACAAAAAACAGGGTTAATTATGTCTGTAAAAAAAAAAAAAATCATGACATAAGAATTATAACTGCTAACATAGAATATAGTCCTTTGGACAAGGAAGAATTTAAAAAACAAATTCCTGAAATGCTAAAACAAGGCTTAATTCAAAAATCCGAAAGTCCCCATAGATCAGCAGCCTTTGTTGTTCGAAACCATTCTGAAATTAAAAGAGGAAAAGCTAGATTTGTTTACAATTATAAAAGGTTAAACGATAATACTATCGATGATGGTTATAATATCCCTAACAAAGACAGTTTAATAGGATTAATACAATCAAGAATTTTTTTTAGTAAATTTGATCTAAAATCCGGTTACAATCAATTAAAACTCGAAGAATGGTTTAAACCATGGACATCTTTTACCTGTTCAGAAGGACATTTCGAATGGAATGTCTTAAGCTTTGGTTTAAAAAATGCTCCATCAGTTTTTCAAAGATTTATGGATAGTATCTTCTTGAAATATGACTTTTGTCTTGTCTACATAGATGATATACTTGTAGCTAGTAATAGTTTGAATGAACACGAAAAACATCTTAGAATAATTTTTGACGAAATTAAAAAACATGGAATTGTTATATCAAAAAAGAAAATGGAATTATTTAAAAGAAAAGTCTCTTTTCTAGGATTAGAGATAGGAAATGGAATAATAGAACTGCAACCTCATATTGCAGAAAAATTATTAAACTTTCCTGATAAATTAGAAGGTCTAAAACAAATACAAGCTTTCTTAGGACTTCTTAATTATGCCAGAAAATTTATACCAAACCTAAGTAAATTAGCTGGTCCATTATATAGCAAAACTACAAAGAACGGACAAAGACACTTCAATAAAGAAGACTGCTTGTTAATTCAAAAAATAAAACAGGCCATAAAAAATATTAAACCATTAGAATTGCTCTTAATATCTGATTATATTACCATAGAGTGTGATGGCTCTAAAGAAGGATGGGGAGCCATCTTATTATGTAAACCAAATAAGTATTCTGCTAAATCCGAAGAAAGAATAGCAGGCTATTCTAGTGGGAATTTTGAAAAAATTGGTCAAAACTGGACTTCTTTAGATTTCGAAATACAAGCATTAATAAATGCTTTAGATAAATTTAAAATTCATCTTCATAAAGAATTCACAGTCAGGACAGATTGTGAAGCCATTGTTAAATTCTTAAAGAATGAAAATAGTAAGAAGATTAATAGAACTAGATGGGTTAATCTTCAAAATTTAATCCAAGGAAATGGATATGTTATAAATTTTGAACATATTAAAGGAAAAGATAATAATCTTGCTGACTTATTATCTAGAAATATTTCTAAATTTTTGAATGCAGGATATGGAAAGAAGAATACTTAAACCAAAAGGAAAGGAAAAACTCTCAGAGTCTAAATCATTGAAAAAGGAGAATTCTAAGGAATCATCCTCATCTATGGATATCTCAGATGATGAAAAGAATCAAGAAATGTCTAAAACTCAAATTATGTTTGGAAACGTCCCTCGATAATATATGGCATCTCCAAACTCCTCCACAGGCCTTAAACTTCAAATTTCAAGTCCTTAATGCATTATGTGCATATTTTGGGCAACTAAATATTCAAAATCCTTCAAAATCTAAATCAGCTTATAAATCTCCTTTTAACTACTATGTAGTATATAGGGGTTTAAAAACTGAAATTTTTAATAATTTCAACACAGTTAGACGGTATACGCTTATAGCCGACCCAGTTTTTAAAGGGTTCGAAACATTTGCAGAAGCTGTCGACAGTGCCAGAGAAGTTCTGGGTTTAAATTTTTATATCGAACCAGAACAGGTCAAATCATTCTCTGAGATTGCAAAATCTAAACCTGATGAGATTATCCAGGCTCAACAAGAAAAAATCAAAACTCTTGAATTACAGGTCTTGGATCTTCAGAGAAGACTTGTACAACAAGAACATAATGCAAAAAGTTCTTAGTACAAACTTTTCGAAGAAACTCTAAACTACAAGGAGGAAACAATCACAACTATGGAAAAAATGATTCAAAAGTTGAATAAAGATCTAAAGGGTAAGGAAGTTATATCTACCTCTGAAACTGCTAGAAATATTGGTTCTACATTCGAAAAATTTAAAGCAAGACTAATGGATATTCCCTGGATTGAAGTCATGAAACCTGTCCTTGAAAGAATTCCAGATCTTGAACAGGTGATATCATCTAAAATTTTAAGGGATTTTCCAAAACATCTCATTGGTTTACAAAAAGAAATACTTGAACTTGGATTTGCTTCAAATTATATGGAAAATTCTAAACCAAAAACTAAAATAAAATACAAAGGGGTCACTCTTAAGCAGAGACCTTCCTCGCAAAAAATCTAAATATAAATCAAATTATTGCACAGGTCAAGGATGATGAAGGGATTTATCGAAATGTTTTACCTGGCTTATTTGTTTTACAAATTGATCTAAATTTAACCAATATGCCTGATGATGAAATATTGAAATTCTATCATAATGGGATGATAGACTCTTTAGAATTCAAATTAACTGCAAGAACTGAAAATATTCTAAATTGTCTAGGTGGGAAACTTTTATTAAATGCAGGGAATTTACTTCCCTAGGACCATCTGAAAAGGTTTATTGTAAAATTCTTGCTGGTCTGTAGGAAAGTGTATATATATATATATAACTATGTCGTCCAACAAAGTCAAGTACGGATATAAAAAGGAAAATCAAAACTAGCTCAAGTATTAAAGCAAAGTCCTAGAGATAATTAATGGGACATTTACCTTTTGCAACACTCTAATTACAAATTGGTTCAAAACATTTGCACAGAAGCATAAAAAATATTTGCACAGAAGTGTAAAATATATGTTTGTGCAAATATTTTGAACCAATTTGTAATTAGAATCATTTTTTAAAACCATATTTTTTATTATTTCATAATTAATTTTCATTTAATGATTTAATTTTACGACACTAAATAAATAGATTTAGTTGAGTAAAAATAAAAATAAAAAGAAGATATGTGCTTCACAAATCAATGCCTGGTTTTTGAAAGAAAATGAGCAGTTATTAGAGCATTCCCAATGGTCAATTGCGAGTTTCCCTATCCATCATTCAATTTGCCTCCAAGTTTGCATCCAACAATAAAATAATTTCCAACCATTTCATTCAAATTTTAATTCAACGAAAATATTCTCTTAAAATATTCCTAATTTAATTAAATTTATTTTCTATTTTATTTAATATTTGTATATAATTAAATTTATATATTTACATTTAAATCTTTAAAAATTAAACACAAAAAAATATTATATATTTAATAAAATAATAAAAGCATTATGATTCATTGATATAATTTTTTTTAAAAATTTGATATAAAATATCCAAGTTCAAGAACACAATTCATCACAATCACATATTAATAATACTAAAGAAAATTACATATTTAATACGACATAATGCACAAAAATAAAAATAAAACCATAATGCAATACTAAAATAAAATTACATATTAATAGTCATTAAATTTCTGAATTAGAAAATTCTTCCCAAAGATTTTCAATTAAAGCATTCCGAAGTCCGAAATGAGCATCAACATCCTTGATATGTCTATATCGATCAAGAAAATTTTGAAATGTCGAATTTCCATTATTTTTCATTTCTATTTGTATTTCTATTTAATAATTTGTTAATAATACAATGAAGATTTATAATTTAAATATTTAAATTTTTATGTCACATTATATTATAAATAATACAATAAATAAAGACATAAATATTTATATATATTGTCTCATGTCATGAGACGGTCTCGTGTAAATTTTTGCTTAATATTGAATTTTATATACTCAAAAAACTATTACATAATTTAAATTAAAAAAAAGTGCATTTGCCGGTTGAATGTTGCTCATACACTGTTCATCAATTGTGAAATTGCCTCTTAACAGGGATGAGCGTTGGGGTGGGTGATTAGGCGTGAAATTGTCATGATTCGTCGCTCGAAATGCCCTTGTTTTGATGGATTCATTTAAGTATTTAGAATCATTTGAGTATTATTTTCACAAACTAACAAATTTATTTCTTTGATGCTTATAGAAGGATAGAGGGCGAAAAGAGGAGTTCGTAGGACTTTGAATCGACTCAAACGGATACCCGGATGAGAAGATATGGAAGAAATACGAGAAGTATTAGTTCGAGCGAGAAAAAGTGTCATTGAAGTACTCAAGATGGAGGAGCTCGAGTACTTACTACGCAAGCACTCGAGTAGAGCACTCGAGCTGAGGCTGGTCGAGTAGCCATTACTCGGGCACTCGAGTAGAGCACTCGAGCTGAGGCCGGTCGAGTAGAACTACTCGAGCTAAGGGGCTCGAGTACTTTTCGGGTTCTGGACAATTTCAACACTCGAGCTTGCATTGCTCGAGCACTTTTTACTCGAGCTCTACTCGAGCTCGATGGGAATTTTGGCCCATGCAAGTCAGAGTTGGCCCGACGCTTATATATATCCATCCCAAGTTCGTTCTGATGATAACCACTTACCACCACGAGATTTAGAGTTCGTTTTTGGAGAGGAAGAGGAGAAGCAAGTTTACTATTACGTTTTTGAGGTTTTCATTATGAATTCGAATTACGATTTTACTTTTGAGTTTTGTTTCTTAATATTTTTGTTCTTGAACACTTTGAGACCAAATTCATTGAGTTAATTTAAGTTTATTCTTTCAATTAGTTAAACCCTAGTTTATGTTTGATCTCTTCTTCGTCTTAATTATCATGTTCTTTTTCGTTACTTATTTAATCGTTATTATTTCCGTTAAACCTATGTCTAGCTAAAACCCTTGCATGCTTAGGGTAGGATGAACTCGTAGAAGTAGGTTGTGGGTACGTAATTAGGGTAACTTGTGACGTTAGGTTTTAATTCTCTTGGTTAATGAATTCTTAAAATTAATCTAGACTTCGCTTTTGAATTTCGTTCGAAAGGTGTTAGAGAGAGGACGACCGTATCACTCTTTAACAACGAGTAGACTAAACGAGAAGGTTTAGGAAGGGTTAATTCATCTACCAGTTTAGCGAAGGAGGACGACCGCATCACCTTAGTTAAATTAGGGTCTTATTAATTAAGCATAATCTATTAACTTGTTAGTAGATTAGTGAAGTCGAGTGTTAGGGTAAAGTATTAGGGTTTAGAATCTTGAGCTTTCACCTTGCATTCTTAGACTTAGGTTATTTCTTGTGTGTCACAGTTATTCTGATTATGTACCTGCTCCGTTAGTATACGTAGGGATTCCTATCTTAAGCATCATCATCTCTCATTTGAAAACAACCCTTAGTTAAATTGTCGTCTTTAATTCTTTAGTAATTAGTTTATTTCAGTCTTTTAATAAATCTTTCAAAAAAATCCAAAAATATTACACTCATATTAGCTACGACGCGTAGATCTTCAGGGATCTGTTCGCATACACCCCATCTCGTGGGTTCGATATACTTGGCCGTTATACTTACTTTTACTACAGTGAACCCGTTCGCTTGCGGGTGAGCGATTATTATAAGTTAGTGTAATTCGCTCAAAGTCAGTGGGTTAATTGGGGCATTGGAGGCGAACAGGGGGTTTGCTTCCCCCAGTTGGGAATGCTCTTATTGCTACTAACCACCCGGACAGAAGTAGTAGTGTTGTTTACCAAATAAATATTGCTGGGATTAAATGGCTATTTATGAGAGCTTTGGTAAAAACATCAAATGATTGGGTCCTTTAATGCTAAAGTGATTGATTTGAATGAAAGATAATAAAGAAAGAGCAAGAACACCAAGATTTGCCAGAGGTTGTTAGTCCCTGGACTTAAATGAAGATTGTATTGATTATGCTGAAAGAAATTGAATCTTTTTTTATGTTACAAATGTGAGGCTATTTATAGCTTTCTCACTTCATGGGTACATCAGTCATTTTCGACCTCTCAGGGGACAATGCTCCTGTCTCTGAGGACGCGCGGGCACTGGTGTGCCAGAGCTTGCAGGTGACCGGCCACTAGGGTGCTGACGCGTGTCCAAAAAGGACGATTCTCTGGCGTATTTCCTTATTTGGATGGAATATTCTCTCTACCACTGTGTACGGAGGTGGCCTTTTTCCTCTTGGGGGAAGATCTCGCCTGATTCCATCACGTGCTCCAAATCTTGCCGGCCGGGGACATATCGAGGTCGGAGGCCGGTCTCCTGATGGGTCACGAGGTCGGAGACTACTCCTGCACGTCGGTCGTGCCCTGGTGACTTCTATTGGTCTTCTTTGGTTGAGGCCGGACCGGTCCGGTCTCGGCCCGTTCGTTCAGCATCCGGATCATCGTATACGAGTGTTTCAAGGTGGTTTCTGGCCTCGTTTTTGAGGTCGGAAGATGGGGTAGGAGCCCGCTGAGGTCGGATATAGACCGGTCAGGTCGGACCCACCTTCTGAGTGCCATTTTGCCTTTTCCGGCTCGTTTCAGGCCGGTGCCGACCTGTGGTCCAAAATGGTCACAACAATTGCCCCCCAACTCATCTCTCAGAGTTGATGAGGGACGAGGTGGCCGTTTGTCGTCTGTAGTTGGTGCCGGCCTTGCACTGTCCGGGGTGATCGGAGATCGGCCAACGGCTTCGTGATGATCGATTGGACGCACATTATACTGTGTACCTAAAAAGGTGTGCGTGTTGTCAGACGACGTCTCAGATTCCATGCACTAAAGCCTGACGTGCGTGACGTAATGCGATTCCTCAAATCTCGCGCATTAAATGCATGTCGTGTACGAGGCGTCTGACGCTGAAACCGTCGTTTCACATTCTTGCATCTAGGCCCCTATGCCTAGAATTTTATTTCGAATTAGGTCCCTGCCCCTTTCTTATAAATAGGGGGGCCATTCCATACTTTGGATTTTTTTTACTCTTCTCGCGAATTGCAGCAACTTCTTGGCGATTTCCGGCGAGCTCCTTGCGGCGGCGAACAACTTCGTACGGTGGCGATTGGTGGTTTCTGAAGGTAAATTTTAAATTTTCAAGCCTCAAAACTTCTTTTTATATCATGGTACGCCGGTGGATGGGTCCTCCGCCTGGTCAAAGGGGAGGCGCCTCCTCGAGTGGTGGAGGAGCTGGTGGAGCCAGTAGGAGACTTTTTGAAGGAGAAGGAAGCTCCGGCAGTGGACGCGGCGCTTCTTCTCCCCGTCTAGCGAGCTCCATATGGGCTCATGATGACGACGACTTGGACGCATTATTCCCGAGACTGGGCCGGTCACTATTGGGAGAGGGTGCCCGCGAGGGCGTTCCGGCCGCGGCGGAGGGATCCCGGACTGAGTCGACGGCCCGGCCTATGGAGAGTAGGGACCCGTTGGACGACCTCCTTGAGGAAGGTGATGAGGAAATTGGCCACGGCGAAGGTGATGATACGGCCAACAACCTATTGCTCCAGAATCTCGCAGCCGAGCAGATAAAAGAACGGCTCGGGATGGTGAATGAGTCTTCAGGGTCGGAAGCTGAGGAGGTTGAAGGGTTGGCCGTAGCCGGTCGGAGTCTTAGCCAGGACCGGTGAGACCAGGTCAGACGAGCCTTTCGTCTGTGGTCGGACTATGTGGAGGAGAAGGATGATATAGATTCCGTCCACTTTGATTTTGAAGCTTATCACGAGCGTTACCGGCGGGGGCCGGCCATTCGCGACCCGGCCACGATTCGTATTGCGGATTTAGATGAGTCTCAACGATGGACCATTGGCCAAGTGCAGTGCCGGGTGACCCAGGACTTTCTAGACGAGGCCCGGGCCTGCTGGGACATTCCGTATAATGTCCAACTCTATGCCCCGGAGCCGAATGAGCGGGCCGATCAGCCTCCTCGAGGGATGGTGGCCGTGACCCAAGACATGATGGAGGTCGAACTCCGCTTCCCCCTCCATCCGGCCGTCTCATATCTTTTGAACTACTGGAACCAGACACCCATCCAATTGCTTCCGAACGCATGGATGATCATCACGAGCGTCATGGCTCTGTTCGGGCAGAACCGACTCTATCGGATGCCGAACCCGGGGGAGATGACTTATCTCTACCGGATACAGAGTGAGAGGAGCGGGACCGGCGAGGTCTATATCCAAACGAAGGGGCAGAAGCTGGTGACCGGCCTACCGAGTAAAGCGCGCAATGACCGGAAGAAATGGTTCTTCGTTGGTGGGGCATGGAAGACCGGGTACCCGGACGGGACGGAGATCGATGTTCCGACCAACATCCGCCCAAAAAATCCCAGTAAGGAATTTTTAGTTAATACTTGAACCAAAAGTACTGATCTAATTTTTTATTTCTCTTTGCAGGCTACCCTTGCCCTTCCGATCGGGAGCTGAACCTCGATTTTGCGGTCGTCGGGGAGCGGATTCTGTCGTTGCCGGCCACGGAAAGGAATCAGGCCATCCCCCGGACACGACAAGCTCGACTTTCAAGCCGTTTCTTCCAGTTTCTGCGCCATCTAAAATTGACGGGTAAGTGCTAGAGTGAGCCCGAATTTCAAGTTGTATTTTTTTTATAACGCCTTGTGTTTTGTGGAGCAGTGCCCAATTTTTCGGTCGTGAGACAGTGTCCATCCGAATTCTCCGATCGCTGCCCAGAGATGTTTTCCATGATGGGAGCTTGCGCGGTGAAGAAAACGGCAAAGGGGACGAAGAAGAAGAAAGGGGGCGGCGCCTAGACCGGGATTGTGATCCAAGAGCCCACTCCTCTCCAATCTGTTCCGGCCATCGGGACGACTGTCGTCGAGACACTTACCTCTTCTCCGATCACCGGCCAAAAGAGGGGTCGAGAAGAGTCCGAAAGTGAGGAGGCCGGCCTGCACAGGTCGAGCCCGACTCCGATTGATATCTCGGACGGCACGCCGCCTGGGCCCCGATCGGCTGGAACGGGGACCGTGGCCCACGAGGCGCCCGGTCCCGGCCGGGAGAATGATAGGACCTACTTCGGTCGCGATCCGGCCCGCTTCCAAGCGTAAGTTTGTTGACTTTAAATTTTTCTAAATCATTTTTACTCATACCTGACTTGATTTTTCTTTTATCCAGGCTGACGCGCAATGACTCCGGCCTCCCCCCACTGGTGCTGGATTTCTTGTCTTCCCGGACTCCGAGTTCCATTGTTGACATGCCGGAGTATATGAGCCGGTCGGTGAATTCTTTGCCCCAAGACTGGACTCGGGAGCTGGCTTATGTCCCCGAGCGTCGCCCCCGATACGCCGGTCGAGCCTGTTTTGCTCTGGTCAGCCAGGCGACCATTATGGCTAACTTCGTGGAGAGTGAGCTCAACAGTGCCCTTAGCTCTTTCCGGAGGTTGGAGGCCGACTTGACCAGGGCTCGGGAGGAGAAGGCCGGACTTGAGAGTGAAAATGCCGCTCTCAAGAAGGACAGGGATTATGCGGTCGGCCAGATGGAGGCCGTCCTGAAAGAAAAAGATGACGCTCTCGGCCGGGCGGAGATGGCGTACAAGGCCCTGGCAGATACCCGGAACCGGGTAGCTGAGATGGAGGATGTCAATGCTGATCTGCGGTTGGAGGCGCACAAGGCCCGGGGGGATGCCGATCAGGCCCTTGCTCTGCAGGCCGAGTTGAAGAGGGAGCTCCAGAAATAGGCTGAGGAACTGGCCGCCTCCCTGAGCCGGCCGGCATACTATCCGGAGGATCCGACCGCCAACCCGGAGCTCTTCTCTGAGTTTTGCTTCTACATGGCCGCTGCCAGTATGCTCCGGGTTGCGCGCCAGACCGGTCTTGAGACCAAGTCTCTGGAAGATTACTTCCGGGAATATGCTGCTAAGAACCCGGTCAGCGAAGGCTTCTGGTTTTCCTTCCTCGATCTGGAGACCGAACTGGGGGTGGACCTTTCATGGTTTCCCCATCGGCATAGGCTGATCAAACCGGGTCAAAGTCCCCCGGCCGCCGATGAAGAAGAAGAAGAAGGAAGAAGAAGAAGAAGAAGAAGAAGAAGAAGAAGAAGAAGAAGAAGAAGAAGAAGAAGAAGAAGAAGAAGAAGAAGAAGAAGAAGAAGAAGAAGAAGAAGAAGAAGAAGAAGAAGAAGAAGAAGAAGAAGAAGAAGAAGAAGAAGAAGAAGAAGAAGAAGAAGAAGAAGAAGAAGAAGAAGAAGAAGAAGAAGAAGAAGAAGAAGAAGGAGGGGAAGAGGAGGCCCCTCCGGAGGGTTCCCAGATGCCGGGCGGAAGTGGGGCTGAGGTGGAAGCCTGCATTGATGTAGTGGCCGACTTTGCGGCCGGGACCGGAGATCATGCGAGCCCGGGGGCCGGAGCAGGCGACCTCTGAACCTCCATTGCCTTAGATTATTATTTACTGCTTTCCCGATTGTGACCGGCTTCCGACCGGATGTTGTTTTTCTTTTATTTCGGATTATTGTACTCCTCTCCGGCTTTAGACCGGTTTTAATTTTATGAAATTAAGTTTTTCTTTAGACTTTATTGCTTCGTTATTATCCTCTTATTTGCTTATACCCATCAAAATGTCTTAAATTTTAACAAATATGAATGAGATTTTACCCCGGGCTCAAGTGTGATATGCCGACCTCGATATGGTCGGCATATGCTTTTGAACTGAGCCTGGTGCTTGGAATGGCCTTAGTTGCCTTGCCGAGCTCAAGTGTGATATGCCGACCTCGATACGGTCGGCATACGCTTTTGAACTGAGCTCGGCTCTTGAAGTGGCTTGGATGGTCTTTCCGAGCTCAAGTGTGATATGCCGACCTCGATACGGTCGGCATATGCTTTTGAACTGAGCTCGGTGCTTGGAATGGCCTTGGTTGCCTTGCCGAGCTCAAGTGTGATATGCCGACCTCGATACGGTCGGCATACACTTTTGAACTGAGCTCGGCTCTTGAAGTGGCTTGGATGGCCTTTCCGAGCTCAAGTGTGATATGCCGACCTCGATACGGTCGGCATATGCTTTTGAACTGAGCTCGGATTTTGGGATAAGATTGAGCTGTGCGAAGAGCTTTGTATTGATGAGAACTTTGAATACATAGTACAAAATCATTGGTAGTATTTCTTCAAGTGAATTGCATTCCAGGGGTATTGGTCCGGAGTGCCATCCATGAGTTCCAGCTCGTAAGCACCCTTGGAGAGCCACTTGGATATCCTGAACGGGCCCTCCCAGTTTGGGCCGAATACCCCTTTGGGCACTTGAACCTTCTTAAGGACGAGGTCCCCGACCTGGAATTGTCTGGCCTTCACTTTGGAGTTGAAATTTTTTTTCGGATTTCTTCTTGTAGGCTGCATTTCGGAGGTCGGAATTGAGTCTCCTCTCCTCCAACATGTCCAAATCGATCCTCCGGGCGGTGTCATTGTCCTCGGTGATCACCTGAGCCATCCGGTGGCTTGGGAAGGAGACCTCCGACGGGATGACGGCCTCGGTCCCAAAAGCTAAAGCGAAAGGTGTTTCGCCAGTTGAGTTCCTTGTAGTCGTACGATATGACCAGAGCACGTCGGGTAGCTCGGCTGCCCACTTTCCCTTTTTATCCTCATGCTTAGCTTTGATAGTATGCTTGAGGATTTTGTTTACGACCTCTACTTGGCCATTCGTCTGCGGGTGGTAGGGGGTAGAGAACACTTTCTTGATATTCCACTTCTCACAAAACTGAATCATCTGGAGACCGTCAAACTGTTTTCCGTTGTCGGAGATGATCACTTGAGGTAGGCCGAAACGGCAGATGATGTTTTTCCAGATGAACTTGATGATTTGAGATTGGTTGATCTTGTTGAGTAGCTCGGCCTCCGCCCATTTTGTGAAATAGTCGACGGCCACGACGACGAATTTATGGCCCCCGGGCGCAGTGGGCATTGGTCCGATCAGGTCGATGCCCCACTAAGCAAAAGACCAAGGGCTATACATGGAGGAGAGCTGCTCGGGGGATAGCTTGATGTTGGGCCCCCAGATTTGACATTTGTGGCACGACCTTGCAAAGTTGACAGCGTCTTTGTTCAAGGTCGGCCAGAAATATCCTTGTCTGATCACTTTGTGGGGCCCAACATTTGTGGCCCAGCCTCCGGCGTGATTTCCGCATACCCCCTCATGGATCTCGGCCAGAATGCTCTGGCCTTGCTCCGGGGTTATACACTTTAGGAGTGGGAGGGTAAATCTTCTTTTATATAAGAGATCGTCAATGAGGGTGTACCTTGACGACCGGAGTTGCAGTTGCCGTGCCCGAATTCTATCCTCCGGAAGCGTGCTGGTCTTGAGATACTTTACGATCGGCGTCATCTAGTTTTCATCCGTGCTCAGAACGGTTGCCACTTGTGCTCGGATGACCGTGGGCGTTCCGAGCGTGGAAAGTTGAATATTGGCTTGGTCGGCGGCTCCCTCCGCGATTGCAAACTTGGAAAGAGCGTCGGCCTGGGTGTTGTGCTCCCTTCGGATTTGCTCAATGAAAACTTGGTGAAATTTCTCGCACAAGGTTGTGACCAGGTCGAGGTACTTCGTCATTTGCTCCCCCCGGGCCTCGTACGCTCCCTTGATTTGGTTAACTACGAGCAGGGAGTCCATAAAAATGTGTAGTCGACAAACTCCGATAGCGATCGCGAGCTCAAGGCCCCCGACCAGAGCCTCATACTCGGCCTCGTTGTTGGTGGCCGGGAAGTTGAAGCGGACTGCATGGGTGAAACTCTGGCCCTACGGGCCGATTAGGACAATGCCGGCCCCGGCACAAGTGTTGGTTGACGATCCGTCCACGTAGAGTTTCCACGGGGGGTGGTTGATTCTTGTGAACTTAGGTGGGAAGGTTAGTTCCACTATGAAATCGGCCAGGGCTTGGCCCTTGATGGCCGTTCTTGGGGCGTATGAGACCCCGTACTTAGCTATCTCCAATGATCACTTTAATAACCTGCCGCTGGTGTCCGGCTGGTGTAGGACTTGCCTCAAGGGTAGAGTGGTGAGGACCCCTACTTGGTGGTCGAAGAAGTAGGGCCTTAGCTTACGTACACTCATGACCAGAGCGTAAGCCAACTTCTCGAGTGGGGTGTATCTGAGCTCGGCATCGTGTAGGGTTTGACTTACGAAGTAGATCGGAAGGTGGTTCTGACCGTCCGTCCAGACTAGTACCGCGCTGAGGGCGACCTCGGAGGCCGCGAGATATAAGTAAAGCTTCTCTCCTGGGACCGGCTTAACCAAAATTTGTGGGTTCGTCAAGTATTCCTTTAGTTTTGAAAAGGCTACTTGACTTTCCCTATTCCAAGAAAATTTGCCATTTTTTATGGTCGAGAAGAAAGACTTACTTTTGTCTCCGAGTCGGGCTATGAATCTGTTGAGAGAAGCAAGACATCTGGTCAGGCGCTGCACTTGTTTGATTGTCCTTGGCTCTTGCATGTCAAGGACGGCCTTGATCTTGGCCGGATCTTGGCCGGGCTATGAATCTGTTGAGAGAAGCAAGACATCTGGTCAGGCGCTGCACTTGTTTGATTGTCCTTGGCTCTTGCATGTCAAGGACGGCCTTGATCTTGGCCGGATTGGCCTCAATCCCACGCTGGCTGATGATGTTCCCCTAGAATTTGCCGGCCTTTACCCCAAAGTTGCATTTCTTTGGGTTTAGCTTCATATTGTATGTCTTGAGGATCTTGAAGGTCTCTTCGAGGTCCCTGAGGTGGTCTTCTTTTTTTAAGCTTTTCACCACAATGTCGTCGATATAGACCTCCATGGTCTTTCCGATCTGATCTGCAAATATTTTGTTGACCAGGCGCTGGTAGGTCGCATCGGCGTTGATCAGGCCGAAAGGCATCCAGAGCCAAGAGAATATATTCTTCTCCGTGTGGAATGAGGTGTGCTTGATGTCTTCGACAACCATTGGGATTTGATGGTAGCCGGCGAAGGCATCCATGAAGGACATCATTTCGTGACCGGCCGTGCTATCCACCAGGTGATCGATGTGTGGCATTGGAAAATGATTCTTCGGGTATGCCGCGTTGAGGTCGGTGAAGTCTATACACAGTCTCCAAGCATTGTTCGTCTTCTTGACTAGGACGACATTTGAAACCCATTGGGGCTCGCCCTGGGCTTGCTCGATCAGCTTGTTGTCTAGCAACTTCTTGACCTCTTGGGTCAGAGCTTCGTATTTCTTCGGGCCAAATTTCCTCCTTTTCTGGTGGACCGGCCTCTTTTTGGGGTCGATCTTTAGGTGATGGCAGCCGTGCTTTGGGTCTATTCCGACCATGTCTTGGTGAGACCAGGCAAAAACCCCAATGTTGGCTTTGAGGAATTCGATCACTTCACCCCACATTTCGGTCGGTATGCGAGAGCCGATCAGAACTTCCAGTTCCGGCCTCGAGGGATCGACTGGAATATTTTCCAATTCCTCTAAAGCAGTAGCTTGTTCATGGCTTCGCCGGCCGGACGAGTCGAATCTAGGGTCGAGATCGAGCTCGGATGGTTCGAAACCGATCCTTGGCTCGGGATCGTCGATTCACATTGGCTGGGGATCGGTCGATGTGGATCCGACCTCCATTATGGCCTCCGCGGTCGGAGTGGCTGGCTCAGAGTCGATGTGCGGCCCATCTGACGTTTGGTCGTTGCAGATTGAAAATAAATCAAGATTGAAATAGTTCAAACACCTCCTAGCCATTGATTGGTCACCTCTAACGGTGCCGACCACCCCCTCAGGGGTGGGAAACTTAATACAGTAATAGTAGGAGGAGGCAACTTCCTCAAAAACCTCTAAAAAGGGCCTACCTAAAAAGCCATTATATGAACTTGGCTGATCTACGATTATAAAATCTAGTGGCCTTGTTATCTTGACGTCCTTGTTATAGCAACATATGAGCTCTACCGAGAGCTTGATCCTCCCGTACGCAGCGACCGTCGCATCCCCAAAGCCCTTTAGCTGAAGATCGATGGGTTTGATGAAGTTGACGAGGTCTCCGAGTTGATCTAGGGCTGCTTTAAAGATGATGTTACAGAAACACCCATTGTCGATCAGGACCCGTTGAACCTCCTTGTCCAAGATGTGGGCGGCGATCACCAACACGTCGCCCTTGGGATACAAAACCCCGACCCGGTCCTGATTGGAGAAAGTTATCTCCAGATCTTTATGAATTTTTGGCTCTGGGGGGGTTACCAAGTTGACATTGGTCACCTCCCGGACCTCTGCTTTCCGTTTCCGGTTGGACATTGTTGAGATTGGGGTGAGGCCGCCCAGGTTCCCCCTACTGGCCTGGATCATGTTGACCCGACCACCGGGGTTCATTGGTGGGAGGAGGTCGTCTTCATCATCATCCTCTTCCAAAGCTGCGACCGGCCTGAGGGGCCGGCCACCTTCCTTGTTTCTTTGAGGGTGACGCTGCTGCTGCTGCGGGTGGTTCTCCTGACGGCCGTCTGGCCTCTGTAGAAGGTCGTTCAGACGCCCTTCATCAAACAACTTCCAGAGCTGCTTTAGGAGATCACGACACTGGCTCGTATTATGGCCTATTGAGTCGTGATAGGCGCATAACTTTTTAGGGTCCAGTCGGGACCGGTCTCCAGAAAAGGGCCTTGGAAGCACATCCCTGTGTTGGATCACATTGAAGATAAGCGCGGGGGATTGCCTCATGGCCTGAGTAAGGTGAACTTCAACGTCTTCGAAGGACTTGAAGTTACCGGGCGGTTTGGCCACTTTTCTGGCTTTGGGGCCGCTCTTGGGGGAGGCCTGAGCTACGGCCTCCGTCTCCTTTGGTATCGGCTCGGACTCTCCCAGCCTGAGCGCCAGTAGCTTCCTCCGGGCCAGGTAATCGCCGGCCCGGGTGCAGAATTCAGTGTAGGTCTTCGAGAAGTCTTTGGTGAGATGTTTAAACATCGGAGACCGGCCATAGAAACCCCCAAGAGTGGCGTGCAAGACCAGCTGGTCGCTTGTTGGCTCGCCGGTCAGCATGACCTCGTCCACCCTAGCCACATAGTCCTCGTCGGACTCTTCCCTCTCTTGGCGGATCCGCATCAAGCGGTGCCAGCTTTCCGGCCGGGCAATTTTGGCTGCGAAGTATGATGAGAATTGCGTGCTCAGAGTGGTGAACGAGTCGATCGACCGTGTCGGGAGAGACACGTACCATCTGTGGGCGAGATCGCCCAAGGTGAGAGGGAAGAGCCTGCACTTCGTGGCGTTGGTTGCGCCACGCCCGGTCATGTAGATCCGGAATTTGCTCAGATGAGTCTCCGGATCTGTTTTCCCCTCGTAGAGTGGGGTCGGCGGAGGGACGATTTTGAGCTGAACTGGGGCGAGCTCAATATCGACAGCCAGGGGCTCGTTGGCGACCGGCCGGGCCTTAGGTTGGCCTTGCGCTTCTAGGAGCGCTTTCATCTCGTCAAGCTGCTTTTGCATCTTGACGAGTTCAGGACTCAGAGTTTCGACCATTTGGTCGCCAGCGTCGGCCAGGGGGCCGATTCGGTCGAAGACGGCCGCACGGGGGACTCCGCGTCCCAGAAGGCTGCTTTGGGCGAAGCTCAGCTTGCGTCTGGCGAAGTTTGCCGGGGTTAGGCTGACCTCGGCCGCCCTCTTGTGGGGCATTTGGGCCGTGCTCTGTAAGTTGGAGACGGACTCCGTGTCACCATACCCAGTGTCGTAACTGGGGAGGTACTCGGATACCACGATGGGTCCGTCATGCCCAAACGGTCGAAAACTGGATGGGCGGAGCCTCATGACCGAGCGGAGCTGGGGTTCGCTCGGCATTGGCTTTCGCCTTGGTGCTCCACGGCTTTCGCTTTTCCCTTGAATGCATGGGCGTGGGCCTTCTTTTTTGAGAAAATCTGACGGAGAATAATTATTTCCCATTTTATAAAACCAAATCATAAAACCACCGTTCCAAATCTTCCTCATAATCGCCCTGTTAACGAAGAGAAATCAAATTCAATTCACTCAAAAAACATCCTCAAATAGTGGTTCCCTAGAAAATACACGCATATAGTGCAAAGAGAAAATCTGACGGAGAGAAAATCATCCCCAATCGACCAAGTTTGCCGGAGGAATCGAAGAAAATGCGCGGAGAGGAAATGCTAAAGTTGCAGAATCGCCTTCATACTTGCATTATACATTGAAATGATTGTTTGATGAAAAAGATGAAGACATGTGAGTGGTTTTTTTTTTCCTTGCTGCAAACTTGAGATGAAACTGAAATTTTTGGAGTATTGTGGTTAGGGGAGTAATGGACAGACTATTTAATAGCAAAAACTAACCTATTTCCCTCCAAAAATCAAGTTGAAAAAGTTTTTCCATCCAGTTTTCCATAGGAAACTGTTAAATATTTAACGAATAGGACATTTTCTGCAAAAAATGGTACAAAAAAAGAACATGAGACCAAATCTGTCAAATACGAATTCTCATGGGACCACCCTTGCAATTTACCCTAAATATTATTTTAATTATGAATTAAATTTCCTTTAGTTTTTCACACTCTTTTCTCATTTTCAGCATCACAAAATTAACATTTTGAAATTCCTAAAATAAAGTTTCTTGATTATTTTCATTAAAACCCTAAAACCTAAATTATTGGATTATTTTAATTCAAATTAACACAAGATAATCCAAGTTTATCGTGTCTAATTAATGGAGTCAAACGACAAAAGAATCACATTAATGTAAGTTTTTTTTTCTTACGCTGAATGACAAGTTAATATGTTACATAGGGCATCAGTATTATTTTGTGTGAGATTATGTTCGCGTTTTTTCGGTAGCATCAGTGAGTAAAATTCATATACGTTAACTTATAGTTTTCTTTGTAAAGCAAAATATTTAGTGTACTTGGAACAAAATTTTAAACACACTTAGTTAGCCTATGTTGTGTTTTTTTTTCTTGCAAAAAAAATTTCTGTTTTTTTTTTTAGATTAAGAATATCACCTTTTTTTTTTATTGACAACCTGGTGAACTGAAACATCTTAGTAGCCAGAGGAAAAGAAAGCAAAAGTGAATCCCACAGTAACGGCGAGCGAAATGGGAACAGCCTAAACTGTGAAACCGAGGTTGTGGAAGAGCAATACAAGCGTCGTGTTGCTAGGCGAAGCAGCATAAATGTTGCACCCTAGATGGCGAAAGTCCAGTAGCCGAAAGCATCATGACTAGCTTACGCTTTACCCGAGTAGCGTGAGACACGTGGAATCCCGTGTGAATCAACAAGGACCACCTTGCAAGGCTAAATACTCCTGGGTGACAGATAGCAAAGTAGTACCATAATTCTATTTATTGGAATATCTCATGGTTGAGTGGGAAAAACCCACTGCCTACATAGAAAAGCCCTTTGAAAGGGCCAAACATCAAATCTGGATGTAGTTCTCTTCTACCTACCTACTTAGAAAATAAAATAACTCCTATCTACAATGGATATGTAAGATAATTCCTAATCCTGAGAGCGCAACTACTAAGAGAGGAAGCAGAAGCCGGGGCTGAATTCGGAGGTCAAATTCTTTGTTTTGATCGTGTATATGTTTAAGTGAATAGAATTATGAGTTTATAATTATTTACTTTTCTTTTTTGTGTTTTAAATTTAGGTTAATTTTTTTTAAAATGATATAATTTTCTAAAGTTGGGTATGTATATGAGAATCGGGGGTTTTTTTAGACGCGGCCTTAATTTTTTTTATTATATATGTATTCTTTTATTTAAATAACTTTCTTTGGCTTATAGAATTTATAAGATTTTGACATTTCCCTTTTTTTTTTTCCGATTATAGAATTCAACCCGTTGAGACAAAATGCGGAATATGTCTTTAATGACAATCATGATATTTATCGAGCAGATCATACACAAAATCTGCACCAAACACTAGTCCTCCCACCTAATGGGCCGATGAGTCACCATGATTTACCACCTCCACCATTCCTGTCGGGCCAGGAGGGGGGGTCCCCGGTGGTGAGGGTTTTGCCTTTTGCTACAAGATCATACACAAAATCTGAAGCCCCGTCCTTCTCGGATTGTTTGGTGCTACAGTTGGATCTAATGGATCGATCTGATCCACCGGAGCTACGGTGACCGGTGGATGGATTGGTTAATTAGACTCCTTTTATTTACGTTTTATTAGGACCTTGTTGTAGTTTTAGATGTGAGTTTTTCTTTTGTTGGTTCCCTTGTGTTGCTGTTCTTTAGGGTTATTTCTTTATGTTTAATGCTCCCGTTCGTGCCCCCTCGGTTCATCTTCCAGGAACTGGATATGCCTTAGTGTGGGGCTTCTCTATGTTCCCTGTGCTCTCACCTTGGATGTGCACTGATTGTGTTCTTGGGCTGGTTCTATGCACCCTTGGTTCATTCTTTTGGAACTTGAATTGCCTTAGTGTGAGACTTCTCATTGTTCCCCGCGCCTTCACCTTGGATGTGTATTTGAACTGGTTAATTCCTCCTCGGTTCCTCACGATTGGTTCGAGGTAGGCCTTCTTCAAACTCTCTGTAGTCTCTTGGACTGGACTTGTACTCTACACTTGTTTCCTTGTATTGCAGTCTGTTTCTTTTGTAAAAAAAAAAAAAAAAAAAAACACAAAATCTGAAGGTTCAATATAATAATGAGGGCGGTCATGAATAAATATATTTTTCGGCTGATGTAAAAAAGGAAATATAAAAAATTCAAACATGTTAGCGCAAATCCTATGGAACGATTCTTGTGCAACAGAGTGGAACCCTCTCACGTTCTTATGCAACTACAACTCTATTTGGTGGGGTGGGGTGGGGTGGGGTGGGGTGGGGCGCATTAAACCTACTACTATATGATATCTACATGGCAGCAGCCAAATTCGAATTTTCAGAGGCTGCCTAAAATCGCTCCTACAAACTAGCGAGCAAAACCGCTTTTCATTACAAAAGTAGAAATAGATTTGTGTAGGTCTCTAAAATTACGAGCCTAGCTAGTGTAGAACCTAGAAACCTAGCTACAACTAATTCTATCACATGCCACGCCATGTGCAACTCACATATCAATATTACGAGGGCTATTAAGTTTTTTTCCCCACTAATATATATGTTTAAAAAAATTATTTAGATTTTTATCTTACTCAGACCCCCATAATTACGAGGACTATTAAGATTTATATATATATATTAATTGTCCTGTTCGAACCAAATGGATTTAAAATAGATCGTTTGCTTTATATAAAATTCATCGATGGCGCGCACAGAGAGAGAGAGTCCCAACCAAATGGATTTGAAATAGGTCGTTTGCTTTATATAAATTTAATCGATGTTTAGATGAATATTAATATAATTTTAAACAAATATATATTTTAATTTGAATGATTTAATGTTAAGATTTAAAAATATTAATCATTCGTCCCCTAATTAGCTTCACACGTTATTTTTTTATTTGTCTCAAGATTAGCTTCACACTTTCTTTTTTTGATTCGTCCAAAGATTAGTTTCACACCTTTAAAATAGGAAACTCTCCATAAACTCCATCCTTACAATATTTTAATTCAATCTTACACAATACAATTCATTTATTTACTTTGTACATAAAGATTTACAAAATTACCTTTCAAATTCCTACACATTACTCCATTTTCTTAAATGTGTACCGAGCAAGGTAAAATATAGAGTGGAACAGGTTTATACGTGAATTTCTTTGAAGGACATGAGTTTGGAGGGTACAAGTTATACGTGAATTTCTTTGAAGGGCATGGGCATGGGCATGGATTTGGTGGGTACAAGTTATACGTGAATCTCTTTAAAAGAGTATTGGTTGTTTCATAAAAGAGTATTAATTAATTTGGGGGCTAAAAGTTATTTTTACTAAAAGTATGAATTATTCTATTAAAAAGTATTGTAAAATAATTTATGTGTGAATAAGTTTCACACTATACATACTAATCAAACAAAGAGTAAATCAAACTTGGGATGAAAGGGAATAATTAATTTAGAACGTGTATAGAGTGAAATTGGTTCATACATGAATCATTAGAGTGTATTAGTTGTTTTCATTAAAGAGTATTAATTGTTTTCACCGAAGAGTCTTAGTTTGTTTTTACTGAACAATTAATACTCTTAAATGAAAACAATTAATACTCATTAATGTAAACAATTAATATCCTTCAATGATTTATATATGAACCATTTTCACTTTATACGTTGTCATTAATTTAAGCATAATCTAAAAATAAACGGGACACACAGATTGAACCTGTCCCATTAGGCTATTACCATTCTTATTTAAATACATATACTTTAGGAATAATTTTATTTCTAAGTCCTTAAAAGTAACTTTCTTATTTTCCAAATTTGGTTCAACCCTCTAAACATTTCGGTTTCCGTTGGTAGTAGCCCGGTATGCCACCAATTAATTTCTTTTACATACATGGTACCTTTAATTGAAAGGAGTTGAACGAATGGATACAAAGATTATGGTGGATGCTGTCAATAAATCATCACTTTCACTTAGTAGTTTTTTTTTTTTTTTTTTTTCACAGGAATTCATCACTTTTAGTAGTTAGTAGCCCTATTTTTAGAGATATTGTGGTTGGGCGTAGAAGGCAGGTGAGAGAATATCCACGCTGTCGAGTTAATTGAATTAGTCGTGATGTCAATTATATATCTCATTATTTGTCGAGGGCTGCTAAAAACTACTCTAGTCCTAGTTATTGGGTTCAACATCTTTTTTTATGGATAGTCTTTCAAATTAATACGTCTTGCTCATGTTGATTTTTTGAAACGTTATGTTAAAAAAAAAAAAAAAAAACCAAATACATATAGACCGTTTTGGGCAAATTTATGTATATATGGTGAATAGTAAGTGGGATTGATAATATAGAGGGGTTGTAAGATTGTTTATGAAATTAGAGGGAATCGCCTTTGGGAGGGGCGAGTTTCCTTTTTTTTTTTTTTTTTTTATCTCGCTATTGGGAGGGGCGAGTTTCCCTTTTTTTTTTTTATCTCGCCTTTGGGAGAGGCGTGTTTTGCTTTTTTTTTTTTTTTTTTTTATCTCGCCTTTGGGAGAGGCGTGTTTTGGTTTTTTTTTTTTTTTTTTTACATCGCATTTGGGAGGGGCGATTATGTACCGATTGTGGGTTAAAATAGGGTGAATTTGAGTTGATTTTAGTAATTATTGTTCAATGATTATGTGATGATTATTCAATGATATATTATAACTAAACCCAAATTGCTATTGAGATGGTGTAAAACTCTAATTGTTAGTGGAGATAAATATAATTGTGTATTGAAATTGGTTTATATTTATACTATCTTAAAAAAAAAATTATTTTATTGGTTCAAAAGAAACTATAAACTATTTCATAAAAGTTGAAAATTATTTCAAACACTAAATAATATTTTTAAGTAATAAATGTAAAATGTAAAAAAAATGACATTTATAATAATAGTACCAATACAATTAGCGATGGCCCAATCGACCACCCGTTCCACATTGCGGCAGACGTTTTTCACGATAATTACGACGAGGTTGTTGTTCATGTTGGCTTGGTCCGGGCTCCTCTCCGTATGTGTCCGCATATGGTATAGGCGTTGAACTGTAAACTGGGCGTTGTGCGAATTGAGGTCGATGTTGATAATAGGTACTCATATTAATACCCGTATTTAATATGTCAGTAAATGAACCAGGCCATGATGTAAGAAGATCTGTCACAGATTTAGTTAATTTAGATCAATAATATATATATATTAAAATATATATTATTTATAAGTTGATATTATATACCTGGTTCATTATAAGGTGTCTGAAAACTGGGTTGAGGTATCTCCTGTTGCAACGTCGATGTAGAAGCAGGCTGGGGTACCCCCTCAACGCTTGCCCAACCAACTATCAAGTTAACAATAACATATCATAAGTAAATAAACATAATCTTTAAAAAATATTATTAAGGGTTATGTGTAACTTCCATACCATTTCCAGCAGGATGTGCGTAAGCTCCAAATCCAAATGAGGGCAACTCATAACTTGTGTGAGGCGTAGGCTGAGGTGGCCACTCATTTGATTGCCGAGCATCTATCAAATTAATAGAAATATACATAAACAAGTAAATATAATTTCTTGAATAATTTTAATTTATTATTGTAACTTTGATAATATTGAATTACACACCGTATGCAGTTGGTGTGTTGCCCAAAATTCGAGACGCTCCATACTGTTGGCCCATCGATGTAGAAGCATCTGTAACATGTTATAAAAATATTTAATAATTAAATAAATATAAACCCAAGGAATATCATATTTACAAGTGTAATTCCGTAAATTGCATACCATTTCCAGGAGTATGTTGTGTGCGGGGCGCAGATTGAGGTACTCGATATTGAGTACCTTGTCGGGGAAAAGGGGAATCTGATGGCACTGCCGAGGAATGTCTTCTTCGACTCGCAGACGTTGAAGGACCTTCATCGCCGTCACGCTCTACAGACCTCCTTCTTGTTTGTCCTCTACTTGTTTCCCCGACTTCTACGTTTTCAACTGAGGCTCGTGGATGTTCAAGATAAGTAGGAGATTCAATAATAGGCTCCACTTCAGTGATGAAATTATCAGCTGTTTCTAAAAATTCCTCCATTGATGGTCTATTATCAATGTGAGCCCGTCGTTTACTGATTTTAAATTTTCGAAACCAGCTTACCTGTAACAAAAAAATAATAGAATGTTATTCATATTTCAAACATCAAAAATCAATATATAATTAAATTTGTGATATATAATTTACCAAAACATCACTGGCAGACGTTCTTGGTGGTTGGAAGCCTCGGACCGGTGCTGCAGTATACTCCACTGGTGAAATCAATCGTCGTGTAATGTCATAGTACCACTGCATATAGTCTTCCGTGACCGGATCACCCCCGTTGATAGGCGTGCAAGGCATGAATGGTTGCCTGCTTCTCCAATATCTAATCCATTTGTCATGCTTGGTCGTCCAATCAAAGCCGGTTCTCCCCTGGCGGTTATACTCATGCAAGCTCTGGTCCCTTTCCTCTACATGACTTGGAATGTTTTGGACCATTCCAAATTGTCTGAGCACCCTATTCGGATAGTGAAGCTCCACTATCCAAATATTGATCAATGGACATTGCGACCTCCAATTTAAGGTCCAACAACGAGGTTCGAGATTCCTGATCTCCTCAGCGTCCACATCATAGGGATCCCAAATAAACTGTAAAGACACACACAAAACATTAATATCAATATTCTCAAAAAATAATTTATATTAGTTTGAATCATTATAATAATAACTTACTTGACCATTAGACAAACGCTCAAATATGTCGCGATATACACGAATTGAAAACCTCGTGCTGTCAATATGACTGTGATAATGTATCCACCTATAGTAGGTAAAAAAATAAGTATGTATATCCAAACGAATTATAGATAAATGTGTCTATAGAAAAATACCTAGCTCCATACGGTGGAGGCCCCAAATTACGACCATCTACACTTATCTGCCCTTGTTGGAGCATCGGATGTGCGTTCTATGGTTGGATCGTTTTTATCCTTGACCATGCCCATATCTGTTGTTCAATGATAAATTTATTTCAATGTACAATTAATCAATGAAATATTTAAAAGTAATTTAAATTAACCAAGAATTACCTGCAACAAGCATAATGGTCCAGCGATGCTCTTGCATTTATAGTTGCAAGCCATACAGAGTTCGCGATATAAACTCGCTAACACATCACTTCCCCAGCTGTATTCCCCGACTGTATTCACGTCCCGCAGAAAATACAGATAGACTAATGGGACAGAATTTCGAGAATGGTCGGGCATCATTAATGTTCCCAGGAGTAAAAGTGCACACCCCCGTGCATATTGATCAACGACCTCCTGTTGTGTATAGTCATCAATATCAACAGAATGTCTCACCAATTCGTTTAGGGAAATCAATTTGATCGCACTATTGCCCCTTATATCATCTGGTTGTATGGTGATGCCCATCAACTCTTCAAACAAGCTTTTCCACTGATCAAAGTTATTATATTCATCTCGCCGTATAATGGGCTCTCCTTCTATCGGTAAACCCCATAAAATGGCAACATCTTGCAATGTGACGGTCGCCTCTCCGACGGGGAAATGGAACGTATGCGTCTCTCGACGCCATCTCTCCACTAATGCAGTGATAAGATGACGATCGAGTCTGAATGTCCCACAACGAAGGGGACCGTAAAAACCCATCGTCTTGAGTCTGTCCACCACACGAGAATGGAGTGCGATCTTATAAGGATTTGGGTCTTCTAGTCTAAATGTCCAGAATGGCCCATCACCTCCATTGTATGTACTTAGCACTGTCTCGCTTGTTTTCCTATTAATATAATCTAGCCTCGACCGATGGGTTTGTTGCATGGTGAGTACAGATCTGTTCTTCGGTCCATATAACAGTGCCTCTCTATCAGAATTCATCTATAATTCAAACATTCACACAGATGTATTAGAATTAACACAAATCATACACATAAAACATAAAGCTCAAACACATAAAGGATAATGTATATGAAATTATTCAACATTATTGTCAACATTTTAATTCAATCCTACAAACTAATTTTATTCAACATTTTGATAACATTTTGACAATATTTTGATATCATTTTGATAGCTCCTAGGGATTTACAACATCAATGTGAAGGACCAGCTCTATCTTGTGCTTGGTACTGTTGTCTAGCGCGGGTTTGGGCCCAATCCATTTCATTATGAATCCTGGACGTCACATCCCGACCACGACGCCTTATCCTGCGATCTGGATTATGTCTCAACTGAAAATAGGGTTCATCCCACTCCTGAGGATCCGGCAATGATTCAAAATACCTAGAGGTGTAAGTTGAGGAATACACTGTTGTACTGTAGAATTCGGGCACATATACACTTGGATCGATTTGGAACGCTCTGCACACCTCCAACGCATGTGAGCATGGGATACCATCCAACTTCCATTGTCCGCAATCGCACTCTCGTCTTGATAATGCAACTCTATATGTGCGACACTGTACTGAGCCCTTAATACGGGCAGTAACTCTGGCTGATCCCACCGAATGATTATAAAGTTCTACTCGATGTTTCATCCCCTCTCGCTGCGCTGAATCATATTTGTCACTAACATGATCAGGCCACATCCAATGTCTCTGCACTAAAATCCCTGCTTCTTTAGCACGTTCCATAAATACATTTTTGGATCGTGTGAAGGTTGCACAAACTATAGCTGTAATTGGGAGGCGTCGTGCACCCTTAAGAACACCGTTGATGCATTCGGAGATGTTAGTTGTCATAACCCCATAACGTTGACCTCCATCATGACTAAATGTCCACTTGGCAGGATCGATATTTCGTAGATACTGATGACCCTCTTCACTTAAAACTCGGATTTCGTTCATCTTTGTCTCAAAATGTCTAACCGACAATGCTGTTCCCGCATTGTAACACAAGTCCTTCATCTTTTGACTCTTGAACTGAGTATTAAAATTTGAAGCGACATGTCTTAAACAATAACGGTGCACTCCTCTTGGTGGTGAAAATGCTGGGACTTCTTCCACTGCCTTCAAAATACCCTTATGCCTATCAGAAATAAGGCATATCCCCTCCATATCACCCACAACATGTGTAGCTAACATTCCAAGAAACCATTTCCAAGACCTATAACTTTCGTCATCAACAATGGCATATGCTACTGAAATGATTTTCTGATTAGCATCAAGGGTGTTAGCAATCAGCAATTTGTGTTTGTACTTAGTGTAAAGGTGAGTACCATCTACACAAAGTATTTTGCGACAATGCATGAATGCTTCAACGCATGGCTTGAATGCCCAGAAGACATATCCCAACGTGTGCACATTCCACTCAATCGTATCCCTGTGTTTCCACTCCACAATGGTCCCGGGATTGTATTTCTGCAAGGCTCCCATGTACTTGGGCAAATACTGACATGAACTCTCCCAAGTTCCGAACACATTCTCCCTAGCACGTTTCAACGCTTGCCATGCCTTTTGATATGAAATAATGTAATTATATTTCTTATCTGCATGCTCCACGACATATTTGACGTCGTATGCTGGATCAACTTGTATGAGACTCTCCATGTCAGCTGCAAGCAAGTTTTTACAGAGATTTGAATGATTGCGCGAGTCAATATTCATCAAACAGGTATGTGGCGGCCCCAACCTAGTGATTTCCCAATAATCGTATCTTTTACGGTACGATGCGCGTAAATGCCACTCACAACGTTGCGATGTCGAGCAATTATCATTTTCACTGGCATAGTTCTGCTTACACACCAACTTCATTGTCTTCGAGTTGCTCTCTTCGACTCTATACTCACGCCTTGCATGTCGGACCGAATAATCCTTCACGACATTGATCACATCATCTTTGTCTTTGAAAATCATCCCTAACCTCAAAACCCCATCATCCGCATCATAGCTTAGATCACCACTTCGAACGCCTACTGAATCGACAGGTACATCATCACATGACCTATCAAAAAATGGCACTCCAACCAAATTTGGATGAGGTCTCACTCTTGGCATTAGGGAATTTGGTACAGCAACAGTTGGCATCCAAGGATTGTCAGTGGTACCATCCTCATCAGACGACCCCTCGTCCTCAGAACCATTATCGCTTGGTTCAGAATTACAAGTAAAGTCTGGATATATATCACCAGCTATATCAACTATGGAGGTCCCAACAGGGGCCATCTCAGTGATACCAGAAGGTCCAATATTAGGATCTGAACCCCCGGCATGACTAGACCCTAAATGTTGGGCCTGATATTCAACGTCGGAAGGTCTATCCATATTGGCACCACCATGACCTGGCCATTCAGAAGGATAGTACTGGTTCCCCCACTGGCCATGGGATGTTGGGTACTGCACCTTCATTTCAACCTCCACTAATAGCTCAACGGAATTGAGCCCAGCTTGTGGATGGAAGAAGTATCGTAGGTCGTTGTTGTTCCTAATAGGACAACTAGACGAGGCATTCCCATTTTTTATTATGCAAGACACATTCAAAGAATACACTCGCAAATCTAATCCCGTAACCTCAGACAACTCACGTAATAGATCGTAGAAATCAAGCATACGATCAACTCTTCTTTTTCCAATAACAGCTCCGCAAGAGCGCACAATGATTCCAATGTCGCGAGAGGTTGACATATCTTCAACAACACAAAACACTTATAAAAATTTTATCTATAGGCACTACATTAATTATTGGCCTCAATTATGTTTACATCTAGTATAGTAAATCAAACCCAACACCCTAATTTCCATACATTTTTAGTGTTTTTTTTTTTGCAGTATTGAAATTTTATTCCGAACACTTTTTGATGGGTGTATTAACAAAAGATAGGAATATATATAGTCTTATTGTTACATTTAATATTCTTAATTCCATTTCTTAATTTTTAACAAATAAAAAGTATTTAATATTCTTAATTCTATTTCTTAATTTTTCACAAATTAAAATTTTCTAAATAGAAAATTCTCAAATACATTGAGAATATAAAATTATTTCGTTTTTTTATTTTAATTAGTTTTATTTTATTTTATTTCGTTTATTTTATATTATGTAATTTAGTTTAGTTTATTTTACTTTATTTTATTTAATTCATTTTATTTTATTTTATTTTAATTTTGTTTTTTTTATTTTAATTAGTTTTATTTTATTTTATTTCGTTTAATTCATTTAATTTAATTTTATTTTTTTAATTTATTTGATTTCGTTTATTTTATTTATTTTAATTTTGTTTTTTTTATTTTTATATTTTTTTATTTCGTTTTTAATATTTTATTTAATTTCATTTATTTCATTTTATTTTATTTTATCTCTTAATCTCTTATTATAGTTAAATAAAATTATCTTATGATTTCAAAAATTAAATTTTAAAATGATGATCAATATTTTCATTAAGTAAGTTAGTTATATTAAAATTTAAAATGATGATCAATATTTTTATCAAGTAAGTAATCTAGAGTTTTTTAATACACTATATATATATTAAATCTAGATTTTTTAAAACAATAAAAACACTAGAATTTTATAAAAATAAAACTTACATTGTATACATAATGGTTATTAACATCACGTTAAAAAAAGTCAAATTTTACTTTAATAACTTTGATTGATAAAATATCTAATTTACTCTTCGATTCTTCAAATGTATAAAAGTTATGCATCACCAAAACATTCAAAAAATTAAATAAGTGTATCATTTTTTATTAAATAAAATTCTACATATATTTGATTAAATAAATTGAAGCCCAATTAAATAAATAACACACTATGAGCTTATTAATGGAATTTTAAATCAAAATAAACCAAAAGAAACAACACTACTACCAATTTTAAATCAAAATAACAACACTATGACCTTATTAATGTTATTTTAAATCGAAATAGCAACACTACTACCAATTTTAAATCAAAATAAATCAAAAGTAACATGCTAAAACATGTAATTTCTCTAACATATATATATATATCGACATTATATATATACTATATATACACTATTTCAAAAAAATTACATGCAAAATAATTCTAAAAATATAAAAAAAAAATTGAAATATTTACCACTTAATTGTAGTGTCTGTACTCCTCAGGTAGATAGCAAAATATCAATTCCTCAAGTACGTGAGACTGCAAGTTTGTATTTTGGAGGACAAATTTTATTTTTCTTATGGACTAACCTCGTTTTTTTTAAACTGAAAGTAGGGAGTTCATTTGAAGAAGAAGAAGAGAGGAAGGAAGGAGTACGAAGAAGAAGAGAGGAAGGAAGGAGTACGAAGAAGAAGTATAATGAGGAGAGGAGTAAGGTAGGAAGGAGTAAGAACTAAGAACTATATATTACTGGGGGAGGAAGGAGTATTCCCACGCCAAACATAAAATGCCAAAGGGGGAGGAAGGAGTATCTTACGCCAAACAGAAAATGCCAAAGCATGGCAGACGCGCTGAACTCGCCTCTGGTAGGCGCGAGAACATAAAATGCCATCTGACACGGGCATGTGGGACTGGCAGGCGCGCCTCTGGTAGGGGCGTGACACGTCGGAAATCGCCTCTGCCAGAGGCGAGTTTACCCGACAAAATCTGGTACACCAAAGTCGCTTCTGGTAGGCGCGATTCCTTTTATTTTGGACGTCCAAAAGCTTATATCGCCTCTGGTAGGCGCGATTCCCTTTATTTTCATAAACACCATCCATTCCACCCTATTTTCACCACCCCTTTCAAATATACCCCAAATAAAAAAAATTTGCCGACCGTTTTGCCTTGCATTTGGCTGCTCTCATTATTTTGTACATATTTGAAATTTGATTCCCATTGTAATCCCATCAACGCTAATTTTTATGCAAATCAATTTTATTGAAAATGCAAAACACAATCAAATAGTGTTACTATTAAATTTGTATTTTCATCATTCTCCTTATTTAATTTATTTTGTTACTAGCAATTGTCTTGAATATTGAATAATCATAGGACTATATAAAACAAAATAAAAAATTAATGTTCTAATTATAATAACTTTCATATCTTAATATGTGTGAAATAACTTTCATTTCTCAATTCATGTTGTTTTTATATGTTTACAATTAAAAAAAGGGAATAATGGCAATAAAATCACAACATTTCTACAAATTAAAATATAATTTAAATTCTTATTTTTAATAAATAGAACCTCAAAAAAATTGATGTAATTTGAATAAACGGGCAGATCCGCTCTGACCCCAAAGAAATAATTGTATTCGCATGTGTTAGATTGATTAGATGGCAATAAATAATTAGTCGTCGTTTACGGCCCTAGCAGAAACAATCTTGTCTCATTGGTTTGAATTGCAAAAAAGAAAAAAGAAAAAATCGCACTACCAGAAAAATGAAATTTTTTGGGAAATTTTTAATATGTCTACCAAATTTCCAATATAAATCTCCCTAAGTGAAGATTAACTTACTTATACCCCACCTACAAATAATTTGCTTAGAAAATGAAATTTTTTGGTAATTAATTACCAATAAGTAATTTGCCTACAAATCATTTCCATAGACAAATTCTTTGTAGGTGAGGAATGAAAATGTCTACATAATTAAAAAATAATTGTAGGCAAGTCGTATGCAAATCTCCACTACATAATATTTTGTTAAAAATTTCGTAGTCATATTGATTTTTTTTAGCCAATTATATTTCTTTGTAGTGTTTGTTTATTAAAATTTAAAAGTTTGAATTAAATTTTAATTTCTAAAAAAATCGTGATTTAATTTCAATGAAGCCTAAAAAACAAAAATACTATATAAATTACTACAACTAACATCACGATGTACATCAGTTTTGTTTTATAGATCATATTTGTGTTCAAATTTATAATCAATTCATTTAAATAAAATAAAATTGCATAACCACAAGAAGACTGGTTGGAATACAATTTGATCTTCTTTGAATGAAGATATTTTTTTCTCTTATCTTGTTAAGTACTATGACGTCTCCAGTCCAGTAATGGATGCAGTAACCAATTAAATATCGACCAAAGAGTTAATGAGTTCCACTTCCAACTTGAGTCAAAGGGTTACACACTCACGTGAATGAATATGTGCAAATTAAGACTTAATTAAGAGTGGATCCTACCACATTATCTCACACATAAAACGATTATATCTTTATACGTATAAGAAATTCAAAATATGACTTATAACGACATAAACGAGCCTAATGTCACACATGCATGTAATTACAGGCGAATTAAATGTTGATTTCGTTTTAATGTTTTAGTGGTCTAAAAAATCAAACACTTCCTAGTCATCTAGGCAAATACAAGTATTACGACAATTTATACGTACACGGTACATCTCAAAGTAGATAATGTATATATTAAGAACACATTATGTATTATACACCACTAATACCATTAATGGTAAAATTTAATATTATTGATATAAAAAATAATATTATTTAGTTGTAAAAAACTATTACTATTGCTTAATAGTATAGTACACAGTGTATAAATAATAATTTATCCTCAAAGCACGCACAATATCTAATGAGATATTTTTATCACAAGATTATATTTTATTAATTTCATGCCGACGTAACTAAGCTAGATTTGATTCTCATAAGACACGTCTGCAGTAATTTTTTTTTAAAAAATAGTCAGGTATGTTGAATTATTGAAAATAAACCAAAATCTTTATTCATTCAATCGAATAAAGACAAAATTATATCAAATCGTTAGCAATTAGTTCAGAAGTTCTTTAATTTAATGGATAACTGTTATAACTTTTCAAGTTTCATAAGTTCGTATATTAATATATTATATATTAAAACTAATGCAATACGGGATTAAACATAAAAGGAAGAACAGTATGTATAGAGTGAACTTGGTTTATATATGAATCACTGTAGGTATTAGTTGATTTCACTGAAAAATACTAATGGTTTTTATTGAAAAGTATTACTGGTATACACTAAAGAGTCTTAATTCATTTTTACTGAACAACTAAGACTCTTTAGGGTAAATCAGTAATACTCTTAAGTAAATACAACTAATACTCTTCAATGAAAACAACTAATACCCTTCAGTGATTCATATATAAATCAGTTTCACTCTATACTTTGTCAAGGAAAGAAAGTAAATTAAAAATATATTGTATTGTTATATTACATAATTATTTTTTCTTTGCCTGATTATTAAAGAAAAAACATTATAATGTGATTAAGTTCACAGGTTCAGTACTAATTTAATACGGATAACTATTGGATCTGTTAAAACTTAAAATCACACTTTCTTAAGTTTCCATATCATTACATATTTTAGGAGTACCCATCCCCTATATATTCTTAATCATATATACATACATTAATATTTACTTTATATATCTTCCTCCACTTCTCAATAGAAACAATTTTTGTAAGAAAACGTCCAAACTGCTCTAAAGACATTGTTATAGAGCAATTAAATTTATAATATATATATGTGACAATTTGCAAATTGCATGTCCAAATTAATTAATTGAGTTACATACATTATTAATTAGCAGCTCTTGACCATAGTCGTCTTAGAGTATGAACTCCACCAATCGGCGGTGGCACCACCGCCTTCCGCCGCCGCGAGTATCCGCTCCAGCTCGGTCGGCCGGCAAGGAACAGCCAGCGCGCCGTCGTGATCGAAGCCGTACTCTTCCGCCGCTTGCTCCAATAGACGTAAGAATGAGGGGTGCGTTAGGAAGGTCAAGGGGACGATGAATCTTTTGGGTTCATCGTCGTCCACCGCCATCACCGCAAAATGCCCCTCCTTCACGTCTTCCGGCACCGTTATTTCCTCCATTTCCGGCGATGCTTTCTTCCCAAGAATTAGGCTCTTTTGTAGCATTTTCACTACTATTTTCAGGTTTACTAAACCACCATTTTTTTTCTTGCAAATTGTTTTGGTTTTTCCCATTTTGTTTCTATTCCAAGAACAAAGATAATGGAAGCTAAAATAATAATTTATGAAAAATGATTTTATGTTTGTTTTGAGTAACACATAATGCTTGCAAGGTCTTATGTGTATTTATAGTGTGCCAATAACAGGGTGTCATATGAATAATTAAAGCACATCGCGCGGTTATGTATATATATTATAATGTAAAATATAAAGTATATGTGAGCGACCATAAATCTTGTCACTTACTTATCACGTGCAAAAATTTATTATGTATCACAACTTTTTATGTATATTATGTGTATAATAATAAATTCTAGGCACAAATTTTAGTGCACTTGAAATTTAATTTCAATTTAAAATTAATTTTTACTTTTGCGAGCAATAAGTCGGGTCGCGCGCTTCGTACTAATACCCCAAATTATATTATTAATACTCCAAATTATAATCACCAATACCCCAAATTACATCCCAAAAAATTATTTACCAATATCCAAAACTTATACTCTAATATTTAGCGTGCTTCTAAGCGAAAACCAAGTTCAATCAGATTGTGCGCATTGTATGTTTTGAACCATACAAGCCAATACATCACATAATTAATTCCCTGATAATCATTGACACTTATATAAATAAAAAGTCAATTAAAGAGAAATGAAATTTAGGAGCAAGCTTGGGCAAAGATGAAGGGACAAAACCAGAAGGGAGTTCAGTGCGATGGTGGTGTGAGGATAGATGGGTTTTTCCATTGTTAATGACTGTACGTGTTTGAGAGAGAGAGAGAGAGGGGGAGGGAAGAGAAGGACGTGAGACTTCTTATTTCTGCAATCTCAATGTTTCCCACTAATCCGACGCGGCGAGGCTTCCTAGTGTGATCTCAGGTGATAGACCCGCGAATTTTAGCCGGACCACTAACTAAGTCATTTATTGTAATTGAATATTAAAATCTAAGTGCATAATATGCACTTAAATGCACTCTATAATCACAATATTCTTGGCAAGGTCAGAGTGCACTAGAAAACAAATGGTGAAATTTATCTTTAATATAGGGCATGGAGTATTAAATTTGACTGAAATTTTTTGAAGAAAATAATTACCAATAGGAACATACATTTTAAAGTGGCGATCCTAAAATTATATGAAAAAACCTCTATATGCACCACTTGTATTGTAGAATTAGTTTAAATTTTAATTTATATTGAAATATTAGGCGGAGTGACCTTAACTCAATAAACAGACCGCTAATGGGCTACGAAAGAAAAAAAAAATTCAAATATTTATGATATAATATAGTGTAATTTAAATACAACGTGTAAAATTTAAATGATACATAATAATATAATCAATGTTTTTTAATTATATTAAATCATAGCAACCATTTTTTTTTTAAAAGAAATCAAACATTATTGAAAAGGTAACAATAGTTATTAAAATATCTATTATTTTATATTATTATTCATATTTGAATAATATGTTATCTTTTAACTCATTTCATCTAATTAATTATGTACAATAATAAAAATAAATTATCATAAAATCATATTAAAAATGATAAGTTAGTTGGCGGGTTGGACCTAACCCTACAGGGTTATGGGCTTCGGGTTAAATGGTCCATGACCAAAATGACACTTATATAAACGGGCCTAAAAAAGCTAGTCCTAAACTTTTATTTTATCGATTTAAATGGACTGGGTCTGCGGGCCATAACTCTTTTAAGAACCAAAATTTGATTTATTAAAAAATAATTAGAAATATCATTTAAGATCGATAGTGTAGATGGTAGTGATAATGAAAGTGAGTCGTTTAGCGACCAAACCGAGATGAGAAGATAGATTGGGCGCATGTGGGTGAACCAACTGCCTAACCTTGTTGAAGCCGCTTCCTCTCGTCGACTTAGAATATTAATGGCTTATAAGAAGAAGAAGGAGATCGTTTTGATTCCTTAAGCTAGGAGATCAAATAAAATGAGAGGTCAACAAACAAGGAAACCACATTAATTCATAAGAATAGTACATAAATAGACCTGCAGCCAGTGACAGTACCAAGGAAAAACCTACAACCAATGAAAATAAGGGAGCAGAGCCGCCTGCAGCTGCAGGGGATAGCTAGCTAGTGAATGGGTGTGATTGAATCAATCGGATGAATATGATGAACTTAACATTCACACAATTACTACTTCTTCTTCACCACCTTCTAACTAATTTCTAAGACCATTTTCTTTCTAATTAATTCTTCTTAAATTATACTTTCAACTTTATTTATTAATTTGGTAGATTGTCTACTCAAACCATGTATATTAAGATCAATATGGTATTAATAATATGGTATTTTTTAGGGGTGAGTAAACAACTTGCAATAAATAGATAGAATCAAATATATACCCCTTCGTCCCATTATTATTTACACTTTTTTTATTCGTCCGTTCCAAAATTATTTGCACACTCTAAAGACAACAATAACATTGATTTGCATGCACACTCACAATAATATACACATATTTACCTATATATCACTACTTTACTAAAAAAATACAACTTTTTTAATATGTGTGCCCTTTTTGGTATTTAAAAATGTTGGAACGGAGGGAGTAATTAGGAACGAGGATATTAATAGAAATGCCAATGGATTGAGATCAAACTCAGACCCGTATTGAATTTGTCCCGTCCGGGGTGAGTTTGGATTTGGCCAAACGAATTTGGAACGGATCATGATTGTTGAACGTGAACCCGCCTCATTAAAATATTAATAGTATTTTATATATTATTTCATATACCATGGTTGATATATTTTTTTCAATAGAATTTTCATTCCATTATAGATGTTATCTACCAAAAGTGTGGAATAGTTATTCTTCTCATAACCCATGTTTTTTTTATTCTTTATAAAGTATCATCACTTATTTTCAATTATTATAATATTATTTTCTAATTCCGACCATCAGTAATAATAATAATAATAATAATAATAACTAATAATATTACAATTATATAATAATAACAAAACTTAAAAAAATTTAAACAACAATAATAATATTAATATAATAATTTCAACAATATAAATTATAAGTAATATACATAATAATGTAATATTCTCCAATAATATAATTAATAATATGTTAATTTTCAACAATATACTAATAAATTTAAATAATCAATAATAATTTGTGTGTGTGTGTGATGATGTTTTTTTTTCAAAAAATTTAAAAATGATTCGAACCATTAATCTCACAACATAATTACTACTTCCTTCGTCCTACGGTAAGTTTTTTTTTTAGATGTCCATTATAAGTTTCATATTCCATAAAAAGCAAAAACAACACTCATTATATTAATATACAAATATTTTCTTAAACAACTACCCTTACTTTTTTATAACTCCACATTACTTTACACAAAAATTAACATGTGACCCAATATATATTAATAAACAAAATATTTTCTTAAATAAAATAACAACATTAAGAAACAAAAAACTTAGAGTATGTATAGAGTGAAATTGGTTTATATATGAATCACTGAGGGTATTAATTGTTTTAACTGAATAATATTAGTTATTTTTACTGAAGAATATTACTGGTTTACACTGAGAGTCTTAGTTCAATTTTACTGAACAATTAAGATTTTTTAGTTTAAATTAGTAATATTCTTCAGTAAATACAACTAATACTCTTCAATAAAAATAACTAATACTCTTCAGTGATTCATGTATAAATCAGTTTCACTTTATACTTAGTCAAAAACTTATATAGGGATGAGAGTAGTTTTGTAAGATCAGTTAAACCTCAAAGGCCTGGGTACAAGAGGGGTGGGGGTTGAGGTACGGAGAGTGTTGTGTAAACATGGGAGACCAATGCATGTGAGATATGAAGCAAATTTTGATGAAAGGTCCCTGTTAGTAGTGTTATATATCACTTGGACTTTATTGAGCACAATACTATTTAAGTTGGGTTCAACTAAAAGTGTGGAATTTCACCCTCATCTAATTATTATTGAGGACCCATACACATTATATATGAATATAACCCCAAAATGCACCTCATCATTTTAGCTGCCTAATTATATTTGATCAGTCATTATAGGCAACACACCTACATACATCAATTCAGGGTTTTCCGGTTTTAACTAAACCCATTACACTACACTTTGAAAGCTCTTTATGTGTGTTTAAATCGTTGAATTAAATCCAAGTTAGGAACTATACATGAATAGTTATGAGGGCCGTCCTTGGTACGGTTGATGTGGTGCAGCAGCACAGGCCTCCACCCTCGATATTTATATTTTACTTTTATATATATATATATATATATATATATTTAAAGAAGAATAATTTATATTATTAATACAGACAATTGTAATGTATTATTTACACAAAAGTTCAAGGTTTATGATTTGGTTTTTTATTCTCCATTGGTTCATAATGTTTGTCCTTCTTTAATTTATATTTTGTCTTACAAAAAAAAATTGTCGTTTTACTTATTTTTCACAATTTTTTTTTTTTACCCCTACATGTATACCTAAATTTTCTCCTTCATTTTGCACTCTCTAAAATTTCTCCGTAATTGTGCGCTCATACACTGTTTTCCCTCTCTCACCTTCTTGATAATGCATGCAATATATATTCTTCTTTCCCTTTTTAGTTTTTTTTGTTGTTTTGTCCTGCTTTCTTATCTTTGTAAAGGTCGAATATCCTTTGCACTCATTTTTTTTAAAAATTATTTTTAATATAAAAAAACATTACTATGTATAGAATAAATTGTTCAATAATTTCAAAAGATGGAGAGTGGATGGGTTTATGATGTAATATTATATAAGTTGTTAATTTTTTAATGTACTAAAAATATCCTTTAATTAATTTCAAATACTTAATGCAATTGTAGATGAAATTGAGATGAAACATTTTAGTATAGACAAAGTATTATTAATATGTATTATTATCCATAACAAACTAGTATACTTTGGTGGTAATATCTTATAATAATATATTCACAAACCTCTCCAAGATGATGTGTCAACACCACCTTATTCTTAGGCTGATGTGATATGTCTCAAATCTCTCCATTTTGAAATAGTGTGCTCTCATTAAAAGTTGGTTAAACTTTTAATCTCGACCCTTCGTTCTATATCATTAAATCTAAACCATTAATTTATATCTGCATAATTAATGCAAATAGATATTTTTTCAATTTTATTATTTAATTATTTTTAGAATTTATTATAAATCATATTTTTTTCAAACCTTAATGTAATTAAATATGATCTACTTATTGAATGAATCTAAATTTATCATTTCTAAGTTTGAGTTAGTATATATAGTATATATAATATAATGTTCGATTATTTTTTCCTAAAATAAAAGGTATATAGTTATATATTCCAAAGAATATTCTTATGTGATATATTCTTATTATGGACAAAATATAATATTGCATGCATTTTTTTTTTATTATAAATAAGAGCATATTGTATTTCATTTTTTCACATCAAAGTTTCATTTGTTCCACTCTTTTGCTGAGATTTCTCCCATCAATTGTTGGTTAGTTATATATCTATTGTTATTAGTATATTTATTTTATAATTAAATTCATCATTTTAAGTGCTCACAATTTGATTAGATTTAAATATCAATATCAATTAGAATGTAATAATGATTGTTGATTTATGATCTACATCGTTCAGTTTAAATATTCTTCATGTGCACAAATAATAAATTTAACTATACCATGTATTTTTATCTGAATAATTATGATGGTTTAATTGTTGTAATTTAAATCTCATTTTAGATTTTTAGAGTATGACACTTCAATTTTCTCTGATTTCTAATATCAAGAGTGAGAGCAAAAAATTGACCGTTAAAGTTAGGATTGAAAAAGTTGGACAATATTTTTTAATGATTTTAATAGAGACAAGTTCTACTTGGAACTCATTTTGATCGATGAACGGGTATTTGTAACTTTAAAGTTTATTTCAAATTTTGTATTGTTTCTTATATAAATTAATTTTTTACCGTATACTCCCAATAACTAATAATGTTGATTAATTTATAAATTATTCAATATTGAAATGGAAATTGATTATTATTAAATTATTAGTCTAAGTAATGTTATTCCATAATTGTTATTAATTTATGTGAATTTTGATGTTTTTTTTTAATTATTTAGTTTGTAGGATACACCTATAGAGTTTAGTGAAGGGCACGGGCCACAACTAAATAAACCTCATAATTTATTGTATATACCTAGAAATTTTTTAAACAAAAATACTCTTATATTAAATGTCTACAGAAAATAAATATAATATATTTTTTCAGTACGCGAAATTCGCGTGGGTACACTCTAGTACATAATAAAGGAAAAATGTGAAGGCTAAAAAAATGAGTCAAACCAAATATGTGATGGATCCGAAAGTGACCCAAATGCTCAAAAATGGGGCAAGCTGATTACGAAATTGTGTGATTGCACTTGGGACACTATTTCTAGTCACACTAGCTAGGGATCGAGTTGCTAGGACTAAAAACTAAAAAGTGAGTAGAAATCTGAATGCTCAAACTTATCCAATATCAGCCTCGATCTCAATAATATATCTCATGCATGATAAGTAGCTATCTGCAACAAAATACCCACAACTCTCATCTGGCAAATAATTAATACTGTATAAACGGACCCATAAAAATGACTTGCGCACATGAAATGGTTCTTCATTATTCAACTCTTGCAAAGATCAAATTCATGTCTATTTCCGACATATACAGAGAGAGGTGGAACCGGGCATGCACTTTACTGAGCTGGAAAGCCAAAGTGCAAAATTTAAAATAAAGATAGTTTTATACTCCTACTATATGTTAAGGCGGACTATAATGTTGGAATGACTATTTCTTTAATGAGTGTTAATTGATGGATACTGTGACTGTGAGTAACATATAATGGTGTATATCATAGTTTAATGTAAAGATTTTTATGGGACAACGTTGTTTTCTTGAACTGAGTTCTTATTTCCTATCCTATTTAAATACAAAAATGTGTGTGGACAGTCTTACAATGAGACGGTTCACACACTAACATAAATTAATATTCATCCCTTTTAAAAGTATTAATGTGTCATACCTGATTTATACTCCGTCTCACCATAATTAGAATTAGACGTACGGTGTCACGCAAGAAATTATGCAAAATGGTGACACCTGAGGGCATGTGCATAATTTATTGTTTGACATGTTAGAGTTCAGTTCATAGGGACCGACTTGACCTGCTAAATTGTTGCTGCTATATATGTTCGTTGGAATCTCAATTGAATTAATGTCAAGCGTTTCATCATGTCTATTTTGCTGGTGATTTTCCAAATATTGCAAGTGAACGGAATTATCTACCAATTGCTATCGATCAAGAGTATGTTAACTTAAATTTATGAAACATCTTATAAACTCTAATATCTTATAACACTAAAAACGAAATATAGAACTGCTTATAAAATTTTCCAACAAAGAATTTTTTAATAAGAATTGTCAATGGCTTGCTTGCGAAATTTTCTAATAATGTAACCTATCTTTATTTCTCAATCAAAAAACAATTTGCCTACGAAATTGATTTGCCTAAGAAATAAAATTCTTAAGTAATTATTACATATAAGTCCTTTGTCTACAAAAATTTACCTACAATACAATTTGCCTACGGAATTTTCGCAGGCAAACTATTTGTTAGGTGGAAAAGGAAGTTGTTATTACAAATTTTGTAGAAAAAATCGTATGCAATAACCACTACATAATTTTTTGTTGGAAATTTTGTAGCCATAATGACAAATTTCACAGACAATTATTTATTTTTTGTAGTTTAAGTTATTTTAAGCGCTTATAAGATGTAATTATCAAATAGCTTAAAAATTGTTAAAGTGTTTGATTAATACAACTTATTAAATTTTTAAAAATTTATAATATTTTTTAAAATTTAATTTTAATATTAAAAAAATTATGCTGAGACAGTGTGGATGGGGTGGGGTGGGTAGTTAGGGGTGGAGATAGTTAGAAAAATAAGTTGAGAAATCTCAACTTAAATAAGTTGTTAACTTAATTTAATTTATGATCTTATAAGTTGTTAAACATCTTATTTTTTCATACATTGCCGTGTTTATATGCTCTTAAACAATCTATAAGTTAGTTTTAAAGTGTTAATAAGTTAAGTCAAACACACTCAAAATTGTAATCTCCATGCATATAATTTATTTGGTTTAATATTTTAAAATCAAAATGATTTGGTCGTCCTAGTTTCCATTTCCAGAAAGAATTGAAGTGTATATATCAGAAATGAAAGAAATTTTAGAATTGCAATAATATTTCAGATGTGACATCAATCAGGAAGTATGTTGATTTTTCTTTTTGTTTTTCTAAGCTCGCTCTCTGCATTAGGTTAGGTAGGTCCAAATAAAATTATATCCAAGAAATACCCTCAACCTGAAAGAATCCACGACGTGGCAGGAAAAGGATGATGTCAAATCAAAAGTATTGAAAAAATTTAACCAAAGATCCGTACTTATAAAATTTATTATTTATATTAATTTTCTAACTTTTTCTCACTTGTAGGCCGGGTGCACCTCCACCTGAAACATGCGCATAGATCAAATAATTCTGATACCATTAAATAATTATATCTCATTCTTGAACTTTAAAAAAAGTATAGAATTTAATTCAATGATAAATGTTCATTTTGAGCCAGTTTGTTTGCTTTGAAAATGAGGAATATTGGTTATTTCCTCCTGGTTTGTTAAGATTGTTTATAATTATTGAAGGATTATACTGGTTGGGAGGTGGTATTTATTATTATCCCACATATGATCAAGATTTATTATATATCCTTGAATCCCCAAAGAAACAGGGTGTTGTCATAGCTTTAATGATCAAACTTGAACAAGAGGAAAAGGGCCTGTGCAAGGATAACATGGTTGGAGGGGGAGGAAGAAGAATATGCTTGGGCCGACCAAGATTTAGATCCGGTGCAATACAATTACAACCCCATCCCATGTCCTATTGAATAGAACCGCATGCACGGTTCTATTATGGATTCTGATCAATTCATGTTTCCACCGATCCAAATCCTGGGCAGTCTGACCCAATTTATGGTTTCCGATTTAATTATATATGGTGATTACGTTACGTACAAGCATAAATAATTTCTTAAAAATATACATCTGAGAAACTCTTCCTCTTCCCCGGGCTGCATTGAAGAAATATTTGGTCAATCAAATTAAACGATTTTACCTTTTCACAGATGGAAATGAAATATTTAATGTGAGAGATCCAACCTTAATTTATCGATTAATTCATCATATCTATGAGTCATTTGCAATATCCTCTTGCACGATCATTTCTGGTCTCCTTCAATTTTTTACTTTTTTCTCCACTCGTTTCTCGACCCGGACTCTTCACTTCCTTTTGGTAGACTCGTGTTTTTCATGCCATTAACGCTCCCCATTCCTTAAAAAAGTAATCAAATCATGCAATTATTCACCATTTCTCTATCATTTTAGAATGCAAATACAAGCAATCTTGCGCCAACCCAGTCTCATAGAGAGGCTCCACTGTGGTATTTTTGCCATGTTTTCTCTAAAAACTTAATTAGGCCCATAAGTTCAATGACAATGTATGTTATTAAACTACATCCATGTTTTTGGACAATTAATAAATGTGTGAAATAGTGATTACTCTATGACTTTTTTCCAAGTTCAGTTGTACTCACTAATACTATTACATACATTTATTGATATCATTAGAACTGTAAACTAAAAACACAATGCAAAATATTATGATATTAATGAATGCGTCTAATGGTATCAATTTCATACCATGAACAAGTTTCACAGGAATCCTACTCAATTTAGTTTAATTTAATAATAATAAAAAATTGCATTTTAATAATATAATAAATAATATATTTTTACTAATCTATGTGTATTGCAAATTGATTTTTTTTTTTAAATAGCCACTTAGAATCCACAACAACAAGCACGAAAAGTCTTAATTTTTTTGGGATTCGTTTGCATTTTTCTGGCCAAAATTGAAATAGTTAAAATAATTATACCAAAAATAAACCCTTGATAAGTTATGAGGCCAATTTTTCTCATGATATATGTATGTTATTTTATAATTAATTCTTTAAATTATTTTAAATATAAAGATATATTTGTCAGTGTATGTTTATTAATGTAATTTTTTGTAAGGTGATGTGACGTGATTGTAATATGCACAGTGTAAATGCTCTAATATTAACAACAATCAATTGAAAAAAATAGTATCAATAATACAATGATATTGAAAGGTTCCCTTTCTTGTGGAAGGACAGAACCTTTTTAACCGTATAAAAACTCTTCTTCTATCCCTTTTTTTTTTTTTTTTATAAATTTTCATAGTTTGAGCAATAATTTTTTGGTTTAATTGCAGGGTTTTTTTTAATTGCAATTTAATATCAGTTTTTTTTTTAATTTAAATAAATAGCATCTCTACAAATTTTGACAATTCGAGTTCGTAAGACAGATTTATTAAATATTTTATGCAAAATTCCGATGGCATAAAGTGAAATAAAACGCAATTCTAAAGATACCAATTATATAATGGATGTGATTAAGCATTTCAAGTAAAGGTATTTAAACCATTTCAAAAAAATTAGATTAAATTATAATTTACAAAGTAATAATAATTTTATTCGCAATTAAGCCTAATATTTTTACAAAAGAATCATCTTTTTTTTTTCTCAAGATCAATTTCCAATTCCAGTGTTAATAATAGTAATAATAATTTCAATAATTAATTTGAATTTTAATAATTATAAATCATAATTCCAATACCAACAATTAATAATAATTAATAATTCAAACGATCAATAATGATCCTTTATTAATATCAGCACTAATTAGTAATAAATAAGAATATATATTATTAATAATAGTTATTCTAAAACCAATAATAGTAATATATATATAAATATATATATATATATATATATATATATATATATTCAATAATAATGAGATACTCCATATACTAATAATATATGTATAGTAAAAAAAAATCCCCAACGGTTGACCTAGTGGCGAGGGTTTGACACTTAGGAATGTGCTTCTCTTTAAGTTTCAAATTTGGCAATTTATACAGAGCTTTGTTTTGGCTTGAAATGGTACAGAGTTTGTGGACGATGGGTTATGGATTCCCCGAATTAGTCGGTTCTTGAATCGAATATCAAGTGTCAAAATAAATGCAAATAATATTAAATAATAATAATAATAATTTCATAAAATTAATAACAATATACAATAACAATTTTACAATCAATAGTAATCATTTTGACAATCACTAATAATAAGTAAATATTTTTTTATATGATAAATAAGTTTTATAGGTAGTCTGTAGGCAATTTTCACTACTAGATATTTTATTAGAAATTTTGCAATCATATAAACAAATTTCATAAGTAATTTTTTATTTTTTATTGTGTGTGAAAGTAATTAGAGAGTATTTTTTAGCTCCGTCCCCAGCGTTTAGGAGACCAAACATATATATATATATGTGTTAATTTTCTTTTGTTTGATAGTCAGCCACTCTAGCGACTCGATGTGGATTGTTAAAACACAAATTTGTAACATGATTAGTTCTCCATTCTAGTGTCAAAACAAATTTGAAAGTGAACATCATGAGTTAAACGAGATCAATTTTCTGTTCTAATAAATACAAATCTATAACGGGGTACATCAATCACCGATGTATTCCTTCGTTTGTTTTTATCTGTCTCATTTTATGCAAAATAATGCTCTTTTTTAATTGTCATTTTACTAATATCAATACATATTTTAGCTAATTTTTTCAACAATGCCCATAATAAATAGTAGAAGTAATCAACATCTTATAGTAAATAAGAGTAATAAATAAAAATGTATAAGTGTCTTTTGATACCCTAATAAATGAAAAAATTAATTTGCGTGAAAGAATAAAATGAAATAGATAATAAGGGACGGGAGGAGTACATTATTATAAAGACGGGTGCACGTAGATGAAATTGAATGTGACCGATCGAGAGCTGGGGTGCATTCTCTCAATACGGTGTTTTTGCTAAAAAAAAAAAAAAAAAATACTTCTGTTCCAAGCACATGGATTAAAAAAATTGGGTAAAATAATGGCATATGAATAAATTTTTATATATTTATATGAGTATACATGTAAATTAATGTTTTATTTTTAAATAGTGTGCAAATTGGTGTAGGACGTCCAAATATAAAAAGTGTGCTAATTTCCATTTGTTTTATTTTGGAAATAAAGGGGCAATTAGGTCCAATTTCCCATCAACTTACATATATACATGCACACATACATTAATTAGCAACAATTAACATGAACTCCAGGTATCAGCACCACCAGCTACCGCCGCCGACAGCACCCACTCCATCTTGGTCGGGCGGAGCGCTCCGTGGTGATCGAAGCCGTACTCTTCGGCGGCTTGCTCCAATAGACGTAAGGAGGGGTTGGGTTCGTCCTCGTCCACCGCAAAATGCCCCTCCTTCACATCCTCCGGCACCGCCATTTCGTTGATTTCCGACGACGAGAATTAGACTATTTTGTAGCCGTTTCACTACTATTTTCAGCTTTACAAGCCCACCATTTCTTTTCTTGCTAATTCTTCTGGTTTTCCCATCTTGTTTATATGCCAAGAGAAGAGAGCTAATGGGAATTAAAAGGGCTTTTTTTATGTAATAAAATTTGTGTTTGTTTTGAGTAACAAATAATGATCCATGTCTTCACTTGAGGTCGGATATGTATATATAGTGTACATGCGTGTGTGAGTGTTAGGGTGCATATAAAGATTTAAAGCACTAGAAATATTATTCTTCTAACCCATAAGTTAATTATGAATGCCATGTATATTATAATGTTAATGTAGTAGAATAATTCGAATTATGTTATTTCTTTATTTTTATTAATTATTGTTTAATTATATTTTGATCATATGAAAATTATTATCATTGTGTGAATGGTTTTGATCATTTTTTTTTTTAGGATTGAAGATCAATAATGAAGATGGAGTGGAAGATCAATTTTAACGTGAAGATGAAGAATCGCTGATTATATGTTAAAAATTGTATTTTCCTAAAATTATCAATGTATATTATTTTCCAATATTGTACGTATTCAACTCAATGTATAAATTATAATTCTATAAATAAAAATTATATATTTAATTACAATTCTATGTTAATGTATTATTTAAAATTCAATGTATATTAATTATAAATCCAATAAATAATAATTTCTATGTTTATTTTCACTTATATAAATAATAATTTCTATGTTAATACTAATTTAATTTTAATGTTATAGAGACAATCAAAATATACTTTTGATATTTTCAACTGATTAACAACTCTTATTGTTTTTTTCAAATTTCGAAAAATAATTTAAATTCTTGAATATTTTTAGGAAAATTTGACTATTTTTATAACATGTGATTTATTTGTAAAGTCATACACTAATCAATATATAAATTTATCTTAATTATATTTTGCTTATTTATATCAATTTTAAATTTATTTTTGACATGGTCTAATATATTTTATATTTGTACGTGTGTATCCCACATTATGTGATTGAATATATATTTGTTATATTAGGTAAATTTGATTCTTTATAAAACATGTGTTTTAATTAACCTTAATTTATATTTTGTCTAAATACATCATTTTTTTATAATTAAAGATAGCTTAATTATATTAGGAAACATTGACTAATTTTATATGATGACTTAGTTCATACACTTTCAAAAATATGATGACTTAGTTCATACACTTTCGAAAATTGATCTTTTTATTTATAAGTATGTGATTGAATATATATTACTTATATTAGGTAAATTTGACTCTTTATAAAATATGTATTTTAATTAACATTAACTTATATTTGTCTAAATACATCATATTTTTTTAATAATTAGATATAAACTAATTATTATGTGATGACTTAATTCATATTCTTTCAAATTAGATTAAATTATTTTTATATATGTGATTGAATATATATTACTTATATTGTGATAATTTTGCTCTTTCTAAAATATGTGTTTTAATTAACCTTAACTTATATTTTGTCTAAATACATTCTATTTTTTGAATAATTAAATATAGACTAATTATATTAGGAAAAGTTGACTCATTTTATTGTATGACTTAAGCCATATAATTTCGAATCAATTTACTGATTCAATTTCATCTATTAATTTAACTTAAATATTATATGAATATATGCCCTTAATTTGAAATATGCTAATTTTATTTAAATTGATCAAATTTATGTTCAATTATGCTACACATGTTACTTTAATTTTTGACATCTTTGGGATGTACAATTATTTATATATCAGACATGTAATAAATTGCATTGCTAATTATTATATTTTGAGAGTTTAAATATGTCATTCATTATATTTAAGATAATAATGTTTGACATGGTCTTTTTAGTATTATGTAATAAGATATTAAAATTACACTTTTATAACTCTTTTCTTTAATACATTACATTTATTAAAAAAAAAAATCTTATACATGTATTACATTGATATACATTTATTATCATATTCACATTCATAAAAAATAATTTAAAAAATAATTTACATTTAATTGTTTATTATACATGTAATTCTTCTTGTTGGTGGGCGAGCAGAAGTACCATCTGAGCGAACAGAATTACATAAAGTAATTACACTCAATACAAGTTTAAGTGAACTAAACCAGACTAAGCTGGAATAGCTAGGCGAGCTATTCCAGCTTGGCGAGCTACAAGTTCTCATGCGAGCACCTTTAACACAAGGACCCTACGAACCAAAGAGATACCCTGGCGAGCAGTTCTAGCCAGTTGGCGAACAAATCTAACCAGAGTATCATGATATCAAGCTAGCAAGAATGACCAACAAAATCAGGCTAATGACTCCTCAAGGACAAGTCCAAAAGGACGACAACACTCAAATACGAGCAAATCCAACATTAGAGGATAAGAATTAGTTTAAATAAAGTCAAATAGTCAACTCTCCAAGTGTCACACATGCACACTTGGGAGACCAAAGGTTTTGTACATCTCCTGCTAGGAAAACTTGTATAAATACTTCAACTTTTAGTTAATAAAGCAAGCACAAATTAATATACACGTCCAAACTTTGATTATACACCCGAAGCACCTCAATTCTCAAACATACGAATTAAATACGAAATCGACTCACATATTTATTTCTAATCTATCTTATTTTCGTATTCACTAATTAGGTTAGTGATCAATCACACGTAATTATTTGGTGATCTAATTAGTAACAAAAACAGCCACTAATCCTTGCAATTAGAAAAAATCATCAACAAATTGGCGCTAGAAAGAGGGTTCGAACCTTCGGTTAAAGATAATCAAACAAGAATTCCAAGCTTAAAACTTGAAGATTTGAAGGATTATACGAAAGTGTTCTTGGTGTTCTTTGTTTGAAAATTTGAACATTTAAAGACTTACACCGACACCTTGACTAAGGATGCCTCATTCTCACGAGACTCAGCATTCCCAACATGTGACAAGAGATTCACATACCAGAGCGTCCCAAGCTGGTCGGCGAGTAGAAGTAGCTCGACATGAGCAAGAAAACCATCCAACAGCCATAAATCAATTGATGCCACCTGAGCTAGAAGCATTTGCCCGCAACCCTGATGATTTAGCTCGTACAATAGCAATGCTTCAGGCCCTACAAAAGCAACAAGTACAACCTGGCCCATCTCATATCCGAGTAAAGCACAGCCCAACAAGAGCTCGTGAACATGAAAGGACCAGGGATGAACATCAAAACGAAGCTGACAGTGCCCAAGTTCGTAAGATAAAGGGCAAAGAGAAGCAGCTCGACGAGCCAGCCAGCCAGCCACGGAGAATCGACCCCAGGCCAAGCAATGAGGGTTAGCCAAGGGACCACGCGCCAGAGCGCACTTAACAGATTAGGTCGCTCTGGAAGGGGAATATGAGAAGTTCCCCGCCGAGCTGAAGTAGCTCGCCCAACCCAGGCACCAGCTCGCCAGTCAGTCCACGAGAGACTGACTAGATCAGCCTTTGGTCGCCTGGGCCCAGATGGGGCACCCAATCCTAGGAAACCAGTCCATGAGATTCTCCTACCAAGTGAGGGACTACGACGAACTGATGGTCATGCACCACTGTTTGTCGAACAACCTCCAAGTCAAGGAGGATCATTGGAAGAACTGGTATCCATGAGAAAGACAATTGAAAGCATGCAGGGTCAGTTAGACCTGCAGAGAGGTTATGGGAACACTTCCCTTCCATCCTCTCCATTGTCTCCGGTGATTTTAAAAGCTCCAATCCAGAAGAAGATTCAGTTTCCTGCAAGTATACAATATGAAGGCATGGCCGATCCACGGGTACATTTGATGAAGTATTCTGACTACATTATATCAATGGGGGCAAGTGATGCTACCCAATATCGTAACTTTCCATTAACCCTGGGGGATCGTATTCATAAATGGTTCTCGACTCTGCAGCCGGCTTCCATTCATTCGTTTGCCCAGTTGGGCAAAGAGTTTATGTTTCATTTCTCCACGGCTGGGTTGTTGGGAAAATAGGGGTGCCCGGAATCTATTCGGGATGAAATTTAAATACGAATTTAAATACAATTATTACTAGCATGAATTAATCCTAATTAATTCAAATAATAATTCCAACAACTAATTATCATCATGCATGTTAAATTAATTTCACATATTTAACTAGGCGGAATAAACAAGTAAATATGCGATTAACGTACCTCTTGTAGAATTGGCCTTTGGATATACGGGACAATTGTAATCTCGCTCTATCAACCCAAAGCCTTCTCAAGTATTTCCCTTTTCACCTCACTTGATCGCCGGTGGGAGACGCTTTCAAGTAATTTAATAAACTAAGGAAAAAGAAAAATATCTATGCTTCTTGATTTTTCCAACACATGGAATTATGTACTTGGGGATGAAAATATCACCCCCTATTTATAAGCATAGTGGCCGAAATTTTTAGGTTTATTGGGCCTTGGAGAAAATCTTTTCTTAGACTCTAAGAAATCTTGAATATATCTCATATATTCTTTTCTCCACAATAAAATATTCCACAAAAATCTCACTTAGCTTATAAGGTTATTATTTTCGAAAAATATGAGAATGAAATCCAAGATTTGGATCTTCTTGAATATATGAGATATTCTTGTATTCCTAGAATACATATCTTCCATAATATCTTTTCAAGAAAATCAACAAAATCTAATTTCTCCTACACATGCTTTTTTTCGAAAATTTCAAAGAAAAATCAGCAATATAATTTTCTTTTTATTTTAATCACCTTATCATTATTGGGCTACTTAATGGGCTACTTGAGGGGCCTTAAGGAGAATTAAGATTGGACCTCCTAATGGACTTCTGAATTTCAATATTGAGCCCCAATATAATTCAGCCCATTAATATTAATTATTACCACTAATAAATTAATATTGCACTATCCATCTTAATCCATATTACGATAATATGGGCTCCCGGTTATTATTTCCCGCGTTTAAGATTATCAAGTCCATTTAAGCTTCTGAATAGCTCTAAATTAATTAACATCTGTCACCTTAGAGTAAAGACAGCTCAACATTATTATTCGTACCGAAGAAACTAATTCTTCACTTGCAAGATTTGGTACAATAAAACTTCTGAGCCCACCAAGGGGACTAATCACACGAGCCGTACTCGCACGCGTTTCTCCGTATTAAATCTTAGCAACCGTCGTATGATTAATATTACTGCCCAAGACACAAAGTTCGAAGTCACAATGATTCTCACCCAACATGAATCAAAGCAGTAACTATTAAGCACACACGGTCCTATTTAAGTGACGGAGATTAAGAAATCAACAACCACTGAGGTCTAATTCTTCACCTTTCAGAACAGAAGAATTTCTCCTCGCTGTAGGACCTCTTCAACACATACTAAATGTGCTAGTGCAATCTCTTAGTCAAGACAGACCAATCTGAGCCTTACACATCGACCTTTCACGGCGGATTGTTCAATTCCACCTAGGTCGTGAAAATGTACGTTTAGTTACAAGTAAACTGTTAATGTTGTCTTCCGTGATCGGGTATCACCACATTAACTACAATGTAACATGTACTATATATTGAACGGTTTGCAATAGAAATTCAACATTCAATCATAACTAAAGCAAATGCGATAAAAGAATTATTCTCATAAAACGAGTGTTTGATACACGAGTTATACAAAGTAAAAGCATACTTTCACGTATAACTCCAACAATCTCCCACTTATACTTAAAGTCTGCTTTTAGTATACATCACGCATGTCTTAGTGTAGTAGCTCTACGTGACATCTCATGTCAACCTACACTAACCTAATAATTCCTCCCACTTATACTTAAAGCAGATTGGCAATAGTCTTGACTCCCATTCCATCCACATGTCTCTCGAATGTACTCAGAGGCAGACCCTTTGTGAATGGATATACTAGGTTGTCCTCCGACATTTACCTTTGCCACCTCTTTATCTCCTCTCTTAACGATTTCTCGTATAAGATGGTGTTTTCTTTCAATGTGTTTGCTGGCCTTTTGGGCTCTCGGTTCCCTTGAATTTGCAACTGCTCCGGCATTATCACAAAAGACAGTTATCTTGTCGGGCAAATTCGGAACAACGTCCAAGTCCACTAAGAAGTACTTGAGCCAAACCGCTTCTTTCGCTACTTCACAAGCAACTACTTATTCGGCTTCCATGGTCGAATCTGCGATGCATTTTTGCAAATCGCTTCTCCATGTCATGGCTCCTTCTCCCATGCAAAACACACTACCCGAGGTAGGTATTTTAGAGTCTATGTCTGATTGGAAATTTGAGTCCGTGTATCCCATGGGAATTAGATTGTCTGATTGTTAAATCAGCATTCCATACCAAGTTCTTTTCAGAAACTAAAGAACGCATTTAATTGCAATCTAATGTGCTTTCCCGGGGTTACTTTGATATCTTGCCCTCATGCCCACGGCAAAGCAGATATCCGGTCTCGTACACAACATTGCATACATAAGACTTCCTACGTCTGAAACGTACGGAACGTCTTTCATGTCATCTATCTCCACTTGTGTCTTAGGGCATATTTCTTTAGATAGATGGATTCCGTCCCTAAAAGGTACAAAACCTTTCTTGGAATCTTGCATGCTGAAATGCTTCAAAACAGTGGCTTTGTATGAAACTTGCGATAAACCCAACATCCTCCTCTTGCGATCTTGAGTGAACTTGATCCCAAGGATGTGACCGGTTTTCCCTAAGTCTTTCATATCAAACTGATTTGACAGCCATACCCTTACGTCTGACAATACCTTTACATTGTTTCCAATGAGCAGAATATCGTCTACGTATAATACTAAGAATACCACCGCAGTTCCGTCATACCTTTTATGCACACAACTTTCGAACTTGTTTTGATCACAAACCCTTAAGACTTAGTAACTTGATCAAAACACTGGTTCCAAGTACGCAATGCTTGCTTAAGTCCATAAATGGATCTCCTAAGCTTGCATACAAGGTGCTCTTGGCCTTTTTCAACGAAACCTTTGGGTTGTTGCATATAGATCCCATCAAGACTTCCGTTAAGGAAAGCTGTCTTGACATCCATTTGCCAGATCTCATAATCTAAGTGCGCAGCGATCGATAAGAGAATACGGATGGACTTAAGCATAGCTACAGGCCACAGGCCACAAGCTTTGCTTTGAAGGTCTCTACCCTTCCGTCCGGTCCTCTTTTCCTCTTGTACATCCACTTGCATCCAATGGGCTCTACCCCACTAGGTGGATCAACCAACTCCCACACTTGACTATAATCCATCGAACCCACGTCGGTTTCCATTGCGGTTTGCCACGCCTCCGCGTCTTTGTCTTGGATTGCCTCGTCGTACGTTCATGGGTCTGATTCATCGCCGGGAATCAAATTCGAAGATTCTCCAATTCCCATGAATCTCTCGGGTTGCCTTGCAATCCTCCCACTACGACGGGATTCCGGTTGTGAAGGTGTGACGTGTGGTATATCATCTTGTATACTTGGTATAAGAGTTTGCCATCTTAACTCGTCTAAGGTAATCTCACTTCTGGGCTTTCTTTTGTTCATATAGTCTTCCTCCAAGAATTTAAAGTGCGAACTAATCACGGTCTTTTAATCCTTGAGACTATAGAACATACACCCTTTCGTTCCAATGGGATATCCTATAAGCAACCTTAATTCCGAACGTGGATCCAATTTACCGGCTTCCTTGTCTAGCACGTATGCCGGACAACCCCAAATCCGCAAGTGTCTTAGACTGGGCTTGCGCCCGGTCCACAATTCCATTGGGGTTTTAGGAACCGATTTGGATGGCACCAAGTTTAGAATGTAAGTCGTTGTTTCCAAGGCGTTATCCCAAAACGACTTGGGTAAATCTGAATAACTCATCATGGATCTGACTATTTCTAAAAGAGTCTGGCTCCTTCGTTCCACCACACCGTTCTATTGAGGGGTTCCCGGTGCGGTCAACAGAGATACAATCCCTTCGTCTGATAGCTAGTTCAAGAATTCATCGCAAAGGTATTCGCCTCTACGATCAAATCGTAGAAACTTGATACTTCTTTCCCTATGCATCATAAGGTAGATGTATCCATATCTCGAGTAATCATTGAAAAAGACAATTTACTCATACCCCTTCTTGCTATGATCGTCATTGAACCACACATATCGGTATGAACGAGTTCTAACACTTCCTTGGTTCTATTCCCCTTGGCTCCAAATGCCCTCTTGGTCATTTTACCCTCTAAGCAGGATTCACAAGTTGGAAACGGTTCGACTTGGAATGATTCCAAGGATCCGTCTTTCACCAATCTCTCTATCCGCTTTAGATTAATATGACCTAGTCTAAGATGCCATAGAAGTGTTTCGTTCATCTCCGAAGAACGCTTTCTTTTATTACTCGAAATAATCGATGTGTTATTAGATTCAATTTTGTGAGTGGAGTGCCCAAATAATGGTATAAAGATCATCCATTGAAGTTCCGGAACAGATAAACTCATCGTTTCAAGCAATAATAACATCCTTATTAAAAGAAACTGAGTATCTATTCAAACAGTTTAGAAACTGAAGGTTGAGTTCTTTCTAAACTAGGAACATGAGGAACGTCTCTCAAGACCATAACTCCATCTTCACAAGATAGGCGCACTTCTCCCACTGCTTCAGCTGCCACTCTTGTAGCATTGCCCGATGTGATGGGGATCTCACTTCCGTTAAGTCATCGGGTTAGCTTAAACCCATGAAACAAATGTGATCAATAGCTCTCGTATCCACTATCCACGAATAGACAGCATACGCCACTTCACAAGTTTCGACGACTAAGGTGTGTGAATTACCTAACTTTCCTAGCCTCTTAGGCTTGGAACAGGCATACCTCCATTGTCCTCTCTCACCGCAACTAAAACACTTCCCCTTTGATGCTAGCCTTTGCATTTGTCTTTCGCAATAATTGGGTTTGCTTGGATCCGGCCTTTGGTTCTCTTCCTCTCTTTCCCTCCCTTGGGACCAAAAGAGGTAAACGGACCATTAGCCACCATAGCACTAGACTGGTGCTCCATTTTCACCTCCACCGAAACTAAAGCTTGCAAGAGCTCGGGCAAACGATTTGTCCGTTCATTCATCTGACAGCTCAGATGAAACTACTCAAAGCTCCTCGGTAGAGAATGGTATATGAAATCAATCAAAATCCGCACCAAGTACTTCCAACTTGTTAAGGTATGCCATTTTCTCGAGAACGTGCTCCCTCACGGGCGTTCCCTCCACCATTTCCAACTTGACCGAGTCATGTTTGGTGAACTGATTAGTCATGGGTTTGATGTGAAGACATCTCTTCAAGGTGTTCCATGATTTCAACAGCGGATACAATGTCTCCATGAACGCGCCTCAAATCCTCAAACAGAGATGTCAAGATGATGCACTTCATGTGTTCATTGTCACGCTTCCAATCATAAACTGCCTCTTCCCATTGCTTGACTTATCATTAGGCTTGCCGGGTATATTAACATAAATAACCCAATTGTGTTTTCGTGCAGTAAGGACAAATTTTTAAAAAAAATATTTCCAATCGATATAAATCACTCCAAAAAGTTTATTAACTTTAAGTATATTAAACAGTGGATTAAAAGGGTGCGACATGATGAAATGAGAATAAAACATACATTCATATCAATATCTAGAAAAATACGAAATTATCACATAATTCGATCACATCAATTATATTGAAACCTTAAAACAATATAATCATGCATCAGCCAACATCTCGAAACAATTTAAATGCGCCACGAGGGGTGGTCTATACATTTAAACACATTCAAGCGGATTACAAACTTAAAAGTTACAAATCCTTAATTCAAAATTAATAGTTGGCTCCCACTTTGACCACATAGAAACTGACAGGGACTCCGAGGGGAGTAAGTTAATATCAATTTCCTATGCCTAAGTAATAACCATAATTAAATACAGGATTATTATTTCGCTTTGAGCAAGCCACTCGTGGTGAGGGTCAATACTGCCACTAGTAATAATCCACAATCATCCTTTCGGAATTTATTCATGTGAAATCCGTTCTTTTGGCCGATCCGAGGGGGAAATGTATTCCAAAAGAACTTCACAAATAAATAAATTATGGAGGTCAAAATAATCTAATTTTAATATCCGGAATAAAATTGCGATTATAAAAACATACTTAGTAATTTTCGAAAGTAAGGTTTTTCTTGGACAATTAAATTCATGCAAACACATATTAACAAATAATAATAAGTGCACGAAATAAAACATCCATCAAAATAAAATTAAACACATTGGAGCACTCAAATCCAATTGTCACGGTTTAATTTCTTCACGTCTTGATGCGAAAAATCGTCCTTGTTGCTTTCCGACGTTCGTCTCGACGTGCTCCCACTCGAACAGCAACACTTCTTCAAAACAACATCGTTTGGGGTTCGAGACGACGTTTAAAATCACACTAAAAAAAACACGAACCGAAAAAATTCCACGGCCCGAGATACAGCGCGCGTCGGCCCACGAATTGGGCCCGCGCGCTTCCCGGCCCAAAAAGCGCTGAAACGCTGCCCGAAGCGCGTCGAAGCGCAGCCCCGAGGCGCACCCGAGGCGCTGCACGGAGGTGCGCCGAGGCGCCGCCCGGAGCGCCCCGAGGCGCTGCAGCCTCGCGCCCGAGGCGTGCGCGCGGTGCGCGCGGCGCTGGCCACCCGTCGTGCACGGCGTGCGCCGTGCACCCCCGTGCGCCGTTTTTTCGCCGTTCGTCCTCATTTTCTTTACCCCTTGCATGATTTTACGTCCATACACGCGCCACGCTTGTATGCATCGTCCGGGTACGCCATTTTTAATTCTTCGTTCTTCGTCACGATCCGGTTACAATTTATTTTTACAAAAAAAATACTAGATCTAGACTAGTCTATTACAATGATCGAATCAAAATAAAAACAACTAATCTACTCGTGGATTTTCTCACGAGTAAAACGAATTCGAACGAATCGAATTAAAAAACAATTAATTTACACGTATGAAATTAACAACATTAAAACCATGACAATTGGATACCTGCAAAAAAGATCTAACAATTCTACTATCCAATTTCAATTTAATGTTTAACAATTTAAATTTCAATTTAAAATTCAGAGCCCGAAACCGTGGCTCTGATACCAGTTGTTGGGAAAATAGGGGTGTCCGGAATCTATTCGGGATGAAATTTAAATACGAATTTAAATACAATTATTACTAGCATGAATTAATCCTAATTAATTCAAATAATAATTCCAACAACTAATTATCATCATGCATGTTAAATTAATTTCACATATTTAACTAGGCGGAATAAACAAGTAAATATGCGATTAACGTACCTCTTGTAGAATTGGCCTTTGGATATACGGGACAATTGTAATCTCGCTCTATCAACCCAAAGCCTTCTCAAGTATTTCCCCGTTCACCTCACTTGATCGCCGGTGGGAGACGCTTTCAAGTAATTTAATAAACTAAGGAAAAAGAAAAATATCTATGCTTCTTGATTTTTCCAACACATGGAATTATGTACTTGGGGATGAAAATATCACCCCCTATTTATAAGCATAGTGGCCGAAATTTTTAGGTTTATTGGGCCTTGGAGAAAATCTTTTCTTAGACTCTAAGAAATCTTGAATATATCTCATATATTCTTTTCTCCACAATAAAATATTCCACAAAAATCTCACTTAGCTTATAAGGTTATTATTTTCGAAAAATATGAGAATGAAATCCAAGATTTGGATCTTCTTGAATATATGAGATATTCTTGTATTCCTAGAATACATATCTTCCATAATATCTTTTCAAGAAAATCAACAAAATCTAATTTCTCCTACACATGTTTTTTTTCGAAAATTTCAAAGAAAAATCAGCAATATAATTTTCTTTTTATTTTAATCACCTTATCATTATTGGGCTACTTGAGGGGCCTTAAGGAGAATTAAGATTGGACCTCCTAATGGACTTCTGAATTTCAATATTGAGCCCCAATATAATTCAGCCCATTAATATTAATTATTACCACTAATAAATTAATATTGCACTATCCATTTTAATCCATATTACGATAATATGGGCTCCCGATTATTATTTCCCGCGTTTAAGATTATCAAGTCCATTAATTAATTAAGCTTCTGAATAGCTCTAAATTAATTAACATCTGTCACCTTGGAGTAAAGACAGCTCAACCTTATTATTCGTACCGAAGAAACTAATTCTTCACTTGCAAGATTTGGTACAATAAAACTTCTGAGCTCACCAAGGGGACTAATCACACGAGCCGTACTCGCACGCATTTCTCCGTATTAAATCTTAGCAACCGTCGTATGATTAATATTACTGCCCAAGACACAAAGTTCGAAGTCGCAATGATTCTCACCCAACGTGAATCAAAGCAGTAACTATTAAGCACACACGGTCCTATTTAAGTGACGGAGATTAAGAAATCAACAACCACTGAGGTCTAATTCTTCACCTTTCAGAACAGAAGAATTTCTCCTCGCTGTAGGACCTCTTCAACACATACTAAATGTGCTAGTGCAATCTCTTAGTCAAGACAGACCAATCTGAGCCTTACACATCGACCTTTCACGGCGGATTGTTCAATTCCACCTAGGTCGTGAAAATGTACGTTTAGTTACAAGTAAACTGTTAATGTTGTCTTCCGTGATCGGGTATCACCACATTAACTACAATGTAACATGTACTATATATTGAACCGTTTGCAATAGAAATTCAACATTCAATCATAACTAAAGTAAATGCGATAAAAGAATTATTCTCATAAAACGAGTGTTTGATACACGAGTTATACAAAGTAAAAGTATACTTTCACGTATAACTCCAACATGGGTCTTATCTATCCCAAAGACATTGGTTATCCGGTTTGAAACAAACAGATGACGAATCGGACCGATCGTATTTGGAAAGGTTTGACAAGGTCCTGTTGGAAGGAGAATCTATTAGCGAAGACACCAAAATTGTGGATGTCCTGGCTGGATTAAAGAAGGGTGCTGATCTTTGGAAGGATGTATATCTCAGATGCCCAAAGACTTATGTTGAATTCTATGATCGGACAGGAGTCTTCGTCTCAATGTACGAAGCCTTACAGAAAGATATGGGGGACAAAGGTGATCAGAAAGAGAATGTAAAAAAGACCGGTGGTGGAGGGTATCGAGCCCCTAAGAATATGAAAGTATTCAATTAAGGGGCGGAATTGAAGGATAAGTTAAATCAAGTACTCACCATATCAATCGATGCGGTGTACAACAATGTCCAGGAAAAGGAGTTACTTACCCCTCCGAGAAAGATACGTCAAGACGCTAGCAAGTTAAATCAAAATAAGTATTGTGCCTACCATTAGAGTGTAGGGCACTTTACGAGTGAATGTCGAGACTTGCTAAAGCAGTTATGGCGATTCTACGAATAGGGTAAGTTATCCGAGTTTGTGAAGGGGCAACCCGGAAAGAGAGGTAGAGAAGATGAGTCCGAGGAGGATGATGTTTAACAAGTTCCCCGAAGAAATCGTATTGGACGACTAGCTCCGGCACCGGCAGGAGGACCGGTTCTCGAAATTCAGATAATGGAGCCAGCTGGACCTGTTGGTGGGTGTTCTGATGGGCGACCTCCAATGTCAAATCGGAAGAGGAAAGCTGAGCTACGTGCAGTTGCTCATGTACAAGAAATGGGGGTCAACCCGTCAATTCTTCATACAACAGAGTTGACCTTCACAAAAAGAGACTTAGACAGAATCGTAACTCCCCATAACGGTTCTCTCGTAATCTGCGCCAAGATAATGGGGACAAAAATACACCATTTACTGGTGGACACCGGAGCCTATACGAACATAATCTTCAAAAAGATGCTTGATCAACTGGGAGACTATGCCGGCTACATTGAAGATTCCAATCATCGAATTTTAGGTTTCGAAAATGCTGTAACAGAACCCTTAGGAATAATTTGGTTTTCAGTACAACTTGTATCGACCTAGGATCCTGAAAATAATATAACTAGAATGGTGGATTTCCTGGTCGTAGATCAAGAATCCACCTATAATGGGTTCCTGGGCCGACCTTTTCTAAATGAATTTAAAGCTGTTGTTTCAACCTATTATTATTGCGTCAAGTTCCCAACAGAAAGTGGAGTTGGGACGTTAAAAGGAGATCAAAGAAAAGCTCGAGAGTGTCTCCTTCAACTGCGTCCAAATGACAATGAGCCTTCTGTTCTTAGTGACATTCTAGGACTTCATGACGATCAGATATAAATTGACAATGATGGAGGCCTCAACTAGTCAACCTGACAATGAGCCTTCTATTCTTAGTAACATTCTAGGACTTCATGACAATCAGATAGAAATTGACGAACAGATTTGCCCACGGGCGACCAACAACAGCCCACAGGCGAGCAACCTTGCTCGACAACAAAATTACCATCAACATCAATGGTCATTAACGAACTACCCATGAACATTAATCTTGAGGACCCAATCTGGGCGACCAACATTGTTCCCAACACAATAGATGATTTTGATCCCCGTTTAGGTGTTGAACCCATGGACATTGAGGACGAGCCAAACCCTAAAGGGCCAATTATCGATCCATGATGGAAGGGACAAAAACGACAAGCAACTCCGGTCGAAGAACTAGAGGCCATCAAGATTAACCCAAACAATGATGACCTTGAACTCTACATTGGGTCCGAGCTCCCTGAGCCCTACAGAACTCGAATGGCAGAATTTCTCAAAGTTAATCTTGATGTTTTTGCCTGGTCACATGCAGATATGGTGGGGATTAACCCGAAGGATGCTTGTCATATGCTAAATATTAATCTGGCCCGAAGACCAGTCCATCAGAAATGACGAAAATACAGTCCGGATAAATATCAAGCTCTCAATGAAGAAGTTAAGGAATTATTGGACAATGATTTAATCAGACATGCATTGTGTCCACAATGGATTGCAAATCCTGTAGTAGTGCGGAAGCCGAATGGAACCTGGAGGCTATGCATCGATTTTACAGATCTGAATGCAGCATGCCCGAAGGATAACTTTCCACTTCCGCACATTGATCAACTGGTGGACAGCACAGCTGGGCATGAAATGTTTACGTTTATAGATGCTTTTGCTGGTTACCACCAGATTCCGATGTACCCAGACGACCAAGAGAATACGGGTTTCTGCACAAACAAAAATCTACTCTGCTGGAAGAGAATGTCTTTCGGATTGATCAATGCAGGGGCGGCCTATCAGAGGCTTGTCAACAAAATTTTTGACGAACACATTGGGGAGATGGTAGAGGTGTATGTTGACGACATAGTCATAAAAAGTACCTAAAAAGAAGACCATCTCCAACATCTATCTCGGGTGTTCGATGTACTCCGTAAATATAACATGAAGTTGAATCCAAAGAAAAATAGCTTCGGAGTACATTCGGGGAAATTTTTGGGCCACCTGGTCAGCAAACGGGGAATGGAAGCTAATCCTGCAAAAGTTAAAGCAATCGTTGATATGGAGCCCCCTCGTTCCGTCAAAGAAGTACAAAGACTGGCGGGATGTCTAGCTACATTGAACAGATTCATATCACGATCAGGGGACAAATGCCGTTCATTCTTTGAAGCCATCAAAAAAGGCAATTTTGTATGGACGGACATCTGCCAGAAAGCTTTTGAACAACTAAAAGACTACCTGGGAGACGTAAAGATTCTATCAAAACCAATCCCAAGAGAAAAGTTTTATCTATATCTAGCAGCCTCAGACGTGGCAATAAGTTCGGTTCTAGTACGAGCAGAGGGTAAATTCCATCTTCCTATCTACTATGTCAGCCAGGTTCTGCATGAAACCGAGGTGAAGTATTCACCCACTGAAAAGTTGGCATATGCTCTAGTCATGAGTGTCAGAAAGTTAAGACCGTACTTTTTCGATCATCATGTCGAAGTACTAACAACTTTCCCACTCAGGAAGATACTGCACCGACCCGACACAGCTGGCCGCCTGCTAAAATGATCCATAGAGATTAGCCAGTTTGGAGTGACCTATGCACCTCGAACAATGATTAAGGGTCATGCATTAGCCGACTTCATAGTCGAACTAACCAAAATCCGACGAGAGGACTAGATCACCCCTGGCATCTTTACGTGGATGGTTCATCAACAAACATGGCATCGGGGGCAGAAATAGTTCTTATCAGTCCCGATCGACAAGTATTCACCTCAGCGGTCAGATTCAAATTTATGGCCACCAACAATGAAGCCGAATACGAAGCTCTCATTGCCGGTCTTCACTTATCACTAGCTGTCGGAGTTGTTGATAGACGAACATAAATCAATGATGGGCGAACAAGGATTAAAGCCATAAGAAGGATTACGAGAAATCAACTCCAAATCAAATCAATAAAGAAAATCAAGCCGGGGTGCATAAACTAATCCAAGGAGTGTATAAAGTGACGAACAACTATACCGACGAACAAGATATTGGCGAACAGGTTTAAAGACCAAAGACCAAATATGGACCCACCACCAAGTCAATAATGACGAACAACATTGGTAAACGTGTTACAGTTATCAGCCTAAGAGGTGTATGCTGACGAACAAAGGACCAAGATCCCAAAGCCAATCTGTGCAAGACACAAAGGCGAACAATTTCTGAGCCATACACCCAAACGGCGAACAACTTCTATGAAAGAACCATCCTGGATCGATTTAAACCGACATGGACGAACAACAATGAAGTCCGAGATAAGACCAAAGAAGACTTTGTAACTAAGATTTAGCTTAGATAAAGTCAAACTAGAGTCAAAGGACACATGTCAAGTATGCAGGCTAGGGAGACCAAGAGTCAGGAACACCTCATGCTTGCTAGTCTCTATAAATAGTTGTTCTCCAGCTTAAGAAATACAAGTTCAAATTCACAAATGCTCCAAAAACACACACTTAAACACCTAAACGTGCACAGATACGAAATTATTACAATTTCGACTTTCACAATTACTAGTTCATAACCCGAACCCTCGATTTACCATTTACGGTGGTAACCAATCACACGTAATTGATTGATGATCTTTAAACCGAACTTAAACAGTCACTAATCCACCCGATAAAAATTAATCACCAACAATTTTGGCGCTAGAAGGAGGGTTCGAACCTTCGATTAGTGTGATTACTCAAGAACTTCAAGCTGAAAACTTGAAGATTCAAAGAAAACCTCAAGAAATACTTGAAGATTCAAACAAAAGTGTTCTTGGTGTTCTTCATCATAAGAATTAAGACAAATTAATTCAGAATGCCTCAATCCAAGGAAACCCAAGCATCACGTTTGTCAAGGAGAGCATCTCCTACCCGAGCCTCGTCGGCCGACCACCAGGATCGTAATCCCAGACATGCGAACAGATCAAAGCATACGGCCGTAACCCATAATCTCCCACCTGAAATGGAAGCCTTGGCGAACAACCCTAATGAACTGACCAAAACTATTGCTGCTCTCCAAGCTCTACAGAGACAGCAAGATCAAAATAGGCCTTCACTAGTGAGGCCTAAGGACAGACCTGTGGAAGTTGTTAGAGCTAGGTCAACCAGGGGCGAACAACATGAAGTGGACAGTGCCCAGGTCAGGCGGGATAGGGGCAAAGCAAAGATGGTCGAACCAAGAGAGGGCCAGGCTAAATCTGCTCGCGGGCGAACAACAATGTCGAGTCACGGAACAACCCGCTCCAGTGCCCAGGACAGACTTGGCCAACCCCAGCAACAGGAGAAAGTTGCTCGCCAGGAAGCTGAACACGGGCGAGCAACATTTGAGCAACCACGCCCGTCAATTCATGAGAGACTCTCTCAATCTGCCTTCAGGCGTCTAGGGCCAAATGCGGCGAACAACCCTAGAAAACAGCTCCAGGAGTTGCCCACTCCAAGTGAGGGACTGCGACGAGCAGAAAGGTTGGTACCTTTGCTCGCCGAACAGCCTCCAAGTCAGGGGGCATCTTTGGATGAGTTAACAAGTTTAAGAAGGGCAGTGGAGAACATGCAGGGACAGCTGGACCAACAAAGAGGTGTGGGGACAACTAGTTTGCCATCCTCACCACTATCACCTGTCATTCTGAAAGCCCCGATTCAGAAGAAGTTCCAGTTCTCGGCGAGCATACAGTATGACGGTGTTGCTGATCCCAGAGTTCATCTTACAAAGTATTCGGATTATATGGTCTCGGTGGGAGCCAGCGACGCCACTCAATGCCGAAATTTCCCTTTAACTTTGGGGGATCGGGTGCACAAGTGGTTTTCAGCGATGCCGCCAGCATCTATCCACTCTTTCACTCAACTGAGTCGAGAATTCCTTTCCTATTTCTCAACGGCGGGATCATACTTTTCCCAAAAACATCGATTGTCGGACCTAAAACAAAATAACGACGAGTCAGATCGGGCATTCATGGAAAGGTTCGACAAGGTGTTGTTAGAAGGTGAACCCGTCAGTGAAGAAACGAAAATCGTTGCCGTTATGGCTGGGTTGAAGAAAGGATCAAAGCTATGGAAAGAGGTACGTCTAAAGTGCCCAAGAAGTTATGCCGAATTCAGGAATCAAGCCGGCATATTCGTTTCCATGCATGAGGCTTTGCAATCAAACTTGGGGGAGAACAAAACTGATCCCAATGAGAACAACAAGAAACCTGGTGCAACAAGCTATCGAGTCCCTAAAAACATGAAGGCGTTCACTGAAGGGACAGAACTCAAAGAAAAGTTGAACCAAGTGCTAACAGTGTCAGTCGATACTGTTTATGAAAATGTGAAGGATAAGGAGTTGCTCTCCCCTCCCCGGAAAATTCGCCAAGACACTGGCAAACTCAACCCTAACAAGTATTGTGCCTACCATCAAAGCGTGGGGCACTTTACAAGTGAATGTAGAGATTTGCTCAGACAGCTATGGCGTTTTTACGAGGATGGAAAGCTCTCCGACTTTGTCAAAAGACAACCCGGGAAGAGAGTCCGGGAGAACAACTCTGAGGACGAGGATGATCAACCTCAGAAGAACAATAAACCGGCGCGACCAGTTCCTGCCATTCCTACTCGCCCATTGGAAGATTTGTATATGATGGAACCTACAGGTCCCACAGGAGGATGTTCTGATGGGCGACCGCCAATCTCCAACCGGAAAAGAAAAGTTGAGTTACGAGCGATCGATCAAGTCCAAGAAATGGGGGTTAAACCCTCTATCATGCAGACAGCAGAATTGACCTTCACCGAAAATGACTTGGAAGGAATCTTAACTCCACACAACGATTCGCTCGTGATATGTGCAAAAATTATGGGAACATGAGTCCACAGATTGTTGGTGGACACCGGAGCCTACACCAATATCCTATTAAAAAAAATGCTCGATCATCTTGGAGATTATTCGGGCTATATTCGGGATACGACCCACAGAATAATAGGTTTCGGAAATGCTGTAACAGACCCATTGGGAATAGTTACTTTAGCAGTACAACTTGTAACGGCCAACGAACCCGAGAAAAATATTACAAGAATGGTTGACTTCTTGGTTGTAGACCAGGATTCAACTTATAACGGGTTTCTTGGTCGACCCTTTTTAAATGAATTCAAAGCTGCATGTTCCACTTACCATTATTGTTTGAAATTCCCAACAGCAAGTGGAGCAGGTACTATCAAAGGAGATCAAAGAAAGGCCAGGGAATGTCTCTTACAGTTGCAGGCCAAACATGTATCAGTATCCATGATGGAAGCCACAACTAGTTATCCTACTGATGAACCATCAATACTGGAGAACATGATGGACATAGAGGAAGACCACATGGATACTGACGAACAACATCATAACGAGCAGGTGTTGGACGAACAACTCCTCACCACCCATGAGGAACATCATCCTGACGAACAACAAAGGGATGGTGACGAGCAACATTCATATGATGGCTTGGAGGGCCAGGTGTTGACTAACAACAACGAATCAGGGCCAACAGATTATCTGGATCCCCGCTTGGGGGCAGAGCCAATGAACATCGAAAATGATTTCAACTCTGAGGGACCAATACTTGATCCTCGGTGGAAAGGACAAAAACGACGAGCAACTCCAGTTGAAGAGCTGGAGGCGTTCAAAGTTAATCCCGAAAACCCGGATCTTGAATTATACATAGGATCTGAGCTCCCTGAGCCTTATAGATCCCGAATGAAAGAGTTCCTCAGCAAAAATCTAGATGTTTTTGCTTGGTCTCATGCAGACATGGTGGGGATAGATCCAAAACATGCTTGTCACAAGCTCAATATCAATCAAGCAAAAAGGCCAATCCATCAAAAACCAAGAAAGTATGGCCCAGACAAGTATCAAGCTTTGAACGAAGAAGTAAAGAAGTTGTTAGACAACGACCTAATCCGACAAGCACTCTGTCCACAATGGGTAGCAAACCCAGTCCTTGTGAGGAAACCAAACGGGACCTGGAGGCTATGCATAGACTTCACAGATCTGAATGCAGCATGCCCGAAGGACAATTTTCCACTTCCTCACATTGACCAGTTAGTGGACAGTACGGCAGGTCACGAAATGCTAACATTCATGGATGCCTTTGCCGGGTACCATCAAATTCCAATGCATCCAGACGATCAAGAGAACACAGCATTTTATACAAATAAAAACTTGTTGTGTTGGAAAAGAATGCCCTTCGGCCTCATCAACGCCGGAGCAACATACTAGAGGTTGGTGAACAAGATGTTCGACGAACAAATCGGTGATACGGTAGAAGTCTATGTGGACGATATCGTAGTCAAAAGCCCCCGAAGGGAAGACCATCTTCAACATTTGACCCAGGTGTTCGAAATCCTTCGACACTACAACATGAAGCTGAATCCAAAGAAGAGCAGTTTCGGAATTCATTCAGGAAAATTCCTGGGCCATCTTGTTAGTCAACGAGGGATTGAAGCCAATCCAACAAATCAACCTCCACGTTCAATAAAAGAAGTGCAAAGGCTTACGGGATGCCTAGCAGCATTAAATCGGTTCATATCCAGATCGGGGGACAAATGCCGTCCATTCTTTGAAGCTATCAAGAAAGGACAGTTCACATGGACTAACAACTGTCAAAAGGCGTTCGACCAACTCAAAGAATATCTGGGAGATGTTAAAATCCTATCAAAACCTGTCCCAGGAGAGAAGCTATATTTATACTTAGCAGCATCAGAAGTGGCTATCAGCTCCGTTCTGGTACGAGAAGATGGCAAATTTCATCAACCTATTTACTACGTCAGTCAAGCTTTACACGATGCGGAGATCAAATACTCTCCAACCGAGAAACTGGCGTATGCACTTGTTATGAGTGTGAGGAAATTACGACCATACTTTTTTGATCATCAAGTCGAAGTGCTAACAACTTTCCCACTCCGACAAATTATCCATCGCCCTGACACAGCTGGTCGCCTATTAAAGTGGTCACTGGAGATTAGCCAATTCGGGGTAACCTATGCTCCTCGAACTGCGATCAAAGGGCAAGCGTTAGCCGACTTTATTTTCTAACTAACCTTCCCACCAGATCCGACGAGAGGACTTGATCACCCCTGGCATCTCTACGTGGACGGGTCTTCAACCAATATGGCCTCGGGGGCAGGGGTAGTTCTAATCAGTCCAGACAGACAAGTATTCACCTCGGCAATCAAATTTGGTTTCATGGCCACCAACAATGAAGCCGAATATGAAGCTCTCATTGCTGGTCTCCACCTATCCCTTGCAGTAGGTGTTAGACGGTTACAAATATTCGGTGACTCGCAATTGATTGTGAACCAAGTTCGAGGTGAATACGAGGCGAAAGATGATCACATGATCGAGTATCAGCGAATTGTTGCTTACCTGATGTCCTTGTTAGAACAAGTCTTCATTGAACAAATTCCAAGGACAAGCAACACACAAGCAGATGCGTTGGCCCGACTAGCAACAAGTGAGGGACCAGCAGAGTTGGCAGACATTATAATTACAAAGATGAATGATCCATCAACAAGAAGTTATAATGTCAATCAACTTGATGAACAAGCAAGTGAAGAAGAAGATTGGAGAACAAACATAGTCAAATATTTGAAAAGTGGAGAAAAACCAAACAACTCTTTTGAAGCTGCCAAGCTAATTAAGCAAGCCGCGAGATATACTCTGGTAGGCGAGCAGCTTTACAAAAGGGGAATATCAATCCCACTTCTCAAATGTTTGACTAGGGGGTAAGGACGAGCAATACTCGAAGAAATACATGCCGGAGTATGCGGAAATCATACTGGGGGGCAAGCCTTGGCATACAAGACTATCAGACAAGGCTATTATTGGCCAACTTTACGTCAGGATGCAATCAAGAAAGCAAAGACTTGCCATCAATGTCAAATTTTTGCCCCGAACATTCATACCCCGGCCCAACAGCTCGTGTCAGTTTATAGCCCGTGGCCATTTGCAAGATGGGGGATGGACATTATTGGTCCCTTCCCAGTGGGAGTTGGAGGAGTTCGATTTGCCGTTGTGGCAGTCGACTATAATACAAAATGGGCAGAAGCAGAGGCCATGTTGAAAATCACGCAACCGAAAATGATCAACTTCATTTGGAAGAACATTGTCTATCGTTTTGAAGTTCCACAAACCATCGTGACAGACAATGGTCCGCAATTTGATGGAAAGGAGTTGAGAGATTTCTGTACAAAGTGGGGGATCAAGAAACATTATTCTACGCCCTATCATCCCCAGTCGAATGGACAAGTCGAAGCCGTAAACAAAATCATCAAGCATACGTTGAAAGTACGGCTAGCGGAGAGCAAAAGCAGTTGGTCTACAGAGCTTCCGGAAGTCCTATGGGCATACAGGGTTTCTCCCAAGTCAAGCACCGGAGAAACACCTTTTGCAATGGCTTTCGGAACAGAGGCTGTAATACCAATCGAGTTAAAGACCAACACATACCGGACGACTAACTTTGATGAGCAGGCGAACAACTCTGCTCTAGCTACTGAAATGGATTTGCTTGAAGAAAAAAGACTGAATGCCGAGCTAAAAAACACTACTTACAAGCAGCGAGCAGAACGCTATTATAATTCCCATGTTAAAGTCAGGGAATTCAGAGTTGGAGATATGGTTCTAAGAAAGTTGCTCGCCCAACCTCCAGGTGTATTGGGACCAACTTGGGAGGGCCCGTATCGTATAACGGAAAAATTCGTTAATGGTGTATACGATATCGAAGATATGGAAGGCAAGCAGGCCCAATACTCCTGGAATGTTGTACATCTGAAGAAGTACTATCAATGAGACGAACAAGTTCTTAATTGGGCGAACAAATGTCTTGGGGGGCCAGTGAACCAAGTAAGATGAACCAAAAACTTGCCTAATTTTTTGAAAATTTTGCTCTAAGTATAGAATTTAAAGTTGTTCGGCACATTATATAGTTTAGTGTTGTTTTATCTTTTATTTATAGACAGAGTTGCTCGGCAAAAATATTATAAGAGAGCATGTTTTAGTTAGTGTTCAAAGTTGTTCGTCAGATTATATTTGTTAGTGACGAGCAGTCTTATAACACTTGTAAATTTTTCATTATGTAAATATAGTAGTTGTTCGTCAAGAGGAAAAGTCCAAAAGCTCGAGGTACAAGTCCATTTTGAGGACCAAAGCCACTTAAACGTTGTTCGTTTTTTAAAATGAACAGAACCTAAGGCTGAACCCTGATTCCACTAAAGGCAAAGTTCAATTCGAACAAAAGCCCAACACTATATGTTATAATTGCAAAGGCATTGATAAAAATGTAAAGGCAATTAACATATAAAGAAAATGAGCGAACATGAGAAAGACATTCCATTAATCAAAAGGCATTAAGCCCCAAAAATAGTACAGCTTTGGAAAGCTATTACAAAAAGAACGAACAACTACTACAAAGAAAGGAGAAAAAGCTAAGTCCTAATAACTATTGTTGCTCGGCGGGAGGATCAACGATCAAATCTCGAGCCAAGTCTTCAGCTGCCTTATCCTCCGCCTCTTTAGCATTTTGCTCGTCAACCACAGCCACCTCTTCCTCTTGTTCGCCTTCATCAACTGGAGGAGGAGGATGAGTGATGACAATACTGGGGTCAAGTTTGTCAAGTTTAACCCCTAGTACAGCCAAATCCGCCAGCTGAATCTCAATATTGCTCGGCGGTGGATAGTTCTCCATGAATTCATTCAAGTCCTTGCTCATTTCTTCCACCATGTCCTTATAATCATAAGCATCGGCCGTGCGGATGCTGTCCGCGTAGGCGCAAATATACCCAAGGTTTGAAATGGGGGCAGTTCGATCTTGGACTTCAGCTTCGAGTTGCTCGCTCGTGAAGAGGTTGGCTTCCGCCTCCTGAAGACGAGCATTTTCAGCTTTGAGCTCGGCAATCTCTTGTTCGGCCGCGGATAATTTTTTCTCCCCCTCGCCGAGCAGGGCATCTTTGCCTCTCAATTCGCTTGACAAACCTTGAATTTGGTCAAGGTATTTCTTTTCAGAATCAATGTAAACATTGATTTGATTATTAAGACGAGCAACTTTGGCCTCATACTGGCCGACATGGCCGTCCTTCTCTTCGGTCAGCTACCGAGCAGTACCGGCGTATCGACGAACAGCATCTTCGAGCTCGGCGAGCTGGATCATTCCTTTATGGGCGATGGCAAGGCCGTTTTCATGATGCATCAAGGAAAAGTGGAAGTTGTCCGCAATGCTTTGAGCAGAAACGGTCGTCTCCAGTGGCCGGGTCCACGATCGGGCGATCAACTCAGTTGCCCGATGAACATGTTCGCCCGGGATCTCTCGAATGTTCACCGGAGTTTTTGAGCAGGCGTATTGGTGGACCGCAGCTGCTCGCCCAGGATGATCATTAGGCCGATACCTGCGAACAAAAATCAAAGTTACAAGATGTTCTTAAAAGTTGTTCGCCGGCCACAAAGTTAGATATGCTTACTCATGGAACTTTCGTTCATCCCAACCCAGTATGGTGATATCCTCAGGGCCACGAGTTGGGGTAACGTTTTTGCCCGCTTTGCCCGTCGTCTCCACAGGCTCGACGGATGAGTGGCGAACAATATCCCCCTCTGGGCGAGCATGACTGTGGCCCACCTTCTCCTTCCCCTTGCCACCACCGGGGACATCTTGGGCCAGCGGAGTCCCATCCGCTTTCTTTAAGCGTTTCCCCCCTTGAGGAGGAGAAATCGGAGGAGCTGGCCGAGCATGGCCAGAAGGTGCCGCAGACCGAGGAACTTTAGCTCCTTCAGCCTTGTTCGTCATTCCCAGTACTTTGGTAGGCGGGTCACCCTTCCTTTTTCGGCCTTTCGGAGGCGCCATCTCAAAGACTCTTTGTTCGAGGAGAGCAAAGCAAGGGGGAACAGCAACAGTAACTTGCTCGGCTAAAAAACAAAAAAAAAAGTTAAGTTAAAAGAGTTAGACGAGCAAGTTGAGAAAGTCAATCACGAGAAAAGTCTAAATGAAAACTTAGAAATTTATGATATACCTGGGGGCACTTCAGCCTGTGCTTCCAAGTGGTGGGGATAAGTAAGCAAACGAGCAGCTCTTTGACGCTTCTCGTCGTTTAGGTATTGGATGGTCCTGTCCGCTCTATTGCGCAAGCCGACCAAACAAGATGTGAACAGGAACTCCGCACCAATCTCCTCTTCTTCCGAATTCCACTTTAGTAGTCGAGGACCTGCGAGCAAACAATAAAAGTTAAATTAGAACAACACAATTCGAAGGCGAACAAAGACAAACTTACGCTTAATTATTCCATAGGCTGCGGGAGAAATTATTCGCCCAATGCCACCGTGTGGACCGGAAGATGCTCGCCAGTCACCACCAATGAAGAAAAAGTGCTCTTTCCAGTCCCTAATCTTGTTCGGCACCCCTTCTACCATCTTGAGTCCAGTCCTGGCCTTGAGGTAATAGTAGTCTTCTTCACCAACGGGACATTTGGTGATTGTCATGAGATAGTTGATCTCCTCTGCGGTAAGGCGATCTCCGTATCCCTCTAGGGCGAACAGACACATGGCGCCGAGCAAATTCATCCATCCTATGGGTGTGATCTGTGTAATGGCAAGATTGGTCGCTTCGAGGAAGCGGCCAACAACTAGAGGTAGTGGCAGCTTTAGACCAACGATCAGTGTGTCAATATTGATCGCGGTACATCCTGGAGGTGGGCGATCAGCTCTCTCTTTCCTCTTAAGGGCCCACATATGAATGTCAAAAGGGATTTTGTAGGTCTCTCGGATCAGATCAAGATCCTCTTCGAGGACGATACTTTTGATTCTGCTCGCCTGAAAATCAGTTTTTACCAGGTCCATTTTTTGTCTTTTCGGGCGAGCAAAGTGGTTCGCATACTCCTCAGTATATGCTCGCCATTCGAAAGGCCGAGCAACTCTAATGGGGATCTCGTTTTCCATTATCCTTGGAGATGGGAACCCTATCCCTCCAAAAATTCGCGAGTCAACTCGTCGAATTGGGGATCTTCCGATTCAGCGCTGGACGAAGAGTCTTCGTCGGAATCTCTGCTCGCAGCGACCACCACTTCCCCCTCCCCCCCGATGGACGAGCACCAGTATCCTCAACTGAACGAACAACCGAATCAACGTGAGGATTTAACGCCGAGGAAATCTCAAAGGGAGGTTGATTCTCGTGTGCCACAATGGGGAAGAGGGGTTCAAGAGTTTCCTCGGATTTGTTGCTTGAGTGCGAAGACATGGAAGGAGAAGGGAGAAGAAGAACCAGCCGGCGGCGTTTCATCGGAGAAGACGGCAGAGCAAAGCCCCACACGGCGGTGATAGAGGTTTTTGAAGAAAAACAAAAGAAATGAGGTGAAGAAAAGAAAGTAATTACCTTGTCTTGAAATTAGTAGCCAATTGCAAGAGAAACGGACGTCGGAAAAGCTTGGAATCGCCGGAGAAGGAAGAATCGCCGGAGCACTGTAGCAAAGATGGGAAAAAGTGGGAAAAATTTGTTTCCCCTTCTATTTATACCCCAAGCAAAAAATGGGGTACGAGGTGCAATTTACAACAAAGTGTGGGCCAAATTGAAGAAAAACGGGGTAAAATTCGAGCAAGTGTGAAAATTGAAGGACCAACATGCAAATATAGGGGCGCGTGGCCTCGGGATTGCTCGCGCGTGGGCGGCGCACAATCATGCCGCCCACGTCATCTTCGTACAACCTCCAGACCTTGGGGAGACGGAACAACGTACCATTTGTTGCTCGCCAAGACCAATGATGTTCGTCCAAATCCACACCAGTATAATATCCTAACTATAGTTGCTCGCCACGAAGTTGCTCGTCTGGGGCAACATATAGCCAGGATAGGGGGCAATTGTTGATAGGCGAACATAAATCAATGATGGGCGAACAAGGATTAAAGCCATAAGAAGGATTACGAGAAATCAACTCCAAATCAAATCAATAAAGAAAATCAAGCCGGGGTGCATAAACTAATCCAAGGAGTGTATAAAGTGACGAACAACTATACCGACGAACAAGATATTGGCGAACAGGTTTAAAGACCAAAGACCAAATATGGACCCACCACCAAGTCAATAATGACGAACAACATTGGTAAAAGTGTTACAGTTATCAGCCTAAGAGGTGTATGTTGACGAACAAAGGACCAAGATCCCAAAGCCAATCTGTGCAAGATACAAAGGCGAACAATTTCTGAGCCATACACCCAAACGACGAACAACTTCTATGAAAGAACCATCCTGGATCGATTTAAACCGACATGGACGAACAACAATGAAGTCCGAGATAAGACCAAAGAAGACTTTGTAACTAAGATTTAGCTTAGATAAAGTCAAACTAGAGTCAAAGGACACATGTCAAGCATGCAGGCTAGGGAGACCAAGAGTCAGGAACACCTCATGCTTGCTAGTCTCTATAAATAGTTGTTCTCCAGCTTAAGAAATACAAGTTCAAATTCACAAATGCTCCAAAAACACACACTTAAACACCTAAACGTGCACACATACGAAATTATTACAATTTCGACTTTCACAATTACTAGTTCATAACCCGAACCCTCGATTTACCATTTACGGTGGTAACCAATCACACGTAATTGATTGATAATCTTTAAACCGAACTTAAACAGTCACTAATCCACCCGATAAAAATTGATCACCAACAGGAGTCAGGCGACTCCAGATTTTTGGAGATTCTCAGCTAATAGTAAGTCAAGTACGAGGTGAATACGAGGCCAGAGATGAACAAATGATCGAATATCAACGAATTGTTGCTCATTTGATATCAATGCTAGATGAAGTATATATCCAACAAGTACCTCGAACAAGCAACACACAAGCTGATGTCTTGGCAAGATTAGCAACAAACGATGGGCCAGCAGATCTAACAGACATTGTCATCACCATAAAAAACCAACCTTCGACAATTGATTATGAAGTAAATCAAGTTGTCAATTAGAAAGACGACAATGATTGGCGGACTCCTATAGCCAAATACTTGAAAGACGGTGAACTATCGAGCAACTCTTTTGAAGCTGCAAGAATAACGAAACAAGCAGCCAGGTATACCCTGGTAGATGAGCAACTTTACAAAAGAGGTTTTTCAGTCCCGCTACTCAAGTGTTTGTCTAGGGGGCAAGGGAATACAACTTTGGAAGACATACATTCTGGAGCCTATGGAAATCATGCTGGGGGGCAAGCTTTGGCTTACAAAACAGTCAAGCAAGGCTATTACTGGCCGACCTTACGAAAAGATGCAATTCAGGTAACCAGAGCTTGTCATCGATGTCAAATCTTCACCCCGAGCATCCACACACCCACCCAAGAGCTCATTTCGATTTTTAGTCCCTGGTCATTTACACGATGGGGAATGGATATCATTGGACCTTTCCCGCCAGGGAAAGGAAATGTACGATTTGTCGTCGTGGCCGTGGACTATTACATAAAGTGGCAGAAGCAGAGGTCCTGGTCAAAGTCACTCAGGAGAAAATAATTGATTTCATTTGGGAGAACATTGTCTGTCGGTTCGAAATTCCTCAAATACTTGTGACAGACAATGGTCCTCAATTTGACGGAAAGAAGCTTCGGGACTTCTGCACTAAGTGGAGGATCAGAAAACATTATTTGACCCCCTATCATCCACAGTTGAATGGCCAAGTGGAAGCCGTTAACAAAATAATCAAACACATTCTCAAGATACGACTAACAGAAAGCAAAGGGAAGTGGTCTATAGAACTGCCAGATGTGTTGTGGGCATACAGAGTTTCTCCCAGGTCAAGCACCGGAGAAACACCTTTTGCACTAGCATTTGGAACTGAAGCAGTCATCCCAGTTGAGTTAAAGACCAAGACAGTAAGAACTACCAACTTTGAAGAAGTGACGAACAGTTCTGCCCTATGAGTCGAGCTGGATTTGCTCGAAGAAAAAAGAATTACACCTGAATTAAGAAATGCAACATATAAACAAAGGGCAGAGCGTTACTATAATTCTCAAGTCAAAGTAGGAGAATTTGAAACGGGTGACCTCGTTTTAAGAAAGAAGTTCGCCCCACCTCCAGGCATATTTGGCCCGACATGGGAGGGCCCATACAGGGTAACGGACAGGTTACCCAATGGTGCATATGACATCGAAGATTTAGATGGCAACTCGGTCCAATAATTCTGAAATGCAGCCAACTTGAAGAAGTATTTCCAATAGGCGGGCTACTTTGCTTATGAGAAGTAGAAGTAATGCTCCTCTATTGGGCGAGCTATTATGTCACATGGGCGAGCTAAGGCTACGTATGCTCAAGGAAGATCTAAAAATTTGCGTAATTTTTTGAAAAATCTCATCAAGTGTTGGTGGCCGAACAAATTTGATTGATCGAGTTGTTGGTAATTAATCACTTGTTTCTTCTTGTGTAAGTTTTGATCTTTCACTGAATCCAAAGTTAGCTCGACAAGATGTATAGTAGTCGAGCTACTTTGACTTAGTGTGTAAATTATATGTTTTGACAAGTTGATGATTTGTTCGACAACATGTATAGAAGTCGAACTGCTTCAGCTTGGTTAGTTAAAGTTTGTAAATTAGATCGTCATTCATACTTGTAATTTTTTAAGCAAGTTTAATCATAAATTGTTCGCTCAAAGGATATTTGAGCTCGAGGTATAAATTTGTTATACAATCAAGCCCATTAAAGGTTGTTCATTTTTAAATGAACATAGCCTAAGGCCAAAGCCCTTATTCCAATTTTTAAAGGCAAAGTTCTTAAGGAACAAAGCCCAACTACATTAAGATTGGTAAGCATGAATATAAATGCAAAGACAATTAATGTAAGGAAAGTAAATCGGGCAAAAGAGATATTCCTTTGTTAATAAGGTTGTTCGCCCAAAAATAGTTAAATACTCCTTCAAGGAGCGGACAACTACAAAAAGAAACAAAAGGAAAAACCTATCTAATCCTACCCCCTAAGAATCCTGCCTACTAGGAGGAAGAAGGTTGTCGTCCTTGGGATGTTCTAGGGGCGCCCCGGACAGAGATGGATCAATGGGAACATCCTCAGTTAGCTCAGTAATCAGACCTTCAGCATCTGCTCGCTCTGACGAGCTCTTTCACTTTGATTGGCGGGCTCAATTTGTTCGCCCTCAGCAGCTTCTTCCTCCTCGTCCTCAGGAGGATTTGTAATTATGATTTGGGGGTCAATAAAGTCAATTTTGACCCCACAGTCGGGCAGGTCACCGATCTGAAGAGTTGTCCCCGGTGCAGGAGGATTGGATTCGATAAAATTCGTAAGTTCTTTACCAATCTCCTCGACAATGGGGTGGGCCTTGAACTCGTTCGCAATCCGGATGCACTAAGCTTAGGCCGTCACAAAGCCAATGATCGAGCCCGCCTCTATATTTGGAATCAGCCCCTCTTGGGTGATGGAATTGGCGAGCTGATTCTCGAGGTCTGTGATTTTGGTTGTTGCCTCCATGGCAAACTTTTCGGCGACCTCTTTCTGCTTCTGAAACCAGGCGAGCTCGGCACGCAGCTGTTCATTTTCGGCCATCTTCATCTTTAGCTCCTCCGAGACCTTGACGTGCAAGTCAAGAGTGTGATGCTCGCTCGTTTGGTGGGCCTTAACCTTATCCTCAAGGTTGGCCACGGTCTTCTTGGCCTCAGCTTTAGCCTCATCCCTTTCCTTTGCGATACGGCTAACTGTAGCTGCATGCTGGCGAGCATTCCTTTCCAAGTCCTCGACCTGGTCGACCAATTTCTGCACAGCAACCAGGGTGTTGCCCGCCTTGATAATACACAGACGTCCATTATCGCGAGGCGCCTGAGTCTTAACAATCTCGTGCAAGTCCTTGCTCCAAGAGCGAGCAACGGACTCAGAGGCGCATCGGACAAAAGAGTCCAGAATTTCCCAAAAGTTTGCGGGCACTTCGAGCAGGCGTACTAGTGCACCTTGTTTGATCACCCAGGATACTGCTCGGGCTCGTAGCTGTAAGAAGAATACAAGTGAAGGTGTTAATAAAAAAAGTTAAAGCGAAGAAAAACTTACATGTCGTGGCGACCCTTATCCCAACCTAGATAGGTCGCATCGTGAGGATGATCGGCAGTGCGCCCCTCGAGATTAGCAGCGACCAGATGCTGCTCAGAAACTTGCTCCATAGAAGGAGTTCGCCCACCTTCAGGCTCAATTGGGCGAACTGGAGCAGCACCACTCCCTTGGGTGACCTTAGCTTTCTTGGCCGCCATCTCCGCGTCGGAGATGGGAGTGCCATCTCCACAGTGGAGCCTCTTCATTTTTGGGGTAGCCGTCGGCGGACTACCTGCCGGGGGGGGTGTTTTGCAGAGCTGGGCCCACCCGACTGTCTAGGTTCATCCTTGCCCGCCTTGGCCGCAAGGGCGATCATCTTTGAGATCAGATCCCCCTTCTTCCTGCCTCGTTTCGTCGGTATATCCCAAATGTGCTGGTCTAAAAGGCCGTAGGCGGGATGAATAGCAACAGTGACGAGCTGATCTGTATAAAAAAAATAAACAATGAAAAGTTAGAAACTGGATATGTAAAGAAAAAAAATATAGCTAACAAATTTGTTCGCCAAGATTAAAGAACTTACCCTCGGGAACTTGGGCTTGAGCCTCAAGGTGATGAGGGTAGGTAGTGAAGCGAGCTACCATGCGAGTTGCCTCCGAGCAGAGATGGTTGACACTACGATCAGCTCGGCGCCGAAGGGCGATCAGACTAACCACAAAAAAAAACTGGTCGTCAACACTATCTTTCGCACTCCGCCACTAAAGATTTTTGGGACCTGAAACAAAAGAAAGAAAGATTAAAATTAGTCTTATCACTTCAAAAATATAGAAGAGATAAGACTCACGAATTAAGTCCCCAAACTCCGTCGGAGTGTTAATGCGCTCAGGGCCGCCATAAGGGCGCATAACACCATTAGAGACATAAGATTCATCCACCTAACAGGAGTTAGTTGGGAGATGGCCAGATTTGTCCGCTTCAAGAACTTGCCGATCAAAGGATGTGGTGGCAAGGTGACCCCAGTATTGAGTGTGGCCAAATTGATCGCCGTGAGCCCGCGGGGTGGGCGATCAGCTCTGTCATCGGTAATAGGGGCGTACATATGCACGTCAAAAGGGATCTTGTAATCCCTCCTAATTTTGGGCAACTCTTCTTCGGTGACCGCGAACACAATGCAGCTCGCCGCGTACTCAGTAGCCTTAAATTTACGCTTTTTCGCGAGCTGGCACTGTAAACCGATTGTAGTACTCCCTCTCATATTCGTCCCAGTCGACTTGGCGAGCTACGGCGACCGGAATTTGATGCTCGATGAGATCCGGCATAGGGAAGTGAATGCTCTTCAGGTACCCCCAGGTCAGTTCGTCCGGGTTGGCAGGCTGTTGCACCTCGACCTCCTCCTCCTCTTCGTGGAGATCGGAGCTGGTCTCTTCTTCAATTTGGCGAGCAGGATTTACTCACACTGCACTTTCCCCGGATAGGCGAGCTCTTGAACTTAAGAAGCGTACAACGGAGGCCGCCTCTGGATCTGATTCCAAATCCACCACTGGAACTGAAGTTTCTCCGATGGGCCATTTTCTAGGGCTGCGAGGTGGATAGGAGCCCATTTCGAAATATGAGGACATTTGAATTGAAAAAAAATTCAGGAAAGCTTGAGGAGGTGTTAATGGCGGATTCTGGCGTGAAAGATGGAGAGGCGGCGACGGTTTTAAAGATAGGACGGCGGAGTTTAGGAATTTTGGGTATTTTCAACCCAACAAACACAAAATTAAGTAATGAAGGAAGACAAACAAAGAAAATATTACCTTAAATGAGGAATACGTGTATGGGGGGGGGGGAATACATGTATACCAATTTTCCAAACTTAAAACCTTACTTAGTCCCCTTTACTCAGAGTGATAAAGAACTAGGCACTGATAATACACCTACTGACTACACTTGGTGTGGGTCAGTTGGCTAACTATCCGTTTAAGTTCAGTGCGGAAATGCGTGAGCCCTGATAGTTTAAAGTCTTGTTTAGTTTGCTTTCTGAAAAACATTGATTACTCAAATGAATAGTGTTTAGTAAGGGCAGTGCTCTTTTTAATAGATCAGGTTGATTGATTCAAGCCTGATAAATCTTATGCAATGAATGAACAATTAATATGGCAGGTAAGCAATATATCAAAGCAATAAGAACACAGCAAGTTTAACGTGGTTCAGAGTCTCAAGCTCCTACGTCCACAACATGATTTAACAGGAAATCCACTCAAGGGATTCTTGTTTTTAACGTGCCAAGGTGCACCAAGATCAGCTACATCACTGACCTATACAAACTTCCTTACTAACTAACTTAACTTACTTCCAACAAACCTAACTTTAGGGTTTTGGTTTCAGTTTGGATTCCAACTAGGTTGAGATTATCCTTACAAGACAAAGCTATGCTAAAGGTTGGATAATCTCTCTAAGCTTAAGATATTGCTTGTAAGCTCTTGGAATACAGATTAACTCTCAGTTGCTAAGAAACACTTGGGAAATTTAAAGAGTTTCGAGTGCTTCTTCTAAAGACTGAATGCTTTGAGTGCTTGAGAGTTTGAGTAATTTCTGGCTTGGAAATTTCTCGTAACCTTGAATGGGTTCAAGGCCTTCTGTATTTATAGGTGATTTGAAAAACTATCCGTTGGAGAGATAGCCTTTCTTGTCAACTATGTAGAGTATTTCAAACGGACATATCTTCATGCATCAGCCGTCCTTGCATGGAATTAGGTAGTTGCATTAAATGCACATTAAATACTTGCCCGTTGAATTCTGCAGTCTGAAGTCAGTCTTCTGTCAGGTTCCGTACGTGCGTGTCCTTCTCGGATTGGTCCACGTCATCAGGTTGGTGAGAATGCCAGAACTTATTCCTAGGCTTCAGGCTTGTCTTATTAAGTTCTTTTTGTCTTGAGCTCACCGGTCTTGTCCTAACTCTGACATTCCTTTTGCATTGCTTGGCTCTACTCCAAGTCTTCCCATAAACTCAGTATCATCCTGTTCCCTTCAGGACTGAGTAGTAATGACCTCAGGGTCATACTCTTCATCACTGAGACTTACTCAGCCAGCTTAGAGAACTGCCATAAGTTCAGGATGGTAAACCGTCTTCAGGATTTTGTCTTGATTGTCATCAGTGAGTGCTCCTCTTACTGAGTACCTGTGAAGTGTAAAATACCTACGTACAAGTCCTAACCAAGACTAGCCTGACAAACAGGTGCAAACATCTTTTTAGGGGCTTTGGGATCTAATCAAAACTGACATTGTCCCAACAACCTTAAATGCTCAAAATCAAAGGAACCGTCGTTGGAGATAGAGAGAACAGTCACCAGAAAGTTTGAAGTGTGAGGATGTAAGATTTCGTGCTGAGATCGTGAAGTGAAAAGTGAAAATTTAAAAGATTTTTTCCTTTTATAGTATCTCAAAAAAGGGGCCCAGGCGAATAAAATTAAGAATACAAGGACTAAATTGTAAATAGATGGTGTGTGCGACCTCTCTCCGACAAAATTGGAGACGCATCACCTCGGTTTCGCGTGCGCGTGGGCAGCGGCAATCATTCCGCCCACGTCACACCTCGAGCTCCACCCAGCACTTGGGGATTCCAACCGTTGCCCGTCCTGATCAGCTCATCCATGATAGTCCGCCCATTTGAAGTAGTTCGCACCTAGCAAAATCAGCTCACCTTCATAACACCAGATAGTTGTCAGCCCATAAGTAGTTCGCCTCATATCATCACAACACAATGACTGGCAAGGGGACAATTGTTGATAGGCGAGCAGAAGTACCATCTTAGCGAACAGAATTACATAAAGTAATTACACTCAATACAAGTTTAAGTGAACTAAACCAGACTAAGCTGGAATAGCTGGGCGAGCTATTCTAGCTTGGCGAGCTACAAGTTCTCATGCGAGCACCTTTAACACAAGGACCCTACAAACCCAAAAGATACACTGGCGAGCAGTTCCAGCCAGTTGGCGAACAGATCTACCCAAAGTATCGTGATATCAAGCTAGCAAGAATGACCAACAAAATTAGGTTAATGACTCCTCAAGGACAAGTCCAAAAGAACGAACAACACTAAAATACGAGCAAATCCAGCGTTAGAGGATAAAAATTAATTTAGATAAGGTCAAATAGTCAACTCTCCAAGTGTCACACATGCACACTTGGGAGACCAAAGGTTTTGTACACCTCCTGCTAGGAAAACTTGTATAAATACTTCAATTTCAGTTAATAAAGCAAGCACATGTCACGCCCCAAGCATGAAAGTAGTCCCTTACTAATCTAGTGCAAGAATATTTTTATGTGTGTATTGTAAGGATGGAGTAATCAAGAATGAAAATATCTCTATCGTATGTTATATCGAAACTTTAAATTTACGGAAATATCGATGAATATATCGATATTGCATATTGATATTGCAATTTTTTTGATAAAAAGACGAGAACTTTTTTAAAATATTGAAAATTTAACATGAATTTTTAGGGAGTATTATAATATGATATTATGCATATGTTCCATTTAAAATTACTATAAAATTACATATTTAAAACAAACATATAAATAATAAACTACATAAACACTGTCTAACAAAACAATTGACAATATAATACATAACAATACAATATAAGATATAATACATAATATAATATAATACAAGATATAATGCATAATACAATACAAGAAGAAGAATATTATATTTTTTAAAGGTAATTAATTACAATAGTTCCCTAACATAATTAATTACAATAGTTTCTTCGACCAACGGGTACATGACAACATCTTTTCATCTTGCTGTAGAACGGAACCGCAATCACCACAAGAGGGAGACCACCCGAACCCGCAACTCGGAACCACAACCGCACTGCAGTCAGAACCGCAACCACCCCAAGAGGGGAACACCACCCTACCACAAGAGGGGATAAATTCTCTCTCCATGTCTCGAACCCAAGACCTCTGGGATCTTAGATGGTGGGCTCAACCAACTGACCTACCAACTCTTGACAGAAGACGAATATTACATGATATAATACAGGTTGTACCAAAATGATGACATGTGAGGTTCAAATACAAAGGATGGAATGCCCCAACTCATCACATTGGAGTAATTCTGGATAAAGGGTATTAGTTGATAACCTGTTAGTTGTTTTTACTAAATAGTACTCCCTCCGTCCTTGAGTAAACTTTCCACTTTCCTTTTCGGGTCATCCCCCCACTAAACTTATAATTCCATAAATGATAAAAATAACACTTTAGTACATATAAACTAACCTTCAAATTTACACAATATTACCAAAAGTGTCACTCATTCAATTTACTTTTCAACACGATTCATTACTTTATCTCAAAAGTCAACATGTGGTCCACCATATACTAATAAACAAATATACTTTCTTAAACCATTCAACAAAAAGAAATGGGAAGAAAGCTTGGGGACGGAGGGAGTATTAGTTTTGGAGGGTGTTAGTTGTTTCCACTGAAGGGTACGAAGAACAATAATTATTTAACTAAAGGTTATCAGTTGGTTACACTAAAGAGTATTAATTGTTTACACTAAAAAGTATTACAAAGTGATTCATGTATGAACAGATTTCACTATGTACGTACTCATGTTAATGCTAGGCCAACTTAGAGAAATAATAAATATATTAACACATAAAAACAATTAACATAAAAAATCGCGATATTTTTATATATCTGCTATATTTCCCGATTCCCATTTATTTTTGTACTACAAGTGAACCAATATCGATATCAATATCGATAATTTGCAATATATCTGCGATACGTTGTAAAAAATACATTGCACCCCAATATATGTATCTCAATCTCAAAATTTGCGATATATCCTCGATATATCGCGATATTTTCATCCTTGGGAGTAATAACTATACTCCTTACATCCAATAATAATACACAAAATTGTTATTTTAAGATATTTTAATATGTAAGTTTATTTTGCATTTTAAGGGTAGAAATAGGTCAAGTCGAGTTAGACTTCTCGTTGGGCGGCCTAGGTCTGCTATTTAATTTTTGGGTCCAAATATGTCCTATTATCTGTCATAGGTTTTTTTTAGAAACTTGGTCTAACATTTTTAATAAATAGGCCTGACCAAAAAGCCTTTTTCAAGAACTTCTTAGTCATGTTTACAAAATTATATGCGTAATTGTATTATCATTAAATCATAACAATTAACTATTTAAAATTTTAAATGAAGAATAAAAATAATTTATCAAATAATAGCGCAATAACAAATCCATCAAATAATATTTTAATTTATATGGGATTAAAACCGTTCTCTTCCCGTAACTTTTTACTTTTTTTGTCCCATACTTATTTACTTTTTCGATTTACTCCTACAACAATTCAAATTTACACAAATTAGTCTCAAATGGCTGAAAAACTCGTGAAACAACGCCATTTTGGTCACGTGTCGGTCATGTACTAATATTTTCCGACAGAATAGGAAGGATTAAAATTGTTTTCGTCCCGTAATTTTTTACCTTTTTCTTTTTGGTCCCATACTTATTTACTTTTTCTACTTAGTACCACAACAATTCAAAATTTACCCAAATTAGTCCCAAATGACCGGAAAACTCGTGAAACGACGTCGTTTTGGTCATGTGTTGGTCACGTGCTAATATTTTCCGGGGGAATAGGATGACAGGACCCGTTTTGCGGATGTGGCACGTTGATTAAGTAATTTCTCTTATAAAATAAATATAAAACTAAAAAAATATTTTCCAACTCATTTTTTCAATAAAAAACCTTAAAACTAAAAATAAAACTATTTGCAATTAAAATAAAAAAAACAAATCAAAATGACTAGCAATTTTCTCAAAAATATGAGAAAATCCTAATACCCGACGCGTGCATGTTCTAGGCGCAGCTCTGCTACTACAAGCACCCCTTCGCCGCCAAATATTGTTGGATTATATAGTACGCCGTGCAGAAACACTAAGCGTCCGTAAGGTATTTATGAAAATGTCTGAACCAAATAAAACAGAACATTCTATTTTCTACTTACGAGGGGGATGTCTCTGATATGGAGACTGAAAATTGGGTTGTTCATGATCGGAATTCGGGCAAGCGGGCAGCCCATCACGCCGAGCAGAAGCCGCAAATCCTGCATTTTGGCAGGAAAAATATTCGGGCCGTACAACGACATTGATGAAGAAAAATTATTTCCAATAGGGTCAGTCCTCTGTATTCTGAACCATTCTCTGATAACTTCCCACAAGCTCTCCTTCTTACTTCCTTCATGGTCTTCCATCCCAAAATCGGGACTTTCCATTAAATGAGTTAACGATTGTGGAGGTCACCTGTATTTCCTTCGACTTCTCTGATGCCATAACTTTCTGCAATTAACTCGAAATGAAGAGTGTAGAAGAAAGAAGATTTTAGAGGTAGTTTTGATTTGTTTTTCTTTTAATTGCAGGTAGATTTATTTTTCGTTTTAAGGTTTTTTTTATTGAAAAAATGAGTTGGAAAATATTTTTTTAGTTTTATATTTATTTTATAAAAGAAATTACTTAGTCAGCGTGCCACGTCCGCAAAACGGGACCTGACATCCTATTCCGCCAGAAAATATTAGCACGTGAACAACACGTGACCTAAACGATGTCGTTTCACGAGTTTTCAGGCCATTTGGGACTAATTTGGGTAAATTTGAATTATTGTGGAACTAAATCGAAAAGGTAAATAAGTATGGAACCAAAAAGAAAAAGGTAAAAAGTTACGGGACGAAAACTATTTTAATCCTTCATATTCCGCCGAAAAATATTAGCACATGACCGGCACGTGACCAAAATGACATCGTTTCACTAGTTTTTCGGCTATTTTGGACTAATTTGGTAATTTAAATTGTTGTGAGACTAAATCGAAAAAATAAATAAGTATGGGAACAAAAAGAAAAAGGCAAAAAGTTACGGGACGAAAACAGTTTTAATCTCAATTTATATTTAATAATATTCTAATTAGAAATATATAAATATATATATTTTGAATATCTATTATTATATATATATAATATTATATATGCATTGTATTTTTATGCATTATATATTATATAATATATATATATATATATATATATATATATATATGTGTGTGGTTTAATAGGCCAACATGTTGGGCTTAAGAGACTTACAAAAAAAACTCGAGCCTGACCTATTTAAATAAATGAACTTTTAAAACCTGAATCTGGCTCATTTATTAAACAAACTGAGTCGAGCTAGCATTAATAGATCGAGTTGTAGGCCCCTATCGGGTAGTCTGGTCTATTTCCACCCATGCATATTACATTCCAATAATCATTATAACTGTTATAAATCCAGCAAATTTATTATACTAAATCTAGAAGATTTGATGTGGACATTACTAATGGGCTTATAACCTAAATAGGTTTTAGGCTTAGATTAGGGTTTCTCTATTATAAATAGATCTATGTGCTCAGTATTGTATACACACGCATACACAGATATATTAGTGAAAACTCATGGTTTGGTACGCCCCAGACGTAGTCGTTATCTACGAACTGGGTAAACAAACGTGCGTCTCTATCTTACGCTTACGATTTACAACACGTTATCAGCATGAGTCTCTGCCCGAAGCTAATCGGTACGAATCTCAATTTAATTTTCAATAGCATGATAATTAATTATCGTATCAATTCTTTTTTTATCCATATGTGCTATGATTTTATCGTAAAATTAAATTATTCATTGCACCTGTATTTTTGCTTGTAATTATTATTAAACGGATAAAAAAAATAATAATAAAATATATACGCCAACGGCCAGACGCCGTCGCCACCGCCGCAAACGTCCAAGCCATCGCGTAGCTCCCACGGCCGGACGCCACCACCATCGCCGCGAGCCATCAGGCCGCCGCGCGTGCCACCTCCTCGAACCATCCATGGCCGCCACCGTGTAGCAGTCACCGCTGCGTGCCTGAAGCCACCGCAAAGCAGTCGCTGTCGTGGGCCTCGAAGGCCACCGCGTAGCAGCTGCGGCCGCACGCCCGAGGCTGCCGCGAGCCGCAATGATCTGACGAAAGCCTCCAGGCATCGAGCCTCCGCTGCTCCGCCCCCGTGCGTGAGCCGCCGCAGATTCGCACGTCTCTATCTTCTTCGCTGCTCCGCCGCCACGGCGTTGAGCGGCGGCCGAAGGCCGTATCACTGCACGGTGGCAAACCATAGCCCTCGTGCCTCCGCCCTGGAAGCCCAGCCGCGGTCCCTTCTCCTCCCTACCCATGCCCCGCATCGCCCTACCTCCTATTGGGCCTAACTGGCCCAGTTCGAGAAAACCGCACGTATAGCATAAAACTGCAGAAGTCGTTGTACGGCCTAAAGCAATCAGGTCTAATTTGGTACAACCGACTTAGTGAATTCCTCCAGAAGAAGGGATACACAAATGATATGGCTTTCCCATGTGTATTTATAAAGAAATCGCAAAGTGTTTTTTGCATCATATCCGTATATGTTGATGATCTAAACATAATCGGAACATGCAAAAAGATTGAAGAAGTCAGTTCAATCTTGAAAGCTGAATTTGAAATGAAAATCTTGGGTAAAACCAAATATTGCCTCGGCCTGCAAATCGAGCATCTCCCAGATGGAATTCTTATATATCAGTCAACCTACGTGAAGAAGGTATTGGAGAGATTTCACATGGATAAATCTCATCCACTCAGCATACCTATGGTTGTCCGATCCCTCAAAGTAGATAAGGACCCATTTAGAGCAAGAGAAGATACAGAAGAAATTTTGGGGCCAGAAGTTCCTTATCTTAGCGTTGTTGGTGCATTACTCTATCTCGCAAATTGCACTAGACCGGACATTGCATTTGCAGTTAATTTGCTTGCGAGATATAGTGCTTCTCCTATAAGGAGACATTGGAATGGTGTTAAGCATGTTCTACGGTATCTCCAAGTGTCTCAAGATCTTGGATTGTTTTACCGTAGGAACCTGGATAAAACCTTGGTAGGTTACGCGGATGTCGGCTATTTATCTGATCCCCACGATGTCATATCCCAGAATGGTTACGTTTTTCTCTATGGTGGTACCGCGATCTCATGGAGATCGGTTAAACAAACTATAGTTACCACATCTTCAAACCACTCAGAGATAATAGCTTTATTTGAAGCCGCACAAGAATGTGTTTGGTTAAGATCCTTAGTAAAACACATTGGTGACTCGTGTAATATCGCTAAAGGCGATACATCCCCTACTATTATATTTGAAGACAATGCAGCTTGCATCGCACAAATGAGTAATGGGTACGTCAAGGGAAACCTGACAAAATATATTTCACCAAAGTTTCTCTACCCATACGAACTCCAGAAGAGTGGTGTAATTACCATACAAAAGGTGCAATCTAGTGACAATCTAGCATATCTATTCACTAAGTCCCTACCTACATCTACTTTTGAGAAGTATGTTCATGGTATCGGGATGCGAAAGCTCAAAGGGTGTTGTCTTCAGGGGGAGTGGTAACCTCGAAGTAAATCCAGAAGATTAGATACGGAAGATCAATACTTACATTCCTCCCTAGCAAAATATTGTTATCACTACCTAGCATATGGAGTTTTTATGACAAAACATATACGCTATATCGTAATGTCCAAGTGGGATTATTATAAATCCAGCAAATTTATTATACCAAATTTAGAATATTTGATGTGGACATTACTAATGGGCTTATAATCTAAATAGGCTTTAGGCTTAGATTAGGGTTTCTCTATTATAAATAGACATATGTACTCAGTATTGTATACACACGCATATACAAATATATTAGTGAAAACTTCTGGCTTGGTATGCCCCCAGACGTAGTCATTATCGATAAACAAACTTGCGTCTCTATTTTAAGCTTACGATTTACAACAATAACTATCTTTTCTCTAAAATACCCCTTATCTAATTTTAAAATGTGTCTCTATTTAATTTTATAGTTTCATGTGAATAAAGTTAAAAGAAGAAATTTATTATAAATTAAATGAGTTTATCATAAATTTTATACCTACCTTAATCTATGTACAAAATTAAATTTGCTTATTATAGTTGAACGGAAGGTGTACATGCTATATATTACCTCGGCCAGTTGATGTTAAAGAGTATTCATACAAATTAAAAAAAAGGTCATTAAATAACAATAAATATCTTGTATGACTTTATTGCTCTTTTGTTTACTTACATATTCATAGTTAATGTACATTGTAAAAAAGAAAATATAATAAAGAGACATAATTGAAATCTGATCATTTTATTTTCTTGGTAGTGCGAAATGACAAAATAGTTTCTCCCTCTCGAAAGGCAATTGAAATATACCATCAGATATAGAGTATACATGTTTTTTTATCAGAAAGATAGAGTATACATGTGCGGGTGTAAGGCACGAGAACTGGAAGTTAATAATATAATATTATTATTTTATTATAATAAATTCACCCATAAAATGGATATAGTTGAGGGAAGTTAGTGAATAACTTCCATTCTCAACCAACATATAGATGATACGGGAGTTTTTATAAGCGGATGGGAATTCAGATTCTCTCTCTACTCTCACTGCAATATTGATAATCTTCTCAATACGTAGAACAGGAGAATTCTCAGGGAGAATTTTTTCTCAGACATTATACACATATCATACATATACTCAAAACAAAAGGCATTTATATTGTGGATTACGAAGTGGTTCGAGAATCAATTCTAGTAATCGTGTTCTGACAAAGAGGATCACAGAGATTATACGTGGAATTCAACCGGCTCGATTTATTCCTCTGCTATTTACGAGGTTGGTCGTTCCAACTCCCTTTATGTTATAATTGAAATCCTACATTGGTATCAGAGCCAATGTGTTGGATTCTCGTATATGAAAATCATGTATGATATTGTGTGAAAATTCATGTATTATATGTGTTGTATGTTTTTTCACTGTTTTGATTTGGATACGTATGAATATTGTATTTCTAAAAAAATTGGATTTTTGAAACGGTTGAGTTTGGCTATGAAATTTTTACTGTATGTAGCATATATGATAATATTGATGTCTGCAAAGTTTTGGATTTTTTGGCCAAGTCGTTTGGAAGTATTAAATCACTCTTTAAGAAAATACAAAAACTTTGACTGTAAATTACGAACTGTATATAATGAATCGTGATGATTTCTTATTACTGAATTAAATTACATTGAAATAGGATACTATTGATATAAATTTCATGAATTTTGGTCAAGTATTGAGTGAGTTATGAATTTTACAAGTTTCAGTATTTTTCTGGAATTTTTTATGAAGAATAGAAATTTCGATCCAAATTTTCGAAATGAAATTGAACAAATTGGATTTTTTTTTCTTGTTTCTGGATGAATCTACATTTCATAATGATTCCATACATGTGTCTTTTGTTAATTTTGGTTGAGAAACGAGTAAGATATGAATTTTTAAAATTTTCTCACAAATTGGGGGTTTTTTGCAAAGTTTCAGAAACTTTATGGGCTTGTATTTGAGAATTAGATGTTTTCTAAGGGCAAAAATATATTTTTCAAAAAAATTTGTGGTTGAACCGGTTAATAATGGTCAAACCGGACCAAACCGAATCGACAAACCGAACGAAATCGAACCGGACCGGCAGACCGGACTGGTCGAACGACGGTGGGACACGGCGGCGCGTGGACAACACGCGCCGACCGCCAGCGGACCACGGTGGCACATGGGCTTCACATACCGGCCGATGGTAGTTCACGGTGGCGTGTGGGCTTCACACGCCGGTCTCCGGTGGTCGGCGACAATTGTCTTGTTTTTTATGCTATGCGCTCATGCGATCTTGTTTTGACTCGTTTGAGCTCATTTTAACTCCATTTTTTGTGCTGAAAATTTCTATGCGCTTGTTTTTCAGTGTAGAATCTTAATATGCATAGTATGGAAGTATTTAAACTAGGGATGTTTGAATGTTTGTTTATCAATTCAAATGAGAACCATAAATAAGTTGTAGCACTTGTGAAATTAGCTGATTACACTTAGAAATCAAGTTCTTTTGTGTGTATTTATGGGCTTTAAATTCATGAGTTGACTTTTTTCTTTTCTTTTTTAATGTTCGAATGGTTGCTCATTTTTATTGATATTTATTGAATAAGAAGTTTGATAGGATTTATGTGTGTTAAATTTATTGTGTAGATTCCTCATTTACATAACATAATGGTATTTGAACTAAGCATGTTTGAATACTGATTTATGTAAAGAAAGTGAGAGTCAATGGTTAGACTTGAATTCACTTGTGAATTTGCTTGATACGTTTTTGGAAATTTGGTTTCTTAAGCGTGAAAGAGAGTTGAGATTCATGTATAGTTTAACTACATTATCATGCTTTGTTGGCTGCTCATTTTTTTAGGTATGATGATGAAGGAGATAGATGCTACACATGACCAGAGGGCCAGAGACGAAGTACTCCATGAGTTCTTAACTTATAAGATGAAGCCCGAACATAACTTAAGAGATCATCATCTTGTCATTGCTGAACTTTATTTTCAATTGTTATCCCTGATGTATAAAAATGCCATCCCTCTTCATTTGAAAGATGAGATTCAGAGTCCGAAGACCTGGGCTAAAACCCTTCCTCCTTACTTAGAAGATGTTTATTGGAAGAAGTGGTCAGACTTAAAGGGAAAGCCTTCAAGTTACGCGATTATGAATGAAATCACCATTGATTCTGAGGCGGATGATAGAGGAAAATCACTTAGATCAGCGTGCTTGAGGATGGGAGGCATTCATCGATCCAATTTTCTTAGACTGGTAGGTTTGAAGTAAAAATCGGATGAAGAATCCTCACATGGATCCTTTGGCACGAGCGATCTATCATGCAGGCTCTAGAATACCTGACGTAGTTCGACATGATAAATTGAATGAGAAGTTACAGTTTAGAGGGATGCCTTTCTCTTAAATTGTTAAAAGAAATACTAATTGAATCTTTGAAAGTTGATAATTAGTTTTTTTTCTATTTTCGTATTAATTATGACTTTAGTGGTTGTGATTAATTTATTTTTGAAATTGCATGTTAATTCATGTAGTTTAGTGGTAGTTCTAAGATATTTAAATTGTCTTAAGTACTTGAACTATGTTGTTTTGTGTTTGGAGCTGAATCTGTTTTATGGGAATCCTTTATGCGATTGATGATTAATAACTTTAAGTTATTTTTCGATGTCAAATTTTGTATTGAAATTTATAGATGTCAGTTAGCTTAACATAGAACAAGATAATACATAAATGAACGTTAACTTTTGGAATATTTATTGTTATAAACCTGACAATGACTTCAACAACGATCATCGCTGAGTTAAACCAATAAGTAAAACTTAAAGGCGATAATAATGACACGTAGCTTCATATAATATAATACATGTTCTTGGAGAACATGATGTGTTAGATACTATCAACCATAATAAGAACTATCTTGAGATAGAGATAAGGCTCAAACTAAAAACAATGTGGACGGTTACCAGGCTTGGAATATTGAAAATTATGTAGCTTGTGAAATAATGGTAATCTTGGTCAATGATGACATATTCCATGATTGTGAATTTCGTCATACTGCCTATAATATCTGGGAATATTTAAAAGGAAAAGTATGGTGACATTTCGTTTTTTTTTTAGAAATATTGAATTCAGGATCATTCACTTCCTAACAGTAGGGAATACTTAAGAGTCACCATGATTCTTGATGAAAGTGTCGAAACTTTCACTCATACAGCTCATAACGTTGAGCTAAGAGATGAAGGTCATGAAACTTCAAAGTCTTTATTTAGTGTTATCATTATATTTATTAGTTTTATAGGAGCTTCGGGCTCTGAAAGTAAAAGAAACTGGAAGGAAGGTGAAAATGATAAGTGGTCTCGAACTGAAGAGCTGCTATCAATCTTGGTGTCAATCTTAATGCTAGGAAGATTAAAGAAAATGCTAGACTGAAAATGGATAAGAGAGAAAATGACATGTTTCAGTAGTGAGCATGGTCATTTTTTGCTCGTGAATGTACTGAGTCCAAGAGGGACAAGGTAGTTCATTCAGTTTTTTGTTTTAAGCATAGTTATCTTTAGTAATGTATTCTTAACTTAATCTTATCCTTTTGGATTATAGATTCGAAAATGGCAAATTATTGACTAAAGACTGTTGAACATTAAGACGAGATGCAATTATAGGAACTAAGCTCGAGTGAAGTCTTGGGGCTTGTAAACTTGAGATTGACAATGGTCAATGTTTCATATCGCATAGTCTTTTCTGTTACCTCAAGAGATCACTCAGGATCTCACCACTGTATTAGTTCTTCCATAGCTGGGATATGATTTATATTTTTTAAAGACATGGTTTTGATTAGTATGTAACGGCAACGTATGGGCTTCACGCGTCGGCCACCAGCGGGTGAACGGGGGCGCGTGGTGCATGTATAACATAATTTATGGTATTAGACTTATTTTTCATATTTTTTAAATGGTTATGGACTATAAGTGAGCAATTGTTTTAGTTATATGAAGTAATTTCATGTAGACTAAATGTTTGCTCCTCTAGTAATGCATATGTAGACGATAACATTCTGGCATGATAGATTAGGTCATGTAGGGTAAGATATAGAGAACTGACTTGTAATAGAAGGACTATGATGTCCATCTTCAAAAGTTAAGTTATCAAATTGTAGAAATTATCTTGCTCATAAGTGACTAGAAAACCATTATAAAACAGTTATTGTTAATTCTTTATTGTAATTATTTTATTTTTGATAAATGTGATTCTATAAATATCAATGACAAAACTTGGAGCTTATCGTTTCGGCATTACCTTAGTTGGTAATATCTAACTTTTTTTACATGTCTGTTTTAAATTCACATAAGTCCGAGACATCGATGTATTTTGGACACCACCTGATGAGATGTGAATGGAAGACATAACTTTAAAGGTTTTAAGAACCTATAGAACACGTGAATATTTATCCAAACAAGTTCAGGGAACTGTGTAGTGAAAGAGGCATAATTCGACAATCATAAAAACTTTGTACACCATTACACAATGGTGTGACTTAAAGAAGTTTTTTGAACATTGTTGGATGTGGTGAGATCCAATTGAACTCTTGACACTCTGATCTAGGTAACCTTGGAATCTTGGGATCAACAGCTTGTGTACATAACTCTGCAAGTTAGTACTGAGAGTTGGGTCCAATGATAAATGTGTCTTCATGAGATGCTTCGTTAAATCCAAAGGTTAAGTGATGATTGGAGTTCATTGAGTTGAAAGTAGTACATTAGATAGAATCACGTAATATCAATTTTCTTGGAAATTGAATTTTCTAGTAAGGGCAGCATTATTTAGATGTTAAACCACTGTGAGATTGGAATAATCACTCTCTATCAGATCCAAGTGAGAGTGATTTAATGTGATTTTTTTAATAGATGTTTACCCATTAAAGACCAGATGGATCTTGATGAGAGTAATTATCTAAAGGAGATATCATCTATACAATTTTACAGAATTCTAATCTCTTACAACACTAGGAAACATGTGCTTGAGAAGCATCGTGATCTTCAGAAAATGTGATAAATCATTAGGGAATGAGAAACCTACAGAAGTTTGAGAGGTTCTATCTTGTTCTAGTAAAGATTGATGAAATAAAGCAATAGAAGAAGTGATAGAGGCGATGAAATTAAATCAAGTTTGGAAAGTTGTAGTTTTTTTATCAAGACACAAAATAGTTGAGAATGTGAATTCTCAAAAGTTAAAGAAAGATCAATGGGTCTCTCCTGAGGTGACAAAGTTCACACTATAGAAAAGATTATACTCTAAAAGTGTATGTATAAATTTTTTTTGTATGTTGTGAGTTATACCTCGATTCGTCACAATTCTAGCTAAAATAAATTATGATTTTGAATTAAATTTAGTTGGACGTTGAACATTGAATTTTCTCAACGGAGAATTGGAAGAAGAGATCTACATAAAAAGTGGTAGGATTCTTTGTTCAAAGAGGATAATGTTTGTAAATTGAGGAAGTCAATTTACGGATTTAAACAATTCTCAAAGATAGTGGAACTGAGACTTTATTAAATGATTATCTCATTAACTTTGTTATGATAGACAAATGCCGCTGTATTTATGTTGAACGTGTTAGAAAAATTAGGGTGCCCGGATCTATTCGGGATGAAAATTAAATACGAATTTAAATTCAATTATTACTAGCATGAATTAATCCTAAATTAATTCAAATAATAATTACACCAACAATAATTAATCATGCATACTAATTTATTTCACGTAAAATTCTATGGCGAAAAACTAAGAATTTACGCGATTATGTACCTCTTGAAGCGACGTCCAACTAAGATCTACGGGACAAGTGTGACGATGCTATCAACCGTAAAAGCCTTCTCAAGTATATCCCTTTCGCCTTATTCATTGGCCGGTGGGAAGCGCTCACGAACAATTTTGATATAATAAGGAAGAAAAAAATATTTTTGCTCTTGATTTTTCCAACACATGAATTTATATACTTGTGGATGAAATAATCATCCCCTATTTATAGAGAGGGGTGGCCGAAAATATGCATGGGAATAGGGGAGAGAAAATATTTTTCTTAGCCTCTAAAAAACTTTGAATATATCCCATATATTCTTTTCTCCATAATAAAATATTCCACAAAAATCTCAACTCCTCATCTAAGGGGTAATTTTTGAAAATTATGGATTAAGAATGCAAGATTTAGATCTTCTTGAATTTATGAGATAATATTGTATTCCAAGTATACATATCTTCCATAATATCTTTCCAAGAAAATCAACAAAATCTTTTCTCTCTCCATATATCTTATTTTCGAAAATTTCAAGAAAAATCAGCAATTATATTTTCTTTTATTTTAATCACCTTATTATTATTGGAGTATGTATAGAGTGAAATTGGTTTATATATGAATTATTGAAGGGTATTAGTTGTTTTTACTGAAGAGTATTAGTTGTTTTTACTGAAGAGTATTACTGGTTTAAAACTGAAGAGTCTTAGTTCATTTTCACCGAACAACTAAGACTCTTTAGTGTAAATCAGTAATACTCTTCAGTAAAAACAACTACTACTCTTCAGTGTAAACAACTAATACCCTTCACGTATTTATATATAAACTAGTTTCACTCTATACTTTGTCTTATTATTGGGCTACTTGAGGGGCCTTTAGGAGAATTAAGATTGGACCTCCAATGGGCTTCTGAATTTCAATATTGAGCCCCAATATAATTCAGCTCATTAATATTAATTAGTATCACTAATAAATTAATATTGCACTATCCATCTTAATCCATATTACGATAATATGGGCTCCCGGTTATTATTTCCCGTGTTTAAGATTATCTAGTCCATTAATTAATTGAGCTTCTGAATAGCTCTAAATTAATTAATATCTTTTACCTTGGAGTAAAGACTGCTCAACATTATTATCCGTACCGAAGAAATTAATTCTTCACTTGCAAGATTTGGTACGATAAAACTTCTGAGCCCACCAAGGGGATAAATCACACGAGCCGTACTCGCACACGTTTCTCCATATTAAATTCTAGCAACCGTCGTATGATTAATATTATTGCCCAAAACACAAGGTTCGAAGTCACGATGATTCTCACCCAACATGAATCAAAGCAATAACTATTAATCACACACGGTCCTATTTAAGTGATGGAGATTAAGAAATCAATAACCACTGAGGTCTAATTCTTCACATCTCAGAACAGAAGAATTTATCCTCACTGTAGGTCCTCTTCAACACATACTAAATGTGCTAGTGCAATCTCTTAGTCGGATTGTTCAATTCCAATCTAAGATATACACATCGACCTTTCGAGACGGATTGTTCAATTCCACCTAGGTCGTGAATTTGTATGTTTAGTTACAAGTAACTTTCAATGTGATTTTTTATGATCGGGTATCACCACATTGACTACTATGTAACACATACTACTTATAATGAACTGATTGCAATAAATATTCAACATTCATTCATATCTAAAGCAAATGTGATAAAATAATTATTCTCATAAACAAGTGTTTAATACATGAATTATACAAAGTAAAAGCATACTATCACGTATAACTCCAACAATCTCCCACTTATACTTAAAGTATGCTTTTTAGTATAGACCATGCATGTCTAGTGTAGTTCTACGTGACATCTCATGTCAACCTAAATTAACCTAATAATTCCTTCCACTTATACTTAAAGCAGATTGGCAATAGCCTTGACTCTCATTCCATCCACATGTCTCTCGAATGTACTCTGAGGCAGACCCTTTGTGAATGGATCCGCTAGGTTGTCCTCCGATGCTATCATTGCCACCTCTATATCTCCTCTCTTAACGATTTCTCGTATAAGATGGTATTTTCTTTCTATATGTTTGCTGGCCTTGTGGGCTCTCGGTTCCTTTGAATTTGCAACTGCTCCGATATTATCACAAAAGACAGTGATTATGTCGGGCGAATTCGGAACAACGTCCAAGTCCACTAAAAAGTTCTTAAGTCAAGCTACCTCTTTCGCTGCTTCACAAGCAGCTATGTATTCGACTTCCATGGTCGAATCGGCGATGCATTTATGCTTAACGCTTCTCCATGAAATGGCTCCTCCTTCCATGCAAAAAAAAACTACCCGAGGTAGACTTTCTTGAGTCTAGGTCTGATTGAAAATCCGAGTCCGTGTATCTCACAGGAATTAGACTATCTGACTGGTAAATTAGCATCCTATCACGAGTTCTTTTCAGATATCTCAAGATGCATTTAACAGCAGTCCAATAGTCTTTTTCGGGATTACTTTGATATCTCGCCACCATACCCACGGCATAGCAGATATCTGGTCTCGTCACTACTACAAATATGGACTTAGATAGCTATACTTAGACAGCATTTATAGAAGACGCTCTCCAAAATATAGCTTGGAGAGCGGTTATATTAAAAAAAAGGAGAGAAGGTGGTTTTGAACCGCTGTCTAAGATTTTAACTTAGAGAGCGGTTATGAACCGCTGTGTAAGTGCAAAAATGTAAGACAGCGGTTCGAAACCGCTGTCCAAGTGAAAATTTGCAAAGCGGTTCGAAACTGTTGTCCAAGAATAACTTGGATAGCAGTTATTAACAGCTATCTAATCGGACCAGTTCTTTATATACTTATGAGATTAAAATTGAAATGCAGCTAGCCCTAATTATTTCCCCAACCAGATCGACGCCCATGCAGCTATCTTTTTCGATCCCCTCCGACGACACAAGTCCTGCCGCCGCTGCCTCTTCTACAGTGCGCGATGTCCTCCCTTCTCCAGTCGACCCACCGACAGCGCAGCCTCTCTCACGGACGTACCCTTCTAGCGTCGTCGCCGTCCATCTTTCTCTTCAAACGACCACCACCGCCTTCGACGACACCGTCGACCGTGTAGCCTCTCACGGCCGCGCCCTCGCCGTCAACCGTCGCCCATCTCCTCCTTCGAACGACTGCCGCCGCCTCACTCTCATCGGCCTCGCACGACCACCAATCGACGCCCCTCTCTTCTCCCGTTGCTGTCGTTGCAGCACCGCAAGACCGATATCGATTCCGGTACCGGTAGAAAGCCCTTGACGAGGAGAGTAAAACCCCTCAATCAATTTGAGGGTCGGATCTCGGAAAAACTGTAAGTTTTCGGAATTACCTATATTTTTGTGAAGTGTATGCCAACCTATACGTTAAAGTTGGAATTAATGTACAAAGAAAGAGGTATATGGTATAAGAGGAAGGTTATATATGTGCTATAATATAATTTACCGTTCATCTTTTTAATTTTCAAGATTTGTTGCATACTTCCATATATATACGCTTACTGCTGGAGTCAATTTGCATATATGAAGAAGAAAACATTTCTTTATTTTGGTTTGAGGGAGAAACCGTGTTATAAAATAAAGGTGGGAAGAGATAAGTTTAGTTGAGAAAATTATGGAATATGGAGGCTCTTATCCACTACTAATTAAAGCCGTGGAAATATGCATTCCCCAATCTTTGAATCATAACTCCAATAAATTATGGAAATATGAGATAAAATTAGAAATTTAGAATTAAGAGAGAACTTGCGGAAAAAATGGTTATAGTTAAGAAAATTTAGGATAAAAAAATTATAAGTACGTGGTTTTATTTTTTTTAAATCTTAAATGAGAATTGATGGTCTAATCAAAACAAATTATGAGTTGATTGGGGAATAAGTTTTCAAGATTAACTTGGTCAAATATGGATGCAAACGTTTTATGTCTTCATTAAACTACATTAAAAAAAATGAGCTTCATATTTAAGGAAATATAATTATAATATTACTCATTACTTTTAATAATAATAAGATTTGAATTTAAATGCACTTATAGGAATTTTTTATTAATAAATTTCTAAAATAAATAACTCAATATTTTTTTTAAGTGAGTTACAGTTCATAACTCTGGCAAGATTATGCTCCCTAATCAATCTCTTGGAGATTAATTTATATCAGGCCATGTCTTTGCCTCCTCTATTTGTTCACATCTATTATCTAGGACTAGGATACACACGAAATTATTGTTATTCATATTGCAATTATGAAATAAGAATAGTATGGTAGGGTATTCAATTTAGTTATTTTCTTGCTGATGATCATTTTTCAAATATTGATCTCAATTCTTTAGTCGTGATCTATTTTCTGATTGTGGGATATATGTTATGGTAAAAAAGATACAGGATATGTTTGTGGGGTATATTCTTTAATCATGTTCTATTTAATTTCAATTCTTTAGTCCCATTCAATTCTTTAGTCGTAATATCTAATTAATTTTTCAATGTTTGCAGTTTACCTATAATCGTTCGATTGCTTCTTACAACAAGAAAAGATTGGACAAATGGAAAATGGATTGGACGGGATATATTTACAATCGATTCTTGTATTCTATGGCATTATTAATTTTGATACCATGTAACTTATATATTAATTTGTGATGACATATATTTAATATTTTTGGTGTATTTAATTGATGTGTATGTTTATTTATTTGATGTTTTGGTGTTGAATTTATAAATACAAGTATAGATTTTGGTAATTTCGTATTTTAAAATATTAAAAAAATTATTAAAAAAATTATATAAAAAAATCATAAAAAAAAATATATGAAAAATTGCGTAAATAAAAAAAAATATATATATATATTAGATAATGGTTATTAACCGTTGTCTAAGTGTTCATAACCGTTGTCTAAGTGTTTTATCTTGGACAGCGGTTTATAACCGCTGTCTAAGTCTTTACCTTAGACAGCGGTTTATAACCGCTATCTAAGTGCCTTCTGAACTTAGATAGTTGTTTCTTGGAAAGCGTTTTTAACCGCTGTCTAAGGGCAAATTTAACCGCTTTCTAAGGCCTAATATGTACTAGTGCGTACACAGCATTGCATACATAAGGCTTCCTACGGCCGAAGCGTACGGAACGTCTTTCATGTCATCTATCTCCGCTTGCGTCTTAGGGCACTTTTTTTTATAGATGGATTTCATGCCTAAAAGGTACAAAACCTTTCTTAGAATCTTGCATGCTGAAACGCTTCAAAACAGTGTCAATGTATGAAGCTTGCGATAAGCCCAACATCCTTTTCTTGCGATCACGAGTGATTTTGATCCCAAGGATGTGACCGGCTTCCCCTAAGTCCTTCATATCAAATTATTTTGACAGTCATACCTTTACGTCTGACAATACCTTTACATTATTTCCAATGAGCAGAATAACGTCTACGTATAATACTAAGAATACCACTGCAGTTCCGTCACACTTTTTATACACACAACTTTCGAACTCGTTTTGATCAAACCCATAAGACTTAATAACCTGATCAAAACACTGGTTCCAAGTACGCGATGCTTGCTTAAGTCCATAAATGGATCTCTTGAGCTTGCATATGAGATGCTCTTGGCCTTTTGCAATAAAACCTTTAGGTTGTTGCATATAGATATCTAACCCGTCAAGACTTCCGTTAAGAAAAGCCGTCTTGACATCCATTTGCCAGATCTCGTAATCGGGTATCACCACATTGACTACTATGTAACACATACTACTTATAATGAACTGGTTGCAATAAATATTCAACATTCATTCATATCTAAAGCAAATGCGATAAAAGAATTATTTTCATAAACAAGTGTTCAATACATGAGTTATACAAAGTAAAAGCATATTTTCACGTATAACTCCAAAAGAACGGTCCAAGGTAATTTTTTGTAATTCTATCACCAGATGTTCATACATCATTTGCTAGAATTATAACAATGGGTATATTTCTTGGTGAAAGATTCATTAAATTCATTCAAAGAAGTTACTTGAGTTGTCTCAAGAGACATACTTAAGGAGTCTTCTAAGAATGATTCAGAATGAACTTTAAGAATGTGTTGATATTCATGTTATAAAGGAGCGGGTCATTGTGCTATGATTAGTGTCTGAGAACTCTAAAGATGAATGTTTAGTACCATATAAAAATAAAATTATATCTGATGTTTGCTAAATTGTGCACGCATCGAGATAGTTATTGAGTTGTTTGTCTTGGTTGGCAGATATCAATTAATCTGGAAAAACACACTGAAAGATAGTGTGAGAGATTTTGAGATATCTGAAGGGTACTGCATATTATTATCTCGAGAAGATAATCTAGAATTGAAAGAATATACAGACGACAATTGAAATTGCGTTTTAGATAGATATAAATAAAATTCTAATTATGCCTTCTTGCTTGAGTGAGAAGCAATCTTAAGGCATAACATGAACTAAATTTGTATAGCACTGTCCACTAAGGATCGAGTTTGTGGCATGTGCATTTGCAGTCCAATATGTAGTTTGGTCGAGAGAATTCTTGATATTTTTGAAATAGTAAGCACTTCAAAGGAAGCTGTGATGATTTATTGTGGAATCAAACAGTCGAGTGGGAGTTGTAGTGATTCATTGTAGAATCAAACACTCCAGTGGGAGCTGTAATTATGCATTATGGAATAAAACACTCTAGTGGGAGTTATTCCAATTCATTGTGATAATAAAACAGCTAAAGCTTATCTGAGTATTTCAAGTATCAAGAAAACCAAACATCTTAATATAAAGTTTGACTTTGTAAAGATATTACAAAGGAGAAACGAATATTTTCTTAAAAGATTCTCTACTCGTTTGATGTTAGCAAATTCACTTGATAAACCTTCCCAAGAGATGTTTAGGACATCTAAGGTTAAAGTTCTTGCGTGGATTTGAACATCGTATGATGTAATTGTTAATGTTCCTGAAAAGTTTATGTATTGTGAATTATATGAAAGATTCATATAATAGTATGTCAACAAGTAAAGATTATCTCTCTCATACGAGTAATCGCCTCTCACATTTGAGTATGTAAAGAGATGAGGTTATTTAAAAGATAATCGTAATAGATTTTACCACAAATCTATTTGACTTGTTATAAAGCTAAATCAGTGGATTTCTGGACGAAAGTGGGAGGAAATCCAAGTTAAGTATCGATGATACATTTGAACTGTGATTTACACGATGTTAGATAAATAACTTTGATAACATACGCTTCCATTCTTGGAAGTTTAGACATCATGACATGTGTTTCATACCACATGTACTAAGCTGGCCATAAGGAAATGAGAAATATATCCCTATTTTCTCATTGTATGAGGCCTTGAGGTTTGGATAAGCCTCTTATAAGTACCCTTAAGACTTTCTACAATATTTTTAAGTCTTCACTTTAGTGTTGCTACTTTAGCATGTTACCAATAACTATGAATTATGATGGTGATCCGGTGTCTTTCAAGGAAAGCAGCTATAGTGGGAGTCTGTAGATATTTTGTGTGAAAGGAAGGACATCTTTATTAACACATTCTATTATGTTCATTGACCGGTCAATCGAGTTGAGAACTTGATTATGAACAAATAGATTTGATAAAGGTTGAATATGCTCTAATAATACTTTCAGAGGATTGAAAGAGATGTGTCAACTTGTGTTAATCGGAAAGAGTTCTGGGGTATAACGAGAATTGAATTCTTCATATAAATCTGGTTGAGTTGCTATATATTCATAACAGGTGTATGGCGAGAAAACTCATATTCTCAAGGGTCACACGATATATTTATCTGTATGAATAAGTATTATGTGATGGTGTAAAAATGTGAAGTAGACGAGTGTAAGACTCAAACTTCATGTGTGAGTGGGAGATGAAAGTTAATAAAATAATATTATTATTTTATTACAATAAATCCACTCATGAAGTGGATATGGTTAAGGGAAGTTAGTGAATAACTTCCATTCTCAACCAACATATAGATGATACGGGAGTTCTTATAAGTGGATGGGAATTTTGATTCTCGCTCTACTCTCACTGCAATATTGATCATCTTCTCAATACGTAGAACAGAAGAATTCTCAGGGAGAATTCTTTCTCAGACATTATACACATATCATACACATACTCAAAATAAAAGACATTTATATTGTGGATTACGAAGCGGTTCGAAAATCAATTCTAGTAACCGTGTTCTGACAAAGAGGATCACAGAGATTATACGTGGAATCCAACCGACTCGATTTATTCCGCTGCTATTTACGAAGTTGGTCATTCCAACTCCCTTTATGTTATAATTGAAATCCTACGAGAAGGATAGGGTTGATCATTTTGTGAGAGGAATATATATATATGAATCATTCAATTCAAACCTAATAATTTTACCAATTAAAATATGAACAAGGATTGTTTTCTAATTATATATTTCTTTTGAAAAAAAAAATATTAACGAGTTCATCCTTACTTTATGCAACACTATTCCAAATTCAAATTTTATAGAGAAAGGAAAAGGTTAATTTTAAATTTATTAAAATATTACTCCCTCCGTCCCACCTTTTCTTTCACACTTGGGAGTGATACATTTTTTAAGAAAAAAAATGAGGTATGCGAGTATGGGGTTGAATAAATTAATAATAATTTTATGTTTTATTGACTTTTGTGAAAGAGATTTTTTTTTCTAAACAAAAAAAATTCATTAAAAACCAGAAGGTTTACAAACTTATCGTTGAGGCGTGAGATTCACCTAAATTTAGGTATAATCTCCTAGTCTGCTAACTTTATAGAGCAACACTCATTCTTTCAAGTTTACAAAACTGTAAAGGAATTCAAACTCCACTCCAAGAAACTCACTCATCCGTGTGCCACTTTACATAATGCTTCATTCAATTTTAATAATTCTTTTTTTTTTTATGTGTGGAAGTAATTGTGGAACGTTCAAATAAAACAAATGTAAAAATAATCGTTGGACGGAGAAAATATTAGGTGGTGGGGGTTGAGGTATGGAATTGTGTAAATATGGGAGACCATACATGTGAGAAGTGAAGGAAGTTTTGATGAATTGATGAAAGGTCATATATACGTTGTCGTTTCGGGGAGGGCTTTATTAAGCAGAACACTATTTTAGTTGGGTTCAAATAAAATTGTGGATTTCACTCTTATCTAATTATTATTGCGGACCCATTCATATATAATAATGTATAACGCCAAAACACATTTCATCATTATAGCTGCCTAATTATTTTGAACAAATCATTATAGGCAAATCACCTGCCTTAATTCATGTTTTTCCCTTTTTAACTAAACCCATTACACTACACTATGAAAGTTGTTCACTCTATATGTCATAAATTCAAGTTAGGAACTATGAACATAAGGACTGCCCTTGGTACGGTTGATGTGGTGGTGCAGCAGCCGCACAGGCCCCCCTTAGTATGGGCCTCAATATGTTTATTATATATTCAAGAATAATGTATACTCCTTGTAAAAAAAAAAAAATATGTGTACTCGCTCCATTTTTTTTTATCTATCTTATCTTATTTCTTTATACAAATCATTTTTTTTTTTATGAATTAAAATATCAAAAGATTCTTATACATAGATTACAATAAATACTACTCCCTCCGTTCAATTTTACTTAGTCCTATTCTTTTGTTGTTATTATTTGTCATAAGTTGGAGGGTATTACGGAATATTGTAGGGTCTATTTATGAATAAAGTGGTAGTTTATGAAAAATATAATACTTATATTTTTTTTATTAACAATCACTATATTCATAAATGGACGTCACAATATCTCGTAATATCCTCCAACATATGACAAAAAATAATAGCAAACCAGGTGGCTTAGCCCACCTGGCCACCGGGTTCCTCACTCTAGTGGGTGATCCGGGTTCGATTCCCTTTGGGAACGAATTATGGGAGTTATAAGGTAGGCTTGGAGATTTCTGGGAGTGTAAGGAGACTTGGTGAACTAATCTAACTACTAACAACTAACATTTACCGATCAAAAAAAAAAAAAAAACTATTAGGGATATTTTGTTAGAAAAGAGAAGGCAAATTAATTTGCATTGTTATTAATGTAGTAACAAACAAAAAGAAACACTATTTTCGACAATTTAAAAAAATGGGAAGTATTATAAATGTAGAACTATTGATAGAAATATGTAAGTTGAGACAATTTTAATATGTTATTTACACAAAAGTTTATTTTCATGGTTTAATTTTTTATAATAGCGTTGCTTTTCTTCTGGTCGTATACGGTAAGTTGCATGGTAAGCTGCTCTTCTCATTTTGCTACTGAAAATTTTAAATGACTCTATTAAAACATTACCGATCCTATTATTTTATTAATTTTATGTGAATATGAAAGCTTAATTCTTTTGCACTGGATCCTTCAACGTAGAATCGACTCTAATTAATGTATATCTGTCACTATAAATAAGCAGAATGTTTCACACTTCTTTTGTGTTTATTTAAACTCTTTCTGAATTATTAGCTAGCTAGGTATAAAAGAAATAGTGAAATAATTTCAAAGATGATGAAGAATGGAGGAGTCTATGGTGTATATCTCTTATTAAATAATTAAATTTGACTTCTTAAAGAAAAAGACATATCGTTTAATTTTAAGTAAATTTTATGAGATGGTACGTAGTTGCAAGTTGAAATGAACATTTTAGTATAATAGAATAATCACATGTTTTATATATACACTTGGATTTTAAACTTAATTTTAATTTTAATTTTTTCAAAATACACACTAGCACATTGAATTGTGTTGTAAATAAGTGCGTAAATTAAAGAGACAACGTTTGTTGATCCAGTTCGTCGGGAACGACTATGTATGGGGGCGATCCAAGCCAGGAGTTTCACTAATGATCTTGTGTGTGAGAGTGATTACAATAATGAATACAATGATCTATTTATAAGAATAAAATCATAGTCTAAGATATAAAGTCCGTTGGGTTTCTTGGTCCAAAAGTAATGTCCACATCAAATCTTCTAGATTTGGAATAATAAATCTTCTAGATTTACAACACTCCCCCTTGGACATTACGACATAACATAAATGTCTTGTCATAAAAACTCCACATGCTAGGTATCGGTCAAATAATAAGTTAGGGAGGAATGTTATTGATCTTCTAGATCTAAATCTTCTAGATTTATTTTGGGGTTACCGCTCCCCCTGATGACAACAACACTTTAAGTCTTTGCATCCCAATACCACGAACGTACTTTTCAAAAGTAGACGTAGGTAAGGATTTAGTAAACAGATCTGCTAGATTGTTACTAGATTGCACTTTTGAATGGTAATCACGTCACTCTTCTGGAGTTCGTATAGGTAGAAAAACTTAGGTGAGATAAGTTCTGTCAGGTTTTCCTTGACGCACCCATTACTCATTTGTGCGATGCAAGCAGCGTTGTCTTCATATATAACGGTGGGAGGTGTATCGCCTTTAGCGATACCACACGAGTCACCAATGTGTTTTACCAAGGACCTTGACCAAACACATTCTCGTGCGGCCTCAAATAAAGCTATTATCTCTGAGTGGTTTGAAGACGTGGTAACCATGGATTGCTTAACCGATCTCCATGAGATCGTGGTACCACCACAGAGAAAAATGTAACCAGTCTGGGATATAGCGTTGTAGGGATCAGACAAATAGCCAGCATCCACATAATCTACTAAGGTTTTGTCTTGGTTCTTACGATAAAACAGTCCAAGATTTTGAGACCCTTGGAGGTATCGTAGAACGTGCTTAACACCATTTCAATGTCTCCTTGTAGGAGAAGCGCTATATCTCGCAAGCAAATTGACAGCAAATGCAATGTCCGGCCGAGTGCAATTTGCGAGATAGAGCAAAGCTCCAACAGCGCTAAGATAAGGAACTTATGCTCCTAGAATTTCTTCTGAATCTTCTCTTGGTCTAAATAGGTCCTTATCCACTTCGAGGGATCGAACAACCATAGGGGTGCTAAGTGGATGAGATTTATCCATGTGAAATCTCTCAAATACCTTCTTTACGTAGGTCGACTGATGAATAAGGATTCCTTCTGGGGGGTGCTCGATCTGCAAGCCGAGGCAGTACTTGGTTTTACTCAAGGACTTCTTTTCGAATTCAGCTTTCAAGATTGAACTGGCTTCTTCAATCTCTTTGCATGTTCCGATTATGTTTAGGTCATCAACATAGACGGATATGATGCAAAAACCATCTTGCGATTTCTTCGTGAATACGCATGGGAAAGCTTTATCGAATGTGTATCCCTTCTTCTGAAGGAATTCACTAAGTCGGAGGCCCGATTGCTTTAGGCCGTACAACGACTTTTGCAGTTGTATGTTATACATATTGCGGTTTTAACCATCCCTCATTTGAGGAATGTCAAATCCATCGGGGATTTTCATGTAAATGTCGGCATCTAGTGATCCGTATAAGTACGCGGTTACTACGTCCATTAATCTCATTTGAAGATTCATTTTAACTGCCAAAGATATCAAGTAGCGGAACGTTATTGAGTCCATGACATTGAGTTCATGACGGGAGAATAGGTTTGATCGAAATCAATCCCGGGTCTCTGCGAAAATCCCTTGAGCTACAAACCTCGCTTTATACCTCTCCATAGTATTGTTCTCATTTTGTTTTCGTACAAAAACCCATTTATATCCTACAGGAATAGCGCGCACGGGTGTACGAACGAAAGAGTCAAATACTTGTCTTTTGTTAAGCGATGTGAGCTCTGCTTCAATTGTCTCTTTCCATTTTACCCAATCGGAGCGCTTTCGGCACTTAACGATAATTTTGGGTTCTAGATCCGGATCGTTAATGGAAAGAGCAAATGTCGTTGCAAATGTGTCGTCGATGATAGTAATATTTATATTACATGTTTCTCCCGTATCTGTGAAATTCACAGAGACTTTGACGTTTACGTCAACCAGGCCTTCCTCATTTCCCATTGTATCTGGGTCTGGTCGTTCCACGGTCCTAGTGCAAGGAATATTTTGTGCACGTGCTTCATCACTAGGACTCTCGTCTCCTAAAGACTTGGGGTTATCAAGACGGATCTCTTCTAGAGATTTTACATTCGACTGACTAGTTTTGCTAGCCTTTCATTTAGGTGTGTTACTATCTCTTGAGGGTCCCTTACGCTTTTGGCGTATGGGGGCATGAGTACTCTTTTTACTTGGGACCTCAACCCTTTGGGGAGCATTTACTGCAGGTATATGCAATTTAGTTACACCTCTATGGTCAGTGAACGCGTCTGGCAGATTATGTGCTAAATTTTACAAGTTAATGATCTTCTGAACTTCTAGTTCAGATTGATTAGTGCGCGGATCTAGATATTAAAGATTACTTACGTTCCACATAAGCTCCCGACATTCATTCAATTTTGAATTTGGATCTCCCCCTAATGCCGGGAAGTAATCTTCATCGAACGTGCAATCAGCGAACTGGGCCGTTTAATTGATCCCCGGACAAAGGCTCGAGGTATTTCACGATGGATGGAGAGTCGTATCCGATGTAAATATCGAGTTTCCTTTGTGGGCCCATAGAGGTCCGCTTTGGTATCGTTATTGGAATATATACCGCACATCCAAAAATATGCAGATGGGAAATGTTAGGTTCTTTCCCACGCACTAACTGTAGGGGGAATGATCATTATATGCAGTTGGACGGATTTGGATTAAGTGCGATGCATGTAGGACTGCATGCCCCCAGCATGAGGTGGGTAGTTTGGAGTTCATAAGAAATGGTCTCGTGATAAATTTGATACGTTTTATTAGCGCCTCAGCAAGACCATTTTGGGTATGGACATAGGGGACCTAATGCTCCACTATAATTCCCAGGGCCATACAGTAATCTGTAAAGGCCTTTGAGCTGAACTCAGCTGTATTATCCATGCGAATCGACTTGATTGGATAATCCGGGAATTGAGCTCTAAGCTCGATAGTTTTCGCAATGAGCTCTGCAAGAGCTTAATTTTGGGTAGACAACTAATAAGCATATGTCCACCTAGTGGAGGCATCAATAAGGACCATGAAATACTGAAATGGTCCTGATGTTGGGTGAATCGGTCCACAAATGTCTCCTTGAATTCGCTTCAAGGAAAACCGGAGACTCTAGTCTAACCTTAGTGCGCGACAGGCGCACTATTAACTTACCCTTAAGACATGCATCACAAATAAGTTCATCAACATGAAGAATTCTTTTATTCGAATTATTATGACTAATTGAATTAGGTAGAATCCTATGTATCATATATTGTCCTGGATGAGTTAACCACTGATGCCTTAATATAAAGAAGTTCGGGTCATGAAATTTCATACTCATGGCTGGATGGAGATTTTGACGGCCGGATGTAGGAATAGTACAATCTGGGGGAGAAGTAAGGAAGTTTTTCTATAACTTATTTACGGCTACCTCGAGTAATAGTCATCAAAAGGTATTCGTTATTGTTCTCAGTTTCAATGTGATATTCATTAGTCCTAATATCTCTAAAACTGAGCAGGGTACACTTAAACTGTGGAAACAATAAGACATTATTCATTATGAGTTCGGTACCCACGGGGAGGACAATGGGAGCTCTTCTGGACCCCACTATCAACCTACTATCATTGCTATTGTAGTTATACTCCCCTTACGATTTAACAAGTTATGAAAGAACTTCTTATATCTTAAGATTGCATGAGTGGTGGCGCTATCTACCAAACATAAAATACAATCTCAATCCATCATGCCAGAGAAAATAGCCCAAACCTAATAGCTGATATGTTTACTAGCCATGAAAAGCAATATCCAAGTAAATTTAATGGACAGCGTTAAGGTAAACACATCGAAGCTAAAACATAATATTATCCATAAAATAAAATATCCGAAAGAAAGGATCCAAATATAAAGTACTAGAACAATCAAATACACAAATCACTCATCATCTCCAAGGTCCTTGAGCTTGATGGTCAGAGGATCGACGTTGTCTTGGTCAAAGTCAGCTTCAGGCAGTCTGGCATGGTGAGATTCGACTCTAGGGGTCTTCCCCTTGCCGTCCTTCTGCTGCTTTTGATAAGTCTCAACCAAGTTCTTGGAAGTGCGACACGTGCAAGACCAATGGCCTCTACATCCGCATCTGTAGCAGGACCTTAACCTTGCCAGATGAAGAGCGAAATTCGAGGTTCTGTGACCACCGGATGTACTACGACCCCGGCCTTTAACCCAGATCATCATACTCTTTCCCCCTTCCACGTTTGCAACCAATAATATAATTGTCCCTATACTGCTGCTGGAGTATAAGGTTGCTAGCGTGGAATGTTGACAGATTGTTCTGCATCAGCAGAGTTGTACTCCGTTATAGATTTAAGGTCTTGGAAATTGAGTCTCAACCAATCGTATTGTACCGGAGGGAGGAGTATATCATTTTGTTGTTGGAAACGATCCTACAGGGAGTTCCACAACATTCCGGGGTCCCTGAATGAGGATCTGAATGATGAATTCCTCACTCAGGTGGTTCATGAGAAAAATCAACGTTTTCGCCTTCAGGGCGTTAGTGGATTTCGAACCTTCGAGAATTTTTTCGCTCAACTCATTTAAGGCTAGATGGAACTTGACATCTAGCATCCATGTCAGGTAGTTATTACATCGAGAGCAAGCTCATCGAATTCTTTCATGGTAATATCATATATTTTCACTACGATTTTAAAGTGACATGGTAAGAGTTATGACCAATTTATTGACAACGGAGAAATAAGGATTTATTTAATTATTCTAGAGCACATAGATACAAGTATTGGGCGCCGTCTACCCAAAACATAAATTTATGATCCGACAAATACCGGGTGCCGCCTACCCGGGCATAATATGTGGACTATAAAGAAATAAACTATGTGTGGAAAAGTAATGCACGTAGGATAATTAAATCACATAAACATGCATAAACAATTAAGGAAGATAATCACATGAAAATAATTTCTAGAAAATATACGATTTAATAGATAGAGGAAATAATCATAAGAATAATTATTTCATGCAATTTAACGAAATATTTTCAGGATTAAAATAAATTAAATACGGGTTTTGTGATATCAAGAACGCAAACGAAATAGGGTTAAGAGATCACAAGAATCCGGGGAAAAACACCGCGTGGGTCGCGCACGGCGGACGGGAAGCATCGCACGTAGGGCGGTCGGGTATGGGCGCGCGCTGGCGATGGGCGCAGGCGCATGCGGCGACCCCCGCGCGAGGGCACGCGTGGCGGGCGGGCGCGAGCGCGCGCGGCGAAGGGTGTGACGTGCGCGCGGGTGCGTGCGGCGCTGGGGCGAGACGGGCGCGCGCCGTGCAGCGTCGGACGCACGACGGGCGCTGCTCTCGTGTGGCGACGAGCGTGCGACATGCGCTGCTCGCGTGTGTCGTCTCGTGCGGCGGACAGCGGCGGTCGTACGCCTTCGGGACGTCGGCCGTTGCTCGTCAATTCAATACACAATAATTAAATCCAACAATCATTCATGAATTAAATAAATTCATAGCATAGGTACATATGAAAACATGGAAATTCATATGAAAATAAATTAAGGGTGTACCGTATGATCTCGGTTAGAGACTCGTGCTGATAACGTATTGTAAATAAGTGCGTAAATTAAAGAGACAACGTTTATTGACCCAGTTCGTCGGGAACGACTACGTCTGGGGGCGATCCAAGCCAGGAGTTTCACTAATGATCTTGTGTGTGAGAGTGATTACAATAATAAATACAATGATCTATTTATAAGAATAAAATTATAGTCTAAGATATAAAGTCCGTTGGGTTTTTTGGTCCATAAGTAATGTCCACATCAAATCTTCTAGATTTGGAATAATAAATCTTCTAGATTTATAACAAATTGTATGTGTGCGTGTTTTTTTTTTCTTTACAATTAGGAAAAATTACTGATTACTTCTTGAGATATTATTGATTTCTATTTGGAATATTTCTTTTTCAAAATTCAAGTGCATTGAGATTTTGTTTTGGACCAATCAGATTTCAATCATTCATACACCAAGGTACATGCCCTTTAGGTCTTAATGTTGGGAAAAGTGTTTTTAAAGACCATAAATTAGGGATAGTTATTTTTGGGTCTGTGAAAATAGAATAATTAATATATTTTCGGACTTGTAAACGTGGGACAATATATTTTTGGAATTATAAAAGTAGGACAATATTTTTCTCAAGTTTGTACAATATATTTCAAAAATCTATAAAAGAACAATTGAACCTGTGAGTTGTGTATTTTGGGGTTCCAATTCGGGCTCAATTGTCCTATATTTATAAGAAAAATTAAAACTTATTGTTCTACTTTTACTACCTTTTAAATACATTGTCATATTTTTACAAGTTCTAAAATATATTGTTCTACTTTTACAAGCATCTGAACATATTGTCCTACTTTCACAAGTTAAAACATATATTGTTCTTAAAACATAACCACCACTAAATTATGGGCCTAAAAAATTATTTTTCCCTAATGTTGGTCCTATTTTATAAAAAAAGAAAGGAAAAGTGAGGAGAGTCACAACCTAGTACGTACGTGATCCTGTTTTAAAATGAAAATGGATAAATATCATGATATATATACAATTTTAAAATGTTTTTAGTATTATTATTAATTAATAATGGATCCTAAATGAATTTTCTTAAAACATTTCGAAAGTCAATTTGGTCAATTTTTATTAATAATTAAATTACATGTTTCGACAATACTAAGTGTGGTGAAATTTATATATAACTATTATTTTTAATTGAAGCGTGAACATATACTCCCTCCGTTCTATAATTATTTTGCACACTTTTCTTTTTCGTCCGTCCCAAAATTATTTGCACACTCTAAAAAAAGAAATATTGATTAGCGTGCACACTCACAATAATATACACATAGTTACCCATATACCACTACTTTACTCTAAAAATAATTTTTTCTTAAAATGTGTGTCATTTTTTGTATGCGAATAATATCGTAGTGGTGGGTGTGTATTTTATGCGTAGGTTGTGCTTGAAACGTGATCCAATATTGGCCTTTCAATATCTCATCATAAGTAGCTATCTGCCTATTTGCAACAAAATACCCACAACTGTCATCATATGTCAAATAATTAATACTGAGTAAGTAAACGGACCCATAAAAATGGATCAACTTGTTATTCATTATTCAACTCCTACAGAGAGAGATCAACTTCATCTCTAATTCCGACATATATAAATAAAGGCATGCACTTTACTGAGCTGGAAAGCCAAAGTGGAATTTTTTTAATTTTTTTTTTTTTAAGAAAATGATGGATTGGAACTTGGAAGTAACATATATATGATGAAAAATCTCATAGTTTAATGTGAAGATTTTTATGGGACAACATTGTTTTCTTGAATTCTTCTTTTCCTATCCTAAGTACAGAAATTATGCAAAATTAATGGTCCACCCTTGTGGTACTGTGTACTTCACATCTGTCTGTGGATAGCAGACTATAACATGACCTGCATGCGTCGTGGCTAATTAAACCCTAGGTTTTAGATACAAAGGTTTGAGGAGACTATTTAATTAAGACAAGCCAAAGTGTTAATGAGTCAATGCTCTAGTTATACTCATTCTCATTCCAATTTGGGAAGGTTGAACCTAGGTAGCTCAACCATAGAATTATATATCTTTCTGGTGTGGCCTCTCAGTCTCGTATGAGAAAGGGGGAGGTACGACCTGAAACTTGAACCTCCACAGAATTATCTTTCTGATTCAATGTGTCATTGGGTACGACCTAGGAAAGTATGACCTGAAGGTTGAACCTCCAAAGAATTGTTATTTGGGAACAACCTGCCTTCTGGTCAGTTCCTTAGTTGCTACTAGGCTTTGGACATGCCCAATTTCACATGACTTCCAGTTCTATGATGATGACTACTTTAATTACATTAGTATTTGTAGTTCATATGTGGTCAAATGGAATACCTTAGTTGGTGTGATGCATTACCAAATACTCCCTCCGTCCCCTCTTAATATTCACACTTTTCTATTTGGGATGTCCCACAATAATATTCACACCCCAAAAAAGGAAATAAAACACTCTCACACTACCTACTTTAATTCAAAATACTCTTCATTCATTGGTTCAAAAAGTCAATAAAGCAGTTTTTCTTAAAACCTGTGCCCACACAAGTGTGAATATTATTAGGGGACGGAGGGAGTACAACTTTTATAATAAAATAAAGAATATTTAGTTGAAATAATATTTGTAATTTTAGTCATACCTTTATGAAAATTCCATCCTTTTAGGTACATCACATCATAACTATAGTACAAATCCAGGACGAATTTCAGTTTTAATAATTTAACCCATGAATGATAATTGCACATCCCAAATAGAAACAGGTATATATATATATATATATAAGCACATTCATAGAATTATAATCACTTTCCATAAATTTAGACAATTAATTAATACTTAAATGAGCAAAGAGACATGTTTCAAAAACAAGAGATCCACTCTTTTCTAACTCAAAATAGTCGACTTTGACAACACAAAAAGGTAGCTATCAGCTAAATATCATATGTTTCTGACAGTTTTATCTGGGATTGTTTGTGTTTTCATTACAACACGAAAACCGACGGAGAAAGCGGGTATTTCTGCCACGAAAGTGTAGTAGAATGAAAACCAGAACTCGATAACCAACAGCCATAAGAAAGAGTATAAGTAAATTTCCCCACTTGGAGTTGGTATCAGCTGATACATCGTACACGTTTTGAAGGGCCTGGTAACCTGATAACGACCTTACCTGCCCAACTGCATATGATGTTCCAATAAACTCGTTCTCCAACATCCCCTGAATCCAATCAAAACACAACTTCTTCATTATTCTCCACAATAATATTCATACTTTAATACAACAAAAACTGGAATTGTCAAAACACAACCATTGTTCTGAAAAGAGGTTTGCCTTAATGTAAATATTTGAAGCAAAGAAATGCTTCTGTCCAATTTTGACAACATTATCTAGTTTATGCCCAGAATTTTAATTCCACACAACAAAAAATTAAATAGAATCAACTTACCTGGATAGAATAAGTATGGAAAGCAATGTACGATATAGGATACATCCATACTGGTCTAGGTAAGGCACTTCGAATCCTAAAATACCCAGCAGAAAGCATCATGACCATCTGAAACACAACATTAATTTTTGTTAGGCCGAAGCTGAAGTTAGAAAATAGTCCACAGGGGAAAATCCATGAGAAACAATTCGAGTGGAAAGCATAACACAGTAAGAATTGTAGAATCGTGACCATTTCTGATCATTGAACCAATCCTCATAAAATGTTTTTGATAAGTAAAATATGACAAAAAATATACACTCCCTCCATTCCAATTTAATTGTCGTTTTAAGAAGGAAAAAATTGTTCCAAAATATTTGTCGATTTTGGTTTTCCAAGAGAAGTTAAATATTTTTTCCAAGTTTTGCCTTTTCTTAATTTTTGTGATGTCTCATTTATTGAGATACAAGAATATATGTGAAACACCCAAAAGGGTATTTAATCATTTCATACAAATAATTATAGGTATTAAATGATTTTCTTAATCTATGTGAAACACCCAAAAACGGTGGTTAAAATGGAACAGAGGGAGTATATATTTATCTCATCTAGTAGGATCAAACTTACATGAATAGTTATCAATGTTAGGATGCTCCAGAAAATATTTCGACAAACAGAAGTAACAAGTAGCACTAATCCCTCGTTAACCAGAAGGCACGTGAAGAAATTTAGCGTGAAGTACACCAACAAGCTGAAATCATCGCGTAGCCCAACAAGGAAATAAAATACCAAACTTGTTGAAACGGAGAGGAGAAACAAGAAAGGGATACTGGACAACAGTTGCCCAATTAGAAACACAAATGTCCCAGAATGTTGGTTTGCTTCTTCGCAGGCATAAACCTGCAAACATATGAATAAGTTACTACCATTTAAATCATCACAAATTAAGTATGTAAATGCCAATATTTTAGTAAGTCATCTTTTTTGTAGGATTTCTAATATGCATACATTGTAAAACAAAAGATAATGAGATTGCTAATTACCTTGATTTCTTTTAACTGCGCAGGGACACCAGCGGTACTCAGAAGTGAAGTAAATGATACAAATAAAAATATAGCTCCAGCTCTAGTCTGCAATTTGAGAGAAGCGCCAAAGAAAAAAAAAATAACTACATAAGTAACTATTATGCATGACACCTGTTATTATATTGCTGCGAATTAAACTCCGCTTGATATTTTTATGAGTACGGAGAATCTTTCAAGGATTTCGTCCAATTTGTCAGATTTGCTCAATGACAGCTAAGAGAACGTAAACAGTGATCTCAACGGACTAAAACATAAAAAAAAAAAAAAACAGTTCAACATTAAGATTTTCCAGGAAGCATCGTACAGTTGCAATGATAAAATTAACAAAATGAGACTACGATTAAGTGGAAAAATTGCTGCTCCTTTTCAGCTTGAGAAAACAAATAATGCAGCTTCAAAAGACTCTACTCGTACAGTCGTCCTCTGATTTTCAGCAAATTGACAAAAAAAGAACAATCAGGAATGGTTTCTCATGATTTCTTTCTAATTATACTAAAGCATTGCCAACAAATAGTAAAGGGTGAAGAAAAGGAGAGGAAACTGTAGAGTGTTCTTTTTAAGGTTTAATTAGCATCATAACCATAGACCTAAATATTGATATAACTGGAGATTACAAAAGAAAGTGATTCCATATATCCACGCAGTTTTGGGATCACGTGTGACATTCTCAACAAATTCAACATAGACGGTGCAAAATAAGAAGAATCATCCTGTCATTTGGTAAAAGTAAACTAACAACACACTTCAAAAAGAAAGTACTCAAAAATAAGTAGCATATCACAATGCACTCATTGTAATTAGGATAGAGAATCAAATTAGACTATTTGCTGAACGATATAACTTACCCCAACTGATGATAAAGAGTGCCCCAATCCAGAGAAAACGGTACCAATACATAGTGCCAGGAACATGTAGAGAATTAAACGAAGCCAATAGTATTTCCACTCCCTAGACATAATTAGCAATGATCTCCAAGTCAACACTGCAATTTTTGAGAAGAAGTTTGCCTTGCCTTTGCTTTTGAGAAATGGGCCTTCCTAAAGCCATAATTGAACACCAATTAGGAAATACAATTAATTTTGCTGAGGGTATATTAAATATTGCACTATAGGATCCGTTAGTTGAATGAGCTGCTGAGTGCTGAGTGTCTCAAAAAGTCACGTTAAACTTTGTCAAATTAACACAAAAATTTTGCTTGCTAGTCCACCCATTACAGAATTTTGTTCGTAGGAGCAAATTTCCAACCAATAACACACAATTGAAAATTAGAATTCTTCAGGAATATAAATATATGTGTATATGTGCATAAGCATAATATGTGTATCAATAATTATACTAAGTGCTCCTGCAGTTGATGTAATAATGCCACATAATTCGCATACTGTTGATCAAAAGAGAGAAAAAAATCACAAATAACATGGTTAATTGTTTTTTTTTTTCCTTCCCTAAAATCAATACAAGACAGGATTCCAAATGACTAAGCAAACACAAGTTGTTCAAACAGATACATATTCACGACTTCATGTCCAATTAATGGATACTGAAAACCACTGATAGATTATCATATAATTGTTTTATTAGCTGGAAGAAGGAAAAAAACAAGCCAATTCCTATAGGAGCATAAGTGAACTGGGAAAGTTTTAGCAGCATGATGATGAAATTGCAAAGGTCTTCATGAGTTCATTCCATCAGCAAATTTTGATAACAATAAGATGGGCCGAAAATTGCAGAAGAGAAACAAATAAATTTATAAAATATTATTCTTTTTACTAGTAAAAGGGCAGTAAATCAACAGCGTATCGAAGAATATAGAAAAACTGTAACAACAACAGAAAAGAGAGAAAAGAAAAGAAAATATTTAAGATCAATATAATTCCGTGCAAAGCAAGAACCACTCTACCTTCTCAGTAAGCCTCAAAATCATAGCCTCAACAGCAGCAGCATCTGCAGATGATTTATATGTTGCTTCAAGAGTGCGTATTGCTACAGCAGTGTCCATATTAACTGATGAAAGTTCCCCATGGTCATCCTGGTTATAAGTATAGACTTAGTCACAAACTCTCGGGAGGCATAGAGGAAGGATTTTTTTTTTATTTTTTTTGTTTCTGAAAGCTAGATTTGCACTATAGGCATGATAAGATGCTAAACTTAAATAGTCTGCCAAAATTTGCATTAACAAGGCAACTGCTAAGTTCAGCCAAAATTCACCAGAGCATTTCTCAAGTGGTTTATCCAGCTATAATGCCATTTATGCAGTGATCAGTGGCAAAAGACAAAATACCTGCCAGTTTTTGCACATAGCAATGATCCTATCAAAATCTGTATTTATAGCTCTCAGAAAGTGATCAGACGGGCTTTGCATAATTGGGCAAGGAAATCCAGCATTGGAAAAATGCTTCAGAAACAAGAAAAGCAGATTTCTCAATTTAATGCTAAAAGCAGAAACAAGAAAGGTATCAAATACTATTTTTTAGTAAGGAAATCATATATAGTTTATAAGTAATCATTTCACGGAGACAGTATCTTCAGACCTACCTGCAAACAAGCGAGTGTCTCCCCAAAGAACAATGTATTTCCATTAGAAAGAAGACAAATTCTATCAAAAAGGCCAAACACTTCCGTGCTACTTTGGTAAATTGTGAATATCAGAGTGCACCCTGTGCTTGCAAGCTTCTTCAGGGTAACCATCATTAATAGTGCAGATACACTGAACATGAAAAATATATTTGTTAGTATTGGAAACAGAGAAGGGAATTTGATAAACACCAAAATCTTAGTCATAGACATATTCAAAAGTATCAACAATTATTCCTTAAAAGTAACTATTTTAGGCCTAACGTGAAACACAGTGGAACTTATCAATTTGTTGATGCTCTAAGCAACATGTTAATAGAGTGTCAATACGAATGCTCAGTTATAATAAACTTGTTCTTTCAAGGCTCAAGCTAAGACACTCTATCGTCATGTGTTATCAGAGCAAATAATATGGATATGTTTGTTAGGAATATAAGCAAGGGAGCCCTAACTTAACCCAAAACCATGGTCAAAGGTTAAAGATTGACTCCCACTTATATACCCTTCCACACTTTCATGTGGAACCGATGTGGGATCGTAACAATCGACCCCCCTTAAAGCCGGACGTCCACGGACGGCACACTCCGGGTGGCAACCCATATGCCAAGGCCCACTTCACGGGTGGCAACCCCCCTTGGGCCCACATCCGAGGTGGCAACCCCTGGGCCCACCATCGGGTAGCCCCATTCCGCAGCGCCCGAACTTTTCCCACAGACGGCGCCAATTGTTAGGAATATAAGATAGGGAGCCCTAACTTAACCCAAAACCATGGTCAAAGGTTAAGGATTGACTCCCACTTATATACACTTCCACACTTTCATGTGGAACCGATGTGGGATCGTAACAATCGACCCCCCTTAAAGCCGGACGTCCACGGACGGCACACTCCGGGTGGCAACCCATATGCCAAGGCCCACTTCACGGGTGGCAACCCCCCTTGGGCCCACATCCGAGGTGGCAACCCCTGGGCCCACCATCGGGTAGCCCCATTCCGCAGCGCCCGAACTTTTCCCACAGACGGCGCCAATTGTTAGGAATATAAGCAAGGGAGCCCTAACTTAACCCAAAACCATGGTCAAAGGTCAAGGATTGACTCCCACTTATATACCCTTCCACACTTTCATGTGGAACCGATGGGGGGTCGATTGTTACGATCCCACATCGGTTCCACATGAAAGTGTGGAAGGGTATATAAGTGGGAGTCAATCCTTGACCTTTGACCATGGTTTTGGGTTAAGTTAGGGCTCCCTTGCTTATATTCCTAACAATGTTTCTATAATCTAGAAAAACGAATATGGAGATAAAGTGCAACCCTTAAAAGAAGGTACCTTTGTTGCATTGCCACCTTTAAATAAGGCACGTGTAAGCTATGACAATTGAAATAATATTATAGTAAAGCAAACAGCTAGACGATTCATTAATAAGAACACAGATTTTCTTTATATTGGGATCTATAATGATATAGCAAGTTCATTAAAGAATTTCATTTTTAGCAAGTGCCTTTTGTTTTGTTTCATGCAAAAATGGATGGTGGCAAAAGGCTCTAAATGGCAAGTATTACCAACTCCCAAATGGTACAATAGTTCCATGAATATTCAAAAGAACCTGTCAAGATGGTAAAGAGGCTCGTCAATAAATAAGATATGTGGTCTCGTCACAAGTTCCCTGGCAATTGTGACTCGTCTTCTCTCACCACTGGAAAGACCCTTCATATAGCAGTGGCCACCAATAAGCTTATCTGCGTAATCCCCCAATGACATAGAAAAGATAGCATCCTCCACTGCACTCCTCTTCTGCAAAAGGAAGCCTGGAAGCTGAAGCAATGTTGAATAGTGTAGGTACTCACGCACAGTCAAGGATCCAATAAGTGTGCTTTCTCTTTCAACATATCCCTGATGCAATTCCAACAAAATACTTGATCAGCATTCTCAAAATTACACAAATAATTTAAAGAAGAAAGAGTAATATATAGTGGTCTACCCTTTTTCTTTTATCGGTATAATGGTCTACCCTTACGTAGCATTACAGCTGTTAACTTTGACCACCAGGCCACACAAAGAGAATATGAGATAGACCATTAATTCACACGCATTATTTTTTCCAAACCTTGCAAGCGTAGTTATTAGCAAAAGCAAAAATGCTAACAAAAACTCCCTTCAAACTACAATTTTCAACTAAAAGAACTCTTGCACCACTTTGTGGCATCAATTTATCATATCACATATTAGAACCACCACTGCATTTTCGAAGTATTGAGTCTTTATGATTGCTATGTTAATGGACACGTCAAAGTAACAAAAAAATAAATAATTTGCATTTTGGGATCATATATTTTTATGTATTATAATGGCTTTACATTTACTACATCACCCAATTTTGATCAGAACAAATCTACTGACTGGTTGATTCCAGTAAGTAAAAGGGAGACCATAGCAGCTAAAAAAGGTCCCCTGATATCTTAGAAAATAGTGGGGAATTTGATTCAGTTGTTGGTCACTCCTGGAGATGGTTCCTTAGTTTTAAACTTTTAGTGTAGATTCCATTTATTCAACACTCATAATAGTTATTCACATTAATACATTTTGGGTAAGCCTCAGTTTCGAGGCCCCGCGATTCCTAGCGTTGATAATTTTGTCATCATCCAATGTTTAACACGTGTTGCACATTCAGAAAACATGCAATGCACAACAGCAAGTGAAGAAAAGCGTGAAATCAAAGTTTTCGAAACAAAATATTAGTCAAGACAAGTGATTTACCAAAACCGTTGGAAACCATATAAATACAATCTAGGTTTAAGGACAGGTGGCGTCGAAAGGAACTTACGTATGCTCCATACGGCATGCGCGATCTTACACCATTAACAAACACTTCGCCATAAGTTCTAGCTGAATCAGGCAATCTTCCTGAAATAGGAAAAAGAAGAAATGTGTGAGATTCATTCCTATATGTAAACCCACTGGTTCCTCTAACAAGGCTAACCTGAAAGAGCTCTCAAGAGTGTCGATTTGCCTGACTTGGCAGGACCCATAATTACTGTCATAGTACCAGGCATTGCGTAGCCATTAGAACTCTTAACAACCTTATCAGAGTATTTTCTTTTACCCTTTATAGTTACAGTCAAATCCTTCCACACAATAGAGGCCCCAGCAATCTTTCTGGCGACAATTGCGCCCTCCGGCAATGGAGGTGATGGAAGGGAGCCACTGTTGAGCTTCGAAAGGGATGGGGAGACCGGAGTAGTAGCTGTATGAATGGAGTCAGCTCCTCCTTCCTCCACCTTAACTTCAATATCCGTATCATCCCAATCGGGCGAGTCCTCGAATGAAATAGGTTGCCTGAATGCACCTGGTTTTCTTAAGTAGAAGAAATTGCTTGAAGGCACTCTACTTGCGGGGCTACTTGCTGAAGATGATGAAGACCTGTAGTGATCCGATTGGGATTGTATTTCTTCCATCTTACAAATCCTACTGCTCTAATACTTCCTCCTTTATCATCTACTAACCAACAAAATTGAAATTACCACATTAATGTACACTTTCTACTAAGAAACTAATCTTCAGTGCCATCCCACCTTGAATAACTAAGCTGAAGTACTAGGGTCAATCTGTACATAATTAAAAATAAAATAAAAAATCAAAGAAAACAACTAATTCTAAAAAGCTCTTACATCATATGAATATTAAAGCACCATGCGGCGCATTTTTCTTTTCCATGAATAATTCTCATAAACCTCAAAACATTTTCAATTCGAGTTTTCTCAAATTAGTGCACAGCAACTCAATGGTTCCAAAACAAATCACAATTAATAACTAAACAAATAAAAAAATCCAGTAAATTAAACTTAGAGCAACATCACGTGACACCAAAAGACTCAAAACGCACAAAATGAATAGCAACAACAATTTAGAATACCTCCTAACTTGAGAAACCCTGAAGAAGCAGCGGAGCTCCAGTTGAGGAAATGAGTAGAAACAGCGAGTGAATACACAAATGCTGGATCTAGGCTTTGGGTTTTTGCATAGGAGTGAGAGCAGTATTGAGTAGTGAGGGAATTATAATGGAATGGAAAAAAAATTGTATAAAAGGAAAAGACAAAGAGCGAAAGGAGACAGGGGACAGATAAAAAGTGTGACTCACACTTGATTATATGAGTAATCCCAGTATGAAAATGGTTTTGAATTTTTTAAATATTTACCAAAAAAACATTATAGGAAAAATTATAATTACTTAAGAATCTTTTGACCCTCTTTTCCGGGTATCTTGCTTTAATTATATCTCATCTGTATTAATTATGGCAACTGTTAACAATTTATCGTAAATTTATTTACATTTTAAGTATATTTTTTAATTAAAACTTCCTTTGTTACGCAAACGATTAACTTCACACTAGTGAAAGAGAAATAATTTTTTCTCACAAAATTCAATAAAGTATTAAAATATTATTATTTATTCAAATGCACTCATATACTTCTTTTTTTTTTAATGGGTTATTTTCTAGTATAAAAGTATTTTTAGGACGAAGGGAGTATTAATTATTTTATTAAAATATACTAGTATTATTTTAATACAAAAATTGTAAAATATAAATAACTTATTTTGAGTTGCACGTAAAATTTGTTTTACAAGCACTTACCCTTTTGTCTGTGTTTATTTGGGTTTAAATTGGAATTTGTTGATATTATATTTTATAAAATAATACACTGATTAGAGTACCTATATGAAATTATCTATATCCTTGTATGAGCGCGTCAATGTCCGCAGAAAACTCTGTAGTTATTTCATTAAAAAGTAATGAAATTTAAAAATTATGAAAACCTCGTATGTAGACCATACTTTTGATCATTTTTCTTGTAAAAAGTATGTATATATTGTGTGGGTGCACGCATGCTTTTTTCTTTTCTAAAGAAAAAATATATATTTATCAATTAGAAAAGAAAAAAAATTATATTTATCAATTAGGTTGAACAATGCATTTTAACGAAACAGCCACCTGAGAAAAATAGGGAGTCATATAGGAGGCATGAGTTAATTTTCAGTTTAGTATTTGAATCACGTTTATTTGTAAAATGTGATTGAAATGGAGCTTCATAAAATCAATATACACATAATATGAATAAATTGAATTTTTCTTAGTATGAGAATGTCTCATAAACAGGGTTTTCTTTTCCTTTTTTTTTTCCAAAAAAAAATAGACACTCTTACACAACTCTAATATCAGGTGATTATGTATAGGTGGAGTTTGGCATTAATTACTTTTTACTCAAATATCAGGTGATTATGTGCAAGTGAATTTTTTTCTTTTTGTAATTAATTACTTTCACTTTTGCTTTTTGAATGGGGCCCACGTTAGCTTTAGTGTGTTATTGAAGACTGAAAAGGTATGATTAGGCCCAAGAAAAAACCACAAAAGAAATAAACTTATTTTTGTTTAGTTTAACAATACTGATAGATTTTTTTTTTAATGGAAAAAAATGATTATAGGCACTTTCCCTTTTAATTTTGTAATATATGTATAATGTATTCATGATTTGGGGCATGCATCCAAATGCCAGCACGGAATGAAAATAAATTTATGTGGTTGAATCTTGAAAAGATTTTTCTTCCCCTTTTAACTCATCCCTCAAATCTCTTGCCTTCTGAACAACACAGCAGTGAATAATAGTACCTTTCTTGTATTTTAATGATGTATGATTATTTTAAGAAATTTTCCTTTGTCCAGGATACATGCAAGTGGTGCTTGTACTTTTTCTGTAACTGGACAAATAATGTGGTTTTTTAAATTGTGGAGTAGCTGCCTGTATTTGCTAATTATAGGAATATTTTGGGTAAGCGTGCCTTAACTTTTAAACTAAGGTATGTTTCCTTGATTAGGTGGCAAGTTTGTGCTACAAGATGAGTTTGATTTATTTAAAAGAGTGTAGAATGTTGATGTATCATATATGTATAGTTACATTAGCATAATAAGCGGGTTTTTTTGGATGAATAGATACTCAACCAAATAATTGTGGTTTTAGTGGGTGTTTACACACATTTTTGTATGGATAGATGTATGTGACTATTTAGGGTATGTCTGACAAACAATAATAATAATCGAACACGAACAATGGGGGAAGAACTTTCGTTCTTCCCTCGAATGAGAGCTTTCTAGCATATATGAGAAATGAGGAAAAATGTTAACCTTTTACAATGAGGGGGTGACCCACTATTTATAGAGGTTCACCCCCAAAGGCCCAAAAGTGGCTCTGAACTCGTCTCAACCCTTTATTTTAGGGATTTATTACAATATTAATCTAAAGATCAACAGTAGACATATAATACATTAAATGCTCTTTTCTAATGTAGACCCTCGATCCTGTCGGGTCAGTGTATCTTCAGGAATCTGACCTCCTGTCAGGCGAGGATATTTCCTGCTGAACAATTGCCCCCAAGATTGGGCTCTGATTGCGGCCAGGGTCCGATCTTGATATGTGCTTCAAATAAGGTTTACCCCCGAGCCTAAAAACAGGATAGCTCGGATGCCCCGGAGGAGTCTTCGACAACAGGGTCCGTGATGGGCGAATCTTCCGTGTAACCTTCGAATAGTCAAACTTTTTTGAAATTGGTCGGGTTAGGTGGGGTACGATCTTCCGTCGTGCCCCCGAGTCGAAAAGCGTGACGTTCAATTAATAAAGAGTTCTTGCCGCTGGCCGGCATTGATTTTAGTAATAGGGCGGTAAGGACCGCGATGATAAATTAATGAAGTGCTTAGGCCGCTTGCGGGTAGCGACTTCACGGACAACAGATTGACTTAACAATCAATTAAAAGACAAATCAACAGATTAATGAGTGAAGTGCTTTAGCCGATAGACGGACAGCGACTTCACGAATACAGGATTGGATTAACAATCGGTTAAAAGATTAATCAACAGATTAATGAGTGAAGTGCTTTAGCCGATTGACGGGCAGCGACTTCACGATGAAGGGATTGAATTAACAACCGCTTAAAAGATTAATCAACAGATTAATGAGTGAAGTGCTTTAGCCGATTGACGGGCAGCGACTTCACGATGATGGGTTTGAATTAACAACCGCTTTGTTGATTAAACAAAACGTCTAGGACGCGATATATTATGGCCGTAAGTGGGCAAAAGCAATGCGTGTCAGTCGATACCGGTGAAGGCGGACTGGTCGATGCCGTTAACATGGATAAACCAAAGCAGAGAATAGATTAGTTAACGCCGATGAAGACGAACTAAACAACACCTCGCCCATTAAGGCGGAAAGTCAACGCTTAAAATGTGGACTGGATCCACGCCGAGAGGCGGATTAGTTGACGCCGGTGAAGGCGAACTAATCAAGGCCGAGTGACGGATCGTCTTGAGAGACAGATTAGTTGACGCCGGTGAAGGCGAACTAATCAAGGCCGAGTGACGGATCGTCTTGAGAGGCAGATTAGTTGACGCCGGTGAAGGCGAACTAATCAATATGTCAACGCATAAAAGGCGGACTAATCAACACCGAGAAGGCGGATTAACTCGAGAAAGAGGTTAGTTAACGCCGGTGAAGACGAACTAATCAATACGTCAACGCCTAACAGGCGGACTAATCAACGCCGAGAAGGCGGATTACTTCGCCACTCCAGGTGGACCGTCAACGCCTAACAAACGGACTAAGCAACGCCTAAAAGGTGGATTAACTCGAGAAAGAGATTAGTTAACGCCGGTGAAGGCGAACTAACCAACACGTCAACGCCTGAAAATGCGGACTAATCAACGCCTAAAAGGCGGATTACTTCGCCACTCCAGGCGGACCGTCAACGCCTAACAGGCAGACTAATCAATGCCTAAAAGGAGAATTACTTCGCCACTCCAAGGCGGACCGTCAACGCCTAACAGACGGACTAATCAACGCTAGGAGGGCGGATTAACTCGAGTAGATCAGTTGACGCCGGTGAAGGCGAACTAATCAATATGTCAACGCCTAACAGGCGGACTAATCAACGCCGAGAAGGCGGATTATTTCGCCACTCCATGCGGACCGTCAACGCCTGAAAAGGCGGACTAATCAACGCCTAAAATGCGGATTACTTCGCCACTCCAAGGCAGACCGTCAACGCCTAACAGGTGGACTAATCAACGCCTGAAAGGCAGATTACTTCGCCACTCCAAGGCGGACCGTCAACGCCTAACAGATGGACTAATCAACGCCAGGAGGGCGGATTACTTCGCCACTCCAAGGTGGACCGTCAACGCCTAACAGGCGGACTAATCAACGCCTAAAAGGCGAATTACTTCGCCACTCCAAGGCGGACCGTCAACGCCTAACAGGCGGACTAATCAACGCCTGAAAGACGGATTACTTCGCCACTCCAAGACGGACCGTCAACGCCTAACAGGCGGACTAATCAATGCCTGAAAGATGGATTACTTCGCCACTCCAAGGCGGACCATCAACGCCTAACAGGTGGACTAATCAACGCCTGAAAGGTGGATTACTTCGCCACTCCAAGGTGGACCGTCAACGCCTAACAGGCGGACTAATCAACGCCTAAAAGGCGGATTACTTCGCCACTCCAAGGCGGACCGTCAACGCCTAACAGGCGGACTAATCAACGCCAGGAGGGCGGATTAACTCGAGTAGATCAGTTGACGTCGGTGAAGGCGAACTAATCAATATGTCAACGCCTAACAGGCGGACTAATCAACGCCGAGAAGGCGGATTACTTCGTCACTCCAGGCGGACAAATGTTTGTAGTCGAAAGGTGTGACCATTTTTAAAAATTGAGTTGTGTACCAAGTGAGCAACCTCAATGATTTTTGAAATTATATTCGAAGTTTTAAATACCTGACTGTATTTAATTAAATTCAGTGTCAAGTAATTAGTTTTTGATATCACAAAATGATCTTAGGATATGTATATCCATGCCCCCGCTTTTAATATATATGAAAACTTACGAGTTAAGATATATATTAAAAGGAAGTGTCAAATGAAAATTGTATTTCAAAAATTGCCCCCGCTTTGATTTTTCGAAATATGAATATATGCCCCCGCTTTTAATTTATATGAAATTTGTGAGTTGCGATATATATTAAAAGGAAATTATCGGAATAAACCTGATTCGAGTGGGCAAAGGACTGTGTTGGTGAACGAATCTAATCGGGAGGATTAGTGGCTGTTTTAATCCGTTTATACGTCACCAATCAATAACGTGTGATTGATTACCACCGTAAATGGTAAAACGAGTCTTGGGTTAACGAATTCGGGTAAAATGAAGATCGCAATTTAAATTATTTCGTATATGTGTAAGTTTGGGTGTATTTGTGTGTATTTTTAGTCTGAAATTCGAAAAATTACATGAATAAGCTGGAGAACAACTATTTATAGAGACTAGCAAGCATGAGGTGTCTAAGACTCTTGGTCTCCCTAGCCTGCATGCTTGACATGTGTCCCTTTGATCTTATCTAAGCTGAACCTTAGTTACAAAGTCTTCTTTGGTCCTTATCTCGGACTCACTGTTGTTCGCCTAGGTCGGCTTAATTGATCTTGTTGATTCTCCAACTGAAAGTTGTTCGCCTCTTGAGGTTGTACTTTGGAAGTTGCTTGCCTTATGACTTTGTTCAGCTTGGCTTTGGGATCTTTGTCCTTTGTTCACTTGTACACACCTCCTTGGCTATTTGTTGTATCATATTTTGACCAAGTTGTTCGTCATGGATGACTTCACAGTTGTCTCATTCTTGGTCCCGGGCCTTAATACCTGTTCGCCCATTAGTTGTTCGTCAGGAGAGTTGTTCGTCACTTCATACACCTCCCAGATTGGTTAATGCGCCCAAATCGTGATTTTCTTTGTTTTAGACTTCAATAATTGTTCGCTCCATATCTAGTTGATGTTCGCCTATCAACAATTGCCCCCTATCCTGACTAGATGTTGCATCAGACGAGTAATTTTGTGGCGAGCAACTGTAGTTAGGATATCGTCTTGGCCAAGATTTGGACGAACAGCATCTCTGTGACGAGCAATGTTGGAATAACCGTTTCGTCTTCCCATGATCTGGGGAGATCACGAAGATGACGCCAGCGCAATGATTGCGCGCCGCTCACGCGCGAGCAGCCCCAAGGCCACGCGCCCCTATAATTGTTTATAGGTCCTTCATCTCCTAGTTTAGCTCGGAATTTACCCCGCCTTCTTCCAGTTGAGCCCCGGAACTTTCGGAAAATTATGCCCTGGACCCCGTTTTTGTTTGGGGTATAAATAGTGGGAAAACTGAAATCTTTCCCACTTTTCCCCCTCTTGCAACAGTGTTCCGGTGAACCCTTCCTTCCTCCGGCGATTTCAAGCTTCTCCGGCATCTATTCTTCCAGTGTTTGGCCTCCAATCCTCGAAACAAGGTAGTTATCCTCTTATTTCTTTTCTTTTCTTTACTTTTTCTCTCGAAAACGCCATCGCCGCCGTGTGGGTTCGAGCGCAATCGTCTTCTCCGGGATAGCGCCGCCGTCTGCAATTCTTTTCACCGTCGCCTGGATTTTTCTTCTTCTTCTATGTCTTCGCACTCGAGCAATAAGACTGAGGAGACCTTAGACCCACTCTTTCCAGTCGCGGTTCCCATCGATCAACCTCCCTTCGAGATTTCCTCGGCGTCGGATCTTCACGTGGATTCGGTCGTCCGCTCCGTGGAGGACACCGGTGCGGGCCCATCTGGGAGAGAATTAATAGTTGCGGCGAACAACAATTTGGGCGTAAGCTCTTCGTCTTCTGCCGAATCTAGAGATCCAAACCTTAACGAACTCACTCGCGAGTTCTTGGAGAGCATTAACTTCCCATCCCCAAGGATGCGGGAAAATGAGATCCCAGCTGGGGTTGCTCGACTATTCGAATGGCGAGCATATGCTGAAAGGTATGCGAACAGCTTTCCCCGTCCCCAAAGGGAAATAATGGATAAGGTGAAAACTGAGTACCAGGCGAGCAAGATAAAAAGCGTTGTTCGCGAAGATGAACTGGACTCCATCCGGAAGGACTATAAGATCCCATATGATATCCATATGTGGGCTCCTCAGAGAAAGGAAAGAGCTGATCGCCCACCTCCAGGATGTACGGCGATCAACATTCACACTCTAATTTCCGGACTAAAGTTGCCTCTTCCACCAGTTGTTGGTCGATTCCTGGAGGCGACCAACTTGGCCATTACCCAAATTACTCCAATTGGGTGGATGAATCTCTTGGGTTCCATGTGCCTGTTCGCCTTAGAGGGGTACGTTGATCGGATCACTGCGGAAGAGATCAACTACTTGATGACAATTACAAGTTGCCCCTTGGGAGAAGAAGGCTATCACTATCTCAAGGCAAGAACTGGGTTGAAAATGGTTGAAGAGGTGCCGAACAAGGTTCGTGACTGGAAGCAACACTTCTTCTGGATTGGGGGTGATTGGCGAGCATCTTCCGGTCCACACGGCGGTCCTGGGCGAATAAATTCTCCAGCAGCCTATGGAAAATTGAAACGTAAGTTTGTTTCTTGCTCGCCTTTGGGCTAAGTTGTTCTAATTTAACTTCTTTTGTTTGTTCGCAGGCCCTCGTCTACCCAAGTGGAATTCGAAAGAGGAGGAGTTGAACTCCGAGTTCTTGTTTACTTCGTGCTTGGTCGGCCTCCGCAATAAAGCAGATAGAACTATAGACTATCTCTGCCGATCAAGGTATCAAAAAGCTGCTCGCCTTTTGACCTACCCACATCATTTGGAGGCTCAAGCTGAGGTGCCCCCTGGTATGAAAATTTCTAACTCCTTGCTCAAGTTTTGTTCGTCGTTAACCTGTTTAACTTGCTCGTCTAATTTTAACTTAACTTTTTTTTTTTTTTTAGCCGAGCAAGTAACAGTTGCCGTTCCCCCAAGCTACGCTCTTCTTGAGCAAAGGGTCCTTGAAATGGGGCCACCAAGAGGGAAGAAAAGGAGAGGTGACCCTCCTCAAGCGGTGCTTGCCATGTCGAACAAGCCTGAGGGGGCTAAGGTTCCGAGACAGGCAGCCCCCCCAGTCCAAATCCGGTCCCCTCCCGTCTCCCCACCTCGTGGTGGGAAACGCCTTAAGAAGGCAGACGGGACCCCACTGGTCGGAGATGTCACCGGCAAGGGGAAAGAAAAGGTGGGCGAAAGTCATGCTCGCCACGAAGGGGATGTCGCTAGGCGCTCTTCTGCGGAGCCCACGGAAAGGTCGGGAAAAGCGAGCAAAGACGTAGGCTCACTCCGTGGCCCAGAAGATCTTACGTTCCTTGGATGGGACGATCGGAAGTTTGCCGAGTAAGTATCTACCCTCTTTTGCCGAACAACTTTCATCTTCTTTTTTTTAATTTTTTCTAAGTATCAATTTCTTTCTTGTTTGCAGATATCGTGCCGACGATTACCCCGGCCGAGCAAGTGTTGTACACCAGTATGCTTGCTCGAAGACTCCCGTTAACATAAGGGAGATTCCTGGCGAGCATGTTCGCAAGGCAACGGAGCTGGTCGCCCGAGCCTGGACGCGTCCCCTGGACAAGGCCATCCTCCAACAGGGGTAAATGGACAATCTCCATCTCTCGATGATGCTCGTTGCCAACGGCCTCGTCACTGCCCAAAGGGCAATTGCCCAAGTTGCCGAGCAGGAAGAGTCTGCTCGTCACTATGCGAGTACTGCTCGGCAACTCTCCGAGGAAAAAGACAAACTGGCGAACAACTTGCATGGCCAGATTGCTCAGCTCAATGACCAGCTTTCCCTCTATATTGACGGCGAGAAAAAGCACCTTGAAGACATTCAAGGCTTATCTGCCGAGCTGAAGAGCAAAGAGGCCTTGCTTGGTGAGGAGAAGAGCAAACTGTCAGTGGCCGAGCAAAAAATTGCTGATCTTGAGGCGGAGGTTGCTCGTCTCCGGGAGTCCGAAACCAACCTCTTTACCCGCGAGCAACTTGAAGAGGAGGTTCAAGCTCGTACCGGCCCCATCTCCAACCTTGGGTATATCTGTACCTACGCGGACAGCATCCGTACGGCCGATGCCTATGATTATAAGGACATGGTGGAGGAGATGAGCAAAGATTTGAACGAGTTCCTTGAGAACTATCCTCCGCCGAACAACGTAAAAATCCAGTTGGCGGATCTGGCTGTACTAGAGGTTAAACTGGATTTACTCGACCCCAGTATCACCATCACTCATCCTCCACCAATTGTTGATGATGGCGAGCAAGGAGATGAGCCGGCTGCCGCGGACGAGCAAATTGCTAAAGAGGCGGAGGATAAGGCAGCTGAAGACCTTGCTCGAGACATGATTGTCGACCCTCCTGCCGAGCAATCTCAAGATCCTCCTCCCGTCGAACAGCAGTAGTTTTTAGGACTTAGCTTTTTCTTCATCTCTTTTGTAATAGTTGCTCGTTCCTTTTTGTAGTACTTGTAATGGCTGCTTCCAGCTTGTACTATTTTTGAGGCTCAATGCCTTTGATTAATGGATGTCTTTCTTTTGTTCGCTCATTTTCTTATATATGTTAATTGCCTTTACATTTCTGTCAATGCCTTTACAATTATAACATATAGTGTTGGGCTTTTGTTCGAATTGAACTTGCCTTTAGTGGAATCAGGGTTCAGCCTTAGGTTCTGTTCATTTTAAGAAACGAACAACCTTTAAGTGGCTTTGGTCCTTAGGTTCTGTTCATTTGTAAAACGAACAACCTTTGAATGGACTTGTACCTCGAGCTTTTGGACTTTTCCTTTTTTGACGAACAACTATTATATTTACATTGCAAAATAATTACAAGTGTTATAAGACTGTCCATCACTATCATATACAATCTGACGAACAGCTTTAAACACAAACTAAAACTTGCTCGCTTATAATATTTTTTGCCGAGCAACTCTATCTATAAAACCAAAAGCACTAGCACCAGACTATACAATGTGCCGAGCAACTTTTGAATCTATACTTAAGAAAATTTAAAAAAATTAGGCAAGTTTTTAGCTTTCTTAGCCTTCCTTCAACTCATACGCATCCCTTGCCCCCCAAGACATTTGTTCGCCCAACTTTATTGATAGTACTTCTTTAGATGTACAGCATTCCAGGAGTATTGGGCCGGCTTGCCTTCCATGTCCTCAATATCGTATACGCCATTGACGTATTTTTCTGTTATTCGATACGGGCCCTCCCAAGTTGGTCCCAATACACCTGGAGGTTGGGCGAGCAACTTTCTTAGAACCAAATCTCCAACTCTGAATTCCCTAACTTTTACATGGGAATTATAGTAACGTTCTGCTCGCTGCTTGTATGTGGCATTTTTTAGCTCGGCATTCAACCTTTTTTCTTCGAGCAAATCCAATTCAGCATTTAGAGCAGAGTTGTTCGCCTGTTCATCAAAGTTGGTCGTCCTGAATGTAGTGGCCTTTAACTCAATTGGTATTACAGCCTCTGTCCCGAAAGCCATTGCAAAGGGTGTTTCTCCGGTGCTTGACCTGGGAGAAACTCTGTATGCCCATAAGACTTCCGGAAGTTCTGTAGACCAAATGCTTTTACTCTCCGCCAGTCGCACTTTTAATGTATGCTTTATGATTTTATTTACAGCTTCAACTTGTCCATTCGACTGGGGGTGATAAGGTGTGGAGTAATGTTTCTTGATCCCCCACTTCGTACAGAATTCTCTCAACTCTTGTCCATCAAATTGTGGACCATTGTCTGTCACAATTGCTTGTGGAACTCCAAAACGACAGACAATGTTCTTCCAAATAAAGTTGATCATCTTCTGCTGTGTTATATTCATCATGGCCTCTGCTTCCGCCCATTTTGTGTAATAATCGACTGCCACGACGGCGAATCGAACATTTCCAACTCCAGCCGGGAAAGGACCAATGATGTCCATCCCCCATCTTGCAAAAGGCCATGGGCTGTATACTGACACAAGTTCCTGAGCCGGGGTGTGGATGCCTGGGGCAAAAATTTGACATTGATGGCAAGTTTTGGCTTTTTTGATTGCATCTTGACGTAAGGTCGGCCAATAATAGCCTTGTCTGATTGTCTTGTATGCCAAAGCTTGCCCCCCAGTATGATTTCCACATACTCCAGCATGTATCTATTCAAGTACTGCTTGCCCTTGCCCCCTAGGCAAACACTTGAGAAGTGGGATTGATATTCCCCTTTTGAAGAGTTGCTCGCCCACCAGAGTATATCTGGCGGCTCGCTTTACTAGCTTGGCAGCTTCAAAAGGATTGTTTGGTTTTTCCCCACTTTTCAAGTATTTGACTATACTTGTTCTCCAGTCTTCTTCTTCACTGGTTTGATCGTCGAGTTGATTGACATTATAACTTACTGTTGATGGATCTTTCATCTTTGTAACTATAATATCTGCCAACTCTACGGGGCCTTCACTTGTTGCTAGTCGGGCCAGCGCGTCTGCTTGAGTGTTGCTCGTCCTTGGAATTTGCTGTATGAAAACTTGCTGCAACATGGACATCAGGTGAGCAACAATCCGTTGATACTCGATCATGTGATCATCTTTTGCTTCGTATTCACCTCGGACTTGGTTCACGATCAATTGTGAGTCGCCGAATATTTGCAAGCGTCTGACACCAACTGCGAGGGATAGGTGGAGACCAGCGATAAGAGCTTCATACTCAGCTTCGTTGTTGGTTGCCATGAAACCAAATCTGATCGCCGAGGTGAATACTTGTCTGTCTGGACTTATTAATACTACTCCTGCCCCCGAGGCTATGTTGGTTGATGATCCATCCACATAGAGATGCCAAGGATGATCAAGTCCTCTCGTCGGATCTGGTGGGAAAGTTAATTCGACTATAAAGTCGGCTAATGCTTGCCCTTTGATCGCTGTTCGAGGAGCATAGGTCACCCCGAATTGGCTAATCTCCAGTGACCATCTTAAGAGACGACCTGCAGTGTCGGGGCGATGGAGAATCTGCCTGAGCGGGAAAGTTGTTAGAACTTCGACTTGATGGTCAAAGAAGTATGGTCGTAACTTTCTCACGCTCATAACCAAAGCATACGCCAGCTTTTCGGTTGGGGCATATTTGATCTCTGCTTCGTGTAAAGCTTGGCTGACGTAATAGATTGGTTGATGGAACTTGCCGTCCTCCCGCACCAAAACAGAACTGATGGCAACTTCTGATGCGGCTAAGTATAGAAAGAGCTTTTCTCCTGGGATTGGTTTTGATAGGATTTTGACATCTCCCAGGTAGTCTTTAAGTTGATCGAAGGCCGCTTGGCAGTTGTTAGTCCATGCAAACTTCCCTTTTTTGACGGCCTCAAAGAATGGACGGCACTTGTCCCCTGACCTGGATATGAACCGGTTTAATGCTGCTAGGCACCCGGTGAGTCTTTGCACTTCTTTTACCGAACGTGGTGGTTGCATATCCAGGATGGCTTTAACTTTCGAAGGGTTGGCCTCAATTCCCCGCTGGCTAACAAGATGACCCAAGAATTTCCCTGAGTGGACTCCAAAGCTGCTTTTCTTTGGATTCAACTTCATGTTATAGTGTCGTAGAATTTCGAACACTTGAGTCAGATGTTGAAGATGGTCTTCCTTCTTGGGACTTTTGACTACGATATCGTCTACATAGACTTCAACCGTATCTCCAATTTGTTGATCAAACATCTTGTTCACCAGTCTTTGATATGTTGCTCCAGCATTTATGAGGCCGAACGGCATTCTCTTCCAACACAGCAAGTTTTTGTTAGTATAAAAAGCTGTGCTTTCTTGATCGTCAGGATGCATTGGGATTTGATGATACCCTGCAAAAGCATCCATGAATGTTAGCATTTCGTGACCCGCAGTGCTGTCCACCAATTGATCTATGTGCGGGAGAGGAAAGTTGTCCTTCGGGCATGCTGCATTCAGATCTGTAAAGTCTATGCATAGCCTCCAGGTCCCGTTTGGTTTCCTCACGAGTACTGGGTTTGCTACCCATTGTGGACAGAGTGCTTGTCGAATGAGATCATTGTCTAGCAACTTTTTAACTTCTTCATTCAAGGCTTGGTATTTGTCCGGGCCGTACTTCCTTCGTTTTTGATGGACGGGCTTTCTTGCTTGATTTATGTTCAGCTTGTGGCAAGCATATTTTGGATCTATCCCCACCATATCTGCATGAGACCAAGCAAAGACATCTAGATTCTTGGTGAGGAACTCTTTCATTCGGGATCTGTAAGGCTCTGGGAGCTCAGATCCTATGAATAATTCAAGATCTTCGTTGTCGGGATTAACTTTGAACGCCTCCAGCTCTTCGACTGGAGTCGCTCGTCGTTTTTGTCCCTTCCAACGGGGATCAAGTATGGGTTCCTCAGGGTTGGAATCATTTTCGATGTTCATGGGCTCTGCCCCCAGGCGGGGTTCTAGATCATCAGTTGGCTCCGTCCCATTGTTGTTCGTTTGTACTTGGCCCTCCAAGTCTTCTACTGAAGGTTGTTCGTCATTACCCCTTTGTTGTTCGTCAGATGGAGGTTCCTCGCGAGTGGTAACGAGTTGTTCGTCCAACACTTGCTCGTCCAAGTGTTGTTCGTCCGTATCCATGTGGTCGTCCATGTCCATCATATTGTTCAGTATTGATGGTTCGTTGACGGGATAACTTGTTGCTTCCATCATGGATATTTGTACAAATTTTGCTCGTAGCTGTTGAATGCATTCTCGTGCTCTCCGTTGGTCTCCTTTAATTGTACCTGTTCCACTAGCTGTTGGAAATTTCAAACAATAATGGTAAGTGGAACACGCAGCTTTGAATTCATTGAGAAAAGGTCGGCCAAGAAACCCGTTATAGGTCGACTCCTGGTCTACAACCAAGAAATCTACCATTCTTGTTATATTTCTTTCGGGTTCATTAGCCGTTACAAGTTGTACTGCTAATGTTACAATTCCCAACGGTGTTGTCACAGCATTCCCGAAGCCTATGATTCTATGTGTTGTATTCCGAACGTAACCCGAATAATCTCCCAGATTATCGAGGGTCTTCTTGAATAAGATGTTGGTGTAGGCTCCGGTGTCCACCAACAGTCTGTGGACTCTGGTCCCCATAATCTTTGCACAGATTACGAGCGAATCATTGTGCGGAGTTAAGACGCCTTCAAGGTCTTTTTCGGTGAAAGTTAATTCTGCCTTTTGCATGATAGGCGGCTTAACTCCCATCTCTTGTACCTGGCCAATCGCTCGTAGCTCCGCTTTCCTCTTCCGGTTTGAGTCGGGTGGTTGTCCATCAAAACACCCTCCCGCGGGACCTGCGGGTTCCATCATGAACAGATCTTCTAAAGGTTGAGCTGGCATACTGGGAACTGGTCGCCCGGGTTTGTTGTTTCTTTGAGGTTGACCATCCTCTTCGTCTTCTGAGTTGTTCTCCCGAGCTCTTTTCCCAGGTTGCCTTTTAACGAAATCGGAGAGCTTTCCCTCCTCATAAAATCGCCAGAGTTGCTTAAGCAAATCTCTACACTCACTTGTAAAATGCCCCACACTTTGATGGTAGGCACAATACTTGTTCGGGTTGAGTTTGCCAGTATCCTGGCGGATTTTACGTGGTGGGGAAAGCAACTCTTTCTCCTTTACGCTCTCATACACAGTATCAACTGATACTGTCAATACTTGGTTCAATTTTTCTTTCAAATCCGATCCTTCGGTGAATGCTTTCATATTTTTTGGGACCCTGTAACTTGTCCCGACGGGCTTTTTGTTATTCTCCTTAGGATCGGCTTTGTTCTCCCCTAAATTTGTTTGTAGGGCCTCGTGCATGGAAACGAAAATACCAGCTTGGTTTCTGAACTCGGCATAAGTCTTTGGGCACTTCAGACGTACCTCCTTCCATAACTTCGACCCTTTTTTCAATCCGGCCATCACAGCGACGATCTTTGTATCTTCGCTCACCGGTTCTCCTTCTAGCAAAACTTTATCGAATCTTTCCATAAACGCCCGGTCAGTTTCATCATCATTTTGCCTCAAATCTGATAGCCGGTGTTTTTGGGAAAGATACGACCCCGCCGTTGAAAAGTGAGAAAGAAATTCTCGACTTAGCTGGACGAACGAGTGGATTGATGCCGGCGGCATTGATGAAAACCACTTGTGAACCCGATCGCCCAATGTTAACGGAAAATTCCGGCATTGGGTGGCATCGCTGGCCCCCACGGAGACCATGTAATCCGTGTACTTCGTTAAGTGGACCCGGGGGTCGGCGATGCCTTCATATTGAATGCTAGCCGGAAATTGAATCTTTTTCTGTATCGGGGCCTTCAAAATGTGAGCTGCCAAAGGTGAGGATGGCATGCTGGTCGTTCCCATCCCCCTCTGTTGGTCTAGTTGCCCCTGCATGTTCTCCACAGCCCTCCTTAGGCTTGACAATTCATCAAGAGGTGCCCCCTGACTTGGAGGCTGTTCGGCGAGCAAATGCATTAACCTTTCTGCTCGTCGCAGTCCCTCGCTTGGAGTGGGCACTTCCTGGGCTTGTCTCCTAATGTTGTTCGCCGCATTTGGCCCCAGGCGCCTGAAGGCTGACTGGGAGAGTCTTTCATGGACTGATGGGCGAGGCTGTTCAAAAGTTGCTCGCCCATCTTCTGCTCCCCGGCGAGCAGCTTCCCGCTGGGGTTGGCTAAGCCTGTCTTGGGCACTGGAACGTGTTGTTCCATGGCTTGACATAGTTGTTCGTCCGCGACCAGACTCAGCCTGTACTTCTTCTTGGTCGACCACCTTGGCCTTTCCCTTATTTCGTCTGACTTGGGCACTATCAACCTCTCGCTGTTCGCCCCTGGTGGTCCTAGGTCTAACAATTTCTAGGGACTTGTCCCTTGGCCTTGCTTGTGTTGGCCTAACCTGCTCTTGTTGCCTCTGGAGGGCCTGGAGAGCAGCAATGGTTTTGGCCAACTCGTTGGGGTTGTTCGCCAAAGCCTCCATCTCAGGGGGGAGGTTATGTGTTATGGCCGTATGTTGTGACCTGTTCGCATGTCTCGGGTCACGGTCCTGATGGTCGGCCGACGTGGCTCGGGTCTGAGATGCTCTTTTTGACAAACGTGATCCTTGGGTCTCTTTAGATTGAGGCATTTCAATTTAATTTGTTTCTTAATTTTAAAATTGAAGAACACCAAGAACACTTTTGTTTGTATCTTCAAATATTTCTTGAGATTTCCTTTGAATCTTCAAGTTTTCAACTTGAAGTTCTTGAGTAATCACACTAAACCGAAGGTTCGAAAACCCTTCTTCTAGCGCCAAATTGTTGGTGAACGAATCTAATCGGGAGGATTAGTGGCTGTTTTAATCCGTTTATACGTCACCAATCAATAACGTGTGATTGATTACCACCGTAAATGGTAAAACGAGTCTTGGGTTAACGAATTCGGGTAAAATGAAGATCGCAATTTAAATTATTTCGTATATGTGTAAGTTTGGGTGTATTTGTGTGTATTTTTAGTCTGAAATTCGAAAAATTACATGAATAAGCTGGAGAACAACTATTTATAGAGACTAGCAAGCATGAGGTGTCTAAGACTCTTGGTCTCCCTAGCCTGCATGCTTGACATGTGTCCCTTTGATCTTATCTAAGCTGAACCTTAGTTACAAAGTCTTCTTTGGTCCTTATCTCGGACTCACTGTTGTTCGCCTAGGTCGGCTTAATTGATCTTGTTGATTCTCCAACTGAAAGTTGTTCGCCTCTTGAGGTTGTACTTTGGAAGTTGCTTGCCTTATGGCTTTGTTCAGCTTGGCTTTGGGATCTTTGTCCTTTGTTCACTTGTACACACCTCCTTGGCTATTTGTTGTATCATATTTTGACCAAGTTGTTCGTCATGGATGACTTCACAGTTGGCTCATTCTTGGTCCCGGGCCTTAATACCTGTTCGCCCATTAGTTGTTCGTCGGGAGAGTTGTTCGTCACTTCATACACCTCCCAGATTGGTTAATGCGCCCAAATCGTGATTTTCTTTGTTTTAGACTTCAATAATTGTTCACTCCATATCTAGTTGATGTTCGCCTATCAACAGACTGCCCGTAGAATTTTCCGTTGATGAAGAGATCCCGGATACTCGTCTCCAAAGTTGCTGCCTCTTTTTTTTTTTTTTAAATTATAGCAGCAGGCCCTATTTTGCATAGTGGCCCAATTCTTTATTTTACTTTACTGGCAGCCTAATTAATAAGGCCCCATACAGGCCTACCAGAATAAATAATGAAGGCCCAAACCTGTAAACAAAACTAACCCAATAACTAATAATACAAGCCTACCCCCAAATTTAAATTCGTTGGTCCAATCTAGACCTTTATTTTGACTAGATCGGGGAGCTATCTTGCGAGAAAATCTTGACCAGGTCGGTGGCCGCTCCAATCGGTGCGGGGAGGCTGAGCAGCGGCGGCGCTGGGCGGCCGCACGCGACGGCGACGCCGGGAGGGCCGGTCGCTGGGCGGCGACGCGGGGTAGCGACGTGGGTGCGCGGGTAGGCTGTGGGAGACGCCACGGGTAGATCAGGCTGGGGGAGGCATGCGGGAAGGCAGCCGCTCGGCGGTGAGGCACGGCTCGCTAGGAGGAGCGACGCTGCCATACCGGGGAGGCGAGGCGGTGAGCGGGCTGGGCGCGACGGGCGGCGCGGGCAGGACGGGGCTGCGCGGGCAGGCGGCGATGCGCGGAGGGATCGGGGGCTTGGCGAGCCCGAAGTCCGGTGGCGCGGGCTGAGCGAGGGCCGCGCGCGCCGCGGGGAGGCTGCCCTGTGCGGCGCGGGTAGGAGCGGTCGCTGGAGGCAGTGGCCCCGGCCGGTGCTCGACGTCGGCGACGCGTGTAGGAGCCCGAGATGAGCGACGAAGCGGGGAGAAATCAGTGATTGGCGGTGGCGCGGGCAGGAAGCCAGCGAGGGGACGGCGAAGCGAGAAGACGGGGCGGCAACGCGGGCTGGCGAGTTACGGCGCGGGGAGGCTGCGGCGGTTGACGGCGTGCGCCCGCGGGCAGCGATGGCGGTCGGAGGCCACTGAGCCCCCGCGGGTAGACGGGTATCGACCTCGGCGGCGCGCGAACCAAGACCGTAACCTTTTGACTTTTCAACGTACGTTGAGAAGCGTGCCAATAGAAGACTGACACAAAAAAGTTGGCACTCCAATCGAGACGGTGATTGGGGGATCTGAAAACGAAAATAGCAGACCATTTATCTCATTTTTGCTTGTACAATCAACAACACTGGGCCGTTCTCCGGCGGGCGGCGGAGGTGGGACAGTGCCATTCTTCTGGTGGTGGCGATTGCGCTGCCTTGGTGTTGTGTCCGGTGGAGTTTTGCTACGAGGGGAGGACGTCGAGGAGCTCGATGAAGGCAACCTTGGCAGCGGAGCCCCGTGGTGTTTGAAGGTATGCTGAGCCTCCTAACCGGAAATGACCGGAAACGGCTCCGTAAGCCCTCCATTGCCGGAAAAGACAGAGCAGCTCTTTCTTCTTCTTTGTTTTTCGTTTGTTTCTTGATTAGCTGCTTGAGCCTTCCGCTGTGCCGAGTTTGTGGATTTCTTGTTGGGAAGCTTCGGACTTTTTGTTGTTGTATGGAAATGGGTTTACTGAAATTTTGTGTGGATGATTTTTATCTGAATGGGTGTTGATTCTTGAAAATGGGTTGGAAATGGGATGAATTTCTTGGATGATTTGCGTTGAGCAGGATGTTGGTTTTTTGTATGGTTTTTCATTTTTTGAGGAGAAGATCTTCGTGTTCATCCTCGAGATGAACACGAATCCGACCCTTCTTCTAGCGCCAAAATGTTGACAGACATTTTTGTACGGATAGATGTATGTGGCTATTTAGGGTATGCCTGATAAACAATAATAATAATCGAACACGAACAATGGGGGAAGAACCTTCGTTCTTCCCTCGAATGAGAGCTTTCTAGCATATATGAGAAATGAGGAAAAATGTTAACCTTTTACAATGAGGGGGTGACCCCCTATTTATAGAGGTTCACCCCCAAAGGCCCAAAAGTGGCCCTGAACTCGTCTCAACCCTTTATTTTAGGGATTTATTACAATATTAATCTAAAGATCAACAGTAGACCTATAATACATTAAATGCTCTTTTCTAATGTAGACCCTCGATCCTGTCGGGTCAGTGTATCTTCAGGAATCTGACCTCCTGTCAGGCGATGATATTTCCTGCTGTAACAGTGGGTAAATAAACAATCTACAAAATAAATGAAAGGATGAATTTGAAGATAAAAATGCTTTTAAATGTTATGAATACTTGATAAAAAAAGAATTTAAGAGCTGTTTGTTTAGGCTCCACTTGGTAGGGCATATAAGCCCATATTATGGGATGTTGTATAATTAATATTCTGTTTGGTAGGGCATACTAAAATAATATCGACCCGTTTCTTATATGTCCGACCCTGTAAAATAGTAAGGCGTAATACCTCCAAAGCACTATTCACCTTTACAAATTAATTCGGTCCGAAAGGTCGTACTATTTTATTATTGGTTTGTCACACGAACCGCCGCCGGAAAGTCGCCCGACCGCCGGACCGCCGCCGTCCGCCGCCGGAAAGTCGCCGGAGGCTGCCGGACCACTACTATTCCTAATTTTTACCTTTTTTATTTCTTCCTATCAAGTAAGTATAAGAATTTTGCATAAATTTGTAGGACCTTTTGTATATGTCCTACCAAGCAATTTTATATGACTTTTCCATATTAAATTTGTACCCCTTACTAAAATTATTACTCCCTACCAAGTGGAGCCTTATTGTACACAGATTCCAACCATTTACCATGGGACTAGCTATAGTGAGGAGGCTTGAGGCATGACCTTTATACTAATTCAGGGTCGCACTTTATTATAATCGAATGAGTCGGTCAATTTAGGAACGAAAATTTTGTAATTTTTCATAGCTCAAAATTATTTTTACATATATATTACTACAAAAAGAGAGTGTTATAATCGCATTGTCAAGTGGAAAAAGGTTTGATAGGGTGTTTGCAAGGTGAACTTAAAATTAAAAATGCAACTTGAATTTGACATATTTATCTATGTATGTGTTGTTGTGACAAAAATATTCGTAATTGTCATGTCTGTCCAGTGCCCACGCAGGTCCAGTCGAGGTCCTCAGAAGAATCCTCGTCCAACGAAGTCTCCTTGGCCCGACCATTAAACCATCGGCCAACCAAAGGACCTCAAATCACAAGGAGTATCTCGGCCCAAATGAAGAGAAAGGGCGCTAGAAGACTTCGGTTGGTGGGTCAGCTTCAGAGTCAAATCGTTCCGCCTTATCCAAACTCGACAATATCAAAATTAGTTAGGAAATATATATCTGTAACAATAGAATATCAAGGATCTCATACCCATTTAGGCAAGCAAATCAAGCAATGTAAGAAGATCACATACCAGTGGACAACTGGGAGGATCCCATAGGACCCGTTACCCGGGGCATGTCTTCAACATATAGATCTTATACAGAAACGACCTCGGTCAAGGTCGGTGCATTAAATGCACAGATCTCTTAAGGATCATGAATTGATCCCAAAGTGCATTCAAAGCACTATAAATACAGTCTTTAAGGTATAAATAAAGGGATCACAGACTTAAGATTGAGCCTAAAAAATTCAGCAAACCTTTTGTTCATTTATTATTTTAGCATTCAATAACATTAAAGTGCATTAAAGAACCAATGATTTGAAGGAATATTTATTCATTCAAATCAAGTCTTTCATATATGTTAATCGTCACATTCCCTCCACATAATCTTTATGAAACTGGTAACAACATGTGTAATGATTTGTTTATTTTGTTTTTAATTTTAAATTATTTCTACAGTTAGAGGTGTACAAAATATGGTCTGGACTGAAAAACCGACCAAACCACACCGAAATATAAATTTTGGTTCTATTTTTATTTAGGGATTATGTATTTTTAAGTCCCGTAACTTTGCACTATTTTGAATTTGGTCCACATGAATTACACGTTTTGATTTTGGTCCCGTAAGTTTGAGATTATTTTGATTTTAGTCCTTTTACCTTGATTTTTTTGATATTGGTCCTGTAAGTTTGAATTTTTTCTAAAAGAAATTGGATTACACGTTTTGATTTTGATCCTATAAGTTTTAAAAGGACTAAAATAAAAAAAATTCAAACTTATATGACCAATATCAAAACGTGTAATTCATGTGGACCAAATTCAAAATAGTGCAAAGTTACGGGACTTACAAATATATAATCCCTTTTATTTATATGAACCACTATCTAATTCTTGATGATCTAGGTCATACTTGATACTTTAAACAGTTCTTTTTAAGAAATGATGCTTTAAAAGTAAATAATATAATATTGTGTTTTTTGTATTAAATATGAATACTTTATATAGTAAATTTTTTAATTGTTGTCGATACTCCTGAACAATATTATGATATCACTGACCCCAATTCTTGATATTCTTAATGAGATTCTTAATACTATCAAATGCCCAATATTTTTTAACTTTCCAAAAAAGGTTCATGGAAAAAATTACCATAAACCATTTTATATAGAAAATTGTTAAGTTTATATTGTTTGCAAGCTAGTATAATTGAAAAGACTATTGAAAAAGGACCAATTTTAAAATGGACTTAGGTTTTATCATTTCTAGGATCTACCCTACACTAACTCCTTGGAACTTGTGCTCGATTGTACATTATTCCTATTTAAGCATGAGACTGACTTTACCTCTTCACCAACTCTATCCTAACAAGTCAGACTGAGATGACAATGACTTAGATGACGAGTCTGTGATGGTAATAGATGGCGAGAACATGATCTTAGGTGCAATTTCGTGATAAGTTTCCGCTCTCACATGACCGACCATTTAGGTCATTTGAGTGAAATTAATTTATATATGAATCACTGAAGGGTATTAGTTGTTTTCACTGAAGAGTATTAGTTGTTTTCACTGAAGAGTATTACTGATTTGCACTGAAGAGTCTTAGTTCATTTTCACTGAACAACTAAGACTCTTTAGTGTAAATCAGTAATACTCTTCAGTAAATACAACTAATACTCTTCAATGGAAACAACTAATACCCTTCAGTGATTCATGTATAAACCAGTTTCACTCTATACTTTGTCTGGGTTATATTGGAAAAATGTGATTTCAAGTGTTGCCCTATACATAAATTGTTCCTTGCACTTTATTAAATGAAAATATATTATCACTGTTTGTTTTAAATATTATGAATGTTATTTTTTGCATAATGTTCAAATACTTTATATTGTAGACAATGTGGTGTGTAGTAGATCACAAAAGATCACATTGTCAGTTCATTGTGATAAGTATAGTGATTCACAACTTAGATGAAATTGAACAATCTGTTGGTAGACGTTGATGTGTAAGACTCAAATTGGTTTATTATGACCAAGAGATTACACTAATGCATTTGATGCACTAAATTGAACCAATAATGAGATCATTCTTCTAGACTGACTTAGGAAGAAGAACTAGATCTCAGTAATTTTTTATTTCTTAATTTTTGTTATTTAATTGGCATCATATGTAATTAATTAATGTTGTTTTATTTTTCCCCGTATAATTTTTTCCCGCCGTATATGAAAAATGTTAGTTTTATTTTTTAATTTCAAAATGCTAGTTATCAATTTTTTTAAAAAATAAATTAAAATTTTGAATTAAATTAACACGATGATATTAAAAAATTAGAAATATTCATTATATTAATAAAAGGTAAATATTTTTTTAAATTAATTAAGTTTTTTTTTTATTTATAACGAATGTCTGTAATTTTTTATTTTTTTTCATATTGAATGAATTTAATTTAAAAAATAATTGTTTGTTGGGTCTTGAATTGAGACACAAGAATTCAAAATAAACCTTAAATTGAGACTTGATTTGAGACACTTTTAAAATGAGTACTTAAATTGAGACATAACCTAAAATATAGGTCTTGAGATGAAATTCTTCCTTGATTTATTATGGGTAAAGAGTGATTGTGACTCAGTTATACACACCCACACATATATAATCAATGTAATTTGCATATAATAAGAAAATCAACTAATCAGTATAATATTTATTTATTGAAATGTATTTACCCAAAATTAAAGGTCAATTTTCTTGTGATGAATTCATTCATATTTATGATAATATAGTATTTACTTAAAAATATGGTAAAATTGCGCCAAATTCTCTTGTTTATTTTGAAAAATCGGCATGAAACCCCCCTATACTTGTAAAATTGTGTGAAACCTCCTAGTGTTTTTTTAAATATAGCACAAGATCCCATTTTTTTCTTAAAAAAATAATAACGTTAATTTTTAACCCGTATGACCCGTTATATACTTATGATTTGTTGACGTTCTTTCATAAAATACCAGAACGCAAATTTATCTCCAAGTAAAAATTTCAAAATTTATATAGAAAAAATTAGAAATATGTGAATTTCTAGAAGAAACTTGTTTATTGTAAACATATATGGTACGTTTGTTTTGGGATTTAAGTGTGAGGGGGAAGTCATGACTTTGAAATCTTAGGATGTGAAAATCTTGATGAATAATATGAGTATGTGTTTGTTTTGGGATTTTAGTAGGGTGGGATTTTACTTTATGTCAAATCAATGTTTATTAGTGATTGATGTTGTATTATTTTATTATATTGTGTAAGAGAAAAGTAGGAGAGAGGTTGAGTGGATGATAAAAAAGTGATGATGTGATTGTATTTAATTATATGAAAAATAGTAATAGGTTTATAGGTAGGGATTGAGTTTGGGATTTGAAAACCCGATTTTAAATCCCGAACTCGTATGGGGCGTGGATTGCAAAGTCCAAAGTCCATCCGTGTGAGTCCCAAAACAAACATACCCATAAAGACCTGACAAAGCATAATTTGTTTTGCTGTTGTTACTGTTTTTCTTTAGAACGAAAAGTGTGCAAGGTAGGTTCAATTTCTTGAGTGATTCTAGGGTGCATCTAAGTGCACACTATGTACTTGAATTTTGCACGCCAATTTAAAATCAATTTTGACCAATTAAGATCCAACAAAAATTCGCGGGTCAGTCCAACCCGTTGTTAGCGGATCGCATATCTACTTTCTTCTCCATCTTCTCTCATCGGTGCAAATTGCATATCTTCCATCTTCTCCATCCATGGCCTCCTCCTCACAAAATACATTAATTAATTGCATCTTCGAACCCGGTAAAAACTCGCGGGTCCATTACCGGTCCGATCAACAAACAGGGGCAAAATCGATGCAGTGGGATCTCTAGATCCACACCGTGCCGACGATTCGGATCGAAGTGGAATTGTGGCGTCTTCATCTTAATCTGTTTTTCTTCTATTAATGGCGAGCTTGAAGCTTTTCCGGCGATGATGGTGGTTACATTTTTCTCTTCTTCCGGTGACTACTTTTGCCCTTCCCTGCAATTTTGCTTCGTTTTTTGGCCATCAATTGCTTCATTTCACTCAATAATGCACCATTCATTTCACATACCTGTTGCATTTCCAATTCATTTCACATACCTATGATGAATTCGCATATTTCAGAAGTTATGTTACTCATGTTCTGGCCCAGCTTTTCTTGTATGCCTAACATTTACTTTTTTTTTTCCATTTCTTTTGTCATGTGCGTGGACAGAGCAGGAATGAAAGGGTAATTCGTCGTCTACACTACAGACGAAAGGAGATTCAGTTTTCCCATAGAGTATCTCAACACTTGGATCATTAGGAAGCTATTCAGAATGTTGGAAGAGGAGTTTGGATTGCTTACGGTTGGGCCTATCACATTACCTTGTGACTCACAGTTGATGAGTTATGCGGAATCATTAATGCCAAAGAAAGCAGACATAGATTTAGATAAAGCTCTGCTCTTGTCAATGGCTTCTACTATGTACATCAACTAGAAACAAGTATGTCATTATGTGGATGATTTTGTGAACTATAGCTATAGGATACATCCTTGATATAATTTTGTCCATTAAGATGGAGTTTTTCAGATGATCGTTTTATATTTTCCCCTAAATTTGTTGTGTTTTTAAGGTAGGGATTCTGGGGAACATTTAGTTGTTGTTTTCTTGTAAAGGAGAAGGAAAATGAGATTCGATGATAATTTAGAAATGGGTCTGCATAATTTGAAAATGTATGGTTGTTTAGAATATTGTTAGATTATTGGTTTAGGTGTATTGTTAATTATTTTTTAGGTATTGTTGATTATAACTTGAGGTATTGGTGATTAAGTCTTGGGGTATTGGTGATTATAACTTGGGGTATTGGTGACTAAGTCTTGGGGTACTACTAAATAATTATTTGGTATATTATTATTGAGTAATTTTTGGGGTATTGGTGATATAACATGGGGTATTGGTGATTATAACTTGGGGTATTGGTAATATAACTTGGGGTATTGGTGATTATAACTTGAGGTATTGGTTATATAACTTCGGGTATTGATGATTAAAACTTAGGATATTTGTGATATAACTTCGGGTATTGGTACGAAGCGCGCGCGACCATTTGCGACCCGGATTGTTGTCAGACCCGCGAATTTTGGTCGGGTTGGGCTTGACCCGCGAGTTTTTGTTGGATCTTAATTGGTCAAAATTAATTTCAAATTATAATCAAATTCCAAGTGCATGATATGCACTTGGATGCACCCTAGAATTTGTGCAATTTCTTTTATTTTCTTATTTGTATTTTTCTTAATATTTCTAACTATAAATTAATACACAAATTATTTACTAGATGATATATTAATATATATTTAGATATATAGAGGACTTTTTAAAAGTATTTCCCACTTATCATCTATAATATTTTATAGACAATAATTATTTTAATAAATTAACTATATAAAAGTATAAGATTATTAAAAAAAGTTTAAATTTTTTTTTTATAATAGAATGAACATTTAATATAGTTAATGGAGGGGAAATGGGGTCAATATATTAAAAAGAAAATTCACTAAAATTAGCCTAAAGCGTGCGTATGTTACACTAATATTAATATTAACAGAATTTGGAGTTTCAGGTTATATTTATAAAACCATATGGAGGTTTTATGTTATATTTAAAATATAGGGGAGTTTCACGTCGATATTCCAAACCCCAAGGGGGTTTGACGCAATTTATCCCTTAAAAATAATCATATAAATAATATAGTTAGTATAAATCCGAACATATAATAACTAACTGAGTAATGAGAATGGGCGTAAATAGGACATTAACACATTAACACTTTGGTAGGGGTAGGTGTTAATTTGTGTGGTCTCATGCCATAAGACGGTCTCATACAAATTTTTTCCTAACAATATTATGCCTCAAAACTTTCACATAATTATTTTAATTGATAAGAAAGTCTACTAATGAGTATTGTTGATGATCTTATCTAATCACAAGGATTTGTGGTTGTTTTTAATCATTAATTAGATCACCAAATATTTACGTGTGATTGATCACTAAAGTAATTAGTGAATACGAAAATTTGGATTGGGGTAGAATTAACACTTGTATTGATTACGTATTTAATTCGTATATAAGAGAATCGAGCTGCTTTGGGCGTATAATCGAAGTTTGGATGTGTATATGAATTTGTGCTTATTTTTTTAGCTGAAAAATCTAAGTATTTATACAAGTTTGCCTAGCAGGAGGTGTACATGACCTTTGATCTACCTAGTGTACATGTGTGACACTTGGGCTTTGACTATTTTCACCTTATCTAAACTAAATTCTATCCTCTAGTACTGGACTTGCTCGTATTCAAGAGTTGCTTGTCCCGTTGGACTTGTCCTTGAGGAGTCTTTAGTTTGATTTTGATGGTCTTTATTCTTGATAATTAGTTATCTTGATATTGCAGCCAAATCTGTTCGTCGAGGTGCTAGATATGCTCGTCGGGGTGTCATCTAGGTCCACATGGAGATGAGGTTAAAGCTGCTCGCCTGATTATAATTGCTAGGCGGACAAAGCCTGTTCGCCCGACGTTTCCAGCTCTGTCTGGTTTTGTTGGCTTAACTTTATCTTAAGGGTGTGTACTTTGGGTTAATTATGCTCGCCCTAATGACGTTTCTGCTCGCCTATCAACAATTGCCCCCTTGCCAATCATTATGTTGTGATAGGGCAAAGCGAACAACTTATGGGTTGACAATTATCTGGTGATATGGAAGCGAGCTGATATAACATGGCGCGATCAACTTTTCATGAGCGAGCAACATTGGCCGATCTGATCTAGACAGATGACTGTTGGGATCCCAATGGCTGGGTACGGCTTGAGGTGTGACGTGGGCGGAATGATTGCTGCCGCCCACACACACATGAAATCGAGGTGACGCGCCTTCTATTTTGTCGGAGAGAAATTGCACGCGCTCCGTAATTGCAATTTGGTCCTCACATTTTCAAACTTGTTCGCCCGAGACCCCATTTTTCCATACACTATTTAAGGAAAAAATTTCCATTTTTATTCATTTTCACTGTTTATTCTCAGCGCGAAAACTGTTCATTCCATTTTCAAATTTTCGGCAACTGAACTCCATCTCCGACGACGATTCCTTTGAATCAAGGTAGTAATCTCTTCTATTTTTCTTCTTTTTCTCATTTATTTCCGTGATTGTGGGTGTGAGAAACGCCAAAAAACCCTAAACTCCGATATCTGGGATTTTGAACCGCCGTTGTCCTCTTATTCTCCGCCGGAAAATACCATTAACACCGCCTGAATGTCCTCTCACTCCGAAACTGGTTTGTATCCTCCTCGCAACCTTGGAAAACGGCCAATCGAAGAATTCTCTGTCCCTGTGATGAACTTAGAATCCGACCCCAATGCGGCCTCAATAGCTCGCTCAGTGAATTCAGAAGCTCGCCCGTCTGGGGAAAGAGAGGAGCGAGCAAATCCTGCTCGCCAGGTTGAAGAGGAAACCAGTTCTGACCTTTACGAGGACGAGGAGGAAGAGGTCGAGGTGCTTCAGCCCATTAACCCAGACGAACTAACTTGGGGATATCTGAAGGATATCCATTTTTTCATGCCTGATTCGCTCGAACATCAAGTTCCTGTCGCCGTTGCTCGCCAAGTCGACTGGAATGAGTATGAGAGGGAGTACTCCAACCATTTCACAGTTCCTACCCGCGGGAGACGAAGACTCAAGGCTACCGAGTACGCGGCGAGCTGTATAGTGTCTGCGATTACAGAGGAGGAGCTGCCCGCGATTAGGAGGGACTACAAAATTCCATACGACGTGCACATGTACGCTCCCCTCACTGATGATAGAGCTGATCGCCCACCACGCGGGCTCACGGCGATCAACTTGGCCACGCTCAGTGCCGGGGTTACCCTTCCACTACATCCTCTGATTGGCAGCTTCCTTGAGCGAACAAACCTTGTCATTACCCAACTAACTCCTGTTGGGTGGATAAACCTTATGTCGATAATGGTTTTGTGCGCTCTTGAAGGATATCCCAACAAGTTGTCCGCCGAGGAGGTCAACTATCTGATGATACCAACTGCATGTACTGGGGAAGAGGCGGGCTGGTACTACCTCAAGGCGCGACCAAACTTGAGGCTAGTGGAGGGCATTCCAGGAAAGGTACGAGACTGGAAGCACGACTGGTTCTGGATTGGTGGGGACTGGCGTGCTTCTGCTCGTCCTTATGGTGGCCCTGAGCGTATTAACTCCCCGGTGGAGTTTAGGGACTTAATTCGTGAGTCTTATCACTTTTCAACATTTAGAGTGGTAGGACTAATTTTAATCTCTTTTTCTTTTGTTTCAGGTCCCAAGAGTCTTAAGTGGCGAAGTGCCAAAGATAGTGTGGACGACCAGTTCTTGTTCACCGTCAGCCTGATCGCCCTTCGTTGCCCAGAAGACCGTAGCGTTAGCTACCTAAGTCTCGAATCGACCAGAAGGGTAGCTCGCTTTACCACTTATCCTCACCATCTTGAGGCTCAGGCCCAAGTTCCCGAGGGTAAACTTTCTTGATCTTGGCGAACAGATTTGCTCGCACATTATGTTGTATCCAAAATTAACTTTTTGTTGTTTTCTTTCTTTGCAGATTAGCTCGTCAATGTTGCCCTACATCCTTCTTACCTCCTCTTAGACCAGCACGTTTTGGAGATGCCGACCAAACAAGGACGGAAGAAAGCTGACCCTCTGGCGAAGATGATCGCCTTGGCAGCCAAGGGGGGCAAAGATGACCCAAGACAAGCTGGTGGGTCGAGCTCGGCACAGCAGCTCGCCCCCATTAGTAGTCCGTCGAAGACTACAACTCCCAAATCGAAGAGACTTCTTCGAGGAGATGACACTCCCGTCTCCGACACTGAAAAGACGGCTAAAAAGGCAAAAGTTGCCCAAGGATGTGCGGTCGCTCCAGCTCGCCAAGCCGAGCTCGGAGGAGAGCGAACTCCCTCAATGGAGGTGCATTCGGAGCAATATATGGTCGCCGCTGCTCCCGAAGGACATGGGCAAGCCTCTGACCCGACCTATCTTGGATGGGATAAAGGTCGTTTTGATACGTGAGTTTCTCTTCGCCCTGGGTACATTTCATTTTTTTAACCTTATGTTTGCCTCTTTTTCCACAGTTATGAGGCTGAGCAATACACGGGGCGATCAAACTTGGTGCACCGGTTCACCTGTTCAAAAGTGTCGGCCAACTTCAGGGAGATCCCAGACTCCTTTGTCCGCCGCGCCTCTGAATCTGTTGCTTGAAGCTGGAGCAAAGAACTGAACGAAACAGTCAAAGCACATGCACCTCATGATAATGGTCGCCTGTACATTATTGAGGCGGGCAACACCCTGGCCGTCGTTCAGAGACTGGTCGACCAGGTGGAAGACCTCGAGAGAGATGCTCGCCAACATGCTGCCATGGTTAGATGCATTGCCAAAGAGCGAGATGAGGCCAAAACCGAGGCTAAGAAAATGGTGGCCGACCTTGAGAATAAGGTTAAGGCCCATCAAACGAGCGAGCAGCGTACCCTCGATCTGCATGTTAAAGTCTCCGGGGAGCTTAAGGTCAAAATGTTTGAAGTCGAACAGATTCGAGCAGAACTTGCTCGTGTTTAAAAGCAGAAAGAGGTCGCTGAGAAGTTCGCCACCGAGGCGACGGCCAAGATTGCTACCCTCGAAGATCAGCTCGCAAACTCCATCACTCCATCACTCCAGAAGAGATAATTCAAAAAATAGAGGCAGGCTCAATCATTGGCTTTGTGACGGGCTATGCCGAGAGCATCCGGATTGCTAATGAGTTCAAAGCCCAGTCCGTTGTTGAGGAGACTAGCAAGGAACTTACTAATTTCATTGAATCCAATCCTCCAGCCCCAGGCACAACCTTCCAAATCGATGACCTGCCCGATTATGGAATTAAGCTCGACTTCATTAACTCGGGGGTTATAATTACAAGTCCTCCTAAGGACGAGGAGGAAGAGGCTGCCGAGGTCGAGCAAACGGAGTTGGTCGACCAGAATGAGAAAGCTCGTCAAGAGCGAGCTGATGCTGAGGGGCTGATCGCCGAGCTTACTCAAGAGGTCCCTATTGATCCTTCTTTAGCTGGGACACCCCTTGAGGACCCCAAGGATGACAACATTCCTCCTCCCTCCGGACTGGGCTCTTAGATGATAGGACTAGTTAGGTCTTTTAATTCTTGTTGTCGTTCGCTCCCTTGTGGAGTTTATTTTGTAACTTTTTTGGGCGATCAAGCCTTGTTATCAATGGAATCATGTTTTGCTCGATTTATTTTCTTTACATTAATTGTTCTTTGCATTTATATTTATGCTTAACAATCTTAATGTAGTTGGGCTTTATTCCTTAAGAACTTTCGCCTTAGGAATTTGAGGGCTTTGGCCTTAGGCTATGTTAATTTAAAAACGAACAACCTTTGATGGGTTTGATTGTATAACCAATTTGTGCCTCGAGCTTGAATCTCATTTGAACGAACAACTTAAGATTAAACTTGTTTTCAAAAATTACATGTGCAAATGACGACCTAAACTGCAAACCATAATAAACCAAGCTGAAGTTGTTCGACCTCTATACACTTTGTCAAACAATCAACCTATCAAAGTACATAATTTACACCCCAAGTCAAAGTAGCTCGACTACTATACATTTTGTCGAGCTAGCCCTGAACTTTTTAAAGACATTAAACTATATACAAGAAAAAATAGTTATACAGTTTGGGAATGGCTAGAGAGAGGAATTTTGTGAGAGAGGGTGAGTGGGTGAGAGTTGGGGTAGGACGTAGGAAAACCTTTTCCGAGAGCAAACCGGCGAGGCAAAAAGTTAACCCTTTTAGGTGGACAAGTAGGTATCAGGATCGGAGAACTAGGACGCGGGCTACGGCAAAGGTGATCAAGCTCCAGTTGAGAGGAACTTTTACGTGCTTTTTCATAAACTTCCCGGAGGAATGCAGTTTGGAACTCCTCCGTGAAACATTTAATAAGGTGGAAAAGGTCACAAATATTTTCTGTCCGAAGAAAAGAGATAAGATGGGGAAACAATTTGGCTTCGTTAGATTTCAAGATCGGTCAGAAACAGAGAAGTTTAACCTCTTGAGAGAGCTAAATAACGTGTGGATTGGAAGCTATAAGATCCGGGTTTCATTACCTCATTTCGATAGAGAACAAGCAGATAAAACGATGATCACTCAGCGAACTTTCGAAGCCAACAGAAATGTAAGGAACCCAGGTATATCTTTTAGAGATGCAGTTGAAAAGAAAAGTGTGGAGCCCCGAGCAGTAGAAACTAATGAGAAGTTTCGAGAGACGAAGATTACAAGCAGAGCATTCAAATTCGAAGCATCAATGGAAGAGAAAAAATGGCTTGAAGATAGTTACTTAGGCCTGTTAAAGGAAGAATTTCCTTGGGAAGTATATGGGGAGGAAATAAGGAGTGAATGTGGGAAAACCATTAATTTATATTATGTCGGGGACAATGCAATAATCTTAAACAACAACTTTGGAAAGGAAATGGAGGAAACGATCAAGGAGTTTGATGAATGGATCTCTCATTGGTTTGTGTGGTGCTGCCCTCGGTAAGATAAAGATGTAAGTCACAAACGTAAGGTTTGGACTAGATGGTATGGAGTTCCAGTGCATGCCTGGTCACTCAGATTTTTTAAACTTGCTAGTGCTAAATTTGGAACGTTTGTTAAGTTAGATCCCGTAACTGAAAATAGGGGACGACTTGATGTTGCAAGAGTCCTTGTTTCGGTTTCCATCTTCAACGAGGTAAACCAAGTCTTTGAAGCAGCGATTGAAGGTGAGATTTTTAGAATTAAAGTGACGGAGGAGTTCGACATGTTTCATGATATCTTGAAAGAAGAGAGGAATGAAGAGCAGATAGGGGATGAAGATGACTCTTGTTGGACCGATGATATATCGAACTCAATTATCTTCTCCTTGGCTAATGCTACTGAACACGGTATCAGTGACGAGGAATCAGAAGGAGATGACAAAATTCAATCGTTGCCAGTGGAACAGGAGAAAAGCGGCACCCAGACACAAAAAATTGGCGGGCAATCCGAGGTAGGCAACGACAACGTATTTGCGGTGGAGCCCAATATCCAATAGGAAGAGAATTCGTTAAGACGTCTAGAGAAAAGGTTCAATCAGTCATGGGGTAATGCGAAGACGGCGTATGAGGACGGTTATTCCAAGGATGGACCCCACATTTTAAAATCGGGAGTTAATCTACAAGTGGGGGAATATGTGGGCTGTGAAAACGGACAACAACAGTTTTCTAGGAATATCCAGAATCTCAATGAGGTGGATCAAATTTCATTTGTTTATTTTCCAATAAAAGCTCGATCAGTTAAAAAGGCCCAATCTGCAATAAAGGCCCATTTGGCTTTAAAAGGAAAAAAAGAGTGTGAGAGGCCCAGTCCTGTGAAAGAAAAGAAGAAGGGCAACAGAAAGCAGGAATCAGAAAAGAGGGAAAGAGTAATGGGGCAAAATCCACTAAATGTCGATTCTGGGGGGAACTTTCAAACGCCGGCGGAAGGAATTGGGTGCGAGAGTATTCGTACTAGAAGCAGTGAAACAGGGAGAGAGATCTTTTCAGTTAATCTAATACAAAATAAAAGAAAAGCATATTCTATTCAATGGAGCGATTTCGTCGAGTATTTGGCATCGGGGGATGAACGTGAGGAATGGGAAAGAGAAAAACGCCAGACGCAGGAGAAGAGAAAACAAAAACAGAAATCAAGCAAGAATTTTTCGGAAGCAAAGAAAAGTTGGAACATTGGGAAGAAATTGGGCCTCGCACGTGGCGCTGCTGAAAAGAAAATGGTTAAAGCACTGAGAAGAATTGAGGAAGAGGCAACACGCAAGGGTCAAGTGGCTGCAAGGGAGACAAAAACAGTGAACCAATGAAGATATTATCCTACAACATCAGAGGCCTGGGGAGTAGGGCGAAGAGAAGGGTAATTAAAGAATTACGGATGAGGTATGATTTCAATGTTTGATGTATTCAAGAGACAAAAATGGAGTCTATTGATGCTGGTTTGTGTAGAAATATTTGGGGGCAGGGAAATTTTAGCTGGTCTTTTAAACCTTCTGAGGGTAGGGCGGGTGGAATAATTTCTATTTGGAATTCAGATAGATTTTGTTGTTCTAGCTACTGGTATATGGGAGGTGCGCTGATAGTGAACGGTTTTTGGATTGCTGATGGATAACACTGTATGGTCATTAACATTTATGCCCCATGCCCTTTGGCCGAAAGGGATGAGCTGTGGGATAGAGTTCAGTGCATCATAAATCAACACCAGAATTCGAATATTTGCTTGCTGGGTGATTTCAACTCAGTCAGAACGACATCTGAAAGGGTGGGCAGAAATGGGAATTCGAACAGAAGAGACGTGGAAGGCTTCGACTCGTTTATTCGGTCATCAGGGCTAATTGATCTACCGCTCCATGGTAGATCTTTCTCGTGGTATCACCCTGATGGGACCTGTAAAAGTAGATTGGACAGAATATTAGTCAACAATTCTTGGCTAAATAGCTGGCCATTTTCGTATTTGAGAGGACTCAAAAGAACAATCTCAGATCACTGTCCTATAATTCTAGAGGAAAAAGGGAAAGATTGGGGACCTAAGCCATTTAGGTTCATCAATGCTTGGATGGGTCATAAAGAGTTCAGAGAATTTGTAAAGGAAAAATGGAAAAACTACTTGGTTGAAGGATGGAGCGGATTTGTTTTGAAGGAGAAATTCAAAAGATTGAAAGAAGATCTTAAGGCTTGGAATAAGGAAAAGTTTGGCCCAATCGACAAAAGGATTAACGAACACAAAGAGGAAATCTGGAAACTTGATGTCTCAGATGAAGTTTTTGGACTTGAAGAAGAGGAAATAGTGCTAAGAAATAAGGAAAGAGCCTCACTTCTATTGGACTTGAAGCAGAAAGACAGTCTTTTAATGCAGAAATCAAGAGAAAAATGGTTTAAGGAGGGAGATGCCAACTCAAAGTACTTTCACGGCTGCATCAACAAAAGAAGAAAGAGAAATGAAATCCAAGGTATTATGGTCGATGGGGTTTGGCAAGAGGAGGTAAACATGGTTAAGGAAGGGGTTTTTAATTTCTTCAAAAATTATTTTAGCAAAGTTAACATCCATAGACCAGTTTTGAGCGAGGAGCTGTTTGTCAAAAAAATATCACTTGAGGATAATAATATGCTGGTCAGAATGTTTACAGAAGAGGAAGTGAAGGAAGCAGTTTGGGCGTGTGAAAGTTCAAAGAGCCCCGGACCCGATGACTTTTAACTTTCATTTTATGAAGGAGATATGGGATGTGTATAAAGGTGATCTTATGGCTTTGATGACTGAATTCCATGATAAAGGCAGGTTGGTGAAGGGGCTCAATCCTTCATTCATTGTATTGATTCCGAAGAAGGAAGTGACGGCAGAGATGAGTGATTTTCGTCCAATCTCCTTAATCGGGGGGATATACAAAATTTTTTCAAAGGTGCTATCAAGGAGACTTAGCACTGTATTGGACAGCCTCATTTCACCCCAATAGAGCGCATTTGTGGGTGGAAGATAAATTCTAGATAGTTTGGTCGTTCTTAATGAGGCAATTGAGGAGGCGAATGCAAGGAAAAATGGGCTATTTATTTACAAAATAGACTTTGCAAAAGCATACGATTCAATCGACTGGCGGTATTTGGAGATGATGATGACAGGATTCGGCTTTCACCCCAAATGAATAAAGTGGTCAATGGAATGTATATCCACGGCATGCGCTTCGATACTCGTTAATGGAAGTCCAACGAGAGAATTTCAGCTAGAAAGAGGCCTGAGGCAAGGCAACCCTCTCTCCCCTTTTTTATTTCTATTGGCAGCGGAAGGTATAACACTGTTATTAAATAAAGCAGTGGATTTGGGCTTGTACAAGCCAATTTCTATAGGGAGAAGAAAATTGTGTCTTTCACATCTTCAGTTCGCCGACGACACGGTCTTTCTTGGGGAAGCAGATACTGCAAATACTGATTTTCTTAAACACTTTGTGAGGCTCTGGGAACTGGTGTCTGGAATGGGAGTCAATTTGAACAAATGTTCAGTTTTTGGATTAAATGTACCAGATACAGTACTTGAGAATTGGGCTAATTCTTTGAGGTGCAATATAGGGAAAATACCTTTCACGTACTTGGGATTAAGTGTCGGAATCAACTCGAGTAAAGTGAGTGCGTGGAACCCGGTGATTCAAAAGATTAGGAGTAGACTCAAAGGATGGGAGAATTTAAAGCTTTCAATTGGAGGGAGATTGATTTTGCTTAATGCGGTCCTAAACTCTATCCCGATTTACTACTTGTCCATGTATAAAATTCCAAAGTGTGTGCTTAGAGAAATTGTAAAAATTCAAAGAAATTTTTTTTGGGGGGTGGTGAGAGCTCGAGAAAAATAGCTTGAGTTAGGTGGGGACACATTTGCAATTCAAAGTTGAGAGGGGGTCTTGGGGTGAGGGAGTTAGATTGCTTTAATAGAGTGTTACTTAGTAAATGGGTTTGGAGATTTATCAATGAAAGGGATAATCTTTGGGCTAGTGTAATTGGTCAAAATATGGTGTGGTGTGGGGTGGGGGGTCTTCTAGGGAGTCGTTTAGAGGGTAGGAAAAAATTAAGCGGGTGGTGGGGAGAAGTGATTAAGGCATCAGGAGGAGGGAGAGGTGGATGTTTTTTTTAGGGTATCAGGAAATCGTTGGGGAAAGGGGAAAATACAGCTTTTTGGGAAGAAGAGTGGACGGGTGAAGGGGGTTGTCTTAGAACTAGATTCAATAGGCTGTTTTTTATAAGTAGTTTAAAAGAGGGCAATGTAAGTGAGATGGGTAAGTGGGAGGAGGGAAGGTGGAAATGGGAATTACCTTGGAGACGCAAAATTTTTTATAGAGGAAAAACCATGCTTGATGAATTGTTCTTGGTGATTAACAGGTTCAAACCAAAGACCGGCATTGGAGATACTTGGAGATGGCATAGAGGAAAGGATGGTAACTTCAAAGTACGAGATGTATATGAGTGGCTCAGAGATAAAGAAAGTGAAGAATCAAGAGACGTGGAGAAAGAAAAAGGTTTCAAGTTGATATGGAACAAGCTCACACCAAAAAAAGTATGTGTGCACGCGTGGAGAGTGCTAAGGAGAAGACTACCCACGAAGAGGAAGCTAAAGAAGAAAGGCATCATTGGGCCCAATGAAGACGAGAATTGTGTAATGTGTGGTGAGTCTCCAGAAATGGTGAAACACGTTCTTTTCGAGTGTAATTTCTCGTACTCGGTGTGGATGGCGACTATGAAGTGGTGGGGGTAAGCTACGTTCTATCCTCGAATCCCTTGAGAAACTTACTACACTTTAGTAGGTTTCTTAAGGGTAGGAGAGGGAAAATGATTGTGGTGTGCTTATGGGAATACATTGTTTGGTTGCTATGGAAAGGGCGAAATGCAAAGATTTTTGGACAGGAGGAATGCTCAATTACAAAGGTTGTGGACGAGCTGAAAATAAGAAGTTGGAGCTGGATCATATCAAAGGAGAAAAGGTACAAAGGAATTAGCTATCAAATTTGGGCAAAAACCCAAGATCAGTATTTGGAGCTTAAAATTAGAGTTGTTTTCTTGGAATAACTTTACTGCTTTGCTGGGTGTAATTGAAATTTCGGGTATTTCTCATACCTATGTAACTTCTATTGATTTTGAATAAAATCATTGTCGTTTACTGATAATTTTTTTTTTAACTATATACAAGAGGAAAACAGTATCTGATCGCAAATAACTTGACCAATCTAATTCTGCTCGACCACCAATACTTGGTGAAATTTTTAAAAAAATTAGGCAAGTTTTTGGATCTTACTTGCGCATATGCAGTCTTAGCTCGCCCAAGGAACTTAGTAGCTCGCCCAGCTAAGCAGTGTCACTTTCACTTCTCATAGGCAAAGTAGCTCGCCTATTGAAAATACTTCTTTAAATTAGCTGCATTCCAAGAATATTGGGCCGAGTTGCCATCTAACACTACAAAAAAAAACACTGTTTTGCGACGGAATTTGCGATGGAAAATCCGTCGCAAACAGTGTTTTGCGACGGATTCTGCGACGGACATGTATCCGTCCCTAAAGTAGCCGTAGCTAATTTTTGCGACGGATTTCGCCGACCGTCGCAAATTACCAACGGATAAATCCGTCGCAAAAGTGGCGGGTTAGACCCGGCCGGGTCACACAGAATTTGCGACGGACAGTAGTCCGTCGCAAACCTTTTGGGTCAGACCCGACCGGGTCAACAACATTTGCGACGGCCACATTCCGTCGCAAATGTTTATATATATATTTTTTATTTTTTCCTGTTATAATTTGCGACGGGTTGTTTTCCGTTGCAAAATTCAATATTTGCGACGGAATATGGCCGTCGCAAATTACTGAGCCTATACAAAAAAAAATGGCTCGCGTGGTTCGAGCCCGGGCACCCGGGGCGGCCGGGGCGGGCGCGGACCACTGGGCCAACCGGCCCATTCCTTGTTATATGCGGCCCACCTTCTATATTAGTCTTATTAGGCCTTGAACAATTAATCCATTTTTTGCGTCCAAGGGGAATCGAACACGGGACCTCTTGTGCAAGAGAAGGGGGCGCGCGCCACTAGGGCACAAGCTACTTTCGTTCATTTTTATGCAATTAATTGTATATGTATTCAAATTAAGTCTTTTTTTTATAATTCACCAAATTAATTTCTTTTCGTATCTAAGTTGTTTATTAAAATATTTTGCCCAACTATTTTTTTTATTTTGTAAAATTATTTATTTCGACAATGCATAATTTTATAATTCGTTCATTTGTACGCAATTAATTGTATATGTATCCAAATTGACTCATTTTTTTTCTATAATTCACCAAATTAATTCATTTTCGTTTCTAACTTGTTTTTATAAATATTGGGGCCATTTAATTTTTATTATTTCTGTAAAATTATTTATTTCAACTCCCGCTTAAATTTATAATTCGTTCATTTGTATGCAATTAATTGTATATGTATCCAAATTGACTCATTTTTTTTTCTATAAGACAATGCATTAATTCATTTTCGTTTCTAACTTTTTTTTTATAAATATTGGGGCCATTTAATTTTTATTATTTTTGTAAAATTATTTATTTCGACTCCCGCTTAAATTTATAATTCGTTCATTTGTATGCAATTAAATGTATATGTATCCAAATTGACTCGTTTTTCTTTCATAATTCACCAAATTAATTCATTTTCGTTTCTCACTTGTTTTTATAAATATTGGGGCCATTTAAATTTTATTATTTCTGTAAAAATATTTATTTCGACTCCCGCTTAAAATTATAATTCGTTCATTTGTATGCAATTAATTGTATATGTATCCAAATTGATTCATTTTTTTCCATAATTCACTAAATTAATTCATTTTCGTTTCTAACTTGTTATATATACAATAATTTAGTAATTCTAATCGTCGTCTTCTTCCTCGTCATCCTCATCCTCTTCCTCATCCTCCTCCTCCTCCTCCTCCTCCTCCTCCTCCTCTTCCTCTTCCTCCTCTTCCTCCTCTTCCTCCTCTTCCTCCTCCTCCTCTTCCTCCTCCTCCTCTTCCTCCTCCTCTTCCTCCTCCTCCTCTTCCTCCTCCTCCTCTTCCTCCTCCTCCTCCTCCTCTTCCTCCTCCTCCTCTTCCTCCTCCTCCTCTTCCTCCTCCTCCTCCTCTTCCTCTTCCTCTTCCTCTTCCTCTTCCTCTTCCTCTTCCTCTTCCTCTTCCTCTTCCTCTTCCTCTTCCTCTTCCTCTTCCTCTTCCTCTTCCTCTTCCTCTTCCTCTTCCTCTTCCTCTTCCTCTTCCTCTTCCTCTTCTTCTTCTTCTTCTTCTTCTTCTTCTTCTTCTTCTTCTTCTTCTTCTTCTTCTTCTTCTTCTTCTTCTTCTTCTTCTTCTTCTTCTTCTTCTTCTTCTTCTTCTTCTTCTTCTTCTTCTTCTTCTTCTTCTTCTTCATCCTCCTCACCGCGCTCTTGTCCATCACCCTCATGATCACTTTCAATCATTACAATTTCTGGATTTGCAGCAAGTAAGTCGACAAAAATATTCACACCTGCTTGATCAACCTCTGTTTGAGCCTCTTGTATCTCTGTTTGAAATGGATCTGTTGGTTCTACACTGTCTTTGTTTGACGGATTAGAAACTTCAACCAATGATCTTGCCTTTACTTTGCAAACTGTCCTCAAGTTGGGCCTACTTGATCCGGGGTATTTGTAATAATATACCTGAGATGCTTGCGTTGCAAAAATATAGGGATCGTATGCCGCCGGAAACTTCTTTCCGGTGTTGATATCAACAATCTTGTAGTTTTTGTCGACTCTTGTTCCTTGGTTCCCTGGATCATACCATTCACACAAGAACAACACTATCGTCCTCTTCGGCCAACCCGAATATTCTATTTCAACTACTTCTTGCAGCACTCCATAGTAATCGATGGGTTCTTCATTGTAGTTTGCACCGGTAACGCAAACACCACTGTTTGTAGTCGATTTCGTTGAAGCATACGCTTCAGTATGAAATTTGTATCCATTTGCGTAATATCCGTGGTATGATACCACACTACGTAGTGGTCTTTTGCTCAGAGCTTCAAGATGTGGGTTGTTATTAAGTAGGCCACTTTGTCCCTGTAAATATTAAATTATCATGTATAAAAATAATAACATATTTGTTATAGGGTAAAAATCATATAATTATGTGGTACTCACGTAACGTTGGAACCAAAACATAAAATCATTGCGGATGGATTGAAAAACTGTTGCATATGTGATGTCTGGTTCTACTTGACGCTTATACTCACAGAACATCCTTATATATCAGAAAAAAGAAATTAATTACTTTTCAGATATCAACAGTATACATATTGTAAAAAACTCAACTACAAAATTAAATTACTTACTCTATATACGGTTGGACTTCAGGACAATTCATCAAAACATATGAATGTATTTCTTCCTCTTCAATACTGCCCCTGAACGGTCGTTTGGTGCCCTTACCCATTGGTCGACCCGGATGCAAAAATACAGATAACATACCTTCAACATCACGAAGGGGATGGTCTACTCCACGACCATCGTAGTTGCGAGGCACATTTCTGATTCTGGTTTGAACTTGATTGCCGAAGTAGTAAGAACAAAATGCTCCAACCTCTTCAGTAAGGTATGCATTAACAATTGATGCTTCGATGTGGGCCGCATTTCCAATATTGAGCTTTAAATTGTGCAAATACCTAAAAGAAGAAGTGTTAGAAAATTTATTCAGTATTGATCTTAAAAGTCGATCTAAAAAATGGTATAGAATTACCTCTCAAAAGGGTACATCCATCGATACTGTACGGGACCAGCAATTGAGGCTTCATAAGCTAAGTGTACGGGTAAGTGCCCCATCGAGTCGAAGAAGCTGGGTGGAAAAATCCGCTCAAGTTTGCATAGAATAACATGGATCTCCTCATCCAAATGCCTCATGTCCTCAACTGTAATCGTTGATGCCGTTAAGTATCTGAAAAAGAGACTTAATCCCGTGATGACACTCCATACATTCTTGGAAAGTGAGTACCGAAATGCAATAGGTAAGAGTCGTTGCATGAACACGTGAGAATCATGACTCTTTATTCCAGACACCTTTCCAGTTTTCGTGTCAACTCTGTCTCCCAAATTCGACATATAATTGTCAGGGAAGCTCAACTCTTTCACCCACTTACACAAATTCTTCCTTTTTGCTTTACTAATTGTGTAAGAGGCCTGTGGATATGTTCTTGTCTGCTCATCCTTGTGTAGGGAAGCACGAGAACAAAAGAGCCTCAACTCATCTCTGGATTTTGAAGTGTCTTTAGTCTTCCCTTCAGTACCCAGGACCGTATGAAACAAGTTGTCGAAAACATTCTTCTCTATATGCATCACATCCAAATTGTGTCGAATCAACAACTTGCTCCAATAAGGTAAGTCCCAAAAGATACTTCTCTTCTTCCAACCACCCTGGATGCGTTTATTGTGCTCCATTGCACCCGCCTCAGTTGTCTTCATCAAATCAGTGACTGTAACCTCATACAACAACGAATCACCTGAAATAATTAATTTATATATGGTTAACTTATTTATATGAGACACGTAGACATAAGTAGTGATTCAGTACCCAGACACATACCTGATCGAATCTGTATTCTTGGGCGGTCTACTGCATTTTTACCCTTTAGAAAGTCTGTTTTGTTCCTCCGAAAGGGATGATCAGGAGGAAGAAACTTGCGATGGTTGTCAAACCATGACACTTTTCTACTCAATGGAAGATAGAATGCATCAAAACCGTCCATGCAATACGGGCATGCTAGTTTTCCTGCTGTTGACCACCCAGACAACATAGAAAATACTGGAAAGTCACTAGTGGTCCACAAAAGTGCAGCTCGCATCGTGAAGTTCCGCTTCCTATGAACGTCGTAGGCCTCCACCCCCGTAGACCACAAAGATTTCAACTCTTTAATCAATGGCTGGAGATATACATCCAATTTATGCTTGGGGTTGTGTGGTCCAGACACCAAGATACTAAGAAATATATGTTGAGGCTTCATGCACAACTAAGGAGGTAGATTGTACGAGGTCAACATCACATGCCATAATGAATACTTTTTTCCGTGCATTCCAAATGGAGCAAAACCATCCGTGCACAAGCCTAACCTCACATTTCTCGTCTCCCTTGCAAAATCTGGAAACTCCCTATCAAGATGTTTCCATGCCTCCAAGTCTGCAGGATGCCGCATCTCTCCAGAATTCTCACCAGAACACTCCTCAGCATGCCATGTCATGTCTTTAGCCGTGGCACTAGACTGATACAACCTCTCTAGACGAGGAGTGATGGGAAGGTAATACATTGCCTTATAAGTCTTCAACTGCACTTTCTTCTTACTTTTTGTACGACCAGATGGTTTGTACCGTGGGTGACCACACATCTTGCAATGATCCTCATCCTCATCCCAAAACAACATGCAACCGTTTGTACAACAATCAATCTTCTCAAAGGGTAGACCCATATCCTTCAAGAGCCTCTTGCTCTGATAGAAATTATCAGGCGCCGTGTTGTCTTCAAGTAGAGCTCGTTTGAACAATTTAGCAAATTGATTGAACACTTTTTTACTGACCTTGCCTTCAGTTTTGATGTTCAACATTTGAGCATTGAATGACAATTGCGTCTCAGTCTCACAACCAGGAAACAGCTTTTGATCAACGGTTTTAAGCATATCAAAAAACTTCTTTGACCGATGATTTGGTTCCTCCTCCATAGGTGTTTCATTGAATTGTGGTTGACCACCCAAAACAGATTCTGCAATCATCATCCGATATCTATCAGGTTCATCCTCTATTTGTGGTTCAAATTGAGTATACGGAACATAACTTGAACCACCAACATCAGAACTTCCACCACCGCTCCACCCAGTATACCAATATTCTACAGTTTCGATGTCAACATTCCACCGTTGTTCACCGTGACTGGTCCAGTTGTAATAACGGGGAACAAAATCGGAAATTACAAGATGAGTTCTAACCTCATCAACACTCAAGAATCTCATATTTCTGCATCTTCTGTCTTTACACAGACACCTAATATTACCCATACAATCCATACTGCATGGATGTTGTAGTGCAAACTCAATAAACTCATCAATTTTATTGCAAAAGGCAGAGTTAATGCCTCCTTCTATCATTCTAGGTATTGAGTACATCCAACCACGATCTGGAAATTGCATCTGTTACAAATTAAAAGTAAATATCACGTGAGTTGTAAAAAATTGGGCAGAGTTTGCCTAAAAATAAGGATATACAAAATTTTCCTTCACAAAAATCAATCCAACACAACCATATATATCAATCATAGTAAACCAATCAAATAAACAAATATCACACAATTTATCTAATAGTGTACATAAAAATTGAGCAGAGTTTCGACTAAAAATAGGTATAAATATCACACAAACTAAAATTAACGTACCCATCAAATAAACATATATCATCAATCATACTAAAACCCATCAAATAAACATATATCGTGCTCATTACCTAATAGTGTACTAAAACAGCCAAAACAATAAAAATATGACATTTAAACGGTTAAAAATATGAAAACGTACGGTGAAGTTGAAGGCAATAACAAATACGTACGGTGAGGTTGAAGGCAATGACAAATACACCAATTATACGTGAAGAACATATGAAAACCGCATCATTTCTTATTTTTTTCGTGAGTGAAAGTGAAAGGGAAAGAAGAGTGAAAGTGAAAGGGAAGGAAAAGGAAGGGGACTGTTATAAATCTGCACAAATTTGCGACAGACTGATTTTCCGTCGCAAATTCTATATTTTGCGATGGCAATTTCGTCGCAAATACGCTTTGCAATGACCCAGGTCAATTATTGGTCACCAACCCCTCTGACGAGATTCACTACTCAATTTTGCGACGGAAAAGTGGCCGTCGCAAATATGAATTTAAAATTTGCGACGGCCATTCCATCGCAAAACAGGCAAATGGGTCGTTTTCCGGGTGGCTACTTTTAAACGGGTCGTTTTGCGACGGAAAATTCCGTCGCAAATTTCAATTTTGACTTTGCGACGACATATCCGTCGCAAATGTAGCAGGAGTACAATGAAGGTGGTGGGCCCTAGGATTTGCGACAGACATTTCCGTCGCAAAACTCTAACTGTTGCGACGGAATTTCATATCCGTCGCAAACCGACATTTTTTACAACGACTTGCCCAAATCCGTCGTAAATACACGGAATTTGCGACAGATATTTGGCCGTCGCAAATTTTCCGTCGTTAAACCGCGTCTTTTTTGTAGTGTAAGTGTTCTATGTCATATGCACCATTGGGTAATCTGTCCGTTACCCTATATGGACCCTCCCAAGTCGGGCCAAATATACCTGGAGGTGGGGTGAGCTTTTTCCTCAGAACGAGGTCGCCGACCTCAAACTTTCTTATTTTGACTTGAGAATTGTAGTAACACTCTGCTATCTGCTTGTATGTTATATTTTTTAGTTCAGCTGTGACTCTTTTTTCTTCGAGCAAGTCTAGCTCGACTGATAGGGCAGAGCTGTTCGCCACTTCTTCAAAGTTGGTCGTTCTCAATGTTTTGGTCTTCAATTCAACTGGAATGACGGCCTCAGTTCTAAATGCTAATGCAAAAGGTGTTTCTCCGGTGCTTGACCTGGGAGAAACTCTGTATGCCCACAGTACATCTAGCAATTATGTAGACCACTTGTCTTTACTTTCTGTTAGTCGTATTTAAGAATATGTTTGATTATCTTATTGACGGCTTCTACCTGACCATTTGATTGTGGATGATAAGGGGTTGAATAGTGCTTTCTGATCCCCCACTTTGTGCAGAAGTCTCGAAGCTTTTTTCCATCAAACTGAGGACCATTGTCTGTTACAAGTGTTTGAGGAACTCCGAACCGACAGACAATGTTCTTCCATATAAAGCCAATCATCTTTTCTTGGGTAACTTTAACTAGAGCTTCTGCTTCTGCCCATTTTGTATAATAATCCACAGCCACAACAATAAATCGTACATTTCCTTTTCCGCGCGGGAAAGGTCCAATAATATCCATCCCCCATCGTGCAAACGGCCAATGACTGAAAAATGAAACGAGTTCTTGAGCAGGGGTATGGATACTTGGAGCAAATATTTGACATCGGTGACAAGCTCTGGCAATCTGGATTACATCTTTTCGTAAGGTTGGCCAGTATTAGCCTTGCCTTACAGTTTTGTAGGCCAAAGCTTGCCCCCCAGCATGATTTCCACAGGCTCCGGAATGTATATCTTCCAAAGTAGTCCTTCCTTGCCCCCTAGACAAACACTTGAGTAGCGGGACTGAAAAGCCTCTTTTGTAAAGCTGCTCGTCTACCAGGGTATACCTAGCTACTTGTTTAGTTATTCTTGCAGCTTCAAAAGAATTGCTTGGCCGTTCACCGTCTTTCAAGTATTTGGCTATAAGAGTTCTCCAATCATCATCATCTTTTTGTTTGACCACCTGATTTACTTCGTAATCCACCGTCGAAGGTTGAGTTTTCCTAGTAATGACGATGTCTGTTAGATCTGCTGGCCCGTCACTTGTTGCTAATCTTGCTAGGGCATCAGCTTGTGTGTTGCTCGTTCGAGGTACCTGCTGGATATATACTTGGTCTAACATAGATACCAAATGAGCAACAATTCATTGATACTCGATCATATGTTCGTCTCTGGCCTCATATTCACCCCGTACTTGGCTCACAATGAGTTGAGAATCTCCAAAAATCTGGAGTCGTCTGACTCCAACTGCTAGTGATAAGTGGAGACCTGCAATGAGGGCTTCGTATTCAGCTTCATTGTTGGTGGCCATAAACTCGAATCTGACTGCCGAAGTGAATACTTGTCGGTCGGGGCTGATGAGAACTACTCCTGCCCCCGAGGCCAAATTTTTTTACGAACCGTCTACATAGAGATGCCATGGGTGATCTAGCCCTCTCGTCGGATTTTGGGGAAAAGTCAGCTCGACTATAAAGTCGACTAATGCTTGACCTTTAATCGTTGTTCGAGGTGCATAGGTTACTCCGAACTGGCTGATCTCTATGGACCATTTTAACAGACGGCCAGCTGTGTCAGGTCGGTGCAATATTTGTCTGAGCAGAAAAGTTGTTAGTACTTCAACTTGATGATCAAAGAAGTACGGTCTTAACATTCTAACACTCATGACAAGAGCATATGCCAGTTTTTCTATGGGTGAATATTTAACCTCCACTTCATGCAGGGCCTGGCTGACATAGTAGATGGGAAGGTGAAACTTGCCTTCTGCTCGTACCAACACCGAACTTATGGCCATATCCGAAGCTGCCAGATATAAATATAGCTTCTCGCTGGAGATTGGTTTTGATAAAATCTTAACATCTCCCAGATAGTCTTTTAACTGGTCAAAAGCTTTCTGGCAGCTTCCTGTCCACGTAAAATTGCCTTTTTTGATGGATGGACGATATTTATCCCCCGATCGTGATATGAACCTGTTTAAAGCTGTTAGGCATCCCGTCAGCCTTAGTACTTCTTTGACGGAACGAGGAGGTTCCATATCAACGATTGCTTTGACTTTTGCTGGATTGGTTTCGATACCTCGTTTACTAACCAGATGGCCCATGAATTTTCCCAAATGTACTCCGAAACTACTTTTCTTTGGATTCAACTTCATGTTGTATTTTTGGAGAATGTTGAACACCTGGGGTAAATGTTGGAGGTAATCTTCTTTTCGAGTACTTTTGACGACTATATCGTCAACATACACCTCCACCGTCTCCCCGATATGTTCGTCAAACATTTTGTTCACCAACCTCTGGTAAGTTGCTCCTGCATTGATTAACCCGAACGACATTCTTTTCCAGCAAAGTAAGTTCTTGTTTGAAGGCCGTATTTTCTTGATCGTCCGGGTGCATTGGAATTTGGTGATAACCAGCAAAAGCATCCATAACTGTGAATATTTCACGCCCTGCTGTGCTATCCACCAGTTGATCAATGTGCGGAAGTGGAAAATTATCCTTCGGGCATGCTGCATTCAGATCTGTGAAATTTATGCATAGCCTCCAGGTTCCATTCGGCTTTCGCACTAGGACGGGATTTGCAACCCATTGCGGGCAGAACGCCTGTTTGATTAGGTCGTTGTCTAACAACTTCTTGACTTCTTCATTCAGAGCTTGATACTTTTCGGGCCCGTATTTCCATCGTTTTTGGTGGATGGTTCTTCGGGCTGGATTGATGTTTAGTCTATGACAAGCATCGTTTGGATTGATTCCCACCATATCTGCATGTGACCATGCAAAGACATCGAGGTTAGCTTTCAAAAATTCTGCCATTCGAGTCCTGTAGGGCTCAGGGAGCTCGGATCCGATGTAAAGTTCGAGATCATCACGGTTAGGGTTAACTTTGAGGGCTTCCAGTTCTTCGACTGGAGTTGCTCGCCGTTTTTGTCCCTTCCACTGTGGATCAACGATTGGCCATTCCGGGTGGAGCTCATCCTCGATGTTCATTGGTTCTACACCTAACCGGGGGGTCAAAATCCTCTATTGGATTAGTGTCATTGTTGGTCGCCACAACTGGGCCCTCCTGGTTGATGCATGGACTCAGTTCATCGGTAACCATTGACAATTTTGCTACTGGCAAGGTTTGCTCGCTGTCTAGCAACTTTTGTTCGCCCATGGACGAGGGTTGTTCGTCTATGTCCATCTGATCATTCTGGGTCCCCAAAATATCTTTGAGGACAGAAGGTTCATCGTCTGAGTGACTAGTTGATGCTTCCATCATAAATGTATGTTCTCTGATTGGATGAAGTTGAAGGAGGCATTCTCGAGCTTTCCTTTGGTCTCTCTTTAGTGTGCCCGCACCACTGGTTGTCGGGAACTTAATACAGTAGTGGTAGGTTGAAACTGCTGCTTTAAATTCATTTAGAAACGGTCGGCCAAGGAACCCATTGTAGGTGGACTCTTGAACTACGACCAGGAAATCCACCATTCTAGTTATATTCTTTTTGGGATCCCTGGTCGACACCAATTGTACAGACAACCTAATTATTCCCAACGGTTCGGTTACAACATTTCCGAAACCTAGAATTCGGTGATTAGAATCTTGAATGTAGCTAGCATAGTCGCCTAGCTGATCAAGCGTTTTCTTGAAGATGATGTTTGTTTAGGCTCCGGTGTCCACCAATAGTCGGTGTACTTTGGTTCCCATTATCTTGACGTAGATGACGAGAGAATCGTTATGGGGAGTTACGACTCCTTCCAAATCTTTTTCAGTGAAGGTCAACTCTGTTGTGTGAAGAATGGATAGGTTGACCCCCATTTCTTGCACCTGGCAACTGCACGTAGCTCAGCTTTTCTTTTTCGATTTGAGATTGGCGGTCGCCCATCAGAACAACCACCAACAGGTCCCGCAGGCTCCATCATTTGGATCTCAGGAACTGGACCTCCAGCTGGTGCCGGAGCTGGTCGCCCAGCTCGATTCCGGCGAGGAGCTTGCTCTATATCCTCTTCTTCGGAATCATCATCTCTATCTCTCTTACTGGGTTGTCTTTTCACAAACTCAGATAGCTTACCCTCCTCATAGAATCGTCACAATTGCTTTAGTAAGTCACGGTATTCACTTGTAAAATGCCCCACACTTTGATGGTAGGCACAATACTTATTTTGGTTTATCTTGCTAGCGTCTTGACGTATCTTTCTGGGAGGAGTAAGTAATTCCTTGTCCCGGACATTGTTGTACACCGCATCAATTGATATGGTAAGTACATGATTCAGTTTGTCTTTTAGTTCCGTCCCTTCGTAAATGCTTTCATGTTCTTCGGGGCACGATAACCTCCACCACCAGACTTTTTCCCACCCCCCTTTTAGCGCCAATTTGTTGATGATCTTATCTAATCACAAGAATTTGTGGCTGTTTTAATCGTTAATTAGATCACCAAACAATTACGTATGATTGATCACTAACGTAATTAGTGAATACAAAAATTTGGATTGGGGTAGAATTAACACGTGTATTGATTACGTATTTAATTCGTATATAAGAGAATCGAGCTGTTTTGGGCGTATAATCGAAGTTTGGACATGTATATGAATTTGTGCTTATTTTTTTTAGCTGAAAAAAATCTAAGTATTTATACAAGTTTGCCTAGCAGGAGGTGTACATGACCTTTGACCTCCCTAGTGTGCATGTGTGACACTTGGTCTTTAACTATTTTGACCCGTATTCAAGAGTTGCTTGTCTCGTTGGACTTGTCCTTGAGGAGTCTTTAGTTTGATTTTGATGGTCTTTATTCTTGATAATTTGTTATCTTGATATTGCAGCCAAATCTGTTCGTCGAGGTGCTAGATATGCTCGCCGGGGTGTCATCTGGGTCCACATGGAGATGAGGTTAAAGCTGCTCGCCTGATTATAATTGCTAGGTGGACAAAGCCTATTCGCTCGACATTTCCAGCTCAGCCTGGTTTTGTTGGCTTAACTTTATCTTAAGGGTGTGTACTTTAGTTTAATTCTGCTCTTCTTCTAGCGCCAATTTGTTGATGATCTTATCTAATCACAAGGATTTGTGGCTGTTTTTAATCATTAATTAGATCACCAAACAATTATGCGTGATTGATCACTAACGTAATTACTGAATACGAAAATTTGGATTGGGGTAGAATTAACACGTGTATTGTTACATATTTAATTCGTATATAAGAGAATCGAGCTGCTTTGGGCGTATAATCGATATTTGGACGTGTATATGAATTTGTGCTTATTTTTTTAGCTGAAAAAATCTAAGTATTTATACAAGTTTGCCTAGCAGGAGGTGTACATGACCTTTGACCTCCCTAGAGTACATGTGTGACACTTGAGCTTTGACTATTTTGACCTTATCTAAACTAAATTCTATCCTCTAGTACTGGACTTGCTCGTATTCAAGAGTTGCTTGTCCTGTTGGACTTGTCCTTGAGGAGTCTTTAGTTTGATTTTGATGGTCTTTATTCTTGATAATTTGTTATCTTGATTTCGCAGCCAAATCTGTTTGTCGAGATGCTAGATATGCTCGCCGGGGTGTCATCTGGGTCCACATGGAGATGAGGTTAAAGCTCGGGATTGCTCGCGCGTAGGCGGCGCACAGCCATGCCGCCCACGTCATCTTCGTACAACTCCCAGACCTTGGGAAGACGAAACGACGGACCATATGTTGCTCGCCCAGACCAATGATGTTCGTCCCAACCATCATTATTTTGTTATCCTAACTATAGTTGCTCACCACAAAGTTGCTCGTCTGGAGCAACGTATAGCCGGGATAGGGGGCAATTGTTGATGGGCGAACAATTATCAGTAAATGACGAACAAGGATTAGAGCTACATCGAGGATTATGAAGAACCAAGTCAAGGAAGATCAACAAAGAAAATCATGACTTGGGTGCATTAACCAATCTGGGAGGTATACAAAGTGACGAACAACTCCCCCGACGAACAACTAATAGGCGAACAGGTTTTAAGACCCGAGACCAAAGATGAGCCAATCGTGAAGTCACCAATGACGAGCAACTTGGTCAAAATATGATACAATAATCAGCCAAAGAGGTATGCAAATGGACAAAGGACTAAGATCCCAAAGCCAAGCTGAACGAAGCCATAAGGCGAACAACTTCCAAAGTACAACCTCAAGAGGCGAACAACTTTCAGTTGAAGGGTCATCAAGATCAGTCAAGCCGACCTAGGCGAACAACAATGAGTCCGAGATAAGGCCCAAAAGAAGACTTTGTAACTAAGATTCAGCTTAGATAAGGTCAAACTAAGGTCAAAGGACACATGTCAGGCATGCAAGCTAGGGAGACCAAGAGTCAGTAGCACCTCATGCTTGCTAGCCTCTATAAATAGTTGTTCTCCAGCTTATTGAAATAATTTTCGAATTTCAGACAAAAATACACACAAACACACTCAAACTCACACATACACGAAATAAGTCCAATTTCGACTACCGAATTTACAAATTCGATAAATTCATACCCCGATTTACCATTTACGGTGGTAATCAATCACACGTTATTGATTGGTGACGTAAAAACGGATTAAAACAGCCACTAATCCTTACGATTAGATTCGTTCACCAACAATTTGGCGCTAGAAGGAGGGTTCGAACCTTCGATTTAGTGTGATTACTCAAGAACTTCAAGTTGAAAACTTGAAGATTCATAGGAAATCTCAAGAAATATTTGAAGATACAAACAAAAGTGTTCTTGGTGTTCTTCAATTTATAAATTAAGAAGTAATTTAAATTGAAATGCCTCAATCTAAAGAGACCCAAGGATCACGTTTGTCAAAAAGAGCATCTCAGACCCGGGCCACGTCGGCCGACCACTAGGACCGTGACCCGAGACATGCGAACAGGTCGCAACATACAGCCATAACACATAACCTCCCCCCTGAGATGGAGGCTTTGGCGAACAACCCCAACGAGTTGGCCAAAACCATAGCTGCTCTCCAGGCCCTCCAGAGGCAACAAGAGCAGGTTAGGCCAACACAAACAAGGCCAAGGGACAAGTCCCTAGAAGTTGTTAGACCCAGGACTACTAGGGGCGAACAGCGAGAGGTTGATAGTGCCCAAGTCAGACGGAATAAGGGAAAGGCCAAGGTGGTCGACCAAAGAGAAGTACAGGCTGAGTCTGGTCGCGGACGAACAACTATGTCTAGCCATGGAACAACGCGTTCCAGTGCCCAAGACAGGCTTAGCCAACCCCAACAAGAAGCTGCTCGCCGGAGAGCAGAAGATGGACGAGCAACTTTTGAACAGCCTCGCCCATCAGTCCATGAAAGACTCTCTCAGTCAGCCTTTAGGCGCCTAGGGCCAAATGCGGCGAACAACATTAGAAGGCAAGCCCAGGAAGTGCCCACTCCAAGCGAGGGACTGCGACGAGCAGAAAGGCTAATGCCTTTGCTCGCCGAACAGCCTCCAAGTCTGGGGGCACCTCTTGATGAATTATCAAGCCTAAGGAGGGCTGTGGAGAACATGCAGGGGCAACTAGACCAACAGAGGGGGATGGGAACGACCAGCATGCCATCCTCACCTTTGGCAGCTCACATTTTGAAGGCCCCGATACAGAAAAAGATTCAATTTCCGGCTAGCATTCAATATGAAGGCATCGCCGACCCCCGGGTCCACTTAACGAAGTATACAGACTACATGGTCTCCGTGGGGGCCAGCGATGCCACTCAATGCCGAAATTTTCCTTTAACATTGGGCGATCGGGTTCACAAGTGGTTTTCATCAATGCCACCGGCATCAATCCACTCGTTCGTCCAACTAAGTCGAGAATTTCTTTCTCACTTTTCAACGGCGGGGTCGTATCTTTCCCAAAAACACCGGCTGTCAGATTTGAGGCAAAATGATGATGAAACTGACCGGGCGTTTATGGAAAGATTCGATAAAGTTTTGCTAGAAGGAGAACCGGTGAGCGAAGATACAAAGATCGTCGCTGTGATGGCCGGATTGAAAAAAGGGTGGAAGTTATGGAAGGAGGTACGTCTCAAGTGCCCAAAGACTTATGCCGAGTTCAGAAACCAAGCTGGCATTTTCGTTTCCATACACGAGGCCCTACAAACAAATTTGGGGGAGAATAAAGCTGATCCTAAGGAGAATAAAAAAAAGCCCGTCGGGACAAGCTACAGGGTCCCAAAAAATATGAAAGCATTCACCGAAGGATCGGATTTGAAAGAAAAATTGAACCAAGTATTGACAGTATCAGTTGATACTGTGTATGAAAGCGTAAAGGAGAAAGAGTTGCTTTCCCCACCACGTAAAATCCGTCAGGATACTGGCAAACTCAACCCAAACAAGTATTGTGCCTACCATCAAAGTGTGGGGCATTTTACGAGTGAGTGTAGAGATTTGCTTAAGCAACTCTGGCGATTTTATGAGGAGGGAAAGTTCTTCGATTTCGTTAAAAGGCAACCTGGGAAAAGAACCCGAGAGAACAACTCAGAAGACGAAGAGGATGGTCAACCTCAGAGAAACAACAGACCCGGGCGACCAGTTCCCAGTATTCCAGCTCAACCTTTAGAAGATCTTTTCATGATGGAACCCGCAGGTCCCGCGGGAGGGTGTTTTGATGGACAACCACCCGACTCTAATCGGAAGAGGAAAGCGGAGCTACGAGCGATTGGCCAAGTACAAGAAATGGGAGTTAAGCCGTCTATCATGCAAACGGCAGAATTAACTTTCACCGAAAAAGACCTTGAAGGCGTCTTAACTCCGCACAATGATTCACTCGTAATCTGCGCAAAGATTATGGGGACCAGAGTCCACAGACTGTTGGTGGACACCGGAGCCTACACCAACATCTTATTTAAGAAGACCCTCGATAATCTGGGAGATTATTCGGGTTATGTTCGAAATACAACACATAGAATCATAGGCTTCGGGAATGCTGTGACAACACCGTTGGGAATTGTAACATTAGCAGTACAACTTGTAACAGCTAATGAACCCGAAAGAAATATAACAAGAATGGTAGATTTCTTGGTTGTAGACCAGGAGTCGACCTATAACGGGTTTCTTGGCCGACCTTTTCTCAATGAATTTAAAGCTGCGTGTTCCACTTACCACTATTGTTTGAAATTTCCAACAGCCAGTGGAGCAGGCACAATTAAAGGAGACCAACGGAGAGCACGAGAATGCATTCAACAACTACGAGCAAAATTTATACAAATATCCATGATGGAAGCAACAAGTTATCCCGTCGACGAACCATCAATACTGAATAATATGATGGACATGGATGACCACAACGATACGGACAAACAACACTTGAACGAGCAAGTGTTGGACGAACAACTCGTTACCACCCGCGAGGAACCTCCATCTGACGAACAACAAAGGGGTGATGACGAACAACCCTCAGTGGGGGACTTGGAGGGCCAAGTACAAACGAACAACAATGGGACGGAGCCAACTGATGATCTAGAACCTCGCCTGGGGGCAGAGCCCATGAACATCGAAAATGATTCCAACCCTGAGGAACCCATACTTGATCCCCGTTGGAAGGGACAAAAATGACGAGCGACTCCAGTCGAAGAGCTGGAGGCGTTCAAAGTTAATCCCGACAACGAAGATCTTGAATTATTCATAGGATCTGAGCTCCCAGAGCCTTACAGATCCCGAATGAAAGAGTTCCTCACCAAGAATCTAGATGTCTTTGCTTGGTCTCACGCAGATATGGTGGGGATAGACCCGAAACATGCTTGCCACAAGCTGAACATAAATCAAGCAAGAAAGCCCGTCCATAAAAAACGAAGGAAGTACGACCCGGACAAATATCAAGCGTTGAATGAAGAAGTTAAAAAGCTGTTAGACAACGATCTGATCCGTCAAGCACTTTGTCCACAATGGGTAGCAAACCCTGTGCTGGTGAGGAAATCAAACGGAACCTGGAGGCTATGCATAGACTTTACAGATCTGAATGCAGCATGCCCGAAGGACAACTTTCCTCTCCCGCACATCGATCAATTGGTGGACAGCACTGCGGGTCACGAAATGCTAACATTCATGGATGCTTTTGCAGGGTATCATCAAATCCCAATGCATCCTGACGATCAAGAAAGCACAGCTTTTTACACTAACAAAAACTTACTGTGCTGGAAGAGAATGCCCTTCGGCCTCATCAATGCCGGGACAACTTATCAAAGGCTGGTGAACAAGATGTTTGACCAACAAATCGGAGACACGGTGGAAGTCTATGTAGACGATATCGTAGTCAAAAGTCCCAAGAAGGAAGACCATCTTCAACATCTGACTCAAGTGTTCGAAATTCTTCGACACTATAACATGAAGTTGAATCCAAAGAAGAGCAGCTTTGGAGTTCACTCAGGGAAATTCTTGGGCCATCTTGTTAGCCAGCGGGGAATTGAGGCCAACCCTTCAAAGGTTAAAGCCATCATGGATATGCAACCACCACGTTCGGTGAAAGAAGTGCAAAGACTCACCGGGTGCCTAGCAGCATTGAACCGGTTCATATCCAGGTCAGGGGACAAGTGCCGTCCATTCTTCGAGGCCGTCAAAAAAGGAAAGTTTGCATGGACTAACAACTGCCAAGCGGCCTTCGATCAACTTAAAGAATACCTGGGAGATGTCAAAATCCTATCAAAACCAATCCCAGGAGAAAAGCTCTTTCTATACTTAGCCGCATCAGAAGTTGCCATCAGCTCCGTTTTGGTGCGCGAAGACGGCAAATTTCACCAACCTATATATTACGTCAGCCAGGCTTTACACGAAGCAGAGATCAAATATGCTCCAACCGAAAAGCTGGCGTATGCTTTGGTCATGAGCGTGAGAAAGTTACGACCATACTTCTTTGACCATCAAGTCGAAGTTCTAACAACTTACCCGCTCAGGCAAATTCTCCATCGCCCCGACACTGCAGGTCGTCTCTTAAGATGGTCACTGGAGATTAGCCAATTCGGGGTGACCTATGCTCCTCGAACAGCGATCAAAGGGCAAGCATTAGCCGACTTTATAGTCGAACTAACTTTCCCACCAGATCCGACGAGAGGACTTGATCATCCTTGGCATCTCTATGTGGACGGATCATCAACCAATATAGCCTCGGGGGCAGGAGTAGTTTTAATCAGCCCAGATAGACAAGTATTCACCTCGGCAATCAGATTTGGTTTCATGGCAACCAACAACGAAGCTGAGTATGAAGCTCTTATTGCTGGTCTCCACCTATCTCTCGCAGTTGGTGTCAGACGCTTGCAAATATTTGGCGATTCACAATTGATCGTGAACCAAGTCCGAGGTGAATACGAAGCAAAAGATGATCACATGATCGAGTATCAACGGATTATTGCTCACCTAATGTCCATGTTGCAACAAGTTTTCATACAGCAAATTCCAAGGACGAGCAACACTCAAGCAGATGCGCTTGCTCGACTAGCAACAAGTGAAGGCCCCGTAGAGTTGGCAGATATTATAGTTACAAAGATGAAAGATCCATCAACAGTAAGCTATAATGTCAACCAACTCGACGATCAAACCAGTGAAGAAGACTGGAGAACAAGTATAGTCAAATACTTGAAAAGTGGGGAAAAACCAAACAATCCTTTTGAAGCTGCCAAGCTAGTAAAGCGAGCTGCCAGATATACTCTGGTGGGCGAGCAACTCTTCAAAAGGGAAATATCAGTCCCACTTCTCAAGTGTTTGCCTAGGAGGCAAGGGCAAGCAGTACTCGAAGAAATACATGCCGGAGTATGTGGAAATCACACTGGGGGGCAAGCCTTGGCATACAAAACTATCAGACAAGGCTATTATTGGCCGACATTACGTCAGGATGCGATCAAGAAAGCAAAAACTTGCCATCAGTGTCAGATTTTTGCCCCGAATATTCATACCCCGGCCCAGGAGCTCGTGTCAGTATACAGCCCATGACCTTTTGCAAAATGGGGGATGGACATCATTGGTCCTTTCCCGGCTGGAGTAGAAAATGTTCGATTTGCCGTTGTGGCAGTCGATTATTACACTAAATGGGCAGAAGCAGAGGCCATGGTGAACATCACGCAACAGAAGATGATCAACTTTATTTGGAAGAACACTGTCTGCCGTTTCGGAGTTCCACAGGCAATTGTGACAGACAATGGTCCACAGTTTGATGGACAAGAGTTGAGAGAATTCTGTGCGAAGTGGGGGATCAAAAAACATTACTCCACACCTTATCATCCCCAGTCAAACGGACAAGTTGAAGCTGTGAACAAGATAATCAAGCATACATTAAAAGTAAGACTGGCGGAGAGTAAAAGTGGTTGGTCTATCGAACTCCCGGAAGTCTTGTGGGCATACAGAGTTTCTCCCAGGTCTAGCACCGGAGAAACACCCTTTGCTATGGCTTTCGGAACAGAAGCAGTAATACCTATTGAGTTAAGGACCAGTACGATTAGGACGACCAACTTTGATGAACAAGCAAATAATTCTGCTCTAAGTGCTGAAATGGATTTACTCGAAGAAAAAAGACTCAATGCTGAGTTAAAAAATGCAACATACAAGCAAAGAGCGGAACGTTATTATAATTCCCGTGTAAAAGTCCGGGAATTCAAAGTTGGAGATTTGGTTCTAAGAAAACTGCTCGCCCAATCTTCAGGAGTACTGGGACCAGCTTGGGAGGGCCCATATCGTATAACGGAAAAATTCGTAAATGGCGTATACGATCTCGAAGATATGGAAGGCAAGCCGGCCTCATACTCCTGGAATGTCGTACATCTCAAGAAGTACTATCAATAAATGGGCGAACAATTATCTTGGGGGGGCAAGTATGGCGAATGAAGTGAATCAAGCAAATGGAATGGATCAAGGATAAAAAACTTGCATAATTTTTTGAAAATTTGGTTAAGTATAGATTAAAAAGTTGCTCGCCACATTTGTATAGTCTGGTGCTGCGTCTTTTATTTTTGAATAGAGTTGCTCGGCAAAAATCTATAAGCGAGCAAGTTTTTAGTTTGTGTTCAAAGTTGTTCGTCATATTGTATATGTAAGTGATGAACAGTCTTATAACACTTGTAATTTGTTCAAAATGTAAATACAGTAGTTGTTCGTCAGCAAAGGAAAAAGTCCAAAAGCTCGAGGTACAAGTCCATTCAAAGGTTGTTCGTTTTACAAATGAACAGAACCTAAGGACCAAAGCCACTTAAAGGTTGTTTGTTTTTTAAAATGAACAGAACCTAAGGCTGAACCCTGATTCCACTAAAGGCAAAGTTCAATTCGAACAAAAGCCCAACACTATATGTTATAATTGTAAAGGCATTGACAAAAATGTAAAGGCAATTAACATATATAAGAAAATGAGCGAACAAAAGAAAGACATCCATTAATCAAAGGCATTGAGCCTCAAAAATAGTACAATGATTCAAGAAGTCAAGTACTACAAAAGGAGCGAACAACTATTACAAAGAAGAAGAAAAGAAAAAAGCTAAGTCTAAGGCCTATTGCTGCTCGGCTGGAGGAGGATCTTGAGTCTGCTCGGCCGAAGGGTCGACAATCATGTCTCGAGCAAGATCTTCAGCTGCCTTATCTTCCGCTTCTTTAGCAGTTTGCTCGTCAGTAGCAGCCAGCTCTCCCTCTTGCTCGTCTCCAATAGCATGGTGAGGAGGGTGGGTAACAGTGATGCTAGAGTCAAGCTTATCAATCTTGACCCCTAATTCAATCAGGTCCGCCAGCTGTATTTCAATGTTGTTCGGCGGCGGATAATGCTCGATGAATTCATTCAAGTCTTTACTCATCTCCTCCACCAAGTCCTTGTAGTCATAAGCATCGGCCGAGCGGATGCTGTCCGCGTAGGCACAGATATACCCAAGGTTGGAAATGGGAGCAGACCGAGCCTGAACCTCCGCTTCAAGTTGTTCGCGTGTGAAGAGGTTGGCTTCAGACTCCCGGAGACGAGCAAGCTCCGCCTCGAGATCGGCAATTTTCTGCTCGGCCGCTGACAGTTTGTTCTTCTCCTCACCAAGCAAGGTCTCTTTACTCTTCAGCTCGGCAGATAAGCCTTGAATGTCTTCAAGGTGCTTTTTCTCACCGTCGATATAGAGGGAAAACTGGTCATTGAGCCGAGCAATCTGGCCATGCAAGTTGTTCGCCAGTTTGTCTTTTTCCTCGGAGAGTTGCCGAGCAGTACTCGCATAATGGCGAGCAGACTCTTCTTGCTCGGCAACTTGGGCGATTGCCCTTTGGGCAGTGACGAGGCCGTTGGCGACGAGCATCATCGAGAGGACGCGTCCAGGCTCGGGCGACCAACTCCGTCGTCTTGCGAACATGTTCGCTAGGAATCTCCCTTATGTTAACGGGAGTTTTCGAGCAAGCGTACTGATGTACAACACTTGCTCGACCGGGATAATCATCAGCCCGATATCTGCGAACAAGAAAAGAAATTGATACTTAGAAAAATTAAAAATGAAAGTTGTTCGGCAGAAGGGGGTAGATACTTACTCGACAAACTTCCGTTCATCCCATCCAAGGAACGTGAGGTCTTCTGGGCCACGGAGTGAGCCCACATCTTTGCTCGCCTTTCCCGACCTTTCCGTAGGCTCCGCGGAAGAACGCCTAATGACATCCCCTTCGTGGCGAGCATGACTTTGGCCCATTTTTTCCTTCCCCTTGCCGAGGACATCTTCGGCCAATGGGGTCCCGTCTGCCTTCTTAAGGCGTTTCCCACCACGAGGTGGGGAAATAGGAGGGGAACGGATTTGAACGGGGGGGGCCGCCTGTCTGGGAACTCTAGCCCCCTCAGGTTTGTTCGTCATTGCAAGCACATGGGAGGGGGGGTCACCTTTCCTCTTCTTCCCTTTTGGGGGCCCCATTTCAGATACCCTACGCTTGAGGAGGGCGTAGCTGGGGGGAACGACAACTGTTACTTGCTCGGCTAAAAAAAAAAAAAAAAATTTATTTAGGCAAGCAAGTTAAACAAATCAACGACGAACAAGACTGGAATCAAAAGTTATAAATTGTCATACCTGGGGGCACCTCAGCTTGAGCCTCCAGGTGGTGAGGGTAAGTCAAGAGGCGAGCAGCTCTTTGACACCTTGCTCGGCAAAGATAGTCAATAGTTCTATCTGCCCTATTTCGGAGGCCAACCAAGCACGAAGTAAACAGAAACTCGGAGCTCAACTCCTCCTCTTTCGAATCCCACTTGGGTAGACGAGGGCCTGCGAACAAACAAGAAAAGTTAAATTAGAACTACTTAGCCCAAAGGCGAGCAAGAAACAAACTTACGTTTCAGTTTTCCATAGGCTGCTGGAGAATTTATTCGTCCAGGGCCGCCGTGTGGACCAGAAGATGCTCGCCAATCACCCCCAATCCAGAAGAAGTGTTGCTTCCAGTCACGAACCTTGTTCGGCACCTCTTCCACCATTTTCAACCCAGTTCTTGCCTTGAGATAATGATAGCCTTCTTCTCCTAAGGGGCAGCTTGTAATTGTCATCAAGTAGTTGATCTCTTCCGCAGTGATCCGATCAACATACCCCTCCAAGGCGAACAAGCACATAGAGCCTAGAAGGTTCATCCACCCAATTGGAGTAATTTGGGTGATGGCCAAGTTGGTCGCCTCCAGGAATCGACCAACAACGGGTGGAAGAGGCAGCTTTAGTCCGGCAATCAAGGTGTGAAGGTTGATCGCCGTGCATCCTGGGGGTGGGCGATCAGCTCTTTCCTTTCTCCGAGGGGCCCACAGGTGAATATCGTATGGGATTTTGTAGTCCTTCCGGATAGAGTCCAGTTCATCTTCGCGAACAACACTTTTTATCTTGCTCGCCTGGTACTCAGTTTTCACCTTATCCATTATTTGTCTCTGGGGACGGGGAAAGCTGTTCGCATACCTTTCAGCATATGCTCGCCATTCGAATAGTCGAGCAACCCCAGCTGGGATCTCATTTTCCCGCATCTTTGGGGATGGAAAGTTAATACTCTCCAGGAACTCGCGAGTGAGATCGTTAAGATCTGGATCTCCAGATTCGGCAGAAGACGAAGAGCTATCGTCCAAATTGTTGTTCGCCACAACTGTTAATTCTCTCCCAGATGGGCCCGCACCGGTGTCCTCCACAGAGCGAACAACTGAGTCCACGTGAGCGTTCGACGCTGAAGAAACTTCAACTGGCTCTAGATCGCGAGCAACAATGGGAAAAAGGGGATCTAGGGTCTCCTCAGTTTTATTGCTCGAGTGCGAAGACATAGAAGAGGAAGAAAAATCCAAGCGGCGGTAGAAAGAGTTGCAGACGGCGGCGCTATCCCGGAGAAGACGGTGGCGCTCGGGTCCACACGGCGGCAGAAAGGATTTTCGAGAGAAAAAGATAGAGAGAAAAAAGAGTAACTACCTGGGAATTGAAGTTTGGAACCAAAAGCGGAAAGACGGACGTCGGAAAGCTTGGTATCGCCGGAGGGAGGAGGAAGTCGCCGGAGCACTGTAGTAGGAGAAGAAGAAGTGGGAAAAATTTCAGTTTTCCCACTACTTATACCCCAAGTAAAAACGGGGTCCCAGACGTAATTTCCCAAAAGCCCCGGGGCCAAATTGAGAGAAAACGGGGTAATTTCCAAACAAGTTCAAAAATTTAAGGACCTATATGTAAATATAGGGGCGCGTGGCCTCGGGATTGCTCGCGCGTAGGCGGCGCACAGCCATGCCGCCCACGTCATCTTCGTACAACTCCCAGACCTTGGGAAGACGAAACGACGGACCATATGTTGCTCGCCCAGACCAATGATGTTCGTCCCAACCATCATTATTTTGTTATCCTAACTATAGTTGCTCACCACAAAGTTGCTCGTCTGGAGCAACGTATAGCCGGGATAGGGGGCAATTGTTGATGGGCGAACAATTATCAGTAAATGACGAACAAGGATTAAAGCTACATCGAGGATTATGAAGAACCAAGTCAAGGAAGATCAACAAAGAAAATCATGACTTGAGTGCATTAACCAATCTGGGAGGTATACAAAGTGACGAACAACTCCCCCGACGAACAACTAATAGGCGAACAGGTTTTAAGACCCGAGACCAAAGATGAGCCAATCGTGAAGTCACCAATGACGAGCAACTTGGTCAAAATATGATACAATAATCAGCCAAAGAGGTATGCAAATGGACAAAGGACTAAGATCCCAAAGCCAAGCTGAACGAAGCCATAAGGCGAACAACTTCCAAAGTACAACCTCAAGAGGCGAACAACTTTCAGTTGAAGGGTCATCAAGATCAGTCAAGCCGACCTAGGCGAACAACAATGAGTCCGAGATAAGGCCCAAAAGAAGACTTTGTAACTAAGATTCAGCTTAGATAAGGTCAAACTAAGGTCAAAGGACACATGTCAGGCATGCAAGCTAGGGAGACCAAGAGTCAGTAGCACCTCATGCTTGCTAGCCTCTATAAATAGTTGTTCTCCAGCTTATTGAAATAATTTTCGAATTTCAGACAAAAATACACACAAACACACTCAAACTCACACATACACGAAATAAGTCCAATTTCGACTACCGAATTTACAAATTCGATAAATTCATACCCCGATTTACCATTTACGGTGGTAATCAATCACACGTTATTGATTGGTGACGTAAAAACGGATTAAAACAGCCACTAATCCTTACGATTAGATTCGTTCACCAACAGCCATCCAATATCATATCTTACATGGATAATAGATTGTAACATTATTTTTTTGGACATATTTTACTAGCCAAAATATATTGTCACTCAAATAACATATTATTCACAAAAATTCTTGCCAAGAAATACAATATATTACCATGTATAATACAATAATAGATATTTTTGGAATTTATTTTTGCAGAATATTTATATATGCTAATTTTGTAGGAGGATATTGAAGTATTTTGCAAAAGATATTATCACGTAAAAGATGACAAGATTACTAAAGAATCTTGCCATCCAATACCATATTTTACCATGAATAATAGATTGTAATATTTTATTTTATTTTTTTGACAAGATTTTACTACCTAAAAGACATTGTCACTGAAATAGCATATCATTTCCAAATTTTTTTTTGCAATGAAACACAATATCTTACCATGTATAATACAATAATATATATTTTTGGAATTTATTTTTGTAGAATATTTATATATATTAATTTTGTAGGAGGATATTGAAATATTTTACAAAAGATATTGTCACGTAAAAGATGACAAGATTTCCATATATCATATCTTACCATGGATAATAGATTGTAACATTATTATTTTTTTTGGACAATATTTTGCTAGCCAAAAGATATTGTCACTGAAATAACATTATTCCCAAAAAATCTTGCCATGATATACAATATCTTACCATGTATAATACTATGTCACATAAGGGTAGCAATTTTTTTTTATATAAAATACATGTATACATGAAATGTTTAGGAGGAAATTGAATTTTTTTAAATAACTCGAATTGTCGCTTAAATGTAATTCTTAGGGTTGGATTTTTCCATTATAAATACCTGCAAAATTGAATTTGAAACTGTAAAATATAGATATTATTTTGTAGTAGGATTTCGATTTTTTTTCAACAATTTCAACTTTTTAACTCTTTTTTCGTTTTTTTTTTTTGCAAAATATCTGTAAATGTGAAATGTCCAGGTGGAAAATTAAAAAAAAAAAAAAAGGTTGACGCCTAAGGGTCAATTCTTATTGTTGAATTGTTTATTATAAATACCAACACATTAATCAATTGTTCCCACACAAACATCTACACAATATTTTATTTTAATTATGACATCATTTTTGTCAAATGTTATCTTTAGATCTGTAGGATTCTATCTTTAGAGTTGAACTTTTGCCGATTTTTATTGTATCTTCATATCATGGGTGAAAATTGGGCAAGTATACAAAAACTGTAATTTTAAGAAATATTGTGTTATACTAATTTGAGATTAAATGTGTGAATTAGTTAATGTTTTTAAAATTTTATATTTATTCATGTTTAGTGTTTATTATTATTTATTGAATTATAATTACAATTTTAAAATTATATCAAAATTACAAGATATTTTTAGAAAATTAATATTTATAATTTAAAATAATAATAATAAATATTTTTTTCAGTCCGCGAAATTCGCGGGGTACGTAATAGTTAATTTGCTATTTAAATGGTATTAATTGTTTCGATCATTCTCGGATAATCAACGTATGCGTATTTCATGAATAATTTGTCATTAATCAACATATGCGTTCTACATGCTTCAATAATCATCGATGTAAACAACAAATATTAATAACATAATACTATTTTATTTAAACCATTTAATATTATTATGCACTAATACCTTTAGTAACTACACGGCTAAGTAGTATATGGATTAAAAGATATTTGTAACTATTACCAACATAAATAATTTGCTATTGGATTAAGTTGAATTATATAATACATTTATTAAAAATTGACTAGTATGAATAAGCTTTATTTGTTTTAAAATCTTACATCAATTTTTTTGTCATCGTGTTTTAAAATGGTCAAGATAGTTAACATAAAAATTGTGTATGTAGTCAACCATGTACCTTTGTCCTTTTTATTTTTATTTTTTATAAATCAATTACAATAGTTTCATAACATAATTAATTACAATAGTTCCTTCGACTACTGAGTACATGACAATATCTTTTCATTTCGCAGTAGACCGGAACTGCAATCACCACAAGAGGGGGACCACCCGGACCCGCAACTCGAAACCACAATCCACTGCAGCCGGAACCACAACCACCACAAGAGGAGAACACCACCCCACCACAAGAGGGAATAAATTCTCTCTCCATGTCTCAAACCCAAAATCTTTGAGGCTTGTTTTTTTCGGGATTTAGGTGTGCGTGTGAAGTCATGACTTTCCTTTATGAACATTAAAAGTATGCGCCTATTTTGAGATTTTGTTAGGGTGAGATATTACTTTATGTCAAATCATATGTAAGAGTGATGTGTAAGAGAAAAATAGGAAAGAGAGTGTGATTGAGAGAAAAATGATATGTGAGTAACGATTAAGTTAGAGAGAAGTGATATGTGAATAATGTTTGAATGAGAGAAATAATATTTTTAAATTGTTTAAAGTGAATTGTATTGGGATAAAGAAATAATTGATTTTATAGGTATTTATAAGTGTAAATGAAGAATGAGATGTGAAAACTGGATGTTATATCTCTAACTAGAATGAGACGGGGGCCGGAAAGTCCTAGTCCTGTTTGAGTGAATCCCGAAACAAACAAGCCCTTGGATCTTATTGCACTCAGTATAATATAAAATTATTATTATTACTCACAGTTCAATATTTTTTTTTTCAGTATTATTATTGTTTCTCCCACGATTGTTTTTAATTTCAGCAAATTTTAATTTTTTTTCATATTTGAATACAATTTCAATTAAATATGTTGGATTATAAATATTTTTAACGAGGACGAAGACCCGCTAATATCGTGGTATTTTAATTTTTAAATATATTAAATATTGAAACAAAAAAATAAATAATAAAATATAGTGTGAAAATGGTTCATACATGAACTATCAAAGAATATTAGTTGTTTTAACTGAAGTGTATTAGTTGTTTTCACTGAAGAGTAGTTATTTAGTGAAAGCAAACTAAAACTCTTAAGTGAAAATAATTAATACTTTTCAATAAAAACAACCAACATCCTTCAATTATTTATGTATGAACCAATTTCACTCAATACATACTCTAAAAAAAATTACTTAAATCTAATTTTAAATATACATACAATTTTACTTTTATCCCACGAAAATCGCAGTCTACATCTAGTGTTTTATATTACTAAATTATAACACATATAACCCGTTTTTTCTAAAATAATAATTATGTCTTGAGGAGGATATCTCACGCTGTGTATAGGTTAATTAAAAGTTTTAAAGATTGGTTTTATATATCTTGAATTTAAATTTTTTTATTATATGATTTCATTGAATTATAATATCACTTTATAAACATAGTATTGGTATTAAATTTTAAGCCTAACTAACAATCACATAGTAAATTAAATAATTGAGATACTTATAAATATTACTCTTTTCGTTACAATTTAAATTATTCCAAATTATAGAAAAATATTATACTTTTTAAAACTAACCACTTTAAAATATTCATTATTTATAGCTCATTGCACTATATTTTTCAATATAAACTTAACAATGAACTAAACTCCTTTCACTATTGTAGAATAGACCAATATACCCTCAATTTTACACTTTTTAATACTAATGAACAACTTTTTATTAAAACTTACACTATTCATATATTAATCTAAACTGTAACGAAAGAAGTATGTCGCAAAGAAATTTAAAATTATTAATAAATAAATTTAATAAGATAAGTAGATAGATGACCAAAATAAATTTAATTAAAATTTTTATGACAATTCATTTCACATTAAAATTTATCAATGTTTTAATCGTAGAATGTTGGGACAATTAAGTGAATAAGAGTACGTTTACTATGTTGGATTAAGAAAAATTAATATTTTAATCTTATTCAATTTGATTTATATGATACCTGCCTGAAATAAATAGTCATAAAGATAATTAACACATGAGGAAATTTGACTAATCGTTCCATTAACGAAAAATAATTATTTATTAATTCAATCTATCACAATAAACAAATCCTAAATATATAAGACCCCATATCTAATTAAATAAATTAACGATAAAGAATAATACGAAACTAAAAAAATTATTCGTTCCCTCTAGATGAGGAAAAGATAAAGTTTCGTGGAGAAAAAAAAAAAAAAAATCGGTGGTAAAGAGTACTAAATTCGATATAGTATATATAAACTCACACATGGTTGTCACGTTTATTAATATACAAAAACCCTATTTATAATTTATTTATTTATTTCTTGGATCTTCATCGGTTCTCTATATCACTATTTCTTGGCTCTCCCCAATCCAAAAAACATCACAATTCTTACTTCACCGGAAACATGAGTCAGCAACCGGAATCATCTGATCCGTAAGTATAATAATCGGACTAAATTTAAGCTCCCTTGGACGAATCGCTACTTATTCTTTTTGGATGAACTAATTGCATCAAATCTGCGTTTTAAACAGGAAAGGTGCGAAGAAGGACTTCTCCACGGCGATCCTGGAGAGGAAAAAGGCTGCGAATCGCTTGGTTGTGGATGAGGCAGTCAACGATGACAACTCCGTCGTATCCCTCCACCCCGCCACCATGGAGAAGCTCCAGCTTTTCCGTGGCGACACTATCTTGCTCAAGGTTTTTTTTCTCCTTTTGTTTTTACTTTGTGAATCCGAGATTTTTTGTTTTTTGTTTTGTTTATTCAAGTGTGGATTAGGGTTTGTCTTTGTTCTTGTGTTTTTTTTAATGTCGTTTTTATGCGAAGGAATCATGTTAGATGGGTTGCTGGACTTGGTTATTGATTGGGGTGTAAATGATTAACAATTGTGGACAATTGTGGACATGGGAACAATTTTGACGGCACAGCATATAGTAATTCAGTTAATTAAAATATGAATGCATAATGTGTATTTAGAATAGTTACAAATTTGAATTTAGGTTGGTGGATGAAGACCATAATGCAACTGCAGTTCCTTTGGCTCAATACCTTTCAATATTGAAACTAATCTTTCATTTTTTTGGTACTCTGTATCCGGCTCATTGACCGACTAATCCGGGGGACTAATCTTTCATGTTTTCCAATGCTGACTCCTATCTTGGTATCTAGAAGATAATAGAACACGGTGAAGTGTATACGTGCACTATTCCATTGTTTATTTACCACACTATCTTGAAATATAGAGTTTCTGCCACTGGATTATTTGGTCACCATGTATTTCAATTTCTGTGCACTGAAATATTGAGCATTATTTTGTTGTTGGTTTCCAGGGGAAGAAAAGAAAGGACACCGTGTGTATTGCTCTTGCTGATGAAACCTGTGAAGAGCCGAAGATTAGGATGAACAAGGTTGTCAGGATGAACTTGAGGGTTCGACTTGGTGATGTTGTATCTGTACACCAGTGCCCGGATGTGAAATATGGGAAGCGTGTGCACATATTGCCCTTGGATGATACAATAGAAGGTCTCACGGGGGATCTTTTTGATGTGTACCTGAAACGTAAGCTCGTCAATGTGATTAGCTTTACCACCCTCCCCCTCCCACTCTTCATGGTGTGGTTTTAGTGTCTCTTTATATATTCTCTTATATGTTTAACATCACCTGTGCAGCTTACTTTCTGGAAGCATATCGCCCTCTGAGGAAAGGGGACCATTTCCTTGTGAGAGGAGGGATGCGAAGTGTGGAATTTAAAGTCATTGAGACTGACCCTGGGGAGTACTGTGTTGTTGCCCCTGATACTGAGATCTTTTGTGAGGGAGAGCCTGTGAGGAGGGAGGATGAGGATAGGCTGGATGAGGTTGGCTATGACGATGTTGGTGGTGTCAGGAAGCAAATGGCTCAGATCCGTGAACTGGTGGAATTGCCTCTGAGGCACCCTCAGCTTTTCAAATCTATAGGTGTGAAACCACCCAAAGGAATTCTACTTTTTGGACCTCCGGGTTCTGGGAAGACCTTGATCGCAAGAGCTGTTGCTAATGAAACTGGTGCTTTCTTCTTCTTGATTAATGGGCCTGAAATTATGTCCAAACTGGCTGGAGAGAGTGAGAGCAATCTAAGAAAAGCATTTGAGGAGGCTGAGAAGAATGCCCCATCAATTATTTTTATTGATGAAATTGATTCCATAGCCCCCAAACGAGAGAAGACAAATGGTGAAGTTGAAAGGAGGATTGTTTCTCAGCTATTGACCCTCATGGATGGATTGAAGTCACGTGCTCATGTCATTGTTATGGGAGCAACTAATCGACCGAACAGTATTGACCCAGCTCTTAGAAGGTTTGGTAGGTTTGACAGGGAAATAGACATTGGTGTTCCTGATGAAGTTGGACGCCTTGAGGTTCTTCGGATTCATACCAAGAATATGAAACTCTCTGATGATGTATGAGCTAAATATCTAATTTGGAATTCAAATTCATTTTCTCTGAATGAAATTCAATTTCTTGAGATTGAATTTAATGATATTGCAGGTTGATTTGGAAAGAATAGGAAAAGACACCCATGGCTATGTTGGTGCTGACCTTGCAGCTCTTTGCACTGAGGCTGCACTTCAGTGCATCAGAGAGAAAATGGATGTCATTGATTTAGAAGACGATACAATTGATGCTGAGATACTTAACTCCATGGCTGTTACAAATGAGCACTTCCACACTGCTCTTGGAACAAGCAACCCTTCTGCTTTGCGAGAGACGGTAAGTGAAAGCATGTCTGGCTGGAATATAACATTAACCCTTCTCATTTATGTGGTTTTCATCTGATCGTCTGCATTTTTTGTTCATTATATTCTCGTTATTTGTAAATAGGTTGTTGAAGTGCCAAATGTTAGCTGGGAAGATATTGGAGGGCTTGAAAATGTCAAGAGAGAGCTTCAAGAGGTAATGTTTTTTTTACGGCAGGTTCAATCTTCTTGTTTGATGTGTTATATTTGTGAATTTGATCTTATGCCCTCTTTCTATGTTGTAGACTGTTCAATATCCCGTGGAGCATCCAGAGAAGTTTGAGAAATTTGGCATGTCACCTTCAAAGGGTGTTCTTTTCTACGGTCCTCCTGGATGTGGAAAAACTCTGCTAGCTAAGGCAATTGCAAATGAATGCCAAGCCAATTTCATTAGTGTCAAAGGACCTGAACTGCTCACCATGTGGTTTGGAGAGAGTGAAGCAAATGTTAGAGAAATATTTGATAAGGCCAGGCAGTCTGCTCCATGTGTGCTCTTCTTTGACGAGCTTGACTCTATTGCTACACAGGTTAAACCCTTCTCACTTGTAAATAATCAGATAGAATCTTTGTTTGGACAAATTTACATATGTGCCAATTAAGTAATTTATTTTAAGAATGATACTTTGCACAAAATACAGTGACCATTTACAGGCAATGCTTTTTTGTTATTGATGCAGAGAGGAAGCAGTGTTGGAGATGCTGGTGGTGCTGCTGACCGAGTTCTTAATCAGCTACTAACTGAAATGGATGGCATGAATGCCAAAAAGACGGTTTTCATTATTGGTGCTACCAACAGACCTGATATTATTGATCCAGCACTTTTACGGCCTGGTCGTCTCGATCAATTAATATACATCCCCCTGCCTGATGAAGATTCACGCCATCAGATCTTCAAAGCGTGCCTCCGGAAGTCACCCCTTTCCAAAGATGTTGATCTCCGAGCTCTTGCCAAATATACTCAAGGATTTAGTGGAGCAGATATTACGGAAATATGTCAGAGGGCTTGCAAATATGCCATAAGAGAGAATATAGAGAAAGTATGTCTTTATATCCCTTCCTCTTTGCTTCTCCTTTTAATACGTTTCTTTATATGCGATTCCCTATGTGTAAAACTACATGGCTGCTATATTTATTGATCATCAATACAGTTGTCAGTGCTTTAAAATTTTGAAAATGATTCAGTTAATTACTTCCACAGTAGTAACAAGTTAACTTAAAATCTCAAATCTGTGATTCTCTTGCACAACTATCTCCTTGATAGTATTATTATGCCTCGTTTTATGTTATCATAATGTTTCTTGTTGAGGCTCCTTTTGTGCACCATCAACTTGCTTGAAATCCCCAATTCTGATGACCCCGGTATGTTCTCATTCTTGAGGTGATAAATTATTAGCACTGTTTCTTCATTTTCCAACTGATGTATTCTCCAAAATTGAAATCCACTAACATTATTCAAAGTTTTTGGGAGGAGAATTCCTTTTCATGACATTGCCCCGTCCATTTATCAGTTAGGAAGATAGCATTTAGTGGGTGTTTGGCTAAGCTTATAAGCTATTTAAAACAACTTATAAGCTGTTTAAGAGCTTATAAGCACTATTAATATGTTTGGCAAAATAAGATGTTTAACAACTTATAAGATCATAAAATAAGTTTTTAACAGCTTATAAGCCGTGGAAAAATAAGTTGGGATTTCCCAACTTATTTTCCTAATCACCTTCACCCCCAAACACCCACCCACCTTGGAACCATTCCAACCCTCCCCCACCTCTACCTCAACATAAAAAATAATTTTTTTATATTATAATTAAAATTTATAAAATATTTATTAAAAATTCTCAAAGATCTTATAAGTTGTATTAGCCCAACACTTTAGTAACTTATAAGCTACTTAAAAATAACTTCTTATAAGCTCTTAAAATAACTTATAAGATGTTTCAAATTAGCTTAGCCAAACGGGCTCTTAGTTTCTCAGTTGCTACTTGCTAGACACAGAAGTGAAGAACTATGCTTACAGTTTGGCACTTGACAAAATTTAATTTTTTGTTTTCGTCCAAGTTCGAACTTTCACCGAAAAAATATAGAGATCCTTAAGCCCAAAACATTCTCATTAAGTGGGATAATTTTCAACTCTTAGATTATCAAATTCGTGTTGAGTGATTCAATTGTCTTTACTTCAGATAATTTAGGTAGATTATTGACTGTTAATGCTTATTACAGGACATAGAAAGGGAGAAGAAAAGAAGTGAAAATCCTGATTCTATGGATGAGGACGTTGAAGAAGTTTCTGAAATCAGGCCTGCACATTTTGAAGAATCCATGAAATACGCTCGTAGAAGTGTTAGTGATGCTGACATACGCAAGTACCAGGCATTTGCTCAGACCTTGCAACAGTCGCGAGGATTCGGAACTGAATTCCGCTTTGCTGAACAAGCAGGCGGAGCAACCGGATCCGACCCGTTTGCAGCCACGGCTGGTGGAGCCGATGAGGACGACTTGTATAGTTAAGACATTGGAGGATTTTACACCGCATCTCACAATTTCAGCGAATGCGGAACTAGTCTCCAGGATTGGGTTTCCTCAGTTTAACTTAAAATTTCTTTTGTTGCTGCCCCTCGATATTATCAATTAGATTACGGAGTTAGTCCCAACATGGTGTTCAATTAACTGACTGGAATGTTGTCATATTCTGGCTCTCACTTGAGCCGTTGAATCACTAAATTTGTGCGTGTTCAACTTTAATGTTGTCTGATATCTAGAAGAGAATGTGTTAGTAGCAGTAGCACATTTGCTCGTGAAAGTTATAAATGCTGTCTCTACTCTATTTTTGGGTGCTATTGCATTCCATTATTCCTTCCTTGCGCGTTGGTCGGTTTTATTATGTCCGTGGTTTAAATTATCTTGCGACTCAGTATATGTAGTGATATTTTTAGAAATTATTGATATATTTACTGTTATTTCTCTAAATATAAGTATTGATAGGTACGGAAATGATCACATGTTCACCTGCTTATGGTATTGTTGCACTCACAGTGAACATATAAATTTGTGTTCGATGGACATGTGATTATTTTTGGTTCATCTGCTTATGTGGTATACTTGCATTTACGGTGAACATATAAATTTGTATCCGGTGAATATGCAATTATTTTCGTTGGTCGGTAATCACACGGTGAATATATAAATTTGTATTCGGTGGACATGCGATCATTTCCATAATAAAATATTTACTACCAACATTAATATATCTTTTTACAACTTTAAATTAATTATAATAACATATCAATATGTTTTATATAAAAGTACTCCATTATATAAACCATCAACATTAATATATCTTTTTACAACTTTAGGTCTAACAAGAGACTTTCTATGGTCAGAAAGGTTTCGCCCTTCCTGATGTCAGGTAATAAATTAAATACCGTTGAATCAACGATCCAACGTATACAATTTATTTTAATTGATTGCACTTCGCATTAGTGCGTTTGCACTGTGCTATATGGAATCCCACTACATTGCTCTACTGATAAATTGATTAATAAATATAAAATGACTAAATTAACCTTTTTAATATAAAATAAATGTAAATATTAGTAATTTTTTTTACTTTTGTAATAAAATAGTTTCAAACATATCTAACTAAAATTTATCATTATCCCGTTCAACAATCTTACCGATTAAGCCCTAATTATTTTGGGATAAATCAAATATACCTCAAATTTAAAATCATAAAGTTCGAACGGTTCTCCAAGTTTTGAAAGATTCGGCTAGATGAGCAGTGTTCGAATGAGGATTGTTTTTATCTTTTATATAATTCTCACAGGGAGATATGGTTTTTTGTTAGGAGAAGGATTTCCCCCCCATAATTAGATCCATTAATGGAGAGAAATGTAGAAAAAATTTAAGTAACATAAATCTTATGATAATGAAGATATATGTGTCGCGAAAGCTTGTTCCCTAATTATTTTATGCCCCAAAAATAAAACGTCCAGAAAGTGAATTATTATGGGCATTAGATATTATTGATACAATTTTCTATTCTCTCCTGACTATAGTTGTTAGGAAAAGGATTAGAGGAGAAGATGAAAATTGAAGAAACCCAATTTACTTATGAATATTATAAACTGAATAGGAAAATAGAAACAAAAAATCAATTCAGCAGCATAGCTGGAAGTCTCAAAGCCAGCCAATCAAATCCCACACAACCCTGAATTTTGATTTGTTTTCAAAATTAATTCTAATTGATACCAACATCTTTAAAGGTAAAATTAATCAAACAATAATTCTAGCATCCAATCAATTGCATGACATGCATATGGATTTTAAGTTCAATTTTGATTTCTTTTTTCAAAACACACACTAACACGCTAACCTGTGTGTGTCCTTTTTTTTTTTTGCAATGGGAGTATTACTAATTATTTTTTAGGGTATTACTGATTTATGCTTGGGATTTTTTTTTCAAAAGTCAATCACATACTATGCATTCAAGTGCACACTAGAATTATTCTAAATCCATAAATATACTTCTAATATCAACTATTTATTTTTCAATTGAAACCTTATAAGATTTTATGTTAATTTTTTTTAATGAGCGATTCTTGTGTGCACTCAAGTACTGCATAGTGTGAACTTGGATTTTGAGTTCAATTTCAAATCAATTTGGACTTTTCAAAAACTAATTTACTTGAGCTTTGAAAAGCCAAAATTGATTTGACATTAGACTCAAAATTCAAGTGCATATTATGCATTTGAGTGCATACAAGAATGATGTTTTAAAAATATATGAGATATTATTGCGACAATAGCATGTTGATTTCGCATGGGTGTATTTATTTTTCAATTGAAACCTTATAAGGTTTATGTTAAATATTTTTAAATAAAACATATATTATTGCCACAATAACATGTTGATTTAGAGCGGGTTGTTGTGCCCCGTAATCTGTAGTGGGTCGCCCCCTAGTCATCCTATGTTTCTATCCATAAGGGATGGAAAATTGGGTTGGTATATTTAGGTACCCCTACATTCATGTTGATAGGCGAGCAACCGAGCAACAAGATTAAGGTAACTAAAATTAAAAATAAAATAATAAGTGATTAAGGCTGGGGTTTAAAAGAGGTGGACATCTGGGCATTGGGAGTATAAACCTGAGAGAGACGAGCAGCTGGTCAGAATGTCAGGTTACATCAGGCGAACAGCTGGTTAGAAGTCAAAGAAAGTCGAGCGAGCATCTCAGGAGGAAAGTCTAAAGCACCCACCTCTAGGACGAACAGGCGAGCAATGGGACACCTCGAAAAACAGCCAAGATCCCACTAATTAGGCATTGTATTAGAAGCAAACACGTGTCTTAACACTTGTCATTGTATAAAATACAATATCTTAGGATAAAACAAGTGTCTAAACACTTGCCAAGGTGTAAATAAGAGTGGTAAATGAGTGACACCTCATGCTTGCTTGTAAAACTATAAATACCTCCTCATGAAAAGGGAAATATAAGTTCAATTATTAAAAAAAGTTTCCAAACTCTTGCAATTCGGGTTTTTTCATCCTTTACTTATATAAATCTAGCTTGTTAATCTTTGTTTGATGATCATCCAAGCATAAAACAACCACTAATCCATCAATTAGAACCAAGATCATCAACAATTGGCGCTAGAAGGAGGGTTCGAACCTCCGTTGGTTGAAAATTTGGGAGAATTTGTGCAAAAGTCGCTAGAATCTGGGTTTGTTGGCTGGAACCCGGTGAGAAACCACTGGAAACTGGGTTTTCCAGTCTTGCAAAGCAATTTATGGTACTATTGTCCATGTTGAAAGACTTGAATGCATGCATAATGTGGGTTAAGGCTTGTAAATAGCCAAATCCACACATGCAAGACTAGTTGCTCTTGATAGAGGATCAATCAACAAAAATCTTCTTTATCAAACATCCAAACATTCCAAGATGGCAAGGTCGCAAGAGCATCAATCTTCGAGCACACATCCGACTCATAAGTCACGAACTAGAGTTTCATCGACGGGAGACCATGCAAGGATCGTCCGGACAAAGAAATATGCAAGTCACCATTGATATACTCCCCTCGGAAATTGAAGTTCTTGCCCAAAAAATGAAGAGCTCGCAAAAATGATTTGCTGTGCTCCAATCGTTGCAAAGACGTCAAGAAAAAACTGTACCATTGAAGGCTCTAGAGACAAGCAATCGAGTAGCCGAGCAGCGAACATAAAGGCAGGAAGATGGGTGAGGAGGTGAAGCGGACAGTGCTTAGGTCCGTAAAGATAAAGGCAAAACTCCAGTTAGTGAACGATTGAGGAGTAAAGGAGAATCTACTCCGGGTGGTGACGAGGAGTCGACCAAGGAAACGAGCAAGAACACAACCAAAGACACTGGCCGTACCAGCGCAAGGAAAAGGCTAGGAAGCTGAGGTAGAAGCGAAAGAGAGGCTCCTCAAAGGAATGAAGAGCGAACACGTACAACTATTCGCCCATCAGTCCACGACAGAATAAGGAGGTCAACATTTGGGAGGTTGGGACCCAATGGAGCTAGCAACGCAGCTAGACGAGCAACTCAGGAAAAACGCCTGTTGGTAAGGGACTGCGGTGTGATCAAGTCATTGAACTTGATCACGACGAACAACCTTCCAATGGGAGGACACCTCCGAATGAGTTGCAGACCATGAAGAAAGCGACTGAAGAATTACAAAAAAAGTTGGAGTCTCAGAAGGGAGTTGGGTCAACTGTTTTACCATCATCTCTGTTGTCCTCAATAATCCTGAATGCACCAGTGCAAAATAAGATACAATTTCCGGCTATTAGCCTATATGAAGGAACGTCAGATCCAAGGGTCCATTTGACGAAATATTCAAATTTCATGATATACATGGGGGCTACAGATGCAACCCAATGCTGTAATTTCCCACTCACCCTTGGAGACAGACCTCATCGGTGGTTTTTAGCACTAACTCCTGGATCCATCAATTCCTTTGCACAACTGAGAAAGGAGTTCCTGTCACATTTCTCAACAGCCGGGTCTTACCTAACACAAAGGCACTGGTTGGCAGATATCAAGCAAGGGGATGATGAATCTGACAGGAAGTTCCTTGAGAGATTTGATAAAGTCTTATTGGAAGAAGAGATGGTCAGTGAGGATACGAAGATAGTGGCAGCGATGGTCGAGCTAAAAAAAGGAACATACTTGTGGAAGGAAATGCACCTAACATGTCCTAAGGCATATGCAGAATTCAGACATCGAGCCGGCATGCACATATCAATGCAAGAGGCCCTCTAGAAAGAGTTGGGAGACAAGGCCGATCCAAAGAAGTCAGGGAAGAAGTCAGGAGGAAACGAATACAAAGCTCCCAAAAATATGAAGGCTTTTAACGAAGGAGCTGAGCTAAAGGAAAGATTGATTCAAGTACTCACCATGTCGGTAGATGCGGTGTATAATAATATGAAGGATAGAGACATGTTATCAGAGCCCCGGAAAATCCGACAAGAATGAGGAAAGTTAAACCCCAACAAATACTGTGTTTATCATCAGAATATCGGCCACTTCACAAGTGAATGCCGAGATCTCTTGAAACAGTTATGGAGGTTTTACGAAGAAGGGAAGCTGTCGGAATTCATGAAAAGGGAGCTGGGGAAGAGACTAAGGACAACATCGCCATCTAGCTCAGACGATGATGAGAGCGACGAACAGCCGAGTAGGGCATGCAAGAAAGGAAGAAAAATTCCAACAGCCCCTGCGGAGCAAGTTCGAGAAATTCTTATGATTGAATCAACCGGGCCAGTTGGTGGCTGCTCCGATGGAAGACCCCCGATATCCAAGAGAAAACGAAAAGCTGAGCTCAGGGCAGTGGCACAAGTGCAGGAAGTGGAATTGAACCCGACAACCAAGCAAACTAGAGATTTATCATTTTCAGAAAAAGATTTGAATGGAGTAGTCACCCCCACAACAACTTGTTAATCATCTGTGCTAACATCATGGGTACACAGGTACACCGCTTGCTCGTCGATATCGGCTCCTACACGAACATTCTGTTCAAGAGTACATTATACCAGTTAGGGGATTATGCCGAGTATGTAAAAGATTGTAATCATAGAATTTTGAGATTTGGAGATGTTGTAAACCATTCCCTTAGGTGTAATTACGTTATCGGTTGAACTTGTATCGCCCGAGAACCTAGATAGGAGGCTAACTAGAATGGTAGATTTTCTGGTAGTAGACCAACAGCCCACCTACAATGGGTTTCTCGGTCGCCCTTTTATCAATGAATTCAAAGCAGCCGTTTCAATGTACTACTATTGTCTCAAATTCCCAACTCCAAAAGGTGCAGGTACGGTGAAAGGCGATCAGAAGAAAGCTCGTGAATGCCTCCTGCAATTGCAACCAACAGAGAATATGGTATCTATGATGGACGAGCAGCCGAACAGCTGTGCTGAAGACGAACCTTCTATCTTAGACAAAATCATGGAATCTATTGATATAAAAATGATGGAGGTGGACGAGCAGCTGGGTGGAGGCGAGCAGGAGGTCCATGACGAGCAACAGGGTGAAGAAAGAAATGAAGAAGCCATACCTGCTCCAAATGAAGTTGACGTCATTGAACTGCAGCTAGGAGCAGAGCCAATGGTGGTTGAAGATGAACTGAACATAGACGAGCCTATCATTGATCCTCGCTGGAAAGGACAAAAACGAAGAGCGACACCGGTTGAAGAGTTGGAGGCAATAAGAGTCGACCCGAACTGAGAGGACTTAGAACTCTTCATCGGATCCGAGCTCCCAGAGCCATACTGATCCGGGATGGAGAAGTTTCTTAAAGGTTAATCTCGACGTATTCGCATGGTCGCATGCCGATATGGTAGGCATTAGCCCTGAGCATGTCTGCCATAAGCTAAATATTGATCCTACCAGGAAACTGGTCCAGCAGAAGAGGAGAAAGTATGGGCCAGATAAATATGAAACGCTCAATATGGAAGTAAAAAAGCTGTTAGTAGAGTCGGCAATTTGGGCTCGGCCCGATGGGACCGGCCCGACATATGGGCCGGGCTGTGCCCAAAAAATAGAGGCCCGAAAAAACCGGGCCGTTTTTGGCCTGGCCCGGTGGGCCAAATGAATTTTTTTTTCTATTTTATTTTTAAAAGATTATAATTAGTTTTGTTTATTTAAAGGATATTTAGTGTTGTAATTATAAATATATGGACATACTTGACTTGATACTGCCATAATAAGGAATTTAGTGTTGTATATTTAGTTTTTAAATGATATTTAGTGTTGTATATTTAATTTTTTTTTAAACATACTTGACTTGATAGTTGATGCCATAATAAGGAATTTTGTAAATGAAGCCCCTCAATTTTCAGTACCGTGGAATAAAAAAACTCTATCAAATATTATTTTGAGATTAGGAAAAAAAAAGTTGAAATGGGCCGGCCTGGCCCGTTAGCCCGCGGGCTAGGGCTGGGCTGGGATTTTACAGGCTCGACATGCAAATGGCCCGGCCCGGCCCGCGAATAGTGATTGGCCAAACGGGCTGGGCCGGGCCGGGCCGGCCGGCCCGTTTTGCCAGCTCTAGCTGTTAGACAATGATCTTATCTGGCAGACTTTATGTCAAATCCAGTGTTGGTGAGAAAACCAAATGGAACATGGAGGTTGTGCATCGACTTCACGGACCTGAATGCTGCCTGCCCAAAAGATAATTTTCCCCCTCCATATATCGACCAGCTGGTGGACAACACAGTCGGATACGAGCTCTTCACATTCATGGACGCGTTCGGGGGATACCATCAGATCGCAATGCACCTCGACGATCAGGAACACACATTTTATACCAACAAGAACTTGCTGTGTTGAAAGAGGATGCCATTTGGGTTGATCAACGCAGGAGCCACGTACCAAAGACTTGTTAACAAAATGTTCGATGAACATATTGACAGGACGATGGAAGTATATGTGGACGACATCGTGGTTAAAAGTCCAAGGAAGGAGGACCACCTGGAACATCTGACTCAAGCATTTGAAATACTCCGAACCTACAACATGAAGTTGAATCCAAAGAAAAGCAGCTTTGGAGTTCACTCAGGCAAATTCCTTGGACATCTAGTTAGCTAACGAGGCATTGAGACCAATCCAACCAAGGTGTAGGAAATCATGGATATGCAGCCGCTAAGATCAGTCAAGGAAGTACAATGACTCACTGGTTGTTTAGCGGCCTTGAATTTCGAGATCCGGTGATAAATGCCGACCTTTTTTTGATGCCATCAAGAAAGGAAAGTTCCAGTGGACAGACAACTGCCAACAAACATTTGAGCAATTGAAAGAATACCTCAGCGACACCAACATTTTAGCAAAACCAACTCCAGGAGAAAAATTGTATCTATACTTGGCAGCGTCAGAGGTAGCGATCAGCTCAGTCCTTGTTCGAGCAAACGGGAAATTTCACTTGCCTATCTACTATGTGAGTCAAGCCTTACACGAAGCGGAAATCAAATATTCACCAATGGAGAAATTGGCGTATGCATTAGTAATTAGTGTAAGGAAGCTCCGACCATACTTCTTTGACCATCAGGTGGAGGTATTGACAACATTTCCGCTAAGACAAGTTTTACAAAGACCTGACACAGTTGGTCGCCTCCTCAAATGGTCCCATGAAATAAGCCAGTTCGGAATATCCTATGCACCTTGAACAACGATTAAAGGACAAGCGTTAGCTGACTTTATAGTCGAACTAACCTTTCCTCAAGATTCAACGAGAGGTCATAACCACCCATGACATATGTACGTTGATGGCTCATCAACCAACACAACATCAGGAGCCGGAATAGTATTAATTAGCCCAGATAGATAGGTATTCACCTCAGCTGTTCGGTTTGAATTTATGGCAACAAACAACGAAGCTGAGTACGAGGCATTGATTGCCGAACTCCGGTTAGCAATAGCTGTGGGGGTGAGAAGATTGCAAATATACGGAGACTCACAACTGATCGTCAATCAAGTCCGAGGGGAATATGAGGCGAAGGATGAAAACATGGCCCTATACCAAAAGATTGTTGCTCACCTGGCCTCTTTGTTCGAACAAATTTACATTGAATAAGTGCTAAGAGATAACAACGCCCAAGCAGATGCACTTGCTCGCCTGGCAACCAGCACAGGGCCAGCAGAGCTGTCAGAAATCACAATAACAAAGATACTTCACCCGTCAACCAGTGACTACAAAATTAATCAAATTAATGAGGAATTTGAAGAAAACGAATGGCGAATACCCATAGTCAAATACCTCCGTGATGGTGAAGCTCCAGAGGATCCACATGAGGCGACCAAGACAACCAGGCGAGCAACAAGATTCACATTGATAGATGGGCAATTATACAAGAGAGGATTTTCACTACCTCTCTTAAAATGTTTAGCCAGGGGGCAAGGTTAGGAAGTTTTAAAAGAGATTCATGAAGACGTTTGTGGCAATCACGCAGGGGGGCGAGCATTGGCATATAAAACAGTTAGGAAAGGGTACTATTGGCCAACTCTTCTCCAAGATGCTATCAAAGTTGCAAAAACATGTCACAGATGCTAGCTATCCGCTCCAAGCATCCACAAACCCCCAACCGAGATGATACCCATAAATAGTCCATAAATATTTGCAAAGTGGGGGATAGACATCATCGGACCTTTCCCAACCGGAAAGGGGAATGTAAAGTTTGCAGTAGTGGCCGTGGACTATTACACAAAATGGGCCGAAGCAGAAGCACTTGTAAAGATCACACAAGAAAAAATGATCAGTTTCATTTGGAAAAATATCGTTTGTCGGTTTGGAGTTCCGCAAGCAATTCTGACGGACAACGGAAGACAATTCGAAGGCAAAAAGATGAGATTTTTTTTGCGAAAAATAGGGAATAAAGGAACACTTTTCAACTCCGTACAATCCTCAATCCAACAGCCAGGTCGAAGCAGTTAACAAGATAATCAAGCATATATTGAAGATTCGCTTGTCAGAAAAATATGGAAAATGGTCAGAAGAATTACCAGAAGTACTATGGGCTTATAGGGTCTCATATAGAACACGCACAGGAGGAACTCCGTTCACCATGGCATTTGACACCGAAGCAGTTATACCTATTGAGCTGAAAGTACCAACTGAGCAAACAACCATGTTCGATGAGGAGTCGAACAACTCAGCATTGGCTGCGGAAATGGATTTAATTGATGAAAATTGAATTTCAGCCGAGATGAAGAATGCTATATACAAGAAAAGAATCGCTAAATATTACAACTCTCAAGTGAAAATTAGATAGTTTGAATTTGGAGATTTGGTGCTTCGAAAAGTACTAGCTCCCCCACCAGGAGCGTTTGGACCGACTTGGGAGGGCCCGTTCAGGGTAACCAACAAGGCATAACGGTACATATGATCTCGAAGACATGAAAGACAACTCGGCCCAATACTTCTTGAACGTAGCCCTTTTAAAGAAGTATTATCAATAGAATGGTAGGGATTGTAAATATGTAGCTTATTTATGTATGATGTAAATTTTGTATAAATTTTAATTTTTTTTTGGCATATTGTGTAAATTAGACGAACAACAGTGTATGAGATTATCAAGCGAACAACAAAATGTTAATAGTTGTGTTGTAAATTATATATATAGTACTCCCTCAGTCCCTGAGTAAACTTCCCACTTTCCTTTTCGGGCCGTCCCCCAGTAAGTTTCCCATTCCATAAATGGAAAAAGCAACACTCTACTATATATAAACTTTTACTTTCAAACTCTCACGATATTACCAAAAATGCCACTCATTCAATTTACTTTTCAACACTATTCATTACTTTATCCCAAAAGTCAACATGTGGTCCACTATATATTAATAAACAAATACATTTTCTTAAACCATTCAACAAAAAAAAGTGGGAAACTTACTTGTGGAAGGAGGGAGTAATAGATTAGAATAGGAACATGAAAACTCAGCTGCTCGCCCAAGTTTAAACGTTAAGGAAGCATGAGCCCAATTTGAGGCGAACAACAGTGCTAAAAAATGAATTTAAGGCTAAGTCCATTAAAGGACCATAAAGCCCAATTGATAGAGGTCAAATTCTTTAAGAACCACGAAAGAACAACAAATAATATGCATATAAAACAAGTACTTTACCCTAAAAAGTATAAGGGAAGTACTTAAGGAAATAAAGACATACATATAAAACAGGCGAGCAGTCGAGCAGTATAACATAATGCCAACAAATTACACAAGTGATTGGAAAAGGAATTCATTTCATTCAAAGGAAAGGTGCATACAACTGGAAAAGGAAAATTACAAGGCAAAGCCTGTTACAAACTAGGGCAAAAAGAAAAAAAGGTCTTAAGTCTGGGGAGCCGGAGGAGCTGGAGGAGCATCTGTCGAGGGAGCAACTTCAGTGGTGACCGCGTCAATAACCTGTTGTTCACCAACAGCTGTAGAAGTGCCCACTCCGTTAATAGGAGTGAAGGGAAGGGAACTAGTGCCGTCATACACCTCAGCCTCTTTGTTGACCTCAGCTCTGTTGCTCGCCTCCTCATTTCGGACCCTGGGGGTGATCACTCGGTAAATAAGAGTGGTTAAATGAGTGACTCCTCATGCTTACTTGTAAAACTATAAATACCTCCTCATGAAAAGGGAAATATAAGTTCAATTAATAAAAAAAGTGTCCAAACTCTTGCAATTCGATTTTTCATCCTTTACTTATATAAATCTAGCTTGTTAATCTTTGTTTGATGATCTTCCAAGCATAAAACAACCACTAATCCATAAATTAGAACCAAGATCATCAACAATTCCATCGTCATCCCTTTATTTATTGTGCATCACGTGTAATAATATTTTTTTATTAATTTTGGAGTGCGTAAATATTCCTTTTATCAGTATTTGAATCCCTTCAGTCTTATCTCACAATTAGTGTTTTAGAATTATTTTGTTCCTCCTTGTATTATTTATTCGCATGTATACGAGTACTAACCTTTTTTTTTCTTATTGTTATATCAGAAGAAACACCACCAACAAAAATGCCTAATAATTGTATTGGTTGTATGGTTATAAACTATCTTAACAAGATTTCATATATAATTTAAAATTATAATAATTAATATTATAATAAAGATTAATGGATAGATAGATAAAATAAGTTTAATTTAAATGGAGAAATCTTGTGGGAGACTATCTCATGACCGAACTTCATTTTCATAATTTATATCTGCTTTAGCTTTAAAACATGATTTGAGTAAGTTCATACTCTCACCACATTTTCCTTAATTGTAATTATCACCTTTAAATATTGTTGCAAATAAGTTTGTTGGGCAACCCTCTTTGCATCATTAACATGTTTTTTTTTAACAAAAAATTATTAGATAAAATTAAAGGTGTACTTTATTGGTGAGGAGGGGGGGGGGGGGGGGGTTTGGATGGTGAACTATGAGAATAAAAGTCATAGTGTGTGTTTGGAATTATGCTACTATGACTTTGAATCCTCCAACACAAGAAACCCCACATACGTCACCCCATTGAGGCCTATGGGTATAATTCCTTTCCATTTCAATTTTCTTTCGCTTTTGCTTTCTCTTTCCATTCCTTGACATTTTACCAAGAACCCCCTAAAACGATATCATTTAATTAAGAGGTGTGCCCAGTTGACAAGTCACGTTTGACCTGAACATAAAAAAGGAAGCCCAGAAGATTATTTTGCAACATTATTATTTAAAGGTGGTGATATATTAACGATTATCCAACATCTTAGATTAGATTATCTTCAAGCGAAATGCAGTAATTTAACTTGAAATTAAGCATGTAATATAAATGTTATGAGAGTTTGTCTCATTTATGAAACGATCTCATACATATTTTTATTAATTTAAATTATTACCACAATACATCTCACATTACACGATCTCTCTGAATATTTATCAATATATATTCAAACCATGCATCGAACGGGTGAGTTCCTAGTTAATTATAATAACATATCAATATGTTTTATATAAAAGTACTCCATTATATAAATCCTTACTCAATTTCATGCACCACTATTTAATTATTGATATTTTAAACATATTTTTTTTTTAAATTTGATACTTTATATTTAAATATGAGGCCTAGTTGCACTAAATTCACCAAATTATCGGCGATTTTGTACCTAAATCACCAAACTATATTTCTTGGCACTAATGCATAGAAACACTCAAATTTTAGCACATAAAACACTAAACATAATTTTCCGTCAAAAATTTCTCTGATTTCAACATACAGTGGATAGTTTTGTAAGATAAAAAGTTCAGCTGATGGCAAACAATGCAAGAAGGTGGTGCATGAGACTGAGAACAACATCAAGGGACGGACGCACGAGGCTTTGTACGGTGGAGTGAAGATGCGAAGCGGTAGACGATGGAAATGATGATGAGTATTGTGTATATCTCGTCCCAAATTGAATAAAATTATGAAGAGTTTAGAGAAAAATATCATTTTCTAAGGCACGTGCGCAATAATATATATATTTTTTTTTGGAAACATTGATCAAAATAAAAGTTTAGTGATTTATGTGCCATAATTTAATAGTTTGTATGCATTAGCGCCAAAAAATATAGTTTGGTAGTTTAGGTGCAAAATCGCCGATAGTGTGACTGGCTTAGTGCAATTAGGCCTAAATATTATAATACATTGTCTTTTATGGAGTATTAAATATGAACAATTTAAATAGTGTACACCTGAAAAATAGTATGATATCACTGACCTTAATTTTTGATACTTCTAATGAGATTCTTATTACTCTTGATCAAGTATATAATTTTAATTTTTCAAAATAGTTTAATGGTAACTTTATCATGAAATCATTTTCATATAAAACTTATATGAAATTGATTCATGATATGAACCACTTTTCAGTTTTAACTTTTATGAACCACTATCTAATTTCTGACACTCTTGGTCAAGTACTTGATACTCATAGTGAAAAAATAATTGATTCTTTAATTTTTTAATAAAATTAATACTTTTTACTTAAATATTATAACACTGTATTTTTTTTATATTAAACATCAAAACTTTAAAACAGTAAAAAAAATTAATTGGTGTTGATATTTCTGAATAATAATATGACATTACTAGATTATTGATACTCCTGATGAGATTTTTAATACCATTAATCAAAGATTTGATACTATATATATAAAATCATTTTAAAATTTCCATGTAAGTTTATTATGAGCCATTTTCAAATAAAACTTTGCGTAAAAATTTAAAGTTAGAGTTATTGAGATTAGATGGAATTTGAAATAGAAGAATGTGGTTTTGCCACAAAAGCAACCTCAGGTATCAAAGAAGATTAAAATTACCCAATATTACGTTAGAAGGAGTAGTTCTAGTGTGCTTGCATTTTAAAAGCTCAATTGCAAAAAGTATGAAAAACACACATGATGAGCCGTCGTCGGCACACTAAATTATTATTAAATACCTCGACTAATCCACTAGTATAGTAGGATAAGTAAGGGTTGAAGACATGAGAAATAATATAACTTAATTGAATAAATTCGTGTATTAAATTCAGTAAAGGAGGGGGAGGGGGTTTAGATTTGTTGTATAACTACTGAATGCAAGAAAATAAAATAAAAATTGAATAAATAAAAATTATCTAGCCCTTGATAGTATCCTCAAGAATAATTTTCCTAATTTAATTAAGAATCGTGGTTTATCTAGCTCAACCCTATCTCAAATCTTGACCCTAAATCAGTGGTACGACCAAACTAGTCCGAATTATTTCTTAAATTTAATTAATTAGAAGGTACAACCCCAATTAACCTATTCGAATGAATAACCCCAAAATATATATTTCGAGATTCAATTCACTGAATGCATTAACGAACTAAAATAATAAAACAAACTAGATTATGAAAGCGGAACATCCGAATAATACAATCTAGACTTTGCTATCTCTAGGGTGTTCTGCCCTATTTGCTACTCCAACTACACAAGTATAACAATTGCAGATTATAAAGTGTAATTTATCTAAAATTAATAAATAAATAAACTTGGATGACCAGATCAAATACATCTATCAATTAAACATGCATGACATAAATCAAATAACAAAGAAATTGAGACATGGATGAAATTAAAACCATCACCAAATAATTAAAATTAATGTCAAATTATTCAAGGTTCAACATCTCCTCGAACTAGAATAAGAACTTAGTCACTAAAGGTGATTAAGTGAAATAACAAAGAAATAAAAACAAAATATAGATAAAATTATTGTGTGTTTCTTCCTCTCCCTAAAGTTTGCTCTCCTCAAAGTTGTCCTCCTCAAAGGTCTGCACCTTGTCTTTATATACTGGATCAAATTTAAATGCAATTAAAGTATTCGAGTCAATCAGGATATTGAATCAACATGAGGGAATTCTCGATGCATGATCGTAGGCAACACTTAAAGCATGATAAATGAACATGTTTTAATGCTTGAATGTAGACATTACTTGAATGCAATCTTGATCACATGAAAAATATATGTTTAAATTCAACATTAAGACCCTCATGTTGAGCTACGTATCACCTTCGGGCTGATCCATTTGCACTCACCAGCATCTCCAAATTTGGCCCGTCTCAAGCTTAATAAAAAGATTCCAAAACAACCTGAAAATTATACAAAAATGCACCATCAAAGCATTGAGACCGTAATAACATAAGTCGTGCAATTACGAGCAAAATATAAAATTATTGTTATAAAATAACCAAATAAAGCACACAATTTATACAAGAATTACGACTTATCAATACACTCCTGTGTGAACTTTGTTTAAATCAACAATACTCCAAAAATAATCAATAATACCCAAAACAGTAATTAACAATACTAGAAGCATTAATTGGTATTACCACGAGCAATAATTTTTTTTACTCCAAATGGTAATTAATAATACCCTAAATAGTAATCAATAATACCTTAATATTTTTTAATTATATATTTCTAATTGAAATTTAAAAAAATGGATCTAGAATTTAGTTTAAAATCCAAGTGCATAGTATACACTTGAGTGCCTGCTATATTAAAATTTGAATTTGCAGTTATGTTGTATATTATAATTTATAAGTTATAGATAATGTATGATATGTTTTGTACTTCAATTATATTTTGAATTGATTCAAAATACATCAATATAAAATGTATGTAATTATAAAATTGAAAATATTAAACCAAAATAAATCAAAAAGTGGTTTTGTAAATACAAATTGATATATAAAGAAATAGGTTATTATATAAGTAGATTTTTAAATATAAATTAAACATGAGTAGTTTTAGGGTGCATCCAAATGTATACTATGCACTTGGATTTTGACCCAATTTAAAATCAATTTTGACCAAAACTTAAAATTCGCGGGTCAGTCTAACATGGATAAAATTTGCGGGCCATCTATCACCTGCACACATTCCGTTTTTCGGCAAGGCCCAACCAACCGAAATCCATCGAGTTGCTCACTTGTAGAATGGATGACGAGCCCAAGGTCAATACTAGGAGGATGAAAATTTCAAAAGTATACACAAAAAGATCGAGGTCGACAAAGAAGAAGAGTAATTTGCCTGCAATATTGGGGAGCACCATTTCATTGTTCGGAGTTTTCTAGATTGCTCTCGAGATTTTCATGTTATATCGCCATAAAGCTTAAACGGCTGCCGCTATAGCCGAAGCATCCAAGCAAGGTTTGTTATTTGAAATAATCCGCTCCTCCATTTTGGAGTTATACGTGAAAGTATGCTTTTACTTTGTATAACTCATGTATTAAACACTTGTTTATGAGAATAATTCTTTTATCACATTTGCTTTAGATATGATTGAATGTTGAATATTTATTGCAACCAGTTCATTATATATAGTACTTGTTACATTGTAGTTAATGTGGTGATACCCGATCACGGAAGATCACATTAACAGTTTCCTTGTAACTAAATGTACAAATTCACGACCTAGGTGGAATTGAACAATCCGCCGTGAAAGGTTGATGTGTATATCTCAGATTGACTTGTCTTGACCAAGAGACTGCACTAGCACATTTAGTATGTGTTGAAGAGGACCTACAGCGAGGATAAATTCTTATGTTCTGAAATGTGAAGAATTAGACCTCAATGGTTGTTGATTTCTTAATCTTCGTCACTTAAATAGGACCGTGTGTGCTTAATGGTTACTGCTTTGATTCATGTTGGGTGAGAATCATCGTGACTTTTGAACCTTGTGCTTTGGGCAGTAATATTAATCATACGACGGTTGCTAAGAATTAATACGGAGAAACGCGTGCGAGTACGGCTCGTGTGATTAGTCCCCTTGGTGGGCTCAGAAGTTTTATCGTACCAAATCTTGCAAGTGAAGAATCTATTTCTTCGATACGGATAATAATATTGAGCTGTCTTTACTCTAAGGTGAAATATATTAATTAATTTAGAGCTATTCAGAAGCTTAATTAATTAATGGAATTGATAATCTTAAACGTGGGAAATAATAATCGGGAGCCCATATTATCGTAATATGGATTAAGATGGATAGTGCAATATTAATTTATTAGTGACATTAATTAATATTAATGAGCTGAATTATATTGGGGCTCAATATTGAAATTCAGAAGCCCATTAGGAGGTCCAATCTTAATTCTCCTTAAGGCCCCTCAAGTAGCCTATTAAGTAGCCTAATAATGATAAGATGATTAAAATAAAAAGAAAATATATTGCTGATTTTTCTTTGTGATTTTCGAAAATAGCTTATTTAGGAGAGAAAAGATTTTGTTGATTCTCTTGGAAAGATATTATGGAAGATAAGTATTCTTGGAATACAAGATTATCTCATATATTCAAGAAGATCCAAATCTTGGATTCTTTTCTTGTAAATTTCGAAAATTACATGATTAAATAGGAGGGTGAGATTTTTGTGGAATATTTTATTATGGAGAAAAGAATATATGAGATATATTCAAGATTTCTTAGAGACTAAGAAAAGATTTTCTTCAGGCCCATAAAATACACAAAAATTCGGCCATCATCTCTTATAAATAGGGGGTGATTATTTCATCCCCAAGTACATAATTCTATGTGTTAGAAAAATCAAGAGCATATATATTTTTCTTTTTCCTTAGTTATTTAAATTACTTGAAAGTACTTTCCACAGGTGATCGAGTAAGGCGAAAGGGAAATACTTGCGAAAGTTTTTGGATTGATAAAGCGCGTTCGGTGATTGTCCCGTATTATTCAAAGGCCAATTCTACGAGAGGTACGTAAATCACATAACTTCTTAGTTTATTACGCCATAGATTTTATGTGAATTAATTCAACATGAATGATGATAAAATTGTTGTTGGAATTATTATTTGAATTAATTAGGATTAATTCATGTTAGTAATAATTGTATTTAAATTCGTATTTAAATTTCATCCAGAATAGTTCCCGGGCACCCCTATTTTACCAACAACTGGTATCAGAGCCACGGTTTTGGGCTCTGATCTTTAAATTGGAATTTAAATTGTTAGACAATAAATTGAAATTGGATAATAGAATTGCTAGATCTTTTTTGCAGGTATCCAATTGTCATGGTTTTAATATTTTTTTTTCATGCGTGTGAATTAATTGTTTTTAATTCGATTCGTTCGAATTCGTTTTTCTCGTGAGAAAATCCACGAGTAGATTAGTTCTTTTTATTTTGATTTGATCATTGTAATAGACTAGTCTAGATCTAGTATTTATTTTTTGTAAATAAATTGAAACCGGATCGAGATGAAGAACGAAGAATTAAAGACGGCGTACCCGGACGACGCATGCATGTGTGGCGCATGCATGAACGTAAAACCATGCATGGGGTGAAAAACATGAACGAAGACGAAACCCGGTGCACGGAGTGCGCGAGGCACACGGTGCCGTGCACGACGGGCGAGCCGAGGCGCACGAGGCGCCGCCTCTTGGCGCTCGGCAGTTGTGCCGAGAGGCACGCAACCCACCCCGTGGGCCGACGCGTGCCGTATCTCGGACCGTGAAATTTTATTTCCGTTCTCATTTTTTGTGTGATTTTAAACGTCGTCCCGAACCCTAAACGAAGTTATTTTTGTGAAGTGTTGCTGTTCTAGTGGGAGCGTGTCGAGACGAACGATGTAAAGCAACAACGACGATATTTCGCATCAAGACGTGAAGAAATTAAACCGTGACAATTGGATTTGAGTGCTCCAATATGTTTAATTTTTTTTGATGGATGTTTTATTTCGTGCACTTATTATTATTTGTTAATATGTGTTTGCATGAATTTTATTGTCCAAGAAAAACCTTACTTTCGAAAATTACTAAGTATGTTTATTTAATCGCAATTTTTTTGGATATTAAAATTGGATTAATTTGGCCTCCATAATTTATTTATTTGTGAAGTCTTTTTGGAATACATTTCCCCCTCGGATCGGCCAAAAGGATGGATTTCACATGAATAAATTCCGAAAGGATGATTGTGGATTATTACTAGTGGCGGTATTGACCCTCACACGAGTGGCTTGCTCAAAGCGAAATAATAATCCTGTATTTAATTATGGTTATTACTTAGGCATAAGAAATTGATATTAACTTACTCCCCTCGGAGTCCCTGTCAATTTTTATGTGGTCAAAGTGGGAGCCAACTATTAATTTTGAAAGGATTTGTAACTTTCAAGTTTGTGATCCGCTTGAATGTGTTTAAATGTATAGACCACCCCTCGTGGCGCATTTAAATTATTTCGAGATGTTGGCTGATGCATGATTATATTGTTTTAAGGTTTCAATATAATTAATGTGATCGAATTATGTGATAATTTCATATTTTTCTAGATATTGATATGAATGTATGTTTTATTTTCAGTTCATAATGTCGCAACCTTTTAATCCACTTTTTAGTATACTTAAAGATAACAAACTTGTCGGTGAGAACTATGTTGATTGGAAACGTAACATGAAAATGGTCCTACCTGCGCAAGAACACTATTGGATATTTAGCGTTGACGTACCCAAGAAACCTAATGATAAGTCAAGTAATGGGGAAAATGTGGTATTCGATGATTGGAAGCATTCCAATGAACACATGAAGCGCATCATCTTGACATTTATGTCTGAAGATTTGAAACGCATTCATGAATGCATTGAAGCGGCTGTTGAAATCATGGATAACCTTGAAGAGATGTTTCACCATCAGAACCCCATGGCGAATCTGTTCACCATTCGTGAGAAGCTCACGAAGGAAATGGTGAAGGGAACACCTGTAAGGGATCATGTTCTCAAATTTAGGCGTGAGTTTGAAAAACTTGAGTTTCTTGGTGCCGGACAAAGTGAAGAAAGTCAAATTGATTCCATACTCCTAAAGCTATTGAGCAGTTTTGATGGGTTCTTTTGGGAATACGTGTTATCGGAACACAAGTTCACTTTAGATACCCTGCTCAAGGCTTTGGTATCGGTAGAGTCGCACTTAGGGAGTAAGGATGAGGCTTTGGTGATCAAGAGTCTTTTTTCGAAACCTAGGCCAATGGAAGGTAAGATTGAGAAGAAGGAGATTGATCAGAACCAAACCAGTAGACTCACTCTTGATGGCAAAGAAAGAGCATTCAAACCGTACGGTGTGAAGATATCCGGTAAGAGTAAGTGCTTCAATTGCGGGGAAAAAGGACATTGGAGGTCTACCTGTTCTAAGCCTAAGAAGGCGGTAAAGAAAGGTAAGTCTCATGTTTTAGTCGTTGAAACTTATGTTATGGTGTATGCTACCCACATTTGGGTAGTGGATACCAGGGCAACTGATCATATTTCTTTCACTCTTCAGGGGTTCCAGCTAACCCGACGACTTAGCAAGAATGAGATCCTCATCACTTTAGGCGATGCTACGAGAGTGGCAGTCGAAGCAGTGGGAGTCGTGCACCTGTCTTTTGAAGATAGAGTTTTAATTTTAAGAGATGTTTTATACGTTCCGAACTTTAGGAAGAATTTAATTTCAGTTTCTAAGTTGTTTTTTGATGGATATTCAGTTACTTTTAATAAAGTTGTTACTATTTCTTTTAAGAATGATACTATCTGTCATGGAACGTTGGTAAACAATCTCTATACGATTAAGTGTGCACACCACTCAAATAATGAATCTAATAACACGTCGATCATTTCGAGTAATAAAAGAAAGCGTTCTTCGGAGATGAACGAAACACTTCTATGGCATCTTAGACTAGGTCATATTAATCTAAAGCGGATAGAGAGATTGGTGAAAGACGGATCCTTGGAATCATTCCAAGTTGAGCCGTTTCCAACCTGTGAATCCTGTTTAGAGGGTAAAATGACCAAGAGGGCATTTGGAGCCAAGGGAAATAGAGCCACGGAAGTGTTAGAACTCGTTCATACCGATGTGTGTGGTCCAATGACGATCAAAACGAGAATGGGGTATGAGTATTTCGTCACCTTCATTGACGATTACTCGAGATATGGGTACATTTACCTTATGAGGCATAAGTCTGAAACTTTTGATAAGTTCAAGGATTTTAAGGCCGAAGCCGAGAAACATAGGGAAAAGAGTATCAAGTTTCTACGATCAAATCGTGGGGGCGAATACCTCAGCAATAAATTCTTGAAATACTTATCGGATGAAAGGATCGTATCCCAATTAACCGTACCGGGAACCCCTCAACAGAACGATGTGGCGGAATGAAGAAACCGGACTCTTTTAGAGATGGTCAGATCCATGATGAGTTATTCGGATTTACCCAAGCCGTTTTGGGGTAACGCCTTGGAAACGGCGGCTTATATTCTAAACTTGGTGCCATCCAAATTGGTTCCTAAAACCCCAATGGAATTGTGGACCGGGCGCAAGCCCAGTCTAAGACATTTGCCGATTTGGGGTTGTCCGACATACGTGCTAGACAAGGAAGCCGGTAAAATTGGATCCACGTTCGGAATTAAGGCTGTTTATAGGATACCCTGCGGGAACGAAAGGGTGTATGTTCTATAGTCCCAAGGATCAAAAGACCGTGATTAGTACACACTTTAAATTCTTGGAGGAAAACTATATGAACAATCGGAAGCCTAAAAGTGAAATTACCTTAGAAGAATTGAGAGGACAAACCTCGATACCAAGTATACAAGATGATGTACCACACATCACACCTTCACAACCGGAACCCCGTCGTAGTGGGAGGATTGCTAGGCAACCCGAGAGATTCATGGGAATAGGAGAATCTTCGGATTTAATTCCAGGCGATGAATCAGACCCATGGACATACGACGAGGCAATCCAAGACAAAGACGCGGAGTCATGGCAAACAACAATGGAAGCCGAGATGGGTTCGATGGATCATAATCAAGTGTGGGAGTTGGTCGAATCACCCAATGGGGTAGAACCCATTGGATGCAAGTGGGTGTACAAGAGGAAAAGAGGACCAGACGGAAGGGTTGAGACCTTCAAAGCAAGGCTAGTGGCCAAAGGGTATACTAAAAAAAAAGGGATCGATTATGAGGAGACCTTTTTGCCTGTAGCTATGATTAAGACCATCCGTATTCTCTTGTCGATCGCTGCACACCTAGATTACGAGATCTGGCAAATGGATATCAAGACAGCTTTCCTTAACGGAAGTCTTGACGGGTTAGATATCTATATGCAACAGCCCAAAAGTTTCGTTGAAAAAGGCCAAGAGCACCTCGTATGCAAGCTTAAGAGATCTATTTATGGACTTAAGCAAGCATCGCGTACTTGAAACCAGTGTTTTGATCAAGTGATTAAGTCTTATGGGTTTGATCAAAACGAGTTCGAAAGTTGTGTGTATAAGAAGCGTGACGGAACTGCGGTGGTATTCATAGTATTATACATATACGATATTCTGCTCATTGGAAACAATGTAAAGGTATTGTCAGACGTAAAGGTATGACTGTCAAAACAATTTGATATGAAGGACTTAGGGGAACCCGGTCACATCCTTGGGATCAAGATCACTCGCGATCGCAAGAAGATGATGTTGGGCTTATCGCAAGCTTCATACATTGACACTGTTTTGAAGCGTTTCTGCATGCAAGATTCCAAGAAAGGTTTTGTATCTTTTAGACACAGAATCCATCTATCTAAAGAAATGAGCCCTAAGACGCAAGCGGAGATAGATGACATGAAAGGTGTTCCGTACGCTTCGGCCGTAGGAAGCCTTATGTATGCAATGCTGTGTACGAGACCGGATATCTGCTTTGCTGTGGGCATGGTGGCAAGATATCAAAGTAATCCCGGGAAAGACCATTGGACTGCCGTAAAGTGCATCTTCAGGTATCTGAAAAGAACTCGTGAGCGGATGCTGATTTACCAGTCAGATAGTCTTATGCCCGTGGGATACACGGACTCGGATTTCCAATCGGACATAGACTCAAGAAAGTCAACCTCGGGTAGTGTGTTTTGCATGGGAGGAGGAGCCATTTCATGGAGAAGCGTTAAGCAGAAATGCATCGCCGATTCGACCATGGAAGCCGAGTATGTAGCTGCTTGTGAAGCAGCGAAAGAGGCAGTTTGGCTCAAGTACTTCTTAGTGGACTTGGACGTTGTTCTGAATTCGCCCGACATGATAACTGTCTATTGTGACAATGCCGAAACAGTTGCAAATTCAAAGGAACCGAGAGCCCACAAGGCAAGCAAACATATAGAAAGAAAATACCATCTTATACGAGAAATCGTTAAGAGAGGAGACATAGAGGTTGCAAAGATAACGTCGGGAGACAACCTAGCGGATCCATTCACAAAGGGTCTGCCTCAGAATACATTCGAGAGACATGTGGATAAAATGGGAGTCAAGACTATTGCCAATCTGCTTTAAGTATAAGTGGGAGGAATTATTAGGTTAGTGTAGGTTGACATGAGATGTCACATAGAGCTACTACACTAGACATGCATGATGATGTATACTAAAAAGTAGACTTTAAGTATAAGTGGGAGATTATTGGAGTTATACGTGAAAGTATGCTTTTACTTTGTATAACTCATGTATTAAACACTTGTTTATGAGAATAATTCTTTTATCACATTTGCTTTAGATATGATTGAATGTTGAATATTTATTGCAACCAGTTCATTATATATAGTACTTGTTACATTGTAGTTATTGTGGTGATACCCAATCACGGAATATCACATTAACAGTTTCCTTGTAACTAAATGTACAAAATCACGACCTAGGTGGAATTGAACAATCCGCCGTGAAAGGTCGATGTGTATATCTCAGATTGGCTTGTCTTGACCAAGAGATTGCACTAGCACATTTAGTATGTGTTGAAGAGGACCTACAGCGAGGATAAATTCTTATGTTCTGAAATGTGAAGAATTAGACCTCAGTGGTTGTTGATTTCTTAATCTCCGTCACTTAAATAGGACTGTGTGTGCTTAATGGTTACTGCTTTGATTCATGTTGGGTGAGAATCATCGTGACTTTGAACCTTGTGCTTTGGGCAGTAATATTAATCATACGACGGTTGCTAAGATTTAATACGGAGAAACGCGTGCGCGTACGGCTCGTGTGATTAGTCCCTTGGTGGGCTCAGAAGTTTTATCGTACCAAATCTTGCAAGTGAAGAATCTGTTTCTTCGATACAGATAATAATGTTGAGCTGTCTTTACTCCAAGGTGAAATATATTAATTAATTTAGAGCTATTCAGAAGCTTAATTAATTAATGGACTTGATAATCTTAAACGCGGAAAATAATAACCGGGAGCCCATATTATCGTAATATGGATTAAGATGGATGGTGCAATATTAATTTATTAGTGGTACTAATTAATATTAATGGGCTGAATTATATTGAGGCTCAATATTGAAATTCAGAAGTCCATTAGGAGATCCAATCTTAATTCTCCTTAAGGCCCCTCAAGTAGCCCATTAAGTAGCCTAATAATGATAAGGTGATTAAAATAAAAAGAAAATATATTGCTGATTTTTCTTTGTGATTTTCGAAAATAGCTTATTTAGGAGAGAAAAGATTTTGTTGATTATCTTGGAAATATATTATAGAAGATAAGTATTCTTGGAATACAAGATTACCTCATATATTCAAGAAGATCCAAATCTTGGATTCTTTTCTTGTAAATTTCGAAAATTACATGATTAAATAGGAGGGTGAGATTTTTGTGGAATATTTTATTATGGAGAAAATAATATATGAGATATATTCAAGATTTCTTAGAGACTAAGAAAAGATTTTCTCCAGGCCCATAAAATACACAAAAATTCGGCCATCACCTCTTATAAATAGGGGGTGATTATTTCATCCCCAAGTACATAATTCCATGTGTTGGAAAAATCAAGAGCATATATATTTTTCTTTTTTCTTAGTTATTTAAATTACTTGAAAGCACTTCCCACCGGTGATCGAGTAAGGCGAAAGGGAAATACTTGAGAAGGTCTTTGGGTTGATAAAACGCGTTCGTGATTGTCCCGTATTATTCAAAGGCCAATTCTACGAGAGGTACGTAAATCACATAACTTCTTAGTTTATTACGCCATAGATTTTATGTGAATTAATTCAACATGCATGATGATAAAATTGTTGTTGGAATTATTATTTGAATTAATTAGGATTAATTCATGTTAGTAATAATTGTATTTAAATTCGTATTTAAATTTCATCCCGAATAGTTCCCGGGCACCCCTATTTTCCCAACACTCCCTCGATATTAATTCATTTCTTTTCTTTACTCTACTCAAATATTATATAGGGATAAAGAGATATATAGTTTAACAAGGAAAAAATGTTATAGTGTTTGAATTTTTAATATTTTTCAGTTAAAAGATTATGCAAAATTTAGGATGAACCAGTTTTATAGTATGAAATTATACCATTGCATGTATTCACTGATGCACGTATTGGGAGACAACGATACCAAGGGCAGACTAAGGAATTCTGCAAAATGACAGCACAAAAATAGATGGCTTGCGTATAAATTTGCATCACAAAACCAAGCAGGACATAACAGTAAAAAAAGAAAGACACAAAGCCACAACAAAAAAGAGGTAGCATGGATTAAGTTTTTCAGTAACAAGTTTCTTGGGGTATTGATAATTATAACTTGGGGTATTGTTGAGTAATTTTTGGGGTATTGGTGATTATAACTTGGGGTATTGGTGATTAAGTCTCGGGGTATTGATGCATAATTTTTTTTGGGATATAACTTGGGGTATTGGTGATTATAACTTAGGGTATTAGTGATTATAACTTGGGGTATTGGTGGTTAAGTCTCGGGGTATTGGTGGGTATTTGTGTGTGGTATTAATAATTATATTTTGGGGTATTGATTATTACAACTTGGGGAATTGGTGATTATAACTTTTGGTATTGGTGATAGTAACTTGGGGTATTGATGATTAAGTTTCGGGGTATTGGTGTGTATTTGTGCGTGGTATTAATGATTATATCTTGGGGTATTAGTTATTACAACTTAGGGTATTGGTGATTATAGCTTAGGGTATTGGTGATTATAACTTGGGGTATTGGTGATTATAACTTGGGGTCTTGGTGATTATAACTTCGGATATTGGTGTGAAGCGCGTGCGACCATTTGCGACCCGGTTTGTTGCCAGACCCGCGGATTTTGGTCGGGTTGGGCCCGACCCGCAAGTTTTTGATGGATCTTAATTGGTCAAAATTAATTTCAAATTAGAATCAAAATTCCAAGTGCATGCTATGCACTTGGATGCACCCTAGAATTGACCATTAAACATATATTAATTATGATTGATCTTTAATTGATTCGGCCCTTAATGATATTTTTTCATGATTTGAAATTAATTAAATTATGTAAAACGATAAGAAAGTTAGATAGGAAGTTTGAATAGTGACAGGAAGGAACGTTTATGTGAGTGCAATCTACCTCACGACAAAGTATTGCACTGCCATGGTTGAGAAGAGGTTAATGTTGTGTTTGGATGAAATCATTTGATATAAAAGATATTTGAAAATGAATGGATTTAAGAATATATGAATTTAAAATGACTTGTTTTACTAAATATTTAATATTCTTTCAATTTGAACTAGTATTAAAGCTAAGTATTTAAAATCTATCGATTTGAATATTTTATTCAAATAAGAGGAGTGAATTTAAAATCCATATATAACCCAAATTCCTCCGTCCAATCACAATCTAAAAAAAATGAGTTAATACTACTCATACTAATAAGGTGCATCTTCTTTTCTTGTGTCCATTATAAAAGAACTTTAAAGTTGAGCATGCTTGACTTGGAGCAATTTCATGATGGGTGAACCCAGTGACGGATCCACAGCAGGCCCGCACTGGGCTCAAGCCCAGTGCAAGCCCAGACTAACAATGCATATATATATATGTCTAGTTCTATTTCTATTAATTAAGCCCAGCCCAAATTTTGAAACCTCAATTTAATTTAAAATATGAAGCCCAATAATCATAAGCCCATTAAGACAAAACAACAAGCAGTGGTCCCAATTGAATTGAATTCTTTTTTTTATTTACTGATTGTATTAATAGTCCTCTGAGTCTCTGACTTCTCTGTTGCCTCAAAACAAAAAATAATCCCCAATTTCATTCCTTTTAGGTTTTGCGACTGCGACGCGGTCCCCCATCTTCCCTTTTTTTTTTCTCTCTTTACTCATATAGAGGTTATAAAAGGCAAGAATCTTTGTGTGCAAGAGTAACTTTATTGGAATTTTGGTTGTATTTTTTATGAAACCCACTCAATCCCAACATTAAGGTTAGTATATATATTTTTAATTTATGACTTAAATTAACATTATTTGGTTATGGTTGCTTAAATGTCCATGTATATTGACTATTGTATTTGTATTGTATTCCTTAAAAAATGTATTGTTGGTTTGGTTGGTAGAATTTAATTATTCCTGTTTAAAAAAGGTTTATAATTTGTTTATGAATAAAGAAGTATATATTTATGTAACTCATAGATTTAGTTAAGGGACATTTTATAGTGAAATAATTTGTTTGTAGAAATGTATTTTGTGTGTAGAGATATTTTTATAAATTTAGTTAATTGTTAAGGGACAATTGATTGTATAGTGAAATAATTCATTTTATTTTTTGTGCTTTATTTTAGAATTTTATATGGAGCATCAACCATTTGCAAAGAAAGGAAAAAGGGCTTATATCATCTTTTTTTAAGAAACGTGATCGTCAAGATAGTGAAAGTAGCTCAAATCTTTCACCCACCTCCACACAAAATCAAACTAATCAATCTCCGTCAACACAATAGAGCAAAACCACTCATTATCTGATTTACATTCAGCTCCACATATTGAGCGTGATCCAGAAAAAATGAAGCAATTGTGTGAATATGCAGTTAATGCACGAGATGATATAAGGCGGGATTATCTAAAAGTTGGGCCTTATCAACCAAAGATGGAAGTGTATCCAGTTACAAGATTTGGCAATCAAAATCGTAGCTTTCAGAAAAATTGGTTTGACAAGTTTCATTGGTTGGAGTACTCGCCTTCAACAGATAAAGCATATTGTTTCTATTGTTTTCTCTTCATGAGTAATGTCAACATGCCTAGTTCTTCTGCATTAGTCAATGAAGGTTTTGGCAATTGGAAAAGGATAAGCCAAGGAAATAAATGTGCGTTTCTTACTCATGTAGGTTCTACAGCTACATCACCACATACAATGTGCTTAAGACAGGCAAAGGATTTGATGAGACCTTCTGGGCATATAGACAAAGTTATGCATGCTCAGACAAATGTTGAGAAGGAGAAAAATCGTTTGCGCTTGAAGACCTCAATCACGAGCCTTCGATGGCTTGCACTTCAAGGTTGTGCTTTTAGAGGCCATGATGAGTCTTCATCTTCATCCAACCGGGGGAATTTTATTGAATTGGTGAAGACTTTTGCAAATATGAATACAGAAGTCAATGAAGTTGTTCTTGACAATGCTCCAAAAAATGCCCAATACATTGCTCCAGAAATTCAAAAGGAGATTTTGAATATTATGGCTAATAGAATACGCCGAATGATTCGTGAAGAAGTTGGAGATAAATGTTTTTGTATTCTTGTGGATGAAGCACAAGATATTTCCAAGCAAGAGCAAATGGCCATGATCTTGAGGTTTGTGAATGATCAAGGAATTTTGACCGAACGTTTTTTTTTGCAATTAGAAGTGTTAGTGACACTACTTCACTAACTTTGAAAAAAGAGATATGCAGTGTTCTTTCCAATCATGATCTTCAGGTTAAGAAAATGAGAGGTCAAGGGTATGATGGTGCTAGTAATATGCGGGGTTTATGGAATGGACTTCAAGCCTTATTTCTTAGAGATTGTCCATATGCCTATTATGTTCATTGTTTTGCGCATCGTCTACAACTGGTATTAGTCTCTGCAGCTAAAGATATCAGTGTTGTTTGGGAATTCATTTCTCACTTGGATAATGTTGTCAATATTATAACTTCTTCGCCGAAGCGTGTCTCTCACCTGCGAGCTGCTCAAAGACATGAAATTCAAAATTTATTGGTCGTAGATGAACTTGATTTAGGACGTGGTGCCAATCAAATCGGTAATTTGCAACGAGCCGGAGCTACTCGTTGGAGTTCGCACTATAACTCTGTGAAGAGTTTGATAGACATGTATGCTGCAACATGCAAAGTGTTTGAATGTCTCATTGAGCATTCCCAAAATGGAAGATGTAAGGCTGAAGTTCAAGGGGTTTACAAAAATATGGCAAGCTTTGAGTTTGTATTCACTTTACATCTGATGCATAGAATAATGAGGACTACTGATTCTCTTTGCCAAATTCTTCAGAGAAAAGTCTAAGATATTTTAGCTGCTATTGCATTTGTCTCTACTACTAAAATCATTCTTCAAGAATTCAGAGAATGCGGTTGGGAAGGATTTCTTGAAGAAGTCAATGTTTTTTGCTTGAAGAATGACATTGATGTCCCCAAATTGGATTCTCCGTATAAGGTTGGTCGTTCTCGTGGGCAAACTACAATTGAGCACCATTATCATTTTGATGTTTTCAATGGAGCAATAGATAAAATCTTGATGAAGTTGAATACAAGATTTAATGATGTATCTGTTGAGTTGCTTTCTCTCAGTGTGGCCTTAGATCCTAAAAATGCTTTTGAATCATTCAAGTCTGATGATATTTGCAAGCTTGCAAGGAAGTTTTATCCTGAAGATTTCACGGATCAAGATATAATTTCATTAGAGTATGAATTGATTCATTATAAGCATGATATGATGACGAAGCAAGAGTTTCAAGTCTCTACACTTGTTGAGTTGAGTCAAGTGCTTACTAAGAGTGGAAGGTCGGAAGTGTACATTATGCTAACTAGATTGATTCACCTAATCTTGACTTTACCTGTTTCTACTGCTACAACTGAGCGGGCATTTTCAGCAATGAAGCATGTGAAGACGGCACTTCGTAGCAAGATGGGGGATGATTTTCTTGGAGATTGTCTAATGCTTTTTATTGAGAGAGATTTTGTTAAAGATATAGACATAGACTCAATTATCGATGAATTTTATGTTTCGAAGTCTCGTAGGGCACAACTTAAGTGAACATCAATTTTTTTGGTTATGTATAAATTTTAATTTGTCCAAGTATTTATTTTCAGCCCACCCCATTGTAAAATCCTGGATCCGCCCCTGGGTGAACCCCTGTAAAGTTTTCGGGGTGCGTGCGAGTAAGCACAAAACACGCTAAAAAAGACTCGTGTTGGTTCACAGGGACAATATGTCAATTTTTAAAGAGCTCACATGCACATTCAATATCACTATTATTAGTGTGTACATACCAATAATATTGGAAAATATCGAATACATGTGAATTCGAATTCACCCAAATTTTTATCATAATGTTAATGGTTCATTATGATGATTTAAGGACACAAATTTCTCAAGAAAAAATATTAGTTTCAGTATTTGTTTCGTATTCAATACAGAAATTAATTATTTCACCGGAGAAAACGAAAATCCTCTGAAAAGAAATTTCAAAAGTTGAAGAAGGAAAGGCGGAAAACATGTGTTTGCTATTTATTTTTTCACAACTGTACGCGCTCTTTGTTTATTAATTTTACAGCAACCAATATTTTATTTTATTTGTTATTTATGAGGGAACTCTTGATAATAAATACATAGGTGCAGTGCAACCCCCCCTCCCCCCAGCCTTTTTTTTTTTTTTTCTATTATTGCAAAATTGAATTAAAACTTACGGCGTGCGACTCAATGCTATGCAATACATAATACGAGCAAAATTTTATTATGCTTCAATGAATCACAACTCTACAATTAAGTATTTCATGACATATAGGTAGCCAAACGTACATAGCAACATTAATTAAATAAATTACAAAATTAAAAATCGAGATAAATTGAATAATGAAATATATACACAGTGTCAGTATCTAGGGAAACTTGTTCAGCGGTACAATTGATATAATTACATTCATTAATACCATAAGAGTAATTTAATAATACCTTAACATCAATTCAATAATACCATTACACTTATAAACTAATACTATAGTATTTGTCCACAAAGTTGGTGTGACGTTTGTGTTGTTTTGTATACATAAAATATTATATTATTAATTTTAAAAAGTAATGATATTATTGAATAAATGTTATTGTATAATTAATATGAATCCAAATTTATACGGTGCATAACCAGCAAAATTAGAAACGGTACGGTATGAGTAATGAATTTCTACTTATTAATTAGAGTAAAGGCACCCCTACCGTATACGAATAAGGGTAAAAAAAAAAAAAAGGAGCAAGGGACCCCTACCATATTTGGCATACAAAAGTCAAAATGTAAACAGACCCATCTCGTTGAAATTTATGATTCTAACATCGATTAATTGTGATTTTGTATTATGTATGTACCTTAGATGATTAATGAATACGTAAATGGTCATCATTTTCTTTGCTCTTTTAATTATTTCTTATTTTACATATCATTATCTAAATAATTAATTAATGTATAATAGAATGTTATATAAGTGTATACCAAGAGATTCAAACCAATGTTAGGAAGCCACGAATTTAAAAAAACGAAAAAATATTACTAGTGTAAATAGTTTTCCAGGCGAAAACCGAATACATAGAAATTAAATACCCATCAAAACTGCTTTGGGACATGATTATCCTAAACCACATATTATACAAATCCTTCACCGGTTAATGCGAGGGCGGGTCTGCTCCGGAGAAGCACCTGGACGAGCCGAGTGCATGATAATTGACGTAGCGGCTGGGCGCCGAGGAGCGCCGGGAGCCCTTGGGCATGCAATTCTTGACCGCTCTCCTGTGAAAACCTCGTTGTTTGTGGGTCAAGAAAGGCGTCATCGTGACGTACTCCCGGGTTCTCGACGCTAACGGCAAAACTGTGGAGGGGGCACTAGGTAGTATTGGATAGTGCCTACCCATTGCTGAACATAATAGAAGAAGGAATATTGTAATCGAGATTTTAATATTGGTAGACATTTGATTTGAGTTGGGAGTTGTTTTTTTTTTTTTTTTTCCTTCAATGGGAGAGTGTTGTGCGTTTTTTTTGGTTTTGGTTTGGGAAAGAGTTAAAGGAGGAGGGGGTGGTTTTATGGTGAAGAAATGAGATGAAAGAGGTTGCTTAAATAGGCCCGTGAGTGTACGCTCATTGAATGTGGGCGTAGTTATATTTAGGAGGTATAGAGATTTCTAAGCAAATAATGTAGATATTGGAATTTAATATTTAACCTATGTGTATCAATGTATGTACATGACATAGTGGTAAATCAAGTTCTGAACATCAATGTTGGATTTCCCAATATATTCAATATTCTTACGCATGCAGGGACATATACAGAATTTTATTTTAAGGAAACATACGTGTAAATAAATTTTTTCTACATTTATAATAAAAAAATTAAATTAAATTTAAAGAGGACGATCCCCGCCCCCTTTAAATCCATTTATGTCCATGTGATGTTAATTATCTGAATTAATAGTGGGAGTTCAAGTAAAATGTTGATATTGGTATATATATTAATTCTTCTTTATAATTTAGTCGCGCACCAAGTATACATTAATTATTTGAATCCATTCATTAAATATTTTACCGTGCAATTAATATGCATTTTGTATATATTTTAAAACTGTATTAATTAATTTTTAAAACATATTAACTTATCAATATTAGTTGTTTCATTAAATAATATCAATTATTACTATTTGTTATATTATAAAATAATAATTGCGATATATAAGACTCTTCTTCAAATTGTTAAAGTTTTTCATGTATTGTACAATTTTTTTTTACTCTCGGTATATTACCCGGTTTCACTTATATATATTAAGAAATATCATAAAATCACTAACACTAATTTTTCATTTGAATGCTAACTTTTTCCTAGACTTGTGTTTACTCATTCTTCACACGAGTAATCGTGTAATAGGAATGTGTTCTTTTAATACATAATACATTTAAATTAATTTATTTAAAAGAATATATAATTGTGAAAGATTAATGAAAATTATCTCTTAAAATTTGAAAACGGCAATTATATGGAGTAGTATTTTGAAACAATTGTTTTTTCTTGTGTAAAACGATAGTACTCTATTTTGAGAGGAGAGATTATATTGCACCCCTATGAATCTATGATAGAAAAGACATGTATATAACTATATATATATACATGATATTTGAATAGGAATAGGAATAGGAATAGGAATAGGAATAGGATAGGAGGGAGATCCAAAGGTGAGTTGCTGGGGAGGTGAGGATGCTCGTGAATGTCTGTGAAAGAAGTAATAAATAAGGGAAGTATATATTTGGAGGGGTAGGGGGCATGCCCACATTAAATAAACCTAAGAAAGAAATGCATTTATAGACAATGTCAACACTTGGGGGGTAAAGAAGGGGAGGGGACCCGGCCCGGCCGTAAGAGACTTGTATTTGTTGGTAGATAGATTTCTTAAAAGTGATCCCAGATTACACAAAATCTATCTATGATTTGCCTTAAAAGATATGTGGTTCTCTTAATTGTCTCCACAACCACCAACTTTCATGTTTCAGGGCCACTTGGCAACATCCCTATACTCCCTACATTTCCTTTGCCCAGCCCTCACCTCAAATAACCCCGGCCCTTATGCCCTATCTATCGATTATAGTCTCTCTAATTAATATTTTATTTGTCAATTCGATCATATGATGATACATCTATACATGCACACACTTACATCTATACCAAACATATTGAGTTTGGGCCCGTCCTAAATTTTTGCCACTTTTAGTAATAGAACAATGCCGTTTGGCCTATTTTGCGATTATGTTTTTGAATTTTCAAATAAGACGTCGTCAATTGACTCATTTTGTGTCTGAACCTGAAGCTCATTGCAAAATTTGACACTGAAACTATTATAAATTACAACGGTTTAAAATTCCGTTGCAAATTTTCGTTGTAAAGGTTTTTTTTAAGTGATGTATACCTTTGATTTGATGTATCTATAATTAAGATTATTTTTATTGGTATTAATGATATCGGTGTTACCACACAAAAAAGACTAACTTTAAAATAATAAAATAATCAAATGTAATGCAATTATCTTGACATTGAGCTGACATACCCAATGTCAAGCACATTTTTTTGTTCATTAATTGTCATGTGTCAATATTTTATTAATTTTTACAATTTTTTTTAAATATAATTAGATTTGCAGAGATAATATGTATAATTTTTTTAAAAAAAGTATCAAAATTTGTAAAATAAATTTTCTCTACAAATATAGTCCATTATCGAAATATTTTGAAACACATACAAATTTTCTCTTTTTTATTTTAAGTGCGATAAGTTTTTTTTCCTATTATAATTACGGATTTAGAATGTCAAATAATTTTTATATACTTTTACAAATTAAAATATAATAAAAATTAATTATACATAATATGTATTTAAAAGTAATAAATAATAATTTTAGATTGGGTTAATGTTATTAATAAAATATAAAAAATATTAAAATTAGGTTGAATTGTAAATTGTATATGTGGATGAGAGATAAATAAATATTATATTAAAAAGTTGGATTGGATGAGCATCATTGATAAATATAATCTAATACCTCGTATTATAACATGATCCCACGTAGTTTTACACTTTTTTTTAGAGTTAATTGCAAATAAAATTACAATCTTTTCGCAAATTGCAATTTAATCTAAAATTTTCAATCGTTGCAAATAAAACCTCAATTTGGAATTTGTTAGCAATTCCAACTAAAAGTCCGATTTCAATCTTTCCAAACGTAAAAATTAATTATGCATTGTCATCCGAACCAATCTAAACATATTAATACGATTGCTTATTTAATGTTAGGTATGTGAAACATCATTTTCGGACCGTAAAAAAATTGGTTGTTGGTTTAAATTGCAACCAAACATTAAATTGGAATTTTGTTTGCAAATATTCAAAAGTTTAGATTAGATTGCAATTTACGAAAAGGTTGTGATTTTATTTGCAATTAACCCTTTTTTTTTAACTTATTGATCTAAATAATTTTAGGATTAAATAAATAAGCAAAGCTTTATGTTTTCTATATTCCCTTCGTCCATATTTGGTATGCACTTATTTTTTTGGGATATTCTACAAAAAAAAATATGCACACTCCATAAATAAAAATACTCCTCTAATAAACTAATTTACACCCTTAGAATTACATCTATTTACTTCATTTGTAATTGACTTTTCTCTTACTTTCTATCCCCTCGCTATATCTACTCTTTAATTTTCTTTATAATAATATCGCTCACTTTTTAGTTTTTACTTTATCAATCTATTTTTTACATAATTTTTTTAAAATCCGTACAAATAGAAAAGTGAGTGTTTTCAATACAACTAAAAAAAGCAGATTTTTTTTTTTAAAAAGATGTCTCCTCATAATTTTTGCTTTTTACAAGTACTTTTAAATTGTGAGTAGAGTTTGCAAACACCCCGGTGTGTGGATAGACAAAGTAGTTTTTACTTGACATGGGGAGTAAAATTTGCAATCTCATACGTATCATCTCGCGTGTTTAATTTGTAGTGTTTAATGTGATTTTAGTATTGTATATGATGGGGAGAACAATTTGAGTGACCCCAGCTAACAAACATGATACGGATATCTACAAAAATTTTAATGTTTTAAATTGATATTTAATTTCAATTAATTGCATTTGTTATATACAGTACACCTTTTTAATTAAAATTATGAGTAGTTATAATTTTCAATGTGACTAATATCGACATTTACAGAGAACCCACTTATATGAATTGCATTTATTGTATACCACACAAACGGTTAGCTACTTGGCCCAAAATTAAACCAATCATTTAAAATGCCAAAACTCCACAAACATAGCAGCAAAATTGAATACACGGCGTAATATCACCAAAAATCCAATAATAACTTTTATGTTTAAATCGTGAATCAACTCTCAATTCTTTTTCTTTTCTTTTATTACTTTGGTAGCAAAAGAACAATTTCAATTTATTTTTTCTATAATTAAATGACCCTGCGACTTCGTACTTTGTATTCATCGTTTGATTTCTCAATTACAATTATATTGAGTTGAGAAACACAAAATTTCTCTCCATTTTTTAACTGTCTGTACTCTAAGTATAATTGCATTCTCAATCTCTAGTAAAATTTGTTCATAGTATACCATTCATACCATTATATTCATTCAGTACTACCGTAAATCATACAATAATATTCATTTAGTAATACTATTACACTTATATAAACTAATATCATAACATTTATCCATACAGTTTGATGTGTTTGTGTGTGTAAAATATTATGGTATTAGAATAAGAATAGTGGTATTATTGAATAGATGTTATGATATTATTATGAATCCAATTTCATACTGTGAATATTTTTCACGGGAGAGTTTGCCTTATTTTTAGGTCTGATTTGCTGATGTTCTGTAAAACTGCTGATTTGTGAGGTAGTTTTAGTGGTTGATAGACAGCACAAAATTAAATCTAATAAATTTATTTCCACAATAATTTGATTTTTTTTCCATCCATTATTCATTCAGTATTAAATCGGGGAAATGTAATAATGAGAAGAAGTATACATACTGTAAGAAATGTGTAAGTCATTAATAGATAGCTAGGGTATTAAAGAGGCTGGGTGTGTTTTCTTGATGGGTTTTTATGTAGCCATAATTGTGAAATAAATTTTTGTCAATTATAGTTTGGTTTCTTCCAATTTAAAGAACTATGCTGCGTAGTTACTAATTTGTAAGGTATATCTACACTTTAGAGAGTGTAAATTATTTGTGTGTGTGTGTGATGGTTACAAAGAGTTAGTTGATGTTTAGTGCTGGAAAAAGGAATGCAGATGGAAGGAATAACTTCCCAGAATTAATACTCCTATTCGTTAAGAATGTGGGGGCCACACTGTAAGGGTTGCTTAGTTTGTACAAGAGGGGTGGAAGTTGAGTTATAAAGTGTGGTGTTTAATAATCGTTTTATTAGTGCATTAAGGTGGTAAATGTTAATGCAGCTAAGTGGTTGTGGACTTTGAAGTTTTGTAGATGGCCAACCCTGCTTGATTAAGAAAATTTGAATTGATGGATAAAATTAGTAAATATATGGGTGAGTTGTTGGGAGGAACAAAATTTGACAAAATATTGTTGGGAAGAACAAACTCAAATTTTTAATTACTCTCGGGTACAAAGTACAATAATAACATACCCCATATACGATTAGTACAACCATCCATGAAAGACCTAAAATAACTTTATCCTTCTCCTTAAAACTTCTCTCCGACACATCTAAAAACATTCCCTCCCGTTTCGGTATTTCACCCGGGGCCTAAGAAGCATCGTACTCTCGTCATCGGCCGTGCCCCTGTACCTCCATGCCGCTGTGGTGGGTGTACTAATTATGTACAAATTTAATTTTTCGAATAAATGTATGTTGTGTTTGAATTTTTTTTAACATCTGGTAATTTTTCGTTCTTTTTTTTTTTTTTTAAATCTTCTAATTTTTCTTCTTCTTTCCGTTTTCCCAATTTTTGTCTAATTGCATCTTTTTATTTGAACAAATGTTTGAAAGTTTTATATGCACAATGTACATATTTTCGGATAAGCAAATCCGAAAATACATATTAAATTTGAAATTTTTTTTAAAGTCTCATCGTGTCTTTTTAAAAGATCAGAGCCCAAAATATTACACTAATCAAAGCAAAAAAGAAAACATCAAACCAATTATGTATCTTATTCACGTTCCCAACCCATGTCATTTAAGCAAACTACTATCACAAAGTATATAAGAGCATATTATACACATTATCCCAAAGGGATTAGATAAAAACTCTTTTTTAAATAAAAAAAATAAGAAAAAAAAACTTGCATGCATATCTAACACCACATGATGACCTCATTCCTTCAATATTCGACCAAAATGGAGCTCATACAACCTGTCGGACGACCTTCTATGGCGAGATGCGAATATATTTTTTTAGTTGTTCTCCTTTCTCAGAATGGTAATTTAAGGTATTTTGGGGAGTGAGTGTACTTACTATGATATTTATCTGAAAATGATGGAAGCGTATTTTGAACCTTTCATATCTCCTTTAAATTAATTAATTAAAGCCAAATGTGGGTGTACTTAAGTCCAAATTACCGTTGCCCATATATTAGTGTTGTGGGTGCGCGGTGGTTTTATATTGGGCTTCGAGATTTCACTGATTGGGCTGATTTGCATGGGCTTCTTTCCGCCTGACCTAGTAATGAGTTTTTTTCTTTTTGGAGGAGGAAGCAATGCCCACTTTGATTTGTTTGCAAATTATCTTTAATTTCGATGTAATCTTTATTTTCTTGTTTATTTTCTATGTAATCTTTATTTACATTTTTGCTAATTTCTGTTTTGGATACTGTTATTGCAAACTACTCTGTCCCAATGTTGTTTGCTACATTGCTAAAAAGATTCTTCCCATACTCAATTGCTATATCCATTTCTGGAAAAAAAAAAAAATATTGTTTAATATTATATTCTCCATACACTCCTAACAAAAAATATCTATTTTATCACTTTAAATACTAATAAATAACTATTTTCTTAAAACATGTGCAAATAGTAATATAAAAAATAATCTTTCAAAAAAAAAAAAGTAATATAGAAAACAAGTATGGGACAGAGGGAATATCATTTAATATTTTAAAAATATTAAAATAGCACTTTGTTGAATATATTAAATAAATTTTAAAATGGTATTTCTTTTTTAAAAACTATTAACTTTAATACTTTAGTCCATGTCCGGAGACAAACTATTGCCCATATCACAAAAACGTACATATCTCATAGTTTATGTTTGCGTTTATATGAAAACAAACCAACTGTGGAGCTGCAATTTCCTCATATTTACTGAAAAACAAATTTCAATAAGAAGTTAATATAAAATTCACGCGTTGATGACATTTGTGAATATGTAAGATAGACATTATAAAATTTAATAAATTATGAATGAATGATGCACACTGTAATATTTATTTTATATGAATTATTTGTTGCAAAATATATATATTAAAACTATATAATAAATTTACATTTATTTCATCTTTGTAGTTGGCCTGCCAATTCATCCAATCCTAATTCAAATCATAACACTAACGTTCTATATTATTCTTTTGAAACTCAACGAGTCTGATAAGTACTCCACAAAATAGATTGAGAATTAATATAGTCCAAATAGGAAAACATTAAAAATCATTTCTCAAACTTCCACATATTTGGTCCAAATCCAAGTGATATACTATCACCCCTTCCACACTGCACGGATTTTATATATGTCTTTAATTTATAAGATGAGAATTAATCTTAGTCCAAATAAATAGGAAACATTAAAAATCATTTCTCAAACTTCCACATATTTTGCCCAAATCCAAGTGATATATTATCATCCCTTCCACAATGGACGGATTATTTTATATATGTATATTTATTTTACAAAATTTTGTCATTCTATCCATGAAATTCCGGATCCATACATGATTCTATGGTACACGTAAATTTATATGTAGAAATTAATCGGGATACATTGGGTGCAATCTTAGATATTGATGAGTGATAGGAGAAGTAGTTCATTACACTACAAAAAAGACGGAGATTAGCGACGGAAATTTTGCGACGGCCAAATATCCGTCGCAAATTCAGTGAATTTGCGACGGATTTTACTAAGCCGTCGAAAAAAATGAAATTTTGCGACGACTAAGGATGGCCGTCGCAAAGTTTTGTAATTTGCGACGGAAAAGCCGTCGCAAACACTATGGCCCACCGCCTTCGTCTTGAAACGACTACATTTGCGACGGAAGGGTCGTCGCAAATTTCAACTTTGAGTTTGCGACGGTCAATTCCGTCGCAAAATATACCCGTTTAAAGGTGACCGTTCATGAAGCGACCCGTTTGACTGATTTGCGACGGAATTTTCCGTCGCAATTTTTAACTTTGTATTTGCGACAGACCAAAGCCGTCGCAAATCTTACATTTATATTCGCGACCTTTCGGGAAACGGTCCTTTGACTGTTTTGCGACGGAATTTCCGTCGCAAGTACGAACCGTTTTTACGCGTCTTCTCGGGAAACGGTGCGTTGACTGATTTGCGACGGAAAAGCCATCGCAAATCAGTAAAAACGACGTCGTTTTGTCTTTGACAGGCGAAATTTGCGACGGATAGGCGTCCGTCGCAATTTTTTTTACAATTATAAATACTCTCCCCGCGAAGCAGACGGATCCTGCGAGAAAAAGAAAGAAGTGGAGGAAAACGAAAGGAAAAGGAAGGAGAAGTCGGGAAAAGGAAGGCGTCCGTCCCCACCGAGTTTTCGTTTCGACATTTTCTACAAATAAACCGTAAGTTTTCTTCATTTTTACCGTTTAAAATTTAATTTTAAAGCATGTTTAAAGAATTAATTTTAGTTGAGAATTGATTTTAGTTGAATTGTTTGAATTATATTAGTAATGAATTGATTTTAGTTGAATTAGTTTATCGAATTTTAATTTAAATCATTTTTAATTTTTTGTTAATTAAGTTTAGAATTGAATTAGTTGAATTGTTTGAATTATATTAGAAATGAATTGATTTTAGTTGAATTAGTTGATCTAATTTAATTAGTAGATCGAATTTTAATTTAATTTAATTTTGCATGTTTAATTTTTGTTAAGTTTATAATTGAATTAGTTGAATTGTTTGAATTATATTAGAAATGAATTGATTTTAGTTGAATTAGTTGATCTAATTTAATTAGTAGATCGAATTTTAATTTAATTTTAAAGCATGTTTAATTTTTGTTAAGTTTAGAATTGAATTAGTTGAATTGTTTGAATTATATTAGAAATGAATTGATTTTAGTTGAATTAGTTGATCTAATTTAATTAGTAGATCGAATTTTAATTTAATTTTAAAGCATGTTTAATTTTTGTTAAGTTTATAATTGAATTAGTTGAATTGTTAAATTATTACAGATGAACCCAGGTCAAGATAATTTTCTCACTGTCATCATAGTCGACAACAAGTAAGTATTTTTTAATGAATTATGTATACTTTTAATTATATATATATTAATATAATTAACTTGATTTTTTAATTTTGTTGTCACAGACTGCTTCCAGCCCATGAGACTAGCTTAATCTTCTCACAAATCATTAGGATGAGACAATTTGAGTATGGTGCCCACTCGTGGAGTCAAGTGTCCGAGCAAAAGAGGATGGAGTACTTTGATGACTTCAAGGTATAAAAAATTTATTTATTATGATTTTAATTTAACTTTTAATTTTTTAATTTATTCGTTAATATTCTATTTTTAATTTATTTGCAGAGGCGGTGCGTTTGGGACCCTGCCAACGATAGTATTATGTACCAATTGTTCTGTGCGAAAGTGCAAGAACGGTACAAAGATATTATCTACGGCCTGAAGAAGCGGTGGGAGCGTGGGGATCGGGTGGAGTTGGGTCGAGCACCAGACGGACGATCGATATGGGATGGTTTGGTGGATCACTGGAACAGTGAACCATCATTCTGATGAAGAACAATTTATTTATATTTTTTGAACTATTTATTTATGTTTTTTGAACAATTTATTTATGTTTTTTGAACAATTTTTGGTAAAGACATTCCCGGTTACAAGGTTTCCGCCATTATTACAGAGATAATGAGGGATAATTTAGAGTAGAACGCAATGAAGTTCAAACTCGTCTCGTCGCAGCGGAAGCAATAATACTTGGATGGGTTTTGGGTATATATATGCAAATATTTATAAACAATTAGTTGGTTAAAAATATTTGCATATATATACCCGAAACTCATCCAAGTAGTACTGCTTCCGCTGCGACGAGACGAGTTTGAACTTCATTGCGTTCTCCTCTAGATTATCCCTCAATATCTCTGTAATAATGGCGGAAACCTTGTGACCGGGAATGATGCTACAAATAGTATTTCAACAAAGATATTACTAATTCAGTGTTAATTAGCATAATTACTTGTAGCAAACATATACATGATCTTAGATGAATTAATTTGGTGAATTTTGAAAAAAAAAATGAGTCAATTTGGATACATATACAATTAATTGCGTACAAATGAACGAATTATAAATTTAAGCGGGAGTCGAAATAAATAATTTTACAGAAATAATAAATATTAAATGTCCCCAATATTTATAAAAATAATTTAGAAACGAAAATGAATTAATTTGGTGAATTGTAGAAAAAAAAAACGAGTCAATTTGGATACATATACATTTAATTGCGTACAAATGAACGAATTATAAATTTAGGCGGGCGTCGAAATAAATAATTTTACAGAAATAATAAAAATTAAATGGCCCCAATATTTATAAAAACAAGTTAGAAACGAAAATGAATTAATTTGGTGAATTGTAGAAAAAAAATGAGTCAATTTGGATACATATACAATTAATTGCGTACAAATGAACGAATTATAAATTTAAGCGGGAGTCGAAATAAATAATTTTACAGAAATAATAAAAATTAAATGGCCCCAATATTTATAAAAACAAGTTAGAAACGAAAATGAATTAATTTGGTGAATTGTAGAAAAAAAAATGAGTCAATTTGGATACATATACAATTAATTGCGTACAAATGAACGAATTCTAAATTTAAGCGGGAGTGGAAATAAATAATTTTACAGAAATAATAAAAATTAAATGGCCCTAATATTTATAAAAATAATTTAGAAACGAAAATGAATTAATTTGGTGAATTGTAGAAAAAAAAACGAGTCAATTTGGATACATATACATTTAATTGCGTACAAATGAACGAATTATAAATTTAAGCGGGAGTCGAAATAAATAATTTTACAGAAATAATAAAAAATTAAATGGCCCCAATATTTATAAAAACAAGTTAGAAACGAAAATGAATTAATTTGGTGAATTGTAGAAAAAAAAAAGAGTCAATTTGGATACATATACAATTAATTGCGTACAAATGAACGAATTATAAATTTAAGCTGGAGTCGAAATAAATAATTTTACAGAAATAATAAAAATTAAATGGCCCCAATATTTATAAAAAAACAAGTTAGAAACGAAAATGAATTAATTTGGTGAATTGTAGAAAAAAATGAGTCAATTTGGATACATATACAATTAATTGCGTACAAATGAACGAATTATAAATTTAAGCGGGAGTCGAAATAAATAATTTTACAGAAATAATAAAAATTAAATGGCCCCAATATTTATAAAAACAAGTTAGAAACGAAAATGAATTAATTTGGTGAATTGTAGAAAAAAAAATGAGTCAATTTGGATACATATACAATTAATTGCGTACAAATGAACTAATTATAAATTTAAGCGGGATTCGAAATAAATAATTTTACAGAAATAATAAAAATTAAATGGCCCCAATATTTATAAAAATAATTTAGAAACGAAAATGAATTAATTTGGTGAATTGTAGAAAAAAAAAAGAGTCAATTTGGATACATATACATTTAATTGCGTACAAATGAACGAATTATAAATTTAAGCGGGAGTCGAAATAAATAATTTTACAAAAATAATAAAAATTAAATGGCCCCAATATTTATAAAAACAAGTTAGAAACGAAAATGAATTAATTTGGTGAATTGTAGAAAAAAAATGAGTCAATTTGGATACATATACAATTAATTGCGTACAAATAAACGAATTATAAATTTAAGCGGGAGTCGAAATAAATAATTTTACAGAAATAATAAAAATTAAATGGCCCCAATATTTATAAAAACAAGTTAGAAACGAAAATGAATTAATTTGGTGAATTGTAGAAAAAAAAATGAGTCAATTTGGATACATATACAATTAATTGCGTACAAATGAACGAATTATAAATTTAAGCGGGAGTCGAAATAAATAATTTTACAGAAATAATAAAAATTAAATGGCCCCAATATTCATAAAAATAATTTAGAAACAAAAATGAATTAATTTGGTGAATTGTAGAAAAAAAAACGAGTCAATTTGGATACATATACATTTAATTGCGTACAAATGAACGAATTATAAATTTAAGCGGGAGTCGAAATAAATAATTTTACAGAAATAATAAAAATTAAATGGCCCCAATATTTATAAAAACAAGTTAGAAACGAAAATGAATTAATTTGGTGAATTGTAGAAAAAAAAAAGAGTCAATTTGGATACATATACAATTAATTGCGTACAAATGAACGAATTATAAATTTAAGCTGGAGTCGAAATAAATAATTTTACAGAAATAATAAAAATTAAATGGCCCCAATATTTATAAAAACAAGTTAGAAACGAAAATGAATTAATTTGGTGAATTGTAGAAAAAAAAATGAGTCAATTTGGATACATATACAATTAATTGCGTACAAATGAACGAATTATAAATTTAAGCGGGAGTCGAAATAAATAATTTTACAGAAATAATAAAAATTAAATGGCCCCAATATTTATAAAAACAAGTTAGAAACGAAAATGAATTAATTTGGTGAATTGTAGAAAAAAAAATGAGTCAATTTGGATACATATACAATTAATTGCGTACAAATCAACGAATTATAAATTTAAGCGGGAGTCGAAATAAATAATTTTACAGAAATAATAAAAATTAAATGTCCCCAATATTTATAAAAATAATTTAGAAACGAAAATGAATTAATTTGGTGAATTGTAGAAAAAAAAACGAGTCAATTTGGATACATATACATTTAATTGCGTACAAATGAACGAATTATAAATTTAAGCGGGAGTCGAAATAAATAATTTTACAGAAATAATACAAATTAAATGGCCCCAATATTTATAAAAATAAGTTAGAAACGAAAATGAATTAATTTGGTGAATTGTAGAAAAAAAATGAGTCAATTTGGATACATATACAATTAATTGCGTACAAATGAACGAATTATAAATTTAAGCGGGAGTCGAAATAAATAATTTTACAGAAATAATAAAAATTAAATGACCCCAATATTTATAAAAACAAGTTATAAACGAAAATGAATTAATTTGGTGAATTGTAGAAAAAAAAATGAGTCAATTTGGATACATATACAATTAATTGCGTACAAATGAACGAATTATAAATTTAATCGGGAGTCGAAATAAATAATTTTACAGAAATAATAAAAATTAAATGGCCCCAATATTTATAAAAATAATTTAGAAACGAAAATGAATTAATTTGGTGAATTGTAGAAAAAAAAAACGAGTCAATTTGGATACATATACATTTAATTGCGTACAAATGAACGAATTATAAATTTAAGCGGGAGTCGAAATAAATAATTTTACAGAAATAATAAAAATTAAATGGCCCCAATATTTATAAAAACAAGTTAGAAACGAAAATGAATTAATTTGGTGAATTGTAGAAAAAAAAATGAGTCAATTTGGATACATATACAATTAATTGCGTACAAATGAACGAATTATAAATTTAAGCTGGAGTCGAAATAAATAATTTTACAGAAATAATAAAAATTAAATGGCCCCAATATTTATAAAAACAAGTTAGAAACGAAAATGAATTAATTTGGTGAATTGTAGAAAAAAAATGAGTCAATTTGGATACATATACAATTAATTGCGTACAAATGAACGAATTATAAATTTAAGCGGGTGTCGAAATAAATAATTTTACAGAAATAATAAAAATTAAATGGCCCCAATATTTATAAAAACAAGTTAGAAACGAAAATGAATTAATTTGGTGAATTGTAGAAAAAAAAAATGAGTCAATTTGGATACATATACAATTAATTGCGTACAAATGAACGAATTATAAATTTAAGCGGGAGTCGAAATAAATAATTTTACAGAAATAATAAAAATTAAATGGCCCCAATATTTATAAAAATAATTTAGAAACGAAAATGAATTAATTTGGTGAATTGTAGAAAAAAAAAACGAGTCAATTTGGATACATATACATTTAATTGCGTACAAATGAACGAATTATAAATTTAAGCGGGAGTCGAAATAAATAATTTTACAAAAATAATAAAAATTAAATGGCCCCAATATTTATAAAAACAAGTTAGAAACGAAAATGAATTAATTTGGTGAATTGTAGAAAAAAAATGAGTCAATTTGGATACATATACAATTAATTGCGTACAAATGAACGAATTATAAATTTAAGCGGGAGTCGAAATAAATAATTTTATAGAAATAATAAAAATTAAATGGCCCCAATATTTATAAAAACAAGTTAGAAACGAAAATGAATTAATTTGGTGAATTGTAGAAAAAAAAATGAGTCAATTTGGATACATATACAATTAATTGCGTACAAATGAACGAATTATAAATTTAAGCGGGAGTCGAAATAAATAATTTTACAGAAATAATAAAATTTAAATGACCCCAATATTTATAAAAATAATTTAGAAACGAAAATGAATTAATTTGGTGAATTGTAGAAAAAAAAAACGAGTCAATTTGGATACATATACATTTAATTGCGTACAAATGAACGGATTATAAATTTAAGCGGGAGTCGAAATAAATAATTTTACAGAAATAATAAAAATTAAATGGCCCCAATATTTATAAAAACAAGTTAGAAACGAAAATGAATTAATTTGGTGAATTGTAGAAAAAAATGAGTCAATTTGGATACATATACAATTAATTGCGTACAAATGAACGAATTATAAATTTAAGCGGGAGTCGAAATAAATAATTTTACAAAATAAAAAAAATAGTTGGGGCAAAATATTTTAATAAACAACTTAGATACGAAAAGAAATTAATTTGGTGAATTATAAAAAAAAATGACTTAATTTGAATACATATACAATTAATTGCATAAAAATAAACGAAAGTAGCTTGTGCCCTAGTGGCGCGCGCCCCCTCCTCTTGCACAAGAGGTCCCGTGTTCGATTCCCTTGGACGCAAAAAATGGATTAATTGTTCAAGGACTAATAAGACTAATATAGAAGGTGGGACGCATATAAAAAGAGATGGGCCGGTTGGCCCAGTGGTCCGCGCCCGCCCCGGCCGCCTCGGGTGCCCGGGCTCGAACCACGCGAGCCACTTTTTTTTTTGTATAGGCTCGGTAATTTGCGACGGCCAAATTCCGTCGCAAATATTGAATTTTGCGACGGAAAACAACCCGTCGCAAATTATAACAGAAAAAAATAAAAAAAATATATATAAACATTTGCGACGGAATGTGGCCGTCGCAAATGTTGTTGACCCGAACGGGTCTGACCCGAAATATTTGCGACGGAATACTGTCCGTCGCAAATTCTGTGTGACCCGGCCGGGTCTGACCCGCCGATTTTGCGACGGATTTGTCCGTCGTTAATTTGCGACGGACCTCCAAAATCCGTCGCAAAAATTAGCTACGGCTGTTTTAGAAACGGACACGTGTCCGTCGCAGAATCCGTCGCAAAACACTGTTTGCGACGGATTTTCCGTCGCAAATTCCGTCGCAAAACAGTGTTTTTTTTGTAGTGTTAGGTTTATAAACTAGTGTCACTTCTTTCAATTTTTCAGTGCGATATAACATATTCTCAGCACGTCCCTTCATTTGCAAGTTCTCATTAATCGAGACATGATCACCCATGCTCCGTCATTTTGACAGTCCATTCGGTTCGAGCATGGAACTTGCTCAGATATTATAGGTAGAAATTAATCGGAAGGCGTCTGGTGCGATTCCACAAATTGAGTGCATCCAATATGTGAAGTAAATTGGGCTCGCCTTAGATGAGGTTTCATTTTAAAACCAATTTGTATAGAAGGAGCATTCGGTTAGATTTATAAACTAATCTCACTTTTTTACATTTTTTAATATAAGATAACACACAGGTATTATTTATCGTTTAGAGCATACGTAAATTTGTACAGATGCATGAATCAGACAACCGACAAAGACCATCACAAAATTAATTTAGTTTGCGGCCAAACGCGTCTAAGTTTTTTGTTTAGTATTGAGGAAAGCACGTCTTAATTAGATTAATTAGTCTTAGTATAAGCGATAAAGCTAGCTGAAATCCGTGAAAGTCAAACCGGCTGACAAGGAGATAAGACAAATCCATGTGAAGCTGACTAAGATTGGCATTATTATATTATATGTAAAATGTATATACGAATCCTAGTTAAAAATACAACAATAAGTACGGATATAAGAATTGAAAGGCTATCTAGTTGACTGATAACTAATTGAAACACTGTCCTATTTATGGCTTCTGATATTTATAATATATGTGTGCAGAAATTTTAATACATATATTACTCTATGTATATGTAAATATTAGCATGACGCAGGTAATATTTAAATGATATCGAAGCTCCACTTGCATTATATAACACTACTATTTGCATCTTGCATCTCATGTTGAGATGACAAATTTGCAAGTGGTAAGCTTTAAAGAATTATTTTTCCAATGTTGCCTTCATCATCATGAGAAAGTTCTCAGAAACATGCATTGTTAAATTCAAGTTTTTTTCCAAATATTATTCTATTGAAACTTCGTATATTTGTTGTATTCCATTCACTTAAATTTTTATTATTTATTATTTGCAGACACTTTTATTGATATACGTAATTGAGTATTACTGTTATATATCAATACACATTTTCCACTTATTGATTCATGTATCATTCCACACATCATGTAGGGGTGACGGGCATCACTTTTTAATAATAGTTATATTACTTTTAAAGTATAATTAATGTATCTTTTTTGAAAATATGTAGTATAAAATTAACACTTTTAAAATACAGTGATAGTATGTGATATGTATACTTTCAAAGTGATGATAACTTTTTTTATTATTAAAAAAAGTAATACTCGTCGCACCAAATAAAGATTTCCTGCAAATTTTTTTTTTCCTAATGTGAAAAATTGACTTAGGTTATAGATAAAGCTAGTGAAAAAAAATTGAATGTCAAACTGGGTGACAAGGAAATAAGACAAAATCCACGTGCCGCCATTGAAGGTTGACATTATTATATATTACGAATTCGGAATATAAAAATACTACAATACGTACGGATATATGAATTGAAAGGCTATCTCTCCACTACATTAATTGACAGATAGCTAATGTGCGACACCCTACTATTTATGGTTTCTTTATAAACTTCATTTTCATGTTAATTAAGAATTAATAAGATTCGCAGGACATAAAGTCCCACTTGCATTTTATGTTAATACTAATGCATCTTGCATGCGCAGACATGGGATGACATTGAAATTCGCAACCGGACTCGATCCAAAAAGTTTAAAGAAAATTTCATTTAAAATTCCTTATATAATATATACTCCCTCCGTCCCATTATTATTTGCACACTTTTCTTATTCATCTGTCCCAAATTATTTGCACACTCAAAAAAAGGAAACATTGATTTGTGTGCACACTCACAATAATATACACATATTTATCCATATGTCACTACTTTACTAAAAAAAACACAATTTTTTTAATATGTGTGCCCACTTTTATATGCGAAAAATGCTGGGACGGAGGGAGTATTATTTAATCCTTTTATTTTATTGTATTCTATGTATTTGTGCGACTATCTAACAATAGAGATTTACCCAACTTTTTTTTGTAATATGTTGGATAAATGAGCAAGTTCTGTGTGATATATATATCAATTTTCAATAGAAATTGTATCAGTTTTCAAAAGTTACGTTGTACATAAACTGTATTATTTAAGAGAAAATTTTGAAAAACTATATGATTTACACAAAATAAATTGTACTACTCTCTTCCGTCCAATTTCAGTATATTCGTTTTCTTTTTTTTTTGTCCGTCCAATTTTCGTATACACATACCTAAAATGAAATAACATACCACACAATATTTTATCTTCACCTCATAATACTCAAATTACCATTGACCTTATTTATAAACAATTTAAATGGACCTCACAATACCTTCCAATACATCTACTTATAAGCTACTAATATTTCTTAAAATATGTGTAAAAAGTTTCAAGCATATTAAAATTGAACGGAAGGAGTATCATTTCAATTGATTCAAGGTGAGACAAAAAAAAAAAAGGTTTATACACTTTATATTATAATGTGATAACATTTCAATTGAAAAAGGATAATGGCTCAAGGTGAGACGAACTTGTACAAAATTTTGCTTGCATAATTTATGTGTGAGGTAGCAAAATATCAAATGTGTTTTGGTACAGTATACCGAAAACAATGTTTCATGCTGTATACCATCAAATTTAAATATACCAATATTTTTGTATATGACAAATTCTTGTTGATACCACACCAAAATTTTGAATGATTCTGTATATTGTTTCGTACCGAAATTTTAATATACCAAAATTTATATAAAATATTGGTATGAACTTTGAAATGGTGACCAAAATTATGAAACTGGGGTTACAATCAATAAATAATGTAATAATATTTGTACATAAATATTTTCTTGTTTTAAAGGGCTTACAATCAAAATAATTTTGCAAATAGACAAGATATTGTATAGCGTTCAAATATAATTATAAATATAAGTTACAACTTACAATCATCATTTACTAATTAAATTAAGAATATACAATACTTTTTGTAATGTTAACTGAGCATATTATATATATATATATATATATTGTGTAATATAAATGAAAAAGGGAGACCTTATGTAAGTTGCCAAACTAATAGACCAGAACACGGCTGGGCTTAGAAGCCCAAAATTTTTTGGTCAAAATCAATTTAATATTTAAAGTAATGGTCAAAAACTAATTAAGGACTTAAACAAATCACATGCTAACAATTGGACGGGATCCCTGTTATACATGTTACATCTTTTTTTCCACTATTTAAATTTGTGTCACATGTACATACATCAATATTTATAAATGAGAGAATAACACCCCATCATATCCCTATAAACCTATTTTAGGAAATTATGTTAATTAAAAAAAAAAAATTCAACGTCCAATTTCAAATTAATTACACTAAAATGAAAAAGAGAAAAAACAAAAGGGACGCAAAAAAAAAAAAAAAAAAAAGGAGAAATTAATCCACCCTATTTGAATATTCTTATATATTATAATGTAATTTTATTTTTTTTTCACGCTTTTTATGTGTATTGCAAGAATATGCTTGTAAAAGTTTATAATATATTTTTATAATTTATTATTGAGTACGTATGTATAGAATGAAATTGGTTTATACATGAAGCACTTTGCAATACTTTTTTGTGTAACCAATTAATACCCTCTAGTTAAACAACTAATACTCTTTTTACCCTTCAATTGATAAATCAGTGAAAACAATTAATACAATTTAGTAAAATAACTAGTACTTTATGTTTGAACCATTTCACTCAATACTTTGTCTTTATCGTTAGTTAGATATGATATTTGAATATTTACAAATTCTATTAAATTTATAATTTTACAATTATTTAATGTATATAATTGTGAAAATATGCTAACTTAATTATTTAAAAGCATTATATAATTTCACAAAAGTGCTCTTGCATTACACATGAATTTGAATGTAATTAATATAAAATTTATATATAGTCCAAAGATTGTATCTAATGATAAATTTATATAAAAAAAGTTGCAAAATTTAACAAGAAAACTCTTGCAATTTCACATTAAAAAAGTAAAATTAAATTAAAATTACATAATTCTTTACGAGAATTACAGGAAAACTTATTAACAACTTCAAATTAAGTGAATTAGTTTTCCCACATATTTTTGGTCTCTAAATTATGAATTTTGGGAATGAATTTTTAAAGGAATTTATTTTTCTTGAATTAACATAATTTCCTAAATAAGTTAATATGGTTATGATAGGATGTTATTCACCCATTTGTAAAATTTGATGGAAGTGTATGTGATACAAATTTAAATAGTGTAACAGAAGATGTAACATCATTATATAACATGAGATCCAGTCAGGCTAACAACGACTTTATATTGTTGTTTATCAAATATATGAGGCTGAGAATTAATGGCTATTTAAGAGAGTTTTGGTAAAAACATCAAATGAATGTTACCATAAATGCTAAACGGATGATTGTGTTGGAGAATGATGATGATGATGAACTGCATGCAAGAACACCAAGATTTGCCAGGGGTTTTGAGTCCCTGGACTTAAATGCGTATTGTATTGTTTTGATTGAATGTGTTGAAGCCACTTTCATTGTTACATATGTGAGACTATATATAGTTTCCTCTACACAAGGGTATATTCGTCTTTTTGATCCCTCAGGGGACAATGGCTATTAATGCCTCCTGCCTCTGTGGACGCGCGGGCATCCGTATGCTTTAGTCTGCAGGCGGCCGACCACTAGCGCGTCGACACGTGTCCGAAAAGGATGATTTTCTAACTTATTTCCCCATTTGGGTGGAATATTCTCTCTGTCACTGAGTACGGAGGTGGCTCTTTTCCTCTTGGGGGAAAATCTCGCCAGATTCTATCACGTGCTCTTCTTCCCATTCGTGGGTCCGGAACTTTTCGAGATCGGAGGTCGGCCTCTTGATAAATCATGAGGTCGGTAAGCCCTCTTGGACCTTGACCGTGCTCAGGAGATCTCCGTTCGTTTTCTTTGGTCGAGACCGGATCGGTCCGGGCCCGGTCTATTTATCATATATCTTGGACGAGGTGGGTATGCCTTGGTGCTTGATGTCGATCTCGACATTGAGGTCGGAAGGAGCTAGGTCGGTGCCGTTGCGGACGCATTGTTTTGCCGCTTCCGGCTGGATTGAGGCCGGTGCTGACCTGTGGTACGAAATGGCTACAACAATTGCCCCCCAGCTCGGCTCTCAGGGTTGATGGGAGGCGAGGTGGTCGTTTGTCGTTCGTTGTTTGCTCCGGTTTTGAACTACCCGGCGTGGTCGGAGGTTAGCTTTTTGTTATGTGACGTTCGAGTGGACGTGAATTATTATGCGTGCCTAAAAAAGCATGTGTATCGTCATGCGATGCCTCGGATCCCGCACATTAAATACTAACGCGTGTGACGTCAAGTGACGCCTCGAATCCCGCGCATTAAATACTGGCGTGCGCAGCCGTTTTGACGTGGGATCCCCGGCGCTTCGACTTCTTGCATTTAGGCCACTAGGCCTAGAGTTTTATTTGCGAGATAGGCCCACCCCATTTCTTATGAATAGGTGAGATATACTTCATTTTGAGTTTTTCATTCTCGCGCCTTCGAATATTCCTTAGCAAGCTTGAAATCCTCCGGCGATTATTCCGGCAAGATTTCTGCAGCGGCGATTGGATTAACACGGCGACGACTAGGCGGTTTAGTAAGGTAATTGATACTTTCGGGTTTTAAATTTTTCATTCCCTTCCAGTTTTTCGAAATGGTACGGCGGTGGTTTGGTCCTCCGCTAGGGCAAAGAGGTGGCGCCGCCCCAAGCGGTGGTGGCAGAACTAGTTGGAGGCTGTTCGACGAAGGAGAGAATTCCAGTGGAGGGAGTGGAGCCTCTCCATCGCGCCTGAGTGCGAGCTCGATCTGGGCTCGTGATGATGACGGTTTGGATGCGCTCTTCCCGAGTCCGGGGCGGTCGCTTTTGGGCGAGGGCGCCAGAGAGAGTGGCCCCGCTGTGGTGGCGAGCTCGAGGTCCGATCCGATGACCCGTCCGATCGAGAACCGGGAACTGCTGGATGACCTCCTTGATGAGGATGACGATGGCGGTCGCGGCGAGGGTGATGACTTGGCTAATACGTTACTACTCCAGAACCTAGCTGCCGAGCAAATTAAGGAGAGGTTTGGGATGGCGAATGAGGCCTCGGGGTTGGAAGCCGAAGAGGTCGGGGGGTCGTCTGCAGCGGCTCGAAGCACGGGTGAGACCCGACGGGGCGCGGTTAGGAGAGCCTTCCGGTTGTGGTCGGAATATGTGGAGGAGAAGGATGAGATCGAGTCTCTCTCCTTCGACCACGAGGAGTATCAAGAGCACTATCCCCAGGGACCGACCGTTCGTGATCCTAGCACGATTCGGGTAGCCGATCTGGAGAAATCCAATAAATGGACGATCGTCCAATTTCAGAGTAAAATCACTCAGATGTTTCTTAACGAAACCGGGCTGACTGGGACATCCCTTACGACGTCCACCTTTATGCCCCTGAGCCAAATGAGTGGGCGGATCAGCCCTTCCGGGGATGGTGGCTGTGACACAGGACATGATGGAGGTCGGGCTCTGTTTCCCTCTTCATCCGGCCATTTCCTATCTACTCAACTACTGGAACCAGACGCCTATCCAGCTACTGCCAAATGCATGGATAATCATTCTGAGCGCGATATTACTTTTTGGTCAGAATCGACTGCATTGTATGCCGACCCCGGGGGAGATGTCCAATCTGTACCGGGTACAGAGTGAGAAGAGTGGGACCGGAGAGGTCTTCATTCAGACCAAGGGGCCCAAATTGGTGGCCGGTCTTCCAAGAAAGGCTCGCAACGACCAGAAAAAATGGTTCTTCGTTGGAGGAGCCTGGCAGACCGGATATCCTGATTTAACGAAAGTTGGGGTTCCGACCGACCTCCGCCCGAAACACACTAGTAAGAGATTTGCATTTATTTTTGGATTAAATGTACTGATCTAATTTTTTGTTCTTCTTTGCAGGCTATCCTTCTCCCTCCGAGCACGAGCTGAATTTCGACTTCGCGGTAGTCCGAGAGCTGATATTGTCTCTGCCGACCTCTGAGAGAAATCAAGCCATCCTCCGGACCCGTCAGGCATGACTAGACAGCCTGTTCTTTTAATTTCCCCGACATCTGAACTTGACGGGTAAGCTCTTGGGTGAGCCCGGGTTTTGAATTTATTATGTATATTTTTTAACACTGTGTGTGTACGCAGTGCTCGAGTTCCCGGTCGTACGCTGTTGTCCCGACGATCTGCTTAACTAGTGCCCAGATATGTTTGCCCACCTAGGAGCCGCTTTTGCTCGTCCGAAAGTCGTCAAGACGGTGAAGAAAAAGAAAGGGACCGAGTCTCAGAAAGGAGTCGTTATCCACGAGCCGGCCCCACTGCAGTCTGTCCCGGTCGCCGAGGGCGTTGCGGCCGGAACTACCTCATCCTCCCCCCTAACTGGCCGGAAGTTGGGGCGAGAAGAACTTGAGAGGAGGGAAGCTGGCGCAGGTGGGTCGAGTCCTGCGCCGATCGATATTTCTGATGACACGCCCTCTGGGCAGAGGTCGGTCGGCGTTGCCACGATGGCCCACGTGGCCCATGCCCCCGCCAGGAGGATGATCGGACCTTCTTCGGTCGCGATCCCACACGATTTCAAGCGTAAGTTGCTTTAAATTATAAGTTCCTTTGTTACCTTGTGGTTTCTGACTTGATCTTTTGTTTGATTCAGATTGACCCGTAACGACTCCGATCTGCCTCCAATGGTGTTGGACTTCTTGTCCTCCCGGGCTCCGGGCTCCATCGTTGACATGCCAGAGTATATGAGCCGGGCAGTGAACTCTCTGCCTCAATCGTGGACCCGGGAGTTGGCCGATATTACCGACCGTCGCCCCCGTTATGCTGGACGGGCAAGCATCGCCCTAGCGAACCAGGCGGCGATTATGGCTAACTTTATCAAGAACAAGCTCAATGCTGCTGTGAGCTCGCTCCGGAAAGCTGAGGCAGATCTTACTCGAGCCCGGGAAGAAAAGACGGAGTACGAAAGTACGAACGCCGTGCTGAAGAAGGAGAGAGATCATGCGGTCGGGCAGCTCGGGGCCGTGCTGAAGGAGAAAGAAGATGCTCTTGAGCGGGCGGAGATGGCCTGGAAGGCCTGTAATGATTGTCGGGCCCAGATAGCGGAAATGGAGGTGGCCGTGGCGGGTCTCCGTCAAGAGAACGAAGCCACGCGGAGGGATGCTGACCAAGCCCGCGCCCGACAGGCCGAGCTAGAGAAGGAGGTGCGAGAGAAGGCAGCTGAGGTGGCAGCGGTCCTGCAACGACCAGCTTATGATCCAAATGACCCGGCCACCAGCCCGATGCTGTTCTCGGAGTTTTGCTATTATATGGCCGTCGCCGACCTGATCCGTGTGGGACGCAGAGCCGGCCTTGGCACCAAAGTCTATGAGGATTACTTCCGACGGTACGTAGCTAAAACTTCGATCCACGAGAGCTAGTACCTCCACTTCTTGGACCTCGAGACCGAGCTTGGGGTGGACTTGTCATGGTTCCCGTATCGGCACAGGCTGCTCTTTCCAGGCTACGGGCCTCCAACCATTCAGGCTGAGGAAGATGGGAACCAAGAGGAGGAAACTGAAGGTGAAAAGGTCCCCCTTGATGGGTCGTCGGCGCCGGGCGAAGATGCGGCGGAGGCCTGTGTGAACGAAGTCGTGGACTTTGTTCCTGGGGTCGAAGATCAGGCGGGAGCTGAGGGCGATGTTGGCCATTGAAAGCCCTTTCTTTTTAATTTTTTGAACAATTTTCATTTCTTTTTCTAGCTTGTAACCGGCATCCGACCGGATTTGTCTGAACAATTTGTAGTACTTCTTTTGCCGGCTTCTAACCGGTTTTTAATTATTGAAATGAAGTTCAATTCTACTTTGTCTCTTTGTTGTTACTCTTTCGTTGCTTATTCCTGTTGAAAATGAGATTTCACCCGGGCATAAGTGAGATATGCCGACCTCGACATGGTCGGCATATGCTTTGAACCGAGCCCGGTGTTTGAAATGGCCTTGGCTGCCTTACCGAGCTTGTTGGGATATATTTTAGTTTTGATGATTTTCTAAAACAACATGTAATAGGTTTGAAAGCGGTCAGGATAGTATCTTTTGTTTCAGGTCAGGCTAGGTTAGCTCCTAGAAGAATAGACTGTCAGTTGAGAACACTCAGTTGAGGGGGAACTCAGCCACACAGCCTGAGGATATAAAGATAATACCAAGGAGAACTAACTGAAGCCATGTCAGTTACCTGAACCAGAAGAGAAGCCTGAAGGATGTCCCACTGAGTGTAAACCAGGCTGATCTAAGCTAAGTCAGGTGGACCACTCAGTGAAGAGCATGATCAGGAGGATCAGTGATGTACCAAGTAGGTCCTGAAGGAGTCAGGCTACTGTGGTCAGGGAACTTTGTCATTCAACCTTATGACAAAGTTCTTGGAATGATCTTCAAACGGTCTCTGAAGGACAACTACACTGAAGACTTTCAGTCCACTGAAGATCATCAGTCAGTGAAGGAGGAAACTACCTAAAGTCAGTGGGTCTTGGTCAACCCACTGAGTCAAAGATCCGTGAATCCAGGCCACGTGGACCAATCAGCACGAGGCAGCAACTCTGACACTGACAAAGGCCGCATTCCAAGAAAAGTGGTTGAAACCATTTAATGTTGGATTCAAATGTATTTCCTCTCCAACGGATACATTTGAATCCAGGAAGTCGGTATATGTTTTTGGGAAGTCCTTGGTAAGATGCCTGAACATCGGAGATCAGCCGTGGAAACCTCCAAAGGTGGCGTGCAGTGCCAGTTGGTTGCCGACCGGCTCTCCGGTCAAAATGACCTCGTCCACCCGGGTGACATAGTCCTCATCGGACTCCTCCTTCTCCTGTCGGATACGCATCAGCCGGTGCCAGTTCTCCGGCCGGGCGATTTTGGCCGCGAAATAAGATGTGAACTGGGCGCTCAAAGTGGTGAAGGAGTCGACTGAGCGGGCCGGGAGTGAGACGTACCATCTGTGGGCGAGGTCGCCCAGAGTGAGCGGGAAGAGCCTGCACTTTGTAGCGTCGGTCGCGCCATGCCCGATCATGTAAATCCATAATTTACTCAGGTGAGTCTCCGGGTCCGTCTTCCCTTCGTAAAGAGGGGTCGGCGGCGGAACGATTTTGAGTTGGACCGGGGCGAGCTCGATGTCGACGGACAAGGGCTCATTTGCGATCGACCGGGTCTTAGGTTGGCCTTGCGCTTCCATGAGCGCTCTCATCTCATCAAGCTGCTTCTGCATCTTGACGATCTCCGGGTTCGGAGGCCCGACCAGCGTCGGTGTCGGCCAGGGGGCCGATTCGGTCGAATACGGCCGCTCGAGGGGTGTCGCGTCCCAATAGGCCACTTTGGGCGAAACTAAGCTTGCGCCTGGCGGAGTTAGCCGGGGCCAGGCTGACCTCGACCGTCCTCTTGTGGGGCATTTGTGCCGTACTCCATGTGTTGGAAACGAATTTCGAGTCTCCGTATCCAGTGTCATGACTGGGGTACCAGGAGGGATCGCTTAAGCCCAGGCGGCCAAAGACCGGATGGGCGGAGCCGCGGGACCGAGCGGAAGTGGGGTTAGCTCGGCACTGGCTTTCCCTCTGGTGTTCCAGGGCCTTTACTTTTCCTTTAAGGGTGCGGGCATGCGACCTCCTCTTTGAGGCGGAGGGGGTGCTTTGGCACTCCCTTGCCTCGTCAGCCTGACGACGTCATCCCGACCCAACCTGGTCGGGAGTGAGAAAATTCCGTGTCTGCGACGGGTGGGGATCCTCCGGATATCGGATGGGAGAGGCCACGCGTGTGGTCTTTCAGTGGCGAGCGGGGGTCGGTTCCCCTGAGGCCCGAGCCGCGGGGTCTCGTGGTGTGGCCGGAGCTCCGATGGCTCTGTGGGCCTGTGATGATTTTTGGTTCGTCATCATTTTATGGGGAGAAGCTTGTAACTTGAAGATTTGAAGGTTTGAAGATGGGAAGCTTTGAAGAGCAGTGAGTGTTCTTCAAAGAGGTAAAGAGAAGATAAGTTTGATGGGTTGGATACCCTCCTTCTAGTGCCAAATGTTGTTTACCAAATACATGAGGCTGGGAATTAATGGCTATTTAAGAGAGTTTAGGTAAAAACATCAAATGAATGTAACCATAAATGCTAAACGAATGATTGTGTTGGAGAATGATGATGAACTGCATGCAAGAACACCAAGATTTGCCAGGGGTTTTGAGTCCCTGGACTTAAATGCGTATTGTATTGCTTTAATTGAATGTGTTGAACCCACTTTCATTGTTACATATGTGAGACTATATATAGTTTCCTCTCCACAAGGGTATATTCGTCTTTTCAATCCCTCAGGGGACAATGGCTATTAATGTCTCCTGCCTCTGTGGACGCGCGGGCATCCGTATGCTTCAGTCTGCAGGCGGCCGGCCACTAGCGCGTCGACACGTGTCCGAAAAGGATGATTTTCTGACTTGTTTCCCCATTTGGGTGGAATATTCTCTCTGTCACTGAGTACGGAGGAGACTCTTTTCCTCTTGGGGGCAGATCTCGCCAGATTCTATCACGTGCTCTTCTTTCCATTCGTGGGTCGGAAACTTTTTGAGATCGGAGGTCGGCCTCTTGATAAATCATAAGGTCGGTAAGCCCTCTTGGACCTTGACCGTGCTCAGGAGATCTCCGTTCGTTTTCTTTGGTCGAGATCGGACCGGTCCGGGCCCGGTCTATTTATCATATATCTTGGACGAGGTGGGTATGCCTTGGTGCTTGATGCTGATCTCGACATTGAGGTCGGAAGGAGCTAGGTCGGTGTCGTTGCGGACGCGTTGTTTTGCCGCTTCCGGCTGGATTGAGGCCGGTGCCGACCTGTGGTACGAAATGACTACAACATATATTATAAAATGTGGCTAGAGCTGTTATACAAGCCGAGCGAGCCCGAGTAGTGGATACTCGAGCTCGGCTCGAGCTCGCTCGATAAAGATATCGAGCTCGAAATTTAGCTCGACTTGAAAATTAGATGGTTAGGCTCGAACTCGACTCGTTTAATGAAATGAGCCCAGCTCGATTGAGCTCGATCTCGAAAATCTTTTTTTTTTTGATAAATTTAATTTAAATATTAAAATTCCTATAAAAATACATATTTAAGTAAATCATCAACACCAACAGCCTCTACGGCATCTTCATCAACTAAAATACAAAGGAAATTCATCTACACAATCTAATGAATACTAGATATATTCTGCAAAGTATAAATCCATACTTTAACATTACATACTTGACAAATTCATCAACAATCAAAATCAAAATAACACTACTTCAAATTACATCAACCCTCACTTCAGTCTCAAACTTTTGATTCAATCTTGATCCGGAAGTTCAACTTCTTCATATTAGATGATTTAGCATCCAATGCATCCTACAAAAGAAAACTACTTTTGATTCTTCATCCAATGCTTCCAATTCATCAACAATCGCCTGCCCCTATCATATTAGATGATTTAGCATCCAATTCATCTTACTTTTGATTCTCTTTAGCTTACTGTTGCATTTACTTAGTAATGTTTGAACACAAGAAAACAAAAGTCAACAGGCAAATAACCAGATTAATCAACAAGAAAGCCAGAAAAGTCAGTAAGCAAATAACCAGATTAATCAACAAGAAAGCCAGAAAATTGAAGGAAAACCATTTATCCAAATAATCATAAGTGTCATTAAAAGCAAAATAGGCAAAATACCGAAGCATTTATCTAAGATAAAATTGATATATATTATCCATTTAAACAATTCCAATATTAAGACCAGAAATATCATTTAGAAGCAAAATACAAACACATCATTGAACATCAAACTAAATATTTTAACTATCTCCGTTGAAGAAAAAAGAAAAACTTACCAGATCTAAATCTCGAGGCGGTTGGGCGTAAAGGTAGGCGACGGGTGTCAGGCGGTGGGGATGGGCGGTCAAACAGTAAAGACATCGGGCGGTGTTGGGCAGTGAACTAAGCTGGGTATCGAGCGGCGGTGTAGCACGTAGATCGTAGGGTGGCGACGGGCGACGACCGTCGGGCTGTTTGCGGTGGGCTGCATTGGAGACTAGGAGTCCGTCGATGGTGGGCGGCGTGGGAGATTGGGCATTGATACTCGAGCGTCTGGCGTAGGGCGGTGATCGGCGACGGGCGACGGCCGTCGGACGGTGTGTGGTGGGCGGTTGACACAAGATGGGGGTGGATTTTTTATTGAGCGGCTGAAAGTGAAACCTACTGAAAGAGGGAAAGGAAAGAGGGTAAATGAAAATACACACATCAATTAACCTAATTTCAGAATATATATATCTGCCTCTTTTTCTCGAGCCTAACTGAGTAGCTTGCGAGCCGAGTGGCTCGTTAAGCTATCGAGTAATTTTCGAGCTCGAGCTCGGCTCATTTAACCTTACGAATCGAGCCGAGCCTTAACGAGCTGAGCCGAGTTCACGAGCAGCTCGTTTTGTTTAACAACACTAAATGTGGCTAATGGAGTAAGAAGTGGGCCCTTCTTAAATGCACCTCAACATATAGTCCCCCATGTTTCTTCCAACTCCTAACAGAAAAAGTTACAATAAGACATATTTTATGAGAAAAAAATACATTCGGATACAATTACAATAAAATGCGTTTGTACTATTCACAAATTTATTACACTTTAACTACAAATTAATATTGTACAATTCATAAGTTTATTGTACAATGACAATATTATACCTGACTATGTTTTTACCCACAAAAATGTGCAGTAGTTGGCCCACTTTGGAATGCTTGGGAAGAATCCTATAGAGATCATGAAGTTTGAACATGATTCCTTGAAGAAAACTGATCCAGATGTTTAAATACAGCCACAAACTCAGTTCACTCCATTTCTACATATATATATGTGCGCTATTCACATGTCCTCCAATTGGATCCCCTGTAAACGATATATATGAATTTTTTTTACTAAAAATATCAAAATATCAAAATTTTAAAAAAATATTCATACTATTATCGTACTGAAAATTTATGATGCAGTACCATTCAATTCCAAAAAAATCTGTATATAAAAAAATTTGATATTCTCAATATTTTTTTATTTGATAAGTGTAGTATATCAAAATTTTCATTATTTTTCCACCGATATAAAGTGAGATGAACTCAAATTACTCCATAACAATGACCTACTATGAATTTCTCTCTCTCTTTCCCTCCCTCCCTCTCTCTCCCTCTCTCTCTGAGAGTATAAGTACTTAACACCTTGTTAGTTGTTACCTCACTTTATATTTGTTAAAGATAGTACATGGGAGGGTGAAGATCCATTTTAAATAATAGAGTGTAAACATTCTTATGCATGAGTTGTATCATGCAACTTAAATATTATTTTAAACGATATTAATAGTTTTACCCTCTAAAATTATCACTTTAAAAAAGAGAGTATTAGTTAGTTAGTGTTAACCAAGTAATGTATTGAATTTTTAAATACATTTTGAATTTGGGTGTATCTTTTTTTTTTTTTTTTTACATTTTTATGTCTTTATAGGTTGCTGTACTTTTTATGGGTAATTCTCAGGATTTAAACCAATTTGATCATGTATCTTTTAACCTTTATTGAAATGGTCCTCTAACTATTTGCTTTATTGATTTAGTCCTGTATGTTTATAAATTTCACCAATTTGGTCATAAATGACCGGAAAACACATGAGACGATGTCCTTTTAACCATGTGCCGCTCACGTGCATCATTTTTTTTCGCAAAAGTTGATGACGTGGAAATTTTTGTACACGTTGCACGCTGACAATGTATTTTATCCCATTAAAAAAATATTAAATTCCATCACATTTAAATCAATTAAACTTAAAATTAAAAAAATAAAGGTCATCTTCTTCACGTTGCAAATGCAGAGATAGAATTTTTAAAAAAATCCCAAATTTGGAAATCGAGAATCATCGGTCCAAATCTAAGATGAATTAATACATGGAAACCAAAAATTAAATCTAGAACGACATATGAATTAAAAAACTAGTTGTGGTGGGGCATTAGTAGAAATAAAGAATTTGAGATGAATTAAAATTTGAGATGAACAGAAACCACGAAACCGAGATGAACTAAAACTTTGGAAAACCAAATGAAAACTAAACCCTAAATCCTAGCATAAACCAAAATTAGCGGAAACAAAAACACACGAAATCAAACAAAAATTAGGGAACCAAATTAATCACCCACAAGAATGAAACACCCATAGAGAAGTTCTAGCGGTGGTGGGGGGGCTCGCGAAGGCGGTTCAGATTTCAATTGTGCCAGAAAAAAGCAGATGTCGGATTCGATACATCAGAATTCAAATTTAATTCCGCAATTAATGCCAAACACAGTAGCTGATGACATTCCTTCACCTCTCGTCCTTAACCGTAAGCACAACCACTCCTCCACCTCTCATACTCAACCGTCGAAACAATACCTGGATACCCCCAAAACAGGAATGATATGTGCCGCCGGATTTTGTGTGTGTTTGAGCAGGGTCAATTATTGCGATTCAACATTCTTTAAACTGGACCGATTGAGACTGGAGGGTTGGGGAAGAGGAATTGTTGGATTTGCGTATTGAATTTTGATTTTGTTTTAATTTTTCTTTAATTTTAAGTTTTATCATTATATTTATTCATTTAAATTATTTGGATTTTGCAATTTATTTTAATTTTTTTAATGGGTGAAAATTGACACTTTGCATGACTTGTGGAATAAAAAATGCTCTGTCATCAACTTTCGTCGGAAAATAAGTACACGTGATCAAAACGACGTCGTTTCATGTGTTTTTCGGTCATTTAGGACCAAATTGGCAAAATTTAAATACATACGGACTACAATAATAAAACAAATTGTTAGAGGACCATTTTAATAAAGGTAAAAAGATACAGGTCCAAATTAGTTTAAATCCCAGAAATTCTCTTACCCAAATTTTAGTATATTTACTCCTTTCTCTTGATAAAAAAATATATTTAGTTAGTTAGTGTTGACCATTTTCACTAAATAAATTAAATATTAATTATACATCAATTGTAAGGTAAAATCAATGCGCTTACATTTAAATAAAATAATTTAGGCATATATATGTAAGGATTAAAACAGATATTTCATAGTCAAGAGTGAAATTAAATGAAATTGAAAATAGGACTATTAAGGGAGTACTATTGATGATATTTTTTCCTAAATTAGAAAATAGAACATTGACAATGCAATATGATTAGGCGTGAAATTGTTACGTTTTGGTGCCCGATTAGTCAATATTTTGAGTGTTTTTATGAGTATTTAGAGTTATTTGAGTAACATTTTCATAAACTCATCAATTTATCTCTTTAGTGTTCATATTAGGAAAGAGGGCGAAAAGAAGAGTTCGTAGGACTTTGAATCGACTCAAACGGACTCTCGGATGAGAAGATATTGAAGAAATTGTTGGGAAAATAGGGGTGCCCGGAATCTATTCGGGATGAAATTTAAATACGAATTTAAATTCAATTATTACTAGCATGAATTAATCCTAATTAATTCAAATAATAATTCCAACAACTAATTTATCATCATGCATGTTGAATTAATTCACATAAAATCTAGGCGGAATAAACAAGAATTTATGTGACTTACGTACCTCTTGTAGACTTGACCTTTGAATAAACGGGACAATCACGATCTCGCTTTATCAACCCAAAAACCTTCTCAAGTATTTCTCTTTCGCCTTACTTGATCACCGGTGGAAGATGCTTTCAAGTAATTTAAATAACTAAGGAAAAAGAAAAATATTGTTGTTGATTTTTTTTTCAACACTGTGAAACTGTAAATTGGAGATGAAATAATCATCCCCTACTTATAGGAGAGAGGAATTACGAAATTCTCTTGGAATAGGAGAGAGAAAATCTTTTTCTTAGACTCTAAGAAATCTTGAATATATCCCATATATTCTTTTCTCCATAAAATATTCCACAAAAATCTCACTCACCTTATAAGCCATACAATTTTCGAAATTAATGAATCAAGAATCCAAGATTTGGATCTTCTTGAATATATGAGATAATCTTTTATTCCAAGAATACTTATCTTCCATAATATCTTTTCAAGAAAATCAACAAGATCTTTTCTTGCTCCATAGAAATAATTTTCGAAAATAAGGAAAAAAATCAGCATTATTATTTTCTTTTTATTTTAATCACCTTATCATTATTGGGCTACTTAATGGGTTACTTGAGGGGCCTTTAAGGAGAATTAAGATTGAACATCCTAATGGACTTCTGAATTTCAATATTGAGCCCCAATATAATTCAATCCATTAATATTAATTATTACCACTAATAAATTAATATTGCACTATCCATCTTAATCCATATTACGATAATATGGGCTCCCGGTTATTATTTTCCGCGTTTAAGATTATCAAGTCCATTAATTAATTAAGCTTCTGAATAGCTCTAAATTAATTAATATATTTCACCTTGGAGTAAAGACAGCTCAACATTATTATCCGTACCGAAGAAACTGATTCTTCACTTGCAAGATTTGGTACGATAAAACTTCTGAGCCCACCAAAGGGACTAATCACACGAGCCGTACTCGCACGCGTTTCTCCATATTAATTCTTAGCAACCGTCGTATGATTAATATTACTGCCCAAGACACAAAGTTCGAAGTCACAATGATTCTCACCCAACATGAATCAAAACAGTAACCATTAAGCACACACGGTCCTATTTAAGTGACGGAGATTAAGAAATCAACAACCACCGAGGTCTAATTCTTCACCTTTCAGAACAGAAGAATTTATCCTCGCTGTAGGTCCTCTTCAACACATACTAAATATGCTAGTGCAATCTCTTAGTCAAGACAGACCGATCTGAGCCTTACACATCGACCTTTCACGGCGGATTGTTCAATTCCACATAGGTCGTGAAAATGTACGTTTAGTTACAAGGAAACAATTAATGTTGTCTTCCGTGATCGGGTATCACCACATTAACTACAATGTAACTAGGACCATATATTGAACGGTTTGCAATAGAAATTCAACATTCAATCATATCTAAAGCAAATGTGATAAAAGAATTATTCTCATAAACAAGTGTTTGATACATGAGTTATACAAAGTAAAAGCATACTTTCACGTATAACTCCAACAATCTCCCACTTATACTTAAAGTCTGCTTTTAGTATACATCACGCATGTCTTAGTGTAGTAGCTCTACGTGACATCTCATGTCAACCTACACTAACCTAATAATTCCTCCCACTTATACTTAAAGCAGATTGGCAATAGTCTTAACTCCCATTCCATCCACATGTCTCTCGAATGTACTCTGAGGCAGACCCTTTGTGAATGGATGTACTAGGTTGTCCTTCGACATTTATCTTTGCCACCTCTTTATCTCCTCTCTTAACGATTTCTCGTATAAGATGGTGTTTTCTTTCAATGTGTTTGCTGGCCTTGTGGGCTCTCGGTTCCGTTGAATTTGCAACTGCTCCGACATTGTCACAAAAGACAGTTTATCTTGTCGGGCAAATTCGGAACAACGTCCAAGTCCACTAAGAAGTACTTGAGCCAAACAGCTTCTTTCGCTGCTTCATAAGCAGTTACTTATTCGGTTTTCATGGTCGAATCAGCGACTAATCGCTTCTCCATGTCATGGCTCCTTCTCCCATGCAAAACACACTACCCGAGGTAGTTATTCTGGAGTCTATGTCTGATTGGAAATTTGAGTCCGTGTATCCCATGGGAATTAGACCGTCTGACTGTTAAATCAGCATTCCATACCAAGTTCTTTTCAGAAACTAAAGAACGCATTTAATTGCAATCTAATGTGCTTTCCCGGGGTTACTTTGATATCTTGCCATCATGTCCATGACAAAGCAGATATCCGGTCTCGTACACAACGTTGCATACATAAGACTTCCTACATCCGAAATGTACGGAACGTCTTTCATGTCATCTATCTCCACTTGCGTCTTAGGGCATATTTCTTTGGATAGATGGATTCCGTGCCTAAAAGGTACAAAACCTTTCTTGGAATCTTGCATGTTGTATCGCTTCAAAACAGTGTCTTTGTATGAAACTTGCGATAAGCCCACATCCTCTTCTTGCGATCGCGAGTGATCTTGATCCCAAGGATGTGACCGGCTTCCCCTAAGTCCTTCATATTAAATTATTTTGACAGCCATACCCTTACATCTGACAATACCTTTACATTGTTTCCAATGAGCAGAATATCGTCTACGTATAATACTAAGAATACCACCGCAGTTCCGTCACACCTTTTATACACACAACTTTCGAACTTGTTTTGATCACAAACCCATAAGACTTAATAACTTGATCAAAACACTGGTTCCAAGTACGCGATGCTTGCTTAAGTCCATAAATGGATCTCTTAAGCTTGCATACGAGGTGCTCTTGGCCTTTTTCAATGAAACCTTTGGGCTGTTGCATATAGATCCCGTCAAGACTTCCGTTAAGGAAAGCTGTCTTGACATCCATTTGCCAGATCTCGTAATCTAAGTGCGCAGCGATCGACAAGAGAATACGGATGGACTTAAGCATAGCTACAGGCCACAGGCCACAAGCCTTGATTTGAAGGTCTCTACCCTTCCGTCCGGTCCTCTTTTCCTCTTGTACACCCACTTACATCCAATGGGTTCTACCCCATTGGGTGGATCGACCAACTCCCACACTTGATTATGATCCATCGAACCCATCTCGGTTTCCATTGCGGTTTGCCACGCCTCCGCGTCTTTATCTTGGATTGCCTCATCGTACGTCCATGGGTCTGATTCATCGCCGGGAATCAAATCCGAAGATTCTCCAATTCCCATGAATCTCTTGGGTTGCCTTGCAATCCTCCCACTACGACGGGATTCCGGTTGTGAAGGTGTGACGTGTAGTACATCATCTTGTATACTTGGTATAGGAGTTTACCCTCTTAACTCGTCTAAGGTAATCTCACTTCTGGGCTTTCTTTTGTTCATATAGTCTTCCTCCAAGAATTTAAAGTGCGAACTAATCACGGTCTTTTGATCCTTGGGACTATTGAACATACACCCCTTCGTTCCTGCAGGGTATCCTATAAACAGCCTTAATTCCGAACGTGGATCCAACTTACCGGCTTCCTTGTCTAGCACGTATGCCGGACTACCCCAAATCCGCAAGTGTCTTAGACTGGGCTCGCGCCCGGTCCACAATTCCATTAGGGTTTTAGGAACCGATTTGGATGGCACCAAGTTTAGAATGTAAGCCGCCGTTTCCAAGGCGTTACCCAAAACGATTTGGGTAAATCCGAATAACTCATCATGGATCTGACTATTTCTAAAAGAGTCTGCTTCCTTCGTTCCGCCATACCGTTCTATTGAGGGGTTCCCGGTGCGGTCAACAGGGATACAATCCCTTCGTCCGATAGGTAGTTCAAGAATTCATCGCTAGGGTATTCGCCTCCACGATCAAATCGTAGAAACTTGATACTTTTTTCCCTATGCATCATAAGGTAGATGTATCCATTTCTCGAGTAATCATCAAATTACTCATACCCCTTCTTGCTATGATCGTCATTGAACCACACATATCGGTATGAACGAGTTCTAACACTTTGGTGGCTCTATTCCCCTTGGCTCCAAATGCCCTTTAGGTCATTTTACCCTCTAAGCAGGATTCACAAGTTGGAAATGACTCAACTTGAAGTGACTCCAAGGATTCATTTTTCACCAACCTTTGTATCCGCATTAGATTAATATGACCTAATCTAAGATGCCATAAAAGTATTTCGTTCATGTCCGAAGAATGCTTCCTTTTATTACTCGAAATAATCGATGTGTTATTAGATTCAATTTTGTGAGTGGTGTGCCCAAATAATGGTATAAAGATCATGCATTAAAGTTCTGGAACAGATAAACTCATCGTTTCAAGAAATAATAACATCCTTATTAAAAGAAACTGAGTATCTATTCAAAACAGTTTAGAAACTGAAGGTTGAGTTCTTTCTAAACTAGGAACAGGAAGAACGTCTCTCAAGACCATAACTCTATCTTCAAAAGATAGACGCACTTCTCCCACTGCTTCAGCTGCCACTCTCGTAGCATTGCCCGATGTGATGGGGATCTCACTTCCGTTAAGTCGTCAGGTTAGCTTGAACCCATGAAACAAATGTGATCAGTAGCTCTCGTATCCACTATCCACCAATAGACAGCATACGCCACTTCACAAGTTTCGACGACTAGGGTGTGTGAATTACCTAACTTTCCTAGCCTCTTAGGCTTGGAACAGGCAGACCTCCATTGTCCTCTCTCACCGCAACTAAAACACTTCCCCTTTGATGCTAGCCTTTGCATTTACCTTTCGCAACAATTGGATTTGCTTGGATCCGACCTTTGGTTCTCTTTCTCTTTTTCCCTCCCTTGGGACCAAAAGAGGTAGACGAACCATTAGCCACCATAGCACTAGACTGGTGCTCCATTATCACCTCCACCGAAACTAAAGCTTGCAAGAGCTCGGGCAAACGACTTGTCCGTTCATTCATCTGACAGTTCAGATGAAACTACTCAAAGCTTCTCGGTAGAGAATGGTATATGAAATCAATCAAAATCCACACCAAGTACTTCCAACTTGTTAAGGTATGCCATTATCTCGAGAACGTGCTCCCTCACGGGCGTTCCTTCCACCATTTCCAACTTGACCGAGTCATGTTTGGTGAACTGATTAGTCATGGGATTCTGATGTGAAACATCTCTTCAAGGTGTTCCATGATTTCAATAGCGGATACAATGTCTCCATGAACGCGCCTCAAATCCTCAGACAGAGATGTCAAGATGATGCACTTCATGCGTTCATTGTCACGCTTCCAATCATAAACTGCCTTTTCCCATTGCTTGACTTATCATTAGGCTTGCCGGGTATATTAACGTAAATAACCCAATTGTGTTTTCGTGCAGTATGGACAAATTTTTTTTAAAAAAAAAATATTTCCAATCGATATAAATCACTCCAAAAAATTTATTAACTTTAAGTATATTAAACAGTGGATTAAAAGGTTGCGACATGATGAAATGAGAATAAAACATACATTCATATCAATATCTAGAAAAATACGAAATTATCACATAATTCGATCACATCAATTATATTGAAACCTTAAAACAATATAATCATGCATCAGCCAACATCTCGAAATAATTTAAATGCGCCACGAGGGGTGGTCTATACATTTAAATACATTCAAGCGGATCACAAACTTAAAAGTTACAAATCCTTAATTCAAAATTAATAGTTGGCTCCCACTTTGACCACATAGAAATTGACAGGGACTCCGAGGGGAGTAAGTTAATATCAATTCCCTATGCCTAAGTAATAACCATAATTAAATACAAGATTATTATTTCGCTTTGAGCAAGCCACTCGTGGTGAGGGTCAATACCGCCACTAGTAATAATCCACAATCATCCTTTCGGAATTTATTCATGTGAAATCCGTTCTTTTGGCCAATCCGAGGGGGAAATGTATTCCAAAAGAACTTCACAAATAAATAAATTATGGAGGCCAAATTAATCCAATTTTAATATCCGGAATAAAATTGCGATTAAATAAACATACTTAGTAATTTTTGAAAGTAAGGTTTTTCTTGGACAATAACATTCATGCAAACACATATTAACAAATAATAATAAGTGCACGAAATAAAACATCCATCAAAATAAAATTAAACACATTGGAGCACTCAAATCCAATTGTCACGGTTTAATTTCTTCACGTCTTGATGCGAAAAATCGTCCTTGTTGCTTTCCATCGTTCGTCTTGACACGCTCCCACTCGAACAACAACACTTCATAAAAAATAACATCGTTTGGGGTTCGGGACGATGTTTAAAACCACACACAAAAAAACGCAGAACTGAAATTAATTTTAAAAAAAACTCCACAACCCCAAACTTAGACCTCTCCGCAAGGTCGAAGTTTGGGGGGGTGGAGTTTTTTTTTTATGTTTCTTGTTACATTGCACCGGAGCACCCCTTATCTTTGAGTGTGTTTGGTTATTTGGTACCTTGAGATGCTCCTTGGGGTGATTTTGATCTGAGTCGCTATTGCATATTTCATGCCTATCAATCATCTTATGCTTGTTTATTGCTATCTTTGAGCATGATTTGATGAGTAGAGTAGATTTGTGGATTTGAGTTAGAGACTCTTTTGTGTGAGTAGTTGAGTTAGAGTGGATTTGAGAGAGAACTAGTATACTTACGAGTTTTCTTTTTGAGTGTTTGTGTGATAAGAGTGAGAATTCACTAGGACTAGCATGAATGTGAAGGGAGTAAATTGAGTTGAAAAAGGGAAAGGTTGTTTGTTGAGTGAATATGAGAAGAATGTGTGATGAAGTTTTGAGATGTGGGAAAAAGAAAAAAAAAATTGAGAATGAGCAAAAGAAAAAAAAATGAGCTCATGTGTTTGTGCGAAAAAGAAAAAAAAGTGAAGTGATTGAAAAAAAAAATGAAAGAGTGAGAACGAAAAAAAAATTGAAGTGTTGAGAGAATTGGAATTGAAAGTGTTGATTGAATATGTTTGAAGTAGCCTGTTCCTAATCTCGAAGTACCGAAGTTTGATTTTCTATTCTCCATTCACTTTAGTCACTTTACCATATATTGTTATCCCACCTGTCCAAAGAGCCTACATTACAACCTTGATAAAAGTCCTTTATGATTCGGCATTGATTTCTAGAGTACGGTCGAAGTTAAGAGCACTTACAAGCCTATGACTGCCAATTCGTGTGATTGATTGTTTGAGTGAGTCCCTTGATCATTGTTATACACTTGTGAGGGAGTAAAACACATCGTTGAGTGCACATCCATGTTTGATCTTGCTGGTTCTTGCTGTTGTTGCATGAGTATGATGAAGGAAAGTGAGTGAGTATATGTGTGATCGATCGTTGAAGCTCGAGTTCATTTGCTTGCATGATTTGATTTTTTGACTCATTCCTAACAATTTCACTTGACTTATTATTTCTTTGCTTGAGGACAAGCAACATGGTAAGTTTGGGGGGGTTGATTAGGCGTGAAATTGTCATGATTCGTCGCTCGAAATGCCCTTGTTTTGATTGATTTATATGAGTATTTAGAGTCATTTGAGTATCATTTTCATAAACTAATGAAATTGTCTCCTCGATGCTTATAGATGGATAGAGGGCGAAAAGAGGAGTTCGTAGGACTTTGAATCGACTCAAACGGATGCCCGGATGAGAAGATATGGAAGAAATACGAAAAGTATTAGTTCGAGCGAACAAAAGTGTCACTGGAGTACGCAAGCTGAAGGTGCTCGAGTAAACACTACTCAAGCACTCGAGTAGAGCACTCGATCCATGCCTGGTCGAGTAGACACTACTCGAGCACTCGAGTAGTGCACTCGAGCTGAGGGTGGTCGAGTAGATCTACTCGAGCTAAGGGGCTCGAGTACTTTTCGGGTTCTGGACAATTTCAACACTCGAGCTTGCATTGCTCGAGTACTATTTACTCGAGCTCTACTCGAGCAAGTTGTGGATTTTGGCCCGTGAAAGTCCGATTCGATCCGTTGCCTATTTATACCCCTTCCGAACACATTTTTAGACGACTTGACACCATACTACGTTTTTAGACTGAGTTTTTAGGGAGAGAAAGAGGAGAAGAGACGAGCAAGCTTTACTTTACGCTTTGTTGAGGTTTTTCATACGAATTCTTAGTTTCTTTTCGTTTCTTAGTTCCTTTTAATTAGCTTGATTACTTTAAACGCTTTAAACTTCATTTTTATCAATTCAAATCCAGTTCTTAGTATTTATTTCTTTAAACCCTAGTTCATATTTCATATTTTTTTTCTTCAATTCATCATGTTTATGTTCGTTGTTTCTGTTATTGTTTTTGTTATCGTTATAGCCATGTCTAGCCAAACCCTTGTATGCTTGGGATAGGATGAACTCGTAGAAGTAGGTTGTGGGTACGTAATTAGGATAACGTGTGACGTTAGGTTTTAATTCTCTTGATTAATGAATTCTTAAAATCAATCTTGACTTTGCCTTTGAATTTCGTTCGAAAAGTGTTAGAGAGAGGACGACCGTATCACTATTTAACAACGAGTAGACTTAACTAGAGGGTTTAGGAAGGGTTAATTCATCTACCAGTTTAGCGAAGGAGGACGACCGCATCACCTTAGTTAAATTAGGGTCTCATTAATTAAGCACAATCTATTAACTTGTTAGTGGATTAGTGAAGTCGAGTGTTAGGGTAAAGTATTAGGGTTTAGAATCTTGAGCTTTCACCTTGCATTCTTTTACTTAGGTTATTTCTTGCGCGTCACGGTTATTTTGATTATGTACCTGCTCCGTTAGTATACGTAGGGATTCCTATCCTAAGCATCACCATCTCTCATTAGAAAACAACCCTTAGTTAATTCGCTTCTTTAATTCTTTAGTTTAATTAGTTTAGTGTAGGTTTAATTAATCTTTTAAAAACCCAAAAATAACATTACACTCATATTAGCTACGACGCGTAGATCTTCAGGGATCTATTCGCATACATCCCATCTCGTGGGTTCGATATACTTGGCCGTTATACTTACTCTTACTACAGTGAACCCGTCCGCTTGCGGGTGAGCGACTAGTAGAAGTTAGTATCATCGCATTCAAGTCAATGGCGCCGTTGCCGGGGATGGCGTTGTATGTTTTTTGAATAGGACTTGTAGATAGCTTAGTAGTTAGTAGTGAGTGCTTATTTTCTGTTTTTATTTTTATTTTTATTCATTCGGCAGTTGCGTTTTGATTCTTCTGTTAGTGTTTCAGGTTTATGAGAACACGCTCACAAGGAAATACGAGCGAAGAGAGATTACAGTCAGATCCTGAGACGATAGCACGAAGAAATCGAGCCTTTTTACGAAGGATGAACGCTGCCGGTTTAGGGAAAGAACCGATGGACATCACTAATGAGTTGGACGATGTCGAGAATGAGTTCAATCAGGCATTGAACCGGGTTGACGGCACTGATGACAATACTAGCAAGAATCAAGATCTGTTAGGAGAGAGCCAGAGCCAAAACCCGGGTACTCAGAACCAAAACAGCCCAGCTCATAACATGGTCCAAAATCCTCATAACAACCCTGTTTACCCAAATCCTAACTTACCACAAAACAACTTACCCTATCCACCCTGCCCATACCCACCTTATCCTTGCCCACCATACCCGTATCCTCCACCTCTAGTTTTCAATCAACCACCTGTTTACCAACCACCACCACCCCAACAAGTACCCGTACCAGATGCTAATCCTCAACACGTTCCTCAAAATGTAGATCAACATATGGCCATTAGAGGGAGGTTTGCAGCGCAGCCACAACGGTACTATGATGGAGTGGCATTGCCTCCTGTTGAGGCAAATAACTTCTCGATTTCCCCGGGAATTTTAAAGCTGCTTACCGAGAATCAATTCAAGGGGGTGATCGGGAAGGAGAATCCTCATACACACTTGAGGAGCTTTCTAATGATAGCCTCCACATTCAATTACAACGGCATGTCTGAAGATGCCAAGAGGCTTAGGCTGTTCCCATTCTCATTGACGGGAATAGCTAAAGAGTGGTACGATAATACGCTTCCACGGGGAGGTATTACCACTTGGGCCGAGCTCGAGCGTCTGTTACTCGAGCGGTTCTACCCTCCATCCAGAACGATCAAAGCAAGAATTGAGATATCTTCCTTCCGCCAGAAGCAAGGAGAGGACCTACATCAAGCGTGGGAGAGATACTCAAACATGCTGATAGAGTGCCCGCATCACGGGTATAATGAGGGGGATGTGATGGCATTCTTCTATAGTGGTGCCAACAAAGCTGGGCAAGACCATCTAGACACATGTGCTAGTGGATCATTCCCGAATCAAGGAATAGCGAGATGTAGAGAGATCGTGGACAATATTATCATGAATACCGGTGCTTGGAGTGTGGATGCAGACTTCTAGAGAGTGCATCAGGTTGAAGAGGGTGAAGGAACGAGAAGGCTGTTGATGGCCATGATAGAAAAGATTAACAACCTCGAGTTGGGGAAGAATTTGGTTAGAGAGCATGCAGCAGAGAATGATAGAGTAGACCAGCCAAGTGGACAGCAAGAGGTAGCCAATTACATGGGAGGTCCGTATTATAATCAGAATGGCTACCAAGGTGGAAATCAGTATGGAAGACCTTCTTATGGTCAGCCATTTGTACCTCCAGGGCCACAGCCGCCTCAAAATCAATGGAGGAACACACAAGGATTTCAAGGAGGCCAGCAGCCTCCTCCAAACACATGGAGGAAGAATGAGAACTTCTCATATGCTAACCCAAAGGCGGGTATTACAGTTCCTCCGGGTGTTGACCCAGGTTCAAAGCCTCCGGGTGGAGAAGGCGGTGCATCGACTGAGGAGATGTTGAGAGCGATTCTACAGAAGGTGGAGGAAGGAAGTAAGAGGTTATCCTCTTTGGAGTACGATGTGAAGGAGTTGCATAAGAAGGGTGATCAACGTGATCAAGAGCTCCAGAAGATGTACGTTGAGTGGACGAGAACTCAACAAGAGAACAATCGAAGGTTCACTTCTATAGAGTTTCAGATGAGCCAGATTGCAAAGTCGTTGAATAGAGAGCCGGGTAAATATCCTTCCATGCCGGAGGGGAACCCGAAAGAGCATTGCAAGGCTATCCAGTTAAGAAGTGGAACCAACTATGAAGGTCCTCAGATGCCTGCTGATTCTGAGACGCCTCAAGATAGAGATGAGATTGAAGAGGTGATAGTTGAGAAGAAGGTTGAGGGTGAAAGCACTCAAGTGAGCAAAGAGCTTGAAGAGGAAGGCATTGAGAAGGGTGGGAGAGTTCCTAAGTGGAAGAAGGCAAAGGAAGCAAGGGAGAAAGTGAAAGAGACCGAGAAAGATGAATGGGGGTGACTTGAAGCGATTTTACTAACTTCTACTAGTCGCTCACCCGCAAGCGGACGGGTTCACTGTAGTATAAGTACGTATAATAGCGCCGTTGCCGGGGATGACGTTATATGATTTTTGAATGGGACTTGTCGATAGCTTAGTAGTTAGTAGTGAGTGCTTTCTTTTCTGTTTTATTTTTATTTTTATTTATTCGGCAGTTGCGTTTTGATCCTTCTGCTAGTGTTTCAGGTTTATGAAAACACGCTCACAAGGCAATACGAGCGAAGAGAGGTTACCTGCAGATCCTGAGACAATAGCTAGAAGGAACCGAGCCTTCTTGAGAAGAATGACTACTGCCGCGGGAAACAAACACAAGATTTTTGATGAACTTGGGGAGTTAGACAAAATAGCTGCAGAGTATACTGCTCTTGTGGAACGGGCAGAGGGTGCAAATGGAAACAGCAGTAATCAGCAGATACCCATAGGGGGAACTGAGAGCCCACACCCGAACCCACAAGACACAATCAACTCTGCACAAACACAACCCCAAAACCAGAACCAAAACCCTGCTTACCCACAAAACCTAAATAACCCTTTCAACAACCCAGTATACCAACATTACACATACCCACCTTATCCTTACCCACCATACCCGTATCCTCCACCCCCAGTCTATAATCAACCACCTGTTTACCCACCACCACCCCAACAAGTACCAGTACATGCTGCTAATCCTCAACACGTTCCTCAGAATGTAGATCACAATATGGCTATTCGAGGGAGGTTTGCAGCGCAGCCACAACGGTACTATGATGGAGTGGCTTTGCCTCCGGTTGAGGCGAACAACTTCTTGATATCCCCGGGGATTTTAAAGTTGCTTACCGAGAATCAGTTCAAGGGGGTGATCGGGAAGGAGAATCCTCATACACATCTGAGGAGCTTTCTCATGATAGCCTCAACATTTAATTACAATGGCATGCCTGAAGATGCCAAGAGGCTTAGGCTGTTCCCATTCTCATTGACGGGAATAGCCAAGGAGTGGTACGATAATACGCTCCCGCGGGGAGGTATTACCACTTGGGCCGAGCTCGAGCGTCTGTTCCTCGAGCGATTCTACCCTCCATCTAGGACGATCAAGGCTAGAATTGAGATCTCGTCCTTTCGCCAGAAGTCTGGAGAAGATTTACGCCAAGCGTGGGAGAGATACTCACACATGCTGATTGAGTGCCCGCAGCATGGGTACAACGAGGAAGACATTATGGCATTCTTCTATAGTGGTGCCAACAAGGCGGGACAAGACCATTTAGACGCCTGTGCGGGCGGAGCATTCCTGAATCAAGGCATAGAGAGGTGTAGGGAGATCGTGGACAACATTGTCACGAATGTCGGTGCTTGGGGTGTGGATGCAGATTTTCAGAGAGTGCATCAGGTTGAAGAGGGTGAAGGAACGAGAAGGCTATTGATGGCCATGATGGAGAAGATAAACAACCTCGAGTTGGGGAAGAGTTTGGTTGGAGAACATGCAGTAGAGAATGAGAGAGTAGACCAACCAAGTGGACAGCAAGAGGTAGCCAATTACATGGGAGGCCCGTATTACAATCAGAATGGCTACCAAGGTGGGAATCAGTTTGGAAGACTTTCTTATGGTCAGCCATTTGTACCTCCAGGCCCACAGCCACCTCAAAATCAATGGAGGAACACACAAGGAGTTCAAGGAGGCCAGCAGCCTCCTCAAAACACATGGAGGAAGAATGAGAACTTTTCTTATGCTAACCCAAAAGCTGGTATTACTGTTCCTGCAGGTGTTGATCCGGGGTCTAAACCTCCTGGTGGAGAAGGCGGTGCATCAACCGAGGAGATGTTGAGAGCTATCCTTCAGAAAGTGGAGGAAGGGAGCAAGCGGTTGTCATCCTTGGAGTACGATGTGAAGGAGCTGCATAAAAAGGGTGATCAACGTGATCAAGACCTCCAGAAGATGAACGTTGAGTGGACTAGAACTCAACAAGAGAACAATCGAAGGTTCACTTCTATAGAGTTCCAGATGAGCCAGATTGCAAAGATGGTGAATAGAGAGCCGGGAAAATATCCTTCCATGCCGGAGGGGAACCCGAAAGAGCATTGTAAGACGATCCAGCTTAGAAGTGGAACCAACTATGAAGGTCCTCAGATGCCTGCTGATTCTGAGACGCCCCAAGGGAAAGTTGAGACTGAGGAGAAGAAAGTTGAGAAAGGGGTTGAGGATGAAGGCATTAAGAAGAGTAAAGATATGGATGAGTCCCAGAAGGGCAAGGAAAGTGAAGGAATTGAGAAGAAGGTTGAGGATGAGAGCACTCAAGCAAGCAAGGAGCTTGAAGAAGAAGGCATTGAGAAGGGTGAGAGAGTTCCTAAGTGGAAGAAGGCAAAGAAAGCAAGGGATAAAGTGAAAGAAACAGAAAGAGATGAATGGGGGGTACCCAAATCTGTGATACCCGTCCCATATCCCCAGCGCTTCATGAAAAAGAAGCTTGATGAAAAATTTGCAAAATTTCTTGATGTTTTTAAACAACTTCACATTAACATTCCTTTTTATGATGCTTTGGAACAGATGCCGCATTATGCAAAGTTTCTGAAGGATTTGATCGCGAAAAGGCGGCGAGTGGATGAGCCAAAGTTGGTGCAGTTGAACCACGAGGTGAGTGCATTAGTGCACAAGGCGCTTCCTCCAAAGCTGAAGGATCCCGGGAGCTTCACGATCTTATGTGACATTGGGAACGGGATCAAGAAGGGAGCGTTGTGCGACCTCGGGGCGAGCATCAATCTCATGCCCATGTCGCTTTTCAAGAAATTGGAAGGTGGAGAACTTCAACCCACAATGATGACGCTTCAACTTGCCGATCGATCTATTACTAGACCTCAAGGTGTGGTTGAAGACGTCCTAGTGAGTGTTGGAGATCATATTTTTCCAGCCGACTTTGTAGTGCTTGAGATGGAGGAAGATGAGCACGTGCCCCTGATATTGGGAAGACCGTTCTTAGCTACGGCGGGGATGGTGCTAGACGTGGCAAATGGGAAGATTACGTTGAAGGTTGATGATCAAGAAGTGAAGATCTCCCTATATGAAGCCATGAAGTACCCGAAGGAGGATGAGAGTTTGTATTGCATGGATGCAATTGATCCTCGTGTTGAAGACACGCTTCCTATCCCTAATCCTTCTCATATTCATGATTGTGTTAGTCCTTCACTTGATTATTTAACCCATGAGCATTATGATCTTGATTATTTTGATAGGGATGAAGTGAAGAAGTTGAAGGATGAAGATGTGAAGAAAGTGGACGTGGTCCAGTTCAAAGGAAAAGGAGGAGTTAAGAAGAAAAAGTCCAAACTCAAGAAATTGTTTAGTAAGACTCCTCCAGATAAAGGTGAGAAGGAGTTGAGACCTATACCACTTGAGGTGGGGAAAGAAGCAAAAGGGCTCATGATGGTGGGGCATCAAGGAAAGGAGTTCAAACACCACTCTTATGAGAGTAAGGGAGGTAAATTTGAGTATGATGTCCCATAAGCTCCTTTGAGCTTGGTCCGGCATGATGACCTTAAAAATAGCGCTGAATGGGAGGCAACCCATTATTTTTTTTTTATTTGCTTTGAGTTTTTTTTAGTTATTAGGGAGTTATTTTGAGTCGTATGTTTAACCTCGTATTTGAGTGAGTTGCTTGTAGGCTTGTCTCTAAAGGAGTAAAGGTATCATGGAGTTATTCAGATTGAAGGAACCAACTTGAGACAAGGGAGTGTGCAAAGCTATTGAGAGAAACTGAATTGTTTGGTTGAGGTAACCCACAACCCCAAACTTAGACCTCTAGCAAGGTCGAAGTTTGGGGGGTGGAGTTTTTTTATTTGTTTTATGATTAAATTACACATGCATGCACCTCTTATCTTTTGAGTTGAGTTTGATTGATTATTGGTTTGTTGAGATACTCCTTGGGATGATTTTGATTTGACTCGCTATTGCATATTTCATGCCTATCAATCATCTTATACTTGTTGATTTCTATCTTTGAGTATGATGTGATGAGTAGAGTGAGTTGTAAGGGTGAGTTAGAAATTCTTTTGTGTGAGTGTGTGAGTTTGAGCTGATTTGAGAAAGAACTTGTATGCTTGTGAATTTTTCTTTTGAGTACTTGTGTGATGAGAGTGAGAATGCACTAGGACTAGCATGGATGTGAAAGCCGTGAGCTTTTGAGCCTTATGAGATTTTGATGCATTAATTAATCTCTTCGTTTGTGAGTGGATCGTCACCTTAGAGGATGCTAGAACTTGTGTGTGCTCTTGCTTCTTGATTGTGTCTAGTTTGATATGCCGAATGTGATCTTAGGCCATCTTTGTTTTTATTGAGTCACTTAGCCAAAATTTTCCTTACCAATGACATGTATCCCTTGCTAGCCCCGTTGAGCCTAAAGCTTATTTTATTTGCTAGCACATTTAAATACTATTCCAAGTTCCTAAGCCTTTTTGTCCCAATTTGAGTGGAGAATAGGAATAGTGTGAAGGTTGAAGGGATTGAGTCGATTTGAGAAAAGGAATTATGATGGTTGAGTGGTGATAAAATAAGGGTGTGAATGAGATATGAGTTGTGGGAAAGAAAAATTGAAAATGAGCAAAAGAAAAATTGAGCTCATGTGTTTGTGCGAAAAAGAACAAAAAAGTGAAGTGATTGAAAAAAGAAGTGAAAGAGTGAGAAATAATTTTTTTTTGAAGTATTGAGAGTATGTAATTGAAAAGGTGTTGATTGAACATGTTTGAAGTATTCTGTTCCTAATGTCGAAGTGCCAAAGTTTGATTTTCTATTCTCCATTCACTTTAGTCACTTTACCTTATATTGTTATCCCACCTGTTCAAAGAGCCTACATTACAACATTGAGAAAGTCCTTTTTGATTCGGCATTGATTTCTAGAGTATGGTCGGAGTTGAGAGCACTTACAAGCCTATGGCTACCAATTTGTGTGATTGATTGTTTGAGTGAGTCCCTTGATCATTGTTATACACTTGTGAGGGAGCGAAACACATCGTTGAGTGCACATCCATGCTTGATCTTGGTGTTTCTTGTTATTGTTGCATGAGTATGATAAAAGAAAGTGAGTAAGTATACGGGTGATTGACTTTTGAAGCTTGAGTTCATTAGCTTGCATGATTGATGTTTTTTGACTCATCCCTAACAATTTCACTTGACTTACTATTTCATTGCTTGGGGACAAGCAATATGGTAAGTTTGGGTGGGTTGATTAGGCGTGAAATTGTCATGATTCGTAGCTAGAAACGCCCTAGTTTTGGTCGAATTTATTGAGTTTTTAGAGCCAAATGAGTACTATTTCTATACATTGATGAATTTGTCTCTTTGATACTCATAGGTGAATCGAGGACGAAAAACGGAGTTCGTAGAACTTTGAATCGACTCAAACGGATGCCCGGATGAGAAGATATCGAAGAAATACGATTGGTATTAGTACGTGTGAAGCAAAGTGTTAGTTGCAAAGGAAGGAAGACCCATTCGAGCATCGTCACTCGAGCGCCCCGCTCGAGTGAAGTAGATCGAGCGCCTAAAAACATATAGAACGTTTGGGCCGCTCGAGGGAGATAGCTCGAGCGCCCCGCTCGAGCACCAGAACCGCTCGACCAAGAGAGCTCGAGCGCCCCGCTCGAACACCTGATCCGCTCGACCACCATAGCTCGAGCGACCCGCTCGAGCGGGTCTGCTCGAGTGCTTCCAAGGCATTTTCACCAACTTACGTTTTTCGGCCCACGAGTTCACTAATCGGCCCGTTGCCTATATATATCTCTTCCAAACATGTTTTGAAGGATCCCCGAACTTTAGAAATAACTTTTAGACTTAGTTTTTGGAGAGGAAGGAGTGAAGCAAGTTTACGTTTACGTTTTGTTGAGGTTTTTCGTACGAATTCTTAGTTTCTTTTCATTTATTAGTTTCTTTTCGTTAGTTTGATTTCTTTAAACACTTTGAAACTTCATTTGAGTTAATTAAATTTCAGTTCTCAGATTTATTTTCTTTTAAAAACCCTAGTTCATGTTTTTTATTTTCTTCGTTCAATTCATTATGTTTATGTTCGTTGTTTCTTCTATTACTTTTATGTTTGTTAAAGCCATGTCCGGCTAAAACCCTTGTATGCTTAGGGTAGGATGAACTCGTAGAAGTAGGATGTGGGTACGTAATTAGGGTAATTTGTGACGTTAGTTTTAATTCTCTTAGTTAATGAATTCTTATAATTAATCTGAACTTTACCTTTGAATTTCGTACGAAAGTGTTAGAGAGAGGACGACCGCATCACTCAATAACAATTAGTAGTCTTGACGAGAAGGTTTAGAAAGGGTTAATTCATTTATCAGTTTAGCGAAGGAGGACGACCGCATCACCTTAGTTAAATTAGGGTCTCATTAATTGAGCACAATCTATTAACTTGTTAGTAGATTAGTGAAGTCGAGTGTTAGGGTAAAGTATTAGGGTTTAGAATCTTGAGCTTTCACCTTGCATTCTTATACTTAGGTTATTTCTTGCACGTCACAGTTATTCTGATTATGAACCTGCTCCGTTAGTATACGTAGGAATTCCTATCTTAAGCATCACCATCTCTCATTAGAACACAACCCTTAGTTAATTTGATTTCTTTAGTATTTTAGTTTACTTAGTTTAATTTCAGTTTAGTTTAATTAATCTTTACAAAAATCCAAAAACAACACACTCATATTAACTACGACGCGTAGATCTTCAGGGATCTATTCGCATATACACCATCCCTTGGGTTCGATACTACTTGGTCATTATACGTACTTATACTACAGTGAACCCGTCCGCTTGCGGGTGAGCGACTAGTACCGAAGTTTGATTTTCTATTCTCCATTCACTTTAGTCACTTTACCTTATATTATTATCCTACCTGTCCAAAGAGCCCACATTACAACCTTGATAAAAGTCCTTTTTGATTCGGCATTGATTTCTAGAGTACGGTCGAAGTTAAGAGCACTTACAAGCCTATGGCTGCCAATTCGTGTGATTGATTGTTTGAGTGAGTCCCTTGATCATTGTTATACACTTGTGAGGGAGTAAAACACATCGTTGAGTGCACATCCATGTTTGATCTTGCTGGTTCTTGCTGTTGTTGCATGAGTATGATGAAGGAAAGTGAGTGAGTATATGTGTGATCGATCGTTGAAGCTCGAGTTCATTTACTTGCATGATTTGATTCTTTGACTCATTCCTAACAATTTCACTTGACTTATTATTTCGTTGCTTGAGGACAAGCAACATGGTAAGTTTGGGGGGGTTGATTAGGCGTGAAATTGTCATGATTCGTCGCTCGAAATGCCCTTGTTTTGATTGATTTATATGAGTATTTAGAGTCATTTGAGTATTATTTTCATAAACTAATGAAATTGTCTCCTCGATGCTTATAGATGGATAGAGGGCGAAAAGAGGAGTTCTTAGGACTTTGAATCGACTCAAACGGATGCCCGGATGAGAAGATATGGAAGAAATACGAAAAGTATTAGTTCGAGCGAGCAAAAGTGTCACTGGAGTACGCAAGCTGAAGGTGCTCGAGTAAACACTACTCAAGCACTCGAGTAGAGCACTCGATCCATGCCTGGTCGAGTAGACACTACTCGAGCACTCGAGTAGTGCACTCGAGCTGAGGGTGGTCGAGTAGATCTACTCGAGCTAAGGGGCTCGAGTACTTTTCGGGTTCTGGACAATTTCAACACTCGAGCTTGCATTGCTCGAGCACTATTTACTCGAGCTCTACTCGAGCAAGTTGTGGATTTTGGCCCGTGAAAGTCCGATTCGATCCGTTGCCTATTTATACCCCTTCCGAACACGTTTTTAGACGACTTGATACCATACTACGTTTTTAGACTGAGTTTTTAGGGAGAGAAAGAGGAGAAGAGACGAGCAAGCTTTACTTTACACTTTGTTGAGGTTTTTCATACGAATTCTTAGTTTCTTTTCGTTTCTTAGTTCCTTTTAATTAGCTTGATTACTTTAAACGCTTTAAACTTCATTTTTATCAATTCAAATCCAGTTCTTAGTATTTATTTCTTTAAACCCTAGTTCATATTTCATATTTTTTTTCTTCAATTCATCATGTTTATGTTCGTTGTTTCTGTTATTGTTTTTGTTATCGTTATAGCCATGTCTAGCTAAACCCTTGTATGCTTGGGATAGGATGAACTCGTAGAAGTAGGTTGTGGGTACGTAATTAGGATAACGTGTGACGTTAGGTTTTAATTCTCTTGATTAATGAATTCTTAAAATCAATCTTGACTTTGCCTTTGAATTTCGTTCGAAAAGTGTTAGAGAGAGGACGACCGTATCACTATTTAACAACGAGTAGACTTAACTAGAGGGTTTAGGAAGGGTTAATTCATCTACCAGTTTAGCGAAGGAGGACGACCGCATCACCTTAGTTAAATTAGGGTCTCATTAATTAAGCACAATCTATTAACTTGTTAGTGGATTAGTGAAGTCGAGTGTTAGGGTAAAGTATTAGAGTTTAGAATCTTGAGCTTTCACCTTGCATTCTTTTACTTAGGTTATTTCTTGCGCGTCACGGTTATTTTGATTATGTACCTGCTCCGTTAGTATACGTAGGGATTCCTATCCTAAGCATCACCATCTCTCATTAGAAAACAACCCTTAGTTAATTCGCTTCTTTAATTCTTTAGTTTAATTAGTTTAGTATAGTTTTAATTAATCTTTTAAAAACCCAAAAATAACATTACACTCATATTAGCTACGACGCGTAGATCTTCAGGAATCTATTCGCATACATCCCATCTCGTGGGTTCGATATACTTGGCCGTTACACTTACTCTTACTACAGTGAACCCGTCCGCTTGCGGGTGAGCGACTAGTAGAAGTTAGTATCATCGCATTCAAGTCAAGGACGCTCGAGTTGGGGCTGCTCGAGCGCTAGGCGCTCGAGCGTGTGAGTTGGTCTAGCACTTACGACCTATTTTCACCAAATCCGGCCCATACCCTATATATACCCCTTCCAAGCTTATTTTTGGATGTCATCACATATTTAGACATAGTTTGGAGAGAGTAGAAGCTTGGAAAGGAGTTTTGAGAGTTTTGGCAAAGTTTTTCATCGTGTAATCGAGGTTTTAGCATACGAATTCTTAGTTTAATTACTTCTTCTGAACGGATTTCCTTTTATTCTTGATTTCTTGAGTACTTGAGATTATAAAACCTAGTTTCCAGATTTATAAAGATATTATTTTGAGACTTGAATTTATTGATTTTATTTTTCGTTTATGTTCTTGAATTCTCTAATCCTTTCAATTATGCAAATGCTTATGAATCTCGTTATTGCTTTTATTCTTCAATCCACCATGTTAGGCTAGAACCCTTTCATGCTTAGAATAGGATGAACTCGTAGAAGTAGGACGTTGGTACGTAATTAGGATAATTCATGATGTATAGTTTTAGTTCTCTTAATTTTTGAATATCTCTAATAAACCCTAGAATAATCTTGGAATTAAGTACGAAAATTGTTAGAGAAAAGACGACCGCATAACTCTTTAATAACGAATAGGCTTAAGGAGAGAGTTTTTTTGAAGGGGTTTATAATTTACCGGTTTATCTAGGGAGGACGGCCGCATCACCTTAGTTAAATTAGGGTCTCAATAATTAAGCAAAATACACATAATTTGATTAGTAGATTAGTGAAGTAGGTTGATCGAACTAAGTATTAGAGTTAATTTTTGAGCTTTTATTCTTTCAAACTTGTGCCAGATTAGAGAAGTTGATTGCCTAGTTTTAGTACACTTAGGATTATAACTTGAACATCACAATTATTTTAGTTATTGTACCAACTCCGTTAGTATACGTAGAGAGTCCTATCCCGAGAATCACAATCTCATATCTGCACTTCAAACCGAAGTTAGTATAATTTTAATTTCATTTTAGCATATAATTAGTATAAAATAATTAGGAGCATTAGTATAAACCAAACACTGCATTCATATTAGCTGCGAGACATACATTTTCAGGGATTTATTCGCATACACACTTTTCCTTGGGTTCTATACTACTTGGTCCCTATACTCGCCCATACTACAGTGATCTCATACTCTTGTGGGGTAGCTACTAGTCAAGCTAGTATTTTGCGTTCAAGTCACAATACTTCTTTAGGCAATAGTAGTATGCGTGAGTTCCTATATGGTGGGGTGAAAATGGATCAGACCACCAGATAGGGACCTACGGTTTGGCCTACTAAGAGTCTAGTCTAATTTGGTCTATTTATAAAATGAGCTGGACCAAGGTTTATTAAAAATGTCTATTTATTTAAATTGACTAGACTTAGGCTTTGTAAAAGACCTTAAAAGCCTAACAGGCCGGCCTATTTAAAATAATATATATATATATATATATATTATTGTAGATAAATATTTATTTTATATATCTTATTGTATAATATGGTCAAGTAATATTAAATATGAACCGTGAAAGGATGGATAATAACATCAAAGCTACTATTTTTCATTTAATTTTTCAAAAATTTAAATTCATGCATTTTGAATCGATGCTAAAAACCATGATTTGACATGACAATAGTAAAAATAGATTGAAATAATTTTAGATAATTTAAAAAATATGTATATAATTGCAATTTTAAATGTTGAATGTTGTAAAACATCAAGTTTTAATAGGCTTCTAAAAGGCTCATAGGTCTGACCTGTTTAGTTAAAAAGGCTAGGCCGAGCCTACAGAAAAACTTATCATAGATAATATGTCAGACTCAGGTTATACCTTTGTAAAGTAGGTCTAACCTTTTCAATGTAAGGTTTGATCTGGCCTAACCTACTTCCACCCCTAAATGCCACGATTTATAATTAGGTGATCCATTTATGATGAATATTAAATTGGTCGCTTCTAAAAATTTCAGAGTTTTGATTCTAACTCTATAGTTAGATCTTTAAAATGATTTTTTCAACTAAAATACAATATTTGGACCCTGAAATAAATCATCATTCGAACCCAAAGACAATATTTAGACATCTAATATCTTATCTCACATTTATTTACAGTCAATATAAATATTTGAATAATTAATATAACATAAATTCTAACATGCATTTAAATGCATAACAAGCACTTCAATTTGAAGCTCAATTTTGACTTCAATTTAATTTTTTCAAAACACGCACCAACACGCTGAACTGTGTATTTTTTGTGCAATTGTAATATCACTGATTACTTTTTAAGGTATTACTGATTTCTGCTTCAGACATTTAAAAAAAATAATTAAAGTGCATGCATACACTTAAGTGCACGCTAAAACTATAAACTATAAAGTTCATACTGTACAATATTCTAACACCCTTATACTTGATTTAATTAGTAGTCGTGTTTGATATAGTATAATATAATTACTTAACCTACTCGACTATTATTTTAATTAGCGGCAAAGAATAAAATTTTTAAACCGTGAACAAGTATAAGACATATTACAAATTAGCATTGACTAACAAAAGGAAGAAATTACATGAGACAGTACAAATTAGCACCCATCCCTACTAAAGTGTTAATGCGTTAATGTCCAATTTATATTTCATCGCATTATCTCATACCATGAAATGTTTCACACAAGACCTACTCTTAACAAAAATAAACAAAGAACATGTATAATTAAGTATGCAAAATTGATATAGATTCTTAGATTTTCATTTCATTATCAATCATATAAATATTATAATATAGAAATTTTAATAATCATAGATAAAATTTAATATTCTGTTGTGCCTTAATTTTTTTTTGTAAATAAGCACTAATTATTTATATAAATAAAAAGTATTAATCCCTTCACAAAAAATATGATAGTTTGTTTTAGATAGATTCTAAGAAAACGTAGATAAAATAGATAAAGTAAGATAGTTTAAAGTATTATGTGATTTTATTTATGAATTAAATGGTTGTTTGTAAATGCAAAATTAATGAAATATGAAATAATTAAGTTGGGGTGGGATTATAAGTATTTTACAAGATACAAATACTATGAAATTCAACATTTACCAAATTTAAAAAAGTGTTAATTTTCAAATCGTTTATATAAAATTTATCTTTTTTAGATAAAATTTGAAAAACGATAGACTTTATATTCATAAATTACATAATTTAATTTTTTTTAAATGTATCATTTTTTTATGATAAAAATTTAAAAAGTGTAATCTACAATGGGAAAATTTCACACAGAATTTTGACTAAATTAATTTTTAACTTCATTAATTTGGTTGTTTGGGATTTAATTGGATTATGTATGTATTGCTGCCTTACGTTTTCTGCCAAATAGGAAATTGCGAAAACATCTTGGGGATTTTTATTATTTTTTTCAAACGGGGGACCCACATTGTGCCTCCGTCAGTGCATGAAAGTACTGGCAAGTACAGTTGACTCTTGGCTCATCAACGTACATAATTTGCTTCTTTTTTTAAATTATTTTTTATAAACTAAAATAAAACTCTTCGCTCATCAACGTACATAATTTCTTTTTTTTCTTTTTTTAATTAATGTAATATAATCATGTTCTCGCTATCAATATATGATGGTGAATATTATTATTGCCAACTGCAACAAATAATTTATGAGGTAACAGATCGTAGAAATCATGGCACAGCCGTACAAGTGTATGGCATCGTAGAGATGGCACGACACGGAGCTTGATAATTGAAAGACAAACGTTCTTCATAAAAATACAAATTCAGATAATTGATAAAATAAGAAATGTATATATTTAATTAAGAGTTTTTTTGGATCTAAAAAATATCACTCCACAGTCCTCGAGCAAATTATTATGTCACTCCAACAGTCCTCGAGCATATATTTTAGCTCCACACTTATTACTTTTAGGATATTTTTTTTTTCCCGATAAAACTTAAAAAAATATGTCACAACATCAACAGTTAGAAATTTAGAAACAAAACTGATAAGATTCGTAGTAGGTTTTTGTCGGTGGCCTAACCCACGAACCTCAAGAGAAATTAAACTAGAAATATAATTCGTTTGTGTTTCAAAATATTTGAATATTGGACTCTATTTGTAGAAAATTTTATTTTACGAATTTTAATATTTTTTTTAATACACATTATCTTCAATATCTACAAAATCTAATTATATTCAAATTTTTTTTTTAACCCAACCAATTAGAAGGACATGTGACAATTATGGGCATTGACAAGGTTCTTGCCATTAGGTTGCAGCACTGCCCCTGGGGCGTGCCATTCCTGCAGGTTATCATTATTTTTATTTTTATATTTTTGTCCTTATCCTATGCCACTATCAAAATGGCACCGATAAAGATGGTCTTATGAAAGTTAAAAAAATTGAATTTATTTCATATTTTTCTTATAAATAATGATTATTTAGATGATTTTTTTTTTTGTTATAGTGCTAGACTCTCGATAAAATATCCCTCACTAAGCCGGACAATCGCGTTTCAATGCTAGCTTTTTAATTGAGGGCATTAAAGCTCTCGATATAACATCAAATAGAAATTAGTGGGTCTTGTATGAGATCGTCTCATGACATGAGACAATGCGAAGGAGTGTAACTAGAGCATGAGATCATTAACACTTTGATAGGGGTAGATGTTAATTTGTGTGGTCTCATACAAATTTTTGCCAACAGAAATAGTGGTTGCCTCCTTTCATTACAAGAAAATAAAGAATTGCTTACAAAATTTTTCAATAAATATTTTTTATATCAAGTTTGTCTACAAATTATCTATAATTTTTTAATCATGTAAGCACTTTTATTTTTAACCTATAAACAATTTGCATATAAGATCAATTTGCTTATGCACAGTGCAATTTTTAACCTAAGTAATTAATTACCTACAAACAATTTGACTATGAAAATTCCGTAGACAAATTTTTAGTAGGTAAAGAATGGAGATGTCTATATAAACTATATATATAATTCAAAAAAATTGTAGACAATTTCATAGATAATTCCTATTATAAATATTTTTTGTTAATTTTTTGTAGCCATGCTGACAATTTTTATAGATAATTTTATATATTTTTTTTAATAGTATTTTCAGAATTCATTCGCGATTTGCCAAAAAAAGAAAGGGATCGCTGTTGTTGTGGGAAGTGGTTCTGCCTATAGAGCTTTGATCCACGAACATTTCTACAGTTTGTTTCTTCATTTCAATTATGTTAATTTCTTTATTTTCTATTTATGTATTTATAATTTTATAAATATATATATATATATATTTTCTATTTATGTATATATATATATATATATATATATATATATATATATATATATATATATATATATATATATATATGTCTTGGACTCTTGGGTGCAATATTGCACCGTGCAATATTATGCTAATAAAGGAAAGTTCAAAAATTCGCGGGTCAACATTGAAATTAGGGTCAACATAACAAAATTTGTGGATCAAATAGATCTTCCCAAAAAAAAAAAAAATTGCGCAAAAGCAAACAAAAATCTTGCTCTCAGGTCTGTGTTACTTTAAGGGCAAGTGAGTGTTACTGTAAGAGTACGTATGTGTTACTATATCAGAAACAATGTGGAATCGTGAAAAACAGAGGTTTAAATCATGAAAATAGAAAACCTTGATAAACACCAATTTTTTTTAAAACTATTAGATAATCATAACATCATAATTCTTATTCAGTGTGTTACTATATGAAATGAAATTGAAAGAATGTGAACGATAAAAAACTATATGATTAAGTAATTCATGTGTTACTACATGAACAAATGAGTGGTACTATAAGAACTAAACAATGCTACAATATGAGTTAGTAACACACATTTGTTCATACAGTAACACTCGTTTGTTCATACAGTAACACAATTTTCAGCAGTATAAAAATGAGCGACCCGTTTGACCCGCCTTTGATCATCGGTTGAAATTTTCTATTTAAAGCAAAATATTGCACCGTGCAATATTACACAGTAGAATTTGTGATATATTGCTTTAATTGAAGATATAATTATAATATTATGATTTCATTGTTTGATCAAACATAATTCGAAGTATAAATATGTTTCGATAGAATTTGATTAATTTACTTGCAAAAAGATTAAATATGTGTTTGATAATAAATTTTATAATATGCAACAATGCATTGGTTGCTACTCCTTCCATTCCCCAAATTTATTCTCGTTTATTTTTTTCCCATCCACCAAATTTATTCTCATTCCTAATTTTGAAAATTATTATTTTATTATTATTCTCATAAATAATTACATTATTCATCAATGAATCCTACAATATACTTAATTTATCTATTTTAGGAACCGTTCCCAATTTAAGGACTGAAAATTAAAGGGGCAATAACTCTCCATTACATTATACATTTCAATAACTGTATGTTCAACTATTATATACAATTTTTTATTGTATGTACAATATTTTCATGTGGTGAAGAGTAACATGGTTATATGCGAAATTCAAGAAATGTGAATTCTGGTTGGATCGAGTTGTTTTCATGGGACATGTGATATCGGGAGCAGGGATTTCAGTTGACCCGAGCAAAGTGGAAGCAATTAGTAACTGACCACAACCTACAAATCCGTCAGAGGTGCGTAGTTTTCTCGGTTTAGCAGGATATTATCGCCGATTTGTTGAAGGATTCTCTAAAATTGCTTCACCATTAACGCAATTAACCAGAAAGAGTGTGGCTTATAAATGGACGGAGGCATGTGAACGAAGTTTCCAAGAACTGAAGAAGCGGTTGACATCAGCTCCTATTTTAACAATTCCTACAGTGACTGGAGGTTTCAAAGTTTACAATAATGCTTCGAAGAATGGTCTCGATTGCGTACTGATGCAAGATGATAAAGTGATAGCTTATGCATCCCGACAATTGAAAGAATATGAGAAGAACAACCATCTATGGAAATTAATTTTAATACATAATATTGTTTTAAAATATATTTCAAATTCTAGTATTGGACCTAGGTAAATTTCTGTTTCTATTTTTGACTAAACAATATTTGTATTCACATGTAAATTTTATATAATTCTCGTAAGTCGGTATATATAATAATTTCTTTCTATATACATAAGTCTCAGAATGTCGAAAGTTTGATTATGTTAATTATCGTTTAACCTTGATAAATGCCTGTTAATTGAATTGGTCAATAAATTATTAAATACCGTGTCCAAGACGTGTTACAATTATCACATAAATATTAAAAGGAAATTAGATTGGCAGTAGATCAATAAATTTATTATTTGATGCATTTGCATACAATGAGTCAATGACAGCCAAAAAATATGTTTGGAGAGTTGGTTGAAACGTCTCATCCATTAATATAACCAATTGACTTTTAAAGTATATTTAAATAAAAATCTGATCGTTTTGGGTCATAACATACGAAATAGTAAGACTATTTTTGCACACTTATGCCTTTTTTTTTAATTGATAAAAACTTCAATACACTTGTTTCATGAAAGTTTTACAGTGAACTGTTTCAATTACTATTAAGTATTTTAGCATGCGAAATGCCACTATTTAGTGATTTTGAAAAGAAAAAAATATACATAAACACAAGCTCAAGTCTTATGCTCGAATGCTATGAAAGAATTTAATCTCATCTAAGCTCAAACTTATATGGAGACACGAAACTAATACATTTATGTTAATTTTTAATAAGGTAACAATTTGTATGTTAAAATGTGATATTTTGAAGAAAATAATTCACATGAACCTAATTCACAGGACACCTGCTCTTTTTACAAATTTTTACTCATTATTTATTTCAACTATCATAGATATTTTAAATGTCACATAATACAACCGATATTACAAAAAATTACCTTTATATGTATATACACATTTTGTGTGTGTACGAATATATGTATTTTTTGTGTTATTTAATTAAGTAGTTAAGACATGTTTAATAATTGTCCTTATGAGTAAGATATGGGGTTGCATTAGCAACTCAGAGGTACATGGGCGGCTTCAACAATGTCAACCACAAACAGTCTTTCTAAATTTTTGAGAACTTTAGTTTGTGTAAACTGTGATTAAAAAGAAAAAAGGTCAATATTAATAAATTGATATGTAGTTTGTGTGAGTTATAATGATCTCTATTACATCCTATTCTTCTTACGCATGTAAGAAATTTAGTTCATGAACTTTTAGTCTTGCGCGATTTCTTTCCCTTCTTCTAGTTTACTACTTTCTTTGCAGGGTAGGTCTTGTATGAGACTGTTTCATGCCATGAGACAATGAAAATATATATAATTAGAGTATTAACTCATTAACATTTTGGCAGAGATAGATGTTAATTGTGTTGTCTCATGGCATGAGACTGTCTCACACTACAAAAAACTCGCGTTTTAGCGACCGGAATTAGCGACCACCAAAAAATCGGTCGCAAAAATATGTATTAGCGACCGATTAGCGGCCGTGCAAAACCACCGGTCACAAATTAAGAAAATTTGCGACCGGCTCAAAAGGCAGTCGCTAAATCGAAGGTGGTATTGAATGGTAAATTTGCTCAAAAGGTAATCACGTGACGTGAAAATTTTGAATGATAATCACGTCACTCTTCAAACTGTGATTAGCGAACTCCAAAAGAGTGACGTGATTACCATTCAAAAGGTGCAATCTAGTGATAATCTAGCAGATCTGTTCACTAAGTCCTTACCTACGTCTACTTTTGAAAAGTACGTTCGTGGTATTGGGATGCAAAGACTCAAAGTGTTGTTGTCTTCAGGGGGAGCGGTAACCCCGAAGCAAATCTAGAAGATTTGATCTAGAAGACCGAATACATTCCTCTCTAACTTATTATTTGGTCGATACCTAGCACGTGAAGTTTTTATGACAAGACATTTATATTATGACGTAATGTCCAAGGGGAACTGTTGTAAATCTAGAAGATTTATTATTCCAAATCTAGAAGATTTGATGTGGACATTACTAATGGACCAATAACCCAATGAGCTTCATATCTTAGACTAGGGTTTTACTCTTATAAATATACCATTGTACTCAAAATTGTATATACTCATACACAAGAATATTAGTGAAACTCCTAGCTTGGCTCGCCTCGCCCCCAGACGTAGTCGTTCCCGACGAACTGGGTGAACAAATCTCGCCTTTTATTTTACGCAATCAATTACAACAATTTCTACAAGCCTCACAAGAGCTTATATACTACATGGCTCACCTAATATAAGCTAGTGGGTCAGTGGCGACCGCCTCCAGGTCGATCGCTAATCAGAAAATAAAATAAAAAGATTAATTTTATTTAAATAAATAAATTAGCGACCGTATGAAGTCGGTCGCTAAATTATGACCCGGCCGGGTTGAACCCGATTGATTCAGCGACCGACAAAAGGCGGTCGCTGTTATTAGCGACCGTTTAGACAGTCGCAGATTATCGACCGATGTCAAAAAGCGATCGCTAATATTAGCTACCCGCTTTTTAACGATTGATTTTTTTTCGGTCAGAAATCGGTCGCTAATCACGTTTAGAGACCAATTTTCGGTCGCTAAATCCCCTTTTTTTGTAGTGAAAAAGGTAAAAAAATTATGGATCGAAGGAACAAGTTTTAATTCATCGTTCTTTTTTTTTTTTTTTGTTCGGTTTTAATTCATCGTTCATTGACTTAAAGTTTACAAAACATCTCAAAATAATAAATTTAATACAATATTTTTCTTTTGAAATAAGTTAAAAGAGGTGGGTCACCCCGACTTGCCCCCAAACGGGCTATCCTCTTAATTAGCTCACCTCCAAACCGTTTCTCGATGACTATATATCCCACACTCCATGAAGTTGGCTTGGTGCAACTTCCTCCAAATGGGTAAGAGCCAAAAGGGTTTCACCAACAGGCCGCGCAGCAAAGAATAAGGCCACACAAATATATACTCGAACCTCAAAAGTGATTCCACAAGAATAAGTACGTCGTTGCAAATGTGCTCCTTTGCGGGGTCAAATTTTGCTTAAAATTAAAATAACGAAATGACCATTTTCGATCATGGGTACCAAACATGCAATTCACTTTTGAATTAAACCCAATAAATTTTATTATCATTTTTTTTTTGTTATTACTAAAACGTTAAATTTTGAAAGAAATAATTGATTACCAAAATATTACTCCCCTTGACCTGCATGAATCTTATTCATAATATCCTCGAGTACAAAATTTAATGCAAATTATTATTTTTTGTTTTGAAAAAACGGATAAAGTAAGAGTGTTGTGTTGTGAAACTCACTCACTTATTTATTTATGAATATTGTTTATTTAAAAAAAAAGAATGAGAATGAGTTTAATGGAAAAAAATGGGAATAAGTTTAGAAGATAAAACCAGCTTCTTAAGGTATATATACTTGGTAAAACAATAATTTCTATACAAAAGTAAACTCTTTCATACTTTGAAAGCACTCAATCCTGTAAAAGTTGCAAATATCTAACGCGTATTTTCACTAAAAAAATGGGAATTAGCGACCGATTTTCGATCGCAAAACGTGATTAGCGATCGATTTTTGACCGAAAAAAAAATCGATCGTTAAAAAGCGGGTAGCTAATATTAGCAACCGTCTTTTGGCATCGGTCGCTAATCTGCGACCGTTAAGGCGGTCACTAATATTAGCGACTGCCTTCGGCCGGTCGCTGAATCTATCGGGTCTGACCCGACCGGGTCATGATTTAGCGACCGACTTCCGGCGGTCGCTAAATTATTTTTTTTAAATAAAATTAATCTTTTAATTTAGTTTTTTATTAGCGACCGACCATGAGGCGTTCGCTAATGTGCAAACCTGCCTAAAAAAAAGTGGCTCATTGACTTGAAGCGACTACACTAGCTTCTACTAGTAGCTACCCCGCAAGAGAACGGGTTCACTGTAGTATGGGCAAGTATAGGGACCAAGTATTATCGAACCCAAGGGATGGTATGTATGCAAATAGATCCCTGAAGATCTACGCGTCGTAGTTAATATGAGTGTGATGTTTTTGGTTTTTTTGAAAAGAGAAAATAATCTAAACTAAATTACTCTACGAATACGAAAGGAAAATTAAATTACGTATCTAAGGTGTTTTTCAGATATGAGATGATGATGCTCAGGTTAGGAATCCCTACGTATACTAACGGAGCAGGTACATAATCAAAGTAATCGTGACAACCAAGAATTAACCTAAGTAAAAGATCGTAGAATGAAAGCTCAAGATTTCTCACCCTAATACTTTATCCTAGCAATCGACTTCACTAATCCACTAACAAGTTAATAGATAGTGCTCAATTAATGAGACCCTAATTTAACTAAGGTGATGCGGTCGTCCTCCTTCGCTAAACCGGTAGATGAATTAACCTTTCCTAAACCCTCTCGTTAAGACTACTAATTGTTATTGAGTGATGCGGTCGTCCTCTCTCTAACACTTTCGTACTAAATTCAAAGGTAAAGTTCAGATTAATTATAAGAATTCATTAATTAAGAGAATTAAAACTAACGTCACCAATTACCTTAATTACGTACCCACATCCTACTTCTACGAGTTCATCCTAACCCAAGCATGCAAGGGTTTTAGCCGGACATGGTTTTAACAAAACTAAAAGCAATTAAAGAAACAACGAACATAAACATATTGAATTGAAGAAAGAAAATACGAAACATAAACTAGGGTTGAAAGAGAAAATAAATACGAAGAACTGAAATTGAATTGATAAAAACGAAATTTAAACGTGTTCAAAGTAACGAACTAATGAAAAGAAACTAAGAATTGAAAAGAAACTAGAATTCGTATGAAAAACCTCAACAAAACGTAAAATAAAGCTTGTTTTTCTTCTTCCTCTCCAAAAACTAAGTCTAAAATTATTTCTAAAAGTTGGGGATTCCTTCAAAACGTGTTTGGACGAGTTATATATAGGCACGGGTCGAAACGGGAGTTAACGGGCCGAAAATACGAATCCGGAGGCAAAAGTATAGGGGCGCTCGAGCAAAACGCTCGAGCGGTCCCGCTCGAGCAGTGTAGCTCGAATGGTGCATTCGCTCGAGCGGTCGCGCTCGAGCTGCTCGAGCGCTGAAATGACACTGTTACTCTTGGGCGCTCGAGTGATTCGCTCGAGCGGTGGCGCTCGAGCTGCTCGAGCGCAAGAATGGTTCTGTATGTTTGCGCGCTCGAGTAAGGCGCTCGAGCGGTGGCGCTCGAGCAATGCGCTCGAGTGATCTCCAATCCTCCGAAATGATACTTTTCCTCGTCCGCACTAATACCAATCGTATTTCTTCAATATCTTCTCATCCGGGCATCCGTTTGAGTCGATTCAAAGTCCTACGAACTCCGTTTTTCGTCCTCCCTTCACCTATGAGCATCAAAGAGACAAATTTATCAATGTATAGAAATAATGCTCATTTGACTCTAAGCACTAATCGAAAACACTCAAAACATGAGTAAATTGGGCTCCAAAACATAACAATTTCACGCCTAATCAACCCCCCCAAACTTACCATGTTGCTTGTCCTCAAGCAACGAAATAATAAGTCAAGTGAAATTGTCAGGAATGAATCAAGAATCAAATCATGCAAGTAATTGAACTCAAGTTTCAAAGATCAATCACCCGTATACTCACTCACTTTCTTTTATCGTACTCATGCAACAATAACAAGAAACACCAAGATCAAGCATGGATGTGCACTCAACGATGTGTTTAACTCCCTCACAAGTGTATAACAATGATAAAGGGACTCACTCAATCAATCAATCACACGAATTGGCAGCCATAGGCTTGTAAATGCTCTCAACTTCGACCATACTCTAGAAATCAATGCCGAATCAAAAAGGACTTTCAAAAGGTTGTAATGTAGGCTCTTTGGACAGGTGGGATAACAATATGGTAAAGTGACTCAAGTGAATGGAGAATAGAAATTCAAAACTTCGGTACTTTGAGATTAAAAACGATCTACTTCAAACATATTCAATCACTACACTTTCGCTTTCAATTCTCTCAACACTTCAATTTTTTTCTTTCTCACTTTTTCACTTTTTCAAACACTTCATCATTTTTTTCTTTTTCGCACAACACATGAGCTCATTTTTTTCTTCTTTTGCTCATTCTCAAATTTTTTTGTTCTTTTTCCCACATCTCAAAACTTCATCACACCCTTTTTTTTTTTCTCATATTCACTCAACAAAAAAAACCTTCTCCTTTTTTCAACTCAATTCACTCCCTTCATATTCACACTTTCCTATTCTCCACTCAAATTGGGACAAAAGGCTTAGGAATTGGAATAGTGTTCATATGTGCTAGCAAATAAAATAGGCTTTAGGCTCAAAGGGGCTAACAAGGGATCAATGTCATTGGTAAGGAAAATTTTGGCTAAGTGACTCAATTAAATCAAAGATGGCCTAAGATCACATTCGGCATATCAAACTAGACACAATCTAGAAGCAAGAGCACATGCAAGTTCTAGCATCCTCTACGGTGACGATCCACTCACAAACGAAGAGATTAAATCATGCATTTAAATCTCGTAAGGCACAACTCTCACGGCTTTCACATCCATGCTAATCCTAGTGAATTCTCACTCTCATCACACAAGTACTCAAAAGAAAAATTCATAAGCATACAAGTTCTTTCTCAAATCAGCTCAAATTCAAACACTCACACAAGAAAACTCCTAACTCAGCCTTACAATTCACCCTACTCATCAAATCATACTCAAAGATAGCAATCAACAAGCATAAGGTGATTGATAGGCATAAAATATTGAGTAACAAAACAAATTAATAATAGCCCAAGGAGCATCTCAAGGCACCAAATAACTAACTCAACTCAAAGATAAGGGGTGCATGCATGTGCAATGTAACAAGAAACATAAAAAATCTCCACCCCCCCAAACTTCGACCTTGCTAGAGGTCTAAGTTTGGGGTTGTGGGTTACCTCAACCGAACAATTCAGTTTCTCTCAATAGCTTTGCACACTTCCTTGTCTCAAGTTGGTTCCTTCAATCTAAATAACTCCATGATACCTTTACTCCTTTAGAGACAAGCCTACAAAATAAAACTCTCAAGTACGAGGTTAAACATACGACTCAAAATACTCCCTAATAATATAAAAGGAAAATAACTAAAAACACTCAAAAGCAAATAAAAATGGGTTGCCTCCCATTCAGCGCTATTTTTAAGGTCCTCATGCCGGACCAAGCTCAAAGGAGCTTATGGGACATCATACTCAAATTTACCTCCCTTACTCTCATAAGAGTGGTGTTTGAACTTCTTTCCTTGATGCCCCTCCATCATGAGCCCCTTTGCTCTCTTTTCATCCCCAAGTGTTATGGGTCTCAACTCCTTCTTCCCTCTATCTGGAGGAGTCTTACTAAACAATTTCTTGAGTTTGGACTTTTTCTTCTTAACTCCTCCTTTCCCTTCTAACTGGACCACGTCCACTTTCTTCACCTCTTCATCCTTCAACTTCTTCACTTCATCCCTATCAAAATAATCAAGATCATAACGCTCATGGGTTAAATTATCAATTGAAGGACTAGCAAAATCATGAATATGAGAAGGATTAGGGAGAGAATGCGTGTCTTCAACACGAGGATCAATTGCATCCATGCAATACAAGCTCTCATCCTCCCTAGGGTGTTTCATGGCTTCATATAGGGAGATCTTCACTTCTTGATCGTCAACCTTCAATGTAATCTTCCCATTTGCCACGTCTAGCACCATCCCCGCCGTAGCTAAGAACGGTCTTCCCAAGATCAGGGGCACGTGCTCATCTTCCTCCATCTCTAGCACTACAAAGTCGGCTGGAAAGATGTGATCTCCAACTCTCACGAGGACGTCTTCAACAACACCTTGAGGTCGAGTAATAGACCGATCGGCAAGTTGAAGCGTCATCATTGTGGGTTGAAGTTCACCACCTTCCAACTTCTTGAAAAGCGACAAGGGCATGAGATTGATGCTTGCTCCAAGGTCGCACAACGCTCCCTTCTTGATCCCGTTCCCGATATCACATAGGATCGTGAAACTCCCGGGATCCTTCAGCTTTGGTGGAAGCGCCTTGTGCACTAATGCACTCACCTCGTGGTTCAGCTGCACCAAATTCGGCTCATCCACTCGCCGTCTTTTCGCGATCAAGTCCTTCAAAAACTTCGCATAGTGCGGCATCTGTTCCAAAGCATCATAAAAAGGAATATTAATATGCAATTGTTTAAAAACATCAAGGAACTTAGCGAATTTCTCATCAAGCTTCTTTTTCATGAAGCGTTGTGGATATGGGACGGGTATCACAGATTTGGGTACCCCCCATTCATCTCTTTCTGTTTCTTTCACTTTCTCCCTTGCTTCCTTTGCCTTCTTCCACTTAGGAACTCTCTCACTCTTCTCAATTCCTTCACTTTCAATCCCCTTCTCAACTTCATCTCCTTTAGGCTCAATCTCTTCTTGGGGCGTCTCAGAATCAGCAGGCATCTGAGGACCTTCGTAGTTGGTTCCACTTCTCAGCTGGATCGCCTTGCACTGCTCTTTTGAGTTCCCCTCCGGCATTCTATTCACGGACTTTGCAATTTGACTCATCTGGAGCTCTAAAGAGGTGAACCTTCGATTGTTCTCTTGTTGAGTTCTAGTCCACTCAACGTTCATCTTCTGGAGCTCTTGATCACGATGATCACCCTTCTTATGCAACTCCTTCACATCGTACTCCAAGGATGACAACCGCTTGCTCCCTTCCTCCACCTTCTGAAGGATCGCTCTCAACATCTCCTCGGTTGATGCACCGCCTTCTCCACCAGGAGGTTTAGACCCCGGATCAACACCTGCAGGAACAGTAACACCAGCTTTTGGGTTAGCATAAGAAAAATTATCATTCCTCCTCCATGTGTTTTGAGGAGGCTGCTGGCCTCCTTGAGCTCCTTGTGTGTTCCTCCATTGATTTTGAAGTGGCTGAGGGCCTGGAGGCACAAATGGTTGGCCATAAGAAGACCTTCCATACTGGTTTCCACCTTGGTAGCCATTCTGATTGTAATAAGGACCTCCCATGTAATTGGCTACCTCTTGCTGTCCACTGGGTTGGTCTATTCTCTCATTCTCTACTGCATGCTCTCCAACCAAACTCTTCCCCAACTCGAGGTTGTTGATCTTTTCCATCATGGCCATCAGCAGCCTTCTCGTTCCTTCTCCCTCCTCAACCTGATGCACTCTTTGCAAATCTGCATCCACTCCCCAAGCACCGGCATTCGTGACAATGTTGTCCACGATCTCCCTACATCTCTCTATGCCTTGGTTCAGGAATGCTCCACCCGCACAGGCGTCTAAATGGGCTTGACCATCCTTGCTGGCACCGCTGTAGAAGAATGCCATAACATCCCCCTCATTGTACCCATGCTGCGGGCACTCTATCAGCATGTTCGAGTATCTCTCCCACGCTTGGCGTAAATCCTCTCCAGATTTCTGGCGAAAGGAAGAGATCTCAATTCTCGCTTTAATCGTTCTTGATGGAGGGTAGAATCGCTCGAGGAACAGACGCTCGAGCTCGGCCCAAGTGGTAATACCTCCCCGCGGGAGCGTATTATCGTACCACTCCTTGGCTATTCCCGTCAATGAGAATGGGAACAGCCTAAGCCTCTTGGCATCTTCAGACATGCCATTATAATGAAATGTGGAGGCTATCATGAGAAAGCTCCTCAGATGCGTGTGAGGATTCTCCTTCCCAATCACTCCTTTGAACTGATTCTCAGTCAGCAGCTTTAAAATCCCCGGTGATATCGAGAAGTTGTTCGCCTCAACAGGAGGTAGAGCTACTCCGTCATAGTACCTCTGTGGCTGCGCTGCAAACCTCCCTCGAATCGCCATATTATGATCTACGTTCTGAGGAACGTATTGAGGATTAGCAGCTGGTGCGGGTACTTGTTGGGGTGGTGGTTGGTTATAGACTGGTGGTGGATAATATGGATATGGTGGGTAAGGGTAAGGTGGGTATGGGTAGTGTTGGTATGCTGGGTTATGGAAAAGGTTATTTGGGTTTTGTAGGTAAGCAGGGTTTTGGTTCTGGTTTTGGGGTTGTGTTTGTGCAGAGTTGATTGTGTCTTGTGGGTTCGGGTGTGGGCTCTCAGTTCCCCCTACGGGTATCTGCTGATTACTGCTATTTCCATTGGCACCCTCTGCCCGTTCCACAAGAGCGGTATACTCTGCAGCTATCTTGTCTAACTCCCCAAGTTCATCAGAAATTTTGTCTTGGTTTCCCGCGGCAGTAGTCATTCTTCTCAAGAAGGCTCGGTTCCTTCTGGCTATTGTCTCAGGATCTGCAGGTAATCTCTCTTCGCTCGTGTTGCCTTGTGAGCGTGTTTTCATAAACCTGACACACTAGCAGAAGGATCAAAACGCAACTGCCGAACGAGTGAAAATAAAGAATAAAAACAGAAAATAAAATCACTCACTACTAACTACTAAGCTATCTACAAGTCCTATTCAAAGAGCATAAAACGCCATCCCCGGCAACGGCGCCATTGACTTGAAGCGACTACACTAGCTTCTACTAGTAGCTACCCCGCAAGAGAACGGGTTCACTGTAGTATGGGCAAGTATAGGGACCAAGTATTATCGAACCCAAGGGATGGTATGTATGCAAATAGATCCCTGAAGATCTACGCGTCGTAGTTAATATGAGTGTGATGTTTTTGGTTTTTTTGAAAAGAGAAAATAATCTAAACTAAATTACTCTACGAATACGAAAGGAAAATTAAATTACGTATCTAAGGTGTTTTTCAGATATGAGATGATGATGCTCAGGTTAGGAATCCCTACGTATACTAACGGAGCAGGTACATAATCAAAGTAATCGTGACAACCAAGAATTAACCTAAGTAAAAGATCGTAGAATGAAAGCTCAAGATTTCTCACCCTAATACTTTATCCTAGCAATCGACTTCACTAATCCACTAACAAGTTAATAGATAGTGCTCAATTAATGAGACCCTAATTTAACTAAGGTGATGCGGTCGTCCTCCTTCGCTAAACCGGTAGATGAATTAACCTTTCCTAAACCCTCTCGTTAAGACTACTAATTGTTATTGAGTGATGCGGTCGTCCTCTCTCTAACACTTTCGTACTAAATTCAAAGGTAAAGTTCAGATTAATTATAAGAATTCATTAATTAAGAGAATTAAAACTAACGTCACCAATTACCTTAATTACGTACCCACATCCTACTTCTACGAGTTCATCCTAACCCAAGCATGCAAGGGTTTTAGCCGGACATGGTTTTAACAAAACTAAAAGCAATTAAAGAAACAACGAACATAAACATATTGAATTGAAGAAAGAAAATACGAAACATAAACTAGGGTTGAAAGAGAAAATAAATACGAAGAACTGAAATTGAATTGATAAAAACGAAATTTAAACGTGTTCAAAGTAACGAACTAATGAAAAGAAACTAAGAATTGAAAAGAAACTAGAATTCATATGAAAAACCTCAACAAAACGTAAAATAAAGCTTGTTTTTCTTCTTCCTCTCCAAAAACTAAGTCTAAAATTATTTCTAAAAGTTGGGGATTCCTTCAAAACGTGTTTGGACGAGTTATATATAGGCACGGGTCGAAACGGGAGTTAACGGGCCGAAAATACGAATCCGGAGGCAAAAGTATAGGGGCGCTCGAGCAAAACGCTCGAGCGGTCCCGCTCGAGCAGTGTAGCTCGAATGGTGCATTCGCTCGAGCGGTCGCGCTCGAGCTGCTCGAGCGCTGAAATGACACTGTTACTCTTGGGCGCTCGAGTGATTCGCTCGAGCGGTGGCGCTCGAGCTGCTCGAGCGCAAGAATGGTTCTGTATGTTTGCGCGCTCGAGTAAGGCGCTCGAGCGGTGGCGCTCGAGCAATGCGCTCGAGTGATCTCCAATCCTCCGAAATGATACTTTTCCTCGTCCGCACTAATACCAATCGTATTTCTTCAATATCTTCTCATCCGGGCATCCGTTTGAGTCGATTCAAAGTCCTACGAACTCCGTTTTTCGTCCTCCCTTCACCTATGAGCATCAAAGAGACAAATTTATCAATGTATAGAAATAATGCTCATTTGACTCTAAGCACTAATCGAAAACACTCAAAACATGAGTAAATTGGGCTCCAAAACATAACAATTTCACGCCTAATCACTCATTGCGAACCACTAAGCCACTGACCCACTAGCTTATATTAGACGAGCCATGTAGTATATAAGCCCTTGTGAAGCATGTAGAAATAATAATAATAAATGGGCAAATATGTGCCTAAGGAAAATCGAACCCACGACCTCCGGATATAGCCCGGAAGAGGTGTGAACCACTAGGACACATGCTATTGTTGTTTGTTTATTTGCATTTAATTGTATATAACCTCATATTGACTACCATTTTTTTTTTAATTCATCAAATTAATTCTTTTTTTTATTTCTAATTCGTTTATATATATATATTTACTAACTTTTTTTTATTAATTTTATAAATTTAATATTTTAGGCTATTATAAATTATTAATTTATTCATTTTTATACATTTAATTGTATATAATTCGAAATTGAGTCCCGCTTTTTTTTTTTAAATTCATCAAATTAATTAATTTTTTTTCTAATTCGTTTATATATATATATATATATATACTAACTTTTTTATTTTGTAAATTTAATATTTTAGACTTTTATAAATTATTAATTCATTCATTTTTATCTATTTAATTGTATATAATTCGAAATTGAGTCCCATTTTTTTAAAATTCATCAAATTAATTCCTTTTTGTTTCTAATTCGTTTATATATATATATATATATATACTAACTTTTTTTTTGTAAATTTAATATTCTAGACTTTTATAAATTATTGATTCATTCATTTTTATCTATTTAATTGTATATAATTTCAAATTGAGTCCCGTTTTTTTTAATTCATCAAATTAATTTATTTTTGTTTCTAATTCGTTTAATATATATATATATATATATATATTTACTAACTTTTTTTTATTCAATAAAAAATATATGCAAATCTATAATATTCAATAAAAAATATAAAATATTCAACAAAATAAATTAAAAACATTCAACAAATAAAATAAAATAAAATATTCAACAAAAAATATAAAAAATTCTCTCTCTCTCTCTATTCGTCATCTCCAGAGAGGAAGTGTTCGATATCGAGCACATCATCATCACCCTCACCCTCACAACCTCCGTGCCTGCTCACCCCGGCATCGCCCCCCCCCTGGGACCGCTCCCCTCGGCACTTCTTCCCCCGGCAACTAAACTTTATGGGGGTGGGGGTGGATGTGGACCGGATACGCCCACCTGTCAGGTGATGTTGGTGAACCAGTCCCGAAGACTCTCGTTGTAGCTCGTGAGGGCCAGCATCTACTTCCGAATGTCTATCAGCTCACGCTCCATCTGAGAGGAAGCAGAATCGATCGAGGAGGACGATCCATTGCTCTGGCGGTAGGTCTGCATGATGACCTTACTGTGACCGCCCTGCCCCACGACCTTCCCCTTCTTGACTCCGGCCAAATCTAAATAGATGCGGTCCTTGTCAATCCGGGAAGGGGTGGGGTTCTCTCCGCTGTCGTCTCCGGGGGCCACCTGCTGCAAGGTCTGGGAGAAACGATCCTTAAACTGGTTCTAAAATTCAATAAGTAAAATTTATAATAATTAACCTACAATTATAATAATTAAATAAAAATCAATTAAAATTAGAAAAATACTTACGTGAATCTCGGTGGTGCGGGCGTAGGTAGACGTCCCAGTCTCCGGGTTCACTGGGTGGGAGATCTCCATCTGCTCGATTTTCCCGTGTTTTGAATGAATTCGATGAATATTTAGAGTCAATTGAGTACTATTTTCACAAACTGATGAATTTGCCTCTTTGATGCTCATAGATGGATAAAGAGCGAAAAATTGAGTTCGTAGGACTTTGAATCGACTCAAACGGATGCCCGGATGAGAAGATATGTAAGAAATACGAAAAATATTAGTTCGAGTAAGCAAAAGTATCAGTTGGAGGTGCTCAAGCAAGAGGACTCGAGCACCAGACACTCAAGCACTCGAGTGGTGCACTCGGGTGGGTTCAAGTCGAGTGCCTAGCGCTCGAGTAAGAGAGGTCGAGCAATATTTTGGTTCTGGAAGAGAGGGGCACTCGAGTAAGCATCACTCGAGCACTTAGTGCTCGAGCACTCGAGTGAGAGTGAGTCGAGCGCCTAGCGCTCGAGTGGAGCATTTTGTGCACAATTTCGGCCCATGCCGTTTTTTATTCGGCCCATGACGTTTTTATTTTTGGACACCACTTCATACTTAGAGATAGATTTTGATAGAGAGGAGTTGGGAAGAGAGCAGCAAGAGGTTTTAAACGTGTAATTAAGGTTTTTGATCTTACGAATTCATAGATTAGAGTTTTCTTTCGTTATTTCTTTCTTCAACACTTAATACTTTCAGACATAGTTTTCATTATTAATTAAGATTCATTTTAAGACTTTGATTTATTGTTTAAACCCTAGTTTATGTTCTTGAGTTCCTCAATTAAATTTGTCATGTTTATGTTTGTTGCTCGTTTAATTGCTTTAGCTATCATATTCGCCATGTTAGGCTAGAAACCTTGCATTCTTAGGGTAGGATGAACTCGTAGAAGTAGGACGTTGGTACAGAATTAGGATAACTCGTGATATTTTGTTGTGATTCTCTTAATTAATTGAATTCTTAAAATAAACCCTAGAATTATCTTGGAGTTGAGTACGAAAATTGTTAGAGAGACGACGACCTTATCACTCTTTAATAACGAATAGGCTTAAGGAGAGGATTTTAGAAGGGGTTTATCATCTGCCGGTTTAGCTAGGGAGGACGACCACATCACCTTAGGTAAATAAAGGTCTCAATAATTAAGCACGATCCATATAACTTGATTAGTGGATTAGTGAAGTAGGTTGATTTGACGAAGTATTAGGGTTAATTCTTGAGCTTTTAGTCTTTCAATCTTGTGCTAGATTAGGGAAGTTGATTTCCTAGTTTTAGTACACTTAGGATTAATACTTGCACATCACGGTTGTTTTAGTTATCGTGCCAACTCCGTTAGTATACGTAGGGACTCCTATCCTGAGCATCATCATCAATATTTAAATCTTAAACCCAAGTTATTAGTTTATTTAATTATTTGTATTCACAGTAATAGAATATAGATTAGCTTAATACCATTCTTGAAACCGAACATACACTCATATTAACTACGATGCATAGATCTCTAGGACTATATTCGCATACATACCTTCCCTTGGGTACGATACTACTTGATCCCTATACTTGCAAATACTACAAGGAACCCATACGCTTGTGGGGTGATTACTAGTGTAGCTAGTATTTTGTGTTCAAGTCAATGGCGCCGTTGCCGGGAAAGGCGATGTATGTCCATTGAGTAGGACTTGAAGATAGTTTAATAGTTAGTAGTAAGTGCTTTTATTTTTCTGTTAATTAGTATTCATTAGGCAGTTGCGTTTTGATATTTCTTTTGGTGTTTCAGGTATATGAAAACACGCTCGAAGGGAGAAACGAGCGAAGATAGAACCAAGTCAGATCCTGAGACAATCGCCAGAAGAAACAGAGCCTTCCTTAGAAGGATGAACACTGCCGGTGGTGAGAACGAAAATATGGATTTAGGTAATGAGTTGGATGGAGAGGCAGCTAAATACAATGAGATCGTGGAACGGGTTGAAGGAGTTGAAAACAATAATAAGCAAGCACCCTCAGGGGACAATCAAAACCAAAACCCGATTCCGCATAATACGAACAACTCTACTCCCAACCAAAACCAACCTCCTATTCCACAAGTACCTCTTCCACCAGTGTATCCTCAGCATGTTCCTCAGAACGCTGATTCGGGCATGAAAATCAGAGGAAGGTTTGAGGCCCAGTCTCAACAGTACTATGATGGTGTAGCTATGCCACCAGTTGAGGCCAATAACTTTTCTATCTCCCCAGAAATCCTGAAGATGTTAGTCTAGAATTAATTTAAGGGGGAGGTCGGAAAGGATAATCCTCACACTCACTTGAGGAATTTTCTGATGATAGCCTCAACTTTCAACCATAATGGCATGTCTGAAGATGACAAGAGGCTCAGGTTGTTCCGGTTCTCTCTAACTAGAATCACGAATGAGTGGTATGATAACACACTCCAAAGGGGAGGTGTAACCACGTGGGCCGAGCTCGAGCATCTGTTCCTCGAGTGATTTTATCCTCCTTCTAGAACCATCAAAGCCAGAAAAGAGATCTCATCCTTCAAGCAGAAGCCAGGAGAGGAATTAAGTCAAGCTTGAGAGAGGTTCTCTAATATGCTCATTGAGTGCCCACAACACGGGTACAACGAGGGAGATATTATGGCCTATTTCTAATGTGGAGCTTGCAAGGCAGCTCAAGGTCATCTAGATGCATGTACTAATGGAGCATTCTTGAACCGTAGTGCAGCTGAGTGTAGAAGGATAGTTGAGGACATAGTTAAGAATGCGGGGCAATGGAATGAGGATCCAGAATTTCAGAGGGTTTATTAGATGGAAGAGAGTGATGGAACTAGGAAGTTGCTCATGGTGATGATGGAGAAGATCAACAATCTAGAGGTTGGACATAATTTGAGTGGAGGGAATACTGCAGTGAGTGAGAAAGTGGACCAACCAGCATGTCAACAAGAGGAGACCAACTATATGGGAATGTCTAATTACAACCAAGGCGGGTTCCAGCAAAGTGGCAATCAGCAAATAAGACCTCTCTACAGTCAACCATTTGTACCACCTGGTCCACAACCTCTTCAGAATCAGTGGAGAAACAACCAAGGTTACCAAGGAGGCCAACAACCTCCTCATAATCAATGGAGGAAGAACGAAAATTTCTCTTATAACAATCCTAAGGTAGGAATAACTGTACCTCCAGGGGTAGATCCAGGTTCAAAACCCCCTGGTGGAGAAGGCGGTGCCTCCACCGAAGAGATGTTACGTGTTATTCTTCAGAAAGTGGAAGAGGGGAGTAAAAGGTTGTCCCCATTGGAGTATGATGTTAAAGAATTGAACAAGAAGAGTGATCAGAGAGATCAAGAACTCCAAAGGAGAGACATGGATCTTAATAGAGCTCAGCAAGAGAACAATAGACGATTCACTTCTATAGAGTACCAGATCAGCCAGATTGCAAAGTCGCAAACTAGAGAGCCGGGTAAATATCCATCTATGCCAGAGATAAATCTGAAAGAGCAATTGAAGGCTATCGAGTTGAGAAGTGAGACCAAATATGATGGTCCTCCAATGCCTGCTGATTTGGAGGAGATACATTAGGAGATTGAGATAGAGGGTGAAGAACATAAGAAAGATGGGGATGAGAAAGCTGAGGTAGAAGTTGAGAAGGAGGTTAAGGTAGAAGACACTCAGAAAGGCAAAGTTGAGGAGGAGGGGATTGAGGTAGATGAGTCCCAGAAGAGCAAAGAACTTGAGGAAGAAAACATTGAGGAGATAGAGAGAGTCCCAAAGTAGAAAAAGGCAAAAGAAGCAAGAAAGAACGCGAAGGAAACTGAGCGAGATGAATGGGGGGTACCCAAATCTGTGATACCGGTCCCATATCCACATCGATTTATGAATAAGAAATTAGATGAAAAATTTTCTAAGTTCCTTGATGTCTTTAAAAAGTTGCATATTAACATTTCTTTTTATTATGCTTTGGAACAAATGCCTAATTATGTCAAGTTTCTGAAGGACTTGATAGCTAAAAGGCGGAGAGTAGATGGGCCCGAGCTAGTGCACTTGAACCACGAGGTGAGTGCTATAGTGCACAAGGTGCTTCCTTCCAAGTTGAAGGATCCCGGTAGCTTCACCATCTTATGTGATATCGGGACAAAATCAAGAAGGGGGCATTGTGTGATCTAGGAGCCAGCATTAATTTAATGCCTCTGTCGTTGTTCAAGAAGTTGGATGGGGGTGAACTTCAACCCACTATGATGACTCTCCAGCTTGTCGATAGGTCTATCACTAGACCTCAAGGAGTAGTAGAGGATGTTCTAGTGACGGTGGCGAATCACGTTTTTCCCGCCGACTACATGGTCCTCGATATGGAGGAAGATGAGAATGTACCCCTGATTTTGGGAAGACCATTCTTAGCTATGGCCGGGATGGTGCTAGATGTGGCTAATGGGAAGATCACGGTGAAAGTTAATGATAAAAAAGTAAAGATAGCGATCTACAAAGCGATGAAATATCCATTGGGAGATGAAAGCTGTCACTTCATTGATATCTTGGACAGTTGTGTTGATGACACACTTCTTGATCCTTGCTCTTTCTATATTCATAATTATGATTATCCTATTCTCGATGAACCAACATATGCTCTTTATGGCCTTGATAATTTTGACAGCCTAAAAGAGAACGAGGATGTAAAGTTCATGGATGTGAAGAAAGTTGAGGATGAGGAAGAGTTAGATGTGGAGGAGTCCACTTTTGAGAAGATGTTCGATAAGGCGCCATCATTGGAGGCAAAGAAGGAGTTGAAACCACTCCCGGATCATCTCAAGTAGGCTTACTTGGAGGATAATGAGAAGTACCCGGTTTGTGTATCTTTCCTTTTGTCTGATGATCAATTAGAGAGACTATTAGTAGTGCTTCGTAAGCACAAATCTGCCATAGGTTGGTCAATTGCGGATTAAGGGTATTAGTCCTTCTATTTGCATGAATATAATTAGATTAGAAGAGGGTACAAAGGCCATAGTATAAAATCAGCGTAGAGTGAATCCGGTGATACAAGAGGTAATTCATAAGGAGGTGTTGAAGCTGTTAGATAGTGATATGATTTATGCTATTTCTGATAGTCCATGGGTGAGTCTGTTACACGTAGTTGCTAAGAAGGGGGGTACCACCGTAATTAAAACTGAATCTAATGAATTGGTAGCCACTAAATTAGTGACATAATGGCGTGTTTGTGTTGATTATAGAGAGTTGAACAAGGCAACGTGCAAGGATCACTTTCCTTTGCCGTTCCTTGATCAAATGATTGATAGATTAGGTAGTTTTGAGTATTATTATTTCCCAGACTGGTATTCTGGATATAATCAGATTATGATAGCGCCCGAAGATCAGGAGAAAACCACCTTCACATGCTATTATGGTACTTTTGCCTTTAGGAGAATGCCGTTTGGGTTGTGTAATGCACCCGCCACCTTTCAAAGGTGTATGATGGCTATTTTCCATGCGTTGATTGAGAAGATTATGAAGGTTTTCACGGACGACTTCTCCGTTTACAGGGAGTCATTTGATAAATGTCTAATCAATCTTGAAGTTGTGTTGAGCAGGTGTGAAGAGACGGACTTAGTGCTTAATTGGGAGAAATATCACTTAATGGTGAATGAGGGTATTGTTCTTGGACATCATGTATCCAGGTTGATAAAACAAAAGTGATAGCTATTGAGAAACTTCCTCCACCTTCGACCAAGAAGGGGATTCGATCATTTCTAGGCCATGCGAGGTTTTATAGACGCTTTATAAAAAACTTTTCACAAATTGCTAAACCCCTTTCGCGGCTTCTTGAAAAAGAGGTCGCCTTTGAGTTTACTAATGAGTGTTTAGTGGCTTTCAACAGGTTAAAAGAAGCGTTGGTGAATACCCCGATTCTTGTTACTCTGGATTGGTCGAGTTCTTTTGTGCTCATGTGTGATACTAGCGATTATGTTATGGGGGTTGCTTTGGGGCAAATACGGGATAAGCAGTTTCACGCTATTTATTATGCCTCGAAGATGTTGAATTCGACTCAAGTGAACTATACAACTACTAAAAAGGAGCTATTAGCGGTTGTGTACGCTTTTGATAAATTTTGACCCTACCTCGTAAGGACGAAAATAATTATATATACGGACCACATAGTGATTCAGTATCTCATGAGCAAGAAGGATGCCAAGCCCCGCCTCATTCGATGGATCCTATTACTCCAAGAGTTTGATGTTGAGATTCGAGACAAGAAGGGGAGTGAGAATGTGATAGCCGATCACCTTTCCAGGATGGAGCTTACAAATGAGAACATGGTAGAAGAGCGAGAGGTGAATGATGAGTTTCCGAATGAGAAGCTGTTTGATTTAGGAGATGTCCCGGTGTATCGAGTTGAAGGTAAGGCACCGTGGTTTGCTGATTATGCTAATTAATTAGCAAGTGTAGAGTTGCTTGCGGATATAGATGCGTTGCACCGAAAGGCATTCTTGAAGAAGGTCTGGGAATTCATATGGGATGATCCATACTTGTTCAAGAGAGGGATAGATCGAGTGCTTAGACGGTGTATGCCCGAGGAGGATTGGAGTGATATCATAAGGCATTTTCACGCCTTACCATGTGGAGGACATTTGGGTGGAGAGAAAATGGGTAGGAAGATTCTTCAAGCCGGTTTCTATTGGCCTACTATTTTGAAGAATTGCATGGAATGGGTGAAGAGATGTGATAAGTGCCAATGATTTAGCTCCATTACTAAGAGGGACGAGATGCCGTTGCACGTGTTTATGGAGGTAGAAGTATTTGACGTAAGGGAAATTGATTTCATGGGTCCGTTTCCTCCTAGTAATGGATTCTTGTATATCCTTGTGTGCGTCGATTACGTCTCGAAGTGGATTGAGGCTGTTCCTACTCGAGTGAATGACTCCCGTGTTGTGATTGACTTCTTGAGGAAGAATATTTTCTCTAGATATGGAGTCCCGAGAGCTTTGATTAGTGATGGAGGGAGTCATTTTGTGAACAAGTTAATGGAGAAGTTGCTGTCACAATATGAGGTTAGTCATCGGGTCTCTACTGCTTATCACCCTCAATCGAATGGTCTCGCAGAGGTGTCGAATCGTTAAATAAAGGAGATTCTTGAGAAGACGGTGAGTGTTAGTAGGAAAGATTGGGCTCTGAAGTTTGATGATGCACTTTGGGCGTATAGGACAACTTTTAAGACTCCGTTCGGTATGTCTCCGTACCAACTCATTTTTGGGAAAGCATGTCACTTGCCGGTTGAGCTTGAGCACAAGGCATATTGGGCAATCAAGAAGCTGAATTTTGATAGTGCTGTGGTGGGTGAGAAGAGACTACTTCAACTCCATGAGTTGGAGGAGTTTCGAGATAGTGCATATGAGAGTGCCCCAAATTTTCAAGGAGAAGACTAAAAGATGGCATGATGCACGATTGAGGAAGAAGGAGTTTCAAGTTGGTGATCAAGTCCTAGTGTTTAATTCTAGGATGAAGTTATTTGGTTGAAAGCTCAAGTCCAAGTGGAATGGTCCTTATGTGGTGAGAAATGTCTATAAAAGTGGATTTCTAGAAGTCAAGAAGGAGGATGGGAACGTGTTCATGGTGATCGGGCATCGAGTGAAGAAATTCTACAACTTCTCTTATGAGAATAAGGGAGGTAACTTAGAGTCTTAAGTCCCGTGAGCTCCTTCGAGCTCGGTCCGGCATTAGGACCTTAAAAATAACGCTGTGTGGGAGGCAACCTACTTTTGCATGTTTGTTTTTGTGTGAATCGTAAGTTCTAACCTCGTTATTGAGTGCTGTTGTGTAGACTTTTTGTGGGGAGCAAGAGTTTCCGTAGTAGAGGAGTGATGGGAGCAACTCAAGAAGAGGAGGTGTGCCGAGTAAAAGAGCAATCGAAAGTTGGTGTATGAGGTAACCCCGAACCCCAAACGTAGATCTCTTTACAAAATCGAAGTTTGGGGGGGGGGGGTGGTGTTTTTATATGCTTTACATTGTGTGCATTGGTAGTGATTTAAGTTCATGGTGAATTAAGTGCACGTACTCGTTCGTACTTATCATTTCAAACTTTTTATTATGTAGCAAGAAAAAAGTTTGGTGGTGTGTGTATTCGTACTTCACATGTTGTGCACGAGATTCATGTGAAAAATTGGTCAAAATCTTTGAAAATATTGATGCATGAAGTTGGTTTGAATTGAATTGAGTGTGAGTATATCATTGTGTGGTGATTTGGAACGGTGAAAAGCACATTGGAAGAGACCCCAACTCTTCGATCGAATGAGCGATCTGGCTTAAATCGAGGATTTTTCCAGGTTAGTACTCATGTTGGTCGTTAATTTTCGAATTCGGATGAAAAATGTTAGGATATAGATTAGATGTTTTGAAGATGTTAAAACAAGAACTTGTAATAGGACTAGCTGAACCTGTTAGTCAGCTACAGATTAGTCTTGGTCTAGAATAGGTCTTTGGTTAAGGGGGAAGAAATATGTGCAGACCAGATGAGGTGACCAGAGAAGGTACCAGAGAAGGTGACCAGATGAGGTGACCAGATGAGAGGTGACCAGATGAGATGTCCAGAGCAGAGGAGTCACCAGAGCAGAAGTGTCGCCAGAGCAGATGAGGTCCAGAGGAGTCTGACCAGATGAGCTTGGACCAGAGGAGTCTGACCAGATGAGCTTGGACCAGAGGAGTCTGACCAGAGGAGTCTGCCAGATGAGTCTGACCAGAGGACTTCACCAGAGGACTCCCCAGAAGACCTCTCCCAGATGAGACCAGACCAGAAGACCCCAGACCAGACCAGACGAGAGACGGATTAGTTCACCTACCAGAAGCATCTTAGTAATCTGGAGACAAGAAGATTTTAGAGATCATTGATGGAGAAGAAGGCAATCTGGAAGTCAACTGATGGAGGATCTGATTGATTGATTGCTTGATTGAAGTCAACTAATCAATCATATAATCAATCTTTGATTGATTATATTCCTCCAATTATGGTTGTTTGAATTACTAGTTCCCAACGGCTAGTTTATTCCACAACTATAAATAGGAGTGCTTGGATTAGTTCAACATAGAAGAGTCGCGCGAGAACACACCAAGAACACACGAACTCTTCCAATCACTCACCTTTGTCCTTTCTAGTTTACATACACTCTATTAGGAGTTTAGTTGGATTGTTACTCAACCTGTTCATCTTGTTAGATAAGGTTGGTGTAAGTTGTAAGAAGGAGCTGGTACTTCGCAATTCCAGTGGTTCGTGAGTACGTTGGTTGGAGAGAAAGTCCCCTTTGGAGAAAGGGAGAGTGGACGTAGGACAAGTTGGTCCGAACCACTATAAATCCGGTGTCATTTACTTTTCTGCAATTTAGTTTTCTGCATTTTCTTTTAGTATTAAAGGGTTTTCTTAAAAATACTTAAAAAAATGCTTTCCGCTGGATAACCTTTTTTTGGGACCAACAAAAAAGTTGAAAAATCGAGTTTTATTTGAGCACTCGAGCTCAAGAGGTCGAGCACTAGGCGCTCAAGGCCTCTTGGCTCGAGCACTTTGCATTACAGAAGGTTAGAGGCGCTTGAGGGGCCTTGTTCTAGCGCTAGACGCTCTACCACTCGAGTGGTGCGCTCGAGTAGAAACGGGTCGAGCGCTAGGCGCTCAAACTGACCCTGCTCGAGCGTAAGTTTATTTCTGGAAGTCCGGGCGCTCAAGTGCACCCGCTCGAGCGCTTGAGTACGAGTCTAGCTCGAGTGGTTCGATTAATCTATTGCCTTAGACATATTTTTCACCCCTATAAATACTTTCCTCCACACTTTTCACACACTTAAGGGGCGATTTTGAGCTGCTAGTTTCGAACCCCTCTACCTTTCACTCAAATCTTCCATTTTTCACACAAATTCACTTAAAGGGACTCGAATTCTTCATCTAAGGTATGTATTTCCTTACTCTCTTCTATCTTTTCTTAGTTTTAACTTCGATTAGGCATGAATTGAGATATAAGAATTAGGGTTCTTACTTGTTCTTGAGAAGAAATTATGGATTTTTGCATAACTCATTAATTCTTGTTTCTTTGTTGATATATGATGTCTCTATGCAATGGGTTCACTAATTTGAGTTTCAATTTGAAGATTGCATGAGTAGAATTGGTGAATTTCTAGAGTGAGAAAATATGAATATTAGGAATTGATATGGGTATTGCTTGTTGAGTGAATATTTGAGTGATTTGGGATGAATTAAGTGATTAGATGATTATGCATTAAGTCTTAAGCATGTAAATTACAAATGTTTGTGATGTTACTTCATGATAGACTTATACTTGGAGCTTTATTGATTAATTATGTGAAGATTTGAGTCGGTTGAATGTGCTTTGAGATTAGAATAACACCTCTATGTGAATTCTTGTGCACCATTAGATGAGTAGGAGATTGCTTGGCTTCTTCAGTTGATTTGTGTTGACTATATTATTCTCAAGTAGTAATTTATCTCTAAGTTTTGTGTTGAATTAGGCTCATGGCTCTTCCTAAAAAGTACGAAGATAGATTGGTTCTTGCTGATGCTTTGGAAGCTTTGACGGCCGAGTTGACGAGGAAGGGGTTGATGCCTTCTCGTTGGGACAACTTGTCGTATGATGATAGATGGGATGCACATGCATATAGGTGGAATTTAGTAGCTGGAAAGGTTGAGAAGACTCGACGCCCGAGCGTCGAGTTAATGAGGAACCTAGGGATTGAAGAAGAAGTGAAAAGAATCTTTGAGAGGAGCGATATGAAAGAGTTTTACGAGATCTTGCTTACTATGGAGACGCATGCCGATTTGGTAGAGCAGTTCTTAGCCTCAGTGGAGATGAACGGTGCTAATGCTTTCAGGTTTATGATTCAAAACAGGTGGTATTGTTATGATGTAGCTGCAGTCAATGTGGCCCTACACTTGCCACAACCCGGGGATACCAACCGTAGATCAAGTTTGTTCAAGGCTATGGAATTTTGGCAGCTCATCACCGGAGGGGTAGCTGGAAAGTACAAGTCCCAGAATGCTCGAGCTTCAGCCATTCAGAATTCTGTCATCCGATATATAGAGAGAATTTTGGGGAACACAATTTATGCTCGGTCGGAGACGGCCACAATGACTTCTATGGAGTTGTACGGGCTGTGGTGCTTACTTCAGCATCGGAAATATAATTTTGGTAGGGACTTTCTTGAGCAGCAGATAGAGGCCCTATACAAGTGTGGTACTAAGACATCAAAGATACGAAGCGGGGGTCTCATATGTGTCATCTTGGCAAGCATGGAGATTGAGCCGGTGGCGACCCCAGCTATTGGAAGGGATTTAAACTTTGATCATATGTATCACACTTGGATGTGTGAACATTGGCTCGATAAGTATTGTATCCGGTTCCGAGAGGACGAGCTCCTTCCTATGCCGAATGAGAAGTTGGTGACTCTGAAGGGTCTCAAGAAGGAGAATATCAGGATGGATGGGCCAAAGCACTTGAGAGTAATTGAGAGGTTCAATGAGAGGCTGCAAAGGAAGGGACTATGGGACCAGAGGCCAAAGAAGAAGCAAAGGAGTGGAGCTGGGACTAGTGGAGCCGAGACTAGCGGAGCTTAGGACTCAGCTGAGGAAGAGGAAGATGAATATGAGCAAGGAGCCGACACCGGTGAGGAGGAGGAGAACGCTGTTGGAGGAGGTCAAGGACCTCAAGACATGGAATTCGAGGCGCTTGCTCCCCAGCCATGGTACCCGACCCACCTGCAGTGGACGGGAATGGAGCACGAGGTCCAGACACTTCGTACGGATGTGACGTATCTCCGTGAAGCTCAGGACCGGATGGATGCGAGATCAGCGAGGATGGAGAACCAGTTCTCGAATATACACCGCTGGATGGAGACACTATTTGTCTCCCACATTGGAGCCGATCATCTGAACTACCGTCCTCCGCCACCTCCGGATGCATGACTTATGGGGACTCCCCCGCATTCTTCCTTTCTTTTCTTCTTATTTGTGCTTGAGACTATAACTGCAAAATTCATTTTATAAATATAATAAATACGAATACAATTTACAACTTGAATTTAATCGGATCGAAGCGAAAGATTTGTGCGGGTTCATGACTCTAAACTTGGTCCTCTGATGCTTCTCTTCAGCTGACTTTGACCTTGATCGAACTTTGACTTCGATCTTGAGCTTGAATATTTATAACGTTAATCCAAGGGTGAAAACACCTTGTTTTGGATTAAATGTTGCTTTGGGATGAACGCCTTCGAGTTTGTTGAAGAACGCTCTTTGAATCTTCGAATGCAAACGCCGGATCGGAGGGACTTCGAGCCTTGGTCTTTGATCTGGAACTGCTTTAGGAGGATTTGGGCGAAGAACGACGAAGAACGCTCTTGGAGTTTTCTTCAAATCTTCAAAGGTAAACGCCGGATTGAAGGGTTTTTTTAGCCTTGATCTTCAATCTGGAGCTGCTTCTGGCGGATTTAGGCGAAGAACGGTGAAAAATGTTCTTGAGGAATCTTCGAATCTTCAAGTAGAAAACACCGGATCGAAGGGGCTTCGGGCCTTGATCTTCGAACTTGAGTTGTTTCTGATCGCTTTCCACGAAGAACGGTGAAGAACGCTTTGAGTCTTCAAGAACAGTTGCAGAGGATTTGCTTGTAGATCTTCTGGATGCTCATTCGCTTCGATTGTCTTGTCTTGGTTGTCGTGGTTGTGTTCAAATGAATGGTAAAAAGGCCTATTTATAGGGTGGAGGATGGAAAACTTTCCATTCCTATCGCGCCATGTGGCGCTGCCTTATTGGCCAATGCCATTTGATTGGCGTGATTTACAAATTATTTTAATTCGCTTCCATTTTTGACGAGATATCATTTAATTCCCGATCTTATGGTAAATAAAGCGCATTTATTACCCAATATGAGTATCGAACACTCATTTAATTTGCCCGACTTGTACTGTGTACATTTAATATCCAGTTTAACTATTTAATTCAAGAATTAATTTAATTAAATTCTTAAAATAAAATAGTAAATTTTATTTGATATTAATATTTGATTGCACACGCGTCACCATTTAATTGAGTGTAAATTTTATTTGCTTACAGAGACTATTTTCCTTTTCCTTTTTCTCATTTTTATTTTGATTTTGGGCTGTATTGAATTCTAACTTATTGAGCTGATACTGTGTGAACTGTGGATGTACTATTCTATATTTCATGCTTTTATTGACTCACCGTGCTTATTTATTGCTATCTTTGAGTGTGATTTCATGAGTAAGTGAGTTGTGAAGTTGAATTAGGGGGTATATTGTGTGAGTGTAGTAGTGAGAGTTGATTTGAGAGTGAACTCTTATACTTAAGAATTTTCCTTTTGAGTACTTGTGTGATAAAAGTGAGAATTCACTAGGACTGACATGGATGTGAAAGCCGTGAGATTTGAGCCTTTTAGAGATTAAAATACATTAACTTGATCTCTTCGTTTGTGAGTGGATCGTCACCTTAGAGGATGCTAGAACTTGTGGGTACTCTCGCTTCTTGATTGTGTCTGGTTTGATATGCCGAAAGTGATTTTAGGCCATCTTTGATTTGTTAAGTCACTTAGCCAAATTTTCCCTACCAATGACATTTATCCCTTGTTAGCCCGTTTGAGCCTTAGCCTATTTTATTTGCTAGGACATTTGAACTTAACCAAATTCTTAAACTCTTTTTGTCCCAATTTGAGTGGAGAATAGGAAAAGTTGTGAATGAGAAAAGGGATCGAGTTAAGTTGAGGAAGGAGAATTATTAATGCTTGAGTGAATCTGAGAAGAAGGTGTAATGAGATTTTGAGTTGTGAGAAAAGAAAAATAATTTGAGAATGAGCAAAAGAAAATATGAGCTTATATATGTGTGAAAAGGGAAAAAAAGTGAAGTGATTGAAAAAGTGAAACGAATTAGAGAAAAAAAATTGAAGTGTTGAGAGTAGTGGAATTGAAGAGTGCATTGCAAGAAGATGTTTGAAGTATTCTGTTCCTTGACTCGAATTAACGAAGTTTGATTTTCTATTCTCCATTCATTTGAGTCACTTAATCCATATAGTTACCCCACCCGTCCAAAGAGCCTTACATTACAACCTTGAGAAAGTTCTTTTTGATTCGACATGGATTCTAGTTTATGGTCGAAGTTGAGAGTGCTTACAAAGCCTATGGCTGCTGATATGTGTGATTGATTGATTGAGTGAGTCCCTTATTATTGATATACACTTGTTAGGGAGTGAAACACATTGTCGAGAGCACATCCATGTTTGATTTTAGTGGTTCTTAGTGTTTATGCATGAGTACGATGAAGGGGGTTAGTTTGTGTGCAGGTGATCGCTCTTTGAAGCTTGAAAACTATTACTTGCATGATTTGGTTCGATGATTCATTCTTAACAATTTCACTTAACTTATTATTTCATTGCTTGAGGACAAGCAAAATGGTAAGTTTGGGGGGGGGGGGGTTGATTAGGTGTGAAATTGTTATGATTTATAGCTCGATTTGCCCGTGTTTTGAATGAATTCGATGAGTATTTAGAGTCAATTGAGTACTATTTTCACAAACTAATGAATTTGCCTCTTTGATGTTCATAGATGGATAGAGGGCGAAAAATGGAGTTCGTAGGACTTTGAATCGACTCAAACGGATGCCTGGATGAGAAGATATGTAAGAAATACAAAAAGTATTAGTTCGAGCAAGCAAAAGTATCAGTTGGAGGTGCTCAAGCAAGAGGACTCGAGCACCAGGAACTCAAGCACTCGAGTGGTGCGATCGAGTAGGTTCAAGTCGAGCGCCTAGCGCTCGAGTAAGAGAGGTCGAGCACTATTTTGGTTCTGGAAGAGAGGGGCACTCGAGTAAGCATCACTCGAGCACTTAGTGCTCGAGCACTCGAGTGAGAGTGAGTCGAGCACCTAGCGCTCGAGTAGAGCGTTTTGTGCACGATTTCGGCCCATGACATTTTTAATCAGCCCATACCTATATATATTCGATCCCAAGCACGTTTTTTGGACACCACTTCATACTTAGAGATAGATTTTGATGGAGAGGAGCTGGGAAGAGAGTATAAAGAGGTTTTGAACGTGTCATTGAGGTTTTTTATCTTACGAATTCATAGATTAGTGTTTTCTTTTGTTATTTCTTTCTTCAACACTTAATACTTTCAGACTTAGTTTTCGTTATTAATTGAGATTCGTTTTGAGGCTTTGATTTATGGTTTAAACCCTAGTTTATGTTCTTGAGTTCCTCAATTAATTTTGTCATGTTTATGTTTGTTGCTCGTTTAATTGCTTTAGCTATCGTATTCACCATGTTAGGCTAGAACCCTTGCATGCTTAGGGTAGGATGAACTCGTAGAAGTAGGACGTTGGTACAAAATTATGGATGCTTTCGCTGGTTACCACCAAATCCCAATGCATCCAGACGATCAAGAAAATACGGCCTTCTACACCAACAAGAACTTACTTTGCTAGAAAAGAATACCTTTCGGGTTAATCAATGCAGGAGCAACTTACCAGAGGCTACTGAACAAGATATTTGACGAATATATTGGGGAGACGGTGGAGGTATATGTTAACGACATAGTCGTCAAAAGTACTCGAAAAGAAGACCACCTCCAGCATTTATCCCAGGTGTTTGACATTCTCTGAAAATACAACATGAAGCTGAATCCAAAGAAAAGTAGTTTCGGAGTACATTCAGGAAAATTATTGGGCCATCTGGTTAGTAAATGGGGAATCGAAGCCAATCCTGCAAAAGTCAAAGCAATCGTTGATATGGAGCCTCATCATTCCGTCAAAGAAGTACAAAGGCTGACGGAATGCCTAGCAGCTTTAAACAGGTTCATATCACGATCGGGGGACAAATGCCGTCCATTCTTTGAAGCCATCAAAAAGGGCAATTTTATGTGGACAGGTAGTTGCCAGAAAGCTTTCGAACAACTGAAAGACTACCTGGGAGACGTACAAATTCTATCAAAACCAATCCCAGGAGAGAAGCTTGATCTGTATCTGGCAGCTTCAGACGTGGCAATAAGTTTTGTGTTGGTACGAGCAGAAGGCAAATTCCACCTACCAATTTATTATGTCAGCCAAGCTCTACATGAAGCTGAGGTGAAATACTCGCCCACTGAAAAGCTGGCCTATGCCTTGGTCATGAGTGTTAGAAAGTTAAGACCATACTTCTTCGATCATCAGGTTGAAGTACTAACAACTTTCCCATGACATCTCTATGTAGACGGTTCATCAACAAATTTGGCTTCGGGGGCAGGGGTAGTTCTCATCAGCCCAGACCGACAAGTATTCACTTCGGCAGTCAGGTTCGAGTTTATGGCCACCAACAATGAAGCTGAGTACGAGGCCCTCACCGTAGGTCTCCACTTATCACTAGCAGTTGGAGTCAGACGACTCCAGATTTTTGGAGGTTCTCAACTCACTGTGAGCCAAGTACGAGGTGAATATGAGGCCAGAGACGAACATATGATAGAGTATCAACGAATTGTTGCTCATTTGGTATCTATGTTAGACCAAGTATATATCCAGCAGGTACCTCGAACGAGCAACACACAAGCTGATGCCCTAGCAATATTAGCAACGAGTGATGGGCCAGTAGATCTAACAGACATCGTCATTACTAGGAAAACCCAACCTTCGACGGTGGATTACAAAGTAAACTAGGCGGTCGAACAAAAAGATGACGATGATTGGCGAACTCCTATAGCCAAATACTTGAAAGACGGTGAACTGCCAAGCAATTCTTTTGAAGCTGCAAGAATAACAAAATAAGCAGCTACGTATACCCTGGTAGACGAACAACTTTACAAAAGAGACTTTTCAGTCCCGCTACTCAAGTGTTTATCTAGGGGGCATGGAAGGACTACTTTGGAAGATATACATTCCGGAGCCTGTGGAAATCATGCTGGGGGGCAAGCTTTGGCCTACAAAACTGTAAGGCAAGGCTATTACTGGCCGACCTTACAAAAAGATACAATCCAGATGGCCAGAGCTTGTCACCGATGTTAAATATTTGCTCTAAGTATTCGTACCTCTGCTCAAGAACTCGTTTCAGTTTTTAGTCCTTGACCGTTTGCACGATGAAGAATGGATATTATTGGACCTTTTCCCCGCGAAAAGGGAAATGTACGATTTGCTATTGTGGCTGTGGATTACTATACAAAATGGGCAGAAGCAGAAGCTCTAGTTAAATTTACCCAAGAAAAGATGATTGGCTTTATATGGAAGAACATTATCTGTCGGTTCGGAGTTTCTCAAACACTTGTAACAGATAATGGTCCTCAGTTTGATGGAAAAAAGCTTCGAGACTTCTGCACAAAGTGGGGGATCAGAAAGCACTATTCAACCCCTTATCATCCACAATCAAATGGTCAGGTGGAAGTCGTTAATAAGATAATCAAGCATATTCTTAAAATACGACTATCAGAAAGTAAAGGCAAATGGTCTACGGAATTGTCAGATGTACTGTGGGCATACATAGTTTCTCCCAGGTCAAGCACCGGAGAAACACCTTTTACGTTAGCATTTGGAACTGAGGCCGTCATTCCAGTTGAATTGAAGACCAAAACATTGAGAACGACCAACTTTGAAGAAGTGGCGAACATCTCTGCCCTATCAGTCGAGTTAGATTTGCTCGAAGAAAAAAGAATCACGGCTGAACTAAAAAATACAACACACAAGCAGAGAGCAGAGCGTTACTACAACTCTCAAGTCAAAATAAGAAAGTTTGAGGTTGGCGACCTCATTCTGAGGAAAAAGCTCGCCCCACCTCCAGGCATATTTGGCCCGACTTGGGAGGGCCCATAAAAGGTAACGGACAGGTTACCCAATGGTGTGTACGACATAGAAGACTTAGATGACAACTCGGCCCAATATTCTTGGAATGCAGCTAATTTGAAGAAGTATTTTCAATAAGCGAGCTACTTTGCCTATAAGAAGTGAAAGTGACATTACTTAGCTAGGCGAGCTACTAAGTTCCTTGGGCGAGCTAAAGCGGCATGTGCACAAGTAAGATCCAAAAACTTGCCTAATTTTTTAAAAAATTCCACCAAGTTTTGGTGGTCGAGCAGAATTGATTTGGTCAAGTTGTTTGAGATCAGGCGCTGATTTCCTCTTGTATAGTTTAATTCCTTTAAAAGTCCAAGGTTGGCTTGACAGTATGTATAGTAGTCGAGCTACCTTGACCTTGGGTGTAAATTATGTGTATTGATAAGTTGATTGTTTGACAAAATGTATAGAGGTCGAACAACTTCATCTTAGTTTATTATGGTTTGTAGATTAGGTCGTCATTTGTACTTGTAATTTTTGAAAGTAAGTTCAATCTTAAGTTGTTCGTTCAAAGGAGATTCAAGCTCGAGGCACAAATTGATTATATAATCAAGCCCATCAAAGGCTGTTCGTTTTTAAATGAACATAGCCTAAGGCCAAAGCCCTCAAATTTCTAAGGCAAGAGTTCTTAAGGAACAAAGCCCAACTACATTAAGATTGGTAAGCATAAGTATAAATGCAAAGAACAATTAATGTAAAAAGAAAACAAACAGAGCAAAAGTTGTTTCATTAATAACAAGGCTTGATCGCCCAAAAAAGTTACAAAATACTCCTTAAAGGAGCGAACAACTACAACAAAAGAAAAATACAAGGAAAGACCTATCTAATCCCAATTCTAAGAGGCTTGTCAGGCAGGAGGAGGAAAATCATCGTCTTTAGGATCTTCTAAGGGTGCCCCTGAAATTGATCAATCAATAGAGACATTCTCAGTGAGCTCGGCGACCAGTCCTTCAACATCAGCTCGCTCTTGACGAGCCTTCTCATTCTGGTCGACCGGCTCAGTTTGCTCGACCTCGGTAGCCTCTTTCTCCTCGTTCTCAGGAGGACTTGTAATTATAACTTCGGGGCCGACGAAGTCAATCTTGACCCTATAATCGGGCAGATCGCCGATTTGGAGAGTTGTGCCTGGTGCTGGAGGATTGGACTCGATGAAGTTGGAAAGCTCCTTGCCAATCTCCTCGATAACAGGCTGGGCCTTGAACTCATTGGCAATTCTAATGCTCTCAGCATAAGCCGTCACAAAGCCGATGATGGAGCCCACCTCCATCTTCGGAATAAGTTTCTCTGGAGTAATGGAATTGGCTAGCTGATTCTCGAGGTCGGCAATCTTGGCCGTCGCCTCGGTGGCAAACTTCTCCGCAACTTCTTTTTGCTTTTGAGCACGAGCGAGCTCGGCGCGAAGTTGTTCGTTCTCGGCCATTTTGATCTTCAACTCCTCAGAGACCTTGACGTGCAGATCGAGAGCACACCGCTCGCTCGTTTGATGGGCCATAACCTTATTCTCAAGGTCGGCCACCATTTTCTTGGCTTCAGACTTTACCTCGTCCCTTTCCTTGGCAATGCGGCTCAAGGTCGACCAGCTTTTGTACTGCGACCAGGGACCTGCTCACCTCCATGAGAGACAAATGACCATTATCACGAGGTGTTTGTGTCTTGACGATCTCATTCAATTCTTTAGTCCAGGAGCGGGGGACCGTCTCAGAGGTGCATCGGATAAAAGAATCTGGAATCTCGCGATAGTTGGAGGGCACCTTCGAGCAGGAATATTGGTGCACCATGTTTGATCGCCCCGGATAGTTGTTGGGGTCATAACTGCACGAAAACATATCAAAGTGTTATAAAAAACAAAGAAAGAGAAGAGAGGTTCCCAATAAAGGACTTACGCATCATGGCGACCTTTATCCCAGCCGAGATATGTCGCATCGTAAGGATGATCGGCGTGTGCTTCGGGAGCAGATGCAACCAGGGGCTGCTCGTGATATTGCTCCGAAGAAGGAGCTCGCCCGCCTTCAGGCTCAGTTGGGCGAGCATGAACAACTCCACTCCCATGGGCAACCTTGGCCTTCTTGGCCGTCCTTTCGGCATCAGAGACGGGAGTATCGTCTCCTCGAAGAAGTATCTTCGACTTGGGAGTTGAAACTTTGGGCCTGGTCATCGGGGTGGGCTCCTTCACCGAGCTGGACCCACTAACCTGTCTGGGATCATCTTTGCCCCCTTTAGCTGCCAAGGCGATCATCTTCGCCAAAGGGCCAGTCTTCTTCCGTCCTCGTTTGGTCGGCCTCTCCCAAACGTGCTGGTCTAAGAGGAGGTTAGAAGGATGAAGGGCAATGATGATAAGCTGATCTGCAATGAAAGAAAATAACAAAAAGTTAAAATAGGGGTACAACATAATGTGCGAGCAAATCTGTTCGTCAAGATCAAGAAAGTCTACCCTCGGGAACTTGGGCTTGAGTCTCAAGATGGTGAGGATAAGTGGTGAAACGAGCTACCCTTCTGGTCGATTCGAGACTCAGGTGGCTAACGCTACGGTCTTCTGGACGGCGAAGGGCGGTCAGGCTGACGGTGAACAGGAACTGGTCGTCCACACTATCTTTGGCACTTCGCCACTTGAGACTCTTGGGACCTGAAACAAAAGAAAAGGAGATTAAAATTAGTCCTACCACTCTAAATGTAGAAAAGTGATAAGACTCACGAATTAAGTCCCTAAACTCCACCGGGGAGTTAATACGCTCAGGGCCGCCATATGGGCGAGCAGAAGCACGCCAGTCCCCACCAATCCAGGACCAGTCGTGCTTCCAATCTCGCACCTTTCCCGGAATGCCCTCCACCAGCCTCAAGTTTGGCCGCGCCTTGAGGTAGTACCAGCCCGCCTCTTCCCTGGTACAGGCAGTTGGTATCATTAGATAGTTGACCTCCCCGGCAGACAACTTGTTGGGGTATCCCTCAAGGGCACACTGAATTATTATCGATATAAGGTTCATCCATCCAACTGGGGTTAGTTGGGTGATGGCCAGGTTTGTTCGCTCTAGAAACCAGCCGACCAGAGGGTGTAATGGCAGTGTGACCCCGGTACTAAGCGTGGCAAAGTTGATCACCGTAAGCCCACGTGGTGGGCGACCAGCTCTATCATCGGTGAGAGGGGCGTACATGTGCACATCGTAGGGAATTTTGTACTCCCTTCTAATCGCGGGCAGCTCCTCCTCGGTAATCGTGGACACAATGCAGCTCGCAGCATACTCGATAGCTTTGAGTTTCCGTCTCCCACGGGCAGGAACTGTGAAATGATTGGAGTACTCCCTTTCATACTCATTCCAGTCGACCTGGCGAGCAACGGCGACCGGAACTTGATGTTTGAGCGGATCTGGCATGGGGAAGTGGATATCTTTCAAATACCCCCAGGTTAGCTCGTCTGGGTTAGTGGGCTGAAGCACTTCGATCTCCTCCTCCTCATCCTCGTGGAGGTCGGAGCTGGTCTCCTCTTCAACTAGGCGAACAGGGTTTGCTCGCACTATTCTCTCCCCAGACGGGCGGGCTCCTGAGTTTACAGAGCGGACAACCGAGGCCGCCTCTGGATCTAAATCCAGATCCACCACTGGAATGGAATTATCTCCGATGGGACACTTCCCGTGATTGCGAGGTGGATAGGAACCAGTTTCCGAGTACGAGGACATTTAGATCGGAAAAATTTACGGTGGAAATGGTGATTAAAATCTTGCTATGGCGTTAATGGTGGATTTCGGTGAAAGAGTTGAGGAAATAGTGGAGGTTTGAGGTTTCCAGGTGGCGGAGTTTAGATTTTTGGGTGTTTTTTACCCAACGGTTATAAAATTAAACAAGAAAAAAGAAGAAGAAAACAATGGAATATTACCTTAAATACTCAGAACGTTAGAAGAAACGTCGCCGGAGGTGAAGAGAAAAATCGCCGGAAGATTCAAAGGAAAAAGGTGCAAGGTTTCGCGCTGAGATTGAACAGTAAGAAGTGAAAAACTGATTTTTTTTTCCTTTTATAGCAAGGGCGAAAATGGGGTCCCAGGCGAGAAAAGTTGAAAGTGTGAGGACTAATTTGCAAATAACGAGCGCGTGTAGCCCTACCCCGACACGATTGGAGGCGCGTCACCTCGGTTTTGCATGTGCGTGTACGGCGGCAATCATTCCGCCCACGTGACACCTCGAGCTCCACCCAACGCCTGGGGATCTAAACCGTCACCAATACAAATTAGCTCGGCCAAAGATGTTCGCCTTTCTAAAGTTGATCGCGCCATGTTATATCAGCTCGCCTCCATATCACCAGATAATTGCCAACCCATAAGTTGTTCGCCTTGCCCTATCACAACATAATGATTGGCAAGGGGGTAATTGTTGATAGGTAAGTAGAAATGTCATATGGGCGAGCAAAATTAACCCAAAGTACTCACTCTTAAGACGAAATTAAGCCAACAGAACCAGGCTGAGCTGGAAGTATCAGGCGAACAGCTCTTGATTTGGCGAGCAACATTAGTCAGGCGAGTAACTTTAATCTAAAGACCATGTGGACCCAGATGATGCCCTGGCGAGCACATCTGACACATCGGCGAACAGATTTGGCTACAATATCAAGAATAAAGACCAACAAAATCAAGCTAAAGTCTCCTCAAGGACAAGTTCAACAGGACGAACAACTCTTGAATACGAGCAAGTCCAGTGTAAAAGGATAGAATTTAGTTTAGATAAGGTCAAATGGTCAATATTCCAAATGTCACACATGCATGCAAGGAAGGTCAAAGGTCTTGTACACCTCCTGCTAGGCAAACATGTATAAATACATAGATTTTCCAGTTAATAAAACATGCAGTAATTCATATACACATCCAAACTTCGATTATACATCCAAAGCAGCTCAATTCTTTTATATATGAATTAAATATGTAATCAATACACGTGTTAATTCTACCCCAATCCAAATTATCGTATTCACTAATTACGTTAGTGATCAATCACGCGTAATTGTTTGGTGATCTAATTAATGATTAAAAACAGCCACTAATCCTTGTGATTAGAATTGATCATCAACAACGACGACCTTATCACTCTTTAATAACGAATAGGCTTAAGGAGAGGGTTTTAGAAGGGGTTTATCATCTGCCGGTTTATCTAGGAAGGAAGGCCGCATCACCTTAGGTAAATAAGGGTCTCAATAATTAAGCACGATCCATATAACTTGATTAGTGGATTAGTGAAGTAGGTTGATTTGACGAAGTATTAGGGTTAATTCTTGAGCTTTTAGCCTTTCAATCTTGTGCTAGATTAGGAAAGTTGATCGCCTAGTTTTAGTACACTTAGGATTAATACTTGCACATCACGGTTGTTTTAGTTATCGTACCAACTCCGTTAGTATACGTAGGGACTCCTATCCTGAGCATCATCATCCATATCTAAATCTTAAACCCAAGTTATTAGTTTAATTTAATTATTTACTTTATAGTAATAGAATATAGATTAACTTAATACACTATGCCAGAAAAGGGATACGACAACAGGGAATCCCCGTTGTCGTAGGTATTTTCCCACCGTTGTCGATGGGTTTGTTGTCGTAGGTCTGGACATTTGACAACGGGTTTTCCACCGTTGTCTTAAGTTCTTAAGACAACGGTGATTAACCGTTGTCGTAGCTTTATTAAACCCGTGGTCTTAAGCACTTTAGACAACAGTGATTAACCGTTGTCGTAACCTTATTAAACCCGTTAAGCACTTTAGACACGGCGATTAACCATTGCCGTAACCTTATTATACCCGTGGTCTTAAGCACTTTAGACAACGGTAATTATCCGTTGTCGTAACCTAATTATACCCGTGGTCTTAAGCTCTTTAGACAACGGGTTATACCCGTTGTCAAAAGTTTGGAGCTACAACAACGAGCCCTTCCACTACGGTTGATATTTACCTACGACAATGGGGAATCACCGTTGTTGTATATATATAAGACAACGAGTTTTACCCGTTGTTATATAATTTTATCCCCGTTGTCTTTTCTCAATGTCCATGGTTTCAACAACAGGTTTTTACCCATTGTCAAAACCATATTTGGTTCGTTGTTATATGTTTTTTCCTGTGGTAATGTATTTTTTTCAAATGAATGCAAGAGATTTATAAAAACAAACATCATCAAATAAAAAACAAACATTGCTATCATAGAAGTCCTTACAAATATCAATTTCACCCATTGTTCCTACTAATTAAGTCATGAAAATCTAAAATAATATCCAACTGCAATGATAAGTTCCAAATCATAAAATACAATCAAACTTCCCACTACCACATCTTGTATTGCTGATCATTTATCCCATGTAAGTTGAAAGACAATCTGCCCACTCCTTTCGCACGCCATCAATATCTTTTTTTGAGTAGTTCTTTTGTGGAAACTGTTAAAGTACAAATAAACACAAGAAAAATGTTAATGCATTCAATATTCAATATTTTTGTAGTAAACATAATCGTAAACACAATCCATATAACCACTACCAACTCAATCAATTAAAAAAACACCAAATTAAGACACACACACATAAGCATCATCAACACAAACTATTCTTACCACTGATTGGATCGAATCCGTTTCTACAACTCCATCAAACTCAATTATATCTTTAATGTAGCATAGTACAAAGTAACCACATTGTTCTCCATCAGGTTGTTTAGGTGCCTACGTTAGTAAAAAAAACTCATTAAACACTAATTTGATCAATAAAAACACAATATATATATATATAAAATTTTCTACCTTGATTATGTTCCATGCATAGTTTTTCTTCGGTCTCTTACTCATGACGCTCGCATTAAAGATTATTAAAGCCATACATTAATAGATAACCATAGAAACATCTTATTATTAACAACAAACTCACAACTAACTATTTAATTAATGAAAAATGAACAAACTTACATGTCCACTACGCTTTTCCATTCAGGGTTAATGATGGAGTAAAGGTAATCAATGAAACAAACTTCTCCCTTATGTGGGTTAATAATCGTAAGAACCCAATGGCCACTACGCACTAAAGATATAATAAATGTGTAGTTATGCGAGTGACATATATGGAGAGCATATATATTGAAAATTATTTAGTTAAACATACTCACCCAGTAAGATTGCACGGCACCAGAACTAGTTGATTGCTAGTTGTGCTAGCCAATATTTTTGCAAGATCCTTTAACCTATTTTCATTGTACTTATCCACAATTGTTTCATCCTTACTTTGTGACGCTGATGACTTCCATGGATTCACAAATACAAATCTTTCCTTCTTATTTAGCCGTGATCAAATGCGTGTGTAGATGCCTATAATGGAAAAATATATAACAAATTTAAATATAGATAAAAATAATTTGTATGCAAATTAAACTACTCAAATATAATTTTACCAGATATAAATAGCAATACAAGTGGCTGAGATGGGCTTCAACCGAGCAAATGGCTCAATGTCTTCAAAGTTAACAAACAATGAGAGTTTCTGATCAAAGACATCAGCATCCAACGAGATTTCTATGGTACGTTTAGCAGACTTTAAAAAATAGTACACAAACCATAATGACATTGGAACACTTTCCTTTTTCAATGCAGGCATTCGAACTTGAAGATTAGGTTTCTTGTTTGCAGACCCCTAAGAATTGAAATATATAAGATTTTACCAAATATATATATACGGTGTATATATAAACGAAAGTGAAATTATATATCTTACTCGTAATTTGACCAAGTGCTTTGGCCAAGCAACATGTGAACCTATCGCATCCTCAATATACTCATACTCACTCGTAGGAAACGGCAGTCGTGCATTCTCATCTATTGCATGATCAATGGATACACGCACAGAGTCTTTAGGACATGGCATACCATGAATTTTGTCATTGGCTCTATTTGTTCGTATAAATGTCCCAACAGCCACTGCAACTCCCACCCTCAACGATAAAATCAACTCCACAACTTTACCCTAACAAAAATATTCACAAAATCAATCATGTTAATGATCTAATATAGTATTTTAAGCTATATATATATAATTTTTTTAGCATGTGAATAACATACCTTCATGTCCTCATCATCATCAATATCAACAACATAATTATCCTTTGGTGAGATGCTCTTTTGATCACCATCATCATGTAAAAAATCAGCATTTTCTATTGCATTATTGACTTTTACCGAACAACTCCCATTCTCTTCAGTGGTCTTGCTGCCTGTTCTATTATAGACCAATGCTTCCAGTTTCTCCAAATATGCACGTGTATCCTAAGTAAGCTATCGTGATGCCCATGCTCTTAGGAATGGTAAAGAATGTTGACAGAGTGACCGAAGCTCCTATTCCCCTCACACGTCCACCATGTTCACTTGACTCTAGTGCTGAAGAAAGTATGTCTTGTGATGATACTCATGTACCACTCTTTTTCTGTTGTATGAATTCATTCTGTAAAATTAAGTAAAAACAACAAACAATAATTAAATTCACATTAAATGTTGTATCTTATAAGTATAAACATATAAACATAACATATTCTAAGTATGGATTTATTAATAAAATCATTGCTTACGATTTTTATCACTTTATCAACTAGTTCTTCTCCTTCGAAGACTCCTTCTTTATTTCTACGACCATGTACCCAAAGAGTCGCTCTATCAATATTAGGATCACCTGATAATATAGAAACCTACAATAAAACAATTTGAAATAAAGATCAGCTTAGTATCTAAAACATATTCAAAATATTAATTGGTATTACATTCACTTGCATTTCCCTTTAGCATAATTTGCGTAGCCTTTTCGAGATAGGCGATGATGATATTTGATATTTTTGCGCAAATTCTTGTGAGCTAAACTAGAATCCTAGAAACAAAACAATAATTAAATAATGAATTAATACACATTATCCCTTTCAAACCCAATTTTATATTAAAAGATTTATAAGTAATTTTACCTTGAACTCTTGTGTCAAACGACTAATAACAAAATTACTCCAATCAGTTGGAGTAATATCAAAATCAGAAGGTGGTGTGTTCAGATTAGGGCTGTCAATTCTTTCATAAACATATTTTCTTGTAAGCATCGCCTTGAATCCACGCCACTTATCATTGGCTGATGCACAACATCCTTTTTAATACTCCGGAACCACAATGAATGATAACTACATAAAATAGGAATTTAAGGCAATTATAAGAGATCAAAGAAACGCATGAATGCTACAATAAATTAAAAAACAACACATAACAATTATTTACATTGACTAATTCTCATATTTGCTTCTTCACATCTTCTGGAACGTCCTTCCACTACTTATATGTGATGTTATCCAACTCCCTTGCAAGTACACCAATGTAACTTTGCATCTCAGTGTTATTAGGCCCAATTGGTTATCCCAATTTATTAAATTCGACTGGTTTTCTCTCTCCGTCTCTCCGTAATCTATAAAGTTTTGCCATTACGGTTTTGCCCCTCCGATTATGCAATTTTGATGGTTCTTTTGCATTCCCCCCATCTACAAATTTTGTTTCCTCATCTTCAATCATTTTCTCGTCCCCCACGCTAACCGATTTTGTTTTCTTAGCTTTTGTGCATGACATCAAGAACATGTCTGACATGTAGATGTTGCCAATACTCGAGTTCAAGAAAATAGATTTCTTCTTCCAACACCCTAGATCCTCCTTTGATAAATCACTACTATTTTCCCCCATTTGTATTGAATTCCAGGATCTCTAGTAAACACTTCATGACCCTTCAATGGTTTTGGAGGAGGATTTAATTCTTGTTTTCCATCAAATGCTTTTTTCTGCCTTCTATAAGGATGGTATTCATTTAGAAACCTTCTATGCGTTGTGAACGACATTTTCCTATTGTGCTTTAGCCATTTTCCACATGTTTTCTCACCACAAATATGGCATCCCTTATATCCTTTAACAATGTAACCAGATAAATTCCCATATCCCGGGAAGTCATTAATCATCCATAACAAGACAGCCCTAAGTCTATACTTTTCATCTTTGTATGCATCATATGCATCAATGCCTATCCATAAACTTTTCAAGTCATCAATCAGAGGCTGTAAATAAACATCAATGTCATTTCCTGGTTGCTTAGGACCGGCGATCAACAAGGTGAGCATCATAAATTTCCTTTTCATACACGTCCATGGAGGAAGGTTGTACGTGATCAATATAACAGGCCAACAACTATATGCAGAACTCATGTTACTATAAGGGTTGATCCCATCTGCAGACAATACCAATCTAAGATTTCTAGACTCTGAGGAAAAATCTGGCCATTTATGGTCCACTACCTTCCAAGATGGTGAATCTGCAGGATGATGCATTTTGTCATCACACACTCTCTCATCGGCATGCCAAGTTAAGTTTTGAGACAACTCATTATTTTGGAACATTTTTTGAAACCTAGGAATAGGTGGAAAGTACCATAGTACCTTCGTTGGAACCCCATCAATTATATTAGAATTCTTACCCATCTTCCATCTTGATGCCCCACAAATACGACAAATTGCATCATTCTTGAACTCCTTCCAATATAGAAGATAATTGTTGGGGCATGCATCGATTTTCTCGTATTCCATTCCCAAGGTTGTCAAATAATTCTTTGCTTCATATATAGTTGAAGGCAACTCATTGTTATGTGGTAGCATATTCTTAAATAACACAAGTAGGTAAGCCATACTTCTATCACTCCAACTATGTTTGACTTTCAAATTATAAAGTTTCACAATTGCTGACAATTTTGTGAATATGGTACATCCAGGATATAAAGGCTTCTCCGCATCCTCAAGTAACTCTACGAATTTATTTGGAGTTTTGGAATTTTCATATGCCGCATGCACCATGTCTTCTAAAGGTTCCCATGGAAAATAACTATGATTATCTTGCCCTTCTTGATCATTATCATGCATTGAAGACCTATTTGTAGTTCTCTCTCCATGCAATACCCATGTGTGATACTTTTTATCCATACCATCACGAATCAAGTGTGCCCTTATGTGGTCAACGTAATTCTTCTTTAAATTTCCACATTTCACACAAGGGCAAAATATTAGATCCGAATTAGCAGCATTTTGTTTCGCAAATTTCAGGAATGACTCTACTCCAAACGCATACTCGTGTGACAACCTATCCTTCCATATCCATTCTTTATCCATTTTATAAATGATCCTAATTTGAAAATTAAGTTATTAAACTAATGTATGTACAAATGTAGTCTTATAGGTGCTAGCCCCATTTTAATCTTAGTACTATTTTCTGCCCACCTCATCCCTTCAAGGAGAATCTTGGTCAAAAGTATTACACAAAATTATTTACTGGTATGTTCAGCAAGGATAAAATTGGGATTTCAAAAATCATTTCGCATGAACCAAATAAGGAGAATATATAATATTTTTCAATCTGAATACAAGTTTATAAAAGGGTGGAATATATCCAAGATCATTCGTTAATGCCACTTTTACACTTTTCGCACTATTCTTAACCCTGACCAATAAGCTTCAGTTGCAGCTAATAAGATTTATCACAGTAACACTTAGCCTATTTCTGAATTATCCCTTTTTTAGTTTCTGAAATTTATCATTTAAGACTTTATGCTTAGAACAAATACTTCAAACAATGATTTTAACTTTAAATTATAAATTAATTTTTAATAAAAAAATGTATGTTCTAAACAGTAACTTCTCTTAAGATCTTAAAATAAGGAAAAAATGAATAGGATTGTAAATAAATCAGTCATTTATATTTGCCAATCTGTACACTTCCACACCATTATCTATCTAAGAGAATATCCACAGTTGCTGACCACCACATAGATTTTTACTCCAGGCTTTATAGTGCATGCTTTACAAAGACGATGAGCTAATTTTTATAAGATTATTCAAAGCAACTTATAGTTAACACTTAAAACCAGCCAACATTAAAGCACAAATAAACACACATGCACACACTCAATAGATCAGTGAATTAGATAAACAGTCATTAAAAATAAAAAAATTGTTACCTCTCTTGCCTAGTTGTGTCCCAAATCTGAGCCTTAATCACTTTCCCTTCAACAGTTAAGCTTCTTGTTGCAAAACTCGACGCCGATATTCGACTTGGACTCTAGGCTTAACTCATTCCTGGTAAGCCTGGAAAGCAAGTTGGATGTTAATACATGTGAAAATAGGCAAATAATGGATACTAATATTCATCTCAGTCAAACATGTGAAAAAAATAGGAAATTATATAATTAAATTAAGAATAGAAGGGTGTAGTAATTAATAATGGAATCAATTGCCCTTGTTCTTGCTTTTATCCTCAACACATTTTTCTGCTAAACCTATTTCATAGTTAATTTGGTTAACCTTGTTCTCTTTCATACTTAATTTGTCTTCTATGGTCTGTTGTAGACCAAAGCCAAAACTTTGGCAACTATTTAACAAAAGTGCATCTTTTACAAGCATTTGAAGAATACTTATGCTCTTATGAAACTTACAAATTATCTTAAATTCAAAAATGATCTGATTAACAAAATGCCATTTGAGTCTCACTCTGCTATATATGGGACCCTATTAGGAGCTTGTAAAATACACAAGGTGATAGAAATTGCTGAGTTTACTGCAATAAACTTGCTGAATCTCGACCCCATGAATCCATTCGCGTATGTTCAATTAGCGAACATTTATGCTGGAAAGAAGAAGTGGGAAAGAGTTTCGAAAATTAGAAGAGTAATGAGGGAAAATGGGGTTGTTAAAACACCGGGATACAACTGGATTGAGATCAAGAACGTGGTTCAGGAGTTCAGATCGGGGAATAGGGTTCATCCGGAGTTGGGAATCATACACGAGAAGCTTAATGAGCTGGAGGATTGGATGAAATCAAAGGGTTACGTTCTGGTTCTTGATTCTGCTTTGCATGATTAACAGAGGAGCAGAAACAACAACTTCTTCTTAGTCACAGTGAGAAACTGGCTATAGCCTATGGACTAATGAGAGTTATATTGCCTCTACCTATTATGGTTTTCAAGAATCTCAGAGATTGAAATGTCAAGAAAGGAATCGAAGTAAACATCCCAAATATCACAAGATATAACATGACAACAATTGGAGATTCACACACAACCCATATATTACATTTATGAATAAACAGACCCAAGTTTAGAGCAATGCCTTTATGAAGGTTCCAAAACTTGCCCATAAGCACACTTAGACCATATTCCACAGATTATAAACTGAGAAAACTCAGCAAACCGTTTCTCAATTTATTATTCATTCAACAAAGATCAACTACTCTCACAAACTATATACCAACATTGAAAAATCCGATTATTCTAAGGGGAAAGATAAAAACTATCAAATCGGTGGGATTTAGGTAAAATCAGGAAACCCAAATAATAAGAAATAGAAACAACAGTATAATAAAAAACACCACCCAATTCCAACACGAACATATCTCATTAACAAAACAAAATCAAATTCCTTTGCAAAAAATAAACGGAAATCGTACCTTAGATGCGAAAACCTCACCTCCGAGCCTTAATCACTTTCCCTTCAACAGTTAAGCTTCTTGTTGCAAAACTCGACACCGATATTCAACTTGGACTCTAGGCTGAACTCATTCCTGGTAAACCTGGAAAGCAAGTTGGATGTTAATACATGTGAAAATAGGCAAACAATGGATACTAATATTTCATCCATCGGCCAAACAATATAGCTATTTCACAAACACACTTCTAAAAACAAACTTTAAAATTACTATAGACAAGCAGCACCCAATCATTCAGATAAATAGTGATAGCATTACTACTCACTCAATATGACAACTTCTGAGAACATGTGACAAAGTTCATAAGATTCTGTAGGTGCAAATGACAACATCTCAGTCTTAAAACACTAGTAGTTGAATCCGTTTGTGCAAAAAAATGTTCAAGAACTCTATATAAGAACAACACCAGTAGCTTCATTAGTAAAATAACAGTTTAAGATTAAGAAAATTTTAAATTAAAAGTTGATATTCTACAAGTTTCAACAGAAGAAGTTGCATTTTTCAACACAATTCGTCAAAGAAAGTAACAACAAAGCTGTACAATTCTGAGGACAGAGAGATCGCCTCTTGAGGGGCGTATACAGTACAACGGTCATATAAAATTTCAAACGTGACTACACCTAAATCAAACAACCAATAGTAGAAATTTAAGACAAACGTGCACACAATGTTTTCAAAGCCTAGGGTTACACGTACATACAGTGAGAGAGAGAGAGAGAGAGATATTCATGGCTAGGGCAAAATTAGGGCTAGGGCAGAATTTAGGGTTTAATTACCTCGGGAAAAATCGACCTAGGCGATTCACAGCTCGTAGGACGAAAAGTCGGTTCACGATGCTGGATGAAGCCGACGGTTCACGACGGAGCAATTCATGGAAGAGGAGAGTAGTTCACGACAATTCACGGCGGTTCACGATAGTGGTGGAGGCAGCGACGGTGGTGGAGGCAGCAACGGTGGTGGTGGTGTGGTGGTGGAGAGAGCCACGTCGGGTAATAGGGACGTATAAAGTGAGATGCGATTTTTTTTCTAAATGTGCCTTTTATACCCCTTGATAATTAAACAAATAAAAAAATTACAAAATAAATAAAAATATAAGACCACGGAGAAATACAACGGGGATAAATCCCCGTTGTCTTTATGTACCGAGACCTGAGTTAAGACCACGAGAAAAGACAACGGGGGCTAATCCCCGTGGTCTTTGCTGCGTACCCTGAATCTAAGACCACGGGGATACCTAAGACAACGGGTGAAACACTTAAGACAACGGTCAAAACCGATACCCGTTGTCTTTTTCCTCTTGTCGAAAGTCATTTTTGGCATAGTGATACCATTCTTAAACCGAACATACACTCATATTAACTACGACGCTTAGATCTCCAGGGCTCTATTCGCATACATACGTTCCCTTGGGTACGATACTACTTGGTCCCTATACTTGCAAATACTACAAAGAACCCATACGCTTGTGGGATGACTACTAGTGTAGCTAGTATTTTGTGTTCAAGTCAGTCTGGCGATGCCGTGTCCGGCGGGGTCCTTCAACTGGTTCTCCCTCGACTTCTCGGACTTGACTTTTAATTGCTCACTATTCCAGTTAGCAACCAAAGCGTCCCAGACGAAACGTCCGTCTGGCCCTATCCCCAGCTCCAGCTGCTCCCCACTATTGAACTTCTTCCTCAGCCCGTAGATAATGTTTTTTTACCGCTCTTGCGCTTTCGCGCAGAACAAAACGTACATAACACTATCATGGGCAGGATCCCAAACACACAACTTCTGCAGTTAAATTAAAAATAAAATATTAACAAATAAATTCAAAATAAAATATTAAAAATTAAAATCATAATAAATATACCTTGAACTCCTCGAAGTACTCCCTCCTCTTTTACTCGGACACCATGGACCACGAGGAGGCACCAACCTGGAACGGGACCTTTTTAATGGCCTCTGAGATGCGAGAGCTAGTCTCATGGCCTGGAAGCATACTGTAACATAAAAAAAATTCAAGTTAATATTAATAATTAATATTAATGAATACAATTAAAATTATTTAATTCGTTATCTAAGAATACTTACATGTTGTTGCAAGGGACAACAGTGAGACGGCTATCAAATGCCAGATGCTGACGTGAAGCCAAAGATCTGGCAACCGTAGTAGAGCTAGCAACACTGGACTGCTGTGAGGAGGATGGTGTCATCTCCGGTGCCCGTCGAACCTCCGGGATCACCGGTCTCAACGACCCCGACCTCCTCTTCCCCCTCCCCCGACCCTGTCCCCGACCTTGTCCCCCAGCCTGATCAGGGTTATCTTGAGAGCTCATCTGTAATAATTATAAATTCAACAAATTAACATAACATATATCAATCAACTAAATTCATATATACCTACATATTAATCAACTAAATTCATACTTACATATTTTAATCAACTAAATTCATAAATACCTACATACACAATCAACTAAATTCATACTAACACATATCAATCAACTAAATTCATATATACCTACATATTAATCAACTAAATTCATACATACCTACATATTAATCAAACTAAATTCATACTTACACATATCAATCAACTAAATTCATATATACCTACATATTAATCAACTACATATATCTACGTATATCAATCAACTAAATTCATAACTACGTATATAAATCAACTAAATTCATATCTATACATATCAATCAACTAATTTAATATTTACTAACATACCAACTAACATAAAAATACTAAACATTTATATACATGATTTAAAAAACATATACAAACATATAAAATCAAATATTTACGTACATATATATCTAACATATATATATATATATAAACATATATACAAACATACACAAATATATATGCATGAATATTCATACAAACATATATATATATATATATATATAACTTCATTTATATCAATCCTATATATTAAAAAAATGATATACAAAGATAATAAACGGTTAAAGTTTGAAAAACTTACGGTTATTAGGTAGATGGGAAAGCAAGAAGGGTATTGACCGGAACGGATTGCTCGAAGGACGGCAGCGGCATAGATGGCGGTGGCGGCGGGTGAATTTTTTAGGCATAGGCTGAAAGTGAGTACGGCCTTCGCTTAAAAAGGATAAAAAAAATTAGCGACCGCCTATGGTGGTCGCTAATCACAGATTAAGGCGGTCGTGTCTAATCAAATTTGTGATTAGCGACCGCCTGGGGTGGTCGCTAATTACCCAGCAATAAATGACCATTGCCCGTTTTCAAGAACGGGTCAATTGACAATTTTGCGACCGGCACTGAGCGGTCGCTAAATACAAAATTGAATTATGCGACCGCTCGACGGTCGCTGATCAGACGGCAAATAGAGTTGGTCAACTTTGACCGACTTTTGATTTTTAGCGACCGCCTAAGCGGTCGTAGGCGGTCGCTAATCCTTCGATTTAGCGACTGCCTTTTGAGCCGGTCGCAAATTTTCTTGATTTGTGACCGGTGGTCTTGCACGGTCGCTAATTGATTGCTAATACATGTTTTTACGATCGATTTTTTGGCGGTCGTGAATTCTGGTCGCTAAAACGCAAGTTTTTTTGTAGTATTTTGGTAAAAGCTTGATAAATTTGGCTTGGGAATTCATTTTTGTAAGAAAAATATGTTTTTTCCTAGTCTTTATAATGGCCATCCTATTTAAAATTCCTTTCTTATATGCTAACTTAATATATAGTTAAAACAAAAAATGACTTCTTTACTTTAGAATGTGTTTTAAAAATCATTTTCTATAAGAAACTACCCATTATTACAGACTGTTGTAAGAACTAGGGGAGACTTCACTCTTACATATGTTAAGAAAGACATCTTTTTTTTATAGAGAGAATACACAAAAGTGCCCAAAATTTAAGGGGGCACTTGTTTTTTGCCCTTTTTTTTTTCAAAAGATGTATTTTACCCATTTTGGACCTAAATTGTCTACACTACCCTTACTCATCCATTTTGTAATTTCACAAAATAATTCTTATTTCACAAATTAACATTCTTGTATCCAAACACTCCAATATAATATCCAAACACTCCATCCTTTTCGTCAATACCAGAAAAAAACGGGCATCGGGCGTAGAAGAAAAAGAAAATCCGGCGGCGGGCTTTGGGAGCTTTGGCCAAGGTTTCCGGCGAAATCATGCTTTTGTTTCGCTACTGTGGTCCAAATCGATTTACACAACACATTATTGCTTAAATCAAGACTTTGAGAGACCAATTTTCATTCATTCATATTACACCATTCAAGAAATCAAACACCATTGTTTGGTTGGCCAATGTGTCCAATTCAATTCAATTTATATCAATAAGGTATGGAATCACTCCTTTGATCATTTATTTTGTATTGTGGTGTTATTGAAACATGAATTACTCAAAAGAATTCTAAAAAAAATTCATTCATGTAAATGCCCACCAAGTGTTTGACAAAAGTCCTAAATGAAAGAATATGATATGTTTGTGTGTTAAATTCACTCATTTGACCATTTATTTTGTATTGTAGTGATAAGGTATGGAATTACTCAAAGCATTTGTTAAGTAAAATTTCTTTCATGTAGATGCCCACCAAGTGTTTGACAAAAGTCCTAAATGAATGAACATGATATATTTTTGTATTAAATTCACTCATTTGTCCATGTATTTTGTGGTATGGTGAGAATGAAGCATGGATTTCTCTGAATGTTCAGCTATGATATCTCTTTTGAGTGTGATGTTTATAAATTGAAGGGAATTTGTGCTAACGGAGCTTGCCAACCGCTTGCCAACTTATTGCCAACAATTTGCCAACTGTAACAACACCTTTTGTGAAAGTTATGAATGCGTATGGTCTTATTTTCTGTTATTTTATTAGCTTATACTCTTACCCGCACCCTTTTGTCTAGTTCCCAGATGAGTGAACGAAGATTTTTGGTGATCTATTTTAACGGAAAATGGGATGGTGATTATCGTGGTGATATTGGATGAAGACAACCCCACATCTGATGATGATATATTGGTATAAAAGTTGCTCATTCTTCTGATGAGTCTTATGATGATTATGAGTCCTTTGAGGATCTCACCGAGATTCATCCTGAAATTCTTCCCGAACGTGCTCGTCCATGGTCCATTCCGTGTATGCCTTCAACTTTGCCACCAAGACGACATATTTGTTAGCAAAAAAGAGATGTGTACTCAAGATTGAAGACATATGAACTGCTTTCATATTTTCTTAGTATGCATTTCTATTCCAAAAATAGGGCAACTTAGGTTGGTTTGCATCCTCATTTGGTCTACATTGTCAGTTTATCGTGCAGTATATCTAGTTTGTTTTAGGTAAGTTATTGTGTATGATGTTGCATGTTTATTTCAATTCAATTCAGCAATCCTTTAAGTTTGCCATTTATTGTCGTTTTGAGCCTCAATTGATACTATAAATATGATTGTACACATTTTACTCTGCGTGGCTAACACTTGACCCTATAGGTATGATTATTTACCATGTTGGAAAATGAGTTGGCATAGGGTTGACACAAGTGTTGGCATAGGATTAAAATGAATAGTTGACACACCAATGATTGTTTTATTCTTTCACAAGATCATTTAACAATAAATTACTAAAATAAAAAGATCAAACAACCATCAATATTCCAAATTGCAAAAAATAAGTGAAAAAAACAAAGTTGACTATTAGTTTATCGTCTCACATATCGAGTGAAAGTTGAATATTTAATTGTTGTCATCCTATATGTTTCCATATACATCTTTTCGGGATAATAAACAACAAAACAAGTATATAAATCACTTTGTACTTCAACGTTCAAACTCGTAAATTGTTAAAATAAGCCTGCAAAAGAAACATAATTTGTTAAAATTAGTACATTGAGAAAATAATCAATATAGAGCTTCAAACATTAGTATAAAGAGCATGACATATTCTTTATTAATCATGTGGAAATATCAAAGCTCATTGATCCTACTCTAATTTTTTTTTCCAACATAAATAGTGCTGTGAGAGTTGGCAAACAGTTGACATGTAGTTGAATATAGTTGGCAAAAAATTGTGAACCATATATGAATGTACTAATATAAAATTATTGAGGATTATATCAAGCCCTAACTATTGTGGTTAATATGAGATGTCAATTATTGCAAAAATATATGAGCAAAGAAGTGAATTAGCACATCAAGTTATTATACTCTTTCATTTAGGAATTTTGTCAAACACTTGGTGGGCATTACATGAATGAAATTTTTTCAGAATTTTTTTTAGTAATTCATGTTTCATTAACATCATAGTACAAGATAAACAATCAAAAGAGTGAATTTTCATACCATATAGACATAAATTGAATGACATGAACTATAATCTTACTCCCTTCGACCAAAAATAGTTCCTGGACTGTACTTCTACTCCAATCGAAATTTCCTCTTACTCCAGACTAAATTGGCCAAAACTATGGATCAACAAGGGAAGCTCGCGGCTGATTTTGAAAGAACTTGTGTGAATTTGGGAAGAAGCCGTGCAATTTGGAAGATACCGTGCGAAGAAACAGAGGGATTTTGGGAAGAACCCGACTGGTTCTTCAATTCATTCTTCTCGGTTTTTTTCTCTGTTTTTTTTTACATTGCCTAGTTCATTGTAAATTTATAAATCCATTTTGGAGGCAAACAGAATTTTGGCAGATGCTGGCCGGTGGAAGGGACGATCGTTTGAAGATTGGAGTAAGGTTATATTTGATAAGTTCAATCATGAAGGTATGGAGCTATTCTTCTCAGTTTTTTTTTCAGAATTTTTAATATTTGGATTAGTTAGTGTTTGGATGCAAGACAATTCCTAATATTTAAAGAAGAAAAAAAAACTGAAATGCAAAATGGATGAGTAAGGGTAGTGTGGACAGTTTAGGTCCAAAATGGGCAAAATACATCTTTTAAAAAAAAAAGGGGGTAAAAAACAAGTGTCCCCTTAAATTTTGGGCACTTTTGCTTGTCTCTCTTTTTTATAGTGAAAATATACAAAAGTGCCCAAAATTTAAGGGGGCACTTGATTTTTGCCCCCTTTTTTACAAAGATGTATATTGCCCAAAAAATGTTGGCAAAAGGTTGGCGAATGGTTGGCACACAGGTTGGCATGTGTGTCAACCATTTGCCAACCGTTTTGCCAACATTTTTTGGGCAAAAAAACATTTTTTTTTTAAAAGTAGGGCAAAAATCAAGTGCCCTTTAAATTTTGGGCAATTTTGTTTTTCTCCCTTTTTTATATCCTGTATTATTAAATGATCACCCTGTTTAAAAATAAAAAATTGACGGAAATGAGCGTCCCGTTAGTACTATGTACGAAGGACGCAAATAATTAAAAAATAGCAGCATGTAAGGTCAGGTTCTTTTCCAAGCACTATAAATAGCAGACGATCTCCACCATTTCAAAACACACCAACATTCTCTTTTCTTCCTCCACAATGGCAGATACCAATATTATAAGTAGTTCTTCGCATGCATTACCAAGCAGCGAACCCTTCTCTATCTCCGCCAATAAATTCTCTCTCCCCGTAGATTCGGAACACAAAGCAAAAACCCTCAAAATCCTGTCATTCCAACAGCCTCACATGAGATCCTTCCACTTAGCATGGATCTCTTTCTTCACTTGCTTTGTCTCCACCTTCGCCGCCGCCCCACTCGTGCCCATCATCCGGGACAATCTCAACCTCACCCGCTCCGACATAGGCAACGCCGGCGTGGCCTCCGTCTCCGGCAGCATCTTCTCCCGCCTCATGATGGGCGCTATCTGTGACCTTGTGGGCCCCCGGTATGGCTGTGCGGTCCTCAACTTGATGACGGCGCCGGTTGTTTTCTCGGTGGCCTTTCTGTCATCGGCCGAGGGCTATATTATCGCAAGGTTCATGATCGGATTCTCCCTGGCGACGTTCGTGTCGTGCCAGTACTGGACTAGCATCATGTTCAGCAGCTCCATTATCGGGACGGTGAATGGGGTGGCCGGGGGGTGGGGCGACATGGGGGGAGGCGTCACGCAGCTGCTCATGCCATTTTTATATCACGTGATTAAGGTGTCCGGGGCTACCCCTTTCACTGCGTGGAGGATTGCGTTTATGATCCCTGGTTGGTTGCATATTATTGTTGGTGTTATGGTGTTGGTATTAGGCCAGGACATGCCTGATGGAAACCTTAGTACCCTCCAGAAGAGTGGTGATGTCGCTAAAGACAAGTTCTCCAAGGTAATTTTTTTCCTCTCTTATAATAATTATGTTGCGTTAATTTAATTTAATTTGAATAATATATATATATATATATTAATTGTTATAGGTACTGAAGCACGCTGTTAGAAATTATAGAACATGGGTGTTTTTCCTCATCTATGGCTTCTCCATGGGAGTTCAGTTATGCATCAACAATGTCATTGCAGAGTATTTCTACGACAGGTTTGTTTCCACTAATCTAGCTTTGAGTTTTATATATATGATTAATTAAATAAATCAATTACATGTATATTTCTGTTCTCTTCAGTTGAACTGCACGGGTATCTAGTGCACGCAAAACCTTGTCAATTGGTTTAGTTAAAAAATGTGACTGTATAAGTGAAAACTACTCTTGTGCAGGTTCAGTCTAAAACTCCACACCGCGGGGATCGTGGCGGCAACCTTCGGGATGACGAACTTTGTTGCTCGCCCGACCGGAGGCTACTTATCCGACCTAGCGTCTCGACGATTCGGAATGCGGGGAAGGCTGTGGGTTTTGTGGATAACCCAAACCCTAGGAGGAGTGTTCTGCATTTGGCTGGGCCTTGCAAACTCACTTGTTATGGCAATCGCATCACTGATCCTCTTCTCCATCCACGCTCAAGCCGCCTGTGGGGCCGCCTACGGCATCATCCCTTTCGTCTCCAGAAGATCACTCGGCATAATCTCCGGTCTCACCGGCGCTGGTGGAAATTTCGGCGGCGGGTTGACGCAGCTGGTGTTCTTCTCCTCCACCACATTCTCCACCGCCAACGGCCTCACTTTCATGGGCGTCATGGCGGTGGCCTGCACCATTCCGGTGGTGCTCATCCACTTCCCCCAGTGGGGAAGCATGTTTCTGCCGCCCGGCAAGCATACGGAGGAGAGCTACTATTCGTCGGAGTGGAATGAAGAGGAGAGGGACAAGGGCTTGCACCAAGGCAGCCTCAAGTTCGCCGACAACAGCCGCTCCGAGCGTGGGAGGAGGCCAGAGATCTCCGCAGCTGTCACGCCGCCGGGACATAACTCCACCCCACTCCATGTTTAACTTTTTTGGTAAGGTGGAGATGAAATAACTCACTACCGTCTATATATGTTTAATTAATTATATAATGTATCATAGTCATAGAGCCAGCGTCGTACGTGTATATATGGTGATTGGTTGTTTACATCGTATGCAACCATGAGAGACGCTGTATTTTGCTATTTGCTGCTTCATGAGGATGAGGTTTAAATAATACTTCATGATTTATTATTATTATTATTATTATTAATTATTATGGGGTCCATATAAGGTCAGCTCTAATAGTCCAACATCAATTTTCAGCATTTTTCTTTCGTAAAACCCGATTTTCTTATATATTAATTTCTTGCAGACGAAGATAATAAATATTGTTTGATCATCATATTCGTGGCTACATGTAGAAATGAAGTCTTCCATAATCATCATTATTATACGTGGACATTAATTAAAGATGGAGTCTTAAAATGAAAATGAAATAACTTTTTTAATTAGTTAACCTGTAACTTTTTTAGCTAACTGCCCCACGTTTTTTTCTCTTTGTATAAATAAGTTAGATGAGTGCCTGCATATAACGCGGGATTTTTGTAAAAATTAATTATATATATATATATATATATATATATATATATATATATATATTATAAATACTTAAATAAATTTGTTCACTATATAAAATAATATAATTATATTATATAATAAACATACTCAAACAATACGTATGTATAAAATTATAGGATAACTTATTAATTCACGATTTTTAGACTCAATCTCAATTTAATTACTCCCTCCGATTCATTTTTTATTGTCCGTATTACCATAAAATGAATGTATTTTTTTTTTTGTTTCCACTTTCTCAATCTCTTTCCCAAAATGGTAAAAAAATACACATATCATTTTAACTTTACCCCTTAAAAAGTTGAAAGAACCCTTTTACCCTTACTTTATATCCACAAAAACAATTTTATACCCACAAATACTAATAAACAACTTCTTTATTAAAACTCATTCCACTTTGAAAGTGGCACTACAAAAAAGAAGGAGATTAGCGACGGGTTTTTTGCGACGGTCAGAATTTCCGTCGCAAATTCAGTGAATTTGCGACGGAATTTTGTAAGCCGTCGTAAAAAAACGACAATTTGCGACGACTTAGGAAGTCCGTCGCAAATGATAGTAATTTGCGACGGAAAAGCCGTTGCAAACACTAGGGCCCACCGCCTTCGTCTTGAACCGGCTACATTTGCGACGGAAAGGTCGTCGCAAATTTCAATTTTGAGTTTGCGACGGGCAATTCCGTCGCAAAACATACTTGTTTAAAGGTGACCGTTCGGGAAGCGACCCGTTTGACTGATTTGCGACGGAACAGGCCGTCGCAATTTTAAACTTTGTATTTGCGACGGACAAAAGCCGTCGCAAAGCTTACATTTGTATTCGCGACCTTTCGGGAAACGGCCCATTGACTGATTTGCGACGGAATTTCCGTCACAAATCCGAACCGTTTTACGCGTCTTATTGGGAAACGTTGCGTTGACTGATTTGCGATGGAAAAGCCGTCGCAAATCAGTGAGAAACGGCGTCGTTTTGCGTTTGACGGGCAAAATTTGCGACGGACAGGCGTCCGTCGCAAATTTTTTCCCACTTATTTATACAGAACCGCCGCTTTACAGGCGGAGAAAGAGAGAAAAGAAGAGGAAAAAGAGAGGAAAAGGAAGGAGAAGTCGGGTGCCGTCGCTGTAGAGCCAATCCGTCCCCACCGAGTTCTCGTTTCGTCATCTTCTACAAATAAACCGTAAGTTTTCTTCATTTTTACCGTTTAAAATTTAATTTTAAAGCATGTTTAGAGAATTGATTTTAGTTGAATTATTTGAATTATATTAGTAATGAATTGATTTTAGTTGATTTAGTTGATCGAATTTTAATTTAAAGCATGTTTAATTTTTTTTAAGTGGTATTAAATTGAATTAGTTGAATTGTTTGAATTATATTAAAAATAAATTGATTTTAGTTGAATTATAATTTAATTAGTTGATCGAATTTTAATTTAAAGCATGTTTAATTTTTGTTAAGTTTAGAATTGAATTAGTTGAATTGTTTGAATTATATTAGAAATGAATTGATTTTAATTGAATTAGTTGAATTATAATTTAATTAGTTGATCGAATTTTAATTTAAAGCATGTTTAATTTTTGTTAAGTTTAGAATTGAATTATTTGAATTGTTTGAATTATATTAGAAATGAATTGATTTTAGTTGAATTAGTTGAATTATAATTTAAGTTGATCGAATTTTAATTTAAAGCATGTTTAATTTTTGTTAAATTTAGAATTGAATTTGTTGAATTGTTTGAATTATATTAGAAATGAATTGATTTTAGTTGAATTAGTTGAATTATAATTTAATTAGTAGATCGAATTTTAATTTAATTTTAAAGCATGCTTAATTTTTGTTAAGTTTATAATTGAATTAGTTGAATTGTTTGAATTATATTATATATAAATGAATTGATTTTAGTTGAATTAGTTGATTGAATTTTAATTTAATTTTAAAGCATAATTAATTTTTGTTAAGTTTAGAATTGAATTAGTTGAATTGTTTGAATTATATTAGAAATGAATTGATTTTAGTTGAATTAATTAGTTGAATTATAACGGTTAATTTTAAAGCATGTTTAGAAATAGTTGAATTTGTTAAGTTTAGAATTGATTTTAGTTGAATTGTTTGAATTATAATAGTTAATTTTAAAGCATGTTTAGAAATAGTTGAATTTGTTAAGTTTAGAATTGATTTTAGTTGAATTAGATTAGTTGATCGAATTTTAATTTAATTTAAAAGCATGTTTAGAAATAGTTGAATTGTAGAGCCGAATTGATTTTTTTTCGAATTTTGTTATAGATGAGCGGACAAGGCAGTGGCAGTGGCAGTCAGGAGCCTCCGAGGGATGAGGAGGCTTGTCGAGGAGAGCGAGGAGGGAGGAGACGACGGGCCTCACTGAGACCCGTGGTTCCACCTATTTTCAGACCGAGGTCTCAATCAGAGACCTCTACACGGCCTGGTGCGGGCTCCTCCTCCTCACAGCAGACTGCTGAGGGCTCATCCTCCTCCAGACAGCATCCGGTTGTTGAACCACGGATGACTGTTCAGCCACATGGTTCAACGTAAGTTTTAATATTTTATACTAAATTTTTTATTAATTAAAACCTAATTATTTTACTAACTTTGAAGTTTTAATTTTACAGTTGGATTCCTGGTCATGAGGCTACTAATCAGGTTTCCCGGTCCATCCTTGGATGTGGATTCGAGCCCACCGCTTACACCTGGAGGCTAGTGTCTGATGCAAAGAAAAGGACATACTTCGAGGAATTTAAGGTATTAATTTAATTTATTAATTCACCGTTTATTAATATCAAATATATAAACATATATTTACATTTAAATTGTAATTGCAGAAAGAATGTGTCTGGGCACCGGAGCACGATGACCAGATGTGGAAGAATTTCGAAAAATATGCGGCGGAAAGGTACAAAGACCTCCTTTTTAGAATGAGGGAGAAGTGGTACAAGAAGGGAGAGGCGACCGACCTGGGGACTGACAGTGAAAACCGGCCGATTTGGGACCAATTCCTCCGCTACTGGGATTCCCCTGAATTCCAAGAGAAGTCGGCGAAAAACAAGGCGAATCGGCGTAGTGACCCTGATGGAGAAGGGATGGCGAGACATCGGGCCGGTTCTCGGTCCATTTATGAGCACGGGTTGAGATTTGTAAGTTTCGTCTTTAATTTTGTAGTTTTTGAATTTATATTATTTTTTTCCTAATTTTTTATGAGTGGTATTAATTTTTACTATCTTTTTTTATAATTAGGCGGCGGAGCAAGGACGCGAGCCCTCTCATTTTGAGAGATTGCAGTTCGCCCACCCACTCGTCGAGGAGACTGGGAAGTCTACCTACGGTCGTACTACCGAGATCCACGTAAGTATTATTTTAATTTTTAAAATTAAAAGTATTATTTTATATTTTGTGTTCAATTTATTTAATTTTTTGTATAATTAATTTGCAGAGAAAGATGCTCGAGGACCTTGCCTCCCAGCCTCAGCCTGAGGAAACGGCAGAGGGGTCGGGGTCGATGCCCCCCACACAGCCTTCTGTTGACGTTCAAAATGAATTGTACTTCAAGAACGTCAAGGCTAAAAAGGGGCGGTTCGCTGGATTGGGCAGCTTCGGAAAGAACTTTTTCTGACCTCGTGGCTCAGGCTCATCCTCCTCTCAGTCTTCCATCGACTCTCATCCCAGTGAGGTCGAGAGGCAGCTTGCCACGGTGGTGGAGCAGATGAAGAACATGCAGAGGCAGCAGCGAGAGAAGGAAGAGTATGAGAGGCAGCAGCGAGAGGCGCACAACCGGTATACAGCCGAGATGGTGCAGTATCGGGTCGAGGTGCAGGAGTATACAGCCGCCATGCAGGCGTGGTGGCAGATATTCGCCTCTGATTCAATGCCACGAGCGCAAATGCCTACGCCACCGATGTTGCCGATCCCGCCGACCCAGCCATCGATGCCGCCAATCCCGCCGACCCAGCCATCGATGTCGCCGATTGTTAACCTGGGCGAGGATGAAGAGGAAGACGGATTTAATTCCGATTGTTAAAAAAATTTGATTTTTAATAACTATGAAGTACAATTTTTTTTTTAGTTTGAATTGTTACTTTAATTTAATTTTTGAATTGTTACTTTAATTTATAATTTTGTGAATTTATTAGTTTGAATTTACTTTTATTTAATGGACACAACATTTATAAAAACAAGTGAAAAACGAAAATGAATAAATTTGGTGAATTATGAAAAAAAAATTTAAGCAAATGAACGAATTATAAATTTAAGCGGGAGTCGAAATAAATAGTTTTACAGAAATAATAAAAATTAAATGGCCCCAATATTTATAAAAACAATTTAGAAACGAAAATGAATTAATTTGGTGAATTGTAGAAAAAAAATGAGTCAATTTGGATACATATACAATTAATTGCGTACAAATGAACGAATTATAAATTTAAGCGGGAGTCGAAATAAATAGTTTTACAGAAATAATAAAAATTAAATGGCCCCAATATTTATAAAAACAAGTTAGAAACGAAAATGAATTAATTTGGTGAATTGTAGAAAAAAAATGAGTCAATTTGGATACATATACAATTAATTGCGTACAAATGAACGAATTATAAATTTAAGCGGGAGTCGAAATAAATAGTTTTACAGAAATAATAAAAATTAAATGGCCCCAATATTTATAAAAACAAGTTAGAAACGAAAATGAATTAATTTGGTGAATTGTAGAAAAAAAATGAGTCAATTTGGATACATATACAATTAATTGCGTACAAATGAACGAATTATAAATTTAAGCGGGAGTCGAAATAAATAGTTTTACAGAAATAATAAAAATTAAATGGCCCCAATATTTATAAAAACAAGTTAGAAACGAAAATGAATTTATTTGGTGAATTGTAGAAAAAAAAAAAAGAGTCAATTTGGATACATATACAATTAATTGCGTACAAATGAACGAATTATAAATTTAAGTGGGAGTCGAAATAAATAGTTTTACAGAAATAATAAAAATTAAATGGCCCCAATATTTATAAAAACAAGTTAGAAACGAAAATGAATTAATTTGGTGAATTGTAGAAAAAAAAATGAGTCAATTTGGATACATATACAATTAATTGCGTACAAATGAACGAATTATAAATTTAAGCGGGAGTCGAAATAAATAATTTTACAAAATAAAAAAAAAATAGTTGGACAAAATATTTTAATAAACAACTTAGATACGAAAAGAAATTAATTTGGTGAATTATAAAAAAATGACTTAATTTGAATACATATACAATTAATTGCATAAAAATAAACGAAAGTAGCTTGTGCCCTAGTGGCGCGCGCCCCCTCCTTTTGCACAAGAGGTCCCGTGTTCGATTCCCCTTGGACGCAAAAAATGGATTAATTGTTCAAGGCCTAATAAGACTAATATAGAAGGTGGGCCGCATATAAAAAGAGATGGGCCGGTTGGCCCAGTGGTCCGCGCCCGCCCCGGCCGCCTCGGGTGCCCGGGCTCGAACCACGCGAGCCACTTTTTTTTTTGTATAGGCTCGGTAATTTGCGACGGCCAAATTCCGTCGCAAATATTGAATTTTGCGACGGAAAACAACCCGTCGCAAATTATAACAGAAAAAAATAAAAAAAATATATATAAACATTTGCGACGGAATGTGGCTATCGCAAATGTTGTTGACCCGAATGGGTCTGACCCGAAATATTTGCAACGGAATACTGTCCGTCGCAAATTCTGTGTGACCCGGCCGGGTCTGACCCGCCGATTTTGCGACGGATTTGTCCGTCGTTAATTTGCGACGGAAGGCGAAATCCGTCGCAAAAATTAGCTACGGCTGTTTTAGGGACGGATACGTGTCCGTCGCAGATACCGTCGCAAAACACTGTTTGCGACGGATTTTCCGTCGCTAATTCCGTCGCAAAATAGTGTTTTTTTTGTAGTGTGGAAAACAAAATTGAATCGGAGGGAGTACTATTTTCAATATTCTTATGAAAATTCACGTAATTTTTTTGTTTCAATTTGGCATACAATTTTAAATTATTGCATAGTTTTCTCAACTACGCGTTAGATACTTCTTTTTTTCCGCCCTAAAAGGGTTTCCTCTATGTAGGGAGATTTTCAATCCAAGCATTGCAAGTCATATATCGGATTGAAACAACTAAAGATGTAGTGAATTTTCATAAGATTATTGAAAGTTGTGATTAAATTGAGCCTAAAGATCGTAAATTAATATAGAATTAACCGTAAACTTATTAATATTTTTGTGATATTATATTTTAAGTTTTATTTATTTCAAATATGTTAAATCTATTAATTATTTTAAAATGATATATTATATACATATGCACTTATTTGCACATGTATAAAATATGTAATTTATACATATGTAACTTAAATTATATAATATATAAAATAAATTATTAAGCATTTCAAAATTAAAAATAAAATTAACATTAACATAAATCATTAGTAGGTTTTAAATTTGTAATATGGCTTTTGAGTTACTAACACATTAAGATTTTTTAAATATAGGATATCCTCAAATATAGTTAAATAAAATATAAATTGCTATAATCACAATAAAATTTATATTATATTATAAATTTAGTTATATACAATAGTATTCAAATTTCGTAGACATTCATAACATGGCTTAATTGGTAAACATCATGAATATTATTTAAGAGGTATAGGGTTCAAATCCCTTGCCATAAGCGAAATTAACCACATAAGATTCAAAAATTGGTAAGTATGACTTCCACAATCTTGACACATAGACGAAATTAAAATCAGAACGACACATAGGCCAAATTAACCACACGTTGACATATAAACAAGAAAAACTCACTATTAGTATAATATAGGGGGTTAATATCATTTTTTAATTTTTAGATGAAGTCAAATTCTTTTACAACATTTACTAGATTGTATGTTCGTACTACCTCCGTCCCGGTATCATTTGCATAGTTTGACACATTTTAAGAAAAAAAATCATTTTTTGATTAAAGTAGTGTCATATGGATAAATATGTGTATATTATTGTGAGTGTGCATGCAAATCAATATTTACTTTTTTTGGAGTGAGTAAATAATTTTTGAACGAACGAATAAGAAAAGTGTGCAAATTATAAAGATGAGATGGGAGGGAGGGAGTATTCATTATTATATACACTCCGGTCCCTATAGTGAACTCTTGACGCTTCCTTCCACTCTCTCTCTCTTCACGCACACATATAGGTTTCTCCATGAATTAAAACAGAGACACTCTATTGTTACACTTTAATGTGTGTTTAGCAAACTTATAATATTAATCTCATAATTTATTGATAATAAAGTAAAATTTAGTAGATTGGCGAATAAGAAAATACAAATGTATAATTATTTTAAAGTCCAAATGATCAATTTTAGTTCAAACTTGTTAGCAAAAGTATCTGCCACATGCTTATTTAGGATTTAAACCAAATCCGTCCTCTATCTTTTCACCTTTATCAAAATGGTCTTCTATTTATTTGCTTTATCAATTTAGTCCCGTATGTATTCAAGTTTCGCCAAAATGACCCTAATTGGCCTAAAAATGTACAAAACCTCACCGTTTTGGTCCTATATTTATTTTCTTTGTCAATTTAGTCCTGTATCAATTCACATTTCTCTAATTAGGTCCTAATTGGGCGCATAAAGCATAAAATGTCACCTTTTTAGTCATGCGCACTAGTGTTTTCGGTGGAAGCCTATGATGTGGTTTTTTTTTTCCAATGTGGCACGATAGGTGACCATCTTTGCCAAATAAAAAAATTGAAATAAAATACAAAAAATCAATTAAAACTATTTTTCACAAAATTAGGACCATTTTGGCGAAACTTGAAAAAATACAGGACTAATTTGATAAAGTAAATAAATAGAGGACCATTTTGTTAAAGGTGAAAAGATAGAGGACGAATTTGGTTTGAATACCTGCTTATTTTAACCCAAACAATGTGTGTTTAAAAACAGTCTCCATTCATATTTTAGCACAAGGTGTCCTGGATTGCTAGCATAAGAGAGATTTCAAGTAATCAATTTTGTCACATACAAGATAAATTTAAATCAATTCATACAATTTGTAGAAAAAAAAAAAAAAGGGCCCGCATGGGCGTAGCTCAGCTGGATCCTGGGTGGCAGATTGCTACAAAGAAAAAAAAAAGGTAATACAGACAATATATAGAACAAAAAACTTATATTATTCTTTAAATTTTTTTATTCGATAATTTTAAAAATAAGACACTTCTTAACTAAGTGTAATATATATATATATAGAGTTTCATTACTCAAACCCCAAAATCCTCTATACTCACCCCATTTACTAAACATACCCCAATAAAATTTTAAAATTAATATGTATTACTAAACATATCCCATTTTATTCCAATAATATCCATACCTTATCAAATAAAAAAATAACACTTTCCTATTTCATATTTTCATAATTGTCTCTTTCCATAAAAAAAAATATCCTTTTTATTCTTTAACTTTTAATTGAAATTTGAAAAAAAAACATAAGAAATTAAATATATTTTGAAAATATTATATAAAATCAACCAAATTTTAAAAAATATATATAAATTACAAAAAATAATTAATAAAATAAAATTCTTAAAAATATTAAAAAAATAAAATATAAATAATGTTTATAAAAATATATTAAATTGAAAAAAATAATTTAAAACTATAAATCTGAAAATAAAAAAAGTACATAAATTTGTAAATAATTAAGTAAATCGGATAATATCAAATAAATTTCAAGAGAAAAAGGTTAAAAAGCCAAATAAAATTAGAAAAATATTTTATAAGAGTCAATTCAATCATCGTAAATAATTAACTTAAAAATTAATTAATTTTTATTTAGTTTTGAAGATTTTTTTTCTAAATTTAGTTAGTTTTCTAAAAAAAAAATTAAAGCGGATTTTATTTTTGATTGAATTATTTAGAAGATATATTAATTTATTTTTTAAAGAAACAAATTTTAAAGAATTTTCTAATTGAATTTCTAGATTTCATACAATTTTATTAATTATTTAAATATTTATTCAATTTTTGTAAATATTTTTTAGATTTAATTATAATTTTTTTAGATTTTTTAATTATTTAAAAGAAAATAAAAAATTGATCAATTTTAATTTAATGTACTAATTTTAAAATTAAATAACTTAAAAAACTAAAGTCAAAGTCAACAAAACTTAGAAGATAGTTTTTCCATATTTATATAAGGATTACTTAAACATTTTATATATGTCTATTTTTGTCTTTAAAATGATGGGGTAGGTTTAGTGAATTTTGGGGTTTGAGTAGTGGATATATACATATATATATATATATATATAATTAAAAAATAATATGTGTTTGTATTGATAAAAGGTGAAAAGCATTTATAAAATTAATTTATCACTTGTAATTTTTATTTTGGTTATGCCGGCACTCCGGCGATCCACATGCCCCTCATCAAAATGTAAAAGGAAATTGCTATTAAATGAAAGTTAAAATTTTGAATATCATTTTAATTTAAAATTTTACTAATTTTTTTATTATGAAAAATAATAAATTAATTAGCAAGTGCAACCAGTATAAGAAAGATGCATCCACAAATGAAGGCGGTTTGACCCACTAACAAAAATCCCAGCAATAAAAATCTTAGGAAAATTGTACTAAAAGTGAAAAAAGTGCATATGTTATGAAATTGATCTTTTGACCTAATGTAAATTCGCGTAGCAATGATACGACTGAAGGTAAATATATAAAAACAGAGAGAAAAGAGTACTTTTAGTTATGAAAAGATATTGATTAAAGAAATAAAATAATCGTTGACAAAGATCAGTAGCGGCATGCCTGGCGCCGATCAATGGGGGTCCACCATTTATCACCTGCCCACGTTTCTGTCTACCTGCAGTCAACATTTTCATACTACCAGATTTAAAACTCACAAGTTTTAAATATATAATTTGATCAATTAAATTAAATGATTGTTCTGAAAATTTGTACCATTAATTCCAATTCCAATTTCATCTCACTTTTATTTTATTTGCAACCGTACAAGTATATTTATGGAAAAAAAAAATCATATAATGACAATATCTAACATTTTCTCAAACAAATTATTGTTGGAGATCCCTCATTCCAAATTTTATTTAATCATATAATAATACGTATTAAATGTTCATCGTAAATTAACACGTAAAATGTGTTATATGTAATGGGCCGGAAGTTATGTTTGGCAAGAGAAAAAAAATGGTATTTCGCCTTAACTATTGCTGTGTAGGATTCGCACATCGGATTTAAGGGTCTGTTAGTCAGATTCATCAAGTGACAAAATGATTCATAGATTCACAAATCGCATCATTTTTAGGAGGTGGGTGAGAATTCAATATTGCATTATGATATTTTAAAGGGTTAATTGCATAAAAAATCATTAACTTTATAGTCTTTATCAATTACAACATAAATTTTCAAAGTTTGCAATTTGATACATGAACTAAATTTGCAGTTGCAATTCAATACATGATGTAAAGTTTTTGCAATACTTACGTTTACATGGCATCCGGAGCCGCCACCAAATATTAAATTTCGTCAAAAGAATTTGTTATTTAAATGTATTACTCTTGTGTGAATCAATTTAACCATTAATTTGGTTTACAACTAATATTTTATAGTAAAACAACTAATATATTTTAATAAAACAACTAATAACTTTAAAATGTTACACTTTAATAAAATAACTAACATCATTCGTGGCATGTGATGTGTCTTTGGTGTTGGCTCTGACTGCAATACAAACAAAAGTGTCGCAAATTTTTTACATCATGTATAGAATTGCAACAATAAATTAGTTCGTGTATGAAATTGCAAACTTTAAAAATTCATGTTATAATTGATAAAAACTATAAAGTTCGTGATTTTTTTTGCAATTAACCCTATTTTAAATAGAATCTGTGCAACATTATAGTTTTTTTTTTATCGGTAAATGTTAGTTGTTAGTAGTTTGATTAGTTCACCAAACCCCAAATACTCCAAGAAATCTCCAAGCCACCTTATAACTCCCATAATTCATTCTCAGAGGGAATCGAACACGGTTCACTCACTAGAGTGAGGAACCTGGTGGCCAGGTGGGTTAAGCCACCTAATTTTGTGCAACATTATAGTACTTTGCAAACCATATTCGTCTGCTCCGTGCCTCCAGGCTCCACTGCTCCATGCCTCTAGGCACTAGCTGTATATGAAATATGCACTGGAGTGTAACCCGCAAAAGAAGTAAAATGACCAATGTACCCTCAAAACCTATCTCACCTTTCCTCTTGTTCAGCCATAGCTTCGCATGGAGAAAAAAAAAAGTTATTTGGTCCTATAACTTATCAAGTGTCTGATTTTGGTCCCAAAAAATTTGACTCTTCGATTTTGGTCCTGTAACTCTTAAGGTTTGTCCAATTTTAGTCCCATTTTTTGCCAAAATACAAAAGTGATGCCCTTTTTTGTCATGCAAAACTCACATTCAGGTCGAATTTGGGACTTTCTGGTACCCTCACGATATGGCCGCAAAACAACATTTTATTTTTCGTTTTGCATTTTTAATCATTTTTTTCATATCACTAATACATGATTGGAAACATGGGGGGAGGGAAGAACCTACATCTTGTGGGGGGTGGGATTAGGGCGTGGTTGTCTAGGGAAAATGAACAACACATGTTGTAGGGGTTGGAGAAGAATAATATGTTTATTTTAGTTTATTTTTTAATTTATTTTAGTTTGGTTTAATTTAGTTTTAGTTTATTTTTAGTAGTTTATTTAGTGAAGTTGAATAAAAAAAAGTCACTTGACAACCATGTCAATGAGGAGAACAGAAACCTCTCAATGCCACTGGCACGTGAACCACCCGTGATAAGAAAAAATATCGTTTTTTAATTTCCGATAAAAATAGGATCAAAATTGGACAAACTCTAGGAGTTATGGGACCAAAATTGAAGATTTAAAGTTTTTGAGACTAAAATTGGACACTCAATAAATTGTGGGACCAAAAAAAATTTCTCAGCGAGAATGAGACCAAAATTGGACAAACCCTAAAAGTTATGGGACTAAAATTGAAGAGTCAAAATTTTTGGGACCAAAATTGGACACTCGATAAGTTATGGGACGAAAAAACTTTTATTCTCGCTTCACATGCATTGCATAACTTTCATTGGCCTAGCTCATTGGTGTGGTTTTATGATTTCTCTCCTGTGCCACTTGAAAGTGATATGAGAATGGAAACTTTGCTCTTTCTTGCACTATTCCCACCTAGGTTGCTGGTCTCGAGTGGAGATGTTAAAATATTCATGATCCATAGGGCCAATACTTTTAAATCGAAAAAGCTAGAAAAGAAAAGGGCCCCTTACCATTTATGAGCTCAATGAGTTAGGACTTAGGACCAGTCCTTTGTTGACCATCGTTTCTAATCACGTGGATTAGTGACTGTTTTTAATTGCTAATTAGATCATCAAACAATTACATGTGATTGATGTTGGAGTTATACGTGAAAGTATGCTTTTACTTTGTATAACTCGTGTATCAAACACTCGTTTTATGAGAATAATTCTTTTATCGCATTTGCTTTAGTTATGATTGAATGTTGAATTTCTATTGCAAACCGTTCAATATATAGTACATGTTACATTGTAGTTAATGTGGTGATACCCGATCACGGAAGACAACATTAACAGTTTACTTGTAACTAAACGTACATTTTCACGACCTAGGTGGAATTGAACAATCCATCGTGAAAGGTCGATGTGTAAGGCTCAGATTGGTCTGTCTTGACTAAGAGATTGCACTAGCACATTTAGTATGTGTTGAAGAGGTCCTACAGCGAGGATAAATTATTCTGTTCTGAAAGGTGAAGGATTAGACCTCAGTGGTTGTTGATTTCTTAATCTCCGTCACTTAAATAAGACCGTGTGTGCTTAATAGTTACTGCTTTGATTTATGTTGGGTGAGAATCATTGCGACTTCGAACTTTGTGTCTTGGGCAGTAATATTAATTATACGACGGTTGCTAAGATTTAATACGGAGAAATGCGTGCGAGTACGGCTCGTGTGATTAGTCCCCTTGGTGGGCTAAGAAGTTTTATTGTACCAAATCTTGCAAGTGAAGAATTAGTTTCTTCGGTACGAATAATAATGTTGAGCTGTCTTTACTCCAAGGTGAAATATGTTAATTAATTTAGAGCTATTCAGAAGCTTAATTAATTAATGGACTTGATAATCTTAAACGCGGGAAATAATAACCGGGAGCCCATATTATCGTAATATGGATTAAGATGGATAGTGCAATATTAATTTATTAGTGGTAATAATTAATATTAATGGATTGAATTATATTGGGGCTCAATATTGAAATTCAGAAGTCCATTAGGAGGTCCAATCTTAATTCTCCTTAAGGCCCCTCAAGTAGCCCATTAAGTAGCCCAATAATGATAAGGTGATTAAAATAAAGAATATATTAATGCTGATTTTTCAAGTAAATTTCGAAAATAAGAGAATCAAGAAGAAATAAGATTTTGTTGATTTTCTTGGAAAGATATTATGGAAGATATGTATTCTAGGAATACAAGAATATCTCATATATTCAAGAAGATCCAAATCTTTGGATTTCATCTTGTAATTTTCGAAAATTAGACCTTAATATGTAGGGTGAGATTTTTGTGGAATATTTTATTTTGGAGAAAAGAATATATGAGATATATTCAAGATTTCTTAGAGTCTAAGAAAAGATTTTCTCCAAGCCCAAATACACTTAAATTTTTGGCCCCTTCATATTATAAATAGGAGATGATTATTTCATCTCCAAGTACATAATTCCATGTGTTGGAAAAATCAAGAAGCATAGATATTTTTCTTTTTCCTTAGTTTATTAAATTACTTGAGAGCATCTCCCACCGGTGATCAAGTGAGGTGAAAAGGGAAATACTTGAGAAGGCTTTGGGTTGATAGAGCGAGATTATAATTGTCCCGTATATCCAAAGGCCAATTCTACAAGAGGTACGTTAATCGCATATTTACTTGTTTATTCCGCCTAGTTAATATGCGAAATTAATTTAACATGCATGATGAAAATTAGTTGTTGGAATTATTATTTGAATTAATTAGGATTAATTCATGCTAGTAATAATTGTATTTAAATTTGTATTTAAATTTCATTCCGAATAGATTCCGGGCACCCCTATTTTCCCAACAATTGATCACTATCGTAAATAGTGAATATGATAATTGGGTTAAGAAAAGATAAATGCATGTATTGATTACGTATTCAATTCGTATGTGTGTAGATTAAGGTGTATGAGTGTGTGTAGGAAAAGTTTGGATGTATTTGTGAATTTGTGCTTAGTTTTATTCATGAAAACTTAGAGTTTTTATATAAGTCCTCCAAGTAGGAGGTAGAATGACTCTTGCTCTCCCTAGAGTGCATGTTTGACACTTGGGGAGTTGACTATTTGACCTTATCTAGGCTAATTTCTATCCTCTATACCGGATTAGCTCGTATTAGAGAGCAGTTCGTCTCTTTGGACTTGTCTGTGAATAGTTATTAGCTTGATCTTGTTGGTCGGTTTATCTTCTGTCTTGGCTCTTTGGCTAAAGTAACTCGCTAGAGTCTTATTTGGGTTCGGATGGTCTTTGCTTCGATGTAGCTTGACTGAATAAAATAGCTCGCCTAGCTAGAGTAGCTCGTTTGAGTATTCCAGCTCGGCCTAGCTTGACTTGACTTTATCTTGCTTCTTAAATGGTTCATTCGTCTAAACCTGTTCGTTTTAGGTGTGATGTAGCTCGCCTATCAACAATTGCCCCCTAACCTGTCTTTATGTTGCGAAGAAACAGGCGAGCTGCTAAGGGGCTGGCTATAAATCTTGAGCCTCTTGGTCGGGCTGCATCACCTAGGGGCGAACTGCATCATCCGGGACGGACTGGCTCTACCCGGACGAACTCTATTGGACGAGCTGCACTGGAAGGGCGACGGTTGGGATTATGAGGTGCCTGGCACATCTCGAGGTGTGACGTGGGCGGCATAATTGCCGCCGCCCACGCGCACGCGATCTCGAGGCGACGCGCCCCCCCGGATTCTCTGTGTAGGGCTGCACGCGCTCAGTAATTACTCTTTAGTCCTCCAATTTTTCGCTCTTTTCATAAAGTACCCATTTTTCTCCTTAGTATAAATAGGAGAAATATTTCAATTTTTCACTTTTCTTACGAATTTCTCAGCGCCTAAAACCTTTGCATTTCTTCTTTCAAAATTTCTGGCCATCTCCACCATTTCCGACGATGATTTCCTTAAATCTGAGCATTTAAGGTAACAATCTTCATTGTATTTCTTCGTGTTTTCTTCAATTTCATCTTTGTGTGGTGGAAATTCCCAAACTCCGTCGTGAATCATTGTAATAAACTAGTCTAGATCTAGTATTTATTTTTTTTGTAAAAATAAATTATAACCGGATCGTGACGAAGAACGAAGAATTAAAAACGGCGTACCCGGACGACGCATACAAGCGTGGCGCGTGTATGGACGTAAAATCATGCAAGGAGTGAAGAAAACGAGGACGAACGGCGAAAAAAACGGCGCACGGGGGTGCACGGTGCACGCCGTGCGCAACGGGAGCACAGCGCCGCGCGCACGTGTGCGCGCGCCTCGGGCGCGGGCTGCAGCGCCTCGGGGCGCTCCGGGCGGCGCCTCGGCGCGCTTCCGGGCAGCACCTCGGGTGCGCCTCGGGGCTGCGCTTCGGGCAGCGCTTCGGCGCTTTTTGGGCCGGGAGGCGCGCGGGCCCACTTCGTGGGCCGACGCACGCCGTATCTCGGGCCGTGGAATTTTTTCGGTTCGTGTTTTTTTTCCATGTGATTTTAAACGTCGTCCCGAACCCCAAACGATGCTATTTTTTGAAGAAGTGTTGTTGTTCGAGTGGGAGCACGTCGAGACGAACGCCGGAAAGCAACAAGGACGATTTTTCGCATCAAGACGTGAAGAAATTAAACCGTGACAATTGGATTTGAGTGCTCCAATGTGTTTAATTTTGTTTTGATGGATGTTTTATTTCGTGCACCTATTATTATTTGTTAATATGTGTTTGCATGAATTTAATTGTCCAAGAAAAACCTTACTTTCGAAAATTACTAAGTATGTTTTTATAATCGCAATTTTATTCCGGATATTAAAATTGGATTATTTTGACCTCCATAATTTATTTATTTGTGAAGTTCTTTTGGAATACATTTCCCCCTCGGATCGGCCAAAAGAACGGATTTCGCATGAATAAATTCCGAAAGGATGATTGTGGATTATTACTAGTGGCGGTATTGACCCTCACCACGAGTGGCTTGCTCAAAGTGAAATAATAATCCTGTATTTAATTATGGTTATTACTTAGGCATAGGGAATTGATATTAACTTACTCCCCTCGGAGTCCCTGTCAGTTTCTATGTGGTCAAAGTGGGAGCCAACTATTAATTTTGAATTAAGGATTTGTAACTTTTAAGTTTGTAATCCGCTTGAATGTGTTTAAATGTATAGACCACCCCTCGTGGCGCATTTAAATTGTTTCGAGATGTTGGCTGATGCATGATTATATTGTTTTAAGGTTTCAATATAATTGATGTGATCAAAATTATGTGATAATTTCGTATTTTTCTAGATATTAATATGAATGTATGTTTTATTCTCAGTTCATCATGTCGCAACCTTTTAATCCACTGTATAGTATACTTAAAGATAATAAACTTGTTGGTGAGAACTATGTTGATTGGAAACGTAATATAAACATGGTCCTTCCTGCGCAAGAACACTATTGGATATTTAGCGTTGACGTACCCAAGAAACCTAATGATAAGTCAAGTAATGGGAAAAAGGCGATATTCGATGATTGGAAGCATTCCAATGAGCACATGAAGCACATCATCTTGACATTTATGTCTGAGGATTTGAAGCGCATTCATGAAGGCATTGAAGCGGCTGTTGATATCATGAATAGCCTTGAAGAGATGTTTCAACATCAGAACCCCATGACGAATCTGTTCACCATTCGTGAGAAGCTCACGAAGGAAATGGTGAAGGGAACACCTGTAAGGGATCATGTTCTCAATTTTAGGCGTGAGTTTGAGAAACTCGAGTTTCTTGGTGCCGGACAAAGTGAAGAAAGTCAAATCGATTCCATACTCCTAAAGCTATCGAGTAGTTTTGATGGGTTCTTTTGGGAATACGTGTTATCTGAACACAAGTTCACTTTGGATACCCTGCTCAAAGCCCTGATAACGGTAGAGTCATACTTGGGGAGTAGGGACGAGGCTTTGGTGATCAAGAGCTTTTTCTCGAAATCTAGGCCAATGGAAGGTGAGATTGAGAAGGGGGTGGTTGATCGGAACCAAACCAGTAGACTCACTTTGGGAGGCAAGAAAAGAGCTTTCAAGCCGTACGGCGTGAAGATATCCGGTAAGAGTAAGTGCTTCAATTGCGGGGAAAGAGGACATTGGAGGTCTACCTGTTCTAAGCCTAAGAAGGCGGTAAAGAAAGGTAAGTCTCATGCTTTAGTCGTTGAAACATATGTTGCGGCGTATGCTGCCCACGTTTGGGTAGTGGATACCGGGGCAACTGATCATATTTGTTTCACTCTTCAGGGGTTCCAGCTAACCCGGCGACTTAGCAAGAATGAGATCACCATCACTTTGGGCGATGCTACGAGAGTGGCAGCCGAAGCAGTAGGAGTCGTGCACCTATCTTTTGAAGATAGATTTTTAATTTTAAGAGATGTTTTATACGTTCCGAACTTTAGGAAGAATTTAATTTCGGTTTCTAAGTTGTTTTTTGATGGATATTCAGTTACTTTTAATAAAGTTGTTACTGTTTCTTTTAAGAATGATGTTATCTGTCATGGAACGTTGGTAAACAATCTCTATACGATTAAGTGTACACACCACTCAAACAATGAATCTAATAACACGTCGATCATTTCGAGCAATAAAAGAAAGCGTTCTTCGGAGATGAACGAAACACTTCTATGGCATCTTAGACTAGGTCATATTAATCTAAAGCGGATAGAGAGATTGGTGAAAGACGGATCCTTGGAATCGCTCCAAGTCAAGCCGTTTCCAACTTGTGAATCCTGTTTAGAGGGTAAGATGACCAAGAGGGCATTTGGAGCCAAGGGGAATAGAACCACGGAAGTGTTAGAACTCGTTCATACCGATGTGTGTGGTCCAATGACGATCAAAGCGAGAATGGGGTATGAGTATTTCGTTACCTTCATTGACGATTACTCAAGATATGGGTACATTTACCTTATGCGGCATAGGTCTGAAACTTTTAAAAAGTTTAAGGAGTATAAGGCCGAAGCCGAGAAACATATGGAAAAGAGTATCAAGTTTCTACGATCAGATCGTGGAGGCGAATACCTCAGCGATGAATTCTTGAATTACCTATCGGACGAAGGGATCGTATCCCAGTTGACCGCACCGGGAACCCCTCAACAAAACGGTGTGGCGGAACGAAGGAACCAGACTCTTTTAGAGATGGTCAGATCCATGATGAGTTATTCGGATTTACCCAAGTCGTTTTGGGGTAATGCCTTGGAAATGGTGGCTTATATTCTAAACTTGGTGCCATCCAAATCGGTTCCTAAAACCCCAATGGAATTGTGGACCGGGCACAAGCCCAGTCTAAGACATTTGCGGATTTGGGGTTGTCCGGCATACGTGCTAGACAAGGAAGTCGGTAAGTTGGATCCACGTTCGGAATTAAGGCTGTTTATAGGATACCCTGCGGGAACGAAAGGGTGTATGTTCTATAGTCCCAAGGATCAAAAGACCTTGATTAGTACACACTTTAAATTCTTGGAGGAAGACTATATGAACAATCGGAAACCTAAAAGTGAAATTACCTTAGAAGAATTGAGAGGTCAAACCTCGATACCAAGTATACAAGATGATGTACCACACGTCACATCTTCACAACCAGAACCCCGTCGTAGTGGGAGGGTTCTTAGGCAACCCGAGAGATTCATGGGGATAGGAGAATCTTCGGATTTGGTTCCCGGTGTTGAATCAGACCCATGGACGTACGACGAGGCAATCCAAGACAAAGACGTGGAGTCATGGCAAACGGCAATGGAAGCCGAGATGGGTTCGATGGATCATAATCAAGTGTGGGAGTTAGTCGAGCCACCCAGTGGGGTAGAACCCATTGGATGCAAGTGGGTGTACAAGAGAAAACGAGGACCGGACGGAAGGGTTGAAACCTTCAAAGCGAGGCTTGTGGCCAAAGGGTATACTCAGAAAGAAGGGATCGATTATGATGAAACCTTTTCGCCTGTAGCTATGCTTAAGTCCATCCGTACTCTCTTGTCGATCGCTGCGCACCTAGATTACGAGATCTGGCAAATGGATGTCAAGACGGCTTTCCTTAAGGAAGTCTTGACGGAATAGATATCTATATGCAACAGCCCAAAGGTTTCATTGAAAAAGGCCAAGAGAATCTCGTATGCAAGCTCAAGAGATCCATTTACGGACTTAAGCAAGCATCGCGTACTTGGAACCAGTGTTTTTATCAAGTGATTAAGTCTTATGGGTTTGATCAAAACGAGTTCGAAAGTTGTGTGTATAAGAAGCGTGACAGAACTGCGGTGGTATTCTTAGTATTATACGTAGACGATATTCTGTTCATTGGAAACAATGTAAATGTATTGTCAGACGTAAAGGTATGGCTGTTAAAACAATTTGATATGAAGGACTTAGGGGAAGCGGGTCACATCCTTGGGATCAAAATCACTCGCGATCGCAAGAAGAGGATGTTGGGCTTATCGCAAGCTTCATACATTGACACTGTTTTGAAGCGTTTCAGCATGCAAGATTCCAAGAAAGGTTTTGTACCTTTTAGGCACGGAATCCATCTATCGAAAGAAATGAGCCCTAAGACGCAAGCGGAGATAGATGACATGAAAGGTGTTCCGTACGCTTCGGCCGTAGGAAGCCTTATGTATGCAATGCTGTGTACGAGACCGGATATCTGCTTTGCCGTGGGCATGGTGGCAAGATATCAAAGTAATCCCGGGAAAGACTATTGGACTGCCGTAAAGTGCATCTTGAGGTATCTGAAAAGAACTCGGGAGCGAATGCTGATTTACCAGTCAGATAGTCCAGTTCCCGTAGGATACACGGACTCGGATTTCCAATCAGACATAGACTCAAGAAAGTCAACCTCGGGTAGTGTGTTTTGCATGGGAGGAGGAGCCATTTCATGGAGAAGCGTAAAGCAGAAATGCATCGCCGATTCGACCATGGAAGCCGAGTATGTAGCTGCTTGTGAAGCAGCGAAAGAGGCAGTTTGGCTCAAGAACTTCTTAGTGGACTTGGACGTAGTTCTGAATTTGCCCGACAAGATAACTGTCTTTTGTGATAATGCCGGAGCAGTTGCAAATTCAAAGGAACCGAGAGCCCACAAGGCCAGCAAACACATAGAAAGAAAATACCATCTTATACGAGAAATCGTTAAGAGAGGAGATATAGAGGTGGCCAAGATAGCGTCGGGTGACAACCTAGCGGATCCATTCACAAAGGGTCAGCCTCAGAGTACATTCGAGAGACATGTGGATGGAATGGGAGTCAAGACTATTGCCAATCTGCTTTAAGTATAAGTGTGAGGAATTATTAGGTTAGTGTAGGTTGACATGAGATGTCACGTAGAGCTACTACACTAAGACATGCATGATGTATACTAAAAGCAGACTTTAAGTATAAGTGGGAGATTGTTGGAGTTATACGTGAAAGTATACTTTTACTTTGTATAACTCGTGTATCAAACCCTCGTTTTATGAGAATAATTCTTTTATCGCATTTGCTTTAGTTATGATTGAATGTTGAATTTCTATTGCAAACCGTTCAATATATAGTACATGTTACATTGTAGTTAATGTGGTGATACCCGATCACGGAAGACAACATTAACAGTTTACTTGTAACTAAACGTACATTTTCACGACCTAGGTGGAATTGAACAATCCGTCGTGAAAGGTCGATGTGTAAGGCTCAGATTGGTCTGTCTTGACTAAGAGATTGCACTAGCACATTTAGTATGTGTTGAAGAGGTCCTACAGCGAGGATAAATTCTTCTGTTCTGAAAGGTGAAGGATTAGACCTCAGTGGTTGTTGATTTCTTAATCTCCGTCACTTAAATAGGACCGTGTGTGCTTAATAGTTACTGCTTTGATTTATGTTGGGTGAGAATCATTGCGACTTCGAACTTTGTGTCTTGGGCAGTAATATTAATCATACGACGGTTGCTAAGATTTAATACGGAGAAACGCGTGCGAGTACGGCTCGTGTGATTAGTCCCCTTGGTGGGCTCAGAAGTTTTATTGTACCAAATCTTGCAAGTGAAGAATTAGTTTCTTCGGTACGAATAATAATGTTGAGCTGTCTTTACTCCAAGGTGAAATATGTTAATTAATTTAGAGCTATTCAGAAGCTTAATTAATTAATGGACTTGATAATCTTAAACGCGGGAAATAATAACCGGGAGCCCATATTATCGTAATATGGATTAAGATGGATAGTGCAATATTAATTTATTAGTGGTAATAATTAATATTAATGGATTGAATTATATTGGGGCTCAATATTGAAATTCAGAAGTCCATTAGGAGGTCCAATCTTAATTCTCCTTAAGACCCCTCAAGTAGCCCATTAAGTAGCCCAATAATGATAAGGTGATTAAAATAAAGAATATATTAATGCTGATTTTTCAAGTAAATTTCGAAAATAAGAGAATCAAGAAGAAATAAGATTTTGTTGATTTTCTTGGAAAGATATTATGGAAGATATGTATTCTAGGAATACAAGAATATCTCATATATTCAAGAAGATCCAAATCTTTGAATTTCATTTTGTAATTTTCGAAAATTAGACCTTAATATGTAGGGTGAGATTTTTGTGGAATATTTTATTTTGGAGAAAAGAATATATGAGATATATTCAAGATTTCTTAGAGTCTAAGAAAAAAATTTCTCCAAGCCCAAATACACTTAAATTTTCGGCCCCTTCATATTATAAATAGGAGATGATTATTTCATCTCCAAGTACATAATTTCATGTGTTGGAAAAATCAAAAAGCATATATATTTTTCTTTTTCCTTAGTTTATTAAATTACTTGAGAGCATCTCCCACCGGTGATCAAGTGAGGTGAAAAGGGAAATACTTGAGAAGGCTTTGGGTTGATAGAGCGAGATTATAATTGTCCCGTATATCCAAAGGCCAATTCTACAAGAGGTACGTTAATCGCATATTTACTTGTTTATTCCGCCTAGTTAATATGCGAAATTAATTTAACATGCATGATGGAAATTAGTTGTTGGAATTATTATTTGAATTAATTAGGATTAATTCATGCTAGTAATAATTGTATTTAAATTCGTATTTAAATTTCATCCCGAATAGATTCCGGGCACCCCTATTTTTCCAACAATTGATCACTATCGTAAATAGTGAATATGATAATTGGGTTAAGAAAAGATAAATGCATGTATTGATTACGTATTCAATTCGTATGTGTGTAGATTAAGGTGTATGAGTGTGTATAGGAAAAGTTTGGATGTATTTGTGAATTTGTGCTTAGTTTTATTCATGAAAACTTAGAGTTTTTATATAAGTCCTCCAAGTAGGAGGTAGAATGACTCTTGCTCTCCCTAGAGTGCATGTTTGACACTTGGGGAGTTGACTATTTGACCTTATCTAGGCTAATTTCTATCCTCTATACCGGATTAGCTCGTATTAGAGAGCAGCTCGTCTCTTTGGACTTGTCCATGAAGAGTTATTAGCTTGATCTTGTTGGTCGGTTTATCTTCTGTCTTGGCTCTTTGGCTAAAGTAGCTCGCTAGAGTCTTATTTGGGTTCGGATGGTCTTTGCTTCGATGTAGCTTGACTGAATAAAATAGCTCGCCTAGCTAGAGTAGCTCGTTTGAGTATTCCAGCTCGGCCTAGCTTGACTTGACTTTATCTTGCTTCTTAAATGGTTCATTCGTCTAAACCTGTTCGTTTTAGGTGTGATGTAGCTCGCCTATCAACAATTGCCCCCTAACCTGTCTTTATGTTGCGAAGAAAGAGGCGAGCTGCTAAGGGGCTGGCTATAAATCTTGAGCCTCTTGGTCGGGCTGCATCACCTAGGGGCGAACTGCATCATCCGGGACGGACTGGCTCTACCCGGACGAACTATATTGGACGAGCTACACTGGAAGGGCGACGGTTGGGATTATGAGGTGCCTGGCACGTCTCGAGGTGTGACGTGGGCGGCATGATTGCCGCCGCCCACGCGCACGCGATCTCGAGGCGACGCGCCCCCCCCCGGATTCTCTGTGTAGGGCTGCACGCGCTCAATAATTACTCTTTAGTCCTCCAATTTTTCGCTCTTTTCATAAAGTACCCATTTTTCTCCTTAGTATAAATAGGAGAAATATTTCAATTTTTCACTTTTCTTACGAATTTCTCAGCGCCTAAAACCTTTGCATTTCTTCTTTCAAAATTTCTGGCCATCTCCACCATTTCCGACGATGATTTCCTTAAATCTGAGCATTTAAGGTAACAATCTTCATTGTATTTCTTCGTTTTTTCTTCAATTTCATCTTTGTGTGGTGGAAATTCCCAAACTCCGTCGTGAATCATTGTAATAGACTAGTCTAGATCTAGTATTTATTTTTTTTGTAAAAATAAATTATAACCGGATCATGACGAAGAACGAAGAATTAAAAACGGCATACCCGGACGACGCATACAAGCGTGGCGCATGTATGGACGTAAAATCATGCAAGGGGTGAAGAAAATGAGGACGAACGGCGAAAAAAACGGCGCACGGGGGTGCACGGCGCATGCCGTGCGCAACGGGAGCACAGTGCCGCGCGCACGTGTGTGCACGCCTCGGGCGCGGGCTGCAGCGCCTCGGGGCGCTCCGGGCGGCGCCTCGGCGCGCCTCCGTGCAGCACCTCGGGTGCGCCTCGGGGCTGCGCCTCGGCGCGCTTCGGGCAGCGCTTCGGCACTTTTTGGGCCGGGAGGCGCGCGGGCCCACTTCGTGGGCCGACGCGCGCCGTATCTCGGGCCGTGAAATTTTTTCGGTTCGTGTTTTTTTTTCTTGTGATTTTAAACGTCGTCCCGAACCCCAAACGATGCTATTTTTGAAGAAGTGTTGCTGTTCGAGTGGGAGCACGTCGAGACGAACGCCGGAAAGCAACAAGGACGATTTTTCGCATCAAGACGTGAAGAAATTAAACCGTGACAATTGGATTTGAGTGCTCCAATGTGTTTAATTTTGTTTTGATGGATGTTTTATTTCGTGCACCTATTATTATTTGTTAATATGTGTTTGCATGAATTTAATTGTCCAAGAAAAACCTTACTTTCGAAAATTACTAAGTATGTTTTTATAATCGCAATTTTATTCCGGATATTAAAATTGGATTATTTTGACCTCCATAATTTATTTATTTGTGAAGTTCTTTTGGAATACATTTCCCCCTCGGATCGGCCAAAAGAACGGATTTCGCATGAATAAATTCCGAAAGGATGATTGTGGATTATTACTAGTGGCGGTATTGACCCTCACCACGAGTGGCTTGCTCAAAGTGAAATAATAATCCTGTATTTAATTATGGTTATTACTTAGGCATAGGGAATTGATATTAACTTACTCCCCTCGGAGTCCCTGTCAGTTTCTATGTGGTCAAAGTGGGAGCCAACTATTAATTTTGAATTAAGGATTTGTAACTTTTAAGTTTGTAATCCGCTTGAATGTGTTTAAATGTATAGACCACCCCTCGTGGCGCATTTAAATTGTTTCGAGATGTTGGCTGATGCATGATTATATTGTTTTAAGGTTTCAATATAATTGATGTGATCAAAATTATGTGATAATTTCGTATTTTTCTAGATATTAATATGAATGTATGTTTTATTCTCAGTTCATCATGTCGCAACCTTTTAATCCACTGTATAGTATACTTAAAGATAATAAACTTGTTGGTGAGAACTATGTTGATTGGAAACGTAATATAAACATGGTCCTTCCTGTGCAAGAACACTATTGGATATTTAGCGTTGACGTACCCAAGAAACCTAATGATAAGTCAAGTAATGGGGAAAAGGCGATATTCGATGATTGGAAGCATTCCAATGAGCACATGAAGCACATCATCTTGACATTTATGTCTGAGGATTTGAAGCGCATTCATGAAGGCATTGAAGCGGCTGTTGATATCATGAATAGCCTTGAAGAGATGTTTCAACATCAGAACCCCATGACGAATCTGTTCACCATTCGTGAGAAGCTCACGAAGGAAATGGTGAAGGGAACACCTGTAAGGGATCATGTTCTCAATTTTAGGCGTGAGTTTGAGAAACTCGAGTTTCTTGGTGCCGAACAAAGTGAAGAAAGTCAAATCGATTCCATACTCCTAAAGCTATCGAGTAGTTTTGATGGGTTCTTTTGGGAATACGTGTTATCTGAACACAAGTTCACTTTGGATACCCTGCTCAAAGCCCTGATAACGGTAGAGTCATACTTGGGGAGTAGGGACGAGGCTTTGGTGATCAAGAGCTTTTTCTCGAAATCTAGGCCAATGGAAGGTGAGATTGAGAAGGAGGTGGTTGATCGGAACCAAACCAGTAGACTCACTTTGGGAGGCAAGAAAAGAGCTTTCAAGCCGTACGGCGTGAAGATATCCGGTAAGAGTAAGTGCTTCAATTGCGGGGAAAGAGGACATTGGAGGTCTACCTGTTCTAAGCCTAAGAAGGCGGTAAAGAAAGGTAAGTCTCATGCTTTAGTCGTTGAAACATATGTTGCGGCGTATGCTGCCCACGTTTGGGTAGTGGATACCGGGGCAACTGATCATATTTGTTTCACTCTTCAGGGGTTCCAGCTAACCCGGCGACTTAGCAAGAATGAGATCACCATCACTTTGGGCGATGCTACGAGAGTGGCAGCCGAAGCAGTGGGAGTCGTGCACCTATCTTTTGAAGATAGATTTTTTATTTTAAGAGATGTTTTATACGTTCCGAACTTTAGGAAGAATTTAATTTCGGTTTCTAAGTTGTTTTTTGATGGATATTCAGTTACTTTTAATAAAGTTGTTACTGTTTCTTTTAAGAATGATGTTATCTGTCATGGAACGTTGGTAAACAATCTCTATACGATTAAGTGTGCACACCACTCAAACAATGAATCTAATAACACGTCGATCATTTCGAGCAATAAAAGAAAGCGTTCTTCGGAGATGAACGAAACACTTCTATGGCATCTTAGACTAGGTCATATTAATCTAAAGCGGATAGAGAGATTGGTGAAAGACGGATCCTTGGAATCGCTCCAAGTCGAGCCGTTTCCAACTTGTGAATCCTGTTTAGAGGGTAAGATGACCAAGAGGGCATTTGGAGCCAAGGGGAATAGATCCACGGAAGTGTTAGAACTCGTTCATACCGATGTGTGTGGTCCAATGACGATCAAAGCGAGAATGGGGTATGAGTATTTCGTTACCTTCATTGACGATTACTCAAGATATGGGTACATTTACCTTATGCGGCATAGGTCTGAAACTTTTGAAAAGGTTAAGGAGTTTAAGGCCGAAGCCGAGAAACATACGGAAAAGAGTATCAAGTTTCTACGATCAGATCGTGGAGGCGAATACCTCAGCGATGAATTCTTGAACTACCTATCGGACGAAGGGATCGTATCCCAGTTGACCGCACCGGGAACCCCTCAACAGAACGGTGTGGCGGAACGAAGGAACCAGACTCTTTTAGAGATGGTCAGATCCATGATGAGTTATTCGGATTTACCCAAGTCGTTTTGGGGTAATGCCTTGGAAACGGCGGCTTATATTCTAAACTTGGTGCCATCCAAATCGGTTCCTAAAACCCCAATGGAATTGTGGACCGGGCGCAAGCCCAGTCTAAGATATTTGCGGATTTGGGGTTGTCCGGCATACGTGCTAGACAAGGAAGTCGGTAAGTTGGATCCACGTTCGGAATTAAGGCTGTTTATAGGATACCCTGCGGGAACGAAAGGGTGTATGTTCTATAGTCCCAAGGATCAAAAGACCTTGATTAGTACACACTTTAAATTCTTGGAGGAAGACTATATGAACAATCGGAAACCTAAAAGTGAAATTACCTTAGAAGAATTGAGAGGTCAAACCTCGATACCAAGTATACAAGATGATGTACCACACGTCACATCTTCACAACCGGAACCCCGTCGTAGTGGGAGGGTTCTTAGGCAACCCGAGAGATTCATGGGGATAGGAGAATCTTCGGATTTGGTTCCCGGTGTTGAATCAGACACATGGACGTACGATGAGGCAATCCAAGACAAAGACGTGGAGTCTTGGCAAACGGCAATGGAAGCCGAGATGGGTTCGATGGATCATAATCAAGTGTGGGAGTTGGTCGAGCCACCCAGTGGGGTAGAACCCATTGGATGCAAGTGGGTGTACAAGAGGAAAAGAGGACCGGACGGAAGGGTTGAAACCTTCAAAGCGAGGCTTGTGGCCAAAGGGTATACTCAGAAAGAAGGGATCGATTATGAGGAAACCTTTTCGCCTGTAGCTATGCTTAAGTCCATCCGTATTCTCTTGTCGATCGCTGCGCACCTAGATTACGAGATCTGGCAAATGGATGTCAAGACGGCTTTCCTTAACGGAAGTCTTGACGGAATAGATATCTATATGCAACAGCCCAAAGGTTTCATTGAAAAAGGCCAAGAGAATCTCGTATGCAAGCTCAAGAGATCCATTTACGGACTTAAGCAAACATCGCGTACTTGGAACCAGTGTTTTTATCAAGTGATTAAGTCTTATGGGTTTGATCAAAACGAGTTCGAAAGTTGTGTGTATAAGAAGCGTGACGGAACTGCGGTGGTATTCTTAGTATTATACGTAGACGATATTCTGCTCATTGGAAACAATGTAAATGTATTGTCAGACGTAAAGGTATGGCTGTCAAAACAATTTGATATGAAGGACTTAGGGGAAGTGGGTCACATCCTTGGGATCAAAATCACTCGCGATCGTAAGAAGAGGATGTTGGGCTTATCGCAAGCTTCATACATTGACACTGTTTTGAAGCGTTTCAGCATGCAAGATTCCAAGAAAGGTTTTGTACCTTTTAGGTACGGAATCCATCTATCGAAAGAAATGAGCCCTAAGACGCAAGCGGAGATAGATGACATGAAAGGTGTTCCGTACGCTTCGGCCGTAGGAAGCCTTATGTATGCAATGCTGTGTACGAGACCGGATATCTGCTTTGCCGTGGGCATGGTGGCAAGATATCAAAGTAATCCCGGGAAAGACCATTGGACTGCCGTAAAGTGCATCTTGAGGTATCTGAAAAGAACTCGGGAGCGAATGCTGATTTACCAGTCAGATAGTCCAGTTCCCGTAGGATACACGGACTCGGATTTCCAATCAGACATAGACTCAAGAAAGTCAACCTCGGGTAGTGTGTTTTGCATGGGAGGAGGAGCCATTTCATGGAGAAGCGTAAAGCAGAAATGCATCGCCGATTTGACCATGGAAGCCGAGTATGTAGCTGCTTGTGAAGCAGCGAAAGAGGCAGTTTGGCTCAAGAACTTCTTAGTGGACTTGGACGTAGTTCTGAATTTGCCCGACAAGATAACTGTCTTTTGTGACAATGCCGGAGCAGTTGCAAATACAAAGGAACCGAGAGCCCACAAGGCCAGCAAACACATAGAAAGAAAATACCATCTTATACGAGAAATCGTTAAGAGAGGAGATATAGAGGTGGCCAAGATAGCGTCGGGTGACAACCTAGCGGATCCATTCACAAAGGGTCAGCCTCAGAGTACATTCGAGAGACATGTGGATGGAATGGGAGTCAAGACTATTGCCAATCTGCTTTAAGTATAAGTGTGAGGAATTATTAGGTCAGTGTAGGTAGACATGAGATGTCACGTAGAGCTACTACACTAAGACATGCATGATGTATACTAAAAGCAGACTTTAAGTATAAGTGGGAGATTGTTGGAGTTATACGTGAAAGTATGCTTTTACTTTGTATAACTCGTGTATCAAACACTCGTTTTATGAGAATAATTCTTTTATCGCATTTGCTTTAGTTATGATTGAATGTTGAATTTCTATTGCAAACCGTTCAATATATAGTACATGTTACATTGTAGTTAATGTGGTGATACCCGATCACGGAAGACAACATTAACAGTTTACTTGTAACTAAACGTACATTTTCACGACCTAGGTGGAATTGAACAATCCGTCGTGAAAGGTCGATGTGTAAGGCTCAGATTGGTCTGTCTTGACTAAGAGATTGCACTAGCACATTTAGTATGTGTTGAAGAGGTCCTACAGCGAGGATAAATTCTTCTGTTCTGAAAGGTGAAGGATTAGACCTCAGTGGTTGTTGATTTCTTAATCTCCGTCACTTAAATAGGACCGTGTGTGCTTAATAGTTACTGCTTTGATTTATGTTGGGTGAGAATCATTGCGACTTCGAACTTTGTGTCTTGGGCAGTAATATTAATCATACGACGGTTGCTAAGATTTAATACGGAGAAACGCGTGCGAGTACGGCTCGTGTGATTAGTCCCCTTGGTGGGCTCAGAAGTTTTATTGTACCAAATCTTGCAAGTGAAGAATTAGTTTCTTCGGTACGAATAATAATGTTGAGCTGTCTTTACTCCAAGGTGAAATATGTTAATTAATTTAGAGCTATTCAGAAGCTTAATTAATTAATGGACTTGATAATCTTAAACGCGGGAAATAATAACCGGGAGCCCATATTATCGTAATATGGATTAAGATGGATAGTGCAATATTAATTTATTAGTGGTAATAATTAATATTAATGGATTGAATTATATTGAGGCTCAATATTGAAATGGGTCTGGATATATACACCTCTATAAATTAGAGATACACCCCCTAAACTTAGAAAAAAATATTAAAAATCCTATATTGCCCTTGTCTGCCGCACGCGTTTGATCCAGTTTTTATTTTCTTTTACTGATTTATCTTCATCACATTTAAATCCTCACCAGAAAATTTGTTGAAAAAAAAAAAGAGGGAGAAAGAGAGATATTGAACGAAAAAAAAGAAAGAGAGAAGAAAACAGAAAAAAAAAGAAAAAAATCATATTGATGGACTCCGGCGGCGCTCGATCGGTGAGAGAGAGGGGTTGTGAGCGTTGGGCGGTGCTGTAGGCGCGACCGGCGGTTACTGGGTGGATGTTGGGCGGCGGTATGGGCGCGGTCGCCGGCGGTTGCTGCCGTTGGTGGTGTAGAACAAATTGCAGAAGGATGGACAGATTGTGGGGGGTGGCGGCGCTGCGGGCACGGTGGTGGCGGCGCTGGCAGCTTTGGGGTGGTTGAGTTTGTAACTTTGTATCCACATTTTGAAAAAACAGAGTAACAGCCGAGAGAGGAAGAGACAGCAAAGTGGGGAGGAAATTATTTAGGGTTTTTTTTTAAGAAGGGTATAATAGGTACATTATAACAAATTTAGGTGTATTTATTACTAATTTAGGTGTATTTAGTAAGGCCCTATTGAAATTCAGAAGTCCATTAGGAGGTCCAATCTTAATTCTCCTTAAGGCCCCTCAAGTAGCCCATTAAGTAGCCCAATAATGATAAGGTGATTAAAATAAAGAATATATTAATGCTGATTTTTCAATTAAATTTCGAAAATAAGAGAATCAAGAAGAAATAAGATTTTGTTGATTTTCTTGGAAAGATATTATGGAAGATATGTATTCTAGGAATACAAGAATATCTCATATATTCAAGAAGATCCAAATCTTTGGATTTCATCTTGTAATTTTCGAAAATTAGACCTTAATATGTAGGGTGAGATTTTTGTGGAATATTTTATTTTGGAGAAAAGAATATATGAGATATATTCAAGATTTCTTAGAGTCTAAGAAAAGATTTTCTCCAAGCCCAAATACACTTAAATTTTCGGCCCCTTCATATTATAAATAGGAGATGATTATTTCATCTCCAAGTACATAATTCCATGTGTTGGAAAAATCAAGAAACATAGATATTTTTCTTTTTCCTTAGTTTATTAAATTACTTGAGAGCATCTCCCACCGGTGATCAAGTGAGGTGAAAAGGGAAATACTTGAGAAGGTTTTGGGTTGATAGAGCGAGATTATAATTGTCCCGTATATCCAAAGACCAATTCTACAAGAAGTACGTTAATCGCATATTTACTTGTTTATTCCGCCTAGTTAATATGCGAAATTAATTTAACATGCATGATGAAAATTAGTTGTTGGAATTATTATTTGAATTAATTAGGATTAATTCATGCTAGTAATAATTGTATTTAAATTCGTATTTAAATTTCATCCCGAATAGATTCCGGGCACCCCTATTTTTCCAACAATTGATCACTATCGTAAATAGTGAATATGATAATTGGGTTAAGAAAAGATAAATGCATGTATTGATTACGTATTCAATTCGTATGTGTGTAGATTAAGGTGTATGAGTGTGTGTAGGAAAAGTTTGGATGTATTTGTGAATTTGTGCTTAGTTTTATTCATGAAAACTTAGAGTTTTTATATAAGTCCTCCAAGTAGGAGGTAGAATGACTCTTGCTCTCCCTAGAGTGCATGTTTGACACTTGGGGAGTTGACTATTTGACCTTATCTAGGCTAATTTCTATCCTCTATACCGGATTAGCTCGTATTAGAGAGCAGTTCGTCTCTTTGGACTTGTCCGTGAAGAGTTATTAGCTTGATCTTGTTGGTCGGTTTATCTTCTGTCTTGGCTCTTTGGCTAAAGTAGCTCGCTAGAGTCTTATTTGGGTTCGGATGGTCTTTGCTTCGATGTAGCTTGACTGAATAAAATAGCTCGCCTAGCTAGAGTAGCTCGTTTGAGTATTCCAGCTCGGCCTAGCTTGACTTGACTTTATCTTGCTTCTTAAATGGTTCATTCGTCTAAACCTGTTCGTTTTAGGTGTGATGTAGCTCGCCTATCAACAATTGCCCCCTAACCTGTCTTTATGTTGCGAAGAAAGAGGCGAGCTGCTAAGGGGCTGGCTATAAATCTTGAGCCTCTTGGTCGGGCTGCATCACCTAGGGGTGAACTGCATCATCCGGGACGGACTGGCTCTACCCGGACGAACTATATTAGACGAGCTACACTGGAAGGGCGACGGTTGGGATTATGAGGTGCCTGGCACGTCTCGAGGTGTGACGTGGGCGGCATGATTGCCGCCGCCCACGCGCACGCGATCTCGAGGCGACGCGCCCCCCCGGATTCTCTGTGTAGGGCTGCACGCGCTCAATAATTACTCTTTAGTCCTCCAATTTTTTGCTCTTTTCATAAAGTACCCATTTTTCTCCTTAGTATAAATAGGAGAAATATTTCAATTTTTCACTTTTCTTACGAATTTCTCAGCGCCTAAAACCTTTGCATTTCTTCTTTCAAAATTTCTGGCCATCTCCACCATTTCCGACGATGATTTCCTTAAATCTGAGCATTTAAGGTAAAAATCTTCATTGTATTTCTTCATTTTTTCTTCAATTTCATCTTTGTGTGGTGGAAATTCCCAAACTCCGTCGTGAATCACCTTGAATCACCACCGCCTCTTTGTGTTCTTTGTCGAAATCCGCCATTGAAACCGCTACAAGTTCTTCTCTTACCATTATTTCTTCATAAACCTCAATCAAATGTCCTCTAACTCACAAACCGCCTCTGATCCTCCTCGAAACCTTGGAAAATGCCCAATCGGAGAGAGTTCAACCCCCATTCTAGTCGTAACTATCCATTCAGACCCATAGACGACCTCTATTGTCCGATCTGTGCCAGTCTAAAGAGGAGGTCGCCGAGGTCAACCCCGCCCGTGAAATCATGGAGGAGACCAGTTCGGATCTCCATTTCGAGAAAGAGGACGTGGTCGGGGTCGAGGTACAACAGCCCGCCTCCACAGACGAGCTAACTTGAGAGTTTCTCAAAAGCGTTAATTATCCCATGCTGAACCTGATCGAGCACCAAATCCTACTCGTAGTAGCTCGCCAAGTTGACTGGGATGCCTACGAAAGGGAGTATTCCACTCGTTTCTCTGTTCTAGCTCGCGTATCTCGTCGATCACCGAGGACGATCTACCAAAAATCAGGAGGGACTACAAGATCCCTTTTGATGTCCACATGTACGCGCCACTGGAGAACGACCGAGTAGATCGGCCACCTCGCGGGCTCACGGTGATCAACCTTGCCATTCTCAAGTTTGGGGTTACACTCCCTCTTCACCCGTTGATCGGTCGCTTTTTGGAGTAAACAAACCTGGCGATTAGCCAGCTGACTCCGGTGGGGTGGATGAACCTGATATCCCTCTTGGTGTTATGCACCCTAGAGGGATCCCCCAACAAGCTCTCCGCAGACGAGGTAAATTACCTCATGGCGCCCACCATTTGCACTGGAGACGAGGCGGGCTGGTACTACCTTAAGGCTCGTCTTAGCCTTAAGGTAGTTGAAGATGTCCCTGGGAAAGTTAGGGACTGGAAGCACGACTGGTTTTACATCGGTGGTGACTGGCATGCTTCAGCTCGCCCATACGGTGGCGAGGAGAGAATTAACACCCTGGCGGAGTTTGGAATTCTCAAGCGTGAGTTTTACTTCTTCGTTTTATTTGAAGAAGTAAAGCTAATTTTAATCTATTTACTTTCATTTTAGGTCCCAAAACTCTCAAGTAGAGGAGTGCTAAAGACGAAGCCGACATTCCTGTTCGTCGTGAGCCAGATCGCTCTTAGGAATCGAGCTGATCGAACTGTTCAGCGTCTTTGCTTGGAGGAGACTCGTAGAGTAGTTCGCCTCACCACCTACCCCCATCACTTAGAAGCGAAAGCTGAAATCCCCGAGGGTAAGCCTTCTACATACATGGCGAGCTAATTTTGCTTACTAATATTTTTTATGGAAATTTTTCTAACACTTGTAGCTCGTCTCTTGCAGATCAGCTCGTCACAGTTGCTTTTCACCCTGCCTTCACAGTTCTCAACCAACATGTGTGGGAGATGCCAAATAGGAAGGGCAGGAAGAAAGGGGATACCATCTCAAAGATGGTGGAGTTGGTCGCCAAGACCAAGAATGATCCCCGCAAGGTGGGTGCGTCGGACTCAGCGAAGCAGCCCGTCCCAGCGAGCAGCCCACCAGCAGCTGATGCTAAGAAGAAAAGGCTCCTACATGGTGATGACACTCCCATCACTAAAGACAAGCGAGCTGCTAAGAAGAGCAAAGGTCTGCCGAGCCCGAATTTGGTCGGTCTTCCTCGGTAAGGTATCTCACCGAGCAGCGGGTGATCGCTACCGCTCAAGAAAAGAGGTTGGAACATCCCGACGATGTGACCTACCTCGGCTAGGATGCAGGTCGCTATAATGAGTAAGTATCTCTTACTTCACTCTTTTTTTAACATGCCTTAACATGTTTATCTTTTTTCTTTGTAGCTATCAACCCAACCACTTCCCCGACCGATCAAATATGGTGCATCAGTATTCTTACTCTAAGGTGCCGACCTCCTGCAGGGAGGTTTCGGACCCCCATGTCTGGTGAGCTGCTGAGTCCGTAGCTCGATCTTGGACTAAGCCTTTGGAGGAGGCAGTGAAGACGCAGGCCCCATGGGATAATGGTCGCCTGTGCATAATTGAGGCCGACAACACACTTATTGCCGTGTAAAAACTGGTCGACCATATGGAAGATCTAGAAAGAGATGCACGAAAACACACTGCTACAGTCTATCGTATTTCTAAGGAAAGGGACGACGTTAAGAACGAGGCGAACAAGTTGGTGGCCAGTCTCCAAGATAAGGTGAAGGCCCACCAGATGTCCGAGCAAAGGGCCCTCAACCTCCACATCAAAGTTTCTGAAGAGTTAAAGGCCAAGGAGGTCGAAGTCGAGCTGCTTCGTGCCCAGCTTGCTCGTGAACAAAAATAGAAGGAAACGGCCGAGAAGTTCGCCACCGAGGTCGAGGCCAAGACACCTCGTTTGGAGGAGCAGCTCGCCGGAGCTATCACTCAAGAGAAGTTGGTGCCCAAACTGGAGGCAGCTCCGTCATGGGCTTCGTTAGTGTCTATGCAGAGTGCATTCGAGCTGTAAATGAGTTCGACGTGCCTCATGTCCTCACCGGTATTGGTAAGGAATTTACGAACTTCCTCCAGGCCAACCCTCCTTCCCAAGGTGCCATCTTGCAAATAGGCGATTTGCTTGAGTACGGGGTGAAGATTGACTTCCTTGACCTCCAGCTGGGCAAGAGTCTTAGGGGGCTAGGATATAATAAATTTCCTTTGTAATTTTCATTTTTGCTATAGTTGTTCGCTTCTGTAGGGAGTTTGTTTTGTACTTTTGGGCGAACTACCTTGCTTCTAATGAAACTTCAATTTTGCCCATCTTGTTCTTACGTACTAATTGCCTTATACTTATTTTCATGCTTTACAATCTTAGTACATGTATTTGGGCTTTGTTCAAAAAAGAACTTTGCCTTTAAAAATGGAATAAGGGCCTTGGCCTTAGGCTATGTTCATTTATAAATGAACAACCTTTATTGGGCTTGGTTATTTAACTTGACTTGTGCCTTGAGCTTGTACTTTCTCCTTTAAACGAACAACTATTATTGAACTTTGCTAAAAATTTACAAGTATAAAAACGACCTACTTTACAAGTCTTTACAAACCAGGTAAAAGTAGTTCGACTACCATACACTAGACCAAGTCAAAGTAGTTCGACTGTTATACACACTTTGTCAAACAACCTTAAACAAGTTTCTAGGCTACAGTAGTTCGACAACTAACACTTAGGGAAATTTAAAAAAATTAGGCAAGTTTTTGGGTCTTACTTGCATATATGTAGCACTAGCTCGTCCCTTTTTCAAAGTAGCTCGCTCTAGTGATAGTACTTCTTTAAATGGACAACATTCCAAGAGTATTGGGTCGAGTTGCCCTATGTATTCTAGATCATAAACACCATTGGGTAACCTGTCCGTTACCCTGTATGGGCCCTCCCAAGTCGGTCCAAATACACCTGGAGGTGGGGCGAGCTTCTTTCTCAAAACGAGGTAGCCAACCTTGAACTCCCTTATCTTAACTTGGGAATTATAATAATGCTCTGCCCGTTGTTTATATGTTTCAGTCTTTAGCTCGGCTAATATTCTTTTTTCTTCGAGCAAATCCAGTTCGGCAGAGAAGGCAGAGATGTTCGCCTCAACATCAAAGTTGGTTGTTCTAACTGTTCTGGTCTTTAACTCAATTGGGATAACAGCTTTTGTTCCTAATGTCAGTATGAATGGTGTTTCTCCGGTGCTAGACCTGGGAGAAACTCTATATGCCCATAAGACCTACGGGAGCTCCGAAGACCAATTCCCTTTACTTTTCATCAGCCGTGTCTTCAGAACATGTTTGATTATTTTGTTGACGGCTTCAACTTAACCATTTGATTGTAGATGATAAGGGGTCGAGAAGTGTTTCTTGATCCCCCAAGTGGTACATAAGTCTCTTGCTTTTTCCCATCAAACTGAGGACCATTATCTGTAACAATTATTTGGGGAACTCCAAATCGATAGATAATGTTCTTACAGATGAAGCTGATCATTTTTTCTTGTGTAACTTTGACTAAGGCTTCTACTTCTGCCCATTTTGTATAGTAATCAAATGCCACAACAGCGAATCAAACATTACCCCTTTCCAGGTGGTATGGGTCCACCGATGTCTATTCCCCATCTTGCAAATGGCCAAGGACTGAAAAACGAGCTCTTGCACTGGAGCGTGGATCCTTGGGGCAAAAATTTAGCATCGATGATAGGCTCGTGCCATTTGAATAGCATCTTGACATAGAGTTAGCCAGTAATAGCCTTGCCTTATTGTTTTGTAGGCTAGAGCTTACCCCCCCAGCATGGTTTCCACAAAATCCTGAATTAATCTATTCCAAAGTAGCTCGTCCTTGTCCCCTAGACAAACACTTGAGAAGTGGGATTGAAAAACCTCTTTTGTAAAGCCACTCGCCCACCAGGGTGTCTCTGGCTGCTCATTTTGTTATCTTGGCAGTTTCAAAAGGATTGATTGGCAATTCACCATCTTTCAAGTATTTGACTAAATGAGTTCGCCAATCATCATCATCAAGTATTTCACCCACTTGATTGACTTGATAATCCGAGGTTGATGGATTGGCCCTTCTGGTGATAATAATATATGTTAACTTAGATGGACCTTCACTGGTGGCCAGTCGAGCTAGGGCATCAGCTTGGGTGTTGCTAGCTCGGGGTACATGTTCGATGTAAACTTGATCTAGCACTGATACCAGGTGGGAAACTATCTTCTGATACTCAATCATGTGTTCATGTTTGGCTTCGTATTCACCCCGAACTTGATTTACGATGAGCTGAGAATGTCCAAAGATGTGGAGTCGTCTGACTCCAACAACAAGTAATAAGTGGAGACGTGCAATGAGGGCTTCGTACTCAGCTTCGTTGTTTATTGCCATGAATTCAAATCTGATTGCTGAGGTGAATATTTATCTATCGGGGCTGATGAGAACTACTCCTGCCCCCGAGGCTATGTTCGTATATGAACATAATGGGGACCAAAGTGCACTGTCTACTGATCGACACCGGAGCCTATATCAACATTATCTTCAAGAGTACGCTCGATAAACTGGAAGATTATTCGAGCTACATTTAAGACTCTAATCATCGAATTCTAGGCTTCGGTGATGCTGTAAAAGTCCCTCTTGGGATTATTAGGTTGTTTGTAGAGCTTGTATCGACCGAGGAGCCCGATAGAAGAATAACTAGATTGGTAGAGTTTCTGATTGTAGATCAGCAATCTACCTACAACGGGTCCCTTGGCCAACCCTTTTTAAATGAATATAAAGCTGCAGTTTCAACCTACTACTATTGTGTAAAGTTCCCCACTTCTAAAAGAGCTGGTTCGCTGAAGGGAGACCAGAAAAAGGCACGAGAATGTCTCCTTCAGGCTTCAATCAAGTGAAAAGAGGGTCTCCATAATGGAAGCATCCACCAGCTACCCCGTGAATGAACCCTCCGTCCTAGATGACATCCTGGAACCCCAGGATGACCAGATGAAGGTGGACACAACTCCTACCCTCAGGCGAACTACTCTTGGCTGAGGGCGAACAACATATGCCAACATGGGAACAAACTGTGAATGTGGACGAGCTACCCTTGAATGCTGACTTGGAGGACCTCATCCCGGCGAACTGCTTTGACCCAAGGCCAGCTGAAGATTTTGAACTCCGCCTGGGAGTCCACCTGATGGACATCGAGGACGAACTAAACTTTGAGGGGCAAATAATTGATCCGCGATGGAAAGGACAAAAAAGGTGAGCAACTCCAGTAGAAGAGCAGGAAGCCCTCAAAGTTAATCCTGACCGTGATGATCTTGAACTCTACATTGGGTCCGGGCTCCCTGAGCCATACAGGACCCAAATGAGTAGGTTTCTCAAGGCAAACATGAATGTTTTCACATGGTCGCATACTGACATGGTGGGAATCGACCCAAAGGATGCTTGCCACAAATTGAATATAAATCCGGCCCGAAAACCAGTCCACCAGAAAAGGAGAAAGTACGGGCCAGATAAATATCAAGCACTCAATGAGGAAATGAAAAAGTTGCTTGACAACGGCCTGATCCGGCAGGCGTTGTGTCCTCAATGGGTGGCAAACCCGGTTCTGGTGCGGAAGCCAAATGGAACTTGGAGGCTCTGCATAGACTTTACTGATCTGAATGCAGCCTGCCCGAAGGATAATTTCCCTCTTCCGCACATCAATCAACTGGTGGACAACACAATCGGGCACAAAATGTTCACGTTTATGGATCCTATTGCCGGCTACCACCAAATTCTAATGCACCCTGCTGATCAAGAAGATACGATATTCTATACAAATAAAAACTTGCTCTGCTGGAAGAGGATGCCTTTCGGACTGATCAATGCAGGGGTAACTTACTAGAGACTCGTGAATAAAATGTTCGATGAACATATTGGAGACACAGTGGAGGTGTACGTTAACAACATAGTCATAAAAAGCCCTAAAAAGGAAGACCACCTCCAGCATCTAGCTCAAGTGTTCGACATTCTCCAAAAATATAACATGAAACTAAACCCGAAGAAAAATAGCTTCGGGGTTCACTCGGGAAAGTTTCTGGGCCATATGGTCGTTAAACGGGGAATCGAAGCCAAACCCGTGAAAGTTAAAGCTATCATGAATATGCAACCTCCTCGTTCGGTAAAAGAAGTACAAAGGCTAACTGGATGTCTAGCTGTATTGAACAGGTTCATATCTCGATTAGGAGACAAATGTCATCCATTCTTTGAAGCAATTAAAAAAGGCAACTTCTTATGGACGGACAGCTACCAAAGCGCTTTTGAAAAGCTCAAAGACTACCTGGGAGATGTGAAAATCCTACCAAAACCCATCCAAGGAGAAATATTATACCTATATCTGGCAGCATCGGAAGTGGCCATCAGCTCTGTTCTGGTACGGGCGGATGGAAAGTTCCATCAACCCATCTACTATGTCAGCCAAGCTCTGCATGAAGCCGAAGTGAAATATTCACCAACTGAGAAGCTGGCATACACACTTGTCATGAGTGTTAGAAAGTTAAGACCGTACTTCTCCGATCATCCAATCGAAATACTAACAACTTTTCCTCTCGGACAAATTTTACATCGACCAGACACAGTTGGCCGCCTGCTGAAATGGTCCATAGAGATTAGCCAATTTGGAGTGACTTATGCTCCTCGAACAACGATCAAGGGTCAGACATTAGCCGACTTCATAGTCGAACTAACCTTTCCCCAAGATCCGATGAGAGGGCTAGATCACCCCTAACATCTTTATATATAAATCTCCATCCACATATTAAAATAGTTTTCAAATTATGCACATATACCCTCTTAGTCTCATTTACCCTATCAAATATGCCCGACTAGAAAATGAAATAACAATCTAATGAGATATTTGGAATTAAATAATATACATATGCACTTCACATATGTCATCATATGAGACAATCATGAAACAATTCAAAGATCGTAAAAGGTTGGAAGCGGAAAACACCAACTTTTATTGACTTAAGAGCTGATTTGCAAATGGCCTGCGTACGGTGTTTTAATTATATTCTATTAGCAGCTTCAAACATTGATTAAAAATAACCAAGATAATAATAAAATTGAAATGAATACGTACATACATGAATATGATGTACATATATTTATATGAACTATGACATTTAATGTTTATTTGTTGCACTTTTTACTTTTTGAATGGCAAAGAAACCAAAGTTTAATAATAAATTTAAGCACGCTCAGAGTTATAAACCGTCCCCGACTGGTCTCCGACTAGGTAGCCTAGACGCTAGGCGTTCTAATCCGTCCAACGAACAATTTTCAACTTCTACACTCTTGATACATTTACAAATTTGTAATGCTTAGAATATTTTTATTATAGTTTTTAAAGAAGAATATTTATTACTCAAAAAGTGTGCTTACTTTCCTTAATTATTTGGACGTCCACCAAAAACATGCGTATCTCATACATGACAACAATTATTTTATCTACACTCTCTGTGTTTTTCATATAACTCTATTTTTATCTATTTTATTTATTTACTTCTTAAAACTCATGTCCAAACAATTAAACACAATTCTGGTAGATGGGGAGTAAAATTTTAAGTTTTAAGTGTAATTTAAAAAGATTTTTTTTTTTCTACATGAAAGAACGAAATGTAGAATTAATGTATTTATTTATTTTCCTAACAAGTTCTTTTTTTAACTAATAATTTTACCCATATAAAGGGGATTTTCTCCTACCATGCTTTTTAATAGGGCTTCGACTTCTGAATCAGATTGTGACCTTTTTTTTTCTTTTTTCTTTATTTAATAAAAGTTACTTAAGTGTTCGTTTATGGAGAAATTGCACTTTTGGTCCCAAGAGAATGAATCAATTGTAAAATGGTCATTTTTTAAGCATTTTTAGTCCCATATGATTTTTATGTCAAAACTTTTAACATGATTCATGCGTGAATTGCACTCTCCGTCAACTAAAGACCCATAATTAAATGCATATGTGTTACAGTGTATAAGTGTATATATGTATATATATATTTTTTTTTTCTCTTTAATTTATCATCTTTTGTTTTTCAAAATTCATAATTAAATATTTTTAATTCTATTTGAACGTTTAATATTCAGTTTTTATTTGGTTTGAAAGAATTTTTTTTAATTATATTTTTTCCCTATTTTCTCAAATTATAGACATATTATACATAAAATTAATAATTTTCAGATTTTTACATATATTTTAACTATTGATTTAAATTCTTTTTATTTTTAAATTATATACTCTCACTGTCCCAATATTAACTTCCCAAATTTTTTGTTTTTTTGTTTAAAAAAAATTATTTATTAATATATGGTGGACACATATTGACTTTTGGGTATTAAATTAATGAATATAGTTGAAAAGTGAAAAAAAATAAGTGACATTTTGGTAATGTTGTGTGAGCTTGAAGGTTATAGATTATATGTAATAGAGTGTTGTTTTTGTTATTTTTGGAATGAAAAATTTATTGTGGGACGTTCCAAAATGAAAAGTGGAAAACTTACTCCGAGAAGGAGGAAGTACAATTTTATCCCCATATTTAAAGTAATTATTGTTTTGTTCAAAAATACTTTTTGTATTTTAAAATTATATTTAAAAATTAATTTTTGTCAAGGTTTTTATCAAAAAACTAACTGATGGGATCAAAACTGCAAAAAAAAAAAAAAAAAAAAAGGATTAGTTCTGCACATAGGTACCAAATATATTTTGGGTCAATTCTCTTAGGACAAAAAACGCAATTAACTCGTTCGTTTATAAGACAAAAGCCTTTTGTCTCAAATTCCTCTTCAACAACTGCGCAAGTTTAAGCTTCTTTTGTTTTGATTTTTTATTTTTGCAAGTTTTCAAAATCAAGCACTATTCACCCCCGTAAAAACTTTTAAATTACAGTGTTTTTTTTCTTATCGGTAAATGTTAGTTGTTAGTAGTTAGAAGTTAGGGGGCGCTTGGTTAGCAATTCTTCAATGGTAATGCGAATGAAAATTTATTTCCATCTATGCCCTCATAAAAAAAATGATAAGTTAGGGGAAGGAGTGTTCCAATGGTGACATCATTGCTAGTGTCATGCCCCAATTTTGGAATAGAAGTAGACAACAAATGATTGTTGGTGGAGGAATGAGAGAGTAATTGAGGAGCATGATTGTAGGAAGAGAATATGGTAATCAAAATGGAGTAGTGATTACCTTATTTAGGAGGAGAGGTAGTGATTTTGTTCTCATGAACCATGCTAATTACACTAATTTTCAATCTCATTCCCATTACCATTGAAGAGTTGTTAACCAAGCGCCTCCTTAGTTCACCGAGCCCCCAACACTACAAAAAAAATACTGTTTTGCGACGGAATTTGCGACGGAAAATCCGTCGCAAACAGTGTTTTGCGACGGATTCTGCGACGGACACGTATCCGTCCCTAAAACAGCCGTAGATAATTTTTGCGACGAATTTTGCACTTCGTCGCAAATTAACGACGGACAAATCCGTCGCAAATTTGGTGGGTCAGACTCGGCCGGGTCGCACAGAATTTGCGACGGACAGTAGTCCGTCGCAAATCTTTCGGGTTAGACCCGTTCGGGTCAACAACATTTGCGACGGCCAAATTCCGTCGCAAATGTTTATATATATTTTTTTTATTTTTTTCTGTTATAATTTGCGACGGGCTGTTTTCCGTCGCAAAAGTCAACATTTGCAACAGAATTTGGCCGTCGAAAATTACCGAGCCTATAGAAAAAAAAAAGTGGCTTGCGTGGTTCGAGCCCGGGCACCCGGGGCGGGCGTGGACCACTGGGCCACCCGGCCCATTCCTTGGGATATGCGGCCCACCTTCTATATTAGTCTTATTAGGCCTTGAACAATTAATCCATTTTTGCGTCCAAGGGGAATCGAACACGGGACCTCTTGTGCAAGAGGAGGGGGCGCGTGCCACTAGGGCACAAGCTACTTTCGTTCATTTTTATGCAATTAATTGTATATGTAATCAAATTAAGTAATTTTTTTTTTATAATTCACCAAATTAATTTCTTTTCGTATCTAAGTTGTTTATTAAAATATTTTGTCCAACTATTTTTTTATTTTATAAAATTTTTTATTTCGATAATGCATAATTTTATAATTCGTTCATTTGTACGCAATTAATTGTATATGTATCCAAATTGACTCATTTTTTTTCTATAATTCACCAAATTAATTCATTTTTGTTTCTCACTTGTTTTTATAAATGTTGTGGTCATTTAATTTTTATTAGTTTGGTAAAATTATTTATTTCGACTCCCGCTTAAAATTATAATTCGTTCATTTGTACGCAATTAATTGTATATGTATCCAAATTGACTCATTTTTTTTTTCTATAATTCACCAAATTAATTCATTTTTGTTTCTCACTTGTTTTTATAAATGTTGTGGTCATTTAATTTTTATTAGTTTGGTAAAATTATTTATTTCGACTCCCGCTTAAAATTATAATTCGTTCATTTGTACGCAATTAATTGTATATGTATCCAAATTGACTCATTTTTTTCTATAATTCACCAAATTAATTCATTTTTGTTTCTCACTTGTTTTTATAAATGTTGTGGCCATTTAATATTTATTAGTTTGGTAAAATTATTTATTTCGACTCCCGCTTAAAATTATAATTCGTTCATTTGTATGCAATTAATTGTATATGTATCCAATTGACTCATTTTTTTTTCATAATTCACCAAATTAATTCATTTTCGTTTCTAACTTGTTTTTATAAATATTGGGGCCATTTAATTTTTATTATTTCTGTAATATTATTTATTTCGACTCCCACTTAAAATTATAATTCGTTCATTTGTATGCAATTAATTGTATATGTATCCAAATTGACTCGTTTTTTTTTTCATAATTCACCAAATTAATTCATTTTCGTTTCTCACTTGTTTTTATAAATGTTGTGTCCATTAAATAAAAGTAAATTCAAACTAAAATAAATTCACAAAATTATAAATTAAAGTAACAATTCAAAAATTAAATTAAAGTAACAATTCAAACTAAAAAAAAATTGTACTTCATAGTTATTAAAAATCAAAATTTTTTAACCATCGGAATTAAATCCGTCTTCCTCTTCCTCCTCATCCTCGCTCAGGTTAACAATCGGCGGCATCGATGGATGGGTCGGCGGCATCGGTGGCGCAGGCAGCTGTATACTCCTGCACCTCGACCCGATACCGCTCCATCTCGGCTGTATACCGATCGTGCGCCTCTCGCTGCTGCCTCTCATACTCTTTCTTCTCTCGCTGCTGCCTCTGCATGTTCTTCATCTGCTCTACCACCGTGGCAAGCTGCCTCTCGACCTCACTGGGATGAGAGTCGATGGAAGACTGAGAGGAGGATGAGCCTGAGCCACGAGGTCGGAAAAAGTTCTTTCCGAAGCTGCCCAATCCAGCGAACCGCCCCTTTTTAGCTTTGACGTTCTTGAAGTACAATTCATTTTGAACGTCAACAGAAGGCTGTATGGGGGCATCGACCCCGACCCCGATCCCGACCCCGACCCCTCTGCCGTTTCCTCAGGCTGAGGCTGAGAGGCAAAGTCCTCGAGCATCTTTCTCTGCAAATTAATTATACAAAAAATTAAATGAATTGAACACAAAATATAAAAAATACTTTTAATATTAAAAATTTAAATAATACTATTAATATTGAAATAATACTTACGTGGATCTCGGTGGTACGGCTGTAGGTAGACTTCCCAGACTCCTCGACGAATGGATGGGCGAGCTGCAATCTCTCAAAATGAGAGGGCTCGCGTCCTTGCTCCGCCGCCTAATTAGAAAAAAAAATAGTAAAAATTAATAACACTCATACAAATTAGGAAAAAAATAATATAAATTCAAAAACTACTAAATTGAAGACGAAACTTACAAATCTCAACCCATGCTCATAAATGGACCGAGAACCGGCCCAATGTCTTGCCATCCCTTCTCCATCAGGGTCACTACGTCGATTCGCCTTGTTTTTCGCCGACTTCTCTTGGAATTCAGGGGAATTCCAGTAGCGGAGGAATTGGTCCCAAATCGACCGTTTTTCACTGTCAAGCCCCAAGTCGGTGGCCTCTCCCTTCTTGTACCACTTGTCCCTCATTCTAAAAAGCAGGTCCATGTATCTTTCTGTCGCATATTTTTCAAAATTCCTCAACATTTGGTCATCGTGCTCCGGTGCCCAGACACATTCTTTCTGCAATTACAATTTAAATGTAAATATTTATTTATATATTTGATATTAATAAACGGTGAATTAATAAATTAAATTAATACCTTAAACTCTTCGAAGTATGTCTTTTTTCTTGCATCGGACACTAACCCCCAGCTGTAAGCGGTGGGCTCGAATCCACCGCGAAAGATGGACTTGGAAACCTGATTAGCAGCCTCATGACCCGGAATCCAACTGTAAAAATTAAAACTTCAAAGTTAGTAAAATAATTAGGTTTTAATTAATAAAAAAATTGAGTATAAAATATTAAAATTTACGTATGACCACATGGCTGAACAGACATCCATGCTTGAACAACCAGATGCTGGCGGGAGGAGGATGAGCCCTCAGCAGTCTGCTGTGAGGAGGAGGAGGAGGAGGAGGAGGATGAGGAGCCCGCACCAGGCTGTGAAGAGGTCTCTGATAGAGACCTCGGCCTGAAAATAGGTGGAACCACGGGTCTTAGTGAGGCCCGTCGTCTCCTCCCTCCTCGTCCTCCTCGACTCGCCTCCTCATCCCTCGGAGGCTGCTGACTGTCGTTGTCACTGCCTTGTCCGCTCATCTATAACAAATTTCACGAATTATTCAATCAACTAAACTAAAATCAAACAACTTATAATATTATTTTGTAAAATTATTAAACTTAAATCAAACAACTAATATTATTTAAAATCATTAAACTACCTACTCAACTAAATTCAATCAACTAATATTATTGTGTAAAATTATATATTAAACTTAAATCAAACAACTAATATTATTCAAACTACCTACTCAACTAAATTCATTCAACTAAATTAAAATCAATCAACTAATAATATTATTTTGTAAAATTATTAAACTTAAATCAAGCAACTAATATTATTCAAACTACCTACTCAACTAAATTCATTCAACTAAATTAAAATCAATCAACTAATAATATTATTTTGTAAAATTATTAAAATTAAATCAAGCAACTAATTATATTATTCAAACTACCTACTCAACTAAATTCATTCAACTAAATTAAAATCAATCAACTAATAATATTATTTTGTAAAATTAATAAATTTAAATCAAGCAACTAATATTATTCAAACTACCTACTCAACTAAATTCATTCAACTAAATTAAAATCAATCAACTAATAATATTATTTTGTAAAATTATTAAACTTAAATCAAGCAACTAATTATATTATTCAAACTACCTACTCAACTAAATTCATTCAACTAAATTAAAATCAATCAACTAATAATATTTTGTAAAATTATATATTAAACTTAAATCAAACAACTAATATTATTTAAAATCAAACAACTAATATTATTTTAAATCAATTAACTACCTACTCAACTAAATTCAATCAACTAATATTATTGTGTAAAATTATATATTAAACTTAAATCAAACAACTAATATTATTTAAAATCATTAAACTACCTACTCAACTAAATTCAAACAACTTATAAATATTATTTTGTAAAATTATATATTAAACTTAAATCAATTTACTAATATTATTTTGTAAAATTATTAAACAATTCAACTAAAATCAATCAACTAAAATATTTTTGTAATATTATTTAAACATGCTTAACAATTAAAAATTAACAAATTACTAAAACAATTCAACTAAAATCAAACAACTAAAATTACTAAAATTAAAAATATAATATAAACTTAACAATCCAACTAAATTCAATTCTAAACTTAACAAATTCTAAACATGCTTGGAAATTAAATTTTAAACGGTAAAAATGAAGAAAACTTACGATTTAATGAAGAAACGAGCACTCGGTTGGGACGGATTGGCTCTAGAGCGACTACACCCGACTTCTCCCTCATTTTCCTCTTTTTTTCCTCTTCTTCCTCTTATTCTTCTCTATTTCTCAGCCGCCTGCGCTGCTCTATATATAAGGGGAAAAAATTTGCGACGGACGCCTGTCCGTCGCAAATTGCGACCTCCAAACACCTGAACGGCGTCGTTTTTTAGTATTTGCGACGGCCAAGCCGTCGCAAATGTGAAATTTAAAATCTTGCGACGGACACTCCGTCACAAATCAGTCAACGCTTTGTTTCCCAAAAGGTCACACAAAACCGGGTCAATATTTGCGACGAAATAGGCCGTCGTAAATTCGAAGTTAAAAATTGCGACGACAATATCCGTCGCAAAATTAATCAAGTGGTCCATTTCCCCAACGGGTATTTTTTAACGGGTCGGTTTGTCCGTCGCAAAATTGAAATTGAAATTTGCGACAGCTAATCCGTCGCAAAATTTATCGGTATGCAACGAAGTTAATAGACCCCACACTTTGTTACGGAGTAGCCGTCGCAAAACAGTGCAGTTTGCGACGGTTTTTTATTTCCGTCGCAAATTATCTTTTTTTCCGACGGGTCTCCAATATTCGTCGCAAATTCACGAAATTTGTGACGGATAATTGTCCGTCGCAAAACAATGTTTTTTTTGTAGTGCAAGTACTCCAAAAATTCTCTAAGTCATCTTATAACTCCCTTAATTCGTTCCCAAAGGAAATCAAACCTGAGTCACTCACTAAAGTTACTAGGGTTTTTCTATGGGAAACCCTTCCTGACGTCAGTAAACCCTTTGAATACCATTAGATTGTCGATCCAACGTATAATATTTTTTTCAATTGATTGCACTTTGCATTATAGCGTTTGCACTATGCATATTGCAATCGCACTGCATCGCCCTACTAATAAATTAAATTAATAAATATATAATGACAAAAATACCCTTTTAATTAGAAATAAGTTGAATATTAGATTATAAATTGACATTTCAATTTTGAATTAAATCACTCCTAAACATAAGAACTTTATTATTAATTCATCTAATTGATTAGAAAGCGACGGGGCATATCATGGAAATGGATGACACAATGATGTCGAAGAGTTCATCGGCGGAAGACGATGAGAATCATGAAGATGGTTTAATTTTCGAATCTTCTGCTGTTATTTTTCAGTAGTGACATTAAACCAATCGTCCGTCATTTTGTTTGCATCTCTGTTTCTCCCCGTCGAGTTTTACTTATATTACCCCGCAAAACACTGATTAAGCATCTCGATCTGGTGCAAGGTGGAGACACCAAAGGGGCTTTATCAGTTTGAAAAGAAAACATGCTACCATTAGCATCAACCTAAGTTCATGGGGCTTATCATTCTTGTTACAGAATTCTTTGGCACATAAAAAAATTCTGCAAAATCAAAACACAGTCTTTAAAAAGTACAAAGGGAGCGAGAATGACAAAAAAAACCACTTTGACATAAGAGTTGGACTCGGAATCACTATCAGTAGAGTAATCGGAGTTAACGCAATATTGAATTTCAAATCTACTGTTCTCAAGGTTCTTGATTCCTTAGAAGAACACAGTTAGGGTTCATCCGGGAAGAAAAATAAAAGACCGAGAATGGAAGTATATTTTTCTTTTAACACAATAAAATAATACTCTTAATATTTAGATAATTATTTTATGAACGATTAATATTTAGGTAATTAATTAGTAAAGTTAATGTTAATAGGAGTGAAGTAAATTTGTAAAATTCATATTTTTCTTTAAAAAGAAATAGTATAAGGGTAGTTCAGTAATTGTATAATGTAATACCCCGTCCCGTTCTGTACCTTTCCTTAATTAGAAACTTTTTTTTTTATTTATTTATTTTATTTTATTTTATTTTATTTTCTCTTCTTTGTTTCTTTTATTTTAATTATTTTGTGTGCTATTTGTGTATTTAAATATACATACCCTTTTTATAAAAACTCCTAAATTCGAAGAAAGAAAACGAATTCTTTCAAACGAATAAAGGACTACGAGAAATTAATTATTCAAATTAAATTAAGGATTTCGATCCGTTTAATTCATTGAGAAAAAATCAAAATACAATAAAATATTACTTCAGTTTAAAAACTGTATTATTTTCTGAATCGGAATTATACTCGTGAACAAAACGATCCCTGAACCGTATCATTTGGGAACGAAAATATCGAAAATTTTGGGATAAGATTTAAGAGTAGATAAGTTTGGAAAGAGGGAGTATAAATAGAAAGAAGCCAAAATTTCCTCTCATTTTCTTTCATTTTCTCACGCACACAATTTTCTTTCCTCTCTCTATTTTCTTCTCCCCTTTCTCTCTCCACGTCTCTTTCCTCCTCCCTCCTCCAGCCGCGACCCAACTCCTCCGGCCGACGAAGCAGCGCCTCCCTCCTCCTCTGAACTCTCACCGCCGAGCGCCTTCGCCGTCGAGACCGTGACCCAGCCCGGCGCCACCGCCACCTCTGCCGTCGTCCCGCTGAAGCGCCGCCGCGAGCGCCATCGTCGCTGGAGCTCTGTCCAGCCACGCCGAAGCTCGCCGCCGTCACTGCTCCGCCGTGGACCAGCCCAGGCCGCGACTCCCTTCTCCGAGCTCCCCTGCTGCCCGCCGCTCTCTCTCTCTCTTTATCTCCGTCGCCAAACGCCGCCGCCTCAGCCGAAGCACCGCCGCCGCGTCACCGCCTCCTCCGCCGTCGCCGCCTCCTCCTCAAACTCCAGTGAGTTGAATTCCTTCTTTTATTGTTCGAATTTCATTCCGTTTAAATTCGATTTCGAACGCCGGTTTATTTCAATTTCTAACCGGGACCTTCTTTCGTTTAATTTTCTGTTCAAAATTGACGCCGTTGAACCGGTTGTTGTTGCCGAATTTCTGGAATTTCAAACCGACGCCGTTAGGCTGCCCAAATCGTTTTTCCGAATTCCCGAACAACGCCGTAAGGCTGCCCAATTTTCGTGAACAATTTCCGGGTTTCGAAACGACGCCGTTAGGCCGCCCGTTTAACGTCTCAAACTGATGCTCGTAAGGTTTCTATCTTCGTTTTTATCTTGGGGAGATTTTTGGGTTATTTTGTTAGTTGTTAGAAGCTTAGAACAAGAAAAGAATTGAAAGAAAACTTATTGTTAGTGGTTAGATGAATTAGTATTAGTTATGGACTTATTTAATATTATTGTTTTGTTTCACTTGTATCACTCTTTAGAAGTGAGTTTTTGGGTAGATTGTTTCTTTGTTTTATTTCTTTCACAAACCATGAGATTGGATTTTTAGTTTAGTATTTAGTATTAGTAGTTGAATGTTGGAATATTATTGTTTTAGATGAATGATAGAAATGACTTAGAGGACTAGTATTATTCTTATGAATGTTTAGTATCATTGTTTTTAGTATTATGATGATATTAGCAAAATCTTATAGTATCCTTGTTTTGACGTTTTCCAAGAGTAAAAACACGTTTGAATAAATTTCGTAATCAAAGGGAAACTCGTCTTCACCTCGTAACCCTATTAGAATTTTAGAAAACGCAAAAAATAAAGTCTTTAATAAGTTTAGAAAAGAAAAGTTTTATATTCAAGTTTTCGTTTAAAAACGAGAATTAGGATTCGTAAGAAAGAATAACCTTTTCTTTAATTTCATCGAATAATAATCTTATTTTTCTAAGTATTTTTCCAAGCTTAATAAAGATATTTTTCCTTAAAAAGGCCTCTTTGATAACACCACCAAATTCAGTAAATACACCCTTTGAGAACACCACCAAATTCGGTAAATACACTCTCTGAGAACACCACCAATTTCAGTAAATACACTCTCTGATACAGCACCAATTTCAGTAAATACACCCCCTATTACACAACCAATTTCAGTAAATACACCCCCTGTTACACCACTAAATTCAGTAAATACACCCCCTGTTGCAACACTGAATTTAGTAAATACACTCCCCTAATACACCTCCCCTTTAAAAGAGGTGTACTTATCAATTTGAAATCAACCTTTGAAAACTTTAGTTTTCAATAGTTCTCTGAAGACAACGACCTACTCAATCCTTGAGTTTCGCGCTCTTAAGCTTTTTAAATTCAAAAGTCAATCTTTTAATCGAAATACTCCTTATTAGGATTCTGTACTTTTCGGAATACGCACGAAGGACTCGACTGTCTACCTACCCAATATTCCCGGAACTCAGAACAATCAGGTGGGTGATGATCCGTTGATTGATCTGCTATTAATAACGTCGTGCCGGTATTTTCTGAACTCGACTAAATCAAATCAAAAGTATCTAATCCAACATATCTGTAACACCTATCTATATAACTGTTTGGATTATGTGATATTACTATATGTATTATATACTGCCTGTTGTTTTGTGAATCGATCACCACTGCATGAGTAAACACCTTACGTGAGCATGAATCAGTTCAGTTATCAGTCAAGTATTTTCTCAGTGAAGTTGTTGTATCAGTTTTATGGAAATTAGTAAGTACGGAGTGGTGTTTTGGGTATTGTTTTCCGGCCTCCGGGGACAGCTGTCGTTTGACGCCCTCGGAATCAAGGTCGTTGATTGTTTTTCCGGCCTCCGGGGACAGCTGTCGTTGGATGCCCTCGGAATCAAGGTCGTTGATTATTTTTCCGGTCTCCGGGGACAGCTGTCGTTTGACGCCCTCGGAATCAAGGTTGTTGATGGTTGGAGTTGAAAAGGATAACTATGATGGAAGGGGAATGGTTGTACATTTATGGTTTGATAATTGTGATAATGTGTGATATGACTTTGGGCTTTGCCTTAATGTGAACCAACTTGTGCTATTTCAATTATACCATGCGAAATATGCTTAAGTACTGTTTAAATTTTTATAATCTTTTATATACGTCAACTGTTTAAATAAAATAAACTTTTTATTAATGAGTATAATTTAATATACTTCGGATTTACCAATCCCATGATGTTGCAATCACCCATAAGTGAGAATTCAATTCTCACGCCCCCTTTTTCTTAACCCCTTGCAGATTACAATTATGGGGAGCAAGGACAGTGATACAGAAGACACAAAGTCTCCCCTTTTCTTAAAATATATTATTACTAATACAATGATGCCTATCATTTCTATTTCCCAATAAATGTTATCGCTACTGCTATGCAAGACGATACTCTTTCCGTGTGTTTAAATTATCCAAACTCAGTGTGTATTATGCTGAAGATACAGAACCCTCTATCCATCTTTATATATATATACAAATACACTTATGTTATAATATTCATTCCCACTTATCCGCTGCATGAAACTCCTCTCTCTCAATTCAGTTACATTCCTTTCAAAAAATTTATAATTCGGATTTTTGATCACAATAACACTTCGAATCCGATATAATTAATATATTCTGGGTTCGGGGCGTTACATATAATCTTTTTAATAAAATATAAATATTTTGTCTCATTGCGAAACTATATCGCTATGGGCTATGCAATATGATGTGTCAACATTTTATTCGTTTCCTGACGTCAGAAAGGGCGAAACCCTTTCTGACCGTAGAAAAACCCAAGTTACTAATAGTTCTCACAAAAAATATTTTATCTATTTAAATATTACAAATCAACACTCATATTAAAATCTTTGAAAAATCATAGTTCTCGCCTTTTTTATTTAAAGTAGTACCACGTCGTTTTGTGGGCTATTTCAAAAGGCGAAAGTTTAGCCCTGGTGCATTATAGAGGTGAGAATAATGCTTTGAAGGCTCTCCAATCCGGATTTTATTGACCATGGTGTAAATGGAAGAGTGCATTTATCATTTAAGATTTTTTTTATCTGTAAAAATAAATTTATTTGTAAGAGGGTTCAAGAAAAATCCAAAGAATACAGGTGTATACAAATACAACAAATAGCAACCTAATACTAATCTCTGATTTACAAGTAAATTACAAAATGAAAAAATTGAGCATCCTACCTTATTAATTAATATAAAATCACTCTAAGTTTAGACTTAATATCATCCAGGATTCTATCAATAGAGAACTCTCAACACCATTAAAAATAACACAAATTCTTATATGCACCCAAGTGCATAGCATGCATTTGAATTTTAAATTCAATTTCAAATCAATTTTGACTTTTTAAAGCCCATTAAGTAATTAATTGGATTTTTAAAAGTCAAAATTAATTAAAAATTGGACTCAAACTCCAAGTGCATGCTATGCACTAAAGTACACGTAAGAACCACCCTAAAAATAAAATAATTCATACCTTTCCACAAAAATGACTAGATGATTTTATGAAAATAACTAGATCATCCCTGCATTATCATTTAAGAAAATGACCAGATGCATGGTTTTGTCTCTTGATATCACTAAAAAAAATAAAAAATATTAGCGAAAATTTTATGTCAATATATTCTCAATTTTGTCAAAAAAATAGTCAGGGACAACATTGTATATAGTTGCCGCATGTGACTATAAATAGTGTCACTATATAATTAGTGATGAAAATGTGTTAGTCGTCCTCTAAAATTTATTCTTAGTCACGTTTATATTTTATCACAAAAAAACCTATATTATAGTCACATATCCTTTTTGTCACTGTTACTTAATAAGGTTTTTTTTTTTTTTTTTTTTAATGTTATAATCACATTCATATTAAGCATGAGTTGTCGACTAATCGAAACGTTGAGAGCATAACGGGGCTCAAGGGGTTGATAAGTGGGTCAATCGAGTTACTATGAATGGTAACATCGCTGGTCTTTGCAGGTTTGAATTGTACGTCCGAGGTGATGTGCGCCTCGTTAAGGTACGTGATAGTAGCTCAACTCACCACATCTGGTTATTTCTACATTGGCATAGTTGTAGTTCGTTGGCATGGTTTTGGTGCATTTTTTGAGGCGGGTTGATTTGATATCGCTTAGACGTGATCAATTAGGTTGGGTCATGCTAATCTAGGTCCTAGCTAAAAAATGCTTATTGTGAATGCCAGTTTACGACACTTGGCTTGCGTTCTGGCACGCTGGATGAGCTAAAAAATTGCCAAGAACACCATTTTTATATGTATATCGACACAAAATAATATGTATATAATTTGGATTGGATGGAGTGTGATTGACCTAGATATTAATTGTATATTATTAATTATACGATGACAATTATGATTGACTTAGTTATATTAATACACTAAAAAAAATACATTTTTTGTAACTAATTTATTTGTAACCAATGTTTAAATGGTTAAAAAAAAAACTTTTTGTAGCAAAATTTTATTTTTGTTACAAAAAATAATATTTTGTACAACATTAAGTAATTCTCGTTACAAATAGTAAAATATTGGTTAAATTTAGTAAGCATAACTTATTATATTTGAGAATGTAGGAAGTGGGGAAGGGATCCTACTTTCTACTTTCTTTACGCTGCAAGAGAAAACTCTCTTTGTTGCCCTAAATTCCTAAGTTTAATACTCCCTACCCCGACCAGTGTCACCACCCTTTGTTAGCACTCCCACCCTCTTTCGGCGCTCTCAACATCTTTCGACCCCCACCCTCTTTCATTCCCACGTGGTCGTGCCCCCCGGCCTTTGCTGTCATGACCCTCTCGTCGAAGTTCTCACATATGCATGTGTGGGTAGTAGTGTTGCTTTTTGTCGTCGCCCTCTTCGAGTTCGAGTCTCAACCCTTGTTTACATCCCTCCTTCCCCAAGATTCAGGTATCTAAATCTGTTAATTCTTGGATAAGAATTGTTAGATTAGAAATTAAATTGATGTTTGTGGTTTATATATTTTGTTGATGATCGATTCTAATCGTGAGGATTAGTGGATGTTCTTAATCACTTTTAAGGATCATCAAACAATGACGTGTGATTGATTACCACTGTAAATGGTAAATACGTTGAATTGGAGGTAGAAACGGGTAAATACGTGCATTGATTACAAATTTATTTCATATATGTGTGCATTATGGTGTATAAGTGTGTGTGTAAAAGTATTTTGCTAAGTATTTGTGAATTTAAACTTATTTTACTTACCAAAATTTAAGGTATTTATACATTAATTTCACCAAGTAGGTGGTGTACAACCCTTTGGACTTCTATGCTTGCATTTATGACATGTATCTTGCTTGACTAATTTGACCTTATCTAAGTCTTTACTTAGTTACAAAGTCTTCTTAGTTGGTTTGGCTTTGTCCTTGCAGTTGTTCGTCCCGACCCACCTTAGTGGTATTCATCTTGGTTCTTTGTCATAAGCTACTCGACACTCATGGAGTTCTTCTTCACCTTGTTCGTTCATCTTATTTTTCTCTTGGCTTCAATCTGGTCAGCCATGAAGTAGTTGCTCGCACCCAGTTTGTTCACCAGAAAACCTTATTCTTGAATATGGAACATTCTTTGATGATTTGATCATTTTTTTGGTCACACTTACGTCGTATTTGTTCGCCATGTTGGCTTGGATTAGGATTATTGAAATTAATTCTGGTGGTAGATCTTAGTGTTGTTCGCCCTACTTGATTAGTTGTTCGCCAATCAACAATTGCCCCCTAACCCGTCTTAAAAAATTTATGACCATTATTCATCTTTTTCGGCTACTCCATTGATTCCGACCACCATTAGAACTTCAAGGTAGTCTATTTTCTTTCTTTGCATATCTTCCATTTTTCTTTTTCAAGTTTTCTTTTAAACCGTTGGGGGAGATTTTACAAGTATCGTTGCCATCATCATCATTGCCTCCACCATTCCTTGCCGGAAACTTCCATCTTTAAACCTAGAAATTTCCAAATATTAAAAAATCCATGTCCTCTTACTCTAGTAACGATAATCCAAACCGAAACCCTGAGAAAAGACCCCTCGAGGTGGTTCCCTTCAGAGCTCAACCACCCTTTGAGGTTTCAGAGGAATCGAACCCAAACGTTGACTCTGATGTTCGATCTATGGAGGACACGGGTTCTCGCCCTTCCGACGAGGAGAAAATTTAGTCTCTCGCCCCAAGGAATTCCGTCGATGAGGGTTTCTTCAAGTTCTGACTCGGAGACAGATTCAGATCATTCAATCTCATGAAATTTTCTTGATTATATATAAAAGTTAAAATAATAATGACTAAATCAATTTTACTTGAAAAATATTGTGAAAATACCTCAACTAATTTTATAACGTTTATTATATATAACTAAAAATATCATCATCAATTATCTTTGATGAGATCTAAATTTAAAAAATATGATGTAAATACTATTTTTTCAAGTAATTCTTCCCGCCATGAATCATATTTTTAAAAGTAAGAAGATTTGCAAGATTTAATCTGATGCAATTCAATCTTAAATAATATTCTTGGTCTTATATACAAGGTAAAATAATAATTATTAATTTAATTTTACATGAAAAGAGTTGTGAAAATATATCAGCCGACCTTGTGATGTTTATCATATATAATGAAAAATATTATCATCAATTATCTTTGGTTAATTCTAATATTTTCTTAAATACTATTTTTCCAAATATATATATAAAATATATTTATACATATTTAGTTATATATTATTTTGATCTTATATATTATAAGAAAGTAATTATTTCCACCACAAATATAGAATACATCATGAATCATATTTTAAGAATAAGAAGATTTGCAAGATACAATCTGATATTTTAGGTCTTATATACAAGGTAAAAAATGACTAAATCAATTTTACATGAATTTTTTTTAAAAAAAATCTTAACTAATTAATTTGTGACGTTTATTATATAAATATAAATATTATCATCAACTATCTTTGGTTAGAACAAAATTTAGAAAATATGTATTCTGAGATTTTTTTCCGTATTTAATTATTATTTAGATCTTATATATTATAAAAAAAAAAAACATATCTATTCAATATTAGTGACGTCATGAGATTTACAAAATTCAAATCTGATACCATTTATACTTAAGGAATATTTTAGGTTCTATATAAAAGGTAAAATAAAAATGACTAAATAAATTTTACATGGAAAGGGTTAGTAAAATATTTCAACTGAATTTTTGTGACGTTCATTATATATGATAAAAAAAAAATTAGTTTTATATATATTTATTATAATTTTGAGTATAAAATTTAAAGAATTTTTTTAACTTAAAATAAGTGCAATGTAAATTGTTAGAGTCATATTTTTTTTTTTCCCCAACAACTGAATTAGATGAAGGCAATAATTATAAATATCAAAATGCTTGATAACTCTAATAAATAAATTCCTACATATATTCTATATTATGACTAGCTTAACTCTCCCGTAATACTTTTAAAATGTACATATTATAGTAGAAAAATATTGAAATAATGAATATAAATTAATTAAATATTTTTTATATGTCAAAATATTATTTGAAATATTAAAATTTATTAAATGTTTATAACATTGATATACTTGATATTAAAGAAATTATGCATATAAAGAGATCTTGTAATTAATTGTATCACTTTATTTCTAATCACTTTGATTTGCAAATGATTGAATTTTTTTTAAAGAGGTAAAAAATGCATAAGTATTTTATTAACTCAAATATTATTTTGAGACAAAATTAAAAAAATGACAATTTTTATATATATATACTTGATATGAAGATGTGTATATGTAAAATTTTACAATTCAAAATTTATAATACCACATAAGGGTGGTATCATTCACTTTGATAATTTTACTGAGTTTTAAACTTAAAATCATTTTGATATATTATAGTATATTATTTTTTATTTATGAAACAATGCATATTTTTTTGTTTAAAATGTAATTTTAATTTATATATTTTTAAAATATAAGAAATATTTATTTGAATGTTCGTGTTAAGAAAATTATATACTGCACAATTAATTCAACTTATTAATTTCAACATTGTAAGGTATTAAAACTAACAAAAAAATATGAGGTTGCAAAATACGATGTCAAGTTCTGATGAGATCTTTGAGTTCTCCGATTGAATTTTGAAAGTTGGAGATGGTGAATAAATAGATAGCAAAGATAACTTTGCAAGTATTCAGACTCTTGAAGATAATCTGATTTATAATGTATATGATCATTTATCTGTTATAGTAGAAAATATTTATTCTTACTAATAAGTTTTACACACATAAATACTTTGAGGACCCATAGAGAAGTGGAATGCACTAATGAAATATTTTTTTATTTTTTTTGTCTATGATACCGGCGGCACAAGAGAGTATTTGAATTTTAATAATCTTTGCATATCTAAGTATAGATCGGGTGGCAATGAAGAGTTATTTTAGGGTTTTTTTTTTAAACGTTGTTAAGTGTCCCAAACTTCTAAAGCAATGCTTGGTAATGAAGATTAGTGAGTTTATAATGCTTCTTAGAAATATTGACCAAAAGTTATAATCTTGCACGAAGCTTGAAAATCATATTATAAAAGCTGAAATAATTTCAGGGAGAAATATTGGAAGTAAGGTGTATCTACCTCGAATGACCTTGAGTAATTCAGGTAAAATATTGTTGGTGAAGATTTATAGGAGACAATTTCTGGTCATTTTGTGTTTCCTGATGACAACAATATAAAGTTTAGGTCGATCAATGTCGACGATAGATGTGTATCTTCTCAAGTAAGTTTTTATGCACGGTCAGTTATTTGATGTAGTCTTGAAATTTAAAAGTAAAAGATGATTGAAATATTTTTGTCGATTCTAATGGAAGACCATATACTTATACAACAAATGTTGTTTATGAAGAAGTTTTTAAAAAAATTATAATTTGAAATACTACTATCTTTTTTAACTATGAGATTTAATGTGTGAATTCTTCAATGTTTTTTAAAGTTGTAAAATAATTCATGTTTTCTTTTTGTTCTTTTGAATTATAATATTTTATTGACAATAAATTATTTTTAAATGTGTATATTGAATTTACAAAATATTTATAATTAAATATAAAATACCTATAATTTAAATTCACGGAATTTGCGAGAATATGTCCTAACAGAAATGATCACATGTCCACCGGTGGGCACATATTAATATACCCACCGTGAATGGGTTAATGTCACATAAACAGGGGACCCACTATTATTTTAATTGATTGTTTATATCAGATTATGTCACTACAAAAAAAACACTGTTTTGCGACGGAAAACAGTGTTTTGCGACGGTATCTGCGACGGACACGTATCCGTCCCTAAAACAGCCGTAGCTAATTTTTGCGACGGATTTCGCCTTCCGTCGCAAATTAACGACGGACAAATCCGTCGCAAAATCGGCGGGTCAGACCCGGCCGGGTCACACAGAATTTGCGACGGACAGTATTCCGTCGCAAATATTTCGGGTCAGACCTGTTCGGGTCAACAACATTTGCGACGGCCACATTCCGTCGCAAATGTTTATATATATTTTTTTTATTTTTTTCTGTTATAATTTGCGACGGGTTGTTTTCCGTCGCAAAGTTCAATATTTGCGACGGAATTTGGCAGTCGCAAATTACCGAGCCTATACAAAAAAAAAGTGGCTCGCGTGGTTCGAGCCCGGGCACCCGAGGCGGACGGGGCGGGGGCGGGCGCGGACCACTGGGCCAACCGGTCCATCTCTTTTTATATGCGGCCCACCTTCTATATTAGTCTTATTAGGCCTTGAACAATTAATCTATTTTTTGCGTCCAAGGGGAATCGAACACGGGACCTCTTGTGCAAGAGGAGGGGGCGCGCGCCACTAGGGCACAAGCTACTTTCGTTTATTTTTATGCAATTAATTGTATATGTATTCAAATTAAGTCATTTTTTTTTATAATTCACCAAATTAATTTCTTTTCGTATCTAAGTTGTTTATTAAAATATTTTGCCCAACTATTTTTTTTATTTTGTAAAATTATTTATTTCGACTCCCGCTTAAATTTATAATTCGTTCATTTGTACGCAATTAATTGTATATGTATCCAAATTGACTCATTTTTTTTCTACAATTCACCAAATTAATTCATTTTCGTTTCTAACTTGTTTTTATAAATATTGGGGCCATTTAATTTTTATTATTTATGTAAAACTATTTATTTCGACTCCCGCTTAAATTTATAATTCGTTCATTTGTACGCAATTAATTGTATATGTATCCAAATTGACTCATTTTTTTTTCTACAATTCACCAAATTAATTCATTTTCGTTTCTAACTTGTTTTTATAAATATTGGGGCCATTTAATTTTTATTATTTCTGTAAAACTATTTATTTCGACTCCCGCTTAAATTTATAATTCGTTCATTTGTACGCAATTAATTGTATATGTATCCAAATTGACTCATTTTTTTTTCTATAATTCACCAAATTAATTCATTTTCGTTTCTAACTTGTTTTTATAAATATTGGGGCCATTTAATTTTTATTATTTCTGTAAAACTATTTATTTCGACTCCCGCTTAAATTTATAATTCGTTCATTTGTACGCAATTAATTGTATATGTATCCAAATTGACTCATTTTTTTTTTCTACAATTCACCAAATTAATTCATTTTCGTTTCTAACTTGTTTTTATAAATATTGGGGCCATTTAATTTTTATTATTTCTGTAAAACTATTTATTTCGACTCCCGCTTAAATTTATAATTCGTTCATTTGTACGCAATTAATTGTATATGTATCCAAATTGACTCTTTTTTTTTCTACAATTCACCAAATTAATTCATTTTCGTTTCTAACTTGTTTTTATAAATATTTGGGTCATTTAATTTTTATTATTTCTGTAAAACTATTTATTTTGACTCCCGCTTAAATTTATAATTCGTTCATTTGTACGCAATTAATTGTATATGTATCCAAATTGACTAATTTTTTTTCTACAATTCACCAAATTAATTCATTTTCGTTTCTAACTTGTTTTTATAAATATTGGGGCCATTTAATTTTTATTATTTCTGTAAAACTATTTATTTCGACTCCCGCTTAAATTTATAATTCGTTCATTTGCTTAAATTTTTTTTTCATAATTCACCAAATTTATTCATTTTCGTTTTTCACTTGTTTTTATAAATGTTGTGTCCATTAAATAAAAGTAAATTCAAACTAATAAATTCACAAAATTATAAATTAAAGTAACAATTCAAAAATTAAATTAAAGTAACAATTCAAACTAAAAAAAAATTGTACTTCATAGTTATTAAAAATCAAATTTTTTTAACAATCGGAATTAAATCCGTCTTCCTCTTCATCCTCGCCCAGGTTAACAATCGGCGACATCGATGGCTGGGTCGGCGGGATAGGCGGCATCGATGGCTGGGTCGGCGGGATCGGCGGCATCGGTGGCGCAGGCATTTGCGCTCGTGGCATTGAATCAGAGGCGAATATCTGCCACCACGCCTGCATGGCGGCTGTATACTCCTGCACCTCGACCCGATACTGCACCATCTCGGCTGTATACCGGTCGTGCGCCTCTCGCTGCTGCCTCTGCATGTTCTTCATCTGCTCCACCACCGTGGCAAGCTGCCTCTCGACCTCACTGGGATGAGAGTCGATGAAAGACTGAGAGGAGGATGAGCCTGAGCCACGAGGTCGGAAAAAGTTCTTTCCGAAGCTGCCCAATCCAGCGAACCGCCCCTTTTTAGCCTTGACGTTCTTGAAGTACAATTCATTTTGAACGTCAACAGAAGGCTGTGTGGGGGGCATCGACCCCGACCCCTCTGCCGTTTCCTCAGGCTGAGGCTGGGAGGCAAGGTCCTCAAGCATCTTTCTCTGCAAATTAATTATACAAAAAATTAAATAAATTGAACACAAAATATAAAATAATACTTTTAATTTTAAAAATTAAAATAATACTATTAATATTGAAATAATACTTACGTGGATCTCGGTAGTACGGCCGTAGGTAGACTTCCCAGTCTCCTCGACGAGTGGGTGGGCGAGCTGCAATCTCTCAAAATGAGAGGGCTCGCGTCCTTGCTCCGCCGCCTAATTATAAAAAAAGATAGTAAAAATTAATACCACTCATAAAAAATTAGGAAAAAAATAATATAAATTCAAAAACTACAAAATTAAAGACGAAACTTACAAATCTCAACCCGTGCTCATAAATGGACCGAGAACCGGCCCGATGTCTCGCCATCCCTTCTCCATCAGGGTCACTACGCCGATTCGCCTTGTTTTTCGCCGACTTCTCTTGGAATTCAGGGGAATCCCAGTAGCGGAGGAATTGGTCCCAAATCGGCCGGTTTTCACTGTCAGTCCCCAGGTCGGTCGCCTCTCCCTTCTTGTACCACTTCTCCCTCATTCTAAAAAGGAGGTCTTTGTACCTTTCCGCTGCATATTTTTCGAAATTCTTCCACATCTGGTCATCGTGCTCCGGTGCCCAGACACATTCTTTCTGCAATTACAATTTAAATGTAAATATATGTTTATATATTTGATATTAATAAACGGTGAATTAATAAATTAAATTAATACCTTAAATTCCTCGAAGTATGTCCTTTTCTTTGCATCAGACACTAGCCTCCAGGTGTAAGCGGTGGGCTCGAATCCACATCCAAGGATGGACCGGGAAACCTGATTAGTAGCCTCATGACCAGGAATCCAACTGTAAAATTAAAACTTCAAAGTTAGTAAAATAATTAGGTTTTAATTAATAAAAAATTTAGTATAAAATATTAAAACTTACGTTGAACCATGTGGCTGAACAGTCATCCGTGGTTCAACAACCGGATGCTGAGGAGGATGAGCCCTCAGCAGTCTGCTGTGAGGAGGAGGAGCCCGCACCAGGCTGTGTAGAGGTCTCTGATTGAGACCTCGGTCTGAAAATAGGTGGAACCACGGGTCTCAGTGAGGCCCGTCGTCTCCTCCCTCCTTTATTCAAACAATTCAACTAATTCAATTTAATACCACTTAAAAAAAATTAAACATGCTTTAAATTAAAATTCGATCAACTAAATCAACTAAAATCAATTCATTACTAATATAATTCAAATAATTCAACTAAAATCAATTCTCTAAACATGCTTTAAAATTAAATTTTAAACGGTAAAAATGAAGAAAACTTACGGTTTATTTGTAGAAGATGACGAAACGAGAACTCGGTGGGGACGGATTGGCTCTACAGCGACGGCACCCGACTTCTCCTTCCTTTTCCTCTTCTTTTCTCTCTTTCTCCGCCTGTAAAGCGGCGGTTCTGTATAAATAAGTGGAAAAAAATTTGCGACGGACGCCTGTCCGTCGCAAATTTTACCCGTCAAACGCAAAACGACGCCGTTTTTCACTGATTTGCGACGGTTTTTCCGTCGCAAATCAGTCAACGCAACGTTTCCCAATAAGACGCGTAAAACGGTTCGGATTTGCGACGGAAATTCCGTCGCAAATCAGTCAATGGACCGTTTCCCGAAAGGTCGCGAATACAAATGTAAGCTTTGCGACGGCTTTTGTCCGTCGCAAATACAAAGTTTAAAATTGCGACGGCCTGTTCCGTCGCAAATCAGTCAAACGGGTCGCTTCCCGAACGGTCACCTTTAAACGGGTATGTTTTGCGACGGAATTGCCCGTCGCAAACTCAAAATTGAAATTTGCGACGACCTTTCCGTCGCAAATGTAGCCGGTTCAAGACGAAGGCGGTGGGCCCTAGTGTTTGCAACGGCTTTTCCGTCGCAAATTACTATAATTTGCGACGGACTTCCTAAGTCGTCGCAAATTGTCGTTTTTTGCGACGGCTTACAAAATTCCGTCGCAAATTCACTGAATTTGCGACGGAAATTCTGACCGTCGCAAAAAACCCGTCGCTAATCTCCTTCTTTTTTGTAGTGTGTATTATTAACAAATTTGTGATGAGTATATTAATATGTGCCCATCGGTGGAAATGTGATCAATTCCGTATGTCCTAGTTAAGTATATGTTTAATATTGATGTGACTTATGTTAGATAGATTTACCATATTTGTTATATATCCAGTGTATGATCGTATATTACCTGTCAATGTGCTGCTGAACCTGAGATAGCCTTTCAATTCACATCCGTACTTATTGTCGTATTTATTATTATTGCTAATTAATTTGTAATGCTTATGTTATATACTTGGTGCTGTGGATCCTAATCATCTGCACATGCACTTGACTAAATCCTCATCCGCCACTTTAATTGGATTCAGTATAAACACGTTGAGTTTAAATAATTAATATTATAAATAATGTCGGGACGAGTGCCCACAAACCCAATGTAATTGTAGGTGTGTATACATCAATTTAAATAAAATTTGAGTTTGAGTTTCCACGCTGATAGGGATAGGGAGGTATATATAGAATAAAAAAAAAATCATATCCATCTGTTGGATTTCAATTGACAAGGGATTGGAACAAAAGACCTCATAAGTGCAGCGGAAGAAATTCGAACTGGTTGAACTCTACATACAATTTGTGATTTTTATTGTCAGAATTCAATTACGTAATTAATTCACGAATTGATTCGAATTTCACAATATAAGGGCCTTAACGTTTAATATTATATGATCGGTATATTTGTGGGATGAAGAATCCTCACATAATTCTTTTGCATTCTTTCTGCTTTTAGAAGAGAGTGAATCATAATCTGCAGGAAGAGAGAAAATGAGAATTATATCTCTATTTAATCTCCCGCCAAATCCTAATTTGGTTGAGAATGGAAGTTAATCCATAACTCCCCTCAACCATTTCCACTTCATGTGTGGAAATAATAATAAATAAAATTATTATTTTATTAAATTTCACTATTAGATCTAAAAACTTGTGTAAGACGATTTCATGTAATACACATTAGTACAAATTAATTAATACTCAATTTATTTTAAAATATTAGTACGACATGTTCAATTTATATTTTATCTCATTTTGTAACATTCATCATTTTTTAAATGTCAGTGCGCCATGTCCAATTTATACTTCATTTTATCCCAAAATTATACTTCATTTTATCCCAAAATGAAACGATCTCACTCGAGAAAGGCCAAACCTACCCTTTGAAATAAAAGAGTACATAATTTCAATGAAAGATGATGCTAAAGTTTTATTTCATTTTATAGTAATAAAAATTAAAATCGCAAGGGATCGCCTTTGTCCACGCATAATCCAGGAAAGGGATATTAATAACAAAATATGGTGAAAAGAAATGGGCGATGAATACAGTAAATTCTAGTGTTTCTTCGTACTGAGATTAATTCCATTAACATGTTTATATTAATCTTTTCAAAAGAAAAAATGTTTACATTAATAATGGAAAAACCCAACGAACGGTTTATATTAATTTGCGTTACTCTCATTGACTTTAATTAACATAATATATTTCTATGATGCTTAGGAATATCCAATGTTCCTCAATGATCTCGCATACTGCGCGCTTCTACGAAGTACAAAAGGTTTGATTAAGCAAACGATCATTTAATTTTGGCAAATACTACTAAATTTAGTCAACTGAATAACAGTAATGCATAATAAATGCTCTATAAATTAATCACCTATCTGACTCCATAAATAAATTGAATTTTTTATTAATTGTTAAATTATTATTCCATTAATCTATAATTAAACGAACAAATGTCAAGTCAATTGATATTCATATAATTATGTGCTTTCAGAAAAATAAATCAGATACTATTAATAATCTTCAGCATAGAATAGGCATTGTGACACCTGGTCCAATATAATAGGAGTTCATCATTTTCTGAAAAATCTTTGATTTTGACCTTGAATTTATTATACACTAAAAAAAAAAAAAAAAAAAAAAAAAAAAGGAAAACATTAGATACATCAAATATGCAAAAAAAAAAAAAAAAAGGAAAAAAAAACAGATATAACTATTAATAACTGAATGATTGATGTACTTTATCTTCGATAAGATCATGTTTTGAGATTACCAGCATTATCATTAAAAAAATCAGCCATTATGTTTTACTAAAAGAATTAGGTTTTATAAATTTTAATACCTAAAATTAACTTTTATTTTTCCTAATTTTTTCTTACCAACAAATGTGCCCTTTTCCTTAAAAAGTCAGCACCCAAACAACCCCACCCAAGACCCACCCATCTCGTCTAGCTTGCACCCACCTCAAAAAACATCCACACCTGTTCACACAGAACTGTGAAGCGAAATAAAATTTGGAAGTAATATGTAGCAGCATTAATGGGTTTTCAATTAAGTAAAAAAAAAAAAAGAGTAAACGTCTTTTTTCTTTTTCAAATCAATTAGACATAAATGAATTTGGTACGTATAAAATGATGATAAAAAGAGTTTGTTTCAAAAAATTTATTATATGATCACAAGATCTATCCCTTGACCATTATTACTAACTTAGAGTACTTTCTTTTTTTCGGTACTATCATTCTATTTAAAAACGAAGATCGCAGAATTGAGCATATCCCTTTAGTACTATTTATGTACGAAAGAGACGGAATATATTAAATATAACTTTGATGTACAGCCGTCGGCTAGCTAACTTCATTTCCAAGTGGTGTTCCACAAACACTATAAATACCAGGTGATCTCCACCATTTCAGATCACACCACCATTACTTCTCTTATCTTCCTAGCTCCTTAATTTTATCAATTTCTAATCTTAGAAATTAGTTATCCACAATGGCGGATACCCACGACAGATCATCAACCTTCTCTATCAACCCGCCGGAAAATCCTTCCGCCAACAAGTTTTCTCTCCCTGTAGATTCGGAACACAAAGCGAAAACCCTCAAAATCCTGTCATTCCAACAGCCCCACATGAGATCCTTCCACTTGGCCTGGTTCTCCTTCTTCACTTGCTTCGTCTCCACCTTCGCCGCCGCCCCACTCGTGCCCATCATCCGGGACAATCTCAACCTCACCCGCTCCGACATAGGCAACGCCGGCGTGGCCTCCGTCTCCGGAAGCATCTTCTCCCGCCTCATGATGGGCGCCATCTGCGACCTCATCGGGCCCCGGTATGGCTGCGCGGTCCTCAACTTGATGACGGCGCCAGTAGTTTTCTCGATGACCTTTTTGTCATCGGCCGAGGGCTACATTATCGCGAGGTTCATGATCGGGTTCTCCCTGGCGACGTTCGTGTCGTGCCAGTACTGGACTAGCATCATGTTCAGCAGCTCCATTATCGGGACGGTGAATGGGGTGGCCGGGGGGTGGGGCGACATGGGGGGAGGAGTGACGCAGTTGCTCATGCCATTTCTATTTCACGTGATCAAGGTGTCCGGGGCCACCCCTTTCACCGCCTGGAGGATTGCGTTTATGATCCCTGGCTGGTTGCATATTATTGTGGGTGTTATGGTGTTGGTATTAGGCCAGGACATGCCTGATGGAAACCTTAGTACCCTCCAGAAGAGTGGTGATGTCGCTAAAGACAAGTTTTCTAAGGTACTTTTTCCACTTTAATTGGAAAGTGCATGACACAGCATGATATTAATAATATGTCAAGCTAACTTATATGTATGTATATTATAGGTTCTGAAGCACGCTGTTAGAAATTATAGAACATGGGTGTTTTTCCTCATATACGGCTTTTCCAATGGAATTCAGCTCTGCATCAACAATGTCATTGCTGAGTATTTCTACGACAGGTTTGTTTGAAGTTTAAATATAATTAAATAAATCGGTTCGATTATTTTGTTACATCATATTGAATCATTAGCATATGTCATTAATTAATTACTATAACACAAACTGATGGTATAAGTGAAAACTCTTCAGGTTCAGTCTAAAACTACACACCGCCGGGATAGTAGCGGCAACCTTCGGTATGACGAACTTCGTAGCTCGCCCGACCGGAGGTTACTTATCCGACCTGGCGTCCCGAAGGTTCGGAATGAGGGGAAGGCTGTGGACGTTGTGGATAACGCAAACCCTAGGAGGAGTGTTCTGCATTTGGCTAGGCCGTGCAAACTCAATTTATATGGCAATCACATCGATGATACTCTTCTCCGTACACGCCCAGGCCGCCTGTGGGGCCGCCTACGGAATCATCCCTTTCGTCTCCAGAAGATCACTCGGCATAATCTCCGGCCTCACCGGCGCCGGCGGAAACTTCGGCGGCGGATTGACGCAGCTAGTGTTCTTCTCCACCACCACATTCTCCACCGCCAACGGCCTCACTTTCATGGGCGTCATGGCGGTGGCCTGCACCATTCCGGTGGCGCTCATCCACTTCCCGCAGTGGGGGAGCATGTTTCTGCCGCTGTCGAGCCACGGCAAGCACACGGAGGAGAGTTACTATTCGTCAGAGTGGAATGAAGAGGAGAGGGAGAAGGGCTTGCACAATGGAAGCCTCAAGTTCGCCGACAATAGCCGGTCGGAGCGGGGGAGGAGGCCGGAGATCGCGGCGGATGGATATAACTCCTCGCCGCTCCATGTTTGATTAATTATATACTTATGTATGTAGTACTAGTACTAGTACTAGTAGTAGTGTTTTGAGAGAATTAAATTTGTGGCGTAATAATTACTATTAATTAGTGTGTGCGCGCATATAGCGTGTATGGTGATTGGTTGTTTAATTACATCGTATGCAACCATGAGAGGCGCTGTATTTGCTGCTTGGGTTCTCTATACCTACTTTCTACTTGATCTAATTTGTAATGTATAATTATTATGAATTATGATTATTTCCTGTTTACAAACTTAGCAACTATTTTCTTGTTCAGACATTAATTTTCAGAAGTTAATTTCTTTTACCGTTGCTTACTTATTGTTTTGATTTCTTGTTTGGCCTAATTTGCAACAACATTTAAAGATGATGCATGATTTATTTGCAATTAAGTCTTAAACGAATAAAAACTTTAAATATCATGGTATAGTTTGCAAGATGATTCTGTTACATGGACATTGGATAAGAAAAAAAAAAGGATGAAATGCGTATGATGAAGAGCTTAAAACCTTTCCAAATGTTCACTAAAATGCTAAGGTTTTGATTTTGGTGGAGAGATTTACTTTGGAATATAAATATTAAATAAAGTCATCCTAAGTAGGCTTTGATATCACCTAATAGATAGTTAAAATAAAATTCATGATCATTTAATTAAATAATTTCAATGTATTATTTAAAGAGTCTGAAGTTCTTGTGTTAGTCGGTTTGATACATTTTTTCTTATTAGAAAAAAATTTAATTCATTAATTGGAGTAAAGGATACTTCGAACTCGGGATCTTACATATGCAAATCACAAGTAACAACCTCTCAAACATCACAATTCACAACAAACTCTACGATTTGAAACTAAGTCCGATACATAGAGTGATTACATATATCTATCTCCTTCCTATTTAGCCACGAACAACACCTAATGTTGATTTCATATGTCGAAATTATTTCTGCACTTTTAAATGCATGGCTCACACAATGGTCTCATACATGCTTCACTTCATACAAGTTTTTTCTTTAATTATATATGATCTAAATGCAACATAAACTAACCTGTCTTTTATTATTATTAGTATGTTACCCGTGCGATGCACGGTATACATATATGTAATATAATTATTTAATTTAAATAGATGATATGTATGTGAGGGAGGTTTGACTCTTAACGTGTGACATAGACTCTACATGAGATAAGTCTTCATTTTCGTATTTGCGTTATAATCACTTTTATAATATAAAATATGAGATTTATCTCATGTACATTGTCTCATATAAGTTTTTAACTACATAATTTTGTATCTCCTAAATTTTTTCAAATGTATGAAATAGAAAATTTGTAATGTTTTTTTAACGATGACATTATTTGTGCAAGTTTAAAAAATATTCAATAAAGATTATGTTTTTTTTTTTTTTTTGGTCAGGAAAATTAATTTCATTAAGAAATAAGAGTTCCGGTAACAAAAGTTAGCCGGAGCGATGAATGTAATTACAAACCTCTAACAGTCTAAAATCTTTCTAGGATCCGCTAGCCAATCTTGGAAAGAAAATCTATACATATCTACAGTATATACAGACATCCAGCTCCACATCCTACCTTTTATTTCATCTATAATCTTTACAGTGTCGAAAGTCTCGTTCTCAAAGATCAATCTATTTCTTCTTTTCCAGATTACCCATATAATACATTCCCACAAACAGATTGCAAAGTTTCGCCCTTTTTTTCCGTTGAACATACCTATGATTCCGTGCAATTGATTCTTGATGTTGCCTTGTAAAGCAGTAGAAATGTTAAGCCATTTAAAGCATTCATACCAAATTCTGAAGGTTCCATTACATGACAGTAGAAGATGATCCCTGGTTTCTGTTTCGGTTCCACAAATTGAGCAGTTTAAGTCTTCCCCTGTGCTTAGTACCTTCCGAATTTGAAGGTTTTCTTTAGTCGGTATCCTGTTCCATAGAATTCTCCACGCAGTTGCAGCTACCTTGAAAGGAGTTATCTTCGTCCATAGCCATTCAAAGGCCTTGTCCGTTGAAGCCGAGTTCGAAATTCCAGCAACCTCCGCCACTTTTGAATACGTCATGCTTGTCCGATATATATCATCCTTTGAAGCTTTCCATCTCCACCTGTCTTTGATGCCTTGATGTAGTTTAATCCTGTTTATCACAGCAAAAAACTCATTAATATTATGCCTCTCCCTCTCAAATAAAGCTCTCCTCCACTCAATATTCCACACCCAATTCCCACCCTCCCAATATCCCATCTCCCTCACACTACCCTCCCTCTTCTCACAAAGGTGAAATAATCTGGGAAATCTGACTTTGAGAGCTAAATTGTCAGCCCACAAATCAGCCCAGAAATCTATTTCCCCCCCATCCCCCACCGCCCTTTCCATATCTTCCCAAAACCACTTTCCCCCCGTTCCCGATACATTCCTCACTATATCTCTCCACCAACTTGACCATCTATTCTCATTCAACTCGCTATCCCCCCCCCCCCCAAGGATTCCACTCTCAATCCCCCATTTATTGACTTGACCACCCTCGCCCACAAGCTACCCGGATTTGAAAAAAATCTCCACACCCATTTCCCAAGTAAAGCCTTGTTAAAAATTCCCAAGTCCCTTACCCCAAGTCCCCCAGATAATTTTGAGCAACAAATAGTTTTCCAATTTATCCACGCGATCCTTTTTCTATTCTCACTCCCCCCCCATAAAAAATTACGTTGCAATGATGTAAGAACACTAAGGGTTTCTTTCGGTAATTGGTAGAAGGATAACTGGTAAACTGGTATAGATGCAAGCACCGCCTTCAAAAGAGTAATACGACCCCCAAAAGACGTCTTCCTATCCTCCCACGACTTAATCTTCTTCTTCATTTTAAGAATCAGCTGGCTCCATTCGGCTGGACTTTTGTGTTTCCCTCCAACCTTAACGCCTAGGTATGAGAATGGTACAGACCCTACTGCACAACCCAAGATGTTCGCCATTTCTTCCATGATTGATCTCTCGACATTTAGTCCCATGATACTACTTTTATTAAAATTTACCTTTAGCCCGGATAACAATTCGAAGTTCTTGAGAATTCGCCTCATTATCACCGCATTTTGAAGACTCGCTTTTCCCATAAAGATCATATCATCCGCATACTGAAGGTGTGAAACTTTGATTTTTTCTCTCCCAAGCTCTGCCGCCTCAAACATTCCAGTTTCTGTTGCTTTCGAGACCATTATACTTAGTCCCTCGGCTGCCAACAAGAACAAAAACGGGGATAGAGGGTCCCCCTGTCTCAAACCACGTTCTAATTTGAACTCACCTGACGGGCTCCCATTAATTAGGACTGAAGCGTGTGCTGAGGAAACGCACTCTTTGATCCATTCTCTCCACCTATTGCTGAAATTGAAATATTCGAGCATTGAGTCAAGATATCCCCAATTAACAGAATCATACGCCTTTTCCAAGTCAATCTTGAAAAACATGCGTGCTAACTTTCTCTTCTTTGCTTCTGAAATGGCCTCATTTAGTATAGCAACTCCATCCAAGATATATCTATCACCTATGAACGCGCTTTGGTTTGGAGATATAATCTTGTCCATTACTTTGCACAACCTGGCTGCTAGGATCTTGGATAGAACCTTGTAGATACATCCGATTAACGAGATGGGTCTGAACTCGTTTAGAGATGAGGCGTCCTCCTTTTTGGGGATCAAAATGATAAAAGATGGATTGACCCCCCTAACTAACTTTCCGTTCTGATGAAAATCCTCCAACATTTTTAAGAAATCCTCTTTTATAACCTCCCAAAATTCCTTGATAAATCTGAAATTGTACCCATCCGGCCCCGGGCTTTTTGAACCATCACAATTTTTAATTGCTTCCAATACTTCGCTTTCCGAGAACGTATCCGTTAGCATTGCATTATCTTCCTCAGAAATTTGCTTGCTGTCCCTGTCCGCCCTCAACTTTGTTCTAACCACCGATGTGCTACTGAAATGCTTTTTAAAGTGCTCGCGAACTCCCTGCTTAACAGCCCCGACTTCATCCGTCCAAACACCATTTAAATGCAGCCCAACAATTTCATTTTTCTTTCGACGAAAGTTGATGGCTCTATGAAAAAAACTGGAATTGATGTCGCCTTCTTTTAGCCACCTTATTCTTGCCTTTTGGGATAATATCTTGTTTCTCTGATTTAAGCTCCTGAATAGATTCGCCGTAGCTTCCTTTCTCTTGATCACCTCTTCCTCATCCAAACCAATAGTATCATCTAAAGTATCAAGCTCCTGGATCTCATTTTTCAGAGCCATTACCTTTTTATCTATGTCCCCAAAGATTTCTTGGTTCCACTGTTTGAGATCATTCTTCAATAACTTCAATTTTTCTTTCAAAACATAAGCACCCCAGCCGCTGACCTGATATCTCCTCCACGACTTTTCAACAAAGCTCTTGAATTCCGGATGTGAGAACCACGCGTCAATGACTCTAAAAGGTTTTGGTCCCCAATCAATTGTTTTTGAAGTTAGAACCAGTGGGCAGTGATCGGAAACCGTACGAGGAAGCCCTTTTTGGAAAGAAGATGGCCATTTATCCAGCCATGCATTATTGACCAGGAATCGATCCAATCGACTCTTACAACTCCCATTGGGTTTGTAGCAAGTGAATTTTCTTCCAACAAGTGGTATGTCAGTGAGATTCGATTCTCTTATAAACTCGTCGAATTGTTCAATTTCTCTCCTAGCTGGAGCTTCTGCCCTCCCACATCTTTCATCCATAAATCTGACTGCATTGAAGTCCCCTGTTACACACATGACGCAATCATTGTTTTGTTGAATCACCATATTAATCCTATCCCACAATTCCCCCTTTTCCACAATAGAGCTTGGCGCATATACATTCACAAAACAGCAACTTATATTTTCTGCTCCCCATACACCGTTAACAATCACCGCCCCCTCCATATCCCATGAACTTGAGCATCTAAGTTTATCTGAATTCCACACCGTTAGTATGCCACCTGACCTACCCAGTGATTTTCTGGCTGCCCACCCGAAATTCCCAGTACCCCACAAAGCTCTTACAGCTGCTTCATTCATCACCTCTAATTTCATTTCTTGAATACAACATATATCGATATTCTGGTTTCTAACTAACTCGAGTACCTCTTTTCTCTTTACATCACTCCCAGCCCCTCTAATATTGTATGATAACATCTTCATAATGAAACAACAGGGGATTTCTCCATTACCTTTTTGGGCTGCATTTGCAGTCCTCTTTCCAACTCCATTAGATTTCAAATGGCTGCTTCCTCCGACCCTTGACTGGATATTCCAAGCTGTTTTCCCACATTCCATGTTTTGATCGCTTCATCCCGAATTTCTTTGGATATCAGATCCTCACTTTCCAGCTCCACTAATTCAACCCCTTTGTGCTTTTCTTTGTCTAAATTGGGATTAGCTGCTTTCCTAGATATGTCTCTTTTTTTCTTTTCATCCGCCTTCATCACCATCTTTGGTTGACTCTTATTTTTGAATTTAGATTTGGAGTTCGGGTTTGATCCCAACCATCGTAAACCTTTTGCTACCGCAATCGACCCACCTCCGGCCGGAAAATGCATCCTCGATGTCTGTCCTGACTCCACTTTCTTCTGAGTCTGAGTTTGGGTTTGGGTTTGGGTAAATTTGGGTTTCTGTTTAGTTTTTGGGATTGGCAATGGATGGGTGGTATTTATTGTATTGGCTTCGATTCGTAGGGGCTTGGGTGGTTCTTCCATGGGTGTGGAAATCACCACTTCCTGGTAATCCTGATCTGTAGGATGAGATTCTTGTAGGTCGTCTGTGTTGATAAGGTAATTTTGATCTTCAGAAGTGGGTGAGAGTTTTGTTTTTTCTGTGAGTTCGGACGGGTTGGCAATGGGTTGTAAGGCTTGGGCTTCAGATTTGGGGTTCTGATTTGTGGTTGGGTTGGGGGAAATATTCATGGTAAGTTGGGCTTGATTTGTGTAATTGGGCTCTGGGCTTGAGTTTCCTGTGGACCTATCCTGCATAACTAGCTCTCCATTCTCTTTATTTTGTGTCTCCTTTTGGGTCCGTTCCAAAATTTGGTCATCCGTTAACTCCAGTTCCACATTTGGGCTTGTATTGCATTGGGCCTCCGTTTCCATCAATAATTCTTTCCTACCTATGCTGCACGCGCCGTCAAAATCGCATGACCGTTCCGTCTCTCTAGGAACCGCCCATCCTTCGGATTGTATGCGCAATGCATTGGGCGAATTGCAACCATCATCATTTCCTTGGGGGATGTCCTTCTCCATTAATGCAAGCCGATTCATTTGTTCCTGTGCCACGTCAACCAACGTCTCGATATGCGACGCATCAGAGGAATCCAAAGCGTCTTCTCCATCGCCGATCACCGCCTCTGCCGGACCGATAGAATTTGAATTTCCTTCCTGCCATGACTCATCAGATTCGCTTTCTAAGTCACCGACCGATTCCACATGATACCTGCACGAACATGATAACTCTTCCATAACTCTAACAGAAAACATGATACCATCAATGCGAACTGGTAATACTCTATTGATCTGGCAAATAGACGATGTCGATAGTAGCACCCTTGCTTCATTGAGATTTTCTTTCCTCAACGTCATATCATACATTCTGTTATACAGGCCCACTCTTGAACAAACCAATGCAAAGAATTTTTCAGTCCATGCATGAGCAGGGATACCGGTCCACCTTGTCCAAACCATCCTATATTGGTTTACGTCAATATTCTGCCATGGCCTCAACCAATCAAACCAAAAAGAAGCCCACTCATTAAAACTTTCGACTATCTCCTTAATTGGCTTATTTGTTTCTGTCTGGATGAGAACCAGATTGCCTCCAAGACTCCTAAGTTTCAGTCTGTTCCCACATTCACTGGTTAATTCTCCACCATGATCATTCCACGAGAATTCTCTTTTTAACGATCCAGTGAAACATTCTTTCAACCATTCTTTGTCATCCTTCGATGATTGGTATTCAATCTCCGCTTTCACTTCCTCCGTAGACTCCAACACCCTTTTCTTTCCATGTACCACATCCGCAAAGGATAAATTTTCCTTGCATTGTCCAGAGTGTATTGGAAACGAGTTCGCCGTCTGTGGCTTCAGTGGAATGTCTCTTTTTGGCAGCGGTTCCCTCTGAAATCTTGGTATATAGGCTCTCAGTTTGTACGACCCGATCCATACATTGTTTAGCTGTTTTAACATCCATTTTGTTTCATACCTTTTTGGGAATCTGACAAAGCCAAATAGCTTTCCGTCCTTGTCTCTCTTTCTAGGGCAGAAAATGTCAGCTATTTCTCCAATCTGGTTAAATTTCTGTCTGAGTGTCTCCATACCGCAATCCTCTGGAAAGTTCCTAAACATGAAGGATTGCAATTCATCTTCTTCATGAAACCGTCCACCCTGTCTTTTGTAAGTCATATCCAATCTTCTGCGATTGGTGTCCCATCCAGTTACCATTTCACCAGTTATCCTATGGGTTCTGCTAGGGTTAAGATTGATCCTATGGCTGGGATATTTGAACTGCCTCACCGGGAGACTCTCGGCATAAGGTTGACATTGATCTACCCTTCTACCCCGCCTCACCACTCTCCACTCACTCTCCTCTCTCATTTCGCTCTACAATTATTTGTTATATGTTTCTTATGTAATTTAACGATGATCTCATTTTGTGCAAATTTGACACTTAGGATGCTTTTTTATTTTTACATCTAAGATTAAAATAAACTTTATATATGGTCTTACATATGTCTCAATTAAAATTTTATTGTGATAATTATGATACATTGTCATACATGAAATAAATCTCATTAACTATATAATTATGAGTTTAAGGGAATCAATCACAGCTATGGTTTAAAGATTCTTTAATTAATTGCACGTTTAGTTTTAATTATGTGAATATATTAAATACCACATTTATCAAAATTAGAAAAAAAACTTTTGGTATGACTTATAATTAATTTCTATATTTAGACCATTTTGTTATTATATTATTATTATAATTTTTTTCTTGAGGATATATATATATATATATATATATATATATATATATATTAGTGTTGATATTGCATCAAACATGGAAATACTTGAGTCTATGAAAATTCATAGGTATCACTTTAATTCCTTCCACCCCACAATTATTTACATAGTTGCTTCACTCGTACGTCTTATAAGTGGTATTTGCAAATTAAAAAAATTGTTTATAAACTCAATCCTCACAATATTTATGTATTTATACAAAAAATATCATTATTTTAAGGATCCACGTATACACCCAACTTAACTAATATAAAGAGTTTTAATTTTTGAAACAAAAGTTTTAAGCAAAGGAAAATGTATATTGACTTTATTGAAATGAATGCATAATGAGTATGTGTAGAGTGGAATTGGTTCATAAGAATTATTGAAGGGTATTAATTGTTTTCATTAAAGAGTATTAGGTGTCTTCACTAAAGAGTATTAGTTTATTTTCAGTAAACAACGAATACTTTTCAGTAAAAATAGCTAATACCCTTCAGTGAAAACAATTAATAATCTTTAGTGAAAAATAATTAATATCCTTCATTGATTCATGTATGAACCATTTTCAAACTATACTTTGTCATGCACAATATGTAACAACCATGTATCCCGTAGTTGTCGAGAATAATTGGTTTAAAATATAATTGTAATTATTGTTTTACATGAAAATATAATTATATTAATGTTGAGTTTTGATCGAAAGATTTTGGATAGTGAGAAAGTTATTTGGTTTAGAAATTTATTTTGTAGTTAAAAAATTGTAACTGCTTTTTAAATGCTAATAATATAATATTTTCAGTAATTAATTTTTCTGTATACAATTTTAGAAATAGTCAGTTATTTAACCTAAAGAAAAGGTTTCTATAAATAAAAGATTTTGTTAGTATATATAGTTAGATTATTATTCACTTACCATATATTTATATCCTTGGGTTGCATTTTGATGAAATTCAGGTTCATAACGATCACCCAAAGTTCGACCCCCAAATAAGAGTAAAGAAATTAATTATATTAAAACTAATAAACATATTTAAATAATTTAAAAGCATGATTAAATATTAAAGTTAATGGATTTTTTTTTTTTAATTACAAAGAAATCCATAGCTTAATTCTAATAGTCCAAACATCAATGTTCAGCCTTTTTTCTTTGTTAAACTCGATTTTCATATAGCAGTTGCAGACGAATCTACTTGTTTTTAATATAATCAATGACCCAACTGCCACATTTGTATTTTTCCTAAATAAATATCCTCGTCTGCAGTCATCCGTACTTATGCTCAATTGTACATCCGTACTTATTAATTTATGCTCCTATCTCTAATAGCTAGTCAACTCTCGAAGCTTCCTCTCACCCTCTCTTTCTCTAGATCATATTAAAAATTCATCTATTAAATTAAAAAAGAAAAAAGTAAAAAATAAAACCTATATAATTTACATACGTCTCTCACCAAATCAAAAAAATTGTCCATGGAAAAATTAAAAGATGCTTTGAAGGCAAGGTATGAAAAGTAGTACTACTATTAAGGAATTAAAATACTTAAAACGTTGACCAAGAGAAACGTAAGAAGTTGATTAGCGGCGTGCCTGGCGCTGATGCCGGTCCACCATTAATTACCTGCCCACGTTTCTGGCAACAAGTCAACATTATACAATTTTAAAACTCAAGTTTTAAATACTATAATTTGAACAGTTTAATTAAATGCTTGTCCCATTAATTTCCGATTCATCAATTTTATTTGCAATTGTACACTCTATATTTATTTATGATAAAAACAACAACATTATATTATCTAGTGACAAAATATCTAACATTTTAAAACTAATTCTCAAAATTGATGGATCTGATTAGCTTTGAGAATTGAGATCTCATTCCAATTTTGCTTAATTAATCTTCAACAATAAATAAGACAAGGTATAATAATCATGTAAAATCTATTTGTGTTGTGTGCATATCAGTATTAGTCGTTTCATTAAAAGATATTGATTTGATAGTACGTAATATTATATAATGAAATGCACAGTAAAATTGATTTACAAGTGACTTACTCTAAAAATAATACGTACAAAATGTGTCATCATTAATTATCACGTGACTTTTTTTATATATAATTAGGGATGTAAATAAGTCAAGTCGTTCGCAAACTATTCAGGTTTTATCTTAAAAAATATTCGTTTGTTAAATTTCACGGGTCAAATTCAAGCTCAATTATCTTGTGTACAAAGCTTGAAAACATGTTCAAGAACAATCTTGTTTAATCGCTTGCAAATATGTTCGCAAGCAGGTTCATGATATAGCTCGCGTACATGTTTGTGAATAGTCTCATTAAAAGCTCATGACCTAACTTGAGTTAGTTTTAATTGTTTATTATTTTATTTAAAAATATTTTATCGATTATACTAAAAATAATATAAGTATTCAAGTGGATTTCAACACAAGGCCTCTAAGAAACATTTAAGAAACACAAGACTTAAAAAAAAAAGTTGTGTATACATTATTTGTTGTTTTTATTGTTATAATAAGTTGTAGAAATTGAAGTTTGGGAATTTTAATGTGTTTTTGTATTTTTTTTTTTTTTTTTTTTTATAAAGTAGCTTGTTTAACTCGTTACAAGTTCGACCTCGAACTAAGTTTGATATTATTAACGAGTTTTTGGGGTCAAATTCTAACCAGACTCGTTTGCTTTGTGTTAACGAGCTTTTGGCGAGGCGAATTTGTGAGTTCGACTCTTACTATTAATTAAGATCGAACTGAGCCGGAACCTTTCTAAACCAATTTTATTTTTGGACGAGCAGAGCTTGAGTCTAATGGAATTGAAACTGAGTAACCAATATAATGTGATACTTGCCATTAATTAATTAAACGTACCTAGGTCATCAATGATGAAAGAAATCAAAGACCGTATAAGCTTAGATGCGTATATACACCAACTTTATTGACTTAAGAGCAAATTTGCGTATGCCATACGTTGTAATTATTTTCGAAGAGCAGCTATAAATATTGATTTATAAAACAAAAGAATAGTAATAACTTGAAATGAATACGGACATGCATGAAGTACATGTTTATAAACTATGGCATATTTTAATGTTTATTGTTGCCCTATTTTCTTGTTGAATGGGAGAGGAACCAAGGTTTAATGTTAAATTTACGCACGCTCAAGCATTATCAACCGTCCTTATAATTAATTTAACTAAATTATGATGCGAGCTATTAGTTTTGTTTTATTTCTCATAGACAATGATAGAACACTACTAGGAATCATTTTTTTAAGTTTTTTTTTTTTTTTATGTTATGTTCATAAGATTTAATAAAATTATTTATTTTTAAAATGTAATATATATATTTTATAGAAATTATTATAATATATGGGTTTAAATTTGACGTACAACATTTTACCTCCCCAATTAAAGACAAAGTCTAATATGCAATATTGCACAAAGTGTGACCCGTGCAATATGCCCAAACCCTACCCGGTTGGCGGTTGCTTTCTATATAAATTAAATCAAAATTCGCGGGTCAAAGGCGGGTCAAACGGGTCGCCCATTTTTTATACTGCTGAAAATTGTGTTACTGTATGAACAAACGAGTGTTACTGCATTAGCAAAAGTGTGTTACTAGCTCATATCGTAACACTGATTAGTTCTTGTAGTAACACTCAGTTGTTCATGTAGTAACACATGAACAAATGTGTTTTATTGTTTTAAATAGAAATTTCCAAAATTCGCGGGTCAAGCGATCACCCATTTTTCATATTGCTGAAAATTATGTTACTATACGAACAAACGAGTGTTATCGCATGAACAAAAGTGTGTTACTAGCTCATATCATAACACTGATTAGTTCTTGTAGTAACACATAAATTACTTAATCATATAGTTTTTTTATTGTTCAGATATTTCCAATTTCATATGGTAACACATGAATAAGAATTATGAAGTTATGATTATCTAATAATAAAAAAAAAAAAATTGGTGTTTATAAAGTTTTTCTTCTTCATGATTAAACCTCTGTTTTTTGGCGATTCCACACTATTTCTGATATAGTAAAACATACGTACTCTTACAGTAACACTCACTTGCCCTTAAAGTAACACAGATCTGAGAGTGATTTTTTCTGTTTGCTTTTGCGCGATTTTTTTGGGAAGATCCGTTTGACCCGTGAATTCTATTATGTTGACCCGAATCTCAATGTTGACCCGCGATTTTTTAGAATTGATCTTCCTTATTTGTGCGATATTGCACGGGGCAATATTGCACAATAGAGCTACTCCCAATTAAATCCATTAAAATTTAAACAATGTTATGTATTATACTAACTTGTGTTTTTATTTGATTTTTTTTTTTTTATTTGTTGGTGAAATTAAGATGAATGAATATTGACAAATTTATCCTTCATGAATTTTATTATCTCACACAACATTACTTAAGATTAGTGTACCGTATTTTCTTTTAAAATTATATATGAAAAAAAATGAGATTGAAATAAGGATAAAATTGGGCAAAATGGTGAAAAATTAATATCCTAAAACATTAAATAATTTTAAACAAGAGCGTTAACCTAAAACATGCATCAAATAAAAATAAATGAAGGGAGTATATGTTTAATTGGGTTATATTGGTGCATTAAAATGATGAAGAAAGGGCCGTGTACACAAATTAAGGTAAAATAGGATGAGTTGTCGGGTTCTTGCACTGTCGTTGATATTTTTACTCTTGAACAAATTTACGTATAGATCCCAAATATTCATCGAACATACAATTAACCTGTCATACATGTTAACTTGGCACCTGATTCCATTCAACAAGCGTGTATATATATATATTAATTATATTAATACTAATATTATATAGTCACGATGATGATAATTATGATTGACTTAGTTATTAATTACATACTTTATTATTTATTATTTGTTCAATATATTGATGTGACTTTATGTTGATTGATTTGTCGTTTTTTTTATATATATCCAATATATGAGTATATATTACCACATATCAGTGTGCTGGTGAGATAACCTTTCAATTCACATCCGTACTTATTGTCGTATTTATTATTACAATTTGTAATGCTTATATTGTGGATCTTAATTAACTGCACATGCATTTGACTAACATCCTCGTCAGCCACTTGGATTTAGTGGGGCAGTAGGTACATCTAATTTATTTTAGATTCTTTTGGAATAATTAATAGATGTTTTATAAATAATGTCGTGACAATTAAGTGCCCACAAAGATGAAAATATTATCGCAAATTTTGAGATTGGGATATTGATATTGGGGTGCAATGTATTTTTTACTGCGTATCGCGGATATATCGCGATATATCGCAAATTATCGATATCGATATCGGTTTACTTGTAGTACAAAAATGAATGAGAATCGGGAAATATCGCAGATATATCGCAGATAAATTAAAATATCGCAATTTTTTTATATTTATTGTTTTTATGTTTATTTTTTATGTGTTTATATGTTTATTGTTTTTTTAAGTTGACCTAGCATTAGTGAGTATGTATATAGTGAATTTGATTCATACATGAATCATTTTACAATACATTTTAGTGTAACCAACTGATACTTTTTAGTTAAATAATTAATATTCTTCGTACCCTTCAGTGGAAACTGTTGTTTACCAAAAATATTTTGCTGGGATTGAATGGCTATTTATAAAAGCTTTGGTAAAAACATCAAATGATTGGGTTCTTAAATGCTAGAATGAATGTTTGAATGAAGAAAAGCAATAAATGCATAAGAACACTAAGAACACCAAGAATTGCCAGGGGTTGTGAGTCCCTGGACTTGAATGAGTACGTGTATTGATTATACTGAGAGAGAGATTCAACCTTCCTCTTGTTACAAATGTGAGGATATTTATAGTTTTTTCACTACAGGGGTAATTTGGTCATCTTTGACCTCTCGAGGGGCAGAGGCATTAAATGCCTCCAGCCTCTGAGGGTGCGCGGGCACTGATGCGCCTGGATTTGCAGGTGGCTGGCCACTCTCATGCCGACACGTGTCCAAAAAGGACGATTCTCTGAGAACTTTCCTCATTTGGGAGGAATATTCTCTCTGATGCAGTGTACGAAGGCGGCCTTTTTCCTCTTGGGGGAAGATATCATCTGATTCCATCACGTGTTCCAAACCTTCTACGCCGGCCGGAGATGCTATGAGGTCGGAGGCAGGTCCATTGGTGAGTCACGAGGCCGGAGCCTTTCACTGCCTATAGGTCGCGGCCGGGCGTCCTTCGCTGGAATCTCCCGGTCGCGGTCGGTCCGGTCCGAGGTCGGATCGGTCGCCTTGCTTTCGGAGCGTTATTGGTATGTGCTTTAAACTGATTTCCGGTCTCGCTTTCGAGATCGGAAATTGGGGTCGGAGACCGCTGAGGTCGGAGACCGCTGAGGTCGGATATAGGCTGATCCGATCGGCGCCGACCTCTGGACGTGTAATTGCCCTTTCCCGTTTATTCCGGCCGGTTCCGACCTGTGGCCCAAACCGGTCACAACAATTTCCCCCCAGCTCGTCTCTCAAAGTCGATGAGGGGCGAGGTGGTCGTTTGTCGTTTCTTGTTGGTGCCGGCCTGAATCCGTCCGGGGTGATCGGAGATCGGCAAACTTTTATGAGGCGATCGAAAGGACGTGCGCTGTCAGACGACGCTTCGGGTTTCGCACACTAAAGTTTGACGTGTCGTGATGTGACTCCTCGAGTCCCGTGCATTAAATGCGCGCCTAGTACGAGGCGTCTGGCGCTGAAATCGTCGCTACAACTTCTTGCTTCTAGGCCCCTATGCCTAGAAACTTGTTTCGTCGTAGGTCCCTGCCTCTTTCCTATAAATAGGAGGGTTATTCCTTTATTTTGGATTTTTACTCTTTCCTCGAATTGCAGCATTCTCTTAGGCGATTTCCGGCGAGCATCTTGCGGCGGCGACGAGTCTTGAGCGGCGGCGACTGGTGGTTCCGAAAAGGTAAATTTTGAATTTTCGTAACCCACACTTCTACTTTTCATTATGGTGCGACGGTGGGCGGGTCCTCCACCTGGTCAGGGAGGTGGCGCCTCCTCTAGCGGCGGAGGAGGCGGCGGCGGAGCCCATCGGCGCTTATTCGACGAAGGAGGAAGCTCACGCGGCGTGAGTGGTGCTTCCCCTTCACGTTTGGCGGGTTCGATCTGAGCGCACGACAACGATGGTCTGGACGCTCTGTTCCCGAGCCCGGGACGGTCATTGCTGGGCGAGGGCGCCCGGGAGGGGATTCCCGCGGCGACTGAGGGATGTGGAATGGGGGGAGCAGCCCGACCTATGGAGGGCAGAGAGCCCATTGATGACCTTATGGAGGAAAGTGAGGAGGAACGCGGCCGTGGGGACGGCGTTGATCTGGCCAACAGCTTGTTGTTAAAAAACCTCGCCGCCGAGCAGATTAAAGAGAGGCTCGGGACGGCGGGTGAGGCCTCGGGGTCAGAAACCGAGGAGGTTGAGATGCCGGCCGCCGTCGGTCGGAGCGTGAGCCTAGATCGGCAAAGCCAGGTCAGACGAGCATTTCGTCTTTGGTCGGAGTACGTGGAGGAGAAGGATACGATCGGAGGTATCGAGTTTGACTACGAAGAGTACTTGGAGCATTATCCAGTAGGGCCGACCGTCCGCGATCCGGCCACCATTCGGATAGCCGACCTGGAGGAGTCCGATAGGTGGACCATCGGGCAGGTTCAGAGCAAGGTGACCCAGCGTTTTCTCGACGATGCCCGGGTCGGATGGGAGGTACCTGCTGACGTTCAACTCTATGCACCTGAGCCGAACGAGCGGGCGGACCAGCCTCCGCGCGGGATGGTGGCCGTGACCCAGGATATGATGGAGGTCGGACTCCGTTTCCCCCTCCATCCGGCCGTTTCTTACCTGTTGAATTTCTGGAACCAGGTGCCCATCCAGCTTCTTCCGAACGTGTGGATGATAATAGTGAGCGTTGTGGCTCTGTTCGGCAAGAACCGACTTTACCGGATGCCCACCCCCGGAGAGATGACTTATCTCTACCGAATTCAAAGTGAAAAGAGTGGGACCGGTGAAGTCTACATTCAGACGAAAGGGCCGAAGCTGGTGACCGGTCTGCCCAGTAAAGGCCGGAACGACCGAAGAAAATGGTTTTTTGTTGGCGGGGCTTGGAGGACCGGGTATCCTGACGGAGCGGAGATCGACGTTCCGACCAACATCCGTCCTAAAAACCCCAGTAAGGAATCTTTAGTTTAAACTTGAATTAAAAGTACTGATCTAATCTTTACTTTCTTTCGCAGGTTATCCTTGCCCCACCGATCGGGAGTTGAACTTCGACTTCGCGGTCGTCAGAGAGCGGATCTTGTCACTGCCGGGCTCAGAAAGAAATCAAGCCGTTCTTCGGACACAAGAAACCAGGCTCTCCGGACGGTTCTTCCAGTATCCTCGTCATATAAAGTTGACCGGTAAGTAAAAAATGTGTGACCGGGCTCCGATCTATAAGTTATATTTTTTTTTAACACCTAGGGCTTGAACATGCAGTGCTGGACTTTCCGATCATTAGGCAGTGCCCCCCCGAGCTCCTCGACCGCTGCCCGGAAATGTTTGCCTTAATGGGCTCCTGCGCGGCAAAGAAAGCGGCCAAGGGGTCGAAGAAGAAGAAAGGAGCCGGCGCCCGGACCGGGATCGTCATCGAAGAGCCTACCCCCCTCCAGTCCGTTCCGGCCGTAGGGACCGCCGTGACTAAGACGACTACCTCCCCCCAACTCACCAGTCGGAAGAGGCCAAGGGAGGAGAACGAGAGTGAAGAGGCCGGCCTGCATGGGTCAAGCCCGGCCCCGATAGATATTTCTGACGATACCCCACCTGGGGCCGGGCCGGTCGGAACAGAAGTTGTGGCTCGTGTGGAGCCCGTTCTTGGCCCAGAGGATGACCGGACTTATTTTGGTCGTGATCCGGTCCGTTTCCAAGCGTAAGTCTTTTGACACAAAAGTTCTTGTTTTTCTTAGACCGTTTCGTTTGTATTTGACTTGGTTTTTTCTTTTGTCTAGGCTGACGCGAAATGACTCTGATCTCCCTCCGATGGTGCTTGACTTCCTCTCCTCCCGTGTCCCGGGTTCAACTGTTGAGATGCCGGACTATATGCGCCGGGCTGTAAATTCTCTTCCCCAGGCCTGGACGCGGGATCTGGCCGACATTGTCGAGCGCCGACCCCGGCACGCGGGCCGGACCGGAGTCGCGCTGATCAGCCAGGCGGCCATCGTGGTTAACGCGATGGAGAACGAGCTCTCTAAGATTTCTCGGTCGCTCCGGAGGACCGAGACCGCCCTGACCCGTGCCCGGGAAGAGAAGTCCGGGCTCGAGAGTGAAGTTGCCAAGCTTAAGAAAGAGAGAGATGGTGCGGTCGGGCAGATGGAGGCCGTCCTGAAGGAGAAGGATGACGCACTGGACCGGGCGGAGATGGCCTAAAAAGCCCTGGAGGATGCTCGGCACCGCGTGTCTGAGATGGAAGACTCCCTCGCCGATCTGTGGTTGGAGGCGCACCGTGCCCGGGGGGATGCAGACCAGGCTGTTGCCCGGCAGGTCGAGGCGGAGAAGGAGCTCCAGAGGAAAAATGATGAACTGGCCGCTGCACTGAGCCGGCCGGCTTATGACCCTGAGGATCCGACCCAGAACCCGGCGCTCTTTTCTGAGTTTTGCTTCTATGTGGCCGCCGCCAGTGTGATCCGGGCCGGGCGCCAGGCCAGCCTCGACACCAAACCCCAGGAAGACTACTTCCGGGAGTACGCTGCCAAGAACCCGGTCAGTGGTAGTTTCTGGTTCCCCTTCCTCGACCTCGAGACCGACTATGGGGTGGACCTCTCTTGGTTCCCCCATCGGCACAGATTGTTCAAGCATGGTGAGAACCCCCCGGCCATCGGTGATGATGAGGAGGAAGAGGAAGAAGAAGAAGAGGCCCCTTTGGAGGCTACCCAGATGCCGGGCGGGAGCGGGGTTGAGGCGGAGGCCTGTATTGAAGAGGTGGCCGACTTCTTGGATGGGGCCGGGAACCGGGCGGGCCCGGGGGCCGGAGCAGGCGACCATTGAGCCTTTACTTGTCTTAGATTATATTTCATATTGCTTTAAACCAATGTAACCGGCTTTCGGCCGAATGTTGATGTTGTTTCCCTTGCCGGTCTCCGGGCCGGTCCGTTTTGAAATGAAAAGATCAATTTGTGTTCATCTGCTTCGTTGTTTTGTTTTTCTTACCTGTTTATACTTATCGAAATGTGTCAAATTTTAACAAGTATGAATTAAATTTTGTCCCGGTCTCAAGTGTGGTATGCCGACCTCGATACGGTCGGTATATGCTTTTGAACTGAGACCGGAATTTGGAGTGGCCTTGGCTGCCTTGCCGATCTCAAGTGTGATACGCCGACCTCGATGCGGTCGGCGTATGCCTTTGAACTGAGATCGGCTATTGAAGTGGCTTGGATGGCCTTCCCGAGCTCAAGTGTGATACGCCGACCTCGGTACGGCCGGCGTATGTTTTTTAACTGAGCTCGGATTTTTGAGATAGAACTGAGCTAGGCGAAGAGTTTGGCATTGATAAGAACTTTAAATATATATTACAAAATCACTGGTAGTATTTCTTCAAGTTAATTGCATTCCAGGGGTATTGGTCCGGAGTTCCAGCTCGTAAGCTCCCTTGGATAGCCATTTGGATATCCTGAACGGACCCTCCCAGTTCGGGCCGAATACCCCTTTTGGTACTTGAACCTTCTTGAGGACGAGGTCCCCGACCTGGAATTGTCTCGCCTTCACCTTGGAGTTGAAAAAAATTTCGGATTTCTTCTTGTAGGCCGCATTTCGAAGGTCGGAATTGAGTCTCCTTTCTTCCAACATGTCCAAATCGATCATCCGGGCGGTGTCATTGTCTTCGGTGATCGTCTGGGCCGTCCGATGACTTGGTAGGGAGACCTCTGAGGGGATGACGGCCTCGGTCCCAAAAGCTAACGCGAAAGGTGTTTCGCCCGTTGAGTTCCTTGTGGTCGTTCGATATGACCAAAGTACGTTGGGTAGCTCGGCCGCCCACTTCCCCTTTTTATCCTCAAGCTTAGCTTTAATAGTGTGCTTGAGGATTTTATTTACGGCCTCTACTTGGCCGTTTGTCTGCGGGTGGTAGGGGGTGGAGAATACTTTCTTGATATTCCACTTCTCACAAAACTGAATCATCTGGAGACCGTCAAATTGTTTCCCGTTGTCGGAGATGATCACTTGAGGTAGGCCGAAACGGCAGATGATGTTTTTCCAGATGAACTTGATGATTTGAGTCTGGCTGATCTTGTTGAGTGGCTCGGCCTCTGCCCACTTAGTGAAATAGTCGACGGCCACGACGGCGAATTTGTGGCCCCCGGGCGCAGTGGGCATCGATCCGATCAGGTCGATGCCCCACTGGGCAAAAGGCCAAGGGCTATACATGGAGGAGAGCTGCTCGGGGGACAGTTTGATATTGGGTCCCAAGACTTGACATTTGTGGCACGACCTCGCGAAGTTGACAGCGTCCTTGTTCAATGTCGGCCAGAAATATCCTTGTCTGATCACTTTGTGGGCTAGGGCCCGGCCTCCGGCATGATTTCTGCAAACCCCCTCATGGATTTCGGCCAGAATGGTCTGGCCTTGCTCCGGGGTTATACATTTTAGGAGTGGGAGGGTAAAGCTTCTCTTATATAAAAGATCGTCAATGAGGGTGTACCTTGACGACCGGAGTTGCAGTTGCCGGGCCCGAGTCCTATCTTCAGGGAGCGTGCCAGTCTTGAGATACTTCACGATCGGCGTCATCCAATTTTCATCCGTGCTCAGAACGGTCGCCACCTGTGCTCGGATGACTGTGGGTGTTCCGAGCGTGGAGAGTTGAATATTGGCGAGGTCGGCGGCTCCTTCCGCGGTTGCAAGCTTGGAAAGCGCGTCGGCCTGGGTGTTGTGCTCCATCGGGATTTGCTCAATGAAAACTTGATGAAATTTCTCGCACAAGGTTGTGACCAGGTCGAGATACTTTATCATTTGTTCCCCCCGGGCCTCGTATTCACCTTTGATATGGTTGACCACGAGCAGAGAGTCCATGCAAATATGCAGCCGGCAAACTCCGATTGTGATTGCGAGCTCAAGGCCCCCGACTAGGGCCTCATATTCGGCCTCGTTGTTGGTGGCCGGGAAGCTGAAGCAGACTGCATGGGTGAAACTCTGGCCTTCCGGGCCGATCAGGACAATGCCGGCCCCGGCACAGTTGTTGGTTGACGATCCGTCTATATAGAGTTTCCAAGGGGGGTGGTTGATTCTTGCGAACTTGGGTGGGAAAGTTAACTCTACTATGAAGTCGGCCAAGGCCTGGCCCTTGATGGCCGTCCTTGGGGCGTATGAGACCCCGTACTGGGCTATCTCTAACGACCACTTCAACAACCTGCCGCTTGTGTCCGGCCGGTGTAGGACTTGCCTTAGGGGTAGAGTGGTGAGGACCTCTACTTGGTGGTCGAAGAAATAAGGCCTTAGCTTCCTTACGCTCATGACCAGAGCGTATGCTAATTTTTCGAGCGGAGTGTACCTGAGCTCGGCATCGTGTAGGGCTTGACTTACGAAGTAGATCGGTAGGTGGTTCTGACCATCCGCCCGGACTAGTACCGCGCTTAGTGCGACCTTGGAGGCCGTAAGATATAAGTACAGTTTTTCCCCTGGGACTGGCTTGACTAAGATTTGTGGGTTTGCCAAATATTCCTTTAGTTTCGCAAAGGCTACTTGACTTTCCCTATTCCAAGAAAATTTGCCATTTCTAATAGTCGAGAAGAAAGGCTTACTTTTATCTCCGAGCCGGGCTATGAATCTGTTGAGGGAGGCGAGGCATCCGGTCAGACGTTGCACTTGTTTGATCATCCTGGGCTCTTGCATATCTAGGACGGCTTTGATCTTAGCCGGGTTGGCCTCGATCCCGCGCTGGCTGACGATGTGTCCCAAGAATTTGCCGGCCTCCACCCCAAAGTTGCATTTCTTTGGGTTTAGCTTCATATTGTAGGCCTTGAGGATCTTGAAAGTCTCTTCAAGATCCCTGAGATGGTCTTCTTTCTTCAAGCTTTTCACCACAATGTCGTCGATGTAGACCTCCATGGTCCTTCCGATCTGATCTGCAAACATCTTGTTGACTAGGCGTTGGTAGGTCGCGCCGGCGTTGATCAGGCCGAAAGGCATCCGGAGCCAAGAGAATATGTTCTTCTCCGTGTGGAATGGGGTGTGCTTGATGTCTTCGACGGCCATGGGGATTTGATGGTAGCCGGCGAAAGCGTCCATGAAGGACATCATCTCGTGCCAGGCCGTGCCATCCACCAGGTGGTCAATGTGCGGCATCGGAAAATGATCCTTCGGGCATGCTGCGTTGAGGTCGGTGAAGTCTATACATAGCCTTCAGGTATTGTTCGTCTTTTTTACTAGGACGGCATTCGCGACCCATTGGGGCTCGTCCCGGGCTTGTTCGATCAGCTTGTTGTCAAGTAACTTCTTGACCTCTTCAGCCAAAGCTTCGTACTTTTCGGGGCCGAACTTCCTTCTTTTCTGATGGACCGGCCTCTTGTTGGGGTCGATCTTTAGGCGATGGCATGCGTGCTTCGGGTCTATCCCGACCATGTCTTGGTGAGACCAGGCAAAGACTCCAACGTTGGCCTTGAGGAATTCGATCACTTCCCCCCGCATTTCGGTCGGTATGCGAGAGCCGATCAGAACTTCCAAGTCCGGCCTCGAGGGGTCGACCGGAATGTTTTCCAAATCCTCCAAGGCCGTAGCCTGCTCATAGCTCCGCCGGTCGGAAGAATCGAATCTGGGATCGAGATCGAGCTCGGATGGTTCGAAACCAATCCTTGGCTCGGGATCGTCGATCCACATAGGCCGGGGGTCGGCGGATGTGGATCCGACCTCCGTGATGGGTTCTGCAGCCGGAGTGGCCGTTTCAGAGTCGGGGTGTGGCCCGTCCGATGTTTGGTCGTTGCTAATTGAAAATAAATGAGAGTTGGAATAGTTCAAACACCTTCTAGTCATTGCCTGGTCACCCTTAATGGTGCCGACCACCCCCTCGGGGGTGGAAAATTTGATATAGTAACAGTAGGAAGAAGCAACAGCTTCAAAAACTTCTAAAAAGGGCCTACCCGGAAAGCCATTATACGAGCTTGGCTGATCTACAATTATAAAATCTAACGGCCTAGTTATCCTGACCTCCTTGTTGTAGCAGCAGATGAGTTCCACGAAGAGCTTTATCCTCCCGTACACAGCGACTGTTGCGTCCCCAAATCCCTTTAGTTGAAGGTCGATTGGCCTGATGAAGTTGACAAGGTCTCCGAGCTGGTCTAGGGCTGTTTTGAAGATGATATTGCAAAAACACCCATTGTCGACCAAAATGCGTTGAACCTCTTTGCCCAGGATCTGGGCGGCAACCACCAACGCATCGCCCTTCGGGAACAGCACCCCGGTCCTGTCTCGGTTGGAGAAAGTTATCTCCAAGCTCTTGTGAATCTTTGGTTCTGGGGGCGTGACCAAGTTGACGTTGGTCGCCGCCCGGACCTCTGCTTTCCGTTTTCGGTTGGACTGCGTCGAGATGGGGGTGAGGCCGCCTAAGTTCCCTCCGCCGGCCTGGATCATGTTGACCCGACCGCCGGGATTCATGGGGGGGAGGAGGTCATCCTCGTCATCATCTTCCTCCAAAGCTGCGACCGGCCTGAGAGGTCGGCCGCCTTCCTCGTTCCTTCGAGGGTGGCGCTGGGGCTGCTGCTGCTGTTGGTCCTGACGGCCGGCTGGCCTCTGAAGGAGGTCGTTCAGATGCCCTTCGTCAAACAGCTTCCAAAGCTGCTTAAGGAGATCACGACACTGGCTCGTATTGTGGCCAATAGAGTCGTGATAGGCGCAGAACTTTTTAGGGTCCAGCCGGGACCGGTCTCCAGAATAGGGCCTTGGCCTGGGAAGCACGTCCCGATGCTGGATCGCATTGAAGATATGTGCGGGGGACTGCCTCATGGCCTGAGTTAGGTGAACTTCAACGTCCTCGAAGGACTTGAAATTACCGGGCGGTTTGGCCACTCTTCTGGCCTTAGGGCCACTCTTGGGAGAGGTTTGGGCTACGGCCTCCGTCTCCTTTGGGGCTGGCTCGAACTCCCCCAGCCTTAGTGCCAGAAGTTTCCTCCGAGCCAGGTAGTCACCGGCTCGGGCGCGGAATTCGGCATAGGTTTTAGGGAAGTCCTTGGTGAGGTGTTTGAACATAGGAGACCGGCCGTGAAAGCCTCCCAGGGTTGCATGCAAAGCCAGCTGGTCGCTAACTGCCTCGCCGGTCAGCATGACCTCGTCCACCCTGGCCACGTAGTCCTCGTCGGACTCTTCTTTCTCTTGGCGGATCCGCATCAGGCGATGCCAGCTTTCCGGCCGGGCAATTTTGGCCGCAAAGTACGATGAGAATTGGGCGCTTAAAGTGGCGAATGAGTCAATGGACCGTGCCGGGAGAGATACGTACCATCTGTGGGCGAGATCGCCCAGGGTGAGGGGAAAAAGCCTGCACTTCGTGGCGTCTGTCGCGCCACGCCCGGTCATATAGATCCGGAATTTGCTCAGATGAGTCTCAGGATCTGTTTTCCCCTCGTAGAGAGGAGTTGGCGGAGGGACGATCTTGAGCTGGACCAGCGCGAGCTCAATATCGACCGCCAAAGGCTCGCTGGCGACTGGCCGGGCCTTAGTTTGGCCTTGCGCTTCGAGGAGCTCAATTTCGTCAAGTTGCTTTTGCATCTTGACGAGTTCTGGACTGGGGGTTTCGGCCAGCTGGTCGCCCACGTCGGCTAGGGGGCCGATTCGGTCGAAAACGGCCGCACGGGGGACTCCGCGTCCCAAAAGGCCGCTTTGGGCGAAGCTTAGCTTGCGCCTGGCGGAGTTTGCCGGGGTCAGGCTGACCTCGGCCGCCCTCTTGTGGGGCATTTGGGCCGTGCTCCCAGAGTTGGAGACAGACTCGGTGTCCCCGTACCCAGTGTCGTAACTGGGTACGCGGCTCGGATACCACGACGGGTCTGTCGTGCCCAAACGGTCGAAAACCGGATGGGCGGAGCCTCGTGAACGGGTGGAGACGGGGTTTGCCCGACATTGGCTTTCGCCTTGGTGCTCTCTGGCTTTCGCCTTACCCTTGAGAGCGCGAACCTGGTCTTTCTTTTTGGAGGCAGAGGTGGTGCTCCGGCACCCCCTCGCCTCTTCCGCCTGGCGGCGTCTTCCTGACCCGGCCTGGTCAGGAGTAAAGAAACCTCGACCCCCGGATGGGAGAGGTTCCTCCGGGAAACGAATCGGGGAGGCCACGCGTGTGGCCTTTCCGTGGGCATGGGATGACCTCTGGGGATCCATTGCTTTCAGGAGAGGAGGAGTTTGAGGTTTGAAGATTTGAAGGTTTGAGGGTATGAAGCTTTGAAGGACAGTGAGTGTTCTTCAAAGAGAGGTGAAGAAGATATGAGTTTGATGGGTTAGATACCCTCCTTCTAGCGTCAAATGTTGTTTACCAAAAATATTTTGCTGGGATTGAATGGCTATTTATAAAAGCTTTGGTAAAAACATCAAATGATTGGGTTCTTAAATGCTAGAATGAATGTTTGAATGAAGAAAAGCAATAAATGCATAAGAACACTAAGAACACCAAGAATTGCCAGGGGTTGTGAGTCCCTGGACTTGAATGAGTACGTGTATTGATTATACTGAGAGAGAGATTCAACCTTCCTCTTGTTACAAATGTGAGGATATTTATAGTTTTTTCACTACAGGGGTAATTTGGTCATCTTTGACCTCTCGAGGGGCAGAGGCATTAAATGCCTCCAGCCTCTGAGGGTGTGCGGGCACTGATGCGCCTGGATTTGCAGGTGGCTGGCCACTCTCATGCCGACACGTGTCCAAAAAGGACGATTCTCTGAGAACTTTCCTCATTTGGGAGGAATATTCTCTCTGATGCAGTGTACGAAAGCGGCCTTTTTCCTCTTGGGGGAAGATCTCATCTGATTCCATCACGTGTTCCAAACCTTCTACGCCGGCCGGAGATGCTATGAGGTCGGAGGCCGGTCCATTGGTGAGTCACGAGGCCGGAGCCTTTCACTGCCTATAGGTCGCGGCCGGGCGTCCTTCGCTGGAATCTCCCGGTCGCGGTCGGTCCGGTCCGAGGTCGGATCGGTCGCTTTGCTTTCGGAGCGTTATTGGTATGTGCTTTAAACTGATTTCCGGTCTCGCTTTCGAGATCGGAAATTGGGGTCGGAGACCGCTGAGGTCAGATATAGGCTGGTCCGATCGGCGCCGACCTCTGGACGTGTAATTGCCCTTTCCCGTTTATTCCGACCGGTTCCGACCTGTGGCCCAAACCGGTCACAACAGAAACAACTAATATCCTCCAAAACTAATACCCTTTGTAACTGCAAATCTCGAATTTATTAAAAAATAATAAACACAAAAAAGGATTACAATTTAATTTATTCGGATTAAACCGAGAAATTTGTGCGGGTTGACTAACTCTGAATTTGGTCCTCTGATTCTTCTCTTCGGTGTTGACCTTGACTTGGGTGTTCTTCGGGAGAAATCCTGGCCTTGATCTTCGTTTGAGATTGGATTTGAATTTATAACGTAATCCAAGGGCGAAACGCCTTATTTTGGATTAAACGTTATTTTCGGAATTTGGGGGATGAACGTCTTCGAAGGCGGGATGAACGCCTCTGAATTTGATGAAGAACGTCCTTTGAATCTTCGAGGAGAAACACCGGATCGGAGGGGTGCTGGACCTTTATCTCGGATCGGAAGCCGTTTGTGGTAGACTTGCGCGAAGAACGTCTTGAAGCCGCGAAGAACGCCTTTGAATCTTCAAGGAGAAACACCGGATCGGAGGGGTGCTGGACCTTTATCTCGGATCGGAAGCCGTTTGTGGTAGACTTGCGCGAAGAACGCCTTGAATCTTCAAGGAGAAACGCCGGATCGGAGGGGTGCTGGACCTTTATCTCGGATCGGAAGCCGTTTGTGGTAGACTTGCGCGAAGAACGCCTTGAATCTTCAAGGGCTCTTGAACTTCTGAATTCCTTGTGCTTCTGCCTCTCTGGATCTGTGTGTGTAAAATGAATGAATGAAGGACCCTATTTATAGGATGAGGAGATGAAAACTTTCCTCCTTCATGATGCCACGTGGCGCTTTATGATTGGCCGATGCCGATTTGATGGGCTTTTATAGGCCAATTTCCAAATTTAGTTGATTCTCATTAATTTCTTTCCTTCTTCATGCAAGATACGATTTGATTTTTTCTTGGGCATTAAGTCAACTGTATTAATTACTGTAGACTCGTAATTTTGGCAAGTTTGTACATGTATATTAAATATCAATTAATTTAATTATTTAATTTGAGAATTAATTTATTTAAATCCCCAAAATAAAATAATAAATTTATTTTGATATTAATATTTATTTGTACACGTGTTATTATTTAATTGGGTGCAAAATTAATTTGCTTACAAATGCCCTCTCGTGCTTCGTTCACGGTCATTTGTGACTTGGAGTGAATGAAGCACGAACATCTTTTACGCCCTCATTTGCTCTTGGACTTTTGAATCATGACTGAACTTAGAAGATGTCTAAGCTGCCTACGTACCTCTTTGATATAAGAGGATCAAGTCAGAACGTAGTTCAAGGAAAAAATTGATTCGATTTGGGGTGCCATAAACAGTTTATACTCGTGTAGGCTAGGAGTGACATACAGTTTAAACTCGTGCGTCAAGGAGATTTAATTTGAATTTATTTGATAGTTTATACTCGTATCAAGGAGGTTTAATTTCAAATTTGAGGAATTGTATTTTATTTGTGCATGGCCCAAATAATTTCACTCATGGAGATTTATTTTGTTGGGCTTAGGCATTTATTTGCAGGTTTTGATGAGCCCATAGAAGTCCAAGTCCCTTTTGGGCTTTGATAAATTGAAGCCTACTCTTCTTTTTGGAGAGGTGTGCTGCTTTTTTTTGTTGCAGCCTTAGGCCCAATAATCTTTAGTTTAAGATTAAGGCCACAATATATGCAAAACATGGGCTGCTGTTCATATTAGTTGGCCCAACCATTTAAATAACTTTGGGCTAATACATAATTAGCCGTCCTGACATAATTCGGCCCCTTTTTTTTTTTAACTGCATTTGTTTCCGTAGAATCCTGTGTGTAGGGCCCTTTTTGCCACAAGAGATTTACTTGCATATTTGGCAAGAGAGAAAAAAAACGATCTTGTTTAAATTGGAAAATTTAAAACTTGGCCATCAAGGCATTTGCAGGATCCATTAATTTCCAATCTTGGCAGATTTTAATTTCCTTCCTCAACACCTCAATAGCTCTTATAAAAAGAGGTCCTCTTCTCTTGAATATCACTCCCACGGCAACAAGAAGAGGTATGACATGCTTTCTTTTTCTTACTTTTCTTGTGGGAGATTTATCACTAACGTGAATTTGTTGCAGCAGCAGGGGATTGAAGATTTAGCAAGAATAATGAAAGGTAAAATTTTCACTAAACTTTGTTCTATTTTCACCTCTTTTGCCTTGCCATATTTTGAAAGTTAGTACATTACGTATATGAAATATCACATAACACACACCTCTCGAATTGCTTGAGAATGGAGGGTACCTCGATCATTAATGGACGCTGCTACGATTACCGTTTCGTTGCAATTTTTGCTCATCCGATTCTTGCCATCACAACTACCGTTTCGTTGCTCGGATCATTGCCACTATGACCACCATTTCGGCTCTCGGCTTCTCGAAACTTTACAACTACCGCTTTGTTGCTCGGCTTCTCGGATCACTGCCACTACAACTACAGCTACAACTACCGCTTCGTTGCTCGGCTTCTTGGATCACTGCCACTACAACTACAGCTACAACTACCGCTTCGTTGCTCGGCTTCTTGGATCACTGCCACTACAACTACCGCTTCGCTGCTCGGCTTCTCGGATCACTGCCACTACAACTACCGCTTCGCTGCTCGGCTTCTCGGATCACTGCCACTACAACTACCGCTTCGCTGCTCGGACCATTGCCACTACAACTACCACTTCGTTGCTTGGCTTCTCGGATCACTGCCACTACAACTACCACTTCGTTGCTCGGCTTCTCGGATCACTGCCACTACAACTACCGCTCCGTTGCTCGGACCATTGCCACTACAACTACCACTTCGTTGCTCGGCTTCTCGGATCACTGCCACTACAACTACCACTTCGTTGCTCGGCTTCTCGGATCACTGCCACTACAACTACCACTTTGTTGCTCGCGAGTCAATATCGATACAGCAACTGCCGCCCGTTTCATCGTCGGATTTGGTCAGAGTCAGAGAGTTGCTTCTTTCGGGCATTCCGTCGAGCAAGTCGCGTGCACAGGCAATCCGCCAGGATAGCCTTCCTTCAGGCAACGTACTCTTCGGCCAGTTTCAGGCATGGTGGTGATTGACGACGGCGGTTTCAGGCGTCGTGAGGCGGAGGCGGATTTGGACCGATGGGATTCTGGTCAAAGGCGTTACGCGCACGGCGGCTTGTAAGCGGAGGCGAACGACCGATTTCCGCAATCAAGGTGGAGAGGGACAGCGTCAGGTTTCGGTTGAGGGCTGCTTCAGGCGGCGGTGCCGGTTCCTGGGTGCGATTTGGAGGGCGAAGTGGTGCGCAACAGCTTCGATTTCGACGGGCGTTTCACACGACGGGGTCGGCTTCAGGCGTCGTGAGGCGGAGGTGTGGCGCTGCGCGGCGAAATTTAGAGAAAGGGCAAAACTGATTTGGGATTTCTCTTCTGCGTGGACTTTGGGCCTCTTGAATTGGATTTGGGCCCTCTTATTATTGGGTCTCTTGGCCTTTCCCAACTTATGAATGGGTGTAAAATAATTTTGAACTAGAAGTAGAATCTTACGTCCAATTTTATTTAATTTGCCCCCATTTTTTATGATGAGCACCAACCTCTTGGTAAAGGGACTCATTTAGGTGTCGAGAAGCCGGTACTTGGTAAATATGCGGAGCCGATGCCAAAAAGAGTTCCATATGGAAGAATGATCCATGGAAATTTCGCTAAGCAAAATGCCTAAGGTTTGGGTTCTGAAAGCAGCTAATCATGAGAAGTCTGCTCCGAAAAAAGTGGATCCTTTCACATAGATTTGTTTAGGATTTATCTTGCTTTTCCCTTTTTATGTTTCTGCTTTAGCATTCGAACTTTTGTGATTTATTAATAAGACTTGCCGGCTTTTTGACTTTATTTTCCATGTTGCTTTTATACTTCAATTTCTCATTAAGTATCCAAACTTGAACATGATAATAGAATCATGACTGAACTTAGAGAACTTCTAAGCTGCCTACGTACCTCTTTGGTCTAAGAGGATCAAGTCATAACGTAGTTCAAAGGGGAATTTGATTTGTTTTGGGGGGGTGCCGTGCACAGTTTAACCTCGTGCGGGCCAGGAGGGACTATTCTTTAACTACTGTAGACAAAGTAGGGTATTTAATTATTTAACCACTAAAAACACCCTTAGTGGGATGAATTAACAGTTTAACCACATGTAATTACCTTTGGTGGTTTGTCGTTCACAGTTTATCCTCATGCGGACCAGGAGCAACTAATAGTTTAGGCTCGTGAGTCATGGAGCATGCTGCTTGGTTCACTTACGCGTAGTAGCGTTTCAAGAATTTCCCGTTTATGGGGCCAATGCTTACACCATCTTCGGAGATCAGCTTGTAAGCACCATTTGTATAGACTTCTTTCACGACATGGGGGCCATCCCATTTGGGTAAGAATTTATTTCTGACACGATGAGTAACAACAATGGGTCTCCTCATTGCAAGCACCAAGTCACCAACTTGGAAAGAACGTGTCTTCACCTTCTTGTTGAATGTTCTTGAAAGACGGGATTGATAGCACTCGAGTCTTTGTTGGGCTTCTAATCTTTTCTCATCCAAAGCCTCTAATTCTTGAAGACGCAACCGCGCATTCTCCTCATCCGTCAAACCTTCTTGTATGGCCATCCTTAAAGACGGGATTTGCTTTTCCAAAGGGACAACTGCTTCGACTCCATACACCAATGAATATGGAGTGGCTTGTGTAGGCGTTCGGTAAGTTGTTCGGTAAGCCCATAATGCTTCATTTATCTTCTCATGCCAATCTCTTTTAGACTTTGACACCACTTTCTTCAATAGGTTACACAAGGTCTTGTTGAAAGCTTCCGCCAACCCATTAGCGGCTGCATTATACATGGAGGATTTCCTTTGCTTGAAGTCAAACTTCTCACAAAGCTTGTTGATGTGGCTGTTGGAGAATGATCTTCAATTATCGGTCATGATGTAGCGCGGGACCCCATATTTGTAGATGATGTTGATACGGATGAAGTCGGCAACATTTTCTTTCTTCACTTCCCTCAAAGGCACAGCCTCGGCCCATTTGGAGAAGTAATCGGTCGCAGCCAAGATGTAGAGATGTCCACCGGAAGACTTTGTTAGTGGCCCAACCACATCCAAACCCCAAGCATCAAAAGGCCATGCGGCGACGGTCGGATGCAACGGCTCGGGAGGTTGATGGATCAGGTTTCCATGAAACTGGCATGCTTGACATCTTTGCGCATATTCCATACAATCTTTCACCATTGTTGGCCAATAGTAGCCCATCCTCTTTATCCGAAAATGCAACTTAGGTCCTGATTGGTGAGCACCACAAATCTCGGAGTGAGCTTCTTCCATTGCTCGGACGGCTTCTTCATCTCCCAAACATCTTAGAAAGATACCATCGAATGATCTTCTATAGAGGGCTCCCTTGTCGTAGATTAATCGAGGCGCTCGACGCCGAACATCAATTCTTTGACGTGGATCATTCGGTAACTTCTCATGTTGTAGATAATCTACTAAAGGTTGGCGCCAATCCTCTCTTTCAATCTCGAAAACCTCCATAATATGATTCTCAACTTCTTCAATGCACTCATCTTCAAAGATTGGTGGTACAACCCAACTTCTACACAGGGATGCGAACATGAGTTTCGGGCATAGCTATAGTTGATGCCAACTTAGCTAGAGCGTCTGCTTGTTTGTTTTCACTTCTTGGCACATGTTCGATTTCCACATCACCAAGCCAATACATCATTCTTCGAGCATAATTGTAGTATGGAAGTAGTTCGGGTTTCCTAACTTCGTATATCCCCCGCAGCTGGTTCACTATTAGCAATGAGTCCCCATACACTCTAAGGTGTAGCTGCTTTATGTCCACCGCCATTTCTAGCCCAAGTATGAGCGCTTGATACTCGGCCACATTGTTGGAGCAATTTTCGATCAAAGAGAATGAATATGGCAAACCTCCCCTTCGAAGGTAATGAACACCACTCCGGCACCGGCTCCTTCTCTATGGGAGGCTCCATCAAAGTACATCTTCCAAGGAGGAGAAATATCCACTGCTAAGACGTCTTCATCCGGGAGATCATCAGATAATTCCCAATCAGCAGGGATTGGATGGTCTGCTAGGAAATCCGCCAACACTTGTTCTTTTACAGCTTTCTGGGGAACATATACGATCTTGAACTGTTGTAGCTGGAGATACCACCTTGCAAGTCTGTCTGAAAGAACCGGCTTTGACATGACAAACTTTAACGGATTTGCCTTTGAGATAAGACGGACCGTGTGAGCTTGGAAGTAGTGTTTCAACTTTTGGATTACGAAGATAAGTGCCAAACATATCTTCTCGATCGGCGAGTAGTTTAGCTCGTTTGGAACCATCATTCTACTCAAGTAGTAAAGAGCGTTTTCTTTGCCATCATCATTCTCTTGTGCAAGCAATGCTCCGACTGATCATTCTTGAGCAGCGATGTAGAGTATCAATGGTCGTCCGGGTATTGGGGTGACTAGCACGGGTGGTTTCATCAGGTAGTCTTTAATGCTTTTGAAAGCATTTTTGCATGCCTCATCCCACTTGAATGGATTTCCCTTCTTCATAAGGTGGCTGAACGGTTGACATCTTCCGGCCAGATTTGAGATGAACCTCCTTAAATAGGCCAACTTTCCTTGCAAACTTTTGAGTTCATGGATGTTACGGGGTTCGGGCATTTTCAGAATTGCATCGATCTTCGCTTGTTCAATCTCGATGCCCCTTTGACGGACAATAAATCCGAGGAATTTTCCCGAGGAAACTCCGAAGGCACACTTCAATGGATTCATCCTAAGCTGGTAGCGTCTGAGGCGTTCAAAGACTTGTCTCAAATCTTGCAGATGGTCTATCCTTCTTTTCGATTTCACCACTAAGTCATCCACATAACATTCGGTATTCTTGTGGAGCATATCATCAAAGATCTTCTGCATAGCCCGCTGATAGGTAGCACCGGCATTCTTCAAGCCGAAGGGCATCACTTTGTAACAATAAATTCCTTTTGGTGTGCGGAAGGCGGTAAGTTCTTCATCATTAGGTGATATGCGGATCTGATTGTAGCCTGATGAACCATCCATGAAAGATAAAGCTTCATGTCCCGTAGTAGCATCGATCATAAGTTCGGCGATAGGCAGTGGAAAGTCGTCCTTGGGGCATGCGAGGTTGAGATCACGGAAATCAACACACACTCGAATCTGACCATTCTTCTTCCTTACCGGGACAATGCTAGAAATCCACGTGGGATACTTCACTTCTCGGATGAATCCGACTTCAATAAGCTTGTTTACTTCTTTCTCAATTAACGGCACCAACTCGGGCCGGAATCGTCGTTGGCCTTGCTTGACTGGCCGAGTATCTTTCTTTATTGACAGGTGGTGAACTGCAACTTTGGGGTCCAACCCCGGCATTTCTTTGTATGACCATGCAAATACATCTCTAAACTCTTTCAAGAGTTCAACGTACGCCCCTTCTTCTTCAATTGTCAATAAGGCGCTTATGAAGGTTGGTCGCGGGTCATCGTCATCACCCAAATTGACTTCTTTCAACTCGTCGATAGTAGCTTTAACACCCTCTTCAAGTTCTGGAGGAGCATCTCCAGCGTCTGATTCCACTACTAAAGCATCATCGACTATCGTGATGTGATTTACCGCTGCTACATCTTCATCAGTTTCCTCTTGTATCCCGATGTCCACAGTTGGCCTTGTTCGTCCATCTCTTCCTCTAACTAGGACTACCCGAATGGCGCCATTGGTATTGATGATGAATCCGTTTCTAATCATCGAAGCCACCCTCCTCTCTAAAGCTCTCCCACTTTCTTGGGTTGTTGGCCTTTGAATAATGGAGGCATTGACAAAGTTAGATGATGCAACACTTTCCCCATCATCGTCTTCTTCCTTAGTGTAGATGATTGTTTGCATCTTTGCCGTTAAAGCTTCTCCATAGGATGCAACCAAGGTAGTTCGTCGCCTCATACGAGATGGAATCGAACTTCGAATTTTCTGGGAATCTGAGGTTGTGATAATCCTCAACACACCACTGCCATTTCTTTTGCGTGCCCCCAATCTTTTGAACACAGATCCGGACTTGCGATAATTTGGCCCCAACCTTTCAAAGATAGACTTGGAATTTCTCTTGGTTGATCCCAATCTTTCGAAGACAGAGACTTTCTTCACTTTTCTACCGTTCTCATCGAATACGTCTTCGGTTGACGAGAGTTCTTCTTCACTGATATGATTAGCACTTGCTCTTTTAATTGTGATGCGAACCGGGCTTTGTGTCGGGTATCCTAGACCAAGTCTAGCATTCTTGACAGTGGCATAAACACTTCTTCTTACCGGATTTTGAGTGGTATTAACTCCATGCTTTTGGGTTGAACCTTTCAATGTCGAACTATCTTATGGATCGTATCCAGCTTGAACTAGAAGCTTGAAGGCTTTGGGGCCATATGATTTTGATATCACGGCTTCAGCTATCTCTCCATGTTCCGTCTTAGCTCCATGAATTGGGCGAGTAAATCCTTTGAGCGGTTGTGAAGAAGGCCTTGTTGCGTCGAGTTTGGTCAAAGGCAATGTCAATCCCTCAAAAGCTTCGGCAATTTTAATACATTGTTTGCCTTTGTCAACGCGTGAGGGCAGTGCGTTTTCTTCACCCTTCGCCATTTGCCCTCCTTTAGTTGTCTCTTGCGACGAGTCTTCTTCTGCTTTAGTTGTATTTCTGAAGTAGTATTTGGCATCAGCGAAGTACGACTCGGCATTCGTGAAAGGCTTGGCATCACCAAATACTCTCTTCACTTCACCGTCTTTAAAGTATTTGAAGCATTGGTGCATCGTTGAAGGAATGACACCATTCTCATGTAACCATGGCCGTCCTAGAAGCATGTTGTATGACGTCTTTGCATCTATCACATGGAAGAGTATAGTCGATGCCATCTCACCGATTAGCAAGTCTAACGTTATTGTGCCTAGAGCTCTTTGACCCTCTTTGTTGAAACCTTGAATCATCAAATGGCTATTGCCGAGTTCTTCCTTGGGTATATCCAACTTCCTCATCATCCTCCAAGGTAAGATGTTTACTCCCGAACCTCCATCGATTAACATCCGGTTAACTTTTTGGCCTTTAGTGTAGCCCGTCACGAACAATGGTCGGTTGTGAGGCTGTGATCCAAGCAATAAGTCTTCCTCCGTGAAGCTCATAGTTAGCGCACACTCGGCAGTTTTATCATTTTTCTTTCCTTCACATGGACAAGTCTCGTCCACGTTCACCATATGGCATGAGACATTGCCGTAACCATCATCTTGTTTGGTAGTGACAAGATTCACAGTTGCTTCTTCTTCCAACATGATCGTTCCTTGCTCAACTAGCTGCATGACTTTGTCTTTGAAGATGAAGCAGTCTTGGATTTGATGACCCACCAGCCGATGGTACTTGCAATACTTCGGATCGTTAGTACGTCCAGCTTCTTCTGGTCGTTTCATTTCCTGCAACTCGATGATTTTATTCTTCACCAAATCATCGAATATCCCTGAGACATCGGAGTCCAAGAATGGATATTGCCTTTGCTGCATTTCTCTCAAGGTCCTTCTTCTTTGCCCTCCTTCCGGGACAACAACCTTCCCTTTATCGCTTCGTTCATCTTTGTTATTTGAGTATTTGATAACCTTGGCATTTGTTTGCATGACCTCCTTATGAGCAGTTCTGACGAAGGTTCTGCCCCCTTTCTTGGCCTCTTGCTTATCCTTGAACTTCCGAGATTCCGGGATTGGCGGTCCGTTAGATCCACTTGCATTCATGCTTAGCTCCATATCGTGAGCTCTCGTCGCCAATTCTTCAAAGGTTCTTGGTTGGATGCCTTGCAGGATATACCGGAGACCCCATTGCATTCCTTGGATGCACATCTCAATGGCTGAAGTTTCGGAGAGTCTATCTTTGCAATTCAGACTTAGGTTTCTCCATCGATTAATATAATCGATGACGGGCTCTTCTTTCCACTGACGCGAGTTTGTCAACTCAATCATGCTAACCGTTCTTCTTGTGCTGTAGAAACAGTTTAGAAACTCTTGTTCCATCTGATCCCAACTGTCGATGGAGTCAGCCTCCAAGTCGATGTACCAATCGAACGCGTTCCCTTTCAAGGATCGGACAAATTGTTTGGCAAGATGGTCTCCATAAGTTCCGGCATTATTGCACGTTTCGACGAAGTAGGCCACGTGCTGCTTCAGATTTCCCTTACCATCGAACTATTGGAACTTTGGAGGTTGGTAATCGGTTGGCATTCTCAAGCTATCAATCCTCTTTGTGTAAGGCTTGGTGTAGCTGAAGGTTGATTTGGAGGTGTCATCAATCTTTCATTTTACCGTCTCCAAGATGAGCTCCTTGAGTTGGTCAAGTTGGATCCCTCCATTCGATGAAATTTGTAGCTCCTTGGCGGTTACCTCGGTTTCACTGACTTGGCGTTAGTTGAGGTCTCTTCATCATCGTGCTCCTCAACTTGCTTCCCTTTGACGTGGCTTGCATCGTCGTCATCCACCTTATTCATCAGATTGGCTATGTGGATATCCTGAATTTTCACGTGCTCCGTAAGCCCCGCAATGGCCTTGATCAGGCTGTCAAGCTTTTCATCAATAGTTGAAGCATCCGTCATCATGGCTGGCGCTATGCTTGAGTCTGAAGATGAGCCCGATGATGAGTGTGGGGTAGAGCATGCAGAGTTGACTTCCTCATCTTCGCCGATGTAGGGAGACTTGTTCATAACTATCCCGGATGAGGGGCTTCCTTCTGAAGAGACATGTGCCGACGTCTTCTTCGACATGCTTCTTGTGATGACGTTGGCGTTAGGAGCCGTTGAGGTTTTGGTCCTTAGTAAAATAATCTTGCGTGGAGGAGTCATTCCGACAATCCTAAGCTGGCTTGAGAGAAGAAGAGATGAGAGGTAGAGTAGGTCCCACCGGGCGTGCCAAATTTGTAACTGCAAATCTCGAATTTATTAAAAAATAATAAACACGAAAAAGGATTACAATTTAATTTATTCGGATTAAACCGAGAAATTTGTGCGGGTTGACTAACTCTGAATTTGGTCCTCTGATTCTTCTCTTCGGTGTTGACCTTGACTTTGGTGTTCTTCGGGAGAAATCCTGGCCTTGATCTTCGTTTGAGATTAGATTTGAATTTATAACGTTAATCCAAGGGGGAAACGCCTTATTTTGGATTAAACGTTATTTTCGGAATTTGGGGGATGAACGCCTTCGAAGGCGGGATGAACGCCTCTGAATTTAATGAAGAACGTCCTTTGAATCTTCGAGGAGAAACGCCGAATCGGAGGGGTGCTGGACCTTTATCTCGGATCGGAAGCCGTTTGTGGTGGACTTGCGCGAAGAACGCCTTGAATCTTCAAGGGCTCTTGAACTTCTGAATTCCTTGTGCTTCTGCCTCTCTGGATCTGTGTGTGTAAAATGAATGAATGAAGGACCCTATTTATAGGGTGAGGAGATGAAAACTTTCCTCCTTCATGATGCCACGTGGCACTTTATGATTGGCCGATGCCGATTTGATGGACTTTTATAGGCCAATTTCCAAATTTAGTTGATTCTCATTAATTTCTTTCCTTCTTCATGCAAGATACGATTTGATTTTTTCTTGGGCATTAAGTCAACCGTATTAATTATTGTAGACTCGTAATTTTGGCAAGTTTGTACATGTATATTAAATACCAATTAATTTAATTATTTAATTTGAGAATTAATTTATTTAAATCCCCAAAATAAAATAATAAATTTATTTTGATATTAATATTTATTTGTACACGTGTTATTATTTAATTGGGTGCAAAATTAATATGCCTTCACCCTTTAGTAAAAATAACTATTAGGTCATCAACTAATACCCTTTATCAACTGTTTTATGTTACACTGTTTATATAGTCTAATATCTATATGCTTGCTTTAAACATGTAATTTTATAGTGATTTTAAATGAACATGTGCATAATATCATATTATAATACTCCCTAAATTTTCATGTTAAATTTCCAAAGTTTTAATAAAGTTTTCACCATTTTTTCAAAAAAATTGTGATATCGATATATCCGTAAATTTAAGGTTGCGATATTACTTGCGATATCGATATTTTCATCCTTGAGTGCCCATATTTATATACGATCTGATTGTAGATGTTTATATTAATTTAAATAAATTCTGATAAAAGAAATGGGCGGCAAACTATTAAACTCGATCAATTATTTCTACGTACATAAATTTATATTAACATATTTATATTAACTAGTTGATAACACATGCGTTGCACGTTATTCATGAGTTTGTAATCGTAGTTGACATACTGAAACTTGGAAGAGTTGAATTTGTTTAAATCTTGCTAGCTTCTGTCTTGGCTTGAGCGATCGTAGTTGACATGTTATTGAAATTTGGAAGAAAAAATTGTTAGTTGATATGTTACTGAAATTTATTAGCTTGTCTATATTATATGTCTCTGCACTTACTGAATCCCATCAAAACAGGGTTTAAAATGAGGTACTTTTGTTAATTTTTCTTCTTTTTTGCATTTCGTCACTAATTAATTTACACAACTATGTTCTTTTAGATCTTTTGTTACAGGTAAGAAACCACTTATCTATTTGTATATTTTATTTCCTTCTGTCAGTCATCACATCTTTTTTATATCATATATAATTATTTTACTATGTCATTTCATGTGTAGCTAATTACTATAGTATGTGTGACATTCTTGGTATATCAATTAAGAAATACCCCAGTACTGATAATATATTTAGTCTTTTATGGTTTTACTATGTGAGTCTCTGAAAAATGAAATATATTAGTATCTTTTTACTATATGCATTCATCTTTAACTCATCTAACATTATTCTAAAAATAATGACAAAGCTTAATTAGTTATTTAAGAAAGTCTATATTACCTTGAGTTAAGAGAGAGACAATAAGTCATTTAGCAAATTCCACATGTTTGCAACAATTGCTAATAACAGGTGGAAAACTATAGAACTGGAAAATAAAGGTGAAAATATAAGCCCCCTATTCCTAATGAACACAACTGAATCTGAATCTCTAACCCAAAATTCAAATAGAAATATTTAATCAAATCTTTTTTTCCTCCGAGTTTTCCACACCCTTTTCAGTGTTGAAAAAATACCAACTTCGTCCGGTGTTAATTCAAAGAGAGTGGGGTATATAAAGGCCCTCGTATTATCAAATTTACTCAACGTAGCTACACAAAAAGTGTCAAGTTTCAGTAATGTCCAACAGTCTATGGTAAATGAGCAGTCGACTACAATGTGTCATTCATTCTCAGAGCCAGCATTGCCAAAGAGGACAAAATCCACTTACATCAAGTTCCCTCCCCAAAAGATTTGATATAAAAAGTCTCGACCATACACGACTTTGGGAAGAGTTTTTAATTTCTAGATATGCATCACTACAAAAAAAATATTTTTAGGTGACAAAATTATTGTGACAAATACAAAGCTCGTCACCAAAATCTATGTTTTCGTGACAATATTTAAATTCGTCACTTAAACTGCAGGTTGTGGTGACAATTACATATATTATCACGTAAACGGGAGATATATTGTGATGATTTGTCGAGTTGCCACAAGTGGTGATGTGCGGTAGCAAAAGCCATCGTATCGTGATAACTTTTTGTGACGAACCACAAACTATCACAAGAAACATCAGTTTACAGTGACGACTTCCATCTTCATCCTGAAAAATGAGATTTATTGTGATAATTCTTAAGTTGTCACAAGAACACTTTATTTATTGTGATGACTTCCATCTTTGTTGCGTAAAAATAATATCTGTAGTCACAATTCGCAAGTCGTCATAGAAAGCCTCAGTTTGTGATGACGATTTTCATCTTCATCACATAAAAATGAAATCTATTGTGACGATTTGTATGTCGTCACAAGAAGACTTTGTCTGTTGTGATGATTTCCATCTTTATCGCGTAAAAATGAAATTTATTGTGACAATTCACAAGCCATCACAAGAGATAATGGTTTTTGGTGATGACTTCCATCTTCGTCACGTAAAAATAAGATCTATTGTGATGATTTGTAATTCGTCACAAGAAACTTCTGTCTGTGGTGATTATTCCATCTTCGTCGCAAAAAAATGAGATCTATTGTGATGATTCACAAGTCGTCATAAAAAGTCTCTATTTGTGGTGATGACTTTCATCTTTATCACGTTAAAATGAGATCTATTGTGACAATTTATAAGTCTCTCAAGAAGCCTCGCGTAAAAGTGAGATGCATTGTGACGATTCCCAAGTCGTCACAAGAAGTCTTTGCTTGTGGTGATGATATCCATCTTCGTCGTGAAAAAATAAGATATTTTGTGACAATTGACAAGTCATCACAAGAAGTCTTTATTTGTTGTGACGACTCCCATCTTTATCAGGGTAAAATGAGATTTACTGCGACGATTAGCAAGATGTTACAAGAAGTCTCTAATTGTGGTGAAAATAAATCTTTGTTTATGGCGACCACATACATATTTGTCACTTCAATTACATGTTAAAGTGACGATAAAAAAATTATCACGTGAAAGTGAACTTTATTGTGACAATTTGTCATGTTTGTCACCGTAAATAAAGTTTCAATTTTAAAAAATTGATTTTTTTTTTTAAAATTTCAATAACTTTTGAAATACTTAGAAAGTACTACACTTTTGGGGTGACAATTCGTGGTTTTATGTGTGTTTCGTGTCGTCACATGACTTGGAGTTTTAGATCGAATCAATACTTACAAACGTATGAATTTGTTGTACCAGGATTAATATACAATCAAGTAGTTACAAACCTAGAACTCTAGACAAATTGTTTTCTTAATTTTTAAAATTAAATTAAACATGAAAGATCAAGTATCAAACAAAGAAACAAATATTTAAATGAATAAATTAATCTAACTTCCGATTTAAAAGTGCAAGGGTAAACGAATTGTACTTTCAGATGTCGTCCTTATGAATTCCACTAGTTTGATTACGAGTCTACCATTTAATAACTACACTGTTCTGGTTGTTTGTTAAGAGTGATCATTTATGTGTGTTAATTCTATTCTTTTTTTGGCTTGGTTGAACTGTTGGGAAAATAGGGGTGCCCGGAATCCATTCGGGATGAAATTTAAATACGAATTTAAATTCAATTATTACTAGCATGAATTAATCCTAATTAATTCAAATAATAATTCCAACAATTTTAACATAATGCATATTGAATTAATTCACATAAAATCTAGGCGGAATAAACAAGAATTTATGTGACTTACGTACCTCTTGTAGACTTGGCCTTTGAATAAACGGGACAATCACGTTCTCGCTTTATCAACCCAAAAACCTTCTCAAGTATTTCCCTTTCGCCTTACTTGATCACCGGTGGGAGATGCTTTCAAGTAATTTAAATAACTAAGGAAAAAGAAAAATATATATGCTCTTGATTTTTCCAACACATGGAATTATGTACTTGGGGATGAAATAATCACCCCCTATTTATAATATGGAAGTGGCCGAAATTTACAGTGAATATGGGTTTTGGAGAAAATCTTTTCTTAGTCTCTAAGAAAATTTGAATATATCCCATATATTCTTTTCTCCAAAATAAAATATTCCACAAAAATTTCACACACCTTATTATTGCGTAACTTTCGAAAATTTTAAGAAGAAAACACAAGATTTGGATCTTCTTGAATATATGAGATAATCTTGCATTCCAATAATACTTATCTTCCATAATATCTTTCCAAGAAAATCAACAAAATCTTTTTTCTTCCTAATCTCTAATTTTTGAAATTAATAGGCAAAAATCAGCAATATATTATCTTTTTATTTTAATCACCTTATCATTATTGGGCTACTTGATGGGCTACTTGAGGGGCCTTTAATGAAAATTAAGATTGGACCTCCTAATGGACTTCTGAATTTCAATATTGAGCCCCAATATACTTCAATCCATTAATATTAATTATTACCACTAATAAATTAATATTGCACTATCCATCATAATCCATATTACGATAATATGGGCTCCCGGTTATTATTTCCCGCATTTAAGATTATCAAGTACATTAATTAATTAAGCTTCTGAATAGCTCTAAATTAATTAACATATTTCACCTTGGAGTAAAGACAGCTCAACATTATTATCCGTACCGAAGAAACTAATTCTTCACTTGCAAGATTTGGTACGATAAAACTTCTGAGCCCACCAAGGGGACTAATCACACGAGCCGTACTCGCACGCGTTTCTCCGTATTAAATCTTAGCGACCGTCGTATGATTAATATTACTGCCCAAAGCACAAGGTTCGAATTTGCAATGATTCTCACCCAACATGAATCAAAGTATTAACCATTAAGCACACACGGTCCTATTTAAGTGACGGAGATTAAGAAATCAACAACCACTGAGGTCTAATTCTTCATATTTCAGAACAGAAGAATTTATCCTCGTTGTAGGTCCTCTTCAACACATACTAAATGTGCTAGTGCAATCTCTTAGTCAAGACAGACCAATCTGAGACTTACACATCGACCTTTCACGGCGGATTGTTCAATTCCACCTAGGTTGTGAAAATGTACGTTTAGTTACAAGGAAACTGTTAATGTTATCTTCCATGATCGGGTATCACCACATTAACTACAATGTAACTAGTACTATTATGAACTGTTTGCAATAAATATTCAACATTCAATCATATCTAAAGCATATGCGATAAAATAATTATTCTCATAAAACGAGCGTTTGATACACGAGTTATACAAAGTAAAAACATACTTTCACGTATAACTCCAACAATCTCCCACTTATACTTAAAGTCTGTTTTTTAGTATACATCATGCATGTCTTAGTGTAGTAGCTCTACATGACATCTCATGTCAACCTACACTAACCTAATAATTCCTCCCACTTATACTTAAAGTAGATTGGCAATAGTCTTGACTCCCATTCCATCCACATGTCTCTCGAATGTACTCTGAGGCAAACCCTTTGTGAATGGATCCGCTAGGTTGTCACCCGACGCTATCTTTGCCACCTCTATATCTCCTCTCTTAAGGATTTCTCGTATAAGATGGTATTTTCTTTCTATGTGTTTGCTGGCCTTGTGGGCTCTCGATTCCCTTGAATTTGCAACTGCTCCGGCACAATGATTGTGATAGGCAAATTCGGAACAACGTCCAAGTCCACTAAGAAGTACTTGAGCCAAACCGCTTCTTTCGTTGTTTCCCAAGCAACTACTTATTCGACTTCCATGGTCGAATCTGCGATGCATTTCTGCAAATCGCTTCTCCATGTCATGGCTCTTTCTCCCATGCAAAACACACTACCCGAGGTAGATATTTTGGAGTCTATGTCTGATTGGAAATTTGAGTCCGTGTATCCCATGGGAATTAGACCGTCTGACTGTTAAATCAGCATTCCATTCCAAGTTCTTTTCAGAAACTAGAGAACGCATTTAATTGCAATCTAATATGCTTTCCCAGGGATATTTTGATATCTTGCCATCATGCCCACGGCAAAGCATTTATCTGGTCTCGTACACAACATTGCATACATAAGACTTTCTACGTTCGAAATGTACGAAACGTCTTTCATGTCATCTATCTCCACTTGCGTCTTAGGGCATATTTCTTTGGATAGATGGATTCCGTGTCTAAAAGGTACAAAACCTTTCTTGGAATCTTGCATGTTGTATCGCTTCAAAACAGTGTTTTTGTATGAAACATGCGATAAGCCCAACATCCTCTTCTTGCAATCGCGAGTGATCTTGATCACAAGGATGTGACCGACTTCCCCTAAGTCCTTCATATCAAATTGTTTTGATAGCCATACCCTTACGTCTGACAATACCTTTACATTGTTTCCAATGAGCAGAATATCGTCTACATATAATACTAAGAATACCACCGCAGTTCTGTCACGCTTCTTATACACACAACTTTCGAACTCGTTTTGATCAAACCCATAAGACTTAATCACTTGATCAAAATACTGGTTCCAAGTACGCGATGCTTGCTTAAGTCCATAAATGGATCTCTTAAGCTTGCATACGAGGTGCTCTTGGCCTTTTTCAACGAAACCTTTGGGCTGTTGCATATAGATATCTATCCCGTCAAGACTTCCGTTAAGGAAAGCTGTCTTGACATCCATTTGCCAGATCTTGTAATCTAGGTGCGCAGCGATCGACAAGAGAATACGGATGGACTTAAGAATAGCTACAGGCGAAAAGGTTTCCTCATAATCGATCCCTTCTTTTTTAGTATACCCTTTGGCCACAAGCCTCGCTTTGAAGGTCTCTACCCTTCCGTCCGATCCTCTTTTCCTCTTATACATCCACTTGCATCCAATGGGCTCTACCCCACTGGGTGGTTCGATCAACTCCCACACTTGATTATGATCCATCGAACCCATCTCGGTTTCCATTGTTGTTTGCCATAACTCCGCGTCTTTGTCTTGGATTGCCTCGTCGTATGTCCATGGGTCTGATTCATCGCCGGGAACCAAATCTGAAGATTCTCCTATCCCCATGAATCTCTCGAGTTGCCTAGCAATCCTCCCACTGCGACGGGGTTCTGGTTGTGAAGATGTGACATGTGGTATATCATCTTGTATACTTGGTATCGAGGTTTGACCTCTCAATTCTTCTAAGGTAATTTCACTTTTAGGCTTCTGATTGTTCATATAGTCTTCCTCCAAGAATTTAAAGTGTACTAATCACGGTCTTTTGATCCTTGGGACTATAGAACATACACTCTTTCGTTCCCGCAGGGTATCCTATAAACAGCCTTAATTCCGAACGTGGATCCAACTTACCGGCCTCCTTGTCTAGCACGTATGCCGGACAACCCCAAATCCGCAAATGTCTTAGACTGGGCTTGCGCCCGGTCCACAATTCCATTGGGGTTTTAGGAACCGATTTGGATGGCACCAAGTTTAGAATGTAAACCGCTGTTTCCAAGGCATTACCCCAAAATGACTTGGGTAAATCCGAATAACTCATCATGGATCTGACCATCTCTAAAAGAGTCCGGTTTCTTCGTTCCGCCACACCGTTCTGTTGAGGGGTTCCCGGTGCAGTTAACTGGGATACGATCCTTTCATCCGATAAGTATTTCAAGAATTCATTGCTGAGGTATTCGCCTCCACGATCTGATCGTAGAAACTTGATACTCTTTTCCATATGTTTCTCGGCTTCGGCCTTAAAATCCTTGAACTTATCAAAAGTTTCAGACTTATGCCTCATAAGGTAAATGTACCAATATCTCGAGTAATCGTCAATGAAGGTGACGAAATACTCATACCCCATTCTCGCTTTGATCGTCATTGGACCACACACATCGGTATGAACGAGTTCTAACACTTCCGTGGCTCTATTCCCCTTGGCTCCAAATGCCCACTTGGTCATTTTACCCTCTAAACAGGATTCACAGGTTGGAAACGGCTCGACTTGGAATGATTCCAAGGATCCGTCTTTCACCAATCTCTCTATCCGCTTTAGATTAATATGACCTAGTCTAAGATGCCATAGAAGTGTTTCGTTCATCTCCGAAGAACGCTTTCTTTTATTACTCGAAATGATCGACGTGTTATTAGATTTATTATTTGAGTGGTGTGCACACTTAATCGTATAGAGATTGTTTACCAATGTTCCATGACAGATAGTATCATTCTTAAAAGAAATAGTAACAACTTTATTAAAAGTAACTGAATATCCATCAAAAAACAACTTAGAAACTGAAATTAAATTCTTCCTAAAGTTCGGAACGTATAAAACATCTCTTAAAATTAAAACTCTATCTTCAAAAGATAGGTGTATGAATCCCACTGCTTCGGCTGCCACTCTCGTAGCATCCCCCAAAGTGATTGTGATCTCATTCTTGCTAAGTCACCGGGTTAGCTGGAACCCCTGAAGAGTGAAACAAATATAATCAGTTGCCCCGGTATCCACTACCCAAACGTGGGCAGCATACGCCGCAACATAAGTTTCAACGACTAAAGCATGAGACTTACCTTTCTTTACCGCCTTCTTAGGCTTAGAACAGGTAGTACTTCAATGTCCTTTCTCCCCGCAATTGAAGCACTTACTCTTACTGGATATCTTCAGGCCGTATGGCTTGAATGCTCTTTCTTTGCCACCAAGAGTGAGTCTACTGGTTTGGTTCCGATCAATCTCCTTCTTCTCAATCTTACCTTCCATTGGCCTAGATTTCGAGAAAAAGCTCTTGATCACCAAAGCCTCATCCTTACTCCCTAAGTATGACTCTACCGTTATCAGAGCTTTGAGCAGGGTATCTAAAGTGAACTTTTGTTCCGATAACACGTATTCCCAAAAGAACCCATCAAAATTACTCGATAGCTTTAGGAGTATGGAATCAATTTGACTTTCTTCACTTTGTCCGGCACCAAGAAACTCGAGTTTTTCAAACTCACGCCTAAATTTGAGAACATGATCCCTTACAGGTGTTCCCTTCACCATTTCCTTCGTGTGCTTCTCACGAATGGTGAACAGATTCGTCATGGGGTTCTGATGTTGAAACATCTCTTCAAGGCTATTCATGATATCAACAGCCGCTTCAATGCCTTCATGAATGCGTTTCAAATCTTCAGACATAAATGTCAAGATGATGCGCCTCATGTGCTCATTGGAATGCTTCCAATCATCGAATACCGCCTTTTCCCCATTACTTGACTTATCATTAGGTTTATTGGGTACATCAACGCTAAATATCCAATAGTGTTCTTGCGTAGGTAGGACCATATTCATGTTACGTTTCCAATCAACATAGTTCTCACCGACAAGTTTGTTATCTTTAAGTATACTAAACAGTGGATTAAAAGGTTGCGACATGATGAACTGAGAATAAAACATACACTCATATCAATATCTAGAAAAATACGAAATTATCACATAATTCGATCACGTCAATTATATTGAAACCTTAAAACAATATAATTATGCATCAGCCAACATCTCGAAATAATTTAAATGCGCCACGAGGGGTGGTCTATACATTTAAATACATTCAAGCGGATCACAAACTTAAAAGTTACAAATCCTTAATTCAAAATTAATAGTTGGCTCCCACTTTGACCACATAAAAATTGACAGGGACTCCGAGGGGAGTAAGTTAATATCAATTTCTTATGCCTAAGTAATAACCATAATTAAATACAGGATTATTATTTCGCTTTGAGCAAGCCACTCGTGGTGAGGGTCAATACCGCCACTAGTAATAATCCATAATCATCCTTTCGGAATTTATTCATGTGAAATCCGTTCTTTTGGCCGATCCGAGGGGGAAATGTATTCCAAAAGAACTTCACAAATAAATAAATTATGGAGGCCAAATTAATCCAATTTTAATATCCGGTATAAAATTGCGATTAATTAAACATACTTAGTAATTTTCGAAAGTAAGGTTTTTCTTGGACAATAAAATTCATGCAAACATATATTAACAAATAATAATAAGTGCACGAAATAAAACATCCATCAAAACAAAATTAAACACATTGGAGCATTCAAATCCAATTGTCACGGTTTAATTTCTTCACGTCTTGATACGAAATATCGTCCTTGTTGCTTTCCGTCGTTCATCTCGACACGCTCCCACTCGAACAGCAACACTTCATCAAAAACAGCATCGTTTGGGGTTCGGGACGACGTTTAAAATCACACAAAAAAAAGTTTCGCCGTTCGTTCTCGTTTCTCACCCCATGCATGATTTTATGTCCATGCATGCGCCGCACATGCATGCGTCGTCCGGGTATGCCTTCTTTAATTCTTCGTTCTTCGTCTCGATCCGGTTACAATTTATTTTACAAAAAAAAAATATTAGATCTAGACTAGTCTATTGCAATGATCAAATCAAAATAAAAATAACTAATCTACTCGTGGATTTTCTCACGAGAAAAATGAATTCGAACGAATCGAATTAAAAATAATTAATTCACACGCATGAAAAAAATTAACAACATTAAAACCATGACAATAGGATACCTGCAAAAAAGATCTAGCAATTCTACTATCCAATTTCAATTTAATGTTTAACAATTTAAATTCCAATTTAAAGATCAGAGCCCGAAATCGTGGCTCTGATACCAGTTGTTGGGAAAATAGGGGTGCCCGAAATCTATTCGGGAAGAAATTTAAATACGAATTTAAATTCAATTATTACTAGCATGAATTAATCCTAATTAATTCAAATAATAATTCCAACAACAAATTTAACAACATGCATATTAAATTAATTCACATAAAATCTAGGCGAAATAAACAAGAATTTATGTGACTTACGTACCTCTTGTCGACTTGGCTTTTGAATAAATGGGACAATCACGATCTCGCTTTATCAACCCAAAAACCTTCTCAAGTATTTCCCTTTCGCCTTACTTGATCACCGGTGGGAGATGCTTTCAAGTAATTTAAATAACTAAGGAAAAAGAAAAAATATATGCTCTTGATTTTTCCAACACATGGAATTATGTACTTGGGGATGAAATAATCACCCCCTATTTATAATATGGAAGTGTCCGAAATTTACAGTGAATATGGGCTTTGGAGAAAATCTTTTTTTAGTCTCTAAGAAATCTTGAATATATCCCATATATTCTTTTCTCCAAAATAAAATATTTCACAAAAATCTCACACTCCTTATTATTGGGTAACTTTCAAAAATTTTAAGAAGAAAACACAAGATTTGGATCTTCTTGAATATATGAGATAATCTTGCATTCCAAGAATACTTATCTTCCATAATATCTTTCCAAGAAAATCAACAAAATCTTTTTTCTTCCTAATCTCTAATTTTCGAAATTAATAGGCAAAAATCAGCAATATATTATCTTTTTATTTTAATCACCTTATCATTATTGGGCTACTTGAGGGGTCTTTAAGGAGAATTAAGATTGGACCTCCTAATGGACTTCTGAATTTCAATATTGAGCCCCAATATAATTCAATCCATTAATATTAATTATTACCACTAATAAATTAATATTGCACTATCCATCTTAATCCATATTACGATAATATGGGCTCCCGGTTATTATTTCCCGCATTTAAGATTATCAAGTCCATTAATTAATTAAGCTTCTGAATAGCTCTAAATTAATTAACATATTTCACCTTGGAGTAAAGACAGCTCAACATTATTATCCGTACCGAAGAAACTAATTCTTCACTTGCAAGATTTGGTACGATAAAACTTCTGAGCCCACCAAGGGGACTAATCACACGAGCCGTACTCGCACGCGTTTCTCCGTATTAAATCTTAGCAACCGTCGTATGATTAATATTACTGCCCAAAGCACAAGGTTCGAAGTCGCAATGATTCTCACCCAACATGAATCAAAGTAGTAACCATTAAGCACACACGGTCCTATTTAAGTGACGGAGATTAAGAAATCAACAACCACTGAGGTCTAATTCTTCACATTTCAGAACATAAGAATTTATCCTCGTTGTAGGTCCTCTTCAACACATACTAAATGTACTAGTGCAATCTCTTAGTCAAGACAGACCAATATGAGACTTACACATCGACCTTTCACGGCGGATTGTTCAATTCCACCTAGGTCGTGAAAATGTACGTTTAGTTACAAGGAAACTGTTAATGTTATCTTCCGTGATCGGGTATCACCACATTAACTACAATCTAACTAGTACTATTATGAACTGTTTGCAATAAATATTCAACATTCAATCATATCTAAAGCATATGCGATAAAAGAATTATTCTCATAAAACGAGTGTTTGATACACGAGTTATACAAAGTAAAAGCATACTTTCACGTATAACGCCAACATGAACTCGTAAATTGACCAATACCTAATATAATCTCCTAGGCTTAAGATCATGGATACAGATACATTTTCAACACTATTACTAATGTTTATGCTTTGTCTCTTTACTAAATATTTAATGAATACTTAAGAACATAATGTTTATAGATGAGAGATCTAAAAAATGTCACTCACACTACAAAAAAAAAAAAAAAAATTGGTTCCTATTTTTTAATTACAGTTCAATTTTCGGTTTACATAAAGTAACTATTTTATTTTGGTTCATTTTCAATTTTCATTACTTAAAAGATGGAAGGATCCTGATCGACCGGATTAATATAAATATAAATATATTTTATATATTATTCATAAAAAAATCACAAATTCTAGTATGCACTCAAGTGTATAGCATACACTTAAATTTTAAGCTCAATTTTGACTTCAATTTTGTTTTTTTAAAAATACATAGAAACACACCGAACTGTATTTTTTTTTTGGTAGTTTGGGTATTACTAATTACTGTTTGAGGTATTATTGATTACTTCTTAAAATATCTTTTTCAAAATTTAAGGTATACTATGCACTCAAATACACACTAAGATTAATATATATATATATATATATATATATATATATATATATATATATATATATATATATATATATATATATATATATCTCACACATCACAGCCCCCTAAATATATCTAATATACACTAATCAAACTCACGTATCAAAAGTATTCCCAAAATCCCTAATTCACATCCCAAGATAAAGGATTATCTCTGCCGCTGCTCAATTTCGCCCTTTTCCGTCTCTTTCTCTCCGATCGGCAATCAAGTTCGTTGGTCATCCTATTTTCCCTCACAGCAGAGTCACGCCCCTCACTCTCACACCAAGGTTACGACTCGCTGCCCGCACAGCCTCACTCTCACGAGTCAAAAATCGCACACCGGCGGACTTCGCGAATTTGTTTCTTCACTCAGCCGCTCAGTTGCCTCCACTCTACAATTCTCACGAATGACGGACGCCGTGGACCTACCAACAATAAATAGAGAAACCACGACTAGCCCCTCTTAGGTATTCATGCTCAATCTCCTGTTTTCATTAAGGAATTTATTTTTGATACTTTGCATTATTTATTTACAATTATTGATATTTATCAGTTTTTGCCTGGTTGAATTAGAGAAATTTGTGGTTTGAGTTTGACGAATGTTGTTAGGGTTGAGTTTGATTAAGCTGTGGTTAGAGAAAATGAATATTATGAAATACTGGATTTTTAGCTTTGAATTTATTTATTTAGGTTTGCTGCAAATTTTTTATTTTTTGTGGAATCTGGCAAGATGTACTTGGTATTGTTTTAAGTTTGATATGTATGCAAAAGTAACTTGGGATTGTTTTAAGTTTGGGAAAAGATACACATGTGCCCTTTAACTATTGCTTGAGGAATAAATAGGCATTCAACTTTTTAAAATGAAACAGAGCGAGACACCTTGTTAAATTAAAAAGTGACGGATGATTTCATTGCTTATAATCACACTATTTCACCCTGTAAATATTCACAACACACTATTTTACCCTGTAAATATTCACAACACACTGTTTTCCAAATTCTTCTTCTTCCCTGTTTATTTCTTATTTCTTCTTTCACGCGTTATTATTTTATTTTATATGTTCCAAACATTTGTTCTTCGTGAATCATCTCCAAATTCAACTATCAAAGGAGTTTGCGTTGTAAGCTTGTAATCTATATAAACAAATTGAATTACATTAATCTAATAAGTTTATGGGTCCCCCTTGCTGATAGATTGGAACATACAGTGTCTCATTAGAAATTGAAGACTCCTGCTCGCTAGTCCACTTGGCAACCTTATAATTTTGGTAGGAGTTTTTTAGAATCAGGTTTTATATTCAATAGAGGAAACTTGTAGTTGGAGATGATTCACATAGAAAAATGTTTGGAACAAGAAAGATAACATATAGTGTGTCCTGTAGTTCCTTTGTTTAATTAACAAAAGATGGAAGACGAATTTGGGGAAATAGTGTGTGTTTTTAATATTTTCAGCATGAAATTGTGCAATTAAGCAGATGTTTAGATTAATTAATTAGTATATTTATTTTAATGAAACTGATGTCGTTTTTAATTTATGAAAGTGCCTCTTTGTTCCAATATAAAAAATTGAAGGTTTTACTTGAGCCCAAATTTACATTAGGGGCCTATTTGTTCCTCATTCAATAGTTGAAGGGTATAGATGTACCTTTTCCCCTTAAGTTTTAATAACTCATATGTACTGATCTATATTTTGTGATGCCAATTTTTAGGATTTTAATCTGTCTTTCCTAATAACTCTTCATTTCCAATAATTCCAACATAAAAAATCAAGAGAAATAAGACAATGTTGTTCATATATTAATTTCTGAATAAATATTAGATATCATCTAAGATTTTGCTTCAAATCAGTACATTGGATTGTTTTGTAAAGAAACAAAAGAATTATTGCATTTGTTTCTTCATCACCGAATTCTCTGCATACTTCGTCTGATGTAATATGATTACTATTCCATTGCATTTTTCTATAATATTTAGCGAATCAAGCCTCTAGTAATTTTCATGTTTGCCCAATACCGTACCATTTTATTTGTATTTCAAATGTTATTCATTATGCAAAATGGACATTTGCTTTTATAGAAGATTCAAATGGAATGAAGATGACTTCTCAGTTTGGTATGGAGCTTTGGATATACGACTTATTATCTTAGCTCAAATAGTTTTTTAGTTTCAAGATATTTTGTGTAAAAGTCTAGTACTTTAGTAGTTTATAACTTTTGGGGATGATGAATGTTTTACACTTTCTTGATTACAATTACTTGTTTTATGTTTCATTGCTAAACTATATGTTTTTAATGGTGAATAACATATATTCTAGCATGACAAATTTGTAGTGACAAAACATTTTTTTTTTTGTTGGTTGGCTAATATCATAGAATGGTGATCAAGTTGTTGTCACAAAAGTGTACCTCTAGTGACGAATATATGTTACTTGTGACAACAATTTTATCATAAATATTTCTTAATGAACATAATTGTCACAACAAACAACTCAAATAAATTCTTGTGGCGAAAATAGATTTATGTGACGATAATGATGTGGCATTATCTTTATCACGACTACTCTTTCTTAAGTGATGAATATATTTGTCACGTCAAACAAAAAAAAATTTGGGGGACAAAAATATAGGATTAAAGTGACGATAATTTCGTCATGTAAATAGTATTTATTGTGATAAATCGATTTTGTCACGTGAAACAATAAAAATATATAAGGATGGTGGGATAAAAATTAATTTGGGTGACGAATATATTGGGTTATAGTGACAACAACTTCATCACGGGAACGTTATCTATGGTGACAAATAGGTTTTGTCATGTGAAACAAAAAAAAAGTAAGGATGTTGTGACGAAAAATATTTTGGGTAATAAAAATATAGGGTTATAATGACAATAAATTTGTCACGAGAATATTATCTTTGGTGACAAATATATTTTGTCACGTGAAACAACGGAAATATAAAGATGTTGTGACAGAAGATGATTTAGGTGACGAAAATGTAGTTTTGCAGTGACTATAAATTTGTCACGACAACATTATCTTTTATGACAAATAGATTTTGTCACTAGCTGTTGTGACGACATCCTTTTGGCGTCACCACACATCTTTCGTGATGGGCTTTTGGTGACGGTGCTTGTGACGAAAGTTTTTATCACCACAAGTCTTTAGTGACAAAAATTTACATTCTCGTGATAAAAAAATTTGCCACGAAAATGTAATTTTTTTTGTAGTGCATACAATCCTCTTCTAAACCATATTCATCATCTACCGAGGTCTGTGACCTAAGAGGCAAGTGTATAGACTGTTTAGTTAACATTGAACTTCCTATCCCTTTAAAAAAAAAAAATTGAACTTCCTATCCTTATTGTAATGCCAAATTAATCTCTAAGCAGAATATAAACAAAATAGAATTCATTCATGTCTGATATGAATTTATGAAAAGACCCATCAAGAACTAACTTCTATGAACCAATCATCAAATTGAAATTAGAGACAATACCAAAAATACTATATACTGAAACCAACAATATTGGTTCAACTTAACGTCAATAAAAAATACAAAATGCCCTGAAAAACTTCAAATAAAAAGGAACGATAATCTGCACTCGTTGAAATATAATAATGAAAGAAGCTAATCTAAATCATGAATTCTTCACTAACACTTTATACCTCTCATACAAATGGGTAGGATTTGTCTCCGTGGAAAACTTGAGTCATGCACTGACTAATATGTGATTATAACTAAATAAGCAATGACAAAGAAACTATCACAAGGACACATAAATTGGACTTCATTAAAAATTATAAAAATTTTACTTTCATCCAAGAGAAATATAACAAATTACCTAATTAAATTTGTTTGTATCCCCTCGCAGATGCATTACTCAACTCGAATGCTAATAACAAAAAAAAAATACATTAAATTATCATTCAATAGCAAAAACTTAATAAAATTTGAGCAAACATATAACTAATGGAGGTAAAATGTGAAAAAAAAAACCCATCTTGTGGCGTTCGCTAGCCTAAAATAGGAGTCATTGTTGGTGAACAGACACTTAGTAGAGGTGAGAAGGGTGTTAGCGGTGTCACATAAAGCGCTCTTTTCATTTATAATTTTCTTACTGGAACTTGGACCTATATATTTCCCTTCTCTTCCATTCATAATCCTACATATCACATATATATATATATATATATTGCCCTTGATCCAAGTAAAAAATTTACTCAAATATAATAGTAATGTGGATCACGTTGAATACTCCAAAGTCCTGGCGAATCATTGCTGCCAGGAGAAACTAATATACCAGATCCTAAGGACCTAAACTTGGTACATTTTCTAGGCTTATTTTGTTTAAAACGATAAGCAATAACAAAGAATTAACTTGCAATAAGTAAATATATATGCAACTAACTATGGTCGGCATACCACAACCTTTATATTCAAACTAAAACTCCAGTCAAGTTTAACATCCATAACCTATAATTCTAAATTTGCAATAAAAAAATCAATAACACCACAAGTATATGATTAAAAAAGCTTGTAACCTATGTTGTACAAGAGGCAGGTTAATTAAAAACAAGTATGTGGCAAAAATAGATTAAATTGTGCAAATAGATGCTCTTATTCATTAAAATGTAAAAGAGAAAAAAGAAAAAACTATCTTGAAAACCTGCAAGTTTAAGAGTCTGCATATCAAAGCGATCAATACCAAGCTCAAAATCTGCAAAGCACATAAAATTTGCAAAGATAAGTTTATTACTTTTGTTTGGGTCTTTGGATAACCTTTTTAATGTAGATCTCGCACTTTATGAGGCTTAAGTTTATAAACAACTATCCTCACCAGCAAGCAAGTAAACTCCAAAGGAATGTACAAATCTAAAATGTGTTGCTTCTAGATAAACCATATGTGTCTTTCCGGAAGATAAAAATAATTAATTATTAAACTTAAACAATGAAAGAGCCAACCTCCTACTATTTTTTCAAACAACCAAAGTTAAAATATATTGCTATCTAAACAACCAAAAAAATTGTAATTGTTGGAGCCAATATAAAAAAACACTTAGTAATCAAGTACATCTATTGGTGAGGAAATATTGGGGAAAAAAAATCAAAGACTTACACTTATCTAACTGCTTAATATCATATAACTTTTCAATAGAAAAAATCTCATATTAGAACTAAACCATCATAATTACATTATACTAAAATAGAAAATAAAAGATGCATTAAGGTGACTTAATCCAAAAAAACATATGATTCAGAGTTAAAGAATTCCACCAAGAGTAAACGATATGAAATATGAATCCTAGCATATCCGAATGGAAAACAATTTTTGAAGATTTTTGCTCAAGCAAGAAACCAACAAAAAGATAAAACACCAAACATTAGAAACCAAAAAATCCAGATATCGCTGACACAATTGAAATGAAATTGCAATTAATTAAGATCGTATGATAAGTAAATTTTGCTAGGTATAAATTTCAAAATGATACCTTAAACATTCCAATTCCATTGTCGCAAAAGATTCTATAGTCCATACAATATGTACAATCTTAAAGGCGATCGGAAAAGATGGACACTCAAAACTTCCAAATTCAGAAAAGGAAAACATAGCAACAAAAGAGCACTGATATCTGAGTCCATTAGCACATAGTCTGCACAAGAGAGAGAGAGAGAGAGAACAACAAAAAATCAAGCAAAACATGATAGCGTCAATGTCCATTATAAATGAGCAGTTATTATAGTGCATTGAAGTTGTAATTCTCAAATTAGAAGCTTTGATTTGTAAAATGAAAATCCACAATCAACAGCAGCAACTAAAATAATATCCTAAGTCATCAGAGTTAAAATAAACAATTTAGTACTACTGATGACAAAAATTAGGGTGAAAACCGAGGGGTGAGCAACAACCGAATGCATATCTGAAGATCACAATTCACCGAAACAAAAAATTCCCCATCGGGGCAAACCACAACAAAACATAAATCCTAACAAACAGAACCAAAACCCCAATACACAATTCCAAAAAAAATCTAATTTTAAAATAACACCAATACCCTCAATCAATCAAAATTACAAGATTTCCAAGCATGTCATGGAAATCCCGAATTAATTCTCCAGCGAACAACTTGTATCTTAAAAATGAATTCCAATTGAAACATAAACCATCACTTTCGGTTTTCCTCTATAACCGAGAATAACCAGGTCTAGGAAAATTTGGTGAAGCACGATGAATTGAAAATTGAAAATCTGCCTAATCTTTAAATCGTAAAATGTGATGCCTAAGCTTTGTACGAAGATGACTTACGAAATCATATATGATCAAAATACCAGACCAAGAAGAATAGATCTAAATGTCATCTTCAATTGCCACCGAGAGAGGTGGAAGAGGAAGGGCCGAGCACACCCGGCGATAATGATGGGCGTTAGAACTTGATTGTATTAAGGCAAAATTCGTACAGGAAAAAATATGGGAGGGCAAAATCATCCAAAAATAATTTACAAAGCTTAGACACTTTTATATATATTTTTGTTACCGAATTACCGGATCTATGTGAAGGGTTTATGTGGCTATATGGATAGTCTCGATTAATCGATAACAAACATATAAAATAAAACGAACACGAAGAACACGAGAGTGGGGGAAGATCTCTAATGAGTTCTTCCCTTGAAGGTGGCTTTGGGAGTCCCTGAAGAGGGTCTCCCTTGCCTAGTATTTTATTTATGTGAGGAGAATTTTTTGTGTGGAGGAGAAAGCTAATGAGCTCCCTTTACAATGGGTTGGGGCCTCTATTTATAGAGCCCCAAGCTTCACACTAATGAATTAATTCTAACCCTTTATTTTAGGGTATTTATTACAATCGTATATCTAATAAACAATAATGAACAATATTAAATCTAATATTACAATATCTTGTCAGTACTTCGATATCTCTACTAATGTTGGCCTTTGATTCTGTCAGACTATTTGATGCCGAAATCCTGTTGTCGGGGCCTAAACCCCGATTCCGGTATATCCCAGTTTTGAGATAGTATTTAGGCCAAATACGGGATTATTTGTGCCACAACAATTGCCCCCAAGATCGGGCTTTGACTTTGGTCAGAGTTCGATCTTGATTCGTGCTCCGAACAAAATTTGCTCCTTACTGCAGTTGAGGTTTCCAACTTATGCCCCCGAGCTCGTTGATAAGATAGCTCGGGTGTCCCATGGGGACTTTGGTGGTAGAGACATTGATTAAAAGATCTTCAGTGTTATCTGTGGCTTGGTGTATTTTGAATCTGACTGAGTTAGGCGGGAATCGATCTTCTGTCGTGCCCCCGAGTCACCAGTCTTCAGGTGCTCGTAATTTAGGGGCTCTAACTACTTTACTGTGTAATTATGTGCTCAAACTTTGAGGCGGGGCTATTCGTACAAGGATTTTTTTGTGCTCGTACTCGAGGCTAGGCTCTTCATACGAGGCTTTTTTTGTGCTCGTACTCAAGGCTAGGCTCTTCGTACGAGGCTTTTTCTGTGCTCGTACTCGAGGCTAGGCTCTTCGTATGAGGCTTTTTCTATGCTCGTACTCGAGGCTAGGCTCTTCGTACGAGGCTTTTTTTTGTGCTCGTACTCAAGGCTAGGCTCTTCGTATGAGGTTTTTTCTGTGCTCGTACTCGAGGATAGGCTCTTCGTACGAGGCTTTTTTTGTGCTTGTACTCGAGGCTAGGCTCTTCGTACGAGGCTTTTTTTGTGCTTGTACTCGAGGCTAGACTCTTCGTACGAGGCTTTTTTGGTGCTCGTACTCGAGGCTAGGCTCTTCGTACGAGGCTTTTTTGGTGCTCGTACTCGAGGCTAGGCTCTTCGTACGAGGCTTTTTCTATGCCCGTACTAGAGGCTAGGCTCTTCGTACGAGGCTTTTTTTGTGCTCGTACTCGAGGCTAGGCACTTCGTACAAGACATTTTTTTGTGCTCGTACTCAAGGCTAGGCTCTTCGTACGAGGTTTTTTCTGTGCTCGTACTCGAGGCTAGGCTCTTCGTACGAGGTTTTTTCTGTGCTCGTACTCGAGGCTAGGCACTTTGTACAAGGCTTTTTTTTGTGCTCGTATTCAAGGCTAGGCTCTTCGTACGAGGCTTTTTCTATGCTCGTACTCGAGGTTAGGCTCTTCGTACGAGGCTTTTTTATGTGCTCGTACTCGAGGTTAGGCTCTTCGTACGAGGCTTTTTCTGTGCTCGTACTCGAGGCTAGGCTCTATGTACGAAGCTTTTTCTGTGCTCGTACTCGAGGCTAGGCTCTTCGTACGAGGCTTTTTCTGTGCTCGTACTCAAGGCTAGGCTCTTCGTACGAGGCTTTTTCTGTGCTCGTACTCGAGGCTAGGCACTTCGTACGAGGCTTTTTCTGTGCTCGTACTCGAGGCTAGGCTCTTCGTACGAGGCTTTTTCTGTGCTCGTACTCGAGGCTAGGCACTTCGTACGAGGCTTTTTCTGTTTGCACAGCTGGTGATACTATGACCTATGTGATAGGTTGACCGCTTTGGGGCCGCCCTATTTTATGTACTAAGTGTGGAGGGCCAACCGCTTGGGGGCGGGCCCCCGCTTTTGAACTTAGATTTTTTGATGGACCGACTCCTTTGGGGCCGGCATATTTTTGTACTAAGTGTTGAGGGCCGACCGTTTGGGGGCGGGCCCCCGCTTTTGTACTTAGATTTTTTAGATTTTTTTTTTGATCGAAAATATCTGAACTAAGTGTGATGTGCCGACCTCGATACGGTCGACACACGTTTTTGAACTTAGCTTTTGATTTTGTTCCTGACCGATTGTAATCGGGTGGTCAACGTCGGTGAAGACGGACAAATCATCGCTAATTAAAGCGGAAAATCTACGCCGATGAAAGCAGATAAAGAGCGTCGACGCCAAAGAAGGCGGACGAGAAGTCGACGCCACGGAGGCGGATGGATCAACACCGATGAGGGCGGATAAAACACGTCAACGCCTAAGAAGGCGGACGAGATATCGACGCCATAGAGGTGGATGGATCAACACCGATGGGGGCGGATAAAATACGTAAAAGCCTAAGAAGGTGGACGAGATATCGATGCCACGGAGGCGGATGGATCAACGCTGATGAGGACGGATAAAACACGTCAACGCCTAAGAAGGCGGACGAGATGTCGACGCCACGGAGACGGACGGATCAATGCCGATGAGGACGGATAAAGAGCGTCGACGCCCAAGAAGGCGGATAAGAAGTCGATGCCACAGAGACAGATGGATCAACGCCGATGAGGGCGGATAAAATACGTTAACGCCTAAGAAGGCAGACGAGAGTCGACGCCACGGAGGTGGACGAATCAACGCCGATGAGGGCGGATAAAACACGTCAACGCCTAAGAAGGCGGACAAGATGTCAACGCCATGGAGGTGGACGGATCAACGCCGATGGGGGCGGATAAACCACGTCAACCCTAAGAGGGCGGACGAGATGTCGATGCCATGGAGGCGGATGGATCAACGCCAATGAGGGTGGATAAAACACGTCAACGCCTAAGAAGGCGGATGAGATGTCGACGCCACGGAGGCAGACGGATCAACGCCGATCAGGATGGATAAAATACATCAATGCCTAAGAAGGCGGACGAAATGTCGACGCCATGGAGACGGACGGATCAACACCGATGAGGGCAGATAAAATACGTCAACGCCTAAGAAGGCGGACGAGATGTCGATACTACGGAGGCGGATGGATTAACGCCGATGAGGGCGGATAAAATACGGCAACGCCTAAGAAGGCAGACGAGATGTCGATGCCACAGAGGCGTACGGATTAACGCCGATGAGGGCGGATAAAACACGTCAACGCCTAAGAAGGCGGATGAGATGTCAACGCCACGGAGATGGATGGATAAACGCCGATGAGGGCGGATAAAACACATCAATGCCTAAAAAGGCAGACGAGATGTCGATGCCATGGAGACGGACAGATCAACGCTGATGAGGGCGGATAAAACACGTCAATGCCTAAGAAGGTGGACGAGATGTCGACGCCACGGAGGCGGACAGATCAACGCCGATGAGGGTTGATAAAGAGCATCGACGCCCAAGAAGGCGGACGAGAAGTCGACGCCACGGAGACGGATGGATCAACGCAGATGAGGGCGGATAAAACACGTTAACGCCTACGAAGGCAGACGAGATATCGATGCCACGGAGGCGGACGGATCAACGCTGATGGAGGTGGATAAAATACGTCAACGCCTAAGAAGGCGGACGAGATGTCGACACCACGGAGGTGGATAGATCAACGCCGATGGGGGCAGATAAAACACGTCAACGCCTAAGAAGGCGGACGAGATGTCGACGCCATGGAGGCAGACGGATCAACGCCGATGAGGGCGGATAAAACACGTCAACGCCTAAGAAGGCGGACGAAATATCGACGCTACGGAGGTGGACGGATCAACGTCGATAAGTTCGGATAAAACACGTCAACATCTAAGAAGGCGGACAAGATATCGACGCCACGGAGACGGAGGGATCAACGCTGATGAGGGCGGATAAAACACGTCAACGCCTAAGAAGATGGATGAGATGTCAACGCCACAGAGGCGGATGGATCAACGCCGATGAGGACGGATAAAACACGCCAATGCCTAAGAAGGCAGACGAGATATCGACGCCATGGAGGCGGACGGATCAACGCCGATGAGGGCGGATAAAATACATCAACGCCTAAGAAGGCGGACGAGATATCAACGCCACGGAGGTGGACGGATAAACACCGATGAGGGCGGATAAAACACGGCAACGCCTAAGAAGACGGACGAGATGTCGACGCCAAGGAGATGGACGGATCAACGCCGATGAGGGCGGATAAAACACGTCAATGCCTAAGAAGGCGGAAGAGATGTCGATACCACGGAGGCGGACAGATCAACACCGATGAGGGCGGATAAAATACTACAACGCCTAAGAAGGCGGACGAGATGTCAACGCCGCGGAAATGGATGAATCAACGCCGATGAGGGCGGATAAAAAACGTCAACGCCTAAGAAGGCGGACGAGACGTCGATGCCACAGAGGCGGACGGATCAACGCCGATGAGGGATGATAAAAAATGCCTACGCCTAAGAAGGCGGACGAGACGTCGACGCCACGAAGGCGGACGGATCAACGCTGATGAGGGCAGATAAAAAACATCAATGGCTAAGAACGCGGACGAGACATCGACGCTACGGAGGTGGACGGATCAACGCCGATAAGGGCGGATAAAAAATGTCAACGCCTAAGAAGGCGAACGAGACGTTGACGCCACGGAGGCGGACAGATCAACGCCGATGAGGGCGGATAAAAAACATCAACGCCTAAGAAGGCGGACGAGACGTTGTCGCCACGGAGACGGACGGATTAACGCCGATGATGGCGGATAATAAACTTCAACGCCTAAGAAGGCGGACAAGACGTCGACGCCACGGAGGCAGCCGGATCAACGCCGATGAGGGCGGATAATATTACTGAATTTTTTGAATTCGATAATTTATTTTGGATTACCCAAAATAATCTCCAGATACGGGTACTCATGCCCCCGACTTTTGATGAATTGTAAATATTTCTAAGTTGTAATACATTAAAAGGAAATATTTTGAGAAAAACCTAACATGAGATGGGCAAAAGGACTGCCCGTAGATTCCTTTGAATCGTTGTAGTAGCTCTGGACGTTGTGTCAATTTTTCCCTTATTTTGGTTGGATAGCAGGCTACGACATCCGTTGATAGGGCCGATTAATAAAAATTCCAGCCTAACCATTAATCTTCAAATAATGGCCCAACAAACTCCTAAGGAGCTCAAACTTCTTCTCAATAATCTCGACCAAACAAAATTTAAATTTGGCCCAAGAGTATCTTTCATAAATATCAATTGGGCCCAACAACTTTGAATTCTTCTCGGCCCAAGCAATTGAATTCTAAAAGTAAAGAGCCCATGTCTAAATAATTCATGGCTTCCATATTATCCAGTCAAACACCCAAATAAATCCTCCAGTTTCTAGATCCTTTTGGTCAACCACCCCCAAATAACTGCAGGTTTCTCGAGACCTTCCATTTCAAAATTTCCAATTCCAAAACTCGAGAGATCGGAATTGAAAAATGAGAGGGGATGTGATGGTGACGAGGCAGAAGGATCGGTTGATTGAACCCAGTGGTCCTGTCTGGCGTTGATGAGCAGGCCGTAAAAAACCGACCACTGTAAACCGAGGTTGGCGAGATCGGCGATTTTTTGGCCGAAGCAAGGGCAGGTTTGTGCCGCCGGGGTCATATTTGGCGCTGGCGATTGCGCCTGTGGGTGCTCGGGGGTAGTCGTCTGGGTTACGGCGGGTCGGCGATGATCAGGCCCGACGGCGGCGATGTGGTGAATGAGCAGGTGCCCGGTGAGGCGGCGGTGAGAATCGAGGGACGACGATAGGGATCGGGTCTTCGCGGCACTCCGCAGCATCGATTGATGTTGTATACCGGTCGAACGACAATTGATGCCAAAGACCGCAACTGTCGCCGACCTTGGTGATCGGCGCCCGGTGGTTATTGGTTCTAAGATCGGCATTTTGGTGCACAAGCTTTACCGATTGAGCGTGGATGTGATGGTCGAGACATGAGTTTCTCCTGGTAGTTTGAGGTCGGCAAGATTGAGTTGTGTTTCGTGAGAGATGCTCGTGCTTGAATTCTGGCAGTGGAAAGGGCTCAGCCCCGGTCTTGTTGAGGTGGTAGCACAGAGGTCGGTAAGCGATGGTGACCAGAGCGGGCTCTAGATTGGAGTAGGCAGTGCTGAGGTTGTAGGTCTAGCGGTGACCGGGGTCGGGTTAGCCGGCTGTAGTAGCCGTGCGCAGCTATGAACGGGCTTGCCGAGGTCTCTCTTATTGGCGGTGAGACCAGCGTCGCGCTAGGTGGTCGGACCCAGTGAAGTGGAATTTGACTTTGGCCGGGAGGATAACTGCCGATCTCAACGATCGAACTGTTGTGTTCGGTGATAGTGGGTCGAGGTCGGCCATTGTGGTACTGTGCTTGGAGTTTATGGCCGAGGTCGGCCGCTGCGGTGTGAGGCCAGAGGTCGGCCGTTGCGGTGTGAGGCCGAGGTTGTGATATCGTGCTCGGGAATTGGAGGCCGAGGTCGGCCATGTCCTTGGTGTGGATGTGAGCTCGAACTCGGCATTGGCCCACAGGAGAGGGGTGAGCGGTCTTGGCAGTGAGCTCGACGGTATCCTGAAAGGGGGGCAGACTGATTAATGCTGGTGAATTTGTTGGACCCAGCATCGCGACCTCTTATCTCTTGTTCTGAAGCTCTTGATCGTAATTTGTAATGTTGACTTCTAGCTGTAGGGGAATTTAATGGTTTTGTGCAGTTACCACAACTCGGATTTGGGCTCTGATTTGGGATATTGAGGAGTGGGAGAAAATGTAATGATATTTTTTTTCTTTCTTTATTCCTCTTTCGAGAAACAGAAATATGTTTTTGGTTCTATGAAAGTTTCGGCGAAAAGATATGTCTAAAATTCGGTGTACCTGGGTTTCGTGTACAGAAATGCGATTTGATTATTTTTTTTATTTTTTATGGATCTATGATTTTGGGATTCTTGGGTGAGAGGAATCAACCCTCTTTTTTTTTTTTTTTTTTAAAAAAGCTTGGACATGGGCTTTTGAATCTGAGTATGGGAATTTTCTTTCTATCTCTAGATAGAGAAAGGAAGACCACTGGTAGAGGGAGAAAGAAGAGGGTGTTGATTTTTCTCACCCATGATTCCAGCTTTAAGATGGTGGATGTGGGTTTTCATTTTCCTAGAGAGAGTGGGGAAAATGAACTAACCATGGATCTTGGAGTTCCCCCATTGTTGATCTGGGAAAACTCTAAGGGAGATGTGACTGAGCTATAATTTTATTGAAGATCTGGGATGTACCCAGCACCACGCGCAGGTTGGGCGGCGCTTGTTTACCCTTCGAACTACTTGAGGCAGCTCCGGCCTAGAGTCTTTAAAATTTAAGAATTTGGGGATTTTCTCTTGAAGAACAGTGAGTGTTTCTTCAAGGTTTTCTCTTGAAGAAGAGTGAGTGTTCTTCAAGGTGTTTTTATAGATTGTTGGGTTAGTACCCTCCTTCTAGCGCCATTTGTTGTTACCGAATTACCGGATCTATGTGACGGGTTTATGTGGCTATATGGATAGTTCCGATTAATTGATAACAACCATATAAAATAAAATGAACACGAGAGTGGGGGAAGATCTCTAATGAGTTCTTCCCTTGAAGGTGGCTTTGGGAGTCCCTGAAGAGGGTCTCCCTTGCCTAGTATTTTATTTATGTGAGGAGAATTTTTTGTGTGGAGGAGAAAGCTAATGAGCTCCCTTTACAATGGGTTGGGGCCTCTATTTATAGAGCCACAAGCTTCACACTAATTAATTAATCCTGACCCTTTATTTTAGGGTATTTATTACAATCGTATATCTAATAAACAATAATGAACAATCTTAAATCTAATATTACAATATCTTGTCAGTACTTCGATATCTCTACTAATGTTGACCTTTGATTCTGTCGAACTATTTGATGCCGAAATCCTGTTGTCGGGGCCTAAACTCCGGTTCCGGTATACCCCGGTTCTGAGATAGTATTTAGGCCAAACACGGGATTATTTGTGCCACAACAATATTATAGATTATAGATATATGAAAGAAAAAAAACCCAACGAGCGGTTAATATTTGTGTTACTCATCACATTGATTTTAACATATTTGTAAGATGCTTATTAATTGTCAGATTCTGTAGTACACCACCACCGTCAACAGTTGAGAAAAGGAGAAAGAAATAGAATTTTAATATTATACACAATTCTATGTCTTTCTTTCTTTTAATTGTATAGGAGGATGTTGAACTGCACCAGATCTAACTATATTTCATATTTTTTATGATCTCGCATAGTGTATCTACAACGTACAAAGGTTTGATCAAGTACAATGATTAATGTTGGCAAATACTCCTACGTCTATTAAAGGATTTAGTAACTGATTAGCATTAATGGATAATAAATACTATGTAAACTAATAACCTGATCAGACCCAATTAATTATAAAATCTTTACTTAAAAGGAATTTTTTATTAACTGTCAAATTACTTGTTATTTCATTGCAAGTGTCTAGCCAACTATAGAGACTACATTCATATTAACGTGCTTTCAGAAATATAAATCAGACATTATTATTAATCTTCAGTATATAAAAGGCATCGTGGCACCGGATTCAATACATGTTTTTTCTGAAAATCTTTATTTTTGAGGTTGAATTTGTTTTACGTACCCTATACATCAAATATATATGGCAAAAAAAAAAGTTAAGCAGGTTAATATTGATACTCTTTTTTTACAGCAAAAGTGTGCTCATTTGTTTGGCAAATATATTTTTAGGAAAAATAGACATAGTAGATGAAATAAGGATAAAGTATCAATAAGATAATTGTTTGTGAATTTAAAATAAAAGTGATTGTTGGTAAACAAAGAATGATCACACTTTTGGTGAACAAACAAAGAAAGAAAACGAGCACACTTATATTGACGGATGGAGTATTTACGTTAAATGATTTATGTATTTTGCACTACAAAAAAACTCGTGTTTTTGCGACCGATATTAGTGACCGCCTTTAAATCGGTCGCTAAATAGTATATTAGCGACCGAAGAAGACCACGGGTCTTAAATTAAAAAAATTTACGACCGACACAAAAATCGGTCTCTAAACCTCATTATTAGTCACCGCCTACGACCACTGAGGTGGTCGCCAAACTCAAAAGACGGTCTAAATTGACCAACCCTTTTTACCGCCTGATTAGGGACCGCCGAGACAGTCGCTGATTTCAAATTTAACCTTATAGGCAGTCGTAAATTAGTAACGTTTGACCCGTCTTGGTAACGGTTGAGGGTCATTAATGCGGGAGGTTTAGCAACCGCCTATAGGCGGGTGCCAATTTTAAATTGGTCAAACTGAACTGGCAGATTCGATCAAGAAGACCAAAAATCGGGCATTAGCGACCGCCAAAATAACTCCTTTAAATACCTTCTCCATACGCTATTTTATATATACTCATAAAACTTCTCCTCCTCCGCCGCCCTTCTACACAATAACCGTGAGTTTTTTAAATTTTAACTGTTTAAATTATTTTTAAATCATGTTTTATGAATTATAATATTGAGACAATATTATATATGTTTGTAGGATAGTTATGTATGTATGTTATGAAATTATATACTAATATTCTTGAGAAAATTATATATTTATGTGGTTGTTGGAATTATGTTATAGTTGATGTTTAATTAGTTGAATTATATATGTTTAGCTTCACTTATATACGTAGGTATTATATATGTTTGTAGGATAATTATGTATGATTGTTATGAAATTATATATTAATATTCTTGAGAAAATTATATATTTATGTGGTTGTTGGAATTATGTTATAGTTGATGTTTAATTAGTTGAATTATATATACATATATGTTAGTTGATTGGTATAAAATTTAGTTGATTTTAAGTAGTATATTTACGTAGGTATGAATTAATTAGTTGATTGATATATATATATATATATATATATATAGGTATGAATTTAATTAATTAGTTGATTGATATATATATGTAGGTATGAATTAATTTAGTTGATTGGTATATATACGTAGGTATAAATTAATTTAGTTGATTGATATATATACGTAGGTATGAATTAGTTTAGTTGATTGATATATAACATGATATGATCTGTTGAATTTATAATTATTACAGATGAACCCAGATCAAAATAATCGTCTCAATGTTATCCCGATCGACAACAAGTAAGTATTTTTTAATGAATTATGTATACTTTTAATTATATTAATATTAACTTGAATTTTTTATTTGTTGTCACAGGCTGCTTCCAGCCCATGAGATTAGCACAATCATCTCACAGGTCATTAAGATGATCCCGTTTGAGTATGGTGCCCCCTCGTGGAGACTATTGCCCGAGCAAAAGATGATTGAATTACTTTGATCAGTTCAAGGTATAAAAAAATTATTTATTATGATTTTAACTTTGAATTTTTTAATTTATTTGTTAATATTCTATTTTTAATTTAATTGCAGAGACGGTGCGTCTGGGACCCTGCCCACGATAGTGTTATGTACGACTTGTTCTGTGTGAAAGCGCAAGAACGATACAAAAATATTATCTACGACCTGAAGAAGCGGTGAGAGTGTGGGCAGCGGGTGGAGTTGGGCCGAACGCCAGACGGGCGTTTGATCTGGGATGGTCTGGTGGATCACTAGAATAGTGATCCATCAACCAGAAGAAGATCATAAAGAGAGAGAGAGAGAGAGAGAGAGAGAGTGAAGAATTAAAAAAACAATTTATTTAATTTATGTTTAGGTTAATTTTATTTAATTTATGTTTATTTATGTTTTTTTAAATAATATTTAAGTTAATTTAGTTAATTTAGTTTTTATTATGCTCTAAAAAATTAGTAATTTATATTCGTCTAAAATATGAAATTTACAATATAAAAAAATTAGTATATATATACATATAAATGAATTAGAAACAAAAAGGAATTAATTTGATGAATTTAAAAAAAAAAACGGGAGTCAATTTGAACTTATATATAATTAAGTGAATAAGAACGAAAAAATTAGTAATTTATATTCGTCTAAAATATTAAATTTACAATATTAAAAAAAAGTTAGTATATATATACATATAAATGAAATAGAAATAAAAAGGAATTAATTTGATGAAATTTAAAAAAACGGGACTCAATTTGGATTTATATGCAATTAAATTATAAAAACGAAAGAATTAATAATTTATAAAAGTCTAAAATATTAAATTTACAAAATAAAAAAAGTAAGTATATATATATATATATATAAACGGATTAGAAACTAAAATGGATTAATTTGATAAATTTTAAAAAAAAAAGCAGTCATTTTGAGGTTATATACAATTAGATGCAAATAAACAAACAACAAGAGCATGTGTCCTAGTGGTTCACACCTCCTCCGGGTTACCCAGAGGTCGTGGGTTCGATTCCCCTTGGGCGCATATTTGCCCTTTTATTTCTACAAGCCTCACAAGGGCTTATATACTGCATGTCTTGTCTAATATAAGCTAGTGGGTCAGTGGGTTCGAACCCACGCCCATCGCATATCATAAAAATCAAAGACACTACAAAAAACTCACGTTTTAGCGACCGAAATTAGCGACCGTCTAAATATTGGTCTCTAAAAAATGTATTAGCGACCGAGTAAGACTATTGGTTTCAAAATTAAAATATTTACGACTATCACAACAGTCGGTCGCTAAATCGTAGTTTTAGCAACCGCCTACGACCGCTCTAGCAGTCGCTAAAACTCAAAAGTCGATTAAAATTGACCACCACTATTTACCGCCTGATTAGCGACCGTCAAGGCGGTCGCTGAATTCAATTTTGTAATCAGCGACCGTCTATTGGCGGTCGCAAACTGGTCAGTTGACCCGTTCTTAGAAACGGGCAAAGATCATTAATTCTGGGTAAATAGCGACCGCCTCTAGCAGTCACTAAACACAAATTTAGTCTTCGGGACCGCCTTTATTTGCGTTTAGCAATCGCTAAACTTTTTAATGCCTTTTAAACCAGGGGCCGTACGCATTTTGGCCATCACCTCCAAAAATCTGTCGTCGCCGCCGCCGCCTTCCGTTGAGCAATCCATTTCGGTTGTTTCACTTGTTGCTTCCCTGTCTACACAATAACCGTAAGTTTTTTAAACTTTAACCGTTTATTATGTTTGTATATCAATTTTTTAAATATATAGGAGAAGTTAGATATATATATGTTTGTAGGGCTTTTCGATGGTCAGGAAGACTTTCGCCCTTCCTAACGTCAGTAAACCAATAAGAACTTGCCACATCATTTAATTTCGCCATTTGTGATCTAACTTCGCCCGAAGTAAAAATATATTTTTAATAGAAAAAATTATAAAATTACAATAATATCCTTATAGTGTTTTTATTTTAAAAATAATTATTTTAATCTTTTTTATTTTTTATAATAATTAAAAAAATCAAATTGAAGTTTTTAAAAATCATTTAAATTTTGAAATTAAATCAAAACACAATTTTTTTTTATCATAATTCCTTTAATTTTCGACCCTCCCTCCTCTTCTTCTCCCTTTTTTTTTTCTTCGTCGTGGTAACCCTAACTCAACCGCTCTTCATCTGATTACTCCCAACTTAAGATTTTAACTTGGACTTGCTGCTGATATTTGACACTGAAGATTTTGAAGAGAAAAATAATTGAACTACTTTTCTCCTACAGGAAATTAAGCACAATTGGTGTTATATTAGAAGGAAAATCATTAGACAATCTGTGACAGAACATACATTAATCTCTTCCTCTTCCTTTTGACTAATAAAATATCCATTGGGGTCGAAAAAAGTGGCAACCAGAACTTGATTATCATGGACAAACCTACAATCTAAATACACGTGATGAGTTCTAAGCGTTATAGGGTCCAATCAAATTAAGATCCTTGGGCAATTTAGAGGGATCGGACCGAACAAAATTATTCAACCCGTCCATTGTTTAGAACTATTGTAGCGCCCTTCTACAACATCGACTAAATAAATAACATTTACAATACATATGATGTTAATCGTCCATCAGAACTCCATTAGTTCATGTTGAAAGATTTTTAGGGTTATTAGGAACCCTAGGTGAAATATTAAAAAAAAAAAGTTCGTCAAATCCCTGGTAGAAATATTTTACTATGATTTAATTAGTTTTAAAGGTATATAAATATTAAATGTTAATATAGGAATATATGTAATTTTATAATTAGTTTTAAAAAGGATAATTTTGTCATTTTATATCTATTAAATTAATAAATTGGTTTGGCAATGCAGTGCAACTGCAATATGCACAGTGCAAATGCTATAATGCAAAGTGCAATCATTTGAAAAAAAAATATTATACGTTAGATTATGATCCAATGATATTCAAAGAGGTTCTTGACGACAGAAAGGGCGAAAGCCTTTCTGACCATAGAAAATCCTATGTTTGTATGATAATCATGCATATTTGTTTATAGGATATATATATATATATATATATATATATATATACACGTATATATGATTTTACATGTTTGTATATGATTTTATATTTTAATATATATTAAATTAGTTGGTAAGTTAGTATATACTCCCTCCGTCCCGGTCTAAGCGTCTCATTTCTTTTAGTTGAATGGTTTAAGAAAGTGTATTTGTTTATTAATATATGGTGGAAAAGTAATGAATAGTGTTGAAAAGTAATGAATAGTGTTTAATAAAGTAATGACTAGTGTTGAAAATTGGATTGAATGAGTGACATTTTTGGTAATATTGTGTGAATTTGAAGGTTAAAGTTTATATGTAGTAGAGTATTGCTTTCTCCATTTATGGAATGGGACACTTAGTGTGGGACAACCAAAAAAGGAAAGTGGGACACTTAGAGTGGGACAGAGGGAGTATTAAATTAGTTGATATATGAATTTAGTTGATTGATATACGTAGATATACGTAGGTATGATCAATTTAGTTGATTGATATGTGTAGGTATATATGAATTTAGTTGATTGATATGTGTAGGTATATATGAATTTAGTTGATTGATATGTGTAGGTATGAATTTAGATTATTGGTATATGTAGGTATGAAATTAGTTGATTAATATGAGTAGGTATGAATTAAGTTAATTGATATGTTTAGGTATGAATTTAGTTGATTGGTATATGTAGTTAGGTATATATGAATTTAGTTGATTGATATACGTGTGTATGAATTTAGTTGAATGTGTATAAATGTTGAATTTATAACTATTACAGATGAGCTCTCAAGATCACCCTGATCAGACTGGGGGACAGGGTCGGGGGAGGGGGAAGAGGAGGTCGGAGTCGTTGAGACCGGTGATCCCGGAGGTTCGACGGTCCCCAGAAATGACACCATCCTCCTCACAACAGTCTAGTGCTGCTGGCTCTACTTCTGTTGTCGGATCTTCGACTTCACGGCATCATCCCCCGTTGGATAGTCGTCTCACTGTTGTCCCTAGCGACAACATGTAACTATTCTTAGATAACCAATTAAATAATTATAATTGTATTCATTAATATTAATTATTATTATTAACTTGAATTTTTTTAGGTTACAGTATGCTTCCAGGCCATGAGACTAGCGCTTGCGTCTCAGAGGCCATTAAGAAGCTCCCGTTCGAGGTTGGTGCCCACTCATGGTCCATGGTGTCCGAGCGAAAGAGGAGGGAGTACTTCGAGGAGTTCAAGGTATATTTATTATGATTTTAACTTTTAATATTTTATTTTGAATTTATTTATTAATATTTTATTTTTAATTTAATTGCAGAAGTTGTGCGTTTGGGACTCAACCCATGATAGTGTTATATACGGCTTGTTCTGCGCGAAAGCGTAGGAGCGGTACAAGAACATTATCTACGGGCTGAAGAATAAGTTCGATAGTGGAGCGCAGCTGGAGCTGGACCGAGGGCCAGACGAACGTTCCATTTGGGACGTTTTGGTTGCTCACTGGAATAGTGAGCAATTCAAAGCCAAGTCCGAGAAGTCCAGGGAGAACCGGTTGAAGGACCCCACCGGACAAGGCGTCGCCAGACATTGGGCTGGATCCCCTTCCATCTACAAGCACTCTCTCGCCTTTGTAAGTACTATACTTTTTATTTACATTTGAATATTAATAAACTTTATAATGTTTAATATTTAAAACCTATTGAATTTGGTTCGCAACAGGAGATGGAGAAAGGATGAAAACCCACTCTCTATGAGCAGATAGCGATCTCCCACCCAGTGAACCCAGAGACTATGCTGTCTACATATGCCCGCACCACTGAGATCCACGTAAGTATTTTTTAAATTTTAATTAATTTTAATTTTAATTTCAGAACCAGTTTAAGGATCGTCTCGCCCAGGCCTCGCAGCAGGTGGCCCCCGGAGACGACAGCGGAGAGAACCTCACCCCTCCCCGGATTGACGAGAACCGCATCTATTTAGATGTGGTCGGAGTCAAGAAGGGGAAGGTAATGGGGCAGGGCGGTCACAGTAAGGCCATCCTGCAGACCTACTGCCAGAGCAGTGGATCGTCCTCCTCGATCGACTCAGCTCCCTCTCAGGTGGAGCGTAAGCTGAGAGACGTCCGGAAGCAGATGGAGGCCTGACTTGAAGCGAGTAATACTAACTTCTACTAGTCGCTTCCCCGCAAGCGAACGGGTTCACTGTAGTAAGAGTAAGTATAACGGCCAAGTATATCGAACCCATGAGATGGGGTGTATGCGAATAAATCCCTGAAGATCTACGCGTCATAGCTAATATGAGTGTAATGTTTTTTTTTTGTTTTTGAAAGATTAATTAAAAGACTAAAATAAACTACTTATACTAACGAACGGAGAAACGAATTACTAAGGGTTGTTTTCAAATGAGAGATGGTGATGCTTAGGATAGAAATCCCTACGTATACTAACGGAGCAGGTACATAATCAAAATAACTTTGACGCGCAAGAAATAACCTAAGCAAAAGAATGCAAGGTGAAAGCTCAAGATTCTAACCCTAATACTTTACCCTAACACTTGACTTCACTAATCTACTAACAAGTTAGTAAATTGTGCTTAATTAATGAGACTCTAATTTAACTAAGGTGATGCGGTCATCCTCCTTCGCTAAACTGGTAGATGAATTAACCCTTCCTAAACCCTCTAGTTAAGTCTACTCGTTGTTAAAGAGTGATACGGTCGTCCTCTCTCTAACACCTTTCGAACGAAATTCAAAAGTAAAGTTGAGATTAATTTTAAGAATTCATTAACCAAGAGAATTAAAACCTAACGTCACAAGTTACCCTAATTACCTACTTCTACGAGTTCATCCTACCCTAAGCATGCAAGGATTTTAGCTAGACATAGGTTTAACGTAAATAATAGCAATTAAATAAACAACGGACATGAACATGATAATCAAGATGAAGAAGAGATCAAACATAAACTAGGGTTTAACGAAATAAAAGATTAAACTTAAATTAACTCAAGAAAAGAAGTCTACTCGTGTTCAAGAACAAAATATAAAGAAACAAAACGAAAAAGTAAGATCGTAATATGAATTCGTAATGAAAACCTAAAAAACGTAATCGTAAACTTGCTTCTCTTCTTCTCTCCCAAAAACGAACTCTAAAACTCTAAAACTATCTCGTGAAGTGTGGTCTCCTCCAAAAACGTGCTTGAGACGAATATATATATGCACGGGCCGAATCGTGAACTCATGGGCCGAAAAACGCCTTTGAAAACGCAAAAATTGAAGGCGCTCGAGCAGGCCTGCTCGAGCGGTCGCGCTCGAGCATGGAGCTCGAATGGAACAAGTGCTCGAGCGCTCGCGCTCGAGCTGCTTGAATGGTGGAATTCTTCTGCATAAATTGGGGCGCTCGAGCAACACGCTCGAGCGGTGGCGCTCGAGCTGCTCGAATGCTCAAACTTTTCTGTATGTTTTTGGCGCTCGAGCAACGTGCTTGATCGCTAGTGCTCGAGTGCTTTACTCGAATGCTCCCAAAATTCCTCCAAATAGCACTTTTCTTCTTCAACACTAACACCAATCGTATTTCTTTGATATCTTCTCACCCGGGCATCCGTTTGAGACGATTCAAAGTCCTATGAACTCCGTTCTTCGCCCTCGATTCATCTACGAGCATCAAAGAGACAAATTCATCAATGTAGAGAAATAATGCTCAATTGACTCCAAATACTCGACAAAATCGGCCAAAATTAGGGTATTTCAAGTGACGAATCATGACAATTTCACGTCTAATCAAGGCCCTCACGAGCTACAACGTGAGTTTTCGGGATTGGTTCACCAGCGTCACTCAGCAGATGAGAATTAACACTCAACCCCCACTCCCACCACATTTTGATGCCTAGGGGAGCGGTGCCGAGGGGAGTGGGCACGGATGTGGTGAGGGTGAGGGCGAGGGCGAGGGTTAGGATGACGATATCGATATCGATCAGTTCCTCTCTGGAGATGAGAGTTAGATAGAGAGAGAGAGAGATGATTTTTTTATATTTTTTGTTGAATATTTTATTTTATTTGTTGAATGTTTTTTATTTTGTTGAATATTTTATATTTTTATTGAATTTTATAGATTTGCATATATTTTTTATTGAATAAAAAAGTTAGTATATATATATATATATATATATATAAACGTATTAGAAACAAAAAGGAATTAATTTGATAATTTTTTAAAAAAGTGGGAGTCAATTTGGAATTATATACAATTAAATTAATATAAACGAATGAATTAATAATTTAGAATAGTCTAAAATATTAAATTTATAAAATTAATAAAAAAAAGTTAGTAAATATATATATATAAACGAATTAGAAACAAAAAGGAATTAATTTGATAAATTTAAAAAAAATGGGAGTCAATTAGGAATTATATACAATTAAATGAATAAAAATGAATGAATTAATAATTTAGAATAGTCTAAAATATTAAATTTATAAAAATAATAAAAAAGTTAGTGTGTATATATATATAAACAAAATATAGAAACAAAATTTCATGAATTTGATGAATTTAAAAAAATAAAGGGGAGTCATTTTGAACTAATATACAATTAAATGCAAATAAATGAACAACAATAGCATGTGTCCTAGTGGTTCACACCTCTTCCGGGTTACTCGGAGGTTGTGTGTTTGATTCCCCTTGGGAGCATATTTGCCTATTTATTTTGCAAGCCTCACAAGGGCTTATATACAACATGACTCGCCTAATATAAGCTAGTGGCTCAGTGGTTCGCGCCCTGCCCGAACCCCAATGGGCGCGGTTTCGAACCCAATGAGCCATTTTTTTACGCAGGTTCACTGATTAGCGACCGCCCCAAGGTCGGTCACAAATCACAAAATAAAATAAAAAGATTAATTTTATTTTAAAACATAAATTAGCGACCGCCTCAAGTCGGTCGCTAAATCATGACCCGACCGGGTCGGACCCGATTGACTCAGCGACTGACTGATGCCGGTCGCTGATATTAGCGACCGCCTAGACGGTCGCAGGTTAGCGAACGATGTCAAAAGACGGTCGCTAATATTAGCTATCCGCTTTTTAACGACCGATTTTTTCGGTCAGAAATCGATCGCTAATTGCGTTTTGCGACCGATAATCGGTCGCTAATTTCTATTTTTTTGTAGTGAGACCAGATCGGTTCAGCGACTGCCAGATGGCGGTCCCTAAAATTAGCGACCGCCTTGATTGTCGCAGATTAGCGACCGATATCAAAAAACAGTCGCTAATATTAGCTATCCGTGTTTTAACGACCGACTGTAATCGGTCAGAAATCGGTCGCTAATCACGTTTTGCGACCGAAAATCGATCGATAAGTCGGTCGCTAATCCACGTTTTTTTGTAGTGTTTGCATGTTTCATTGTTTGGAAAATAAAAAGTCTCAGATGCACTTCATTGAAATAAATTATTCAGGCCTTCTTTTTCAAAACTTCTCATTTGCTTTTTTTGCTGTGCAATAGATAGTTGAGATGTGTTTAAGTATATAAATACTCGTAATTTTATGGAGAATTTTGCAATAATTATTGTAAAAATATTTGACTTTGAAGAAAATTGTTTATGGGTGCGAGAAGACACCGTTCCATTTAAGGAAATGGAAGTTTAGCCCACCTGGCCACCGGGTTCCTCACTCTAGTGAGTGACCTGGGTTCGATTCCCTTTGGGAACGAATTGGGAGGGAGTTATAAGGTAGGCTTGGAGATTTCTGGGAGTGTATGGAGACTTGGTGAACTAATCTAACTACTAACATTTACCGATAAAAAAAAAATGGACAAATAGAAACAAACGGAGAGAGTATATAAAAAGAAGTCAAATTAGAAGAAATATTTGCGCGGTTTAAATGGTTAAGTACGGTTCTACCAGACATTTATCATTATTATCATTATAAGTACGGTGGCAGATGCTTCGAGCGTTGACAAAATTTCGGTGACGTCCTCCATCCCCTAAAATGAAAAAAATGAAAGAAAAAAAAAACTTAATTAAAAAAAAAAAAAACCAATCAGTGAGACAACTAATCACCTGCTACGTAATAAGATAACAACTGGTTTTGGTGCTAATTGGAAAAGTATTTTATAAAATTTTCAAACAAATAAATTTTTTAATGAAAAAATTATATATATGAATTCGCGAGGCCAAGGCAAAGTTTTATTATTTTTTAGCATTTTAATTTTGTTTTCAATTATTTAAGACACAACCAGAATGAATAAAGCTCGCTATTTGTCACATATTTTTGTGATGGACGTATAGCACAACTCACTTGGAATACTCATTATTCAAATTAATGATAAAAAAAAGGGATAACATTTGAGAATGACATGACAAAAATTGGATAACGTTTATACATAAAAGGCAAACAAAAATTCGAAATAACCTAATAAGATCTGAAAAATAGGAAAGAAAAACAATTCGTAAGATTTGCTACTGCTACCAATAGTACCTGAGTTTGCTATTAATGACATAATATTATATACCACCGCGAATGTATTAATGACATATAAACTGAGATTCACTATTATTTTAATTAATTGTTTATATTTGCTTATGTATTATTAACACATTTTTCTAGTGGGTATATAATATTGTGTCCATTAGTGGACATGTGATCAGTTCCAATGCTAAACATCCAGATTCTGGACATCCAGAAAGGGTATATTGGTCATTTTAGGACATGAAAAGTTCAAATCTACCCTTACTTTAATTTTTGGCGCCAAAATGAAAAATTTCAGATTTTGAATGAATTTGAATTTGAAAATTTGAAAAGATTTGCCAATTAAAAAAAAAAAAATTATGTTTTCAAGGCAATGATTACCTTCACCTTTTTATAAATTTGTCTTTATTCACTCTATACATACAACCATAATATTATACATACATAACACATAACCCTAATATTATAGATAAAATTGGTGGTAGTTTTCTTCTCCATTCTTCCTACAAAAAATCGGTGCTAGCTTAATTTCATGCTCAAAAAATGTCAAAATTTTTTTATGTTGTTTACAAAGGGGTTCGAGTTGGCATATACGATAGTTGGCACGAATGTGCTCAACATGTTTTAGGTTTCAAAGGTAGTTTGTATCGATCTTTCAAGACGGAAGAAGAAGCTATCAATTCATATAATTCGTATTTTCGACGTTATATCGCCGGAAATGGAGATGAAGACGATGATATTATCAATTCTTATTCGGAGGAGATTTCGAAAAGGGAAGATGCCTCAAGTAACCTTCAAGGTGTTGAAGGAAATCCGATTCAAGGTGGACCATCCTTTGCCAAAATGCTATTTTTCGGAGTTGTTTCGGGTTTTTTTGGTGGGGTTGCAAGTTTGATGTTTAGGTGTTTTTTTTTCAATTGTAATGAGTAAGTTAGGATTTTAAGTTCATTTTGTAATGTTTGATTTTTAAGTTAATGAAATTTGTGTTCTTGTTCTTGTTCAATTAAGTTAATTTAATTTGTGTTCTTGTTCAATTAAGTTAATGAAATTTGTGTGTTTATCTCCAAATTTTTTATGTGTTCTTGTTCAATTAATTTTTTTTTCGAAATGTGGAAATGTGGAAATATTTTTTAATTTTCATAATATAGTTAGTTTATTCAAAAATTGTTTTACACTTCGAAAAAATATTTTACACTTCGAAGTATGGAAATAAAAATTGTTTTACACACTTCGAAAAATCATTCCACTTCGAAAATATTTTACACTTCGAATTTTTTTTAAAAATCATTCCACTTTGAAAATATTCTAAAATCTTCGAAAAATCATTACACTTCGAAAATATTTTACACTTGGAAAAATCATTCCACTAATTTTTCCAATTCAAATATTTGAAAATCATAATCGAATTACAATTTATTTTTCCAATTTAAAATTTTGAATCAAACATGTGTTCGAAAATTACAATTTTTTCCAATTAAATTTTTGGAATTACAAACAAATAATTGTTCGAAAATTACAATATCTTTTTCCAGTTTGATTTTTTATTTTTCCAGTTTGATTTTTTTTCCATTTTGAAATGCAATCGAAATTTAGTATTAATTTCAGTTTTTACTCTATAACTTAGAATTAATTTCAATTTTTTCTTGATTTTTGTTCGAATTGTTCGAAATGTTCGAATTATTCCAAATGTTCTAATTTTTTTTCTAGATCGAAATGTTCTAATGTTTGTTTACACTTGGAAAATATATTTTACACTTCGAAAAAAATATTTACCATTCGAAAATCTTCGAATTTTTTTCCAGGTTAATGTTCTAATTTTTGTTTAATGTTTAACTTGATTTCTATAACTTAGAATTAATTTCAATTTTTTTTTTTCTAGTTTAGTGTTTAATGTTAAATCGAAATGCAATGTGTTTAGTGTTCAATCAAATGCAATACACACACAAGAAAAAAAAATGCAATCAAGTTTAAAATATTACACACATCAATTAATCATAGAAGAATATAAATTTTATAGCATGATGGGGAAAATTGTTTGGCATACTAACCAAACTTAACAACAAAAACCGAAAAAGAAAAACAAGAAAAAAAAAGGTGAAGAACCTAACATGCATGTCACCAAAAGACCAACTTAGACTCCAACCTAAATACTACCAAAGCTGTCATCGGAATTCTCTCCCTCGCCACCGTTTCCTCCATCTCTCACGTCACCACCTACAGCTTGAGTACTTGAGTCGGAAAGAGCGATCGTTGGTGCGTTATTGTCCTTCATCGCATCAAGAAATGCATCATAGACCTTGTTTAGAGGGCGTGGCTCAAGTATCAAGGTGCTCAAGATATCCACCGAATGGCCATGCTTGAACAACCGGTGCATCAACTTTTTCACCTCAGCTTTGAGCTCTTCGTGTTGTTGCTTGGTGTAGTCGAACATGGCAAAGGCGCTCCTAGGAGATGGAGGAACCCGTGGGCTAGAGGTTGTCTTGCTCTTTGGAGTGGAAGTCATTCTTAGTGATGAATATATGAAGATGGAATTGAAATGTGAGGTTTTGCTAATGACATGAGTGATGTGAGACCTTTTGTATCCCACTCTTGTATAGGGCAATGTGTACTCCCATCATAGTGTAGCCCTATATATGTTAGGTCTATAGCAATTTAAACACACCACAATTTTTAATTATATTTTTTTGATATATATTTAATTTAATTTATTTGTCCTAATTAATTAGTGTTACTTTCATAATTAATATACCTAAGTTTAACAAGAGTATTATTATTATAGTGTTGAATATATTATAAAAATTTGAGATTAAAAAAAATGGATTCCATACAATTAGGGTTCCGAAAAATAAGATTAACAGGAGTATTATTATTAGTGTTGAATATATTAGCTTAAGTGTACTCGAATTAAAAAAAAAAAAGATTAAAACATAACACTCCCTTGTTTATTACGGTTTTGTTACTATTCATCTCATAAGAGTATTTACTTTTTATGTTTAGTAATATTTAGTACCATTATTTAATAAATATTAAGTAACAACATTTAGTATCATTATTTAATATATTAATTAATAATATTTTAGTATTATTATTTAATATATTAAGTAACATTGTGTTTATTAATTGTTAGTAACATTATTTGTACATGATTGAGTAACATTATGTTTAATTCGAAATTTTTGGTATGATTTTTTTAATTAGCATTATGTTTAGTAACAAAAAAGTGGTGAATGGCAAAAAAAACATACTAATTCATTCCATTAAAATGGTAGATGGTACAAAACGAAATGCAAGGATAGATGACAACAAAACTAAAGAAAATCCTAACGAGCTTTTTTTCCAAACAATTTCTCAAAGTGGCCATAGAATGCAACGTCATGCACTCTCTCCTTCTCTTTGGCTTCAAGGAGAAGTTTTACATGTAACGCCCCGAACCCAATATATATTAATTATATCGAATTCGAAGTGTTATTGTGATCAAAAGTCCGAACTATAAAATTTTTGAAGGAATATAACGGAAATGAGAGAGAATGAGTTTTATGCAGCGGAAGAAATGAATAGAATAATTTTAGTAAGTATCTCACACACATAAATGTGTACATAAAACATAGTATTAATAGTAATGTTTTATTTAAGTGGGGAACTCAGTGTCGTCTCTATTACTGTCCTTGCTCCACGAAATCGTAATCTGCAAGGGTTGTAAAATGGGGCGTGAGAATTGAATTCTCACATATGGGTGATTTGCAACATCATAGGATTGGTAAATCCGAAATATATTAAGTTATACTCATTGATAAAGTGTTTATTTTATTTAATCAGTTTCATATAAAATTTAAACGGCATTTAAACATATTTCGCATAATATAATTGAAATAGCACAAGTTGGTTCACATTAGGGCAAAGCCCAAAGTCACATCACATATTATCACAAACTGACAAACCATAAACGTACAATCATTCCACTTCCAACAAAGTTACTCTTTTCAACTCCAACCAATCAACAAAGTTATTCTTTTCAACTCCAACCAAAACTTACTTCATCCAACCACACAAGCTCACATCATCCAACCTTATAACATCCCTCAAAATAAGCAAGTATCAATGGCCTTCTTCCCAGTGCGTCAAACGACAGCTGACCGGGGACCAGATCTACTTGATCAACAACCTTGATTCCGAGGGCGTCCCCGACAGCAGCCCCGGAGGTCGGATTTAAAACTCGATCCCGACTCCGTACATACTAACTCTCCACAAAACTGACTCAATGAACTTTACAAAGAATAAATACTTGACTGACAACTGAACTGATTCATGCTCACGTAAGGTGTTTACTCATGCAATGGTGATCGATTCACAAAACAACAGGCTAATATATATAACATATATAGTTATATCACATAATCCAAACAGTTATATAGATAGGTGTTACATTTATGTTGGATTAGATATTTTTAATTTGATTTAATCGAGTTCAGGAAATACCGGCACGACGTTATTATTAGCAGGTCAATCAACAGATCATCACCCACCTGATTGTTTCGAGTCCCGAGAGTGATGTGTAGGCAGAGGGTCGAGTCCTCGGTGCGTGTCCCGAAAAGTACAGAATCCTAATAAGGAGTATTCTGATTAAAAGATTGACTTTTGAATTTGAAAAAGCTTTAGAGTTTGAAACTCGAGGATTGAGTAGATTGTTGTCTTATAAACTCAAAAAGGACTTGCTTAAGGGTCACACCCTATTTTGGTAAATACACCACTTCTAAAAAGGTGAGTGTATTGAGGGAGTGTATTTACTAATATACTTGTGGTATGACTATTTCAATTACTACAAAAACAATCTTTTGATAAGTACACCCCTTTTTAAGAGGAGGTGTATTAGGGGGTGTATTTACTAAATTCAGTGGTGTAACAGGGGGGTGTATTTACTGAATTCAGTGGTGTCCTTAATAAAGGCTCTTTAAGGAATAATATAATTATTAATCTTGGAATTACTTAGAAAAATAAGAATTTACTTAGAAAAATATTAATAAAATTAAAGAAAAGGTTTTTCTTTCTTAAGAATTCTATTTTTCATTTTAAAAGAAATCTTGAATATAATTAATCATATTTTATAAATAAAAACCCTTTATTAATCTTATTAATAAACTTAGACTTTCTAAGAAGTTTATAAAAAATACTTTTCTTTTCTAATATTAGTAACACTTCTAAAACAAAAGAATTATACTATTTTCCACCTTTTCATTTGTTTACTAAATTTTGAATATTAAACGACTTGTCTTTTCGTTCCTAATTTTCTAACAGTCGCACAAGGGGAAGACGAGTTTCCATTTGTCTACGGATTCAAAACAAATGTGTTAACAATTGAAAATCATCATCCAACAATAATACCAACCCTTTAATTCAAAGATACTAATGGACTATGCTAATATCACCGTTCAATTAAACTAAAACCCACAATTCCATAAAGAAATTCAACTAAGTCAAAAGGATACTAAACTTCCAAAACAGTAATACTTTATCATTCAACCACTAATACCAAAACACTAATCTAAAGTCCAAATCTCATGGTTTGTGAAGAAAAGAAAACAGGGGAAATAATATTCAATTTTCTATTTCTAAAGAGTGATACAAGAGGGCAAAAACAATAATACTAAATAAGTTAACTAAAGATACTAACACATTAAACCAAGCTTAACAGTAAGTTTTTCTTTAATTTCCAAGTTCCAAACTTCTAACAAATTAACAAAATAACCCAGAATCTACCCATTGAAGAAAAATGAGGTAGAAACCTTACGATTCCGGTTCGAGGTGTTAAACGGGCGACCTAATGGCATCGATTAGGATATCGATAATTCGTTCGAAGAATTGGGCAGCCTAACGGCGTCGTTCGGGAATTCGGAAAAGTGAATTGGGCAGCCTAACGGCGTCGGTTGGAATTTCCAGAAATTCCGGCAGCAACAACCGGTTTAACGGCGTCAAATAACACGAAAGAACGAATTCGTGAGTTTCAACAAAGAATCAAATAGAGAAATTGAAATCGAATTGAAGTTAAGAAAATTGGGAAAAATATTGAAATCGAATTCAATTTAACGAATTTCAATCGGGGAAAAATTGAAATGAAAAAGATACTTACTGAGAATCAAGAGGCGACGGCATCGCGGCGGCGCTGGAGGGCAAAACAGCGGCGGCGCTTCGAGATGGACGGCGTCGCTGTTGAAGGGGCGGCGCGAGGCGGTGGAAACGGCGGCACTCGTGAAGCACAACGCCGTGTCGCGACGGCTGGAGGCGGGCTGCTCGGCGGTGTTCGTCGAGGAGGGGGCACCGTGGCTTCGCGACGGGAGAGGAAAGGCATGCGGCGGTCGATGGTGGTTGGTCGGAGAAGGAGGCGCGACGGCCGTGAGGCTTCCGATTGGAAACAGGGGAAGGCGTCGCGGCTTCCGATTGGAGGAGGAGGAGATGGCCTCGCGACTGGGTTGCGACGTTGGACGGCGCTGGGCGTTTGAGAGGCGCGCGGCGGCGCGCTGGTGGCGGGACGGAGAGGCGTCGGTCGCCGACTGGGGAAGAAGAGAGGCGAGAGAGAGAGAGTGAAATTTGTGAAATTGATTTGGGGAAAGGGCCGAAAACTGAGAGAAGGAAACAGTTATATTTATAAGGAAAATTTTTATTTAATTGATGAATTAATTTAAAAGAATGAAAATAACATGTGGATAGGAGTGAAAGTAGATTTTTAGGATATTTCATTCTCAACTCATACACCTTAGGAATTGTTTAGTTCACCAATTAAATTCTGAAATTAAAATTAATACAGTTTTAAAACTCAATTAATATTTTATTTTATTTTAATTATAAAGTATATTTTTATCAATAAATTATACGGATCGAAATCCTTATTTCAAACTTGAATATTAAATTTTCTCGTAGTCCTTTATTCGTTTGAAAGATTCTATTCTTTCTACGAATTTAGGAATTTGTAAAAAGGGTATATATTTAAATTACACAAAAGCACACAAAATAATAAAATAAAAAGAAACAAAGATAATAAAATAAAAATAAGGGTTCTAGGAAAATAAAAGGTAATAAACGGGACGGGATATTACATTACATCCTTAGCATTTTCCGATTCGTCCACCACCATGAGATCCACCTCCAATTCTTTCACCTTCCTCATGAGAATGTGCTTTTGATCAAGCATGGAGTACAACTTGGATGTCTCAATTCTAAGCACACTTTTATCCTCCTAAGTAAAAAAACGTAAAAAAATAAAAAAATTAGATATACAATAAAAATAAAAATTAAAATAGTGAAAGATTTGACACAAGGACGCAACAAGTTTGTACCTCATGTTTTGCCTCCATGGAGGCAAGCTTCTTGTTGAATTCGGTAAGAATTTCGAGGAAAGACATGAACTTGACCATATTTAGATGAATAGAAGGGTGGATGTGGATGAGAGAAAGTATTGTGACAAGAAACCCTAATATACTACACAATTTATGGTGGTTTAAGGCTTGTTAGGTGGTAAGTGTACAACTTTCTAGAAGAATGTGGAATTAAGTTTTAGGTGAGAGTGCTTTTTACTAACAAGAACTAATATTACCAAATAGTATTAGTAATACTAGCAAACACATAATTATGTGAGAGTGCTTTTAATAATATTTTTATTCATAAATATTAATTTATTAAGAATTAAATTCGGTGATAACAATAGTATTACAAATATGCATAAAAATTAATTTATTAAAAATTAAATAAATACTAGTATTACTAATATTCATCGATAGTGTTACCAATAGTGATGTAAAGTAATATAATTATTATTAATTAAAAGTTATGAGTCTACTCTCGATTAATTCTCAATAAGTAATTAGAAGACATATATTATGTGAGAGTGCTTTTACTAATAATTTTATTCATAAAAATTAATTTATTAGAAATGAAATTAAGTGATAACAATTTAATTTTATAGCAAAAAACTAATACTAACACACATTATTAGTAACACTAGCAATGGTAAGGGTTTAGAGTTGAGGGTTTAGGGTTGAGGGTTTAGGGTTGAGGGTAATATTAGTATTACAAATACACATTGATAGTGTTACCGATAGTGATGGTAAGTAATACAATTATTATTTTCACACATTTTAATAATTCGAATTATATTTAATTCTTAACAATTAGAAGACATTTCGAAATAATTGTTACAAAATCTCCCATATATGATATAATTTTTATAAATTAGAAGATATTTCGAAATAATTGATGGTAAGTAATACAATAGTGATGGTAAGTAATACAATTATTGTTTTCTAACATTACGAGTCCACTCTCGATCAAATCTCAACAATTTCTATTTTTATCATTCGAATTAGGGCTTACGGTAAGGATTTTCCATGAGTGATTAGAGTTTAGGGTGTTATTATCGAGTCTCTAGTAGTAATACCAATTTTTTTTTATTAATTAGAAGAAATATATTATGTGAGAGTGCTTTTACTAATACTTTTATTCATAAAAATTAATTTATTAGAAATTAAATTAAGTGATAACAATTTAATTTTATAGCAAAAACTAATACTAACACACATTATTAGTAACACTAGCAAGGGTAAGGGTTTAGGGTTGAGGGTTTAGGGTTGAGGGTAATATTAGTATTACAAATACACATTGATAGTGTTACCAATAGTGATGGTAAGTAATACAATTATTATTTTCACACATTTTAATAATTTGAATTATATTTAATTCTTAACAATTAGAAGACATTTCGAAATAATTGTTACAAAATCTCCCATATATGATATAATTTTTATAAATTAGAAGATATTTCGAAATAATTGATGTAAAGTAATACAATAGTGATGGTAAGTAATACAATTATTGTTTTCTAACATTACGAGTCCACTCTCGATCAAATCACAACAATTTCCATTTTTATCATTCGAATTAGGGCTTACGGTAAGGATTTTCCATGAGTGATTAGAGTTTAGGGTGTTATTATCGAGTCTCTAGTAGTAATACCAATTTTTTTTTATTAATTAGAAGACATATATTATGTGAGAGTGCTTTTACTAATACTTTTATTCATAAAAATTAATTTATTAGAAATTAAATTAAGTGATAACAATTTAATTTTATAGCAAAAAACTAATACTAACACACATTATTAGTAACACTAGCAATGGTAAGGGTTTAGGGTTGAGGGTTTAGGGTTTAGGGTTGAGGGTAATATTAGTATTACAAATACACATTGATAGTGTTACCAATTGTGATGGTAAGTAATACAATTATTATTTTCACACATTTTAATAATTCGAATTATATTTAATTCTTAACAATTAGAAGCCATTTCGAAATAATTGTTACAAAATCTCCCATATATGATATAATTTTTATAAATTAGAAGATATTTCGAAATAATTGATGGTAAGTAATACAATAGTGATGGTAAGTAATACAATTATTGTTTTCTAACATTACAAGTCCACTCTCGATCAAGTCTCAACAATTTCCATTTTTATCAGTCGAATTAGGGCTTACGGTAAGGATTTTCCATGAGTGATTAGAGTTTAGGGTGTTATTATCGAGTCTCTAGTAGTAATACCATTTTTTTTTTTATTAATTAGAAGAAATATATTATGTGAGAGTGCTTTTACTAATACTTTTATTCATAAAAATTAATTTATTAGAAATTAAATTAAGTGATAACAATTTAATTTTATAGCAAAAACTAATACTAACACACATTATTAGTAACACTAGCAAGGGTAAGGGTTTAGGGTTAAGGGTTTAGGGTTTAGGGTTTAGGGTTTAGGGTAATATTAGTATTACAAATACACATTGATAGTGTTACCAATAGTGATGGTAAGTAATACAATTATTATTTTCACACATTTTAATAATTCGAATTATATTTAATTCTTAACAATTAGAAGACATTTCGAAATAATTGTTACAAAATCTCCCATATATGATATAATTTTTATAAATTAGAAGATATTTCGAAATAATTGATGTAAAGTAATACAATAGTGATGGTAAGTAATACAATTATTGTTTTCTAACATTACGAGTCCACTCTCGATCAAATCTCAACAATTTCCATTTTTATCATTCGAATTAGGGCTTACGGTAAGGATTTTCCATGAGTGATTAGAGTTTAGGGTGTTATTATCGAGTCTCTAGTAGTAATACCAATTTTTTTTTTATTAATTAGAAGACATATATTATGTGAGAGTGCTTTTACTAATACTTTTATTCATAAAAATTAATTTATTAGAAATTAAATTAAGTGATAACAATTTAATTTTATAGCAAAAAACTAATACTAACACACATTATTAGTAACACTAGCAAGGGTAAGGGTTTAGGGTTGAGGGTTTAGGGTTGAGGGTAGTATTAGTATTACAAATACACATTGATAGTGTTACCAATAGTGATGGTAAGTAATACAATTATTATTTTCACACATTTTAATCATTCGAATTATATTTAATTCTTAACAATTAGAAGACCTTTCGAATTAGCTATTAAAAAAATTCGAAATAATTGTAAAAAATTAGAAAACATTTTGAAATAATAGTATTACCAATACGCACTTATAGTAATACCAATATGCACAAGTGAGTAATACAATTATTATTAATTAGAATATATTTCGAATTTGCTGTTAAAAAAATTCCGAAAATAATTGTAAAAAATTAGGAGATAATTCTGAAAATAATCTTAATCAATAATTATAAAAAATTAGGAGATAATTCCGAAAGTTAGGAGATAATTTCGAAAATAATTGTAACAAATTAAAAGATATTCCTAAATAATTGTAACAAATTAGAAGATAATTAGTCAAACTTTATTTTTAACTTCTGGATTATCTTAATTAGCACGCGTTTTCACCTTAATTATCTTAATCCGCATTTCACCTTAATTAGCACGCGTTTTCACCATAATTAAGACGCGGTTTCCAACCCTAATTACACCCTAAATCCAATCGTTACAGATTCCACCATAATTAACACGGTTTTCTCATTAATTTGCTCTGCATTTTCGAGCGACACAGACACATCTTTGGATTTTTTTCGACAAAGGGATAGTAAGATCTTCCATGGATGTATAAGCAAGCACACTCATTGGACGAAAGTGTGGTTGTGGCCGCCCCCGTCAGTTCAATCATCATCATTTGCTTGGAAATGGAAATCGCCGCGCTAATCAACCAATAAGGTACATTTCTAATCCAACTTTTTAATTATTTTAAAAGATTTTGATGATTATGTTGCCAAAATCCTAACTTTTTCTTGGATTTTTTTTCTCGAAGTTTTGAAATGCACGAATCTTTTTGTAATACCCCGTCCCGTTTTATACCTTTTATTTTTCTAGAAAGCCTTATTTTATATTATAATCTTGTTTCTTTTACTTGTATTATTTGTATGATACTGTGTAATTTAAATATATACCCTTTTTACAAATTCCTAAATTCGTAGAAAGAATCAAATCTTTCAAAGCGAATAAAGGACTACGAGAAATTAAATACTCAAATTAAATTAAGGATTTCGATCTGTATAATTTATTGAGAATAATTAAAATACTTTAAAATATTAATTGAGTCTCAAAACTGTATTAATTTTCAAATCGGGATTAATCTCGTGAACCAAACGATCCCTAAACCGTATCATTTGAGAACGAAAATATCTGAATTAAAGGGGTTAGTTTCTGGCCACATAAATTACTTTCTATTTAGAATTAAGTTAATTGAAAGATTAATTTCCACCCACATATTTACTCCTTCCTTTAAATTAACTAAATAAGAAATTAATTCCATCATTTATCCATTTCTCTCTCTCAAATTAGCAAACGCGTACTCTTCTTCCTCATTCATTTCCAAATCCCAAACCTTTTCCTTCACTCTTCTCTCTTCTCTCTCGCTAACGGCGACAATCGCCGCTCCGATCGAAGACGTGCCTTTTCCGCCCCCTGCTCCGAGCAACCACCAGACACGCCTCCTCTCCCTTCGCCGCCACGCGTCCGCCGCTCCAGCGACGCCTCTCCTTCCTCCTTTCCGCCTCCAACCGCCGTCGCCCCCTTCCCCTTCGCGAACGCCGCCCTCCGCCGGCCGCCTCTTCCACCGTCGCGCCTCTGTCCCTCCTCCGATCAGGAGCGCCGCCCATCGCTGGCCTCGCACAGCCGTTGCCGAAGCGCCGTTCCACCTCCTCTCCTTCTTTTCCGGCGACCAGCGCCTCTCGCCTCGCTCCCAGACGCCCAGCCGTCGCGCCTCTGTCCCAGCGCCGTCGCGCCTCAGCCAGCCGCGAGGCCTTCCTCCTCCGCAAGCGCCGCTGCGCCCGCCTCGCCGCCGCCGTCCTCCTCCGTCTCCAGCCACGACGCCGTCGCCCCTTCCTCCATCCCAATCGGCCGCCTCTGTCCTCCGCCGCCGTTCCACCCCCTGAGCGCCAACAGCCGCGACGCCCACCTCCTCCGCAACGGTCGCCGAGCGCCGCCGCTCCCAGACCAGCGCCGATCGAAGCGTCGTGCGCCTCCCTCCTCCCACCGCGCCGCTCCAACCGCGACGCCACCGTGACCAGTCGAACGGCCGCCGCCGTCAAAGCTGTTTCCAGAATCCGACCACCGCCGCCGTCCACGCCTTCCGTCCAATTGTCCTTTAGGTAAACCTCGTTTGTTTCGTTCCGATTCCCTTATTGATTCAACAAAATCCTGCTCGTTTTAATTCTCTTTTTGATTCAACAAATTTCTGTCTAATTAATCTCTCAAAAGAAAGACTCACGTTTCGTTCTTTCGTATTAATCGAGATGCCTTCGAAATAATTAGCTGCTTGTTTTATTTTTGGAAAATCCAGAATCACGTCGTTACGCTGCCGAAATTTACCCGACGAGTCTCCGAACTACGCCGTTAGGTTGCCGAATTTGGGACTCGTAAGAATTGCTAAACTTCTCTCTATTTCTCGTCCTAGTTGGAATAGGGATTGAACAGTTTTAGATCCCCTGATGTTGGATTGGAGAGTTGTAAATGGACTTTTGTTGTTAAATTTCTACTAGTGTTATTGGAATGACTATTTAGTATTGTTGGCTTTGTTGGTTAGTATTTATTGAATTAGTTGTTTAGTATTATTTGGAATAGTGGTTTAGTATTGTTGTTTTAAGTTGTTTAGTATTATTGAAATTTGTTGTCTAGTGTTATTGGATTAGTTGGATGATATTATTAGAATGGATGAATTAGTATTGTTGTTTTAGTTGAAAAGTATTTTTGGATTAGTATTATTGAATTAACTGTATGGTGATGAAATTAGTTGTTAGTAATATTAGTTGAGTTTTTGGAGACAAAGGGAAACTCGTCTTCCCCTTGTGCGACTGTTAGAGAATTAGGAACGAAAAGATAAGTCGAGTTACATCCAAATTAGTAACAAATGAAATTGTAGCATTCTTGGAAAATAGTATAATTCTTTTGTTTTAAAAGTGTCACTAATCAACTTTAGAAGTAATATTAATATTAGAAAAGAAAAGTACTTTTTATAATTTGTCTTAGAAAAGCCAAAGTCTTTAATAAGTTTTAATAAGAGGTTTTTATAAAATATGAATTCTTATATTTTCTTTCTTAAAGGGCCTTTGTTAAAGAACAGCACTGAATTCAGTAAATACACCCCATGTTACACCACTGCTTTCAGCAAATACACCCCCCTGTTACACCACTGCTTTCAGCAAATACACCCCCCTGTTACACACTGCTTTTAGTAAATACACCCCCTTAATACACCTCCTCTTAAAAGTGGTGTACTTATCAATTTGAAATCAACCTTTGAAAACTTTAGTTTTCAATAGTTTTCGAAAGACAACGATCTACTCAATCCTCGAGTTTCACACTCTTAAGCTTTTCAAATTCAAAAGTCAATCTTTTAATCGGAATACTCCTTATTAGGATTCTGTACTTTTCGGGACACGCACGGAGGACTCGACCCTCTGCCTACACATCATTCTCGGGACTCGAAACAATCAGGTGGGTGATGATCTGTTGATCGATCTGCTTATAATACGTTGTGCTGTATACTCTGAACTCGACCAAATAAATCTAAAACAACTAATCCAACATAAATGTATCCCTATAATATAAATATTTGAACTACGTGGTATATTTATATATATGATACAAAATGTCTATTGTTTTTATTTTAAATCTATCACTACTGCATGATATAAGGGCATTTTGTGAGCATGAATCTATTTAAGTATGAATTATGTGTACAGTTCGAATTGTCAGTTTTGGTAATGAAGAGGAAAGTGGTGCGTGGCCATGTTTGATAATAGATCAGGTGCATGGTGAAGTGGTGCGTGGCCATGTTTGATAATAGATCAGGTGCATGGTCACAGGATTCGTTTGTGGAAGTGGTGTGTGGCCATGTTTGATAATAGATCAGGTGCATGGTCACGGGATTTGTTTGTGGAAGTGGTGCGTGGCCATGTTTGATAATAGATCAGGTGCATGGTCACGGGGGAATTGTTTATATTATTTTGGAAGAGATTTACTATATGTGAAAAATGATTTTGGCAGATTAGGCCGTTATTTGAAAATAGTTTTGGGCTTTGCCCCTTAATGTGAATCAACTTGTGATATTTCAATTATATGATGTGAAACCTGCTATGCCCAATTAATTATTACATGATCTTGTTACTTATGTGGTATATGTTATTCATATTTTATATGTCAACTGTTTAAATAAATTAAATACTTTATCAATGAGTATAATTTAATATATTTCGGATTTACCAATCCCATGACGTTGCAAATCACCCATACGTGAGAATTCAAATCTCACGCCCCCTTTTTACAACCCTTGCAGATTATGAGTTCGTGGAGCAAGGACAGTAATAGAGACGACACAGAGTTCCCCACTTAAATAAAATGATACAATTGATATTAAGTTTTATATATATGTGTGTGAGAAATATATTATAAATATTATTCTACTCATTCTTCCGCTGCATAAAGACTCATCATCTCTCATCTCCGTTATATTTTCTTCAAAAATTTTATACTTCGTAATTTAGTCACAAGTGGCACCTCGAATCTGAGATATTTATGTGTTTTGGATTCGGGGCGTTACAGGTGGTATTATTATCCTACTCATTCTTCCGCTGCATAAAGACTCATCATCTCTCATTTCCGTTATATTCCTTCAAAAATTTTATAGTTCGTAATTTAGTCACAAGTGGCACCTCGAATCTGAGATATTTATGTGTTTTGGATTCGGGGCGTTACAGGTGGTATCAGAGCTTATGTTCAAAACTTTCGGACCTAAACTCAAATCATTGTTTTCATCAAACCAAAATTCTTTTTCTTTAATTAAAATTTTCTTATCATGTAAGTATAGATCACTAATTAAATCACTTGAGGGGAAATGTGTCTCCTATTACCGTCAAAAGCTCCTCGAAGGTATGTTCTTATTTTATTATGAAAATTTCTTATGGTGTATGAACTTGCGATAAGTTGACTTTCATAACAAAACCACAATCAAAAGATCGAGAACTCAAAACAACACCTACGTGGTGTATAAAGAACCCCAAAATATCGTTTATATTCCTATTGAAATGTGGATAATTAGTGAATTGCATGAAATGAATATATTTGTTTAAAGTTTATAAATCTCATAAATGCCATTATGTGACTATTTGAATTATGCGTTCTAAATTGTTTAAATTTTATGCTTAAATTGTTTAAATTATGTGATTTAATTGTTTAAATTATGTTTCTGCATAGCTAAAATTTTGACTAGAAATTTCTTTTCGATGTTAGAATCCACCTAAGATAGTAGTAGCTCGGTATCTAGGAAACTTATTTTTAGATATGACGTAAGTAGACTGACCTACATAGAAGTCGAGACTTTTATGTGTTATGAAATTGCTACTTGGCAATGTGTGTTACTTGCTCTATATTAACTGTTATATTTTATCCAATTATCGATAAATGACATATCACTGGTTTCTATTATACGGTGCGTATGTGATCACTGTACCATTTTGCGGCCGCAGTGCGTTGTGGTGAACTACATACTCACGTGTATATCAGTACTAGCGTTGTGTTGCTTACGTAATTCGATTATGTTTTTATAATTTTTCATACCTATATGACGTAACAATATTATTCTTTTCGCTTCAGAACCTCCAATAGAATGACAATTAGACAAACACCACGTAGTAGGTAATACAGGACCATTAAACCTCATGAAAAACAAAAAATATATTATGGGACCTAATTCCAAAAGTTGAAATAGTTAGAAAATTCTACCATACTCTGCATACCCTAATACGATTTAAAGTTTCACCACCCTTTGTATTAGTTCAATAACTTTGACATGTAGAGGAAGGAACCACTTAAAGATGAACATACGAGATTTAGTCGAGCAATACCTAGAAGCTGAATTTCGGGGATGAAATTCCCGTTAAGGGGGTGAGGATGTAATACCCCGTCCCGTTTTATACCTTTTATTTTTCTAGAAAGCCTTATTTTATATTATAATCTTGTTTCTTTTAATTTTATTATTTGTATGATACTGTGTAATTTAAATATATACCCTTTTTACAAATTCCTAAATTCGTAGAAAGAATCGAATCTTTCAAAGCGAATAAAGGACTACGAGAAATTAAATACTCAAATTAAATTAAGGATTTCGATCCGTATAATTTATTGAGAATAATTAAAATACTTTAAAATATTAATTGAGTCTCAAAACTGTATTAATTTTCAAATCGGGATTAATCTCGTGAACCAAACGATCCCTAAACCGTATCATTTGGGAACGAAAATATCTGAATTAAAGGGGTTAGTTTCTGGCCACATAAATTACTTTCTATTTAGAATTAAGTTAATTGAAAGATTAATTTCCACCCACATATTTACTCCTTCCTTTAAATTAACTAAATAAGAAATTAATTCCATCATTTATCCATTTCTCTCTCTCAAATTAGCAAACGCGTACTCTTCTTCCTCATTCATTTCCAAATCCCAAACCTTTTCCTTCACTCTTCTCTCTTCTCTCTCGCTAACGGCGACAATCGCCGCTCCGATCGAAGACGTGCCTTTTCCGCCCCCTGCTCCGAGCAACCACCAGCCACGCCTCCTCTCCCTTCGCCGCCACGCGTCCGCCGCTCCAGCGACGCCTCTCCTTCCTCCTTTCCGCCACCAACCGCCGTCGCCCCCTTCCCCTTCGCGAATGCCGCCCTCCGTCGGCCGCCTCTTCCGCCGTCACGCCTCTGTCCCGCACAGCCGTTGCCGAAGCGCCGTTCCACCTCCTCTCCTTCTTTTCCGGCGACCAGCGCCTCTCGCCTCGCTCCCAGACGCCCACCTCCTCCGCGACGGTCGCCGAGCGCCGCCGCTCCCAGACCAGCGCCGATCGAAGCGCCGTGCGCCTCCCTCCTCCCACCGCGCCGCTCCAACCTCGACGCCGCCGTGACCAGTCGAACGGCCGCCGCCGTCGAAGCTGTTTCCAAAATCCGACCACCGCCGCCGTCCACGCCTTCCGTCCAATTGTCCTTTAGGTAAACCTCGTTTGTTTCGTTCCGATTCCCTTATTGATTCAACAAAATCCTGCTCGTTTTAATTCTCTTTTTGATTCAACAAATTTCTGCCTAATTAATCTCTCAAAAGAAAAACTCACGTTTCGTTCTTTCGTATTAATCGAGATGCCTTCGAAATAATTAGCTGCTTGTTTTATTTTCGGAAAATCCAGAATCACGTCGTTACGCTGCCGAAATTTACCCGATGAGTCTCCGAACTACGCCGTTAGGTTGCCGAATTTGGGACTCGTAAGAATTGCTAAACTTCTCTCTATTTCTCGTCCTAGTTGGAATAGGGATTGAACAGTTTTAGATCCCCTGATGTTGGATTGGAGAGTTGTAAATGGACTTTTGTTGTTAAATTTCTACTAGTGTTATTGGAATGACTATTTAGTATTGTTGGCTTTGTTGGTTAGTATTTATTGAATTAGTTGTTTAGTATTATTTGGAATAGTGGTTTAGTATTGTTGTTTTAAGTTGTTTAGTATTATTGAAATTTGTTGTCTAGTGTTATTGGATTAGTTGGATGATATTATTGGAATGGATGAATTAGTATTGTTGTTTTAGTTGAAAAGTATTTTTGGATTAGTATTATTGAATTAACTGTATGGTAATGAAATTAGTTGTTAGTAATATTAGTTGAGTTTTTGGAGACAAAGGGAAACTCGTCTTCTCCTTGTGCGACTGTTAGAGAATTAGGAACGAAAAGATAAATCGAGTTACATCCAAATTAGTAACAAATGAAAAGTAGCATTCTTGGAAAATAGTATAATTCTTTTGTTTTAAAAGTGTCACTAATCAACTTTAGAAGTAATATTAATATTAGAAAAGAAAAGTACTTTTTATAATTTGTCTTAGAAAAGCCAAAGTCTTTAATAAGTTTTAATAAGAGGTTTTTTATAAAATATGAATTCTTATATTTTCTTTCTTAAATGGCCTTTGTTAAAGAACACCACTGAATTCAGTAAATACACCCCCCCTGTTACACCACTGCTTTCAGCAAATACACCCCCCTGTTACACCACTGCTTTCAGCAAATACACCCCTCTGTTACACACTGCTTTTAGTAAATACACCCCCCTAATACACCTCCTCTTAAAAGGGGTGTACTTATCAATTTGAAATCAACCTTTGAAAACTTTAGTTTTCAATAGTTTTCGAAAGACAACGATCTACTCAATCCTCGAGTTTCACACTCTTAAGCTTTTCAAATTCAAAAGTCAATCTTTTAATCGGAATACTCCTTATTAGGATTCTGTACTTTTCGGGACACGCACGGAGGACTCGACCCTCTGCCTACACATCATTCTCGGGACTCGAAACAATCAGGTGGGTGATGATCTGTTGATCGATCTGCTTATAATACGTTGTGCTGGTATACTCTGAACTCGACCAAATAAATCTAAAACAACTAATCCAACATAAATGTATCCCTATAATATAAATATTTGAACTACGTGGTATATTTATATATATGATACAAAATGTCTATTGTTTTTATTTTAAATCTATCACTACTGCATGATATAAGGGCATTTTGTGAGCATGAATCTATTTAAGTATGAATTATGTGTACAGTTCGAATTGTCAGTTTTGGTAATGAAGAGGAAAGTGGTGCGTGGCCATGTTTGATAATAGATCAGGTGCATGGTCACGGGATTCGTTTGTGGAAGTGGTGCGTGGCCATGTTTGATAATAGATCAGGTGCATGGTCACAGGATTCGTTTGTGGAAGTGGTGCGTGGCCATGTTTGATAATAGATCAGGTGCATGGTCACAAGATTCGTTTGTGGAAGTGGTGCGTGGCCATGTTTGATAATAGATCAGGTGCATGGTCACGGGATTTGTTTGTGGAAGTGGTGCGTGGCCATGTTTGATAATAGATCAGGTGCATGGTCACGGGGGAATTGTTTATATTGTTTTGGAAGAGATTTACTATATGTGAAAAATGATTTTGGCAGATTAGGCCGTTATTTGAAAATGGTTTTGGCCTTTAATGTGAATCAACTTGTGATATTTCAATTATATGATGTGAAACCTGCTATGCCCAATTAATTATTACGTGATCTTGTTACTTCTGTGGTATATGTTATTCATATTTTATATGTCAACTGTTTAAATAAATTAAATACTTTATCAATGAGTATAATTTAATATATTTCGGATTTACCAATCCCATGACGTTGCAAATCACCCATACGTGAGAATTCAAATCTCACGCCCCCTTTTTACAACCCTTGCAGATTATGAGTTCGTGGAGCAAGGACAGTAATAGAGACGACACGGAGTTCCCCACTTAAATAAAATGATACAATTGATATTAAGTTTTATATATATGTGTGTGAGAAATATATTATAAATATTATCCTACTCATTCTTCCGCTGCATAAAGACTCATCATCTCTCATTTCCGTTATATTCCTTCAAAAATTTTATAATTCGTAATTTAGTCACAAGTGGCACCTCGAATCTGAGATATTTATGTGTTTTGGATTCGGGGCGTTACACTTTTCGAAAGATATTGTTTTTGTCTCGAATCTGCTAGGGTTTATTCGGTTCCAAAATGCCATTAGGGTTTCTGCAGGATTAGGGTTTTTGCAGGATTAGGGTTTCGAATTATTTTTTAGTAAAATATATTTTTTATATTTTTTTTGTTAGAGATGGTGTAGGATTAATTAGTATAATAAACTATTTTTCTGATTTGTATCATATACCTTATTAATGATTCAAATCCTTTTTTTTAGAAATGGTGTAGGATTAGTATTTATATATATTTTTAATTTGAACTAGGGTTTGTTCGATTTATTTTTTGTATTAATGGTTTTCGAATATATGTGTATATGGACCGATTCGGATCCTATATATATATATATATATATACACATTTTTTTAGCATTAATTGTTACTTTATGTTCCTTTAAAAAAAGAGTTGTTACTTTATATTATAATTATAATTATAAACCTTATTTCTATTTCTATACATTACAGTCATATATCATTTACCTCTCTCCCATCACCCACCTCCTCTTTCTCTCACCCATCATCCACACAATGGTGTTAACAAGGTCCGAAGCAAAGAAACTAATATTGATACTCGAACGGAAGCCCTATCCAAGAGCCTATTTTCCTATTCCATACCATGACTTATACACCAGGTGTAGGACTATTGAGTTCATAACTCGTTTGGTAAGATTCAATTTTTTTTTCTATTTATGCCTCTTTTCGTATTATTACTTAAAATATTCACCTTGATGTGTAATATTTGATATTTTAGAACCTTCCATCCAATTCCTTTGACATAATGGGCAAGGAGTCAAAGATCATCAACCTTACTTCGTTTAAAATGGGAAATATCATCAAGGGTTCTTGCCGATACGATTATCATCAAATCGACAATTCTAGGAAGTGATTTGGACGGCTCACGCATGGCTGGGCAGAGTTCGTGGAGGAGATGGGAATCCAACAGGGGGACAGCCTCTACTTCAGGTGCGTCGGTGATCCTACGCACTTGACTGTTTTCGTCCGCCAATCGGATAACACCTTCAAGATGGAGGAGAAAGAGATGCCGGATTACTTTTTTTAAATTATGGTTTTTATCATGATGGACAATTAATTTTCGTACTTTTTTTTTATTTTTGGTATTATGGACAATGGTTTTTTGTAATTTCTGCTTTTTATTATCATGCATTATCATCTATTTAGAAATGATTATTATGTGAGTTTTCTTAAATCTCTAGTACTCGTTAGTATTACGTGAGTTTTATTTTTTTAACTATCCAATATGCACAACAAATTACTGGCGAATTAGCGTTATGATTTTGGCTACTACTCCCTTGCAAAATGTCTTGTCGAATTAGGTGTGTATTTTTTTAATTAAAATTTGAATTAAAATATCTATTAATATATGAATAAAGAACATCTTAGTTAACAGTGTAATGTAATCTTCAAAAGTTATCATAAAGTTTGATAAATTTAATTATTCAATAAGTTGTAACAAAGTTTGATAAATATAATTATTCAATAGTTAACTTGAGAAATATAATTATTCAATAGTTAACTTGATAAATTTAATTATTCAATAAGTTATAGTAAAGTTTGATAAATATAATTATTCAATAGTTAACTTGAGAAATATAATTATTTACTAGTTTACTTGATAAATATAATTATTCAATGAGTTATAATAATGTTATGAGAATTAAGAAATTCTATTTTACTTAATTAACACACAATCAACACATAATCAAACATAAAGTTAATTTAAAACATAACACGCAAATAGTATTTGGTCTTAAGCAACAACTAAAAAGAAAATCAACACTAAACCCTAATAGCTCTAAACTCGACTAAAACATAACACTCCCTTGTGAAATATAAGATGGTTCCTCGTTCAAATCAAACATGAAAGATTCATTGTTCCCTCCCACGTTTGAATTTGGAGCAGCCCTTGCACCTCGAGCCCCCCTTTGGCCACGACCTCTACCCCTTCCGCCTCTACGACCTCTACCACGCACTTCAGCTGCCGACATGTAACGGTTCATTCTCGGTCTTCCTCTAGGGATCGCAACATTCAGATTTAATATTGGTGTATCCGATGCATGCGTAGCTTGTGTACTCTGTGATGCTCCTCCTTCATTATTTGCGGTCGGATTAGGGTCCCAGTAGAGAATTTCATTCTTCATTTCAAGGCATTTTTGCTTAACAAATTCCATCTTCTCCGTGCAACCAAGTGCTCCATCCATGCACTCTTGAAATTTTTTTTCCACCTCCTGAAACTTCTTGTATTCTTCCGTCATGTGAGGATAGCCTCCTGCAAAAACAATACTCGAGTGTGGTCGATACACATCTTTTCTCCACCTCTGTAGCACGTATCTCTCGTGCACTGTCTCAATATTATTCTGAGCCAACACCTTCATTATGTGACAACATAAAATCCCCTTGAACTCAAATTTCCTACAGTTGCAGTTAATATAAGCTCCATTTGGCCTCCACTTAACCGTATACGTGAATTCCTTGAAGAAGAAATTATTCAACAGACTCCTTTCCAAAACCCGATAATTTTCGACTCCAACTACGTTCTCATCATTAGCCGCTCCATCTTCAGTTGGCGGGATAGCATGACAGTATATCATGCGTTGGATTTCATCCTGAATGAGCTTGAAAATGGAATGCGTGTACACCTTTTGAAACTGCATCTCCCAACGAAAATGAGTAGAACATTTCACCACCTTGTTCTTGGATTGAAAATCTGCAAGATACTCTTTCTGGATCTTATTAGCCATGGCCATGTCGTAGTGTTCCATGAATTGTTTAAGAGTGCTCCTCGAGTGAACAAATTCATCGAAATACGCATGCATCCCCTCACTCCGCTGTGTAGAGATCATTCCAGCCCAGAAAGTATGGTGCAAGTACACCGGAACCCACTTTTCCCTTTCGGCGTATAAATCCCTCAACCATGCATTATTTTCCAACCGGTATTTGGTCAAGAACTCAGCCCACTTCGACTCAAATGTTTCAATGGTGATACTGTCATAAACAAGACCTTTAAATTCAACAGTGCACCTGTAAAAATCTCGAACACCTCTAAACTTTTGATGTATTTTGGAGGTTATATGCCATATACAGAATCGATGAATCGTGTTAGGCATCAGTTCCCTTATTGCTATCTTAATACTCTCACACTGATCAGTGATAATGGCATTAGGGTGAATCCCATTCATGGCTTGCAACCAGTTCGAGAAAAGCCACCTAAACGACGATGCATCTTCATGCGTCACCAAAGCACACCCTAACAAGATTGATTGTCCGTGGTGATTAACCCAACCATTGATGCAAAAGGCATCTTGTACCTAGTTGCAACAATAAAAATAAGAATTTAATTAATAATTTTCCGTATATGCCATAAATAAACACAAAACAAACTAATAATTTAATTAAAACAACGAACAATATGACACTAATAATTTTCGCAAGTAGCATGTGTATTTCGATGTAAAAAAAATTTGAAGCATGCATATTTCAATAATTTTTCGCAAGTAGTATGCCGATAAAAAAAATCAAGTAATACCAACAATTTCTTACGTACCTATTGACGAGATAAGTTGTGTCAAAACTAACGACGTCGTGAAACTCTTCGTATGCGGCTCTGCTCCTTGGATGTATCCATAGAACATTGCGTAACCTACCCTCGTCATCGATATCCAACGTGTAATAGAAGTTCCCATCTTTCAATTGTAGTCTTACAAATAATTGTCGAACCGCTTCCGCATCACCTTCTCCAAGCCTCAACCTTCTTCTCTGCTCGACGAAATTACGACAATCTTTCGGAAGACATCCTAAGTTTTGAGGTCCGCCACATTGCACTTCACATAACCGTACATTCTTAAACGGCCTTATTCCTGCAATGTCGTTTGCCTCCAATTGCCGCTTCATGTTGATACTCACATGTCTATGCGCTGCCATTAATGGTGAAAATACAGGATCAATTGCATGGTTATGTTTCGTCTCCATCTTCGAAATAATCCAACACCCATTATCAAGCTTTTTAGCATTCAACCTAGCTTTGCAATTTATTTTTTTGGTAATCTTGCGTGCTTTAGAACTTCCGGCCTTGTCACATACAAAAAGGGCATACTTGTAGTCTTCCCCTTCACCCAATTTCTTCGAACATCTTTTGACTACGCTAAAACCCTTTAGTCTAGCGTGCTCTTGATAAGCATCGAATAAGCTATCAAGAGTATCAAACTGCATGTTAGGTTGCACGACGACATTCGTGTCACCTTCTTCAACATATTCTTCTACTGGATCATCCGACGGAGTTGATTCACCTTCCATTTCATAGCTACCTCCATTGGAAGTACCTTGTGTGTTATTATCTTCTACGGGATTGGATGGCTCTCCATCGTCTTCCCCGAATATCTCACGAAGTCGGTCGGATATTGTGGACATGGTCGATGAGGATGAAGATGAAAGTAAGATAGGAGGATGAAGATGAAAGTATATGAGGATGAAGATGAAGATAAATAAGAAGATAAGTGTAAAAATTGGCTTAAGAGGAGGGGAATTATTTAATTAAATAAAAAAGGACCATAACTTTAATTAAAATCGAAAACCCTAATTTTGTAAACCCAATTTCTTGATTAAAGGCTTTAATTTGTGTTGTGATGATAATAATTATTTTTTATGAAGATGGTGACTAATAGAGCTAAACTTTAATTTTGAAAAAATGGTTTAAGAGCTAAACATTAAGTTCGAATTTTTTTTATTAAAATCTGAAATAGGGCTAAACCTTAATTTAGAGCTAAATCTTGATTAAAATTTAAAATAGAGTTAAACCTTAATTTAGAGCTAAACCTTGATTATGAAAATTTGTTATTAAACTTTGAAATATGTAGACTTTATTGTATAATGATGTTATTTTTTCAATTAAATTAAAACAGACTAAATTATAAATAAAATCGAAAATCATAAACCCTAATTTATTTCGAAAATTTGTTATTTATATTTGGAATAGGTAGGGTTTAATGTGTAGTGATGATAATGTTTTAATTAAATTAAAACGGACAAAATTATAAATAAAAAAGAATACATAAACCCTAATTTCTTAATTAAATTTGAAATAGGGATTAATGTGTGTTATGGTAATAATGCTAATTTTCTATACTAGAAGATGATGACAAAAATTAGCATATAATGTGTCATGATAGTTTTTTTTTATTGGGAAATGAGATATCTTGCATGCCTATATGTAATGATTGCATGCATGTGTTGGAGAAAAAGTGTTTTGGAGGGAAAGTATTTTGGAGGGAAATTATGATATTTTTGGCGCCAAAATGTATCAACCTTGGAGCCAAATTGCATAAGGGTAGTATAGTCATTAAGTTAATCAACCTTAATTAATTAAATTAATATTGCCGAAAAATCCGATTCTGGACATCCAGAATCTGGATGTTTATCTTTACCGTATCATTATTATCATTATAAGTACGGTGGCAGATGCTTCGAGCGTTGACAAAATTTCGGTGACGTCCTCCATCCCCTAAAATGAAAAAAATGAAAGAAAAAAAAAACTTAATTAAAAAAAAAAAAAAAAACAATGAGTGAGACAACTAATCACCTGCTACGTAATAAGATAACAACTGGTTTTGGTGCTAATTGGAAAAGTATTTTATAAAATTTTCAAACAAATACATTTTTTAATGAAAAAATTATATATATGAATTCGCGAGGCCAAGGCAAAGTTTTATTATTTTTTAGCATTTTAATTTTGTTTTCTATTATTTAAGACACAACCAGATTGAATAAAGCTCGCTATTTGTCACATATTTTTGTGATGGACGTATAGCACAACTCACTTGGAATACTCATTATTCAAATTAATGATAAAAAAAAGGGATAACATTTGAGAATGACATGACAAAAATTGGATAACGTTTATACATAAAAGGCAAACAAAAATTCGAAATCACCTAATAAGATCTGAAAAATAGGAAAGAAAAACAATTCGTAAGATTTGCTACTGCTACCAATAGTACCTGAGTTTGCTATTAATGACATAATATTATATACCACCGCGAATGTATTAATGACATATAAACAGAGATTCACTATTATTTTAATTAATTGTTTATATCTGCTTATATATTATTAACACATTTTTCTAGTGGGTATATAATATTGTGTCCATTAGTGGACATGTGATCAGTTCCATATATATATATATAGTATATAATATGTTGGTTGGGAAAAAAACGATGATTTTATTTTATAAATGTAAAGAAAAAATATACAATTTGAGATGTATTAACAAAATTTGTTTTAAAATAAATTAAGACACTATTTAATGATAAGTATATTTTGTATAAAAAAAATCACATTAAAAACTATGATATTATAAATTGTTTATGCATTTGTCACGTTTTCGTAAAGGACGCAGATTCCCCCCCCCCCCCCCCTAATTTGTTCACCCGCTCTTCAATTCATGAACCGTCGCGACCTTCCTTCCTCCATGACCCGCCATCAAAGAGGGGTGCCGTAACATCCATGGATAAATGTTGGTTTTTTTAATTTTTAATTGTTCAATTATAGGGTTTATGTGTGTGATTGTTGATATAGATTAGGGTTTATGTGTGTGATTATAAACTTAATGGAGCACATAATGTTTATTTTTGTGATGGAATACAACAAAAATTACGAAAAAAATTTGAAGAAGACGAAGGGCTTTGTTTGACACTGGTTGTTCAAACATATGTCCAATGTTCGAACAAAAGTGTCAAACAATGCTCAGTGTTTGGAATTTTTTTTCGAACAAAAGGCCATTATTTGGAAAAAAAATTCAAACAATGTGTTTGAATAATTTTTACGAATTATGACAAATGTTTGACACAAATTTTCGAAAATAATACAAATGTTTAAGAAATCAGAGTTGAACGCGAACCGAAATAAAAAAACGATAAAAAAATGCGCGAGAACAATGTTAGAAGCCCTCAAGATCGTTGTGACTGTTTGCATTCCGGCAAACTTGATTTCAAGGGGGTGAACTGATCGAATTTGTCTAAAAAAAATAAAGAAAAAAATTGGGGGGGTGAACAAATTAAAAAAGGGGGGCGAATATCCGCGTCCTTCCGTAAATTGCGAAGGACCAATTCCAATGAGTAGATGGAATTAGAGCTGTCAAAATGAGCTCGGCCCGATGGGCCGGCCCGAAAAGTCCCGGTTTTAAGGGCGGGCTGGGCCCTAAAAATATAGGCCCGAAAAGAACCGAACTTTTTTGGCCCGGCCCAGAGGCCCGACGGGCCTCTGGGCTTGGGCCAGGCTTAGCCCGGTTTTCTGGGCCGGCCCGATTTGGTTTTTTTTTTTTTTAAATTTTATTTGAATAAAATTGAAAACCTAGAGATAAGAAAAAAAAGTAGCAGTAGGCAAGATTAGTGATTTGACCAAGGTTGGTAATAGTTGCCACAATTCATTCATCCCTATACTCACTATGGTCTTAATTTCCTCAACCCTATATATATGTACCATATTATTTATGATCATACCCCATTTTTTAAAATAAAATTAATTATAATTTATTGGTTGAATTTTCATCTAGGGAAATGAACGAATTCTTATGAACAACCACAAATTGGTGGTACACATAACACACTTGTACAATTAAGGCAAATGAATTGAGGGATAAAATTTTATTTAAGAGTATCACTACTCAAACCCCAAAATCCTCTAAACTCACCCCACTTATTAAACAAATCCCAATAAAATTAAAAAATTAACATGCATTACTAAACATACCCCATTTTATTCCTATAATATCCTTATCTAATAAAAAAAAAAAAAACACTTTCCTATTGAATTGTTGAATTTTTATTATTGAATTATTGTTGAAATAAAAAATAACAATTTTCATTCTATTAGGATTTGTTGAATTATTATTCTTAAATTTTATTTAGGAATTTGAGTTTTAATTTAATTATTGAATTGTTGTTGACAAACTAAATAAATTTTATAACTATATGAGTATAATTTGTATGGTAAATTATAAATTAATGAGGTAAATATATAAATCAAGTACAATAATAACATTTATAAAAAATAAAAAATTGGGCCGGTTTGGCCCGGTGGCCCGGCAGCCCGAGATAGACCAGGACGGGCTTAGAAATTGGCGGCCCGGTAACAACCGGCCCGGCCCGATAAAAACTCAAAGCCCAGTGGAGATTTATCAACTGACGCAAAGCCTAAAGATTCCTGAGGTCACTGGCCCAAATCACTGAATTAAATTGGGCTTAGAAACTAAGCTAATAGGCCTAGGCCATAAACAAGGCCAATGTTATTTACCATTCTATCTTTTGTTAATACACTACAACTATAAAATGTTAAAAAAAATCGAAAATTTTGACAATTTCTGGAAGAAAAACTCAAAAATAAAAGAAAACACACTAAACATATAAATTTTCAGAATTTTTTCAAAAAAAATTATAACATTTTTCGAAAAAAAATTCCGAACATTTTTTTTGGTGGAGTGTATTAACAAAACATGGGATTGTATTTAACCTGACCCATAAAAAATTTGAGGTAAAAAGTGAATTTTAATATGACAAAACACGAATAGTCTATGACTTGGCTTAGGTTATTGGCACTACAATGTGGTGTAAATACACTACACAAAATTTAGTATCTAAGATTATATTATCCTTCTAGCCTTCCCTCCAAAAATAATTTTAGTGAATACATTCCCCATCATTATCATACTTCATTTTCGAACAAACATAGTAATTTCGAACAATACAAACGAGCTCCATACTTCAAGAATGTGACCCACTATCAATTGACCACTAGAAGCTTGAAACGTGTTTGATGACCTACATTGTAAGGATGGACGATCCTCTAAGTCCGGAATACATATATGTAAGTGTTTTGGTATTTTTTAGAAACTAGGCTTTTTAAATGTTGAATAATATAATTTTTGTTGGTGTTATGATGTTTTTCATGAATATTATTGTTCATTGAGTGTATAAAGGATGAACCAAAGTCATGTTCGGATTTTTTTCCAAAAATTATGGTCAAGTTCGAATTTCTTTTTTGAACATTATGGTCATGTTTGGATAACCAGAACCGAACAACAATTATCGCGATTTTCGACTTTGACTGACGACAAGTGGACGACGTCGGAAGACGGTGGGGCGGGAGATGAGTCCTCTCTGCGATGGCGACGGACGACAGCTTTGGTTCGCATCACTTTGGCAATGGTTGACGGAGACGTACGACGGGGGACAATGGTGACTTGGGCGTACGACGGCGGACGATGGTGACTTGGGTGTATGACGGCGGACGGCGGGAGATGATTCCTCTCTGTTGTGGCTATGAAGATGGAGTGTATTCAAAACATGGAGCAAGCATTCATAGAGGGGCAACACTCATGTGAAATATTTCATATGTGAAATATGCCTAAATAAGCAAATATTAAAAAAGGGCCGCTCTAGATAAAAATTCGCGGATCTTGGTCGGGTCGAACTTGAAGGGTTTTTTCCAAAATCTCGCGCAGGTCATGTTCCAGGATTTTCGCTCCCAGTTTGTGTTACAGGATAGACAAAATGTATGTTACAATATGGGCAAATGTGTGTTACAAGTCATTAAAAACATGTTTTTTCTATTTTAAAATAATAATAATGACAAATATATATTTTTACAAGATCGAATATGTGTTTTTAATTTATTTCCCATCCCTTTAAATTTAAATTTATGTTTTATATATTAAAATATATTTGTTCCAACAATAACTTACATTTACTATAACATCAAATACATTTTTTTGCTATAACATTAACACACATTTGCAATAATACACATTTGTTATAACATTAACACACTTTGCTTCAATTGTAACACATATTTCCTCCAACAGTAACACACATTTGTTCCAATAGTAACACATAATTTTAGCAACACACATTTACTCTAACTTTAACACCTATTTGCAGTAATACACATTTACTCTAATATGAACATACTTTGCTTCAATAGTAACACATATTTCCTCTAATAGTAACACACCATTTGCTCCAATAGTAACACATATTTTTAGTAACACACATTTACTCTTAACTTTAACACCCATTTGCAGTAATAGACATTTACTCTAATATGAACACACTTTACATCAATAGTAACATATATTTCCTCTAACAGTAACACACATTTGTTCCAATAGTAACATATATTTTAAACAACACACATTTACTTTAACATTAACACACATTTGCAGTAACACATATTTACTCTAATAGTAACATATATTTGCTCCAATTGTAACACACATTTGTTATGACAGTAACACACATTTGCTTCACTAGTAACACATATTTTTAATTAAACACATTTACTCTAACTTTAACACCCATTTGCAATAATACACATTTACTCTAACATTAACACACTTTGCTTCAATAGTAACATATATTTCCTCTAACAATAACACACATTTGCTTCAAAAGTAACACATATTTTTAGTAACACACATTTACTCTAACTTTAAATACATTTGCAGTAACACATATTTATTCTAATAGTAACATACATTTGCTCCAAAAGTAACACATATTTTAAAGAAGAAAAGCATAAAATTCTAACCCTCCACTCTCAATTGGGCAATCAGCTAGTGTTTTCACTATTCCAATACAATGGTTAAGTTCCTCAACAAGGAGCACCGTTACAGATGATAGAATACGACATTAACGACAAAGTAATGAGTGAAAAATGGTGCTCTCATTAATGAATTTAGTCATACACCATATATTGGTGGAGGGGGAGGGAGGGGACGGGGAGCTGGGTGGGGATTGCGGGTGGGCAAGACGCACAAGCTGATAAAATTTTGGATTGGGGGAGGTTGGGTATGTTGGTTTTGGGATAGCAGGTGGGGTGTGGGGGCGCGCAGGCTGTTTTGGCTTGGAGTGGGGATGGGAAGGAATCGGGCGGAAGAGGGTTTGAAGAAGAAAAAATCCGTTTTTCTAATATGAGTTATTCTACGGATTTTAGATCCGTAAAATATTTTATATAACAATTTGTGTTCATAGAGTTATGCTTATAATTAATTAGGTTATTTTAGGAATAAAATGTAGTGTATTCATTAAAGTGTAGTGAATTTATCCATATAATGTATTTACTTCACATTATAGAGCCAATAACCTGGGTCTATAATTTTTGGCTCACCTAGACTCTTAATTGTTTCATGATGGACATGTAGCAACTGATTTGGACTACTCGTTATTCAAATTAATAAAAATAAATAATTGAATATAACCTGGAGTGATATGAAAATATTTGGACATCATTTTATATATTAAAAACCAAACAAAATTAAAATTATTTATTAATTATATTTCCGTAAAGGTAAATAAAAAAATATATAATTTGAGAAGTTTTTGTATTAACAAAATTATTTTTAAAATAAATTAAGAAGGACCAAATCCAAAAATGCAATAGATAGAGGTTATGGCTATCTACACTAGCCTTTTTGGTAAAGACACTACCCGAATAAAATACACTACTATTGTTATGAAAAATTGAAACATTTTTGAAAGAAAAATTCCGATAATAAACAGAAAAATCGATTTTTTTAAAAAATATTATGCATTCCATTTTGTTCAAAAAAAAAAAAAAAGTTCAAAAAATTGAAACAATTTCAAAAAATAAATAAAAAAATTCGAACAACTTGTGTATTCATTTGGGTAGTGTCTTTATCAAAGAGGGTAATGCAAATAACCATGCCCATAGACAGGGGACGGAGAGTTATCCTATGGCCAAGGTTATATACAGTCCCATCTTTTATTAATACAACCGCACCAAAAAGTGTACGAAAAAAAATCCGAAAATTTTGACAATTTTCGGAATTTTTTCCGAAAATGTAAAAAAAAAAAAAACACTGAAAATATGAAATTTCGGAATTTTTTTTCCAAAAATTGTTACAGTTTTCGGAAAAAATTTCCGAACACTTTTTTATGTGGGATTGTATTCATAAATCATGGGACTGTATTTAACCTTGGCCTTATCCTATATGCGATGACTAAACTGAAGCAAAGCCCAAAGATACTCGAGAAGACTGGTCCCATCTCACGCAATTAAATTGGGCCTAGAACCGAAGACAATGGACCTAGAATATATTTTAATGGGCCCATGTTATATGCACGCATTTTTGTTGGTAGTACCCCCACCAGATAAGTACACAATGCATGGAATTGAGTACACCCACCCCTAGATATTATTTTTACCCCTATTTAAAAAAAACCCTAATTTTTTCCCTACTTCCCTACTGCTGCGCACCCATTCCTCCATTTCTTTTCTTCTCTTCCTTTCCCCATCGGTGTCATCCGTCCATGACACCCCCTCTTCCCTCCATTTCTCTCATTGCTTCGAAGTTCCAACCGGTTCCCCCTTCCTACCCCCTTCTGTTATTCTTTATTTTTCAGCCGCCTCCTTCCCCCAACCCCTACCACCTCCATTGTTATTGAGTTTAAACTTGAACTTTAAATCCACGAAGCAAAACTGGTTGGTTTTATTGTATTTCTCTTTCCCTTCCCCATTTTTTTCCCACCTTGAAATAAATAAAAATAAAAATTTCGATTCTGGTTTTCCAAAAAAATTATAGTTTTCGGAATTAATTTACAATTCTTTTTATATATTTTCGAAATCCTTTTCCGAAATTTTGATATATTTTTGGAAAAAAGTTTCGAAATTATTTGATTTTTTTATAAAATCTTTTTCAAACAAATTTTCGGTGATTTTTTCCGAATATTTTGCTTTTCTTCGTTTTTATTTTTCAAACGGACGTAGAAAAGATTTTAGTCTTTGCTTTCAATATTTTTGTTTCTTTACAGCAATTTTTAAATTTTTATGCAATAGGGACGGCTATGGAAGTTGTGGAAGTCTTTTGCCAAGGTTGGGTGCATTTTTTTTTTTTTTAAGTTAGAGTGATAAGGATATTTTTTTCATTAATTTCATTTGTTACTAAAATTGATAGTGTGTGTACAATCAACAAAAGTGGATGCATATAACCTGGGTCATTATAATGGGGTAGCAAGTGAATTAGGATCTAAACAATTTGAGCGAAAAATAAAAAGGATGAATAAGAGGAGAAACACATATATACATCGGGATTTTTTTTATTTTTTTAACCCAGGGACTCGTTACAAAAATTAGAAAGAGTTACATGGTGTTGGACGAACTCACAGTGATATGGAATTGATGCTTTAATACTTTGAAATGAATGGATGATAATTTGTGTTACTTTGTGAATTGTATTACCATTAATCACCATTAAACCGTTTTATCAAAAATTTGTCTATAATGTATATTTGTATTTCTATTTAGAGGATGTTTCGTTGAGTTTATAAGATCTTTAAAACAACTTATAAGATGTTTAAAAATTTATAACCACTATCAGTGTGTTTGACAAAATAAGATGTTTAATAGCTTATAAGGTCATAAAATAAGCTCCTACCAACTTTTAAGCTGTTAAAAGATATGTTGGAATTTCCCAACTTATTTTCTTACCACCTCCACCCCAACCATCCACTCCATCCTGAAACCACTCGATTCCTTCCTCGCCCCCGTCTACCTCCAAGGATGAAAATATCCGGAAATTTCCCCGATATATCAATTTTTCGTGGTCACCGATATCGATATTGGGGGTAACGATATTTCCATAATATCCGTAAAAAAATCGATAAATATCGGTATCTAAGATCAATTTCGACTATATTTTTGTGCAAACCGAACATAATATCGGTAAAATATCGAAAAAAATCGGTAAATATCGAAAAATATTGAGAAATATCGAGAAAATATCCATAATTTTGATAAATATCACAAATATAAAATTTGGTCAAATTCTATTGTAAATTTTATGTATTAAAAGTTTGTTATTAAATTTTTTTAATTTTTTAAATTTACCGATATCGATATTCGATATCGATATATCCATCGAAATTTTCATAAATTTAAAATTTCGATATATCCACCGATACCGATATTTTCAACCTTGTCTACCTCTACATCAACATTAAAAAAAAAAAAAAAAATTAGTTAGTTTATATTAAAATCTAAAATTAATAATTTAAGAAAATCTGGACTCCTCTTTATGGGCTTATCACTCCAATAAATAAGCTCTTATGAACCATTACCAAGATGAGAAGAAAAACGTGTGGTTTGAATCTTGAAATATGAGGAATTGAAAAAAGAAACTCTTGATCGTTCACTATCATCGCAATGGTTTAATTAATTTAATAATGTTTCAATACATTAGAACTACATTTAATTAAAATAACACAAAACGATTACTAAGTCACGCCTAGTGCACTCAACCTGATCTGGCAATGGCACAAAAAATATAAGGATTAATGAATTATAAATACCATTTAGGATATCAAATTACCCCTTGGTACCATGTAATTTTTCCATCACTAATTGGTTCAATTATTTTTGTGTTGTTCCTTTTTTAAACCTTACTTAACTATTTTTCCGTAATGGTTAAAAATAATTGCTTTTTCCTAATTCTTAATTTTGTTGTAACGGTTTGTAACTATTTGTGAATATGTATTGTTATATGCATTCTTTAGTTACTGCTCTTTAATATTATTAATGGTGTTAGTGACGTATTTTTGGCTGTGAATTATGTTTCTGCTTGTTGATCGTTAGACCTGCTTTCAAAATTCGGTTAATTTTTACTAGTAACAGGCTTACTCGTGCTTCGCTTGAAAGTCATTTTTTTTTCAATTTTTATTTCATATTATATATTCTTTTTTGAATAATTTTAAAATGTAACTCTTTTTTTCTTAAAAAAAAATAACTAAAATTAATAATTACAAAAAAATCATTTATATTCACAAAAATAAATGAAATATTATCATTCATTTTTTTTTATTATAAATAAAATTATTAATGCATTTACAGGTTTGCTTTGATTTTTTTAACACAATAAGATTAAAAAAATGAAATTTGTTGATTTTTCATTTAAAAAGTAGTCCATTTATAAGATTTAAATTATATATGCCAAATAAGGCAAATATAATGCACAAATTATTCTTTAATGTTAAAAAGTGAAAATGTAAGGATATATTAGATCAATTTTTTTATTAAATTAAGTTAAGTTAATTGATAAAGAGTTTATTGAAAAATATCGTGCAATAAAACATAAATAAATAGTATTTGAAAGATATTGTGTTTTTCGTCTCATGATTACTTTGATATTTTCCTAATTAAGACATTCCAATAATATTTTAATGTCACATAAAAAGAAATAATTCTGTATCACAAAAAGTAAATAAGTATAAAATTATTATTATTTTATTTAACTCTACACTCACATAACACACTTTTTCTTAAACAATGTAACACTTTCAATGTGAAAGAAACAGTTAGACGAAGAAACTATTTTTCATATAAAAATTATAGTCCTGATTTTGTTCGTCCTATTTGAGTTTATTATGGCCGATTGTGCCTAAATTAGCGACACTTAAAAATTACAGTCCTTAAGTTGTCAGCATGATATCCTCATTTTGTCCGCCCAAAAAATTATGGTCCTTTTTTTGTCACCCCCAAAGTTACGATCCTTAAAAATATTTTTAAAAAATTATTTTATATTAATAAAGAACAAACACACAAATAATATTTACCAAAATGATGGTCGACTCAAATCAAGCGTGGCAAGTCATCATTAGTTGATAATTTTTACTCCCATCAGACATCTGAAATGAAGATCTTAAAAAAAAAAAATTCTTCTCTTTTCTTCTACCTGTCGATTGCACATATTTGAAAAAAGCTCAATTTGTGGCTAGAAATTAGCGATGGTATAGGTCTAGCATGGGATTTTATAAGGTTTGTTTATTATATTTCAACTCGGTGATAATATTGTATAAAATTAAAGATTAGAGAACTTTTAAAGAGAAAAATTTCGTAAGATATATTAGACAATGAACAACTATAAATGGTATAGTGCTGAATACGGAAAAGCTTTTGTTCTGAAAAAAAAATCTAATATAATCATTTATATTTTTTTAAATAAATAAATAAATATTGTAACTACTTAATATTGCGTTTTTTTTTTTGTATGAAAGATAGATAACACTACATTTTGGTATAACACACACCCTTCCAAAGGACAAAGTGTTGGAAATATTCAATATATTTGGGCTTACACGTGTCAAATGAAATGTGTATAGTTGTCTTAAGAAAACCTAATTAAAGTAATCCATTAAAGTTTAAGTTATGGGCTTATATGAGTATAAAATGATCATGTGCTTTTGTAGATATCATTAAGGATTTTTAATTTGTCGAGGTACCAAATTAAAAGGAAATAAAAATCCAACTTATTATCATAAGTAGGGTTATGGTCCCTAAATATCAATACATTCACTACAACTTACACATTCTCTCTACAGAATAGTGAGAAAAAAGTAATACTGGTTTTTTGAGAAAACATCATCCCAATTGTGTAAAAATTGATTCAAATCGATCTATTCCGCTATTATGATTAAGAATTCTCTAATTTCAGTTAATCGTGGTAAATCTCTAGATTGATTGACTATTTGTGTAAAAGAATCTTTATATGTTTTTATAAAGCATGCTATTTAGATCTATTAATTTTTTTAACACAAAGATTTACAGCAGAGCACAATTTATTACTCCCAAAATGAAAATTGCATATATTAAAACAATGACAACAAAGCTCCCAAAATACTTTAAAATCCTAGAATAATACTTTGGGTTGAAAACCTAACTTCAAATATGAAATTCAGACTTCTCAACTCTCTCCCCGTGATCCAAACGCCATATAAATGCTTTGGTTTCTTCCATCAACGTTTGCATCAAGACTTGTTCACTGCAAAAAAATTGACAGCATTTCAAGATTTCAGTAAAAGGAAGATTTGCGTAAAAAAAGTTAAATGTACATTCTTCTAACAAAAAAAAATATCTCACATGATCAACATGCTGAAGCTGAAATAGGTTATGCACGTGAATAATATGGAATTAGTTGTCGTATTACCGAAGAGGTTGTATACCAAATATTTAATATAATTACCGATTCTTAAGGAGAAATGATTTATCACTAAGTGTGCATTAATAGATTAAATGAATTGTGCCTATCCATTCCACTGTTTTGCCATTAATAGAAGATGTTTAGGTCGTATAGTTCAATAATATATAAAAAAAACTATAATTATGCAAAATATTAAGTTGGATGTGATCTCATTAATCTCAAATATTTGTTATCTAGAATTAAACATTCAAATTAGATTATGTAATAGAAGATTTTACGCTAGGATTATACATGAGTAATATGAAATAACTTAACCAAATATATATGAATAAAGAGTGATTCTTGTGTGCACCGAAGTGTATGGTATGCACTTGAACTTAAAAAAAAAAAAACCCAAACAATAATTAGTACTCCCTCCGTCCCAAACTCAAATTCCCATTTACTGTTTGCACGGTTATTAAGAAAAGAGTTGTTTATAGTATATAATGTGATAAAGTGATGATAAAGTGATAAAGTAGATGCTTTTGGTTATTTGTGTATGGAGAATATAATATTAAAAAGTATTGTTATTTTTTTTGCCAAAAGTAGATGTAGCAAATGAGTATGGGACGGACCTTTTTGGCAATGTAGGAAACGAGTTTGGGACAGACCGAGTAATACCCAAGAAGTAAATATTACTCCCTCCATCCACAAAATATAGGCCTGGTTGCCTTATTGGGCCGTCCACGAAAAATAGTCTTGTTGCCTAAAATGGAAAGAATAAATTTTATCTACCTTTTCAACATACACACACAACATTTTTAAAATAATTTATTTTGTACTTGATTTAACACAATATTCTTACTTTTTACATATTATATCAATTTTCTTAATAACCGTGCAAAAAGTAATAGGACCGTATTTCGTGGACGGAGGGAGTATATTTGGTAATTGTATTAAAATTAAAGAATATTGGTGAGTGGGTATCTTTAGTGACGTATGTGCAAGTACTACATGTTGGATAAAAATATAATTTTAAAGTGGTATATTTAGTAGGGGGGGGGGGGGTAATGAGTTAAGAAGTGGGTGAACTTATTGAAATGGTGTGGGAAGATAGCTACATTCTGTAAAAAAAATTGTAAAAAATATAGTATTTAATTTAATTAATAATTAATAATTTTCATATTTGATTTCTGATATATAAAACAAAAGCAATGTTTTATTTTTAAAACATTTAAATAATAATAAATTTAATGGCCAAATTTAAACTATCCAAGATATACCCAAATTAGACTATGATACATGGCTCGATTTGAGCTTAATTCAATCTAATTTTTGGGTTAATTGACACATTTTGGCTTGACTGGGGTGAATTCGGGCTCAATTTAGGTTTATTAGGGTTAATTGTGCCTAAATTAAAAATTCTTAGAAATTCCAATCAATAAATTGTTAGCCCCAAAGTTACAGTTCTTCTAAAAAATATTTTCAAAATATTAACTTTCACCCGATGATTGAGTGATAGTCATTAACTCTTTGAAGTGATATTTACTTAGTTGGGGGAATGGGCAAAATGAGGACAGTAACTCTAGGGGCTAAAAAAATGAGGATCGTATCTTTTGGAGCAGACAATTTAAGGACAATAGCTTTTGAAAGTAGTTAATCTTTGTCACATCAACCCAAATCAGTTAGAATTGGGTAAAAATTCAACCCAAATTAGATAGAATTGGGTAAAAATTCAACCCGAATTCAAGTCAAATCATGCCAATAAGTGCGAATTTCAAGCCAAGTCGGGCCAATTAGTCCAATTTACTTTGTGTTACACCCGGTATTGCTACCCGACCCATCGGTCAGCCGGGTTAACCGTTCCAAGCCAAGAGCGGAGGGAGCCAGTCACCGAACCCGACTAAGCCGTCGGGGAGAAAGCCAGAGGTGCCACATCGACGACCACCGAGAGGATAACGGGTAAAAGCCTTAGCCAGAGGACCAAAGCCGGTCGACCAGCGGGGAGCGTCAGGCCGCCCCAGACGCTCTCGGCCCGACTTGTAACGACCCGAAACAAAATTAGGGTTTTCATGATTTAATTTTAATGTGTTTAAATGAAATGCTTGATTTAAATATATGTGCATGCAAGTTCTAATTTTTCAGGTGACAAACGAGCATTTCGAGCCGAAAAACCCTACTAGCACTTTTTGAGTTTTATCCGTAAAACGGGTCAACTTTTTATAATAAAAATTTAAAGAATTCAAATTGATGAATATGAACATTTATATGAACCACAAAAAATCATACGAATTTAACGGTATGTTTGAATTAAATTTTGGAATAAAAAACCGAACCGAAAAATATCAAAAATACACTGTCGAAGCCAAAATCGCGTCTAGAATCGGGACTACCATAAATGGCAGCCCCAAAATAGTAAAAACCTGCACCTTTTACCCATTTTTTCAGCCATAGTAAGTAGAAGTACATGTAATGATATCCTAAAGCCTACCCTAATCCTATGTCCCATCTCATCTCATAACTTTTGTGTTTAATACACACAAGGACACATCACTCTCTCCCCTCTCCTTATGATCAGCCAACCCTCCCCTTTTCCTCCTATATATACCCCTCCAAACCCCTTTCATTTGTCACATTAGTTCTTGCACTCAAGAGAGGAAAGAAAGAAAGAAAGAGAGAGAGAAGGTTAGAAGTGAGAGTAGAAGGAGAAGGAGCCCTCTCCTCTCCTCCCCCTCTTGGCCTACACCACCGCCACCTAGGAGGAGTGTTTTCCCCACCATCTTGAAGCCAAGGGAGTGTTAGAAGTTAGGGTGTTCATCTTTGGTTCCTAATCTTCCAAGAAAGAGAGGAAAACTACAAGGGTAAGCCCTATAAACCCATTTCTCTTAATACTTTGATCATATTTTGTTTTGGGTATGAAACCCTTAGAAATGGCATGCTAAGAACATCCCCTAAGCTTGTTTAAACTGTGGATGTATTGTATGAGGTTTGTGTTTAAGTTTTCCCACGTTTTTGAGCTTATATGATCATGTATGTGAAAGTTCGACAATATTCATTTCTACCCGAGTTAGCTACTGCCCCCTTTTTGACGAACCTATTTCGGACCTTTATTGATTTTTAAAAATCATGAAAAAATTCCTGAATATAGTATTTGATGTATGCAAGAAACTGTGAAAATTTGGTGGTCATCTGATTTATATTGAGGGAGAATAAATTCATAGAAATTTGTGTATCTGAAACAGTGCGAAACTGGGAGCAGTGACTCTATCTAACCTTTTTGCCTATTTACACTATTGATAAAATTATAGGAAAATTTGGGGATGTTACCTTTGTTGTTTTTTTAGATATATCCAAATATCCTAGCATTTTGTGTAATAGATAATGATATATACCTGTTTTAATATTGTGTGGTAAACACTTGGCTGAGGTTGATTCTTTGTTTTCAAAAATCCCTTTAGCCCTTTTATAAGTCTTTGAAAATCTTAGAAAATTTGGAGATGTTCTCCAGTGAGTCTGGAATTCTATGTAAAATACTTGGTTAATTTTGAGTAAGTTTACAATAAGTCATGGATTTTTAAGTAAAGTATGTACTGCATGACAAATTATGTTATAAACCCATTTTCCATCAAACAGATGGTAATGATCTGTAACTCAAATGACTTAGGTTTATAAATGAATTTTTTTTTTTAAGTTATCTATAACATATCTTAATTTCATGATTTTTGAATGCACCTACTGTGAGATATGATTTTTAGACTTCAATGTACACTGTTTTGACGAATGTCTTGCTGTTCTGTTTTCAAATACAAATGTACCCTATTTTCGTAGCTCAAATGACTTGGTACCCTTAATGAACTTTGTTCCATATCATCTTTTGTATAACATACTAAAATCTCATAATTTTCCAGTAAGTTTAAATACCTTTTCCAGTTAATACATGTATGTATGTCTTTTGTTAAATAAGTAGCACTAGAAAGAAGGAATAAGTGATACTTTTATAAACAAGCATGTTTTAGGTATATGAATGATTTGTGTTTACTTGTCCAAGAATGTGTTTGAGTGTTTTACTTGCTTTTGAGTGTTGAATGAACCCGGAAGACCCAAAACCCCAACCGGTGGACCCGTATTGAATTAGAGTAACCTTACTACCCGAATGAACAAGTTTCAACGCCCTCCTTGAACTTGAACGAAACCCTTGGACTGTTTTAATAGGATAAATACTTTTCCTATTATAGAAAAGTCCTAAGTATGATGCGAAGTTGAGTAATAAACTAAAAGAATGAACGATGACTAAATGAATGAACTGTGCTAGGTAAAGTGGGGTTAGCTCGAAAGCTCGGAGGTCGCCCGTGTTCTAAGCAATCAAGAAGTTAAGCTTTACCTCTAAAAGTTTCCAGGTGGGTGACACTATCTGTATAGCTAGTTAATGTTATATGGACTGTTGTCAGTTTTCTGAAACAAACGTAATGAATATCAGTAAAAGACATGAACAATCTTATGAATGTGAATGCGAGTATGCGATTATATAACAATGTGAGCATGTGGTATGCGATTTGTGAACTATGTGAAAGTTGGAAGGGAAGCTGATGGAGGGATAAGGACGGAAGGGACAAGGATGCGGTGGAGTCGCTACCGGTGCCCCCCAAACAGGGATAAGGATGTGGTTGAAAGAGTACCAGTGCCCCCCAAACTTTAAGGGACAAGGATGCGGTAGAGTCGCTACCGGTGCCCCCCCCCCCCCAACACGGATAAAGATGTGGTTGAAAGAGTACCAGTGCCCCCATATTTTTAGGGACAAGGACGCGGTGGAAATGCCACCGGTGCCCCCCATATGAATGAGAAAGGAGATTGATGGGCCTTTGAGCCATATGATTGATGGGCCTTTGAGCCATATGAATGATGGGCCTTCGGGCCATATGAATGCTTTGTTCTAAATTTGTATTTATAAGTTTTATGTTAAAGAAAACGTATACACATGACCAAAAATTATAATGAACCAACTGAAAGGTGAAAATCTTAAAAGTATTATTATTTTTTGGATCTCCTGACAATCTGTATAACAGCATACAGGTTACCCGCTGAGATTTTATCTCACGCCCCTCTCTAAACATTTTCAGGTTATGATGCTGAGGTCCGGGAGCTGCCATAGATGACTACTTCCCACTCCCGCTTATTAATTAAATAAACTGTTTTTTTATCAAGATTGAGACATTATGCTATACTACTGTTAATCTTTTGTCCCTAATGCCTCGAGAGTCATACCCAGGACTCGTCGGGATGTTTTCTTATTAAGTAATGGGATGATGGTTTTTATTAAGTAACAAACTGGTGTTTTCTCAAATAAGTATTATGTTAAGTTCTTCCGCTGCATCTGTATAATTATATTTATCGTTTTATCTTTTATAAGAAATTTTCTGGCTCAGTTTTTATGGTTCACTAAGTGATGACTCGGGTTTAGGACGTTGTGACCTCAAAGGTCAACTTTCTGAATTCCGGGGCGTTACAGGTGGTATCAGAGCTTATGTTCAAAACTTCGGACCAAATGATTTATTTTCCTTTATTTCAAAATTTTCACTTAGTAAAGTAGACAAATTTTATAAACTTCAAATTAAATATCACTAGTGGGAAGGTTATCTACAGCGAGCATACCGGAAAAACCTCAAGGTATGTGATGTCTTATGAGAAATCTAATAACAAAACCCTTACAAATAAGAAAACCAAAAACGAAAAAAAAAACAGAAGCTTATGAGGACAAGTGCTTGAATTTCATATTATTTGCGCATGTATGTGAAATTACTTGATTATTCATGTTATGCTATTCTATGACGTCATTTTCTTTGGCGAGCAAAATTGTTATGTCGTGTATATTATTACTATTTTCTTTTCTCCTTTAGTGTTTTGTCTACAGACCTTAGATCAATTCTAGGTTGAGAATTTTATCATATAGGCACAACTGCTGGACCATAGAGTAGTATGAGTTTGAGACCCTAATGGTTTTGTGGCACGCCTTAGCTAGTTGTAGAGGAAGAACCATCGACTAAGACATGGTGGATACGGGTCATGAGGACCAATCAATATCCCAAATGGACCCTGACAGGCATGACATCGAGACATGACCTAGTCACCTTCATGGATCCTTTGCCAACTAGTACATGTTTGAATTTTGGTTATTGTGGAAATAATCTCCCGGTAGTAGCCAAATGACCCTTATCATTGCGAACTAAGATATTTCGTGGATTGACTTAGACTCTAACCTTTTGGTAGCTCGAGCTATTTCTTTTGTAGCAGTCTCGCAACCTACACAATTTGACTTATTATGTATATCTTGACTACTTTTAATACTGTCTTTATATATTTTAGAAGTCTCGCATCTTTTGATTTTCGTTGGAGACCCGTTTCTCTCCGTTTAACTTTGAGAACTCATTTTTCTCTTTCCAATTATGTATACTTACTACAGTCTCACGTGTTTTATTTCGTGGGATATTCTATTCTATCTGTTATGTTTATCTTATGTTTGCATCGTGTGTCATTATTTTCCCTAACATGCATCGTCGTAGCTCGTTACCGTGCTGCTGATCATGACAGTATGTTCCGATTTCTGTGTGCACCCCTGCGTGATTGAATTAATACCATGGTGTTAAATGTTGGATTATTTTATTTTGAATTTTATCATACCCATATAAAGTAACCTATTTTCTTATTTGCTGTTTGGTACCTAGTTGTTTAGATTTCACTCCTTGTGTCTAAGAAGTTGAGAGATTTTGGGAATAGAAAGTACCAAAGGAGAAAGTTTAAGGTAAGTATTACACCTACGTGTTCAGTAAGAATCCAAGATGTAGTATGGGAGTAAGGACGAAATATAATGGACTATAAATTGGGATCAAACTTGACCTTAGCATTAAGATTTTGGTATAATCTTGGGAATAGACTAGTTATCAAAACATAAGAAACTTTGCTAGGTGGACCAAGGAAACCACCTTCTTGTCGAAAGAAAATTTCGGACAAAGTTTGAGGAAGAATAATTTGAGGGTAACTCTAGATTAATAGATAGAGTCTCACTAATGAATTAGTACCACTGCAAAGGTTGTGAAACAAAATGTTCATATGGGTTGATACACTGCCGATAGGGTAGCCGGTTTTACTTGTGACGAATTTTTTTTATTAAGTTGTATAAAAAAAAAATTCCCACCTCTTTTTTTTCAAACTACAACTTTATCATTTCCACTAAACTTCTCCAACGGTCGTAAACAGACATAAACGGCCATATTTAAAAAAAAATTACTCTATAAATACCTCATTTCACTCCCACTTCTAAACACCCTTCTTTGAATTTTCATCCTCATAACCGAAAATGAGTAAACTCTTTCTCACCATCGTCGCTTTTGTTTATGTCCTCATGCTCATCATTTGTTATAAAGCAGAGGAGGAATTTAGTGCACCTCTCGTACTTACCACGATACTCGTTGCGTATTTTTTAGTTTTAGCTTGGGGAGTAGAATTTTTATGATTTATATGTAATGTCTTGAAGTATGAATAAAAGATCCTTCGATCGTGTTGTTTATTTTTCTTCTTTTTCTTTTGCTCTCGTCTTGAGTAGAGCTCTAAATATTGACGCAACTATTGCTTCTTTGAATAAACTTTTTCCTTATTTCTGTAAAAAAAAAATAATGTTTGATGTAAGAGGTTAAGGTTACTATCGACAAGTTTAAGATTCGACTAATAAGATATGAGTACAAATATTTTGGGAAAATATAGCGGAAGTAAGGATCACAATATTCCTCGAGAAGACAAATTCTATAGGAAGTACCGAATGTTTAAGAAGAACAAGTGGATTTTGGGGACAAAATTATTTTAAGAAGGGAAGGCTGTAATACCCCGAACCAGAATTACTAGGGATATTCATGTGATTAAATACTATGTGAATTTTTTCTGGAGATATTTCTATGTGTTGGCTACAACATATCCAAAAATTCAAGGTGTTTTGTTGAGAAATAAACGAGTTATGAATTTTTGAAATCTATGTATTATTTCTCGAGAAAGATCATGAATAGTAAAATACTGAGTTAAAATTTTTATTTCTATTCATGATAAAATTCTAATTTTTGTTTATCATATGTTAATATGATAATAAGGGACCAAATATTCAAAATTCAAAGTGTTTTGATGAAGGAAACGAGAGAAATGAATTTTTGACGTGTTATAAATTTGTGAACAAAAAATTATAAATATCTTTCCTATGTCCCTGTTCATAAGAAAATTATGAAAAACTTATCATATCTTCCATGGATGTTAGTCTATGACATATACGAAATTTATGAGTATCGGACATAAAATGAAGGAGAAACAAAACCTCAAAAATCACTTGTGCTAAACCGAACCAAACAGTGAGGCCTATAATTAAGGACCTAAGTGTAAGTCGTGACTTAACTTATGAAGAAGTACTTGTGACCATCTTTGGGAAGAAAAGTTCACCTTCTGAAGAATCGAGAAGTCCCTTTTAGTACTAGTACAATAGAGCTGACATAGAAAAGAAGGAGCCACATGGGAAGGAGAGGAAGATATATTAGCTAAATACCAGCAATGCCTTTAGGATGATAAGTAAGTAAATTTCGAGGACAAAATTTCTTTTAAGGGGTGTAGGATGTAACGACCCGAAACAAAATTAGGGTTTTCATGATTTAATTTTAATGTGTTTAAATGAAATGCTTGATTTAAATATATGTGCATGCAAGTTCTAATTTTTCAGGTGACAAACGAGCATTTCGAGCCGAAAAATCCTACTAGTACTTTTTGAGTTTTATCCGTAAAACGGGTCAACTTTTTATAATAAAAATTTAAAGAATTCAAATTGATGAATAAGAACATTTATATGAACCACAAAAAATCATACGAATTTAACGGTATGTTTGAATTAAATTTTGGAATAAAAAATCGAACCGAAAAATATAAAAAATACACTGTCGAAGCCAAAATCGCGTCTAGAATCGGGACTACCATAAATGGCAGCCCCAAAACAGTAAAAACCTGCACCTTTGACCCATTTTTTCAGCCATAGTAAGTAGAAGTACATGTAATGATATCCTAAAGCCTACCCTAATCCTATGTCCCATCCCATCTCATAACTTTTGTGTTTAATACACACAAGGACACATCACTCTCTCCCCTCTCCTTATGATCAGCCAACCCTCCCCTTTTCCTCCTATATATACCCCTCCAAACCCCTTACATTTGTCACATTAGTTCTTGCACTCAAGAGAGGAAAGAAAGAAAGAAAGAGAGAGAGAAGGTTAGAAGTGAGAGTAGAAGGAGAAGGAGCCCTCTCCTCTCCTCCCCCTCTTGGCCTACACCACCGCCACCTAGGAGGAGTGTTTTCCCCACCATCTTGAAGCCAAGGGAGTATTAGAAGTTAGGGTGTTCATCTTTGGTTCCTAATCTTCCAAGAAAGAGAGGAAAACTACAAGGGTAAGCCCTATAAACCCATTTCTCTTAATACTTTGATCATATTTTGTTTTGGGTATGAAACCCTTAGAAATGGCATGCTAAGAACATCCCCTAAGCTTGTTTAAACTGTGGATGTATTGTATGAGGTTTGTGTTTAATTTTTCCCACGTTTTTGAGCTTATATGATCATGTATGTGAAAGTTCGACAATATTCATTTCTACCCGAGTTAGCTACTGCCCCCTTTTTGACGAACCTATTAAGGACCTTTATTGATGTTTAAAAATCATGAAAAAATACCTGAATATAGTATTTGATGTATGCAAGAAACTGTGAAAATTTGGTGGTCATCTGATTTATATTGAGGGAGAATAAATTCATAGAAATTTGTGTATCTGAAACAGTGCGAAACTGGGAGCAGTGACTCTATCTAACCTTTTTGCCTATTTACACTATTGATAAAATTATAGGAAAATTTGGGGATATTAACTTTGTTGTTTGTTTAGATATATCCAAATATCCTAGCATTTTGTGTAATAGATAATGATATATACCTGTTTTAATATTGTGTGGTAAACACTTGGCTGAGATTGATTCTTTGTTTTCAAAAATCCCTTTAGCCCTTTTATAAGTCTTTGAAAATCTTAGAAAAATTTGGAGATGTTCTCCAGTGAGTCTGAAATTCTATGTAAAATACTTGGTTAATTTTGAGTAATTTTACAATAAGTCATGGATTTTTAAGTAAAGTATGTACTGCATGACAAATTATGTTATAAACCCATTTTCCATCAAACAGATGGTAATGATCCGTAACTCAAATGACTTAGGTTTATAAATGAAAAATATTTTTTTTTAAGTTATCTATAACATATCTTAATTTCATGATTTTTGAATGTACCTACTGTGAGATATAATTTTTAGACTTCAATGTACACTGTTTTGACGAATGTCTTGCTGTTCTGTTTTCAAATGCAAATGTACCCTATTTTCGTAGCTCAAATGACTTGGTACCCTTAATGAACTTTGTTCCATATCATCTGTTGTATAACATACTAAAATCTCATAATTTTCCAGTAAGTTTAAATACCTTTTCCAGTTAATACATGTATGTATGTCTTTTGTTAAATAAGTAGCACTAGAAAGAAGGAATAAGTGATACTTTTATAAACAAGCATGTTTTAGGTATATGAATGATTTGTGTTTACTTGTCCAAGAATGTGTTTGAGTGTTTTACTTGCTTTTGAGTGTTGAATGAACCCGGAAGACCCAAAACCCCAACCGGTGGACCCGTATTGAATTAGAGTAACCTTACTACCCGAATGAACAAGTTTCAACGCCCTCCTTGAACTTGAACGAAACCCTAGGACTGTTTTAATAGGATACATACTTTTCCTATTATAGAAAAGTCCTAAGTATGATGCGAAGTTGAGTAATAAACTAAAAGAATGAACGATGACTAAATGAACAAACTGTGCTAGGTAAAGTGGGGTTAGCTCGAAAGCTCGGAGGTCGCCCGTGTTCTAAGCAATCAAGAAGTTAAGCTTTACCTCTAAAAGTTTCCAGGTGGGTGACACTATCTGTATAGCTAGTTAATGTTATATGGACTGTTGTCAGTTTTCTGAAACAAACGTAATGAATATCAGTAAAAGACATGAACAATCTTATGAATGTGAATGCGAGTATGCGATTATATAACAATGTGAGCATGTGGTATGCGATTTGTGAACTATGTGAAAGTTGTAAGGGAAGCTGATGGAGGGATAAGGACGGAAGGGACAAGGGCGCGGTGGAGTCGCTACCGGTGCCCCCCAAACAGGGATAAGGATGTGGTTGAAAGAGTACCAGTGCCCCCCAAACTTTAAGGGACAAGGATGCGGTAGAGTCGCTACCGGTGCCCCCCCCCCCCCCAACAGGGATAAGGATGTGGTTGAAAGAGTACCAGTGCCCCCATATTTTTAGGGACAAGGACGCGGTGGAAATGCCACCGGTGCCCCCCCATATGAATGAGAAAGGAGATTGATGGGCCTTTGAGCCATATGATTGATGGGCCTTTGAGCCATATGAATAATGGGCCTTCGGGCCATATGAATGCTTTGTTCTAAATTTGTGTTTATAAGTTTTATGTTAAAGAAAACGAATACACATGACCAAAAATTATAATGAACCAACTGAAAGGTGAAAATCTTAAAAGTGTTATTATTTTTTGGATCTCCTGACAATCTGTATAACAGCATACAGGTTACCCGCTGAGATTTTATCTCACGCCCCTCTCTAAACATTTTCAGGTTATGATGCTGAGGTCCGGGAGCTGTCGTAGATGACTACTTCCCACTCCCGCTTATTAATTAAATAAACTGTTTTTTTTATCAAGATTGAGACATTATGCTATACTACTGTTAATCTTTTGTCACTAATGCCTCGAGAGTCATACCCAGGACTCGTCGGGATGTTTTCTTATTAAGTAATGGGATGATGGTTTTTATTAAGTAACAAACTGATGTTTTCTCAAATAAGTATTATGTTAAGTTCTTCCGCTGCATCTGTATAATTATATTTATCGTTTTATCTTTAATAAGAAATTTTCTGGCTCTGTTTTTATGGTTCACTAAGTGATGACTCGGGTTTAGGACGTTGTGACCTCAAAGGTCAACTTTCTAAATTCCGGGGCGTTACACGACTCCCGAGGACATGACCCCCTGGGTGCCTGCCACCTATTTGCTACCCGGGTACCCATCTACACGGCTACCCATTCTCAGGCGATGACAACAACCTTACACGTTTAGTCCCAACAGACGTGCGGATGTGACAGGGTAAAAGTAGGGCCAGCAAGAGGAATCCCATCAATAGGGGTCAACAGTGCTAGGTGGCGCCCCCTCATTGGCCCGTAGAGGGGGCTATAGCCACTCATGGCTATCCAGCTGGGATTAGGTGTGGCCCGCGGGCATATCAGCTCAAGTGGGTGAGCCATCTTGAACACTATAAATAGAGTTTTAAATGCCCCATTGTAACACACAACACATTTATTACAAAGACTCAACTTGAGAGCACATTTACTCTTGCATTTATTACTCTTAGTTTATATAATCCATAAATCCTACCCGCTAGGAGTCGGATGACGAGTTCCTCACGAAATCACTATCAACAATTCGACGCTAGAAAGAGGGAACTAATAACGAAGTTCACTCGGTTCCATTCATCTAGTTATCCGCATCGAACCACATCTTTTTTCTCTTGAAAAAACCCGGAATCTCACACAAAAATAGCCACCTCCAAAGCTACTCTCACTCAGCAACAGGTCCAAGACGTCGCTGAAACCGCAACCCCGGCCCCAGCCACGGCAGCAACACTCCAAGGCCCTTTCGAGTTCCTATCCGCCATACGAACTCTGGAGGACCTACAAGCGGCGAAGGCGATGATTGAGCGTCGCCAGGCTGAAATCGATGCAGCTCCCATCCGCACCCACCGGGCCGGGAAGGAGCCGGCCCAAATAAGGGCCACCAGTAACCCTCGGCCAGAGCGAGAGTCTGCCAGGAGGCCCACGACTTATGTGGCTCGGCCTCAGAATCTGAAAATGAAGCCTCGACGAGGAGGCTGATTCACAGTGTGCTTCACGTCGACCAGCGGACTCAGTTTTTTCCAGACTGGGGTTCCAAGCTTGGGGAGCTGCCCGACCCTGCGAGTCTAACGTAAGCTCCAGGCTCGGGGAGCAGGGAGGGGAACATATTTCCAGGCGTCACAACGATGCTGCCCCGAGGCCGTCGGTCTGTGACCATCTGGGAGACAACCCGCGTCCCCGATCTCCCCCGCATCTGACAATGCCATGGCCGAAATCTTAAAAAAGGTCTCGACCCTGGAGGGGAAGCTCGAGAAACGCAACGGGCAACACCACTTCGCGCACATGCCCAACTCTCCTCTCGCGGACATCTTGGTGCGAGCTCCAGCCCAACCAAAAATCAACGTGGCCGCGGTAGTGGGCCAGTATGATAGGGAGACGGACCCCGTCATCCACTTGAGTAAGTATTCGACCTATATGATCTCTATGGGGGCCACCGACACCATCCAATGCCGGATGTTTCCATTGACCCTCGGTGATAGAGCTCACCGTTGGTACTTCTCGCTGCCCGCGGGGAAGGTGGTCTCTTTCCACCAACTGGGGGAATAATTTCTTGAGCACTTCTACTCAGTGGCGCCACGCCTGGCCGGCGCCAACCGAATGACCAACTTGGCCCAGGGAAAGGATGAGTCAGACCGGGCGTACATCAACCGGGTCGACCACATAATCATGGAGGGCGAGCCCGTCGGGGGCGAGGTCAAGCTCGTCGATATCATAGGCGGACTTCGCCTAAAAACGAAGTTGTGGAAGTCCATGAATAAGAACTACCCCAAGTCGTATGCGGAATTCCAGCAGTGGGCCGGAAAGATAATCTACAATGCCGATATTTTGGCCCAGCGTCTGGGGGAGAGCACCCAGGCGGAGAAGGAGAAGCCCCGCGCTCAGATGGGTACCACGCCAAGCCGGAGGAACTTCTCCTACCGGGCTCCCCAACCGTTCAAACCCTTTGACTCTGTCGAGGTGAAGCTGGCCGAGAAACTCTCGGCCACCCCAGAGTACATGTACGTACAGATCCGGGATAAAAATATGGTGCCTAAAGCCCGTCCATGGGTCTACAAGCCAGGGGTGCAGCTCAACCCCAATAAGTACTGCCACTACCACCAGACCGTCGGACACAACACCAGCGAGTGCCGCGACCTCTTGAAGCAGCTGTGGCGGTTGTTCGAAGAGGAAAAGCTGGAGGAGTTTGTGAAGAGGCCGGTGGCCAGGCCAGAGGCGCAGCCCGCTGCCCACCTCTTTGAGCGAAACTAGGAGGCGGCCTTTATCTGCCCACCAATGCCAGAGAACCATGCCTGCCGCACCGTCAACATGCTCTCCCCGGTGGGGGGATTTGCTCCCTCCACCACGCTCTCCAACCGCCGGCAGAAGAGCGAGCTGTGGGCAATGGACAACGTCCACCAGATCACCATGCCAATCAATATGACGGCCAAGGAGTTCAATCTCCTCGCCTTCAGGGAGGAGGACTGCACGGGGGTCAACTACCCCAACCACGATACCCTGATCGTATCGGTTGATATCATGGGCGTCTTTGTCCACCGCATGCTGGTCGACAATGGGGCATATTGCAACATCATCTTCAAGGCCGCCTTCGACCAGCTGGACAGCTCCTTCAAGAAGTACGTGGAGCCATGCGACCAGATCATCAAGGGCTTCAGGGATGCAACCGTGAAGCCATATGGAATAGTTAGACTAGCTGTAGAGTTAGTTTCTAGCATAGATGCTAAGGTTAAGGCTTGTAAATAACTCGATTTTATAATAATCGACCTGCCGTAAACCTATAACGATTTTCTCAGTAGGCCGTTCGAGCACGAGTTCGAAGCCGCCGCCTCAGCGTTCTATTATTGTATCAAGTTTCCAACTCCCTTCGGGAAGGTGGGAACTCTTAAGGGTAATCAGAAAATGGCACGCGGATGTTTGGCGTATATCGATCTTGTTTTAAATTCTGCAAATTTAGGTTACGTGTGTACCATCTGGAAGGAGGACATGGATATAGACAAAGAAAACCCACCCATTACCCACCCTATGGAAGAGGATACCCCGACTTTCGAAGACACACAAATTGAGTTGAAACCTAGAATCGGTTTCGAGCCTATGGAAATAGACGACGGTCTAAAAGGAGAGATCGACGATCCTCGCTCCGGGGAGCGGGATGCTAGCCCGATAGATGTCAGACGAGATGCGAGTTGGGATTATGACATTTCTGGAAGACAATTTAGATGTATTTTCATAGTCCCATGAAGACATGGTCGGGATCGATCCATCAATATGTTTCCACCAATTGCACATCGACCCTGCCCGCAGGCCGGTGTCATAAAAAAGAAGGAAGTTCGTGCCGGACAAATATGCGGTCATAGCCACTGAGGTTAAGAAGCTGCTCGACAATAAGCTAATTGGAATGGTCAACCCCGACGATAAACCTCAATGTGTGTTCAACGCCATACTCGTCAAGAAGAACAACACCTCCTGGCGGCTATGCATTGACTTCACAGACTTGAAAAAAGTATGCCCCAAGGATCACTTCCCGATGCCGCACATTGACCATCTGGTGGATAGCACGGTCAGGCACGAGATGCTCACTTTCATGGATGCATTTACCGGCTATCACCAGATCCTGATGGACGCCGATGACCAAAAGCACACCACCTTTCTCACAGAGAAGAACATGTATTTCTGGAAGCGGATGCCATTCGGGCTCATGAATGCAGGGGCAACTTACCAAAGATTGGTCAATCACATGTTTCACGACTAGATCGGGGCGACCATGGAGGTTTATATAGACGATATCATCATCAAAAGCGAGAAGAAAGAAGACCACCTCACCCACCTACCCGAGGCATTCGACATTCTGAGAAAGTATCGGATGAGGCTCAACCCAAAGAAGTGCAACTTAGGCGTCGAGTCGGGCAAGTTCCTGGGGCACATGGTCAGCCAGCGAGGCATCGAGGTAAATTCGACAAAGGTTCAAGAAATCCTTGACATGAGTGCTCCCCGCACAGTAAAGGAGGTACAGTGGGTTACAGGCAGCCTGGCCGCCCTCAGCCGTTTCATCTCCCGCATGGGGGATCGGTGCAAACCTTTGTTCGACAGCATGTAGAAAGGGAAACTAAACTGGACGCCACAGAGCCAACTCGCGTTCGACAATCTGAAGACATATTTATCAAATGCCCAAGTACTAGCCAAGCCCGTCCTAGGCGAGAAACTCTACTTATATTTGGCGGCCTCAGAGTCAGCCCTCATCGCCGTGCTAGTACGGGCTGAGGGGCAGGTACATCTGCCAATATATTACGTCAGCCAGACACTCCACGCCGCCGAGCTACGGTACCCGCCATTGGAAAAGCTATCTTACGCGCTACTGATGAGTGTGTAAAAGCTGCGCCTATACTTCTTCGACCATCAGGTCGAGGTGCTGACTACCATGCCGCTACGATAAGTGTTACATCGACCAGACACGGCGGGCAGGTGCTTCAAATGGGCAGTAGAAATTGGGTAGTTTGGAGTTACATACGCGCCCCAAACATCCATCAAAGGCCAGGCAATGGCCGACTTCATAGTCGAGCTCACTTACCTGGAAGCGATGTCCAAGATCGAGCAACTACCGTGGATGATGTACGTCGATAGATCCTCCACGATCACGCATGCTGGGGCAGGAATTGTCCTACTTAGTCCATCCGGCCAATCGTTTACAACGGTCATCAGGTTTGGGTTCCATGCGGCAAACAACGAGGCCGAATACGAGGCGTTGATCAACGACCTAGAAATGGCAATGACCATGGGAGTGAAGCGGCTATAGGTCTAAAACGACTCATAGCTTGTGACATGCCAGATTTCGGGGGAGTACGAGGAGCGCAGCGATAGGATGCTGGCCTACCAAGGATTAGCTAAAAATCTACTCGGAAAGTTTGACCAGGTACACATTGAGGTGGTAACCCGACTCGACAACACGCAGGCAGACGCTCTTGCCCGCCTCGCAACATCCGAGGGGGCGGCCGACATATCATAAATAACGGTCACTTACATGCCCGTCCCGTCGAGCTCAAACCAGCGGGTGGCCAGCTTGGTGCAGGAAGGAGACAACTAGATGACCCCCATTCTGAATTACCTGTGCAACGGTAAACTTCCGAACGATCGGGTAGCGGCAAGATAGCTGCAACTTCGGGCGGCTAGATACACAATCGTGGGGGATCAGTTGTACAAACGAGGTTTTGCTCTACCTCTCATACGGTGCATAACCCTAGAGCAAGGCAGGAGGATCATGGAGGAAATCCACGAGGGGCTCTGTGGGAACCACGCCGGGGTCAGGTACTCGCCCAGAAGGTTATCCGCCAAGGCTATTTTTGGCTCACCTTGAAGAAGGATGCGATCAGCTACGCAAGGGCATGCCACAAATGAAAAATATACTCGCCAACAATTCACCAGGCTCCAACCGAGCTCACTTCAATCTTGAGCCCGTGGCCGTTTGCAAAGTGGAGGATCGATCTCATTGGTCCTTTGCCCACAGTCCCGGGCAGCGTCAAGTACGCAATCGTACCCGTGAATTACTTCACCAAGTGGGCAGAGGCGGAGTCATTGAAGACAATCAACCAGGAGCACGTCATCAGATTCATTTGGCGCAACATAATTTGCTATTTTGGTCTCCCACAAGTCATCATTTCGGATAACGATTCGACGGGTTGGAGATGGAGAGATTCTGCCAGAGACACAAGATCAAGAGGTCGTTCTCGATGCCCTATCACCCACAATCAAACGGGCAGGTCGAGGTAGTAAACAAGATAATCAAACACATGTTGAAGGCAAGGTTGGAGGAGAGCAAAGGAACATGGGCGAGCAAGTTACCCGAAGTACTATGGTCGTACAGGACAACCAGCCGACGACCACCGGGGAGACTCCTTTCGCTCTGGCCTTTGGAACAGAAGCAGTCATCCCGACGGAAGTCGCCATCCCGAGTCTTCACACCCCGCAGCTCATGGGGGCCGGCTGTTGGGAAATGGGGTTGCCCGGGAACTATTCGGGATGAAATTTATATACGAATTTAAATACAATTATTACTAGCATGAATTAATCCTAATTAATTCAAATAATAATTCCAATAATAATTTTATCATCATGCATGTTGAATTAATTCACATAAAATCTATGGCGGAATAAACTAAGAAGTTATGTGATTTACGTACCTCTCATAGAATTGGTCTTTGAATAATACGGAATAATCACGAACATGCTTTATCAACCCAAAGACCTTCTCAAGTATTTCTCTTTCGCCTTACTCGATCACCGGTGGGAAGTGCTTTCAAGTAATTTAAATAACTAAGAAAAAAGAAAAATATATATGCTCTTTATTTTTCCAACACATGGAATTATGTACTTGGGGATGAAAAAATCACCCCCTATTTATAAGAGGTGATGGCCGAATTTTTGGTGTATTTTATGGGCCTGGAGAAAATCTTTTCTTAGTCTCTAAGAAATCTTGAATATATCTCATATATTCTTTTCTCCATAATAAAATATTCCACAAAAATCTCACTCTCCTATTTAATCATGTAATTTTCGAAAACATTAAGAGTAGAACTCAAGATTTGGGTCTTCTTGAATATATGAGATAATCTTGTATTCCAAGAATACTTATCTTCGATAATATCTTTCCAAGAAAATCAACAAAATCTTTTCTCTCCTAATTTGACAATTTTTGAAAAATACAAAGGAAAATCAGCAATAATTTTTTTTTATTTTAATCACCTTATCATTATTGGGCTACTTAATGGGCTACTTGAGGGGCCTTAAGGAGAATTAAGATTGGACCCCCTAATGGACTTCTGAATTTCAATATTGAGCCCCAATATAATTCAACCTATTAATATTAATTATTGCCACTAATAAATTAATATTTCACTATCTATCTTAATCCATATTATGATAATATGGGCTCCCGGTTATTATTTCCCGCGTTTAAGATTATCAAGTCCATTAATTAATTAAGCTTCTGAATAACTCTAAATTAATTAACATCTTTCACGTTGGAGTAAAGACAACTCAACATCATTATATGTACCGAAGAAACTGATTCTTCACTTCCAAGATTTGGTACGATAAAACTTTTGAGCCCATCAAGGGGACTAATCACACGAGCCGTACTCGCACACGTTTCTCCGTATTAAATCTTAGAAACCATCGTATGATTAACTTACTGCCCAAAATACAAAGTTCGAAGTCACGATGATTCTCAGCCAACATGAATCAAAGCAGTAACCATTAAACACACACGGTCCTATTTAAGTGACGGAGATTAAGAAATCAATAACCACTGAGGTCTAATTCTTCACATTTCAGAACAGAAGAATTTCTCCTCGCTGTAGGTCCTCTTCAACACATACTAAATGTGCTAGTGCAATCTCTTGGTCAAGACAAGCCAATCTGAGATATACACATCGACCTTTCGCAGCAGATTGTTCAATTCCACCTGGGTCGTGAATTTTGTACATTTAGTTACAAGGAAATCGTTAATGTGATCTTCCGTGATCTGGTATCACCACATTAACTACAATGTAACATGTACCACTTATAATGAACTGGTTGCAATAAATATTCAACATTCAATCATATCTAAAGCAAATGTGATAAAAGAATTATTCTCATAAACAAGTGTTTAATACATGAGTTATACAAAGTAAAAGCATACTTTCACGTATAACTCCAACAATCTCCCACTTATACTTAAAGTCTGTTTTTTAGTATACATCATGCATGTCTTAGTGTAGTAGCTCTACGTGACATCTCATGTCAACCTACACTAACCTAATAATTCCTCCCACTTATACTTAAAGTAGATTGGCAATAGTCTTGACTCTCATTCCATCCATATGTCTCTCGAATGTACTCTGAGGCAGACCCTTTGTGAATGGATATACTAGATTGTCCTCCGACATTTATCTTTGCCACCTCTTTATCTCATCTCTTAACGATTTCTCGTATAAGATGGTGTTTTCTTTCAATGTGTTTGTTGGCCTTGTGGGCTCTTGGTTCCCTTGAATTTGCAACTGCTCCGGCACAATGATTGTGATGGGTAAATTCGGAACAACATCCAAGTCCACTAAGAATTACTTGAGCCAAACCGCTTCTTTCGCTGCTTTATAAACAGTTACTTATTCGGTTTTCATGGTCGAATCGGCGATGCATTTCTTCTTAACGCTTCTCCATGAAATGGCTCCTCCTCCCATGCAAAACACACTACCCTAGATTGACTTTCTTGAGTCTATGTTTGATTGGAAATCCGAGTCCGTGTATCCCACGGGGATAAGACTATCTGACTGGTAAATCAACATCCGCTCACGAGTTCTTTTCAGATACCTCAAGATGCACTTTACGGCAGTCCAATGGTCTTTCCCGGGATTACTTTGATATCTTGCCACCAAGCCCACGGCAAAGTAGATATCCGGTCTCGTACACAGCATTGCATACATAAGGCTTCCTACGGCTGAAGCGTACGGAACACCTTTCATGTCATCTATCTCCGCTTGCGTCTTAGGGCTCATTTATTTCGATAGATGGATTCCGTGCTTAAAAGGTATAAAACCTTTCTTGGAATCTTGCATGCTGAAATGCTTCGAAATAATATCAATGTATGAAGCTTGCGATAAGCCCAACATCCTCTTCTTGCGATCGCGAGTGATCTTGATACCAAGGATGTGACCGGCTTCCCCTAAGTCCTTCATATCAAATTATTTTGACAGCCATACCTTTACGTCTGACAATACCTTTACATTGTTTCCAATGAGCAGAATATCGTCTACGTATAATACTAAGAATACCACCGCAGTTCCGTCACGCTTCTTATACACACAACTTTCGAACTCGTTTTGATCAAACCCATAAGACTTAATTACTTGATCAAAACACTGGTTCCAAGTACGCGATGCTTTCTTAAGTCCATAAATGGATCTCTTAAGCTTGCATACGAGGTGCTCTTAGCCATTTTCAATAAAACCTTTGGGCTGTTGCATATAGATATCTATCCCGTCAAGACTTCCGTTAAGGAAAGCTGTCTTGACATCCATTTGTCAGATCTCGTAATCTAGGTACGCAACGATCGACAAGAGAATACGGATGGACTTAAGCATAGCTAAAGGCGAAAAGGTTTCCTCATAATTGATCACTTTTTTTTAGTATACCCTTTGGCCACTAACCTTGCTTTGAAGGTCTCAACCCTTCCGTCTAGTCCTCTTTTTCTCTTGTACACCCACTTGCATCCAATGGGTTCTACCCCATTGGGTGGTTCGACCAACTCCCACACTTGATTTGATCCATCTAACCCATCTCGGCTTTCATTGCCGTTTGCCATGACTCCGCATCTTTGTCTTGGATTGCCTCGTCGTATGTCCATGGGTCTGATTCATCACCAGGAATTAAATCCAAAGATTCTCCTATTCCCATGAATCTCTTGGGTTACCTAGCAATCCTCCCACTGCGACGGGGTTCCGGTTGTGAAGGTGTGACGTGTGGTATATCATCTTGTATACTTGGTATTGAGGTTTGCCCTCTTATTTCTTTTAAGGTAATTTCACTTTTAGGCTTCCGATTATTCATATAGTCTTCCTACAAGAATTTAAAGTGTGTACTAATCACGGTCTTTTGATCCTTGAGACTATAGAACATACACCCTTTTGTTCCCGCAGGGTACCCTATAAACAACCTTAATTCTGAACGTGGATCCAACTTACAGGCTTCCTTGTCTAGCATGTATGTCGGACAACCCCAAATCTGCAAATGTCTTAGACTGGCTTGCGCCCGGTCCACAATTCCATTGGAGTTTTAGGAACCAATTTGGATGTCACCAAGTTTAGAATGTAAGCTGCCGTTTCCAAGGCGTTACCCCAAAACGACTTGGGTAAATCCGAATAACTCATCATGGATCTGACCATCTCTAAAAGAGTCTGGTTCCTTCGTTCCGCCACACCGTTCTGTTGAGGGGTTCCCGGTGCGGTTAATTGGGATACGATCCCTTCGTCCGATAAGTAGTTTAAGAATTCATCGCTGAGGTATTCGCCTCCACGATCTGATCGTAGAAACTTGATACTCTTTTCCCTATATTTCTCGGCTTCGGCCTTAAACTCCTTGAACTTATTAAAAGTTTAAGACTTATGCCTCATAAGGTAAATGTACTCATATCTCGAGTAATCGTCAATGAAGGTGACAAAATACTCATACCCCATTCTCGCTTTGATCATCATTGGACCACACACATCGGTATGAACGAGTTCTAACACTTCCATGGCTCTATTCCCCTTGGCTCCAAATGCCCTCTTGGTCATTTTACCCTCTAAACAGGATTCACAAGTTGGAAACGGTTCGACTTGGAATGATTCCAAGGATCCGTCTTTCACCAATCTTTTTATCTTCTTTAGATTAATATGACCTAGTCTAAGATGCCATAAAAGTATTTCGTTCATCTCCGAAGAACGCTTTCTTTTATTACTCGAAATGATCGATGTGTTATTAGATTCATTATTTGAGTGGTGTGCACACTTAATCGTATAGAGATTATTTACCAACGTTCCATGATAGATAATATCATTCTTAAAAGAAACAGTAACAACTTTATTAAAAGTAACTGAATATCCATAAAAAAATAACTTAGAAACTGAAATTAAATTCTTCCTAAAGTTCGGAACGTATAAAACATCTCTTAAAATTAAAACTCTATCTTCAAAAGATAGGTGCACGACTCTCACTGCTTCGGCTGCCACTCTCGTAGCATCGCCCAAAGTGATGAGGATCTCATTCTTGCTAAGTCGACGGGTTAGCTGGAACCCCTGAAGAGTGAAACAAATATGATCAGTTGCCCCGGTATCTACTACCCAAATATGGGCAGCATACGCCGCAACATAAGTTTCAACGACTAAAGCATGAGATTTACCTTTCTTTACTGCCTTCTTAGGCTTAGAACAGGTTGACCTCCAATGTCCCTTCTCACCACAATTGAAGCACTTACCCTTAGCAGCTTTCTTTCCACCTCCTTCGCCCTTCGCCTTAGGTTTCGCAATGGTTGGATTTGCTTGGGTCTGGTCTTTCGTCCTCTTTCCCTTCTTCCCTCTCTTGAGACCCGAAGAGGCAGACTGACCGTTTGCCACCATAGCAACAGTTTGATGATCCATTATAGTCTCCGCCGATACCAAAGCTTGCAAGAGCTCGAACAAACTATTTGCCCGATCATTCATTTGATAGTTCAACTGAAACTGCTCAAAGCTTTTTAGCAGAGAATGGAGAACAAAATCGACCTTAGTAGGGAGATCAAATTCCGCACCAAGTACTTCGAACTTGTTGAGATATCCCATCATCTCGATAACGTGATCCCTTACGGGCGTACCTTCCACCATTTTCAACGAAAGCATCTTTCGCATGGTGATTTGCCTAGCTGTACGATTCTGATGTTTAAACATCGCTTCAAGATTGAGCATTATCTCAGAGGCGGTCTCCATGTGTTGGTATTGGTATTGCAACACATCTGACATTGAAGCCAGAATAGTGCACCTAGCCATCTCATCGGAGTCAAACCAACTCTTATGCTCTCAACTTGCTCGCATCTTCGGCAGGCTCTTGGGGCTTAGGAGTAGTAAGTACTCATTTGTGGTGTTGAGCGATTAGGACAATATCAAGATTACATTTCCAATCAACATAATTCTCATCGACAAGTTTGTTATCTTTAAGTATACTAAACAGTAGATTAAAAGGTTGCGACATGATGAACTGAGAATAAAACATACATTCATATCAATATCTAGAAAAATACGAAATTATCACATAATTCGATCACATCAATTCTATTGAAACCTTAAAACAATATAATCATGCATTAGCCAACATCTCAAAACAATTTAAATACGCAACGAGGGGTGGTCTATACATTTAAACACATTCAAACGGATCACAAATTTAAAAGTTACAAATCCTTAATTCAAAATTAATAGTTGGCTCCCACTTTGACCACATAAAAATTAACATGGACTCCGAGGGGAGTAAGTTAATATCAATTTCTTATGCCTAAGTAATAACCATAATTAAATACAGGATTATTATTTCACTTTGAGCAAGTCACTCGTGGTGAGGGTCAATACCGCCACTAGTAATAATCCACAATCATCCTTTCAGAATGTATTCATGTGAAATTCGTCCTTTTGGTCGATCCGAGGGGGAAATGTATTCCAAAAGAACTTCACAAATAAATAAATTATGAAGGCCAAATTAATCTAATTTTAATATCCGGAAAAAAATTGCGATTAAATAAACATACTTAGTAATTTTCGAAAGTAAGGTTTTTCTTGGACAATAAAAATCATGCAAACACATATTAACAAATAATAATAAATGCACGAAATTAAACATCCATCAAAACAAAATTAAACACATTGGAGCACTCAAATCCAATTGTCACGGTTTAATTTCTTCACTTCTTGATGCGAAATATCGTCCTCGTTACTTTCCATCGTTCGTCGACACGCTCCCACTTGAACATCAACACTTCATCAAAAAAATAACTTCGTTTGGGGTTCGGGATGACGTTTAAAATTACAAAAAATCGAGAATGGAAATAAAAAATTTCACGGCCCGAGATACGACGCACGCGGCCCACGGAGGTGGGCTGAGCGCCTCTCGACACGACCACCGAGCGCCGAGAGACGGCGCCTCATGCACGCGCTCGTACGCCTCGGCTTGCCCGTTGTGCACGGCGCTGTGCGCCTTCGCACTCTGTGCACCGGGTTTCGTCGTTCATTCTTATTTTTTACCCCATGCATAATTTTACGTCCATGCATGCATCACGCATGCATGCGTCGTCCAGGTACACCGTATTTAATTCTTCATTCTTCATCTCGATTCGGTTACAATTTATTTACCAAAAATAAATACTAGATCTAGACTAGTCTATTACAATGATCAAATCAAAATAAAAACAACTAATCTACTCGTGGATTTTTTAACGAGAAAAACAAATTCGAACGAATTGAATTAAAAACAATTAATTCACACGCATGAAAAAAGATAACATTAAAACCATGACAATTGGATACCTGCAAAAAAGATCTAGTAATTCTACTATCCAACTTCAATTTAATGTCTAACAATTAAATTCCAATTTAAAGATTAGAGCCCGAAACCGTGGCTCTGATACCAGTTGTTGGGAAATGGGGTTGCCCGGGAACTATTCGGGATGAAATTTAAATACAATTATACTAGCATGAATTAACCCTAATTAATTCAAATAATAATTTCAACAACAATTTTATCATCATGCATGTTGAATTAATTCACATAAAATCTATGGCGGAATAAACTAAGAAGTTATGTGATTTACGTACCTCTCATAGAATTGACATTTGAATAATACGGGACAATCACGAACGCGCTTTATCAACCCAAAGACCTTCTCAAGTATTTTCCTTTTGCCTTACTCGATCACTGGTGGGAAATGCTTTCAAGTAATTTAATAACTAAGGAAAAAGAAAAATATATATGCTCTTGATTTTTCCAACACATGGAATTATGTACTTGGGGATGAAATAATCACCCCCTATTTATAAGAGGTGATGGCCGAGTTTTTGGTGTATTTTATGGGCCTGGAGAAAATCTTTTCTTAGTCTCTAAGAAATCTTGAATATATCTCATATATTCTTTTCTCTATAATAACATATTCCACAAAAATCTCACTCTCCTATTTAATCATGTAATTTTCGAAAACATTAAGAGTAGAACCCAAGATTTGGATCTTCTTGAATATATGAGATAATCTTGTATTCCAAGTATACTTATCTTCCATAATATTTTCCAAGAAAATCAACAAAATCTTTTCTCTCCTAATTTGACAATTTTCGAAAAATACAAAGGGAAATCAGCAATAATTTTTTTTTGTTTTAATCACCTTATCATTATTGGGCTACTTGATGGGCCTTAAAGAGAATTAAGATTGGACCTCCTAATGGACTTCTGAATTTCAATATTGAACCCCAATATAATTCAGCCAATTAATATTAATTATTGCCACTAATAAATTAATATTGCACTATCCATCTTAATCCATATTACGATAATATGGGCTCCCGATTATTATTTTCCGCGTTTAAGATTATCAAGTCCATTAATTAATTAAGCTTCTGAATAGCTTTAAATTAATTAATATCTTTCACCTTGGAGTAAAGACAGCTCAACATTATTATCCGTACCGAAGAAACTGATTCTTCACTTGCAAGATTTGGTACGATAAAACTTCTGAGCCCACCAAGGGGACTAATCACACGAGCCGTACTCGCACGTATTTCACTGTATTAAATCTTAGCAACCGTCGTATGATTAATATTACTGCCCAAAATACAAAGTTCGAAGTCACGATGATTCTCACCCAACATGAATCAAAGCAGTAACCATTAAGCACACACGGTCCTATTTAAGTGTCGGAGATTAAGAAATCAATGACCACTGAGGTCTAATTCTTCACATTTCAGAACAGAAGAATTTCTCCTCGCAGTAGGTCCTCTTCAACACATACTAAATGTGCTAGTGCAATTTCTTGGTCAAGACAAGCAAATCTGAGATATACACATCGACCTTTCGCAGCGGATTGTTCAATTTCACCTGGGTCGTGAATTTTATACATTTAGTTACAAGGAAACCGTTAATGTGATCTTCCGTGATCGGGTATCACCACATTAACTACAATGTAACATGTACCACTTATAATGAACTGGTTGTAATAAATATTCAACATTCAATCATATCTAAAGCAAATGTGATAAAAGAATTATTCTCATAAACAAGTATTTAATACACGAGTTATACAAAGTAAAAGCTTACTTTCACGTATAACTCCAACACCGGCAACGACAAAGCCATGTTGATCGAGCTAGACCTGTTAGAAGAAAGAAGACTATCCACCGAATAGAGAAACTCATTCTACAAGCAGCGGGCAGAGAAGTACTTCAACTCGAAAGTCAAAGTCAGAGAATTCAAGTCTGGGGACCTCGTTTTGCAACGGACGGTCGGGCAGCTCAAGGGGGCATTTGACCCGAATTGGGCGGCCCCCCTGAGAATTTCCAAGTGCTTGGCCAACGGGGACTATGAGCTCGAGAGCCTTGAGGGCAATCTGGCCCAATACCCCTGGAACGCCTCCCTTCTCAAGAAATTCTACCAGTAGCAGCGTACGCAACGGTCAAACAGCTAACCAAAATATAACGGGGATAGTGTTGGGATATGTTTAGTTTTGATGATTTTCCAAAACCACTTGTAATAGGTTTGAAAGCAGTCAGGATTGTATCTTTAGTTTCAGGCCAGGCTAGGTTATTTCTTAGTAGAATAGGCTGTCAGTTGAGAAGAACTCAGTTGAGGGGGAACTCAGCGAGGGGGAACTCAGCAACACAGCCTGAGGATATCAAGATGACACCAAGAAGATCTAACTGAAACCATGCCAGAGACCTGAACCTGAAGAGAAGCCTGAAGGATGTCCCACTGAGTGCAAACTTGGCTGTTCTAAGCTAAGTCAGGTGGACCACTCAGTGAAGAGCATGATCATGAGGATCAGTGTTGCACCAAATAGGTCCTGAAGGAGTCAGGCTACTGTGGTCAGGGAAGTTTGTCATTCAGCCTTATGACAAACTTCTTGAAGTTATCTTCAAACAGTCTCTGAAGGACAACTACACTGAAGACGTTCAGTCCACTGAAGATCATCAGTCAGTGAAGGAGGAAGCTACCTAAAGTTAGTGGGTCTTGGTCAACCTACTGAGTCAAAGATCCGTTGAATCCAGCCCACGTGGACCAATCAGCACAAGGCAACAACTCTGACACTGACAAGGCCGCATTCCAAGAAAAGTGGTTTAAACCATTAATTGTATGGATTCAAATGTAATTTCCTCCAACGGTTACATCTGAATCCACACTATAAATACAAGCTCATAGCTACGTTTTGGAGTGTGTAAAGTAAGAAAAAAATTCAACACCTACGAGCTGTGAAGGTGTGAATGTTTAGTGCATTGTATGGGAGTTATAAGGAGGCACGTTTCACACCTTGTACATTGAACTTTAGAGTTCATAGATATACACAAATGAGTGTTCAGCTTGTAACTCATAACTTAGAGAGGTTTTCCTAATCCTAGCTTTAGGCTAACACATTGTAAAGGAAAACCTCACCTAGTTGGAGAAACCCCAACTGAAACCACAACCATTGTCAGGTCTGTTGGTAGTAAATTGTTTGTAAGGAAGGAAGAAAGATCTGGAGTATAGATCTGGGTGCACCTTGGCATGTTAAAAACAAGAATCCCAGTTAGTGGATTTCCTGTTAAATCAGGCCGTGGATGTAAGAGCTTGAGTCTCCAAACCACGTTAAACTGAGGGTACTTATCTTTAAGTATTTACTAAAGTGTTGTGAAAATCTGCTCACTGATAGCATTATTAAAAAGGAAACTTTAGTTAATTATTCAGGTCAGGGAGGTTTTTCTCACTGACCAGTTCAGGCAACGTACTCGAGAGTTCAGTATCTCGAGTCACTGCCTTGCTTAGAGCATGAGCCTCCAAGCCTTCACACTGACTTGGTAGCTCAGCCTCTAAACAGAGCAGTGACTTGAAGTGTAACCTCTCGAGTCACTGTGTTGCTAAGAGCATGAGTCTTCAAGTCATCTCACTGACTTGGTAGCTCAGCCTCTTAGCAATGCAGTAACTTGAGAACTCTTCACTCTTGCTGAACTCCCTGAGCAAAAAGTTAAAAAAAAATTACCCCTGAATTCCCATTTTGTTTTTCAAAAACTGGACCATCAATTGGTATCAGAGCGGGTTGTTCACATGACCACTGATCTAGTTTTGTTAAGAAAAATAGTCTACCGAACAGATCTAAAATGTTTTAAACTATGAGAATTCCTGCATATTTCAAACTATTACTCGTGTTCTGACATTATTCCTGTAATAGAAAATCATTTGGTTAAGAAGTTTTGGAATCATTAAAAAGGGGGAAATTGTTGGGATATGTTTAGTTTTGATGATTTTCCAAAACCACTTGTAATAGGTTTGAAAGTCGTCAGGATTGTATCTTTAGTTTCAGGTCAGGCTAGGTTATTTCTTAGTAGAATAGGCTGTCAGTTGAGAAGAACTCGGTTGAGGGGGAACTCAGCGAGGGGGAACTCAGTAACACAACCTGAGGATATCAAGATGACACTAAGAAGATCTAACTGAAACCATGCCAGAGACCTGAACCTGAAGAGAAGCCTGAAGGATGTCCCACTGAGTGTAAACTTGGTTGTTCTAAGCTAAGTCAGGTGGACCACTTAGTGAAGAGCATGATCAAGAGGATCAGTGCTGCACCAAGTAGGTCCTGAAGGAGTCAGACTACTATGGTCAGGGAAGTTTGTCATTCAACCTTATGACAAATTTCTTGGAGTGATCTTCAAACAGTCTCTGAAGGACAACTACACTGAAGACGTTCAGTCCACTGAAGATCATCAGTCAGTGAAGGAGGAAGCTACTTAAAGTCAGTGGGTCTTGGTCAATCCACTGAGTCAAAGATCCGTTGAATCCAGCCCACGTGGACAAATCAGCACAAGACAACAACTCTGACACTGACAAAGCCGCATTCCAAGAAAATTAGTTGAAACCATTAATTGTATGGATTCAAATGTAATTTCCTCCAACGGTTACATCTGAATCCACACTATAAATACAAGCTCATAGCTGCGTTTTGAGAGTGTGTGTGAAGTAAGAAAAAAATTCAACACCTACGAGCTGTGAAGGTGTGAATGTTTAGTGCATTGTATGGGAGTTATAAGGAGGCACGTTTCACACCTTGTACACTGAACTTTAGAGTTCATAGACATACACAAATGAGTGTTCAGCTTGTAACTCATAGCTTAGAGAGGTTTTCCTAATCCTAGGTTTAGGCTAACACATTGTAAAGGAAAACCTCACCTAGTTGGAGAAACCCCAACTGAAACCACAACCATTGTCAGGTCTGTTGGTAGTAAGTTGTTTGTAAGGAAGGAAGAAAGATCTGGAGTATAGATCTAGGTGCACCTTGGCACATTAAAAACAAGAATCCCAGTTAGTGGATTTCCTGTTAAATCAGGCCATGGATGTAAGAGCTTGAGTTTCCGAACCACGTGAAACTGAGCGTACTTATCTTTAAGTATTTACTAAAGTGTTGTGAAAATCTGCTCACTGAGAGCATTGTTAAAAAGGAAACTTTAGTTAATTATTCAGGTCAGGGAGGTTCCTCTCACTGACCAGTTCAGGCAATGTACTCGAGAGTTCAGTATCTCGAGTCACTGCCTTGCTTAGAGCATGAGCCTCCAAGCCTTCACACTGACTTGGTAGCTCAGCCTCTAAGCAGAGTAGTGACTTGAAGTGTAACCTCTCGAGTCACTGTGTTGCTAAGAGCATGAGTCTTGAAGTCATCTCACTGACTTAGTAGCTCAGCCTCTTAGCAATGCAGTGTCTTGAGAACTCTTCACTCTTGCTGAACTCCCTGAGCAAAAAGTTTAAAAAAAAAATTTTCCCCTGAATTCCCATTTTATTTTTTGAAAACGGGACCATCAGATAGCTTACATCACCTTTTTGCCCGCTGAAGGCAACAATGTAATCGGGTCCCGAACGCATTGTACAGTCAATAAAATCGATTGTTAATTCAATCTTGTATTCGTGGAGTCGCTGCCCGTCAATCCGCTAAAGCACTTCACTCATTAATCATTTGGTTAATCTTTTAATCGATTGTTAATTCAATCTCGTATTCGTGAAGTCGCTGCCCGTCAATCGGCTAAAGCACTTCACTCATTAATCATTTGATTAATCTTTTAATCGATTGTTAATTCAATCTCGTATTCGTGAAGTTGCTACCCGTCAATCGGCTAAAGCACTTCACTCATTAATCATTTGGTTAATCTTTTAATCGATTGTTAATTCAATCTCGCATTTGTGGAGTCACTGCCCCTCATTCGGCTAAAGCACTTCACTCATTAATCATTTAGTTAATCTTTTAATCGATTGTTGATTCAATCTCGTATTCGTTAAGTCGCTGCCCATCAATCGGCTAAAGCACTTCACTCATTAATCATTTGGTTAATCTTTTAATCGACTGTTAATTCAATCTCGTATTCGTAAAGTCGCTACCCGTCAATCGGCTAAAGCACTTCACTAATTAATCGTTTGGTTAATTTTTATCCGATTGTTAATTCAATCAGTTGTTAAACGCAATTAGTTAGTTTTCGAATTGATAGCAGACATGTTTAAAAGGGAAGCGAGAACAACACTTGCAGAATAAAAGGGACTTCTCATTAAAAACAAATAGAAAAGAGTTGGGATTACAGAGGCCCTAAGCCAGCTAAAAAGAACAAAATACAAAATCTTCAAGGGAGCTCGACATCCCCGGCTCCCACATCCGCCTGCGCCCCGTCAACCACCGTTGGCTCCTCGGGCGCTTTTTCATCGGCCAGAGGGTATATGAAAGCTTCCACGTACCGAGGAAGGACAGATCCACCCCGGTGTCGGTAAAATCTTTCAATGTGATGTCATACTCCGCCGACGGGGGATTGGCCACAACGTAGCTCTTTAGGTCCTCAAGAGGGCCGGAGAGATCAGCCTCGGAATTCTTCCGAAGAAGAGAGCGGATCGAGTCAGCGTACGCGTTAATGTAGATCATAGAGCCGACCGACTCGTGCTCTCCTTCGAGGCGGGCGTGCTCGGCGGCCACTCGCTCCTCGACCTCCGCGGCAAAGGCCTCGCGGGCCTTTCGAGCCTCCTTAGCCGCCATTGCCTCAGCATCGGAGCAGGCTTTCTTCTCGACCTCTAGGCGGCCTTCCACCTCCAACCAGAAGTTGCGGGCAGCCTCCAGCTCCTCCTCGAGCTTCTTGGCCTTCTCTTCCAGACGGGCAGCCTCGTCCTTCTTCGTCTGGAAAGTCGCTTTGTAGGCGGCAAAGATCCGCGTCTCTCGCTCGTACTCAGCAGGATACCCTCCATAGCGATGGAGTCACGGGCGGAGCGGATAGCGAACGACCTCATCCGGTCGGCCAGGGAAATCGCCTGCGAAGCCCTCTGGCAGTTGAGGGTCTAGAAGCGAGGTAGGTTCACCACGGCGCGGCGAAGCTCCTCAGGCCAGGTCTCGGGGACGGCCTCCGCGTATGGGGGGTCTCGCGAGCGTAGGAATTGAAGGACCTCAATCGGGGGCAGAGGTTCGGGCCTGCAAAATGTCGGGATGGAATGTCAGGCGGATAAAAAAGTTAAATCATATCAAGGTACTTAGAGAAAATTCGATGGCACTTACGTAAGGTGGTTGTCCCAGCCTAGGAATGAGAAGTCACTCCGATCGTGAGTAGAGAAAGTCGGGCTCTCAGCGGCGGCCTCAGATGTTCCCGTGATCAGGCCCCCGATGGTCGGGTCCACGTTGACCATCACCATGGTGGGCTCGATGGGGATCTGGGCGTCCACCTGAGCTTTCTTAGCAGGCGGCTGGTCGTCGGTGGGCGCCGAAGGGGCTGCCGGTAGAGGAGTCTGGAGGTGAGCCCAGGTAGTCAGTCCCGAAGCTCTGACCGCTCCCAGCTTTGCCAGTTTGGCGATAACGTTCTTCTTGGGCGCCATATCGACTATCTCGTCGGAGGACTCGCAGTTGACAATGGGAATTTGGCGGGCTTCGGGCAGGTGCTGGTTGTCGTCAGGGGGGGGGGTAGGAGTTGAAGAATCAGACGACAAGGTCTCGTTGTCTATCGGGAAGCGTTGTTCTGGAAGAGAAGGCCAAATGTCGGTTAGAAAACCAAAGTCGGGTAAAGAAGGATAAATAGTGATTGGGCAGGAAAGATCTTACCAACGAAATTCAAATGACGGTGATATGTTTGGAGGCCGGAGAGATGTCGCTGCTCGTTGATGTTCAACTGGTCGACGTCGCGGTCAACATTGGTCTCTTTCTTCACGCGGGCAAGGGCGTGCTTGAAATCGTCGGTCAAATCGCTGAGGTTGGGCACCGAGTTGCTTGCACAATAAAACATAAATTAGATCAGTACGGAGGAGGTAGAAATAATGTGAATGTATACCTCGTCGGTTGCGGGTACGATATTTGCGGGGAACTTGGATGATCGACCCGTCGGGCTCCACACTTTCCCTGCGCTGCCAACCCACCACCATTTCTGGTGTCAGCCAGTAACCTTCGATGAAATGCCGAAGACGATGGAGTCCCCGCCCCGGGGCTTTACAGAATAATACCCCCTGTTCGCCGCGCCAGTGGAAGCAACAGTGTAATAGAGGTAGTTCATCTCGTCGGGGAATGGCATCCGATGAAGTCCCCGACGCCCCAGTGCGATCATGGCGTCCAGCAGATAGCTCCACCCATTGGGCGTGATCTGGGTGATGGACAAGTTCCACGAGGCGAGGAGCCTGGAGATCGCCGGGTGGAGCGGGAAGCGAAGACCAGCGTGCAGGGTATCGACGTTGATTGTAATTAACCCCTCGGGGGGCTGGTCGGCCCTTTCATTGGCCTGGGGGCGTAGAAGTAGACATCCACGGGTATCTCAAAGGTCCGGTATAGCTCCGAGAGATCTGCGTTCGAAGGCAGACAACTAGGGCAATGGGAGGCGCCAAATTCGGACTCTTGGGATTCCCGGTAAGATCGGGCTGGGCGACTTCACTGATGCCCTCTGATGTACTTGGCATAGTCGAGCCCGATCATCCCGCTGTCCAAGTAGGCGACGGTTTCAGGCACCTCTTCTTGCTCAAATAGAAGGTCCTCGGCCCGGGGCGGGTAGGCGGAGATCAGAGTCGCACTAAGAACGGAGGCCTCGTGTTGAGGACTCATCCTATCCAAAGCGTCGGCGAAGGCATCCACATCCGTGGAAGTGCCTTCGCCTTCTCGGGCTGCGGCGGCACGGGACGTTCCTTCCCCGGTGTGGCGGAGTGGCCTCTCGGCGGCGGCGGTGACACGGCGGCGGAATTGGTAGACCGCGGCGGCGTCGATGCTCTCCACCGAATCACTCATAGTAAAGAAAGATGGAAGAGAAAATGGGTTGAAGAAGGGAGATTACCTTGGAAAACAGAGGGACACCGGAATCTGGGGAGAAATGTAGGAGAAATCGCCGGAAAACTCAAAATCGTGCAATGGGGGTGCGTAGGAGAAAAGAGTGAAAATGAAAATGAGGGCTGAAGCCCCCTATTTATAGAAGAATTGGGGGAGGGACTAAAGTGCAAAAAAATGGGGCCGAAATCGGAATTAAACCAAAGTATGGGGGGCGCGTGTGGGGCACGCGCCTAGCTATTGGGCAACAGGATCAGCAGACATGACGCCTGGGATCCTGCGTATTAGGCACGCCAGCCGATGACGTCAGCAGGCACGGAATTCGAAGCGGTGCCTCGGAAGATGGAACGACACCTTAAATTCAAAATCATGGGTTAACCAGCCCGCCACCCGACAGTGGGGTCTCCCCGATGACGGGCTGGTGGGGTAATTATTACACCCGGTATTGCTACCCGACCCATCGGTCAACCGGGTTAACAATTCCAAGCCAAGAGCGGAGGGAGCCAGTCAGCGAACCCGACCAAGCCGTCGGGGAGAAAGCTAGAGGTGCCACGTCGATGACCACCGAGAGGATAACGGGTAAAAGCCTTAGCCAGAGGACCAAAGCCGATCGACCAGCGGGGAGCGTCGGGCCGCCCCGTACGCTCTATGTCCGATTCCCAAGGACATGACCCCTGGGTGCCCGCCACTTATTCGTTACCCGGGTACCCGTCTACCCGTTCTCAGGCGATGACAGCAACCTAACACGTCTAGTCATATCAGACGTGCGGATGTGACAGGTCAGAGTAGAATCATCAAGAGGAATTCCATCAATAGGGGTCAATAGTACCAGGTGGCGCCCCCTCATTGGCCCATAGAGGGGGCTATAGCCACTCATGGCTATACAACTGAGATTAGGTAGGGTCCGCGGGCATATCAACTCAAGTGGGTGAGCTCACCTTGAACACTATAAATAGAGCCTTAAATGCCACATTGTAACACACAACACATTTATTACAAAGACTCCACTTGAGAGCACATTTACTCTTGCATTTATTACTCTTAGTTTATATAATTCATAAATCCTACCCGCTAGGAGTCGGACGGCGAGTTCCTCACGAAATCGCTGTCAACACTTTGATTTAGGCTGATTTGGCCTCAAATCTCGACTTTTAAAAGTTAATAATTTCCTTAAATTGTCTTCCCAAAAGGTTTTTAATCCTAATTTTCCTATCATCCCTAAGTTACGGTCTTTACGAAAAATATTCTTGCTCCGACATGAATACCATTATACTTCTTAATTTTTTTAATCATTTTCATGCAATACAAAAATTTATCAAATTTAAACGAAACTTTAGTGAGACGATTTATGCGATTATTTGTGTCACTATTAAACTTGTATTCATAATAAATAGTGGAAATTCTTTTGTTCCGAAATACTTCAAATATAAAATATAATTTTTCTCCAAAAAGTTTACACCCGACTATATAATTTATCTTTTAATAAAGAGAAAATTTAGTGATTATATACATACACATAGTATTACCCCAAATAAAACATAATCCGCATAAAATATTTTAAAGTTATTACTTAATAAATTTTATTAAATTATAAATGACAATAGAATGTAATGTACGTATAAAAAAATTCAATTACACCCATGATTGCCTTTATACCATAAGTGTCCAATTGTTCTAGTGATTTTTGTAGAATGAAAAATCAATTGCTCGAGAAGGAGCTAACAATTCTTCATGTACTTAGAAACGACACATTTATTAACTATGATTGTTATTATCCCATAATTTTGTAACATTGTCCCATGATTTGTGTAAAATGGAAATCAATTACTCGAGGAGGCCTAATAATTGCTCATATATTTATTGACGATTCATATACATCTATCTATATTATATTTTCTGTTACAATATGAATGTACGTAAATTACAACTAGGTATGTGGTAATAAACTTCAGTATTTGAAAGATTTTGACTTAATTACAAATAAAATCACCACTTTTCCGCGAATTGTAATATAAGCTAAATTTTTTAATTTTGGCAAAACAAAATCAACACTTTCATATTTGTTAGCAACTCAAATTTGGGCAGCTTGTCTCTTGCCCGAAAGCTGACGTGTACAAATAAATATACTATCATCATCTCAGTATGTATCCACATCATTAATTATTTATAAAAATAATAAATAAAATCATAAATTAATATTTTAAAACTATCAATAAATTTAAAATACATATAAATATAAAAATGGTTAGTCATATTTACAAAAAAAATTAAAATACGTTATTATATATATATATATATATATATATATATATATATATATATATATATATATATATATAATTCAAGAGTGTATAATACATTTAAAATAAATAAAAATTTAAAAACTAACCAATTTAAAACATTGCTAGATAAAAAAAATTAAAAACTAAATACTTTCTTAATTAAATAATAAAATAACTCTCTTCTTCGATTATCAAATCCAAAATCTCCCAAACATCATTCTACAATTATCAAATCCAACCCTAAAACCATTGATCATCCTCATTTCTTATCTTCACCATTCGACCGCGCCGCTCCACCCTTTCAACGCCGACACACAACATCATCAGACATGAGTTAAATTGATTTTATCTTGAACAATTAAAATTTCAATCTATCCATAAATCGATAATTTTTTTCCTACATTATTTTTAAGATTTCTAACTTCAATATTTCATATCTCTAACAATTACCTAAGATCGGTATCTTGAACTCGAGAATTGGAAGGAAAGGGGTGGAGAATTGAGATAGACATGAGAAAGACTATCTGCAGAATTATCAGATATACCGTATGCTTGCTTGGGGATGAGGAATTGAAAGAGATTGGGGGTTAATTTAATTTATTTTCTTCAATTAATTATAGAATATTCTAATTGTAGTTGAAATATTTTGAACGTGTATTGTGGACTGAATTTTGGATATTTTTTTTAATTGGAATTTGATTCTTAAAATTATTTCAAACATATTCAAAATTAATAGTCCATCCAAGGACTATTAATAATATTTACACTAAATTTATTAAGTTTTCATAATAAAAAAATTACTATATTATTAATTAAATTCATATTGTTAAATTATAATATAACAATTACCAATGCTAAATAGATTATCGTTAGTCAAGGAATTATTTATCTTTTTAAGTAAAAAAATTGTACGTCAATAACTGACTTGAACGCAAATTACTAGCTTTACTAGTAGTTACCCCACAAGAGTATGAGATCACAGTAGTATGGGCAAGTATATGAACCAGACTGATTATGTTTTTCTCTATGGTGGTACAGCAATCTCATGGAGATCGGTTAAACAAACTATGGTTACCACATATTCAAACCACTAAGAGATAATAGCTTTGTTTGAAGCCTCACTAGAATGTGTTTGGTTGAGATCATTGGTAAAACACATTGGTGACTCGTGTAGTATTGCTAAAAATAATACATCCTCTACTGTTATATTTGAAGACAACACAGGCTGCATCGCACAAATGAGTAATGGGTACGTCAAGGGAAATCTGATGAAACATGTTTCGTCGAAATTTTTCTACCCATACGGACTCCAGAAGAGAGACGTAATTATCATCCAAAAGGTGCGATCTAGTGACAATCTAGCAGATCTGTTCACTAAGTCCCTACCTACCTCTACTTTTGAGAAGTATATTCATGGTATCGGGATGCAAAAGTTTAAAGGGTTGTTGTCTTCAGGGGGATTGATAACCTCGAAGTAATCCTAAAGATTGGATCCGGAAGATTAATAATTGCACTCTTCCCTAACTAAATATTTTTATTGCTACCTAGCATGTGGAGTTTTTCTGACAAGACATATACGTTGTGTCGTAATGTCCAAGGGGAGTGTTGTAAATCCAGTAGATTTAATATACCAAATCCGAAAGATTTGATGTGGACATTACTTATAGGCCTAATAACCTAATAGGCTTTAGGGTTTTGATTAGAGTTTCTCTATTATAAATACATCACTGTACTCAGTATTGTAAACACACAGAAATATTAGTGAAAACTCTTGGCTTGGTACACCCCCAGACGTAGTCGTTAACAACGAACTGGGTAAATAAATCGGTGTCTCTACTTTGCGTTTATTATTTTACAACAAATATGACTCTCTAGTCTCTACTTAAAAAAAAAAAAACCAAACGGAGTAAATAAATAAATATTCATTATTTATGAAAAAACAAAAAAGTTATATAGATAGTAAGCATATGAAATGTTCAAATTCATGTGGTTGATTTAGAATCAATGTTAATACACACATATAATATTATATGTTAAATACAAATCAATACTCCCTCCGTCCATGAAATATAGTCCTGGTTGCCTTATTTGGATGTCCACGAAAAATAGTCCTGTTGCCTAAAATGGAAAGAATAAACTTTATCTACTTTTTCAACATACACACATAACATTTTTAAAATAATTTATTTTGTACTTGATTTGACACAATATTCTTACTTTTTACATATTATATCAACTTTCTTAATAACCGTGCAAAAAGTAACAAGACCGTATTTCGTGGACGGAGGGAGTATAAATTAAAATTTCAAAAACATTAGTATCTATAAACTCTATATAGTAATTAATGACACATAAAATTAAACTGACCATAAATCAACACATAAACTAAATTAAACACAGATCGCCACACTAACATACTAACTCCCTGCCAGTATATGGGGGTGATTACACAATTTCACCTTAAAATGAAGAGTAGGTTTTATATAAAAACGCTTCATAATAAGTTTAACATGAAATAATTTTAGAGTATCATTAATCTCATCAGGAGTATCATTAGTCTAAGTTCAAAAAAATTTAAAACAATTTTCTTGAACTCCAACTAATGATACCCCTGATGAAATTAATGATACTTTTGATGAAATTAATGATACTTTAAAATTGTTTCTTAATAAGCTTATCATGAACTATTTTCGTATAATACTTGGCCTAAAATGAACCCACAGAGTATGATTTGAAAATTGTAAAATTTGAAACTTTCTTTGTGGAACTTGTCAACGCCAACGGTACTAAAAAAATTAGAATAAATTAAAATTAAAAAAAAATTGTCACTATTTATTCTTGAATGATAATTATTGCCAACCTGACAGATGAACATTCAGCAAGATTACGCTACTCTCTCCAAAAACTTGGGCCAATTGTTATCTTAATTATATTTAATTGTAGTCAACTTGAAATGTCATAATCAAGCAGAGTTGAAATTAATAAATTATTCCCTCCTGAATATTCATATCTAATTTAATATACATTTTGTTCTCTTTCGAATGATGGAAGGCCACTCAATATTTTATTAATACATGAATATTCAAACTTCTAATTACAGCTATAATTTAGTAAGAATGACGCCAAAGTATATTTGGGGTTGAATATTCAAAAAGATTCAATCAATTCTCATATATCTGAAAATATTCGAGAATATTCTGTCGTGGATAGTTATGTGAATTATATATATATATATATATATATATATATATATATATAAAGAAATTAAATATAGACTTTTATAATAGAGTGAGTATTAGTATTTTATTTAGTTTTTATTCCACGTAAAGACAAAAATATGTAGGGGAAGGGTTTCCATCATATTTATATTGGACAAAAATTAGTGTGAATCCAAATTCACATGATATCATATTACACGTATTTACTCTATTGATACTTAAAAAAGTTTTTTTTTTTCTATAAAAAAAAAAGAATATTTAAAAAAAGAGAATTTATGTATTTGAATATATATCATAACAAAATCCAAATATATAAAAAAAAAAAAGTTGAAATCTTAGATGTGTGTGTTTGGCCCTCGTCTACCCTGGAAACGTCATGTTCGATCGCATATTTCAATCTCAAATATGTTCCCTCCTTCAGCTTTTGGGAAGCAACCCCAAAGCTCTATTTAAAAATATTTAATTGTAGAAATTTGTGCTATATATATGTGTGTTTTCTAATTTTTTAATCTATTTGTGGATCATCTCATATTTCATTTTAGAACTTCTATATTTAGAGTTCTTAAATTTGTATGATTTTAATTTATATATAAATTTTTTTAATTGCAAAATATATTTTTTTTTAATTACAATTGATCAATTGATTGTATATTATTAGATAAGTTACAATTGAATCATCATCTATTAGATGGTTGTGTCTCCATATCAACTAAGAAACTATCGATCTTGATCGTTTATTCTAAATATATTTTCTAATTTATTTAGTTAATTTAATTTTTAAAATTATAATCACATATTTAATGAAGAGAATTAAGTGAAACCAATTTAAATTAAGATAAATTATTTTATTAATTAAACACTACAAAAAAGACGGGCTTTTACGACGGAACATTTGAGACGGCCAACATTCCGTCGCAAATTTCGTGTATTTGCGACGGATTTTGGTTAGCCGTCGAAAAAAATGAGAGTTTGCGACGGTTTTGTACAGCCGTCGCACAAGTTAGTATTTTGCGATGGGTATGTCCATCGCAAAATCTAGGGCCAACCACTTTCGTTGTACACCGGCCATATTTGCGACGGATAGGTCATCGCAAATTTCAAAGTTGAAATTTGCGACGGACGTTTCCGTCGCAAAATGACCCATTTAAAAGTGACCGTTCGAGATACAACTCATTTGACCGATTTGCAACGGAAAAGTTCGTCGCTATTTTTAACTTCGATTTTGCAACGGACATGCCCGTAGCAAATCTGATCTTTTTTTGCGCACCTTTTCGGGAAACGGTGCGTTGACTGATTTGCGACGGACATGCCGTCGCAAATCTGACCCGGTTTTGCGTGACTTTTCGAGAAACGTCGTGTATGACCGATTTGCGACGGATTATCCATCGCACATTTTTAATTTTCAAATTTGTGACGGATTAGCCGTCGCAAATACGCAAAAACGACGCCGTTTTGGAGTTTGACGGTCGCAATTTGCGACGGACACCTGTCCGTCGCAATTTTTTTTCCCCATATATAAGCAGTCGCGATGCAGACATAGAAATAGAGAGAAGAAGAAGAAGAAGAAGAAGAAGAAGAAGAAGAGGAAAAAGAGAGGAAAATGAAGGAGAAGTCGGGTGCCGTCGTTGTAGAGCCAATCCGTCCCCACCGAGTGCTCGTTACGTCATCTTCTACAAATAAACCGTAAGTTTTCTTCATTTTTACCGTTTAAAATTTAATTTTAAAGCATGTTTAGAATTGATTTTATTTGAATTGTTTGAATTATATTAGTTGTTTGATTTTAGTTTAATAATTTTTAATTATATTAGTTGATTGATTTTAATATAGTTGATCGAATTTAGTTGAGTAGCTAGTTTGAATTATATTAGTTGTTTGATTTTAGTTTAATGATTTTAAATAATAATAATTGATTGATTTTTGTTTAGTTGATCGAATTTAGTTGAGTAGTTTGAATTATATTAGTTGCTTGATTTAAGTTTAATAATTTACAAAATAATATTAGTTGATTGATTTTTGTTTAGTTGATCAAATTTAGTTGAGTAGCTAGTTTGAATTATATTAGTTGCTTGATTTTAGTTTAATAATTTTAAATAATATTAGTTGATTGATTTAATTTAGTTGAGTAGTTTGAATTATATTAGTAGTTTGATTTTAGTTTAGTGGAATTGAATAATATTATAAGTTGATCGAATTTAGTTGAGTAATTTGAATTATATTAGTTGTTTGAATATTATGTTATGAGTATTTCATTGATTTTGAATAATATTATGTTAGGATAGTGGTTTGAATAATATTATGTTTAGAATATTAAGTTATGAGTATTTCATTGATTTTAATTTAATATTTCGAATAATATTATAAGTATTTCGAATAATATTCGTGAATTTTGTTATAGATGAGCGGACAAGGCAGTGGCAGTGGCAGTCAGCCTCCGTGGGATGAGGATTCGCGAGTCGAGGAGGGCGAGGAGGGAGGAGACGACGGGCCTCACTGAGACCCGTGGTTCCACCTATTTTCAGGCCGAGGTCTCTATCAGAGACCTCTTCACAGCCTGGTGATGGCTCCTCCTCCTCACAGCAGACTGCTGAGGGCTCATTCCTCCTCTCGCCAGCATCCGGTTGTTCAAGCATGGATGCCTGTTCAACCACATGGTTCAACGTAAGTTTTAATATTTCATACTCAATTTTTTATTAATTAAAACTTAATTATTTTACTGACTTTGAAGTTTTAATTTTACAGTTGGATTCCGGGTCATGAGGCTAGTAACCAGGTTTCCAAGTCCATCATTCGCGGTGGATTCGAGCCCACCGCTTACAGTTGGGGGCTAGTGTCCGATGCAAGAAAACGGACATACTTCGAGGAGTTTAAGGTATTAATTTAATTTATTAATTCACCGTTTATTAATATCAAATATATAAATAGATATTTACATTTAAATTGTAATTGCAGAAAGAATGTGTCTGGGCACCGGAGCACGATGACCAGATGTGGAAGAATTTCGAAAAATATGCGACCGAGAGATACATAGACGTCCTTTATAGAATGAGGGACATGCGGTACAAGAAGGGAGAGGCCACCGATATGGGGACTGACAGTGAAAAGCGGCCGATTTGAGACCAATTCCTCCAGTACTGGAATTTCCCTGAATTCAAAGAGAAGTCGGAGAAAAACAAGGCGAATCGGCGTAGTGACCCTAATGGAGAAGGGATGACGAGACATCGGGCCGGTTCTCGGTCCATTTATGAGCATGGGTTGAGATTTGTAAGTTTCGTCTTTAATTCTGTAGTTTTTGATTTTTTTATTATTTTTTCCAAATTTTTATGAGTAGTATTAATTTTTACTATCTTTTTTTCTAATTAGGCGGTGGAGCAAGGACGTGAGCCCTCTCATTTTGAGAGATTGCAGCTCGCCCACCCACTCGTCGAGGAGACTGGGAAGTCTACCTACGGCCGTATCACCGAGATCCACGTAAGCATTATTTTAATATTAATAGTATTATTTTAATTTTTAATATTAAAAGTATTATTTTATATTTTTTGTTTAATTTATTTAATTTTTTGTATAATTAATTTGCAGAGAAAGATGCTCGAGGACCTTGCCTCTCAGCCTCAGCCTGAGGAAACGGCAGAGGGGTCGGGGTCGATGCCCCCCACATAGCCTTCTATTGACGTTCAAAATGAATTGTACTTCAAGAACGTCAAGGCTAAAAAGGGGTGGTTCGCTGGATTGGGCAGCTTCGGAAATAACTTTTTCCAACCTCGTGGCTTGGGCTCATTCTCATCTCAGTCTTCCATCGACTCTCATCCCAGTGAGGTCGAGAGGCAGCTTGCCACGGTGGTGGAGCAGATGCAGAGCATGCCGAGGCAGCAGCGAGAGAAGGAAGAGTATGAGAGGCAGCAACGAGAGGCGCACGAAGCCAAGATGCAACAGTATACAGCCGAAATGCAGCAGTATACAGCCACCATGCAGGAGTTGTGGTGGTTGTTCGCCTCTGATGTGCCACGAGCGCACATCCCTTCACCATCGATCCCGTCGACCCAGTTGTCGATGCCACCGATGCCCCCGATGCAGCAGCTGATTGTTAACCTGGGCGAGGATGAGGAGGAAGAGGAATCCGGATTTAATTACGACAAGTAGAAAAAATTAAATTTTAATAAATGTGAAATACATTTTTTTTTTTAGTTTGAATTGATGTTACTTTTATTTAATTTTTTGTGAAGTATAATTTATTTACTTTTAGTTCGAAATAAATATTTTTACCAAAATAATAAAAATTAAATGGCCACAACATTTATAAAAAGAAGTGAGAAACAAAAATGAATTAATTTGGTGAATTATGGAAAAAAATGAGTCAATTTGGATACATATACAATTAATTGCGTACAAAAGAACGAATTATAAATTTAAGTGGGAGTCGAAATAAATAATTTTACCAAAATAATAAAAATTAAATGGCCACAACATTTAGAAAAACAAGTGAGAAACGAAAATGAATTAATTTGGTGAATTATGGAAAAAAATGAGTCAATTTGGATACATATACAATTAATTGCGTACAAATGAACGAATTATAAATTTAAGCGGGAGTCGAAATAAATAATTTTACCAAAATAATAAAAATTAAATGGCCACAACATTTAGAAAAACAAGTAAGAAACGAAAATGAATTAATTTGGTGAATTATTGAAAAAAAAAGAATCAATTTGGATACATATACAATTAATTGTGTACAAATGAACAAATTATAAAATTACGCATTGTCGAAATAAATAATTTTACGAAATAAAAAAAAAAATTAGTTGGGCAAAATATTTTTATAAACAAGTTAGATACGAAAAGAAATTAATTTGGTGAATTATAAAAAAATGACTTAATTTGAATACATATACAATTAATTGCGTAAAAATGAACGAAAGAAGCTCATGGCCTAGCGGCGTGCGCCTCCTTCCCATGCACAAGAGGTCGCGTGTTCGATTCCCTTTGGGCGCAAATTTGGATTAATTGTTCACGGCCTAATAGGACTAATATAGAAGGTGGACCGCCAATAATAAGCTATGGGCCGGTGGCCCAGTGGTCCGCGCCCACCCCGCCCGCCCCGGATGCCCGAACTCGAACCACGCGAGCCACTTTTTTTTTATAGGCTCGGTATTTTGCGACGGCCAAATTCCGTCGCAAATTTTTAATTTTGCGAAGGAAAACATCCCATCGCAAATTATAACAGAAAAAATAAAAAAAATATTAATAAATATTTGCGACGAACAATTGCCGTCGCAAATATTGTTGACCCGATCGGATCTGACCCGAATAATTTGCGACAGACTACTGTCCGTCGCAAAATTTGTGCGTCCCGGCCGGGTCTGACCCGCCAATTTTGCGACGGTTTTATCCGTCGTTAATTTGCGACGGATGACAAAATTCTGTCTAAAAAATTAGCTACGACTGTTTTAGGAACGGACATGTGTCCGTCACAGAATCCGTCGCAAAACAATCTTTGCGACGAAAATTTCGTCGCAAATGCCTCGCTAAACAGTGTTTTTTTTGTTGTGAAAAGGTAATAAATATTTTTAAAAAGTAAATTGAAATAATTGAATTGATTTATTTTAAGAGAAGATAAACATTACTCTAATTTAATTAATCAAATTATACAAATGTTTAAAATATTTAATGTAAAACTAGTAATATAATCTTTAATATGTGGATTTGAAGAGCTAATTTAATCTATTTATTATATGCATGTAACTGAACCTAGACGTACTCATCTACAATATGCAGCAATATATTCATAACTTATGAGTTCCTTACGATCGTCAAATTTAGTTACACGTCTCTCCCTTTCTTATACTAGAACGTTTAATCTTTTACCTTTCTCATTGAAAATGTAAAGGTTATCGGGCTAAAAGAGTTCACGAAAGATAGGTTGAAAAAAACGAGTTAGGCATCTGGCCTTTTCAGATATCCAAATTAATAAGTCTAAACTTTTAACATATGCTAAAGAAGTATTAATTGATGACAAGATATATAACACACACGCAACCCCGAAGGATCGAGATGAAACAAATGAAGAATAAAAAATTATGAAACACTTTTGCAGCACACGATTATGTGCGCAAAAAACATCAACTTGAATAATTGCAAGATGCAGGGAACAAATTTACGCAGGATCGAAGATCACATTTTGGTGAACTGAAAACAAAAAAAAGCAAGAAGTTCCTTTCCACTCCAAAGGATCTAGATAATTAAATAAAATCAAACATGGGCGGGTGGAGTGGAGGCCGACCCGACCCGTTTACCCCGTTCGGATCGGCTGTTCTCGGCGAACTTGAGGCTGTTCTGGTGCATACCCTTCTGCTTCTCCGTCTCGTTGTACTCAGAGGAGTAATAGTTCTCCTCCGCGGCGCCTTTGGAGGGAGGAAGAAACATGCTTCCCCACTGTGGAAAATGAACCAGCGTCACCGGAAGAGTGCAGGCCACGATCATTATCCCCATGTAGGTTAGCCCCGTTCCTGTTGAGTATTGGGAGCTCGTGAAGAATAGCAACTGTGTTAGGCCGGAGCCGAAGTTCCCTCCCGCGCCGGTCATGCCGGAGATTACACCCAAGGATCGGCGGGAAATGAAAGGAATGATGCCGAAAGTGGCTCCGCAGGCGGCCTGCGCTCCGATGGAGAAGATGATCATGTGGGTGACCGCCACAGGGAGGGAGCTGGCTCTTCCCAGAAGAATACAGAACACTCCTCCCATTGTTTGCAGAATCCAAAGTGTCCATAGTCTGCCCCGCATCCCGAATATTCGGGCCGAGTAATCCGAAGCGAAACCGCCGAAGGGACGGGCCAACAGGTTAGCCATGCCGAAGGTAGCTGCTATGATTCCGGCTGTGTGGAGCTTCAGATCAAACCTGGACACAACATTCATCCACTAAATTAATTTATTCATAAATTAATTGATGATCTTTATATATAATATCTACTTACCTGTCATAAAAGTATTCAGCAATGACATTATCCGTTGACAATTCAACGCCCATGGAGTATCCGTAGAGGAGCACAAAGATCCATGTCCTATAGTTTGTTGCGGCGTACCATAGAACCTGAAATGAAATGTATACACATAAGTTGATCGAATTGATTAATTAATGTGTAAAGAATATGTATTCAGTTATATACCTTGCCAAATTGGTCCTTGGCAACGTTACCCTTCTTCTGTAGAGCACCAAGGTTGCCATCTGGCATGTCCTGACCCAGTGTTAAGACCAAAATACCCATGATGACATGAAGCCACCCCGGAATGAAGAAGGCAATACGCCAAGCAGTGAAGGGGGTGGATCCGGCTTTCTTGATAATTTCGAAGAGGACAGGCATGAGCAGCTGGGTGATGCCACCGCCCATATTCCCCCAGCCTGCAGCGGTGCCGTTGGCGAGGCCTATAATTTTGGTGTTGAACATGGTGCTCATCCAGTACTGGCACGACACGAACGTCGCCAGCGAAAACCCGATCATGAACCGCACCGCAATGTAGCCGCCTGCCGAAGAGACGAAGGACATACAGAAGACGGTGGGCGCGGTCATCATGATAAGAAAGGCGCAACCATAACGGGGGCCCAGCAGATCGCAGACTGCACCCATCACCAGCCTTGAGAATATACTCCCCGAAACAGAGGCCACCCCGGCATTGCCCACATCACTCTTTACCAGGTCCAGATTATCCCGAATGATAGGGACCAGAGGTGCCGCCGCGAATGTGGAGACGAAGCAGACGGAGAAGGATACCCAGGAGAGGTGAAAGGTCCTCATGTGAGGATTGGCGAAGGAAAGCAGTTTGAATTTCTTGGCTTTGTGCTCCGAGTCCACCGGTAGATCGAACTTCGCAGTCGTGTCGGTGGGGACCAGTGGAGACGGCGCCGAAAATGCAAGAACTGGCTCCTTTCCGGTAACTCCATGCATGGAAGACCCCGGAGATCCTTCGATATCCGCCATTTTTTTGGAGTGACGTTTGTTGATTGCTGAGAAATTAAGAGTGAATAACTGGGATATTATAGAGTGAAGCGTTGACAATTGGAATGGGGTTATGGGGCCTGTGGAACATCCCAAAGGTGACACTTAATTTGCAATAAGAATATTCAGTTTGCCGCATTATTGGCTTGAATTGTCCAAAGGATCACGTATCAATGAATTGCCTTACGGGCAACTCAAATTCCTTGTTAACTAAAAAACTGATTAAATATACCATGACCACTTCCCACGATTCTCATTTAGATAAAATAACAATTCACAATTTCAAATTATTTTTATTTCTAATTTAGAAAGCAAATCGGATTCTTATTTGTGTGCGCCTATCTATGCTCACACATATCCGATGTACCCACCGTACACTAATTATATATCTATATATGACGTACCCTAGTGAAAATTATTAATAAAATTTTATCCCAATAATTTGTTATATAAGAAAGATCAAACTTATAACTAATTGCAAATGATAGTCTGTGCCTGGCACATGCCACTAATTAAAAGAGTACGAAGGTGACTAAAGAAGACTTAACTAGAAGTTAATACATAAACATTTGGAGACTAATAAGCTTAATGAAGATCAACTAATTAAAGAAAAAGAGTACATACGGAGAAGATTAATTCTTACACACGAACCAACGTGATTCTATTATTGTTTCATATATATAGCCTACACCAATTATATACTATTTCACAAAAATTTATATACAATATTGCACAGATATAAGAATTGTGTAATCGTATGTACAAAAGTATCACTACATGAGCTAAAGTATGTTACTTGTCCTTATAATAACATATATTTACATTTACGAGTGAGTTTTTAAGTTTGTTGCGCGATTTTTTTTTGGGATTGTCTATTTAATCTGGCATCACCCACAAAAAATCCTCAAAGTTTTTATACATATCTTTAAGTGTTTTGCATGTGTAATATTGTATAAATGATCACCTCTCATAGTTAAATATAATATGTAACATTTTCACTTGATAGATCACATCTATTTCATGGTAATGTTTAAGTGGTTTGACTTCTGCTTGCGCGGATGATAATACAAACAAGTTGCACTTATATCAAATTGCTTACCTAATTAACCTTTCAAATTCCTCGGGAGTCCAAAGAAAATTAATTAATTATTTTAAATTCTTGATTGGGCATCTTACGTATTAAGATGGTATTTGACTTATATAAGTAGTACTTATAACTTTCCGGTTTGACTATTTCCTCTCCTTTTCATTTTTAAGGAATAACAATATGCATTAACTTAGCTAAGTGCAACAATAATTAGGAAGGCCAAATAGCCTTTTTCTTTTCCCTTTTTCAACCATCCAAAATGAAATTAGAATATGTTCTTTATCGGAAATGATGTTATGTCCACATGTGGGTATAATATAATATACCCACTACGAATGTGATAATGACACATCAGCACATAATATCTATCAATAAAAATTATAGGGGTCCACATCTTATGTGTCATTATCACATTCGCGGTGAGTATATTATATTGTGCCCACCGGTGGACATATGATCATTTCCGTGTTCTTTATTTATAAAAAAAATCCAAGATAATAGCAGCTCTGTAATCAAATTTTGAAAATTATTATAATCCGCGTGCTCTGCTTATGGTGATGTTAATTGCACTTTTAGTCCAAAAAAGAAAGTATAAATTTCAAAATGGTCATTTTTCGGCATTTATAGTCCCGTAATTTTTTTGGACACTTTTAGTTCCAAAAGAATAGGATAAATTTCAGTTTTGGTCTCAAGCGAATGAATAAGTTGCAGTTTAGGTCCCCAGAGAATATGATAAATTTGCAATTTTGATCCTGAAAATTAACGGATGGGAACAAAACTGAAAAAAAAAAAAAAAAAAAAGACAATTTTCGCTTATGGGTACCAAAATGATTTTCCACTAATTTTTTTGGTTAAAAGTGAAATTTTCCCGCTTATGGTGGGTTGTGTTTAATTAAGGTGTTTGAATTTTGAAACATGATTTTAACAAGTAACACAAATAACTCAAATTAATTTTAACGACTCGAATGCTTGAAGCTGCAGCCTCGTGTTAGAAATCCAATGCCTTAACCGCTGTTAGGCCACAATAGTTATTGTGATTAAATTTAACCATTGTCATTTATATTTTTCCGATATTATGACCCACTAATTTAGCTATTTTATTTTCATAAATAATTTGCATGGTGTAGATTCTTACAAGAGACATACTCATATCCTGCAGAAATTTTGTCGATATCATCATCAATAAAGGTGTTGATGAACGAACATCGATCATTATTGTACGAACAGACATCAGAGACTTAACAAAAAAAAAAAAAATCAAGATTGGGGTGCACAAACCAATCAAAGTTGTGTATAAAATAACGAACAACTCCGTCGACGAATAACTTATTGGCGAACAGGTTTTAAGACTCGAAACCAGCTATAAACATTTCGACATATCACAGATGACGAACACCATTGTTAAAAGGTAGTACATCCACCAGCCTAAGAGGTGTATGCCGACGAACAAAGAACCAAGATTCCTAAATCAATCTCAATAAGACGTACGAGCTAACAACTTCTGAGCCATAACCTCAAAAGGCGAATAACTTTTATCGAAAGACCACTATGGACCAGTTAAACCGACCCGGGCAAACAACAATGAGTCCGAGATAAGACCAAAGAAGACTTTGTAACTAAGATTCAGCTTAGATAAGGTCAAACAAGGTCAAAGGACACTTGTCTAGCATGCAAGCTAGGAAGTTCAAAAGTCTTGGATACCTCATGCTTGCTAGTCTCTATAAATAGTTGTTCTCTAGCTAAGAAATAGAAGTTCAAATTCACAAATACTCCCAAAACACACACAAACACACCTAAACGTGCACACATACGAAATTAATACGATTTCGACTTTTGTATTTACGATTTCATAACCCGAACTCTCGATTTACCATTTACGGTGGTAATCAATCACACGTTCTTGTTTGGTAGTCCTAAACCGAATTAAACAGTCACTAATCCATCCAATTAAATTCGATCACCAACAATTTGGCGCTAGAAGGAGGGTTCGAACCTCCGATTAAGTGTGATTAGTCAAGAACTTCAAGTTTAAAAACTTGAAGATTTGAAGAAATCCTCAAGAAATTCTTGAAGATACAAGCAAAAGTGTTCTTGGTGTTCTTCAATATAAAATTTGGAGAATTAAATATTGAGAGGATAATTCAGCTTAGGATGCCTCAATCTAAGGAAACACAATGTTCACATTTATCAAGGAGAGCATCTCCCACTCGAGCTTCGTCAGTTGGACACCAAGATCGTGAGCCTAGACATGCGAACAGAGCAAGGCTTACGACCATAGACCATAACCTTCCACCAGAATTGGAGGCTCTGGCGAGCAACCCTAATGAACTGACTAAAACCATTGCTGCTCTCCAAACTATCCAGAGGCAGCAAGAACAAAATAGACCATCACAAGCAAGGTCTAAGACTAAACCCCTGGAGGTTGTTAGAGTCAGGTCTGTTAGGGGCGAGCAACATGAGGTGAACAGTGCCCAAGTCAGGCGCGATAAGGGCAAAGCTAAAGTGACCAACCAAACAGAGGGTCAGGCTGAGTCCGCACGTGGGCGAGCAACAATATCCAGTCACGGAATGACTCATTCCAGTGCACAAGACAGACTTAGCAAGCCCCAACTCCAGGAAGAAGCTGCTCGCCAAGGAACAGGGGTCAGACGAGCAACTTTCGAGCAACCTCGTCCATCGGTGCACAAAATGTTATCACAGTCTGCCTTTAGGCGCCTAGGGCCGAATGCGGCGAACAACCCTAAGAAACAACTCCAGGATATGCCCGCTCCGAGTTAGGGACTGCGACGAGCAGAAAGGCCTGGGCCTTTGCTCGCCGAACAACCTCCAAGCCAGGGGACATCTTTGGATGAGTTGTCAAGCCTGAGAAAGGCTGTGGAGAACATGCAGGGGCAACTTGACCAACAAAGAGGGATGGGGACGACCAGCATGCCATCCTCCCCTTTTATCATCCATCATTTTGAAGGCCCCGATCCAGAAAAAAATCCAGTTTCTGGCAAGCATACAATACGAAGGCATTGCTGATCCCCGAGTCCATTTAACGAAGTATTCAGACTACATGGTTTCTATAGGAGCCAGTGATGCCACCCAGTACCGGAATTTCCCTTTGACTTTGGGGGACATAGTACACAAGTAGTTTTCCGCAATGCCACCAGCGTCAATCCACTCGTTTGTTCAATTGAGTCGAGAGTTCCTCTCCCACTTCTCAACCGCTGGGTCGTATCTGTCCCAAAAATACCGGTTGTCGGACTTAAAGCAAAATGACGATGAATTAGACCGGGTGTTTATGGAAAGATTCGACAAAGTGCTGTTAGAAGGAGAGCCAGTTAGCGAAGACACGAAAATCCTCGTTGTTATGGCCGGGTTAAAAAAAAGATCGAAGTTATGGAAAGAGGTACTCTGAAGTGGCCAAAAAACTATGCCGAGTTCAAGAATCAAGCCGGCATATTTATTTCCATGCATGAGGCCCTGTAAGCAAACTTGGGAGAAAGTAAAGCTGATCCCAAGGAGAACAACAAAAAACCTGGCGGAATAGGCTACAGAGTCCCGAAGAACATGAAGGCATTCACTGAAGGGACGGAGATAAAGGAAAAGTTGAACCAGGTGCTAACAGTATCAGTCAATATTGTGTACAAAAATGTAAAGGAGAAAGAGTTGCTCTCCCCTCCACGGAGAATCTGCCAAGGCACTGGCAAACTCAATCCTAACAAGTATTGTGCCTACCATCAAAGCATGGGACACTTTACCAGTGAGTGTAGAGATTTGCTCAAGCAACTCAGACGATTCTATGAGGAAGGAAAGCTCTCCGACTTCGTCAAAAGGCAACCTGGAAAGAGAGTCCGGGAGAACAACTCCGAGGATGAGGAGGATGATCAACCTCAGAGGAATAATAAACCCGGGCGACCAGTTCCAGCCGTTGCTGCTCGTCCATTAGAGGATCTATACATGATGAAACCCTCAGGACCTGAACGAGGATGTTCTGATGGACGACCGCTAATTTTCAACCGGAAAAGAAAAGCCGAATTACAACTGATCGACCAAGTACAAGAAATGGAGGTTAAACCGTCCATCATGCAGAGAGCAGAAATAACCTTTATTGAAAATGATATGGAGGGAATATTGACCCCCCACAATGATTAGCTCGTGATTTGTGCTAAGATCATGGAGACCAGAGTACATAGATTCTTGGTGGACACCGGAGCCTACACCAACATCCTTTTCAAAAAGACGCTTGATCAACTTGGAGATTATTCAGGCTACATACGAGATCCAAATCATAGAATATTAGGCTTCAGAAATGCTGTAACAATCCCGTTAGGGGATGTTGGGACATTCTCAGTTTTGATTAAGATCCCAAAGCCCCTGAAAAGATGTTTGCATTTGTTTGTCAGGCTAGTCTTGGTTAGGATTTGTACTTAATCATTTTACACTTCACAGGTACTCAGTATGAGGAGCACTTGCTGATGACAATCAAGACTCAGAGCCTGAAGACGAAGTTTACCATCCTGAACTTATGTCAGTCTCCTAAGCTGGCTGAGTAAGTCTCAGTGATGAAGAGTATGACCCTGAGGTCAGTACTACTCAGTCCTGAAGGGAACATGATGACACTGAGTTTACGGGATAGACTTGGAGTAGAGTCAAGCAATGCAAAAGGAATGTCAGCGTCAGGACAAGACCGGTGAGCTCAAGACAAAATGAACTTAATAAGACAAGCCTGAAGCTCAGGAATAAGTTCTGACATTCTCACCAACCTGATGACGTGGACCAATCCGGGAAGGACACACACGTACGGAACCTGACAAGAAGACTGATTTCAGACTGCATATTCAACGGGCAAGCATTTAATGTGCATTTAATGCAACTACCAAATCCATGCAAGGACGGCTGCTGCATGAAGATATGTCCGTTTGAAACCACTCTATATAGTTGACAAGAAATGCTATCTCTCCAACGGATAGTTTTTCAAATCACCTATAAATACAGAAGGCCTTGAACCCATTCAAGGTCACGGGAAATTTCCAAGCCAGAAATTACTCAAGCTCTCAAGCACTCAAAGCATTCAGTCTTTAGAAGAAGCACTCGAAACCATCTAAATTTCCCAAGTGTTTCTTAGTTACTGAGAGTTATTCTGTATTCCAAGGGCGAACTAGCATTATCTTAAGCTTAGAGAGATTATCCAATCCTTAGCATAGCTTTGCCTTGTAAGGATAATCTCAACCTAGTTAGAATCCAAACTGAAACCAAAACCCTAAGTTAGGTTTGTTGGGAGTAAGTCAGTTAGTGAGTTAGTAAGTGGAGTTGTATAGATCAGTGAGGTTAGCTGGTCTTGGTGCACCTTGGCACGTTAAAAACAAGAATCCCTTGAGTGGATTTCCTGTTAAATCAGGCCGTGGACGTAGGAGCTTGAGTCTCTGAACTACGTTAAACTCCCTGTGTTCCTATTGCTTTGATATTGTGCATGCTTGCTATATTACTTTTCATTCATTGCATTCGGTTTATCAGGCTTGAATCAATCAGCCTGATCCTTAAAAAGAGCACTGCCCTACTAATCACTATTTAGTTTTGAGGAAAACAAGTCTTTCAGAAAGCAAACTAAACAAGACTTTAAACTATCAGGGCTCACGCATTTCCGCACTGAACTTGAACTGATAGTTAGCCAACTGACCCGCACCAAGTGTAGTCAGTAGGTGTGTTATCAGCTCATAGTTCTTTACCACTCTGAGTGAAGGGGACTCAGTCAGGTTTTAAGTTTGAAAAATTGGTATACGTGTATTCCCCCCCCCCCCATACACGTATTCCTCAGTCTTGTACCGGGACCAACAAGTGGTATCAGAGCAGTGGTTCAAAAGACCACTCACTTTGAATACTAATAGTTTCAGAGGAGAAACTGTTGGTGGTCGCTGAACAGATCTGAGTTTGCTTTTCATAAAACTTGCATCATCATGAATTCGAGGAGACTTGAAGCTTCGTTACCTGAATTCTTAGTATCTAACTTTGTCTATTGGAAGTTCAGATTAGAAGCACATCTAGATGCCATCCATGACCAGATGCCGCATGTTCTCAGGGAAGGACCGATCAAAATCACTGTTCCTAATACCAGAGGTAGAGGATATGATGATCTTGATATTGGTGTACCCATTCCTAAGGAAAGGAAGGATATGACCACTGATGAGATCAAGATGATGGGGCTTGATAATGTGGCCAGAAATATCATCTTGCATACGGTGCTTTTCGAGGAGTCAGCAAGGCTGATGAATTTAAAGACGGCAAAGGAGGTCTGGGATGAGCTGACCAGGATGTGCGAGGGGTCAGAGAAGATAAAGGAGAACAATAGAAACATTGCCATTCAGAAGTTTGAAGCGTTCGAGATGTTGCCTGATGAGACAATCGATCAGATGGAGTCAAGATTCATCAAGTTGATGAATGAGTTGGTGATGCTGGATAAAGATGTCCCAAAGAGAGATGTTGCTTCAAAGATCCTGAATGCCCTTCCTGAGAGATGGGATAACAGTGTAATTATTCTTAAGAATACTCAGGATATGAGCAACATAACTTCTGCTTTACTTTTTTCAGAGCTAAAGGCACTGGAATTTGATCTTAACAAAAGAAAGAAGAAAGTTCAGCCAGAAGAGGAAGAAAATGAGAAAACTCCTGAGAAAAGCGTGGCGTTCAAGGCCAGGTCTGAACCTGTTGAGTCTTCATCAAAGTCACTGATGGAGATGAGCAAGGAAGAGCTTGCTGAAGAGTACATCCTGATGGCCAGACGCTTTGATAAGCTCAATTCCAGGTTTGGTCGTTATAAGAAATTTTATCAGGACTCACATGACAGGAAACCTGAAGGAACCCACCAAAGCTCAAGGAGATATGAGGAAAGGAGAAACACTGACCAGAGGAGAGATCGTGGCGAAGAAAGAAGATATTCAGATCCAAAGCCCAATCGTCGAGATGAACAGAGACGTACTCATGATGACAAGTACTCAGGAAAGACTGAAAGCTCATCAAGACAGAGGGAACCTGACTCAAGGAGGAACCCTGAACCAAGGAGAGAAAGAGAAGATGAGCAACCAACATGTTACAACTGTAACAAGAGCGGACACTATCAGTATGATTGTCCAAAGCTGAGTGCAAGGGAAAGAGAGGACGGGAGGGCCAAGAGAGACTAGAGACTTGCTGACCGGAGAGCCATGCTCGCTGAGGATGCAACTGACTCTGATGGTCCTGAGGAGAGGTCGCCTAAACTCTTTTCTGATGATGAGTACGATGATGTCTGCCTTATGGCAAGGGAGGAACCTGAGGTAACATCTAACTCTGTATGTGGTTCCTACACTGGTCAAAATCCTGAGCTTAGCTCAGAGTCAGTTAGAGAAATGAACCTTCAGATCTGTCTGGATCAATTGATGGTTGATTTCTCCAGATTGCAGGAAACTAATGTCTTCTTGGTAGAGGAGAACAAGAATTTGAGTACTGAGGTTCAAAACCTGAATGAACAACTCACTCAGTCTGATCTTAAAGAATCAGCTCAGATTGTGAGACTAACTCAGGAGATTGATTTAATCAATGCTGAGCGTCTCCCAAGAGAGAAGATTCTGAAGGAATTGGCTGAGGAAGAGTTGGTCAGGAAGGAAGAACTGAAAGTACTTAAGAGTAAGTTTGATGACCTCTTTACCAGACATGAAATCCTGAAAAAGAGTGAGGACTCACTCAAGCAAAAGGTTGCAGCAATGAATAAATCCTCAGTGGCTAGAGAGGAAATAAATAGCAGCCAAATGCTTGGGAATGAGAAAAAGGGACTTGGATATGTTCCTAAGAAATCCTCACAAGGTCAGTCTCATGTTGCTTCAGGGAGCGACACTGAGAGGGTATTTGTTCAGGCAGGCCAGAGTGCACCTAAGGTTGTACTCTAGGCCCGTCAAACTGATAAGGGCAAGGAAACTGTTGATACAGTCAGGGTTGCCCCCAAGGTAGCTAAGCCAAAATACAAGGGAAAGGCAAAGCAACCTAGGGAGGCCCCTGAGAGCTCAGGCCAGGGAAAGCCTCAGCGAAAGCAGAGGAAGACTCAGGCCAAGAGTTCTCAGACTGGTCAGCGAGGGTACCATCATGCGTGGCAATACCAACAGGGAAGGCCAAACATGATGACACCCCCATGGTTTTGGCATCCTGAGGCCTTTAACTGTTTTCCATTCCCTCACTTGCCTAGGGGGAATAGAACACAGGGCCCTTATCAAGAACAAGGCCCAAGACCTGCTGCACCCAGACCTAGGAAGAACGGGAAGCCATCCCAAAAGGCAACCACTCAGGCTCATGTGAAGCCTAAGTCTAGCACTCATACACCATCTTCCTCTCAGGCAAAGAAAAAGAAAGTTGTGTATGTCGATGTTTCAGGGAGACAGATCTACCACTCTGAGGCAATCAGGGTTGTTAAGCAAGTCTGGATCCCGAAGGGTACAACTGACACGATAGGACCCAACACCCAATGGGTATCTAAAGCCTGATTTGCTTGCAGGCGGCTGTGGATCACAACAAGAGGAGAGGCGACTCAATCAAAGCTGTTTGGTACCTAGACAGTGGTTGCTCAAGGCACATGACTGGAATGAAGAGTCTTCTCCAAGAATATCAAGCTAAAGATGGTCCACAGGTAACCTTTGGTGATAACTCAAAAGGTGTTACTAAAGGTTTTGGTGTTTTGATAATAGGTACAGTCAGAGTGGAAAATGTGTCCTTTGTGGAAGGACTGAAGCATAACCTGTTGTCAGTAAGCCAATTCTGTGACAAAGGGTTCAGTGTTGAGTTCTCATCAAATATATGTTTAGTCAAGGACAAATCAACACAAGTGCTTCTATCAGGTATCAGGAAAGGTAACATTTATCTCGCTGATTGGAGAAGCACTATTCCTAATACTTGTTTTGTTGCTAAAAGCTCTCTAGAGCACAGTTGGTTATGGCATAAAAGATTAAGCCACCTGAACTTCAAGATTCTTAACAAAATTTCTAGACAGTCACTTGTTGAAGGTCTACCTAATGAAGTTTTTAGCAAAGATCATGTGTGCAAAGCTTGTCAGGAAGGGAAGCAGGTCAGAGCATCATTCAAGGAGAAAACTTCTCATTCCACTGACAGGATTCTTCAGCTCTTGCACATGGATTTATTTGGTCCCATAACACCTGTGAGTATGAATGGTAAAAAATATACCCTTGTTGTTATTGATGATTATTCTAGATATACTTGGGTTATTTTCTTGTTGAGTAAGAAGGAAACACAGGTGAAGCTTCCAGAGTTGCTCAGGAGACTCAGCAATGAGAAGAATCAGTCCATTACTAAGATCAGATCTGACAAGGGCACTGAATTTATAAACTCATATATTTCTGACTTTTGTAATGAACTTGGTATAGCTCATGAGACTTCTGCAGCTAGAACCCCACAACAAAATGGTGTCGCTGAAAGGAGGAACAGGACACTGAAGGAAGCTGCAAGGACCATGCTGGCTGAGTCAGGGTTGCCCAAGAAATTCTGGGCTGAGGCAATCAACACTGCATGCTACACTCAGAACAGATCCATGCTGAACAAACACACGCACAGACCCCATATGAGACATGGAATAAGAGAAAACCTCGTATTTCTTATTTTCATGTATTTGGTTGTAAGTGCTTCATCCTCAACAATGGGAAGACCCAACTGAAAGCCTTTGATAGCAAATCTGATGAAGGAATATTCTTAGGATATTCTGAAGTTAGTAAAGCCTTCAGGGTTTACAATTGTAGGACCCTTGTTGTGGAAGAATCACCTCATGTTGTTTTTTATGAATCTGCTAATGAGTCTAGGGTAAAAGTGTTGAATCCTGACACTGAGGAGGTCACAAAGAGAGTGGCAAGGCTGAGCTTAAAGAATCAACCTGATCCAAAGGTCAAAATTGTGCCAATTCCAAGATGGGATGATGATGACGATCAGGATGATGAATCAAGTGCCACTCCTAAGCCCAGCACATCAGGGATTGTTGAGCCTCAGACTGAGGAACAGGCTCAACCTGAGGTAAGTACCGTCTATGAAGATGCTGTCGCAGCTGAGACGGTTCCTGAGTCACCTCATCAAGGGGGAATCAATGTCCCTGACATTGAGCTTGTTAATCCCTTTGGTATAGACTCAGGATCATCCCATTCTGTTCAATTTCCTGAATTTTATGAGTCTGTAGACACTAACATTGCAGGTACTTCAGGAACAACTCCTGGCAAAATAACATGGCTAGAGGATCATCCCATTGATCAAATCATTGGTGATCCAACTGAGGGAGTCAGGACCAGACGGTTCCATGGTGAGAGTGCATTGTTCTGTTGCTTTCTCTCTGAGCAAGAGCCTCAGAACATTGAAGAAGCTCTTACTGACTCGAACTGGATCATTGCCATGCAAGAGGAGTTGAATCAGTTCACAAGGAATCAGGTTTGGGAACTGGTGGATAGACCTAGGCATCAAGGTGTAATTGGTACCAAGTGGGTCTTCAAGAACAAGAAGGATGAGAATGGTGTTGTGGTAAGGAACAAGGCTAGACTGGTTGCAAAAGGGTATTGTCAATCTGAGGGAATAAACTATGAAGAGACTTTTGCTCCAGTGGCTAGGTTGGAAGCTATCAGGTTGTTCTTTGCATATGCAACATATAAGAAGTTCAAGGTGTATCAAATGGATATCAAGAGTGCCTTCCTGAATGGTGTACTCAATGAAGAGGTATATGTTGAACAACCTCCCGGGTTTGAGGTTGGAGATAGAGTATACCATTTGAAAAAATCACTCTATGGACTTAAGCAAGCACCAAGAGCTTGGTATGATACCCTTTCTCAATTCCTGACAGACCATGGGTTCAAGAAGGGAACTGTGGATAGGACATTGTTCAGGATCACTGAAGGTGATGACATTCTCTTGGTCCAGATTTATGTGGATGACATAATATTTGGATCACCAAATCATCAGCTCTGTGAGAAATTCTCTAAGTTGATGACTGGTAAATTTGAGATGTCAATGATGGAAGAGATGAACTTCTTCTAAGGATTGCAGGTCAAGCAGACTGATCAAGGTATCTTCATAAATCAGGCCAAGTATACAAGAGACTTGATTCATAAGTTTGGTGTTCAGAACAACAATCCAGCCAGGATCCCTATGAACACAAATTGGAAGATGGATCCTGACACTGAAGGGACTTCAGTAAATCAGACTGGGTATCGAGGGCTGATAGGTTCTTTGTTGTACCTGACTACAAGTAGGCCCGACATTACGTTTGCAGTTGGTGTGTGTGCTAGGTATCGGTCTGATCCCAAGAGAAGTCATTTGGAGCCTGCTAAGAGGATACTTAAGTATTTGAAAAGGACAGTCAATATGGGACTATGGTATCCTTCAGATGACAACTTAGAACTGACAGGTTATTCAGATGCAGATTATGGAGGTTGTAGGATTGATAGGAAACCAACCTCAGGGACATGTCAGTTTTTGGGGAGTAAGTTGATCTCGTGGTTCAGTAAGAAGCAGAATTCAGTGGCTACATCCACAACTGAGGCTGAGTATATGGCTGCAGGTAGTTGTTGTGCTCAGATTTTATGGTTGAGGCAACAGTTGAGGGACTACCAAGTATTTGCTAATGAGGTTCCAATCTATTGTGACAACAATAGTGCAATAGCAATTACTCAGAACCCAGTGCTTCACACAAGGTGCAAGCATGTGGTTATTAGGCATCACTTCATTCGAGATCATGTGGAGAAGATAGATATTAGGATGGAGAAGATTCACACTGACAGGCAAAGAGCTGACATCTTGACCAAGCCTCTGGCTGAAGCAAGGTTTATGGAACTGTCAGTGGAGTTAGGACTCTTAGATCCGGGAGAGCAGTCAGTGTAGGGTTCTAGGGGGAACTCAGGCCAGACTCGACTCAGCGAGGTATTAGGGTGCTACAATGTCTCCCTGACAGGTATGAGTTCTATCCTGACTCTTATGAATTCCAAGCGTCTCCCTGAGTCCTTCGTCCTGAAAATCTTTATTAAATGCATTCCGTTTTCATTAAAAGCGCGCCTTTTCATATCTAAACCCATGCGCATTGGAGCATTTAATGCCTCAGTTACTTTTTCATATACGTGTCCGTTTTATACGGAATATGACTGACGTAGGTAATTTATTAAAACTGAGATTAATCCTGGCCCTTCATTTCAAAACATTTCGAATTCAGGGATTAATCTCAACCCCACGTCTGAGTAACTGACTTAGTCATATCAATCAAGAATGCCATTCGAGATTTTTACGCAAACACAAAGCACATCTGCACACTGAGTTTTCTCTTGCTCAAGCAATCTCAGAATTTTCAAAAATCTCTCTTCTTCAAAATCAAATGGCACTTCTTGATTCCAACTGGACAACCGACAAGATCGAGGATGTTGTCAACAACAAGCTAGTACACATGGAGCAAGTAATCTCCATGGAGGGTACCTGTCTTACAGTGGAGGAAATCAAACCCGTTTTCAAATGGATTTCCAAAGCTGGGTTGGAAACATACTTTACCACTCGCCCTATCTCCGTGCTTCCAAGAACGGTCGTGGAAGCTTATCTCAACATGTTCTTACGGAGGGATGAACTCTTCACGAAAGTAACCGCGCTCAAGCCGACGGGGGAGAAGGACGGCAACGACGAACCTCTCTAAAACTCAGAGGTGGTCACCATCGACATTCGGAGGGCGGTGAGAGAAGTTTTTGGACTGCCATCCTCAGGCATCAACCCAAGGCTCTACAAGGAGAACTCGGAGGGAGAACTCCTGGGTAGATGGACCAAGGAGGGGTCATTTGTGTTCAGGGCTCGTCAGAATAAGAACACGCTGAAGCCTGAATATAGAGCGCTTGTGGACCTTGTGTCCAAGATGGTGATGGGATCCACAGGATCTCATAAGCAGTTGAGCCTGCACAAGTTGAGGCTGATGGGGGCGATTGTAGATGGCGTGGAAGCCAACTGGGAGCAGTTCTTTCTGGACCAACTTCATCAGGCTGGTCTGGACAAGATGAAGAGGGATGAGGAGAAGAAGCACATCTCCGTTGGTGCCATTCTGCCTTTCGGTACCAGGCTCTCGGTCCTGATTTCTCATGCTTGCCATGGGTACACCTTCAACTTTGAGGATAGTCTCTCCTCAAAGAAGGTGATGTTTACCTCACGGAGCGATACCTACTCAGTGCTAGGGCTGACTGATCCCAATGCTACGACAAAGGGTTAGGCCAAAAAGCCAGCTGGTAAGGCCAAGAAGGTGGCTACCAGTCTCATTGAAAGGGTAGATGACCTCCTTGAGAGGAGCAAGGAGGTGGAGGAGGAGGTGGCAGCTGAGAAGGAGGTGGATCAACTTGCAGTGGAGGAGGCTGAGAAGAAGAAAAAGAAAGTAAGAGTTGTGATGTCAGGGAAGAGCACTGCGTCTGGGACTGAGTCTGATCCCAAAAGAGCCGTATCTGAGGCTGAGGGAACTGATGATGACGTCAGGAAGGAGAGTGATCAGGGTGAGAGGCCCTTAAAGAATCTAAGGAGAGGGGTCAGAAAGTCTCCGGCTAAGAGCCTGCCGATACTGAGTGAGAGGGAGAAGTCAAGCTCTCCTGGAGCCTCTGACTTAGAGGAGGTGAGAAAATCTGTCGAGACGGCTGAGTTGTTGCAGCCTGAGATAGTACCCCCTAAATCACCCACACACCCTGAACCCCAAACTCCTGAACCCCAAACTCAATCCATCCCTGATCCAACACCTCAACCCACCCAAACAGCCCAAACCTCAGAGCCAAACATTCCAACTGAGTCAGTGCCATCAAACTCACCCACGAATGAGCCTGACCAGTCATATGAGCCAAACCTTCCCGATCCCACAGATTTTCCCTCTTACCCCAACCCCAAGGATTGCCCCAAATCCTTCCAAACTGAAGAGGACGATTTCCTTGTCATTCAGGAGGAGGAGGAGCTTGATGAAAACATGATGGGGGGAGTGCTGGAGAACACCCTTAGGGGTAATGCCACTGAATGGGCAGCTAAGTGCTGGCCCGGGTTAAATAAGTACAAGGAGCTGCTGGCAAATGTGATTGAACCGAAAGTTTGGTTGGAATTCAAACAATCAAATATGCAAGAGCAACATTTGCTGGTGGATGCTCGTGGCTGGGAGCACTGGGAAATCGAGGAGGCAAGGTTGTGCTCCTACTTTGGACTGACTAGCTGGCTTCAACTGCTAAACTTCAAAAATCTGAAGGAGTTAGTCAATAGCATGATGTCCAAAAGCAAGGCTGACATCCTATCTGAGGATGAGGAGGATAAGGAGGATGATGAAGATGCTCAGGGTGGAGCATTGGAGAAGGCTGTGGAGGAGACAGCAAGGGAGGTTGATGGTATGGACTCTGAGCCTCAGGCTCAGGGGGAAGGTGAGAAGGACACTGATGCCAAGGGTGGACCAGTGGCTGAGGATGTTTTGAACATCTCAGCCGCCGATGAGACATCTGTCGATGAAGGGATTCCCTGCCCTGAGACAAGGGAGAAAGATGTTGAGGCATCCAAGGAGACTCCCAGTTCCGAGGGACAAGTTCCTAAGGTTCGAAATGGCATGGCTGAGCCTGAGCAGGCGGCCTTGACCACTCAACAACTGCCATCAGTGCACCCTGAAGAGGGGACTGAGGATGCAGAGGCTGACAAGGGAAAGCAGCCAATCACTGACGAGGCTGAAAATGAAGATCCAGATGTTGTTATAACTGGGGTCGGCCGTGCTGATTTTACAAGCATTGTGGAGGTCAAGAAGGAGGAAACCACATAAAATCTAGCTGAACTTCAGGAGGAAGTAATGAGGCTACGAGCTGAAAAAGAAGAAGACTCAAAGGCCCTGGCGAAACACACCAGGTGGACGAAGTCAGCCTACAACACCCTTGCCAACAAGGAGCTGACTTTGTTGAAGAGAACGATGACTGACACGGCCAAGTCAGCGAGGAATGAGAGAAAGAGAACGAAGAAGATGCTAAGGCAGACCTTGAAGCAATTAGTTGAGAAGGATGAGCAAAGGAAGGAGGATCTAAATCAGGCTGTGGAGAAACTTGCAGCTCAGGCTGGAGCACTATTCACTCAGGCCATTTCTGGCTCAGCCTCAAAGTTGGAGCTGGAGTCAGAACGATTTGCTCAGACTTCAAAGAATATTGCTGAGAGGCTGACTCAAGCAGATGAGCGATCCGCTCTGGTGGAGGAGAAGATTGAGAAGGTTGAACAAAGACTCCAACTCTCCATGGAGGTCTTTGAGAAGAAGGTGAACGCTGCAATCAGTTCCACATCTTTTGCAGGGACTGGAATCTCGATGGGAGTTGAGTTACTGAAGGAGGGAATCAATGATGTCCATTCCCTAGCCTCCTTCGTAATCAACAGTGGATCTGACGCATTCCCATCCGGGGCCAATGATGATGCCAAAAAGGGGGAAAAGAAGAAGAAAAGATCCCGCCCTGAGGCATCGGAGGCAGTCAACCAAGGCGAAACAGTTCAAGCCAATCCTGAAGGAAATGTGCTGAGGGTAAGGAAGTCAGCAAGGTTGGCGGCAGTAGAGAAGGAAGGAGAAGAAATTGTTGCCAGGCTAAGGGCGGAGGCAGCAAAAGCAAAGGCTAATGAACCTTCCAAGCAACCTGAGCCAGTTCAGAAGTCTTCTCCAATGAGCTCAAGGAAGAACCCCATCACTTACTCTGGGGAGATGGTGGCGGAGTTATGCGCTGAAGCATGGGGAGCTCCTTCTGAGAAATCTGAGGCTGTGCGTGTTGGAGTTATACGTAAAAGTATGCTTTTACTTTGTATAACTCGTGTATCAAACACTCGTTTTATGAGAATAATTCTTTTATCGCATTTGCTTTAGTTATGATTGAATGTTGAATTTCTATTGCAAACCGTTCAATATATAGTACTAGTTACATTGTGGTTAATGTGGTGATACCCGATCACGGAAGACAACATTAACAGTTTACTTGTAACTAAATGTACATTTTCACGACCTAGGTGGAATTGAACAATCCACCGTGAAAGGTCGATGTGTAAGGCTCAGATTGGTCTGTCTTGACTAAGAGATTGCACTAGCACATTTAGTATGTATTGACGAGGACCTACAGCGAGGATAAATTCTTCTGTTCTGAAAGGTGAAGAATTAGACCTCAGTGGTTGTTTATTTCTTAATCTCCGTCCCTTAAATAGGACCGTGTGTGCTTAATGGTTACTGCTTTGATTCATGTTGGGTGAGAATCATTGTGACTTTGAACTTTGTGTCTTGGGCAGTAATATTAATCATACGACAGTTGCTAAGATTTAATACGGAGAAACGCGTGCGAGTACGGCTCGTGTGATTAGTTCCCTTGGTGGGCTTAGAAGTTTTATCGTACCAAATCTTGCAAGTGAAGAATAAGTTTCTTCGGTACGGATAATAATGTTGAGCTGTCTTTACTCCAAGGTGAAATATATTAATTAATTTAGAGCTATTCAGAAGCTTAATTAATTAATGGACTTGATAATCTTAAACGAGGGAAATAATAACCGGGAGCCCATATTATCGTAATATGGATTAAGATGGATAGTGCAATATTAATTTATTAGTGGTAATAATTAATATTAATGGATTGAATTATGTTGGGGCTCAATATTGAAATTCAGAAGTCCATTTGGAGATCCAATCTTAATTCTCCTTAAAGGCCCCTCAAGTAGCCCAATAATGATAAGGTGATTAAAATAAAAAGATAATATCATGCTGATTTTTGCCTATTATTTTCGAAAATAAGGGATTAAGAAGAGAAAAGATTTTGTTGATTTTCTTGAAAAGATATTATGGAGGATAAGTATTCTTGGAATACAAGATTATCTCATATATTCAAGAAGATCCAAATCTTGGATTCTCTACTTATGAAATTTTCGAAAATTCCCCTATAACTAGGAGTGTGAGATTTTTGTGGAATATTTTATTTTGGAGAAAAGAATATATGAGATATATTCTAGATTTCTTAGAGTCTAAGAAAAGATTTTCTCCAAAGCCCATATTCCCTCTAATTTTCGGCCATCACTACCTATAAATAGGGGATGATTTTTTCATCCCCATATATATAATTCCATGTGTTGGAAAAATCAAGAGCATATATATTTTTCTTTTTCCTTAGTTATTTAAATTGTTCGATAGCATCTCCCACCGGTGATCGAACAAGGTGAAAGGGAATACTTGAGAAGGCTTTTGGGTTGATAAAGCGAGATCGTGATCGTCGCGTTTATTCAAAGGCCAAGTCTACAAGAGGTACGTAAGTCACATATCATCTTGATTATTTCCGCCAGAGATTATATGTGAATTAATTCAATATGCATGATGATAAATTAGTTGTTGTAATTATTATTTGAATTAATTAGGATTAATTCATGCTAGTAATAATTGTATTTAAATTCGTATTTAAATTTCATCACGAATAGATTTCGGGCACCTCTATTTTCCCAACAACTGGTATCAGAGCCACGGTTTCGGGCTCTGGTCTTTAAATTGGAATTTAAATTGTTAAACATTAAATTGAAATTGGATAGTATAATTGCTAGATCTTTTTTGCAGGTATCCAATTGTCATGGCTTTAATGTTGTTATTTTTTTCATGCGTGTGAATTAATTATTTTTAATTCGATTCGTTCGAATTCATTTTTCTCGTGAGAAAATCCATGAGTAGATTATTTGTTTTTATTTTGATTCGATCATTGTAATAGACTAGTCTAGATCTAGTATTTATTTTTTTTGTAAAATAAATTGTAACCGGATCGTGACGAAGAACGAAGAGTTAAAAACGGCGTACCCGGACGACGCATGTGTGCGCGGCGCATACATGGACGTAAAATCGTGCATGGGGTGAAGAAAATGAGAACGAACGTCGAAACCCGGCGCACGGGGTGCACGGCGTACGACCCGCGCGCGACGGGTGGCCGGCGGCGCGCAAGCGCGCTCGCGCGCCTCGGGCGCGGCCTGCAGTGCCTCGGCACCTCGCATGCAGTGCTTCGGTGCCTCGGTACACAGCGCCTCGGCTGCTTGGCCGAGAGGCGCGCGGGCCCACTCTGTGGGCCGACGCGCGCCGTATCTCGGGCCGTGGAATTTTTTTTCAGTTCTGTTTTTTTCGTGTGATTTTAAACGTCGTCCCGAACCCCAAACGATGCTGTTTTTTATGAAGTGTTGCTGTTCGAGTGGGAGCGTGTCGAGACGAACGACGGAAAGCAACAAGGACGATTTTTTGCATCAAGACGTGAAGAAATTAAACCGTGACAGTTGGATTTGAGTGCTCCAATGTGTTTAATTTTGTTTTGATGGATGTTTTATTTCGTGCACTTATTATTATTTGTTAATATGTGTTTGCATGAATTTAATTGTTCAAGAAAAACCTTACTTTCGAAAATTACTAAGTATGTTTATTTAATCGCAATTTTATTCCGGATATTAAAATTGAATTAATTTGGCCTCCATAATTTATTTATTTGTGAAGTTCTTTTGGAATACATTTCCCCCTCGGATCGGCCAAAAGAACGGATTTTACATGAATAAATTCCGAAAGGATGATTGTGGATTATTACTAGTGGCGGTATTGACCCTCACCCCGAGTGGCTTGCTCAAAGCGAAATAATAATCCTGTATTTAATTATGGTTATTACTTAGGCATAGGAAATTGATATTAACTTACTTCCCTCGGAGTCCCTGTCAATTTTTATGTGGTCAAAGTGGGAGCCAACTATTAATTTTGAATTGAGGATTTGTAACTTTTAAGTTTGTGATCCGCTTGAATGTATTTAAATGTATAGACCACCCCTCGTGGCGCATTTAAATTGTTTCGAGATGTTGGCTGATGCATGATTATATTGTTTTAAGGTTTCAATATAATTGATGTGATCGAATTATGTGATAATTTCGTATTTTTCTAGATATTGATATGAATGTATGTTTTATTCTCAATTCATCATGTCGCAACCATTTAATCCACTGTTTAGTATACTTAAATATAATAAACTTGTTGGTGAGAACTATGTTGATTGGAAACGTAATATGAACATGGTCCTTCCTGCGCAAGAACACTATTGGATATTTAGCATTGACGTACCCAAGAAACCTAATGATAAGTCAAGTAATGGGGAAAGAACGATATTCGATGATTGGAAGCATTCCAATGAGCACATGAAGCATATCATCTTGACATTTATGTCTGAAGATTTGAAGCGCATTCATGAAGGCATTGAAGCGGCTGTTGATATCATGAAAAGCCTTGAAGAGATGTTTCAACATCAGAACCCTATGGCGAATCTGTTCACCATTCGTGAGAAGCTCACGAAGGAAATGGTGAAGAGAACACCTGTAAGGGATCATGTTCTCAATTTTAGGCGTGAGTTTGAGAAACTCGAGTTTCTTGGTGCCGGACAAAGTGAAGAAAGTCAAATCGATTCCATACTCCTAAAGCTATCGAGTAGTTTTGATGGGTTCTTTTGGGAATACGTGTTATCTGAACACAAGTTCACTTTAGATACCCTGCTCAAAGCTCTGATAACGGTAGAGTCATACTTAGGGAGTAGGGACGAGGCTTTGGTGATCAAGAGCTTTTTCTCGAAATCTAGGCCAATGGAGGGTAAGATTGAGAAGAAGGTGGTTGATCGGAACCAAACCAGTAGACTCACTTTTGGTAGCAAAGAAAGAGCATTCAAGCCGTACGGCTTGAAGATATCCGGTAAGAGTAAGTGCTTCAATTGCGGGGAGAGAGGACATTGGAGGTCTACCTGTTCTAAGCCTAAGAAGACGGTAAAGAAAGGTAAGTCTCATGCTTTAGTCGTTGAAACATATGTTGCGGCGTATGCTGCCCACGTTTGGGTAGTGGATACCAGGACAACTGATCATATTTGTTTCACTCTTCAGGGGTTCCAGCTAACCCGGCGACTTAGCAAGAATGAGATCACCATCACTTTGGGCGATGCTACGAGGGTGGCAGCCGAAGCAGTGGGAGTCGTGCACCTATCTTTTGAAGATAGAGTTTTAATTTTAAGAGATGTTTTATACGTTCCGAACTTTAGGAAGAATTTAATTTCAGTTTCTAAGTTTTATTTTTATGGATATTCAGTTACTTTTAATAAAGTTGTTACTGTTTCTTTTAAGAATGATGTTATCTGTCATGGAACGTTGGTAAACAATCTCTATACGATTAAGTGTGCACACCACTCAAATAATGAATCTAATAACACATCGATCATTTTAAGTAATAAAAGAAAGCGTTCTTCGGAGATGAACGAAACACTTCTATGGCATCTTAGACTAGGTCATATTAATCTAAAACGGATAGAGAGATTGGTGAAAGACGGATCCTTAGAATCGCTCCAAGTCGAGCCGTATCCAACTTGTGAATCCTGTTTAGAGGGTAAGATGACCAAGAGGGCATTTGGAGCCAAGGGGAATAGAGCCACAGAAGTGTTAGAACTCGTTCATACCAATGTGTGTGGTCCAATGACGATCAAAGTGAGAATGGGGTATGAGTATTTCGTCACCTTCATTGACGATTACTCGAGATATGGGTACATTTACCTTATGAGGCATAAGTCTGAAGATTTTGATAAGTTCAAGGAGTTTAAGGCCAAAGCCGAGAAACATAGGGAAAAGAGTATCAAGTTTCTACGATCAGATCGTGGAGGCGAATACCTCAGCGATGAATTCTTGAACTACTTATCGGACGAAGGGATAGTATCCCAATTAACCGCACCGGGAACCCCTCAACAGAACGGTATGGCGGAACGAAGAAACCGAACTCTTTTAGAGATGGTTAGATCCATGATGAGTTATTCGGATTTACCCAAGTCGTTTTGGGGTAATGCCTTGGAAACGGCGGCTTACATTCTAAACTTGGTGCCATCCAAATCGGTTCCTAAAACCCCAATGGAATTATGGACCGGGCGCAAGCCCAGTCTAAGACATTTGCGGATTTGGGGTTGTCCGGTATACGTGCTAGACAAGGAAGACGGTAAGTTGGATCCACGTTCGGAATTAAGGCTGTTTATAGGATACCCTGCGGGAACGAAAGGGTGTATGTTCTATAGTCCCAAGGATCAAAAGACCGTGATTAGTACAAACTTTAAATTCTTGGAGGAAGACTATATGAACAATCGGAAGCCTAAAAGTGAAATTACCTTAGAAGAATTGAGAGGTCAAACCTCGATACCAAGTATACAAGATGATGTACCACACGTCACATCTTCACAACCGGAACCCCGTCGTAGTGGGAGGGTTCCTAGGCAACCCGAGAGATTCATGGGGATAGGAGAATCTTCGGATTTGGTTCCCGGTGTTGAATCAGACCCATGGACGTACGACGAGGCAATCCAAGACAAAGATGCGGAGTCGTGGTAAACGACAATGGAAGCCGAGATGGGTTCGATGGATCATAATCAAGTGTGGAAGTTAGTCGAGCCACCCAATGGGGTAGAACCCATTGGATGCAAGTGGGTGTACAAGAGGAAAAGAGGACCGAACGGAAGGGTAGAGACCTTCAAAGCGAGGCTTGTGGCCAAAGGGTATACTCAGAAAGAAGGGATCGATTATGAGGAAACTTTTTCGCCTGCAGCTATGCTTAAGTCCATCCGTATTCTCTTGTCGATCGCTGCACACCTAGATTACAAGATCTGGCAAATGGATGTCAAGACGGCTTTCCTTAATGGAAGTATTGACGGGATAGATATCTATATGCAACAACCCAAAGGTTTCATTGAAAAAGGCCAAGAGAATCTCGTATGCAAGCTCAAGAGATCCATTTATGGACTTAAGCAAGCATCGCGTACTTGGAACCAGTATTTTGATCAAGTGATTAAGTCTTATGGGTTTGATCAAAACGAGTTCAAAAGTTGTGTGTATTAGAAGCGTGACGGAACTACAGTGGTATTCTTAGTATTATACGTAGACGATATTCTGCTCATTGGAACCAATGTAAAGGTATTGTCAGACGTAAAGGTATGGATGTCAAAACAATTTGATATGAAGGACTTAGGGGAAGCCGGCCACATCCTTGGGATCAAGATCACTCGCGATCGCAAGAAGAGGATGTTGGGCTTATCGCAAGCTTCATACATTGACACTGTTTTGAAGCGTTCCAGCATGCAAGATTCCAAGAAAGGTTTTATACCTTTTAGACATGGAATCCATCTATCGAAAGAAATGAGCCCTAAGACGCAAGCGGAGATAGATGACATGAAAGGTGTTCCGTAAGTTTCGGCTGTAGGAAGCCTTATGTACGCAATGCTGTGTACTAGACCGGATATCTGCTTTGTCGTAGGCATGGTGGCAAGATATCAAAGTAATCCCGGGAAAGACCATTGGACTGCCGTAAAGTGCATCTTGAGGTATCTGAAAAGAACTCGTGAGCGGATGCTGATTTACCAGTCAGATAGTCTAGTTCTCGTAGGATACACGGACTCGGATTTCCAATCAGACATAGACTCAAGAAAGTCAACCTTGGGTAGCGTGTTTTGCATGGGAGGAGGAGCCATTTCATGGAGAAGCGTTAAGCAGAAATGCATCGCCGATTCGACCATGGAAGCCGAGTATGTAGCTGCTTGTGAAGCAGCGAAAGAGGCAGTTTGGCTCAAGAACTTCTTAGTGGACTTGGATGTTGTTTCGAATTTGCCCGACAAGATAACTGTCTTTTGTGACAATGCCGGAGCAGTTGCAAATTCAAAGGAACCGAGAGCCCACAAGGCCAGCAAACACATAGAAAGAAAATACCATCTTATACAAGAAATCGTTAAGAGAGGAGATATAGAGGTGGCAAAGATAGCGTCGGGTGACAACCTAGCGGATCCATTCACAAAGGGTCTGCCTCAGAGTACATTCGAGAGACATGTGGATGGAATGTGAGTCAAGACTATTGTCAATCTGCTTTAAGTATAAGTGGGAGGAATTATTAGGTTAGTGTAGGTTGACATGAGATGTCACGTAGAGCTACTACACTAAGACATGCGTGATGTATACTAAAAGCAGACTTTAAGTATAAGTGGGAGATTGTTGGAGTTATACGTCAAAGTATGCTTTTACTTTGTATAACTCGTGTATCAAACACTTGTTTTATGAGAATAATTCTTTTATCGCATTTGCTTTAGTTATGATTGAATGTTGAATTTCTATTGCAACCCGCTCAATATATGGTACTAGTTACATTGTAGTTAATGTGGTGATACCCGATCACGGAAGACAACATTAACAGTTTACTTGTAACTAAACGTACATTTTCACGACCTAGGTGGAATTGAACAATCCAGCGTGAAAGGTCGATGTGTAAGGCTCAGATTGGTCTGTCTTGACTAAGAGATTGCACTAGCACATTTGGTAGGTGTTGAAGAGGACCTACAACGAGGATAAATTCTTCTGTTATGAAAGGTGAAGAATTAGACCTCAGTGGTTGTTTATTTCTTAATCTGCGTCCCTTAAATAGGACCGTGTATGCTTAATGGTTACTGCTTTAATTCATGTTGGGTGAGAATCATTGTTACTTCGAACTTTGTGTCTTGGGCAGTAATATTAATCATACGACGGTTACTAAGATTTAATATGGAGAAATGCGTGTGAGTACGGCTCGTGTGATTAGTTCCCTTGGTGGGCTCAAAAGTTTTATCGTACCAAATCTTGCAAGTGAAGAATAAGTTTCTTCGGTACGGATAATAATGTTGAGCTGTCTTTACTCCAAGGTGAAATATATTAATTAATTTAGAGCTATTCAGAAGCTTAATTAATTAATGGACTTGATAATCTTAAACGCGGAAAATAATAACCGGGAGCCCATATTATCGTAATATGGATTAAGATGGATAGTGCAATTTTAATTTATTAGTGGTAATAATTAATATTAATGATTTGAATTATATTGAGGCTCAATATTGAAATTCAGAAGTCCATTAGGAGGTCCAATCTTAATTCTCCTTAAAGGCCCCTCAAGTATCCCATTAAGTAGCCCAATAATGATAAGGTGATTAAAATAAAAAGATAATATCATGCTGATTTTTGCCTATTATTTTCGAAAATAAGGGATTAAGAAGAGAAAAGATTTTGTTGATTTTCTTGAAAAGATATTATGGAGGATAAGTATTCTTGGAATACAAGATTATCTCATATATTCAAGAAGATCCAAATCTTGGATTCTCTACTTATGAAATTTTCAAAAATTCCCCTATAACTAGGAGTGTGAGATTTTTGTGGAATATTTTATTTTGGAGAAAAGAATATATTAGATATATTCAAGATTTCTTAGAGTCTAAGAAAAGATTTTCTCCAAAGCCCATATTCCCTCTAATTTTCGGCCATCACTACCTATAAATAGGGGATGATTTTTTCATTCCCATATATATAATTCCATGTGTTGGAAAAATCAAGAGCATAGATATTTTTCTTTTTCCTTAGTTATTTAAATTGTTCGATAGCATCTCCTACCGGTGATCGAACAAGGTGAAAGGGAATACTTGAGAAGGCTTTTGGGTTGATAAAGCGAGATTGTGATCGTCGCGTTATTCAAATGCCAAGTCTACAAGAGGTACGTAAGTCACATATCATCTTGATTATTTCCGCCATAGATTATATGTGAATTTATTCAACGTGCATGATGATAAATTAGTTGTTGGAATTATTATTTGAATTAATTAGGATTAATTCATGCTAGTAATAATTATATTTAAATTCGTATTTAAATTTCATCCCGAATAGATTCCGGGCACCCCTATTTTCCCAACAGTGCGCAGAGCTGAAATTGCTCAAAAGGAGAAGATGCGCATCTTGGAGAAGAAGGTTGAAAAGCTGACTAATATCACTGAGCTTCAACAAAGAGAACTGGATGATGCGGTGATCAGTCTGCTAAGGAGGAAGAAGGCGAAGCCTGAGCCTTGGAAGTACAGAAAGAGGCCAACAGTAAGGAAATCATCAATTCTTCAAGTCAGTAGGCCAGAATCAGGAATAAGGGAAGCTTATGTCGATGAGTTCATTTCAGAGGCATTGAAGGAGTTTTGGGCTGATGCAAAGGATGAGTTTGTGAAGTTGTGGTATGTTGTGAAAAAATGGGGCGACACTGACGATATCAAAGCCCACTTCACTGACTACATGATGGACAATCATCCTGAGTTGTTCCAAAAGATCTTGGAGGAGGCTGATGCAGCTCAAGTCCAAGTGAAGGCTCCTGAGTTCACCATTCGAGCTCCTCCATTGGTTCCTGGAACTCAGAAGCACAACACGAAGGCCATTATGATGGAAGTTTTGAAGATTGCCAAAGCTGAAGGATATGTGAACCAGCCTAGAAGACTTGACGAGCTGAAGGCAAGAGTCTATTTTTGGATATGGACTCGAACCTGAAATGAGATTAGTCTAGGAGTTCATTACCTCTTTGTAATAGATTAGATTCATTGTAACCACTGTCATATCAATCAATGAAATCTATTATTTTTGCCCCCAGACAAAAACTCATTGTCTTTTTGGCTGTTGTTTAAATTCTGTACTTTATCAAGAATTGCTCTAACACTGTCTTATCTTATAGATAGGTCTTTATATTTCCTCTAAGTGTTTTGAGGATCTTTTCAGTGTTTTGGCATCATCAAAAAGGGGGAAATTGTTGGGACATTATCAGTTTTGATTAAGATCCCAAAGCCCCTGAAAAGATGTTTGCATTTGTTTGTCAGGCTAGTCTTGGTTAGGATTTGTACTTAGTCATTTTAGACTTCACAGGTACTCAGTAAGAGGAGCACTTGCTGATGACAATCAAGACTCAGAGCCTGAAGACGAAGTTTACCATCCTGAACTTATGGCAGTCTCCTAAGCTGGCTGAGTAAGTCTCAGTGATGAAGAGTATGACCCTAAGGCCAGTACTACTCAGTCCTGAAGGGAACAGGATGACACTGAGTTTACGGGATAGACTTGGAGTAGAGCCAAGCAATGCAAAAGGAATGTCAGCGTCAGGACAAGACCGGTGAGCTCAAGACAAAATGAACTTAATAAGACAAGCCTGAAGCTCAGGAATAAGTTCTGACATTCTCACCAACCTGATGACGTGGACCAATCCGGGAAGGACACGCACGTACGGAACCTGACAAGAAGAATAATTTCAGACTGCATATTCAACGGGCAAGCATTTAATGTGCATTTAATGCAACTACCAAATCCATGCAAGGACGGCTGCTGCATGAAGATATGTCCGTTTGAAACCACTCTACATAGTTGACAAGAAAGGTTATCTCTCCAACGGATAGTTTTTCAAATCACCTATAAATACAGAAGGCCTTGAACCCATTCAAGGCCACAGGAAATTTCCAAGCCAGAAATTACTCAAGCTCTCAAGCACTCAAAACATTCAGTCTTTAGAAGAAGCACTCGAAACCATCTAAATTTCCCAAGTGTTTCTTAGTTACTGAGAGTTATTCTGTATTCCAAGGGCGAACTAGCATTATCTTAAGCTTAGAGAGATTATCCAATCCTTAGCATAGCTTTGCCTTGTAAGGATAATCTCAACCTAGTTGGAATCCAAACTGAAACCAAAACCCTAAGTTAGGTTTGTTGGGAGTAAGTCAGTTAGTGAGTTAGTAAGTGGAGTTGTATAGATCAGTGAGGTTAGCTGGTCTTGGTGCACCTTGGCACGTTAAAAACAAGAATCCCTTGAGTGGATTTCCTGTTAAATCAGGCCATGGACGTAGGAGCTTGAGTCTCTGAACCACGTTAAACTCCCTGTGTTCCTATTGCTTTGATATTGTGCATGCTTGCTATATTACTTTTCATTCATTGCATTCGGTTTATCAGGCTTGAATCAATCTGTTAGGATAAAAGTTGTTAGTTTTGATGAGTTAAAACAAACCAGAAGATGTAATAGGACCATATGGACCTGTTAGCCAGATGATGATCTAGATTAGGACTTAGTCTAGGGGGAACTGCCAGACCAGAAGACTTCACCAGAAGAGTCACCAGAAGACCCCACCAGAGGACTTCACCAGAGGACTCCACCAGAAGACTTCACCAGATTAGATCTGACCAGAGGCAGAGGACCTTCCCCAGACCAGACGAGTCTGGTGGAACAAAAGATGCTCAGTCTGATCTCCTGTTTCTACTGAGTATTCTGGTTGTTCACCAGATTAGGACCAGAAGATACCGAGGTTGCCTGGTGTCTGGTCTTACCTTCTCTGGAGAGAATCTGAGTTAGGCAGAGGAAGCTATTGACCGTTGGTGATTCAAATCAAGTCAACAAGATCAGGATTGGAAAGTTTTGAAGATAATCAATCCAAGGATCCCACCAACCCAATCAATCAATTAGGGAATTGATTGATTGAGGCTTCCTTAAATAGAGGATCTGATTGGATTAGCTCTCCAATGGCTAGCCCTAATCCCCTCTATAAATACAAGAGTGCAGTTCAAGAAAAAGCTCTAGAGAGACACCATACGCGCATAAGTCCATCTAAGCTTTTGATAATCATTCTAGGCACTCTTATTGTTCATAATATACATCTACTCTTAAGGAGTTGTTGAAACCTCAACCTGTTCATCTACCAGATAAGGTTGAAGGTTGTTGATCTTTAGATTGAAGTTAAATCTAAAGAGGTTGTAAGAAGGAACTGGTACTTCCCAATTCCAGTGAAGTAAGTAAGTGAGTTGGTTGATAGTGAGACCCCTTGGATAAAGGGAGAGTGGACGTAGGATATTCAAATCCGAACCACTATATATCTTGTGTTCTTTATTGCTTTCATTCACTTATTCTCTTATTACTTTTGTATTCTTGTAAAAAGAATTTGAAAGACATTTAACTTAAGCTTCCGCAATTAATCTAACTAGTGGGACCAACACAATCAGCCCGATCCTTAAAAAGATCACTGCCCTACTAATCACTATTCAGTGTTGAGTAAAACAAGTCTTTCAGAAAGCAAACTAAACAAGACTTTAAACTATCAGGGCTCACGCATTTCCGCACTGAGCTTGAACTGATAGTTAGCCAACTGACCCACACCAAGTGTAGTCAGTAGGTGTGTTATCAGCTCCTAGTTCTTTACCACTCTGAGTGAAGGGGACTCAGTCAGGTTTTAAGTTTGAAAAATTGGTATACGTGTATTCCCCCCCATACACGTATTCCTCAGTCTTGTACCGGGACCAACAGGGGAGATTAGATTGTCCGTTCAGCTTGTAACGGTCGAGGAACCCGAGAAAAATATAACAAGAATGGTAGATTTCTTGGTCGCAGACCAGGAGTCGACTTATAACGGGTTCTTGGTCGACCTTTTTTAAATAAATTCAAGGCTGCATGTTCAACTTACCATTATTGCTTAAATTTCCCAACAGCAAATAGAGCAGGCACAGTCAAAGGAGACCAGAGAAAGGCCCGTGAATGTCTCCTGCAACTGTCAAAAGTCCCCGAAAGGAAGACCATCTCCAACATTTAACTCAGGTGTTTGAAATTCTTTGACATTACATTATGAAGTTAAATCCAAAGAAGAGTAGCTTTGGAGTTCATTCAGGGAAATTCTTGGGCCATCTTGTTAGCCAACGAGGGATTGAGGCCAATGCAACAAAGGTCAAAGCTATTGTGGATATGCAACCACCATATTCGGTAAAAGAAGTGCAAAGGCTCATGGGATGCCTAACAGCATTGAACCAATTCATATCCCGATCAGGAGACAAGGGTCGTCCATTCTTTGAGGTCATCAAAAAAGGAAAATTCACGTGGACTAACAACTGCCAAAGAATGTTCGACCAACTTAAAGACTACCTGGGAGATGTTAAAATTCTATCAAAGCCAATCCCAGGAGAAAAACTCTATTTATATCTAGCAGCATCATAAGTGGCGATCAGCTCTGTTCTAGCACGAGAGGACGACAAATTTCATCAACCAATCTACTACGTCAGCCAGGCTTTACACGAAGCGGAGATCAAATACTTTCCAACCGAAAAGCTGGCGTACGCACTTTTCATGAGTGTGAGGAAGTTACGACCATACTTCTTTGATCATCAAGTTGAAGTGCTAACAACTTTCCCACTCAGACAAATTCTCCATCGCCCCGACATAGCTGGTCGTCTACTAAAATGGTCACTAGAGATTAGCCAATTCGGGGTGACCTATGCTCCTCGAACAACGATCAAAGGGCAAGCTCTAGCCGACTTTATAGTTGAACTAACTTTTCCACCAGATCCGACGAGAGGACTTGATCACCCCTGGCATCTTTACGTTGACGGATCTTCAACTAATATAACCTCAGGGGCAGGAATAGTCCTGATAAGCTCTGACAGACAAGTATTCACCTCGGCGATCAGATTTGGTTTCATGGCAACCAATAACAAAGCTGAGTATGAAGCTCTCATTGCTAGTCTCCACCTTTCCCTTGTAGTAGGTGTCAGACGGTTACAAATATTCGTCGACTCACAACTGATTGTGAATAAAGTTTGATGTGAATACGAGGCAAAGGACGATCACATGATCAAATATCAGCGGAGTGTTGCTCACCTGATATCCTTGTTAGATCAAGTCTTCATTGAACAAATTTCAAGGACAAGCAACACTCAAGCAGATGCATTGGCCCGACTAGCAACATGCGAAGGGCCTACAGAGTTGGCAGACATTATAATTACAAAGATGAACGACCTGTCAACAATAAGTTATAATGTCAACCAACTAGACGAACAAGCAAGTGAAGAAGAAGATTGGAGAACAAGTATAGTCAAATACTTGAAAAGTGGAGAAAAACCAAACAACTCTTTTGAAATTGCCAAGCTAACAAAACAAGCCGCCATATATACTCTGGTAGGCGAGCAGCTTTACAAAAGGGGAATATCAATTCCACTTCTCAAATGTTTGCCTAGGGGGTAAGGACGAGCAATACTCGAAGAAATACATACCGGAGTATGTGGAAATCACACTGGGGGGGCAAGCCTTGGCGTACAAGACTATCAGACAGGGCTATTATTGGCCGACCTTACGTCAGGACGCAATCAAGAAAGCAAAAACTTATCATCAATGTCAAATTTTTGCCCCAAACATTCATACCCCGGATCAAGGGCTCGTATCAGTTTACAGCCCGTGGCCATTTGCAGGATGGGGGATGGACATTATTGGTCCCTTTCCAGAAGGAGTTGGAAATGTTCGATTTGCCGTTGTGGCAGTCGATTATTATACGAAATGGGTAGAAGCAGAGGCCATGGTAAAAATTACACAACAAAAAATGATCAACTTCATATGGAAGAACATTGTCTGTCGTTTTGGGATTCCACAAACCATTGTGACAGACAATGGTCCGTAATTTGATGGGAAATAGTTGAGAGACTTCTGTACGAAGTGGGGGATCAAGAAACACTATTCTACTCCCTATCATCCCCAGTCAAATGGACAAGTCGAAGTTGTGAACAAGATTATGAAGCATACGTTGAAAGTACGATTGGCGGAGAGCAAAAGTAGTTGGTCTGAAGAACTTCTGAAAGTCTTGTGGGCATATAGAGTTTCTCCCAGGTCAAGCACCGGAGAAACACCTTTTGCAATGACTTTCGGAACAGAAGCTGTGATACTAATTGAATTAAAGACCAACACAATCAGGACAACCAACTTTGATGAGCAGGCGAACAACTCTGCTCTAGCTACTGAAATGGATATTCTCGAAGAAAAAAGATTAAGTGCCGAGCTAAAAAATGCTACCTATAAGCAGCGAGCAGAACGCTGTTGGAGTTATACGTGAAAGTATGCTTTTACTTTGTATAACTCGTGTATCAAACACTTGTTTATGAGAATAATTCTTTTATCGCGTATGCTTTAGATATGATTGAATGTTGAATATTTATTGCAAACAGTTCATAATAGTACTAGTTACATTGTAGTTAATGTGGTGATACCCGATCACGGAAGATAACATTAACAGTTTTCTTGTAACTAAACGTACATTTTCACGACCTAGGTGGAATTGAACAATCCGTCGTGAAAGGTCGATGTGTAAGTCTCAGGTTGGTCTGTCTTAACTAAGAGATTGCACTAGCACATTTAGTATGTGTTGAAGAGGACCTACAACGAGGATAAATTCTTCTGTTCTGAAATGTGAAGAATTAGACCTCAGTGGTTGTTGATTTCTTAATCTCCGTCACTTAAATAGGACCGTGCGTGCTTAATGGTTTCTGCTTTGATTCATGTTGGGTGAGAATCATTGTGACTTCGAACCTTGTGCTTTGGGCAGTAATATTAATCATACGACGGTTGCTAAGATTTAATACGGAGAAACGCGTGCGAGTACGGCTCGTGTGATTAGTCCCCTTGGTGGGCTCAGAAGTTTTATCGTACCAAATCTTGCAAGTGAGGAATTAGTTTCTTCGGTACGGATAATAATGTTGAGCTGTCTTTACTACAAGGTGAAATATATTAATTAATTTAGAGCTATTCAGAAGCTTAATTAATTAATGGACTTTATAATCTTAAATGCGGAAAATAATAACCGGGAGCCCATATTATCGTAATATGGATTAAGATGGATAGTGCAATATTAATTTATTAGTGGTAATAATTAATATTAATGGATTGAATTATATTGGGGCTCAATATTGAAATTCAGAAGTCCATTAGGAGGTCCAATCTTAATTCTCCTTAAAGGCCCCTCAAATAGCCCATTAAGTAGCCCAATAATGATAAGGTGATTAAAATAAAAAGAAAATAATAATGCTCTGATACCAGTTGTTGGGAAAATAGGGGTGCCCGGAATCTATTCGGGATGAAATTTAAATACGAATTTAAATTCAATTATTACTAGCATGAATTAATCCTAATTAATTCAAATAATAATTCAAACAACAAATTTAACATCATGCATGTTGAATTAATTCACATAAAATCTAGGCGGAATAAACAAGAATTTATGTGACTTACGTACCTCTTGTAGAATTGGCCTTTGAATAAAAGGGACAATCGCGATCTCGCTTTATTAACCCAAAAACCTTCTCAAGTATTTCTGTTGGGATATGTTTAGTTTTGATGATTTTCCAAAACCACTTGTAATAGGTTTGAAAGCAGTCAGGATTGTATCTTTAGTTTCAGGTCAGGCTAGGTTATTTCTCAGTAGAATAGGCTGTCAGTTTAGAAGAACTCAGTTGAGGGGGAACTCAGCGAGGGGGAACTCAGCAACACAGCCTGAGGATATCAAGATGACACCAAGAAGATCTAACTGAAACCATGCCAGAGACCTGAACCTGAAGAAAAGCCTGAAGGATATTCCACTAAGTGTAAACTTGGCTGTTCTAAGCTAAGTCAGGTGGATCACTCAGTGAAGAGCATGATCAAGAGGATCAGTGCTGCACCAAGAAGGTCCTGAAGGAGTCAGGCTACTGTGGTCAGGGAAGTTTCTCATTCAGCCTTATGACAAACTTCTTGGAGTGATCTTCAAACAGTCTCTGAAGGACTACACTGAAGACATTCAGTCCACTGAAGATCATCAGTCAGTGAAGGAGGAAGCTACCTAAAGTCAGTGGGTCTTGGTCAACCCACTGAGTCAAAGATCCGTTGGATCCTGCCCACATGGACCAATCAGCACAAGGCAGCAATTCTGACACTGACAAGGCCTCATTCCAAGAAGAGTGGTTGAAACCATTAATTGTATGGATTCAAATGTAATTTCCTCCAACGGTTACATTTGAATACACACTATAAATACAAGCTCATAGCTGCGTTTTGAGTGTGTGTGAAGTATGAAAAAAATAAACACCTACGAGCTGTGAAGATGTGAATGTTTAGTGCATTGTATGGGAGTTATAAGGAGGCACGTTTTACATCTTGTTCACTGAACTTTAGAGTTCATAGATATACACAAATAAGTGTTCAGCTTGTAACTCATAGCTTAGAGAGGTTTTCTTAATCCAAGCTTTAGGCTAACACATTGTAAAGGAAAACCTCACCTAGTTGGAGAAACCCCAACTGAAACCACAACTATTATCAGGTTTGTTGGTAGTAAGTTGTTTGTAAGGAAGGAAGGAAGAAAGATCTGGAGTATAGATCTGGGTGCACCTTGGCACGTTAAAAACATTAATCCCTTGAGTGGATTTCCTGTTAAATTAGGCCATGGACGTAGGAGCTTGAGTCTCTGAACCTCGTTAAACTGAGCGTACTTATCTTTAAAAGTATTTACTAAAGTGTTGTGAAAATCTGCTCACTGAGAGCATTGTTAAAAAGGAAACTTTGGTTAAATATTCAGGTCAGGGAGAATCCTTCTCACTGACCAGTTCAGGCAACGCACTCGAGAGCTAAGTATCTCGAGTCACTGCCTTGCTTAGAGCATGAGCCTCCAAGCCTTCACACTGACTTGGTAGCTCAGCCTCTAAGCAGAGCAGTGACTTGAAGTGTAACCTCTTGAGTCACTGTGTTGCTAAGAGCTTGAGTCTTCAAGTCTTCTCACTGACTTGGTAGCCCAGCCTCTTAGCAATGCAGTGACTTGAGAACTCTCCACTCTTGCTGAACTCCCTGAGCAAAAAGTTAAAAAAAATTTGCCCCTGAATTCCCATTTTGGTATTCGAAATCGGGACCATCAATTGGTATCAGAGCGGGTTGTTCACATGACCACTGATCCAGTTTTGTTAAGAAAAATGGTCTACCGAACAGATCTTAAATGTTTTGAACTATGAGAATTCCTGCATATTTCAAACTATTACTCGTGTTCTGACATTATTCCTGTAATAGAAAATCATTTGGTTAGAAGTTTTGGAATCATCAAAAGGGGAAAATTGTTGGGATATGTTTAGTTTTGATGATTTTCCAAAACCACTTGTAATAGGTTTGAAAGCAGTCAGGATTGTATCTTTAGTTTCAGGTCAGGCTAGGTTATTTCTCAGTAGAATAGACTGTCAGTTGAGAAGAACTCAGTTGAGGGGGAACTCAGCGAGGGGGAACTCAGCAACACAGCCTGAGGATATCAAGATGACACCAAGAAGATCTAACTGAAACCATGCCAGAGACCTGAACCTGAAGAGAAGCCTGAAGGATATCCCACTGAGTGTAAACTTGGCTGTTCTAAGCTAAGTCAGGTGGACCACGCAGTGAAGAGCATGATCAAGAGGATCAGTGCTGCACCAAGTAGGTCCTGAAGGAGTCAGGCTACTGTGGTAAGGGAAGTTTGTCATTCAGCCTTATGACAAACTTCTTGGAGTGATCTTCAAACAGTTTTTGAAGGACTACACTGAAGATGTTCAATCCACTGAAGATCATCAGTCAGTGAAGGAGAAAGCTACCTAAAGTCAGTGGGTCTTGGTCAACCCACTGAGTCAAATATCCGTTGGATCCTGCCCACGTGGATCAATCAGCACAAGGCAGCAACTCTGACACTGACAAGGCCGCATTCCAAGAAAAGTGGTTAAAACCATTAATTGTATGGATTCAAATGTAATTTCCTCCAACGGTTATATTTGAATCAACACTATAAATACAAGCTCATAGCTGCGTTTTGAGTGTGTGAGAAGTAAGAAAAAAATCAACACCTACGAGCTGTGAATGTGTGAATGTTTAGTGCATTGTATGGGAGTTATAAGGAGTCACGTTTCACACCTTGTTCACTGAACTTTAGAGTTCATAGATACACACAAATTATTGTTCAGCTTGTAACTCATAGCTTACAGAGGTTTTCCTAATCCTAGCTTTAGGCTAACACATTGTAAAGGAAAACCTCACCTAGTTGGAGAAACCCCAACTGAAACCACAACCATTGTCTGGTTTGTTGGTAGTAAGTTATTTGTAAGGAAGTAAGGAAGGAAGAAAGATCTGGAGTATAGATCTGGGTGCACCTTGGCACGTTAAAAATAAGAATCCCTTGAGTGGATTTCCTGTTAAATCAGGCCGTGGACGTAGGAGCTTGAGTCTCTGAACCACATTAAATTGAGCGTACTTATCTTTAAAAGTATTTACTAAAGTGTTGTGAAAATCTGCTCACTGAGGGCATTGTTAAAAAGGAAAAGTTGGTTAAATATTCAGGTCAGGGAGAATCCTTCTCACTGACCAGTTCAGGAAACGCACTCGAAAGCTAAGTATCTCGAGTCACTGCCTTGCTTAGAGCATGAGCCTCCAAGCCTTCACACTGACTTGGTAGCTCATCCTCTAAGCAGAGCAGTGACTTGAAGTGTAACCTCTCGAGTCACTGTGTTGCTAAGAGCATGAGTCTTCAAGTCTTCTCATTGACTTGGTAGCTCAGTCTCTTAGCAATGCAGTGACTTGAGAACTCTCCCCTCTTGCTGAACTCCCTGAGCAAAAATTTAAAAAAAATTTGCCCCTGAATTCCCATTTTGGTATTCGAAATCTCTTGTCGATCCGTAGCTATGCTTAAGTCCATCTGTATTCTCTTGTTGATCGCTGCACACCAAATTATGAGATCCGGCAAATGGATGTCAAGACAGCTTTTCTTCACGGAAGTCTTGACGAAATAGATTTCTATATGCAACAGCCCAAAGGTTTCATTGAAAAAGGCCAAGAGCACCTCGTATGCAAGCTTAAGAGATCCATTTATGGACTTAAGCAAGCATCGCGTACTTGGAACCAATGTTTTGATCAAGTGATTAAGTCTTATGGGTTTGATCAAAACGATTTCGAGAGTTGTGTGTATAATAGGTGTGATGGAACTGCGGTAGTATTCTTAGTATTACACGTAGACGATATTCTGCTCATTGGAAACAATGTAAAGGTATTGTCAGATGTAAGGGTATGACTGTTAAATCAGTTTGATATGAAGGACTTAGGGAAAGCCGGTCACATCCTTGGGATCAAGATCACTCAAGATCGCAAGAGGAGGATGTTGGGCTTATCGCAAGTTTCATACAAAGCCACTGTTTTTGAAGCATTTCAGTGTGCAAGATTCCAAGAAAGGTTTTGTACCTTTTAGGCACGGAAAACATCTATCCAAAGAAGTATGCCCTAAGACGCAAGTGGAGATAGATGACATGAAAGACGTTCCGTATGTTTCAGACGTAGGAAGTCTTATGTATGCAACGTTGAGTACGAGACCAGATATCTGCTTTGTCGTGGGAATGGTGGCAAGATATCAAAGTAACCCCGGGAAAGCACATTAGATTGCAATTAAATACATTCTTTAGTTTCTGAAAAGAACTTGGTATGGAATGTTGATTTAACAGTCAGACAGTCTAATTCCCATGGGATGCACGGACTCAAATTTCCAATCAGATATAGAATCCAGAATATTTACCTCGGGTAGTGTGTTTTGCATGGGAGAAGGAGCCATGACATGGAGAAGTGATTTGCAGAAATGCATCGCCGATTTGACCATGAAAGCTGAATAAGTAACTGCTTGTGAAGCAGCGAAAGAAGCGGTTTGGCTCAAGTACTTCTTAGTGGACTTGGACGTTGTTCCGAATTTATCCATCATAATCACTGTCCATTGTGATAATGTCGGAGCAGTTGCAAATTCAAGGGAACCGAAAACCCACAAGGCCAACAAACACATTGAAAGAAAACACCATCTTATACGAGAAATCGTTAAGAGAGGAGATAAAGAGGTGGCAAAGATAAATGTCAGAGGACAACCTAGTACATCCATTCACAAAGGGTCTGCCTCAGAGTACATTCGAGAGACATGTGGATGGAATGTGAGTCAAGACAATTGTCAATCTGCTTTAAGTATAAGTGGGTGGAATTATTAGGTTAGTGTAGGTTGACATGAGATGTCACGTAGAGCTACTACACTAAGACATGCATGATGTATACTAAAAAGCAGACTTTAAGTATAAGTGGGAGATTGTTGGACTTATACGTGAAAGTATGCTTTTACTTTGTATAACTCGTGTATCAAACACTTGTTTATGAGAATAATTCTTTTATCGCAGATACTTTAGATATGATTGAATGTTGAATATTTATTGCAAACAGTTCATAATAGTACTAGTTACATTGTAGTTAATGTGGTGATACTCGATCACAGAAGATAACATTAACAGTTTCCTTGTAACTAAACGTACATTTTCACGACCTAGGTGGAATTGAACAATCCGCCGTGAAAGGTCGATGTGTAAGTCTCAGATTGGTCTGTCTTGACTAAGAGATTGCACTAGCACATTTAGTATGTGTTGAAGAGGACCTACAGCGAGGATAAATTCTCCTGTTCTGAAATGCGAAGAATTAGACCTCAGTGGTTGTTGATTTCTTAATCTCCGTCACTTAAATAGGACCGTGTGTGCTTAATGGTTTCTGCTTTGATTCATGTTGGGTGAGAATCATTGTGACTTCGAACCTTGTGCTTTGGGCAGTAATATTAATCATACGACGGTTGCTAAGATTTAATACGGAGAAACGCGTGCGAGTACGGCTCATGTGATTAGTCCCCTTGGTGGGCTCAGAAGTTTTATCGTACCAAATCTTGCAAGTGAAGAATTAGTTTCTTCGGTACGGATAATAATGTTGAGCTGTCTTTACTCCAAGGTGAAATATATTAATTAATTTAGAGCTATTCAGAAGCTTAATTAATTAATGGACTTGATAATCTTAAATGCGGGAAATAATAATCGGGAGCCCATATTATCGTAATATGGATTAAGATGGATAGTGCAATATTAATTTATTAGTGGTAATAATTAATATTAATGGATTGAATTATATTGGGGCTCAATATTGAAATTCAGAAGTCCATTAGGAGGTCCAATCTTAATTCTCCTTAAAGGCCCCTCAAGTAGCCCATTAAGTAGCCCAATAATGATAGGTGATTAAAATAAAAAGAAAATAATAATGCTGATTTTTCTTATATTTTTCGAAAAATGCAATATTAGGAGAGAAAAGATTTTGTTGATTTTCTTGGAAAGATATTATGGAAGATAAGTATTCATGGAATACAAGATTATCTCATATATTCAAGAAGATCCAAATCTTGTGCTTTGATCCTATAATTTTCGAAAATTGCAAGTAATATGGAGGGTGAGATTTTTGTGGAATATTTTATTATGGAGAAAAGAATATATGAGATATATTCAAGATTTCTTAGAGTCTAAGAAAAGATTTTCTCCAAGGCCCATATACCACAAAATTTCGGCCACTCCTAATTATAAATAGGGGGTAATTATTTCATCCCCAAGAACATAATTCCATGTGTCAGAAAAATCAAAAGCATATATATTTTTCTTTTTCCTTAGTTATTTAAATTGCTTGAAAGCATCTCCCACCTGTGATCAAGTAAGGTGAAAGGGAAATACTTGAGAATATTTTTTGGTTGATAAAACGAGATCGTGATTGTCCCATTTATTCAAAGGCTAATTCTACAAGAGGTACGTAAGTCACATAAATTCTTGTTTATTCCGCCTAGATTTTATGTGAATTAATTCAACATGCATGATGTTAAATTTGTTGTTGGAATTATTATTTGAATTAATTAGGATTAATTCATGCTAGTAATAATTAAATTTAAATTCGTATTTAAATTTCATCTCGAATAGATTCCGGGCACCCCTATTTTCCCAACAAACGCTACTATAATTCCCATGTTAAAATCAGGGAATTCAGAGTTGGAGATTTGGTTCTAAGAAAGTTGCTCGCCCAACCTCCAGGTGTATTGGGACCAGCTTGGGAGGGCCCGTATCGTATAACAGATAAATTCCTTAATGGTGTATACGATATCGAAGATATGGAAGGCAAGCCGGCCTAATACTCCTGGAAAGTTGTACATCTAAAGAAGTACTAACAATAAGTCGAACAAGTTCTTGATTGGGCGAACAAATGTCTTGGGGGGCAAGTGAAGCGAATGAACAAAAAACTTGCCTAATTTTTTGAAATTTTTGATATGTATAGATTCCAAAGTTATTCGGCATATTGTATAGTCTGGTGCTGTTTCATATCTTTTGTTTTTTAGATAAAGTTGCTCGGCAATAATATTATAAGCGAGCATGCTCTAGTTGGTGTTCAAAGTTGTTCGTCAGTTTGTATATGTTAATGATGAACAGTCTTAAAACACTTGTACTTTTTCACGATGTAAATATAGTTGTTCGTTGAAAGAAAAGTCCAAAGCTCGAGGTATAAGTCCATTTTAAGGACCAACGCCAATTAAAGGTTGTTCGTCTTTTAAGATGAGCAGAACCTAAGGCTAAACCCTTATTCTATAAAAATGCAAAGTTCAAATCGAACAAAAGCCCAACATAATATGTTATAATTGCAAAAGTATTGAATAGAAATGTAAAGGCAATTAACATATAAGAAGAAGATGAGCGAACAAAAGAGACATTCATAAATAAAAGGCTTTAAGCCTAAAAAATAGTATAAGAATTCTGGAAGAAGTGTACTACAAAAAAACGAGCAACTATTACAAGAGAAGACAAAGAGGCCTAAGTCCTAGGCCTACTACTGCTCACCAGGAGGAAGGTCAAAAATTTGATCGACTGGGGGATCAACGATCATATCCCGCACCATATCTTCAGCCGCTTTCTGCTCCTGCTCTTGGACAATTTACTCGGCAGTAGCACATTGTTCGCCCTGGGCGGCAACATCCTGCTCGTCATCAACGAGGGCAGGTGGACGAGTGATAATGATACTTGGGTCAATCTTGTCAAGCTTGATCCCATAGTCCACCATATCCCGCAGTTGAAGCTCGATGTCGTTGGGAGGGGGGTAGTGCTCGACGAATTCGGCAAGATCCTTGCCCACCTCGGTGACCATATCTGAAACTTCAAAGGAGTGGGCCATGCAGATGCAATCGGCATACGCGCAGATATAGCCCAAGTTGGTTATAGGGCCACTCTGAACTTGGAATTCTTGCTCGATTTGCTCCCTCGTGGCCATCCCGGCCATTTTCTCCTTTAGGCGAGCAAGTTCGTTCTCTGCCTCCTCTTTCTTCCTCCAACTCAGCCTGGGAAGAGAGTAGCTCGGCTTTTTTCTCCTTAAGCTCGCCAGAGAAAAGCTGATAGTCCTTAATGTGCTTCTTCTCAACCTCATCAGCCAGCTTCAGTTGCTCTTTGAGCCGAGCAATCTGGCCGTTGAAGCCATTCACCAGCTTTTTCTTCTCCTCCGTGAGCTGGCGAACAGATGCAGCATGGTGACGAGCAGCTTTCTCTAGCTCCACCACCTGAGCCATTCCTCGCTGGGCGGACACGAGGGAGTTGGCAGCCTGGACCATTGATAGATGGAAGTTATCAATGGCCCCTTGAGTGAGAACAACCTTGTTCAACGGCCTTGACCAGGCGCGAGCAACCAGTTCAGTCGCCCGGCGAACATGATCATCCGGGATGTTACGAATGTTCGCCGGGGTCTTCGAGCATGCGTACTGGTGAATCATGTCTGCTCGCCCTGGGTGATCATTAGACCGGTACCTGTGAACAAAAAAAGTTTTGAGACTTAGTGAATTTCTAACTTATTCAGTTCTTTGAAGAGTTTGAAGAAGGATCCTTACTCGGCAAATTTGGCTTCGTCCCACCCGAGGTAGGTGATGTCCTCAGGTCCGCGAGGAGCGGTGTGCCTATCCTTGCTCTTGCTACCTTTCTCCTTGTCGGCAGGAGCATGGCGACCAGCTTCTTCGGACGGCTGGCGACCAGAAGATCCTCCCATCTTGGATTTCCCTTTGTCGGCAGTGGGAGGTGGTTGAGATACGTACGTGCCATCTCCTTTCCTCAATATTTTGGAACCATGAGGAGAGGAGGCAGGGACCGGAGTAGGCGACGAGCTCGGCGGGAGAGCTGTCCTTTGAGTTTGCTCAGAGGTAGAGGCTTTGTTGGTCATTGCCAACACTTTGGATGAGGGATCTCCTTTCATCCTTCGTCCCTTCGGCGGTGCCATTTCGAACACTCTCTGTTCTAGAAGGGCAAAGCTGGGAGGGACGACGACTGTGACTTGCTCGGCTTATAAAAAAAAAGAAAAAAATCATTATTATTCTTTAGACGAGCAAGTTCAGAAGGTGGAGGACAAGCAAGTTTTCAATTGAAAGTTAGAATTTTTTTATATACTTGGGGGCACCTCGGCCTGAGCCTCCAGATGATGGGGGTACGTGAACAGACAAGCGGTTTGTATACACTTCACTCGGTTCACGTGCTCTATTGTCCTCTCAGATCTGTCTCGGAGAGCGACTAAACATGACGTAAAAAGGAATTCTGAGCCGACCTCTTCCTCTTCAGAGTTCCACTTGAGCAATCGGGGACCTGCGAGCAAACAAAAAAAGTTAAATTAGAACTTTACATAAGGGCGAGCAAAGATGACCTTACGTTTAATTTTTCCATAAATGGTGGGTTCAAATATGCGCCCAGCACCGCCATGTGGGCCAGAAGATGCTCGCCAATCGCCCCCGATGAAAAAGAAATGTTCTTTCCAATTCCGAATCTTGTTCGGCACCCCTTCCACCAGTTTCAATCCGGTCCGGGCTTTCAAGTAATAGTATCCCTCCTCGTCCCTCGGACACTTGGTGATGGTCATCAGGTAGTTGACCTCTTCAGCGGTGATGCGGTCAACGTACCCCTCCAGGGCGAACAAACCCATAATGTCGAGCAATTTCATCCATCCAATGGGAGTTATTTGGGTGATGGCTAAGTTGGTCGCCTCTAGAAAACGACCAACAAAGGGAGGCAGCGACAACCTCAACCCCACAATCAGTGTGTCAATATTGATCGTCGTACACCATGGGGGCGGCCGATCAGCTCTCTTCTTCCTTTTAGGAGCCCACATGAAGATGTCATGAGGAATTTGATATGCTTCCCGGATGAGATTAAGCTCGTCCTTGCGAACAACATTTCGAATTTTGCTCGCCTAGTACCCAGTCCTCACCAAATCCAATACTTGACGTGAAGGGCGAGAAAAGATGTTCACGTACGTAGCAAAATATGCTCACCATTCAAATGGGCGAGCAACTCCCGAATGAATCTCGTTTTCGAGCATTTTTGGACCTGGGAACCCTATCTCCTCCAAGAATTCGGGAGTGAGCTAGTCAAACTCCGGATCTTCCTCAGATTCAGAGCCGGAGGGAGATTGCTCATCGGAGGTGCTGCTCGAGGCTTCCCCAGCCTCGACTGGTGAGCACCTATGTCCTCCATAGACCTGACTACTGAATTCACGTCGGGAGGCGTTTCTGAGGAAATTTCAAATGGTGGCTGTTCGACGAACGACACGATCGGGAATAAGGGATCTAGCCTCTCCTCCGAATTATGGTTGCTCGAGTGCGAGGACATTAGTTTAGTGGAGGAGTTTGAAATTTAGGAACGGTTTTTTAAGAAAAAGAAGTGTACGGCGGTGATTCTGGGCGGACGATGGCGGCACAAATTCCCCACGGCGGTGATGGAATAAATAGGAAGAAAAAAGAGAAAAAATGTTGAAATGACTACCTTGGTGTGAAATTTTGAAGTCGAATGACTTAATTAAAGAAAAACGGGCTCTTTTTCGAGCAATATCGTAAATCCGAGGACTGGCGTGCAAATATTGAGGCACGTGGCCTAGGGAATGCTCGCGCGTGGGCGGCGCACAATCATGCCGCCCACGTCATCCTTGGATACACCCCCAGTCTTGGGAAGACTAAACAGCGGGCCTGGAGTTGTTCGTCAGGTTTAAGGGATGTTCGTCCAAATCCCTACAGTTAAATATCCTAACTATAAGTTGCTCGCCACAAAGTTACTCAGTTGGGGCAACGTCTAGTTAGGATAGGGGGCAATTGTTGATGGGCGAACATCGATCATTATTGTAGGAACAGACATCAGGGACTTAACAAAGAAAATCAAGGTTGGGGTGCACAAACCAATCAAAGTGGTGTATAAAATAACGAACAACTCCGTCGACGAATAACTTATTGACGAACAGGTTTTAAGACTTGAAACCAGCTATACACATTTTGACATATCACAGATGACGAACAACATTGTTAAAAGGTAGTACATCCACCAGCCTAAGAGGTGTATGACGACAAACAAAGAACCAAGATTCCTAAATCAATCTCAATAAGACGTACGAGCGAATAACTTCTGAGCTATAACTTCGAAAGGTGAACAACTTTTATCGAAAGACCACTATGGACCAGTTAAACCGACCTGGGCGAACAACAATGAGTCCGAGATAAGACCAAAGAATACTTTGTAACTAAGATTCAGCTTAGATAAGATCAAACAAGGTCAAAGGACACTTGTCTAGCATGCAAGCTAGGAAGTTCAAGAGTCTTGGACACCTCATGCTTGCTAATCTCTATAAATAGTTGTTCTCCAGCTAAGAAATAGAAGTTCAAATTCACAAATACTCCAAAAATACACACAAACACACCTAAACGTGCACAAATACGAAATTAATATGATTTCGACATTCGTATTTACGATTTCATAACCCGAACCCTCGATTTACCATTTACGGTGGTAATCAATCACACGTTCTTGTTTGGTGGTCCTAAACCGAATTAAACAGTCACTAATTCATCCGATTAAATTCGATCACCAACAAAAGGTCTACTCATCCCTTCTAGAATTGTGCTTGAGGTTAGTACCTGATTTAAACCCCCACCATTTTCTACATTTGATTAGTGTGAAAATTGCTCGAAACTCGTATATTTTATTTGCCTATTTTATTGGATTTCGTGTGATTATTTTGATTAATTGCGCTTAATTGTCGAGAAAGGTATATTTGTTTATTTTGCAGGAAATTGAGTATTTTTAGAAGAAATACGTGCCTTTAAATTACAGTGGTCGATCGAAGAAAGAATTCGAGAGGAAGATGAAAGGTTGGGCTCTCTAATTTTATTATTAGAGGCCCAATTAGTTTTCATGAAAGAAAGGCCCATTTAGCTACTTCATGAAATGGAAGCAGGTCACGTGAAATGATAAAAGAAGAAGCAAAGCATGCGGGTCCCACACACATTTTGAAAGAAGAAAACAACCAAGCTGGGCCCCACTTTCTTATATTACCAATTTGACCAAGTCTTTGGAGGAAGCTACAAGCCGCGGGTTCTCTTATACTAAAGAAAGAAATCCACACTCCACCATTTTTATGAAGAGAAGCAGCAACCACTCAGCGCCCTGCAAGCACCGAAATCGGAAAGCTCTCGCCGGAAAAGCGATTCCGGGAATCCGTGCCTCTCGCCGGAAAAGCTGCTCGGGAAGCCGGAATTCAAAGCAAATACTCACCGGAAATTCCCCACGCCGCGCCACTGCTGAATCGCCGAAATCCAAGCTTGCCACGCCATTAGAACCACGCCACCTTTGTTGCCGGAATTCGAATCACACCGGAAAAGCACACCAGAAAGCTGTCCACCATCGACGTCGGAAAGCTCAAGCCACCACGTGTTGGACGAATTGAAAGCTTGAACAACCGCCTTTACTGAAAGCTTGGCACCGGAAATTGCCAGAATTAATGCCGAAAAAGCCGCCGCCATCACCGCCGTGCCGGAATGAAGCTGGAACCATTGCCGCCTCTGTTCGCCACCAAGCCGCGCTTCAAGCTGCTGCAAGTCGCCGGAGAGGAAGAGACGTTGCCGGTCAGCCCCTAAATTTGCCGGAAATGGAACAATTAAGAAGATAGTGGGAAACTGGGCCCCATTCTTTAGCAGAGAGCAAAAAAGAAGCAGCACAACGGGTCCCACATGGAAAGTGCTGAAAGTGCTCAACAATTTTATTCTCACTTGAAAAAACGCACTTTTCACTTGAAGCTTACTCGTGCAAGGCTGCACGATAAAAAAAGAGCCAAGTCGTGCAATCCAAGATTGAGCAGCTACGCAAAAGTGTGAAGGGAACACGACCGTGCACAGATGTGCACGACCATCCGGGTCGTGCAAGGTCCGAATCTTGCCCTATTTTCGTATTTTCAACCCATTTTTCGACTCACTCGTCTCAAACCCTCATCTACACTATAAATACCCTCATTTCTCAGATTTTTAAAAAAGGCAGAACACAATACCATACACCCCTTAGGGGGCACATATATTTTCTAGGGCATTCTATTGGGGAGAACCCCTCTCCCCACACACACTCCTTCACACATTAGATAGTTTTAATGTTTTCTTAGATTAGAATTAGTGGATAATTTCAATTTTTTGTAAGGATTTATGCTTTGAAGATCATTTGATGTGATATCTTTCTTTAATTTCAAGCTTTGATGGTTAATTTCATTTTTATTTGTTATTTTAGCTTATTAGCCATGGGTGTCTCTTCTAGAACCATGAGCTAATTCTCTTTGCTTTGAGTGTTGAATCAATGTATGAAATTAGTGTGTTGATGGATTTATAGCTTTGATTATGTCTATTTCTTGATGTGAATGTTTCTATTGATGGGTTTTGTATGTCTCAATTAATTAGTTGATTTTATTAGTGTGAAGTGTCATATGTGAAGTATGAAGTCTACTGAGCTTAATTCAATAAGGAGCTATGTTGATGAAGTGTTAGCCGTGGGAGTTAGTCTATTTGGGGTATCAGTAGAGTTATATCAGATGAGGTTGATCAGATGAGGTCTAACAGTGGAGTCCCATCAGAGGATGTCTAGACCGGAAGTCATCTGATGTTAAGTGACCAAGTCAGCTGAGGTCAAGTCATCTGATATAAAGTACAAAGACGCGAAACACCAAGTTGAAGCTAACTGATGGCGGTTCTAACTGAATCAACTGAAGCAGTTATTGGAGTTTGTTAGCCAGCTGGATAACTACTTTACTTATGAGTTCGTTACAACTGAATCGAGTCTAGATTCTTCTCAATCTCTGTAAATATAAATAAGTGCTTCCAACTGAGAGAAGTAACTTAGAACTTGAGATCATCTTTGAGAGCAAACACTGTGAGATTGAGTGCTCTGTAACTTGTAACTTCCATTTCTTGACTTAGTGAAAAGTCTATCCTCTCGGATCCCGTGGACGTAGGAGTATTCATCTCCGAACCACGTAAAATTCTGGTGTTCTTGTGTGATTTTCAATTTCGTTCTTACTGCATTTGATTCCGATTCCCGGAAACAAGTTTTCTTGTGAATCCGAAACCGTGATTAACAAGTGGCGCTGTCTGTGGGAAGCAATCATGGCTGCAACTAAGTTCGATATTGAGAAGTTCACGGGGAAGAACGATTTCAGCTTATGGAAGATCAAGATGAAGGCACTCCTGGTACACAATGGGTTGTACGAAGCCTTGTTGCCACCGGCTCAGGTGGCTTCTGGATCTAATCCGGCGAAGGTGGAGGAGAACAAGAGGAAGGCGCATAGTGCCCTTATCTTGTGTCTTGGGGACAAGCCATTGAGGGAAGTATCGAAGGAGGAAACCGCTCTTGGGATCTGGAATAAGCTGGAGCAGTTATACCAGACCAAGTCTGTTACGAACAAGTTATACATGAAACAGAAGCTTCAAGTCTTCAAAATGAGTGAAGATAAGAATCTTGGTGATCAGTTGGACGAGTTCAACAGATTGGTGGATGATCTGGAGAGTTTGGATGTTACAATTGATGATGAAGATAAGTCATTGATGTTGTTGAATGCCCTACCTAAGTCTCTGGAAAATTTCAAGGATGCCTTACTATTTGGAAGACAAGATCAGGTGATGTTTGATGATGTTCAAACTGCCCTGAAAACCAAGTTTCTACAGATCCAAGCTGATGGGAAGAAGCCTGCTGAAGGATTGAATGTGCAATCCAAGAAGAAGAAGGGGTTTCAGTCCAAGAAGAAGGATGGTGGAAAAGGGAATAAGGGTGGGAAGAAATCTGATTTTGTTGAGAAGAGGAAGTGTTTCACTTGCCATAAGGAAGGTCATCTGAGAAAGAATTGCCCTGAAAGAAAGAAGAAAGACAATCAAGGTGATCAAGATGGAGATGCAGCTGTTGTGGAGGTTGAAGGATATGATAGTGCAGAGGTCTTGATGGTTAGTCATGAGAGGCTAAGTCAAGAGTGGGTCCTGGACTCTGGGTGTACTTTTCATATGTGTCCACATGAAGACTGGTTCCTGGATCTTGAGAAAACTGATGGAGGTCTTGTTCTTTTGGGTAATGATGAGAGCTGTAGAGTGCAAGGATCTGGTTCTATCAAGATCAAGATGTTTGATGGGTTGGATAGGATCTTATCTGATGTCAGGTTTGTTCCTGAGTTGAAGAGAAATCTTGTTTCTCTTGGTACATTGAATTCTAAGGGCTTTGAATTCAAGACAGACAAGGGAAGTCTGTCAATAACCAAATCTGGAAGGATTGTCATGAAGGGGGCTATCAAGAATGGTTTGTATACTTTGATTGGAAGAACTGTTACAGGGTCAGCTGATGTTACCATGGGGTCTTCTGAGGTTAACTTGTGGCACAAGAGATTGGCACATGTTGGTGAGAAGGGCCTGGTGGAGTTATCCAAGAAGGGAGCAATCCCTGGGAAGAGGATATGTAAGCTGGAATTCTGTGAGAGGTGTGTTCTTGGGAAATCAAAGAAGCAAGCATACCAGAAGGGGAAGCATACCACCAAGGAGGTTATGGATTATATACATTCTGATGTATGGGGCCCAGCAAGGGTATCCACTCATGGTGGAGGCAGGTATTTCCTTACCCTTATTGATGATTATTCCAGAAAAGTTTGGGTTTACATTCTTAAACAGAAGAGTGATGCCTTCTCTAAGTTCAAAGAATGGTTAGTTGAACTTGAGAATAAGAGGGGCAGGACTATCAAGCACTTAAGGACTGATAATGGGCTTGAATTCCTATCAGAGGAGTTTCAAAAATTTTGTAGGGAGAAGGGTATTACTAGGCATAAAACTGTTCCTTCAAACCCCCAGCAGAATGGTCTAGCAGAGAGGATGAATAGAACTATTCTGGAAAGGGTTAGGTGTATGTTATCTGATGCTCATTTACCTAAGAGTTTTTGGGGGGAAGCTGTTAACACAGCTGTGTATCTCATTAATAAAGTGCCATCATCTGCTATTGAGTTTAAAACCCCAGATGAGGTTTGGTATGGAAAGATATCAGATTACTCAAAGTTGAAAGTTTTTGGGTGCCTAGCTTATGTTCATGTGAGGCAAGACAAACTTGAACCTAGAGCTTTAAAATGTGTTTTCATTGGGTATCCCAAAGGTGTTAAGGGGTATAAGTTGTGGTGTCTGGAGCCTGGAAACCAGAAGTGTATTACCAGTAGAGATGTTGTGTTCAATGAATCACAGATGGGATACAAGTCTGGTGGAGGTAATGGAGGGCCATCAGCTGAGGAGATGGATGGTGTTATTTCTGAGCCAATTACTCAAGTAGAGGTGGAGCCTGATCATGACAAGCTTGATAGCTCATCTGGTTCTGAACCAGAGCAAGCACCAGGGGAGAATGAGTCATCAGATGAGGATAGTGCACCAGTAGAGGAGGAAGAAGGAGTGCCAGAAGCAGACTTGAGAAATTATAGTTTGACAAGAGACAGATCCAGAAGACAAATACATCCTCCAGTAAGGTTTGGCCGTGTGGATCTGGTCTCCTATGCACTTGTTACAGCAGAAGCCATAGAGTACCAGGAACCTAAAAGCTACAGGGAAGCCCTTGAGTGTGATGATAGGGAGTCATGGGTGACAGCCATGACAGAAGAGATGGAGTCTCTCAAGAAGAATCAAACTTGGATTCTTGTTGATAAGCCACCTAGGCAGAAGCTAATCAGTTGTAAATGGCTGTTTAAAAGGAAGCTTGAATCTGGTTTGAAAGATCAGGTGAGGTTTAAAGCCAGGCTAGTTGCCAGAGGATTCACTCAGAGGGAAGGAATTGATTACAATGAGGTTTTCTCACCTGTTGTTAAGCATTGTTCAATCAGGCTACTTCTCAGTAGAGTTGTCCAAGAGGATCTGGAGCTACAACAACTAGATGTAAAGACAGCTTTTCTGCATGGTGATCTTATTGAGGATCTGTACATGCACCAGCCAGAAGGGTTTGTTGAACCAGGGAGTGAAGGGAAAGTGTGCCTGCTCAAGAAATCATTGTATGGCCTCAAGCAAAGTCCAAGGCAGTGGCACAAGAAGTTCAATGAAGTTATGCTATCCATTGGTTTTGTAAGGAGCAAGTATGACACTTGTGTATACCTGGAAAGGCAAGGTAGTGATGTGATAGCCTATCTTCTGATCTATGTAGATGACATGCTTATTGCCAGTAAAAGCCTTCTGAAGATTCAGAGTATCAAAAGGAAGCTAAGTGCTAGATTTGATATGAAGGACTTGGGAAATGCTAAGAGGATTCTTGGAATGGATATTCTTAGGGACAGAAAAGGTGGAAGACTATTCTTATCCCAGAAGAGTTACATTGAGAAGGTCCTGAAGAGGTTTAACATGCATGAGAGTAGAGCTGTGTCAACTCCTCTGGGACAACAGTTCAAATTATCTAAGGAAATGGAACCAAAGTCTGATGAAGAGAAGAAGACTATGATGAAAGTACCTTATGCAAGTGGGGTTGGAAGCCTGATGTATGCTCTGGTCTGCAGCAGACCAGATTTAGCTTATTCATTGAGTATGGTGAGCAGATACATGGCTAATCCTGGAAGATTACATTGGGAAGCTTTGAAATGGATCTTCAGATACCTTAAAGGGTCATCTGATCTGGGATTGATGTTTGAGAGGATGACTGACCAGAAGAGTCCACTGGAAGGTTTTGTAGATTCTGATTTTGCTGCTAATCTGGATACCAGAAGATCTTTAACAGGGTATATCTTTACACTTTACAATACTGCTGTGAGCTGGAGATCTGTTCTGCAGAGTGGAGTTGCTTTATCTACTACAGAAGCAGAGTTTGTTGCAGTGTCAGAGGCTGTTAAGGAGGCTTTGTGGTTGAAAGGCATAATCAAGGATTTTGGCATAAACCAAAGGGCTGTGGTTGTTCATTGTGATAATCAGAGTGCAGTACATCTGGTTAAACATCAAGTGTTCCATGAGAGATCAAAGCACATTGATGTAAGGTTGCATTTTGTGAGGGAAATCATTGATAAAGGAGTGGTTCTCATCCAGAAGATATCTACAGATGACAATGCTGCAGATATGTGTACAAAGTCTTTACCAGGTACTAAATTCAAGTTTTGTGTTGAATTGGTAAAGATGAGTGTATGGGATGTTCCTTAGGCCCAAGCTGGAGCATGGAGGAGAGGAGGAGAGGATTGATACTTCTCATCTGAGGTGGAGAATTGTGAAGTGTCATATGTGAAGTATGAAGTCTACTGAGCTTAATTCAATAAGGAGCTATGTTGATGAAGTGTTAGCCGTGGGAGTTAGTCTATTTGGGGTATCAGTAGAGTTATATCAGATGAGGTTGATCAGATGAGGTCTAACAGTGGAGTCCCATCAGAGGATGTCTAGACCGGAAGTCATCTGATGTTAAGTGACCAAGTCAGCTGAGGTCAAGTCATCTGATATAAAGTACAAAGACGCGAAACACCAAGTTGAAGCTAACTGAAGGCGGTTCTAACTGAATCAACTGAAGCAGTTATTGGAGTTTGTTAGCCAGCTGGATAACTACTTTACTTATGAGTTCGTTACAACTGAATCGAGTCTAGATTCTTCTCAATCTCTGTAAATATAAATAAGTGCTTCCAACTGAGAGAAGTAACTTAGAACTTGAGATCATCTTTGAGAGCAAACACTGTGAGATTGAGTGCTCTGTAACTTGTAACTTCCATTTCTTGACTTAGTGAAAAGTCTATCCTCTCGGATCCCGTGGACGTAGGAGTATTCATCTCCGAACCACGTAAAATTCTGGTGTTCTTGTGTGATTTTCAATTTCGTTCTTACTGCATTTGATTCCGATTCCCGGAAACAAGTTTTCTTGTGAATCCGAAACCGTGATTAACAATTAGCTTAGGTATTTAATTTTGTGTATTGCAACGAGAGTTGGGTATGCATGATTGGTATTTAGGTGAAAGTTTTGACTAATTAATTTGAGTTAAATAGTAATCGGTTTACCCGAGAGGGGGTCGGTTGCTAGATCCCCCATCATTAGACATTAGGTATCTTAATTTGAATATTCGGGTACTTAGTGAAGGGGGAATTCTAGAGATGCATCGCGTGTTTTTAGATATTCACGATCTTAGGAGCTTATGGGGCATAATTAGGAGTTGCTAGTTAGTCCACGTTGTTCACCTAGACCTCAAAAGGGATTGGTCTACACACTTTCGTGATCACTCTTAGCAAACAGCTAGAAAAAAGCAATGATAGGTTGTGAATTTGTCACACACACCAGTGGATTACATTGTGAAGACACTCGAAACATTTCTCTCTCTTGCACTTTCTTAATTGGAAGTTAGCTTAATTGTTTAATTGCTTTCTAGATTTAATATTTGCTTAGTTTCATTTTCATATGTCTACTTGCTCGTCACTATAGTACCAGACCAACGTGCAACTTTGGGGCTCCACTGCATTCCTAAATCCTTTGGTTCGATAACTACTTGGTCCAAGTCTACTTTCACTACTACGACGATCCCGTACTCTTGCGGGGGAGTAGGAAAATATTTTTCGAAAAACTCCGACCAAGTCAACATTGCAGATGAGTAAAAGAAGAGTTTTAGTGATCCATTTTAACAAAAAATGGGATGACATTTCTTACGTAAGGGATAGCTATCGGGTTAAAGTTGTCCATGATGAACATATCAACCTATCAAATCTTAAAAGTTTGGTTAATAGTATTTTAAAATATGCTAATACGATTGCATATAATTTAAGAACCCAAGCCAGTGTTATTTAAAAATCCAAATCAAATTGCAATTGAACAGTATTCTTGCCCTAATTTTACCCTAGATTCCAGCTCCAAATAGTTGCTTAGTGCTTCTTAGGATAGTACATGCAGTGTTTTTTATATGTAAAATAATTAATGGGGATCAAAACAATTAAATATGGCATGCTGCAAAAAAAAAAAAAATTACTAATACAGGAAAAAAAACACTAGGCGCGTAATTTAAAAGTGGTGGTAGTATTTTTTTAAAAAACAATAATTTTTCGAACGTGTGAATGTAGGACATTAATTTTTTTTTTTGGAAATGTTGGCCATTAACTCTTTTTTTTTTTTTTTTTTGGGCAAATGTAGATGTAGGCATTCTACGGGCTTTATGTGCGAAAAGTAATAAATTACGGGCCTAGCAAAAATTTAAAAGTTATGGGCCTATACTTAATTTCCAACGAAAAGGAATATCCTACAATATCAGAAGTTTGAAAAATTATTTTCCCTAAAACACAATTCCTCTAAATTACGATAAAAGAAATAAAAATTATTTCCGTGTACAGCGTGCACGTAAATGAGACTATCTAGTTCAACCATTTAGGGTGCATTTACTTTAAAAATAAAAAATTATGTTAAATAAAATTGGGTGAGATGGAATAAGAAGTTACAATTAGTTTTTTTTTTATCTTATTTTTAGTTTACTTTAATATATTTGATATAAATTATACTTCATCCGTCCCCCAAAAGTATGGACGTTTGTTTTTGTCGGGTCTTAGGAAAATGTAAATAAAATAAATAAAGTATGGATATTTTGGTGTATTGTGTGATTCATTTATGAGTTAAGTTGTTGTTTATGAGTATAAAACTGATGTCATGTGAAAATATTAAGTGGCGATTAAATGGTGAAGAAAATAAAATTGTTAAAAAAAACAGAAAGCTATACTTTTGGGGGACGGAGGTAGTAGTGAATTTTTTAATACTAACAAAAATACAATAATGATATTTTACTAAAATATCCGGTGTATTTCAAAGAATAAACTATCAATTCTTAACTTTGAAAATTTTAATTAATTGTCCTATTCCCAATCGCGATTGTTGAAGAACAATAGTGGAAAAATGATGGCAAAGAAAAAAAATTATGGAAACAAAATATGGATGATCAGATCACTTTCATGGCCTCATGCTCTCTTCGATACACACGAATTTCCAGAATAGTGTCATGCCAAATGAAGTGTGCAGGGAATGATAATGTGAAGCGTAATTATGCCCTTATAATCATGATCTTATTAGCAATCGTTCTATATATTTACTTATTTTTAGGGAAAGGGGATATAAATGAACGAGCGGATCGTGATTCATAGTAGAAACCCATGTTATCGAATGGGGTGTGAAAATATCGAAACACTGAAATAGGGAGAAGAGTAAGAACACGAAACGAATTCGTGAAAAACCGAGTCTAGGTGAAACCTATTCCCGCAAGATCGAATACGCCCGTACAGTGCTTACGGATAATGCGTACGGATCCCCAAAGGTAAAACGGTTTGTCTATTCACACCGGTAGCACTACCGAGTATGAATTTCCGGCGAACTAAATCGTAATTTATGAGCTAAACGGGATTTTCTGGAGAGACAGGATTTCGGGAAATTCTGGGTTCGTAAGTGATTCTGGAAAAACTGGACGAAGGGGGTATATATAGGCGGAAATCCGACCCATTTGAGGGCTGCTGGAGTGGAGTACGTGGTGATCATGGATCACCCACGTTCTTTCGTGGAGAGAAACACAGTTTCTCAGTCATGGGAAGCAAGACGGAATATTCCAGATTCTCTGGAGTGTATTAATCAAAATCGTAGGTGTATTAAACGTGTTCGTGGGCCGACCCAATTCTAAATGGGCCAACCGAAATGGGCCGACCCAATTCCATACGGGTCACCCAATCCGATTGGATCCAAAAAGATAATGGGCTTTTTCATATTTTTGGTACTCTAAAAATATAGGTATGGCACCAAAGCCCACCCAAAGCCCAATTGCCACGGTCCCGGGCCCGGGCGCGGGCTCGGGCGGGGCGGGGTGCGCGCGCGTGTGTGGTCCATGGTTAGGGTCCCCATGTCCCAATTTAGAGAACATGAATAATTTCCTACTTATATACAAGACAAACTTCTTGTAATTTTCCAATGTGGGATGAAACTTTATTTTCCATTCCCATGGAATTATTCAACACACATGATTAATACTACAACTTCCCAAATTAATTTCTCACTCACCGGAAATCGGTTTTGAGACATTAAATATACCACGCTCATCTACTCCGCGAGTAGAACAACATCGTTAATTTTATTTTCCCAAAAACTAACATTTTTACTCCTCAAAAAATTGATCAAAGTAAGGGTATGACACCTTTACAAAACCAATTTCCAACAATCCCCCACATGAGTGAGAATTGCACCTATACAGAGTCAAGCTTCTTCGTTCAGCTCATGTGAGACCTCATTGCTTCCGGATAAGTAACCAATGGTTTTGAACTTTCCGTAGCCCGGCACCATCGGGTATACCGGCAGCTTAGTGGACATGATGCCTTGAACTAATCCTCCTTAGTGTATACCTTACAGATAGTGCAGACACAAGTCAGTCTCGATTCCGATTTGTTCTCACGTTTTTGTCCATTTTGGCCCTGGACGCCCTTTGTATTCATAAATGTTTGGTTGAAGCGGCCCTCACTTCTCATTTATATAGGTGATCTCCTTTCGAGTATCCCGTCATACTCAGTCCCACATGGACTCATAGGAATCATTAAAAGTCAAAGACTTATCCTTTACCACAACTCACGGGTTCACAAACACTTGACACAGTGCTGTCAGGAACGGTCATGATTTTCAAGTGTTGTACAACTAACATTCACAGCTTAGTTTTCCCTTTTGAACCAAGTTCTTAGGATCTCCAGTCATCATGGTTGGGTTACCACTGTTTCAGTTTTATTTGTGGATTTCAGACCCATTCCCTCTATCAGCTTATTCATTTGATTTCGGTTCAAGCACTTCGTGAGCGCATCCGCTATGTTGTCAACTGGTCTTACATAATCAATTGTTATTATACCAGTTGAGATCAAATGTCTAACGGAGTTATGTCGACGACGAATATGTCTCGACTTTCCGTTGTACATACTATTCAAAGCTCTACCAATAACAGCTTGACAGTCACAATGTATCATTACAGATGATACTGGTTTGTTCCAACATGGAATATCTTCTAAGAAATTGTGAAGCCATTCAGCTTCTTCACCAGCTTGATCCAAAGCGATGAATTCAGATTCCATTGTGGAACGGGCAATACACGTCTGTTTTGTGGATTTCCACGATACCGCAGCTCCTCCAATAGTGAATACATATCCACTAGTCGAGAAAGAGTCTTTACTATCGGATATCCAATTAGCATCACTGTACCCTTCAAGTACAGCTGGATGTCGCGTGTAGTGTAGCCCAAAATCAAGAGTATACTTCAAGTATCTCAAGACCCTTTTCAGAGCTTTCCAATGTTCATGACTTGAATTGCTCGTGTACCTGCTTAGTGTGTTCACAGAACACGCAAGATCTGGACGTGTGCAATTTGTAATGTACATCACGCTTCCTATGATCCTTGCATATTCCAACTGATTCACAGGTTCACCTCTATTTTTCTTCAGATGAACATTTTGTTCAAGTGGAGTTTTAGCAGGTGGATCATCAAATGCATTGAATTTCTTCAAGACTTTCTCAACATAATGAGATTGTGTTAAAGAAATTCCATTTGAGGTTCTTTCGATCTTGATTCCTAGAATCACGTCTGCTAAACCCATATCTTTCATGTCAAAATTTCTCTTTAACATGTTTTTCGTACTAACGATCACATTTGAATTGTTACCTATGATTAACATGTCATCAACATATAAACATACGATAACAAATCCATTTGGTGTATCTTTCACATACACACACTTGTCACATTCGTTAATTCGAAATCCATTTGACAACATAATATTGTCAAATTTCAAATGCCATTGTACAGGAGCTTATTTAAGTCCATACAACGATCGAACGAGTTTACAAACTTTTTTCTCGCTCCCGGGTACAACATAACCCTCTGGTTGATCCATGTATATTTCAGCATCCATCTCTCCATTAAGAAAAGCAGTCTTTACATCCATTTGATGTATTTCGAGATTATGCAAAGCAGCAATCGCGACAAGTACACGAATGGATGTAATCCTTGTTACCGGAGAGTAGGTGTCAAAGAAATCATGTCCTTCTCTTTGTTTAAAACCCTTTGCAACCAAACGGGCTTTATACTTTTCAATAGATCCATCTGCTTTGTACTTTCTTTTAAGGATCCACTTACATCCTAAGGTCTTGCAACCTTTAGGGAGGTCAACCAACTCCCATGTATGATTTTGCATAATTGAATCATATTCATTGTTTATTGCTTCTTTCCAGAGAGATGCATCTGGTCTGGAAAGAGCTTCTTTGATAGTCCTAGGTTCATCTTCTAACACATACGTGATGAAGTCTGGACCATAGGTCTTATCAATTCTAGCTCGTTTACTGCGTCTTGGTGCTTCACTCTGCTGAGTGGAAGGACCTGCAGCTTCACTTGATTCTTCATGAGTTCGTTTATTTGAACTCACTTCTTCTTTGTCCCTACACGGGAACACATTTTCAAAGAACACATCATTCCTTGATTCTATGGTAGTACCTACTGTCATATCGGGTATCTCTGATTTATGAATCAAGAACCGATAGGCACTACTGTTGAAGGCGTATCCTATAAAGATCCCATCGACTGTCTTAGGTCCGATTTTCACTTGTTTAGGAAGTGGCACTTCAACTTTAGCCAAACACCCCCACACTTTGAGGTATTTGTATGATGGTTTGCGATTTTTCCACAACTCATAAGGTGTCTTATCTTGAGTCTTAAGTGGAATTTTATTTAAAATGTGGTTAGCTGACAGAATAGCTTCCCCCCACATGTTCTGAGGTAAACCTGAGCTGATTAACATTGCGTTCATCATCTCTTTCAAAGTTCGGTTTTTCCTCTCCGCAATACCATTTGATTGTGGTGAGTAGGGAACTGTCGTTTGATGTATGATGCCGAATTCGGCACATAATTGTTCAAACGGAGCCACATACTCTCCACCTCTATCACTACAAATTGTTTTAATTGTAGTGTTCATTTGATTCTCTACTTCACTTTTATAGTTTTTAAAAGCTTCAATCGCTTCATCTTTACTTCGAAGTAAGTAAACGTAGCAGAATCTTGTGCTATCATCAATAAAAGTAATAAAATACTTTTTTCCACCTCTAGTTTGCACAAATTTTAAATCACATACATCAATGTGAATTAATTCTAGAGGAGTAGTGTTCCTTTCAACTGACTTAAATGGTAATTTAGTCATCTTTGCTTCTACACAAATTTCACATCTTTTGGATGTATCAACATTCTCAATTTTAAGTAAATCTAAATTTACTAATCGTTTTATAGATTTTAGATTAACATGTCCTAATCTAAAATGCCATAAAGAGGAACACTCAACGATATAAGCAGAAGTAGAAACATTCTCATTAATAATAGCGTTTTTGCCATCACGGCTTACAGTCATCACATACATCTTGAAAAGGCCCTTCTCGAGGTAACCCTTTCCTAGGAAGATGCCAAACTTGCTAAGTACAACGCCATTTGACTCAAACACTAACTTAAACTGACTACTAACTAAAAGAGACCCCGAAATCAGATTCTTCCGGATGTCCGGGACATGCAGCACGTCCTTCAGTTTCAGCTCCTTTCCCGAAGTCAGCTTGATCACCACCATTCCGACACCAGCCACTTCAGACGAGGCTTGGTTGCCCATGTAGAGCTTTCTCCCTTCAGCAGGAGAATAAGTGGAGAAGGCAGACTTCTCCGAGCAAACGTGGCAAGTGGTACCAGTGTCCACGAACCAACTCTTCTTATTGTCCACTATGTTGACCTCGGTCACCACAGCAGACATGTCCATCTCCGTAAGCTCACGTTCAGCAACGTTCACGGAGTTCTTCTTCCCTTTGTCCTCTTTCTTGGGCTGACGACAATCAGCTGCCCGATGGTTGGGTTTACCACAGTTGTAGCACCTCCCGCTGAACTTCTTCGGGGCAGGAGCAGCAGCAACATCCTTGCCTTTGCCCTTGTCGTCTTGTTGCTTCCTTTTCTTTGATGGTTCGCCTTTCTCCATCAGGTTAGCTTTGGCCTCGATGGAAGCAATCGAGCCCCTCTCTCTCTTGTCCCTCTTCTTGTTATCCTCCTCGATCCGGAGTCGGGTAACAAGGTCCTCCATCGTCACTTGCTTTCGCTTGTGCTTGAGGTAGGACTTGAACTCCTTCCAAGATGGAGGTAGTCTGTCAATCACAGTTGCTACCTGAAAGGCTTCAGGCAGCTCCATCCCTTGCACTGCAATGTTATGGAAGATAACTTGCAGCTTCTGCACTTGCTCGACAACAGATTTGTTGTCTTCCATCTTGAAGTCGTACAAGGTGGAGACGACGAACTTGCTAGTTCCCGCGTCTTCAGTCTTATACTTCTTCTCCAAGGACTCCCATAGAGCTTTGGAAGTCGGGTACTCATCGTACACATCACAGAGGGCATCAGACAGCCCATTCAGAATGTAGTTCCTGCAAAGATAGTCATCGTGGATCCAAGTATCATAAGCGACCCTTGTCTCACGAGTGGCATCATCAGCAGGAGCACTCGGACAATCCTCCTTGATGTATTTCACCAAAGAGATGGTGGTCAAATAGAAGTGCATCTTCTTTTGCCACCTTTTAAAGTCACTTCCCGAAAACTTTTCGGGTTTCTCCCCTTTTACTACCACCGGCCTAACAGTCCCTTGAAGGGAGGCCTGGTTGGTTGTCAAAAGAGGATTGACTCCGGTATTTCCTACAAAAGGATTGCCGCCAGCATTTCCCACGAAGGGATTACCACTAGAGCTTCCCACAAAGGGATTAGTGCTAGAGGTTCCCACAAAGGGATTGGCATTTCCCACGAAGGGATTGCCATTAGCTTTCATCCATTCAGCGAGGATGTCTCCAAAATTTCCAAACTGGAAAGGGGGAATGGTAGTCGGATTACCATCGTTAGTCGGATTCGCAGGTACTGGATTAGAGACATCATTCTTAGTCGGTGAAGACAAGTCCATCTCGTTATCAGAGTTATGGTTCGACATTTCAGAGTTTCGAAATGATAGTATATTCGATCTTGCGATTGTTATCAAATGGGGTGTGAAAATATCGAAACACTGAAATAGGGAGAAGAGTAAGAACACGAAACGAATTCGTGAAAAACCGAGTCTAGGTGAAACCTATTCCCGCAAGATCGAATACGCCCGTACAGTGCTTACGGATAATGCGTACGGATCCCCAAAGGTAAAACGGTTTGTCTATTCACACCGGTAGCACTACCGAGTATGAATTTCCGGCGAACTAAATCGTAATTTATGAGCTAAACGGGATTTTCTGGAGAGACAGGATTTCGGGAAATTCTGGGTTCGTAAGTGATTCTGGAAAAACTGGACGAAGGGGGTATATATAGGCGGAAATCCGACCCATTTGAGGGCTGCTGGAGTGGAGTACGTGGTGATCATGGATCACCCACGTTCTTTCGTGGAGAGAAACGCAGTTTCTCAGTCATGGGAAGCAAGACGGAATATTCCAGATTCTCTGGAGTGTATTAATCAAAATCGTAGGTGTATTAAACGTGTTCGTGGGCCGACCCAATTCTAAATGGGCCGACCCAATTCCATACGGGTCACCCAATCCGATTGGATCCAAAAAGATAATGGGTTTTTTCATATTTTTGGTACTCTAAAAATATAGGTATGGCACCAAAGCCCACCCAAAGCCCAATTGTCAATGGCCACGAACCACGAACCCGGTCCTGGGCTCGGGCGGGGCGGGGCGCGTGTGTGGTCCATGGTTAGGGTCCCCATGTCCCAATTTATAGAACATGAATAATTTTCTACTTATATACAAGACAAACTTCTTGTAATTTTCCAATGTGGGATGAAACTTTATTTTCCATTCCCATGGAATTATTCAACACACATGATTAATACTACAACTTCCCAAATTAATTTCTCACTCACCGGAAATCGGTTTTGAGATATTAAATATACCACGCTCATCTACTTCGCGAGTAGAACAACATCGTTAATTTTATTTTCCCAAAAACTAACGTTTTTACTCCTCAAAAAATTGATCAAAGTAAGAGTATGACACCTTTACAAAACCAATTTCCAACAACCCATCTATGTAGCAAAGGGATGACTCATGCGGCAAGAAGAGATCTTGAAACTGCAGAATTTAGGGAGTGCATGAAGTTTTCAAACGAAGAAGTTGAAGTAGGGCACGATTAAACATGAAAATGGAAGATAAAAAGATATATAAAGGGTACTTTTGTAATTACATATGATATCCCCAACTCAAAATTAATTATCACACCTATTTTGGTGTGATTTGAAATGTAGGCGGTTACAAAAATTCCGAGTTATCCCCGGGTCAAGAAATTTAAAAAATAAAATCATCATCCAAAGTAAACATATAATAATATTAGATATTTAATCATTATTCAACTTTATCAGTGAAAGTAAATGCACCTTAGAGTTTTTCGCACTATAGATTTGGGGAAAAGTGGAGAACAAAATTCTAAACTCCCCCATAATTATAAGTAATGAAATTAAATACAAAAAATTAGATATTACAAAAAGGAAAGAAAATGGTTGTCTTTTCAGCATAAAACCCGAACTTACCACAGGTATACTTATTACAACGGGTTTGTTACTTATGACAACCGATTTTGTAGAAAATATATTGTCTTTCCGCCGTTGTCGTATCCCAATTTTAAGTGAGTGTTGAATTAATTACAAGGATTTTGAAGTAATTAAAATGTTAACAATTAGAAATTCTCCACAACTATTTGCCACCATTTATATGCAAGCAGCTTATAGATTGATTAATTGTTGTCAACCCAAATGTCATAATCAAGCATAGCAGAATACAAAAATATTCAAGAAATTAATATAGACACTCCTTTTCTTCATTAATTTATTTAAGATTATCAGCTGTCGTTGCGTTTAATATCCAGAAGAAGATTCCTTGGTATCTGGCACAACTCCACGCGTACTAATGTCTAATTAATATAAGTGGATCGATTTCATATTTGGGAAAATGGTATGAGAAATTAATTTTAAATTTATAATAGTGAGGGATTAAAGTTTTTCGTACTCCCATTTGATTTGAGATCCTTCAACAAGTGTAAATAATTTCCCCTACGTAAATAAGCATTATTTGCTTTGGTTAATAGTTACTAGATTAGGTAACATGATTGCATTATCACAGGAAAATCAAATCGATCCGCAGAATCGTTCCACTTAATTCCTTCTCTCTAGGAGTAGTGTAAAATATATTACCAAAGTTTACATGTAGACCAGATTAAAAATCAAACATGGGCGGGCGTAGTATTGGATGGAGTGGGGGCCGAACCAACCCGTTTGCCACGTTCGGATCGGCTGTTCTCGGCGAACTTGAGGCTGTTCTGGTGCATACCCTTCTGCTTCTCCGTCTCGTTGTACTCAGAGGAGTAATAGTGCTCCTCCGCGGCGCCTTTGGAGGGAGGAAGAAACATGCTTCCCCACTGTGGAAAATGAACCAGCGTCACCGGAAGAGTGCAGGCTACGATCATTATCCCCATGTAGGTTATCCCTGTTCCTGTTGAGTATTGGGAGCTTGTGAAGAAGAGCAACTGTGTTAGGCCCGAGCCGAAGTTCCCTCCGGCGCCGGTCATGCCGGAGATTACACCCAAAGAACGACGAGAAATGAAAGGGATGATGCCGAAAGTGGCTCCGCAGGCAGCCTGTGCTCCGATGGAGAATATGATCATGTGGGTGACAGCGACAGGGAGGGAAGTGGCTCTTCCTAGAAGAAAACAGAAGACTCCTCCCATTGTTTGCAAAATCCAAAGTGTCCACAGTCTGCCTCGCATTCCAAATATCCGAGCCGAGTAATCGGATGCAAAACCTCCAAAGGGACGGGCCAAGAGGTTAGCCATGCCGAAGGTGGCAGCTATGATTCCTGCGGTGTGGAGCTTCAGATCAAACCTGAACACGGGACAACCAATTAATTTATTTATTGAGATATGAATATATATATATAACTGGATTTTCATCTATATCTACCTGTCATAAAAGTATTCAGCAATGACATTATCGGTTGACAATTCAACGCCCATGGAATAGCCGTAGAGGAGCACAAATATCCATGTCCTGTAGTTTGTTGCCGCGTACCATAGCACCTGAAATATGTAGTTATTAATTAGCCCCAAGTAGTATATTCTCTGCTCTTTACTCTATTTGTTTTGCCTTACGTACCTTGCCAAATTGGTCCTTGGCAACGTTACCCTTCTTCTGGAGGGCACCAAGGTTGCCATCTGGCATGTCCTGGCCCAGTGTTAAGACCAATATACCCATGATGACATGGAGCCAACCCGGAATGAAAAAGGCAATCCGCCAGGCAGTGAAGGGGGTGGATCCGGCTTTCTTAATAATCTCGAAGAGCACAGGCATTAGCAGCTGGGTGACGCCGCCACCCATATTCCCCCAGCCTGCAGCGGTGCCGTTGGCGAGGCCTATAATTTTGGTGTTGAACATGGTGCTCATCCAGTACTGGCACGACACGAACGTCGCCAGCGAAAACCCGATCATGAACCGCACCGCGATGTAGCCGCTGGCTGAAGAGACGAAGGACATGCAGAAGACGGTGGGGGCGGTCATCATGATGAGAAAGGCACACCCGTAACGGGGGCCCAGCATATCGCACACTGCACCCATCACCAACCTTGAGAATATGCTCCCCGAAACAGAGGCTACTCCGGCATTGCCCACGTCGCTCTTCACCAGGTCCAGGTTATCCCGAATGATCGGGACCAGAGGTGCCGCCGCGAACGTGGAGACGAAACAGACGGAGAAGGAAACCCAGGAGAGGTGAAAGGTCCTCATATGAGGATTGGCGAAGGATAGCAGTTTGAATTTCTTGGCTTTGTGCTCCGAGTCCACCGGCAAATCGAACTTCGCAGTTGTGTCGGTGGGGACGAGCGGAGACGGCGCCGAAAATGCAAGAACAGGCTCCCTCCCCGTCACTCCATGCAAAGAAGACCCCGGAGATCCTTCGATATCCGCCATCTTAATTTAGGATCAAATGTTGAACGTACGTTTGTTCGATGAGAAATACAGAGTGAATAATTGGGATTATATAGTCTGAAGCGTTGACAATTTGAATGGGTATTAAGGGGCCTGTGGAACATCCCAAAGGTAACATTTTGCATAAAGAATATTAGTTTTATCGCACGGAATCTAATTTGCCACTTCTGACCCTAATCACTACATATTATTGACCTGAAATATCCCAAGGATCAAATAATATGAACCCCGACCTAGGGGCAAGTGAAATTATATATATATTAACTTAACTAAATAATAGTATTGATTAAATATACCATGACATATTTCCACGATTCAGATTTCAAATAACAATTGATACTTCAAATCCTATTTTTCACTAATTGCTATATTAAATTACGTAGAGCTAGCGGTGAAATTGTTGATTTTTCTTTTCTTTTTCGTTTTTTCCAATCAAAGTGTAGTTTCCAACTCTTTCAACAACAAGCGTTCAATGCGGTTCTCTAACGCAAAATTGACCTCGATAAAAAAATGGAGACATTAAACTTCAACAGCGATGCAGTTACATTATTTGTCTTGGTGTTATTGTAGTGTAATTTTTCGCTCGTGTGTTATTTCTCTCTCAAGGGGAAATTCTATCGTGAGATTTTTGTTATCGTACAATTTCTTAGCTACATTGATTCATTCTCTCAGTTCTATCATGATAGTGTGTTCTTGATCGGTTGGTGTTTCTGATGTTATATGCTTTGACAAGGATTGATCATCTTAATTAAAGTGATTTCGTACTCCATATTCATCGTGTAAGCAGCTACTCCCCCCGTCCCAGTCTAAGCTACTCATTTTTCTTTTGAATGGTTTAAGAAAATGTATTTATTTATTAATATATAGTGGACCACATGTTAGCTTTTGTGATAAAGTAATGAATAATGTTGAAAAGTGAATTGAATAAGTGATACTTTTGGTAATATTGTGCGAATTTGAAGGTTAAAGTTTATATGTAGTAAAATGTTATTTTTAAAATTTATGAAATGAGAACCTAATGTGGGACAACCCGAAAAGAAAAGTGGAAAGTTTAGACCGGGACGAGGACTGGTATTTTGATTGAATGCGTTGTTTGTACCCTTCAAAGTGCTTCTAGGGGCCAGTCTCTTGTGAAAGTAAACAATGTAGGATATTGCTTGATTTTAAATTAAATGTTATTAGTTTTATTTAAATTTGAATGTTATTAGTATTTCATTAAACATCATTTATATCATTTTCAATTGATAGCTTGACATTAAGTTTCTTCAATTTGTTTTCATGATAACATTAGTTTTTTCGAGTGCTTTGACTTCTGCTTGTCTGGAAGATAATAACATGTTGTACTTATATCATATTGCTTACCTAATCAACCTTTCATATGCGTTGAGCGTCTTCAGGATATTAATTAATTGTTTAAAATTCTTGATTGGCATTAATTAAGGACTATTATTACTTGTATGGTATTTGACTTAAGCAGCTGTTTAACTGGGTGTGAATATAATACACTCCCTTCATTCAAAATAATAAAAATTTTGTTTCAATATTTTTTGTTTTACATATTTTGCACATTATTTCTCCATTATACCCATATCTCAATCCCCCTAAAATATCACTCACATTTTATCGTACTTTTTATATATTCTATTATATTCATTCATTAATTTGGTACACCATCCCCTAGAGAATAAAAGCTTTTTGGTCCCATAACTTATTGAGTGTCCGGTTTTGGTCACAAAAATTTTGAATCTTTGATTTTGGTCCCATAATTTCTAAGGTTTGTCCAATTTGAGTCTCATTCTCTCCGATAAATTCTTTTTTTTGGTACATAACTTATCGAGTGTTCAATTTTAGTCCTAAAAATTTTGACTTTTCAAATTTGATCTCATAACTCCAAGGGTTTGTCCAATTTTTGACCCATTTTTATAGAAATACAAAAACAATGTTGTTTCTTATCACGTGTGGTTCACGTGCCGTCAAAATTGAGAGGTTTCCATTATGGTCATTGACATGGCTGCCAAGTGACAATCACTACAAAAAAAAAACACTGTTTAGCGACGGAAAATCCGTCGGAAACAGTGTTTTGCGACGGATTTTGCGACGGACACGTGTCCGTGCCTAAAACATCCGTAGCTAATTTTTGCGATGGATTTTTGCCGTCCGTCGCAAATTAACGACGAATAAAACCGTCGCAAAATTGGCGGGTCAAACCCGACCGGGTCGCTCAAAATTTGCGACGGACAGTAGTCCATCGCAAATTATTCGGGTCAGACCCGATCGGGTCAACAATATTTGCGACGACATTAGTCCGTCGCAAATATTTATTAAATTTTATTTTTATTTTTTTCGGTTATAATTTGCGACGGACATTTTTCCGTCGCAAATTAAAAATTTGCGACGGAATTTGGCCGTCGCAAAATACCGAGCCTATACAAAAAAAAAATGTGGCTCGCGTGGTTCGAGCCCGGGCACACGGGGCGGGCGGGGCGAGCGCGGACCACTGGGCCACCGGCCCATAGCTTATTATAGGCGGCCCACCTTCTATATTAGTCTTATTAGACTTTGAACAATTAATCCAAATTTGCGCCCAAGGGGAATCAAACGCGCGACCTCTTGTGCATGTGGAGGGGGCACGCGCCACTCGGGCACGTGCTACTTTCGTTCATTTTTACGTAATTAATTGTATATGTATTCAAATTAAGTCATTTTTTTTATAATTCACCAAATTATTTTCTTTTCGTATCTAACTTGTTTATAAAATTTTTTTGCCCAACTATTTTTTTTATTTCGTAAAATTATTTATTTCGACAATGACGTAATTTTATAATATGTTCATTTGTACACAATTAATTGTATATGTATCCAAATTGATTAATTTTTTTTCCATAATTCACCAAATTAATTCACTTTCGTTTCTCACTTGTTTTTATAAATCTTGTGGCCATTTAATTTTTATTACTTTGGTAAAATTATTTATTTCGACTCCAGCTTAAATTTATAATACGTTCATTTGTACGCAATTAATTGTATATGTATCCAAATTGACTCATTTTTTCCATAATTCAGCAAACTAATTTCTTTTCGTATCTAACTTGTTTATAAAAATATTTGGCCCAACTATTTTTTTTATTTCGTAAAATTATTTATTTCGACAATGGCGCAATTTTATAATTCGTTCATTTGTACACAATTAATTGTATATGTATCCAAATTGATTAATTTTTTTTCATAATTCACCAAATTAATTCATTTTCGTTTCTCACTTGTTTTTATAAATGTTGTGGCCATTTAATTTTTATTACTTTGGTAAAATTATTTATTTCGACTCCCGCTTAAATTTATAATTCGTTCATTTTTACGCAATTAATTGTATATGTATCCAAATTGACTCTTTTTTTTTCTATAATTCACCAAATTAATTCATTTTCGTTTCTCACTTGTTTTTATAAATGTTGTGGCCATTTTTTTGGTAAAATTATTTATTTCGACAATGCGTAATTTTATAATTCGTTCATTTGTACGCAATTAATTGTATATGTATCCAAATTGACTCAATTTTTTTCTATAATTCACCAAATTAATTCATTTTCGTTTCTCACTTGTTTTTATAAATGTTGTGGCCTTTTTTTTTTGTAAAATTATTTATTTCGACTCCCGCTTAAATTTATAATTCACTCATTTTACGCAATTAATTGTATATGTATCCAAATTTACTCATTTTTTTTCCATGTGCATGCGAACACGCGACCTTTTGAACATGCGAAGGAGGCGCGCGCCGCTAGGCCATGAGCTTCTTTCGTTCATATTTACGCAATTAATTGTATATGTATTCAAATTAAGTCATTTTTTTTTAATAATTCATCAAATTAATTCCTTTTCGTTTCTAACCTATTTATATAAATGTTGTGCCCAACTTTTTCTTTTGTAAAATTATTTATTTAAAAAAAACGTAAATTTATAATTCTTTCATTTGTACGCAATTAATTGTATATGTATCCAAATTGAATTTTTTTTTTCATAATTCACCAAATTAATTCCTTTTCGTTTCTAATTTTGTTTATATAAATGGTGTGCCCAACTTTTTTGTTTTTGTAAAATTATTTATTTCAATGTGTAGATTTATAATTCGTTCATTTGTGCATAACTAATTGTATATGTATCCATATTGAGTCCTTTTTTTTCCATAATTCACCAAATTAATTCCTTTTCGTTACAACTTGTTTATATAAATTTTGTGCCCAAACTTTTATTTTGTAAATTTATTTATTTCGACAATACATAAATTTATAATTCGTCCATTTCTACGCAATTAATTGTATATGTATCTAAATTGACTCATTCTTTTTACATAATTCAAAAAATTTGTTCCTTTTCTCTATGCTGACAATGCATAAATTTATAATTTGTTCGTTTATACACAATTAACTATATTTGCGACGCACGTGTTCGTCGCAAATTATTTAATTACTTTTTTAAATTTCAACTTTGAAATTTGAGACGGACATTCCGTCGCAAATATCGGGTCGCTAATTTCAAATTTGAAATTTGCGATGGACTTTCCGTCGCAAATAAGTCGGGTCAAGACCTGGTTGGATCTCCAAAATTTACGACGGACACGTGTCCGCCGTAAATTATTTAATTAATTTTTTAAATTTTAACTTTGAAATTTGAGACGGACATTCTGTCGCAAATGCCCGTTGCTAATTTCAAATTTGAAATTTACGACGGACTTTCCGTCGCAAATAAGTCGGGTCAAGACCCGGTTGGATCTCCAAAATTTGCGACGTACACGTGTTCGTCGCAAATTATTTAATTACTTTTTAAAATTTCAACTTTGAAATTTGAGACGGACATTCCGTCGCAAATGTCCGTCGCTAATTTCAAATTTGAAATTTGCGACGGACTTTCCGTCGCAAATTGGATCTCCAAAATTTACGACAGACACGTGTCCGTCCCAAATTATTTAATTTTTTTTAAAATTTTAAATTTGGAATTCGAGACGGACTTTCCGTCGCAAAACCCAAAAGTTAGCGACGGATGGATAAGTCCGTCGCAAATTTTTAGAATTTACGACTAATGGTCAAAACCCGTCGCTAATCCATCGCAAAATACTAAAATTAGCGACAGATAAGGTGTCCGTCGCAAATTTCCATCGTTAATTAGCGAGTTTTTTGTAGTGAATTTTTTTATTACACTCTACTAAATAAACTAATAAAAATAAAAAAATAAAAACTAAATTAAATTAAATTTAATAAAATTAAAAAATAAACTAAAATAAACATATTATTCTTCCCCAACTCCTGCAACCTATGTGGTTCATTTTCCCTCGGACAACCCAACTCTACTCCCCTCGCCTCCCCCCACCCCAATTTGTAGGTTCTTCTCTCCTATGTTTCTAACCATGTATAAATTAGTGATATGAAAAAAAAATAAAAAAATATCGTTTGCAGCCACATCTGTGGGTACAGGAAAGCCCAAAATTTCGGCCAGAATGTGAGTTGCGCAATACATAAATGGGCGTCATTTATGGAGTTTTACGAAAATGAGACTAAAATTGGATAATCACTAGGAGTTACTGGACTAAAATCGAAGAATAAAAAATTTTGGGACCAAAATCTAACACTTGATAAGTTATGAGACCATATAACTTTTTTTCTCCCATCCCCTTAATAAATCAGTTGACTGTTATGTTTGTCCATCTATCTTTAATTTCATTCAATAAATCACTCACGTTTTTCATATAAATCATGAGGATGAGGGTATATTAGTCAACTTATATCAGGTCTTAATCTCATAAATCCTAAAACAACATTCATTTTGAATCGAGACAAAGTATTATATGAAAATAGTTCATGATAAGCTTATTATGAAACAACTAGTGTTTCTCTCGTGCGATGCACGAATCAAATATTATAAATTATAATTATAAATGCGAAATTGCATAGTAAATTATATAAAAAGTTTAAATTAAATTTATTTATTCCATAAACCAATTAATATGTAAAAATTATATTGTATATTGTGTGAGTATTACAATTGTTTAATTAATCATACAATTTTCAATTATGTAATAAATTCACAACAAATACTAAAATTCATAAAATGATTTTAATATTTAACAAAAATTATATAGTCCAAATAAAAATTATTTAAATTCAATCCATCATATATATTTAAAGTAAATAAAAAACACTTTAAAAATAATAAAATAAATATTTCAAATATGGTTTTTCTTTTTTTGTATGTACAGTATATATGTTAAATTAAAAATATTCAAAAGATAATTTATTTGATATAGAGTGTGTTGGAAATAGATTTAAAATTAATAGCTTAAAGAATTTTGAAATTTTTGGTGCAAAATATAAAAGAAAGGAAAATGGTAAAGTTAATCCACTCTCTTTAATGGAGAGTGAGACTCACCATTGCACTATAAAGCAAGTGGACTTCACTTGCTCCAATAATAACAACTTTTTCTCTCTCCTCACTTCTACTTTTATATATACTAGTATTTCTCCCGTGCGATGCACGGATTGAATATTATAAATTTTAAGTACAAAATTATATAATGAATGAATTATAAATTAAAAAGAGAGTTTAAATTAAATTTATTTATCCATAAATCAATTAAGATATAAAAATATTGTATATGTGAGTAACATAATATTTAATTGTATACTAAATTAATAAAATTATTTTAACATTTAAAAAACTTATATAGTCTAAATAAAAATTATTTAAATTCGATGAATCATATAGTTAAAGTCAATTAAAAACACTTAATAATAAAATTAAATATTTTAAATATGATTTTTATTTTTATATGCACAATATATATGTTAAATTAAAAAATTTCATGAGACAGTTTAATTTAATATATAATGTGTTGAAAATAGATTTAAAATAAAAAACTTAAAGAATTTTGAAAACTATTGGTGCAAAGTAAAAAAGAAAAAAAATTGGTAAAATTAATTCACTCTCTTTAGTGGAGAGTGGGAGTCACTATTGCACCATAAAGCAAGTGCATTTCACTTGTTCCAATAAATGCAACTTTTATTCTCTCCTCACTTCTACTTTTATATATATATATATATATATATATATATATATATATATATATAGATTTTAAAGTATCAATAATCTCATCAAGAGTATCATTAATTTGGGTCTGTGGTATTATATTGTAATTGCTGATACTCCTGATGAACTTTTTATACTCCTGGTCAAATATTCGATACTTTAAAATAATTTCATGATAAACTTATCATGAACAATTTTCATATAAAACCTACACTTGAATCGAAAGGAGTATACTATAATATATGAGTGTATATGTAAAGTGTGAATATTAATTGTTCATATATAAATCACTTTGCAATATTTCTTAGGAGAATAACTCACTCTTTAGTGAAAACAATTTACATTCTCCAAAATTTACCCTTTAGTGAAATTAATTAATTTTCTTTAATAAAACAACTCATATCTTTTAAAATGGTTCATATATGAACCACTTTTACTTTATACTTTGCCAATATATTTATATATTTTTGCTAAAATGCATATAAATTTCCAATTATATACTTTTTCAGCAACATCTTTTTTTCTTTTTGAAACCATAAAAAGTTGAATATCGTTCTTTATTTAATTATAAAATAAGACTCCAAGATGATAACAAAATAATTTGTTCTATAAGTCAGTTTATAGCACAATGTAAAATTAATACTATACTTTCTTTAAATAATATCATAACATTCATTCAATAATACCATTACATTTATAAATAATTACTATAACATTTTTCCACATAGTTTGAAATATTTGTGCATGTGTGTAAAATTTAGATATAGTATTATTGAATTAATGTTATGATATTACTAAATGAATATTATGGTATTATTGAATAAATGTAATGATATGGCCGAATGAATTCAATTTCATTGGGTCCGGGAACAAATTTCACGGGAGAAGGTGTCTTGGTATATATAGTTAACATTGATGTTTTTTTTAACTATTAATAAAACTTATAATTAGCATCTTAAAATAAATTTAAGATATCTTACTTTTATTAAAGTATAATTAATAAACCATAATTTAGACATCGACTTGCAAACTATTTCAAATAACTTCCGCACTCAATCAAATAACCAGGAAACTGTCAAGTGTTGGTAGCTCAAGTGGTTGAGGCCACCACCTAAGACCCATAGGTCTTGGGTTCGAGACACGGAGAGGGAATTTATTTCCCTCTTGTGGTGGGGTGGTTGTTCCCCTATTGTGGTGAGGTGGTGTTCCCCTCTTGTGGTGGTTGCGGTTCCGGCTGCAGTGCGGTTGTGGTTCGGAGTTGCGGGTTCGGGTGGTCCCCCTCTTGTGGTGATTGCGGTTCCGGTCTACAGCGAGATGAAAAGATGTTGCCATGTACCCGGTGGTCGAAGGAACTATTGTAATTGATTATGTTAGGAAACTATTGTAATTGATTACCTTTCAAAAAAAAAAAATCAAATAACCAGGAAACTATTTTTTGTAACGATTTAAATATTTCATGAGTGGGGTGGAATAGAATCATTCATCTAATCCTACGGGTAGCGGCCACACAAGGAATGCCAAAGAAGGGTAGGAAGGAAGGCTACGCGGGAGATGACATCGTCTGGTAGAGACCTCGTGGGTCAGGGGATAATACCCGCGACTAGCGAGAAGAATACTTAAGAGAGATTGCTTGGGGCAGACCCTTAGCTAAGGAGGCAACAAGCGGCCAGAATAGTAAACCACGGGAGGGATCTCCAATGCGACTATGGCCCAGGGTACTTGTACAACTTTACCAGATGAACCCATCTGACCGCTTTGATCATCAGTCGGGATTGAACCCATGAGGTTTTGCCGGCCCGGCGGTAACATGTACACAGGATCCGTCCTGAAGAAGGAGCGATCCCATCTGATTTGAGGATGGATCAGGTTTAAACTACCTAAAAAAGAAAGACAACTTCACAAATTCAACTAGATTGTCACGTGACATCACACTATTTGCCCACTTGGTCAGTTAGGCCACCAATAGAGAGATATTAGGGTCGAATAGACTGACATCCATTAACAAAATGGCTGGAGAACCCAACAAATGACATTCCATTTGTATTTATAAATAGAACCTGATCAAAGGCTCATTGTAAGGACAAACATTCAATGTAAGAACAGTCTTAAAAGAGCATTTATTCTTCAGTTTTACATAGATATTATCCACCAGCCACTACAATACACTTGCACAAAAATATTGGAAAATTTGTTTTTTCAGAACCTTAACTTAAGGGGGTGGTAAAATAAAGACATTAAATTTTTGGGCTAGCAAAATGAGGACCATAACTTTTCAGGTTGACAAAATGAGGATTATAACGTTTTAGATTGACAATTCAAGGACCGCAACTTTTAAAATTTACAAATAAAGGCCAAGTTTAGCCCGAACTAAGGCCAAATTGGCTCAATTTGGACCCAAATTCTAGCCCAAATCAGGCCAATTAGCCCGATTTGCATCGATTCAAGCTGGTTTGTCCTTAATTTGCCACAAATTAAAGTTATTGTCCTAATTTTGTCAGCCCAAAAAGTCATGGTCCTCATTTTGCTACCCCCCCCCCCCCTAATTTGCCGTCCTGAAAAAATAATTTTCCCCAAAAATATCTGTCAATATTATACAATAAACTGAACAGCTAAACTAAATCGTATCTCCACAAGATTTTAGGAATGATGATTGTTATAAATCCAGTAGATTTAATATACCAAATCAAGAATATTTGAAGTGGACATTACTAATGGGCTTCATGACCTAAACAATCTTTAGGTTTAGATTAAGGTTTCTCTATTATATATAGATCCCTATACTCAGTATTTTAAATACACATAAATATTAGTGAAAGCTCCTAGCTTGGTACGCCCCCCAGATGTAGTCGTTATCGGCGAACTGGGTAAACAAACCTGTGTCTCTACTTTACGCTTATAATTTACAACACGTTATCAGCACGAGTCTCTGCCTGAAGCTAATCGGTACGAATCTCAATTTAGTTTTCAATAGCATGATAATTAATTATCGTATCAATTTCTAGATCCCCATGTGTTATGAATTCAGCGTGCACTTAATTTATACATTGTATTTGTATTCTTGTGTTTGCAATTATTTATTAATCAGATCGAAAAGAAAAAAATATATAATAAATAACACGGCGAGGACGGCCGCATCGCCACGGGCCACCAGGCCACCGCGCACTCCACCGCCACGCGCTTGAAGCCAGCCCTGACGGTTACAAGCCGACGGCCGAACTTTCATCGTGAGCCACCGTACCGCACGCCGTCGCGTACCTCCGAGTGCTGCGAACGACTGCGTATCACCGGCGAAAGCGTGCCTCTCCCCTCCATTGCTCCGTTGTCACAGTGTCAAGCGACGGCCGTGGGCCGTGCACCGCCGGACGACGACGGCCGTAGGCCGCGTCGCCACGGCGGCTCAGCGCGAGCCTTACGCTCCGCCGCCCTGGCCCCTTGCGCGCCCCGCCCTGCTTTCCCATCTGCGAGACCTGCCAAATGTGTTGGCCATATAGGCCCAATGCAGTTTGGGAAAAAATATTTTGGGCCTGCAACCCGTTTTTATGGGCTGGAATAAAAAAAAACTTTTGGACTACTTTTTTTAATTGGACTTATTGATTGATTTTGGGTCTTATGTTATTTTAATTTTCCTTTTATATTTGAGTCCCCAATTCAACTTATCAAGTTCCAAAAATACTTGAAAAATAAAATGTAATAATTCTTAGCATAATAATTAAGCTCAAATTTTTGGAATTAATTTTAAAATTATTTCTCAATAAATTATTATTTTAAGTGCTTAATTACTATATGCACATGCTATTTATGATTAATCCTCATGCATGCATTATTACTTTTGCACATAGTCCTTATTTTATAGTCCGCATAAATTGTCTGGGTAGGCGGCACCCAGTACTTGTCGGACCGTAAATTATGTTTTGGGTAGACGACGCTCAATTCTTTGCTTCTATGTGCTTGAATATGATCAAATAAATTCTTATTTCTCCGTTTTCAACAAATTGGTCACAAAACTCACCATGTCACTTTACAAATTGTAGTGAGAATGACTGATATTACCAAAAGAGAATTCACTGAGCTTGCTCTTGATGGTAGTAATTACCTGACATGGGCTCTAGATGTTGAGATCCATCTAGACTCAACTGAGTTGAGCGAAGCCATTGTCGAAGGTTCAAAATCCTCTAACTCCCAAAAGGCGAAATGGTTGATTTTCCTCAGGCATCACCTGAATAAGGATCTGAAAAATGAATACCTGACTGAAAAGGACCCTGGGGCGTTGTGGAAGTCCTTGAAGGACCGTTTCCAACAATAAAATGATATACTCCTTCCTCAAGCACAATACGATTGGCTGAACCTCAGTTTTCAAGACTTTAAGTCTGTGACGGAGTACAATTTTGCATTGCACCGTATTGTATCGCAGTTAAAGCTATGCAAGCAAGCTATAATTGAGGCCGAGTTGATACATAAAACTCTATCAACGTTCCACGCTAGCAACCTTGTACTCCAACAGCAGTATAGGGCCTAGAATTACACTGTACACTCTGAGCTAATTTCTTCTAGTAGCAGAAAAGCATAACCAACTCCTTATAAAGAATCATAATTCGAGACCGGTTGACTCACAAGCAGTGCCCGAAGCACATGCTATAGGCCAGGGAAATACAAGGGGAAGACCCCTAAAGTCGAATCTCACGATGCCTGCCTGAAGCAGACAACGACGATCTCTTGGGCTTGGAGCTCAAAGACTATGAAGACAATGAGTGATTCTGATATTTGATCAATTTTAGTACTTTATTTTTTGTTAAGACCCTTTTATTTGGATCCTGCCTTTCGGATACTTTATTTCATCTTTGGTATGACATTTGTAATTTAGTTTTTATATGTTTACTTTAATATATGATGTCTGTTAAATTTATTTGGATATTGCTATTCTTATACATGGCTTGTAAATATATCAGCTATTAGGTTTGTTCTTTTTTCCTCTGGCATGTTTATACAAATTGTGATTTATGTTTGGTAGATTGCGCCACCACACACACAATCTTAAGAGATAGAAAGTATTTTCATAAGTTGATAGAAAGAAAGGGGAGTGTAACCACGATAGCCAGTGATAATATTATGATAATGGGCTCCGGAAGAGCCACTGTCATCGTCCCTATGGGTACCAAACTCATAATTGACAATGCTTTGTTGTTTCCACAATAAAAAAACATACCCTTCTCAGTTTTACAGACATAAGATCTAATGGCTATCACATTGAAACTGAAACTGAGAACAATAATGAATACCTTTTGATGATTATTACTTGAGGTAGCCATAAACAAGTTATTGAAAAACTTCCCTCCTTCTCTTTCGGATTGTACTATTCTGCCGTCTAATCTCCATATAGCCATGAGTATGAAATTTCACGGCCCGAACTCTTTTAAATTATGACATCAGCACATTGAAACTGAAACTGAGAACAATAATGAATACCTTTTGATGATTATTACTTGAGGTAGCCATAAACAAGTTATTGAAAAACTTCCCTCCTTCTCTTTCGGATTGTACTATTCTGCCGTCTAATCTCCATATAGCCATGAGTATGAAATTTCACGGCCCGAACTCTTTTAAATTATGACATCAGCGGTTTGGTCATCCAGGACAAACAATGATACGTAGGATTCTATCTAATTGCACTGGTCATAATATTTTGAACAATAGAATCCCTCATATCGATGAATTTATCTGTGATGCATGTTCAAAGGGTAAATTAATAGTGCGCCCGTCGCGCACTAAGGTGGGACTTGAGTCTCTGGTTTTTCTTGAACGGATTCAGGGAGATATTTGTGGACCGATTCCCCTAGCATCAGGACCATTTTGATATTTCATGGTCTTAATTGATACCTCCACTAGGTGGACATGTGACTGTTTTTTGTCTACCCGCAATCAAGCTTTTGCGAAGCTTATTTTAAAAACTATTGAGCTTCGAGCTCAGTTCCCAAATTATCCAATAAAATTGATTCGTATGGATAATGCTGTTGAGTTTACCTCAAAATCCTTTACTGATTACTGTATGGCACTGGGAATTAAAGTGGAGCATTCGGTCCCTTACATCCACACCCAAAATGGTCTTGCTGAAACGCTAATAAAACGTATCAAACTTATCGCTAGACCGTTACTTATGAACTCTAAACTACCCACTTCATGTTAGGGGCATGCAGTCCTACATGCATCACATATGATATAAATCCGTCCAACTGCATACAATGATCATTCCCCCTACAGCTAGTGCGTGGGAAAGAACCAAACTGTTGGTCCCGGTACAAGACTGATGAATACGTGTATGGGGGGGAATACACGTATACCAATTTTTCAACTGAAAACCTTGCTGAGTCCCCTTTACTCAGAGTGATAAAGAACTGAGAGCTGATAATCTCCCCACTGACTACACTTAGTGCGGGTCAGTTGACTATCGAGTCGAGTTCAGTGCGGAAATGCGTGAGCCCTGATAGTTTAAAGTCTTGTTAGTTTGCTTTCTGAAAACTTGATTACTCAATTTTGAAATAGTGATTAGTAGGGCAGTGCTCTTGTTTGATGATCAGGCTGATTGATTTAGCTTGATAAAACCGAATTCTATGAATGAATGAGTAATATGACAAGTAAGCACAATATCAAAGCAGTAAGAACACAGGGAGTTTAATGTGGTTCAGAGACTCAAGCTCCTACGTCTACGGCCTGATTTAACAGGAAATCCACTCAAGGGATTCTTGTTTTTAACGTGCCAAGGTGCACGAAGATCAGCTACCTCACTGACCTATACAAACTCCTCTAACTAACTCACTAACTTAACTTACTACCAACAAACCTAACTTAGGGTTTTGGTTTCAGTTTGGATTCCAACTAGGTTGTGATTATCCTTACAAGACAAAGCTATGCTAAGGATTGAATAATCACTCTAAGCTTAAAATATTGCTAGTATGCTCTTTGGAATACAGAATAACTCTCAAATACTAAGAAACACTTGGGAAATTTAGCTGGTTTCGAGTGCTTCTTCTAAGACTGAATGCTTTGAATGCTTGAGAGTTTGAGTAATTTCTGGCTTGGAAATTTCCCATAACCTTGAATGGGTTCAAGGCCTTCTATATTTATAGGTGATTTGAAAACTATCTGTTGGAAGAGATAGCCTTCTGGTCATCTATGTAGAGTGACTCAAATGGACATAATTCCCATGCATCAGCCGTCCTTGCATAGATTAGGTAACTTACATTTAATGCACCATTTAATGCTTGCCCGTTGAATATACAGTCTGAAGTCAGTCTCCGTGTCAGGTTCCAAACGTGCGTGTCCTTCCCGGATTGGTCCACGTTATCAGGTTGGTGAGAATGTCAGAACTTATTCCTAGGCTTCAGGCTTGTCTTATTAAGTTCTTTTTGTCTCGAGCACAACGGTCATGTCCTGACGCTGACATTCCTTTTGCATTGCTTGGCTCTACTCCAAGTCTTTCCCATAAACTCAGTATCATCCTGTTCCCTCAGGAATGAGTTAGTAATGACCTCAGGGTCATACTCTTCATCACTGAAGCTTACTCAGCCAGCTTAGAAGACTGCCATAAGTTCAGGATGGTGCTCTTCATCTTCAGGCTCTCAGTCTTGATTATCATCAGTAAGTTCTCCTCTCACTGAGTACCTGTAAAGTGTAAAATGACTAAGTACAAAGCCTAACCAAGACTAACCTGACTAAGACAAACTAAGGCAACTCATCTTTTCAGGGGCTTTGGGATCTTAATCAAAACTGACAATGTCCCAACACAAATATTTCCCATCTGCGTATATTTGGATGTGCGGTGTATGTTCCGATAACATTTGTTGGGACATTGTCAGTTTTGATTAAGATCCCAAAGCCCCTGAAAAGATGTTTGCATTTATTCTGTCAAGCTAGTCTTGGTTAGGTTTGATAGTCATTTTACACTTCACAGGTACTCAGTGAGAGGAGAACTCACTGGTGACAATCAAGACCAAGAGCCTGAAGACGAAGAGCACCATCCTGAACTTATGGCAGTCCTCTAAGCTGGCTGAATAAGTGTCAGTGATGAAGAGTATGACCCTGAGGTCATTACTAACTCAGTCCTGAAGGGAAAAGGATGTCACTGAGTTTTTGGGAAGACTTGGAGTAGAGCCAAGCAATGCAAAAGGAATTTCAGCGTCAGGACAAGACCGGTGAGCTCAAGACAAAATGAACTTAAAGAGACAAGCCTGAAGCTCAGGAATAAGTTCTGACATTCTCACCAACCTGATGATGTGGACCAATCTGAGAAGGACACGCACGTACGGAACCTGACAAGAAGACTGAATTCAGACTGCATATTCAACGGGCAAGCATTTAATGTGCATTTAATGCAACTGCCAAATCCATGCAAGGACGGCTGCTGCATGAAGATATGTCCGTTTGAAGCCACTCTACATAGTTGACAAGAAAGGCTATCTCTCCAACGTATAGTTTTTCAAATCATCTATAAATACAGAAGACCTTGAACCCATTCAAGGTTACGGGAAATTTCCAAGCCAGAAATTACTCAAACTCTCAAGCATTCAAAGCATACAGCCTTTAAGAGAAGCACTCGAAACCATCTAAATTTCCCAAGTGTTTCTTAGCAACTGAGAGTTATTCTGTATTCCAAGAGCTAAATAGCATTATCTTAAGCTTAGAGAGATTATCCAATCCTTAGCATAACCTTGTCTTGTGAGGATAATCTCAACCTAGTTGGAATCCAAACTGAAACCAAAACCCTAAGTTAGGTTTATTGGGAGTAAGTCAGTTAGTGTGTTAGTAAGGAAGTTTGTATAGATCAGTGAGGTTAGCTGGTCTTGGTGCACCTTGGCACGTTAAAAACAAGAATCCCTTGAGTGGATTTCCTGTTAAGTCAGGCTGTGGACGTAGGAGCTTGAGCCTCTGAACCACGTTAAATTCCTTGTGTTCTTATTGCTTTGATATTGTGCATACTTGCCATATTACTTGCTCATTCATTGCATTCGGTTTATCAGGCTTGAATCAATCAGCCTGATCCTCAAAAAGAGCACTGCCTTACTAAACACCTTTCAGAATTGAGTAAAACAAGTTTTCAGAAAGCAAACTAAACAAGACTTTAAACTTTCAGGGCTCAAACATTTCCGCACTGAACTTGAACTGATAGTTAGCCAACTGACCCGCACCAAGTGTAGTCAGTAGGTGTGTTATCAGCTCCTAGTTCTTTACCACTCTGAGTAAAGGGGACTCAGTCAGTTTCTAAGTTTGAAAAATTGGTATACGTGTATTCCCCTCATACACGTAATCCTCAGTCTTGTACCGGGACCAACAAGTGGTATCAGAGCAGTGGTTCAAAAGACCACTGACTTTGAATACTAATAGTTTCAGAGGAGGAACTGTTGGTGGTCACTGAACAGATCTGAGTTTGGTTTTCATAAAACTTGCATCATCATGACTTCGAGGAGACTTGAAGCTTCGTTACCTGAATTCTCTGTGTCTAACTTTGTCTATTGGAAGTTCAGATTAGAAGCACATCTAGATGCCATCCATGACCAGATGCCGCTTGTTCTCAGGAAAGGACCGATCAAAATTACTGTCCCGAATACCAGAGGGAGAGGATATGATGATCTTGATATTGGTGTACCCATTCCTAAGGAAAGGAAGGATATGACCACTGATGAGATCAAGATGATGGGGCTGGATAATGTGGCCAGAAATATCATCTTGCATACGGTGCCTTTCGAGGAGTCAGCAAGGTTGATGAACTTAAAGAAGGCGAAGGAGGTTTGGGATGAGCTGACCAGGATGTGCGAAGGGTCAGAAAAGATAAATGAGAACAAGAGAAATATTGCCATTCAGAAATTTGAAGCGTTCGAGATGCTGCCTGACGAGAGCATAGATCAAATGGAGTCTAGATTCATCAAGTTGATGAATGAGTTGGTGATGTTGGACAAGGATGTCCCAAGGAGAGATGTTGCTTCAAAGATCCTGAATGCCCTTCCTGAGAGATGGGATAACAGTGTAATTATGCTTAAGAACACTCAGGATATGAGTAACATAACTTCTGCTTTACTTTTTTCAGAACTCAAAGTGCTTGAATTTGATCTTAACAAAAGAAAGAAGAAAGTTCAGTCAGAAGAGGAAGTGAAGGAGAAAACTCCTGAGAAAAGTATGGCGTTCAAGGCCAGGTCTCAACCTGTTGAGCCCTCATCAAATTCTTCATCAAAGTCACCGATGGAGATGAGCAGGGAAGAACTCGCTGAGGAGTACAGCCTGATGGCCAGACGATTTGACAAGCTCAACTCCAGGTTTGGTCGTTATAAAAAGTTTTATCAGGACTCACGTGACAGGAAACCTGAAGGAACCCACCAAAGCTCAAGGAGATATGAGGAGCGAAGGAATACAGACCAGAGGAGAGAACGTGGTGATGAAAGGAGATATTCTGAACTAAAGCCTGAAAGAAGAGACGAACAGAGACGTACTCGCGATGATAGATATCCAACTAAGTCTAAAAGCTCACCGAGAACCAGGGAACCTGACTCAAGGAGGAACCCAGAACCGAGGAAGGAAAGAGTAAGCGAGCAGATAGCATGTTACAACTGTAACAAGATTGGTCACTATCAGTACGACTGCCCGGAGCTGAGTGCGAGAGAGAGAGAGGAAAGGAGAGCCACGAGGGATCTAAGATCTGCTGATCGGAGAGCAATGGTCGCTGAAGATGCAACAGACTCTGACGGTCCTGCTGAAAGGTCACCTGAACTCTTCTCAGATGACGAGTACGATGATGTCTGTCTGATGGCTAGGAATGAGCCTGAGGTAACATCAAATTCTGTTTGTGCTTCTTACACTGGTCAAAATTCTGAGCTTAGCTCAGAGTCAGTTAGAGAAATGAACCTTCAGATCTGCCTTGATCAATTGATGGTTGATTTCTCCAGACTGCAGGAAACTAATGTCTTCTTAGTAGAGGAGAACAAGAAATTGAGTACTGAGGTTCAAAACCTGAATGAACAACTCACTCAGTCTGATATTAAAGAATTAGTTCAAATTGTGAGACTAACTCAGGAAATTGATTTAATCAATGCTGAGCGTCTTCCAAGAGAGAAGATTCTGAAGGAACTGGCTGAGGAAGAGCTGGCCAGGAAGGAAGAACTGAATGTACTTAAGAGTAAGTTTGATGACCTCTTTACCAGGCATGAAATCCTGAAAAAGAGTGAGGACTCTCTCAAGAAAAAGGTTGCAGCAATGAATAAATCCTCAGTGGCTAGAGAGGAAATAAAGAGCAGTCAGATGCTTGGGAATGAGAAAAAGGGACTTGGATATGTTCCTAAGAAATCCTCACAAGGTCAGTCTCATGTTGCTTCAGGGAGCAACACTGAGAGGGTATTTGTTCAGGCAGACCAGAATGCACCTAAGGTTGTACTTCAGGCCCGTCAAACCGATAAGGGCAAAGAAACTGTTGACACGGTCAGGGTTGCTCCTAAGGTAGCTAAGCCAAAACCCAAGGGAAAGGCAAAGCAATCTAAGGAAGCCCCAGAGAGCTCAGGCCAGGGAAAGCCTCAGCGAAAGCAGAGGAAGACTCAGGCCCAGAGCCCTCAGACTGGTCAGCGAGGGTACCATCATGCTTGGCAATACCAACAGGGAAGGCCAAACATGATGACACCCCCGTGGTTTTGGCATCCTGAGGCCTTTAACTGTTTTCCATTCCCTCACTTGCCTAGGGGGAATAGAACACAGGGCCCTTATCAAGAACAAGGCCCAAGATCTGCTGCACCCAAACCTAGGAAGAACAGGAGGCCAACCTAAAAGGCACCCACTCAGGCTCCTGTGAAGCCTAAGTTTAGCACTCATACACCATCTTCCTCTCAGGCAAAGAAGAAGAAAGTTGTGTATGTTGATGTTTCAGGGAGACAGATTTACCACTCTGAGGCAATCGGGGTTGTTAAGCAAGTCTGGATCCTGAAGGGTACAACTGACACGATAGGACCCAACACCCAATGGGTAACTAAAGCCTGATTTGCTTGCAGGCAGCTGTGGATCATAACAAGAGGAGAGGAGACTCAATCAAAGCTGTTTGGTACCTAGACAGTGGTTGCTCAAGGCACATGACTGGAATGAAGAGTCTTCTCCAAGAATATCAAGCTAAAGATGGTCCACAGGCAACCTTTGGTGATAACTCAAAAGGAGTTACTAAAGGTTTTTGTGTTTTAATCATAGGTACAGTCAGAGTGGAAAATCTGTCCTTTGTGGAAGGACTGAAGCATAACCTGTTGTTAGTAAGTCAATTCTGTGACAAAGGGTTCAGTGTTGAGTTCTCATCGAATATATGTTCAGTCAAGGACAAATCAACACAAGTGCTTCTATCAGGTATCAGGAAAGGTAACATTTATCTCGCTGATTGGAGCAGCACTATTCCTAATACTTGTTTTGTTGCTAAAATCTCTCTAGAGCTCAGTTGGTTATGGCATAAAAGATTAAGCCATCTGTACTACAAGATTCTTAACAAAATTTCTAGACAGTCACTTGTTGAAGGTCTACCTAATGAATTTTTTAGCAAAGATCATGTGTGCAAAGCTTGTCAGGAAGGGAAGCAGGTCAGAGCGTCATTCAAAGAAAAAGATTCTCATTCCACTGACAGGATACTTCAGCTCTTGCACATGGATTTATTTGGTCCCATAACACCTGTGAGTATGAATGGTAGAAAATATACCCTTGTGGTTATTGATGATTATTCTAGATATACTTGGGTTATTTTCTTGTTGAATAAGAAGGAAACATAGGTGAAGCTTCCAGAGTTGCTCAGAAGACTCAGCAATGAGAAGAATCAGTCCATTACTAAGATCAAATCTGACAAGGGCACTGAATTTATAAATTCATATATTTCTGACTTTTGTAATGAACTTGGTATAGCTCATGAGACTTTTGCAGCTAGAACCCCACAACAGAATGGTGTCGCTGAAAGAAGGAACAGGACACTGAAGGAAGCTGCAAGGACAATGCTGGCTGAGTCAGGATTGCCCAAGAAATTCTGGGCTGAGGCAATCAACACTGCATGCTACACTCAGAACAGATCCATGCTGAACAAACAACATGCACCCATATGAGACATGGAACAAAAGGAAACCTCGTATTTCTTATTTTCATATATTTGGTTGTAAGTGCTTCATCCTCAACAATGTGAAGACCCAATTGAAAGCCTTTGATAGCAAATCTGATGAAGGAATATTCTTAGGATATTCTGAAGTCAGTAAAGCCTTCAGGGTTTACAATTGCAGGACCCTTGTTGTGGAAGAATCACCCCATGTTGTTTTTTATGAGTCTGCTAATGAGTCTAGGGTAAAAGTGTTGAATCCTAACACTGAGGAGATCACAAGGAGTGTGACAAGGCTGAGCTTGAAGAATCAACCTAATCCCAAGGTCAAAACTGTGCCAATTCCAAGGTGGGATGATGACGATGATCAGGATGATGAATCAGGTGCCACTCCTAAGTCCAGCACATCATGGATTGTTGAGCCTCAGACTGAGGAACAGGCTCAACCTGAGGTAAGCACCGTCTATGAAGATGCTGTCGCAGCTGAAACGGTTCCTGAGTCACCTCATCAAGGGGGAATCAATGTCCCTGACATTGAGCTTGTCAATCCCTTTGGTATAGACTCAGGATCATCCCCTTCTGTTCAATTTCCTGAATTTTATGAGCTTGTAGACACTAACATTGCAGGTACTTCAGGAACAACTCCTGGCAAGAGAACATGGCTAGAGGATCATCCCATTGATCAAATCATTGGTGATCCAACTGAGGGAGTCAGGACCAGACGGTTCCATGGTGAGAGTACATTGTTATGTTGCTTTCTCTCTGAGCAAGAGCCTCAGAACATTGAAGAAGCTCTCACTGACTCGAACTGGATCATTGCCATGCAAGAGGAGTTGAATCAATTTACAAGGAATCAGGTTTGGGAACTGGTAGATAGACCTAGACATCAAGGTGTAATTGGTACCAAGTGGGTCTTTAAGAACAAGAAGGATGAGAATGGTGTTGTGGTAAGGAACAAGGCTAGACTGGTTGCAAAAGGGTATTGTCAATCTGAGGGAATAGACTATGATGAGACTTTTGCTCCAGTGGCTAGGTTGGAAGCTATCAGGTTGTTCCTTGCATATGCAACATATAAGAAGTTCAAGGTGTATCAAATGGATGTCAAGAGTGCCTTCCTGAATGGTGTACTCAATGAAGAGGTATATGTTGAACAACCTCCCGGGTTTGAGGTTGGAGATAGAGTATACCATTTGAAGAAAGCACTCTATGGACTTAAGCAAGCACCAAGAGCTTGGTATGATACGCTCTCTGAATTCCTGACAGACCATGGGTTCAAGAAGGGAACTGTGGATAGGACATTGTTCAGGATCACTGAAGGTGATGACATTCTCTTGGTCCAGATTTATGTGGATGACATAATATTTGGATCACCAAATCATCAGCTCTGTGAGAAATTCTTTAAGTTGATGTCTGGCAAATTTGAGATGTCCATGATGGGAGAGATGAACTTCTTCTTAGGATTGCAGGTTAAGCAGACTGATCAATTTATCTTCATAAATCAGGCCAAGTATACAAGAGACTTGATTCAAAAGTTTGGTGTTCAGAACAGCAATCCAGCCAGGATCCTTATGAACACAAATTGGAAGATGGATCCTGACACTGAAGGGACTTCAGTAAATCAGACTGAGTATCGAGGGCTGATAGGTTCCTTGTTGTACCTGACTGCAAGTAGGCCTGACATTACGTCTGCAGTTGGTGTGTGTGCTAGGTATCAGTCTGATCCCAAGAGAAGTCATTTGGAGGCTGCTAAGAGGATACTTAAATATTTGAAAAGGACAGTCAATATGGGACTATGGTATCCTTCAGATGACAACTTAGAACTGACAGGTTATTCAGATGCAGATTATGGAGGTTGTAGGATTGATAGGAAATCAACCTCAGGGACATGTCAGTTTTTGGGAAGTAAGTTGATCTCGTGGTTTAGTAAGAAGTAGAATTCAGTGGCTACATCCACAACTGAGGCTGAGTATATGGCTGCAGGTAGTTGTTGTGCTCATATCTTATGGTTGAGACAACAGTTGAGGGACTACCAAGTGTTTGCTAATGAGGTTCCAATCTATTGTGATAACAATAGTGCAATAGCAATTACTCAGAACCCAGTGCTTCACACAAGGTGCAAGCATGTGGATATTAGGCATCACTTCATTCAAGATCATGTGGAGAAGAAAGATATTAGGATGGAGAAGATTCACACTGACAGGCAAAGAGCTGACATCTTGACTAAGCCTCTGGCTGAAGCAAGGTTTATGGAACTGTCAGTGGAGTTAGGACTCTTAGATCCGGGAGAGCAGTCAGTGTAGGGTTCTAGGGGGAACTCAGGTCAGACTCGACTCAGCGAGGTATCAGGGTGCTACAATGTCTCCCTGACAGGTATGAGTTCTAACCTGACTCTTGTGAATTTCAACCGTCTCCCTGAGTCCTTCGTCCTGAAAATCTTTATTAAATGCATTCCGTTTTCATTAAAAGCGCGCATTTTCATATTTAAACCCACGCGCACGGAGCATTTAATGCTTCAGTTACTTTTTCATATACATGTCTGTTTTATACGGAATATGACTGACATGGGTTTTCGATTGAAACTGAGATTAATCCTGGCCCCTCATTTCAAAACCTTTCGAATTCAGGAATTAATCTCAACCCCACGTTTGAGTAACTGACTTAGTCTTATCAATCAAGAATGCCATTTGAGGATTTTACGCAAACACAATGCACATCTGCACACTGAGTTTTCTCTTGCTCAAACACAGAAATTTCAAAAAATCTCTTCCTTTCAAAACAATGGCATTTCTTGATTCCAACTGGACAACCGACAAGCTCAAAGACGTTGTCAATAACAAATTAGTACACATGGAGCAAGTCATCTCCATGGAGGGTACCTGTCTTACGGTGGAGGAAATCAAACCCGTTTTCAAATGGATTTCCAAAGCCGGGTTGGAAACATACTTCACCACCCGCCCCATCTCCGTGCTTTCTAGAACAGTCGCAGATGCGTATTTAAACATGTTCCTGCAGAAGACGGAACTCTACACCAAGGTGATGGCGCTCAAGCCGACGGGGAAGAAGAACAGCGTCAGCGAACCTCTTTACAAATCGGAGGTAGTCACCATTGACTTAAGAAGGGCGGTCAGGGAAGTTTTTGCACTACCATCGTCAGGGATCAACCCAAAGACGTACAAGGAGAACTCGGAGGGAGAACTTCTTGGGAAATGGACCAAGTCTGGGTCATCAGAGTTCAAGGCTCGTCAGAACAAGAATACTTTAAAGCCTGAATACAGAGCTCTGGTGGATTTGGTGTCCAAGATTGTGATGGGTGCAACTGGCTCTCACGAGCAATTGAGCCAGCCCAAGTTGAGACTCATGGGAGCAATTGTTGATGGAGTGGAAGCAAACTGGGAACAGTTCTTCCTCGATCAACTCCATCAGGCCGGGTTGGACAAGCTAAACTGGGATGAGGAGAAGAGGCACACCTCAGTTTGTGCCATCTTGCCATTCGGAACGAGGATGTCCATCCTGATAGCTTATGCCTGCCATGGGTATACCTTCGATTTTGAGGATAGTCTCTCCTCAAAGAAGGTAATGTTTTCCTCACTGAGTGATACCTATTCAGTGCTAGGGCTGACTGATCCTAATGCGAAAGCAAAGGGTCAGGCCAAAAAGCCAGCTGGTAAGGCCAAGAGAGTGGCTACCAGTCTCATTGAAAGGGTAGATGACCTCCTTGAGAGGAGTAAGGAAGGTGACGAGGAAGTAGTAGCGAAGGAGGTGGAACAGCCTGAGATGGAAGCGGCTGAGAAGACGAAGAGGGTGAAAATTGTGCTGTCAGGGAAGAGCACGAAGTCAGGGACTGAGTCTGATCCCAAGAAGGCCGGGTCTGAGGCTGAGGGAACTGACGATGACGTCAGGAAGGAGAGTGACCAGGGAGAGAGGCCCCTGAAGAGGCTTAGGAAGGGACCCAAAAAGTCCCCGGCTAAGAAGTTGCCTATAGTGAGTGAGAGGGAGGAGTCAAGCTCACCTGGAGCCTCTGACTTGGAGGAAGTGAGAAAATCTGTCGAGACGGCTGAGTTGTTGCAGCCTGAGACAGTACCCACTCAATCACCCATACACCCTGACACCCAAACACCATCCAACCCTGACCCTATTCCTCAACCCATCCAAACACCCCAAGAGCCAAACACCCTAACTGAGTCAGCGCCATCACACTCACCCACAAATGAGCCTGACCAGCCTTCTGAGCCACACCTTCCCGAGCCCACATATTTTCCATCTTACCCCAACCCCAAGGATTGTCCCAAATCCTTCCCAACTGAAGAAGATGACTTCCTTGTCATTCAGGAGGAGGAGGAGCTGGATGAACATATGGTGGGGGGAGTACTGGAGAATACGCTGAGGGGGAATGCCACTGAATGGGCATCTAAGTGCTGGCCCAGACTGAATAGATACAAAGAGCTACTGGCAAATGTAGTTGAGCTCAAGGTTTGGTTGGAATTCAAACAATCAAACATGCAGGAGCAGCATTTGTTGGTAGATGCGCGTGGCTGGGAGCACTGGGAGATAGAGGAGGCCAGGTTGTGCTCCTATTTTGGCTTAACTAGCTGGCTTCAATTGCTTAACTTCGATAACCTGAAGGAGCTAGTCAACAGCCTGATGGCTCAAAGCAAGGCTGACATCCTCTCTGAGGATGAGGATGAGGAGGACAAGGAGGATGAGAAAGATGCTCAGGGTGGAGCTATGGAGAAGGCAGTGGAGGAGACTGCTAAGGAAGTTGTTGAGATGGACTCTGAGCCTCAGGCTCAGGGGGAAGGTGAAAGGGACACTGGTGCCAAGAATGGACCAGTGGCTGAGGATGTTTTGAACATCTCAGCTGCCAATGAGACATCTGTCGATGAAGGGATTCCCTGCCCTGAGACAAGTTCCGAGGGACAAGTTCCTAAGGTTCGAGATGGCAGGGCTGAGCCTGAGCAGGTGGCCCTGACCACTCAACAACTGCCTTCAGTGTACCTTGGAGAGGGGACTGATGCCGCAGGGGCTGACAAGGGAAAACAACCACTTACTGACGAGGCCGTAGATGATGATGAAGATGTGATGATCACCGGGGTCGGCCATGCTGAGTTTACAAGCATTGTGGAGGTCAAGCAGGAGAAAACCACATAAAATCTAGCTGGACTTCAGGAGGAAGTAATGAGGCTACGAGCTGAGAAAGAAGAAGACTCCAGGGCCCTGGCGAAACACATCAAGTGGACAAAGTCAGCGTACAAGTCAGTGAGGAATGAGCGGAAGAGGACAAAGAAGATGCTAAGGCAGACCTTGAAGCAATTGGCTGAGAAGGATGAGTAGAGGAAGGAGGATCTCAATCAGGCTGTGGAGAAGCTTGCAGCTCAGGCTGGAGCACTATTCACTCAGGCCATTTCTAGCTCAGCGTCAAAGTTTGAGCTGGAATCAGAACGCATTGCTCAGACTTCAAAGGACATTGCTGAGAGGCTAACTTAAGCAGATGAACGATCTGCTCTGGTGGAGGAGAAGATTGAGAAGGCTGAACAAAGACTCCAACTCTCCATGGAGGTCTTTGAGAAGAAGGTGAAAGCTGCAATCAGTTCAGTCTCATTCGCAGTAACATGAATTTCGATGGGAGTTGAGTTACTGAAAGAGGGAATCAATGATGTCCATTCCCTAGCCTATTTCGTAATCAACAGCGGATCTGACGCATTCCCATCAGAGGCCAATGATGATGCCAAAAAGGGGGAAAAGAAGAAGAAAAGATCCCGCCCTGAGGCATCGGAGGCAGTCAACCAAGGCGAAACCGTTCAAGCTGATCCTGAAGCCAATCCTGAAGGGAATGTGCTAAGGGTGAGGAAGTCAGCAAGGTTGGCGGCTGTGGAGAAGGAAGGAGAGGAAGTTGTTGCCAGGCTGAGGGTAGAGGCAGCAAAGGCAAAGGCTGATGAATCTTCCAAGCAACAACCTGAGCCAGTTCAGAGATCTTCTCCCATGAGCTCAAGGAAGAACCCAATCACTTACTCTGGGGAGTTGGTTGCGGAGCTATGTGCTGAAGCATGGGGAGATCATTATGAGAAATCTGAGGCTATGAGCAGAGCTGAAATTGCTCAAAAGGAGAAGATGCGCATCTTGGAAAAGAAGGTTGAGAAGCTGACTGATATCACTGAGCTTCAACAAAGGGAGTTAGATGATGCAGTGATCAGTCTACTTAGGAGGAAGAAGGCGAAGCCTGAGCCTAGGAAGTACAGAAAGAGGCCAACAGTTAGGAAGTCATCAATTCTTCAAGTCAGTAGGCCAGAATCAGGATTAAGGGAAGCTTATGTCGATGAGTTCATCTCAGAGGCATTGAAGGAGTTTTGGTCTGATGAGAAGGATGAGTTTGTTAGATTGTGGTTTGTTGTGAAGAGGTGGGGCGACACTGACGACGTCAATGCCCACTTCACTGACTACATGATGGACAATCATCCTGAGTTATTCCAGAAGATCTTGGAGGAGGCTGATGCAGCTCAAGTCCAAGTGAAGGCTCCTGAGTTCACCATTCGAGCTCCTCCCTTAGTTCCTGGAACTCATAAGCATGATACAAAGGCCATTATGATGGAAGTTTTGAAGATAGCCAAAGCTGAAGGGTACGTGAACCAACCTAGAAGACTTGACGAGCTGAAGGCAAGAGTCTATGCAGGATATGGACTCGAACCTGAAATGAGATTAGTCTAGGTGTTCACAGGCTTCTTTGTAATAGATTAGATTCATTGTAACTATTTACAAATCAATCAATGAAATCTATACATTTGCACACAGATAAAAACTCATTGTCTTTTTGGCTGTTTGTTTAAATTCTGTACTTTATCAAGAATTGCTCTAACACTGTCTTATCTTATAGATAGATCTGTACATTTCCTCTAAGTGTTTTGAGGATCTTTTCAGTGTTTTGGTATCATCAAAAAGGGGGAAATTATTGGGACATTGTCAGTTTTGATTAAGATCCCAAAGCCCCTGAAAAGATGTTTGCATTTATTCTGTCAGGCTAGTCTTGGTTAGGTTTGATAGTCATTTTACACTTCACAGGTACTCAGTGAGAGGAGAACTCACTGGTGACAATCAAGACCAAGAGCCTGAAGACGAAGAGCACCATCCTGAACTTATGGCAGTCCTCTAAGCTGGCTGAATAAGTGTCAGTGATGAAGAGTATGACCCTGAGGTAATTACTAACTCAGTCCTGAAGGGAACAGGATGTCACTGAGTTTTTTGGAAGACTTGGAGTAGAGCCAAGCAATGCAAAAGGAATTTCAGCGTCAGGACAAGACCGGTGAGCTCAAGACAAAATGAACTTAAAGAGACAAGCCTGAAGCTCAGGAATAAGTTCTGACATTCTCACCAACCTGATGATGTGGACCAATCCGAGAAGGACACGCACGTACGGAACCTGACAAGAAGACTGAATTCAGACTGCATATTCAACGGGCAAGCATTTAATGTGCATTTAATGCAACTACCAAATCCATGCAAGAACTGCTGCTGCGTGAAGATATGTCCGTTTGAAGCCACTCTACATAGTTGACAAGAAAGGTTATCTCTCCAACGGATAGTTTTTCAAATCATCTATAAATACAGAAGACCTTGAACCCATTCAAGGTTACGGGAAATTTCCAAGCCAGAAATTACTCAAACTCTCAAGCATTCAAAGCATACAGCCTTTAAGAGAAGCACTCGAAACCATCTAAATTTCCCAAGTGTTTCTTAGCAACTGAGAGTTATTCTGTATTCCAAGAGCTAAATAGCATTATCTTAAGCTTAGAGAGATTATCCAATCCTTAGCATAGCATTGTCTTGTGAGGATAATCTCAACCTAGTTGGAATCCAAACTGAAACCAAAACCCTAAGTTAGGTTTGTTGGGAGTAAGTCAGTTAGTGTGTTAGTAAGGAAGTTTGTATAGATCAGTGAGGTTAGCTGGTCTTGGTGCACCTTGGCACGTTAAAAACAAGAATCCCTTGATTGGATTTCCTGTTAAGTCAGGCCGTGGACGTAGGAGCTTGAGCCTCTGAACCACGTTAAATTCCTTGTGTTCTTATTGCTTTGATATTGTGCATACTTGCCATATTACTTGCTCATTCATTGCATTCGGTTTATCAGGCTTGAATCAATCAGCCTGATCCTAAAAAAAAGCACTGTCTTACTAAACACCTTTCAGAATTGAGTATAACAAGTTTTCAGAAAGCAAACTAAACAAGACTTTAAACTTTCAGGGCTCAAACATTTCCGCACTGAACTTGAACTGATAGTTAGCCAACTGACCCGCACCAAGTGTAGTCAGTAGGTGTGTTATCAGCTCCTAGTTCTTTACCACTCTGAGTAAAGGGGACTCAGTCAGTTTCTAAGTTTGAAAAATTGGTATACGTGTATTCCCCTCATACACGTATTCCTCAGTCTTGTACCGGGACCAACAACATTACCGAATCGTACCTCTATGGGTCCAAAAAGGAAGCTAGGTATTTACATTGGATTTGACTCTCCATCCATCCTGTAATACCGAGAACCTTTGTCCTGGGATCAATTAACGGCCCAATTCGCTGACTACACGTTCGATGAAGATCACTTCTCGGCATTAGGGGGAGATCCGAATTCATAATTGAATGAATGCCGGGAACTTACGTGGAACATAAGTGATCTTAAGTAACTAGATCCATACACTAGTCAATTTAAACTGGAAGTTTAGAAAACAATCTGTCGGACGCGTTTACTGACCATACATGTGTAATTAAATCGCATATACCTGCAGTAAATGCACCCCAAAGGGTTGAGGTCCCAAGAAAAACTAGTATACATGCCCCAATACGCCAGAAACGTAAAGGACCTATAAATGGTACAAACACACATAGAATGAAAGCTAGCAAAACTGGTCAGTCAAACTTGAAATCTCCAAGAGAGATTCATCTGGATGACGAACGTCCTAATAATGAAGCACATGCCCAAAATATTCAACGCACTAGGACTGCGGAACGACCAGACCTAGATACATTGGGAAATTAAGAAGGTATGGTTGTGTTGGTCCCAAAGATGTATCAAGGTTTAGGGGGGGTGAATAGACCTTGATTTTTAAAACTTAAAACTTTTTACGCAACTAATAAAGTATACAGATTGAACTCTGCAGCTGTAGAGTTGAAAGCAAAGGTTTGCAGCAACAGACTTTTGAAATGCAAAGTCTGTATAATTAATTCAAACACTTATCAAAGTTGGTGTTGTAATACTTTGGAGTATTTTAACACCTAGTGCAGCGGAAATATGTAAAGTGTGTGAAGTGAAAAATCAAATCAAAACTTTAAAAAGCACAAAGAATATGAATGATGCAATAAGCAGTAAATGAACAATAGATAAAGAACAAGGAGAATTTATAGTGGTTCAGAGGTGTTGTAATCCTCCTACATCCACTGTCACTAAGAAACCACACAGTCACAAGATGTTCCCCCTAAGACTTAGTGTTGGTCACGGTACAAGACTGAGGAGTACGTGTATGGGGGGGGGGGGGGGGGGGGAATACACGTATACCAATTTTTTAACCTTAAAGCTGACTGAGTCCCCTTTACTCAGAGTGGTAAAGAACTAGGATCTGATAACACACCTACTGACTACACTTGGTGCGGGTCAGTTGGCTAACTATCAGTTCAAGTTCAGAGTGGAAATATTTGAGCCCTGAAAGTTTAAAGTCTTGTTTAGTTTGCTTTCTGAAAAACTTGTTTTACTCAATTCTGAATAGTGTTTAGTAGGGCAGTGCTCTTTTGAAGATCAGCCTGATTGATTCAGGCCTGACAAACTTGAATGCAATGAATGAACGAATAATATGGCAAGTATGCACAATATCAAAGCAGTAAGAACACAAGGAGTTTAACGTGGTTCAGAGTCTCAAGCTCCTACGTCCACGGCCTGACTTAACAGGAAATCCACTCAAGGGATTCTTGTTTTTAACGTGCCAAGGTGCACCAAGACCAGCTATCCTCACTGATCTATACAACTCCACTACTAACACACTAACTGACTTACTCCCAACAAGCCTAACTTAGGGTTTTGGTTTCAGTTTGGATTCCAACTAGATTGAGATTATCCTTACAAGGCAAAGCTATGCTAAGGATTGGATAATCTCTCTAAGCTTAAGATAATGTTATTTAGCTCTTGGAATACAGAATAACTCTCAGTTGCTAAGAAACACTTGGGAAATTTGGATGTTTTCGAGTGCTTCTCTTAAAGGCTGAATGCTTTGAGTGCTTGAGTAATTTCTGGCTTGGAAATTTCCCGTAACCTTGAATGGGTTCAAGGTCTTCTGTATTTATAGGTGATTTGAAAAACTATCCGTTGTAGAGATAACTTTCGAGTCATCTATGTAGAGTGGCTTCAAACGGACATATCTTCATGCAGCAGCCATCCTTGCATGAATTTGGTATTTGCATTAAATGCACATTGAATGCTTGCCCGTTGAACATGCAGTCTGAATTCAGTCAACTTGTCAGGTTCCGTACGTGCGTGTCCTTCCAGGATTGGGCCACGTCATCAGGTTGGTGAGAATGTCAGAACTTATTCCTGAGCTTCAGGCTTGTCTTATTAAGTTCATTTTGTCTTGGGCTCACCGGTCTTGTCCTGACGCTGAAATTCCTTTTGCATTGCTTGGCTCTACTCCAAGTCTTTCCATAAACTCAGTGACATCCTGTTCCCTTCAGGATTGAGTTAGTAATGACCTCAGGGTCATACTCTTCATCACTGACACTTACTCAGCCAGCTTAGAGGACTGCCATAAGTTCAGGATGGTGCTCTTCGTCTTCAGGCTCTGAGTCTTGATTGTCTCCAGTGAGTTCTCCTCTCACTGATTACCTGTGAAGTGAAGAATGACTAAGTACTAATCCTAACCAAGACTAGCCTGACAAAGACAAATTAAGGCAAACATCTTTTCAGGGGCTTTGGGATCTTAATCAAAACTGACAATATCCCAACACTTAGAGTTCTCACACAGATCAGACTAGTCTAGGATGAAACACAAATTCACTCAGAACACTCTCTCTATCTCACTCAGAAAGAAACACTCACTGAGAATAAAAATCTACACAAGGTAGAATACAAGGGTATATAGTGACGAACAACAACAATGAAAAATACAAGACATCCTAGCTTCTAAGTCCTAAACTTCTGTATTTGAAGGGTTGTAGACTTTGAAGGCTGTAGATATTATGCAGTATGCTTGAGAGCTTGGGGTTGTTGTTGTTGAGCCTCTGAGGTCTCCTCTCCTATTTATAGGAGTCTTGAGAGGTCCTCTAGCCGTTGGAGAGATTGAGAATTTTAAATATTTTCACCTCCAGCTTTGACTTCTGCTTAATTAAAGCTTCTTGTCATATAACAACGCCCTTTAAGTAGTACAAGTTATCTTTTAGTGATGACTGCTCAAAGAGCTGTTAATCACTGAGATACTTGTTTCTACTGGCTAGTAATTAGCTCTGGTAAACACTGAGACTTTTCAAACTAAGTGAGTGAGTGTACCATGTGTACTACACTTAATTAGTCCTACTAATCTCAAGTGTACAGCTTGTAGTCTCTAACTCTGCAGATGTAGACTCTTCGGCTATGGACTTGTCTTCAACTCTGCAGATGTAGACTTGTCTTCAACTAGCTGTAGGGTCTGTATCCAATGTTTGCAGATGTAGACTTTCATCTATTAAATTCTGCATTTCTCTTTGTACCTGCAATGTTAGTTTCCATGTTGTTTACCAAATAAAGTATGCTGGGAATTTATGGCTAATTAATGGAGCTTTGGTAAAAACATCAAAAGCGGGGGATCATAAATACTTCATGAATGTTAATGTTTGGTGATGATGATGATGTAAATGCAAGAACACCAGGAATTGCATGGGGTTTTTTAGTCCCTGGACTTGAATGCTTATATAGCTTTTTTGTATTGAATAGTGAACTTCTTCTTTTGGTACAAGGATTGTCTTATATATAGTTTTCTTCTACAAGGGTATTTTTATCTTTTCCGACCTCCGTAGCGGACAACTGCATTTAATGACTGAGAGTCCCTGGAGGTGTGCAGGTGCCCGATCGTCCTTGCTTGCAGGCGGTCGGCCACTGAGATCTCTCCACGTGTCTCAGAAAGTCGATTCTCTGTGTCATTTCCTTATTTGGTGGGAATATTCCCTCTGTCACTAAGTACGGAGGCAGCTCTTTTCCTCTTTTGGGAAGATCTTGCCAGATTCTATCACGTGCTTCTCGAGCCGTCCCCATAGGTCGGAGGCTTGTTGAGGTCGGAGATTGGACTCCGACTCTTCAGGGGGTCGGAAGACTTCCCTGGGCTTGACCGTTCAGAGGAGATCCTTAATCGCTTTCTTTGGCTGTGGACGGACCGGTCCGGCCACTGTCTTCTTGGTATACATCTGTTGCGTGGCAAACATATTCTGGAGTCTGATGCCGACCTCGATGGCGAGGTTAGAAGAAAGAGATCAGAGACCGCGGTGGTTGGAGAGTATCCGGTCTAGCTGGCCCACTGTGGCCGCTGGGCTCTGCCGCTTTTGGTCGTATGGAGGTCGGTGCTGACCTATGGTGGAAAATGGCCACAACATTCCACAATACAAATATATCTGTTTTGACATTATCAAAATTAAAGTGAGAAAAATCCTTAGGACAAAAATATCCTAACAATTTCCCCCTATTTTGATGATGGAAAAACTAATCAAACAAAATACTTGAGAAACTAAATTTCATAAAAGAGACAAACAAAGTCTAGGAAATAGAGAGAATTGCATTCAACTGTAAATTAATACATGATCACTGATCAATTACAATTCCTTCTATTCTAACATAGACTTCAGCTGATTTACTTTCTCTTTACCTTCTCTTGTGCTTAGGATCCACATCTTCATCCTCAGAGTCATGCCTTTCAGGGCTTTGTGGGATGATTCCTTGAGCTATAAGGGCAGCATTCTTCAAATCTTCTTTCTCATATGCCTTTAACATCTCAAACTCGATCCTTGCACTCTCAGCTTCTTCTTCTTTCCTTGCTTTAGATCTTGGGGACAGAGTCCTGGGCATCTTCTTCCTTCTGGCAACTTGCTTCTTCTGAACTCCTCCTCCTAGCTTCCTCAACAACTTAGCGTTATCACCTGAATACAGAGTACCTTGACCTTTCAAGGTCTCAGCTGTTGAAACCGTGTCTACAGGCTCAGAAGGAAATGCATCTGTAGGGTTGGCAACTGTAGGATTCTCAAAATCTTGACTTTGACCATTTCCTAACAGTTTTTGTGTGAACACAGAGACTGGCTGTAATTTCTTTTCTTGTTGTCTTGCCTCTTGAAATCTTGCTTCTCTTCTCCGATTAACCTAATCTTCCCATTTTCCAACAAATTTTTTATTTTGTGGAATCTTGATAATTCTGCCTTTGTGAAATTGTCCTTGGGCATGTGACTTATCCTCCAGTTTAGCAAACAAAGAAACTCCACCTACTGGTCTGTCAAAACCACTCAGTCCAGTCTTGAAAGCTTGATCTAGTTCTTTCTCAAAGTTTCCTTGTAAATTTTGAAAATTTGACAGTGGCAAATCAAGAGCATCTTTCTCACCAGATTTCTCCTTTAACTCCATGGATACAACATCTTCCCCCTTTTTGCCATCAACAAAATAGCTTAGGAGGGTATCCATCTTGGCAGATAGGTTGGATTCAATCTGACTTGAATTTGCAGCTAAGGAACTCATATTCTTATTAATTCCTTCAATACAGTCATTTATCAACTTGTTGTCAGCCAGAATACTTTCCAGAGAGCTCTTCAATTCTCCAATCATGCCATCCTTCTGTTGTAACTCTTTCTTCATCATAAGATGCATACTTACCAAGTTTTCAATGGATTTCCTTGATTTTTTCTTAAATCTGTAGTTTTTCTTCTTTTGCCTTCTCAAATAACTTGGTTAGCATCTCTTGCAATCCTTCCTTGATTCTTTTAGACACAATATGCTCTGAAATCCTCCTTAGTTCTTCCTTGATGTTTGTAGACATCTCTTCCACTGTAGTTTCAATAGAAATAACTTTCCTCAGAATTTCCTCATTGTTAACAAATTCTTCATCAAAGATATCTTCCTCTCCTTCAGATGTTCTCAAAGCAATTTTTGTCTTTTCCTTTCCTTCCATGAGTTTAGGTCTCTTGGGGTCAGACATACTGGGAGCAGGTGTCTTCCTTTTCAAATTCAAAGGTGTGGGCACATCAGGTGTGACCAACTCCTTCAAGTATTCATCGAAGTCCTTCCCGTTCATAGTCTCTTCACCTAGAGGTGTAGATGAATTAGCATTTTCTAAAACAATAAAGGTGGATTGTGCTTTGAAAGCTTCTAAATCCTTACCTAGATTGCCTGTAGTTAGCTGAGTCTCATTTGCAGACCTTTGGAAGTTTTGAGCTGTAGAGTTTGCAACACTTGCATTTACTTCAGATGAAGTATTTGCAACTGCTTGGCCTGGTAAACCTCCATCTCCAGCTTCATCATCATCATCATCATCATCATCACTTTTTCTCAGGTCATCATTCTTGCAAGGTGATTTATCATTCTTTTCACCTTTTTCTTTCTTGTCTTCTGTAGACTTTCCTTCTTCTAACTCTCTTTCTTGAATAGCAATAGATTTCCCAGCTTCATCGCAAGTTGTACTCCTTCAACCAGTGTGTTAAGGTTTGACAAATCTTCCATGGGAGGGCTAGGTGGCACAGCAGAGCTTCCACCTTCTCCACTTAAAAATCCTTCATTTTAAGGCATGTCTTCCTCATCTGTACTCTCTTCATCTCCATTAGCAGATAACAGTTTTGTTTCGGGAATTATATCTTGGTCATCAGATTCATTTGCAAGTACTACTCTCAATGCTTCAGCTGCTGACTTGCTCAACGGTTTTCCCTTGGAACTTTCAACAGAAATTTCTTTCCCTTTACCCCTTTTGAATTCTAGGGCTTTCCTTTCACTGGTTTGCTTTCTCTTCATTTCAGCAATTTTCTTGAAGAAAAACTTATTGTCTAGCAACATTTCAATATCTGAGGTGTTACTCCACTCTTGAATCCAAATAAAATCTTCTTCCTCCTTCTTCTTAAGAATCTCCAACTTATTCCTAAGATCTCTCCATTCTTCATATCTCTGTTGTTCTTGAACATGTTCTGCAGACAACTCTTCATCATCCAACTTAGCATCTCCTGATTCAACTTCTACTAAATCCTTTACTTTCTCTCCAATATTTTTGCTTAGCAACTCTGCAGATGAAGAAGTCACAATGGCTTGTGTCTCCTTAGGGGCAATTACTAAGTCTGCATCTGTCTCCTTAGGGGTAATTATTTTCTCCTCACAAGTCTTAGCTGTAGTTTCTAAGTCTGCATCTGTAGACTTAGTCATCTGAGTTGTAGACTTTATTACTTCCTTGGAATGTCTTTTCTTCCTTCTCATCTCCTTAGAGATTTCCTTATTGTTGAGAATAACAGTGTCATCTTCATCCTCAACCAACTCCAGCTTTCTCTTAGCTTTTGACTTATACTGATGAACAACAGGGGGTTTAGAGACTTGTGCTTCTTTGGGCTTCTTCTGTTTTTTTTTCTTAGCAACCAATGGTGCATCTGCAACACCTCTCTTAAATTTTCCCAATACAATGACTCTATGCACGAAAATAGGTACAGAACCACTAGTTTGAAACAAAGGTACACCAAGATATCTCAAGATATAGTTCAAGAATAAACCAAAACCTTTAGTGTTTCCACTTTTGGTCACGTTATAAGAAATCCTATTGAATATTAATGAACTAACATCTACCTTAAGACCTTTATCAAACACAATCATTAAATTCCATGCAATCTCAGGACCATCATCATGACTACCTGTCCTACTAAGAAGGGATTTGTCCATTACCTCATAAAGATAGACATATTCCTTTGATAGTTGGTTCTTTTTGAAATGTCTACTCCAACTTTCAAGAAACTCCAATCCACCAGTGAACTTGTTGTAATAGACGATGTCTTCATCCTTAAAGTTGAATTCTGTAAAGTGAAGTCCTCCAACATGTATCTTTAGGGCTTCACTGATGACTTTAGTGGTGATCTGACATCAACTCCATCAATACGAGCAGCAATATAGGTCTTTCCTTTGGTATACGATATTGTTTCGTAGAATTTACGAGGCACAACATCATCATATCCCTCAGGCCTATTAGTAAGAATAAATTCCAATCCCTGGGTCATAATACGTCGGAAAATACGAGCCATTACTTCAGATTTATCAAGTGCTTCAATAAGAACATTGAAATAAAAAAGAGATCCAAAGAGTATCTTCATGATTTTCAAAATATTGAAACGAAGAAGACTTTGGTTTGAAGTTTGCAGGTAGAATGTGAAAGGGGTTCAAATGAAAAATAATGAACCGGTTTTGTGCTAAGGGTTTCTATTTATATTTGCACAAAACTCAAGGAAAATGTTAACGTTGAGAAAACAGTTGTTGGTCCCACTAGTTAGATTAATTGCGGAAGCTTAAGTTAAATGTCTTTCAAATTCTTTTTACAAGAGCACAAAACCAATAAGAGAATAAGTAAATGAAAGCAATAAAGAACACAAGATATATAGTGGTTCGGATTTGAATATCCTACGTCCACTCTCCCTTTTTATCCAAGGGGTCTCACTATCAATCAACCAACTCACTTACTTACTCACTGGAATTGGGAAGTACCCTTTAGATCTAATCACAATCTAAAGTAGGCTACCTTCAACCTTATCTTAGAGATGAACAGGTTAAGGTCTAATAACTCCTTGAGAGTGAATATGAATGAAAGAACAATAAGAATGCTAAGAGTGATTATCAAAAGCTTGGATGGACTTATGCGCGTAGGGTGTCTCTAGAGCTTTTTCTTGAACTGCACTCTTGTATTTATAGAGGGGATTAGGGCTAGCCGTTGGAGAGCTAATCCAATCAGATCCTCTATTTAAGGAAGCCTCAATCAATAAATTCCCTAATTGATTGATTGGGTTGGTGGGATCCTTGGATTGATTATCTTCAAATACTTTCCAATCCTGATCTTGTTGACTTGATTTGAATCACAAACGGTCAAATGCTTCCTCTGCCAAACTCTGATTCTCAACAGAGAAGGCAGGACCAGACACCAGGCAACCTCGGTGTCTTCTGGTCCTAATCTGGTTAACAACCAGAATACTCAGTAGAAATAGGGAATCAAACTGAGCATCTTTTGTTCTACCAGACTCGTCTGGTCTGGACTCGTCTGGTCTGGGGAAGGTCCTCAGCCTCTGGTCAGATCTCATCTGGTGAAGTCTTCTGGTGGAGTCCTCTGGTGAAGTCCTCTGGTGGGGTCTTCTGGTGACTTTTCTGGTGAAGTCTTCTGGTCTGGCAGTTCCCCCTAGACTAAGTCCTAATCTAGATCATCATCTGGCTAACAGGTCCAGATGGTCCTATTACAACTTCTGGTTTGTTTTAACTCATCAAAATTATACAACTTTTATCCTAACAACAGTTTTTCCTTATATTTTTGAAATCAACGGTCTAAAATATTTGGGTTATTTACTCATTTAAAAGATCAACGGCTTAGAAATGAAGTAAATAAAATCCAAATTTTGAAAGTCAATGTATAATTGTACACTGTCCAGTATGTTTTTATCAATTAAAAACCTGGGACAATAAATCCAAAAATTATGTGTACACGCAAGTACAAGCATTTGAAATTTAGTAGTGTATGCATTTAATAGCCAAGAATGTACAAGTCAACTTGAAAATCTACAGTTTGAAGTTTGCAGTTTGATATTCTTCAGTTAGAATAGTCTGCAGTTAATCAAAGTTTACATATGTAGACTTAAGTCTGCATCTGCATTCTTTAAGTTTACATTTGAATAACTCATCATAACTTCTTGACTTCCTGTTGAAATTTTCAACTTTGTACTTCATTACTGAGTGATTTTCTCATAACTCTAACATTCCTAGTTCTCCTCTCAAAGTAGAGAATCTTGATTCACATAGGGGTTTGGTAAAGATATCTGCAAGATTAAGATCTGTATGGATCTTTTCTATTTTGATATCTCTCCTTTCAATATAATCTCTAATGAAATGATGTCTCACATCAATGTGCTTGGATCTTGAGTGTAGAACAGGGTTCTGTGTGATAGCAATTGCACTTGTATTGTCACATAATATGGTAGTGTTATTTGACTTAATATCATAATCTTTTAGTTGGTATTGCATCCACAAAATTTGTGCACAACAGCTTCCTGCAGCAATGTATTCTGCTGCAGTTGTAGATAGCGCAATAGAATTTTGTTTCTTGCTATGCCAAGATACTAGTCTTTGTCCAAGAAATTGACATATCCCACTAGTACTCTTTCTGTCAACTTTACATCCAGCAAAATCTGAATTTGTGTAACCTTTCAGTTCTATTCCACCCTCTTTTGAATACCATAAACCAAGATTTTGGGTAGACTTAATGTACTTGATTATCTTTTTCACAGCATTCAAGTGTGATTCCTTGTGGTTGACTTAGAACCTAGCACATACACCCACAACAAACATAATATCTGGTCTGCTAGCTGTAAGGTAGAGCAAAGATCCAATCAATCTTCTATACAATGTAACATCCATACTTTTTCCATTCTCATCTTTATCCAACAGGGTTGATTGTGACATGGGAATAAATGTAGGCTTTGAACAACTCATTCCAAACTTCTTGATCAGTTCTTGAGTGTATTTGGCTTGGTTTATGAAAATTCCCTTGTCCATTTACTTTACTTGCAGTCCTAAAAAGAAATTTAGATTTCCCATCATGCTCATCTCAAACTTTTCTTGCATAAAACGTGAAAATTTCCTAAACAATTCTTCATTAGTTGACCAAAAAATAATGTCATCAACATAAATCTGAACTAGTAAGATGTCTTCACCATGTTTGAGTTTAAATAGGGTCTTATCCACCATTCCTTTCTTGAAACCATTCTTGATCAAATGATCACATAGAGTATCATACCATGCTCTGGAAGCTTGCTTTAATCCGTATAAAGATTTTCTTAATCTGTAGACTTTGTCTCCATCTGTAGAGTCTTCAAAACCAGGTTGTTGCTCTACATAGACTTCTTCTGATAAAAGTCCATTAAGAAATGCACTATTTACATGCATTTGATATACAGTAAACTTTATATGAGCAGCATAGGCCAAAAATATCCTAATTACCTCAAGTCTTGCAACTAGTGCAAAAGATTCATCAAAATCAATCCCTTCAGCTTGTCAATATCCTTGTGCTACAAGTCTGGCCTTATTCCTTGTAACAACTCCTTCTTCATCAAGTTTATTCTTAAATACCCATCTTGTTCCAATAACTTTTTGATGCATAGGTCTAGGAACTAATTCCCAAACTTGATTTCTCTCAAATCCATTCAGTTCTTCTTGCATGGCAAGTATCCAATTGACATCCATAAGAGCTTCTTCTATGTTTGATGGTTCTATTTCAAATAGAAAGCTTGCAAACATAGCTTCATCCTGTTTTCTTCTGGTTCTTACTTTATCAGTTACATCTCCAATAACTTGTTCATGGGGATGGTTTTTAAGCCATTTCATGTGTAAAGGGTCATGGTGTTAGGATAAAAATTGTTAGTTTTGATGAGTTAAAACAAACCAGAAGATGTAATAGGACCATCTGGACCTGTTAGCCAGATGATGATCTAGATTAGGACTTAGTCTAGGGGGAACTGCCAGACCAGAAGACCTCACCAGAAGACTTCACCAGAGGACTCCACCAGAGGACTTCTGCAGAAGAGATCAGACCAGAGGCAGAGGACCTTCCCCAGACCAGACGAGTCCAGACCAGATGAGTCTGGTGGAACAAAAGATGCTCAGTTTGATCCCCTTATTCTACTGAGTATTCTGGTTGTTCACCAGATAAGGACCAGAAGACACCGAGGTTGCCTGGTGTCTGGTCCTGCCTTCTCTGTTGAGTATCAGAGTTAGGCAATTGGAAGCTTTGATCCGTTGGTAATTAATCAAGTCAAATCAAGATCAGGATTGGAAAGTATTTGAGGATAATCAATCAAGATCTCACCAACCCAATCAATCAATTAGGGAATTGATTGATTGAAGCTTCCATATATAGAGGATCTGATTGGATCAGCCTCCCAACGGCTATGTCCCTAAACCCCTCTATATATACTTGAGTGCAGATCAAGAAAAAGCTCTAGAATCATTCACGCGCATATAGCCATACTAAGCTTTTGATCACTACGCATATTGTACTCACTTGTGTTCTTAATTACTCATCTACTCATAAGGAGTTTATATACTCAACCTGTTCATCTTGTTAGACAAGGTTGGAGTGAGTCTATCTTTAGATCGAAGTTAGATCTAAAGAGTTTGTAAGAAGGTGCTGGTACTTCGGAAATTCCAGTGAGTAAGTTTGTGAGTTGGTTGATAGTGAGACCCCTTTGTGATAAGGGAGAGTGGACGTAGGATATTTATCCGAACCACTATATATCTTGTGTCATTTATCGCTTTATTTTAACTATTGTTTATTGCTCTCTTATAAAAGATCTTGGAAAGACATTATAACATAAGCTTCCGCAATTAATCTATCGAGTGGGACCAACAAGTGGTATCAGAGCAGTGTGTCCACGACCACTGCTTTGAAAAGCTTTTGGTGGTCACCGGGCAGATCCATTGCTCTTTAGTGCTTTTATTCAAGTTCTTGTTATTTCCCTAAATTTCTTATCAATATGTCTTCGAAATCTTCTTATAAGAGACGCAAACTGCCAGAATTCTCGTTCGAGGATTATAGCCACTGGAGCTTCATGATGAGTAATCATCTTGGAGCTATTCACCACCGCATGTTAGATGTGGTTGAAAGTGGCCCCATTAAATTTTACTGGACTCCTATTGATAGTGGCAGGTCTGAGTCCAGAGAAGAAACTAGCGACGCTGCAGAGGATAGAGTTCCCAGACAACGAATCCTCAAAAAGAAAGACGAACTTGACAACGATGAGAGAAAGCTACATAACCTGGACCAGGTGGCGAGGACTGAGATTATCAACACTCTCACTAAAGAAGTAATTGAAAAGGTCAGGACGTGCACCACTGCAAAAGAGATGTGGGACAAGTTAGCTCTGCTCTGTGAAGGAACAAAGAAGATTAAAGATAACAAGCTCCAAGCTGTTCAACACTCTTTTGACATATTTAAGATGAAACCAGACGAGACCATTGACCAGCTGGACATGCGTCTCACGAATCTCTTGAACAAGGCTAGTGCCTTAGGTAAGACCTATTCTGAAAAAGAGATTAATAGTAAAATATTACGTTCACTAACAAGCAGGTGGAGAATTAAAGTCACTGTGATCAAGGACAACAAGGATCTCAACACTCTGGATCACCATCTTCTGTTGTCTGACCTCAAAGCTTACGAATATGATCTTCAAGAGGAGGATCAAACAGAAGAGGTTTTCTCTTCTGGCCAGAAAGGAGTTGCATTCTCTTCAACTCTCAAATCTGATGCCAAGCCAAAGGAGTCTACTGCAGATGACTTGAGCCTCAAGGAGCAGGTAGCACTTCTAACTCATAAATTAGACAAAATGAGTTCAAAGTATGGCAGGTACAAAAGGCATTGGAAGGAGTCTACTAGAGACAGGAAGAGTTCTTTCAAGCCTGCAGAGAAAGAGAAGACATCTGGAGACTCAAGGGAGACCAGATTCAGAACTCTAGAGAGGAGGAGAGATGACAACCCTGGCAACTCTGGGAGATCAGATCATCAGAGGAGGGATGGTAGCTCTGGCAGACCTGACTACCAGAGGAGAGAAAGTAGTCCAGCCAGATCAGACTACAACCAGAGGAGGAGAGAGCCAAGTCCTAGTCCCAGAGGAGACAATGCCTGCTACACATGCAACAAGACTGGTCACTATAGTTATGATTGTCCTCAACTTACTCCTAGGGAAAGAGAAGAGAAAAGAATCAAGAGAGATATGAGGTATGCAGATAAGAGGGCATTGCTGGCAGAAGCAGAGGAGGAGGATACTAGTTCCAGTTCTTCTTCTTCTGACTTTGGTTCAGATGATGATGTGTGTCTCATGGCAGACATTACTGAGGTAAATGAAACTACTCTTGTTTTATCTAATTCCAAATGTACTGAATCCTCTAATTCATCTGGTAACTCCAGAGAGTCTGATATGCAACAAATGCTATCAGATCTCCAAAATTGTGTCCAACTCTGTCAAAAACTTGAGAAAGAGAATGGTAGGCTCAGAGCTGAAGTTCAATCTCTCTCTCATGAGCACAAATCCACCAGAGAACTCATGAAAGATCATTCCAAAGAAGTCTCTGAACTTCAGGATAAGATCAAAGAAAGAGATACTCTGGTAGATCAACTCATGAAAGAAAGGAATTCTCAAGAGGATGAGATCACTGAACTCAGAGCCAAATACCAAACTCTTATCAAGGGAAAACAAGTTGTCCACAACATAGAGGAGATACCTATGCCCAGAGAAGCTCCTAAGATACCATCTGTTGTATCTATCATATCAGAGTCTTCTCAGCGCATTTGTGATAAGAGTGGTTTAGGATATTCTGGAACTACCACTAAAACTCACAAGTACTTTTATAACAAAGACAAGTCTGTAAGAGCTGGTAAATTGGTAGAAATCTGGAATGATAAAGACTTAACTGGTAATGGTTACAAGGTGGTTCACAATCCTGATTGGAAAAGGAACCACTCTGTTAATCAAATAACAAATGGTCCAGAAGAGTTAACTGTTCTGGAAGAGAAGATGTTAGAGAATAAGTGTCAAAAAGGGGAACCATTAAAGATTGATGGTTCTGTGAACAATGAGTCCCAAGGAGTAGGAATTACTCAAATTGGAGGACCCCAGAGAAATCCTCAAAGGGAACCTAAACAGATTAGGGGACCTCAAAGGAAACACTCAAGAAAGGGGAATACCAATCAGAGTAACAACTACCAGAGAAGGAACAATGTTCAGCAGAACCAGGTACCCCAGAGACAATTTTCTCAGAGGAATCAATTCCAGAATAGGTATACTCAAAGGAACTATAATCACCAGAACAAGTCTAATTATCAGAACCAGAGGAGGTCTTCCAGACCCATCTATAGAAAACCAACTGATCTGGGGAGTTATGACACCAGAGATGGTTCTTCTAGGATGTACCCTTACAACCAGACCTTTAAGACCATGTCTTTGAGGCAGGCTATTCCAAAGGCCATATTCGAGAAAAGGTACACCAGACCAGTTTATAAGAAAGGTGTCCTTATCAGACCAGTAGCTCAATATGTCATAGTAAGAGGACATGTACTGGTAGATAGATTTGGAAGGAAGATAAGATCTCCTCATCCTTCAAGGGATGATCTTTATCTATGGATTCCTACAAAACCTGCAACTAACCAATCAGGACCCAGCACTAGTAGGGGACCTAATTGATCTCTCTGCAGGTAGATAAGAGTCCATTGGAGAAAGGATTTTCAAGCAACCATGTCTGGTACATTGATAGTGGATGTTCCAAGCACATGACCTTCCAGAAGGACAATCTCCAAGATTTCAAGCCATTAAATGGACCAAGAGTGATGTTTGGTGACAACAACTATGGAGTCACCAGAGGAGTTGGAAAGTTGACCTTCAATGAAGTATCTGTAGATGAAGTCTACTACGTAGAAGGACTCAAGCATAATCTGCTTTCAGTATCCCAATTCTGTGACAAGGGATACTCAGTGAAGTTTTCTAGTGATTCATGTACTGTTTTTTCTTCTGATTATAATGATATCTTGCTAATAGGCTTGAGGAAGGGTAACATTTATCTTGCAGATTTTAGCAGTTGCCCAAGAAATGCTTGCCTGGTTGCTAAAGGATCTGCAGAGAACAGCTGGATTTGGCACAAGAGATTGTGTCATCTTAACTTCAAAACATTGAACAAGATTGCCAGAAAAGGTCTCATTCGAGGTCTTCCTAATGAAGTGTTTAAGAAGGATCAGGTTTGTGGTTCATGCCAGAAGGGTAAACAACCCAAGACTTCCTTTAAGGATGTCCAGAGCACAACCACAACCAGAGTACTTCAACTACTTCACATGGACCTGTTTGGACCTGTTTCTCCTCTTAGTTTCAGTGGAAGGAAGTACACCTTAGTAATAGTAGATGACTTTTCAAGATACACTTGGGTAGTGTTCTTGTTTAAGAAAAATGAAACTATGACTAAGCTGCCAGAGTTCTTCAAGCAGATTCAGAATGAGCAGAACCAGAGCATTGTCAGGATCAGAAGTGACAAAGGAACAGAGTTTTTGAATTCACATATTGCAGATTACTGCAAGGATCATGGGATTTTTCATGAGACATCTGCTGCCAGAACACCTCAACAAAATGGAGTTGCAGAAAGGAGGAATATGACTCTCAAAGAAGCTGCAAGAACACTTCTGGCAGAGTACATCACTCCACAGAGATTTTGGGCAGAGGCCATCAATACAGCTTGTTACTCTCAGAACAGGTGCCTGATTGCCCAGAGACACAATAAGACCCCATATGAGGTATGGAAAGGTAAAACCCCATCTGTTTCATATTTTCATGTTTTTGGATGTAAGTGTTTCATCCATGACAATGGGAAATCTAAATTAAGAACCTTTGATGCTAAAGTGGCTGATGGAATATTTTTGGGATATTCCAGCACCAGTAAAGCTTTTAGAGTTTTTAATAAGAATTCACTTTGTGTGGAGGAAACACCTCATGTTGTTTTTGATGAATCTACTTTTGAGTGCAAGGTGGATTCTAAGTCTTCAGATGAGACCCAGAATCAGACTACACCCAGAGTTATCAAGGTCAATCCACCTATTCTTGATTCAGATTCAGATTCAGATGATGACCCATCTCCTGGTTCTCTGAAGCAGCAGCCTTCACGAGGAGCAGAACCAGAAGAGGTTGGAACTCCTGTAGGGGGAAGCTCTTCTGCAGGTGGTGATAATCACCAAGGTACTACAGAAGATGATCACCCAGGCATGACCACGGGAAGGAGGACCCTGGTTGATCACCCCAATGACCTGATCTTAGGAGATCCAACTAAGGGTGTCCAGACTAGGAGAACTATTAACTTAGCTGCCTTATTCAGTTGCTATGTGTCCTTGATTGAGCCCAAGAACATCAAGGAGGCACTGAAAGATTCAAATTGGATTGTTGCTATGCAGGAGGAATTGAATCAATTCACCACACAGGATGTTTGGGAGCTGGTAGACAGACCAAGACATCAAAAGGTGATAGGCACTAAGTGGGTTTTCAAAAATAAGAAAGATGAGAATGATGTCATTACTAGGAACAAGGCAAGGCTAGTGGCCCAGGGCTATTCTCAGTCTGAAGGAATAGACTATGATGAGACTTTTGCTCCTGTTGCCAGACTAGAAGCCATCAGACTGTTCTTAGCATATGCTGCTCACATGAAGTTCAAAGTATACCAGATGGATGTGAAATCTGCCTTTCTTAATGGGATTCTCATTGAGGAAGTGTATGTGGAACAACCTCCTGGTTTTGAACAAGGTGACAAGGTGTTTAAGCTTAAGAAAGCTCTTTATGGGCTGAAGCAGGCACCCAGAGCATGGTATGACACTCTTTCTCAATTTCTTCTGGACAATGGTTTTACAAAAGGTAAGATTGATAGGACCTTGTTTAGGAAAGAAGAAGGAAAGGACATCCTTCTGGTCCAAATATATGTTGATGACATCATATTTGGATCTCCTAACAAGAAGCTGTGTGAAAAGTTTGGTGAGCTCATGCAGGGACAGTTTGAGATGTCCATGATGGGAGAATTGAATTACTTTTTGGGTTTGCAGGTTAAGCAATCAGAGAAGGGAATTTTTATTAATCAAGCTAAGTACACCAGAAACATGTTAGAGAAATTTGGAATAGGATCTAGCAAGGCAGCCAAGATCCCTATGATGACAAATTTCAACATGGATCCAGATGAGTCTGGAGAGAGTGTGGACCAGACTCAGTACAGAGCACTTATTGGTTCTCTTTTGTATCTGACTGCAAGCAGACCAGATATTACTTTTGCTGTAGGAGTTTGTGCCAGATTTCAAGCTAACCCCAAGAAAAGTCACTTGGAAGCAGCTAGGAAGATATTGAAATATCTCAAGGGAACTGTGAATTTAGTATTATGGTATCCTGCAGATGACAATCTGGAATTAAGTGGTTATTCAGATTCAGACTATGGTGGGTGCAGAATAGATAGGAAATCTACAAGTGGTACATGCCAATTTTTAGGGAATAAATTGGTATCCTGGTTTTCCAAGAAGCAGACTTCAGTTGCTACATCAACAACAGAAGCAGAGTACATGGCTACAGGGAGTTGTTGTTCTCAACTACTTTGGATTAGTCAACAGCTTAGGGACTACCAGATTAGAGCTAAGGATATTCCTATTTTCTGTGATAGTAATAGTGCCATTGCAATCACCCAGAATCCAGTTCTTCATACCAGATGCAAACATGTTGATATAAGGCATCATTTTATCAGAGATCATGTTGAGAAGGGAGACATAAGGATGGAAAAGATTGCAACAGAGAGGCAGAGAGCAGATATTTTAACCAAGCCTTTGGCTGAGACCAGATTCAGAGAGTTAGCCTTTGAGTTAGGTTTGTTAGATCCAGAGACAGATTTGATTTAGGGGGAACATCAGAGAAGTATCCTTATTTTATTAATTTTCTTCATAAATTTCCCTTATGCTAACATACCTGCAGATTAGATATATCAGAGAGGGTATACTTCCAGATGAGGTATACACCAGGTGACACTTATCCCAGATGAGGTGCTGAGTCAGAGATATGTCCAAAGTCTTTTCTGACCAGGACCAGATGATTTCCATCAGAGGAGAAGTATCACCAGACTAGTTGTGGTATCATCTGGTTACAATATCAGGTGACAGGTATGTCTTTTCTACTCTGGCCTCTGATCATTGGGATACACTTTTCAAATTAGTAAGTACACTCAAAACCCTTCAACTTCGGAGTGTATTTAAGACTAGGGTATAGGGCCTAGGCAATCATTTCGCTTTTTCTCTTGACTGCCACAAAACCCCTTTATGCCCAGTCCCAATGACTATGCCAACGCACCAGATTAAATCTGTATCTTGCCTTTCATCGTGGCCATCAGATTTAATCACTGTGCAAAATGTCAATCAATGCTAAAATTGATTTTGTTTCCTAAATTGAATTTGAAACAACACGCGTTCACACTTTATTTAATTTTCAAGCCACGCGTATTACTCTATTTAAATCAATTTTATTTTCAATCTGTCCTTTCACGTTTCTATACTATTCAAACCCTAACCTCTCTCTGCAAAGCATTCTCTCTCTCTCTCTCTCTCTCTTTCACAGTTATGGCACCCAAGTGCAATTTCGATCCAGACTATGTCTGCAAGAAACTCAAGACAGAAATGGTGGTGGACTTCTATTCCACTAAGAATCCGGCCGCTTTGGAGATTTTGGAACTTCTCCGACGTTCTGGGCTGGAGGAGTTGATCTCAAAGGTTCCCAAGGATCTGCGTACCTTGGATGGATATGCTGCACAGTTTCTTATCCGGATGAAGATCCATGAAGACTATATTTCTTCCAAGATTGATTCAGAGGATCTTGTTTTCTCTAAGGCAGACTTCTGTGGTCTTTTTGGTAACCTTTCTGCGGAAGGTGTAGACCCACTGAAGTACAGAGAAGGAGAGGCGTTGGAATCCTTCAAGATGTTTGCCAGAAATTCATGCCAGAATATTACTAAGGGTTTCTTGGACAAGCATCTTAGGCAGAAGTATAAGGTGCTATTTGACATTGTGGTAAAGATTCTTATGTGTGAGAGCCATAGCACAGATGCCATCTTCGTTGGCAGGCTCTGTGTTATGAGGGCCATTCTGGATGGTGTTCAATGTAACTGGGCTGAGTTCTTCTGGGGGGTGCTGAGGAAGAACAATGTGAAAATTCAGAAGGAAGAATGCCCCCAGTTGCCAGGAGAGAAACAATTTGTGTTCAATGCTAATGTATCATTAGGCACAAAACTCACCCTAATTCTGGATTCGATTCTTCCAGAGAAGAAATGGAGACAATCCTGGTGTAAGGGCTTTCATAAGTCCAAGATTCTGTTCTCCAAGGATGGTCCTCTCCATGGCCATCCTGATTCTGATGGTGAGCAAGCCATCCCTGCCCCTCCCCTTCAAGCCATTCCCTCACCTGCTAAGGGGCAGAAGCAGCAGCAGCAGCAGAAGTCACAGAAGAAAGCTGCTGGAGCAACTGGTTCTTCAACTGTTGCTTTCTCTGGTTCCTCTGAGGAGGACCAGATCCCTCTTCTTGATGTACTGAAGAAGAGTGAGGTTGCCAAGAAGGTAGGAGCTTCAAAGAGGAAGAGGCCAGAGGAGGCCAAGAAGAAGTCTGCCAAGATGCCAAGGAAAACCCTTCTGGTGGATGAGCCATCAGAAGAAGAAGAGGAAGAAGAGGAAGTGCCTCTTGTGAGGAAATCCAAGGCTAAGAGAGCCATTCTTCAAGATTCAGACTCTGGATCTGATCTTGGAGAGGCCTTGGAGAAGGCCATTGAGGATGCCACCCAGATGATGGAGGATGCTCCAGAGCTTGTTGTGCCTGCTGGTGTTGACCCAGCAGAGGTAAACCCTTCCTTTCCCTCTTCCTCCCCCATAAATCTTGTTTCCCCTTCTACCTCTCCCCCAGATAACATTCCCCAAACCTCATCTGCCTCTGGTAACCCCATTCTTCCACCAGAGCAGACTATCCCAGATACCCCCGTCTATACTCCCTCTACCATTCCTACACAAACACCTTCTTCCCCAAACTCCCAAACACATCTTCCCACTAACTCCTCTCCCCCACCTTCTGTATCAGAGGTACCCTCTACCTCCTCTGGTGCAGAAGTCCCCCCTTCAAACACTTCCACCTCCCAAATCCCTCCTACACATTCTGTACCAGATATTCCTTCCTCTTCTGGTGCAGAGCAACCAATCCCTACCACCTCTACTTCACAATCCAAACCCTCCCCAAACCCATACAGACCAGGACCCAACCATTTCTATGGCCCTGGGATTCGTTGGCCCTCCCCCCTCCCCAACCTGTTTAACCAGCGATGATAGTGAAGATGAGGAAGCTTCACTTGAGCCTGTTGACTTAGCCCCTTCCTCCTCTGCCTCTGGGCCCAAACCCTTCTCTTTCTCATCTGCAGAAATGGGTCCCATTAGGCAGAGTATGAGTGTAAGTGCTCAGCTCTGGCTAAGAGAGCATTTCCAGTTCTTCTGGAGCACTTACCACTTCTGGCAGAGCTTACTGATGCCAAGGTCTGGAGCAAGGCCAGACTTGAAGATGTGGAGGACCTGATGCTATTGCTTGAGGAAATGGGTGCCTCCAACTTCACTGCTTGGGAGATTGAGTTGAAGCAGAAGATGAACATTCTGAACCCAGCAGAGCTGGAGACCCCTGGTGCAGCTAAAGTCTTGATTCGCACCCTGCTCATCCAGAGAGGAGTTATGCTCACTCCAGAGGGCCCCACTTACAAGTTTGGTCCTCACTTTGTCTTCCCTCCAGAGCTTTATTCAGACGAGGAGGACTTTGAGATGTCTCCTGCTGTGCTCCAGAAGATGAAGGCTTTCTTCAACGAGCAGATCATGCAGATAGGGCGCTTTTCCAAAGCAATCCAGCATATGGCCCCTGCTATGATTGAGCATCAGATTAAGCATGAGAGGAGAATCTTCATGAAGCAGCTCAAGTCCTCTCTGGCAGAGGTTAAAGCTTCCTTCAAGGCTAATGGCTTGTTTGTCAAGCTAGATGTCATGCATAGCCAGAAGCAGCTCCAGGAGCACGTGCTGGAGCAGTTGAGGCCAGTCTCTGTTCTCAAGGTGGAGATGGCCAGCCAGATGATTCAGACTGCTAAGTTGAAAGACTCCCTCCAGGAGATGTTGGAGACGCAGGAGAGACTTGTTGCAGAGTCTAAAGCCTACCTGGAGGAGGCCAAGCAGCTGCGTGATCTTCACTCTTCCTCCAACACTGCCTTGCCTGATCTTATAAGGCAGGTAGTGGAGCCCCTCCTTGATGAAGTTAAAAAGGGGGAAGAGAAGGCCAGAACTGATCTGGCGAAGACCACCAATGAGACTCTGTTTAGCCATGGAGCTCGTCTGGACCTGTTGGAGAACACTTTGGCCCAGGCTGAGTTGCAGAAGAAGAAGAAAGAAGAGTTGAAATCTCTATCTATGGCTAAACAACTTGCTGCAGAAGAAGAGTCATCTGAAGCTGAGCAGGATCCTTCTATCATTCCTGGTCCTGCTAAGAGAAAGATTAGAAAAGTAAAGAAGAGTTTCCTTGAATCTGTTGTCGAAGAAGCAGAGAAGAGATACAAGGAAGAGACTCCAGAGGAGAGGCAAGCCAGAATCAGGAAGAACATAGATGAAGAGCAGAGGCTCAGATATGTTAAGAGGCAGAACAAGAAGGCCAGAGAAGCTGGTATTCCTTCTGGTGCAGGTGGCTCAGGTCAGAAGAGGAAAGCTCCTGTGGAAGTTATGAACATCTTGCCACTCAGGACAGAAGGGTCTTTTGACTCTACTGTGCCATATCCTCTGATTGAAAGATGGAGAGAAGCCAAGACCCTCTGGTTCATTCAGCATTATATCCAGAGGCCAGCACCAGAAGATGATGAGTTAATCAACAGAACCTTCCATTCTTGGATGCAAGCCTATGATGCAGACTTGTACAAGCAGCTGATGGATTCAACCATTGAGTTCAACCTGGAGGTGACTGCTCCTGAATTTACTTATCTTAACACTCCCATGATTGGGAACCAGGTGGATTGGGCAGAACTGAAGAAGCTTTACAAGACCAAGGTTTTGGTGAATTTCACCCCAACATCTTCTGCAGAGTTGAAGGCCGTCCAGGATAGGTTCCTTGACTGGTTTCTTGTCCCTAAAGAGAACAGAAGATATGCTTAGAGTAAGACTATGAACTTCAATGTAATCTGTAATTATTTTGTCCTCTGTTTATTAATGGAAAAATACATATCTTCTTTGTTCTAAAGACAACTCCTTGTTGTCTTATTATTTGCCTGATGAGATCTATTCTAAGGTATCATCCCTTTATTGTTTTCTTGCTTTAGTTTACTTTTGATCAGTTCTGGTAGTGTTTTAACTCCATCAAAAAGGGGGAAATTGTTAGGATAAAAATTGTTAGTTTTGATGAGTTAAAACAAACCAGAAGATGTAATAGGACCATCTGGACCTGTTAGCCAGATGATGATCTAGATTAGGACTTAGTCTAGGGGGAACTGCCAGACCAGAAGACCTCACCAGAAGAGTCACCAGAAGACTTCACCAGAGGACTCCACCAGAGGACTTCTGCAGAAGAGATCAGACCAGAGGCAGAGGACCTTCCCCAGACCAGACGAGTCTGGTGGAACAAAAGATGCTCAGTTTGATCCCCTTATTCTACTGAGTATTCTGGTTGTTCACCAGATAAGGACCAGAAGACACCGAGGTTGCCTGGTGTCTGGTCCTGCCTTCTCTGTTGAGTATCAGAGTTAGGCAATTGGAAGCTTTGATCCGTTGGTAATTAATCAAGTCAAATCAAGATCAGGATTGGAAAGTATTTGAGGATAATCAATCAAGATCTCACCAACCCAATCAATCAATTAGGGAATTGATTGATTGAAGCTTCCATATATAGAGGATCTGATTGGATCAGCCTCCCAACGGCTATGTCCCTAAACCCCTCTATATATACTTGAGTGCAGATCAAGAAAAAGCTCTAGAATCATTCACGCGCATATAGCCATACTAAGCTTTTGATCACTACGCATATTGTACTCACTTGTGTTCTTAATTACTCATCTACTCATAAGGAGTTTATATACTCAACCTGTTCATCTTGTTAGACAAGGTTGGAGTGAGTCTATCTTTAGATCGAAGTTAGATCTAAAGAGTTTGTAAGAAGGTGCTGGTACTTCGGAAATTCCAGTGAGTAAGTTTGTGAGTTGGTTGATAGTGAGACCCCTTTGTGATAAGGGAGAGTGGACGTAGGATATTTATCCGAACCACTATATATCTTGTGTCATTTATCGCTTTATTTTAACTATTGTTTATTGCTCTCTTATAAAAGATCTTGGAAAGACATTATAACATAAGCTTCCGCAATTAATCTATCGAGTGGGACCAACACATGGTGAATATTTTGTTCAGCTGTAGAGTTATTAACTGTAGATTCATTGAATCTTTCAGTTAACTCTTCCACTGAAGGAATATTATCTTGATTGTCTTGACATGTTTAATTCACATGATCTTCAATCCTTGGTAACTCTTTAGTAGATTCTCCATTGTCTTGTTGAGTTATTCCTACTGGTATCTCAACTGTTACATATGGCTGTAGAGTTCTATCTGTAGAGTTTTCATCTTTCTGCAGATCTTTAATGATCTTTTGATTCTCTTTATCTTCAATGTGTGGTTCATCAAACACAACATGTGTAGATTCTTCCACCAGCATTGTTCTCTTATTAAACACTCTAAAAGCTTTGCTTACTACTGAATATCCAAGGAAGAATCCTTCATCTGCCTTGGGATCAAATGTCTTTAGATAATCCTTCCCATTATTCAGAATGTAGCATTTGCATCCAAAGATGTGAAAATAAGTCCTGATAAAAAAAAAAAGATGTGAAAATAAGATATGTTAGGACTAAATCCTTTCCATAATTCATAAGGTGTTCTGGAATGTGATTTGTTGATTAAACACCTGTTTTGTGCGTAACAAGCAGTATTGGTAGCTTCAGCCCAGAACCTTTTGGGTAAATGAGCTTCAACTAACATGGTTCTAACAACTTCTTTTAGAGTTCTATTCTTCCTATCAGCCACACCATTTTGTTGAGGTGTTCTAGCCGCTGAATATTCATGATGAATCCCATGGAAAGAACAAAACTCCTCAATACCTTGATTTGTAAATTTAGTTCCTCTATCAGATCTGATTTTTACAATTTTTAAACCTTTCTCATTCTGAATTTTTCTCATAAGTTCAGGTAACCTCTGTAGAGTCTCACTCTTTTTCCTTAGGAACACAGTCCAGGTGAATCTTGAGTAATCATCTACCACCACAAGGGTATACTTTTTCCCACTAATGCTAACTGGTTCTATGGGTCCAAAAAGATCCATATGAAGCAGTTCCAGAACTTTGTTTGAGCCATCAAAGTTTTTGTTCTTAAAAGTCTTATTTGTTTGCTTACCCTTTTGGCATGCATCACAAAGGTGATCTTTCTTGAACTTTGTCTCTGGTAGACCTCTTACAAGTCTGTTCTTTAGAAGGTCATTCATGGTTTTGAAATTTATGTGATTTAGTCTTTTATGCCAGTGTCAGCTTGTATCTGTAGAGTTATTTGTTATAAAACAAACATTCTCTTCAGTTGAGCTCCATTCAACTATATACACATTTCCTTTTCTAGTACCACAAAGCTTGACTTGTTTGGTTTCAGCATCCTTAATCATGCATGAGTTTGGTGTAAAGTCTACAATGTAGCCTCTATCACAAAATTGACTCCACTTAGTAAATTATGCTTCAGTCCATCCATAAGATATACATCATTAATTTGAACATTTCCTCTTCTTATTGAACCTGAACCCTTGGCAGTTCCGCTGGCATTATCACCAAAAACTACTCTAGGTCTATTTAGTTCTCTAAGGTTGGAAAGTGCTTCTTTATTACCTGTCATGTGTCTTGCACAACCACTATCAATATACCAGATTTCCTTTGGAGTGGTTGACAAATATCCCTGCAATAAGTGAAGAGTTAGTGCCTAGGTATCCAAAGATTTGGATCTCCTCCAGTGACATTCTTAACCACCCAAGTTGGTTTTGCAATAGTTGGTCTTTTGCCTTTCTTGTATGGAACTTCCTGAGCAACTTTCCTGTCACCTGTAGACTTCTTTCCATTCCAAAATTTGTTAAAAATCTCTTTTCTCTTAAAGTCTACAGTTGCATCCGGTTGCACAGTTGTTGTCTGTAGAGTTTACTTGAAGTCTCTTCTTTACAGATTGATTTGATCTTGTTTGTGTACAGAATGATCTTTTCTTCCAAATGTTGTTCATTTTCAATATTTCCATAGATAATGTCAATAATCTTCTTTTGTTTCTCATCAGATAGATTTTTTACTAATCTTTGAACAGTTGGTTCCTCAAGTTCTTGTAGAAGAATGCTTTCTCTCTTGAAATCTTGTTGTTGCTTCACAAATATAGGAATATATTTTTCAAGATATTCCATCCAATCACATGGATTGTATCCAATGCCTGTCATATCTCCAGAAGGTCTTTGCTGTAGAAGCATTTCCTTCAATTTTCTAGAAGATTTACCATAACATTCCAATCTTTTAATGAAATAATCTCTCTCAGCTTCAACATTTAGGATAATGTTGTCTTTCTTTGCAACTTCATTCTTGAGATCTATACAGTCAGCAATTCTGCATGTAGCTTCTTCAAAAATTTCTTCATGACTCATATTTAGATAATTAAATTCTTCTTGCAAATTACTCATTAAGGATAGCTTGTTTCTGTTTTCATTGGTTTGAGCAAGCAGATCCTCAATTCTTTGCTTAAGTTTTTGATTTTCCACTAAAAGTTTATCTTAATCACTTCTTATATGAAGCAGTCCTTCAAAACCTTTTTGGAGCAAGTGAATCATATCACTGGAATAATCCTTTTCAGTTAAAGAACTGGATGAGGATTGTACCTCTTCATCCTTTGCCATAAGACAAATTAGTGCTTCATTGTCCTCAGAACCTGTGGACTCACACTCTGTAGTTGAGTGAGAAGAATAAGAGGGACTTTATTCTTGAGTCTTTTCAAACTCGGATAGTAGTGCTCTTATTCTTTCTTTATCCAACTTTTTCTTCTTTTCCATCCTTGCAGCTTTCTCCTCCCCAGTGTACTTCTTTGCTTCTGGGTAGGGGCAGTCCTTGATGAAGTGTCCAGGTTTCCTACAATTGTAGCAAAGATAGTTGGAGTTAGCAGCTGATTTACTTGACTTACCTTCTTGCTTAGATGGATTTTCTTCCAGTTAGCTCTCTTGGCAAACTTCTTGAATTGCTTTATCAACAGGGTCATCTCATCACTTTCCGAATCTGATTCTGCAGTTGGGTTGGATTCTGCAGCTACAAGAGCTGTGACTTTTGAACTTGTTGAGTCTTTGTCTTTTCTCCTGTCAATATCAAATTCAAAGGCTTTAAGGTCAGAAAACAACTCAAATGTGGATACTTTGGATAAATCCTTAGATTCTCTCATAGCAACCACTTTCATATCCCATTCAGATGGTAAGGCTCTTAGAACTTTCATTTCGTTTTCCCTTTGAGAGTATTCTTTTCCAAGTAGTTCAAGCTCATTGAGTATTTCAATGAATCTTGAATCAAACTTTTCAAGAGTTTCTCCAAATTTCATCTTGAAGTTCTCAATTTTTTTGACATCTATCATGAGCTGGTTCTCTTTAATTTGATCAGTCCCCTTCACAGATCATCTCAAGTTTCTCCCATATCTCTTTAGCAGTTTTGCAACTTTTTATCTTGTTGAACACAATTTTATCTAGGGAGTGATAAATAGTATTTCTTGCAACATTGTCAAGGTTTTCTCTCATCTTGTCTTCATCTGTCCACTCCTTCTTGGGCTTTGGAATGATTTGGGCTAGACCAGTCTAATCTCCTGCAGTGTTGGCCTCTTTTTTTTTTATCACAATTGGACCATTCTCAATTATGGACCACATTTCATCATTCATAGCAGATAGGTGAGCTTGGATTCGAATATTCCAATCATCATATTCATCTGTGGAAAATATAGGCACTTTAGACTTCATTATTTTTAAGAGCCATAGGAAATGCAAATATGATTTTTCAAAAATAGTTTTGGATCTGGCTTGAAAACTTTTGAAATTTGGTCAAAGCAGTGGCAAGCCAACTGCTCTGATACCACTTGTTGGTCCCAAAGATGTATCAAGGTCTAGAGGGAGGGTGAATAGACCTTGATTTTTAAAACTTAAAACTTTTTAAGCAACTAATAAAGTATACAGATTGAACTCTGCAGCTGTAGAGTTGAAAGCAAAGGTTTGCAGCTGCAGACTTTTGAAATGCAAAGTCTGTATAATTAATTCAAACACTTATCAAAGTTGGTGTTGTAATACTTTGGAGTATTTTAACACCTAGTGCAGCGGAAACAAGTAAAGTGTGTGAAGTGAAAAATCAAATCAAAACTTTAAAAAGCACAAAGAATATGAATGATGCAATAAGCAATAAATGAACAATAGATAAAGAACAAGGAGAATTTATAGTGGTTCAGAGGTGTTGTAATCCTCCTACATCCACTGTTAAACCACACAGGTGCCAAATTCACTAAGAAACCACACAGTCACAAGATGTTCCCCCTAAGACTTAGAGTTCTCACAAAGATCAGTCTAGTCTAGGATGAAACACAAATTCATTCAGAACACTCTCTCTATCTCACATAGAAATAAACACTCACTAAGAATAAAAATCTACACAATGTAGAATACAATGGTATATAGTGAGGAACAACAACAATGAAAAATACAAGGCAATAATCCTAGCTTCTAAGTCCTAAACTTCTGTATTTGAAGGGCTGTAGACTTTGAAGGCTGTAGATATTATGCAGTATGCTTGAGAGCTTGGGGTTGTTGTTGTTAAGCCTCTGAGGCCTCCTCTCCTATTTATAGGAGTCTTGAGTGGTCCTCTAGCCGTTGGAGGGATTGAAAATTTCAAATATTTTCACCCCCAACTTTGACTTCTGCTTAATTAAAACTTCTTATCATATAGCAACACCCTTTAAGTAGTACAAGTTGTCTTTTAGTGATGACTGCTCAAAGAGCTGTTAATCACTGAGATACTTGTTTCTACTGGCTAGTAATTAGCTCTGGTAAACACTGAGACTTTTCAAACTAAGTGAGTGCGTGTACCATGTGTACTACACTTAATTAGTCCTACTAATCTCAAGTTTACAGCTTGTAGTCTCTAACTCTGCAGATGTAGACTCTTCGGCGGTGGACTTGTCTTCAACTCTTCAGATGTAGACTTATCTTCAACTAGCTGTAGGGTCTGTATCCAATGTTTTCAGATGTAGACTTTCATCTATTAAATTCTTCATTTCTCTTTGTACCTGCAATGTTAGTTTCCACAATATAAATATATCTGTTTTGATATTATCAAAATTAAAGTGAGAAAAATCCTTAGGACAAAAATATCCTAACAAGTTGACATAAACGTTGAAGTCTCTATGAATTTCGTAGATGTGGGAGAAACTTACAATAGAAATGATGGTCCCGTTTTCGAATACCAAAATGGGAATTCAGGAGCAAAGATTTTTTTTTTTAAACTTTTTCCTCAGGGAGCTCAGCAGGAGTGAATAAAACTCAAGTCACTGCTCTGCTCAGAGGCTGAGTTACCAAGTCAGTGAGTAGGCTTGGAGGCTCATGCTCTGAGCAAGAACAGTGGCTTGAGATGCTGATCTCTCGAGTGCGTTATAAAACACAGCTTGCACCCTGACTGAGTTCAGTGACGGAATACTCAAGTCACTGCGTTGCTAAGAGTCAGAGCACTCAAGTCAGTCCAAACTGACTTGTGAGCTCAGGCTCTTAACAAGGCAGTGACTCGAGAGACTGAACTCTTGAGTGCTAGCCTAAGCTTGTCAGTGAGATTGGTTCTCCCTGACTAAAATACTTGGCTAATCTTCTTTTCAAAACTTTCCAAGTACACTCAGAGAGCATACACTACAAATAATTAGCAAGTGCTTAGACAATAAACAACGCTCAGTTTAACGTGGTTCAGAGACTCAAGCTCTTACATCCACGGCCTGATTTAACAGGAAATCCACTACTTGGGATTCTTGTTTTTAACGTGCCAAGGTGCACTTACAACTGGACTCACGCCACTCCCTGGGCTGCCTCTCCTCACCTCACTACAAACCTAACATTCTTCTGAAAGGGTTTAGTTTGGTTTGGTTTTCTCCAACTAGGTGAGGTTTTCCTTTACAATGTGTTAGCCTTAAAGCTAAGATTAGGAAAACCTCTCTAAGCTAAGAGTTACAAGCTTGACACTCAATGAATATAAGTGATAACCCTAAAGGTCAGTGTCGTGGGTGTGAGCAACACTTTCTTATGACTCCCTAACAACTCACACACTCTTATAGCTTGTAGGTGTTGATTTTTTTCTTTCTTCACACACAATACAACACTTCAACACACTTGAATACGCAGCTATGAGCTTGCATTTATAATGGGGATTCAAATGTATCCGTTGGAGGAAAGATACATTTGAATCCAACATTAAATGGTTTCAACCACTTTTCTTGGAATGCGGCCTTTGTCAGTGTCAGAGTTGCTGCCTCGTGCTGATTGGTCCACGTGGCCTGGATTCACGGATCTTTGACTCAGTGGGTTGACCAAGACCCACTGACTTTAGGTAGCTTCCTTCTTCACTGACTGATGATCTTCAGTGGACTGAACGTCTTCAGTTTAGTTGTCCTTCAGAGACTGTTTGAAGATCATTCCAAGAAGTTTGTCATAAGGCTGAATGACAAACTTCCCTGACCACAGTAGCCTGACACCTTCAGGGCCTACTTGGTGCAGCACTGATCCTCCTGATCATGCTCTTCACTGAGTGGTCCGCCTGACTTAGCTTAGATCAGCCCGGTTTACACTCAGTGGGACATCCTTCAGGTTTCTCTTCTGGTTCAGGTTTCAAGCATGGCTTCAGTCAGTTCTTCTGAGTGTCATCTTGATATCTTCAGGCTGTGTTGCTGAGTTCCCCCTCGCTGAGTTCCCCCTCAACTGAGTTCTTCTCAACTGACAACCTATTCTACTAAGAGCTAACCTAGCCTGACCTGAAACAAAAGATACTATCCTGACTGCTTTCAAACCTATTACATGTTTTGGAAAATCATCAAAACTAAATCATATCCCAACAAGAAATATTAATGTCGTCGACGACACATTTGCAATGATAATTGCTCTTTCCGTTATAAATAACGATCTAGATCCAGAACAAAAAATAATAGCTGAGTGCCAGAAGCGCTCCGATTGGGTAAAATTGAAAGAGGCAATTGAAGCAGAGCTCACATCTCTAAATAAAAGAAAAGTATTTGGCTCTATCGTTCGTACACCCGCGCGCTATCCCTGTTGGATATAAATGGGGTTTTGTACAAAAACAAAATGAGAACAATAATGTGGAGAGATACAAAGTGAGGCTTGTAGCTCAAGGGTTTTCGCAGAGACCCAGTATTGATTTCGATCAAACTTATTCTCCTGTAATGGACGCAATAATGTTCCGCTACTTAATATCTTTGGCAGTTAAACTAAATCTCCAGATAAGATTGACGGACGTTGTAACCGCATATTTATACGGATCACTAGATGCCGACTTCTATATGAAAATCCCGGATGGATTTAAGATTCCCCAGATAAGGAATGGTGAAAACCGCAGTATGTATAGCATAAAACTGCAGAAGTCATTGTATGGCCTAAAGCAATCAGGCCTAATGTGGTACAACTGACTTAGTGAATTCCTCCGGAAGAAGGGATACACAAATGATATAGCTTTCCCATGCGTATTTATAAAGAAATCACAAAGTGATTTTTGCATCATATCCGTATATGTTGATGATCTAAACATAATCGGAACATTGAAAGAGATTGAAGAAGCCAGTTCAATCATGAAAGCTGAATTTGAAATAAAAGTCTTGGGTAAAACCAAGTATTGCCTCGGTCTGTAGGTCGAGCATCTCCCGGAAGGAATCCTTATACACCAGTCAACCTACGTGAAAAAGGTATTGGAGAGATTTCACATGGATAAATCTCATCCACTCAGCACACCTATGGTTGTCCGATCCCTCGAAGTGGATAAGAACCCATTAGACCAAAAGAAGATTCAGAAGAAATTATGGGGCCAGAAGTTCCTTAACTTAGCGTTGTTGGTGCATTACTCTATCTCACAAATTGCACTAGATCGGATATTGCATTTGCAGTTAATTTGCTTGTGAGATATAGCGCTTCTCCTACAAGGAGATATTGGAATGGTGTTAAGCACGTTCTACGGTATTTCCAAGGGTCTCAAGATCTTGGATTGTTTTACCCTAGGAACCAAGATAAAACATTGGTAGGTTACGTGGATGCTGGCTACTTATCTGATCCCCACAATACCGTGTCCCAGACTGGTTACATTTTTCTCTGTGGTGGTACCGCAATCTCGTGGAGATCGGTTAAACAAACTATGGTTACCACATCTTCAAACCACTCAGAGATAATAGTTTTGTTTGAAGCTTTAGGAGAATGTGTTTGGTTGTGATTATTGGCCAAACACATTGGTGACTCGTGTAGTATCGCTAAAAACGATACATCCCCTACCATTATATTTGAAGACAACGCAGCTTGCATCACACAAATGAGTAATGGGTACATCAAGGGAACCTGAAAAACGTATTTCACATAAATTTTTCTACCCATACGAACTCTAGAAGAGTAGCGTAATTACCATACAAAAGGTGCGATCTAGTGACAATCTAGCAAATTTGTTCACTAAGTCCCTACCTACCTCTACTTTTGAGAAGTATATTCATGGTATCGGGATGCGAAAGCTTAAACGGTTGTTGTCTTCAGGTGGAGTGGTAACCTCGAAATAATCTAGAAGATTAGATCCGAAAGATCAATAAATTGCATTCCTCCCTAGCTAACTAAATATTTGTATCGCTACCTAGCATGTGGAGTTTTTCTGACGAGACATATACGTTATGTTGTAATGTCTAAGGGGGAGTGTTATAAATCCAATAGATTTAATATACTAAATCCATAAGATTTGAAGTGGACATTACTAATGGGCTTCATAATCTAAACAGGCTTTAGGTTTAGATTAGGGTTTCTCTATTATATATAGATCCATGTACCCAACATTGTAAATACACAAAAATATTAGTGAAAGCTCCTGGCTTGGTATGCCTCCCAGACGTAGTCATTATCGGCGAACTGGGTAAACAAATCAGTGTCTCTACTTTACGATTATAACTTACAACAGTGATAAATGAGTATCTGCATAAATTATAAGTCCTTGGCATAAACATGTAGCTTAGATTAGCTGGACAAAGATGACTAGAGGATTTGTATGTTTATTTAATTTGTATTATCTATTTTATTATGATATATATATATATAGTTAATTGCACTTTTGGTAGTAAGAAAACAATTTAAATGATCATTTTTAACAATTTTAGTTTCGTAATATTTTTTCGACTTTTGGTCCCAAAAGAATGAGCAAATTGTGCTTTAGTCCCAAATGAATATGGTAAAATTGTAGTTTTAGTCTTGGAAATTAATGAATAGGATCATAACTGCAAAAAAAAAAACTACTTCCACACATATAGAAAAAGTGTTTTGAATTCATTCTTTTGGAGTCAAAAGTGCAATTATATATATATATATATATATATATATATATATATATATATATATTAATAGTAATACATAACGAGGAGCGCATATAAAGATTAAATAAGCGCAACAAATCAAATCGTTCCAGAGCTACCTTTCGGGAAAAAGAAATGTTTCAGAGCTATATATTAAAGCAATTTAATAAAGATAAATTCTAGGTTGCATTCAAGTGCATATCATGCACTTGGATTTTAAGCTCAATTTTGACTTCAATTTTTTCAAAATACACACAAACACACCGAACTGTATATATTTTTTGCAATTGGGGTATTACTGATGCCTTCTTGAGGTATTAGTGATGTTTTCTTGGGGTATTGCTGATTTCTTCTTGAAGTATTTTTTTCAAAATCCAAATATATATTATGCACTCAAATACACACTAGAACTACTCTAATAAAAACTCAAATACAATAATGTTAATATGATTTCTTAACTCGTAAAGAGTAATCTTTCTTACAATTGCGTCGCGCCGTTTAAGATAACAAAAACTAGGAAAAATATTTTGGCCCATCAAAATAGGGCCGAATCACGTTGCAGATATAATATTGTTTGTTTATTGAATTGATGTTCACTGCCCATCAAAACAGGGGCGGATCCAGGATTTCGATCTAAGGGGACAAATTACATAGAGGATAAAAAAAATTAATTCGAGGGGGGCGAAATGATAAAATTTCATTAATTCAAAACATATATATATATATATAAAATTTCAACATATATAATAAAAAAAATTAAATTCCAAGGGGGGCGACCGCCGCCACCCCCACCCCCTAAATCTGTCCCTGCATCAAAATCGGGTCGAATCACGTTATAGATATAATATTGCTTGTTTATTAAATTGATGTTCATTTAGTTTACGTTAAACAGTGATACCATGAATATTACTAATATAAGGTTGTGTTTGGATGGAGGAATTTGAGCTATGCATTTTAAATCCACCATCTAAATTCACTCCATACATGGGGCAAACAGTTACTACCTCCATCCCGGAGAAACTTGCACATTTACTATTTTCTCGTGTTTTAACGAGCGAGTTTTTTATTAGTATTTAAAATGGTAAAGTAATTTTTAAGTCACTTTATAATAGATGAGTGATGAATCTATCATACCCAACCTTAAAAGTCACTTTATCATTTCAAATATTAATAAACAACTCGCTCGCTAAAACACAAAAAATAATGGTAGTGTGCAAGTTCCTCCGGGACGGAGAGAGTATAAGGTTAGGAGTAAACATGCACATAATATTGTCTCGGTGACTCGATTCGGCGCGATGTTGATCATGGGGATTTTTTTAGGGAGACAAGCAGAATTGCCCATAAAATATGGGGGCAATTGTTTTTTACGCATATTTGTAGAAAGATATTTTTTTGCCCTTTTTATGGCTAAATTGTCCAAAGTGCCCTTTTTTTGTTTATATTCCATATCTCTCACTATTTATTATTCCAGTATTGCTTCACCTTGCATCCAAACACACACTACACTTGGAAATTAAAATTAAAAAAAAAACAAATTGACAGAGAAGTTGTTCTTCCTGGTTTGCTTCCAAAAAAAAAAAACTGAATTCTTAGCCTTCAGGTTTTCTTTTGTACAAAATGACTTTATACATTTTGCCTAAATCAAGAGTTTGAAAGGTCAAATTCATTCATATAACACTCATACAAGAAATGCATCTCCATTATTTGGTAGGCCAAGATATCTCCACAAAAAAAGGATAAAAATCATGGAGTTGTGAATTCAATTTATCTAAACAAGGTATAAAAATTCACTCTTTTGGTCATGTAATTTGTAAGTATGATGATAATGAAACACAAATTCATGTCAAGAAAATTTTCATTCATGTAGATGCCCACCAAGTGTTTGAAAAAAGTTCTAAATGAAAGAGTATGATAAGTTAGTGTGCTAAATTTCTTCTACCAAGGTGATGTGTGATGACTGATGAGAACCTTTGTGCTTAGGTTATTTTACGTCTTTCTTTTCCAGTAACTAAACTGCATGATTTGCTTATATTTTGCCTGCACTATAGAAAGTTTTAAAAAAATTTATTCATCATCTCGTATTATATCACTGAAAGTGGTATGTTTAATAAGTCTTCTATGTCATGACTGTTCTCTCATTTTCAATGTATTCTAGGTTCTTTGAAGAATTGATTTGGTCATTTATTTTTCAAGTGAAAGAGATGCATATCATGTGATGAATGTAGTATTCTTGTGAATAGGTTGTCTTTTGAAATTAGTCTTTGTATCATCTTAATTACGTGATTAATTACTACTTATGCGAACAACTTTAGACTCAACATTTTTACATTTGCCTAATCTAACCGTGTCTTTCCATATCAGAGCCAAGGAGGTGAATAGTTTCATTATGCTTGTGTTGGCCTCACTCCCGAGATTAGATTTAAAGGAAAATGGTATTGTCCAACATACAGATAATTACCACATTGATGCTTGTATCGATTGAATACATATGGGCTAATTCATAAGGGCAAGTTTGCCAAGAAAATTTTCAGTCATGTAAATGTCTACCAAGTGTTCGACAAAAGTTCTAAATGAAAGAGTATGATAAATTGATGTGCTAATTCACTACTTTGGTCATGTATTTTGTATTACGGTGACAATGAAGCATGATTTCCTTTTGCTATTATATTTCTTTGAGTATGAAAATAATTTTTCCTACTCTATTTTTATCTTAGTTTCTTTTACAACCCTATATATGCGGTGTGAATTAATTCCATTATCCTAGCTCCGTAATTGTTAAATATATTTCATTATCCTTTTGGGACGTACTCATTATTCTTATTGTTGAATGTGTTCTATTAAGTATTTTGAAAAATGTTTGTCTTCTTTATAGGAAAAGCTAACAATCAAACTTTTATCTGCCCCAACCATGTTTTTTGTACATGCCATTTTATATATGAAAAGAAGTTGTGATAATTCATCAGACAAATCCAACACATAACTGTTGGGAAATTGTATAGACTTAAATTTTGATTAAGATGCCAAAAGATTTCCCCTAAGTTATATGTAAGTAAAAATGGTCAGTAGAGTTAGAGTTTAGAATATCAGTTCAAACATTAAGGAACTGGAGTGCAGTTATAAATTTATAGAGTGTATTAAAGAATGAAGTCCGCTGAAGTCGAGGTCCGCTGAAGACAAGTGATCTGAGAATTAGTCTAAGTCTTGAATGTTTTCTAAGTACATTCTCACTAAGACTAAAACCAACATGAGAGGACCAAGGTCCACTGATGTGAACTAACAAAGCACATTCAATGCTAAACACATTGAAAGTTGTTAGTTAATCTGGTTGGAACAAGGCAAAACGAATTTCAGTGAAGCTTACAATAAATGAAGGAACAAGAAGGTTCTCTCAGAGGAGTTCCACCTTAAAGCAAGACAGGATTCTGAGCAAGCAGACTGAACGGCTCAATAAGAAGATGACACGTAGGTGTACTCTACTGACAGCCGACCTGTCTCAGACTGACAAGTACCAAAAGTCTTTCCCTAGCAATCTACAGAAAGTTGGTGAACAGGCATGGTCTTTCAGCCATTTCTTGACAAGACTTAAAGCTTCAAATAGAGTCGTTTGAACCAATCAGATATAAGAAGACTTACTTGAGAAGATTCAAATCCAACGGGAAGATTTCCAAGGAAACCTATAAATACAGAAGGACGTGCTCATTTCTATGCACGGGAAACTCACAAGATCAAAGCTATCTCTACATTCATAACTATCCAGAAGCACTCAAAATTACCTTTGTTTCCCAAGTATTTCACATCTGTAGAGAGCGTAACAAACCTTCTGTAACCAAGCTTAAAAGCTATATCCAAATAGTAGATAGAGATAATCCATCCTAAGCCTTGAGCTAAACTGTAAGGGTTATCTCACAACAGTTGGAACCAAAACCCTACTTAAAACCCTACTCAGTTGTTAGGTTGAGAGTTAGTGTTAAGTGGTGTTAGTAAGCTGATTGCTTGTATCAGTCTGAAAGCTGGTTTGTTTTGGGAACTAGGACCTGGAATTATCCTAGTGATCAATCATCCTAAGAGAGGATTAATTGATCAGTGCACCTTGGCACTATAACACAAGGAATTCCAAGTGAAAGGAATTCTCCTGTTTAATCAGGACAGTGGACGTAGGAGATTTTTCTCTGAACCACTTTATATCTTGTGTACTTACATTCTGCTATTTTCTTAAGCGTGTGTTATCCACTCAAAGTTTATCAAAGTAAAACGAGTTTTCTTAAGGGCTCACTAATCCGCATCTGAAAGCTAATTAGATAGTAGTTCAACTGAAAGTCTTGAGCTTTCAGTGGAGGTATTATCTCAGTAAGCTTTCACAGGTAATCCTCAGCAGACTTCAAGTCCACTGAAGATTGACTGTCTTAAGTAACCTGATAAGCTTAAAAGAAGTTTTAATTTGTAACCACATGTGTATTCCCCCCCCCCCCCATACACCTGTTTACTCGTTTCAGGACCAACAATTGGTATCAGAGCAGTGGTTCAAAAGACCATTGTTCTAAGTATATCTTATGCTAAAAGGTATTTTTATATAGGTCAACTGAATTGATATTTTGATAAACTTGTTTAGATATTATGGCTGACAATGCAGCTAGGGTAGCACCACCAACGGAGAACAACATGGGAGTTAATCCCTTGAACCATATGTCCCATCACAAGCTTCCACAATTCTCAGTGGAAAATTATGACTTCAGGAAGATCAGAATGAGAGCTCATCTTGTCTGTGTGCATGATGAAATGTTAAGGGTGATTACTAAAGGTCCAAATATTTTTATGACCCCTAACCCTAGAACCATAGCTGAAACTATTGCAGATCCAAGAGAAGAATGTCCCAAGGATGAAGATAACTTCACTGCAGATGAATGGAGGAGAAACAACCTCAATTTCATAGCCATGAATATTCTCTACAACACCATTCCAGACTCTGTAATGGGAAGAGTGATCCATTGCAAGACTGCAAAGGAGCTTTGGGACACTCTTGCTCTCATGTGTGAAGGAACTGACAAGATAAAGGAGAACAAGCTTTCTTTAGCTGTTCAAAAGTATGAGCAGTTCACCATGGAGCCCACTGAGACCATTGACCAGCTTGATGGGAGGTTCACTGACATCATGAATGAGATAAATTCTCTGGGTAAAGTCTATACCAAAAGAGAAGTTGCCTTAAAGATCCTGAGAGGTTTAACCTCAAGATGGGATGTATACTCTGTGATGATGCAGAATACCAAGGATTTATCCAGCATGTCTATGCAACAGGTATTCTCTTAACTCAAGGCTTATGAGTTTGATCTTAACAGGAAAAGGGCTCCTGATGAGACCTCAGCTGAGAAGGGAGTAACCTTCAAAGCTAAGGAGACTGAGCCCAAATCCCCAAAGCCACAGAAGAGTACAAAGGCAAGCAAATCTCAGAGCAAGGCTGAGATGCAAGAGGAACTCAGCCTAATGGCTAGAAGGTTTGAAAAACTTAACAACCGGTTTGGCAAGTATAAGAGATTTTACAGGGATAACAGGGATGGGAGAAGTTATCCACAAAAAGACACCAGAGAAGGAGAGAAAAGCTCAACTGAGCTGGAGAAGAAGAAAGAATACAAGAACTATACCAGAGCTGAAGGTTCATCATCAAAGACTAGAGAGTCTACTGAGGAAAAGAATGATGATGCCAACAGGTGTTTTCAATGCAAGAAGGTTGGGCACTTTCAATATGACTGTCCTCAACTGAGCACCAAGAAAAGGAAGGAAAGACAAGCCAAAAGAGACATGAGATATGGAGAAAGAAAAGCCATGGTGGCTGAGGATGTTGATGAGGATCTGGAGTCATCTGATGGACTGTTCTCAGACAGCAGTGATGATGACATGTGCCTCATGGCAAGAGAAGAACCAGAGGTACAATCTAAACCATCCATTTCTCTAGGACACACACCTGAGCTGAGCTCAGAGTCAATTGAGGAACTCAATCTTCAGTCTGCTTTGGAACAATTGATGATTGATTTCTCAAGGTTGCAAGAAGCAAGTTTTTGTCTCCAAGATGAAAACAAAAATCTCCTGAGTGAAAACTCTAAGTTAATTGAATCTGGGAATCAGGCAGATCTTAACTCAGCACAATCTACCATTGAATTGACAAAAGAGGTAGAAACCCTCAAGAGTCAAGGAAATGGCAAAGATCAACTGATAAAGAATCTTATTGAATCTAAGATAAAGTTAACTGAAGAAAATTTAAAATTGGTAAGCCAAGTAAAGGATTCTCTCCTGAAAATTGATGTCTTACAAAAATATGAAGAGACCTTGTTAAAAAGGATTGATGCTCTTAATAAACTCTCTCTTGCCATAGAGGGAATTCAAAAATTTCAAATCAATCTTAATAACCAGTGTGGGATATGTTTTATTCCAAAACCTTCAGAAGGTCCTCTGAGTGTTGCTTCTTCAAGTGGCACAAAGAGAGTTTTTGTTAAGTCTGTGACCTTTCAACCACAGATTCTAGATAAAGGAAAAAGACCAGCTGAGGTCCAACAAAAGAGAAGTCAAACTCAGCCAAAACTAAATGGAAAGGCTCAGTTGACTAATTAGACTAGACCTCATCAGAGGTACTATCAGCCGAGGTCTTCACAGATGAAGCAACCTCAGCTGAGAGCACCCAGGCATGAGCACTCCTCAAGGAATGACTCATATAGAAGACCTATTCCTTTTGTGCCTAAAGGAAAAGGTCCTTCATACCTTTATCAACAAAAACTAAGGCCAGGTGCACCCAAGCCTAAAAGAAAGAATATAAAGAAGATTCCTGTTCCTTCAAAGGCTGACACCCATAGAAAGTTTACTCCCAAGGCAACTAGGGAGATAACAATCTATGTAGATGTTTATGGAAGACAAATTAGCCATTCTAAAGTAATTAGAACAGTAAGGCAAATTTGGATTCCGAAAGGTACAGCTAACCTGGTAGGACCCAACACAAAATGGGTACCTAAAACTTAATTTTGACTGCAGGGCTCAGTGGACCTCAACAAAGGAGAAGCTCTAAAATCTTCAGTCTGGTACTTGGACAGTGGATGTTCCAGGCACATGACTGGCAACAAAGATCTCCTGACAGAGTTTGCTGAGAAAGAAGGTCCATAAGTCACTTTTGGTGATAATTCACAAGGAGCCACTAAAGGTTATGGTACTTTAATTATTGGCTCAGTAAGAGTAAGCAATGTATCCTATGTCAGTGGACTTAAGCACAATCTCTTGTCCATAAGTCAGTTTTGTGATAAAGGATACAGTGTTGAATTTTCACGTAACCTGTGCTTTGTTAAGAATACCTCTTCACAACAGGTACTACTAACTGGGTCAAGGAAAGGAAATATCTATCTTGCAGATTGGAAGTCTTGCACACCAAATGCATGTCTTATTGCAAAGAGCTCAACTGATACTAACTGGCTGTGGCACAAGAGACTAAGTCATCTGAACTTCAAGATGATGAACAGGATAACAAGACATGGACCGGTGGAAGGAATGCCAAATGAAGTATAAAACAAGTAACATATTTGCAAAGCCTGTCAGGAGGGAAAGCAAGTGAAAGCATCTTTCAAAAGTAAAGTAGCAACCTCTACTGACAGAGTACTTCAATTGGTGCATATGGATCTCTTTGGTCCAGTAACCCCTGTAAGTATCAATGGGAGAAAATACACTCTTGTTGTTGTTGATGATTTTTCCAGGTACACTTGGGTGGTATTTATAGCAAGCAAGAAGGAGACTCAACTCAGGCTACCAGAGCTCCTGAAGAAAGTTAGCAATGAAAAGAGCCTGAATATTGTAAAGATAAGATCAGATAAGGGCACTGAATTTATTAATTCAATTATATCTGATTTTTACAAAGAGTTAGGTATTGCTCATGAGACCTCAGCTGCAAGAACTCCACAATAGAATGGAGTAGCTGAAAGAAGAAATAAGACTCTCAAGGAGACAGCAAGGATAATGCTTGCAGAAGCTCAAGTACCTAAAAGGTTTTGGGTTGAAGCTATTAATACTGTCTGCCACACTCAAAATAAATCCATGGTAACCAAACATCAAGGAAAAACTCCATATGAGTTATGGAATAGCAGAAAGCCACAGGTATCTTACTTTCATATCTTTGGTTGCAAGTGTTTCATTCACAACAATGGGAAAACTCAACTGAAAGCTTTTGATAGCAAAGCTGATGAAGGAATTTTCTTAGGATATTCCCAGATCAGTAGAGCTTTCAGAGTGTACAATTGTAGAACTCTTGTTGTGGAGGAAACACCTCATGTGGTCTTTGATGAATCTACCTTTGAGTCCAGGAGTAAGGAGAATGGAGAAGTAATAAGCAAAAGACTAACTAGAGTGAGTATCAAGTCGAAAGGCTATCCTGAGAATTGTGTTGATGCTTACATCCCAACCTGGGATTACCTTAATGATCAACAATTCAAAGAGGACACTCAAAGTCAAACCACTCCTCACAGCTCACCTGAGAGCTCTCCTGAACATGTAACTGAACTGATGAACTCAGTCTCAGTTCAAGAGGTAAGTAATGTCGATGAAAATGTGGTCACAACTGAGACATCTACTGAGCCCATCATTCAAGGGGGAACAAATGATATTACCCTTGAGAATGAGAATACCTTGAATGATGACTCAAGACTTCAACTCTCTGTCTTATTTCCTGAATTTGATTTCAATTCTATATCTAGTGACTCAACTTCAGAAGAGTTAAACTATACTAAAGGGCATCAGCCTAGGAGAACATGACTCTCATATCACCCTGTTGAGCAAATCCTAGGTGATCCTACCTCAGGAGTCAAAACTAGAAGTTTTCATGGAAAAAGTGCTTTGTTTTGTTGTTTCTTATCTAATCAGGAACCAGGTTCCATTGAAGAAGCACTTAAAGATTCAAATTGGATCATAGCTATGCAAGAAGAGCTCAACCAATTTACAAGAAATCAAGTATGGGAGTTGGTGGACAGACCATATCATTGCAATGTGATAGGAACCAAGTGGGTATTCAAGAACAAGAAGGATGAAAATGATGTCATAGTAAAAAACAAGGCCAGGCTAGTTGCAAAGGGCTATTCTCAAGTTGAAGACTTTGACTATGATGAAACTTTTGCCCCGGTGGCCAGATTGGAGGCAATAAGGTTATTTCTTGCTTATGTTGCTCATATGAAATTCAAGGTGTATCAAATAGATGTTAAGAGTGCATTCTTGAATGGAATACTCAATGAGGAAGTCTATGTGGAGCAACCCCCAGGTTTTGAAGAGAGCCACAAAGTATATAGACTGAGGAAAGCTCTATATGGACTGAAACAGGCTCCAACAGCTTGGTAAGATACTTTGTCACAGTTCCTTTTGGATCATGACTTTATCAAAGGAAGAGTAGATAGAACTCTCTTCAGAATCACAAAAGGAGAGGACACTCTACTAGTTCAAATCTATGTGGATGATATCATTTTTTATTGTCCTAACCAAGTCCTCTGTGAGAAATTCTGTCAACTGATGAAAGGGAAATTTGAGATGTCAATGATGGGAGAAATGAACTTCTTCCTAGGACTTCAAGTCAAGTAGTCTCCTGAAGGAACCTTCATTAACCAAGCCAAATATACAAGGGAGCTGATCAACAAGTTTGGATGCCAGACCAGCAAAGTTGCAAGAGTTCCACTCAACACCAACACCAAGATGGAACCTGATAAAGATGGTGAATCAATAGACCAGACTCACTACAAAGCAATTATTGGGTCTCTACTATATCTCACAGCAAGCAGATCTGATATCACATTTGTAGTTGGGATATGTGCTAGATATCAAGCAAATCCCAAGAAAAGTCATCTGGAAGCTGCTAAGAGGATTCTCAAATATTTAAAGGGTATTGTGAATATGGGATTATGGTATCCCTCAGATGATAATTTGGAACTCACAGGATACTCAGATGCAGACTATGGAGGATGCAGAATTGATAGGAAATCAACCTCAGGCACTTGTCAATTCTTGGGAAATAAGCTGATCTCTTGGTTCTCCAAGAAACAAAATTCAGTAGCCACAAGCACTACTGAAGCTGAATATATGGCAGCTGGAAGTTGTTGTGCTCAAATCCTGTGGCTGAGACAACAACTGAGAGATTACAACATATTTGCTAATGAGGTCCATATTTTCTGTGACAACAATAGTGCAATTGCTATTTCAGAAAATTCAGTTCTCCACACAAGATACAAACATGTGGACATAAGGCATCATTTCATTAGAGATCATGTGGAGAAGAAGGATATCAAAATGCTCAAGATTCACACTGACAAACAAAAGGCAGATATATTTACTAAACCTTTGGCTGAAGCAAGGTTTCAAGAACTGTCAGTGGAGCTTGGACTTCTAGATCCAGGAGAGTAAAGTTGAGGCAATTTCAACACTCAGAAGAGTTATTTTCGAATCAGTGGAGGTTCCACCTCAGAAGAGGATCAAACTCAGTGGAGTCACTAATCTCAGAAGAGTTTCAACCTCAGTAGAGGTCAATATTTCAAACTTATGATATCATTCAAATCTGAAAGTCTCTTAGTTTTAAAATATAAATTGATTTCAAAAATTTTAATGAGTGCTTTCTGAAAATTAAATCCTTGTGCTCTGTTTCAAAGAGATTTTGATAAGGCGGGCATTGAATACGCATTGTACAAGTCAGTTTCACTTTTACAGTTACCTATCTCACGCACCTTAAAAGCCGGATGATGTGACCTTCTGGCTACTAACTCTTTCAAACCCCACCTCTCATTTTAGGCGGTTCTTTCCTAACCGTCAAGATCTCTCAAAAACTCCCCACTAACCCCTTCGACTATCCACGACTTTTCAACAAAATTAATCTCAGACGTTGACTGCGAGATTAAATCTCACCATCCGTTACACATATAAAAGCCCCCAAAATCAGTCTAAGAACCTTTTCGAACACACTTTCAAGAAAACACTTACTATCTTCCCAAATTACTCTCTGCAAATTTCTCTCAATCCTATTGTCAAATGGCAAGAGTAAATCTAGGTTTTCTTACCAACAAAGATAATTTCTGGTATGAGCCTACAGTTCTTTTCAACAATCCAGAGATTGAATCCAGGCCGGAATTCGCTCACATAAAGGAGGCCCTGGAAATGGTTAAAACTGCAGGATTGGAAAAATTCTTGTCTATCCACCCCAAAAGTTGCTTTGATAGACAAGTTCTGGAATTCTTCTTCAGTGTTGCCAACACTGATACCAAAATCAAGTCCTGTTTGTTCTTGAAGAGGAAGAAGAAGGTGATGAGAGATGGAAATGAAATCATTGAGCATCAGAAAGTAAAGAAGGAGATCCGGTTGGAAGGAGATGATCTCAAGGAGCTGTTTGGACTTCCCTCTGAAGGCCCAAATCCGGACACCTGTATCATGGATAAGGAGGAGGACTGGGTCTACACCATAATGCAGAAGAAGATGAAGTACATCCCCACTATGAATAGAAGTGTACTTCTTCCCGTATACAATGTCCTTTGTTAGTTTGTTGGGAAATGCATTCTGGGAAACCAAGAGAGCACTGAGCAAGTGAGCAAGCCCAAATTGAGGTTGATGAAGGATATTGTAAAAAGCAAGGAGAAGACCTTCAACTGGCAGCAGTTTTTCTTGAGGGCGCTGAATAATGAGCAATCTAAATTTCAGCCTGACAAAACTCCTCAGCTGGCAAGTAAGCTGAATTGCCACCAAGATCTCCTATTTGATTGAAGACGTTGATGTGGGAGTAGATTGGATTGAGGATAGGAAGTGGAGCAATTTGAAGACTCTCTTCAAATCTGGAAAGGCTCTGGAGGCAAGAAAAGTGGGTTTGACGGAGGGCAGTCCTGAAGCAGCAGAGGAGGAGGAAGCAAACCCTGCTGAAGGGAAGAGGACCAAGCTGAAGAGGAGGCTAGTCAAATTGAGTGACAAAATGACCCTACACAAGGAGGAGGAGGCACAAAATGCCTCAAAGAAGGAGAAGAAGAGGTCTTCTGAGGCAGCGAAGGAGAGTGCCTCAAAGAAGGTCAGGACTACAAACTCCACTGATGAGTCATCATCAGGTAACCTTGACTCATCTCCAAATGTTGTATCTACTGAGTCTGACTCAGATGTTCCTGCCTCTACCCCCATCAAACCCAAAACCAAGTCCAGAACCCCTGTCAAAACAAAGAAAATATCCAAAATCTCCAAAATCTCCCACTGTAGGCTCTCAACAGCCTGAAAGTGGTTCCCAAAATGACACCCCCTCTGAGGCATCTGTTGAGGCATCCTCAACCCCTTCTGAAACCATCCCCTCAACCCCCTCTGAACAAAACCCAATCTCATCTGAAACCCAACCCCAAACCTCATCTGAACCCAACCCTCCTGAACCCCATACCACTCACCTGGAATTCATCCCAGAAGAGCCAACTGATATCAGATCCCCTACCCCTTCCCTACCATCAGATGATGAAGAAGAGCACTCCTTTCTGGATACTCTAAAGGATGAAGTAGCTTACTCACTGGAGTCTAAGTATCCTGAGCTTGATGGGTTTCCCACCCTGAAAGATATGTTCTTGAGAGCAAGGCTACTTGTCCAACTAAAGGACAGAAGGCTAGGAGAGATCCTCATGGCTGTAGGAGGCAGTAATGTGGAGGAGTGGGAGAAGGAAGAGAAGGAGGTGTTAGAGTTTGCAGGCATGACCAAAACAATACTTCTCTGTGATGAGAAGATCTTTCAGAGTCTGGTGATGGACAAACTTGTTGAGGCAAGGAAGGGAGCTGGAGGAGAAAAAGTAGATGAAGTTGAGAAGGTGCAAGAGGAAGGAGAAGGAGTAAACGAGCCAGAGGAGGCAAAGTCTGCTGAAGGAGAGGAGGAAAACAAGGAGAAAAGAGAAGGTACTTCACCACAGCAAGGTGGTGGTGAAGTAGCCAAGGATGTATCTTTGGCAAGAGATACTGAGGCACAAAACTTGCCACAAGAGAGCTCAGTAAAGGTGTCTACTGAAGTTCTCCCACAACAGCCCTCAGTGGTGACTACGAAGTCAGCTGAGGTGTCTGGAAATGTTGGAGTTGAAAAGGAAAATGAAAAAGAAACTAAAGTAGAGATCACTGGAGTCGTGAGTGGAGAGATTAAAGCAATCATTCTTGTAAAGGATGAATTGGCTGGAAAAAAAAGTAGTTGAAAATGAGAGTGAAAAAGAAGGTGAGAAGAGAGAGGAGGAGGGAGTTGCAATGGAGGTAGAAATATCAGGTGACTTAGGCTGTGAGAAAGAGGGGAAATGACTAACATTGTTTGCCATGCAGGTGTACAAACTGATGAAATTCCCCCAGTCCAGGTCAACCTAACTCCACTGAGAGAAGCTATCCAACTTATTCAAGATGAAAAGCTTCCTTCTCTACAAGCTCAACTGAGAGATGTCCAAGAGGTTGTCCAAGAAGAAGTAGATGAAATGATCATCCTCTCAGACCGTGTTGATGAGCTGATGGAGTCTACCACCAAATCACTCCAAAATCTGACACTGAAGATAGAAGATTCACAACAAATGGTGTTAGATGTTGTGGAAGGCCAGAGTGTGCTAGTGTTAGAGGCCATGAAGAAGCTGGAGCAAAAGGAAGAAGAGGCCAGAACTCAGTTCTTGAAGGACTCAGTGGAGAGTGTCTCCATTAACCTAAAGTCCTCTGTTGAGGCTTTCTCAGCTGACCTTATTGGGAAGGTTGAAGGGTTATGGAACCAAAAGATGAAGGAGTTTGAGACCAAGCACGAGGAATTGGGAGCAAAGCTGGAAGAAGTCCTGAAGAAGGCTGCAGAGGACTTCCCTACTCAAGACAAAACAAACGTGCTAATAGATGAGAAGTTGGCTCAGTTCGTACAATTCGGACAAACAGCTGGGGCAACTCTGGAGAGGCTGGAAGACGAAGTTGATCACTGCTCTACCCAGGTGAAGGTACTTAGTCATGATCAGATGAAGCTCAACATATCTATTGCTGAGTATATGATTAATGCCGAAAAGGGGAAAAAGAGAGTAAGGGCAAAGGATATGAAGCTAGACCCCAAGAACAAGATGCAAATAATCATTGAGACCCCAGAGTTTGAAAGAGGCCAGCAGATCAAGAAGACCTTTGAGAAGGTACATGTTGAAGCCCAAAAGATTGCTGAAGCCAAGAAAGGAAAGGAGGTTCCATCAGAAGACTTGTCAAAGTTCAAAGAAGCCCATCTAAAGGAAAAGGAAGATAGGGCTGCCAAAAAGTGGAAAACAACAAAGAGGAAGACCACTGATGTTCTCTCAGCGGAGGTGGCAAAGAGAACAAGGTCCTCAGGAAGGTTGGCTGCAAGGTCAACTGATTCAACTGATTCAGTGGAGGTACTTCCTATTTTAAATCCTGAACATATCTCATCTGAAATCCCCAAATCTGCCCCCACTAGAGTTACATAGCTCACTGAGCTAATCAAAGAAGCTGGAGGCATGAATGAGAGAGCTCAAAGGTTATCTGCCCAATAGCAGGAGAGGAGAGATAAGGTGGTTGGTAAAATGGAGTCTATTACAGAGCTGGCTGAGAGGAAGAGGAAGGAGAGGCTAGCTACTTTTGACAAGACCACTTCCAAGAAATTCAGGAATGGCTATCAAAGGTGGGCTACAAAGCTGAAGAAGGACAAGGTGGCACTTGCAAAGGCCCAGTTCCCTCATCTTGATACTTGGGTTCCCAAGAAGCTGAATGATGCTTGGGAAACTGCCAAGAGAGAGTTCGTATACTCATATTATGTCAGTGGAGAATTGGGTAAAGAAAACACACAAGACTTATTCAATGACTGGCTCTTTGAGTCCTACCCAAAACTCTATCCTGACATAAGTGAAGCCTGGAATGATAAATTCCCAGATCTTGCCCTAAAGGCTCCTGAGCCAATCATCTACTGGCCTCCTCAAGATGCAACTGGAGCAGTTGATAGAGATCGGATCACAGAAGAATGGGTGTCCATGTGTGAGCAGTTGGGTCTCAAAGGACATACAAAAGAAGTCATGGAGAGGAAGAATGAATTGAAGATTTGGGTCTTCAAACAATATGGACTTGAACCTTTGTTTGAATCCATCTGAGAAAGTTAGTGTTTGTACTGGGCATTTGTTTATAAGTCCCAGTTGTTTTGTTTTTAAAACTTTTGACAGTAGGCTTCATGTAATTGTACTCATCTTAGTTTTCTTGAAATGAAACTCTACTGCTGTTTTGCCCAAGATAATATCTCATTATCATTTAGGCTTATGTACTTGAATGCTTTTACTTACAAAAATCCTTAAACTTTTATGTCATCTGAAGAACATCATCTGAAAGAAGATATGTAATAAGATAGGTTTCAACATAATCAAAAAGGGGGAAATTGTTGGGAAATTGTATAAACTTAAGTTTTGATTAAGATGCCAAAAGATTTCCCCTAAGTTATTTGTAAGTAAAAATGGCCAGTAGAGTTAGAGTTTAGAATATCAGTTCAAATGTTAAGGAACTGGAGTGCAGTTATAAATTTCTAGAGTGTATTGAAGAACTAACGTGAACTAACAAAGTACATTCAATGCTAAACATATTGAAAGTTGTTAGTTAATCTGGTTGGAACAAGGCAAAACGAATTTCAGTGAAGCTTACAATAAATGAAGGAACAATAAGGTTCTCTCAGAGGAGTTCCACCTTAAAGCAAGATAGGATTCTGAGCAAGCAGACTGAACGGCCCAATAAGAAGATGACATGTAGGTGTACTCTACTGACAGCCGACCTGTCTCAGACTGACAAGTACCAAAATTCTTTCCCTAGCAATCTACAGAAAGTTGGTGAACAGGCATGGTCTTTCAGCTGTTTCTTGACAAGACTTAAAGCTTCAAATAGAGTCGTTTGAACCAATCAGATACAAAAAAACTTACTTGAGAAGATTCAAATCCAACGGGAAGATTTTCAAGGAAGCCTATAAATACAGAAGGACGTGCTCATTTTTATGCACGGGAAACTCACAAGATCAAAGCTATCTCTACATTCATAACTATCTAGAAGCACTTGAAATTACCTTTATTTTCCAAGTGTTTCACATATGTAGAGAGCGTAACAAACCTTCTGTAACCAAGCTTAAAAGCTATATCCAAATCTTAGATAGAGATAATCCATCCTAAGCCTTGAGCTAAACTGTAAGGATTATCTCACAACAGTTGGAACCAAAACCCTACTCAAAACCCTACTCAGTTGTTAGGTTGAGAGTTAGTGTTAAGTGGTGTTAGTAAGCTGATTGCTTGTATCAGTCTGAAAGCTGGTTTGTTTTGGGAACTAGGACCTGGAATTATCCTAGTGATCAATCATCCTAAGAGAGGATTAATTGATCATTGCACCTTGGCACTATAACACAAGGAATTCCAAGTGAAAGGAATTCTCCTGTTTAATCAGGACAGTGGACATAGGAGATTCTTCTGTGAACCACTTTATATCTTGTGTACTTACATTCTGCTATTTTCTTAAGTGTGTGTTATCCACTCAAAGTTTATCAAAGTAAAATGAGTTTTCTTAAGGGCTCACTAATCCGCATCTGAAAGCTAATTAGATAGTAGTTCAACTGAAAGTCTTGAGCTTTCAGTGGAGGTATTATCTCAGTAAGCTTTCACAGGTAATCCTCAGCAGACTTCAAGTCCACTGAAGATTGACTGTCTTAAGTAACCTGATAAGCTTAAAAGAAGTTTTAATTTGTAACCACAGGTGTATTCCCCCCCCATACACCTGTTTACTCATTTCGGGACCAACAATAACTAAATCTAGTTGTTCCTTTTTTTAATTTCTTATCTCTTATAGGTAGAAACATTAATCAACATGTTAAGACTCAATTGGAAGAGATTCATCATTCATTTCCTTGTATTTTATATTAGTTTGGTTGTTCAATGACTAGTAAATTTATTTAAGTAATATTTTCCAACATATGTCCTTAAATTTCAAGAGTAGTTCTAGTGTGCACTTGAGTGCATGCTATGCACTAAGATTTTGAAAAAAAATACCCCAAGCAGAAATCAGTGATACCCCAAGAAGTAATCAGTGATACCCCAAGATGGTATCCGTAATACCCCAAGAAGTAATCAGTAATATCACAAATTAAAAAAAATACACAGTTCGGTGTGTTTGTGTGTGTTTTGAAAAAATCAAATTAAAGTCAAAATTGAGCTTAAAATCCAACTGCATGCTAGAATTTGTGAAATTTCAATTCTCCCTTATCATCATACAAGTTACTTGTATTATCCCAAAACAAGAAAAATATTTTTACAAATTATTAAAATACTTATCTTTTCTTTTTGTTCAAAATTATTTTTGGCTTATATCTCCAAGGTAATTTCTACCAACAATTTTTCAAACTTTTTGCCAACTACTTGCCAACAGCAACAACACAGTTTGTAAATTTTATGAATGTGTATGATCGTATTTCTTTAATATTATTAGTATATACTCTTACCCCCACCATTTTCTACATCACAGATGAGTGAAAGAAGAGTTTTGGTGATCCATTTTAACAAAAAATGGGATGACATTTCTTACGTAAGTGGTAGCTATCGGGTTAAAGTTGTCCATGATGAACATATCAACCTATCAAATCTTAAAAGTTTGGTTAATAGTATTTTGAAAGATGCTAACACGATTGCATATAATTATCAAATTGATAAACTTGTTAATGTTAGTGGTGATTCGGTGATTGTGAATATAGATATTGATAAGGATGTGGAGTCACTATTTAGTACCATGTCCATAATTATTATTCTACATATCAAAAATTTAAATTTATTTCCATACGATTTAACAAAAGTGTCATTGAGAGTAAAGGGTGGTTGGCGGGTTGTTTGTTAATAGATTGAAATGCATCTCCATAAATTTTATGGAGTTGGCAAGCACTTGTTTTTCATTTTGTACCCCTAAAGAAGTAGATGTACACATACTTTTACTATTTTGTAGGTCTAAGTACACTCCATATTTTTGTATGGTAGATTTCTTTAATACTCAACAAAATGAAATACCCTTGAGCAAAAAATAAATAAATAAAGTGCCCCACATAGTGTTATTGATTTGTCTTGTTGATTTTAAATGTTTGTAGGGTTTAATGTTATGTCCACAAGTTACATATCAACATTTAGGATTAATTTCCATACGGTTTTAAAAAAAGGTTCAAGTTTGGAGGGGGTGGTTGACAAGTTGTTTGACAATGTGTTGAAATTCATCTCCGTAATTGTGATGGAGTTGGCACATACGTGTTTGTTGTTTTATTCCCAAAATAAGTAGATGTACACATACCTTTATTATTTTATAGGTATAACTACACTCTATGTTTTTGTAGGTTAGATTCCTTTAGTACTCAACAAGATAAAATGTCACACATGATGTCATTGATTTGTCTTGTTGATTCAAAATGTGTTTAAGGTTTAGTACTATGTCCATAAATTATTATTCTACATATCAAATTTTAAAATTCATTTCCATACAAATTTTTTTATTTAAAAAATATGTCATTGGGGGTAGGGGGTGATTGGCATGTTGTTTGACAATAGGTTGGAATGCATCTCCTTAACTGTGATGGAGTTGACATATAGTGTTTGTCATTTTATTCCCCAGAAGAAATAGATGTACATACCATTACTATTTTGCAGGTATAACTACACTCCATGCTTTTGTTAGTAGTCAAAAAAATAAAATGCCCACGTGATGTTATTGATTTGCCTTGTTGATTCACAATGTGTTCAAGGTTTAGCACCATGTCCATAAGTTATTATATCAAAATTTAAGATTTGGTTTCATATTTTTTTAAAAGGTGTCATTGAGGGTAGGGGGTGGTTGGCATGTTGTTTGGCAATAGGTTGGAATGCCTCTCGGTAACTGTGATGGAGTTGGCAAATGCGTGTTTATCGTTTGATAGCTAGTGTTGTGTAGGTTTTAATTTTTTTTTCTTTGCAATATCAAATTTTACATTATTTTAACTAATAACAACATATAAAAAATATATTATAAAATTTCAATTAAAATAATATTCAATACATTATTAAACTTCATAATACATAAAGAACCAATTTTTTTATAATATGACAATTTATAGTTCAACAATGTAAATCATATTATAAAAACACAAGAACCTAGATATATTCAAGTTTCAATATTGTCTCCCTCATGTTTCGTCTTCTATCCCAAGTCACATCATTCCTACAAACAAAAAAAATTAAAAAATGATTAATAAGTAAAATTTAACAACAAAACATTCTTGTGCAACCTCTATCAAAGAAAGTTTAAAGCATCACTACTACATTTTGCTCATAGGTAACAGTTCTTAGATAACATATATTAATGAATCTGTTATCTGTGTTTCATATATCCGTTATCTAAGTAATATCTGTTATCTAGGAAAAATGGTGTTCGCACATAGGTAACTGAGTTTTTATATGGTTATCGAGGTCTGGTTATCTATGTAACCTTTAAGTTAAGTTTTTAACCTTAGTTAACTAAATTATGGATCAGTTATCTAATATATGGTTATATATTGCATAAAATTATCTTTAATTCTAAAAAAATTCCACACTTACAATTTTTTTACTTCTCATACAAAACACTGTACGTAGTTCTTTTAAAACACACACACACTGTATGTATTATCATATCCCACCAGTAAAAAAAGTTCCCAATTACATGCCCTAATTTTACCACACCAATATTATAGAGTAATCTCCTCCCCTCATACCCAGCCTCCGCCGCAATCTCGACCACTCATACCCAGCCTCCGCCGCGTGACAGCACCACCGCTACGCTGCCTCCCGTGCGCGACGCCGCCTCCCGTGCGCGACGCCTCCTCCAGTGCGCGACTCCTCTTCCCGTGCAGTGATGCCGCCTCCCGTGTGCGACACCGCCTTCCCATGCGCGATGACTCCTCCCGTGCCACAACGCTGACTCCCGTGCCGTGATGCTGCCTCCCATAACGCACTGGTTCGTACAATTTCTCGTTTGAGTGGTTATTCTAACTGCTAGTAAATTTTGAATATACTCTGTTATTGTGTTGCAGTTCTTTTAGTATATACCTAAACCCTTTTAAGTTAGCCTTGCAATTAATGAAGTTATGACCAGTTATTACTATTTCTAATTCTGCAGAAATAAAAGAGCAGATTAACCAGCTATATGTTTAGTTCTTTTTGCTTCCTTTCTTTCGGTGATACCTCTCTTTAAATTTGGATAAGATAGATTCATTATTAGATTCAATTATAATATAATAGAGGTTGCGTAGTTGGGATGGAATTAGCAACCTAATTTATTAAGTTTCTGGATTTACTTGAATATACAACATACAGTAGTAAATGCTTAAGTAATCAACTAATATAAATAGTTGATTGGGGTATTTTATTAATCTAGTTTACAAGGAGTGGGACCAGTGAATGCTACATAGTAGAAGATGAATTAATTTGTATTAAAGAGAAGAGGGGGTAGAGGAGATAAGTGTTGAATTAATGTACTCCAGAAATTAGATTTTAGTATTAATTGTATAGGTACATTGTTGAATTAATGTGATCCAGAAATTAGATTGAATTAATGTGATCCAAAATTTTAATTAAATACTTGTAATGACTATTTAAATATAATGTGCTAATGGTTAAATCGTTTATTGATGATATTGTTGGTGAACATATTACATGAATTCAACAATTAAAGAGAAATTGTAGGACTTTTAGAGCTATTTTTTATTAATTTATTTTCCTTTCACCGATTAGTTCTCGCGTTTAAAACCAAATTATGGACAAAGAGTGGATATTTAAAGAACAGTTTTCGCCTGAGTATGCGTTGGGAGTTGAATCTTTCTTGCGTTTTGCAAAGGAAACTGCTGAGGATATAAATTCTATTTCATGCCCTTGTGTATCGTGTGGAAATATGGCACATGACACCGTTGACTGAGTACGGGCACATTTGTTTCGAAATGTTATGGACAAAAACTATCTAAACTGGCATTGGCATGGGGAGAGAGATAATGAAAGTTTTCCAATGCATGATAGTCATGAAACAACGTAAGTTGACGACTTCCCCAATGAACCATTAGATGACATGGTAAACGCTGCGTATGATCACACTGGGAACCTGGATAAGCTCATAGTGCTACTTGAGGATTCTGAGAAACCTCTGTATCCTGGATATTCTAAATTCACTAAGTTATCAGCCTTTGTGAAACTCTATAACTTGAAAACAAAGCATTCATGGAGTAATACAAGTATGGAAGACCTACTTGCTTTGCTTAGTGAAATTCTTCCACAAAATAATAATCTCCCCGTATCAAATAATGGTGTAAGGAAGTGCTTAGCTACATTAGGTATGAAATATCAGAAAATAAATGCATGCCCAAATTATTGTGTCCTATACTAGAGAGAGTTTAAGGACCATATTCAATGCCCTACTTGTGGGGAGTCGAGGTGGAAGGTGGGAAGAAATGGAGAGGTAAAAGAAAATATTCCAGCAAAATTATTGTGGTACTTTCCACCTATCCCGAGATTTAAGAGGATGTTTCATAATAAGGAAGTGGCGAAAGAGTTAACTTGACATAGTGATAGAAGAGTACGTGATGGTAAATTGCGTCATCCCGCAGATACACCTTCTTGGAAGGCAGTCAATCACAAGTGGCTTGATTTTGCCTCCAATCCTAGAAACCTTAGGTTGGCATTGTCAGCTGATGGCATCAATCCTCAAGGTAACATGTCATCTACATACAGTTGATGGCCAGTTATATTGGTTACGTATAACCTTCCTCTATAGCTATGTATGAAGAGGAAATTTATGATGCTAACAATGTTGATCTCTGGTCCTAAGCAGCCAGGTAATGATATCGAAGTATACTTGGCCCCTTTGATTGAGGACTTGCAAAGCTTATGGAAAGGTGTTGATGCTTACGATGCATATCGAGATGACAGTTTTCTTCTTAGAGCAGTCCTCTTATGGACAATTAATGACTTTCCAGCTTATGGAAACTTGTTGGGATCTTATGTCAAAGGATACTTTGATTGTCCAATTTGTGGTGAAGGGACATCTACCGAAATGTTAAAGCATAGTAGGAAGATGTCATTCACATCCCATAGAAGGTTTCTTGATATATACCACCCTTATCTTAAGCAGAAGAAAACATTCAATGGAAAGCCAGAAGATAGAGTTGCACCAAAACCATTAGATGGTCATGAGGTTTTAAAGAGTGTTGAAGAAAATTAAGTGCATTTGCGGAAAAAAGAGTCGGAAGCAACAAACTAATGAGGAGAGTTGCAAATCATGTTTTAAGAAGAAATCCATCTTTTTTTTTTATCTAGAATATTAGGAACACCTACATGTTCGACACATTCTTGATGTGATGCACATTGAGAAGAATGTGTGTAAGAGCCTCATAGGTACATTACTTGATATTCTGGGTAAAACAAAAGATGGATTAGCTGCTAGACGAGATCTTGTGGAGATGAACATAAGAGACGATTTAGCACCAGTTTTGGAAGGAGGTAAAACGTATTTGTCGGCAGCTCCTTACACACTGAGTAAAGAAGAGAGAAAAAGGTTTGCAAATCATTGTCAGAAATGAAGGTGCCTTCAGGTTACTCATCCAATTTGCGTAACTTAGTTTCAATGAAGGATTTGGAACTTGTAGGACTCAAGTCACATGATTGTCACATTTTAATACAACAGTTGCTTCCAGTAGCTATACGTGATGTCCTGCCTGACAACGTTAGGTACACCATTATGAAATTGTGTTTCTTCTTCAATGTCATTTGCAGCAAAGTGATTGACGTTTCAATGTTAGATGATCTTCAAACTGAGATCACAACGACTTTATGTTTGCTTGAGAAGTATTTTCCCCCTTCGCTCTTCGATATAATGGTTCATTTAACTGTTCATCTTGTTCGGGAGGTAAAATTGTGTGGACCAGTTTGGTATAGATGGATGTACCCATTCGAGAGATACATGAAAGTTTTGAAGGGTTAGTTGCTTAATTGCAATCGTCCTGAAGGCTGCATAGCCGAATGCTATATTGCAGAAGAATCTGTCAAATTCTTCTCGGAATACCTATCAACAGTGAAAACAATTGGAATACCACAAAAGCATGAACCTGAAGATCTTACTAAACCTTTTTCATCTGCTAAAGTGGTTGATGTCAGTACGGAAGAGTTGAGGCAAGCACATCTTCATATACTGACAAATGATGTTGAGATAGATCCTTATATAAGGTAGTTTAACTTATAATATCCATAGTTTAAATATCCAGTTCAGTCTCTAATATTATTTCATTTTAGTGAACACAAGCAACATCTGAGGTCAACGTATGGCACTAAATATAGGACTGAAAAATAGTTGCAAGATAAACATAATAAGAACTTTATTGGCTGGTTGCGTGATCGGGTAAGTTAAGTTGCATCATTTTGATTTGCATGACCATATATTCTATAATTAAGTAAAATTTGACACATACATTACAAAATTAGGTTACAAGTGAATGCTCTAAATCAAATCATCAAATATCAGACAAGATGAAGAGGTTGGCCGAAGGACCTAACCACGTTGTCTTCAAGTATCTTATTTACCGCATTAATGGAGTGACGTGTTGCATGAAAGATCATGACAATGTTAGATCTACACAAAACATCAATTTCAAATGTTGGAAAGATGTTCCTGAAAATATCAAAACATCTATATGGAGGAGTGTGAACGTAAGTAATTGTACAAACATTAAATTTGGTTGACAATGATTTTACCTATATATTTTAATATCTTATTCATAACTAATAATCATTGTAGGATATCTTCAACATTGACCCAGGTTAGAGGAGAGCATGTTTTGCTTCAGCAAATAAAAAATGGAGGTCCCATAAGGCAAGACTCACGAGATTGTATGTTCTTGGTAGGATGAATAATCCTGAATTGATGAATACGCCTCCCACTGAATATCCTGACATTAAACAAAATGACTGGAGTCAATTTTTCATCAGTCGTATGTCTAAAGAGTTTCAGGTACCAAATTTACTATGTTTAATTTCTTATTTTTTTAACCTTATATTATGTACTTATTTCTTGTTTTTATTCTTAGGAAAAGAGTAGTAAACAGAAATGGGTAAGAGCAAGGCACAAATATCCTCACAGAATTTCCCATAAAGGATATGCACGGTTTGCTGCAGAGAACGTAAGTGTGAAATTATGAGTAATATCTGATTTATGTGGTAGATTAACAAAGGTATGATGTATTATGAGTATATGTATAATGCATAATTAGATGGTGTCTTACTTTGATGACTTTGTGTATTCATAGAGATAACAAGAATATAGTTAATTTGTACAATTTACTTACTGGTTGAGTAGTCTGTTGTAGTTTGTTGGTGCTAATATCTAAATTTTGTCTAAAGCTCTTGGTTGAGTAGTCTATTGTAGTCTGTTGGTGCTAATATCCAGATTTTGCCTAAACCTCTTGGTTGTGTAGTCTGTTGTAGAGTGTTGTTTTTTGGCACTTTCCTGTTTTGCTGAAAAAGAGATGCCACACCTGTTAATGTCTGGTATGTTCTTAAGTGGGATGTAATTTTAATCATGTTGAAACAATCTCTGCATTGCATGATTTTTGTTGTTGTTTGTTTGGTTATTGAAACTATTTGATGTTGTATATATATATGTTGGTCCCACTAGTCAGTTTTTAATAATGCGGAAGTTTAAAGAAAAAACCTTTTCAAGATCTTTTTAGCAAGAGCACAATATGAGCAAAAATTTAAACGAAAGCAGTAAATAACACAAGATGTATAGTGCTTCGGATATTAACAATCCTACGTCCACTCTCCCTTTTTCAAGGGGCCTTACTAACCAACCAGCCAACTTACGAACACTGGAATTGACAAGTACCAGCTCCTTGCTTACACACTTTAGATTAACTTCGATCTAAAGTATATTCAACTACAACCTTCTCTAACAAGATGAACAGGTTGAGTTTAATCTCCAACTACAAACTCCTTATGAGTAGATATGAATCAAGAACTATAAGAGTGTTAATTGCTTGAGAATATTAAAGCTTAAGTATGATCTTCGTGCGCGTAACTAGAGCTTTTCTTCAATGATGCACTCTTGTATTTATAGAGATGATTAGGGTTTAGCCGTTGGAGAGCTAATCTAATCAGATCTCTATTTATGGAAGCTTCAATCAATCAATTCCCTAATTGATTGATTGGGTTGGTGAGATCCTTGGATTGATATCTTCATTCTGACTTTCCAATCCGACCATGATTGACTTCATTTGAATTACCAACGGTCAAATGCTTCCTTTGCAAAACTCTGATTCTTCCAAAGTAGGCTGAACCAGACACCAGATGACCTTGGGGTCCTCTGGTCCAGAGCCGGTTAAGAACCAGAATACTCAGTAGAAACTAGAGATGATTTTGAGCATCTTTTTTTTCACCAGACTCGTCTGGTCCGGACTCGTCTGGTCTGGGGAAAGGTCTTCTGCCTCTGATGTGAACATCTTTGATGAAGTCTTCTGGTGGAGTCCTCTGGTGAAGTTTTCTGGTGGAGTCCTCTGATGGAGTTCTCTGGTGAAGTCTTCTGGTGACTCTTCTGGTGAAGTCTTCTGGTCTGGCAGTTTCACCTAGACTAAGTCCTAATCTAGATCCTCATCTGGCTAACAGGTCCAGATGGTCCTATTACATCTTCTGGTTTGTTTAACTCATCAAAACTAACAATATTTATCCTAACAATTTCCCCCTTTTTGATGAAGTTAAAACACTAACCAGAACTGATAAAAAAAAGATAAGCAAGATAAAACACTTAAGATAAGACCTTAGAATAGATCTTATCAGGCAAACAAGAAGACAACAAGAAGTTGTCTTAAGACAGAAGAGATATGATATTTCATTAATAAATTAGGACAGAAGAGTTTACAAATTACAATGCACGTCCTATCTCTAAGCATATCTCATGTTTTCTTTTGGTACCAGGAACCAGTCTAGGAATCTGTCTTGAACAACTCTGAGCTCTGCGTAGTTTGCTGGAGTGAAATTCACCAATACCTTTGTCTTGTATAGCTTCTTGAGCTCTGCCCAGTCAATCTGGTCCCCATTCATAGGAGTGTTAAGATAATGGAACTCTGGGGCAGTGACTTCCAGATTGAACTCAATGGTAGAATCCATCAGCTTCTTGTACAAATCAGAGTCGTAGGCTTTCATCCATGAGTGGAAGGTCCTGTTGATTAAAGCTTCATCTTCTGGAGGAGGCCTATGGATGTAGTGCTAGATGAACCAGAGAGTTTTAGCTTCTTTCCACCTCTCAATCAGAGGAACAGGCACAGTAGAGTCAAAAGACCCTTCTGTCCTGAGAGGTAGAATATCCATAACCTTCACATGAGTCTTCTTCCTCTGACTAGAAGAACTTCCACTTGCAGTAGGAGTGAGACCTGCTTCTCTTGCCTTCTTATTCTGCTTACGAACATATCTGAGCCTCTGTTCTTCATCTATGTTATTTCTGATTCTGGCAAGTCTCTCTTCTTCTGTCTCTTCCTTGAATCTCTTCTCTGCTTCTTCAACAACTTCCTCAAGGAAGCTCTTCTTCACTCTCCTAATCTTTCTCTTAGCAGGACCAGGGATAGACACAGGGTCCTGTTCAGAGTCCAATGCATCCTCTTCTGCAGTTAGCTGCTTGGCCATAGCCAAAGACTTCAGTTCTTCTTTCTTCTTTTTCTGCAGTTCTGCCTGAGAAAGAGTGTTCTCCAACAGGTCCAGACGACCAGCATGGTTGAAAAGAGTTTCGTTTGTGCTCTTTGCCAGATCAGTTCTGGCCTTCTCTTCCCCCTTTTTGACTTCATCAATTAAGGGCTCAACCACTTGCCTTATCAGATCAGGCAACTCAGTGGAGGAGGAAGAGTGAAGATCCTTAAGCTTCTTGGCTTCGTCCAGGTACGCTTGAGCTTCGGCCACCAGGCGCTCCTGCTTTGCCAACATCTCCTGCAGGGAGTCCTTCAACCTGGCAGTTTCAAGTATTTGAGAAGCCATCTCTACCTTGAGCACAGAGACTGGACGCAGTTGGTCCAAGACATGCTCCTGCAGCTACCGTTGGCTGTCAATGATGTCTAGCTTTAAGAACAGGCCATTAGCTTTGAATGAGGCCTTAGCAGAGGCAAAGGTAGTCTTGATCTGCTTCAGAAACTTCTTTCTCTCTTCTTTAATCTAGTGTTCTATCATAGCAGGAGCCAGATGCTGCATCGCCTTGGAGAATCTGCCAATCTACTGGATCTATTCATTGAAGAACATCTTCATCTTCTGGAGCACAGCAGGGGTGACATCGAAGTCCTCTTCATCAGAGTATAACTCTGGAGAAAAAGTGAAGTGAGGTCCAAAGGAGTATGAGGGGCCCTCTGGAGAGATCATAACCTCTCTCTGGATAAGAAGAGTTCTCACTACCACCTTGGCAGATTCTGGAGATTCGAGCTCAGCTGGGTTCTGTACATTCAGCTTCTTCTTGATGGCAATCTCCCAGTTGGAGAAACCAGAAGTGCTCGTCTCATCCAGCAGAGGAACCAAGTCTTCAACGTCCTCCAATCTGGCTTTGCTCCAGACCTTCCCATCCGTCAGGTCAGCCAGGAGGGGTAAGTGCTCCAAGAGGATAGGGAAATGCTCTCTTAGCCAGAGCTGAGCACTTACACTCATACTCTGCCTTATGTGACCCATATCAGAATCATTGAAAGTGAAGGGTTTGGGTCTAGGGGCAGTGGAGGATGAGGCTAAGTTAGGAGGCTCAAGTGAAGCATCCTCCTCTTCACTATCATCGCTAATTGAGAGTGTGGGGGAGGCAGGAGGACCAGGGAACCCCAAAACCATGGAAAGAGAGGGGTTCTGGTCAGTTTGAGTGGGGGGAGGGATAGGTATTTGGGTTTGTGAGGTAGAGGGGTGTGTTTGAGAAGATGGTTCTGCACCAGAAGAGGTAGAGAGTACCTCTGGTGCAGTGGCTGTTTGTGGGGGTGAAGGGTTAGTGGGTAGAGGTGTTTGAGAGTGAGTTTGAAGGGGAGAGGCTATATGAGAGAGAGGGGGAGTGTTTGGGATAGTCTGTTCTGGTAGGGGAGATCGAGTACTAGAAACATAAGGGATTGGCTGCTCTGGTAGGGATGATTTTGAACCAGAAGCAGGGGGTTGGGGTTGTGTTTGGGTTTTTGGTGGAGAGAGGGATGGGGAAATGAGATTAACAGGAGAAGGAATCGATGGGTTTACCTCAGCTGAGTCAACATCAGCTGGTACAGAGACCTCTGGTGCTGCAGCATCCTCCATCAGCTGAGAGGCCTCTTCAATGGCCTGCTCCAGAGCGTCTCCGGGATCCGAGCCGGAATCTGGATCTTCTTGAAGAATAGCCCTCTTGGCTCTTGGCTTCCTCTTCAAGGGAACGTCCTCCTCTTCTTCTTCCTCCTCTGATGGCTCATCCACCAGGAGTGTTTTCTTTTTATCTGCCCTCCTCGAAGTCCTGGGCTTCTTGCTAACTCCTTCTTGATCTTGCCTGGTCCTCTTCTTAGTAGGACCAGCTTTCTTTGCCTTAGGTGAAGAAACAACCTCTTCACCTCCTCCCTTCTGCTTCTTCAAAGCAGCTGTAAGGGGAATCTGGTCATCCTCTGATGAGCCAGAAATAACCAAATTAGAAAAAGCAGGAGTTGCATCCTTCTTCTTCAAAGACTTCTTCTTCCCTTTAGCAGGATAAGGCACGGCTTGCAGTGGTTGGGCAGGGATGGCCCCTTCACCATCAGAATATGAATGACCATGCAGAAGGCCATCCTTGTGAAATAAAATCTTGGACTTGTGGAAGCCTTTGCACCAGGTTGCCTTCCACACCTTGTCTGGAAATATAGAATCCAGAACAAGGGTCAACTTTGTTCCTACCGATACATTCGCATTGAATACGAACTGCAATTCCCCTGGCTTGCTTGGGCATTCTTCTCTCTGAACCTTGGCTTTATTCTTCCTCAAAACATCCCAAAAGAATTCAGCCTAATTGCATTGTACACCATCATAAATAGCCCTCATCACACACATACGACCATTAAAGGTGGCATCTGTACTGTGATTCTCACACATCAGTACCTTAACCACAATATCAAAAAGTACCTTGTACTTCTGACGAAGATGCTTATCAAGAAATCCCTTCGTCAATGCCTGGCAAGAAGATCTGGCGAAGATCTTGAACGACTCAATAATCTCACCTCCCTTATATCTCAACGGATCAACACCAGCAGAAGAAATGTTCCCAAATAACTTGCAGAAATCGTGCTTCGAGAAGACCACTTCTTCTCCATCAATCTTGGAAGAAATATGTCCATCATGAATCTTCATCCGCACAAAAAAATGTGCAACATATCCATCCAAAGTGCGAAGGCCTTTGGGAATGGTAGAAATAAACTCTTCAACACCCAGAATCTCCAACGCAGCAGGGTTGTGAGTAGTGTAGAAATCGACGGTCATCTCCATCTTCAACTTCTTGCAGACATAATCTAGATCGAAGTTGCATTTGAGAGCCATTTATGTAGAATAGAGAAAGATAGAGAGAAAAATGATTGTGCAGAGAGAAGTTAGGGTTTGACAGTTTGAAAATGTGAAGAGACAGAAATGAACAAATTTTGTTTATAAAAGAGATGTAAGCGTGTATTTGAAATTAAATTGAAGTGTGTACGCGTGGAATTAGCATTTAATTGAGGGGACAAGATCAATTTGTCAATTGATTGACATTTTGCACTTTAATTAAATCTGACGGCCAGGATTGAATTAGGCAAGTTACAGATTTAATTGTATGTGTGGCATGGTCATTGGGACTGGGTTCGAGGGGGTTTTGTGGCAGTCAAGAGAAAAAGTGAAATGATTGTCTAGGCCCACGACCCTAGTTCTAAATACACTCTGAATATGAAATATTTTGGGTGTATTTAGTAATTTAAAAGGTGTATCCCAATGATCAGAGGCAGAGAAGTAAATACATACCTGTCATCTGGTATCGTAACCAGATGATACCTCAAGTAGTCTGATGTTACATCTCATCTGGTGGAACTTTCTCTGGAGTCTGACAATGTACCTCACCTGGTACATAACTCATCTGGAGATGTAACTTCTCTGGTTTATCCAATCTGTAGATAGGTTAGTATATCAAGTGACATGAAAGAAAATAATTGAAATTAAAGGATACTTCTCTGGTATTCCCCCTAAATCAATTCTGTCTCTGGATCCAACAATCCTAACTCAAAGGCTAACTCTCTGAATCTGGTCTCATCCAAAGGCTTTGTGAGAATATCTGCTCTCTGCTTCTCTGTTGCAATCTTTTCCATCCTTATATCTCCATTCTCCACATGGTCTCTGATGAAATGGTGCCTTATATCAACATGTTTGCATCTGGTGTGAAGAACTGGATTCTGGGTGATGGCTATAGCACTGTTACTATCACAAAAGATTGGAATATCATTAGCCCTAATCTGGTAGTCTCTAAGCTACTGACTAATCCAGGGTAGTTGTGAACAACAACTACCTGCGGCCATGTATTCTGCTTCTGTGGTTGATGTTGCAACTGAAGTCTATTTCTTAGAGAACCAAGATACCAACTTATTCCCTAAAAATTGACATGTTCCACTTGTGGATTTCCTATCAATTCTGCACCCACCATAATCTGAATCTGAATATCCACTTAACTCTAAGTTGTCATCTGCAGGATACCATAAACCCAAATTAATTGTTCCCTTAAGATATTTCAATATCTTCTAGCTGCTTCCAGGTGACTCCTCTTAGGATTAGCTTGAAATCTGGCACAAACACCTATAGCAGAAGTGATATTTGGTCTGCTTGCAGTCAGGTACAAAAGAGAACCAATAAGTGCCCTATACTGAGTCTAGTCCACACTCTCTCCAGACTCATCTGGATCCATGTTGAAATTTGTCATCATAGGAATCTTGGCAGCTTTGCTAGATCCTACTCCAAATTTCTCTAACATGTTTCTGATATATTTAGCTTGGTTGATAAAACTTCCCTTCTCTGTCTGTCTTACCTGCAAACCTAAGAAATAGTTCATCTCACCCATCATGGACATTTCAAACTGGCTCTGCATGAGATCACCAAACTTCTCACACAAATTCTTGTTAGGGGATCCAAATATAATATCATCAACATATATCTGGACCAGAAGGATGTCATTTCCTTCTTCTTTCCTAAACAAGGTCCTATCAATCTTACCTTTAGTAAAACCATTGTCCAGAAGAAATTGAGATAAAGTGTCATACCATGCTCTAGGTGCCTGCTTAAGCCCATAAGGAACCTTCTTAAGCTTATACACCTTGTCACCTTGTTCAAAACCAGGAGGTTGTTCCACATACACTTCCTCAATGAGAATCCCATTAAGAAAGGGAGATTTCACATCCATCTGGTATACTTTGAACTTCATGCGAGCTGCATATGCTAGAAACAATATGATGGCTTCTAGTCTGGCAACAGGAGCAAATGTCTCATCATAATCTATTCATTCAGACTGAGAATAACCCTGTGCTACTTGCCTTGCCTTGTTTCTAGTAATGACATCATTCTCATATTTCTTGTTCTTGAAAACCCACTTAGTGTCTATCACCTTTTGATGTCTTGGTCTGTCTACCAGCTCCCAAACATCCTGTCTGGTGAATTGATTCAACTTCTCCTGCATTGCAACAATCCAATTTGAATCTTTCAGTGCTTCCTTGATGTTCCTGGGCTCAATCAAGGACACATAGCAACTGAACAAGGCAGCTAAGTTAAGAGTTCTCCTAGTCTGGACACCCTTAGTTGGATCTCCTGTAATTAACTCATTGGGGTGATCAACCAGGGTTTTCCTTCCCTTGGCCTTGCCTGATTGACCATCTACTGCAGTGCCTTGGTGATTATCACCAACTGCAGGAGAGCTTTCCCCTACAGGAGTTCCAACCTCTTCTGATTCTGCACCTTGTGGAGGCTTCTGCTCCAGAGAACCTGAAGATGGGTCACCATTTTAATCTGAATCTGACTCTGAATCAAGAATAGGTGGATTGACTTTGATAACTCTGGGAGTAGTCTGATTATGTGTCTCTTCTGGAGACTGATTCCTTAAGTCCACCTTGCACTCAATAGTAGATTCATAAAAAACAACATGGGGTGTTTCTTCCACACAAAGAGAATTCCTATTAAAGACTCTGTTTGCTTTATGGTGCTGGAATACACTAAAAATATTCCATCTGCCACTTTAGCATCAAAGGTCTTTAACTTGGACTTCCCATTGTCATGGATGAAACACTTGCATCCAATAACATGAAAGCATGAAACAGATGGGGTTTTACCTTTCCATACCTCATATGGTGTCTTACTGTGTCTCTGGGCAATGAGGCATCTGTTCTGGGTGAAACACGCTATGTTGATGGCTTCTGCCCAAAATCTCTAGGGTGTGTTGTACTCTGCTAGAAGAGTCCTGGCAGCTTCCTTAAGGGTTCTGTTTCTCCTTTCTGCTACTCCATTCTATTGAGGTGTTCTGGCAGCAGATGTCTCATGAAAAATTTCATTATCCTTACAGTATTCTGCAATGTGTGAATTTAAAAACTCTGTCCATTTATCACTTCTGATCCTCACTATGCTCTGGTTCTGCTCATTCTGAATCTGCTTGAAAAACTCTGGCAGCTTAGTGATAGTTTCATTTTTCTTAAACAAGAACACTACCCAAGTGTATCTTGAAAAGTCATCTACTATCACCAAGGTGCACTTCCTCCCACTAAAACTAAGAGGTGAAACAGGTCCAAACAGGTTCATGTGAGGTAGTTGAAGTACTCTGGTTGTGGTTGTGCTCTGGACATCCTTGAAGGAAGTCTTGGGTTGTTTACCCTTCTGGCAGGAACCACAAACCTGATCCTTCTTGAACACTTCATTTGGAAGACCTCGAACTAGACCCTTCCTGGTAATCTTGTTGAGTGCTTTGAAGTTCAAGTGACTCAACCTCTTGTGCCAAAGTCAGTTGTTCTCTGCAGATCCCTTTGCAACCAGGCAAGTATTTCTGGGACAACTGTTGAAATCTGCAAGATAAATGTTACATTTCCTCAAGCCAATAAGCAAGATATCATTATAATCAGAAGAAAAGACAGTACATGAATCACTAGAGAACTTCACTGGGTATCCCTTGTCACAAAATTGGGATACAGAAAACAGATTATGCTTGAGTCCTTCAACATTGTAGATTTCATCTACAGCTACGTCATTGATGATCAACTTTCCAACTCCTCTGGTGACTCCAAAATTGTTGTCACCAAACATCACTCTTGGCTCATTCAGTGGCTTGAAATCCTGGAGATGATCTTTCTCAAATGTCATAGGCTTGGAACATCCACTATCAATGTACCAGACACTGTTACTTGAAAGTCCTTTCTCCAATGGGTTCTTGTCCTCCTGCAGAGAAATCAATTAGGTCCCCTACTAGTGCTAGGTCCTGTTTGGTTAGTTGCAGGTTTTGTAGGAATCCATAGATAAAGATCATCCCTTTCTGGATGAGGAGATCTTATCTTTCTTCCAAATCTATCTACCAGTACATGTCCTCTGACAATGACAAATTGAGATGCTGGTCTGATGAGAACACTTTTCCTATACACTGGTCTGGTGTATCTCACCTCAAATCTGGCCTTTGGAATGGCCTGCCTCAAAGACATGGTCTTAAAGGTTTGGTTGTAAGGGTACATCCGAGAAGAACCATCTCTGGTGTCATAACTACCCAAATCAGTTGGTTTTCTATAGATGGGTCTCTGATTCTGATGAAAACTAGACCTTTTCTGGTGTTTATAGTTCCTCTGAGTGTATCTGTTCTGGAATTGATTCCTCTGAGAAAACCTTCTTTGGGTCCCTGGTTCTGATGATAATTCTGTTGTCCATAGTTCCTTCTCTGAGAATTCCTATTCTGATTGAAGTTTCCTCTTCTTGAGTATCTCCTCTGAGGTCCCCTAAATTGCTTAGGTTCCACTCTTTGAGTATTCCTCTGAGGTCCTCCAATCTGATTAGGTCTTACTCTTTGAGGTTTAATGTGAACAGAACCATCAATTGTCATTGGTTCCCCATTTTGACGTTTAGTCTCTAAGATTTTCTCTTCCAGTTCAGTTAACTCTTCTGGACTATATTCAACATGATCAGCAGAGCAGTTCCATTTAGGATTGTGAACTACTCTGTAACCATTACCATTAGGGTTTTCATTCCAAATTTCTAACAATTCACCAGCTCTTACAGACTTGTCTTTATTATAATGATATTTATGAGATCTTGTAGTAATTCCAGAATATCCTAAACCACTCTTATCATTAATGCACTGAGAAGACTCTAATATAATAAATACAATAGTTGGTATCCTTGGAGCTTCTCTGGGCATAGGTATTTCCTCAATAGTTTGTTCAACTTGCTTTCCCTTGATAAGAGATTGGTATTTGGCTCTAAGTTCATTAAACCCATCTTGCTTAGAGTCTCTTTCTCTTATGAATTGATCTACCAGAGTATCTCTTTCAGTGATCTTATCCTGAAGTTCGGAGACTTCTTTGGAATGATCTTTCATGAGTTCTCTGGTGGATTTCTGCTCATGAGATAAAGATTGAACTTCTGCTATGAGCCTTGTTGGGAAAATAAGGGTGCCCGGAATCTATTCGGGATGAAATTTAAATACGAATTTAAATACAATTATTACTAGCATGAATTAATCCTAATTAATTCAAATAATAATTCCAACAACTAATTTTCATCATGCATGTTAAATTAATTTCACATATTAACTAGGCGGAATAAACAAGTAAATATGCGATTAACGTACCTCTTGTAGAATTGGCCTTTGGATATACGGGACAATTATAATCTCGCTCTATCAACCCAAAGCCTTCTCAAGTATTTCCCCTTTCACCTCACTTGATCGCCGGTGGGAGACGCTTTCAAGTAATTTAATAAACTAAGGAAAAAGAAAAATATCTATGCTTCTTGATTTTTCCAACACATGGAATTATGTACTTGGGGATGAAATAATCAACCCCCTATTTATAGATGGAGGTGGCCGAAAATTATAAGGAATATGGGCTTTGGAAAAAATCTTTTCTTAGACTCTAAGAAATCTTGAATATATCTCATATATTCTTTTCTCCAAAATAAAATATTCCACAAAAATCTCACCCTCCACAATAGGTGAAATTTTCGAAAATTTCAAGGATGAAATCCAAGATTTGGATCTTCTTGAATATATGAGATATTCTTGTATTCCTAGAATGCATATCTTCCATAATATCTTTCCAAGAAAATCAACAAAATCTTATTTCTTTTTTATTCCTTATTTTCGAAAAAAATGATGAAAAATCAGCATTAATATATTCTTTATTTTAATCACCTTATCATTATTGGGCTACTTGAGGGGCCTTAAGGAGAATTAAGATTGGACTTCCTAATGGACTTCTGAATTTCAATATTGAGCCCCAATATAATTCAGCCCATTAATATTAATTATTACCACTAATAAATTAATATTGCACTATCCATCTTAATCCATATTACGATAATATGGGCTCCCAGTTATTATTTCCCGCGTTTAAGATTATCAAGTCCATTAATTAATTAAGCTTCTGAATAGCTCTAAATTAATTAATATATTTCACCTTGGAGTAAAGACAGCTCAACATTATTATTCGTACCGAAGAAATTAATTCTTCACTTGCAAGATTTGGTACAATAAAACTTCTGAGCCCACCAAGGGGACTAATCACACGAGCCGTACTCGCACGCGTTTCTCCGTATTAAATCTTAGCAACCGTCGTATGATTAATATTACTGCCCAAGATACAAAGTTCGAAGTCGCAATGATTCTCACCCAACATGAATCAAAGCAGTAACTATTAAGCACACACGGTCCTATTTAAGTGACGGAGATTAAGAAATCAACAACCACTGAGGTCTAATTCTTCACCTTTCAGAACAGAAGAATTTATCCTCGCTGTAGGACCTCTTCAACACATACTAAATGTGCTAGTGCAATCTCTTAGTCAAGACAGACCAATCTGAGCCTTACACATCGTCCTTTCACGGCGAATTGTTCAATTCCACCTAGGTCGTGAAAATGTACGTTTAGTTACAAGTAAACTGTTAATGTCGTCTTCCGTGATCGGGTATCACCACATTAACTACTATGTAACACGTACTATATATTGAACGGTTTGCAATAGAAATTCAACATTCAATCATAACTAAAGCAAATGCGATAAAAGAATTATTCTCATAAAATGAGTGTTTGATACACGAGTTATACAAAGTAAAAGCATACTTTCACGTATAACTCCAACAATCTCCCACTTATACTTAAAGTCTGCTTTTAGTATACATCACGCATGTCTTAGTGTAGTAGCTCTACGTGACATCTCATGTCAACCTACACTAACCTAATAATTCCTCCCACTTATACTTAAAGCATATTGGCAATAGTCTTGACTCCCATTCCATCCACATGTCTCTCGAATGTACTCTGAGGCAGACCCTTTGTGAATGGATCCGCTAGGTTGTCACCCGTCGCTATCTTTGCCACCTCTATATCTCCTCTCTTAACGATTTCTCGTATCAGATGGTATTTTCTTTCTATGTATTTGCTGGCCTTGTGGGCTCTCGGTTCCTTTGAATTTGCAACTGCTCCGGCATTGTCACAAAAGACAGTTATCTAGTCGGGCAAATTCGGAACAACGTCCAAGTCCACTAAGAAGTTCTTGAGCCAAACTGCCTCTTTCGCTGCTTCACAAGCAGCTACATACCCAGCTTCAATGGTCGAATCGGCGATGCATTTCTGCTTAACGCTTCTCCATGAAATGGCTCCTCCTCCCATGCAAAACACACTACCCGAGGTTGACTTTCTTGAGTCTATGTCTGATTGGAAATCCGAGTCCGTGTATCCTACGGGAACTAGACTATCTGACTGGTAAATCAGCATCCGCTCCCGAGTTCTTTTCAGATACCTCAAGATGCACTTTACGACAGTCCAATGGTCTTTCCCGGGATTACTTTGATATCTTGCCACCATGCCCACGGCAAAGCAGATATCCAGTCTCGTACACAGCATTGCATACATAAGGCTACCTATGGCCGAAGCGTACGGAACACCTTTCATATCATCTATCTCCGCTTGCGTCTTAGGGCTCATTTCTTTCGATAGATGGATTCCGTGCCTAAAAGGTACAAAACCTTTCTTGGAATCTTGCATGCTGAAACGCTTCAAAACAGTGTCAATGTATGAAGCTTGCGATAAGCCCAACATCCTCTTCTTGCGATCGCGAGTGATTTTGATCCCAAGGATGTGACCGGCTTCCCCTAAGTCCTTCATATCAAATTGTTTTGACAGCCATACCTTTACGTCTGACAATACCTTTACATTGTTTCCAATGAGCAGAATATCGTCTACGTATAATACTAAGAATACCACTGCAGTTCCGTCACGCTTCTTATACACACAACTTTCGAACTCGTTTTGATCAAACCCATAAGACTTAATCACTTGATCAAAACACTGGTTCCAAGTACGCGATGCTTGCTTAAGTCCGTAAATGGATCTCTTGAGCTTGCATACGAGATTCCCTTGGCCTTTTTCAATGAAACCTTTGGGCTGTTGCATATAGATATCTATCCCGTCAAGACTTCCGTTAAGGAAAGCCGTCTTGACATACATTTGCCAGATCTCGTAATCTAGGTGCGCAGCGATCGACAAGAGAATACGGATGGACTTAAGCATAGCTATAGGTGAAAAGGTTTCCTCATAATCGATCCCTTCTTTCTGAGTATACCCTTTGGCCACAAGTCTTGCTTTGAAGGTTTCAACCCTTTCGTCCGGTCCTCTTTTCCTCTTGTACACCCACTTGCATCCAATGGGTTCTACCCCACTGGGTGGCTCGACCAACTCCCACACTTGATTATGATCCATCGAACCCATCTCGGCTTCCATTGCCGTTTGCCATGACTCCGCATCTTTGTCTTGGATTGCCTCGTTGTACGTCCATGGGTCTGATTCAACACCGGGAACCAAATCCGAAGATTCTCCTATCCCCATGAATCTCTCGGGTTACCTAGGAACCCTCCCACTATGACGGGGTTCCGGTTGTGAAGATGTGACGTGTGGTACATCATCTTGTATACTTGGTATCGAGGTTTGACCTCTCAATTCTTCTAAGGTAATTTCAATTTTAGGTTTCCGATTGTTCATATAGTCTTCCTCCAAGAATTTAAAGTGTGTACTAATCACGGTCTTTTGATCCTTGGGACTATAGAACATACACCCTTTCGTTCCCGCAGGGTATCCTATAAACAGGCTTAATTCCGAATGTGGATCCAACTTACCGGCTTCCTTGTCTAGCACGTATGCCGGACAACCCCAAATCCGCAAATGTCTTAGACTGGGCTTGCGCCCGGTCCACAATTCCATTGGGGTTTTAGGAACCGATTTGGATGGCACCAAGTTTAGAATATAAGCCGCCGTTTCCAAGGTGTTACCCCAAAACGACTTGGGTAAATCCGAATAACTCATCATGGATCTGACCATCTCTAAAAGAGTCCGGTTCCTTCGTTCCGCCACACCGTTCTGTTGAGGGGTTCCCGGTGCAGTCAACTGGGATACGATCCCTTCGTCCGATAGGTAGTTCAAGAAATCATCGCTGAGGTATTCGCCTCCACGATCTGATCGTAGAAACTTGATACTCTTTTCACTATGTTTCTCGGCTTCGGCCTTAAACTCTTTAAACTTTTCAAAAGTTTCAGACTTATGCCGCATAAGGTAAATGTACCCATATCTTGAGTAATCGTCAATGAAGGTTACGAAATACTCATACCCCATTCTCGCTTTGATCGTCATTGGACCACACACATCGGTATGAACGAGTTCTAACACTTCCGTGGCTCTATTCCCCTTGGCTCCAAATGCCCTCTTGGTCATCTTACCCTCTAAACAGGATTCACAAGTTGGAAACGGCTCGACTTTGAGTGATTCCAAGGATCCGTCTTTCACCAATCTCTCTATCCGCTTTAGATTAATATGACCTAGTCTAAGATGCCATAGAAGTGTTTCGTTCATCTCCGAAGAACGCTTTCTTTTATTGCTCGAAATGATCGACGTGTTATTAGATTCATTATTTGAGTGGTGTGCACACTTAATCGTATAGAGATTGTTTACCAACGTTCCATGACAGATAGCAACATTCTTAAAAGAAATAGTAACAACTTTATTAAAAGTAACTGAATATCCATAAAAAAATAACTTAGAAACTGAAATTAAATTCTTCCTAAAGTTCGGAACGTATAAAACATCTCTTAAAATTAAAACTCTATCTTCAAAAGATAGGTGCACGACTCCCACTGCTTCGGCTGCCACTCTCGTAGCATCCCCCAAAGTGATTGTGATCTCATTCTTGCTAAGTCGCCGGGTTAGCTGGAACCCCTGAAGAGTGAAACAAATATGATCAGTTGCCCCGGTATCCACTACCCAAACATGGGCAGCATACGCCGCAACATATGTTTCAACGACTAAAGCATGAGACTTACCTTTCTTTCCACCCTTCTTAGGCTTAGAACAGGTCGCCCTCCAATGTCCCTTTTCACCACAATTAAAGCACTTACCCTTAGCAGCTTTCTTTCCACCTCCTTCTCCCTTTGCCTTGGGTTTCGCAACGGTTGGATTTGCTTGGGTCTGGCCCTTCGTCCTCTTCCTCTTCTTCCCTCCCTTGGAACCCGAAGAGGAAGACGAACCGTTTGCCACCATAGCAAAGGTTTGGTGATCCATTAGAGTCTCTGCCGATACCAAAGCTTGCAAGAGCTCGGGCAAACTATTTGCCCGGTCATTCATTTGATAGTTCAACTGAAACTGCTCAAAGCTTTTTGGCAGAGAATGGAGAACGAAATTGACCTTAGTAGGGAGGTCAAATTCCGCACCAAGTACTTCCAACTTGTTGAGATAACCCATCATCTCGATTACGTGATCCCTTACGGCGCGTACCTTCCACCATTTTCAACGAAAGCATCTTTCGCATTGTGATTTGCCTAGCCGTACAGTTCTGATGTTGAAACATCGCTTCAAGATTTTACATTATCTCAGAGGCGGTATCCATGTGTTGGTGTCGGTGTTGCAACACATCTGACATTGAAGCCAGAATAGTACACCTAGCCATCTCATCGGAGTCAAACCAACTCTTATGCTCTTTCTTGTCCGCTTTCGTGGTATCTTCGGCAGGCTCTTGGGGCTTAGGAGTAGTAAGTACCCACTTGTGGTGTTGAGCGGTTAGGACAATATTGAGGTTATGTTTCCAATCAACATAGTTCTCACCAACAAGTTTGTTATCTTTAAGTATACTAAACAGTGGATTAAAAGGTTGCGACATGATGAACTGAAAATAAAATATACATTCATATCAATATCTAGAAAAATACGAAATTATCACATAATTCGATCACATCAATTATATTGAAACCTAAAAACAATATAATCATGCATCAGCCAACATCTCGAAACAATTTAAATGCGCCACGAGGGGTGGTCTATACATTTAAACACATTCAAGCGGATTACAAACTTAAAAGTTACAAATCCTTAATTCAAAATTAATAGTTGGCTCCCACTTTGACCACATAGAAACTGACAGGGACTCCGAGGGGAGTAAGTTAATATCAATTTCCTATGCCTAAGTAATAACCATAATTAAATACAGGATTATTATTTCGCTTTGAGCAAGCCACTTGTGGTGAGGGTCAATACCGCCACTAGTAATAATCCATAATCATCCTTTCGGAATTTATTCATGTGAAATCCGTTCTTTTGGCCGATCCGAGGGGGAAATGTATTCCAAAAGAACTTCACAAATAAATAAATTATGGAGGTCAAAATAATCCAATTTTAATATCCGGAATAAAATTGCGATTATAAAAACATACTTAGTAATTTTCGAAAGTAAGGTTTTCTTGGACAATTAAATTAATGCAAACACATATTAACAAATAATAATAAGTGCACGAAATAAAACATCCATCAAAACAAAATTAAACACATTGGAGCACTCAAATCCAATTGTCACGGTTTAATTTCTTCACATCTTGATGCGAAAAATCGTCCTTGTTGCTTTTCGACGTTCATCTCGACGTGCTCCCACTCGAACAACAACACTTCTTCAAAAACAGCATCGTTTGGGGTTCGGGACGACGTTTAAAATCACACGGAAAAAAAACACGAACCGAAAAAATTCCACGGCCTGAGATACAGCGCGCGTCGGCCCACGAAGTGGGCCCGCGCGCTTCCCGGCCTAAAAAGCGCCGAAACGCTGCCCGAGGCGCAGCCGAGGCGCTGCACGGAGGCACGCCGAGGCGCCGCCCGGAGCGCCCCGAGGTGCTGCAGCCTCGCGCCCGAGGCGCGCGCGGTGCGCGCGGCGCCGTACACCCGTCGCGCACGGCGTGCACCGTGCACCCCTGTGCGCCGTTTTTTTCACCGTTCGTCCTCGTTTTCTTCACCCCTTGCATGATTTTACATCCATACACGCGCCACGCTTGTATGCGTCGTCCGGGTACGCCGTTTTTAATTCTTCGTTCTTCGTCACGATCCGGTTACAATTTATTTTTACAAAAATAAATACTAGATCTAGACTAGTCTATTACAATGATCGAATCAAAATAAAAACAACTAATCTACTCATGGATTTTCTCACGAGAAAAACGAATTCGAACGAATCGAATTAAAAAAAACAATTAATTTACACGCATGAAATTAACAACATTAAAACCATGACAATTGGATACCTGCAAAAAAGATCTAACAATTCTACTATCCAATTTCAATTTAATGTTTAACAATTTAAATTCCAATTTAAAATTCAGAGCCCGAAACCGTGGCTTTGATACCAGTTGTTGGGAAAATAGGGGTGCCCGGAATCTATTCGGGATGAAATTTAAATACGAATTTAAATACAATTATTACTAGCATGAATTAATCCTAATTAATTCAAATAATAATTCCAACAACTAATTTTCATCATGCATGTTAAATTAATTTCACATATTAACTAGGCGGAATAAACAAGTAAATATGCGATTAACGTACCTCTTGTAGAATTGGCCTTTGGATATACGGGACAATTATAATCTCGCTCTATCAACCCAAAGCCTTCTCAAGTATTTCCCCTTTCACCTCACTTGATCGCCGGTGGGAGACGCTTTCAAGTAATTTAATAAACTAAGGAAAAAGAAAAATATCTATGCTTCTTGTTTTTTCCAACACATGGAATTATGTACTTGGGGATGAAATAATCATCCCCTATTTATAGATGGAGGTGGCCGAAAATTATAAGGAATATGGGCTTTGGAAAAAATCTTTTCTTAGACTCTAAGAAATCTTGAATATATCTCATATATTCTTTTCTCCAAAATAAAATATTCCACAAAAATCTCACCCTCCACAATAGGTGTAATTTTCGAAAATTTCAAGGATGAAATCCAAGATTTGGATCTTCTTGAATATATGAGATATTCTTGTATTCCTAGAATACATATCTTCCATAATATCTTTCCAAGAAAATCAATAAAATCTTATTTCTTTTTTATTCCTTATTTTCGAAAAAAATGATGAAAAATCAGCATTAATATACTCTTTATTTTAATCACCTTATCATTATTGGGCTACTTAATGGGCTACTTGAGGGGTCTTAAGGAGAATTAAGATTGGACCTCCTAATGGACTTCTGAATTTCAATATTGAGCCCCAATATAATTCAGCCCATTAATATTAATTATTACCACTAATAAATTAATATTGCACTATCCATCTTAATCTATATTACGATAATATGGGCTCCCGGTTATTATTTCCCGCGTTTAAGATTATCAAGTCCATTAATTAATTAAGCTTCTGAATAGCTCTTAATTAATTAATATATTTCACCTTGGAGTAAAGACAACTCAACATTATTATTCGTACCGAAGAAAATAATTCTTCACTTGCAAGATTTGGTACAATAAAACTTCTGAGCCCACCAAAGGGACTAATCACACGAGCCGTACTCGCACGCGTTTCTCCGTATTAAATCTTAGCAACCGTCGTATGATTAATATTACTGCCCAAGACACAAAGTTCGAAGTCGCAATGATTCTCACCCAACATGAATCAAAGCAGTAACTATTAAGCACACACGGTCCTATTTAAGTGACGGAGATTAAGAAATCAACAACCACTGAGGTCTAATTCTTCACCTTTCAGAACAGAAGAATTTATCCTCGCTGTAGGACCTCTTCAACACATACTAAATGTGCTAGTGCAATCTCTTAGTCAAGATAGACCAATCTGAGCCTTACACATCGTCCTTTCACGGCGGATTGTTCAATTCCACCTAGGTCGTGAAAATGTACGTTTAGTTACAAGTAAACTGTTAATGTCGTCTTCCGTGATCGGGTATCACCACATTAACTACTATGTAACACGTACTATATATTGAACGGTTTGCAATAGAAATTCAACATTCAATCATAACTAAAGCAAATGCGATAAAAGAATTATTCTCATAAAATGAGTGTTTTATACACGAGTTATACAAAGCAAAAGCATACTTTCACGTATAACTCCAACAAGCCTACCATTCTCCTTCTCAAGTTTCTGGCAAAGTTGTACACAATTCTGGAGATCTGATAACATTTGCTGCATATCAGACTCTCTGGAAGTACCAGATGAATGAGAGGATTCAGTATATTTGGAATTAGATAAACACAAGGTAGATTCTAATACCTCAGTGATGTCTGCCATGAGACATACATCATCATCAGATCCAAAGTCAGAAGAAGAAGAACTGGAACTAGTATCCTCCTCCCCTGCTTCTGCCAGTAATGCTCTCTTGTCTGCATATCACCTATCTCTCTTGAATATTTTCTCTTCTCTTTCTCTAGGAGTAAGTTGAGGATAATCATAGTTGTAGTGGTCTGGCTTGTTGCAAGTGTAATAGGTGTTGTCTCCTCTGGGACTGGGACTTAGATCTCTCCTCCTGGGGTTGTACTCTGGTCTGGCTGGACTACTTTCTCTCCTCTGGTAGCCTGATCTGCCAGAGCTACCATCTCTCCTCTTCTATAGTGACTTGAATTTGGTCTCCCTTGAGTCTCCAGATGACTTCTCTTTATCTGCAGACTTGAAGGAACTCTTCCTGTCTCTGGTAGATTCCTTCCAGTGTCTTTTGTACATGTCATACTTGGAGCTCATTTTATCAATTTTTCTAGTTAGAAGTGCTACATGCTCCTTTAGGCTCATGTCATCTACAGTAGAGTCCTTGACTTTTTCTTCAGTCTTGATAGTTGAAGAGAAAGCAACTCCTTTCTGACCAGAAGAAGAAATCTTCTTTGATTGATCTTCTTCTTGTAGGTCATACTTGTAGGCTTTCAAATCAGATGAGAGAAGATGATGATCAAGAGTGTTGAGATCCTTGTTGTCTTTGATGACTATGACTTTGATCCTCCACCTGCTTGTTAGTGACCTTAATATTTTACTATTAATTTCCTTTTCAGAATAAGTTTTACCTAAGGTACTAGCCTTATTAAGGAGGTTGGTGAGACGCATGTCCAGCTGGTCAATAGTCTCATCTGGTTTCATCTTGAAAGTATCAAATGAGTGTTGAACAACCTGGAGCTTGTTGTCCTTTATCTTCTCTGTTCCTTCGCAGAGCAGAGCTAACTTATCCCACAGCTCCTTGGCCGTACTGCAGGTTCTCACTTTCTCTATCACTTCGTTAGTGAAGGTGTTGATGATCTCAATCCTAGTCACCTGATCCAGGTTGTATAGCTTCTTTTCATCATTATTTAGTTCATCTTTCTTCTTGAGGATCTTTTGCCTGGGAACTCTGCCATCGGCTCTTTCCTCTGCAGCTTCACTGGTTTCTTCCCTGGACTCTGATCTGCCATCATCAATGGGAGTCCAGTAAAATTGAATGGGGCCACTCTCAACCACATCAAGCATGTGGTGATGAATAGCTCCAAGATGATTGCTCATCATGAAACTCCAGTGGCTATAATCCTCAAAAGAGAATTCAGGCAACTTGCGGCTCTTGTAAGAAGATTTTGAAGACATTTTAGGCAAATTTCAAAAGGTTTAAACAACTTTAAATAGAGCAATGGATCTGCCCGGTGACCACCAAAAGCTTTTTCAAAGTAGTGGTCTAGGACACACTGCTCTGATACAACTTATTGGTCCCACTAGTTAGTTTTTAAAAATGCGGAAGCTTAAAGAAAAAACATTTTCAAGATCTTTTTAGCAAGAGCACAATATGAGCAAAAATGTAAACGAAAGCAGTAAATAACACAAGATGTATAGCAGTTCGGATATTAACAATCCTACGTCCACTCTCCCTTTTTCAAGGGGCCTTACTAACCAACCAGCCAACTTACGAACACTGGAATTGACAAGTACCAGCCCCTTGCTTACACACTTTAGATCTAACTTCGATCTAAAGTATATTCAACTACAACCTTCTCTAACAAGATGAACAGGTTTAGTTTAATCTTCAACTACAAACTTCTTATGAGTAGATATGAATCAAGAACTATAAGAGTGCTAATTTCTTGAGAATATTAAAGCTTAAGTATGATCTTCGTGTGCGTAACTAGAGCTTTTCTTCAATGATGCACTCTTGTATTTATAGAGATGATTAGAGTTTAGCCGTTGGAGAGCTAATCTAATCAGATCTCTATTTATGGAAGTTTCAATCAATCAATTTCCTAATTGATTGATTGGGTTGGTGAGATCCTTGGATTGATATCTTCATTCTGACTTTCCAATCCGATCATGATTGAATTCATTTGAATTACCAACGATCAAATGCTTCCTTTGCAAAACTCTGATTCTTCCAGAGTAGGCTGAACCAGACACTAGATGACCTCGGGGTCCTCTGGTCCAGAGTCGGTTAAGAACCAGAATACTCAGTTGAAACTAAAGATGATTTTGAGCATCTTTTGTTTCACCAGACTCGTCTGGTCTGGGGAAAGGTCTTCTGCCTCTGATGTGAACATCTCTGATGAAGTCTTCTGGTGGAGTCTTCTGGTGGAGTCCTCTGATGGAGTCATCTGGTGAAGTCTTCTGGTGGCGTCCTCTGGTGAAGTCTTCTGGTGACTCTTCTAGCGAAGTCTTCTGGTCTGGCAGTTCCCCCTAGACTAAGTCCTAATCTAGATCCTCATCTGGTTAACAGGTCCGGATGGTCCTATTACATCTTCTGGTTTGTTTAACTCATCAAAACTAATAATATTTATCCTAACAATATATAATTAGTTGTTGTTCAAACTTGTGTGTATATATATATATATAATTAGCTGCTGTAGAAAGATTAGTAAAAGATGTCCCTGAGTACTGAAAAGAAACCAGTGAACACACAATACATAATACACAAAATGATCAACTAAAATGTTACTAAAATTGTTTGTTTAGTTATCAGTTTTTTTTAATTGCTTGGTATTACGTAACTGAAATTTTGGATTTATAATAATGACTTTAAATTAGAAATCTTTGTTGAGTGGTATTGATCCGAAAGTAGATAGAACCCTTCTTTGGATGGAAGTACAGAAGTAAAAAAAAGGGCAATTCGAAGGTGAAGAGCTAAATGAAAAAGTTTAAAAAAATGGTTAGTAAGAATACATCCGTAATCAAACTTTGTATATTTTATTTGCTTAACTATATAACTAAGAAATTTTTTAAATGCTTGTAGGTTGAGTATATAGATATGAAGAAAGCTGAAACAAAATTTTATGGGGTTAAAGGTGGTATACTCTCTAAAGCACTTGGGAAAGATGAGCATGTTGGACGTGTGCGGGGTGTTGGGGGTCACGTCACCCCTTCCTCATTCTTTGATAATCCTACAAGGAAAGTGTCAAAGAGAGAGATACTGGAAAGGTTTGGTAAACTTGAAAGGGATGTTTATAGACCATCTACACATTCTTCCAAAAATGAAAATGAGTGTTTTGAATCAATGGTTGAAAAAAGTAGTTATTCTTTACATTTCAAAGCTGGAGAATATAATGATCATGATGAAGATCAAGTCAAAGATGATGATATTGATGTAGATGATATGGGGTTAACCAAAAAGAGTGATGAGATATTGGATGCTTGTTTTGTGAATTTGCAGGTATGCTCTTTTAATTTTTTTGCATCTATATGAAAACATTCTAATAAACAACTTAGTTGTAGGGAAAGTTAGTTGCATTATGTGTGGACTCTACAATGATTGTTGCATATGGAACAAACATCAAAGCTTATGGACCAACTGAAGTTATACATGGTAAGAAGCTGCCCCAAAGTTTCTTGCGAGTGTCCATTGATACAAGTGTCGTTCCAAAGGCAAAATTGCAATTCTAACAAAGGAGTTCAAGTGTGTTGGTGATGCTCTTGGAAGTCACGTTGCATGGCCCGTTAATTTGGTGATTTTGCACACTAGTGGTAATGTTAAGGTATTGTACTGCAATTCTAAATTTGACATTATCTATACACTTTTATATATATGCATGCTTTTTTTATAATCTCATTTTTCTATAATTACACAATATTCAGGAAACGGGAAAAAAGAGGAAAAAGATAAGAGTGCATTACTAAAGTCTTATGTGCCTACTAATCAATACATCTCTATTACTACTCAAAAGCTGCTGGTGATGAAGTCATAAATATACCATTAGAGGAAGATTTTCTTGGTCGTCATATCAGTTTGCCATTACTTTTTGAAGACGTCGACATCTTTACAACCCATCTCATATACATGCATTGTTATTTATATGATGTAAGTTTTTTATTTTTATGATATCACAATATGAATTTTACATTATTTTTTACTAATTTGATGTAATTTATTCATGATAGGCACCTTTTTAACAACTTAAAAGGAACAATGATCATCGGTTTAGGTTTGTGGATCCATTTGGTATTGGAGATGTGACAACAAAATCCGGGAAGGTCCTAAAAGCAAACAATATCACTAACAGGGCACAAGTTCTTCCAAAGAGACTTGTTGGTACAACAACCGATCAAATATGTATTGTGCCATATAATATAGGGTATGAGACAACACTTTTCATCCAAAATATAATCTGTTCTAATTTCATTAATTACAAATACTTATTACGAGTTTTTACGTAGAGAGCATTGGATTTTGACCGTCATAGACCCACACAAATAGTAAGTTTACTCTCTTGATCCTCTTAATTCACGCAATATAGATGAAAAATGGGAGGCGGTTGTTGATATGTATGTTCTTGTTTCTCCTTATATTATTTTATACTTTATTGTGATAGGGTCTACTAACTCTTACCTATGAAATATTTTAAGGACATTGAAACTGTTTTTTACGGAGACGAAGACAACAAAATCAAAGAAAAAGCTTATATGGAAAGTAATCAAGGTATGAAAGATGTGAATTGCAAGTTTATCTAATTAAAATACCCTGAATTTATTATTACTTTGTTCCTAAATTAGGCTCCTAGGCAACCGGATTCGGTGTAATGTGGTTTTTATGTACTACGATACATGAGACAAATAACTGGGTTCAATGGATCATTGGATGTAGCTTAAATGCAATCTCTGGTATTATAAGTGTATCTCTTTGTAATTTAATCTAAATGTGATATCGTAATATTAATATATATGTTATTTTGTAGTTCATGGAGAAAACTTATACCAAAATCTAAATTGATGATGTGCGGTCAGAGTGGACCACATGTGTTCAAGAATATGTTTTTGCATAAAGGTGCGTTTGTGTTTTATAAATGTTGGTCACTTAGGATTTAAGTGTACTTTTTTGTTTAATTTATTTGGATTTATATAGAATTTGAGCAGAAATTGATTATATATATTTGTATTTTCTACAGAGTGAAGTTCAAATGGAGTGTGGAGCAAGAAATTGGCTTTCAGATATCCCCTTGATAATGAATTGAAGTGCTTTTGACTTTCAAATGACTTGTTGGAGCTAGCGTGTAATGCATACTTTAGTATTAATGTGTAGGTTTTAATTTTGAATGCAACCGAATGAATGTTTTGATGCATTTTATTGTGAATGTTTGGATGTTTGACAATTTAATGAAATTATTGACTTTTGCATTAATTGTGAATTTATTAAATTATTGTGTATATTTTATTTTTTTAATTTTAGAAATTAAAAAAATTGACAAAATTAAGTATTTGTTCTATTATAGATAATTTGTATTTTTTTACAAAAGATAACGGATATAATCTGTTATGTTCAGAAATTATCAGTTATCTATGAGCGAAATTTTATAATCCGAATTGGCATAGGTAATGTCTTTTTGTTGATTTGAATATGTTATCTATGAGCGAGGTGCATAGAGTACACCTTTCTAGATAACTGACTATTTCGCTCATAGCTATGAGCGAAAATGTAGTAGTGAATCTAAGCAAACCATCATTCCCTATTGCTGAAATCACCAAAATATTGTTACTGCAACACCAATCAAGCATTCAAATTCTTTTATATATAGTTCAATACCCCTAGAAATTCAAAAAAATATCGATCTTTTAACAAACTTCAATCAATTTCAAAATATAAACCTAACAAATTTTGCTCAGATTACTAAAAAAATGATTGAAATGCCAATAACATAAAATAAATAAATCTACTGCTACTCACAATAAAACATATATAAAATGACACACTATAGATGTTGTTGGTCCCGGTACAAGACTGAGGAATACGCGTATGGGGGGAGGGGGAATACACGTATACCAATTTTTCAACCTTAAAGCTGACTGAGTCCCCTTTACTCAGAGTGGTAAAGAACTAGGAGCTGATAACACACCTACTGACTACACTTGGTGCGGGTCAATTGGCTAACTATCAGTTCAAGTTCAGTGCGGAAATGTTTGAGCCCTGATAGTTTAAAGTCTTGTTTAGCTTGCTTTCTGAAAAACTTGTTTTACTCAATTCTGAATAATGTTTAGTAGGGCAGTGCTCCTTTGAAGATCAGCCTGATTGATTCAGGCCTGATAAACTGAATGCAATGAATGAACAAGTAATATGGCAAGTATGCACAATATCAAAGCAGTAAGAACACAAGGAGTTTAACGTGGTTCAGAGACTCAAGCTCCTACGTCCACGGCCTGATTTAACAGGAAATCCACTCAAGGGATTCTTGTTTTTAACGTGCCAAGGTGCACCAAGACCAGCTAACCTCACTGATCTATACGACTCCACTTACTAACACACTAACTGACTTACTCCCAACAAGCCTAACTTAGGGTTTTGGTTTCATTTCGGATTCCAACTAAGTTGAGATTATCCTTACAAGGCAAAGCTATGCTAAGGATTGGATAATCTCTCTAAGCTTAAGATAATGCTATTTAGCTCTAGGAATAAAGAATAACTCTCGATTGCTAAGAAACACTTGGGAAATTTAGATGTTTTCGAGTGCTTCTTTTAAAGGCTGAATGCTTTGAATGCTTGAGAGTTTGAGTAATTTCTGGCTTGGAAATTTCCCGTAACCTTGAATGGGTTCAAGGCCTTCTGTATTTATAGGTGATTTGAAAAACTATCCGTTGGAGAGATAGTCTTCTAGTCATCTATGTAGAGTGGCTTCAAACGGACATATCTTTATGCAGCAGCCGTCCTTGCATGGATTTGGTATTTGCATTAAATGCCCATTAAATGCTTGCCCGTTCAATGTGCAGTCTGAATTCAGTCTTCATGTCAGGTTCCGTACGTGCGTGTCATTCTCGGATTGGTCCATGTCATCAGGTTGGTGAGAATGTCAGAACTTATTCCTGAGCTTCAGGCTTGTCTTATTAAGTTCATTTTGTCTTGAGCCCACCAGTCTTGTCCTGACGCTGAAATTCCTTTTGCATTGCTTGGCTCTACTCCAAGTCTTCCCATTAACTCAGTGACCTCCTGTTCCCTTCAGGACTGAGTTAGTAATGACCTCAGGGTCATACTCTTCATCACTGACACTTACTCATCCAGCTTAGAGGACTGCCATAAGTTCAGGATGGTGCTCTTCGTCTTCAGGCTCTGAGTCTTGATTGTCTCCAGTGAGTTCTCCTCTCACTGAGTACCTGTGAAGTGTAAAATGACTAAGTACTAATCCTAATCAAGACTAGCCTGACAAAGACAGATTAAGGCAAACATCTTTTCAGTGGTTTTGGGATCTTAATCAAAACTGACAATGTCCCAACAGATGTAGTAAACTGAGATTGGTGTAGTAAACTGCTTTGAGCATAGATGTTTAGTTTCTGTAGAGAAAAGTGAAGTTTGGCCCTTTCATAGTAATTGTTGGGATATTTTAGTTTTGATGATTTTCCAAAACAACATGTAATAGGTTTGAAACCAGTCAGGATAGTATCTTCTAGTTTCAGGTCAGGCTAGGTTGTTTTTCAGTAGAACAGGTTATCAGTGGAGGAAGAACTCAGCTGAGGGGGAACTCAGCTGAAGGTGGAACTCTACTGAGGGGGAACTCACTGATAGAGCCTGAGGAAGTCAAGATGACATCACAAGGAAAAACGACTGAAGCCATGTCAGAAGACCTGAAACCTGAAGAGAAGCCTGAAGGAAGTCCCACTGAGTATAAACCTGACTATTCTAAGCTAAGTCAGTGGGCTACTCAGTGAAGAGCATGATCAGGAGGATCAGTGCTGTGCCTAGTAGGACCTGAAGGAGTCAGGCTACTGAGGCTGGGAAGCTTGACAAATAGCCTTATGTCAACTCCCCTGAGTGGACTTCAAGTCTACTGAAGGAAGGTATCCTGAGAGGATTACAAGTCAGCTGAAGACAAGTCGCCTGAAGTCAGGACTACCCTGATCAAGTACCCTGAACAAAAGAGCCGTTGGACTCAGTCCACGTGGACCAATCAAGACAAGGCAGCAAATCTGACAAAAGCTGACAAGGCCGTACTTCACTGAAGAGGAGAATTTCACTCCAGAGATAGTCTGGATTTGAATGTTACTCTCTCCAACGGTAACATTCAAATCCACACTATAAATACAAACTCAAGCTTCATTTGTAAGTGTGCAAGTGCGAGAGCTGATGTGAGAGTGGTGCGTTTCAAGGGAGGCATAAGGAGGCACCATCTCCATCAAGAACACTGACCTGAGTTCTTCATAGTCATATTTGAGTGTTCCAGTTTGTATACTCGAGCTCATCATATACATCCTAAGCTTAAAGAGATTTTCCCAACCTTCTAGAATAGTGTTAGGTGTTGCAGTGAGGTGAGGAGAGGCAGTCCCTGAGTGAAAAGGGATGTGAGGCCAGTTCGAGAGGCAGCTCAGGGAGTGGCGTGAGTCCAGTGTACCCGTGCACCTTGGCACGTTAAAAACAAGAATCCCTTGAGTGGATTTCCTGTTAAATCAGGCAGTGGATGTAGGAGTATTGAGACTCTGAACCACTTTACATTGTTGTGTTCATTATTGCCATACATTAGCATTCATCAGTGTTTTAAAAAAAAAAATTTCTCCTAAATTCCAATTTTGCCCTTCGAAAAAACGGGACCATCAATTGGTATCAGAGCGGGTTGTTCACATGACCACTGATCCAGTTTTGTTAAGAAAAATGGTCTACCGAGCAGATCTTAAATGTTTTAAAACTATGGGAATTTCTGCATGTTTCAAACTATTACATGTGCTCTGACCTCATTCTTGTAATAGAAAATCTTTTTGTTAGAAGTTTTGGAGTCATCAAAAAGGGGGAAATTGTTGGGATATTTTAGTTTTGATGATTTTCCAAAACAACATGTAATAGGTTTGTAAGCAGTCAGGATAGTATCTTCTAGTTTCAGGTCAGGCTAGGTTGTTTTTCAGTAGAACAGGGTATCAGTGGAGGAAGAACTCAGCTGAGGGGGAACTCAGCTGAAGGTGGAACTCTACTGAGGGGGAACTCACTGATAGAGCCTGAGGAAGTCAAGATGACATCACAAGGAAAAACGACTGAAGCCATGTCAGAAGACCTGAAACCTGAAGAGAAGCCTGAAGGAAGTCCCACTGAGTATAAACCTGACTATTCTAAGCTAAGTCAGTGGGCTACTCAGTGAAGAGCATGATCAGGAGGATCAGTGCTGTGCCTAGTAGGACCTGAAGGAGTCAGGCTACTGAGGCTGGGAAGCTTGACAAATAGCCTTATGTCAACTCCCCTGAGTGGACTTCAAGTCTACTGAAGGAAGGTATCCTGAGAGGATTACAAGTCAGCTGAAGACAAGTCGCCTGAAGTCAGGACTACCCTGATCAAGTACCCTGAACAAAAGAGCCGTTGGACTCAGTCCACGTGGACCAATCAAGACAAGGCAGCAAATCTGACAAAAGTTGACAAGGCCGTACTTCACTGAAGAGGAGAATTTCACTCCAGAGATAGTCTGGATTTGAATGTTACTCTCTCCAACGGTAACATTCAAATCCACACTATAAATACAAACTCAAGCTTCATTTGTAAGTGTGCAAGTGCGAGAGCTGATGTGAGAGTGGTGCGTTTCAAGGGAGGCATAAGGAGGCACCATCTCCATCAAGAACACTGACCTGAGTTCTTCATAGTCATATTTGAGTGTTCCAGTTTGTATACTCGAGCTCATCATATACATCCTAAGCTTAGAGAGATTTTCCCAACCTTAGCTTAAAGGCTAAAACCATGTAAGGGAAAATCTCACCTAGTTGGAGAGAACCAAACCAAACTAAACCCTTTCCAGAATAGTGTTAGGTGTTGCAGTGAGGTGAGGAGAGGCAGTCCCTAAGTGAAAAGGGATGTGAGGCCAGTTCGAGAGGCAGCTCAGGGAGTGGCGTGAGTCCAGTGTACCCGTGCACCTTGGCACGTTAAAAACAAGAATCCCTTGAGTGGATTTCCTGTTAAATCAGGCAGTGGATGTAGGAGTATTGAGACTCTGAACCACTTTACATTGCTGTGTTCATTATTGCCATACATTAGCATACATCAGTGTTTAAAAAAAAAAAATTTCTCCTAAATTCCCATTTTGCCCTTCGAAAAAACGGGACCATCAGTAATATTTATTATAAGTTAAATAAGTAATACTCCTTCCGTCTCGGTATAAGTTTCTTATTTTATTTTATTAATTTATTTAAGAAAGTGTATTATTTATCAATATATAGTGTGACATATATTGACTTTTGTGTAAAGTAATGAAGAGTTGTGAAAAAAGTAAAGAGTAGTTGTTTAAGAAAGTATTTGTTTATTAATTTATAGAGTGTTGGTTTTGCATTTATGGAACTGTAAAATTTATAGTGGGACATCCAAATAAGAAAAGTAGGAAACTTATAGTGGGACGGATAGAGTAATAAAGAAATTAAGAGCATAGATAAAGGGAGGCATAAGGGGAAGGCAACGACGGAAAAACTGGAGACAACAAATGATTGTCGGTGGACGAAAAATGATCATAATAGAGGAGATAGTTAACCAAAGTAGAAAAATAATTAACATTATTTTGAGTCTCATCAAAGTATTATGAAGGTAAATGACCATCTTTTGTTCTCATTAATAGATCAAGCTAATATTGTAGCCCAGAGTATATAGTCCTGTAAACAATCATTCATGTGATTGAAATCACCATACAAACTTAATACTAAATTAGAATACATATGGCCTTACAAATATATCCTACCATGCTGGCACGAGAATTAAAAGCAACCATGACACCATCTTTGAATATAAAAGCTAGGATTATCATCCCCTTTGCAGGCTTCACCATTTGTACTGTAATTTTCTGAAACCCATCAGACTAAACCGAGAAAAAGGAAGGAAATTTAGTCATTTCAAGCTCAGAGAGTAATGGTATTGAAAAAGCAAAAATAAATGAAATAGCATTAATCAAGCTCATATCAACAACAGAAAGGTTCAAAGGAAGGCTAAACGATGGCGGAGCCAAAATCTCATTATCCAAATCATCTTTGTTTCCCTTAATCGGCAGCGAGGGATCAAAGCTACTTAAACCAATCTTCATTATTGTTCCCTTTTTATATAGAGAAAGACAATCAATAAACCCTAATGTGTAATTAGTACTACCGCTCTATTTCTTTCTGCGCAAACGAATACTTAATGAAAAAAATCTCAACGACATAGTATGATCTCTTGCAAAAATGAAAAAAAAAAAGAAACACTAGAACTCGAAACACGACTCCTAAATTTCTTTAGATGTAAAACACCAATACCTAAGTATCCAAATGCATATTTAATTTGCAACATCTAGCTTCAACTCTAAATTCACTTCAAGTAATACTTAAGAAAAACTTCTCCCATGCATAAGATCGAACACCTGGCAGACATGAGAAAACTTTATCTTGTAATTACCTATAAGAAGAATTTTGTAAAATTCATTAGTCTTATACACAATGTTTCATCAACTACGTTCTAATCATAGTTAATTGGAAAAGGAAAAACATAATATATGGTTCTCCAAAAAAGGGGAAATGAAACACTGTGGTTAAATTGGTGAAATGAACAACGAGCTTAACGAAAAAAAGACGGCGAACCAGAATAAAGTGAAAGCCATTAATACATGAAGGGACATGAGAGATGGACGAGTGAAGAGTGGTTGCAGCGGCCACTCTAGAACCGAATGAAGAGAGAAGAAAAGACGAAGAAGGGATGATGCGAGTGTTGGGATACGAATTTAAATATAATTATTACTAGCATGAATTAATCCTAATTAATTCAAATAATAATTCCAACAACAATTTTATCATCATGCAAGTTGAATTAATTCACATAAAATCTATGGCGGAAAAACTAAGAGATTATGTGACTACGTACCTCTTGTAAATATGGCCTTTGATTATCACGGGAAAATAACAAACGCGCTACCAACCCAAAGACCTTCTCAAGTATTTCCCTTTCGCCTTGCTTGATCACCGGTGGGAAGTGCTTTCAAGCAATTTAAAATAACAAGGAAGAAAAAAAAAATAGTGTTGCTGATTTTTTTTCACACTGATTTTTTTTCAACGCTGTGAAAAAGTAAACTGGAGATGAAATAATCATCCCCTATATATAGGTGAGGGGTGAACGAAATTTAGGTGAAAAAAAAGGGAAGAGAAAATCTTTTTCTTGGCCTTCAAGAAATCTTGAATATATCTCATATATTCTTTTCTCCATAAAAAAATATTCCACAAAAATCTCACCCTCCTAATATATGCAATTTTTGAATTTTAGGGAGATAAAATACTAGATTTGGATCTTCTTGAATTTATGAGATAATCTTGTATTCCAAGAATGCATATCTTCCATAATATCTTTCCAAGAAAATCAACAAAATCTTTTCTCTCTCTTAAACCTAATTTTCGAAAATTATTAATAAAAATCAGCAATAATAATTTTCTTTTATTTTAATCACCTTATTAATATCGGGCTACTTAATGGGCTACTTGAGGGGCCTTAAGGAGAATTAAGATTGGATCTCCTAATGGACTTCTGAATTTTAATATTGAGCCCCAATATAATTCAGCCCATTAATATTAATTAGTACCACTAATAAATTAATATTGCACTATCCATCTTAATCCATATTACGATAATATGGGCTCCCGGTTATTATTTCCCGCGTTAAAGATTATCAAGTTCATTAATTAATTAAGCTTCTGAATAACTCTAAATTAATTAATATATTTTGCCTTGTAGTAAAGACAGCTCAACATTATTATCCGTACCGAAGAAACTGATTCTTCACGTGCAAGATTTGGTACGATAAAACTTTTGAGCCCACCAAGGGGACTAATCACACGAGCCGTACTCGCACGCGTTTCTCCGTATTAAATCTTAGCAACCGTCGTATGATTAATATTACTGCCCAAAGCACAAAGTTTAAAGTCACGATGATTCTCACCCAACATGAATCAAAGCAGTAACCATTAAGCACACACAGTCCTATTTAAGTGACGGAGATTAAGAAATCAACAACCACTGAGGTCTAATTCTTCACATTTCAGAACAGAAGAATTTATCCTCGTTGTAGGTCCTCTTCAACACATACTAAATGTGCTAGTGCAATCTCTTGGTCAAGACAGGCCAATTTGAGATGTACACATCAACCTTTCACGGCAGATTGTTCAATTCCACCTGGGTCGTGAATTTGTACGTTTTAGTTACAAGGAAACCGTTAATGTGATCTTCCGTGATTGGGTATCACCACATTAACTACAATGTAACAAGTACTATATATAATGAACTGGTTGCAATAAATATTCAACATTCAATCATATCTAAAGCAAATGTGATAAAAGAATTATTCTCATAAAAAAATGTTTAATACATGAGTTATACAAAGTAAAAGCATACTTTCACGTATAACTCCAACAGCGAGCATCGATAGCTTGTTCTTAGCAATGGTGGATTATTTTGGAGATCGAATTTTTTTAGGGGAGACCGAGAGGGCTGACTTGAACCGAAAATACAAACAAGCAGATTGGCAATAGTCTTGACTCTCATTCCATCCACATGTCTCTCGAATGTACTCTGAGGCAGACCCTTTGTGAATGGATGTACTAGGTTATCCTCCGACATTTATCTTTGTCACCTCTTTATCTCCTCTCTTAACGATTTCTCGTATAAGATGGTGTTTTCTTTCAATGTGTTTGCTGGCCTTATGGGCTCTCGGTTCCCTTGAATTTGCAACTGCTCCGACATTATCACAATGGACAGTGATTATGATGGGCAAATTCGGAATAACGTCCAAGTCCACTAAGAAGTACTTGAGCCAAACCGCTTCTTTCGCTGCTTCACAAGCAGTTACTTATTCGGCTTTCATGGTCGAATCGGTGATGTATTTCTGCAAATCGCTTCTCCATGTCATGGTTCCTTCTCCCATGCAAAACACACTACCCGAGGTAGATATTCTGGATTCTATATCTGATTGGAAATTTGAGTCCGTGTATCCCACGGGAATTAGACTGTCTGACTGTTAAATCAACATTCCATACCAAGTTCTTTTCAGAAACTAAAGAACGCATTTAATTGCAATCTAATGTGCTTTCCCGGGGTTACTTTGATATCTTGCCAACATGCTCACGACAAAGCAGATATCCGGTCTCGTACACAACGTTGCATACATAAGACTTCCTATGTCCGAAACGTACGGAACGTCTTTCATGTCATCTATCTCCACTTGCGTCTTAGGGCATATTTCTTTGGATAGATGGATTCCGTGCCTAAAAGGTATAAAACCTTTCTAGGAATCTTGCACGCTGAAATGCTTCAAAATAATGGCTTCGTATGAAACTTGCGATAAGCCCAACATCCTCCTCTTGCGATCTCGAGTGATCTTGATCCCAAGGATGTGACTGGCTTTCCCTAAGTCCTTCATATCAAACTGATTTGACAGCCATACCCTTACGTCTGACAATACCTTTACATTGTTTCCAATGAGCAGAATATCGTCTACGTATAATACTAAGAATACCACCGCAGTTCCGTCACACTTTTTTATACACACAACTTTCGAACTCGTTTTGATCAAACCCATAAGACTTAATCGCTTGATCAAAACACTGGTTCCAAGTACGGGATGCTTGCTTAAGTCCATAAATGGATCTCTTAAGCTTGCATACGAGGTGCTCTTGACCTTTTTCAATGAAACCTTTGGGTTGTTGCATATAGATATATATCCCGTCAAGACTTCCGTTAAGGAAAGCTGTCTTGACATCCATTTGCCAGATCTCGTAATCTCGGTGCGCAGCGATCGACAAGAGAATACGGATGGACTTAAGCATAGCTACAGGCTAAAAGGTCTCCTCATAATCGAACCCTTCTTTTTTAGTATACCCTTTGGCCACTAGCCTTGCTTTGAAGGTCTCAACCCTTACGTCCGGTCCTCTTTTCCTCTTGTACACCCACTTGCATCCAATGGGTTCTACCCCATTGGGTGGTTCGACCAACTCCCACACTTGATTATGATCCATCAAACCCATCTCGGTTTCAATTGCTGTTTGCCACGACCCCGCGTCTTTGTCTTGGATTTCCTCATCGTATGTCCATGGGTCTGATTCATCACCGGGAATTAAATCCGAAGATTCTCCTATTCCCATGAATCTCTCGGGTTGCCTAGCAATCCTCCCACTGCGACGGGTTTCCGGTTGTGAAGGTGTGACGTGTGGTATATCATCTTGTATACTTGGTATAGGAGTTTACCCTCTTAACTCATCTAAGGTAATCTCACTTCTGGGCTTTCTTTTGTTCATAGTCTTCCTCCAAGAATTTAAAGTGCGAACTAATCACGGTCTTTTGATCCTTGGGACTATAGAACATACACCTTTTCGTTCCCACAGGGTATCCTATAAACAGCCCTGTTGGTCCCGGTACAAGACTGAGGAATACGTGTATAGGGGGGGAATACACGTATACCGATTTTTTAACCTTAAAAACTGACTGAGTCCCCTTTACTCAGAGTGGTTAAGCACTAGGAGCTGATAACACACCTACTGACTACACTTGGTGTGGGTCAGTTGGCTAACTATCAGTTCAAGTTCAGTGCGGAATTGTTTGAGCCCTGATAGTTTAAAGTCTTGTTTAGTTTGCTTTCTGAAAACTTGTTTTACTCAATTCTAAAAGGTGTTTAGTAAAGCAATGCTCTTTTTGAGGGTCAGGCTGATTGATTCAAGCCTGATAAACCGAATGCAATGAATGAGCAAATAATATGGTAAGTATGCACAATATCAAAGCAATAAGAACACAAGGAATTTAACGTGGTTCAGAGGCTCAAGCTCCTACGTCCACGGCCTGACTTAACAGGAAATCCACACAAGGGATTCTTGCTTTTAACGTGCCAAGGTGCACCAAGACCAGCTAACCTCACTGATCTATACAAACTTCCTTACTAACACACTAACTGACTTACTCCCAACAAACCTAACTTAGGGTTTTGGTTTCAGTTTGGATTCCAACTAGGTTGAGATTATCCTTACAAGGCAAAGCAATGCTAAGGATTGGATAATCTCTCTAAGCTTAATATAATGCTAGTTCGCTCTTGGAATACAGAATAACTCTCAGTAACTAAGAAACACTTGGGAAATTTAGATGGTTTCGAGTGCTTCTCTTAAAGGATAAATGCTTTGAATGCTTGAGAGTTTGAGTAATTTCTGGCTTGGAAATTTTCCGTAACCTTGAATGGGTCCAAGGTCTTCTGTATTTATAGGTGATTTGAAAAACTATCCGTTGGAGAGATAGCCTTTCTTGTCAACTATGTAGAGTGGCTTCAAACGGACATATCTTCATGAAGCAGCCATCCTTGCATGGATTTGGTAGTTGCATTAAATGCACATTAAATGCTTGCCCGTTGAATATGCAGTCTAAATTCAGTCTTCTTGTCAGGTTCCGTACGTGCGTGTCTTTCCCGAATTGGTCCACGTCATCAGGTTGGTGAGAATGTCAGAACTTATTCCTGAGCTTCAGGCTTGTCTTATTAAGTTCATTTTGTCTTGAGCTCACCGGTCTTGTCCTGACACTGAAATTCCTTTTGCATTGCTTGGCTCTACTCCAAGTCTTCCCATTAACTCAGTGATATCCTGTTCCCTTCAGGACTGAGTTAGTAATGACCTCAGGTTCATATTCTTCATCACTGACACTTACTCAGCCAGCTTATAGGACTGCCATAAGTTCAGGATGGTGCTCTTCGTCTTCAGGCTCTTGGTCTTGATTGTCACCAGTGAGTTCTCCTCTCACTGAGTACCTGTGAGGTGTAAAATGACTAAGTACAAATCCTAACCAAGACTAGCCTGACAAAGACAGATTAAGGCAAATATCTTTTCAGGGGCTTTGGGATCTTAATCAAAACTGACAATGTCCCAACAATTTCCCCCTTTTTGATGATGCCAAAACACTGAAAAGATCCTCAAAACACTTAGAGGAAATAAAAGGACCTATCTATAAGATAAGACAGTGTTAGATCAATTCTTGATAAAGTACAGAATTTAAACAAACAGCCAAAAAGACAATGAGTTTTTGTCTGTGGGAAAATGTAATAGATTTCATTGATTGATTTGGAAATAGTTACAATGAATCTAATCTATTAATAAGAAGCCTGTGAACACCTAGACTAATCTCATTTCAGGTTCGAGTCCATATCCTGCATAGACTCTTGCCTTCAGCTCGTCAAGTCTTCTAGGTTGGTTCACGTACCCTTCAGCTTTGGCTATCTTCAAAACTTCCATCATAATGGCCTCCGTATCGTGCTTATGAGTTCCAGGAACTAAGGGAGGAGCTCGAATGGTGAACTCAGGAGCCTTCACTTAGACTTGAGCTGCATCAGCCTCCTCCAAGATCTTCTGGAATAACTCAGGATGATTGTCCATCATGTAGTCAGTGAAGTGGGCATTGATATCATCAGTGTCACCCCACTTCTTCACAACATACCACAATTTTACAAATTCATCCCTTGCATCAGTCCAAAACTCCTTCAATGCCTCTGAGACGAACTCATCGACAAAAGCTTCCCTTACTCCTGATTCTGGCCTACTGACTTGAAGAATTGAAGATTTCCTAACTGTTGGCCTCTTTCTATACTTCTGTTAGAATAAAAATTATTAGTTTTGATGAGTTAAAACAAACCAGAAGATGTAATAGGACCATCTGGACCTGTTAGCCAGATGATGATCTAGATTAGGACTTAGTCTAGGGGGAACTGCCAGACCAGAAGACTTCACCAGATGAGATCTGACCAGAGGCAGAGGACCTTCCCCAGCCAGACGAGTCTGGACCAGACGAGTCTGGTGGAACAAAAGATGCTCAGTTTGATCTCCTATTTCTACTGAGTATTCTGGTTGTCCACCAGATTAGGACCAGAAGACACCGAGGTTGCCTGGTGTCTGGTCTTGCCTTCTCTGGAGAGAATCAGAGTTAGGCAGAGGAAGCTGTTGACCGTTGGTGATTCAAATCAAGTCAACAAGATCAGGATTGGAAAGTTTTGAAGAAATCAATCCAAGGATCCCACCAACCCAATCAATAAATTAGGGAATTGATTGATTGAGGCTTCCTTATATAGAGGATCTGATTGGATTAGTCCTCCAACGGCTAGCCCTAATCCCCTCTATAAATACAAGAGTGCAGTTCAAGAAAAAGCGCTAGAGATACTATATACGCGCATAATTCCATCCAAGCTTTTGATATTCATACCAAGCACTCTTATTGTTCATAATATTTATCTACTCTTAAGGAGTTATAGAAACCACAACCTGTTCATCCATCAGACAAGGTTGTTGGATGTTTGATCTTTAGATTGAAGTCAAATCTAAAGAGGTTGTAAGAAGGAACTGGTACTTCACAATTCCAGTGAGTAAGTAAGTGAGTTGGTTGATAGTGAGACCCCTTGGATATAAGGGAGAGTGGACGTAGGATATTCAAATCCGAACCACTATATATCTTGTGTTCTTTATTGCTTTCGATTTACTTATTCTCTTATTGGTTTTTATTCTCTTGTAAAAAGAATTTGAAAGACATTTAACTTAAGCTTCCGCAATTAATCTAACTAGTGGGACCAACAAGTGGTATCAGAGCAGTGTGTCCAACGACCACTGCTTTGAAAAGCTTTTGGTGGTCACCGGGCAGATCCATTGCTCTTTAGTGCTTTTGTTCAAGTTCTTGTTATTTCTCTTAATTTTATCAAAATATCTGCAAAATCTTCTTACAAGAGCCGTAAGCTCCCAGAATTCTCTTTTGAGGATTACAGCCACTAGAGCTTCATGAAGAGCAATCATCTTGGAGCTATTCACCACCGCATGCTAGATGTGGTTGAAAGTGGCCCCATTCAATTTTACTGGACTCCTATTGATAGTGGCAGGTCAGAGTCTAGAGAAGAAACTAGTGAAGCTGCCCAGAAAACTGCAGAGGATAGAGTCCCCAGGCAAAGAATCCTCAAAAAGAAAGATGAGCTTGATAATGATGAAAGAAAGCTCTACAACTTGGACCAGGTGGCAAGAACAGAGATCATTAACACACTTACTAAAGACGTGATTGAAAAGGTCAGAATGTGTGCCACTGCCAAGGAGATGTGGGATAAACTGGCACTACTCTGTGAGTGAACAGAGAAGATCAAAGACAACAAGCTCCAAGCTGTTCAACACTTGTTTGATACCTTTAAGATGAAACCAGACGAGACCATTGACCAGCTGGACATGCGTCTCACAAATCTCCTGAACAAGGCTAGTGCCTTAGGTAAGACCTACTCTGAAAAGGAAATTAATAGTAAGATCTTGCGTTCACTAACCAGCAGGTGGAGAATTAAAGTCATTGTGATCAAGGACAACAAGGATCTCAATACTCTGGATCATCATATTCTGTTGTCTGATCTCAAAGCCTATGAGTATGATCTTCAAGAGGAGGATCAAACAGAAGAGGTTTCCTCTTCTGGTCAGAAAGGTGTTGCATTCTCTTCAACCATCAAGCCTGATGTCAAGCCAAAGGAGTCTACTACAGATGACTTGAGCCTCAAGGAGCAGGTAGCACTTCTAACTCGTAAATTAGATAAAATGAGTTCAAAATATGGCAGGTACAAAAGGCATTGGAAGGAATCTACCAGAGACAGAAAGAGTTCCTTCAAGCCTGCAGAGAAGGAGAAGACATCTGGAGACTCAAGGGAGACCAGATTCAGAACTCCAGAAAGGAGGAGAGATGACAACCCTGGCAACTCTGGGAGATCAGATTATCAGAGGAGGGATGGTAGCTCTGGAAGATCTGACTACCAGAGGAGAGAGAGTAGTCCAGCCAGATCAGACTACAACCAGAGGAGGTGAGAGCCAAGTCCTAGTCCCAGAGGAGACAATGCCTGCTACACATGCAACAAGACTGGTCACTACAGTTATGATTGTCCTCAACTCACTCCTAGGGAAAGAGAAGAGAAAAGGATCAAGAGAGATATGAGATATGCAGATAAGATAGCATTGCTGGCAGAAGCAGAAGAGGAGGATACTCGTTCCAGTTCTTCTTCTTCTGATTTCGGATCAGATGGTGATGTGTGTCTTATGGCAGACATCACTGAGGTAAATGAAACTACTCTAGTCTTATCAAATTCCAAATGTACTGAATCCTCTAATTCATCTGGTAACTCCAGAGAGTCTGATATGCAACAAATGCTATCAGATCTCCAAAATTGTGTCCAACTCTGTCAAAAACTTGAGAAAGAGAATGGTAGGCTTAGAGCTGAAGTTCAATCTCTCTCTCATGAGCATAAATCCACCAGAGAACTCATGAAAGATCATTCCAAAGAAGTCTCTCAACTTCAGGATAAGATCACAGAAAGAGATACTCTGGTAGATCAACTCATGAAAGAAAAGAACTCTCAAGAAGATGAGATCAAGGAACTCAGAGCCAAATACCAGACTCTTATCAAGGGAAAACAAGTTGCTCACAACATAGAGGAGATACCCATGCCCAGAGAAGCTCCTAAGATACCATCTGTTGTATCTATCATATCAGAGTCTTCTCAGCGCATTAGTGATAAGAGTGGTTTAGGATATTCTGGAATCACCACTAAAACTCATAAATACCTTTATAATAAAGACAAGTCTGTAAGAGCTGGTAAATTGGTAGAAATCTGGGATGATAAAGACTTAACTGGTAATGGTTACAAGGTGGTTCACAATCCTGATTGGAAAAGGAATCACTCTGTTAATCACATAACATATGGCCCAGAAGAGTTCACTGTCCTAGAAGAGAAGATGCTAGAAAAAAAGTGTCAACAAGGGGAACCATTGAAGATTGATGGTTCTGTGAACATTGAGTCCCAAGGAGTAGAACTTACTCAAATTGGAGGACCCCAGAGAAATCCTCAAAGGGAACCTAACCAGATTAGGGGACCTCAAAGGAAACACTCAAAAAGGGGGAATACCAATCAGAGTAATAACTACCAGAAAAGGAACAATGTTCAACAGCACCAGGTACCCCAGAGACAATTTTCTCAGAGGAATCAATTCCAGAATAGGTATACTCAAAGGACCTATAATCACCAGAACAGGTCTAATTCTCAGAACCAGAGGAGGTCTTCCAGACCCATCTATAGAAAACCAACTGATCTGGGAAGTTATGACACCAGAGATGGTTCTTCTAGGATGTACCCTTACAACCAGACCTTTAAGACCATGTCTTTGAGGCAGGCCATTCCAAAGGCCAGATTTGAGAAAAGGTACACCAGACCTGTTTATAGTAAAGGTGTCCTTATCAGACCAGTAGCTCAATATGTCATTGTCAGAGGACATGTGCTGGTAGATAGATTTGGAAGGAAGATAAGATCTCCTCATCCATCAAGGGATGATCTTTATCTATGGATTCCTACAAAACCTGCAACTAACCAATCAGGACCCAGCACTAGTAGGGGACCTAATTGATTTCTCTGTAGGTAGATAAGAGTCCATTGGAGAAAGGATTTTCAAGCAACCATGTCTGGTACATTGATAGTGGATGTTCCAAGCACATGACCTTCCAGAAGGATAATCTCCAAGATTTCAAGCCTTTGAATGGACCAAGAGTGATGTTTGGTGACAACAACTATGAAGTCACCAGAGGAGTTGGAAAGTTGACCTTCAATAGAGTATCTATAGATGAAGTCTACTATGTAGAAGGACTCAAGCATAATCTGCTTTCAGTATCCCAATTCTGTGACAAGGGATACTCAGTGAAGTTTTCTAGTGATTCATGCACTGTTTTCTCTTCTGATTATAATGATATCTTGCTAATAGGCTTGAGGAAGGGTAACATTTATCTTGCAGATTTTAGCAGATGCCCAAGAAATGCTTGCCTGGTTGCAAAAGGATCTGCAGAGAACAACTGGATTTGGCACAAGAGATTGTGTCATCTTAACTTTAAAACACTGAATAAGATTGCCAGAAAAGGTCTCATTCGAGGTCTTCCTAATTAAGTGTTTAAGAAGAATCAGGTTTGTGGTTCATGCCAGAAGGGTAAACAACCCAAGACTTCCTTCAAGGATGTCCAGAGCACAACCACAACCAGAGTACTTCAACTACTTCACATGGACCTGTTTGGACCTGTTTCTCCTCTTAGTTTCAGTGGAAGGAAGTACACCTTGGTGATAGTAGATGACTTTTCAAGATATACTTGGGTAGTGTTCTTTTTTAAGAAAAATGAAACTATCACTAAGCTGCCAGAGTTCTTCAAGCAGATTCAGAATGAGCAGAACCAGAGCATAGTCAGAATCAGAAGTGATAAAGGAACAGAGTTTTTGAATTCACTTATTGCAGATTACTGCAAGGACCATGGGATTTTTCATGAGACATCTGCTGCCAGAACACCCCAACAAAATGGAGTAGCAGAAAGGAGGAATACGACTCTCAAAGAAGCTGCAAGAACACTTCTGGCAGAATACAACACTCCACAGAGATTTTGGGCAGAGGCTATTAATACAGCTTGCTACACTCAGAACAGGTGCCTGATTGCCCAGAGACATAATAAGACTCCATATGAGGTATGGAAAGGTAAAACCCCATTTGTTTCATATTTTCATGTTTTTGGATGTAAGTGTTTCATCCATGACAATGGGAAATCTAAATTAAGAACCTTTGATGCTAAAGTGGCTGATGGAATATTTTTAGGATATTCCAGCACCAGTAAAGCTTTTAGAGTTTTTAATAAGAATTCACTTTGTGTGGAGGAAACACCTCATGTTGTTTTTGATGAATCTACTTTTGAGTACAAGGTGGACTCTAAATCTTCTGATGAGACCCAGAATCAGACTACACCCAGAGTTATCAAAGTCAATCCACCTATTCTTGATTCAGATGATGACCCATCTCCTGGTTCTCTGAAGCAGAAGCCTTCACAAGGAGCAGAACCAGAAGAGGTTGGAATTCCTGTAGGGGGAAGCTCTTCTGCAGGTGGTGATAATCACCAAGGTACTGCAGAAGATGATCAACCAGGCAAGACCACGGGAAGGAGGACCCTGTTTGATCATCCCAATGACCTGATCCTTGGAGATCCAAGTAAGGGTGTCCAGACTAGGAGAACTCTTAACTTAGCTGCCTTATTCAGTTGCTATGTGTCCTTGATTGAGCCCAAGAACATCAAGGAGGCACTGAAAGATTCAAATTGGATTGTAGCTATGCAGGAGGAGTTGAATCAATTCACCAGACAGGATGTTTGGGAGCTGGTAGACAGACCAAGACATCAAAAGGTGATAGGCACTAAGTGGGTTTTCAAGAATAAGAAAGATGAGAATGATGTCATTACTAGGAACAATGCAAGGCTAGTGGCCCAGGGCTATTCTCAGTCTGAAGGAATAGACTATGATTAGACTTTTGCTCCTGTTGCCAGACTAGAAGCCATCAGATTGTTCTTAGCATATGCTGCTCACATGAAGTTCAAAGTATACCAGATGGATATGAAATCTGCCTTTCTTAATGGGATTCTCATTGAGGAAGTGTATGTGGAACAACCTCCTGGTTTTGAACAAGGTGACAAGGTGTTTAAGCTTAAGAAAGCTCTTTATGGGCTGAAGCAGGCACCCAGAGCATGGTATGACACTCTTTCTCAATTTCTTCTGGACAATTGTTTTACTAAGGGTAAGATTGATAGGACCTTGTTTAGGAAAGAAGAAGGAAAGGACATCCTTCTGGTCCAAATATATGTTGATGACATTATATTTGGATCCCCTAACAAGAAGCTGTGTGAGAAGTTTGGTGAACTCATGCAGGGTCAGTTTGAGATGTCCATGATGGATGAAATGAATTACTTTTTAGGTTTGCAGGTTAAGCAATCAGAGAAGGGAATTTTTATTAATCAGGCAAAGTACACCAGAAACATGTTAGAGAAATTTGGAATAGGATCTAGCAAAGCAGCCAAGATTCCTATGATGACAAATTTTAACATGGATCCAGATGAGTCTGTAGAGAGTATGGACCAGACTCAGTACAAAGCACTTATTGGTTCTCTTCTGTACCTGATTGCAAGCAGACCAGATATTACTTTTGCCGTAGGTGTTTGTGCCAGATTTCAAGCTAATCCCAAGAAGAGTCACTTGGAAGCAACTAGGAAGATATTGAAATATCTTAAGGGAACGGTGAACCTAGGATTATGGTATCCTGCAAATGATAACTTAGAATTGAGTGGCTATTCAGATTCAGATTATGGTGGATGCAGAATAGATAGGAAATCTACAAATGGAACATGCCAATTTTTAGGGAATAAATTGGTATCCTGGCTTTCTAAGAAGCAGACTTCAGTTGCTACATCAACAACAGAAGCAGAGTACATGGCTGCAGGGAGTTGTTTTTCACAACTTCTCTGGATTAGTCAACAGCTTAGGGATTACCAGATTAGAGCTAAGGACATTCCTATTTTCTGTGATAGTAATAGTGCAATTGCAATCACCCAGAATCCAGTTCTTCATACCAGATGTAAACATATTGATATAAGGCATCACTTTATCAGAGATCATGTTGAGAAGGGAGATAAAAGGCTGGAAAAGATTGCAACAAAGAAGCAGAGAGCAAATATCTTAACTAAACCTTTGACTGAGACCAGATTCAGAGAGTTAGCTTTTGAACTAGGTTTGTTGGATCCAGAGACAGATTTGTTTTAGGGGGAACAATAGAGAAGTATCCTTTGTTTCATTACTTTACTTCATTTATTTATTTTCTTAAACTAACATACCTGCAGATTAGACATATCAGAGAAGCTCTATCCCAGATGAGGTATGCACCAGGTGACACTTGTCCCAGATGAGGTGCTGAGTCAGATTCCAGATATGTCCAAAGTCTTCTATGAACTGGACCAGATGAGTTCTATCAGAGGAGATGTCACACCAGACTACTTGTGGTATCATCTGGTTACAATATCAGGTGAAAGGTATGTCTTTACTTCTCTGGCCTCTGATCATTGGGATACACCTTTCAAATTAGTACGTACACTCAAAACCTTTCAACTTCGGAGTGTATATATAACTAGGGTATAGGGCCTAGGCAATCATTTCGCTTTTTTCTCTTGACTGCCACAAAATCCCTTTATGCCCAGTCCCAATGACTATGCCAACGCACCAGATTAAATCTGTATCTCGCCTCTCATCGTGGCCATTGGATTTAATCACTGTGCAAAATGTCAATCAATGCTTAAATTGATTTTGTTTCCTCAATTACATTTGAAATTACATGCGTTCACATTTCATTTATTAATCAAGCCACGTGTATTGCCCTATTTAAATCAAAATTCTACTCAATCTGTCCTTTCACGTTTCATATCTTTTCAAACCCTAACCTGTTTCCCTACAAGCTTTCTTTCTCTCTCTCTCTCTCTCTCTCTCTCTCTCTTATACAGATGTGGCTCCTCCGTGCAACTTTGATCATGTTCTTATGATGAAAAAGCTAAAGACGAAGATGGTGGTGGACTTTTATACCACCAAGAACCCTGTTGTGCTGTCGATTCTGGAGATGCTCCAGAGAGCAGTGGTGGAGAAGTTGATCTCCATAGTTCCCAAGGACTTTCGCACTCTTGACGGATATGCGGCCCAGTTGTTGGTTCGTATGAAGATCCACGAGGACCACATTTCCTCCAAGATTGATGAAGATGATTTGGTGTTCTCTAAGCACGATTTTTGCGCTCTATTCGAGAACATTTCTGCTATGGGAGTGGATTCTTTGACGTACAAGGAGGATGATATCATTGGATCCTTCAAGATCTTTGCTCGTTCTTCTTGCCAGAACATCACGAAGGGGTTTTTGGACAAACATTTAAGGCAGAAATACAAGGTGCTGTTCGATATAGTTGTAAAGGTGCTTATGTGTGAGAATCACAGCACAGATGCCATTTTCAACGGCAGGATGTGTGTGATGAGGGCATTATATGACGGTGTTCAATGCAATTGGGCGGAGTTCTTCTGGGATGTGTTGAGGAAGAACAGACTGAAGGTGAAGAAGGAGCCTTGTCCTTCCAAGCCAGGGGAGTTGCAGTTCTTCTTCACTGCAAATGTCTCTTTGGGAACTAAGTTGACTCTAATTCTGGATTCTCTCCTTCCAGAGAAGAAGTGGAAAGCATCTTGGTGTCATGGTTATCACAAATCCAAGATCCTCTTCTCCAAGGATGGCCCTCTCCATGGCAGTGCCGACTCTGATGGAGAGCAAGCCATCCCTGCCCCTCCTATTCAATCTATTCCCTCACCTGCAAAGGGGCAGAAGCAGCAGCAGAAGCAGAAGACCCATAAGAAAGTTGCTGAAGCAACTGGTTCCTCAACCATTGCTTTCTCTGGTTCCTCGGAGGAGGACCAGATTCCCCTTCTTGAAGTGCTTAAGAAGAAGGGTGATGATGATAAAGCTGTTAAGAAGGCTGGAGCAGCCAAGAGGAAGAGGCCTGAGGAGGCTAGGAAAGGCTCTGCTAAGAAGTCGAGGACTAGCAGGAAGGCCAAGAAAACCCTTCTGGTGGATGAGCCATCAGAGGACGAAGAGGAGGAAGAGGCTGAGCCTGTTGTGAAGAAATCCAAGGCCAAGAGAGCCATTCTTCAAGAGTCAGACTCTGGCTCTGATCTTGGAGAGGCCTTGGAGAAGGCCATTGATGAGGCTTCCCAGATGATGGAGGATGCTCCAGAGCATGTTGTTCCTGCTGGTGTTGACTCAGCAGAGGTAAACCCTTCCAACCCTTCTTCTATACCCTCCTCTACCCCTATTAACCTTGTTACCCCTACTACTTCCCCACCAGACACCCAAACACAACCCATTTCATCTGCTCCTGGTGTTTCTTTATCTTCACCAGAGCAGACTCTCCCAGACACCCCCACTTTCACTACTTCAACCATCCCTCAAACACCTTCTTCCCCACCTTCCCATATACCTTTAAACACTTTTCCCTCTCCCCCAACTTCTGTACCAGAGGTGCCCTCAACCTCTTCTGGTTCAGAAATCCCCCCTCCAAACACTTCCACCTCACAAATCCCCATCCCACCTTCTGTACCAGAGATCCCGCCTTCTTCTGGTGCAGAGCAACCCATCCCCTCCACCTCTACCTCACAAAATCCTAACCCTCCCCAAACCCATACAAACCAGGACCCAACCATTTCTATGGCTCTGGGATTCCCTGCCCCTCCTCCTTCTCCCACCTGTTTAACCAGCGATGATAGTGAAGATGAGGAAGCTTCACTTGAGCCTGCTAACTTAGCACCTTCCTCCTCTGCCTCTGGGTCCAAACCCTTTATTTTCTCTTCTGATGAGATGGGTCCCATCAGGCAGAGTATGAGTATGAGTGCTCAGTTCTGGCTAAGAGAGCAATTTCCAATTCTGTTGGAGAACTCACCCCTCCTGGCAGATCTGACGGATGCCAAGGTTTGGAGTATGGCCAGACTCCAAGATGTTGAAGATCTCATGCTTCTGCTGGAGGAGATGTCTCCCTCTGTCTTCACTGCGTGGGAGATTGAGCTGAAGAAGAAGCTAAACTTACAAAACCCAGCAGAGTTGGAGACACCAGAGGCGGCCAAGATCCTGATCAGAACTCTCCTAATCCAGAGAGGAGTTATGCTCACTCCAGAGGGCTTCTCTTACAACTTTGGCCCTCATTTTTCATTCCCTCCAGAGCTATATTCAGACGAGGAGGACTTTGAGATGTCTCCTGCTGTGCTCCAGAAGATGAAAGCATTCTTCAACGAGCAGATCATGCAGATAGGGCGTTTTTCAAAAGCTATTCAAGACATGGCCCCTGCTATGATAGAGCATCAAATCAGGCAGGAGAGGAGGATCTTCCTGAAGCAGATCAAGTCTACACTGGCAGAAGTTAAGGCTTCTTTCAAGGCCAATGGCCTCTTTGTCAAACTGGATGTCATGCACAGCCAGAAGCAGCTCCAGGAGCACGTGCTGGAGCAGATGAGGCCAGTCTCTGTGCTTAAAGTTGAGATGGCCAGCCAGATGATTCAGACTGCCAAGCTGAAAGACTCCCTCCAGGAGATGTTGGAGAAGCAGGAAAGGCTTGTTGCAGAATCGAGAGCCTACCTGGAGGAAGCCAAGCAGCTGCGTGATCTTCACTCTTCCTCCAACACCGCCTTGCCTGATCTTATAAGGCAGGTTGTGGAGCCCCTCCTTGATGAAGTTAAAAAGGGGGAAGAGAAGGCCAGAACTGATCTGGCGAAGACCACCAATGAAACTCTCTTCAGTCATGGAGCTCGTCTGGACCTGCTGGAGAACACTTTGGCCCAGGCTGAGTTGCAGAAGAAGAAGAAAGAGGAGTTCAAATCCCTTTCCATGGCTAAGCAGCTTGCTGCAGAAGAGGAGTCAGAAGCTGAGCAGGATCCAATCTCCATCTCTGGACCTGCAAAGAGGAAGATAAGGAGAGTCAAGAAAAGCTTCCCTGAGACTGTTGTTGAAGAAGCTTAAAAGAGATACAAGGAAGAGACTCCAGAGGAAAAGCAAGCAAGGATCAGGAAGAACATAGATGAAGAGTAGAGGCTCAGATATGTTAGGAGGCAAAACAAGAAGAGCAGAGAAGCAGGTGCTTCTTCTGGTGCAGGTGGCTCGAGCCAGAGGAGGAAAGCTCCCATTGAAGTGATGAACATTTTGCCTCTCAGGACAGAAGGGTCTTTTGACTCTACTGTGCCTGTGCCCCTGATTGAGAAATGGAAGGAGGCAAAGACTCTCTGGTTCATCCAACACTATATCCAGAGGCCAGCACCAGAGGATGATGAGCTGATCAATAAAACCTTTCACACCTGGATGCAAGCTTATGATGCAGAGCTGTACAAACAATTGATGGACTCTACCATTGAGTTCAACCTGGAAGTGACTGCCCCTGAGTTCACTTATCTTAACACTTCCATGGCAGAAGACCAGGTTGATTGGGCTGAGCTGAAGGCCGTCCAAGATAGGTTCCTTGATTGGTTCCTTGTGCCCAAGGAAAATAGGAGATATGCATAGAATAGGACTCTAAACTTCAATGTAATTTGTAATCATATTGTCCTTATTATCAATGAAAATTCATATCATCTCTGTTCAAAAGACAGCCTCTTGTTGTCTTAATTGTTTGCCTGATAAGATCTATTCTAAGGTCTTATCTTTTATTGTTTTCTTGCTTAAGTCTTCTTTGTGATCAGTTATGGTAGTGTTTTAACTCCATAAAAAATGGGGAAATTGTTAGGATAAAAATTGTTAGTTTTGATGAGTTAAAACAAACCAGAAGATGTAATAGGACCATCTGGATCTGTTAGCCAGATGATGATCTAGATTAGGACTTAGTCTAGGGGGAACTGCCAGACCAGAAGACTTCACCAGATGAGATCTGACCAGAGGCAGAGGACCTTCCCCAGCCAGACGAGTCCGGACCAGACGAGTCTGGTGGAACAAAAGATGCTCAGTTTGATCTCCTGTTTCTACTGAGTATTCTGGTTGTCCACCAGATTAGGACCAGAAGACACCGAGGTTGCCTGGTGTCTGGTCTTGCCTTCTTTGGAGAGAATCAGAATTAGGCAGAGGAAGCTATTGACCGTTGGTGATTCAAATCAAGTCAACAAGATCAGGATTGGAAAGTTTTGAAGAAATCAATCCAAGGATCCCACCAACCCAATCAATCAATTAGGGAATTGATTGATTGAGGCTTCCTTATATAGAGGATCTGATTGGATTAGTCCTCCAACGGCTAGCCCTAATCCCCTCTATAAATACAAGAGTGCAGTTCAAGAAAAAGCGCTAGAGATACTATATACGCGCATAATTCCATCCAAACTTTTGATATTCATACCAAGCACTCTTATTGTTCATAATATTTATCTACTCTTAAGGAGTTATAGAAACCACAACCTGTTCATCCATCAGACAAGGTTGTTGGCTGTTTGATCTTTAGATTGAAGTCAAATCTAAAGAGGTTGTAAGAAGGAACTGGTACTTCACAATTCCAGTGAGTAAGTAAGTGAGTTGGTTGATAGTGAGACCCCTTGGATATAAGGGAGAGTGGACGTAGGATATTCAAATCCGAACCACTATATATCTTGTGTTCTTTATTGCTTTCGATTTACTTATTCTCTTATTGGTTTTTATTCTCTTGTAAAAAGAATTTGAAAGACATTTAACTTAAGCTTCCGCAATTAATCTAACTAGTGGGACCAACAACTTCCTAGGCTCAGGCTTCGCCTTCTTCCTCCTAAGTAGACTGATCACTGCATCATCTCACTCCCTTTGTTGAAGCTCAGTGATATCAGTCAACTTCTCAACCTTCTTTTCCAAGATGCGCATCTTCTCCTTCTGAGCAATTTCAGCTCTGCGCATAGCCTCAGATTTCTCAGAATGATCTCCCCGTGCTTCAGCACATAACTCCGCCACCAACTCCCCGGAGTAAGTGATGGGATTCTTCCTTGAGCTCATGGGAGAAGACCTCTGAACTGGCTCAGGTTGTAGCTTGGAAGGTTCATCAGCCTTTGCCTTTGCTGCCTCCGCCCTCCGCCTGGCAACAATCTCCTCTCCTTCCTTTTCTACTGCCGCTAACCTTGCTGACTTCCTCACCCTTAGCACATTCCCTTCAGGATTGGCTTCAGGGTCAGCTTGAACGGTTTCGCCTTGGTTGACTGCCTCCGATGCCTCAGGGCGGGATCTTTTCTTCTTTTTTTTCCCCTTTTTGGCATCATCATTGGCCTCTGATGGGAATGCGTCAGATCCGCTGTTGATTACGAAGGAGGCTAGGGAATGGACATCATTAATTCCCACCTTCAATAATTCAACTCCCATTGAGATACCAGTTCCCGCAAATGATACTGAACTGATTGCAGCTTTCACTTTCTTCTCAAAGACCTCCATGGAGAGTTGGAGTCTTTGTTCAGCCTTCTCAATCTTCTCCTCCACTAGAGCAGATCGCTCCTCTGCTTGAGTCAGCCTTTCAGCAATGTCCTTTGAAGTCTGAGCAATGCGTTCTGACTCCAGCTCAAACTTTGACATTGAGCCAGAAATGGCCTGAGTGAATAGGGCTCCAGCCTGAGCTGCAAGCTTCTCCACAGCCTGATTGAGATCCTCATTCCTCTGCTCATCCTTCTCAGCCAACTGCTTCATGGTCTGCCTTAGCATCTTCTTTGTCCTCTTCCGCTCATTCCTTACTGACTTGGCCGTGTCAGTCATTATTCTCTTTAGCAAAATCAGCTCCCTGTTGGCAAGGGAGTTGTACGCTGACTTCGTCCATTTGATGGGTTTCGCCAGGGCCTTGGAGTCTTCTTCTTTTTTAGCTCGTAGCCTCATTACTTCCTCCTGAAGTTCAGCTAGATTTTATGTGGTTTTCTCCTGCTTGACCTCCACTATGCTTGTGAATTCAGCACGGCCGACCCCGGTGATCATCACATCTTCATCATCATCGACGGCCTCATCAGTAAGTGGTTGTTTTCCCTTGTCAGCCCCTACGACATCAGTCCCCTCTCCAGAGTATACTGAAGGCAGTTGTTGAGTGGTCAGGGCCACCTGCTCAGGCTCAGCCCCGCCATCTCGAACCTTAGGAACTTGTCCCTCGGAACTGAGAGTCTCCTTGGATGCCTCAACATCTTCCTCTCTTGTCTCAGGGTAGGGAATCCCTTCATCGACATATGTCTCATTGGCAGCTGAGATGTTCAAAACATCCTCAGCCACTGGTCCACCCTTGGAACCAGTGTCCCTTTCACCTTCCCCCTGAGCCTGAGGCTCAGAGATCATCTCATCAACTTCCTTAGCAGTCTCCTCCACTGCCTTCTCCATAGCTCCACCCTGAGCACCATCATCATCCTCATCATCCTTCTCTTCATCAGACAGAATGTCAGCCTTGCTTTTGGACATCAGGCTGTTGACTAGCTCCTTCAGGTTATCGAAGTTAAGCAATTGAAGCCAGCTAGTCAGGCCAAAATAGGAACACAGCCTGGCCTCCTCTGTCTCCCAGTGCTCCCAGCCACGAGCATCTACCAACAAATGTTGCTCCTGCATGTTTGATTGTTTGAATTCCAACCAAACCTTGAGCTCAACTACATTTCCCAGTAGCTCTTTGTATCTATTCAGTCCTGACCGGCACTTAGACCCCCATTCAGTGGCATTCCCCCTGAGGGTATTCTCCAGAACTCCCCCCACCATATGTTCATCCAGCTCCTCCTCCTCCTGCATCACCAGGAAATCGTCATCTTCAGCTTGGGAGGTTTTGGGACAATATTTTGGGTTGGGATATGAGGGAAAGTCTGTGGGATTTGGAAGGATTGGCTCGGATGACTGGTCAGGCTCATTCGTTGGTAAGTTTGATGACGCTAACTCAGTTGGATGATTTGGCTCTGTGGTTTGGGGTGATTGAGGGGGTTGAGGTGTAGGGTCAGGGTTGGAAAGTGTTTGGGTTTCGGGGTGAGTGGGTGTTTGAGTGGGCACTGTCTCAGGCTGCAACAACTCAGCCGTCTCGACAAATTTTCTCACTTCCTCCAAGTCAGAGGCTCCAGGTGAGCTTGACTCCTCCCTCTCACTCACTACAGGCAACTTCTTAGCCGGGGACTTTTTGGGTCCCTTCCTAAGCCTCTTCAGGGGCCTCTCACCCTGATCACTCTCCTTCCTGACGTCATCGTCAGTTCCCTCAGCCTCAGACTCGGCCTTCTTGGGATCAGACTCAGTCCCTGACTTCGTGCTCTTCCCTGACAGCACAATTTTCACCCTTTTCGTCTTCTCAGCCGCGTCCATCTCAGGCTGTTCCACCTCCTCAGCTACTACCTCCTCCTCACCTTCCTTACTCCTCTCAATGAGGTCATCTACCCTTTCAATGAGACTGGTAGCCACTCTCTTGGCCTTACCAGCTGGCTTTTTGGCCTGACCCTTTGCTTTTGCATTGGGATCAGTCAGCCCTAACACTGAATAGGTATCACTCAGTGAGGAAAACATTACCTTCTTTGAGGAGAGACTATCCTAAAAATCGAAGGTATACCCATGGCAGGTATGAGCTATCAGGATGGACATCCTCGTTCCGAATGACAAGATAACACAAACTGAGGTGTGTTTCTTCTCCTCATCTCGTTTAAGTTTGTCCAGTCCTGCCTGATGGAGTTGATCGAGGAAGAACTGCTCCTAGTTCGCTTCCACTCCATCAACAATTTCTCCCATGAGTCTCAGCTTGGGCAGGCTCAATTGCTTGTGCGAGCCAGTTGCACCCATCACAATCTTGGACACCAAATCCACCAGTGCTCTGTACTCAGGCTTAAGAGTATTCTTGTTCTGACGAGCCTTGAACTCTGATGACCCAGACTTGGTCCATTTCCCAAGAAGTTCTCCCTCCGAGTTCTCCTTGTACGTCTTTGGGTTGATCCCTGATGATGGTAGTGCAAAAACTTCCCTGACCGCCCTCCTCAAGTCAATGGTGACTACCTCCGAGCTGAAAAGAGGTTCGCCGTCTTTGCTCTTCTCCCCCGTCGGCTTGAGCGCTGTCACCTTGGTGTAGAGTTCCCACTTCCGCAGGAACATGTTTAAGTACGCCTCCGCGACTGTTCTAGGAAGCACGGAGATGGGGCGGGTGGTGAAGTATGTTTCTAACCCGGCTTTGGAAATCCATTTGAAAATGGGTTTGATTTCCTCCACCGTAAGACAGGTACCCTCCATGGAGATGACTTGCTCCATGTGTACCAATTTGTTATTGACAACGTCTTCGAGCTTGTCGGTTGTCCAGTTGGAATCAAGAAATGCCATTGTTTTGAAAGGAAGAGATTTTTTGAAATTTTCTGTGTTTGAGCAAGAGAAAACTCAGTGTGCAGATGTGCGTTGTGTTTGCGTAAAAACCTCAAATGGCATTCTTGATTGATAAGACTAAGTCAGTTACTCAAACGTGGGGTTGAGATTAATTCCTAAATTCGAAAGGTTTTGAAATGAGGGGCCAGGATTAATCTCAGTTTCAATCGAAACCCCATGTCAGTCATATTCCATATAAAACGGACACGTATATTGTTAGGATAAAAATTGTTAGTTTTGATGAGTTAAAACAAACCAGAGGATGTAATAGGACCATCTGGACCTGTTAGCCAGATGATGATCTAGATTAGGACTTAGTCTAGGGGGAACTGCCAGACCAGAAGACTTCACCAAAAGAGTCACCAGAAGACCCCACCAGAGGACTTCACCAGAGGACTCCACCAGAAGACTTCACCAGATGAGATCTGACCAGAGGCAGAGGACCTTCCCCAGACCAGACGAGTCCGGACCAGACGAGTCTGGTGGAACAAAAGATGCTCAGTTTGATCTCCTGTTTCTACTGAGTATTCTGGTTGTTCACCAGATTAGGACCAGAAGACACCGAGGTTGCCTGGTGTCTGGTCTTGCCTTCTCTGGAGAGAATCAGAGTTAGGCAGAGGAAGCTATTGACCGTTGGTGATTCAAATCAAGTCAACAAGATCAGGATTGGAAATTTTTGAAAATAATTAATCCATGGATCCCACCAACCCAATCAATCAATTAGGGAATTGATTGATTGAGGCTTCCTTATATAGAGGATCTGATTGGATTAACCCTCCAACGGCTAGCCCTAATCACCTCTATAAATACAAGAGTGCAGTTCAAGAAAAAGCTCTAGGGAGACTACATACGCGCATAAGTTGATCCAAGCTTTTGATATTCTTCCAAGCACTCTTATTGTTCATAATATTTATCTACTCTAAAGGAGTTATTGAAACCACAACCTGTTCATCCATCAGACAAGGTTGTTGGCTGTTTGATCTTTAGATTGAAGTCAAATCTAAAGAGGTTGTAAGAAGGAACTGGTACTTCACAATTCCAGTGAGTAAGTAAGTGAGTTGGTTGATAGTGAGACCCCTTGGATATAAGGGAGAGTGGACGTAGGATATTCAAATCCGAACCACTATATATCTTGTGTTCTTTATTGCTTTCATTTACTTATTGTTCTTTTGATTATTGTTCTCTTGTAAAAAGAATTTGAAAGACATTTAACTTAAGCTTCCACAATCAATCTAACTATTGGGACCAACAAGTGGTATCAGAGCAGTGTGTCCAACGACCACTGCTTTGAAAAGCTTTTGGTGGTCACCGGGCAGATCCATTGCTCTTTAGTGCTTTTGTTCAAGTTCTTGTTATTTCCCTTAATTTTATCAAAATGTCTGCAAAATCTTCTTACAAGAGCCGTAAGCTCCCAGAATTCTCTTTTGAGGATTACAGCCACTGGAGCTTCATGATGATCAATCATCTTGGAGCTATTAACCACCGCATGCTTGATGTGGTTGAAATTGGCCCCATTCAATTTTACTGGACTCCTATTGATAGTGGCAGATCAGAGTCCAGAGAAGAAACTAGTGAAGCTGCCCAGAAAACTGTAGAGGATAGAGTCCCCAGGCAGAGTATCCTAAAAAAGAAAGATGAGCTTGATAATGATGAAAGAAAGCTCTATAACTTGGACCAGGTGGCAAGAACAGAGATCATCAACACACTTACCAAAGAGGTGATTGAAAAGGTCAGAACGTGTGCCACTGCCAAGGAGATGTGGGACAAACTGGCACTACTCTGTGAGGGAACAGAGAAGATCAAAGACAACAAACTCCAAGCTGTTCAACACTCGTTTGATACCTTCAAGATGAAACTAGACGAGACCATTGACTAGCTGGACATGCGTCTCACAAATCTCCTGAACAAGGCTAGTACCTTAGGTAAGACCTACTCTGAAAAGGAAATTAATAGTAAAATCTTGTGTTCACTAACCAGCAGGTGGAGAATTAAAGTCACTGTGATCAAGGACAACAAGGATCTCAATACTCTGGATCATCATCTTCTGTTGTCTGATCTCAAAGCCTATGAGTATGATCTTCAAGAGGAGGATCAAACAGAAGAGGTTTCCTCTTCTGGTCAGAAATGTGTTGCATTCTCTTCAACCATCAAGCCTGATGTCAAGCCAAAGGAGTCTACTGCAGATGACTTGAGCCTCAAGGAGCTGGTAGCACTTCTAACTCGTAAATTAGATAAAATGAGTTCAAAATATGGCAGGTACAAAAGGCATTGGAAGGAATCTACCAGAGACAGAAAGAGTTCCTTCAAGCCTGCAGAGAAGGAGAAGACATCTGGAGACTCAAGGGAGACCAGATTCAGAACTCCAGAAAGGAAGAGAGATGACAACCCTGGCAACTCTGGGAGATCAGATTATCAGAGGAGGGATGGTAGCTCTGGCAGACCTGACTACCAGAGGAGAGAGAGTAGTCCAGCCAGATCAGATTACAACCAGAGGAGGAGAGAGCCAAGTCCTAGTCCCAGAGGAGACAATGCCTGCTACACATGCAACAAGACTGGTCACTATAGTTATGATTGTCCTCAACTCACTCCTAGGGAAAGAGAAGAGAAAAGGATCAAGAAAGATAGGAGATATGCAGACAAGAGAGCATTGCTGGCAGAAGCAGAGGAGGAGGATACTAGTTCCAGTTCTTCTTCTTCTGACTTTGGATCAGATAATGATGTGTGTCTTATGGCAGACATCACTGAGGTAAATGAAACTACTCTAGTCCTATCTAATTCCAAATGTACTGAATCCTCTAATTCATCTGGTAACTCCAGAGAGTCTGATATGCAACAAATGCTATCAGATCTCCAAAATTGTGTCAAACTCTGTCAAAAACTTGAGAAAGAGAATGGTAGGCTCAGAGCTGAAGTTCAATCTCTCTCTCATGAGCATAAATCCACCAGAGAACTCATGAAAGATCATTCCAAAGAAGTCTCTGAACTTCAGGATAAGATCACAGAAAGAGATACTCTGGTAGATCAACTCATGAAAGAAAAGAACTCTCAAGAAGATGAGATCAATGAACTCAGAGCTAAATACCAGACTCTTATCAAAGGAAAACAAGTTGCTCACAACATAGAGGAGATACCCATGCCCAGAGAAGCTCCTAAGATACCATCTGTTGTATCTATCATATCAGAGTCTTCTCAGCGCATTAGTGATAAGAGTGGTTTAGGATATTCTGGAATCACCACTAAAACTCATAAATACCTTTATAATAAAGACAAGTCTGTAAGAGCTGGTAAATTGGTAGAAATCTGGGATGATAAAGACTTAAATGGTAATGGTTACAAGGTGGTTCACAATCCTGACTGGAAAAGGAATCACTCTGTTAATCACATAACATATGGTCCAGAAGAGTTGACTGTTCTGGAAGAGAAGATGCTAGAGAATAAGTGTCAACAAGGGGAACCATTGAAGATTGATGGTTCTGTGAACAATGAGTCCCAAGGAGTAGAAATTACTCAAATTGGAGGACCCCAGAGAAATCCTCAAAGGGAACCTAACCAGATTAGGGGACCTCAAAGGAAACACTCAAGAAAGGGGAATACCAATCAGAGTAATAACTACCAGAGAAGGAACAATGTTCAACAGCACCAGGTACCCCAGAGACAATTTTCTCATAGGAATCAATTCCATAATAGGTATACTCAAAGGAACTATAATCACCAGAACAGGTCTAATTCTCAGAACCAGAGGAGGTCATTCCAAAGGCCAGATTTGAGAAAAGGTACACCAGACCTGTTTATAGGAAAGGTGTCCTTATCAGACCAGTCGCTCAATATGTCATTGTCAGAGGACATGTGCTGGTAGATAGATTTGGAAGGAAGATAAGATCTCTTCATCCATCAAGGGATGATCTTTATCTATGGATTCCTACAAAACCTGCAACTAACCAATCAGGACCCAGCACTAGTAGGGGACCTAATTGATTTCTCTGCAGGTAGATAAGAGTCCATTGGAGAAAGGATTTTCAAGCAACCATGTCTGGTACATCGATAGTGGATGTTCCAAGCACATGACCTTCCAGAAGGATAATCTCCAAGATTTCAAGCCATTGAATGGACCAAGAGTGATGTTTGGTGACAACAACTATGGAATCACCAGAGGAGTTGGAAAATTGACCTTCAATGGAGTATCTGTAGATGAAGTCTATTATGTAGAAGGACTCAAGCATAATCTGCTTTCATTATCCCAATCCTGTGACAAGGGATACTCAGTGAAGTTTTCTAGTGATTCATGCACTATTTTCTCTTCTGATTATAATGATATCCTGCTAATAGGCTTGAGGAAGGGTAACATTTATCTTGCAGATTTTAGCAGTTGTCCAAGAAATGCTTGCCTGGTTGCAAAAGGATCTGCAGAGAAAAGGTCTCATTCGAGGTCTTCCTAATGAAAAGGTCTCATTCGATTGTGTCATCTTTACTTCAAAACATTGAACAAGATTGCCAGAAAAGGTCTCATTCGAGGTCTTCCTAATGAAGTGTTTTAGAAGAATCAGGTTTGTAGTTCATGCCAGAAGGGTAAACAACCCAAGACTTCCTTCAAGGATGTCCAGAGCACAACCACAACCAGAGTACTTCAACTACTTCACATGGACCTGTTTGGACCTGTTTCTCCTCTTAGTTTCAGTGGAAGGAAGTACACCTTGGTGATAGTGGATGACTTTTCAAGATACACTTGGGTAGTGTTCTTGTTTAAGAAAAATGAAACTATCACTAAGCTGCCAGAGTTCTTCAAGCAGATTCAGAATGAGCAAAACCAGAGCATAGTCAGGACCAGGAGTGACAAAGGAACAGAGTTTTTGAATTCACACATTGCAGATTACTGCAAAGACTATGGAATTTTTCATGAGACATCTGCTGCCAGAACACCTCAACAAAATGGAGTAGCAGAGAGGAGGAATAGAACTCTCAAAGAATCTGCAAGAACACTTCTGGCAGAGTACAACACTCCACAAAGGTTTTGGGCAGAGGCCATTAATACAGCTTGCTACACTCAGAACAGGTGCCTGATTGCCCAAAGACATAATAAGACTCCATATGAGGTATGGAAAGGTAAAACCCCATCTGTTTCATATTTTCATGTTTTTGGATGTAAGTGTTTCATCCATGACAATGGGAAATCTAAATTAAGAACCTTTGATGCTAAAGTGGCTGATGGGATATTTTTAGGATATTCCAGCACCAGTAAAGCTTTTAGAGTTTTTAATAAGAATTCACTTTGTGTGGAGGAAACACCTCATGTTGTTTTTTATGAATCTTCTTTTGAGTGCAAGGTGGACTCTAAGTCTTATGATGAGACCCAGAATCAGACTACACCCAGAGTTATCAAAGTCAATCCACCTATTCTTGATTCAGATTCAGATTCAGATGATGACCCATCTCCTGGTTCTCTGAAGCAGAAGCCTTTACAAGGAGCAGAACCAGAAGAGGTTGGTACTCATGTAGGGGGAAGCTCTTCTGCAGACGGTGATACTCACCAAGGTACTGCAGAAGATGATCACCCAGGCAAGACCACGGGAAAGAGGACCCTGGTTGATCACCCCAATGACCTGATCTTAGGAGATCCAACTAAGGGTGTCCAGACTAGGAGAACTCTTAACTTAGCTGTCTTATTCAGTTGCTATATGTCCTTGATTGAGCCCAAGAACATCAAGGAGGCACTGAAAGATTCAAATTGGATTGTTGCTATGCAGGAGGAGTTGAATCAATTCACCAGACAGGATGTTTGGGAGCTGGTAGACAGACCAAGACATCAAAAGGTGATAGGCACTAAGTGGGTTTTCAAGAATAAGAAAGATGAGAATGATGTCATTACTAGGAACAAGGCAAGGCTAGTGGCCCAGGGCTATTCTCAGTCTGAAGGAATAGACTATGATGAGACATTTGCTCCTGTTGCCAGACTAGAAGCCATTAGATTGTTCTTGGCATATGCCGCTCACATGAAGTTCAAAGTATACCAGATGGATGTGAAATCTGCCTTTCTTAATGGGATTCTCATTGAGGAAGTGTATGTGGAACAACCTCCTGGTTTTGAACAAGGTGACAAGGTGTTTAAGCTTAAGAAAGCTCTTTATGGGCTGAAGCAGGCACCCAGAGCATGGTATGACACTCTATCTCAATTTCTTCTGGACAATGGTTTTACTAAGGGTAAGATTGATAGGACCTTGTTTAGGAAAGAAGAAGGAAAGGACATCCTTCTGGTCCAAATATATGTTGATGACATTATATTTGGATCCCCTAACAAGAAGCTGTGTGAGAAGTTTGGTGAGCTCATGCAGAGTCAGTTTGAGATGTCCATGATGGGTGAAATGAATTATTTCTTAGGTTTGCAGGTTAAGCAATCAGAGAAGGGAATTTTTATTAATCAGGCAAAGTACACCAGAAACATGTTAGAGAAATTTGGAGTAGGATCTAGCAAAGCAGCCAAGATCCCTATGATGACAAATTTCAACATGGATCCAGATGAGTTTGGAGAGAGTGTGGACCAGACTCAGTACATAGCACTTATTGGTTCTCTTCTGTACCTGACTGCAAGCAGACCAGATATTACTTTTGCTGTAGGAGTTTGTGCCAGATTTCAAGCTAATCCCAAGAAAAGTCACTTGGAAGCAGCTAGGAAGATATTGAAATATCTTAAAGGAACAGTGAATTTAGGATTATGGTATCCTGCAGATGATAACTTAGAGTTTAGTGGGTATTCAGATTCAGACTATGGTGGATGCAGAATAGATAGGAAGTCTACAAGTGGAACATGCCAATTTTTAGGGAATAAATTGGTATCCTGGTTTTCTAAGAAGCAGACTTCGGTTGCTACATCAACAACAGAAGCAGAGTACATGGCTGCAGGGAGTTGTTGTTCACAACTACTCTGGATTAGTCAACAGCTTAGGGATTACCAGATTAGAGCTAAGGATATTCCTATTTTCTGTGATAGTAATAGTGCAATTGCAATCACCCAGAATCTAGTTCTTCATACCAGGTGTAAACATATTGATATAAGGCATCACTTTATCAGAGATCATGTTGAGAAGGGAGATATAAGGATGGAAAAGATTGCAACAGAGAAGCAGAGGGCAGATATCTTAACTAAGCCTTTGGCTGAGACCAGATTCAGAGAGTTAGCTTTTGAATTAGGATTGTTGGATCCAGAGACAGATTTGTTTTAGGGGGAACATCAGAGAAGTATCCTTTTGTTTCATTCCTTTACTTCATATTTCTTTTACTAACATACCTGCAGATTAGACATATCAGAGAAGGTATATCTCCAGATGAGGTATACACCAGGTGACACTTGTCCCAGATGAGGTGCTGAGTCAGATTCCAAAATATCCAAAGTCTTCTCTGACCTGGACCAGATAAGCTCCATCAGAGGAGATGTAGCACCAGACTTGCTGTGGTATCATCTGGTTACAATATCAGGTGACAGGTATGTCTTTACTTCTCTGGCCTCTGTTCATTGGGATACACTTTTCAAATTAGTAAGTACACTTAAAACCTTTCAACTTCGGAGTGTATTTATAACTAGGGTATAGGGTCTAGGCAATCATTTCGCTTTTTCTCTTGACTGCCACAAAACCCCTTTATGCCCAGTCCCAATGACTATGCCAACGCACCAGATTAAATTTGTATCTTGTCTTTCATCGTGGCCGTCAGATTTAATCACTGTGCAATATGTCAATCAATTCGAAAATTGATTTTGTTTCCTAAATTAAATTTGCTATTACACGCGTACACACTTCATTTATTATTCAAGCCACGCGTATTACCCTATTTAAATCAAATTTCCTTTCAATCTGTCCTTTCACGTTTCATATCCTTTCAAACCCTAACCTCTCTCTGCAAAGTATTTTTTCTCTCTCTCTCTCTCTTTCACAGAAATGGCCCCTCCGTGCAACTTTGACCATGCCCTGATGATGAAGAAATTGAAAACGAAAATGGTGGTCGACTTCTACACCACAAAGAACTCGTCTGCACTTGCTGTTCTGGAATTATTGAGGAGATCCAGAGTTGAAAAGTTGATATCCACAGTCCCCAGAGATTTTCGCACCCTAGATGGTTATGCGGCCCAGTTTCTGGTACGAATGAAGATCAATGAAGACCATATTTCGTCAAAGATTGACAAGGAGGATTTGGTGTTTTCCAAGCATGACTTCTGTGCGCTGTTTGGAAATGTTTCTGCAGAAGGGGTGGATCCTTTAACCTACAAGGAGGATGATATTGTGGGTTCCTTCAAATTGTTTCCTCGTTCTTCTTGCCAGAACATCACAAAGGGCTTCTTGGACAAACATTTGAGGCAACAGTACAAGGTACTTTTTGATATTGTGGTGAAGGTGCTGATGTGTGAGAATCACAGCACGGATGTGATTTTTAATGGACGAATGTATGTGATGAGGGCTCTGTATGATGGCGTCCAATGTAACTGGGCAGAGTTCTTTTGGGGCGTCTTGAGGAAGAATAAGGTGAAAGTGAACAAGGAGGCTTGTCCTTCCAAGCCAGGGGAGATGCAGTTCTATTTCACTGCAAATGTTTCGTTGGGAACGAAACTTACTCTGATCTTGGACTCTTTGCTACCAGAGAAGAGATGGAAAGAATCCTGGTGCAGAGGATTTCACAAGTCCAAGATATTATTTTCTAAGGATGGTCCCCTTCATGGCCATCCTGATTCTGATGGGGAAGAAGCCATCCCTGCCCCTCCTCTACAGGCAGTGCCCTCACCTGCAAAGGGGCAGAGGCAGCAGCAGAAGCAGAAGACCCATAAGAAAGCTGCTGAAGCAACTGGTTCCTCGGAGGAGGACCAGATTCCCCTTCTTGATGTGCTTAAGAAGAAGGGTGATGATGATAAAGTTGTTAAGAAGGCTGGAGCAGCCAAGAGGAAGAGGCCTGAGGAGACCAGGAAAGGCTCTGCTAAGAAGTCAAAGACTAGCAGGAAGGCCAAGAAAACCCTTCTGGTGGATGAGCCATCAGAGGAGGAAGAGGAAGAAGAGGTTGAACCTCTTAAGAAGAAATCCAAGGCCAAGAGAGCCATATTTCAAGATTCAGACTCTGGATCTGATCTTGGAGAGGCCTTGGAGAAGGCCATTGATGAGGCTTCCCAGATGTTGGAGGATGCTCCAGAGCATGTTGTCCCTGCTGATGTTGACTCAGCAGAGGTAAACCCTTCTATTCCATCTTCTACCCCTATTAATCTTGTTTCACCCTCTACCTCTCCCCCAGATAATATTCCCCAAACCCCATCTTCTTCTGGTATCCCTATTGTTCCACCAGAGCAAACTCTCCCAGATACCCCCGTATATACTCCCTCCACTAATCCTACCCAAACACCTTCTCCCCCAAATTTCCAAACACATCTTCCCACAAACCCCTCTCCCCCAACTTCTGTACCAGAGGTGCCCTCAACCTCTTCTAGTGCAGAAATCCCCCCTCCAAACACTTCCACATCCCAAATACCACCTACACCTTCTGTACCAGAGATCCCGTCTTCTTCTGGTGCAGAGCAACCCATCCCCTCCACCTCACAAAATCCTAACCCTCCCCAAACCCATACAGACCAGGACCCAACCATTTCTATGGCTCTGGGATTTCCTGCCCCTCCCCCTTCTCCCACCTGTTTAACTAGCGATGATAGTGAAGATGAGGAAGCTTCACTTGAGCCTGCTAACTTAGCACCTTCCTCCTCTGCCTCTGGGCCCAGACCCTTTATTTTCTCTTTTGATGAGATGGGTCCCATCAGGCAGAGTATGAGTGTGAGTGCTCAGTTCTGGCTAAGAGAGCAATTTCCAATTCTGTTGGAGCACTCACCCCTCCTGGCAGATCTGACGGATGCCAAGGTTTGGAGTATGGCCAGACTCCAAGATGTTGAAGATCTCATGCTTCTGCTGGAGGAGATGTCTCCCTCTGTCTTCACTGCGTGGGAGATTGAGCTGAAGAAGAAGCTAAACATACAAAACCCAGCAGAGTTGGAGACACCAGAGGCAGCCAAGGTCCTCATCAGAACTATCCTAATCCAGAGAGGAGTTATGCTCACTCCAGAGGGCTTATCTTACAAATTTGGTCCTCATTTTTCATTCCCTCCAGAGCTATATTCAGACGAGGAGGACTTTGAGATGTCTCCTGCTGTGCTCCAGAAGATGAAAGCATTCTTCAACGAGTAGATCATGCAGATAGGGCGCTTTTCTAAAGCTATTCAACACATGGCCCCTGCTATGATAGAGCATCAGATCAAGCAAGGGAGGAGGATCTTCCTGAAGCAGATCAAGTCCTCTCTGGCAGAAGTTAAAGCTTCTTTCAAGGCCAATGGCCTCTTTGTCAAACTGGATGTGATGCACAGCCAGAAGCAGCTCCAGGAGCACGTGCTGGAGCAGATGAGGCCAGTCTCTGTGCTTAAAGTTGAGATGGCTAGCCAGATGATCCAGACTGCCAAGTTGAAAGACTCCCTCCAGGAGTTGTTGGAGAAGCAGGAAAGGCTTGTTGCTGAATCAAGAGCCTACCTGGAGGAAGCCAAACAGCTGTGTGATCTGCACTCTTCCTCCAACACTGCCTTGCCTGATCTTATAAGGCAGGTTGTGGAGCCCCTCCTTGATGAAGTTAAAAAGGGGGAAGAGAAGGCCAGAACTGATCTGGCGAAGACCACCAATGAAACTCTCTTCAGCCATGGAGCTCGTCTGGACCTGCTGGAGAACACTTTGGCCCAGGCTGAGTTGCAGAAGAAGAAGAAGGAAGAGTTCAAATCTCTTTCCATGGCTAAGCAGCTTGCTGCAGAAGAGGAGTCAGAAGCTGAGCAGGATCCAATCTCCATCTCTGGACCTGCAAAGAGGAAGATCAGGAGAGTCAAGAAAAGCTTCCTTGAGACTGTTGTTGAAGAAGCTCAAAAGAGATACAAGGAAGAGACTCCAGAGGAGAAGCAAGCAAGGATCAGGAAAAACATAGATGAAGAGCAGAGGCTCAGATATGTTAGGAGGCAAAACAAGAAGAGCAGAAAAGCAGGTGCTTCTTCTGGTGCAAGTGGCTCGAGCCAGAGGAGGAAAGCTCCTATTGAAGTGATGAACATTCTGCCTCTCAGGACAGAAGGGTCTTTTGACTCTACTGTGCATGTGTCCTTGATTGAAAAATGGAAGGAGGCAAAGACTCTCTGGTTTATCCAATACTATATCCAGAGGCCAGCACCAGAGGATGATGAGCTGATCAACAAAACCTTTCACACCTGGATGCTAGCTTATGATGTAGAGCTGTACAAGCAATTGATGGACTCAACCTTTGAGTTCAACCTGGAGGTGACTGCCCCTGAGTTCACTTATCTTAACACTCCCATGGCAGGAGACCAGGTTGATTGGGCTGAGCTGAAGACACTGTACAAGACAAAGGTGTTGGTGAACTTCACTCCAACATCTTCTGCAGAGTTGAAGGCCGTCCAGGATAGGTTTCTGGACTGGTTTCTGGTGCCCAAGGAAAATAGAAGATATGCTTAGATAGGACCAGAATTGCATTGTAATCTGTAATCTCTCTTGTCCTTATTATCAATGAAAATCTCATACCTTCTCTGTTCAAAAGACAACCTCTTGTTGTCTTAATTGTTTACCTGATAATATCCATTCTAAGGTCTTATCCTTTAATGTTATCTTGCTTAAGTCTTACTTTTTGATCAGTTCTGGTAGTGTTTTAACTCCATCAAAAAGGGGGAAATTGTTAGGATAAAAATTGTTAGTTTTGATGAGTTAAAACAAACCAGAGGATGTAATAGGACTATCTGGACCTGTTAGCCAGATGATGATCTAGATTAGGACTTAGTCTAGGGGAAACTGCCAGACCAGAAGACTTCACCAAAAGAGTCACCAGAAGACCCCACCAGAGGACTTCACCAGAGGACTCCACCAGAAGACTTCACCAGATGAGATCTGACCAGAGGCAGAGGACCTTCCCCAGACCAGACGAGTCCGGACCAGACGAGTCTGGTGGAACAAAAGATGCTCAGTTTGATCTCCTGTTTCTACTGAGTATTCTGGTTGTTCACCAGATTAGGACCAGAAGACACCGAGGTTGCCTGGTGTCTGGTCTTGCCTTCTCTGGAGAGAATCAGAGTTAGGCAGAGGAAGCTATTGACCGTTGGTGATTCAAATCAAGTCAACAAGATCAGGATTGGAAAGTTTTGAAGATAATCAATCCAAGGATCCCACCAACTCAATCAATCAATTAGGGAATTGATTGATTGAGGCTTCCTTATATAGAGGATCTGATTGGATTAGCCCTCCAACGGCTAGCCCTAATCACCTCTATAAATACAAGAGTGCAGTTCAAGAAAAAGCTCTAGGGAGACTACATATGCGCATAAGTTGATCCAAGCTTTTGATATTCTTCCAAGCACTCTTACTGTTCATAATATTTATCTACTCTAAAGGAGTTATTGAAACCACAACCTGTTCATCCATCAGACAAGGTTGTTGGTTGTTTGATCTTTAGATTGAAGTCAAATCTAAAGAGGTTGTAAGAAGGAACTGGTACTTCACAATTCCAGTGAGTAAGTAAGTGAGTTGGTTGATAGTGAGACCCCTTGGATATAAGGGAGAGTGGACGTAGGATATTCAAATCCGAACCACTATATATCTTGTGTTCTTTATTGCTTTCATTCATTTATTTTTCTTTTGATTATTGTTCTCTTGTAAAAAGAATTTGAAAGACATTTAACTTAAGCTTCTTCAATCAATCTAACTAGTGGGACCAACATATATGAAAAAGTAACTGAAGCATTAAATGCTCCGTGCGCGTGGGTTTAAATATGAAAAGACGCGTTTTTAATGAAAACGGAATGTATTTAATAAAGATTTTCAGGATGAAGGACTCAGGGAGACGCTTGAAATTCACAAGAGTCAGGTTAGAACTCATACCTGTCAGGGAGACATTGTAGCACCCTGATACCTCGCTGAGTCGAGTCTGACCTGAGTTCCCCCTTGAACCCTACACTGACTGCTCTCCTGGATCTAAGAGTCTTAACTCCACTAACAGTTCCATACACCTTGCTTCAGCCAGAGGCTTAGTCAAGATGTCAGCTCTTTGCCTGTCAGTGTGAATCTTCTCCATCCTAATATCTTTCTTCTCCACATGATCTCGAATGAAGTGATGCCTAATATCCACATGCTTGCACCTTGTGTGAAGCACTGGGTTCTGAGTAATTGCTATTGCACTATTGTTGTCACAATAGATTGGAACCTGATTAGCAAACACTTGGTAGTCCCTCAACTGTTGCCTCAACCATAAAATCTGAGCACAACAACTACCCGCAGCTATATACTCAGCCTCAGTTGTGGATGTAGCCACTGAATTCTGCTTCTTACTAAACCACGAGATCAACTTACTTCCCAAAAACTGACATGTCCCTGAGGTTGATTTCCTATCAATCCTACAACCTCCATAATCTGCATCTGAATAACCTGTCAGTTCTAAGTTATCATCTGAAGGATACCATAGTCCCATATTGACTGTCCTTTTCAAATACTCAAGTATCCTCTTAGCAGCCTCCAAATGACTCCTTTTGGGATCAGACTGATACCTAGCACACACACCAACTGCAAACGTAATGTCAGGCCTACTTGCAGTCAGGTACAACAAAGAACCTATCAGCCCACGATACTCAGTCTGATTTACTGAAGTCCCTTCAGTGTCAGGATCCATCTTCCAATTTGTGTTCATAGGGATCCTGGCTGGATTGTTGTTCTGAACACCAAACTTTTGAATCAAGTCTCTTGAATACTTGGTCTGATTTATGAAGATACCTTGATCAGTCTGCTTAACCTGCAATCCTAAGAAGAAGTTCATCTCTCCCATCATTGACATCTCAAATTTACCAGTCATCAACTTAGAGAATTTCTCACAACGCTGATGATTTGGTGATCCAAATAATATGTCATCCACATAAATCTGGACCAAGAGAATGTCATCACCTTCAGTGATCCTGAACAATGTCCTATCCACAGTTCCCTTCTTGAACCCATGGTCTGTCAGGAATTGAGAGAGGGTATCATACCAAGCTCCTGGTGCTTGCTTAAGTCCATAGAGTGCTTTCTTCAAATGGTATACTATATCTCCAACCTCAAACCCGGGAGGTTGTTCAACATATACCTCTTCATTGAGTACACCATTCAGGAAGGCACTCTTGATATCCATTTGATACACCTTGAACTTCTTATATGTTGCATATGCAAGGAACAACCTGATAGCTTCCAACCTAGCCACTGGAGCAAAAGTCTCATCATAGTTTATTCCCTCAGATTGACAATACCCTTTTGCAACCAGTCTAGCCTTGTTCCTTACCACAACACCATTCTCATCCTTCTTGTTCTTAAAGACCCACTTGGTACCAATTACACCTTGATGCCTAGGTCTATCTACCAGTTCCCAAACCTGATTCCTTGTGAACTGATTCAACTCCTCTTGCATGGTAATGATCCAGTTTGAGTCAGTGAGAGCTTCTTCAATGTTCTGAGGCTCTTGCTCAGAGAGAAAGCAATAGAACAATGCACTCTCACCATGGAACCGTCTGGTCCTGACTCCCTCAGTTGGATCACCAATGATTTGATCAATGGGATGATCCTCTAGCCATGTTCTCTTGCCATGAGTTGTTCCTGAAGTACCTGCAATGTTAGTGTCTACATTCTCATAAAATTCAGGAAATTGAACGGAAGGGGATGATACTGAGTCTATACCAAAGGGATTAATAAGCTCAATGTCAGGGACATTGATTCCCCCTTGATGAGGTGACTCAGGAACTGTCTCAGCTGCGACAGCATCTTCATAGATGGTACTTACCTCAGGTTGAGCCTGTTCCTCAGTCTGAGGCTCAACAGTCCCTGATGTGCTGGGCTTAGGAGTGGAGCCTGATTCATCATCCTGATCATCGTCATCATCCCATCTTGGAATTGTCACAGTTTTGACCTCTGGATCAGGTTGATTCTTTAAGCTCAGCCTTGTCACTCTCTTTGTGACCTCCTCAGTGTCAGGATTCAACACCTTTGCCCTAGACTCATTAGCAGATTCATCAAAGACAACATGAGGTGATTCTTCCACAACAAGGGTCCTACAATTGTAAACCCTGAAGGCTTTACTAACTTCAGAATATCCTAAGAATATTCCTTCATCAGATTTGCTATCAAAGGCTTTCAATTGGGTCTTCCCATTGTTGAGAATGAAGCACTTACAACCAAATACATGAAAATAAGAAATACGAGGTTTTTTTTATTCCATGTCTCATATGGGGTCTGTGCATGTTGTTTTTTTCAGCATGGATCTATTCTGAGTGTAGCATGCAGTGTTGATTGCCTCAGCCCAGAATTTCTTGGGCAATCCTGACTCAGTCAGCATGGTCCTTGCAGCTTCTTTCAGTGTTCTGTTCCTTCTTTCAGCGACACCATTCTGTTGTGGGGTTCTAGCTGCAGAAGTCTCATGAGCTATACCAAGTTCATTAAAAAAGTCGGAAATATATGAATTTATAAATTCAGTGCCCTTGTCAGATCTAATCTTAGTAATGGACTGATTCTTCTCATTGCTGAGTCTCTTGAGCAACTCTGGAAGCTTCACCTGTGTTTCCTTCTTATTTAACAAGAAAATAACCCAAGTATATCTAGAATAATCATCAATAACCACAAGGGTATACTTTCTACCATTCATACTCACAGGTGTTATGGGACCAAATAAATCCATGTGCAAGAGCTGAAGTATCCTGTCAGTGGAATGAGAAGCTTTCTCTTTGAATGACGCTCTGACCTGCTTCCCTTCCTGACAAGCTTTGCACACATGATCTTTGCTAAAAACTTCATTAGGTAGACCTTCAACAAGTGACTGTCTAGAAATTTTGTTAAGAATCTTGAAGTTCAGGTGGCTTAATCTTTTATGCCATAACCAACTGAGCTCTAGAGAGCTTTTAGCAACAAAACAAGTATTAGGAATAGTGCTGCTCCAATCAGCGAGATAAACGTTACCTTTCCTTATACCTGATAGAAGCACTTGTGTTGATTTGTCCTTGACTGAACATATATTCTATGAGAACTCAACACTGAGCCCTTTGTCACAGAATTGACTTACTGACAACAGGTTATGCTTCAGTCCTTCCACAAAGGACACATTTTCCACTCTGACTGTACCTATTATCAAAACACCAAAACCTTTAGTAACACCTTTTGAGTTATCACCAAAGGTTACCTGTGGACCATCTTTAGTTTGATATTCTTGGAGAAGACTCTTCATTCCAGTCATGTGCCTTGAGCAACCACTGTCTAGGTACCAAACAGCTTTGATTGAGTCTCCTCTCCTCTTGTTGTGATCCACAGCCACCTGCAAGCAAATCAGGCTTTAGGTACCTATTGGGTGTTGGGTCCTATCGTGTCAGCCGTACCCTTCGGGATCCAGACTTGCTTAACAACCCTGATTGCCTCAGAGTGGTAAATTTGTCTCCCTGAAACATCAACATACACAACTTTCTTCTTCTTTGCCTGAGAGGAAGATGGTGTATGAGTGCTAGACTTAGGCTTTACAGGAGCCTGAGTGGGTGCCTTTTGGGCTGGCTTCCTGTTCTTCCTGTGTCTGGGTGCAGCAGGTCTTGGGCCTTGTTCTTGATAAGGGCCCTGTGTTCTATTCCCCCTAGGCAAGTGAGGGAATGGAAAACAGTTAAAGGCCTCAGGATGCCAAAACCACGGGGGTGTCATCATGTTTGGCCTTCCCTGCTGGAATTGCCAAGCATGATGGTACCCTCGCTAACCAGTTTGAGGGCTCTGGGCCTGAGTCTTCCTCTGCTTTCGTTGAGGCTTTCCCTGGCCTGAGCTCTCAGGGGCTTCCTTAGATTGCTTTGCCTTTCCCTTGGGTTTTGGCTTAGCTACCTTAGGAGCAACCCTGACTGAGTCAACAGTTTCTTAGCCCTTATCGGTTTGACGGGCCTGAAGTACAACCTTAGGTGCATTCTGGCCTGCCTGAACAAATACCCTCTCAGTGTTGCTCCCTGAAGCAACATGAGACTGACCTTGTGAGGATTTCTTAGGAACATATCCAAGTCCCTTTTACTCATTCCCAAGCATCTGGCTGCTATTTATTTCCTCTCTAGCCACTGAGGATTTATTCATTGCTGCAACCTTTTTCTTGAGAGAGTCCTCACTCTTTTTCAGGATTTCATGTCTGGTAAAGAGGTCATCAAACTTACTCTTAAGTACTTTCAGTTCTTCCTTCCTAGCCAGCTCTTCCTCAGCCAATTCCTTCAGAATCTTCTCTCTTGGAAGACGCTCAACATTGATTAAATCAATCTCCTGAGTTAGTCTCACAATTTGAGCTGATTCTTTAAGATCAGACTGAGTGAGTTGTTCATTCAGGTTTTGAACCTCAGTACTCAATTTCTTGTTTTCCTCTACCAAGAAGACATTAGTTTCCTGCAGTCTGGAGAAATCAACCATCAATTGATCAAGGCAGATCTGAAGGTTCACTTCTCTAACTGACTCTGAGCTAAGCTCAGGATTTTGACCAGTGTAAGAAGCACAAACAGAATTTGATGTTACCTCAGGCTCATCCCTAGACATAAGACAGACATCATCGTACTCGTCATCTGAGAAGAGTTCAGGTGACCTTTTAGTAGGACCGTCAGAGTCTGTTGCATCTTCAGCGACCATTGCTCTCCGATCAGCAGATCTTAGATCCCTCGTGGCTCTCCTTTCCTCTCTCTCTCTCTCGCACTCAGCTCCGGGCAGTCGTACTGATAGTGACCAATCTTGTTACAGTTGTAACATGCTATCTGCTCGCTTACTCTTTCCTTCCTTGGTTCTGGGATCCTCCTTGAGTCAGGTTCCCTGGTTCTCGGCGAGCTTTCAGACTTGGTTGGATATCTATCATCGCGAGTACGTCTCTGTTCGTCTCTTCTTTCAGGCTTTGGTTCAGAATATCTCCTTTCATCACCACGTTCTCTCATCTGGTCTGTATTCCTTCGCTTCTCATATCTCCTTGAGCTTTGGTGGGATCCTTCAGGTTTCCTGTCACGTGAGTCCTGATAAAACTTTTTATAACGACCAAACCTGGAGTTGAGCTTGTCAAATCGTCTGGCCATCAGGCTGTACTCCTCAGCGAGTTCTTCCTTGCTCATCTCCATCAGTGACTTTGATGAAGAATTTGATGAGGGCTCAACAGGTTCAGACCTGGCCTTGAACGCCACACTTTTCTCAGGAGTTTTCTCCTTCACTTCCTCTTCTGACTGAACTTTCTTCTTTCTTTTGTTAAGATCAAATTCAAGCGCTTTGAGCTCTGAAAAAAGTAAAGCAGAAGTTATGTTACTCATATCCTGAGTGTTCTTAAGCATAATTACACTGTTATCCCATCTCTCAGGAAGGGCATTCAGGATCTTTGAAGAAACATCTCTCCTTGGGACATACTTGTCCAACATCACCAACTCATTCATCAACTTGATGAATCTAGACTCCATTTTATCTATGCTCTCGTCAGGCAGCATCTCGAACGCTTCAAATTTCTGAATGGCAATATTTCTCTTGTTCTCCTTTATCTTCTCTGACCCTTCGCACATCCTGGTCAGCTCATTCCAAACCTCATTTGCCGTCTTCAGGTTCATCAGCCTTGCTGACTCCTCGAAAGGCACTGTTTGCAAGATGATATTCCTGGCCACATTATCCAGCCCCATCATCTTGATCTCATCAGTGGTCATATCCTTCATTTCCTTAGGAATGGGTACACCAATATCAAGATCATCATACCCTCTACCTCTGGTATTAGGGACAGTGATTTTGATCGGTCCTTCCCTGAGAACATGCGGCATTTGGTCATGGATGGCATCGAGATGTGCTTCTAATCTGAACTTCCAATAGACAAAGTTAGATACATAGAATTCAGGTAACGAAGCTTCAAGTCTCCTCGAAGTCATGATGATGCAAGTTTTATGGAAAGCAAACTCAGATCTGTTCAGTGACCACCAATAGTTTCTCCTTTAAAACTATTAGTATTCAAAGTCAGTGGTCTTTCGAACCACTGCTCTGATACCACTTGTTGGTCCCGGTACAAGACTGAGGAATACGTGTATGGGGGGGAATACACGTATACCAATTTTTTAACCTTAAACACTGACTGAGTCCCCTTTACTCGGAGTGGTAAAGAACTAGGAGCTGATAACACACCTACTGACTACACTTGGTGCGGGTCAGTTGGCTAACTATCAGTTCAAGTTCAGTGCGGAATTGTTTGAGCCCTGATAGTTTAAAGTCTTGTTTAGTTTGCTTTCTGAAAACTTGTTTTACTCAATTCTGAAAGGTGTTTAGTAAAGCAATGCTCTTTTTGAGGGTCAGGCTGATTGATTCAAGCCTGATAAACCGAATGCAATGAATGAGCAAATAATATGGCAAGTATGCACAATATCAAAGCAATAAGAACACAAGGAATTTAACGTGGTTCAGAGGCTCAAGCTCCTACGTCCACGACCTGACTTAACAGGAAATCCACTCAAGTGATTCTTGCTTTTAACGTGCCAAGGTGCACCAAGACCAGCTAACCTCACTGATCTATACAAACATCCTTACTAACACACTAACTGACTTACTCCCAACAAACCTAACTTAGGGTTTTGGTTTCAGTTTGGATTCCAACTAGGTTGAGATTATCCTTACAAGGCAAAGTTATGCTAAGGATTGGATAATCTCTCTAAGCTTAATATAATGCTAGTTCGCTCTTGGAATACAGAATAACTCTCAGTAACTAAGAAACACTTGGGAAATTTAGATGGTTTCGAGTGCTTCTCTTAAAGGCTGAATGCTTTGAATGCTTGAGAGTTTGAGTAATTTCTGGCTTGGAAATTTTCCGTAACCTTGAATGGGTCCAAGGTCTTCTGTATTTATAGGTGATTTGAAAAACTATCCGTTGGAGAGATAGCCTTTCTTGTCAACTATGTAGAGTGGCTTCAAACGGACATATCTTCATGCAGCAGTCGTCCTTGCATGGATTTGGTAGTTGCATTAAATGCACATTAAATGCTTGCCCGTTGAATATGCAGTCTGAATTCAGTCTTCTTGTCAGGTTCCGTACGTGCGTGTCTTTCCCGGATTGGTCCACGTCATCAGGTTGGTGAGAATGTCAGAACTTATTCCTGAGCTTCAGGCTTGTCTTATTAAGTTCATTTTGTCTTGAGCTCACCGGTCTTGTCCTAACGCTGAAATTCCTTTTGCATTGTTTGGCTCTACTCCAAGTCTTCCCATTAACTCAGTGATATCCTGTTCCCTTCAGGACTGAGTTAGTAATGACCTAAGGTTCATACTCTTCATCACTGACACTTACTCAGCCAGCTTAGAGGACTGCCATAAGTTCAGGATGGTGCTCTTCGTCTTCAGGCTTTTGGTCTTGATTGTCACCAGTGAGTTCTCCTCTCACTGAGTACCTGTGAGGTGTAAAATAACTAAGTACAAATCCTAACCAAGACTAGCCTGATAAAGACAGATTAAGGCAAACATCTTTTCAGGGGCTTAGGGATCTTAATCAAAACTGACAATGTCCCAACAAGCCTTAATTCCGAACGTGGATCCAACTTACCGGCTTCCTTGTCTAGCACGTATGCCGGACAACCCCAAATCCGCAAGTGTCTTAGACTGGGCTGCACCCGGTCCACAATTCCATTGGGGTTTTAGGAACCGATTTGGATGGCACCAAGTTTAGAATGTAAGCCGTCGTTTCCAAGGCGTTACCCAAAACAATTTGGGTAAATCCGAATAACTCATCATGGATCTGACTATTTCTAATAGAGTCTGCTTCCTTAGTTCCGCCATACCGTTCTATTGAGGGGTTCTCGGTGCGGTCAACAGGGATACAATCCCTTCTTCTGATAGGTAGTTCAAGAATTCATTGCTAAGGTATTCGTCTCCACGATCAAATCGTAGAAACTTGATACTTCTTTCCCTATGCAGCATAAGGTAGATGTATCCATATCTCGAGTAATGACAAATTACTCATAACCCTTCTTGCTATGATCATCATTGAACCACACATATCGGTATGAACGAGTTCTAACACTTTGGTGGCTCTATTCCCCCTGGCTCCAAATGCCCTCTAGGTCATTTTACCCTCTAAACAGAATTCACAAGTTGGAAATGACTCAACTTGAAGTGACTCCAAGGATTCATTTTTCACCAACCTTTGTATCCGCATTAGATTAATATGACCTAATCTAAGATGCCATAGAAGTGTTTCGTTCATGTCCGAAGAATACTTCCTTTTATTACTCAAAATAATCGATGTGTTATTAGATTCAATTTTATGAGTGGTGTGCCCAAATAATGGTATAAAGAGCATCCATTGAAGTTCCGGAATAGATAAACTCATCATTTCAAGAAATAATAACATCCTTATTAAAAGAAACTGAGTATCTATTCAAAAACAGTTTAGAAACTGAAGGTTGAGTTCTTTCTAAACTAGGAACATGAAGAACGTCTCTCAAGACCATAACTCAATCTTCAAAAGATAGGCGCACTTCTCCCACTGCTTCAGCTGCCACTCTCGTAGCATTGCCCGATGTGATGGGGATCTCACTTCCGTTAAGTCGTCGGGTTAGCTTGAACCCATGAAACAAATGTGATCAGTAGCTCTCGTATCCACTATCCACGAATAGACAGCATACGCCACTTCACAAGTTTTGACGACTAGGGTGTGTGAATTACCTAACTTTCCTAGCCTCTTAGACTTGGAACAGGCAGACCTCCATTGTCCTCTCTCACCCCAACTAAAACACTTCCCCTTCGATGCTAGCCTTTGCATTTGCCTTTCGCAACAATTGGATTTGCTTGGATCCGATCTTTGGTTCTCTTCCTCTTTTTCCCTCCCTTGGGACCAAAAGAGGTAGACGGACCATTAGCCACCATAGCACTAGACTGGTGCTCCATTATCACCTCCACCGAAACTAAAGCTTGCAAGAGCTCGGGAAAACGACTTGTCCGTTCATTCATCTGACAGTTCAGATGAAACTGCTCAAAGCTTCTCGGTAGAGAATGGTATATGAAATCAACCTGAGAAGGCACATCAAAATCCGCACCAAGTACTTCTAACTTGTTAAGGTATGTTATTATCTCGAGAACGTGCTCCCTCACGGGCGTTCCTTCCACCATTTCCAACTTGACCGAGTCATGTTTGGTGAACTGATTAGTCATAGGATTCTGATGTGAAAACATCTCTTCAAGGCTTTCCATGATTTCAACAGCGAATACAATATCTTCATGAACGCGCCTCAAATCCTCAGACAGAGATGTCAAGATGATGCACTTCACGTGTTCATTGTCACGCTGTCAATCATCAACTGCCTTTTTCCATTGCTTGACTTATCATTAGGCTTGTCGGGTTTATTAACGTGAATAACCCAATTGTGTTTTCGTGCAGTAAGGATAAATTTAAAATTACAATTCCAATCGATATAATTCTCTCCAAAAAGTTTATTGACTTTAAGTATATTAAACAGTGGATTAAAAGGTTGCGACATGATGAACTGAGAATAAAACATACATTCATATCAATATCTAGAAAAATACGAAATTATCACATAATTCGATCACACCAATTATATTGAAACCTTAAAACAATATAATCATGCATCAGCCAACATCTCAAAACAATTTAAATGCGCCACGAGGGGTGGTCTATACATTTAAACACATTCAAGCGGATCACAAACTTAAAAGTTACAAATCCTTAATTCAAAATTAATAGTTGGCTCCCACTTTGACCACATAAAAATTGACAGGGACTCCGAGGGGAGTAAGTTAATATCAATTTCTTATGCCTAAGTAATAACCATAATTAAATACAGGATTATTATTTTGTTTTGAGCAAGCCACTCGTGGTGAGGGTCAATACCGCCACTAGTAATAATCCACAATCATCCTTTCGGAATTTATTCATGTGAAATCCGTCCTTTTGGCCGATCCGAGGGGGAAATGTATTCCAAAAGAACTTCACAAATAAATAAATTATGGAGGCCAAATTAATCCAATTTTAATATCCGGAATAAAATTGCGATTAAATAAACATACTTAGTAATTTTCGAAAGTAAGGTTTTTCTTGGACAATAAAATTCATGCAAACACATATTAACAAATAATAATAAGTGCACAAAATGAAACATCCATCAAAACAAAATTAAACACATTGGAGCACTCAACTCCAATTGTCACGGTTTAATTTCTTCACGTCTTGACACGAAATATCGTCCTTGTTGTTTTTCATCGTTCGTCTCGACACGCTCCCACTCGAACAGCAACACTTCATCAAAAACAGCATCGTTTGGGGTTCGGGACGACGTTTAAAATCAGAAAAAAAATGCAGAACTGAAATTAATTTTTTAAAAAAATCTCACGGCCCGAGATAAGACGCGCATCGGCCCACGGAGTGGGCCCGCACGTGACTCGGCACGGCACCGAGCAGCAGCCGCCGAGCGCGCCTAAGTGCGCGCGTGCTGCCGCACCCGTCGTGTGCGGGTCGTGCGCCTCGCGCACCCCGTGCACCGAGTTTCACCGTTCGTTCTCATTTTTCACCCCATGCATGATTTTACGTCCATGCATGCGCCGTGCATGCATGCGTCATCCGGGTACGCCGTCTTTAATTCTTCGTTCTTCGTCTCGATCCAGTTACAATTTATTTTACAAAAAAAATAAATACTAGATCTAGACTAGTCTATTACAATGATCAGATCAAAATAAAAATAACTAATCTACTCGTGGATTTTCTCACGAGAAAAACGAATTCGAACGAATCGAATTAAAACCAATTAATTCACACGCATGAAAAAATTAACAACATTAAAGCCATGACAATTGGATACCTGCAAAAAAGATCTAGCAATTCTACTATCCAATTTCAATTTAATGTCTAACAAGTTAAATTCCAATTTAAAGATCAGAGCCCGAAATCGTGGCTCTGATACCAGTTGTTGGGAAAATAGGGGTGCCCGGGAACTATTCGGGATGAAATTTAAATACGAATTTAAATATAATTATTACTAACATGAATTAATCCTAATTAATTCAAATAATAATTCCAACAACAATTTTATCATCATGCAAGTTTAATTAATTCACATAAAATCTATGGCGGAAAAACTAAGAGATTATGTGACTACGTACCTCTCGATGATATGGCCTTTGATTATCACGGGACAATAATGAACGCGCTACCAACCCAAAGACCTTCTCAAGTATTTCTCTTTCGGCTTGCTTGATCACCGGTGGGAAGTGCTTTCAAGCAATTTAAAATAACAAGGAAGAAAGAAAAAAATAGTGTTGCTGATTTTTTTTCAACGCTGTGAAAAAGTAAACTGGAGATGAAATAATCATCCCCTATATATAGGTGAGGGGTGAACGAAATTTAGGTGGAAAAAAAGGGAAGAGAAAATCTTTTTCTTGGCCTCCAAGAAATCTTGAATATATCTCATATATTCTTTTCTTCATAAAAAAATATTCCACAAAAATCTCACCCTCCTAATATATGCAATTTTCGAATTTTAGGGAGATAGAATACTAGATTTGGATCTTCTTGAATTTATGAGATAATCTTGTATTCCAAGAATACATATCTTCCATAATATCTTTCCAAGAAAATCAACAAAATCTTTTCTCTCTCTTAAACCTAATTTTTGAAAATTATTAATAAAAATCAGCAATAATAATTTTCTTTTATTTCAATCACCTTATTATTATTGGGCTACTTGAGGGGCCTTAAGGAGAATTAAGATGGGACCTCCTAATGGACTTCTGAATTTCAATATTGAGCCCCAATATAATTCAGCCCATTAATATTAATTAGTACCACTAATAAATTAATATTGCACTATCCATCTTAATCCATATTACGATAATATGGGCTCCCGGTTATTATTTCCCGCGTTTAAGATTATCAAGTCCATTAATTAATTAAGCTTCTGAATAGCTCTAAATTAATTAATATATTTCGTCTTGGAGTAAAGACAACTCAACATTATTATCCGTACCGAAGAAACTGATTCTTCACTTGCAAGATTTGGTACGATAAAACTTCTGAGCCCACCAAGGGGAATAATCACACGAGTCGTACTCGCACGCGTTTCTCCGTATTAAATCTTAGCAATCGTCGTATGATTAATATTACTGCCCAAAGCACAAGGTTTGAAGTCACGATGATTCTCACCCAACATGAATCAAAGCAGTAACTATTAAACACACACGGTCTTATTTAAGTGACGGAGATTAAGAAATCAACAACCACTGAGGTCTAATTCTTCACATTTCAGAACAGAAGAATTTATCCTCGCTGTAGGTCCTCTTCAACACATACTAAATGTGCTAGTGCAATCTCTTGGTCAAGACAGGCCAATTTGAGATGTACACATCAACCTTTCACGGCGGATTGTTCAATTCCACTTGGGTCTTAAATTTGTACGTTTTATTTACAAGGAAACCGTTAATGTGATCTTCCGTGATCGGGTATCACCATATTAACTACAATGTAACAAGTACTATATATAATGAACTGATTGCAATAAATATTCAACATTCAATCATATCTAAAGCAAATATGATAAAAGAATTATTCTCATAAACAAGTGTTTAATACATGAGTTATACAAAGTAAAAGCATACTTTCACGTATAACTCCAACAGCGAGCGTCGATAGCTTGTTCTTAGCAATGGTGGATTATTTTGGAGATCGAATTTTTTTAGGGAAGACCGAGAGGGCTGACTTGAACCAAAAATACAAACTTTCTACTGGTAGTTTCCCCGCAAGCGTACGGGTTCACTGTAGTATGGGCAAGTATAGCGACCAAGTATATCGTACCCAAGGGAAAAGATGTATGTGAACAGATCCCTGAAGATCTACGCGTCGTAATTAATATGAGTGTATGTTTTTGGGTTTTTTAAAAGAAAATATAATCTAAACTAAATTACTCTATGATTGCAAAAAGGAAAATTAAACTACGATCGTAAACGTATGTTTTCAAATATGAGATGATGATGCTCAGGATAGAAATTCCTACGTATACTAACGGAGTAGGTACATAATCAAGATAACCTTGACGCGCAAGAAATAACCTAAGTAAAAGATTGTAAGATGAAAGCTCAAGAATTCAAACCCTAATACTTTATCCTAACAATCGACTTCACTAATCCACTAACAAGTTAATAGATTTTGCTTAATTAACGAGACCCTAATTTAACTAAGGTGATGCGGTCGTCCTCCCTAGATAAACCGGTAGATTAACTAACCCTTTCTAAACCCTCTTGTTGGTCCCACTAGTTAGATTGATTGCGGAAGCTTAAGTTAAATGTCTTTCAAATTCTTTTTACAAGAGAACAACAACTCATAAGAGAATAAGTAAATCGAAAGCAATAAAGAACACAAGATATATAGTGGTTCGGATTTGAATATCCTACGTCCACTCTCCCTTATATCCAAGGGGTCTCAATATCAACCAACTCACTTACTTACTTCACTGGAATTGGGAAGTACCAGTTCCTTCTTACAACCTCTTTAGATTTAACTTCAATCTAAAGATCAACAGCCAACAACCTTATCTAATAGATGAACAGGTTGAGGTTTCAGTAACTCCTTAAGAGTAGATAAATATTATGAACAGTAAGAGTGCCTAGAATGAATATCAAAAGCTTGGATGGACTTATGCGCGTATATAGTCTCTCTAGAGCTTTTTCTTGAACTGCACTCTTGTATTTATAGAGGAGATTAGGGCTAGCCGTTGGAGAGCTAATCCAATCAGATCCTCTATTTAAGGGAGCCTCAATCAATCAATTCCCTAATTGATTGATTGGGTTGGTGGGATCCTTGAATTGATTATCTTTAAAACTTTCCAATCCTGATCTAGTTGACTTGATTTGAATCACCAACGGTCAATAGCTTCTTATGCCTAACTCTGATTATCTCCAGAGAAGGCAAGACCAGACACCAGGCAACCTCGGTGTCTTCTGGTCCTAATCTGGTGAACAACCAGAATACTCAGTAGAAACAGGAGATCAGACTGAGCATCTTTTGTTCCACCAGACTCGTCTGGTCCGGACTCGTCTGGTCTGGGGAAGGTCCTCTGCCTCTGGTCAGGTCTCATCTGGTGAAGTCTTCTGGTGAAGTCCTCTGGTGAAGTCCTCTGGTGGGGGTCTTCTGGTGACTCTTCTGGTGAAGTCTTCTGGTCTGGCAGTTCCCCCTAGACTAAGTCCTAATCTAGATCATCATCTGGCTAACAGGTCCAGATGGTCCTATTACATCTTCTGGTTTGTTTTAACTCATCAAAACTAACAATTTTTATCCTAACAATTTCCCCCTTTTTGATGGAGTTAAAACACTACCAGAACTGATCACAAAGAAGACTTTAAGCAAGAAAACTGTAAAAGATAAGACCTTAGAATAAATCTTATCAGGCAATCAAATAAGACAACAAGAGGTTGTCTTTTGAACAGAGAAGATATGAATTTCATTAATGATAAAGATAGAATGATTACAGATTACAAGGCAAGTCTGGTCCTAATCTAGGCATATCTTCTGTTATCTTTAGGCACCAGAAACCTATCCTGGACGGCCTTCAACTCTGCAGAAGATGTTGGAGTGAAGTTCACCAACACCTTGGTCTTGTACAGCCTCTTCAGCTCAGCCCAATCAACCTGGTCTTCTGCCATGGGAGTGTTAAGATAAGTGAACTCAGGGGCAGTCACCTCCAGGTTGAACTCAATGGTAGAGTCCATCAATTGCTTGTACAACTCTGCATCATAAGCTTGCATCCAGGTGTGAAAGGTTTTGTTGATCAGCTCATCATCCTCTGGTGCTGGCCTCTGGATATAGTGTTGGATGAACCAGAGAGTCTTTGCCTCTTTCCATTTCTCAATCAAGGGCACAGGCACAGTAGAGTCAAAAGACCCTTCTGTCCTGAGAGGCAGAATGTTCATCACTTCAATGGGAGCTTTCCTCCTCTGGCTGGAGCCACCTGCACCAGAAGAAGCACCTGCTTCTCCGCTCTTCTTGTTTTGCTTCCTAACATATCTGAGCCTCTGCTCTTCATCTATGTTCTTCCTGATCCTTGCCTGCTTCTCCTCTGGAGTCTCTTCCTTGTATCTCTTCTGAGCTTCTTCAACAACAGTCTCAAGGAAGCTTTTCTTGACTCTTCTGATCTTCTTCTTTGCAGGTCCAGAGATGGAGATTGGATCCTGCTCAGCTTCTGACTCCTCTTCTGCAGCAAGCTGCTTAGCCATGGAAAGAGATTTGAACTCCTCTTTCTTCTTCTTCTGCAACTCTGCTTGAGCCAGTGTGTTCTCTAGCAGATCCAGACGCGCTCCATGGCTAAAAAGTGTTTCATTAGTGGTCTTCGCCAGATCAGTTCTGGCCTTCTCTTCCCCCTTTTTAACTTCATCAAGGAGGGGCTCCACTACCTGCCTTATAAGACAGGCAAGGCAGTGTTGGAGGAAGAGTGAAGATCACGTAGCTGCTTAGCCTCCTCCAGATAGACTTTCGACTCTGCAACAAGCCTTTCCTGCTTTTCCAACATCTCCGGGAGGGAGTCCTTCAGCTTGGCAGTTTGGATCATCTGGCTGGCCATCTCAACCTTTAGCATAGAGACTGGCCTCATCTGCTCCAGCACGTGATCCTGGAGCTGCTTCTGGCTGTGCATGACATCCAATTTGACAAAGAGGCCATTGGCCTTGAAGGAAGCTTTAACTTCTGCCAGAGAGGAAGATCCTCTTCTCCTGCCTGATCTGATGCTCTATCATAGCAGGGGCCATGTGTTGAATAGCTTTTGAAAAGCGCCCTATCTGCATGATCTGCTCGTTGAAGAAGGCTTTCATCTTCTGGAGCACAGCAGGAGACATCTCAAAGTCCTCCTCGTCTGAATATAGCTCTAGAGGGAATGTGAAATAAGGACCAAAGTTGTAAGAGAAGCCCTCTGGCGTGAGCATAACTCCTCTCTGAATTAGGAGAGTTTTGATGAGGATCTTGGCCGCCTCTGGAGTCTCCAACTCTGCTGGGTTTTGAATATTCAACTTCTTCTTCAGCTCAATCTCCCACGCAGTGAAGGTAGAGCAAGCCATCCCTGCCCCTCCTATTTAATCTATTCCCTCTCCTGCAAAGGGGCAGAAAAAGCATCAGCAGAAGCAGCAGACCCAGAAGAAAGCTGCTGAAGCAACTGGTTCCTCAACCATTGCTTTCTCTGGTTCCTCAGAGGAGGACCAGATTCCTCTTCTTGATGTCTTGAAGAAGAAGAAGAGTGAAGTAGCTGAGGCTACCAAGAAGGCTGGAGCAGCCAAGAGGAAGCAGCCAGAGGAGGCCAGGAGAGGCTCTGCTAAAAAGCGTCGGACTAGCAGGAAGGCCAAGAAAACCCTTCTGGTGGATGAGCCATCAGAGGACGAAGAGAAAGAAGAGGTTGAGCCTCTTGTGAAGAAATCCAAGGCCAAGAGAGCCATTCTTCAAGATCCTGACTCTGGATCTAATCTTGGAGAGGCCTTGGAGAAGGCCATTGATGAGGCTTCCCAGATGATGGAGGATGCTCCAGAGCATGTTGTTCCTGTTGGTGTTAACTCAGCAGAGGTAAACCCTTCCAACCCTTCTTCTATACCCTCCTCTACCCCTATTAACCTTGTTACCCTCAGAGCAATAAAGAACACAAGATATATAGTGGTTCGGATTTGAATATCCTACGTCCACTCTCCCTTATATCCAAGGGGTCTCACTATCAACCAACTTACTTACTTACTTCACTGGAATTGGGAAGTACCAGTTCCTTCTTACAACCTCTTTAGATTTAACTTCAATCTAAAGATCAACAGCCAACAACCTTATCTAATAGATGAACAGGTTGAGGTTTCAGTAACTCCTTAAGAGTAGATAAATATTATGAACAGTAAGAGTGCCTAGAATGAATATCAAAAGCTTGGATGGACTTATGCGCTTATATAGTCTCTCTAGAGCTTTTTCTTGAACTGCACTCTTGTATTTATAGAGGGGATTAGGGCTAGCCGTTGGAGAGCTAATCCAATCAGATCCTCTATTTAAGGAAGCCTCAATCAATCAATTCCCTAATTGATTGATTGGGTTGGTGGGATCCTTGGATTGATTATCTTCAAAACTTTCCAATCCTGATCTAGTTGACTTGATTTGAATCACCAACGGTCAATAGCTTCTTCTGCCTAACTCTGATTATCTCCAGAGAAGGCAAGACCAGACACCAGGTAACCTCGGTGTCTTCTGGTCCTAATCTGGTGAACAACCAGAATACTCAGTAGAAACAGGAGATCAGACTGAGCATCTTTTATTCCACTAGACTAGTCTGGTCCGGACTCGTCTGGTCTGGGGAAGGTCCTCTGCCTCTGGTTAGGTCTCATCTGGTGAAGTCTTCTGGTGGAGTCCTCTGGTGAAGTCCTCTGGTGGGGGTCTTCTGGTGACTCTTCTGGTGAAGTCTTCTGGTCTGGCAGTTCCCCCTAGACTAAGTCCTAATCTAGATCATCATCTGGCTAACAGGTCCAGATGGTCCTATTACATCTTCTGGTTTGTTTTAACTCATCAAAACTAACAATTTTTATCCTAACACCTCTCATTAAGTCTACTAGTTGTTAAAGAGTGATAAGGTCGTCCTCTCTCGAACACTTTTCGAACCAAATTTAAAGGTAAAGTTAAGATTGATTTTAAGAATTCATTAATTAAGAGAATTAAAACTAACATCACGAATTACCCTAATTAAGTACCCACATCCTACTTCTACGAGTTCATCCTACCCTAAGCATACAAGGGTTTTAGCTAGACATGATTTTTACGGAAATAAAAACAATCGAAGAAGTAACGAACATGAACATAATGATTTTAACTAAAAAAAGTTATCAAACATAAACTAGGGTTGAAAGAAATAAATGCTAAGAATTGAAATTAAATTAATAAAATGAAGTCTCAAGTAATCAAGAACAAAGAAATAAAGGAAGGAAACTAAAAATCAAAACCGAACTATGAATTCGTAAGTAAACCTCAATTACACGTGAAAATTAAGCTTCCTCGTCTCTTCTCCTCTTTCTCTCTCTAAAAACTAACTCTAAAAGTGATGTGGTATCAAGTGGTGTGTAAAAACGTGTTCGGGATGAGTATATATAAGCGTCGGGCCAAATCGGAAACTCATGGACCGAAAAACGAATCTGGAAGCAAAAATATGGAAGTGCTCGAGCAGCACCCGCTCGAGCGGGGGCGCTCAAGCTGTGTAGCTCGAATGAAGCAGGGGCTCGAGCAGTAGTGCTCGAGCTGGTCGAGTGGCCGATTTGTTCTGCAAGTTTTTGGGCGCTCGAGCAACATGCTCGAGCGGTGGCGCTCGAGTTGCTCGAGTGGTCGAATTTCTCTGTATAATTTTGGCGCTCGATCATTGGTGCTTGAGTAGCTCGAATGGCAACAATTCTCTGGACGATTTTGGCGCTCGAGCAACATGCTCGAGCGGTGGTGCTCGAGTTACTCCACTCGAGTGACTCTCCTTCTTCTTCAACTGATACTTTTCTTCTTGCGCACTAATACCAATCGTATTTCTTCGATATCTTCTCATCCGGGCATCCGTTTGAGTCGATTCAAAGTCCTACGAACTCCATTTTTCACCCTCGATTCACCTATGAGCATAAAAGAGACAAATTCATTAATGTGTAGAAATAATACTTAATTGACTCTAAATTCTCAACAAATTTGACCAAAACTAGGGCATTTTTAGCTACGAATCATGACAATTTCACGCCTAATCAACCCCTCCCCCAAACTTACCATATTGCTTGTCCTCAAGCAATGAAATAATAAGTCAAGTGAAATTGTTAGGAATGTATCAAAGAATCAAATCATGCAAGTAAATGAACTCGAGCTTCAAAGATCAATCACACATATACTAACTCACCTCCCTACATCATACTCATGCAATAACAACAAGAAACACCAAGATCAAACATGGATGTGCACTCAACGATGTGTTTCACTCCCTCACAAGTGTATAACAATAATAAGGGACTCACTCAATCAATCAATCACACATATCAGCAGCCATAGGCTTGTAAGCACTCTCAACTCCGACCATACTCTAGAAATCAATGCCGAATCAAAAAGGACTTTTCTCAAGGTTGTAATGTAGGCTCTTTGGACTGGTAGGATAACAATATGGATAAGTGACTTAAGTGAATGGAGAATAGAAAATAAAACTTTGGTACTTCGAGATTAGGAACAGAATACTTCAAACATTTTCAATCAACACACTTTCAATTCCAATACTCTCAACACTCCAATTTTTTTTTCTAACTCACTTCACTTTTTTTTTTTCTTTTTTTTTTCACACAACTCACATGAGCTCATTTTTTTCTTTTGCTCATTCTCAAATTCTTTTGTTCTTTCCCACAACTCATATTCTTCATCACACCTTCTTCTCATAATCACTTAAGCAATCACAATTCTTTTTTTTCAACTAAAATCAATCCCTTCACATTCACACTTTTCCTATTCTCCATTCAAATTGGGACAAAAAGGCTTAGGAACTTGGAATAGTGTTTAAATGTGCTAGCAAATGAAATAGGCTTAAGCTCAAACGGGCTAACAAGGGACAAATGTCAATGGTAAGGAAAATTTTTGGCTAAGTGAATCAATCAAAACAAAGATGGCCTAAGATCACATTTGGCATATCAAACTAGACACAATCAAAAAGCAAGAGCACAAACAAGTTCTAGTATCCTCTAAGGTGATGACTCACTCACAAACGAAGAGATCAATTCTTGTATCTTAATCTCAAAAGGCTCAAAACTCACGGCTTTCACATCCATGCTAATCCTAGTGACTTCTCACTCTTATCACACAAATACTCAAAAGGAAAACTCGTAAGCATACTAGTTCTCTCTCAAATCAACTCTAACTCATACACTCACACAATAAAATTCCTAACTCACCCTCACAACTCAACTCTACTCATCAAGTCATACTCAAGAATTATCGATAAGCAAGTGATAAGAGTGAAAAAGCGTAAAATAAATCAATCATCACATCAATCCATAACAAATCGTACCCCAACAGTTTTAAAATACTTCCAATACAATCTCATAATTCAACCAAACACTCAAACATTCAGCTCACCACACATCATCAAAGGAAAATAGAAAACAAAAAACGGAAAAGAAAAATGCAAGAGTAAGGAAAGCGGGGGAAATCCCCATCATCAATGATCAGGAGGATGTGGTGGAGGGCGGTAGTGAGGATGATCGGCTCCCAAATGAGACACGAAGAGTGACTCCATCCATCGGTGCATGTCGAAAAACTGGTCCTCCATCCGAGCCGATCTAGTGTCCATCCTCTCTTGCGCCTCTCGCATGTACATCATGTCCGTCTAGAGTGTCTGAATCTGGTTTCCCATCTGTGTCCATTCGGCATAAGTAGGGTACCACAGCCCGGGCGACTGCACACCTGGCGACTCTACCTCCATCTCTTGCAGTTCTTCACCCGCTGCTCCTCCCTCATCATGTCCTCATTCGTACTCTTGCTCCTCCTCTTCTTGCAAGTCTCCCACTCTGCTCGAACCGGCACCACTTGTGCCTTCTCCTCTGTTCCTCTTCACGGGCCTAGTCTCCCGGAGTCCTCGGCTATCCACTTTCGCCGTGTACTTAGCACCTATAGCAAGGTGCTGCTCTCCATTCATCCTGATGTTTTGTTTCTTCTTTCCTTTCAGAGTCATGAGCTTTTCGTTCGGCGGAGGAAAGAGATCATCTTCCTTGTATCTGATGCAGTAGCTTCCCATCCATCGCTCGAACATTAAGGTGTTGTTCAGCTGGTCGAACCCCAAATCCATGCCAGGGCAAGGACCCGAACAAGGCTCGAATCCCGGACTCTTCACAAACACTGAAATCAATCCCCCTCATCGAACTTTCGAGGTCTTAGCACCAAGCTTGAACGGGGCCTCGTAATGGTGCTCCAAGAAATCCCTACCAAAATCATGCTCCTTGGTGTACAAGAGACACCAAATCCCATATAACTCCTTACTCGTCACCGTTCCCATCTCCGAGCGGGCATAGATGGTGTTTTCTAAGATCCTCTCCAAATAGCGAATCACCGGGTTCCTAATTGCTGAGGCTCGTGCGTTCTGCCCCTTGTACTCTCCGTCCATGCCACCCGTGATGTCATTCCAAAATGAATTTGCATGATAAGACTTTGACACACGGTTGGGCCTCGATAAGGCTAGAAGCACAAGTGCAAGGTTGACAGCTCCAACCTCGCAATGCTGCCACTCGTTCCGGTACTTGAACTTGAAGGAATTTTCATTCTTCTTCTCTACAGTGGCAAGGAACTGCTCCACCAAATCGGCATTTGTTTCCATGGTCAGCAGTAGCTCGAAGAACTCCGTCATGTTGTTCCTCGTGAAAATTCTCCTGATTTCACCCTCAATTCCAATGTCTCGCATGAAACTAACAACGGACCTCCGAGTCTTCTCCACTTTCCCGGTTATCAAACTCCAACGGTAGGCTATATAGAGCCAACTCCCCTCATAGTCCAAGTTATCCCACCTCGAGGGCAGCAGACCCTTTCGCCTAAGCTCACTGGTGACCTCTTCCAACTCAGCAATACACAAGATTATGTTCTCATTTTTCTTTGGAGCCATAGTACCTAAGCAAAACACAACAATGTATTTCAAAACCATTCATGATATTCAATTCAATTCCAATAATCTCAAGTAGCTATCAATTCCAATTCATTCAACATTCAATCTCAACTTAAGTTCATCAAGTTTAATCCTTATGCTTTCATACCAAAATGCTCAAGTAGTTTTCAAACAATTCATCCATCTCAAGTCAAGATTGCCCACACTAAGTCTATCATGAAGTAAAATCACAAGAATAATGTAATTTACATGCTCAAGACTCAATTCATACTCAATACAATCTCAATTCACAAAAATTTCTTCTCAACAAGCAAAGCCCATATTCTTTTCTCAAATTCCCTCTTTCTCACTCTAGAAATTTACCCATTCTACTCATGCAATTTCGAAATTGAAAGCAAAATAAGCAAACCCATAGCATATAATCATCATTCAACAGCAAGGAATCGAGAATCAACAAGCTATGCAAAAATTACCAAAATTTTTGAATTATTCATGAACCCTAGTTCTCATGCTCAATTCATGCCAAATCCAAGCCTAAACTACGAATTGAATGAAAAGAGTTAGAGATTACATACCTTGTTGGAGGATTGAAGAAGATTCGTGAAGAAAATGAACAAATCGTGAGCAAATGAGTGAAAAGCATACGAAATAGCCCCTAATCGCCCCTATTTGTGTGTGTAAGTGTGTGTAAAAGTGTGGGGAAAGGGTATTCATAGAGTGGCTCAAAATAGGGCTAAAACCCGTGAAGCGCTCGAGCGGATGCGCTCGAGCATAACAGGTCGAACGGAACAAGTGCTCGAGCGCTAGCGCTCGAGCTGCTCGAGTGGCGAAAAGTTTCTGGATAAATCAGGCATTCGAGCAACATGCTCGAGTGGAGGCGCTCGAGCTATGCCACTCGAGCAGTTCCTCCCTTCAACCTCAAACAATGACGTCCAAAACTCAAAATTTTCATACGAACCAAGCTCGAAACAATCATCAAACTCATCAAAACTTGAACTGACCTGAGAACTCCTCGATTTAAGCCAGGTCGCTCATTCGACCGAGGAGTTGGGGTCTCTTCCAAACGTGCAAATCACCAAGCCAATTCAAGTCGAACTTATGCACTCACACTTAATTCGATCCAACTACCCTCATACATCGATATTTTCGAAAAATTTGACCAATTTTTCATTAGAATTTCGTCTACGAACTCGAATACACACCCCCTAAACTTTGTTCTTGCTACGCAATAATAAAGTTTGAAAAGAATGAGTACGTACGAGTAAGTACACTAAATTCTTATGAACTTAAATCACTATCAATGCAAAGTAATGAACGAAAAAAACACATCACCCCCCCAAACTTCGACTTCGCAAAGAGGTCTATGTTTGGGGTTGTGTTTACCTCAAACTCCAACAATCGAATGCTTCACTACTCGACATCTCAACATCATCATGAATTGCTTCACCTTAAGCTCACTTACTCGAATCAAGCACCACGAAACAAGCCTACACCACAAAAAAATATTCTCGACAAAAGAGGTTAACACCTACTATTCACAAAACGACAAAATGAACAAAACACATAAAAACAAGTAAAAATGGGTTGCCTCCCATTTAGCGCTAGTTTTAAGGTTCTAATTTCGGGCCGAGCTCGAAGGAGCTCACGGGACTTGAGAATCTAAAATACCTCCCTTATTCTCATAAGAGAAGTTGAAGAATTTCTTTACTTGATGCCCGTTCATCATGAGTTCCTTTGCTTCCTTCTCATCCCCAAGTGGTGGGGGTCTCAACTTCTTCTCACCTTTATCTGGAGGAGTTTTACTAAGCAATTTCTTGAATTTGGATTTTTTCTTCTTAACTCCTCCTTTCCTCTCCAACTGGACCTCGTCCACATTTTTCACTTCTTCATCCTTTAACTTCTTCACTTTATCCCTATCAATCAAGATCATAATGCTCATGGGTTAAATCATCAAGTGAAGGACTATTAAAATCATGCTTAATAGAAAGTTTAGGGATAGGAGGTGTGTCTTTAACACAACGATCAATGGCATCCATGCAATAACAACTCTCATCCTCCTTCGGGTACTTCATGGCTTCATATAGGGAAATTTTTATCTCTTGATCGTCAACTTTCAATGTTATCTTCCCATTTGCCGCATCTAGCACCATCCCTGCCGTTACCAAACACGGTCTTCCCAAGATCAAAGGAACGTGCTCAACTTCCTCCATGTCGAGTACTACAAAGTCTGCTGGAAAAATGTGATCCCCAACTTTCATGAGGACGTCTTCAACTACACCTTGAGGTCGAGTAATAGACTAGTCGGCTAGTTGAAACGTCATCATTATCGGTTGAAGTTCTCCACCTTCCAACTTCTTGAATAACGACAATGGCATCAGATTAATGCTCGCTTAAAGATTGCACAATGCTCTTCTTTACTACATTCCCGATATCACATAAGATCGTGAAACTCCCAGGATCCTTCAACTTCGGGGGAAGTGCTTTGTGCACTAATGCACTCACCTCATGATTCAGCTGCACCAACTTAGGTTCATCTACTCGCCTCCTCTTCACTATCAAGTCCTTCAGGAACTTGGCATAATTCGGCATCTGTTCCAAAGTATCATAAAAAGGAATGTTAATATGCAATTTCTTAAAAACATCAAGAAATTTAGTAAATTTCTCATCAAGCTTCTTTTTCATGAAGCGCTGTGGATACAGAACGGGTATCACCGATTTGGGTACCCCCCATTCATCTCTCTCAGTTTCTTTCACATTCTTCCTTGCTTCCTTTGCCTTCTTCCACTTTGGGACTCTCTCAATCTCTTTAATTCCTCCCTCAAGGTCTTTTCCCTTCTGGGTCTCATCCATATGTTTACTCTTCTGAGTGCCTTCACCCTCAACCCCTTTCTCAACTCCTACCTCCTCAACTTCATCTCTATCATCCTTATGCTTTTTCCCCTCTATCTCAATGTCTCTTTGGGGCGTCTCAGAATCAACAAGAGTCTGAGGACCATCATAGTTGGTCCCACTTCTAAGCTGGATCGCCTTGCAATGCTCTTTCGGATTCCCCTCCGGCATAGAAGGATACTTACCTGGCTCTCTTCCCAATGATTTTGCAATCTGACTGGTTTGGTACTCAATAGAAGTGAACCTACAGTTGTTCTCTTGTTGAGCTCGATTTAGATCAATGTCCCTTCTTTGGAGTTCTTGATCACGCTGATCACATTTCTTATGCAATTCCTTCACATCGTACTCCAATGAGGACAATCTCTTGCTTACTTCCTCCACCTTCTGAAGGATAGCTCTCAACATCTCCTCAGTTGAGGAACCGCCTTCTCCACCCGGGGGTTTCGAACTTGGATCCATACCTGGAGGAACTGTAATTCCGGCCTTCGGATTAGCATATGAAAAATTCTCGTTCTTCCTCCATGTGTTCTGAGGAGGCTGCTGGCCTCCTTGATACCCTTGGGTATTCCTCTATTGATTTTGAGGAGGCTGTGGACCTGGAGGTACAAATGGTTGGCCATAAGAAGGCCTTCCAAATTGACTGCCACCTTGTGGATACCCACTTTATGGATAGTTAGGCCTTCCCATATAGTTGGCCTCTTCTTGCTGACTCGTGGGTGGGTCCACTTTCTCGCTCACTGCTACATTCCCTCCAACCAGATTCTACCCCATCTCGAGGTTACTTATCTTCTCCATCATCGCCATCAACAGCTTCCTCGTTCCCTCATTCTCCTCCAACTTACAAGCTCTCTGAAATTCTGGGTCCTCGTTCCATTGTCCATCATTTGTAACAATATTATCTACGATCTCTCTGCATCTAGCTGTACCATGATTCAGAAATGCTCCACTAGTACATGCATCAAGATGGGCTTGACCAGCCTTGCTGGCTCCACTGTAGAAGAATGACATGATATCCCCCTCATTGTACCCGTGTTGTGGGCACTCAATTAACATGTTAGAGTATCTCTTCCACGCCTGACGTAAGTCCTCTCCTGGCTTCTGGCGGAAAGAAGAGATCTCTATCCTTGCTCTAATGGTTCTAGATGGGGGGTAGAATCGCTAGAGGAACAGACGCTCGAGCTCGACCCATATAGTTACACCTTCCCGTGGGAGCGTGTTAAAAAGAATGGGAACAGCCTGAGTCTCTTGGCATCTTCAGACATGCCGTTATAATTGAACGTGGATGCGATCATCAGAAAACTCCTCAGATGAGTATGAGGATTCTCCTTCCCAACCTCCCCCTTGAATTGATTTTCGGTAAGCAGCTTTAGAATTCCAGGGGAATTTGAGAAGTTGTTTTCCTCTACAGGGGGCAATGCCACTCCATCATAGTACTGTTGCGTTTGTGCCGCAAACCTTCCTCTAATGGCCATGTTCTGATCAGCGTTCTGAGGAACGGGCTGAGGAATAACAGGTGGTACGGGTACTTGTTGGACTGATGGTGGTTGATAGACTGGTGGTTGGTTGTAAACAGGGGTGGAGGGTACGTGTATGGTGGATAAGGGTATGGTGGGTATGGGTAAGGATAAGGTAAGTTGTTTTGTGGGTATGCAGGGTTGTTCTGAGGATGTTGGACAAGGTTATGAGCTGGATTGTCTACGTTCTATGTACCCGGGTTTTGGCTCTAGTTTTCCCCTAACGGGACTTGATTCTGACTGCCATTCCCTCCAGTGCCCTCAACCCGGTCCACTGTCTGATTAAACTCATTTGCAGTATCATCCAACTCATTACTGATGTCCATGTTTTCGTTCTCTCCTCCGGCAGCATTCATCCTTCTTAAAAAGGCTCAGTTTCTTCTTGCTATTGTCTCAAGATCTAGCTGTAGTCTCTCTTCGCTCGTATCTCCTTACGAGCGTGTTTTCATAAACCTGAAACACTAACAAAAGAATAAAAATGCAACTGCCGAACACGTAAGAATAAAACAGAAAAATAAAGCACTTACTACTAACTACTAAGCTATCTACAAGTCCTATTCAAAGGGCGTACATCGCCATCCCCGGCAACGGCGTCATTGACTTGAACCGAAAATACTAACTTTCTACTAGTAGTTTTCCCGTAAGTGTACAGGTTCACTGTAGTATGGGCAAGTATAGCGACCAAGTATATCGTACTCAAGGGAAGGGATGTATGCGAACAGATCCCTGAAGATCTAGGCATCGTAATTAATATGAGTGTATATTTTTGGGTTTTTTAAAAGAAAATATAATCTAAACTAAATTACTCTATGAATGCAAAAAGGAGAATTAAACTACGAACGTAAACGTGTGGTTTCAAATATGAGATGATGATGCTCAGGATAGGAATTCCTACGTATACTAACGGAGCAGGTACATAATCAAGATAATCGTGACGTGCAAGAAATAACCTAAGTAAAAGATTGTAAGATGAAAGCTCAAGAATTCAAACCCTAATACTTTATCCTAACAATCGACTTCACTAATCCACTAACAAGTTAATAGATTGTGCTTAATTAACGAGACCATAATTTAACTAAGGTGATGCGATCGTCCTCCCTAGATAAACCAGTAGATTAATTAACCCTTTCTAAACCCTCTCATTAAGTCTACTAGTTGTTAAAGAGTGATAAGGTCGTCCTCTCTCGAACACTTTTCGAACCAAATTTAAAGGTAAAGTTAAGATTGATTTTAAGAATTCATTAATTAAGAGAATTAAAACTAACGTCAAGAATTACCCTAATTAAGTACTCACATCCTACTTCTACGAGTTCATCCTACCCCAAGCATACAAGGGTTTTAGCTAGACATGATTTTTACAGAAACAAAAACAATCGAAGAAGTAACGAACATGAACATAATGATTTTAACTAAAAAAAGTTATCAAACAAAAACTAGGGTTGAAAGAAATAAATGCTAAGAATTAAAATTAAATTAATAAAATGAAGTCTCAAGTAATCAAGAACAAAGAACTAAAGGAAAGAAACTAAAAATCAAAACCGAACTATGAATTCGTAAGTAAACCTCAATTACACGTGAAAATTAAGCTTCCTCGTCTATTCTCCTCTTTCTCTCTCCAGAAACTAACTCTAAAAGTGATGTGGTATCAAGTGGTGGGTAAAAATGTGTTCGGGACGAGTATATATAAGCGTGGGCCGAAAAACGAATCCGGAAGCAAAAATATGGAAGTGCTCGAGCTGTGTAGCTCGAATGAAGCAGGGGCTCGAGCGGTAGTGCTCGAGCTGGTCGAGTGGCCGATTTGTTCTGTAAGTTTTTGGGCGCTCGAGCAACATGCTCGAGTGGTCGAATTTCTCTGTACAATTTTGGCGCTCGAGCAACATGCTCGAGCGTTGGTGCTCGAGTAGCTCAAATGGCAAAAGTTCTTTGGACGGTTTTGGCGCTCGAGCAACATGCTCGAGCGGTGGTGCTCGAATTACTCCACTCGAGTGACTCTCCTTCAACTGATACTTTTCTTCTTGCACACTAATACCAATCATATTTCTTCGATATCTTCTCATCCGGCCATCCGTTTGAGTAGATTCAAAGTTCTACGAACTCCATTTTTTGCCCTTGATTCACTTATGAGCATCAAAGAGACAAATTCATCAATGTGTAGAAATAATACTCAATTGACTCTAAATTCTCAACAAATTCGACCAAAACTAGGGCATTTTTAGCTACGAATCATGACAATTTCACGCATAATCAAGGGCACTACAACATAAGTGACCTAATGTAACATTAAATTGTAACACTTTTACATAAATTACTTTATGTAACTCTTATGTAATATTTTATTAATATATAACACTTATATGTAAGACTTTTAAATAAGTAACACTTTCTTATGTAACACCTTTATTTTTTACTATTTTTTGTAACACAAAATGGTAACACCTAAATTAAATAAGATTTTTAGGTGAAATTTTATGTAACACAAATTAGATGGGTATAGAAAAGAAAATTTTATTTCAATTAACAATTAATTCAATATGTGACATTATCAATTTAGCAATATTAAGATAAAAACATTGTGTTAATACTCTCTTTGTTCCAATTTTATTTTTCTATTTGACTTTTAGTGAATTTTAATGTGAGACTTGATTTGTAGTATTTAAATGTATAGAATGATTTTTTGATGATAACGTATTATTTAATTCAAGTGCATTAGTTAAAATGATGATATTTTTCTATGTAATTATTAGTGGAATAATATGCAATTTAGAAGTATTTAAAGAAGTGTGAATATTGGAATTAAAAAATAAAATTAAGATAGAGGGAGTATAATTTTATTAATTTAATTATTCATTATTATTAAAATATCCAATTAAAATATGAATTCTTGGGCAAATATATTAAGCTTGATAAGTTAAAAAAAAAGTTAAAGTATATATATATATATATTGCTAGAAAGTTGGCTCCAACTTTCCCTTGAAAATATAAAAAGAAATTATTGAGAAAAGGAATTAAAGTTTATCAACACCTCTATCCATCAGAACCGTGAGAATTTAATTTCACCCATTCTTAAGAAACCTTAAACCCATTTCTCCAATTCTTCCGTTGATTTTGTTCAAATGCGAGATAATCGGAAGGATAATGCAGAATAAAATCTGGAATATTTTGTGAAATCTTATTCGCTTCAACCCTTTATTACTCAGGTAATTTCACTTTCTCATTTAATCTTTTTTGCTTTAAACCCTTCTCGTCAATTCGCCCACTCACATAAATAACCCTTTTCCACATAAATAAGTCTGCACTCTTTAGTTTCGTTTATTATACTATTATTAAACAGTTCATTTGTTTATGTTGCTTGGAATCATGAGTTTTTCTGATAAATTTTATATTTTTTGTGTTGTGTAAAATCGTGAGAGGATTTACCTTGATGATAGTGGAGTCCCATTTGTTTGCTGATTAAATGCTTACTTGTTTAATGTAGAAAGGCTTGGACGAATATTTGACATCATACAATTTGGAATATTTGATTAAGCCAGGAATTGCATCGTTATCATTGGAATGAAGTTCGATAGCAACTATTCGGTCATTAAAATTTGTTTAACAAACGTGGTTGAGAGCTAGGAATAATACTCTTATTTAAAACACCTTTTTGAATAACTTAGAGATCATACTTTGTGCTTTAGCTAATTCTAGATTATGTTTTGGTCAATACTTGTAGGTTATTTTTCGTTCCCCTTTTCTATGGTATTGGGCATTTCTAATGCTCTGTTTTTATTTCTTTTAAAAATATTGTCGTTATAAAAATGTGCGACTTGTTTTACGAGGTTGGTTTTTAATCCAAATAATTTCTTTTATATTGTGCTTAATGTATCCTTTTATCCTGTGTAAAACGCGTATGAATACATGTTAACAAGAGTCATCATGTTGTTCATGGTTATGCATTGAGATTTTTGGATTTTTAATAGTTAGCTAGAATTTTCCTCTGCTTTACTTTTTTACAGTTTGAGGTCACTACCAACTTTTAACTTTTTATTGCAGAATTGCAGTTTTCATTGAGTAAAATAAATTAAGATGGAGTATGAGAAACAAAGGCTGAAGAGAATTGAAGAAAATAAACAAAAGATATTGGATTTGGGGATTAAAGCTCATGCTTATGAAGCAAGTTGTTTGATGGACCAAAAGAGGCGTAAAATCAACAACACGAAGTCCAGGGATGTTCTTGTAAGAGATGTCGAATACTTACATGATGAAGGATCTGAAGTAGACTTATCAGGTGAAGATGATGACAAGGAAGGTGGTGATAATGAGATTATACAAAATGTTAGAAGTTTGAGATCTCATTCAAAGAAGGTTGTGCATATCTACCCTATTTAACACATGTTAGTTTATTGCGTTGTAATTTAATATTTAACAATTATAAATATTTTTCAGGTAATTGCTAGTAGAAGAGAGAATCTTGTGAAAAGCTCTAGTAAACCGAAATACTCTACCAACTCAATATCGAGTATGGTAAAGATGCAGTCCTCGGCTCTTAAAAACCAAGTGGAACAAAATGAAGATAAAAACCTACAAAAAGAGGCTCAAACACTAGCTGCCCGACATGTTAATTCTAAACAAACTGAAAGACTGCCCTCAAAAGCTGAATTAAAGCAAAGAGTTAATATGGTTGCACCTAGATCACTCGGTGCTTATCTAAGAATGAAAGATAAATCAAGAGATCGACTTTCAAATAAAAAGTATGCTTCCCAGGAGGATTCCATCCAACTAAGGATAGATTTGTATTCGGATGACCAATTGAAAAATTTGCAAAAGCAAAGGGCTGATTTGTCTTTGATTCATTTAGTGCATGGATTAGTTGATAAGGATGAGCTTCCTGAAAGCTCGGATGATGATGTATTTGAAGAGGAAAAAGACGCAGAACCAAAAGACATAGAAAATGATGTGGTTGGTCCTATTTCTATAGAAGACCTTCTAAGTGATCAAATTGGTATGGATCAAAACTATTCAATTATAATTGCATATATAATTTTATCTACTTATTTACTATCTATTTTCATTAGTAGGGTAATGTAAGAATTATTCGTACATTTTGGGCATAATTTTTTTAATATGTTCTCATTTTTTTTTTGTATAGTCTCGCAGAAACATAAACGAAAAATAGGACCAAGCATATGCCAAGATGTTCATGATAGGTTAATGGAAGATCGCAAGCCTATCACATTAAACAAGTTAGGTCAGCCCATTGGGCCATGTTCAAACACTTTAGATGAATTTAGTTAGTTCTTAGGGTCATTATCTCATGATTCAAATCTTGCACCACTAAATAAGATCAATTGGCCCCAAGTTCCCAACAAGGATCGTATATGGGAGTATGTGAAGGCATGACCTCTTCAAAATGCAAGTTTTTTTATTAACATTCAAGTATATGTCTATAGTGAGGCTGGCAGTTTTTATGTTACTAACTTTTCTTTTCAAACTCTAGTTGTTTTGTGTGCAAAACTAACTTCAATCAACTCATTTGTACCTTGTAGAATTAGTATATCATTCCAGATGAAGGTAAAGGTTATGTGTTACGTTCCACTGCAGCTCTATGGCATAGTTACAAGAGTAGAATTAAAAAGAACCACTTCAAAGCATACAACAACACAAGAGACAGATGGAAAAATCATCCAACTACAGTTACAGATTCATATTTTCGTGAGTTGTTAAAGGTTTGGAAATTGAAAAAGATTCAGGTATTTATTATAACTGTTGGGATATAGATTAGATGTTTTGAAGATGTTAAAACAAGAACCTATAATAGCAGCAGCTGAACCTGTTAGTCAGATGCAGACTAGTCTAGGACTAGAATAGGTCTTAGGTTAAGGGGGAAGAGAATTAGACAAGACAAGAAGAGGTAGAAGACAAGATGAGTTCCGACCAGATGAGTAGAGGACCAGATGAGATCTGGAACAGATGAGTTGAAGTCCTCTTATCTGGACCAGAGGAGTTGAAGTCTTCTTACTTGGACCAGAGGAGTTGAAGTCCTCTTATCTGACCAGTGGAGTTTAAGTCCTCTTATCTGATCAGTGGAGTTGAAGTCCTCTTATTTGGATCAATGGAGTTGAAGTCCCTTATCTGATCAGTGGAGTTAAAGTCCTCTTATCTGGATCAGTGGAGTCGAAGTCCTCTTATCTTGTCTAGAAGAGGAAGTCATCTTGTGAATCCAAAGATAAGAAGAGCCAAGCAAACAAGGGAAGTTAACTGATATCAAGGAAGATTGATTGAAAATTAAGAAGAATCTATCAAAGAAGGGGTCAACCAATCAATCATATAATCAATCAAGATGATTGATTATATTCCTTAATTTATATATGTTTGAATTTCTAGCTTCCAACGGCTAGTTATTTGACACCTATAAATAGGAGTGTTTGGATGAGTTCATAGAGACACAAGACGGGCAAGAGAGCACAAAAGTTAGAGAAACACACGAACACACCATAAATTCACCTTGTTCATACAAGAATATACACTCTTTTAGGAGTTTTAGTTGGAGTTTTACTCAACCTATTCATCACATAGAAGGGCTGTTGTAAGCCGTTGTACGAAGGAGCTGGTACTTCCCAATTCCAGTAGTAAGTATGTTGGTTGGTGAGTGAGACCCCTGGTGAAAGGGAGAGTGGACGTAGGATCTTTATATCCGAACTGCTATAAAATCCTTGTGTTATTTATTTTATTGCTTTATTTTAAAATTCTGCATAATTTATTTTAGCACTTTAAAATAGGGTTTTCTTAAAAATTCTTGATAAAAATGCTTTCCGCAAAATAATATTTTTGGGACCAACAATAATCATTTGTTTTCTTGTTCAAAAGTTTTTACTTATTCTCATTCACATATGCCTATCTAGGTCAATAGATATCAAATAATTTATTTTTGTATGAACTTGGTTCAATTGCAACAATTTTGGTTTCTATTTAATTTACATGCAGGAAATTAGTGAAACAAAATTCAAGTAATCAGTGAATGTCAAAAAGATCGACACACATCAGGCCATGTTTCTTTTGCAAGAAAGCGCCATGAGTTGGTATATATTGCTTACCATTTTTACATATTAACTAGCTTACTTCAAGTGGATGCAAACAAAATCAGTCAATGCTTCATAAATGGAGATTTTTTTATTAGAGATGACTGGAATACTTAACTATCCAAATTTATGGCAGGAACAAGCTACAAAAAGTCCACCATCTGAAGCAACAATCTATAAAGAAACGTGTAAAAGAAAGTCAGAGAAAAAGTGCAAGACCACTTACGTTGTAAGTTTCATTATTTCTTTGATGTTAATATAGTTTAGTCTTTATGAAGAATGTTCTAAAAATATTTTGGTTAATGAGACATATCAGATGGAAGAGATGCAAACCTAAGGACATCGTACACATTCTGGCCGGTGCACCAAAAGAGTAAAAGAACCATCAAAGTCTGGTGTTCTTATTCTGGATGAGTTTTTGCAGCCATACAAAGCCAACATAGTGAAAGATATGGTCGAGCAAGTGATGAAAATGTTACAACAAGTTCTTCATGCTGACACGCTTGCTCGTATTACCCCATCAATTACAAATCCATCAAACAAACTTATCATTGGGGAATCTTCTAGTTGCGTTAATGATATATGCCAGGTGACAACTATTAATATCTTTTATAGTTTTCATTAATATTTTCAATATTTCTTGACTTTTAGTCAACTAATGACACTATTATTATTTTAGAATGATGAAGATAGAGATGCTAAATCAAACAATCATGATGATGACCTTGAAAGAGATGATGAGGAGTTTAAAAAGAGACTTCGAGATGAAGACTAGTCACACTTACCGAATATAATACTTAGTTGGTGAGATTTCACTATGAACCATAAAAACTTATATAATGCTCATATTGTTGGTGTTATTTGCTATGTAGTGCAACATTGTATATTATAATTCTTGTATTATGGCTTTGGTGTCAATTAGCAAATCACTACATGTCATTTTTGTTAGATGTTTTTTTTTAGAGTTGGTTTTGATGGTGGATTTTATGTGTAATGGTTGTTTGCGGGTTTTAATGGTTGTTTGCTGGTTTTTTGTGCTTTAGTGGTGTCTTTTTGGTGTTGTTTTGTTTTTTTAGGGTTGTTACACTGATTAATGTCGTGGAAATGACTTTTACAGTTGTTGTTTTTTAATTTATGTGTTGTACTTGTGTCAGGTTGTTGTTGTTAGCTGGTCCTTTTGTTGTGAATTCTTTGTTTTGGTGCTTGGATGGCTTGATACTCTGGAGGAGTTTTTTGGAGCAGATCTTTGTTATGTTAAATGGCAGTAGATGGTTGGGAAGCCTTATAAATGCAGTACTTTTGATGTCATTTGACTAGCTTTTGGCTAGAATGAAATGATAGTTTTTGGAAGTTTTTGTATGTTGATGAGTGCCTTTAAGGGCTCTTGACTCTTTAGTAGTTTTTTAGATTGAATTATTCTTACTTCTTTGTTTTAACTATTAGACTGATGACATGTTGATATATTTTAGAGATTTATTAATATATTTATTTTCTAACTAATGTGATTTTATATTTTCCATGAAATATTTATATGTATACCAATGTAGTTTAATTTATAAAGTAACAATTGTTAGTGTTACATAATTATTTAAAAAATGTTACATAATTAATTTCAAAAAACAAATTTGAGGCTTAAAAGTGTTACTCCCTCTGTCCAATATTAGTAGGCCTACTTTTTGGGCAGTTATTTTTTGTCATAAGTTGGAGAGTATTATGAGGCATTGTAAGGTTTATTTATCAATAAAGTTATTGTTTATGGAAAATATAAGTATCATATTTTCTATAAACAATAATTTTATTGATAAATGAACCTCACAATATCTCATAATACCCTCCAACTTATGACAAAAAATAACTGCCCAAAAAGTAGGCCTACTAATATTGGACGGAGGGAGTATATTATTTTGTAAACTTTGTAATTATAAAAGTGATAAGAAGTGTTACATTATAAAGCTAAAAGTGATGCAGTTATTGTGAAAAGTGTTACCTTAGACTACAAATGTGCTACCAAATTAATGTTACATTTAAAGTAAAATATGTTACATTTGAAATCGAATGTAACATTTTTTAAGTGTTACATTAAAGTGTTACAAAATATTACAGTAGCTAATAAAAGTGTTACCATTGACTTTAGGTTGCACTGGCAACCACGACGCCAATAGAAGTGTCACCTATTCTCAATAGTAACACATTATAATATGATTATGTAACACTATTTAGGTGTTACAAAAGGCCACTTATGTTGTAGTGGGGGTCGATGAATGTGGGGAATGATATGAATGTGATGAATGAATGGTATGAATGTGATGAATGATGAATTTGGAATCAAAAGAACGGATGTGTGTTTAGAATGGGTGTAGGTGGATTTTGGATTAATTGAACTTAAAGTGTATTTTGGACAAATCAACCTCAAAAAGGGCAAGAAACATTTTTTCTACAAATGTGGGTAAAAAACAAATGCCCCCTATTTTATAGGTAACTTTGTGTTTTTTTTTTTTTATGCATAGTGCAATATATATATGTATGTCTTTTTAACTCGTTAATAGACCTTGGACCTAACTCATAAGTGTAACACTAATAGCTTGACGTTTAGGCTCCACTTGGTAGCCCTTCATAATTTAAGGGAGGAGTATAAATTTAATATTGATTTTATGTATTATTTTACTTGGTACATCATATTAGAGAAGACATTATTAATTTATGAAAATCCCCACATTTACTTGGTAGGGAGTAATAAAAAGGGTACAAAATATAAAAAAATAGTAAAAATATGTTAATTACTAGTTCGCCCTTCTTCTTCTTGTACTCAACCACCATGAAAGACCACCATGAAAGAACCAATCTCCAGCAATTGAACTAAAAAACTAAAAATCCATGGAATACATAAACTCAAAATTCATGGAACTCATAAACTTAGTCATTAGAAAATCCATAATCAATGAGAGCAATTTGCAACAGCAATGCAATTATAGATAACTCAAAACCCAAAAATTCCTCAATCATTATAGAAATTGAAACTCAAATTCGAAAATTCAACCATAACTATGAATGAAAACAAGTTTAGATCTAATTTACAAAAACCCAGAAATTGGGGTTTGTTTCCATCTCTGACCTTTGATAGAACAAAAAATTCCATCACAGAACACAGAAATTGGACCAAAAAATTTCGTCTTATGTCGAAAGAGAGAGCTAAATCGTACCAACACCAACAATTCCCAAAATACTAATTTCCATACATGATACAAATTGCAGAAATTTCTTCCAAAAATTTAATCATGCCAACAATAGATAATACAAATTCAAATAAACCCTGCGATGGCACGTCCCCGTGAGCAGATCTGTGAAGAAGAAGCACGAAGAAGAGAGGAGGGCAAATATGACTATGATTCATTTTCCAAGCCTATAATAAATTAGTATGGGCTATGAGCTGGTATAAATTTTTAGTGATTGGGCTGATAAGAGCCAGTTTTGTACCGAGTCAATGACATAAAATTTGGATCCATAATATTTTAGTATGCCTTACCAAGCAGCCCACTATAAAAATTTAAGGTCATAATATGGGTCTTATATGGGCTTATATAGGCTACCAAGTGGAGCCTTAAGGCCATGCACTAAACAGTAACAAATTATCATGGAATTTGCATTTAAATCACACCAAACTATTTCTTATTGTAAAAATTGTCATATTGTGAAGATTGTGGTGCAAAGTGCCACTTCCTGCTTATGTAAAATCTTGAGAAAAAAAAAACTCAATTATACTTTTAAGAAAAAAATGCCTCAAATAATATCTAAATAGAGCTCTGTCTTATATATTACCAGACCATCTTTTTTTATTTATAAATGAAATCATATAAAATTCTACTCTTAATTATAAAGTCTTGTCAAACTGTCATGGCAATATAATATTTGAAATAATTAAAAGTGAAAATACACAAAAGTGCCCAAAATTTAAGGGGCACTTGTTTTTTGCCCCCATTTTTACAAAAGATGTATATTGCCCTTTTTGGAGCTAAATTGTCCATACTAGCCTTACTCAATGATTTTGCAAATTCAGAAAATAATTCTTATTTCAATAATACCACATCCTTGCATCCAAACACTCCAATTGATTATACAAAATATGGAAAATGAGTTTGGATATTCAAAACTGAAACTGAGAATCGAGATTTTTAGGGATGAAGAGGGCCGACGGGGGAAACTTTCTCAATCAAAGGTCTGAGATCGAACAAAGGTTTAACATCACATCCTTGCATCCAAACACTCCAATTGATTATACAAAATCTGGGAAATGAGTTTGGATATTCAAAACTGAAACTGAGAATCGAAATTTTTGGGGATGAAGAGGGCCGACGGGGAAAACTTTCTCGATCAAAGGTTTGAGGTCGAACAAAGGCTTAAACATCACATATTATTGCTTAAATGAAGAATTTTAGAAGCCAATTTCATTCATATAACACACATTCAAGAAATCAAACACCATTGTTTGGTTGGCCAATGTATCTCCCAAAAAAAATGCAAAAGTAATTGAGTCTCCAATTCCATTCAATTTATGTCAATAAGGTATGGAAATTCACTCCTTTGATCATTTATTTTGTATTGTGATGATAAGGTATGTAATTACTCAAAGCATTTGTTAAGTAAAATTACTTTCATGTAGATGCCCATCAAGTGTTTGACAAAAGTCCTAAATGAAAGAATATGATATGTTTGTGTGTTAAATTCACTCTTTTGGCCATTTATTTTGTATTGTGGTGATAAGATATGGAATTACTCAAAGCATTTGTTAAGTAAAATTTCTTTCATGTAGATGCCCAACAAGTGTTTGACAAAAGTCCTAAATGAAAGAACATGATATGATTTTGTGTTAAATTCACTCATTTGGCCATGTATTTTGTAGTATGGTGAGAATGAAGCATGAATTTCCATGAATGTTCAGCTATGATAGCTCTTTTGAGTGAGATGTTTATAAATTGAAGGGAAATTGTGCAAACAAATCTTGCCAACTTATTGCCAACGATTTGCCAACTGCAACATCACCTTTTGTGAAAGTTATGAATGTGTATGGTCTTATTTTCTGTGATTTTATTAGTTTATACTCTTACCCGCACCCTTTTGTCTAGTTCTCAAATGAGTGAGAGAAGATTTTTGGTGGTCCATTTTAATGGAAAATGGGATGACACTTCTTACGTGGGTGGTATTTCTCGGAAGATGAAGAAGACATGTAATCTACTGGCCCCAGGCACGCTTCCAGTCGAAGAAGGTTATTTCATAAGCCGTCAGGATCATCTACTCCAAATCTTGATGCTACCCATGAAATTCCTAGCTACTTATCCCCTCGCACCTCACATGCATCTACAACCATTTCTCGCACTCAATTTCTTCAGGCAAATGTCTTTCAAACTTCAAGTATGACCTCAACCAGTGCTGACACTTCTAGCTCTTCTGCTTCAAAGAACTTCTACGAGTGGTCCTTCTCTTCTCGTAGAGAAGATTGAACAATTTGGTTGTATTATGAACTATTTTCATGTTTTCTTAGTATGCATTTCTATTCCAAAAGTAGGGCGACTTAGGTTGGTTTGCATCCTCATTTGCTCCACATTGTCAGTTTATCGTGCAGTAAATCTAGTTTGTTTTATGTAAGTTATTGTGTATGATGTTGCATGTTTATTTCAATTCAATTAAGCAATCCTTTAAGTTTTCCATTTATTGTCGTTTTGAGCCTCAATTGATACCATAAATATGGTTGTACACATTTTACTATGCGTGGCTAACACTTGACCCCATAGGTATGATTATGTACCATGTTGGAAAATGAGTTGGCATAGGGTTGACAGAAGTGTTGGCATAGGATTAAAATGAATAGTTGACACACCAATGATTGTTTTTATTTTTTCAACAGGTCATTTAACAATAAATTACTAAAATAAAAAGATCAAACAACCATCAATATTCGAAATTGCAAAAAATATGTGAAAAAAATCAAGTCGACTATTGGTTTATCGTCACACATATCGAGCGAAAGTTGAATATTTAATGGTTGTCCATCAACATGTTTCCATATACATCTTTTCGGGATAATAAACAACAAAACAAGTATATGAATCACTTTGTACTTCAACGTTCAAACTCGTAAATTGTTAAAATAAGCCTGCAAAAAAACACATAATTTCTTAACATTAGTATAATGAGAAAATAACCAATATAGAGCTTCAAACATTAGTAAAGAACACGACATATTCTTTATTAATCATGTGGAAATCTCAAAGCTCACTGATCCTACTTTAATATTTTCTTTCCAACATGAATAGTGTTGTGAAAGTTGGCAAACAATTGGGATGTAGTTGAATATAGTTGGCAAAAAATTGTGAACCACATATGAATGTACTAAAAAAAGATTATTGAGGATTATATCAAGCTCTAACTATTGTGGTTAATATGAGATGTCATTTATTGCAAAAATACATGACCAATGAAGTGAATTAGCACATCAAGTTATTACGGATTTGATATAATGCCCACCGCGAATGTGATAATGACACGTAAGCAAATTTAAGTAATCAATTAAAATAATAGTGGGGCCCCTATTTAAATTTGCTTACGTGTCATTATCACATTCGCGGTGGGCATATAAGTTATGCCCACCGGTGGGCATTATATCAAATCCGCAAGTTATTATACTCTTTCATTTAGGAATTTTATCAAACATTTGGTGGGCATTTACATGAATGAAATTTTTTGAGAATTTTTTTTAGTAATTCAATGTTTCATTAACACCACAATACAAAATAAAAGATAAAAAAAAATTATTGAGTATTATATCAAACCCTAACTATTGTGGTTAATATGAGATGTCATTTATTGCAAAAATACATGACCAAGGAAGTGAATTACACATCAAGTTATTATACTCTTTCATTTAGGAATTTAATCAAACATTTGGTGGGCATTTACATGAATGAAATTTTTTGAGAATTTTTTTTTTAGTAATTCAATGTTTCATTAACACCACAATACAAAATAAAAGATCAAAGGACTGAATTTCCATACCTTATTGACATAAATTGAATGAGATGAACTATAATGATACTCCATTGGGTAAAATTGGGGATGAACTATAATGGGGATACTCCATTCGAAATTACACCTACTTCCTTCGATAAAATTGAGCGAAATCTCTTCCCTTCCTTATAGTATCTCACTCTCTTTTCCTGGTTGAATTGTGGAAGAGGAGAAGGTCGAATATCGAGTAGCCCGTCGCCCCTCCTCCTCATGGGTTCTTCAGGTTTTATTTTTTCAATTTTTTCATCTTTTTTTTTACAATATTGGTTAGTGTTAGTGTTTGGATGCAAGGGTATTCTAATATTGGAAGAAGGAAAAAAAAACTGAAATGCAAAAATGAGTGAGTAAGGGTAGTGTGGACAATTTGACACAAAAAATGGCAATATACATTTTTTTTACGAATGGGGGCAAAAAACAAGTGCCCCTTAAATTTTGGTCATTTTTGCTTGCCCTAATTAAAATATTATAATTAGAAATTCTAATTAACTAATTTGCCAGCAAGTTAGGAGCAGACAGATTTAATTATTCTATTATGATCTCCCCAAAACTTGGGCGGATCGGATCGATTGATTGCATCTTATTAATACTCAATTAGTTGTTGTCAACCCAAATGTCATAATCAAGCAGATTACAAAATTATTCTACAAATTTCTATACTCCACTTTATGATTAACTTAAGATTAAATATATCAACTCTTTAATTTAATATCCAGAAGAGGGAGTCCTTGGTATCTGGCAAAATACCACGTACTCAACTCGTGTCTAATATATGTGACCGGCTTTTGTGATTAGGGGGAAATGGTCTGTAAATAAATTTGATATATGAAAGGAATTTTTCTGTTTTTTTTTTTTTTTTTGATCGGTATATACGAAAGGAATTAATTAAAGTGTCTCACATATACTCCCATATGAGATCCTAGTTTAAATAGGGTAAATAATTTACATGGACAAGCATTATCGGCTTTGATTAATAGTTTACAATATCAGGTAACATGATTGAATTCTTACACACGAAAATCCATAGAATCGTTTCACTTGATTCCTTCCCACTCCACGGGATGTACTTAGATTAAATTTAAAATCAAACATGGGCGGGTGTAGTATTGGGTGGAGTGGGGGCCGACCCGACCCGTTTGCCGCGTTCTGATCGGCTGTTCTCGGCAAACTTGAGGCTGTTCTGGTGCATACCCTTCTGCTGCTCCGTCTGGTTGTACTCGGAAGAGTAATAGTGCTCCTCCGCGGCGCCTTTGGAGGGCGGGAGAAACATGCTTCCCCATTGTGGGAAATGAACCAGCGTCACCGGAAGAGTGCAGGCTACGATCATTATCCCCATGTAAGTTATGCCTGTTCCTGTTGAGTATTGGGAGCTGGTGAAGAAGAGCAACTGTGTTAAGCCGGAACCGAAGTTCCCTCCTGCCCCGGTCATGCCAGATATTACACCCAAAGACCGGCGGGAAATGAAAGGAATGATGCCGAAAGTGGCTCCGCAGGCAGCCTGTGCTCCGATGGAGAATATGATCATGTGGGTGACCGCGACAGGTAGGGAAGTGGCTCTTCCCAGAAGAAAACAGAAGACTCCTCCCATTGTTTGCAAAATCCAAAGCGTCCACAGTCTGCCCCGCATTCCAAATATCCGAGCCGAGTAATCCGAAGCGAAACCACCGAAGGGACGGGCCAAGAGGTTAGCCATACCGAAGGTAGCTGCTATGATTCCGGCTGTGTGGAGCTTCAGATCAAACCTGGACACCGGAAAACCAATCAATTAATTTATTGAGATATATATGAATATATAATACACTAATGAAAATAATTAACTACCAACCTGTCATAAAAATATTCAGCAATGACATTATCAGTTGACAATTCAACTCCCATGGAGTAGCCGTAGAGGAGCACAAATATCCATGTCCTGTAGTTTGTTGCAGCGTACCATAGCACCTGAAATTAATATGTATGTAGTATTTAATTAGCCCCAAGCAATATATATATATATATATATATATATATATATATATATATATATATATATATATATATATATATATATATATTCTGTGTTGTATACTTAATTTGTTTTATGTACCTTGCCGAATTGGTCCTTGGCAACGTTACCCTTCTTCTGGAGGGCACCAAGGTTGCCATCTGGCATGTCCTGGCCTAGTGTTAAGACCAAAATACCCATGATGACATGGAGCCACCCCGGAATGAAGAAGGCGATTCGCCAAGCGGTGAAGGGGGTAGATCCGGCTTTCTTAATAATCTCAAAGAGGACAGGCATGAGCAGCTGGGTGACGCCCCCGCCCATATTCCCCCAGCCTGCAGCGGTGCCGTTGGCGAGGCCTATAATTTTGGTGTTGAACATGGTGCTCATCCAGTACTGGCACGACACGAACGTCGCCAGCGAAAACCCGATCATGAACCGCACCGCGATGTAGCCGCCTGCCGATGAGACGAAGGACATACAGAAGACGGTGGGGGCGGTCATCATGATGAGAAAGGCACACCCGTAACGGGGGCCCAACAGGTCGCAAACTGCACCCATCACCAACCTTGAGAATATGCTCCCGGACACTGAGGCCACTCCAGCATTGCCCACGTCGCTCTTTACCAGGTCCAGATTATCACGAATAATCGGGACCAGCGGTGCCGCCGCGAACGTCGAGACGAAACAAACGGAGAAAGAAACCCAAGACAGGTGAAAGGTCCTCATGTGGGGATTGGCCAAGGAAAACAGCTTGAATTTCTTCGCTTTGTGCTCCGAGTCCACCGGCAGATCGAACTTCGCAGTCGTGTCCGTGGGGACCAGCGGAGACGGCGCCGAAAATGCAAGAACTGGCTCCTTTCCGGTTACTCCATGCATGGAAGACCCCGGAGATCCTTCGATATCCGCCATTTTGTTTATAGGTTTGGGATCAAGTGTTGAAAGAATGTTTGTTGGTTGGTGAGAAACTAAGAGTGAATAATTTGGGATTATATAGATTAAAGAGTTGACAATTGGGAAAGGGAATTAAGGGCCAGTGGAACATCCCAAAGGTAACATTTTGCATACATAATATTAGTTTTATCACATGGAATCCAATTTGCCGCATCTTATCAGCAACTCTATTATTAGCCCGAAATATCCCAAGGATCAACTATCATTGAACCCCAGCCTAAGGGCAAGTGAAATTCTTTGTTAACTAAAATATTAATATCGAATCTTATTTTAATTTATTTGGAAGCTCAACTATGCTCAAACATATCACAGTAATTTGTTATAGATATCAAACTTATATATTTAATTGCAAACGATAATAAATGCATGACGCACATGCCACCAATTAACAACTAATTACATACAAGTTTACTCATATTAAACTTATATATAATTACCATTATAATTTTAAAGTAAATGTTATTAGTATTTAATTAATTAAACATTAATGTTCGTATATTAATGTTTCGGATTTGATCCTACTTTTTGTGCCTTTAGCTGCAGGTACGAAGTTCCAAGGATAAATCGAAGAAAACTGAAGTTCTTATCGGTAGCATTTTCACTTGATAGCTTGTCATTAATTAAGTTAATTTCGTCACATATATCCTTCATGCTAAGATTAGTCTTAATATGTGGTTTGACTTCTGCTTGCCTGGAAGATAATAACAAGTCGCGCGCGCTATTATCAAATTGCTTAACTAATTACGTTATCAAAAAGAAATTTGGTACCTAATTAACCTTTCACACTCCTTGAGAGTCTTTAGGAAATTAATTAATTAATATTATAATTTTTGATTGGGAAATATTAGGAGTAGTATTACTTGTATTACGATGGTATTTGACTTAAGCAGCTGTTTGACTTTCTTCCACTAGATGAGTCATTCCAACGTATTACTTATGATTTTTTTTATAAAAGTTGATTTTATAATATATAATACATTGTGCATGTAGAAATATAATTGTTCATCATAATATAATATACTTATATCGCAATCGCAAGTAATATCGCAACTTTAAATTTACGAAAATATCAAAGGATATATCGATATCGCAATTTTTTGGAAAAAATGATGGAAACATTATTATAATCTTTGAAATTTAACATGAAATTTTAGAGAGTATTATAATATGATATTATGCATATGTTCCATTTAAAATCATTTATAAATTTATATGTTTAAAGTAAGCATATAGATAATAGTCTATATAAACACTGTCTAACGTAAAACAATTGATAATATTCACTACAAAAAAAAAACACTATTTTGCGACGGAAAATCCGTCGCAAACAGTGTTTTGCGACGGACACGTATCCGTTCCTAAAACAGCCGTAGCTAATTTTTGCGACGGATTTTGCCGTCCGTCGCAAATTAACGACAGATAAATTGGTCGCAAAATTGGCGGGTCAGACCCGGCCGGGTCGCACAGAATTTGCGACGGACTGCAGTCCGTCGCAAATCTTTCGGGTTAGACCCGATCAGGTCAACAACATTTGCGACGGACACATTCCGTCGTAAATGTTTATATATATATATTTTTTTTCTGTTATAATTTGCGAAGGGTTGTTGTCTGTCGCAAAATTCAAAATTTGCGACGAATTGGCCGTCGCAAAGTACCGAGCCTATACAAAAAAAAAAGTGGCTCGCGTGGTTCGAGCCCGGGCACCCGGGGCGGGCGCGGACCACTGGGCCAACCGGCCCATTGCTTATTATATGCGGCCCACCTTCTATATTAGTCTTATTAGGCCTTGAACAATTAATCCAATTTTGCGCCCAAGGGGAATCGAACACGGGACCTCTTGTGCAAGAGGAGAGGGCGCGCGCCACTAGGGCACAAGCTACTTTCGTTCATTTTTATGCAATTAATTGTATATGTATTCAAATTAAGTCATTTTTTTCATAATTCACCAAATTAATTTCTTTTCGTATCTAAGTTGTTTATTAAAATATTTTGCCCAACTATTTTTTTTATTTTGTTAAATTATTTATTTCGACAATACATAATTTTATAATTCGTTCATTTGTACGCAATTAATTGTATATGTATCCAAATTGACTCATTTTTTCCATAATTCACCAAATTAATTCATTTTCGTTTCTCACTTGTTTTTATAAATGTTGTGGCCATTTAATTTTTATTAGTTTGGTAAAATTATTTATTTCGACTCCCGCTTAAATTTATAATTCGTTCATTTGTACGCAATTAATTGTAAATTGACTCTTTTTTTTTCCATAATTCACCAAATTAATTCATTTTCGTTTCTCACTTGTTTTTATAAATTTTGTGGCTATTTAATATTTTTTTGGTAAACTTATTTATTTCAACTCCCGTTTAAATTTATAATTCGTTGATTTGTACACAATTAATTGTATATGTATCCAAATTGACTCTTTTTTTTTCAAAATTCACCAAATTAATTCATTTTCGTTTCTCATTTATTCTTATATATGTTGTGACCATTTAAATGAAACTCACGAGGTATATAAATGAATAATAGAACAACATGATCTAAGATCATGTATATGTTTGCTACAAGTAATTAATTAATTAACACTGAATCTAAGCAATCCCGGTCACAAGGTTTCCGCCATTATTACAGAGATAATGAGGGATAATCTAGAGGAGAACGCAATGAAGTTCAAACTCGTCTCGTCGCAGCGGAAGCAGTACTACTTGGATGAGTTTCGGGTATATATATGCAAATATTTTTAAACCAACTTATTTCCATATATATACCCGAAACTCATCCAAGTAGTACTGCTTCCGCTGCGACGAGATGAGTTTGAACTTCATTGCGTTCTCCTCTAGATTATCCCTCATTATCTCTGTAATAATGGCGGAAACCTTGTGACCGGGAATGATGCTACAAAAATTGTTCAAAAAGCATAAATAAATTGTTCAAACTGACTCTCTCTTCTCTCTCTCTTCTCTCTCTCTTCTCTCCCTCTCCACTCTCTCTCTCTCTCTCTCTCTCTTTCTCTTTCTCTCTCTCTCTTCATGATCTTCTTCTGAATGATGGTTCACTGTTCCAGTGATCCACCAAATCATCCCATATCGATCGTCCGTCTAGTGCTCGACCCAACTCCACCCGATCCCCACGCTCCCACCGCTTCTTCAGGCCGTAGATAATATTTTTGTACCGTTCTTGCGCTTTCGCACAGAACAATTGGTACATAATACTATTGTTGGCTGGGTCCCAAACACACCGCCTCTGCAAATAAATTAAAAATAGAATATTAACGAATAAATTAAAAAATTAAAAGTTAAATTAAAATCATAATAAATAAATTTTTTATTCCTTGAAGTCATCAAAGTACTCCATCCTCTTTTGCTCGGACACTTGACTCCACGAGTGGGCACCATACTCAAACTGTCTCATCCTAATGATTTGTGAGACGATTGAGCTAGTCTCATGGGCTGGAAGCAGTCTGTGACAACAAAATTAAAAAATCAAGTTAATTATATTAATATATATAATTAAAAGTATACATAATTCATTAAAAAAATACTTACTTGTTGTCGACTATGATGACAGTGAGAAAATTATCTTGACTCATCTGTAATAATTTTAAATTCAACTAATAAAAGATGATGCTATATAATAATTTACTTATTCACATACATATAATTTCACATACTCGCATAAAATCTACACACTATAAAAGATGATGATATATATAATCTACTTATTCACACGCATATAATAATTTACTTATTCACATACGCATATAACAATGATTTACTTATTCACAAAATATAATACAAACAATTAAAATAATAAATATGATTCATAGCGAAGAAAGTATTTTTTTGATGAGGGTATTTAAAATTAAATTAAATTAAAATTCGATCTACTAATTAAATTAGATCAACTAATTCAACTAAAATCAATTCATTTCTAATATAATTCAAACAATTCAACTAATTCAATTGTAAACTTAACAAAAATTAAACATGCTTTAAAATTAAATTAAAATTCGATCAACTAATTAAATTCGATCAACTAATTCAACTAAAATCAATTCATTTCTAATATAATTCAAACAATTCAACTAATTCAATTCTAAACTTAAAAAAAATTAAACATGCTTTAAATTAAAATTCGATCAACTAATTCAACTAAAATAAATTCATTACTAATATAATTCAAACAATTCAACTAAAATCAATTCTCTAGACATGCCTTAAAATTAAATTTTAAACGGTAAAAATGAAGAAAACTTACGGTTTATTTGTAGAAAATATCGAAACGAGAACTCGATAGGGACGGATTGGCTCTACAATCAACTAAACCCGACTTCTCCTTCCTTTTCCTTTCGTTTTCATCCTCTTCTTCTTTTTTCTCGCATTCTCCGTCTGCTTCGCGAGGAGACTATTTATAAGTGGAAAAAAAATTACGACGGACGCATATCTGTCGCAAATTATGCCTGTCAAAGCTAAAACGACGTCGTTTTTACTGATTTGCGATGGCTTTTCCGTCGCAAATTAGTCAACGAACCGTTTCCCGAGAAGACGCGTAAAACGGTTCGGATTTGCAACGGACATTCCGTCGCAAATCAGTCAACAGACCGTTTCCCGAATGGTCGCGAATATAAATGTATGATTTGCGACGGCTTTGGTCCGTCGCAAATACAAAGTTTAAAATTGCGACGGCCTCTTCCGTCCCAAATCAGTCAAACGGGTCGCTTCCCGAACGGTCACCTTTAAACGGGTATGTTTTGCGACGGAAGTGACCGTCGCAAAATCAAAGTTGAAATTTGCGACGACCTCCCCGTCGCAAATGTAGCCGGTTTAAGAAGAGGGTGGTGGGCCCTAGTTTTTGCAATGGCTTTTCCGTCGCAAATTACTAACCTTTGCGACGGACTTCCTGAGTCGTCGCAAAGTGTCATCTTTTGCGACGGCTTACCAAAATCCGTCGCAAATTCACGAAATTTTGATTACACTAAAAACTATTGCAAAGTGATTCATGTATGAATTCATTTCACTATATACATACTCACTCTAATGCTAGGTCAACTTAAAAAAATAATAAACATATAAACACATAAAAAATAAACATACAAAATTGCGATATTTTTATATATCTGCGATATTTTACGATATATCTGCGATATTTTCCGATTCTCATTCATTTTTGTACCACAAGTGAACCGATATCGATATCGATAATTTGCGATATATCGCGATATATTCGCGATACGTTGTAAAAAAAACATTGCACCCCAATATTCGTATCTCAATCTCAAAATTTGCAATACATCTGCGATATATCGCGATATTTTCATACTTACTGCTATTTATCATTGACCACTAGACAACGGTTATGAACCGTTGTCTAACCTTTTTTTTTAAATATAATTTTATAAAACCGCTCTCCAAGCTAAATTTTGGAGAGCGATTTTTTAAAAGGCTATCCAAGTAGAGTTGTGCAAATTTAAATGTGGAGTAGTGACCGGTAATTAATACTGTGTGATGAATATTGTAATTGTGTTAGTATAAACAAACATTGACCTAATTTTAACCACCTAGTTATATATGTTCTATTTTTTTGGAGTGCAGCAATTTGTTTCCTATTTTTTTTTTTTTAATATTACATCATACAATATATTAAAAAAATACTCGTGTTTTATATATTGAGAAAACCCCCAAAAGTACCCTAAATTTTGTAGATATTGTATGACAAATCTTTTTTTGTCCTTTATTTTTAAACAACTTTATTTTTTTATCAAAAAAAGTTAATAAAACAGTTGGTAAGTAGTTGGCACTAAGTGTCAACCGTTTGCCAGTTGTTTTGCTAAATTTTTTTTTTGTAAAAAAGAGTTGCAAAAGGGTAAAAAGAAAAAATAAAATTTAAAAAAAGGGCAAAAAAGATTTGCCTTAAAAAAAATAAGGCCAGACAAAATTTTCTCCCACTTGGATTAATTCGGAGATGAATTAATCATCTAAATTAAATCTGCATGTCAGCACGTGGTCATCTAATCAAGTTTAATGCATCATCCAGCCACTGCTCCATAACAATAAAGTTGCGAAAAGTCTCACCTAATTAAATTTACGTATTATTACTAATTGTTAAATCAATTTCGATTGAAAATGTGTAATTCGATAACCTTTCATAGACCCTTAACGTTATAAGCATTATTTTCCTGAGAAAGGACGTCTAAAAGTTTCAGTTGACACTTCGGAGATTTCAATTTGGAAAACGTACGTAGTTAACCAATTTGGATTTAGTTTCAACTGCGGAGTGCGTTGGTAAAAATGGCTTCAGCTTTCTTCATCTCTTTCATGTTTCTTTCAAGATCGGTGTGCGAGTGATTTTTTGTGTATTCCTTCACAAAACTGAAATAGGCGGGCTTATCTTTGAACTCAATTTTATTAGTTAAGTTTCCTTTCACTACCAAAAAAAACACTGTTTTGCGACGGAATTTGCGACGGAAAATCCGTCGCAAACAGTGCTTTGCAACGGATTCTGCGACAGACACGTATCCGTTCCTAAAACAGCCGTAGCTAATTTTTGCGACGGATTTTGGCCGTCCGTCGCAAATTAACGACGAATCAATCCGTCACAAAATTGGCGGGTCAGACCTGGCCGGGTCGCACAAAATTTGCTACGGCCAGTGGTCCGTCGCAAATGTTTATATATATATATATATATATATTTTTTTTTTTCTATTATAATTTGCGATGGAGAAGACCCGGCCGGGTCGCACAAAAGTGGCTCGCGTGGTTCGAGCCCGGGCACCCGGGGCGGGCACGGACCACTGGGCCACTCGGCCCATTGCTTATTATATGCGGTCCACATTCTATATTAGTCTTATTAGGCCTTGAACAATTAATCCAAATTTGCTCCTAAGGGGAATCAAACACGGGACCTCTTGTGCAAGAGGAGGGGGCGCGCGCCACTAGGACACTTGCTACTTTCGTTCATTTTTATGCAATTTATTGTATATGTTTTCAAATTAAGTCATTTTTTTATAATTCACCAAATTAATTTATTTTCGTATCTAACTTGTTTATAAAAAAAATTTGCCCAACTATTTTTTTTCGTAAAATTATTTATTTCGACAATGCGTAATTTTATAATTCGTTCATTTGTACACAATTAATTGTATATGTATCCAAATTGACTCATTTTTTTTTAAATTCATCAAAGTAATTCATTTTCGTTTCTCACTTATTTTTATAAATGTTGTGACCATTTAAATGAAACTCACGAGGTATATAAATGAAACTCACGAGGTATATAAATGAAACCCACGAGGTATATAAATGAAACTCACGAGGTAATAATAGAACAACATGATCTAAGATCATGTATATATTTGCTACAAGTAATTAATAAATTAACAATGAATTAGTAATATCTATGTTGAAATACTATTCTGTAGCATCATTCCCGGTCACAAGGTTTCCGCCATTATTACAGAGATAATGAGGGATAATCTAGAGGAGAACGCAATAAAGTTCAAACTCGTCTCGTCGCAGCGGAAGCAGTACTACTTGGAATTGGTTAAAAATATTTGCATATATATACCCGAAACTCATCAAAGTAGTACTGCTTCCGCTGCGACGAGACGAGTTTGAACTTCATTGCGTTCTCCTCTAGATTATCCCTCATTATCTCTGTAATAATGTTGGTTAAAAATATTTGCATATATATACCCGAAACTCATCCAAGTAGTACTGCTTCCGCTGCGACGAGACGAGTTTGAACTTCATTGCGTTCTCCTCTAGATTATCCCTCATTATCTCTGTAATAATGGCGGAAACCTTGTGACCGGGAATGATGCTACAAAATAGTATTTCAAAATTGCCACTGTCATTGCCCTCCTCGACTCGCCTCCTCATCCCTCGGAGGCTGCTGACTGTCATTGACACTGCCTTGTCCGCTCATCTATAACAAAATTCACGAATATTATTCGAAATACTTATATATTATTCACTAATATTACTAAACTAAAATCAAACAACTAATATTATTCAAATTACTCAACTAAAACAACTAATACATAATTCAAACTACCTACTCAACTAAATTCGATCAACTAAATTAAAATCAATCAACTAATATTATTTTGTAAAATTATTAAAGTTAAATCAAGCAACTAATATTATTTAAAATCATTAAACTAAAATCAAACAACTAATACATAATTCAAACTACCTACTCAACTAAATTCGATCAACTAAATTAAAATCAATCAACTAATATTATTTTGTAAAATTATTAAACTTAAATCAAGCAACTAATATTATTTAAAATCATTAAACTAAAATCAAACAACTAATATAATTCAAACTACCTACTCAACTAAATTCAATCAACTAAATTAAGATCAATCAACTAATATTATTTTGTAAAATTATTAAACTAAAATTAAAAATATAATATAAACTTAACAATTCAACTAAAATCAATTATAAACTTAATAAATTATAAACATGCTTTGAAATTAAATTTTAAACGATAAAAATGAAGAAAACTTACTATTTAATGAAGAAACGAGCACTCGGTGGGGACGGATTGGCTCCACAGCGACTGCACCTGACTTCTCCTTCATTTTCCTCTCTTTTTCCTCTTCTTCTTCTTCTTCTTCTTCTTCTTCTTCTTCTTCTTCTTCTTCTTCTTCTTCTTCTTCTTCTTCTTCTTCTTCTTCTTCTTCTTCTTCTTCTTCTCTCTATTTTTCCGCCTGCATCGCTGCTTTTATGGGGGGGAATTTGCGACGGACAGGTTTCCGTCGCAAATTGCGACCGTTAAACTCCCAAACGGCGTCGTTTTTTCCAGATTTGCGACGGCTTGTCCGTCGCAAACTTGAAAATTACATTTTTGCGACCGTCTTTCCGTCGCAAATCAGTCAAACGCGATGTTTCCCGAAAAGTCACGCAAAACTGGATCAGATTTGCGACGGATAGTCCGTCGCAAATTCGAAGTTAACATTTGCGATGGACTCCACCGTTGCAAAATCAGTCAAATGGTCTGTTTCCCGAACGGCCACTTTTAACCGGGTCGTTTTGCGACGGAGAACGCCGTCGCAAATTTCAATTTTGACTTTGCGACGACCTATCCGTCGCAAAATTTGTCGGTGTGCAATGAAGGTGGTGGGCCCTAGAATTTGCGACGGTCTTGCCCGTCGCAAAACTCTACATTTTGCGACAGCAATACAATGCCATCGCAAATGTTCTTTTTTTCCGACGACTGTCTAAAATCCGTCGCAAATAGATGAAATTTCCGTCGTAAATATTCCGTCGTTAATCACCGTCTTTTTTGTAGTGTTTTCAAAAAAAGAAAAAAATTTAAAATTTATATCACTACAAAAAAACTCGCATTTTAGCGACCGAAATTAGCGACCGCCTGCTTAATCAGTCTCTAAATATTGTATTAGCGTCCGATTAGCGACCGCACTAGACCACGGGTCTCAAATTAAGAAAATTTGTGACCGATAAATAAGGTGGTCGCTAAATCGAAGAATTAGCGACCGCCTATGACCGCTCTTACAGTCGTTAAAACACAAAAATCTGTCAATATTGACCACCGCTATTTACCTCTTGATTAGCGGCGGTCAATGCGGTCGCTGAGTTCAATTTTGTAATCAACGACCATCTAAAGGCGGCCGCAAACTGATCAGTTGATATGTTCTTGGAAACGGGCAAAGATCATTAATTCTGGGTAATTGGCGGTCGTTAAACGCAAATTTGGTATTCGGGACCGCCTTTATTTGCGTTTAGCGACCGCTTCAGGCGGTCGCTAAATTTTTAAATCCTTTTAATACCAAGGTCGTACGCATTTCGGAAATCACCTCCAAAAAGCCGCTGCCGATCGCCGCCGCTGCCGTCTTCCATCGAGCAATCCGTTCCGGTCATTTCACTTGTTGCTTCCCCGTCTACACAATAACCGTAAGTTTTTTAAACCTTAACTGTTTATTATGTTTGTATATCAATTTTTTAAATATATAGGAGAAGTTAGATATATATATATATATATATATATATATATATATATGCTTGTATGATAATCATGCATATTTGTTTATAGGATATATATATATATATGTACGTATATATAATTTTATATATGATTTTATATGTTTGTATATGATTTTATATGTTAATATATATTAAATTAGTTTGTATGTTAGTATATATTAATATGGTTTATGGTTATTCGATTATTGATGCAAGAAAAACAATATTTAATTGTTTTAAAGGTTGAAAAATTGGACAAGCTGCCTAAAGTGAGAAATTAATATTTTTCTTTACCTACAGTGCTACTTGTCAAATGGTCCGGTGTTACTACTAGGAATTAGGGTTGTTCGGTTAAATGTACAAGAACAACAATAATAGTGGCAAAATTATTGTGAGATTGTTTAAGACTTTCATAATAAAGGAGATGATATTGGACAAGCTACCTAAAGTGAGAAATTAATTTTTCTTTATCTATAGTGCTACTTGTCAAATGGTCCGGTGTTACTACTAGTAATTAGGGTTATTCGGTTAAATGTACAAGAACAACATTACTAGTGGTAAAATTATTGTGAGATTGTTTAAGACTTTCATAATAAACGAGATAATATTGGACAAGCTACCTAAAGTGAGAAATTAATATTTTTTTATCTAGAGTGCTACTTGTAAAATGGTCCGGCGTTACTACAAGTAATTAGGGTTATTCGGTTAAATGTGCAAGAACAACAATAGTAGTGGAAAAATTATTGTGAGATTGTTTAAGCCTTTCATAATAAATGAGATAATGTTGGACAAGCTACCTAAAGTGAGAAATTAATTTTTTTTCTTTACATATAAAATTAGTTGATTTTATATAATTAATATATGTTTGAATTTATAACAATTACAGATGAGCTCTCAAGATAACCCTGATCAGGGTCGGGGTCGGGGGAAGAGGAGGTTGGGGTCGTTGAGACCGGTGCTCCCGGAGGTTCGACGGGCCCCGGAGATGACACCATCCTTCTCACAGTAGTCCAGTGTTGCTGGCTCTTCTTCTGTTGCTGGATCTACGGCTTCACGGCAGCATCCCCAGTTGGATAGTCGTCTCACTGTTGTCCCTAGCGACAACATGCAAGTATTCTTAAATAATTTTAATTGTATTCATTAATATTAATTATTAATACTAACTTGAATTTTTTTATGTCACAGTATCCTTACAGGCCATGAGACCAGCGCTCGCGTCTCAGAGGCCATTAAGAAGCTCCCGTTCGAGGTTGGCGTCCACTCGTGGTCCATGGTGCCCGTGCGAAAGAGAAGGGAGTACTTCGAGGAGTTCAAGGTATATCTATTATGATTTTAACTTTTAATATTTTATTTTAAATTTATTTGTTAATAGTTTATTTTTAATTTAATTGCAGAAGCTGTGTGTCAGGGATCCTGCCCATGATAGTGTTATGTACGGCTTGTTCTGCGCGAAAGCACATGAGCGGTACAAAAACATTATCTACGGGCTGAGGAAGAAGTTCAATAGTGGGGCGCAACTGGAGTTGGGCACAAGGCCAGACGGACGTTCCGTCTGGGACGCTTTGGTTGCTTACTGGAATAGTGAGAAATTCAAAGCTAAGTTCGAGAAGTCAAGGGAGAACCGGTTGAAGGACCCCACCGGGCAAGGCGTCGCCAGACATCGGGCTGGATCCCAGTCCATCTACGAGCACTCCCCCGCCTTTGTAAGTATTATACTTTTTATTTACATTTGAATATTAATAAACTTTTAAATGTTTAATATTTAAAATCTATTGAATTTGGTTTGCAACAGGAGAGGGAGCACGGAGGAAAGCCCACTCTCTATGAGCAGATGGAGATCTCCCACCCAGTGAACCCGGAGACTGGGACGTCTACCTACGCCCGCACCACCGAGATCCACGTAAGTATTTTTTAATTTTAATTAATTTTAATTTAATTATTATAATTGTAGTTTAATTATTATAATTTTAATTTCAGAACCAGTTTAAGGATTGTCTCGCCCAGACCTCGTAGCAGGTGGCTCCCGGAGACGACAGCGGAGAGAATCCCCCCCTCCCCGGATTGATGAGGACCACATCTATTTAGATGTGGTCGGAGTCAAGAAGGGGAAGGTCGTGGGACAGGGCGGTCACAATAAGGCCATCCTGCAGACCTACCACCAGAGCAGTGGATCATCCTCCTCGATTGACTCTGCTCCCTCTCAGGTGGAGCATGAGCTGAGGGACGTCCAGAAGCAGATAGAGGCCCTCGCGAGCTACAACGTGAGTCTCCGGGATTGGTTCTCCACCGTCACTCAGCAGATGGGAATTAACGCTCAACCCCCACTCCCACCACATTTTGATGCCGGGGGGAGCGGTGTCGGGGTGAGTGGGCACGGAGGTGGCCAGGGCGAGGGTGAGGATGACGATATCGATATCGATCAGTTCCTCTCTGGAGATGAGAGTTAGAGAGAGAGTGAATGAGACAGAAATTATATCTGTTAGTGGGGAAACTGTAAACTTGTTTACTTAAAGTAATATTGTTTTTATTAATGGTTATGCTTCCATTTAAACTTGTTATGAAGTTTAATCCTAGAAGAAAATCCTTGGATTTTATAGATTTTGGATTTATTAAAACCTGAGGCAGTTCGTATTTGTAACTATAGTTTCCAGCAAAATCCAGAAACTGAATTCCTAATGAATCAATATAGTGAGTAATAGGTATAGTTCTGTTTTCAACTGTTCTGGTTACTAAGTTATAATTCAATTTTTTATGGAATTTTTCTGGAACTAGATCATATCCTATTAAACTTTTAGTACTACCAATGTCCAATAAAGTTTCCAACTCAATAAAATCGTTGTTACTAAGCCAAATTTTACATCGTAACGTTATTAGGTTTGAATTTCCATTATTACCCAAATTATTTAATAAGATCGTTTTATCTAAATTTTCAGACAACTTATTTGATTCCTCTATATTATTATTATCTTCTTCTAGAATTTCTTTTTTCTTAGAAAATTTATTCTCTAATATTTCCAGCCTCAAATTATGCTGATGTAATTGTGTTTCTAGGTTTGTTATTTTTATATGTTCTAATTCAATAGCTAACTCATGTTTTTCGATCCTTTCCTTGTAAATATCGTTATGAGAATTAGGAGTATTAACACTCTCTTCTAAATCTGTAGGAATGTTAAACAATTTATTGATACAAATGAAGCATATTTCCTTAAAACATTTATTACACTGATATCTTCTATTGATGGCAGGAAAAAGTTTACAATTGAAACAACTAATATGATTATTACCTTTGAAACGTATCCATTCATGGATACACTCGGTTTCAGTATTGTTCATGTAAGTGTAGGTAATCTTTGTAGAACTTTCTTCAATTTCACTACAAATACTGTAAACTGATTCATCTTCTGAATTAGAGCCTAGTTCTTCTATTTCGAATTCCCCTAGCTGTTCAATAAGATTTGATTTTTCTAAATTTTTATTTTTATTAGGACATCTGTTTGCCAAGTGTCTTTCATCTCCACAAATGAAACATTTACAATTCTGTCTTTGTGGTCTTCTAACATACCTATTTCTGTCATTATATTTATTATTTCTATTATAAGAAGTACTTTTTCTAAGATATTTCTTTTTATGAGGTTTGTCATAATAACCATAAGCCTGAGGTGTATAAATTGCAGTTTTACAAAAAGCCCAAGCTTGTTTTTTAATTTGTTCTTGAATAGTTGCTTCTTTACACTTTTCTTCTAATTTGGTGAAAACAAAAGTGATCCTAGGTCCTAAACCTAGTCCTTCTGTGTTTTCTAATTTTTTCCATTCATTATGAAGATTTCTACCTAAATCTCCTGGTAATTTAACAAAATATTTGTCGCATAACTCATCATCCATAGCTTTCCCTGTTTGTGAGAGTAATCTAGCAAAATCGGTAGTAAATTCTTTAATATATTTGAAATCAGAAATACTTAGTTGTTCTAAATTTCTAACAGTCGTATCTTGGAGAAAAGTGTTATCTTTAGAAGGATCTACTCCTATTAAGAGTGTTCTTATTTGACTAGTAAAATTGTAAGGATTATCCCCTAACGATTTTATTATATTAATTTCTTCATGATTTTTTGCTTTTTTACTTTGCCAAAACCCTAACGCAATTGGTCCTAGGGTAGTTTCTAAATAAGAGAACATATCAATATCGGCTTTTTTATTAGTTTCCCAATTTCTTACTACTGTTTGTTCCCAGACTAGTATCTCATCAATCCATAGTTGCGGACTTTGCTGTTCTAATAAGAGCATATCCGAACTGTATAATTTTCCTATGGGTAGTCTACCACCTCTTCCTTTTGAAGTAGATTCGCCTTCATATTTAAGGGATGCAGGAGCCCAAAGTTGTCTTCCATAACTTTCAGAACTCCCCTGTCCTGTTTCTACAAACTCTGGTTTTAATCGTTTTTTACTATCTATCATAGTTTGATCCATAAAACTAATCTCACTTTTATAAAAGTCAGAAAGCATACATTTTCCATTGATTATATCATTAACCAGTGGTAAATTGAAATATCTTTCTAACTCCGTATAAGCTTGTTCATATGTCATACCAAGATCTGTCATACATTCTATTAACATATCATCAACCTGTTCTTGAATATTTATTTCTGTAAAATTTTTGTTTAAAACTTGATCGATTGAAATTTTTGTTTCCTCAATTTTATATCATGTTTCAATTTCAGTATCAGCAATACTGTTATCTATGTCAAAACTTGATTCTTCAAATAAGCTATAACCAATTAAATCATATTCCTCATTTTCATTCTCTGTGTCATAAACAGGTTATGTGTCGTAAATTACTTCTTCCTCAATATCTGCCATATAACTTATTGTTTCTTCTTCACTATTTTCGTTTTCTTCGAAATTAGTAAACCTTAAACTAGTCGTGGAATCAGAGTTTTCATAGATTATGCTCCTCTGGGGAACCAGAACTTGAGTATTATTGTTCTTGAAATCCTCTAAATTCCATTCTAATCCTGCAAAATTTTCTGGATTAATTTTTATTGGCTTTATCATTTTAATACTCTTACTAGCAATGTTTTCTACTATACCATCAATATTAATTTTAAAATTCATTCCAGATTTATTACTAACTTTTACTAATATTCCAATACTTATTACTAAATTATTTCCATCAAAATCTCCATATCCTTTTGATTTTAACAATATTTTCAGATTTTTCAAATCATTTATATCTTTTAAAATTGAAGGAGCACAGTAAAATAAAGCACTATTCTCACTCATATCAATTTCCATTCCAGAAATAATAGCCTTTTTTAAATCTACTTTCCATGATTTATCTAAGATTACTATTAAGACCTTTGTTCCTAATTCTTTTCTTCCTAAGCCCTTAATCCCGATTACAATAAGACCAATATGTACAAATCTTTTACCCGATTTTTTAATTTTTTGAATCGTATCTGGAGAAATTAAATCTATTGTTTGGGACTTATCTGTTATTCTTAAAACTTCTTCTCTACTACTTCTTATAAGAACTGTTCTAATATTTAGAGCACCAGTCTGATAGAGAATTCTAGGATTTAGAATACTGATTTGATTATTATTATAAAGATCTAGATTCTGATCCACATCGATTTCTTCATCTAACTGTACAATATTTTGATTTTGTCGGGCATTTGAGCCTCTTTGCATTATTCGACTTATGAAAGAGTATGAGGAAATAATATCATTGATGTTGGAAGTACTTTGTCTACTTTCTTGTAATGTTATCGAAGTTCCCAAAAACGGCAAATTATTCATTTTTCCTTTGGTTTCCAGAATTTATAAGCTTGTGGAGTGATATTCTTTCTTGGCCTTTCAGTACTAATATGGAAATTTTCAAAAGCCTTGGTGAGTTTATCGATTTCAGAAATTTTTTCTTTTTCAAAGACTGATATTGACTTGCTAATTTTATCCCAAATCTTAGTTATTTCTTCACCTGAATAATTTATAGTGCTTAACCTTTTATTTTCCGAGATAATCTGCTTATTCTGGTCTTTTATATAATCTAGATTTTCCAAAATCTTTTTATTAATTATATTATTTTCAAAAATACCCCTTTTTAGTTCTTCTAATTTATTAGAAAATTCTTTTTTATCTTTATCTAAGCTTATACCTAAGTTTATTAATAAATCAGTTAAGACGTTTAAATGATTATTATCACTGTGTAAAATATGTTTAGAACTTCCTTCAAAGAAACACGTTAATTTATATTTATCAACTGTGTTTTGAACAAAACAACGTTTCGGAGAGATTTCGAGATCGAGATAGTCAATACGCTTTGTGGGTTGGGAATCAATATTTTTTAGAAAAGTCCTATCCCTAAACCTTCATTATCAAGTTATTATAAACCTTCATACATCCCAAAAAATAAACTTAAGCAAAAATCCTAACACATAAACAAAACACAATCCTAAGTAAGCTCAGGAAATATACACCTTTCGGTCCTCAAAGTATCGAAAACACTCCTTGACTTTTTATCCTTCACCTTGGCGGGTTCTCAGTAAAATAGGTATAATGCCCTCCTTGGCTACCTTGACATAATGAGCCTGTCCAAGTCTTTTAGGCCTCAAAATCTTAGAGGGCTCTGATACCATGAGAGAGGGGGGATGTGTATATTTTTAGAGCCCACATAGGCTCGAAGCTAGGGAGAATAGATATATACATAGGAACATAAGAAAGAAAAAACACGTATAAATCAAGATAAAAAGGAGATCGCGGAGGATATAAAACAAGAGATGGACACAGATGGAGAAACAATATACAAAATTAGGAAAAAACTCAAAAAAGAAACGGAAATTTAAAGCGAAGAGGAACATACCGGAAAAAATATACAGAGTACGCAGGGGAAATGTACAGACTTGGCACACACACACAAACGAGGATATACAAAAGGATCGGATATATTAGGTATAATATGCTTGATAATTAGGGAAGTAAGGAATCGGACAAGGAAAGAAAATTAGCAGAACATATTTTTATGGCAAGGGAGGATTTTATTGATTGTTTTTCTTATATTTATGTACAATGGAAGGCTCGCCTTTTATAGGCAAAAAAGATACAGGGAAAATCCTACGTGGATTTCTATAATTCATACAAAATGGGTGGAAGATAAAGCACTAACGTGTCTATATTTACATCGCTTAAAATTTCTAAACGTGTACTAATACTGTTTAAGTTTGTTGAGTTGTCCCTTTCTTCTAGATGTCTCGGTGGGTGTCTGGTACTGTGAAATCTGTACTGTTATCGGAGTCTTCCTCCATTTGTGAAAAATGTTCGTCTAGATTGACGATGTTCTGTTCTTCAAAAAGTTCTCCCTCTCCACTGAAGGGAAGAAGCATTCGCCAATTTGTGGTGGCGAAAATTTGTATGTAGTGTCCTTCTCCAAGGAGCTTAAAATTTTGCCAGTCTCATTTCCAGTGTGCAAATTGGTATTTCGAGCTCTGGGCGTATTTATAAACTGTGTCTAGCTCCAATCTGTTGAAATCATATGGACTAGCTTCCAAGTTGCGGAAAGTGTCTTCCTCTGAAATAACCACCCGTTTTCGGGATGGTCGATATGAATTTTGTACAACTTCTGGGAGTGTTGAAAATTTTTTGCAGAAGAACTTCCTCTTTATTGACCAATGGGGAATATTGCCACAGATGAGGAGGAATTTTTCCCCAAATTTTTCGAAGAGGTTGTTAATCTTTTCTTCAGAATGAAATTCTAGGAAATCTAACATTCCATTGTGATAGAACTGTATTATTTCATCAACGGGTAAATCTGTTTTATTAAGATCAATCTGTAGCTTGAAGAAACCAGGAATTCCCAAAGGGGATTCGGGTTTTTCTCGTATTGGTCCCCATGAAGCATGAGTCTGTACAACCTTTATATGTTTAAACTGTAATTCTCCAAAGTGGATCTGAAGGATCCTTTTCTGGAGGTCAATCAAAACCTGTGGAAACTGTGTAATAACTTTGTTTGAAATGATTTGTTCTAATTCTGGGATCCTTTCAAAAACTGGCTTCATAACCTGTGATAAAGGGAGATCCAGAAGGCGAGCCTTGAAGGCTTCATGACTGGACGAGGGAATGGTTTTTTCTAATTTTTCTTCATTCAAGTCATTAATTTGTTTGTTCAACTTTGTTACCATTTTTTCTAAAATACTGATAGTATTGTCCTTGTAGCTTATAGTACTATTGCTCTGTATTAATTGTGTTTGTAACTCGATAACTTGTTTTTCTAAGACAGCGATTTTTTCATCCTGATTAATTATAACTTCCGTTGGATGCTCTTTTACTATTTCAGTATAAGTTTTAACTTCTTCTGGTTCAATGTAAAGATTCATCCCTATCTCGCTTCTAGCATACTTAATTGCATCTTCAAAAGTTTTGTATCCTTTTAAGAGGGATTCCTGATCTGGGTAACCTGTCTAACTGTATTGAAATTATGAAAAATTCCAATCTTAGTTCCTCTAAAAACAACATAGTATCTGTACCTAGGTTTATAAGAATGGTTGTCTTTTTTGTTATTTTCAAAATATGAGCATAGGGCATTGAGAACCTGTATTTTAAAAGCTGTTGCACTGGGCATAGTTTTAAGGTGCCAGATGTTGTCCAGGAGGCACTGTTGTTCCTGTGTTGCGCTATTTTCGATTAGGGGTCGAAATTTCTTATCCTTTTCTGTGCAAATAGGTAAGAGTACTGTGTCAAACTGTAAATATCGATCTGTGTTACTGGATGAATGACTGGAGCTTGGCTCCTGAATTGTGCTAACTTTTGGAGCCGACGAACAGTTTGTGCAACTGCTTTCTGTATTAGACTTTTCCCTTCTGGTGGGTCGTATTATTTTACGATCCATTTCCTGTATTTAAAAATTTGTTAATATTTCTTGATAGTAAATCGGCTATACTATTATCACTTCCCTTTATGTGTTCAAAATTAATTTTGAGCCCATTTCCTTGAATTAAATTTTGTAAATTGATCCATCTGGTTCGATTTACCTTTTTGCTGTTATCATTTCTTAAGAACTTCACAATAGCTTCGCAGTCTGTTCTTACCGTAAATTCCTTGTTTAGAAATATCCTAAATTTTTCTAAAGCATTTATTAGAGCTTGGATTTCGAAATCTAACGATGTCCAATTTTTTCCTATTTTTCCAAAATTTCCACTGAAATAAGACGCTATTCTTTCTTCATTTTTTGGACTATATTTATTAGGTTTACAGAGCATTACTGCTCCCCATCCTTCTTTACTTCCGTCACATTCGATAATAATGTAATCACTTATTAGAGGTAATTCTAGGGATTTAATCTTTTTTACTTCTTCCTTAATCTTCTTTATTAGTGAGACATCTTCCTTATTAAAGTGTCTTTGACCATTCTTAGTTGTTTTGCTGTATAGGGGTCCCGCTAATTTACTCGGGTTGGGAATAAACTTTCTGGCATAATTTAGTAATCCTAAGAAGGCCTGTATTTGTTTTAACCCTTCTAATCTATCAGGGAATTGTAGAATCTTTTCCGAGATATGGGGTTGTAATTCTATTTTTCCATTTCCAATTTCTAGTCCTTGAAATGAAAATTTTCTTTTGCAAAGCTCCATTTTTCTTTTACTTACCACAATCCCATTATTTCTTATTTCGTTGAAAACAATTTTTAAATGGTTTTCATGCTCCTTAATATTATTACTTGCTACAAGAATGTCATCAATATAGGCTAGGCAGAAATCGTATTTAAGAAATATATTATCCATAAATCTTTGAAAAACTGAGGGTGCATTTTTCAAGCCAAAACTAAGGACAATTCGAAATGTCCTTCGGAACATGTGAATGTTGTCCATGGTTTGAACCATTCTTCCAATTTGAGCTGGTTATAACCTGATTTTAAATCAAATTTACTGAAAATCTTTTTATCTTGTATTAAATTAATCAAACTATCCTTATTGGGAATATTATGTCCATCATCGATCGTGTTATCATTTAATCTTTTATAATTATAAATAATTCTTGCTTTTCCTCGTTATATTTCCCCATGGTTTCGTACTATAAAGGTTGCCGACCTATGTGGGCTTTCAAACCTTCTGATTAATTTTTGTTCCAACATTTCGGGAATTTGTTTTTTGAATTCCTCTTTATCTAGAGGGCTGTATTCAATATTTACTGTAATGATTCTTATATCAGGGTTTTTTTATTTTTATTTAACATATATATTCAACCTTTGATTTTCTAATATCTTCCCCTATTAATCCCAATTTTTCTAATGTTTGAATTATGGGATAATTTTGACTTTTTGTTATGTCAGGTCCTTTTTCTAATTCATGACTTAAGAAGTTTCCCAAGTTAATCAAACTTTCATTTTCTATGTAACTTATGCGGTTATTATTCTCATATATATATATATATATATATATATATATATATATATATATATATATATATATATATATATATATATATATATATATATATATAAACGAATTAGAAATAAAAAAGAATTAATTTGATGAATTAAAAAAAACGGGAGTCAATTTGGAATTATATACAATTAAATGAATAAAAACGAATGAATTAATAATTTAGAATAGTCTAAAATATTAAATTTATAAAATTAATAACAAAGTTGGTAAATATATATATATATATATATATATATATATATATATATATATAAACGAATTAGAAACAAAAATGAATTAATTTGATGAATTTAAAAAAAAAAAACGGGAGTCAATTTGAAATTATATACAATTAAATGAATAAAAACGAATGAATTAATAATTTAGAATAGTCTAATATATTAAATTTATAAAATTAATAAAAAAGTTAGCAAATATATATATATATATATATATATATATATATATATATGTATATATATATAAACAAATTAGAAACAAAAAGAAATTAATTTGATGAATTAAAAAAAAAAGGGAGTCAATTTGGAATTATATACAATTAAATGAATAAAAACGAATGAATTAATAATTAGAATAGTCTAAAATATTGAATTTATAAAATTAATAAAAAAGTTAGTAAATATATATATATATATATATATATATATATAAACGAATTAGAAACAAAAGGGAATTAATTTGATGGATTTAAAAAAAACGGGAGTCAATTTGGAATTATCTACAATTAAATGAATAAAAACGAATGAATTAATAATTTAGAATAGTCTAAAATATTAAATTTATAAAATTAATAAAAAAAGTTAGTAAATATAAATAAATATATATATATATATAAACGAATTAGAAACAAAAAGAAATTAATTTGATGAATTTAAATAAAAACGGAAGTCAATTTGAGTTAATATACAATTAAATGCAAATAAACGAACAACAATAACATGTGTCCTAATGGTTCACACCTCTTTCGGGCTACCCGGAGGTCGTGGGTTTGATTCTCCTTGGACGCATATTTACCCATTTATTTCTACAAATCTCACAAGGGCTTATATACAACATGACTCGCCTAATATAAGCTGCCCCGCCCGGATCCCATTGGGCGCGGGTTCGAACCCAATGAGCCTTTTTTTTATGCAGGTTCGCTGATTAGCGACCGCCTCATGGTCGGTCGCTAATCACAAAATAAATTAAAAGATTAATTTTATTTAAAAAAATAATTTATCGACCGCCGGATATCGGACGCTAAATCATGACTCGACCAGGTCGGACCCGATAAATTCAGCGACCGCCTTGACTGTCGCAGATTAGCGACCGATGCTAAAAAGCGGTCGCTAATATTAGCTACCCGCTTTTTAACGACCGACATTCTTCGGTCAGAAATCGGTCGCTAATCACGTTTTGCGACCAAAAATTGGTCGCTAATTCCCATTTTTTTGTAGTGTATACTCGTGCTTCCCCCCTAAAAATCTGATACAAAACAAGAGTGGTGATTTATGTACATTTTATTTTTTACGCACGTTATTTATAAAACTTTTCATGGATAGGGGACAATTAAATCTTTCTTTACAAATAGGAATTAGTGAAATTTATTCATAAACTAATACCATTTTAAGTATTTATCGACACTATTAAATGCATTCAATGATACTATAATAATTTACACCGTAATTTTAGTTTACAAGTCTAGTGGTATCAACAAATGCATGTAATGTTATTAATAGAACTTGTTTATAAAAGAGTCTGGGTCAAAAGGATAATTTAGACTATGGTAGTAATTGCTGCCTAATTTGGAATAATTTGTAGTACATGAGAGGACTCCTGTGGCATTGTAAAATTTCGAGTTTAAATAATTGCGCATTGATAGACTTTAAATTTCGAGTTAAATAATTGCGCATTGGTAGACTTTAATTAGTCCTATTGTTAATCATTGATGACATAGTTGTACGGTTACGTACTGCAATTGCTAATAATATATGTGATCGATTAAGTAGTTACCAAAAATGCATTGTTGCATTACCAACCCAAATTATTATAAAGATAAATTAAAATAAAAAATGATTGTACTTGGTAGCCAGACATTTATGACGTACTTGTACGTTCTTGTGGCCTACTCCCTCCGATTCAAAATGTTTGATGTTTTAGGATTTGTTGTGAGAATTAAGAAGTGGTATATAGTGACTATTATACCCTTATGATATATTGATTGAGAAAGAGATTTATGGAAGGTCAAGTAGTTTATTTATGGTGTAACATTATTAAAAGGTAAGGAAAAATTATGAGTGATATTTTAGGGGGATTTAAATAGGGGCATAATAGGAAAATAAGGTGCAAAATACTCTAAAACATCAAATATTTTGAAACAAAAAAAACACTCTAAAACATCAAACATTTTGAATCGGAGGGAGTATAAATTAATTTAAAGTCATCTTTTTTGATATTTTGAACGAAGTGTCAGGTTTGAATCATCCACTTCAATTTAATAAAAAGTCAGTTACACTTCTAAATGGAAATTATTTTGTGATATTTTTCTACACGACATTATATAATTTAATCAATATACTTACGCACAAATAATATTTTTGTTTTTATAATTTCATATATCAATATCAATATACATATTGAGATAACTCATCAATAGAGTATTCATGTAACTCACAAAAATTGACTACTTAGCATATAGTATGTTTTATACTTCAACTTTTATCTTGATCCAGCACTATATAAAAATTAGTTAAAATCGCTTCTATAATTATGAGAACAATTAATTAAAATGACAAAAAATTATATGCACACCAGCGCAATTTTGGCTCAAGTTTGATTAATACACAAAAATATAATATATAATGAAAAATATTTATTCACATGAAGTAAAAGTATAAGTTGATACAAAAAAAAAAAAAAAAAAAAAAGTTTGTAGGTTAAATATTAATATATTGATATTTTTTCGTCGTATGTTTGATACTTCATTATATAAACTAGTCATAATTTTCGATTCCTTTTGTTTTCCTATGAATTGCAAAAAAATCAATTTTATGTGTTAAACTTACACCAATTGCAAAGGCTGAAAGTGTTGCTCATTACATAAATTTATAAATTAATACCCCTAAGTCTTCTTGTATTACTTTGAACTAGTCATCCATAAAGCCTCTTGCTTATCTTCATCCAACTAAGCATCGATAGTTATCATACATGCCAAGCCACCAAGGCAAGCATTAAAAATAGAAAGGACACTCTGCGTCCCTCTCCCTCCCTCCCTCCCCATCTCTTTATTAAGTGTATAGATTATCAAAATAACAAAAAACATTTGATGATTTATTAAACACAAAAAAGCGTTGTGGGAACAATTTAAAAATTAAATTAATGAAAGAATTTTGTCTCATCTAAAAGTTCAAACATATAGAGAGGTGTAAAATTAATTCATTTAAATTACTTCCAAGCCCAAAAGAATATCAAGAAAGGGACTTTGGAGGTCGGTAACCGACCTCATATAAGGCAAAGAGGCCGGCCAAGACCACCACAATTCGGAATGGCCGACCTCGACCTCCATAAGAGGCTCACCCGTCCCAACCGACCTCGGGGTTATTTCTAAAGGTCGGTTTGACCTTCATATGGGCCCCTGCCAACCTCGTACTAATTACAGAGTCCAGCTCAATAAGTCAAGCCCGACCACTTAACCGACTTAAGAGGCCTGCAACCGACCTCTCGAGCAAGACCGTTATGTGTCCATTCCAACAGAGAGGTCGGATCTCGCCTAAAAAGTTGAGACCTCGACCCCAAATTCGACCACCCCCGTGTCACGGCCGTTGAATATCCTTCGAGCACGTGACCAAATCAGACAAGATCGACCCAAATAAGGCAAAAGGTCGACTCCGCACACAAGGACAAGGTGAATATTCCTCACAAATATGAAAATTGCTCAGAAGATCTGCACCCAGATACACATGGCGAAACGAGAATGGCTCGAGGCCTGAAACGAAGGACAAACGGGCATCCGCGCCATATCAAAGATTTCCAGGCATTTAATGTCACGGTCTCCTCCAAAGTCGAAAATGACCAAAATACCCCCCATTGTGAAACCTATAAATAGGTCTCCCCATGTACAAAAATAAAAATTATTCATCAATATAAAAAAAAATAACACTTAAGTCCAGGGCCTAAAACCCCTGACAAATCTCTCATTTATTGCTTTATGCATTCATTTCTTCAATCATGAAGAACACTCAATCACTCACTCAAACATTAATCACTTCATTTAAAGCTTTCATCATTGATGTTTTTGCCTAAATCCTCCCACATTCTCTATTAAATTCAGCCCCTAATTTTAGGCAACAACAACACTCTCCCTCACTCATGGACCAAACTCAACTTTCCCTCTATTTGGGGAGGTCCAATGAGTGGCGTGAGCCTATTGGCTCTGATACCATGAAAGAATTCAACCTCATCTAAAAGTCCGAACTTTTAGAGAGGTGTGAAATTAATTAATTTAATTACTTCCATTTACAATTAAAAGGCTGAAGAAAATTGTACCAGAAAAAATAATTAAAAGATTTTCAATTCAAAAAAAATATTTTAGTAAATTTTCATCAGCTTAACCCTATAAATTGTAAAATTGTTATTGCTATTATATCTTTGAAATTATATCGTATTGCATTTCTAATACTCTAAGGCGAGCTCCAACAAATTATAGGATTGATCAAGAATTTATGTAAGAAAATATGCTTAAGTCAACCTTCCTAATAATAGTTGAAATGATTATATACTCTCCTCGTATATAAAAATCAATATTCTAAACCAATTAATTTGAAGACCTCTCAAGGATTATATGAAGGGACAAATAATTCTTAATTTTATTTAAAACAATTTTGGATAGCGACACAAGAACTGTGAATAAGTACACTTCCAATATGAGAAAATAAATTATATAATTACTACATTAATGGTAGTGATATCATTATTATTTAAGAGAGGTTAAAAACTCTTGGCACGAGTAACTATTACTCTATCCACACGTAGTAGTGAATTCGATAGACTCAATTTTTGCTTACAAGATTATTATTGTAGCAAGAAAGAAAAATAATATTAATATACATCATTGATAGCAACTTTAACGGCATCAATAATATTACGTAAATTTTGCGCTGTAATACAGCGAATGCAAGCACAATTAAACACCACAAACAATACAATTTGAAACTATAATATATTTATTTAATTTTAATCCCAACCGAGGGACGTCGACATGGCAAATTCAACTCAATGCCTGATTGACTTGCGAGAACTTTATAAAAAAATATTATTATATAAAATTATATAGTTAATTAAATGATTACATAGATCAGCTGTCACAGGCTTATCGACATCTTAGAAAGCTACAAATGAAACCATATCTGCCAGAAAGTATACACAATATTGTACATTAAATCATAATCTTACTAATGAAAAATGTTGACGATCGAAAATGGAGCATCTCGGTTGTCTTAATATATATGAGTAGGTCTCTAGACTAGGTTCATGTAAATTATTTTCTTCAAATATGGAGTATAATATTACTAGTAAAAAATGTTTGATTATATGTATTTTTCACAAAATTATTAAACAATTGTATGCCAAATATTATACTAGTTCACTGTAAAACTTTCGTGAATCATATTTATTGAGATTTTTGTCTATATATATGTATCTTATTTTTCTCGAGTATATTTTTTAAGGACCATAACTTTAAGGGAGTGGCAAAATGAAGACGATAATTTTTAAAAGTCGTAAATTTAGGTCAAATCAGCTCGAATCAACCAAAAAATTCAGCCCAATAGCTCAAATCGGGTCAATATAGACCGATTTGGGTTGATTCTGCTTGAGTTTGCCTCAATTCGTCACTTTTAAAATTATTGTTCTTAATTTATCAGTGCACCAAAATTATACTCCCTCTGTCCCAAATCAATTTATACACTTTCCTTTTTTATCCGTCCCACATTAGTTTCCACACCCTAAAAATGAAAGTTTTCTTATAACTTATACCCTCAAAATTCTCACTTATTTACCCATATGCCGTTACTTTTATTACACAAACAAACCACAACCACACAATTAAAGTTGATTTGACATAAAATTCCCACTTTATCACTTTAACCATATAAAATAATAAAATTTCTTAATTACCGTGCCCAGATCAGTGTGAAAACTGATCTGGGACGGAGGGAGTACTACTTATAAACATTGTTCCCCATTCTCCTCCATTCCTTTCAATTACTCTATTCATTCACAAAAAAATAGTTTTGGTTCCTTTATTTGTCCGTCACAAAAGATTGTCATGTTTCCTAAACTGAAAATAATAAATTTTATTTATAGCTTCAACATACACGCATAATTTTTTTTAAATAATTTATTTTGTACTTGTTTTGATACAATATTCTTATACTTTATACCCCCTCCGATTCAAAATGAATGAAGTTTTAAGATTTATTGTTAAAATTAAAAAGTGTTGTATGTTGACTATTACACCCTTATAGTTTATTGAGAATATTTTTATCGCATCCTTAATTGTAATTCCTCTTCTCCTCTAAATATATCTTCCCTTGTATAGATGGACCATGGTCAATTAATTTATTTAGGGAGTAGAATTAACAAGAGGTAAGATAAAATGTGAGTGATATTTTAGAGGGATTGAAATAAGGGTATAATGGAGAAATAAGATACAAAATATATAAAACATCAAACATTTCGAAACAAGAATTATACCCTAAAATTTCACTCATTTTAAATCAAAGAGAAGGGAGTATGTATTTATATATACTTTGTTAATAAGCATAAAAAAGACAATAGATTTATTTTTTGTAGACGGATGGAATATTATCAAAGAAATGATTTATATATATTATTGGCATGCGCACGATGCCACACCTAATGGAAACGGACAATAATTTATTCTGTACTTAAAAGTTGAAACGGACGTAACTCTTGATCGACCACCATAAAATGGTGTACATTTTTACGAGCATATTTCGTGCTTGCTTTCTAGATTTAGATTGTCAATTAATTGCAAATAACTTTTTATGTAAAATATATATAATTCATCATGTAATATTAAGGCATTTTCGTGCAAAGAGTCTTGGCGTGGCCCACACGGGCTTCTTCAACGTGAACCTTTGGGATATACGATTAGGGATAAGGCAAATGTGGTGATGCGGCAAATTGGATTCCTTATGATTAAACTAATGTTGTGTGCAAAAAGGTAACCATTGGGATGTTCCGCTGGCCCCTGATCAAATGTCAACGCTTCCTTAATTAACACTATATAATCCCAACTTCATAATCTCTCTAATCATCAACAAGTCAAATTAATCCTTTCAACACCACCAAATTAACAAGAGTACTCATAATTTCTGCATTGCAGGAATGGCGGATATCGAAGGATCTCCGGGGTCTTCCATGCATGGAGTAACCGGAAAGGAGCCAGTTCTTGCATTTTCGGCGCCGTCTCCGCTGGTCCCCACGGACACGACTGCGAAGTTCGATCTGCCGGTGGACTCGGAGCACAAAGCGAAGAAATTCAAGCTGTTTTCCTTGGCCAATCCCCACATGAGGACCTTTCACCTGTCTTGGGTTTCTTTCTCCGTTTGTTTCGTCTCGACGTTCGCGGCGGCACCGCTGGTCCCGATTATTCGTGATAATCTGGACCTGGTAAAGAGCGACGTGGGCAATGCTGGAGTGGCCTCAGTGTCCGGGAGCATATTCTCAAGGTTGGTGATGGGTGCAGTTTGCGACCTGTTGGGCCCCCGTTACGGGTGTGCCTTTCTCATCATGATGACCGCCCCCACCGTCTTCTGTATGTCCTTCGTCTCATCGGCAGGCGGCTACATCGCGGTGCGGTTCATGATCGGGTTTTCGCTGGCGACGTTCGTGTCGTGCCAGTACTGGATGAGCACCATGTTCAACACCAAAATTATAGGCCTCGCCAACGGCACCGCTGCAGGCTGGGGGAATATGGGCGGGGGCGTCACCCAGCTGCTCATGCCTGTCCTCTTTGAGATTATTAAGAAAGCCGGATCTACCCCCTTCACCGCTTGGCGAATCGCCTTCTTCATTCCGGGGTGGCTCCATGTCATCATGGGTATTTTGGTCTTAACACTAGGCCAGGACATGCCAGATGGCAACCTTGGTGCCCTCCAGAAGAAGGGTAACGTTGCCAAGGACCAATTCGGCAAGGTACATAAAACAAATTAAGTATACAACACAGAATATATATATATATATATATATATATATATATATATATTGCTTGGGGCTAATTAAATACTACATACATATTAATTTCAGGTGCTATGGTACGCTGCAACAAACTACAGGACATGGATATTTGTGCTCCTCTACGGCTACTCCATGGGAGTTGAATTGTCAACTGATAATGTCATTGCTGAATATTTTTATGACAGGTTGGTAGTTAATTATTTTCATTAGTGTATTATATATTCATATATATCTCAATAAATTAATTGATTGGTTTTCCGGTGTCCAGGTTTGATCTGAAGCTCCACACAGCCGGAATCATAGCAGCTACCTTCGGTATGGCTAACCTCTTGGCCCGTCCCTTCGGTGGTTTCGCTTCGGATTACTCGGCTCGGATATTTGGAATGCGGGGCAGACTGTGGACGCTTTGGATTTTGCAAACAATGGGAGGAGTCTTCTGTTTTCTTCTGGGAAGAGCCACTTCCCTACCTGTCGCGGTCACCCACATGATCATATTCTCCATCGGAGCACAGGCTGCCTGCGGAGCCACTTTCGGCATCATTCCTTTCATTTCCCGCCGGTCTTTGGGTGTAATATCTGGCATGACCGGGGCAGGAGGGAACTTCGGTTCCGGCTTAACACAGTTGCTCTTCTTCACCAGCTCCCAATACTCAACAGGAACAGGCATAACTTACATGGGGATAATGATCGTAGCCTGCACTCTTCCGGTGACGCTGGTTCATTTCCCACAATGGGGAAGCATGTTTCTCCCGCCCTCCAAAGGCGCCGCGGAGGAGCACTATTACTCTTCCGAGTACAACCAGACGGAGCAGCAGAAGGGTATGCACCAGAACAGCCTCAAGTTTGCCGAGAACAGCCGATCAGAACGCGGCAAACGGGTCGGGTCGGCCCCCACTCCACCCAATACTACACCCGCCCATGTTTGATTTTAAATTTAATCTAAGCACATATGTAAACCTTTGGTAACTTCGTAGTACTCAGTGGAGTGGGAATTAAGTAATGAAGTGGAATGATTCTATATGGATGTTCATATTTTCAGAGAAATTGAATAAACCACCCCGAATTCATTTGCAAATAACATATACTAAGCCATCTCCTTAAACACAATTCATCCATAAATAACCAAATTTCAATTTTCTTCACCACTATAGAGTTCGGCTACAACAATCCATCAGCTAAATTAATTTGATAAATTTTGTTTTGTGAATCCCATACCACTATTAAGGGATTTAAAACCAAAGTCGTCCTCTATCTTTTCACTTTTATTGTAATAGTCACCTATTTATTTGGTTTTATCAATTCAGTTCTGCATCTATTCAAGTTTCACCAATTAGGTCCTGAATATGCATAAAACATATCGTTTTGGTCCTCTATTTTTTTTATTTATTAATTTAGTTCTGCATCTATTCAAGTTTCACCAATTAGGTCCTAATTGGTCTGAATATGCATAAAACACTATTGTTTCTGTCATTTATTTATTTATTTTATCAGTTTAGTCACCTATCTATTCAAATTTCGTCAATTAGATCCTATTTGGATGTAAAATGCACAAAATATCACCGTTTTGGTCACATTCTCATCACGTGCACTAGTTTTTTGGCAGAAGCCTATGATGTTTTTTTTATGTACGCCGTGTGGCAATCTTCGCCAATTAAAAAAAAAATTGAAATAAAATACTAATAATCAACTCATTTAATCAATCCAAATAAATATATATGTGGAATTATTTTGTGAAATTTTAAAAATCAAACTCCCGATTAGTGTGAAAATTGTTTGAAATTCATGTATTTTTTTGCTTAATTTAATTTTATTTCTTGCATTTATTTACATTAAATTGACTATTTGTGTCTAATTGTCAAGAAAGATTGTTTGTTCTTGTTTTGTAGGAAACTGATGATTTTTAGAAGCAAATACCTGTTTTTGTGAAGTTAATCGAAGGAATGAGTCGAGAAAGGAATTAAAGATCGAGAGAAAAATGAACAAAAATGAGATAAATGCAAAAGAGAAAAAAAATCTTGGGTAAAACAATTTTGCAGCTCATTGAAATTAAAATAGAAGCCCATGAATTAAGCCCAAATGTCACGGCCCAATAAGAGAAGATGCAGTCCATTTCCTATTAAAATTGCTAAGACCACGGTTATTAGCACTAGCCTCTTTGTTAAATACACTACCAGGATAAATACACTATCCAATTTTCCGAAAAATTGAAACATTTTCGGAAAAAAATTCCGAAAATTAACAAAATATTCGAAAAAAACATTCGAAATATTGTATTTTCCATTATGTTCGAAAAAATTGTTCAAAAAAATGAAAGAATTTCGAATTTTTTTTTCGAACAACAACTAGTGTATTCATCCAGGTAGTGTCTTTAACTAAGAGGCTAGTGCAAATAACCTGGGCCAATTGCTAATTGGGATTGCAAGATTGAATCAAGTCACGTGAAGATTAAAATGACAAGAGAGTAGCTGCTAGTACAAGTTATGGGGCCCACATTCCATTTGACAAGTGACCAAGAAAGAGAGATGCTTTTGAGAGATTGCAGAAGAGAAAAACTGGCTATTCCACGTGTGTTCATCCACGGAAAAGGCTATTACTTCAAGTATAACTACAATTATAAACTATATTTTGATTTAAATAGGCTCTTAAATTATATCTTTTAAAAAAAAGTAATAAAATTAGGAGGATTTAATTATAATTTATACATATTAACTTATATTCCCTAAATAAATTGATTAATTCTAATAAAAAATTTATTCTCAATCTTAATTATAGTTAACTAGTGAAAAACTCATATATAACGTGGGGTTAAAAATAAATTGTATATTTATCCTTTAAAAAATTATAAGTTATATATTAATTCTAAATTAGAATTATAAAAATAATTTTTAATTTTATTATTGATGCATATTTTTAAATATAATGTACCCTCCAATCATTTATCGTGTTAATTCGACATTTTTTGTATTTTTTATTAAAAAATATTACTTTGCACTTGTTATAATACATAATGGACTACAATTGTATGCTTAAAAATCATACACATTCGTTTGTAATAACTCTCATCCATACATAAAAAATAAAGAAAATGAATAGAGTAATATGCACATTAAAAATTATTTCAATTTTAGTAGTAAATAGGACCTAAAGTTTTACTCAAATAAAGCAAACAAACATAGTATAAGTACACATATATTAAATCATATAAACTATTTTTAAAGCTTATAAAGTAATTGAATTATAATTTAAAATAAAAAATTTAAGAGAAGAGTGTATTTGTCCCCAAAAATACAGTTTGAGGGCATAATTGAGCCAAAAAAATAGTTTAGGGTCTGGTTGTACTTAGAGCAATAGTTTAAGATTTGTTTGTACCAAAAAAATAGTTTAGGCTCCTAGTTGTACTTAGAACAATAGTTTAGGGTCCTGATTGTACATTTTCCCTTCAGTAACACTAACATGTGTAGAAAATTACTACCAAGAGAAGAAAGAAAACTTTCAGAGCATTTGCTTGAAGAAAAGCTTCACTCCATAACTACTAACTGACGTCGGGATCAATGGAGCTCGATTCGCCGGCATCAATAGAGCACCAAAAAACTGTTGTTCACCCCAGAATGATTGGAGTCATTCCCGGAAAATATCTGAAGATTAGCACCATCGATTCGCCACCATTAATGGAGCATGTTCACCGAAAATGGTGGTCGACTTCGTCAATCGCTGGAAGTGGGCTCAAGTCTTGAAGTTCGCTGAAAAGAATCGATACCGTAGACACATATTGTGGAATTACATCAAACGGTTTCTTGGATTGGTATACCAATACCCTCTAAGGTATTTGTGCATCCATCATGAGATACCTAGTATCTCATAGTAAGTGAGATCTTACTATACTCTTTAAGAGTATGATGCAGATTGTACATCAATCTCAATTGCATCATCAATATCTCATTCTTAATGATCTGTGATCATGACTATTTGAGAATCATGCTTAAGTCATCTGATTTCTCACAATCTCAGTGACATCAATGACTCATGGGAACATAAATAAGAATAAATACAAAAAACCAAAAATAATATTCAAACAAGTGTAATGTCTTCATTTAATATTAAATAAATAATAATATTAAAACCAAAACTGAATATTGTTTTAGTATTATGTCCTCACAATAGGATTATCTCTAGGACACTAACACTAACAATCTCTCACTTAAACTAGAGTCAATCACCTACATGTCTAGCCCTTAGACCATTAAAATGTCTAGTGTGTAAATGAAAACTTATGTTTTGGTGAAAGGATCAGCTAGATTATCTCTGTGGGAACACGTTCTAACTTTATTTCTCCTCTAGCAATAACGTCTAGGTATATGCTTGTTTCTGTTATTGGATCTTGGTTTCTTTGCTTGTGCAACCGCACCAGTGTTATCTCAATATAACTTTATTGGACTGCTGGCACTCGGAACTACCCCTAGTTCACTTAAGAACTGTTTTATCCAGACAGTTTTTTTGCAGCTTCTGTCGCAGCAATGTACTCAGCTTCTATTGTTGAATATGTGGTTATTTCTTACTTGGAACTATTCCAACTAACCGCACCACCCTTGATAGTAAAAACATAACTTGTCTGTGACTTGTAATCATCACAGTTGAACTGAAAACTAGCGTCAGCATAGCCATTTGCAACTAAGTCTGACTGTCCACCATAGATAAGAAAGTATTTTTTTAGTATGTCTGAGGTACTTCAGTATATTCTTGATAGCATTTTAGTGAGGTTCACCTGGATACCTACCGCTGGTATCTACCAGTGATGCTGACAGCGAAGGTCACATCAGGCCTAGTGCAAGTCATGGCGTACATGATGGAACCAATTGCATATATATATGGAACGTCCTTCATGTGCTAGATACCAGCTTCTTCGGAAGGACAATCCTTCTTTGATAGCTTTATCCCTTGACATTGCCGGTAGAGAACCTCTCTTAAAGTTCTCCATCGCATATCGCTTCTGCACCTTATCTATGTAGGTGGACTGTGACAGCCCCAACATCTTCTTGGATCTATCCTGGTGGATCTTGATCCCTAAGATGTAGCAGACTTCACCAATGCTTCATCATGAAGGTCTTTGATAACCAATCTTTCACGGACGACATAAGTGGGATATTGTTTCCTATAATCAATATGTTATTGACATATACGACTACAAAGACATTATTCTTCCCGTTGCGTTTATGATAAGGATCTTCTGAATTTCTGATGAAGTCAAAGGATTTGACAGCTTCATCAAATCGGATATTCCAACTCCTAGAAGTTTGCTTCAATTCATATATAAATCGTTTAAGTTTGCACACAAGATTAGATTTTTACGTTGATATGAAATCTTCCGGTTAAGTTATAAACACTTCCTTATTGGATTTTTTTTATAGTGGAAGTGCCATAAAGCGCGAACCAAGATGACGTCCATCTTCCAAATCTCATAATCGTGGTGTACTGCTACCACAAGTAAAATTCGAATGGACTTGATCTTAGCAACTGGTAGGAAAGTCTCGTCATAGTCAATACCTTCGCGTTGACTATAACCTTTCGCCACCAACCTAGCCTTGTTGGTTTGTACTTTGTTGTTTGCATTGTTCTTACGCTTGAAGACCCACTACAACCTATAGGTCTAACCTCTTTCGGCAACTTAACTAAGTTTCAGACTTGATTGGTGTACATCGAGTCCATCTCGGATTTCATGGCTTCATTCCACTTCTCTGAGTCAACATCTAATGTTGCCTCAGTGTAAGTTCTAGGATCGTCTTTATCCGGGATCTCCATGGCATCATGTTCCTCTACGAGTAAACAATAATATCTAGTGGGTGGATTACAAATCCTAGTAGACTTACGGAGTTGTGGTTGTACAGGCCGTAAATTTTGATCGTGAAAAAAAAATTATTGCAGTGATTTCATCGTTGACCGGGAGTCCTCAAGAGGAACACTTTCAGATGTCTCCTGAGCGGGAGTTTGGACTAAGTTGTTCTCATTCAGCCCACTTGGAGTTCATTGCGAAGACAATGCAATTCCAATTACGCTCTCACTGGATGAAAGAGGATAACTTAATGAGAAGCTTCCACCATGAGAGTTGTTGAATGCTTCCACTGATTCTTTGTCATATTACTTTGACAAATCATCAGTCTATGTGTTAAACTATAGTTCTTGAATTTCTTCAAGTTCTATCTTCTTACGACCTTTTTCCTTAAAGACATAGTCTTCTTCGAGGAACCTGGTCTGCCTAGAAACAATCATTGTTTGTTTCTCAGGTGGATAGAAGTAATATCCTCTAGTTTCCTTAGGACATTCCACAAAGTAACCATTTTCACCTTTGGATTCCAACTTATCGGTAAGCATCTTTTTCACAATTGCGGGGCAACCCCACGTTTTGATATATGTAAAAGTTGACTTCTTGCCAGTTCATATGGCGTATGCTTAACCGATTTAGATGGAATCCTATTCAGAATGTAAATTGAGGTTTGAAATGTGTATTCCCATAAGAATGTTGAAATAGAGGAAAAGATCATCATGGACCTCACCATGCCTAACAAGGTCGGTTTCTCCCCTCGGACACACCGTTCATTTGTGGTGTCCCTGGAGGAGTCCATTGTGATTGGATTCCATGTAACTTTAAGTAATTAGTGAATTCATGGCTAAGGTATTCACCTCCTCGATCCAATCGAAGAGTCTTGATACTCTACTTTAGCTTTATACTCATTGAATTTCTAAAATTATTTGAATTTATGTTTCATAAGATACATGTATCCGTATCTCGAGAAATCATCAGTAAAAGTGATGAAGTAGCCAAAGTGGCCCCTGGTTAGAGTGGACAATGGTCCATATACATCATTGTGGATAAACTCTAGAACTTCTTTGGCACGAACCTCTTTCCCAGAAAAGTGTTTGTTGATCATTTTGTCCTTGAGACAAGATTCACAATTACCATAAGACTCTAAGTCGAATAGGGTTAAGTAGTCTAACTTTCTTAACCTTGCAATTATTCTCTTTTGCATGACCAAGTCTACAGTGCCACAAGTAAGTCGGATTTTCATGATTACTAAGTTTGAGACTTTTATTTTGTATATTAAGAACATTATATCCACAATGCAACAAATATAAACCATTTGACAAAGGAGCATTTCCATAAGCATCACCATTAAGCGAAAAATAACAATTATTATTTGTGAAATGGAAGGAAAACCCCTCAATGTCTAACATGGGAAATAGAAATAATGTTGCGAGTAATAGATGGAACAAAATAACCCCCAGGGGTTGGCCTAGTGGTGAGGGCTTGAGATTTAGGAGTGTGATGCTCCGTAGGTCTCAGGTTCGAAATCCACTTGGTGCAAATAATTCCTGAGATGGGCCAGTCCATACAGAGCTACGCTCTGGCTTGAAATGGGGGCCCCCGCTAGTGGACGGTGGGTTATGGGTCCCCCGGATTAGTCGGCCAATGAGCCGGATACCGAGTACCAAAAAAAAACGGAACAAAATAATAATAATTCAGTTCTAATCTAAAACCAGAGGGTAAGTCTAAAATATAAGTGCCAACACATTCAGCAGCAACCCTTGCTCCATTCCCAACATGTAAAACGACTTCACTCGGCCTAACTGGCCTGCTATGCTTGAGACCCCTCACATTAGTACAAATGTATGAGCCACAACCGGTATCCAATACCCAACAGTTAGTATCATTTGTGAACATGTTTATCTCAATAACAAACATACTTGTTCAAGCGGCTGAGACACCTTGTGCCTTCTTTTCAGCAGCTAAAACCTTGCAGTCCTTCTTCCAATGCCCTTTCTATAACTCGGGAGTCATCTCGGGCAACATAATACACTGAGCCTGGGAGGCATTCTCTTGATACTTCTTCTGAGCTACAGCATCAAACGCTTCAGCCTCTTCAGTACCAGCCTCGGGGGCAACATGGATTGGCATGTCCAACACATACTCAATCTTTTCTTGTCTTAGCACCAAATGCACGTTTCAGTGTCAGTCCAAAAAAATTGGCCCAGTCAATTTATTCATTTACAGAACACTTCTCAACGACAAGTTATTCATTTTAACAATCCTAGAAAAATAAAATAAAATGGAAATTAAACACACAATTCCTATGATCAATATTCAGCAACCAAAATAAATATGATATTTTAATTTATTTTGACTCCATTATTTTCACATATTCAACGACCTCATCGGAAGAATACGACTTTATATCTAATATAAATCATAATGGACTATGATCCACATTCCTATTATTACAATATTTGTTTGGGTTGATTATTGCAATAATAGAATTGGTAGGTTCCAAACCAATTGAAAAATTTGCAATTCCTATTTGATTAAGTCTAGTTCAATTGGATGTCCTTTGACTTTTGTTTCCCTGCTTAGGATGGTGAAACAAAGTCAAGTTGATTTACAACCATCAAGCGATGATACTTCGTGTCCCTATAAAAGTCTCATTAGATGTAGATCCGAGCAAATGAACCTGTGTCTTAAATACTCATTAGAACGAAATCTCCAATTTACTTTTAACTTTGATGGAAGCATCGTTCAATTTAATGAAAATTATATTTTAGTGGGGAATATTTTAAAGGCGTGGTATTAAGTGCTTAATTGAGATCCAACATGATAACTATGTCACATTTTTGCAATTATTGGGTGCTGCCTACCCAAACATGACATGCACGAACTAACATATATAGGGTGTCATCTATCCAAATACTTAATACGGTCCGACAAGTATTGGGTGCCGCTTACCCAAACAATTTATGTGGGATATAACTAATAATGTAAATTTCGATTCACATAAGCAGTTATACAAGTGGGGAGCAACTAATCAAGTTCTCATGCCTTATTGCAGAATTTAAATTTGCATGTATAAAGCATTCAATAAATATTTAACACATAAATCAAATAAACGTGTATAACAACAAGTATTCCTAGGTAAAATATTGCTAAAATTAGAAATACCAACAAGCTCCAAGCATTCGGTTAATTTCTAAAGTCCTTTTCAAAATTATTTTGCCCATAATAATTAATTTATTATAATTAACATAAATTTGGTCCAATCAAACGAGTGTTTAATTCATTTTCCAGAATTTTATTATTTTGGTCTAACCAAACGGACTCTCAATTTTGCTTTTCTGAATTTCCAAATTATAACCCAGAACTCAGGAGCCAATTTGCAATTTTATTTTATTTTTTATTATTATTAGGAGAGTTTAGAATTTCAGAAAAGGCGCACGGACCAAATTTTGATTTCCAAACTTATCTCAAATTACATATGGCCCCTTATACAATCTCTAATTCTAAAAAAATAGGCCCATGGCCATTAGCGCTCATACTAAGCGCATATAATTCTTGAAATCAAATTAGTTTCTACAACCCATGCTAAATTCCAACCACCGCCATCTAATCAGGGCCAATCGACCGCCTCCTCGTGTAGAGGTCCAACGATCGAGGCCCAAGGCCAAGCATCCCAGACGCCAACGAGATTTTAAAGCATCAGTCCCTCCCCCACAGTGCAACCGTCACAAAACAGATCCTCTCCCGGAGGATCGACACTCGCCCAGTAAGCTATTCAGCGACGGCACCACGGACGAAAAAAAACCACACAAAGAGGAGGCACTCCGACCGTTTGATCTAATCGATAAAGAAAACTCGCCCAACGAGTTCTTCTTTCCTGGTCACCGTGTAATGATTGAAGGATATCGATCAAGGCAACATTGGAGGTGCAGTTGGGAGTTGTCTGATTCGCTCAATCCCTCCCCGTCAGGCACTTCTTGTCGGAGGTACGGCGACTATCCAAAGCCCACACGCTCAGTCTAGCACCTTGATGAGAGGTGTCGTCACACCCCCTACTTTACTCTCACATCGAGAGTAGGGTTCGATAGAGGAGCGATGCTTGCCCAACAAGTCGTCCCCATTGATGGTGTGTTAGATCCAGTCATGGCGGCAAGTTTAAAACTCGGATGGCGTGGTACAACTTTTTGCACTAATGCAATTTTCTCAAAATTATATATATATATATATATATATATATATATATATATATATATATATATATATATATATATATATCATTTTTATTATCAATAAAATCAAAATTTCAATCCAATTGAAAAATATCCGATTTAATTGGAACAGGGACAAAATAAGTTTTGGAAAATACACATATACTTTACTTACGAATAGTACAATTATACATATACAACCAATCAATGAGTTTGAAGCTCTGATACCACTGTTGGGTTATGTTGGGACGAACACCATGTTTGACTTAGCGAAAGATTACGATTCACCAACAACGAATCAAATCATGATTGTATAACATAAATTATAAAGGATAAATAACATTGTAAATCCTTACAGTGCTTCATAGATAAAATCCTCAACTACGGTATCCACATAATTCTCGTTCACAGATCCGCACAGATTTGTCACGTTGAATCCCGAGATGAATTTGCTAGGAAAATCCTAACTAGAGATTTTATGAATAAAATATGAAGTCGTATATAATAAATCCCTAAGGTCTCGTATATATAGGGAAAACCCAGCTTAAATCTTAAGTTATCAAGATTAGGAAATAAAATATATAATCTAGTAAATCAAATTCCATAGATTTGATTTCCCTATATATAAAATCCTACAATAATATTCCATATATTATTCTAGGATTTATATTTAATTAAGTCTGATTTAATTAAATAGTAATAAAAATGAATTCCAAATTAATATATTATTAATTCTCCATAAATTAATTATTAAAGTCAATTTAATACTTAATCAACCAACTTTAATATGTAAAGGGAATTACTTGTCATGTGAACTAACAATTTTAATTGAACCCTAGACAATAAATCAGACATTCTCAATATATGAGCTACATTGCGAGAAAATGTGCAACTACCTGTGACTGAAACATGGGCTATTGTGATAATATTCTTTCATTCGCGAATACTCGATTAAGTCTTTAACATGATGACGTGTCTATTCAAATAACTTAATCATATTATCTATAATCACTAATTGATCACTTATGTCACACTTGGCCACAAAGTCCAAGTTGACGTGCATCAGTCGATGACTAAGATCCAATTATGATTAGAAGATTAGTGTTCACTCTAAATCCACATTGAGGAATGAATCTTATTTTTTGTTCAACTACCACGCACATGCATTTCGTGATTAACCCAACTCAAGCCATATCTACCCATGGAAGAGTGCAAGCGTCGGTCATGGTTAAAGTTCATCACTCCAAACATGTCGTGCATATTGACCTCAAGTCAAAGGAGTATCATATCGCTCCCACTAACCTAGACACCCATAGCACAGACAGTAAAACCTCTGTAAATTGTAAATTAATACTCTATAAATTAATAACCTCTCTAAAATAATAATTTTCTCCGGTCCCGATTTAGGCCAAAAATAACATAAATTAATAAGTTCTTCACATTACAAAAATAACTAGGACAATTTAGTAAAATAAGGATATATTGTTGATTTCTTCTTGTTAAACTTCAAATCTACTTGGATTTCATCTCTAACTTTTCTTATCTCATCCAATAGTTTTGGTATTGCATTCTCAAATTGCACCAAAAAACTGTGAAGTGTTATGGATGTTATAAATGCTTCCTTTCTCGTAACTGGTTCCAAAGGTATTGATTGTATCATCCTCGCCATCATCTACATCATTCTCGATGATGGTTGCTATAATTTCTTCTAAGCTTTGAAGTTCATTGTGTTATATATGATGAATTTATTTATTATATAGTTCAATGAATATAATGTATATCATTAATTAAGATACTCGTTTTTATAAAAATAAATTTTAATTCATTGTACTAAAAAAATTAAATTAATAAATTATTATTTTATAGATAAATTAATACCTCTATTGTTAGGATAAATGTTGTTAGTTTTGAAGAGGTTAAAACAAAATCAGAAGATGTAATAGGACCATCTGGACCTGTTAGTCAGATGAGGTTGTAGTATAGGACTTAGTCTAGGGGGAACTGCCTACCAGAAGAGTCGACCAGAAGACCCTACCAGAAGACCTCACCAGAAGAGGACCAGAGCAGAAGCAGAAGACCTTTCCCAAAACCAGAGGAATCCAGAAGACCAGATGAGTCTGGTGAAATAAGAAAAGCCTTAGAATCATCTCCTGAATCTAAGGAACTCTTCATTTCACTACTCTGGTCTGGACTAGAGGACCTTTGTGTCATCTGGTATCTGGTCTTGCCCCTTTGAAAAGACCAGATGTTGACCAAGGAAGTTCTTTAACCGTTAGTGTCATTAATGCAGTCAAAAGATCAGGATTAGAAAGTCAAATGAAGAATCAATCCAAAGGATCCCACCAACCCAATCAACCAATTAGGGAAATTAATTGATTGAAACTTCCTTTTATAGGGATCTAATTAGATTAGCTCTCCAATGGCTAAACCCTAATCCTCCCTATAAATAGAGAGCTACTGGAAAGAAGTAGTATACGCGCGAAGAACACTTTCAAGCATTCATAATTTTCAAAAGCATTCAATTACTCTATAAGCACTCATACAAACATACTCTTAAGGAGATTAGTTGGATAAACAACTATCAATCTGTTCATCTATTAGATAAGGTTGTGTGTTGATCGGATTAGATCGAGATTGATCTAAGTTGTAACAAGGAACTGGTACTTGTAAAATTCCAGTGAAGTGAGTAAGAAGGAGAGTAAGAAAGTCCCATTGTCAAAGGGAGAGTGGACGTAGGATTTTATATCTGAACCACTATACATCCTTGTGTCTTTACTGCTTATTTACTTGTGCATCATATTTTCTAAAGACATAAAAAGGTTTTTCTAAGAGTTAATCGTTTAAGCTTCCGCATCATTCAAAATAGACGAGTCTGCTATCAGACGAGTCTGGTATTTTTGAAAAAGACTTAAATATTGTCTTAAGTGTGAGAAGTCTATTCAACCCCCCTTCTAGACTTCTTATTACTTCTCTAATGTTTTTAGTGGGACCAACAAGTGGTATCAGAGCTGCCATAATCAATAGGAGTCCAGTAAAATTTTATAGGGCCACCTTCAACCACATCAAGCATGCGGTGATGAATAGCTCCAAGATGATTACTCATCATGAAACTCCAGTGGCTATAGTCATCAAAAGAAAATTTAGGTAACTTATGACTCTTATATGCAGATTTTGAAGATATTTTGATATGTATGGGAAAAGGTTTTATAAAAAGGTAAAATATGCAGTGGATCTGCCCTGGTGACCACCTAAAGCTCTTCAAAGCAGTGGTTTAGGACACACTGCTCTGATACCACTTGTTGGTCCCACTAGAAACAGTAGAACAGTAATAAGAAGTTTAAAAGAGAGGTCATCTGGAGATTCCAAGGAAACCAGGTTCCAGTCACCAAAGAAGAGGAGAGACTTAAGTCCAAGAAGAAGAGATTCCAGCTCTGGTAGATCAGATTTCAGGAGGAGAGAGAGCAGTACAGGCAAGCCAGACTTCAACTCCAGGAGGAGAGATGCCAGTCCCAGTCCCAGAGCAGGAGACAATACTTGTTACACCTATAACAAGCTAGGTCACTATAGCTATGATTGTCCACAACTAACTCCTAGAGAAAGATAAGAGAAAAGACTCAAGAGAAATATGAGATATGCAGACAATACAGCTTTGCTGGCAGAAGCAGAAGAGGAAGATACTGGTTCAAGTTCTTCTTCTGGGTTTGGCTCAGATGATGATGTTTGTCTCATGGCAGACATAACTGAGGTACAAGAATCTACTTTATGCATTTCTAACTCTAAATATACTCAATCCTCTCACTCATCTGGTACCTCTAGTGAGTCTGATATGTAGCAAATGCTATCAGATCTCCAAAATTGTGTACAACTCTGTCAGAAGCTTGAGTAGGAAAATGGTAGGCTCAAAGTTGAAGTTCAGTCTTTATCCCATGAGCAAAAATCCACCAGAGAACTCATATGTAACCATGCCATAGAAGTTTCAACACTTCAGGATAGTGTTACAAAAAGAGATAATCTGGTGAATCAACTCATGAAAGAGAAGGATTCTATGGACAAAGAGATGGATGAACTTAGAGCCAAATACCAATCCCTTCTCAAGGAAAACAAGTTGAACAAGTAATTGAAGAGATATTTATGCCCAGAGAAGCTCCAAAGGTACCACCTTTTGTGTTGGTCAAAACTGAGTCTTCTCAGCGCATACATGACAAGAGTGGTTTGGGATATTCTAGAGTTATGAAAACACATAAGTATATCTATAAAAAGGACAAGTTTGCAAGAGCTGGAAAAATTATGGATGTCTGGGATGATGAAAATGATCCAAATGGGCAGGGCTACAGAGTACTCCTAAACCCTAAAAGGAATGACTCTGTAGCTCATGTGGAGTGTACTCCTAAAGAGGCATCTAAACTGATAAAAGATACTTTAAAGAGTAAATCTCAGAATGGGTAACTTGAGCTGATTAAAGGACCCGAACAAAGTAACCCTCAAAGAGTGGAACCCAAACAGATTGAGGGACCTCAGAGTAATCCTCAAAGAGTGGAACCTAAGCATATTAGGGGACCACAGAGGAGACACTCTAATATGAGGAACTTCAATCAAAATAGGGGACCTCAGAGGAGATACTATGATCAAAGGAACTTTAATCAGAACAGAGGACCTCAGAATAGATTTACTCAGAGAAGACAATATCAGAATAGATATTCTCAGAAGGACTATGCTTACCAGAGAGGATCAAATTTTCATCAGAGCCAGAGAAGATCTTCCAGACCCATCTATAGAAGACCCGTTGATCTGGGTGATTATGACACCATGGATGGTTCTTCTAGGATGTATCCATATTACCAGACCTTTAAAACCATGTCCTTGAGATAAGCCATTCCCAAGACTAGATTTGAAAGGAGGTACACCAGACTAGTGTTTAGGAAAGATGTTCTCATTAGTCCAGCAGCTCAATATGTCATAGTAGGAGGACATGTGTTGGTAGATAGAGTTGGAAGAAAGATAAGATCTCCCCATCCAGCAATGGATGATCTTTATCTATGGATTCCTAAAAATAAGGTAACTAACCAATCAGGACTCAGCACTAGTAGGGGACCTAATTGATCTCTTTGCAGGTGGCCAAGAGCCCATTGGAGAAAGGATTTTCAAGCAATGGTGTTTGGTACATTGATAGTGGATGCTCCAAACACATGACCTTTGAGAAAGATCGTCTCTAGGACTTCAAGCACTTGAATGGGCCAAGAGTGAAGTTTGGTGATAACAACTTTGGAGTCACCAGAGGAGTTGGAAAGTTGATTGTCAATGATCTATCTGTAGATAAAGTCTACTATGTGGAAGGACTCAAGCATAATCTGCTTTCAGTATCCCAATTTTGTGACAAGAGATACTCAGTGAAGTTTTCTAGTGACTCTTGCACTGTATTCAATTCGTATAATGATGATATATTATTAGTTGGCTTGAGGAGAGGTAATATTTATCTTACAGATTTCAACAGTTATCCAAGGAACACTTGTCTGGCAGCAAAAGGATCTGCGGAGAATAGCTGGCTATGGCACAAGAGGTTGAGTCACCTGAATTTCAAGACACTCAACAAGATTTCCAGAAAGGGTCTAGTTCGAGGTCTTCCAAATGAAGTCTTCAAGAAGAATCAGACTTGTGGTTCCTGCCAGAAGAGAAAACAACCCAAAGCATATTTCAAAGATGTCCAGAACACAGCTACAACTAGAGTTCTTCAGCTACTTCACATGGACCTATTTGGACCTGTCTCACCACTTAGTTTTAGTGGAAGGAAATATACCTTTGTGATAGTAGATGATTTTTCAAGATACACCTAGGTAGTGTTCTTGTTTAAGGAAAATGAAACTATCACTAAGTTGCCAGAATTTTTCAAGCATATTCAAAATGAGCAGAACCAGAGCATAGTGAAGATCAGAAGTGACAAAGGCACAGAGTTCCTGAATCCACACATTGTAGATTATTGCAAGGAGAAAGGTATACTTCATGAAACCTCTTCTGCCAGAACACCTCAGCTGAATGGAGTGGCAGAAAAAAAGAACAGAACACTTAAAGAGGCTGCAAGGACCTTATTGGCAGAATATAACACACCTCAAAGATTTTGGACAGAAGCCATCAACACAGCCTGTTTCACCCAGAACAGATGCCTCATTGCTCAGAGACATGGTAAGACACCATATGAGGTATGGAAAGGTATAACATCATCTGTTTCATTCTTTCATGTTTTTGGATGTAAGTGTTTCATCCATGACAATGGAAAATCCAAATTAAGAACCTTTGATGCTAAAGTGGCAGATGGAATATTCTTAGGATATTCCAGCACCAGTAAAGCATACAGAGTTTTTAATAGGAATTCTCTTTATGTGGAAGAAATACCTCATTATGTGTTTGATGAATCTACTCTTGAGTACAAGGTGGAACTTAAGGACTTATCTCCAGAAGAGTCCAAGGATCAGATTACTTCCAAGACAATCAAAGGCAAACCATTTATTCTTGATTCAAAGTCAGATTCAGATGGTAACCCATCTTCTGGTTCTCTGGAGCAGAAGTCTTCACAAGGAGCAGAACCAGAAGAGGTTGGAACTCCTGTAGGGGAAAGCTCTCCTGTAGTTGATGATATTCATCAAAGTCCTGCAAAAGATGGTCAACCAGCCCAGTCCAAGGGAATGAAGGGTCTGGTTGATCACCCCAAAGAGTTAATTATAGGAGATCCAACTAGTGGTGTCCAGACTAGAAGAACACTAAACTTAGCTGCCTTATTCAGTTGCTATGTTTCCTTGATTGAGCCCAAGAATATCAAGGAGGCACTGAATTCAAATTGGATAGTTGCAATGCAAGAGGAGTTGAATTAATTCACCAGACAGGATGTTTGGGAGCTGGTAGACAGACCAAGACATCAAAAGGTGATATGCACTAAGTGGGTTTTTAAATATAAGAAAGATGAGAATGATTTCATAACTAGAAACAAGGCAAGGCTAGTGGCCCAGGGGTACACTCAGTCTGAAGGAATAGACTATGATGAGACCTTTGCCCCTCTTGCCAGACTAGAAGCCATCAGATTATTTCTATCATATGTTGCTCACATGAAGTTCAAAGTTTACCAGATGGATGTGAAATCTGTCTTTCTTAATGGGATTCTCATTGAGGAAGTGTATGTTGAACAGCCTCCTGGTTTTGAACAAGGTGACAAGGTGTATAAGCTTAAGAAGACTCTTTATGGGCTTAAGCAGACACCTAGAGCATGGTATGATATTCTATCTCAATTTCTTCTGGACAATGGTTTTACTAAGGGTAAGATTGATAGAATCTTGTTTAGGAAAGAAGAAGGAAAGGACATCCTTCTGGTCCAAATATATGTGGATGACATTATATTTGGATCCCCTAACAAGAAGCTGTGCGAAAAATTTGGTAATCTCATGCAGAGTCAGTTTGAGATGTCTATGATGGGTGAGATGAACTATTTCTTAGGTCTTCAAGTTAAACAATCAGAGAAGGGAATTTTCATCAACCAAGTTAAGTACACCAGGAACATGTTAGATAAATTTGGAATAGGATCTAGCAAGGCTGCCAAGATCCATATGATGACAAATTTCAACATGGACCCAGATGAGGCTGGAGAGAGTGTGGACTAGACTCAGTACATAGCCCTTATTGGTTCTCTTTTGTACTTGACTGCAAGCAGACCAGATATAACTTTTGTTGTGGGAGTATGTGCCAGATTTCAAGCTAATCTGAAGAAGAGTCATCTGGAAGCAGCTAAGAGGATCCTAAAGTATCTCAAGGGAACAATTAATCTGGAATTATGGTACCCTGCAGATGACAATTTTGAGTTAAGTGGATATTATGATTCAGACTATGGTGGTTGCAGAATAGATAGGAAGTCTACCAGTGGTACATGCCAGTTTATTGCGAATAAATTGGTATCTTGGTTCTCTAAGAAGCAGACTTCAGTTGTGTAGGATCAAGCGCTTGCCACTAGACTAAAAGCCCGGACTTGTAGTGAGGTGCTACTTTATTTCCTTAAACCCTATCTAGTTGTAGCGCCACGGATCGAATAGCCTCCGCCGGACTTGGCGCACCGGGCCTTTATCGCACCCGACGTGGCTGGGAGATGCTGGACTCCGCGCCCAACAATCCCCCCCCCCAGCTTCTGCCAGCCCTCTTGGCCAACAAATGCCTTCCACTGGGATTCGAACCCGTGACCTGTGCTCTGATACCAATTGTAGGATCAAGCGCTTGCCACTAGACTAAAAGCCCGGACTTGTAGTGAGGTGCTACTTTATTTCCTTTAACCCTATCTAGCTGTAGCGCCACGGATCGAATAGCCTCCGCCGGACTTGGCGCACCGGGCCTTTATCGCACCCGACGTGGCTGGGAGATGCTGGACTCCGCGCCCAACAAGTTGCTTCTTCAACCGCAGAGGCAGAGTACATGACAGCAGGAAGCCATTATTCACAACTTCTCTGGATCAGTCAACAGCTTAGAGACTACCAAATTAGAACTAAGAACATACCCATATTTTGTGATAGCAACAGTGCAATTGTCATTACCCAGAACCCGGTTCTTCACACCAGATGTAAGCATGTTGACATAAGGCATCATTTCATTAGAGATCATGTTGAGAAAGGTGATATAAGATGGAGAAGATTGCTACAGCGAAGTAGAGAGCAGACATTCTTACTAAACCTCTGGCAGAGACAAGGTTTAGAGAGTTAGCTTTTGAACTAGGACTTTTGGATCCAGAGACAGATTTGGTTTAGGGGGAACACCAGAAGAGTATCCTTGTTTTCAATAAAGCATACTTTATTTTATTTGCACTAACCTATCTGCAGATTAGATATACCAGAGGAGGTATGACCCAGATGAGATCTTGTCCAGATGAGATCACATCCAGATGTGCTCTCATCCAGATGAGTTCAATTACCAGACTCCTTGTGGTATCATCTGGTTACTATACCAAATGACAGGTAAGTATTTATTCTTCTGCGTCTAGTCATTGGGATACACCTTTCAAATTAGTAAATACACTCAAAACATTTCAAATTCTTGGTGTATCTAAATTCGGTTCGTGGGCCAGGGCAATCATTTCGCTTTCTCTTGACTACCCCAAAACTCCTCGAACCCAATCCCAATGACTGGGCCACGCACGCATAATAAATTTGTATCTTGCTTTATTCAATCATAGCCGTCGGATTTATTCAAAAGTGCAACATACAAATCAATTCTTTAATTGATTCTGTTTCCTCAATTAATTGATATTTCCACGCGTTACTCTTTTAAAAACCAGAGATTTTCAATCTGTCTTTTCAATTTTTCAAAACCCTAATCCTTCTCTGGAAATTTCTCTCACTTTTCTTCTCTCAAGTTTTTACAGTAATGGCGCCTACTAGGAATTTCAAGCCCATTTACGTTTGTAAGAAGCTCAAATCTGAGATGGTGGTTGACTTCTACACCACCAGCAACCCAGCAGCGTTTGAAATCTTGGAGCTTCTTTGCAAATCTGGTGTAGAAGATCTTCTTTCTGCTATTCCTAAGGGTTCTCGTACCCTTGATCATTATGCGGCTCAATTTTTGGTTCGTTTGAAGATTTTTTATGGCAAGTTAGTTTCCAAGATTGATAATGAGAAGGTGGTACTCACGAAGGAGAAATTCAACAAGCTTTTTGGGAATATATCCATGTCTGGGGTGGACCCATTGAAGTACAAGGAGGAAGAACCTATTGAATCTTTAAAGATTTTTGCTAGGGCTTCTTGCAAGAATATGACCAAGGGATTTCTGGACAAGTATTTGCACCAGAAATACAAATTTTGTTTGACATTATTGTCAAAATTTTGATGTATGAGAATCACAGCACGGATGCTATTTTTCTGGGCAGATTATGTGTGATGCGTGCCATTTATGACGGCATTAAGTGCAATTGGGTAGAGTTTTTCTAGAATGTTCTCAGGAAGAACAAGGCTAAAGTACAGAAGGAGCCTTACCCAGAAGTGGAAGGAGAGTTACAGTATTTCTTCAATGCCAATGTTTCTTTGGCCACGAAGCTTACTCTCATTTTGGACTTTCTCTTCCCAGATAAGGCCTGGAAGGCAGATGACTGCAAGAAATTCCAGAAGACCAAGTTCCTTTTCAACAAGGATGGTCTACTGAATGGCAACCCAAACTCAGATGGTGAAGGTGCCATCCTTGTGCAGCCTATCCAAGTTATTCCCTTTCCACCAAAGGGCAGGAAGGCAGAGAAGAAGAAGACAGGAGCCAGTGCTCCCAAGAAGGTTGTCATTTCGACTTCTTCAGAGGAGGATCAACAACCTTTTACATCTGTTCTGAAGAAATAGAAGAGAAATGAGGAGTCTACTCAGGTTACATCTCCTAAAGCCAAGAGGAGTGGTGCTTCTAAGAAGATGAGACGTAGAGTTGAAGGTGGAGACGTTGGTGCCTCCTCTAGGAGAAAGAAGAAGCAGTAGAGGGCTGTACAGAAATCCCTCCTGGTTGATGAGGATGATGAGGAAGAAGAAGACGAGGAGGATGTGCCCCTTAAGAAGAAACCCAGGACCAGAAGAGCCATCTTGCAAAAATCAGGGCCAGACTCGCCCTTGAGTACCTCTTCTGATCAGGTGGCACGTGAACCTGCTTACCAGGACCCGTTGGTGTCTTCACCTGGTGAGACTCATTCTCCTGCAGGCGACCCTGAGCCAATGCCTATTGTTCCAGCTGATGTTGACTCGGCTGAGGTAAACACATCTTCCCTTCCCTCTATTAATCTTGTTTCACTTTCCATATCCCCCACAGAACTCACTCAAGCAAACCCTGTTCTGGATGCAACCATCTCTGCATCTTCTCCAGAATAGATCCCCTCTTCCCCAAACACTTCCCTACCCCAACAAACCCAAACACAACCACAAACACCTATCACATATGCTCCTTCCTCTATTCAGGAGAAGACAGCCCTTACCCCACCTTCCACCTCACAAATAACCTATATACCAGAGGAGATTATCATACCTCAATCCAAACCACCTCCACCTCTCCTGGTACAGAACAACCCCCATCCACCTCAACCCAAACACCCATTAACCCAAACACTCTCCCCTCCCCTAGCATGGCTCTGGGATTCCCTGCCCCTCCAGGCTCCCTCAATGCTCAACTAGCGATGATAGTGAGGAAGAGACTACCTTACTTGAGCTTTTTAGCCGTGCCATACTCTCTTCTGTCCATAGGCCCATCCCTTTTTCCTTCAATGACACAGACATGGGGCCTATCCGGCAAAGCATGAGCAAAGGTGCTCAACTCTGGCTCCGGGAACACTTCCCTGTTCTTCTAGACCACCTCCCCCTTCTTGTAGACTTGACTGATGGGGTGGTCTGGAGCAAAGCCAGAGAGCAGGATATTGAAGATCTCATCCTCCTCCACGATGAAATGGGTGCTTCAAACTTCTCCAGGTGGGAGATTAAGGTGAAGGAGAAGCTCAACATTAAACATCCCTCTGAGCTAATGTCTGTGGACGCTGCAAGAGTGGTGATCAGAACCCTCCTAATCCAGGAGGGGAGATTGCCCTACTTATACTTTTGGGCCCCACTTCACTTTCCCTCCATAAATATATTCAGAGGAGGAGGACTTTGATGTCACCCCTGCCATGATCAAGAAGATGAAGCTCTTCATCAACACTCAAATCCAAGAGATTGGCAGATTCTTCAAGGCCATCGAGCACTATGGCCCAGATATGATTGAGCTGCAAATCAGAGAAGAGAGAAAGAAATTTCTCAAGCAGATCAAGTCTACTTTTGCCTCTGCCAAAGCTGCCTTCAAGGAGAATGGCCTATTTCTCAAGATGGATATCATCAAGAGCCAGAAGGAGCTCCAGGAGCATGTTGTGGAGCAGCTGAGACCAGGCTATGTTCTCAAGACCACTCTGGCTACCCAAATGTTGGAGGTTTCCCAGATGAAGGATGATCTTAGGCAGATGATGGACATGCAGCAAGTTCTGGTAGCTGAAGCTCAGACTTATGTAGAGGAAGCCAAGAAGCTGAAGGAGTTGTACTCTTCTTCCTCCATTAAATTGCCCTCTCTGGTCAAACAAGTGGTGGAACCCCTTATTAATGATGTTAAAAAGGGGGAAGAGAAGGCCATAACTGAATTGGCCAAGTCTACCAATGAGACTGTGTTCAATCATTCTGGCAGACTAGATCTTCTGGAGAGCACCATGGCTCAAGCTGAGATAAACCAGAAGAAGAAGAAGAAGGCAGAGTTGAAGTCTCTTGCCATGGCCCAGCAGCTGACAGCAGGGGAGTCTCAAGAATCTGAGCAAGAGCCTGATGCTGGTCCTGCCAAGATAAAATTGAAGAAGGCCAAGAAGACTTTCTTGGAAGAAGTAGTTGAAGAAGGTCAGCAGAGAGCAAACAAGGAGACAGAGGCAGGGAAGAGAGCCAAAATCACGAGGAATATCAATAAAGAACAGAGGAGGAGATATGTCAGGAGACAGAACAAGAAACTGAAGGAAGCTGGTGGAAGCAGCAGTGGCAGCACCAGGAGGAAGAAGAACCAGATTGAGAACATGTCTCAGCTGCCACATAGGACAGAAGGGTCCTTTGACTCTACTGTGCTTGTTCCTTTGATAGAGAAGTGGAGGGAAGCCAAGACTATGTGGTTCATCAAGCACTACATTCACAAGCCACCACCAGAGGATGAGGAGTTGATCAACAAGACCTTTCATGCTTGGATGAAGGCTTATGACAGAGTACTCTATGAGCAGCTAATACAGTCCACCATTGAGTTCAACCTGGAAGTAACTGCTCCACAATTTGAGTATTTGAACACTCCTCTGGATGGCGATCAGATTGATTGGACAGAGTTGAAGAAGCTTTTCAAGACCAAGGTGATGCACAACTTCGACCCTCCACGTCAAGCAGAGCTCAGAATCATTCAAGATCGCTTCCTGGACTGGTTTCTTGTTCCCAAAGAAGGCAGAAGATATGTTTAGTTAAAGATAGGAAATTTCTATGTAATCTGTAATCTCTCTGAACTTTAATGAAATATTTCTACTTCTAATTCTGCTAAAGACAACGTCTTGTTGTCTATTATTTGTCTCTGGTGAGATCTATTTTAAGATCTTATCCCTGTTTTATCATGCTTATCTTTTTATTGAATTCAGTTCTGGTGTTAGTTTTAACCTCATCAAAAAGGGGGAAATTGTTAGGATAAATGTTGTTAGTTTTGAAGAGGTTAAAACAAAACCAGAAGATGTAATAGGACCATCTGGACCTGTTAGTCAGATAAGGTTGTAGTATAGAACTTAGTCTAGGGGAAACTGCCTACCAAAAGAGTCGGCCAGAAGACCTCACAAGAAGAGGACCAGAGCAGAAGACCTTCCCCAAAACCAGACGAGTCTGGTGAAATAAGAAAAGCCTTAGAATCATCTCCTGAATCTAAGAAACTCTTCATTTCACTACTCTGGTCTGGACCGGAGGACCTTTGTGTCATCTGGTATCTGGTCTTGCCCCTTTGAAAAGACCAGATATTGTCCAAGGAAGTTCTTTACCGTTGGTGTCAGTAATGCAGTCAAAAGATCAGAATTAGAAAGTCAAATGAAGAATCAATCCAAAGGATCCCACCAACCCAATCAATCAATTAGGGAAATTGATTGATTGAAACTTCCTTTTATAGGGATCTGATTAGATTAGCTCTCCAACGGCTAAACCCTAATCTTCCCTATAAATAGAGAGCTACTGGAAAGAAGTGGTATACGCGCGAAGAACACTTTCAAGCATTCATAATTTTCAAAAGCATTCAATTACTCTATAAGCACCCATACAAACATACTCTTAAGGAGATTAGTTGGATAAACAACTATCAACCTGTTCATCTATTAGATAAGGTTGTGTGTTGATCGGATTAGATCGAGATTGATCTAAGTTATAACAAGGAACTGGTACTTGTTAAATTCCAGTGAAGTGAGTAAGAAAGTCCATTTGTCAAAGGGAGAGTGGACGTAGGATTTTATATCCAAACCACTATACATCCTTGTGTTCTTTACTGCTTTATTTTCTTGTGCATCATATTTTCTAAAGGCATAAAAAGGTTTTGCTAAGAGTTAATCGTTTAAGCTTATGCATCATTCAAAACAGACGAGTCTGGTATTTTCGAAAAAGACTTAAATATTGTTTTTTAAGTGTGAGAAGTCTATTCAACCCCCCTTCTAGACTTTTTATTACATCTCTACAATTCCTAGTGGGACCAACATCTGTAAAATAATTTTTTTCCCAATCCCAAGAATATTAATTTATAGAGGTTTTACTGTATTGTGAAATTACATCAAATGGTTTCTCGGATGGGTATATCAATACTCTTTAAGGTATCTGTGCATCCATCATGAGATACCTAGTATCTCGTAGTAAGTGAGATCTTACTAAACCCTCTAAGAGTATGATGCAGATCGTACACCAATCTCAATTGCATCATCAATATCTCATTCTTGATGATCCTTGATCGGGGTTATTTGAGAATCATGCTTAAGTCATCTGAGTTCTCACAATCTCAATGACAACAATGACTCATGGGAACACAAATAAGAATAAATGCAAACAACTAAACATAATATTCAAATAAGTGTAATGTCATACATTTAATATTAAATAAATAATAATATTAAAACCAAAACTGAATATTATATTCGTATTATGTCCTCACAATAGGATTGTCCCTAGGACACTAACACTAACAGTATAAATACACCTTACATTTTTAAGTGAGGTGTATTTCCCAGGTAAATTTTCACCGTGCAAAAATTATTAAGTTTTGCATTAAAATCCTAGGTTATAGAAGGCTTCGGCATATGATTGTCACATTAGAGAGATTTCATGCAAACTCCTTTCTTGAGTCATGTTATATTATTAGAATTTTAATTCTTTTTTTGTATTTGTAGGCCAATTATTAATTTTTTAAGTGGGGTTATTTCGAAACTAATTATTTGGTCGAATTTGAAACTAAATATTTTTTTCAACTCTGAATAGTATAGGCCAACCTGTTGGGTCTGCCAAAAATATACCTGTTTTGCATTAACGATAAACTAAATTTAGGCAGAAAATCTTTGGAATAAATTTTATATACAAAGTTATTTTATCTATTCATCCACTTGATCAAGTAAAAAAAAACATTCTCATTTCTTAAAAAGTGATTTGAAATAATTTATGAAAATTATACTTGAAATACTTGAAAATATATCTAAATTATTTTAGTATGTATCATTTTACATTTGGGCATTTATAATAATTAAATATATAAAAAGCCCATAAATAAAAGTTGGGGTGAGCCCATGATTGACCATTTTCCAAAGATGCAGGTTCCCCATCAACTTGTGCAAAAATTAAAAATAAATGCACAACTAACATTACATAGCCTCCATCTGTTGTGTCCAACCAAATATATATGTTAACGTCGCTTAGCAGGTCATAAATCCATTTATGACTGTTGAAAAGCAGTAACAATGTCCAGACCCCTACCACCCAAACAAAGATCTCTATATAAACACACGGGGGACATTATATTTTAGCCAATAATACACTAGAAAATAGAAAAAGCTTGAAGCTTCAGTTAGTTGATATGTCACATGGCAGCCACTCATAGAATGAAACATATATCAAATACTCAAGATCGTCTGGTAAAAGATGTAATAGCTTGGCAACCATAGTGGTCGCAGCAACATCGAAAAATTTAGGCCATTTGTACTACTGCTACGGACAACATGGGTTCTCACATTGGTGAAACCCAATAGGCTGGGGGCGAACTCAAAGTGGCCAAGAAGATATTTCAGGCCATGTTCAGGAAAATGGAGTCTGAACTACAAGAATGGGAGTTTGTGGGAGCAATGACACTTACCAGATAACTCTTGGTACTTTATTGGTTGGAAATCTGATAACAATGGTTGTGATGTGTCTTTTCTTTTGCATTACTTATTATATAATAAGATGATGTACTATTTAGCACATATATGTAAGGAATCCCATGAAAACATTGGGCAAAAATATGCATGTATTTTCAGGTTGTGCTTTTCCAAAAGATATTATGAGTTGATATGTATTAGATCGAATTTTGTGCCTTTGAAATAAATTATTATGCACACCATATTTGCATGTCTTCTGACTATACACAAACAAGATCAGCAACATTCATAAAAATTACAACCAAATTAAACAACAAGTATCAAGCGAATTACAACAAAGATCCATAGTCATATTAAATGCAATAATTTTCATAGCAATTAGACAACCATAGTTCAGCAAAATCGGCAGTAAAGGGAGCAAAAATATTATCCCTACAACATTCATGCCATTACACAATGTGACAACACAAAATAATCACCCCCAAAAATAAAACTTGGTATTACATGTGGTTAACCCAAGTTTCACTGGACTGACCATTGTCACATCAAAAAATGAATCCCCAAAAAATAATTAAAGACAATTGTTGATGCATAGATTCGCTTTACTTGGTGTGCCGACAGTCAACCGCCCTGCTCCTGAGATGACATAATGAAAAAATAAAAAATCATTAACAGGTTACAAATTTGATAAATTAAGCCTTTAATACATGAAGACTCGTGATATCCCCTCTACTACAATGTCCACAAAGAGGTGGTTTCTTCTTTGGAAACTCAACAAATGATGGATTTCTAAGTTTCTTTGGATGACCTAGCTTACGATTGAGTAAAAGAGGGTAAATCTTTTGTTGATCACATATTGATTCACATTCGAATTGCATCGTATCTGGGATGGGGTTGATATTTGCTTAGTAGTTTTATCTATATTTAGTGGTGTGGAAGTATTCCTCGACATAAGTCTAAATTGAACTATTTTGTCTCATGATTACAGCAATGACATGGGCTCATGGAAAACCAGTGACCTTCCATTGAAGACAAGAACAAGGCTTATCTCTCAAATCAACTTTACTTGAAAGATCATATTTAACTTCAAATTCGCCACTGGGTGATAATGACACTCTCCATGCCCTGCTCGTATCATACATCACATTACAATCAACTTGTTTTCTAGGAACCAAAGGAGTAATCCATTTTGTGAGACTTATCTCCTTTCAACATACCAACGTGAAATATTCTGACGAGTCCAGTCAATCATCTTCACAAGGGGTAGCGACCGAGCCTCTAAAATCCAATTATTGAAATATTATACGACATTAGACGCCATCTCTCCATACCTTATGATGTGTGGTGAATATGCAACTGATCGCTTCTCAAAAGAGAGTTGAGATAACCATTCTTCGGCCTTATTCACCCCAACGTGCATGAACAATTGATTTTTCTCATTGAAAAGATATTGTTCGAGCGCATATGCACATGCTTTAAAGATTTCTCCCAAATCAACCCATTGACTATTGGTCCATCCACTTGAAAAATGGCCCCTGAGGTTTGTTAAAAGATGGAATATATAGGCAATAGAAATGGCATGGTTTCTTGAATACGATGTTGAGGGCAGAGAGAAGACCACAATTTCGATCGGATATGTAGTACATGTTTTTCTTGTGTGTGACATGATCATCTATCTTTCGTATAAACCACTCCCAATTTGTTGTATTTTCAGCCGAAACCAATGGAAAAGCAACAAGGAACAAACCTAATTATCAAAGAACAACAAGTACATTAGCAGATTGTAAAAAAAAAATAACAGAAACAACAAAGAACGAAAAATGAAATAAATTCAACTATATGTGAAAGTAATAATGAGTTTTACCATTTTTCCCGTCTTTAGCAATGACTACTAACAATGCGCCCTTTGCAAGACCCTTAAGAAATGTGCCGTCAATGAAGATCATCGGTCGGCAACTTTTGAAGCCATCAAGACGGGCCTTAAATATGAAAAATACACGTTCAAAATGGTGTGTGTCACAATTTCTCTCTAAAGGAACAACACTCCCAAGGTTAGTGCATCCCACGGCTTTGTAATACCATCTTAGGTGGTCGTATGAATCATCAAAACTACCATAAATCTGATCTTTGGCTACCTCAACGGCGTGCCAAGATTTATAGTAAGGTGTCTCGAAATCATACTTCATCCTAATGGTCAAAGCTGCGTCTTTACCCATAATGTTTGAATTGCTCTTAACGTCTGCGATTATCAAATCGCCTAAATTTTTTGCCCCAAGCCATTTGGTCTTGTCCTTCAACACCTTACCAATACAATTGTGGGTCAAATCTACCTTATGGATAATAAAATAACCAGATACTTTCAACAACTTATCCCTTATATACCACTCACAACCACCTTTTATTGACTCACGACACACGATATGAATATACCTATCAGTATTCTTCAAGAACAAAAACCTAAATTTCATTTTGTCGAATACTTCTTAATTGAACTTCTAAAATGATCACAATCACCCATAAAAACTGCACCAACCACATCGTTCATCAAATCTGCCCAAAGGTCAGATAAAAATGAAATCTTAACCAGAGGAGGAGAAACATCATAACATGGGATGTTTAACACACCGCCAAATTCTGCAATTTCTCCAGATTTGGGGTCTATTTGCAATATAGAATTGGCACATATTGAATCAGACTCGTAAGCAGGGGCATTATAGGGCATAATAGAAATGTCAACATGGTTAATCGGAGCAATATTGTGCAACTCAACGTTGACAATTTTAGATGATGAGTGAGTGAATATAATTGAAAGATTGCTCAAATTATTGTCAAATTCCAAAACACAATTTATGAAACTACTAACCGAACAAGAAAATAAAAAAACACTTCCATCTAATTATGGCCACTTTCCCCTAACCTGATTCAGTAAGCTCATGAACGAATCCCTTCCGCATACAGTGATTAATTTGCTCTCCATTGAAATTCACTGCGAAGACCACTTGATCATCCATTTGATTGTTATTGGCATTGAAGACTGCTCTTGGATTGCTTGATGAATGTGTTGATGATCAATTTCTAATCACATGGATTAGTGGCTATTTTTTATTAATTTAGAGGATCATCAAACAATTTCATGTGATTGATTACCACTGTAAATGGTAAATATGAAGAATCGGGGTAAGAACGGGTGAATATGTGTATTGATTACGTATTTCTTTTGTATATGTGTGATTTTGGGTGTATCAGTGTGTGTAAGTGTATTTAGAGTGTATTTATGAATTTTGACTTAGTTTATTACATTAAAAATTGAGCGAGTAGATGAATAAGGTGTCGGCAAGCAACCTGACACCGAGCTAGTCGGCCAAGGCAAAGGAGGCAAGCAGGCCGAAGATGTCGAGAGGCTAGTCGCTTGAATGGCAATTGACGTCCCCGTTGACCCTACTCAAACCATCTCTCTCATCGATCCTCAAGATGATAATCTCCTCCCTCCCAAGCAACAGGAGGGCTAGACTTAGGATTTTTCTTCTTTTTTTGTTGTAGTTTGCTCCTTCTATAGAGTTATTATGTAATCTTCTTTTGGAAAATTTAGCCTTTACTAATGAAATTTATCTTCCTATTGCTCATATCTTCTTTGTGTATTTACTTATTTACATTTATTTTCATGTATGTAGCATTAATACACGAGTAATTGGGCTTCGTTCGTATAGAACTTTGTCTTTAATCTGGAATATGGGTTTGGCCTTAGGCTATGCTCACTTCTAAAAAATGAACAACCTTTAAACGGCTTTATCTTAAATTTTGACTTATGCCTTGAGCTCAGATTATTCTCCTCGAACGAACAACTATCAATTACTTAGTAAAAATTTACAAATGTAAAACAGTTGCTTGTCATATATAAATCTGACAAAGAACTTTACAAGTCTTGAAAATCCAGAAATAATTACAAGTGTAAACTAGTTGCTCGACAGTTACAAGATTGACGAACAACTTTACATTACTCAAAAGTCCTAAAAATTTACAAGTGTAAACAGGTTGTTCGACTAAGATATTTTACCGAACAACTACTATTTGACTTCTAATACTTAGCAAAATTTCAAAAAAAATTAGGCAAGTTTTTAGACCATACTTGCTTCTTCATGGATCTTGTTCGTGTGGTTGCTCTTAGTTTCTCGTCTTTATTGATAATACTTCTTCAAATGAACCGTATTCCAGCAGTATTGGGCCGAGTTGTCATTCATATTTTTAATGTCATATGCATCATTGGGTAACTTGCTCGTTACCTTTGTTGCACGGATTCTTCAAATTTTGGGGGTATGCAATATCGGATACGCGGGGGATACGGGTGCGGGTGCGATTCGCGTCGGATTCGCACCTGATACGCCACGTGGCGTATCCATTTTTTTTTATTTTTTAAAAGTTGGATACGCGTATCCCCCTCTAAGGATACGTGGGGGATACGCGAATCGGATAAATATTGCAAAATTTATTAATTTTTGTGATTTTTTTGTAATATTTTAAAATTCAATATTAAAATATAAATAATTAAATATATTAGTGAACAAACAAATCAAATAATACATCATCCAACCAAGTATTTCAATTTCTTAATTCTTATATAATTAAATGATTTGGAGAAATTTCTAGAATATATATATGCTTTCTAATTTTCTAGTAATTATTCAAAAAAAATTAGAGATAATGGTTATGATGCGGCTGACAAGTGATAATGATAATGATATTAATGTGAGTTGACCTTAGTATAAATATGTAGACTGAAACTTTTATTATGACTTGTGTAAGTTAATGATATTTAATTTTTAAGTGTTGCATATTTAGATAAAGTTTCTCTATATTTCTAGTTTATTACATGTATTATAAATAATAATAAAATAAAATTAAATAGACGTATCCTTATCGAATCGTATCCTAATTTTTTTTTTTTGAAAAACTATGTATCCCCACACCCGTGTCATATCGCTCCCGCACCCCGCATCCGTACCCGTGCAACATAGCTCGTTACCCTATATAGGCCATCACAAGTCAGTCTGAATACACTTGGAGGTGGTGCGAGCAACTTGTGTAGAACCATATCTCCATCTTTGAATTCCCTTAGCTTGACATGGGAATTGTAACAGCGCTCTGCTCGCTGCTTGTATGTTGCATTTTATAGCTCCAACATTATCATTTTTTCTTCGAATTATCCAACTCAAAAGCCATATAGCAGAGTTGTTTGTCTCTTCATCAAAGTTGGTTGTTCGTACTGTCTTGGTTATTAGTTCAACCAGGATAACTACCTTTGTTTCGAATGCCAATGGAAAAGGTGTCTCCCCCGTACTGGATCTATGGGAAACTCTATATGCCCATAGTACATCCGAGAGTTCTTCGGACCAACTTCCCTTCATTTCCGTCAATCGTATTTACAGAACGTGCTTGATTATTTTATTGACGGCTTCAACTTGACAATTTGACTAGGGATGATAGGGGGTCGAATAGTATTTTTGTATTCTCCACTTGATGCATAAGTCTCTTAGTGATTTACCATCGAATTGTTGGCCAATATCTATCACGGTTGTCTGTAGAAATTTGAATCGATAAATAATATTCTTCCAGATGAAGCTGATCATCTTTTCTTGTGTGATTGTGACTAAGGTTTCTATTTCTGCTCATTTGGTGTGGTAATCGACTGCCACTATAGCAAATTGTACATTTTTCTTTCCTATTGGAAAAGGTCCAATGATATCAATTTCTCATTGCATGGCCACGGGCTGTATACAGAAACGAACTCTTGTGCGGGAGTATGAATACTCGGGGAAAATACTTGGCATTGGTGACAAGTTCTTGCTATTTGGAGAGCATCTTGGCGCAGAGTTGGCCAATAGTAACCTTATCAAATTATTTTGTAAGCCAAAGTTTGCACCCCCCCCCCCCCCAGCATGATTCCCACAAACTCCTGAATGTATTTCTTCGAGTACAACTCGTCCCTACCCCCTAGGCAAACACTTGAGGAGTGGGGGTGAGAAACCTCTTTTGTAAAGTTGTCTGCCTACCAGAGTAAGCTTGGCAACTTCAAAAGGGTTGACTGGTTGTTCACCACTCTTCAATTATTTGATTATAGCTATTCGTAAATCATCATCCTCAGGTTGTTCGTCAACTTGATTGGCCTTATAGTTTGAAGTTGACGGATTAATAATGCCAATTTGTTGATGATCGATTTTTAATCACGTAGATTAGTGGCTATTTTTTGTTAATTTAGAGGATCATCAAATAATTTCGTGATTGATTACCACCATAAATGGTAAATATGAAGAATTGGGGCAAGAACGGGTGAATACGTGTATTGATTACGTATTTCTTTCGTATGTGTGTGATTTTGGGTGTATCAGTGTGTGTAAGTGTATTTAGAGTGTATTTATGAATTTTGACTTAGTTTATTACATTAAAAATTGGGTTTTTATACACTCCACCAAGTAGGTGGTGTCATGATCTTTCCTCTCTCATGTGTGCATGCTTGACACATGGGTAGGTTGACTATTTGACCTTATCTAAGGCTTAACATAGTTACAAAGTCTTCATTGCTTAAGTGTGCTCATTCGCATTGTTGTTCGTCTGGAGTTGTTGATGATGATGTTTAGCTTTGCTTTTGAATATAAGCTGCTTGAATCTCTTGAAGCCTTGCTTCATCTTGTTCGTTCAACTTGTCATGGGCTAGATTTTAGTCTGATCATCTTCAAAAGTTGTTCGCCCATCTCAGACTGTTCATCGAGTGAGATGCTTTATCCCTGGAACATACTTTATAAAGTTGGTCGTCTCTTATATCGTATACTGTTTGTTCGTCATAGGTGCTTTGATCCATGAGATTATAAGATTAATCATGCTGGTGGGCCCAAATGTTTCTCGCCCAATCTGATTAGTTGTTCGCCTATCAATATAATGAATTCGAGCAAAGGAGGAAAAATTCGATTCAAATCTCATATATTTTGGGTGGGCAATGGGCTTTACAAAATGAATTTGAATTTTGAAATATAATTGTATACCTCTCAGATGTGATTCGATGTCTTACATACCGGAAAGAATACCGAGATCGAGGTAAGAGAGATTGAGAGCTGAGAGCAGGTGGGTGTAGGGTGTGTAAGGTGAACTAGGGGAAAAGTGAGGTGGGACCCTTCTTTTAAACCTAAATATGATTTTAATAAGGTTTTGAACCAATACTTAATTTAAGACTTATAGTAGAACATATTTGTAATAATTTCATAATACTCACTCCGTCCAATTTTATATGTCTCGTTTCCATTTTTTTATGTTCAGTTAAATTAAACATCTTTTTCTAAAAATATATATATATATATATATATTTTACGCTATCAACTTATAGTTCACTTAAAACTCATATAAAATGAATCAAGATTATTAAATTAGACGGAGGGAGTAGTAAATATAAATTTCATAGATAAAGAAAAAATATCAAAATAATAAATATAAAACTCATGATCAACTATCGAAAATTATTGAAATGCACAACCAAATATCAACTACACATTTAACATAAAGCAAAATAAGAGGAAAATTCAGAAATCAACTACTTAAATTGCACTATAATTCCACTAATATAGAATACTTAATCTCAATTATCTATAAATATATAATACAATCTAATCTTCCTTAAATAGGTTTTGGCGGGAACTTTTTATGACCCTTGATCAATATGTTCTCATTTCATCTTTACCGTTCATTTTTTTATTAATTAATAAATATGATAGATTGGAATATAATATGTCCATGATTTGCCACTAATTAGGAACCGTTATAAGTTGTAGCCTATTTATAGTCTTGGATCGTGAACTTCTCAACCATTGTATTCACTTCCAATTTTTTTCCTCTCGAAACCTATAGATTAATTGTTCTATGTATTAGACAAAATAGTCTCTGAATTTTTATTTTTTATTCTGTAGAAATATTTTGTAGACAATGATGTATATATTTTATTGAATTTGTAATCGTTGTAAATTTGTTAAAGATCAAGACTTTTATCATATGATTTTTGAAGATATTCGTCCAGACTTTTATCAAAGAATTATTCTTCTAAATTTTAAAGAATTATTTGAAGATTTAAAGACATTCATTGACGGTGGATGTGAACCATTATGACCGGTTTAACTCAAAGAGAGTGCTAGATATTGATGATAACCCAAGAAACTAATGTTTGATTATATGTATATAGTTTTGGGGAAAAGGGGACCCATTGTGGCTGCGAGCAATTTTTCCAGTTGTTATCCATTCTGTTAATATTCTTTTCTTCATTTGAGAAAATATCCCCATAGTTGATGATTATAAACAATATCTATAATTCAATTTATCATCTTACTAAAAAATATATGTTTCCGGCTATACTTACAATTGGTATATTTTCAATTTTTTTTGCATTTTTAGTGTGTTTTTTACATCGAATCCACATGGTTTTACAGATACTTGACAAAATGATTCATTGTACCAATTGTTGTGTTGATTATGCAATTAGGCATTTATTTGAGATCGATTACCCACTAACACAATTAACCAATATAGTGTTGTTTAATAGTCTGTAGATGAATGTGTCGTTTTCTTTAGTTCACCAATTACTATAGATATCACAGTAAGGTTTGGTGTTGTTTTGTTTGGGTTCATATAAATGGTAAACATAAAATTGTATTACAATCAAATTGTTTGCAGAGCACATAAGGACTAGACAAATTACAATATTATAATGATGATTATTGTGCATATTAACATAAATTTACCATAAACAATAATTTAGATTTCCATTTAATAATTATAGTTTGTAATTTCCTTTTATTAATATCACTAATTAGGTATTTGATGTTAAATTTCAATCATAAAATTGTGTTCTTAAATTAATTATAGTTATAAGTGTATCCATGAATTACTACCGATTATTGTACAACAATATCACAATATTAAATTAAATATTTATAGTTTTTCATTTGCACATCAAGTTATAATAAATATATTCCATATTTATAATAACACATCAAAGATATTAATTTATTTTATAATATATATATATATATATGTATAGCACACCTTGAAATATGATTTTATAATATATATATAGCACATCTTGCAACGTTTTAATAACCAAATTTCTTTTAAAAAATTCTTTGATTTATAAACTAAAATTAATTGCATAATTTATGCGTATTTCATGTTCCAAATAAAGTTCTTTGATTTATAAATTAAAAGTAACTGCATAATTTATGCGTATTCCATATTATTCGTCAAATCAATGCGTTATTTAAGTTGTTTGTGTATTTAAAATTTGACAAAGATAACTACAAATTTATTACTATATTTTATGGTGCCAATTATAATTTTTACATTACACATATCATGGATTCTGGTACAAATATTGTAACGCCCCGAATCCAAAATACATTAAACATCTCAGATTCGAGGTGTCACTTGTAACTAAAATACGAACTATAAAATTTTTTGATATAAAAAGGGATAAAATCAGAGATGAGTTTTATGCAGCGGAAGAAATGAGTATAATATTTAAATAAGTATCTCAGACATATATATATATATATATATATATATAAAGATTAATATTTAACAGTAACATTTTACTTAAGTGGGGAACTCCGTGTCGTCTCTATTACTGTTCTTGCTCCACGAAATCATAATCTGCAAGGGTTGTAAAAAGAGGGGGGGCGTGAGATTTGAATTCTCATGTATGGGTGATTTGCAACGTCATGGGATTGGTAAATCCGAAATATGTTAAAGTATACTCATTGAGAAAATATATAATTTATTTAAGCAGTTGATATATAAATATGAATAACATATATCACAGAACTAACAAGCTCACGTAATAATTAATTGGGCATAACAGGTTTCACATTCACATAATTGATATATCACAAGTTGATTCACATTAAGGGGCAAAGCCCAAAACCATTTTCACGTATCGGCCCAATCTGACAAAATCATTTCCAACACATTGTGAATCTTCCCCAAACCAGTTCTCACCAACAAATCATGTGACCATGAATTTGAATAATTATTATCACTCATGGTCACCACAAATAATATCAGTGACCATGAATCTGACCTATTGTCACTCATGGCCATACGTGTCAATCCACAAACATAACTGCTCAATGATTACTCGCCTTCCTCTTTCTCATAAAAACTGTCCTTTCAAATTGTGGGGAGAATTCACATAATTCACACTTAAATTGGTTCATGCTCAGATAATGCCCTTAATCATGCAGTCGTGATTAATTTGAATAGAAACAATAGATATTTGTATCATATATAAATATATCACGTAATTCAAATATCTATATAATAGGTGTACATTTATGTTTGATTAGTTGTTTTAGATTGATTTAGTCGAGTTCAGAGTATACCAGCACAACGTATTATAAGCAGATCGATTAACAGATCATCACCCACCTGTTTGCTCCGAGTCCCGTGAACGATGTTCAAACAGATGGTCGGATCCCTCGTGCGTATTCCGATTAGCACAGAGTCCTAATACGAAATCATTTGATTAAAAGTTGACATTTGAATTATTGAAAAGGCCTAGAAGTACGTGTTACGAAACGAGGAAGTTGTTGTCTTAGAGACTTATTGAAATAGACCTACTTAAAAACACACACTATCTTGGTAAATACACCACTTTCAAAAAGGGTAGTGTATAGGGGGTGTATTTACTAATCTTCATGTTGTAATACTAGTTCGACTCTTATAAAAACGATCTTTTGATTTCCTTTGTTCTTTTATAAAACCTTTTATAATTTTAAAAGCATAACCATATAATTCTTTTCTTGAAAGAATTAAAAGTCTTAAGTAATTTATTTAAAAAAATAATACTAATATAATATAGATCCCAAATTACTATTTTTCTTGAAAATAATTAAAGAAAAAGAAAGTTTTATAAATAATATTAATATAATTAAAATCTCAATTTAATATTTTCTTTCAAAAATTTATATTTTATTTTAAAAGAACTTTGAATATAAATTATATTTTATAAATAAAAAATCCATTTATTAATACTTATTTTGTTTAAAGAATTTTATATAATAAATACTAAAAATAATATAATATATACTTTTCCTTATTGTTAGTAATACTTGATTTAAAGAAGTTTTCATAACAAATAATAGAGTAAAAATATTTTCCTATATTACTAGTATTACTAACCAAGTTTACTTGTGTCATTTTCAAAATAAAAGAGTAGTATTATTTTCTAAAAGTCCTTTTCCATTTGTTTCGAACATTTGAACATAAACATCTTTATCTTTTTCGATCCCTTTCCAAAACCCGACTAATATGATAATTTTGATAATCAAAAGTACTACTTTTAAAATCTAGTAGTACTAGTCTTTTTCCCCATAAAATTGGAATAGAGTTTTTAAAGAAAATATAAAGCTTCTCCTTTGATCCTAATTTTCGAACAGTGGCTCAGGGAGAAGACAAATTTCCCTTTGCACAGGGGAATCAAACAAAACTAATTCATCTCCTCAACATCACCAAACATCTATTCTAATCAAGACAACATTTATTCCACAACTCATCCAGTAAAAGACTAAATCCACAACTCAAAAATTAGTCCAAAGAATTAAAAAAAGAATTTCAACAACAATAGTATTTCAAATATAATTCTACTGGCTCGAACCAAAATAACCAATACTCTAATCCACCACAATAGGTATAGGTAGCTAGTTCAATACTCACAATTTGAAAAATCAACAAAATCAAAGTCCATCAACAGCTCCAATTCAAAACATTTTTTCTAAACTTACAAAGTCTCAACAGGGAATTAAAACTGATCAAATCCTATCCCAACTAGAATTAGAAAGAAGGTTAGTAAATCTTACGAGTCCCAAATCGGGCAGCCTAACGGCGCTCGTTTAAGGATTCGTCGGGTAAATTCGACAGCCTAACGGCGTAGTTCGGTCTTTCCAAATATTTCGGCAACGGCAATTCGGGAAGGCGTCATCTTGATTGGAAATTAAACGAAAGTGTTGCGGCTGATTGGAAACAAAACTAACCGGAATCGAAATTAAAAAGGGGCTTTCTTAATTACCTTACTGGAAGAGGAAAAAGAGATGGCTCTCGGTTTCTGTTTCCGAGAGGCGTCGCGGCGGTTGCCGGGCGAAGGGGACGGCGGTCGCTCGACGGTGGCTGGAGGCGCAGCGACAGGGTCGGACGGTGATGACGCTGGTCTGGGAGCAGAGGCGCTTCGCGACTGGTCTGAGAGGCCACGAGCGGCGTCGTGGTCGAAGCGGCAGGACGACGCAGGGTTGGAGGAGGCGGCGCTCGTCGATTCGACACAGGGGAAGACGGTGATTGGTTCCGACTGGGGCTGGGACCGAGGCGAAGAGGCGTCGGGCGGCGCTTGTGCGAGGCGGAGAGAGGGGAAGGGTGTCGGCCGATGCGGTGCTGTTGGCGGCGGCTTGGCTGCGGCTCCGATCGAAGCGCTGTTCACCGGGGAGAGGAGGAGGCGGGCGGCGCAGGGTGGACGAAGGAGGAGGCTGGAGGTTGCGAGAGGGAAGAGGGAGGAAACGCGTGAAATTGAGGCGTACGCGTTTTTGTTGCTGAAAGAGGAGAGGGAAAGGGATAATGCTGGGTTAATTGAAAGTGATACAGTGAAATTAGGAACTGATTTTTTTGTATTGAAAGCTACGGAAGTTTCCTTTATTTATAGAGAGAATTTTTTTTTTTAATTATCTAATTAATTTTAAAAAGGAAGGAAAATAATATGTGGATGTAATAAATCTTATAATTAATTTAATTCAAAAAGGAAAAGTAATTCATGTGGTTAGGGATTAATTCCTTTTAATTCTGATATTTTCGTTCCTGTCTGACACGGTTTAGGGATCATTTGGTTTACGAGTTTAATCCCGATTTAATAATTAATACAGTTTTATAACTCAATTAATATTTTAAAGTATTTTATTTATTCTCAACAAATTATACGGATCGAAAACATAATTTTAAATTTTAATAATTAATTTCTCGTAGTCCTTTATCCGTTTGAAATATTCGATTTCTTTCTTCGAACTTGGGAATTTGAAAATAGAGTATATATTTAAATCACACATTAGCACACAAAAATAATAAAATTAAAAGAAACAAGGATAATAATATAAAATTAGGCTTTCTAGGAAAAAAAAAAAGGTATAAAACGGGACGGGGTATTACAAATATGGGGCATTGGCAAATCATGGGAGTAATTTAATATATAAGTGACATCAAAATTATAGGACTTTATTCCGAATTTATTGTAACATTACACAAATCATGAGACTATGGTACACATTATGGGATAATAGCAAATTACTACTTTTATTGATAATTAATTTTTTATATTGAAATTAATACTTTTATTTATTTATAATTTTATATATAAAGATACCATATGTGTAATATAATATAATATAATATAATATAATATAATATAATATAATATAATATAATATAATATAATATAATATAATATAATAGGAACCCATTTCCTTAAATAATCTAGGTTGGAGGGAGTTTCATCCATTGATATATTTTTAAATAATCGGTCATGACCGATTATTATGTTGTCTATTAATTATGAAACTTTTTTTTTAAATCTAGAAATCAACCATTATAATTGTATTTGTTAATTTGTTAATTGAGTAACAATGGTTTATGAAGTATGTTCATTAAGTTGCATGGTGTCAAAATCGCCAGTGGGGTTGGATGTCGCTGAAGGAGCCATGAGGAAGGATGTTGATCAGCTGCTAATGGGCATGGAGAAGATTACAATTTACAGTGTTCAGAGTGTGCACAAAAGATGTGAAGTGGGAATTATGAATGAAATACCCTTATCCAATGTGAGAGAGGATATGTTGACTATTTTGATTTTTTTATTGGAATTAATTGAGTAATCAATTATTAAAACAAAGAAAAAAAGTGGTCGGAATTGGAGATATGGCCGAAAGGGTAGGAGATAATGAATGTTTAATGACAAAGTATTATAAGAAAATAGTTCAAAATAAGTTTATTATGAAACAAATTTTAAAGTATCAAATAATTAATTAGGAGTATCAAAAATTGCTTTAGGAGTATCATAAATTTGGGTCAGTGGTATTATATTGTAATTGTTGTAAAAAAATTGACTTCAACTTTTAATACTACTGATGGAGTATATATAAAGTGAAATTAGTTCATACATGAATCATTGAAGCGTATTAGTTATTTACACTAAAGATTATTAGTTGTTTACACTGAAGAGTATTGGTTCTTTTTACAGAAGAGTTTTAGTTTATTTTCAGTAAACAACTAATACTCTTTAGTGAAAATAACTAATACCCTTCAATGAAAATAACTAATACTCTATAGTGAAAACAACTAATATCCTTCAATGGTTTATCCATGAACAATTTTCAATCTATACTTTGTCTGGTGGATCTTTGATACTCCTAATTAAATCCTCAATATTTTAAAATAATTTCATGATGAACTTATCATGAACTATTTTCATATAAAACCACTCATGTTTAATTTGGTCATATCGTGAGGATTTAATAATTTTTTTATTTTATTTTTATAAATCTTGACTATATATTTTTTTGGATGGTTGGATTAAAATGTCAATATTTTATTATTATTGAAATAGATGAAAACTCTATGAGATTATCAATTAACTGTGGGTACATATTCCATTTTCACCATATTTTAAGAGTTACATGACTTTTTATTTTTTTAACCAATATAATGTTAGTGAAATACTTGAACTTTCGACAAAATGTAATAATGTCGAAATTATATATCATTTATTGAGATTTATATTTCTTTAGATGCATATTTAAAAAAAAAAATATCTTACTAAAAATTCATTATAACTTTAAGATTTTTTTTATTTGTAGTGCATACCAATGTCGGGTGCAAATTTTTTTGGTGAAAAATCTTATTTTACTATATTGAAGTATTTCATTACTAAATAATTCTCTGGTTTATTATGAATACAAGTTTATTGGTGACATGGATCATCGCAAAGTTCGTTCACTAAAGCTTGATTTAAATTTATTATAAGTGTTGAATTGCATAGAAATGATAAATTTTTAAAATGAAGTATAATATTATAGATGTCGGAGCAAGATTAGTTTTTATGTTTTGTGTACCAAGGTTGATTACTTGATAGTAATTATATTTTTTTAGGACTGTAACTTAGGGCTGATAGGAAAATTAGGACTTTAAATCTCTAGGCAGACATTTTAAGGACAAAACATTTATAAACGTTTTATGTGATGTTAAGATTTAAAAATAATTCACTCTTCTGATTACGAAGATTTGAGTTTGGTGATTTTTATAATGATATAAAGTGTTTATTTCTATTTGTCTTAAATGCTTTTTTATTTAATTATGTTTTTGTTTTTTACCATTATTAATATAATGTTGATATTTGAAAATTTTAAAAATAGCATTGACTTTATTATTATGTAACTATTTCTAAAATAAACAAGTTTGTTCAGTTTTTTAATTAAAAGTCTAATATTTAAACTATTTATAAATAAAATTATTGTAAAGAAGCAACAATTTACATCCATTTTTTTTTTTACTAATTTCACCCACCTCTATATATCTTTTTATAAATATATACCCACTATAAAATAAAAATTTTATCCCAAATATAATAATAACTACACCCACATCTATAAAATAAATTTTTACATCAACATTTTTCAATTTCAATATAATCACTAAATGTACCCACTTTATTAGCAATTATCTTTTGATTTGTTCTATTAATGTTCTAATTATTGATTATTAAAAGAATATTTAAATGCCTTCTGTGGTTATCCAATATGTATAAATAATTTTAGATTCTACATGTTCGGGTTATATTTACAACTTATATCATACACACCATTTGATTAAGATGAGTTGATGATAAGAATTATAAAATAATTCGATATTATTTTATAATAAAATAAATATTCTTTTCATGTTACACTTATATATAATCAAATATTCTTTGCATGTTACACTTATATATAATTAGAAAAAGTTGCATAATAATTTTGTGCTAAAACTTAGTGTGACAAAATTGTGACATTTGCAAAATATAAAATAAAAAATATAAATAATTATATTGACAAATTTAAATACACCTATGTTGAAATGTTAGTGCGATTGGTCCAATTTATATCCTATCCCATGAGTAAATTTTATATGAAAATGATTAATTATAAACTTATCATGAATCTATTTTAAAGTGTTGGATATTGTAAATAAAATATAATGAGAATTTACGTCAATTTGAGTTCAAGAAATTTTTTAGTTATATTTTTTTTTTAAATGTATTTTTTAGTTTTATAATTAAAATGTGTTTATTATTATAGTTTAAAGAATATAATAAATTTCGGCTGTACGAAGCACGGGATTTACGATCACTAGTAATTGTAAAACTACTTTACGAGTTTACGACAAACAAACTGTTCAATACAAAATTTAATTGCTCATATTGATATTGAAGTAGAAATAAAAGATGATTCATATTGACTTGAATAGTTAGGTTTACTTTTCATTTTCTAAAAAGATTCTTATTTTAGCTCACCTTTCCATAATTATTTTTTTATAATATTTTTGTGAGTAGGTCTTCAATATAGTATTAAAATGATATCATTATATGCAATTATTAATACTATTATATGTATTTATTGATATTATAATATTTTATACTATAAAATTATATGGAATCAATGAATAAATTTAATTGTAGCAATGAATATATATATTTTTTGGTATAAGGAGCTTGCTTATAAGAGACTCCGTGGTTTTCTGTATTTTTAATAAATTAAAGGACAAAATAAAATAAAATAAATGTATTTAATTTAAAACTGGTTTGGGCTTATTATGTAAATTTCAATACTAGTGAAAATGAAATTTTATGAATCTTAATTATCCTGGGCTAAAAAATTTATGTAGTAGTAAAAATGGAGTAAATTGCGTCAAACGCCCTTATAGTTGGGAAAGTTGGCACGAAATCCCCCTATGTTTTAAAAATTGCATCAAACCCTTGTGGTTTTATAAATATAGCACAAAATTTATTTTTTTCTTAAAAAATAATAGCGTTAATTTTCAACCCATATGACCCGTTTTATACTTTTGACCCGTTAACGTTCTTTCATAAGACACCAAAACGCAAACTAAGGTTTATCTCCATATAAAATTTCAAAATTTATACGAAAAAAGATTAGAAATTTGTGAATTTAACTTGAAGAAAGTTGTTGATCGTGAACATATGAAGACCTGATCAAAAATATTTTTTGTTGTTGTTGATATTGATTTTCTTTAGAACGAGAGCGCAGAGTAAGTTTCAATTTCTTTTATTTTTTATTTATATTTTTCTTAATATTTTTAACTACAAATTAATACACAAATTATTGACTAGATGATATATTAATATATAATTAAATATAAAGAGGACTTTCTAAAAATATTTCTCACTTCTCGTCTATTTATAATATTTTAAAAACAATGATTATTAAATAAATTAACTATATAAAAGCATTAGATTATTTAAAAAATCATAATAGAAGGAGCATTTAATATAGTTAATGGAGTGATAATTGTGTCAATATATTAAAAAACGAAAAAAAATCAATAAATTTGCATGAAGCATGCGTAAATTAAACTACTATTAATTTTAATAGAATTTGGGATTTCATGCTATATTTATAAAACCACAAAAAAAATTCACGCCAGTATATCAAACCAGGAGGGTGCTTGATGCAATTTACCCCATAAAAATAAGTATTTATGTATATTGCCTTGGGCTCTAGCCCAGTGGGCTAAGGGTGGATCCGCAATCTTGAATGTACGATTAGGCCCATACAAATTTTTATTATATATACATGAAATGAATAAGCAGGAGAAATAAAAAGACAAACCAGGTGCGCCGATTATTATTTCAACTGTATTCGAGTTCATGGCATGTTGGGCTATTAAAAAATTAAATAATAAACAGAGAAATTAAATTAATAAACCATGAAATTGGTTTGGTTATGTGATTTTATGTGAAGTGGGCGTAGTGTCTTAAAACCCATGCATATGCATGTGTCGTGAATAAGTATGGGCAAATTCTCTCCCATGTGTATAGTTGCACACACTATTGATTAATTAAATAGATATCTGCAATTCCGCCGTCCATCTGGCCCCACCTCTGGAGTATATATTATTTTTCCCCAACAATTGACATGGAGGTCGGTTTCGGGACTTTGAGGCTGTCTTTCTGACTACCAAAATTATTATTATTATTATTATTATTATTATTATTATTATTATTATTATTATTATCACCATCATTATTATTATCATTTTGATTTGAATACCAATTCCGAGAGAGTATCGGAATTGAGGGTCATTCTACGTAAATTAATCACCTAATTGACACATGCCATCTTAATTGGGAGATTTATCTATTAAGAAATTTAATTTGATAAATCTGGAGAGTTGAACAATTTAATTTCTTTATATTTAGTTAAATATGTAATTAAGGATTGAGCATCTAAAGTCAAATTTAAGTAGTACAAAATTACTAAAGCTCATATTCTCCTTTAATTTGTTCAATGGATCTTGAGATGTTAATCCCAATTATTTAATCTGTGATTTGCACAAAGACATCCACACACACATATGTGAGCGTGTCAAATTAAGGGTGAATTAATAAATAAAAATTCAAATCAGTAGCATTTAAATGATCGTGTTGAAGGTTAATTTAAAGTTTTCAAAAATCATGTTGGAGGTTCAACTGTACGAAGTTGTAAGTTTCAATTTTTTAATATTTGTCTAAAGTACAACTATTTTTCGAGTAATAACATTTAATTAGGGTGTGTTTGGATGGAGGAGAATGAATAGGTATGGGAATGACTTTCATAGTGGCGAAGAATCAAAGTCATTCCCCTCAAATGTGGGAGGTATGGAGATTCCTCCAAAGTGAGGAATCAAGCAACTATTTTCATACCCATTCCTCCCCACCAAACGACATTTTTCATTCCATTCTCATTCATTCATCTACATACCCCTCAACCAAACACCCCCTTAGTGTGCAAGTGCAACTGATTTCTAGGTAATACCCCCCATCTCTAAACAAGTGCAACATTTACTGTTTACATATGTTTTGATGTAAGAGTTGTTTTGTTAGTTTTAAAGTAAATAAAGTGAATTTTGTTTGATGGTAGTATTGTCATTTTAAAGTAGAAGTAATTAAGTATATGAAAGTAATGACATATGGTATAATATTGAGATGTTCGAGGGGTAAAGTTAAAAATGATAAAATGAATTTTGAAGGGTATATTAGGAAATGGTGCACGAGTTGAAGGATAGGGACAATATCATTTAGTGAAACAAGTAATAACATTAAAAAAAAATGCACGGTGGAAATGGCATATATAAGAATTTGATTGCAAGTATTGGTCAATCTCTTTCATTGTCAATCCATTTTTTTTTTTTTTGCCATATTTTCACATTCCACTTTATGTACCATTAGTTGGGTCATTAATATGTGTAGATATGAAATATAAAATCTATTAATTATTTTTCATCATTCACATATCATACAAAATATGGAACATAAAGTGAAACATCAAAATTGACAAGTGACGTCCTATGTTGGCAACCAACCAACTGATTGAATCTTAATCCCTTCATCCCAGTTTTATTTTTTCATTTGATTTTTTTTTTACTTAACGTGGAACTTGATTTATAGTATTTAAATGGATAAAATAGTTTTCTAATGATGACATATTATTCAATTTAAGTGCATGAGACAAAATTAATTTTTTTATAAAATTATTAGTGGAATGAAATGTAATTTAAAAGTGTTTAAAAGAAGTGAATAGTACAGCGTAAAAACAAAACTGGAACAAAGGGAGTACTTTTTATTGGGCAACCACAAAATTATTCATATGAGACGTATATTATATAAACTAATTGTGTGGTGCATGTATGTATCTTTAAACAATTTTAAGTTATTCATTAAAATATATTAATTTATTAATATGAAATGTTCTATTAAAATATATTAATTTAATAGTATTAAGTACTCCATAAACAAAATATAATTCATCATTTCATTGTAAAACTATACTCCCTCAATCCGCAAAAGTGAGTTTTGTTAATTTGCACAGTTTTTAATGCGTTATATCGGATGGTATTATGGGTATTCTGATGCCCATTTATAAATAAAGTGAGCGTTTACAAAAAATATGAATGTTTTATAATACCCTCCGCAATATTACATTAAAAATCGTGCAAATTAATATAACCAAATTTTTGAGGACGAAGATAGTAATTGTGAACAACATATATATAGTAAAACTATTTTACATAAGACCAATCACAAGATACATTGCATTAGAAAAAGTGTTTCATTATGTGCTAATGCGGTTTCTATTATCCATTAGTAGCGGCATAATTAGATTCGATAAATTCAAACCATACACAAGTTCAATTTGAATTATTAGCATCAATCAATTGGAACATATATATAATTTAGTGGTAGAAACATGTTCATTAGTAAGAAGAAAACAATATATATGGGGTAAATTTTTTGGTTAAGCGATAATGCTAATTAATAATTTAATCATCATATAGATAATTTTTCCTCCAATATATCTGACGGTGTAAAAGAAAAAAAAATTGCATTCTCATTCTCATTATAAAATTTGAATTGAACGCCACTTTAGTTTAATAGTAATAATGATTTCATTAAGAAAGTATTTTTTTATTGTAAAACAGATGTATGACAAAATTGATTTACAGAACCCTAATTCTAAAGTCAAATTATGAAAAACTTTTTGAGTAGATCTCCTTTGAAAGTTTATAGTATAAAATTGATACCACTAGATACATTTACTGTTAAGGAATGCTGGCGAGGCAGGGTTGGAGAATTCTTAATGAACCTTCTTCTTTGCTTACACAAACACTTAAAGCTCGATATTTTCGGAATTCTGATTTTTCGGACACTGTTTTGGGGCACAATGCGAGCTATACTTGGTATAGTTTGCTGAAAGGGAGGGATGTGTTGATGGGAGGATCGGTGTGTAGGGTGGGTGATGGTAGTAAGGTTAGATTAGGGATGGATGTGTGGGTGGCAGACGGGGGGCTGGTGCATTCTATGGGGGGGACGGATGCTGCGTTGCTACCGGTGGCGGACTTGATTGAGGAAGGGGGTAATGAGTGGAATAGGGATAAAGTTAGGGAGTTTGTTTCAGAGTCTGATGTTGTGAGGATTTTTGCTACTCCATTAGGCTACTTGCAGCGTCCGGATGTTTTGTATTGGAGATTCACGAAGAATGGGGTTTATTCGGTGCGGTCGGGGTATGCACAGGTCGCTGGGGTGGGTGATGTGGTGGGGAGTGATCAGAATTTGGAGTGGGGGGTCGTGTGGGGTGTAAATATGGCACCGAAAATTCAATTTTTCTGGTGGAGGGTTATTCACGATATTCTCCCAACAAAAAATAATTTAGTGAGCCGGTTTATTGATGTGGATCCTTTTTGTCAGCGGTGCCATAATAATATTGAAACTTTAGAGCATGTGTTAAGGGATTGCATGTGGGCGAGAGAGGTGTGGGAGAGATGGGGTGTGGTGGTGGATCAGGATGAAAATCGGGGTATGAAAGAGTGGATTTTGGAGGTGGGGAATCGGTTGGGGTCGGGGCGTGTGGATGAGTTTGTTACTACTTTGTGGAGCATTTGGTTTGAACGAAATGCTCTTATTTTTCGAGGTAAATCAAAGGAGCCGGTTAATGTGTTGATTTTTGTTGCGGCTTTTGTGGCAGATTTTAGAAGACGAGGCCGACGTTTGGAGGAGGGGGTAGTGCCTACTGTGGCTGCTACTAGATGGGAGAGGCCGCTGCAGGGGTTTGTTAAGTTGAATGTTGATGCGGCTGTGGCGGTGGATAGAGGTGTTGGGATCGGGGGGATCACAAGGGGACATTTGGGTGAGGTTCGTTGGTGTTACGCGCAGCAGGAGGGAGGGTTGTTGGATGTGGATGTCGTTGAGGCCCTGGCCGCGCGAAGATGGCTGATCTTGGCAGTGCAACGAGGCGAGAGATGTGTAGTGTTGGAGGTGGACTCACAAAATCTCTACTTTGCAGTTTGGAGGGGTGGTGTTGATTTCTCTTATTTTGGCTCGATAGTGGAGGATATTATTGAGTTAGGGAAGTCACTTGAGGAGTGTATGTGTGTATGGGTGAGACGTTTGTCTAATGTCGTAGCTCACTCGCTTGCTTCTTTTAGTTTTTCGTGCTCTTCTTCGTTTGTTGGAGATTTCATACCTGACAATATTGTGTCTGTTTTGGAAGCCGATTTGGCTATGTGATGAATGCATTTCCTTTTACCGTATAAAAAGGAATGTATTGTGTGAATGATATTCACGGTGAAACTTGTCTGAAGGGTATTAATAAATTATACTAAAGGTATCAGTGAATTGCATTAAAGGTATCAATTTTGAAGAGTATTACTCCCTCCGTCCCATAATACATTGCGGGGCTACTATTCCTCTCGTGTTTTTGCGAGTAAGTTTTTTATTAGTATTTAAAATGATAAAGTAATTTTAAAATTACTTTGTAATAGAGAAAAGGTAGATCTATCATACCCTACCTTAAAAATTATTTTATCATTTCAAATACTAATAAACAACTCGCTCGCTAAAACACGAAGATAAAGTGAACTCCGCAATGTGTTCCGGGACGGAGGTAGTAGTTGTTTTTACTAAAGATATTAGTTTTTTTTTTACAAAAAGTATTAGTCATTGCAATATTAATAGTTACCGTGAGTATCATTCACAGTAATAATTTGACTTGTTAATATCATTAGATGTATTCTATAATATCATACTCCCTCCGTCCCACTCTAAATGTCTCACTTTCCTTTTTTGGTTGTCCCACACTAAATGTCTCATTCCATAAATGGAAAAAGCAACACTCTACTACATATAAACTTTAACCTTCAAATTCACACAATATTACCAAAAATGTCACTCATTCAATCCACTTTTCAACACTATTCATTACTTTATTAAACACTATTCATTACTTTTCAACACTATTCATTACTTTTTCACCATATATTAATAAACAAATACACTTTCTTAAACCATTCAACCAAAAGAAAGGGGACATTTAGAGTGGGACGGAGGGAGTATTATTTTACTCAGTAATTTTAATTTCAAATCTAATATCAATGAATTTATACAATAGTATCAATGTACATATATTTATATTAATTTCATACGGTAAAACTTGTTGAATTGAGATTTTGTGAAATATTTTTGGTGGATATCTTTTAATTGAGCTCCTCCACAAATGGAACGTACGAAAAAGTATTCGACCCCATTTTCAATTTTTAATTATTATTTCGGTATCCTTTTTCTGTTGTTGATCAGGATCCACTTGCTTAATAAATAATTGGTGGGAAATGAAAAGTGGAGGAGGGTTCCCCAGGAAATGAAAAGAGAATTCTGAAGAGACCACATCAGATAGTACGGAATGGGACCTCTTCTTCAGGTGGAGGCATTGTTGTGGAGAATCTAACCCACCCAATTATTATTATTTTTAATTATTACCGCTTTCAGATTTGATATTCCATACCATTTTCCTTTTGAATTATTTTTTTTACATGATAAAATTGGATCAGTTCCAAGTTCCAACCAGCTTGGTAGTTGGTGTTTTGGCATTAAAATACCATCAATTAAATATATTGCAAAATTAATGTGAGATTGTTAAACAAATATGCATTGGTGAGATTACTTTATTCGTCCACAAAAAATATTTTGATTGTTTTATTTGTTCGTTTACAAAAAATAGTTATATTTCATTAAATAAAAATAATACGTTTATTTACATTCTTCAAACTACACATATAACATTTTTAAAATAATTTATTTTGTATTTAATTTGACACAATATTCTTACTTTTTACACATTATATCAATTTTCTTAATAACCGTGATAAAAGTAGCAATTCTTATTTTCGAGTGAGTACAATTTTTTAAGATTAAATTATATAACTTAATGTTCCTAGTCAATATTTATCAAGTATATTAATTGAGGTTATATGAAATTTATTACACGGTCTCATCTCATAATTCTCTTACAGAAAGTAAATACAGTCCCTTTATAAACCTTTTCTTATAAAAAAGTAAAATTCATTATATGTGGCATACGCCGTAATAAACATATGGAAACAAAAACAAGATGTGGTTTTTAGTTGAGTGATTTTTTTCGCATAAAATTCTATTCCAAAAGCTTATCATTAAAGAGAAACTTTAACTTATTGAGCGGAGATGTATAAACCCACATGGAGGCACCAACTCAGCAGTTGTCAGCTTGTCATGAAAAAGCAAAAAGCAACAACAATTATGGTTAAAAAAAAAAAAAAAAAAATTGCACTGTGCATTCGCTTAACATTTAATGTTATTTGTACTGAAAAATATAAGTTGAATACACTGAAAAGTATGGATATATTAATTAAAAAATTTACACTGAAAATCGATTTTTAGTGTAATCTAACTACATTTTTCAGTTTAATCAAATTATATTTTTCAATGTAAACAATCTCAATTATTAAGTGAGTATATCATACACCAAGTACACAAAAGAATTATTTTAACAAAAAAATCTTTTAAGGTGTCAACCGGAATATGGTTTCATAGAAACACTAAAGTAAAATAAAATGTTTTAAATTATATAGTCATTTGCATGTTCCAAATTAATATTAGTAAATTCAACCAAATCTGACTAAATACATAACAAAATGATATATAAATTCATAAAATAAATGATAAAAATATGCAAAATATACGGTAAGCACAATAACATGCAAAACAGATAAATAAATCAAGTAAAAGAAATAAATAGACGAAATAAGAAAATGTACCGTGAAAATAAAGAACGTCAAGAAATGGGCGGGTAAAGACCCTTCCAAATGCAAAATCGACTCTCCAAAGTATATTTTCCAGCTAGAGAAAGACGAGATTTAAAACGAGAAAAAAATGAGTGGAGAAATAGAAGGAGTCGATTGTTGTCATTTATGGTAAAAAAAAAATGACATATAAATTTAAGTTAATATCCCATCATACTTAACCTTGCTAACACTATTTAACTATACTAATAGTTGTTGTGACCATAATAATCACAAGCTCAAAGAGGGCTATAGAGGTCGGCTTACCTCCTATCTCTCACCGCCGACCTCTCCTCAACCCTGGAGATCGGCTCAAATATCCTAGGACCCACGACCGACCTCACAACCGCCGTCGAGGTCGGCCTGGTCTCAGTACATTCAAAATCGACCACCCATTAGTCAGAGAGGTTGGATCTCACCCTCTCAAGCCAGGATCCGATCTCGTTTAGACTCGCTGTCACCTCAAGATCGCTAACGATTCTACTAGCACGTGATAAGATCAGACAAGATCGACCCAAATAAGAAAAAAAGTCGCCTCAATACGCAAGAACAAGAAGAATATTCGCCACAAATATGGAAAACGCTCATGAAATCTCACTACAGAGGCACGTGAAAAAATGAGATTGGCTCGGCGCCTGAAACAAAGGACAATCGGGCACCCCACGTTGTATCAGTGGAAATCAGGTGTTTACAGCCATGGTCCCCTCCGAGGTTGATAATGACATTTTTACCCCTCATTGTAAACCCTATAAATAGGGAATCTCTTGTACACAAAACACACACACATTAAGTCCAGGGCATAAAACCCCTGACAAATCCTTTCTTCTTAATTACTTTCTTGCATTCATATCTTCATCATTAGCACATTATGAAGAACATTCAATTCTTCATTCATGCATTTAATATTTCATTCAATGCATACTCTTTTGATGTTTTAGCCTAAATCCTTCCACATCCTCTATTAAGTTCAGCCCTAATTTTAGGCTAACAACAATAGTATTCAATCTATTATATTTATATCCAACCATACTTAATCACACTGATACACAATCATACTAAAATAGTACTAATACTCAATCATATTAATATTCAATCATATTAGTACGGTATCATACTCAATCATACTAATACTTAACCATACTAATACTAACACTAAATCATACTAATACTTAGTTATACTCACTCATACTTAATCATACTAATACTAATAATCGTACTAATACTCAATCATATTAATATTCAATCATACTAATCGGTAACTTTAATGCGCGTCGTTTACCAAGAGCCGTGGGTCAATGGGTCGGTTTAGCGAAGGACGGGTGTCCGTCGCTAACCCTAAATTTAAACTTAGCAACGGTCAGTTTGTCGCTTGTTTTGGCAGTTCAGACGAATCTGAAAAGCCATATCAAAATCTGTCCATCGCTAGTCCAGAGAGATTAGAGACAGATTATATGCAATCCAGAGAGATTAGCAATGAATTTTGTAATCCGACTCTAAATTTTTTTTAAAGTGACTAATGGACTTTTTCTGTCTCAAATACATCGTTAATTTCTATTTTTAGCGAGGGATTATATGTCCGTCTCAAATTTCCGTCGTTAAAACATGAGTTTTTTGTAGTGCTACATATAAGTTCGGACTTTTAGATGCGATTAAATTATTTCATGAAGAATAGTAGTAATACATCATATATTAAAATTTTATAAACTATTTCGTGATGGCAAAGTATTATATGAAAATAGTTCATGATAAGCTTATCATGAAACAATTTTAAAGTATCATTAATCTCATCAGGGGTATCATTAGTCTGAGTTCAATAAAATTTAAAACAATTACAATATAATACCACTGACCCAGATTAGTGATACCTCTGACAGGTTTAATGATACTGCTGATAAGATTAATGATACTCTAAAACTATTTCATGTTAAGTTTATTATGAAGCGTTTTCATATAAAACCTACTCTTTCGTGATTATATATAGTGTTTTGTAGAGATTTATATGAAAATTAAGAAATTTAAACAACTTTATATGTAGCCTTAATTTATGACTTAGAAAAGATATGAGAAATACAAATATTCTTTAATTAGTATTTTTAACAGATTTTAGGTAGGATAAATTGGAAAAATAAGGGTAAATTGTTAAAAATTAATATTATTTTTGAATAAATTTTAGGTTTAGATTTTTGAAAGAGTGTTTGTTCTGCAATAGAGAAAGTATATAGTAAAACAATGACACGTAAAGTCAGGTGACTGGTCTACGCAAACCACGAGACCTTGAACTGAAAAAACTAGTCACCCAAAGCAGCTCACATTAGTCTATATGGGCTTTATTCCCATTTGTCCAAATTCTTGATATCATTGTTAAAAAAATTAAAAAAATCAACACCCACAAGAATACATGTATCAATGGGTAATTAATTTGGGTAATTAACTTATAGGATAAAATAATAAAGTGAGTATATCACAATAGGTAATTAAGTTGGGTAATTAACTTAATGGATAAAATCACAATTTAAAATAAATTTGGGTAATTAACTTATAGGATAAAATAATAAAGATGAGCAAGATTTTATTGATAATATAAACAATAAGTATTTTCACTTAAAAAAATCACTAAGTAATTAAAAAAAAGGTAGAAATGATTTTTTTAGTTTTTATGGAACTAAAAAAGCTTAGATTTATCATAAGTGCAAGGAAGCTCATCCACAAAATTTGGTGGATTAACCCAATAATGAAACAACGAGATAAGATTGAGAAGTCCTGATATTTACCAGGAGATAAGATTGAGAAGTCTGGTAAATTTATATGCTCAAGCATTAACACTATTTTCAACAAATAAAATTGGAATAAAAGGCGAGTGAGGTAACTAAAATGTTTTTTATGTAAGTTAAAAACACAAATCATACAAGAATTAATGATGAACGAGAATTTGGAGTGGTGACTTTTAGTCGGGTGAGGCTAAGCTTAATTTTTTTTTTAATTCTGTTTATTTCTCTCTCTCCGTTCTAGAATTGATTTTGTTTACACTAATAATGCCGATTTTCCAGTTGTTTAATTAACTAATTTACTTTTCCCTTAAAAAATTGAGTAGAGAATCGATAGATATAGGCATTAATTATTATTACATTGCTGATGATCTTTCACTAATAATGTAACTAGTGGTTGTTTAACTCTTAGAAAATCATAAAAACAAACATGCAATTATGCGATGACAATTTTATGAAGGTATGGAAGAATTTAATAAAGTAAGGATAATGTATCAATTTAACAGCATATACGTATTAATTGTGATTTTCCCCTCATTTTTATTAATAAAATTGGGGGTATTTATACAAGTGTAACCGAGGAGAATGTGGCAGCTTATTAATCACCTTATTTACATATTTGACAAGTGTTAATACAATAATTAAATACAAAGTAACTTAGGTGTAATTTGAGGCGATCGGCTGCACATTTTGGAACCACTTTGGTGAGGATTCTCATCTCTGTTCTTCCTCTACATTGTTTGTCCTGTGGATGGATCATTGTTAACCTGCTCGACTAGCTTCTTACTATGAAGGTGACCAAGGTTGACCAAATAGACTGCTTGACCGGTAGAGTTGTTTGCCTAAATGCCAGTTATATTAGATTTGTCCCCTAATCTGGTATTAAGGGTGTGAAAGTTGATCGCTTACGTCACACGGTTGTTCGCCTATCAACATACATCATAACTTTACAAAATATAACTCATTTCGCCCCCCCCCCCCCCCTATTACTTTCATATGGAGTGTGACGCACATATTAAAAAATAAGAGTAATGCGTAGGGTTTTGATGGGTAATTTTGATGATTATTATGTATACAGTAAATAAATTAGTTAAATTGTGTGTATGGATGGACTTTAAAATAATTATATTTTATATCAAATGACGGATATTAAAAAGATCTTTATTATTTTTTATTATTATTATTATTATTTTATTTTTATTTTTTTGGTGAGAGTAGTTTTGAAATTAAAAAAAAAGTGTGAAAATTATAGTTGGATGGGGGAGCAATAAAGATTTGTTTATATATATAAAGAATTACGCCTATAGAAGGGGAAGGTAGTGAATGAGACTCTCCATTAGAGATATTGAAGTGACTGAGGGGGCGCTTGGTTAGCAATTCTTCAATGGTAATGAGAATGCAAATTTATTTATATCTATGCCCTCATAAGAAAAATGATATGTTAGGGGAAGAAGTGTTTCAATGGTGACACCATTGCTAGTGTCATGCCCCAATTTTGGAATAGAAGTTGACAACAAATGGTTGTTGGTGGAGGAATGAGGGAGTGATTGAGGGGGATGATTGTAGGAAGAGAATAGGGTAATCAAAATGGAGTAGTGATTACCTTATTTAGGAGGAGAGGTAGTGATTTTGTGCTCATGAACCATGCTAATTACACTAATTTTCAATCTCATTCTCATTACCATTGAAGAGTTGTTAACCAAGCGTCCCCTGAATTTATCTACTTTCACTTTCTTTCGAATATTTTTCATTTCTAGAAAAGATGAATTTCTTCCTTAGTCCCCACCACCCTGTTAAATTTGAATTGTGCCTCAAGGAATAAAATTGACAAATAATTTGTTTTGAAAGAATTTGATAGGTTTGAACTGCCACCCATTCAAAAAAAAAATTACAAATTGACCCGTCCAACACGCATATGCTCCCGGTTTGCGTTGTTTTATTAGTTAATCCCTAAAAATAATCTTATTTTTTAAAATAAAAATAATTACTTTTATTTACATCTTCGCAATTTGTTATATGAAATATTCTACGGATCATAATTCGTAGAATAATCCATATTTAAAAAATGGATCCTCATCCTTTTCTTCCCCCACACCGCGACCACTATTAATCCCCAGCACCCAACAGCCCCGCCCCCTCCCCCTCCCCCTCCCCCCAACAGCGCCCATCCCCACCGCCCATACCAGCCTCTTCCTCCCCCCTCCCCTCCCCCCTCCCCTCCCCCTTTCCCAAATAGCGCCCATCGCCCAAAATCCTCCCCTCCCCCCCCCCCCCCCCCCCCCAAAAGCCCCTTCGTCCAGCAGCATACCAATAATTCCCCACACCCCACCCCACCCCCAACCTCCCCACCCCCAATTCCCACTCTATCCTTATGTTGTCTCATCCCCACCCAAAAAAAAAAAAAGCAGTTCAGAGCTAGAAACGATGATTGGAGACGAATGAGAAAAGTAAAACAGTATAAAATTCACCAACAATTAATTTTTTTAAATTGATTTGCAATCTCTAATGCCTTGAAAAAGTTCCTGAAAATTTGTGTTACTATTGGGAGCAAACATGTGTTAATGTTAGAAGAAATGTGTGTTACTAAAAATATATGTTTCTAAAAATATGTGTTACTATTGGAGCAAATATATGTTATTGTTAGAGTAAATATGTGTTAGTGTCAGAACAAATGTGTGTTACTACAAATATATGTTACAATTGGAGCAAATATATGTTACTATTAGAGTAAATATGTGTTACTGCAAATATATGTTAATGTTAGAGTAAATGTGTGTTATTAAAAATATGTGTTACTATTGGAGCAAATGTGTGTTACTGTTTGGTGTGCTATCGTAGGCACCCAAAAATAATTTACCTTAACTAGCCCACTAATGTAGTAGGGTAAGCAAGAGTCGAACCCACGAGGAACAATGTAATTTTATTGAGAAAGTTCGTGTAGCAAAATCAATAAAAATGAGGGGGGATTTGGTTGGTTGAAATATCACTGGAAATAATATGAAAAAAAAAATTAAACAAGAAGAAAAGTAATAAGAATTCAATAAAAGAAAAGTCTAGTTCTCGGATGTTTCCCACTGAATAATTTAATTAACTCAATAAAAAAAATATGAGGTCCTTAATTCTACTCGAATCTTATCCCTAAACCAGTGGTACGACCAAACTAGTTTGAATTATTTCTTAAGTTTAATTAATTAGCAGGTACGACCTCCAATTAATCTATTCAAATAAATAACCCCAAAACATGTATTCAGGATTCAATTTATTGAATGTATTATCGAACGAAAATAATAGGATAAACTAGATTATGAAACCGGAACGTCCGAGTCATACAATCTAGACTTCACTATCCCTAGAATATTCTGCCCTATTTGCTACTTCAATAATTACGGATTATAACGGTAATTTAGCTAGATTCAATTAACCAATAGATTCAGGTAGCTAATCCAAATTAATCAATTAATTAAACATGCATCGCATAAATACAAATAACGAAGAAATCGAGTATAAACCAAAAACATCACAACTAATGAAAAAGTATTAAATTACTCAGGGTTCCACACATCCTCAAACTAGAGTGAAAATTTAGCCTCTAGACATGACTATAAAACAAAGCAATAAAAATACTTAAAACTAAAATTCTCCTATATGATACCGATAGAGGTTATACACGCTGCTTGAGTGCATGGAAATCCCATGCATCCATCTTCCCCATCTTCATGCACGTACCTCCATCCTTCTTGTCCTTCCGATAGTCCCCTTCTCCTCTCAAGAATTTTACTCTCCAAGACTACCTCAACTCAATCCATTTACACCCACTCAAATATTTAATTTTGACCCGTCTCAAACTTTGTCAAAAATAATGGCTAAATAATCTGAAAATTCATAAAAAATATAGGATAAAAATAAACGAGACCAAAATATTGTAAGTCGAATAATTACGAGATAATAGCAAAATAAAATACATAATATATCATAATGAGCACAAAATTTACATGCTAAACTCGACTTATCACTGTTAGAGGAAATATGTGTTACTATTGAAGCAAAGTGTGTTAATGTTAGAGTAAATGTGTATTATTGCAAATGGATGTCAAAGTTAGAGTAAATGTGTGTTATTAAAAATATGTGTTACTATTGAAGCAAATGTGTGTTACTGTTAGAGGAAATATGTGTTACTATTGAAGCAAAGTGAGTTACTATTAGAGTAAATATGTGTTACTACAAATGTGTGTTAATGTTAGAGTAAATGTGTGTTACTAAAAATATGTGTTACTATTGGAGCAAATGTGTGTTACTGTTAAGGAAATATATGTTACTATTGAAGCAAAGTGTGTTAATGTTAGAGTAAATGTGTATTATTGCAAATGTGTGTTATTAAAAATATGTGTTAATATTAAATCAAATGTGTGTTACTGTTAGAGGAAATATGTGTTTCTATTGAAGCAAAGTGTGTTACTATTAGATTAAATATGTGTTACTGCAAATGTGTGTTAATGTTAGAGTATATGTATGTTACTAAAAATATGTGTTACTATTGGAGCAAATGTGTGTTACTGTTAGAGGAAATATGTGTTACTATTGAAGCAAAGTGTGTTAATGTTATAGCAAATGTGTGTTAATGTTATATCAAATGTGTACTATTGAAAATGTGTGTTAATGTTGGAGAAGAAATATATTTGATGTTAGAGCAAACATATGTTATTGTTGGAGCAAATATATTTTAGGGTTAATTACAAAAAAAATCACGAACATTTTAGTTTTTATCAATTACAACATGAACTTTTAAAGTTTGCAATTTAATACACGAACTATTTTATTGTTGCAATTCTATACATGATGTAAATTTTTTGCGACACTTATGCTTGAATTGCAATCAGAGCCAACACCAAAGATACGTCTCACGCCACGAATGATGTTAGTTATTTTATTAAAGAGTAATAGATTAAAGTTATTAGTTGTTTTATTAAAATATATTAGTTATTTTACTATAAAATATTAGTTGTAAATCAATTTAATGGTAAAATTGATTCACAAAACAGTAATACATTAAATAACAAATTATTTTGACGACATTTCATATTTGGTGGTAGCTTCAGATGCCATGTAAACGTAGGTATCGCAAAAAAATTACACCATGTATCGAATTGCAATTGTAAATTTAGTTCGTGTATCAAATTGCAAACATTAAAAGTTTATGTTGTAATTGATAAAGACTATAAAGTTCGTGATTTGTTTTGCAATTAACCCTATATTTTAATATATAAAACAATAAATTTAAATTTAAAAGGGATGAGAAATAAATTAAAAACACATATTTGATCTTGTAAAAATATATATTTGTCATTATTATTATTTTAAACTAGAAAAAACTAGTTTTTTAATGACTTGTAACACACATTTGCCCATATAGTAACATACATTTGCCCATATAGTAACACAAACTGAGAGCGGAAATCTTGAAACTTGACTTGCACAAGATTTTGGAAAAAACCCACTAAATCCGATCCGACCCAACCAAAATACGCGAATTTTTACCTAGAGCGTCCCGACCCATGATGTTTTTAATATTTGTCTATTTTAGGTATATTTCACATGTGAATTATTTCACAAGAGAGCTCCTCTTAAATCTTTCAACATATATTTGTTTACAACATTATCATTAAACCCCACTCAATATTTTATAAATAATTTATTTTGTATTTAAGTTAACTGCAATATTTTTATTTTTTAAATATATATAATATTTATTTTACTTAAAATTCATGCAAAAGGAGGGAGTATAAGCTACAAGAAATCATCAAATTGCTTACTAAAATTGTCAATATGGCTATAAAATTTTCAACAAAAATATTTGTAGTGTGCCTACAAAATTGCTTACAAAAATTTCTAATTATATAGACACTAGTGCGTATTCCCGCAAATTTCGCGGATTGGAAAAAAAATGTTATTTTTACTTTAAAATTATAAGTATAAATATTTTTTTATTTTAAATATCTTGTAATTTCGATATAATATTAAACGTCAATTCGAATTATTTTAAAAAAATCAATTCCCTCCTAAACATTTCATGTATACATTTATTTTGAATTTTTTTTAAATCGAAAATTTAAAAAATTGCTAACTTTCAGTATCATAGTATTATACATGGTAAGATATTGTATATCATGGCAATATTTTTTGGAAATAATGTGTTATTTCAGCGACAATATCTTTTGGGTAGTAAAATTTTGTCCAAAAAAAATTAATATTATAATCTATTATCCATGGTAAGATATGGTATTGGATGACATGATTATTTGCAAATCTTGTCATCTTTTACGTGGCAATATCTTTTACAAAATATTTCAATATTCTCTTAGAAAATTAGCATATATAAATATTTTGCAAAAATATTTATTCCAAAAATATCTATTATTGTATTATACATGGTAAGATATTGCATTCATGGCAAGATTTTTTTTGGGAATAATATGTTATTTCAGTGACAATATCTTTTGAATAGTAAAATTTTGTCAAAAAAATAATTATGTTACAATCTATTATCCATGGTGAGATATGGTATTTGATGGCAAGATTCTTTGGAAATTTTGTCATCTTTTACGTGACAATATCATTTGCGAAATATTTCAATATCCTCCTACAAAAATTAGCATATATAAATATTTTGCAAAACTAAATTCCAAAAATATCTAAGTAAGAAAATAGTTGAACTATGGAAAAAATATATATTTTACATCTTAGAGGACATGGCAGCGGCGCCGAGACTGTTCAATGGAGGATGGAATAAACTAAGAAAGAAGGCGAGAAGAAAAAAACCTAAGACCAAGAAAAATACTACAAAAAATAGTATCATACCTTCGGTTCAAAACCGCAGTATCCGATGCGGTTTGAGGCGCCGGGAGTAGAGCAGCGAGACGATGCCGGTTTGTAAACAATCTGACAGGAAAGGGATGACAGAGTGAGAAAAGAATAGAGGAAAGGCATGCAGTGGCGGTTCGGAATCTACATATCTTAGATTTATCCCTATTTTGCATATCTATTTTCGATGCGCTCGCCGGAATTCACGATAGATGCCGCCACTTGAATCATTGGGGTAGGCGAAGAAGTCGCCTGAGATGGGTTCGGAGTAAACACAATGATCGATCAAGTCGAAGCAATGACGGTGCGTAAGCAATATTTGTGACGACGATACCTGCGTAATAGTGGAGGCGGCACCGATGATGGCTGCAACGGGAGAGAGAAATATGAGGCGTATTTGATAGAAAGGGGACAGTGTGCGCGATACTCTTAATAAGAGATTAGTAAAATCTAAACATAAAATGAATGATTTAGATTTAATTTTGTGAGATAAATGGTCGAGATTAAAACTTAAACCAATTTTTAATAAGAGCGCAACATTTCGAAATGAAAAGATTTGAGACATGCCAGATTAGCCTACGAATAAGGTGGTATTGACACATCATCTTGGAGAGGTTTGAAAATATATTATAATAAAATTTTCATTCCTTACTTACAAAGAAAATTCCAAAAGCAAATTGTTTGTGGGTAAATTTTTGTAGGAAAATTGCTTGTAGGTAATTAATACCTAGGAATTTCATATCGTAGACAAATTGATTTCGTAGGTAAATTATTTTTGGGTTGAGGAATATAGATGTACTACATATTTAGAAAATTGTGTAGGCAATTCGTAGGCAATCTCATTAAAGAATTTTTTTATTGAAAAATTCCATAGACAATTTTTTAAGTGATTATATGAGTCTTAAATTTTATTTTTTTCTCAAAGCAACTTCTTCTCTTACACTTTCTCAAGTTGTCCTCTCTCGCTCCCACTACAAAAAACACTCTGTTTTGCGACGACTTTTGCTATGGAATAATCGTCTCAAAACGTGTTTTGCAACGATTTTTACGACGGACATGTGTACGTAGATAAAACAGTCGTAGCAAATATTTGCAACGGAATTTGGGCTTCCGTCGCAAATTTATGACGATCATTTATCTCGCAGCGCTACCAGGTCATGACCCGAGCGGGTTGCCAAAATTTGCGACGGACGAATCTTTTTTTGTCAAATTGAGTCTTTTTTTTTATAATTCATCAAATTAATTCATTTTCGTTTCTAACTTGTTTTAATAAATGTTGTTACCAATTATATATATTTTTTATTTTATAAATTTTATTTAATTCGAGAACGTGTAATATTATAATCCATTCATTTGTACGCAATTAATTGTATGTATCCAAATTGAGTCATTTTTTTATAATTCATCAAATTAATTCATTTTCGTTTCTAACTTGTTTTAATAAATGTTGTTACCAATTATATTTTATATTTTATAAATTTATTTAATTCGAGAAAGCGTAATATTATAATCCGTTCATTTTTACGCAATTAATTGTATATGTATCCAAATTGAGTCTTTTTTATAATTCATCAAATTAATTCATTTTCATTTCTAACTTGATTTAATAAATGTTGTTACCAATTATATATTTTTTATTTTGTAAATTTATTTATTTCGACAATGTAAATTTATAATTCGTTCGTTTGTAAACTAAAATATGTAAATTATTCATCTAATAAAAATATAAAATTGGCAAAAAATTATATAATAAAAGTAATGTCGATTAAAAAAATTGATACATGATATAAAAGAAAAAATCTAAATTTTTCTAATCATCGGATTGAAATCTGGGATCATCCCCCTCTTCATCCTCCTCATTCAGGTTTTGGAGCGGTGACTGCGGCGGAATTTGAGGCTGCACCGGGTTCGGCGGTGGTGGTATAGTCGTTCCACCTAATGTGGAAGAGACTATTCTCCACCACTTGTTTTCCTCCCTATTCTTCCACTCCGCCTCCTCCTTCGCTACTCTTCGCCTCCTCCTCCGCTACTCGTCGCCTCCTCTTGTACTCTCGTTGTTGTTCTTATTGCTGCTGCTAGAGGAGTTTCATCAGCTTGACGACAGTCGAAAGCTGTCTATCGATCTCGCTGGGATGAGAGTCGATGGAAGACTGGTAGGAGAATGAGCCGGATCCACGAGATCAAAGCAAGTTTTTCCCAAACCCCCCCCCCCCCCCCAATCCAGTGAACCGCCCCTTTTTAAGCTTGATGTTTTAAAGTAAACCTCATTTTGAACGTCCACAGAAGGCTCTGCAGGGGAGGCATAGAGCTTGACCCATGCGCCCCTTCCGGAGGCTAAGTCTGGGAGGCAAGGTCACCGAGTATCTTCCTCTACAAATTAACAATAATTTTAATTAATAAATGAACCCTAAGTTTTTTAAAATAATACTTTAATTAAAATTAGAAATAATACTTACGTGGATCTCGGTGGTGCGGGTTGTATGTGGATTTCCACTCTTCTCTTCCCACAGGTGGGCAAGCCGCAGTCTCTCAAAATTAGAGGGCTCATGTCCATGCTACGCTCCTACAAATAAATATTTAGTAATTAATATTACCAAAAATTTATAAAAATTAATAAAAATATAAAATTTGTCAATTACAAATTTCAACACGTGCTCCAAAATGGACCGAGAACCGGCCCGATGTCTCACGACCCCTTCTATATCAGGGTCGCTAAGGCCGTCTTGTTCTTCTCTGACTTGCTCTTGAATTCGTCAGAATTCCAATAGTCAAGAAATTGGGGCCAAATCTTCCATCCCCTGTTGTCCGTTCCCACATTAGTGGGCTTCCCATCCATGTTACATGCTAATCGAATGTAATACATCATGTCTCTGTATCGATCAGTGTCCTTCCCACAGAAGTTCTTCCACATCTGCTCCTCGTGCTCCGGTGCCCAGACGCAGAATATCTGCAATTACATTAAAATGTAGATATCAATTTATATAATTTATATTAATAAACGATTAATAAATTAAACAAATTAAATAAATTAAATAAAATATACCTTAAACTCCTCAAAATACATCTGTTTTCTCTCTTCGGACACCCCCCAGTGGAAACCGGTGTGCTCGAATCCACCCTTCAAGATGGACTGAGACACTTGAGTAGTAGCATCATGTCACGAAATCCAACTGCAACATTAAGATTTTAAAGTTAGTAAATTAATTAGATTTTAATACAAAAGTGACTATAAAATATTAAAACTTATGCTGAACCACGAGGCTCAACAATAATCCGGTCATGAGCAACTGGATGTTGGACGGAGGAAGATGACTCCTGGTCGGCCTGGGATGCGGATAAGGATCCCTCAGGCGGGACAATCGGAGCAACCACGGGATTGAGTGATCCCGTCTGTCTTCTCCCTCTTCCTCAACCCCTTTGTTGACTCCCACTTCCACTACCACCACTGTCTTATCCACTCATTTATAAAAAAATTCAATAAACACAAAAATATTAAAATTTAACTAATCTAAACATACCACTCTCCTAACATAATCATCATACTAAATCGATATTAAAATACAATACTACTTAATTATATATGTGTAACAATACGCAATCAATCAATAAAGTCTCCTATATATTATAACAATTCTCCTACACACTCATTCAATATAACAACAATCAATATATATAAAATATAAACAATTATCCTAAAATATTAAAAATCTAAAACATTCAATATAACTACAATCAACATATATAAAAATCTAAAAAAAACATCCTAAATTATTAAAAATCTAAAACTTTACTATAACAACAATCAACATATATAAAACCCTAAATAATTATCCTAAAATATTAAAAATAAAAAAATTCAATATAAAAAAAATCAACATATATAAAAATCTAAACAATTATCCTAAAATGTTAAAAATCTAAATCATTCAATATAATACAATCAACATATATAAAAATCTAAACAATTATCCTAAAATATTAAAAAATTAAAAAATTATATATAACAACAATCAACATATATAAAAATCTAAACAAAATATCCAAAAATATTAAAAATCTAAATTATTCAATATAATACAATCAACATATATAAAAATCTAAACAATTATGCTAAAATGTTAAAAATCTAAAACATTAAATATAATACAATCAACATATATAAAAATCTAAACAACTATCCTAAAATATTAAAATCTAAACATACATGCTAAATATGCACCGGTTCCCGAAGGGTCGCGGTCAAAAGGTCCAATTTTGCGACGGGCAAGTCCGTCGCAAAACACAAAGTTGAAATTTACGACGGACAATTCCGTCGCAAAATTATCTGCCACAATAAATTTACACCAATTTCGAAAGGTCTCAGTCAAATGTTTCGATTTTGCGATCGACTAGTCCGTCGCAAAAAAGAAATTTGGAATTTACGACGGTCTTTCTGTCATAAAGTTTGGCGGTTTATACGAAGGCCAAGGGCCACTCATTTTACGACGGATATATCCGTCGCAAATTCACGTATTTTACGACGGACTTGTCTATTCCGTCATAAATTATAACCATTGACGAGTACTGGTTATGATCTTCACAAATCCATCGTAAAACACGCATATTTCCAACGGGATTTACTTCTATCGCAAATCATCATCGTTAAAACGCACATTTTTTGTAGTGTCTATGGCTCCACCTAGTGTTGTTCACGTACTTCGAAGATTATCAAACTCGTACCAAAATTCACACCGAAAATAACCCAACCAAAAGATTTGTTGACTTTTTGACTTTAATCGTATCGAAATTGAACCGAAAGATTTTTTTGGTATGAATCTGGATATTACCAAATTAACCGTACCGAACCACATCGTACTGAATCGAAACCGAATATACGAGTAAAATATATATTAACTTTTAATTATTATTTATTTCGTCATCAAAATGTATCATAATATTATTGAATTCAAATACATATGATAACATAATTAATCTCAGTTTTCAGAATATAAATACTATATTATTTATCATATTAAGTTCTTAAAACATTAACTCATGTTTAGGTGTATATCAATATGATTTAAATTTAAATTAGTTTCTATCTTTTAGTTTCATTATTAATATATATTCATTTCTTAACAAAAACTTGGATATGGTGTATCTCGTGTTAGGATTCATGATCAACATGATTTTAATATTGTATTTTATATTCACATGATATTTTAAAAGGATTGTTTAAATATATATTTTATAAACCATATTTTAGATACTCTTATAGCAAAAGTGAAACCCTCGCCCCCAGGGCCCCCACCCATATTTTAGATACTCTATTCATAGTGATTTATGTTATTTTTTAACCATTCATTATCATATAATGTAGTATATTTGAACTTGAGGATATATGCTTAATTGTGGTTGAAGATGTGTAGTATTTGTGTGAGTGCATCAATTTTTTTTTAAAGAGAGAATAACGAAAAAAAATCTGTTTATTTGTTCCGTTCTGTAGCGATTCCGATGCGGTTCAGTCCGCTTGTAACCGAAAATTCGTTCTGATCCGTGCCAAAAAATATCTGTACCGTACCCCAATTTTAGTATGGACGCTCAATTTTTAAAATAATCGAATTTCGGTACGGACATAAATTATTTCAAATATCAATTTTGGTTCATACCTTGAACGGCCTTAGCTCCACCCATCAACTTCATCCTAGTGCTACCTTTTTCACTCTCCCAAAATCTACCTTCTCGGCCCTCAAATATATCCACTAAGGTTGCATTTGAATGTGGTCATTTGAAATGCAAGAGATTTGAAATGAATGAATTCTCAAATTTATAGATTTCAAATGACATGATTTTACTGTATATTTAAAATTTCTCCATTTTAAACTAGAGTTATAGCTAGAAATTTGAAATTCATTCATTTGAATATTTTACCCAATTAAGTGGAGTGGAGTTAGATTGTGGATTTAAAATCCATAACTAAAATCCCTCCAACCAACCACAACCTTAATTCTTCTTTCGTGCTTGTACGCATCTTTGCACTTCAGTAATTAATTTGCAGATCCTCGGATGGTAACAGAATATTGCTTGAAGTCGATCGATTTGAATTCGGTGCTTGTCTCAAGAATTGCTTAAGATCGAGAATTAATTGTTGGAATGTCTAGTATTTGTTCTTCCGTTTTTATGAATTTCTCTCGCGTGTTAGGTATTTTAATGTGCTGGTGACACAATTAATAACTAAAAACATGAATATAATAATGACTATTAATTGAGAAAATATTAATTGTGTCACATGTTATCACTAAATCAAGAATTGAGAAAAAAAAAAAATTTATATCACATGTTATCAATATACACTTACAAGAAAATCAAAATTTAGCTGCGAAATTTTTTGTCGCTAACGATGAAATTATTTGATTGCTAAATTTATCGCAATGCACTAATATATTTGATATTACTCGGAAAATCTACATAATATTATTTGCAATGCCTACACAATATTATGTCTTTATATATGCTTAATAGTATGAGTTGTTTTACTGGTGACACACATTTTAAAACTACAAATATGAGTATAAGAAATTATTAATTGAAAAAATATTAATTGTATCACATATTATTATTAATTAAACCACATTACTTGGAATGTCTATACAGTATTGCATCTTTATACTTAACATAATTACTTGTTGGGGTAAATTGCAGTTTTGATCCCATGAGAATAGGTGGTCTGCAAAAATTGTCATTTTCTCGACATTTTTAGTCCCATAGTTTTATTTGACATTTTTTGTCCCAAGAAAAGTGCAGTTTTGGTCCGGAAAGAGTGTATAAATTGCAGTTTTAGTCCAAAAAAATTGCAGCTTTGGTCCCAAAAATTAATGAAAAGGACCAAATTTGCAAAAAATGGGACAAAAAAAAGAACGTGGGACCAAATTTGTTATTGAAAAATTTTCACGGACCAAATTTGCAAATTTCCCTTATTGTGTTGATGAATGAATCTGCTAGCTTAGTTGGGCATTCTCCTAATTTTTCGGATCGGAAAAAATTGGCCAGGTTCGCAAGAATTATTCCTTTTTATTTTAGACATTTTGCATCAAGCAAATTTCCAGGGAGACCTAGCTTTTTTTCTAGCTATTGAATCTATTTCTTGTGAATCTGAATTTAAATGAATTTTCTTTTTCAAGTATTAATATTATGTGTATATACTATCAACTGTATCATTGATTAAAATTGTATTTGATTTTTTAGACAATAATAATGTGTATATATAATAGTGATAGTGCATATACATTATTAATGATATTTGAAAAAAATCGAATTTACATAATTTTTTGTCTTTTATATTTGAGAACTTGAATTAAATCAAATAGGTATATATATATGCGCGCGTGTGACAGTTTGGGTCAAGGTGATTAGTGAATAGTGGAATAACCCTAATTACCATTTTAACCCACGTACTTTGTTTGGTTGAAATTAAATGGTTGGTACACAGTGCAGTTTGGGCAAGGACGATAAATCACAGCCCTCCACAGACTCGGACTTTAGGGTTTTGTCTTAAAGATTCAACTGCCCTAACTTATTAAGCATCATCAAATGAAATTTTAATGCCTAAAATAGTACATCCCCAAAATCACCACATAAAAAATACTCTCTCTCCCTATATATATATATCCAAGAAAGCACCTTCTCCAAAGTGTGAGTATTCTTCTTCCCCTGCCCATCCCCCAAGAAGACTCCTTTTTTTTTCCCCTCAGATTGACATAAACACGAGTTGAAGGGTTTTTAGATCTATATATATGTGTGTTCTTCCTTTTCTTTGAAAGTAAATTAAATTAGTATTGTTTGAATAGTGGTATTATATCTCTTGATAGTGCTATATATAAATTTCTCTTTCAAGGATAATATTGTTTCCACCGGTCAATATCGGAATTATAACAACGACCTTGTTAAATTTTGTCCGTCTCTTTATTATATTTTTTTTTCTTTGTGTGGACTTTTTAGCCATTCACTAATCAGAAGATAAGGGTAAGTAGAAGATATTTTTTTATGCTGCTTTTGTCCATTAATTTTCGTGCCTAATTTCTTTGTGTGGGTGGAAAATGAAATGTGGCACCGAAAAGGAAATATATAGGGTTTTTGGTATCATTTTTTGCGTGAAAATGAGTTCAACGCTTGTTTCCTCTCATCTATTTATATATATATTTGACCCATTCATGATACGCCATATATATATACCCAGATGAACACAAATAATTTCTCAGTCCCTCTCCAAATCAATTATTTTATGTATGAGGTTTCCTCTTAATTTGTGGATCTATAGATACAGATACATATAGTACAGTCGTTGTTTTCTGATGTAGCATCATCAAGATTCACAACCCAATTAAGGTTTGGTGGTTAGCTGATTATACATATCAAGTATCCCCCCCTCTCTCTCTCTCTCTCTCTCTCTCTCTCTCTCTCTCTCTCTCTCTCTACCAAATTAGCTTTTAGGTGATGAGAATCTTGATGATGCTGCATCGGCAATAAACGACTACCACGTGCAACTCATGAGGTATTTCATGATCAAAGATTCAGGGAGTTAGGCAGCAAAACCAATTCGTAATTTGTTCCTACTCAAATTAATTGATTAATCCTCGATTTTTAAATTTTATTACTATTATTTTGTATAGAACTGATTATTTTTTCTTATCTCTTAAAATTAGTCAGGTAAGCCCTGTGACAGAAATGACTACTGACGGAACTTCACTCTGCAGATATATGTATGTGTGCTATTCTACCAGTCCAGATAGATCTGTGATTATTCTCCACATATATAACAAATATTTGATGCTACATATGGGGTTTAATTAATTACCCCCACACGTAAACAAGTCACAGTACTAATTCCGTTCATACTTTTTAGGAATTATTTCCTTATTTGTAATTGACTCCTATATATGTTGATAATTCATGTTAATTAATTTTCAGCTAAATTATGATTATACTTTGAAATACTGCAGGTTTTCAATAGCAACGGGTATGTGAAAGACCGCCTCCAGTCAAAACTGAAAAGAGAGAGAGAGAGAATTGAAAGGTGAGATATATACTTTGGTTGATTTTATTTTATAATGTTCCTAATTAATTGGAATTGGAACACTATATGAGTTATACTAGTATACAACGAGTAAGCCCATAGGAATTTGGTTCTTGTGTTTCCTTTTGTCTTGTTTGGTAACAGATTCAAAAAACATATCGCTATATTATTTTATATATCTAGGCATTAGAATTCTTCCTAGTGGTTTAATTAATTAGAATTTGTTTCCTTTATTTTATATTTCAATTGAACACTCAATGTTTGCTTGATAATTCCAAGTGAACTAGATCCTATTTCCATGGTTAATTTACATATATTCTTCCTTTTTACTTTTATATAAATTAAAGACAAGATCATATGCTAGCTGTAAGTGGACCTACGCTTTATATACATCAATCTTACGCTAGCTATAAGTGGGCCTACACTTTTCATACATCAATCTTATGCTAGCTTTAAGTGGATCTACTCTTTAAATATATTATTCTTATGCTAGCCGTAAACGGACCTACACTTTAACAACTGTAATTTTACACTGTCCATATAAGTAAACCTACTATTTTAATTAGGCATGCTCTTTTAACTAATGGACCTACATTTTAATTGCATTAATCTTACACTAGCTATAAGTAAACATATATACTCTTTTATTAAGTAAACATATAGGGGTCGTTTACTTCACGGGATTGAATTGGACTAGATAAGATTGGACTAAATGGAATTGGATTAGAATGGATTATTGAGTATGAATTTATGTTTGGATTGCAAGATTGAATTGTGTGATTAAGCAGGATAAATCGAGTGTGGCGGTTATTTTTTATGAGGATAAATCGGGCAGCGGTTATTTTTATTTTGAATAAGAGTAGATTGATCGCTTCAAATAAAAAATGAAGGATAAAAATGGTAATTGTAATTCAATAGAACAAATAATCCCACCTATTTGTCAGGACTCAATAGTCCTTAAAATGGGGGATTAACTGGGATTAAGGACCCGGACCCTAGTTTAGTCCAGGGCTACGATCTTTTGTTGTCATTCAAACCAAACATAAAATTATCTAGGATTATAAAGTAGGCAGTTTTTCAAACCAAATGACCCATATACTCTTTAAATACATTAATCTTCAGCGGTAACCTACTCTTTAGATACATCTTTCAACCTTCATTGATAGGCTCGCTGCATAGCCGATTTCTCTCCAAATTTACAATTCTAATTCATCAGTCCAATATCTTCGTTTTATTAAAGCCCTTAACTTTTATTTTAAATGATTTTATTTACCTCAACATCTTTATCTATTCATACAAACATTCTTTCAGCTCATGATCAAAATCTCAAGATTTCGAGATAATTAATTTGTTCAACGTGTTGTCCATTAAGAAGAACTAAAGCTGAATAAACTCGTTATATAACTTAGCAAATGACCGTTAGTTGTCCTAATTAAGAATGATATTATCAGCGCGTTTTATGTTGGGACATTAATTGCAATTTTAATCTTATTAATAATTACAAAATATATGTATGCACGACTCTTTCTTTCTCTTCTTTCGGAATGAACTTTTGCCATTGCAGTACATCATGTATATTTCCTTTTTTCAATAATGCAAAAGCACCGAGTATTTCCTATAATTATTGTACTTGTCTGAATATTTCTTACTTTAAATTATGATTAATATACATATCTTTATCCTGTTTGTTGAAAATATTTTTCTAGCTTGATCCTTGAAATTAGCAACAAATTAAGCATTGTATATATGACTGAACTCTTCACTAAATCTACTTGATACATGGGAATCCAATTTAGTTAGTTCTTTTTATATGATAAGAGTATCAATATTATATGAATCGTGACTCATCTAGATAGCAAGTGTTTTTCCAACACAACTATCTTACTTCGTGATCACCAGCATGCGTGTTCTGATAATACGAATTCAATTGGACATCATTTGATTAATGTCTCATAATAATACTCATCTAATTCATTTTATTGGCCTTTTCAGAAAAGATTTTTTTGCCCCAAACTAATTGCCAGTTTACATTTATTTTTAGAAGAATTAAATATCATCTGGCCTTTTGTTTGATTATATAAAAGATCTAATTAGTAGTCGGAAATTTGAATATCATATTACAGTTTTGTCTTCATACTTAATTTTTTGTGATAATATACATGTAAGTAAATAAAAGGGCACATTACACATATTTATTGATGTTTAATGACTTTTTTAATTCGTAAAATATTTTAAGTTGGCAATTACAAAATGGGTAGAGCACTAGCTTATCTTAGGTTGCGTTTATTTGAACCAACAAATTTTAAATCTACATAAATTCACTCCACTTATTAATGTAAAATATTTAAATTTATAGATTTCAAATATTTAGCTTTGATTCTACTTCAAATTGAAAAAAGTTATTAGCAAAGCCATGATATTTGAAATCTAATGATTCAATCCATTTATTTTCGTATCTATTGTATTTCAAATTATTCTATCTAATTGCAATCTTAAATTATTTCAAGATCAATTACGCTTGCAGATTGAATTGCTACATCAGATAGTAAGAATTGATGAGAAAATTCACCACGAAATATCACATCGGGTTCTTGTACTAGAGTCAAACCCACTTGTGCTCAAAAGTAGAATTTGTGGAGCCAAGTGTAGGCAACCAATGAGCTGTTTCAATTTTGATCAATCAACTTCACTCCTTAATAATTTTTCGTACTTTAGAAATATTGCGTGAAATCTTCTCGTAGTTTGGAAATTGCGAAAATCTCCAATGTAATTTACTAAATAGAGTGAATTCTCCTTTTTTTATCCAAAATTAATTAATGTTTTTCTCGATTTCTTGTCATGTCCTTCATATTATAGTTTTAAGAGTTCAATATTTAAAAGAAAAATAGAGGAACTAGATAAAATCGTGAACTCATTTTTCTAAAAAAAGGAGAATTCGCTTTTAGTAAACAACAAGGGGGTTTCACGCTATTTCCAAATCACAAGGATTTTGAAGCTACTAGGGGATTTCGTTTACTTATATATAACTTTAGATCAAATTTTGTGTGAATAAATTTCAGCATAAAACTAATTTTGATATTATTAGCGATTGCACGATTTGATATAACACAATTTGTAACCCACAAGTGTATGGGATCGAAACTAGTAATGGAAAGTGTCCAAGTTTTAATATATCGGACCTCAAAGGACAACGACTTCAATGTATGTATATCTCAAAATTGACATGCTTCGAAAGAAAATTGCAGAATTTAAGTGTTCGGTTTTTTATTACTCTATGATGAATTTGTCAAAAATACTTAAAAGAAAGAACTAATCTAACTTCTTGACGAAGTGCGAAGGTAGGGAGTATGCTTCGGGTATCTTCTCCTATGTAACCCACAAGGATTGTTATACTTAAGGATCCATCTATGTAAAATAATATCGGAATTAGATATACGATCTTAAATCACCAACGAACTCTCGTCCAAAGATGAGTTAACTTGCTAGGAATGTTCTTATTTCACCAAGTAATTCTCAATTACCTAGGAAATTAACTTTAGATTCTAATAAGGCTACTTAGCTAAATCAACACTAGGAAAACCTAACTCAATTCTCATATATTGTTAGAGAGTACGTCTATTGTGCAATATTGCATGGTGCAATTTTCCACAAATAAGGAAGGATTCTAAAAATTCGCGGGTCAACATAATAAAATTTACGGGTCAAACGGATCTTCCCAAAAAAATTGCGCAAAAGCAAACAGAAAAATTTGCTCTCAGGTCTGTGTTACTTTAAGGGCAAGTGAGTGTTACTGTAAGAGTACGTATGTGTTACTATATCATAAACAATGTGGAATCGCGAAAAATAGAGGTTTAAATCATGAAGAAGAAAAATTGATAAACACCAAAAAAATCTTAGCATAATTCTTATTCATGTGTTACCATATGAAATTGGAAGAATCTGAATGATAAAAAAGCTATATGATTAAGTAATTCATGTGTTACTACATGAACAAATGAATGGTACTACAAGAACTAATCAGTGCTACGATATGAGCTAGTAATACACTTTTGCGCATGCAGTAACACTCGTTTGTTCATATAGTAACACAATTTTCAGCAGTATGAAAAATAGGCAATCGTTTGTCCCGTGAATTTTAGAATTTTCTATTTAAAGCAGTAACACACATTTGTTCATGTGTTACTACATGAAAAAATGAGTGTTACTACAAGAACTAACTAGTGTTGTGATATGAGCTAGTAACACACTTTTGCTCATGCAGTAACACTCGTTTGTTCACACAGTAACACAATTTTCAGCAGTATGAAAAATTGGCTATTGTTTAACCCGCATTTGACCCGCGAATTTTGGAATTTTCTATTTAAAGCAGTAACACACTTTTGCTCATACAGTAACACTCGTTTGTTCATACAGTGACACAATTTTAAGCAATATAAAAAAATGGGTGACCCGTTTGACCCACCTTTGACCCGCGAATTTTGATTTAATTTATATAGAAAGCAACCGGGTAGGGTTTGGGCATATTGCACGAGTCAGACTTTGTGCAATATTGCATATTAGACTTTGTCATTGTTAGATAATCAAATCATGTTAATTTATCAAAGTAAACTCATGGAATTTCAATTCAAATCCTATCACAAGTAATTCCAATAATCATCTTCATAGATTCAACCTTAAGCTAGCAAATCATCAATGGCTACATAGAATCCAATACCCAAAGCATAAAGATTTTAGCCTATAAGCATCATAGGTAAACAAACAAATTAAACAAATGAATTCATAGAGAAGAACAATTTCAAGCCTATGACAATGGAGTTAGAGAGATATCACCTAATTGCAAGTGAAAGTAGAAGAAATCTTCATTCAACACTTCTAAGCTTCACCAAATCTTCAATTACAACTATCTTCTAGCACAAATCCAGCTACAAACTAAATATATGGAAGAAATTTAAGAAATTTGCTTTGAATCTATGGAATTCTAAGAAAATCTAATGAAAAGGGGAAGAAGCTCTCAATCTCAAGTTTGGAAATCTGAAAAGTAATGGTAACCGCTCTCCAAGATCTGATGGTGCCCTTTTATAGTCATGTCAAAATGCCCAAAATACGGTTTTTGCACTTAAGTCCCCGAAATTCCCAAAAATTTCGCCTTTGGAGCTTGCCAGTATTCCACTCGGGCAAAACTATCTTCACTCGGCCGATATAATGTCCACTCGGTCGTGTGATGACTCAACTCGGTTGAGTGAAATGCTTGGCTCGAGTGGATCTTCCAGGGGTGGTCACTCGGCCTCTTCCCCATGTTACTCGGCCGAGTGAAGTGTTGTTCTAGCCGAGTGGATTCTCCATAAAATTCCACTCGGCCATTCTCCGTGCACTCGGCTGAGTGGCCTCGTTTCTCTTGGCTGAGTGGATCCGTTTTTCACATTTGTGACCTTCTCCACTTCACTCTTCATCCTTTCTTCGATGCTTCATCATTTTCGACCCAAATCCAATCCACTCTAATTTCTGTGTACAAGGTGAGTACACGAGCAACACAAAATATCAAGAAATGAGATGCTAAACATATTCAAATCGAGCTCAATTAAGCACAAATATCTTTAAATCACACAAATTTAGATGGAATTACAAAGCTAATCACCCACCCCCCCACCCCCCAAACTTGAAATATTGCTTGTCTTCAAGCAATGAAAAGAGAAAAACAAGGAAGCTAATTGCATTAAGTTGTGTTCTCAAAAGCATATCAAAGATGATCAACTCAATCCTATTAAAATGAAGAATTTCTTAAGCAAGTGTGTTCAACTCTTCAATTACCCATCAAAGAACAGTTCACCAGAAACAAAATCAATCCTCATAATCCTCTCAAGGAAAGTGTGTATCACTCTTCACTCATAGTGTATCAATGTATCACTCAAACTTCATCATATAGAAATTCACCCAATAAGCTTGTTAATCGTCTAAGCACTTACCTCAAGCTTGTATTAAGTACTAAATCAAAAAGGACTTTGCATTTGGTTGGAATGTTGGCTCTTTGGTCAAGGTAGGGAATTTAGATGAAGTGACTTGTAACTAGTGGAGCAAGAAATCAGGTTACCCTTTCTATCTTCCAAGAGAATGTTGCGATCATATAACTTGCACCCGAAATCCAAATCTCCAATAATTCACCCATCCCTTATTTGAAACACCTTTCCCATTCATCACACAAAATATTTTTAATTTCTAAACTTTACCAACATCTTATACACAAGAGAACTTTTCTTCAATTTTCACTTTTTTTTATAGCTCTTTCTTTTGCTTGTACAACCTTCTCACTCATCTTTTCTTTTTTTCATTCTTTCAACTTTTTCACAAAATCATCTACCCAATTCACCCTTTTAGCCCAATTCAATCTTATTACCCTCATTCAAGCTCCACTAGTTATATGGACAATTAAGCTAAAAAGGAAGAATAATTTGGCTAAATCGTTGGTTACCAATGAACAAGTCAAAAAGGCTCAAATTGACACACTTTGGAAAAAAATGTCATTTGGCATGGATAACTTTGGCAAACTGACTCTTCAAAGCAAAGATGGTCTAATATCATTTTTAGCACCTTATGCAAGTAGAAGCCTAGAGCTAGACTAGAGACAAGTTCTCGAGTATAATGACTATACATGACTACACACACATTGAAGAACCAAAACAAAAAAATAATTTGGGTCAAAGCTCAAAAGCTCACAGGTTCATCATGACTATGGTACATTATTTCATCTCGAGCTCACTTCTCCCCAACATCAAATCTACAAGTTTTCCAGACTTACTCAATTCATCCAACACTCATCAAAGATCAAATCACCCAAATTCAATATACAAAAGGTACACAATCTTAACTAATCACATTCAATTGTTCATCATCAAACAACCAACAAATCTCAAGAGAAACTTAATCATTCAAAATATCATTCAACTACGATACTATCCTTGTACATTGTTGCACATAAATTTTGAATGAAAAATAAACACACCCCCCAAACTTTTTCATTGCAAAGTAATGAAAAGTTTGGTTAAAAAGTGATCAAAATGAAATGTGCTATCAACATAACCTCAACAATTAAGCACAAGTTATAGCCGAGTGAATAATAATCATATGAAACGTGATATCCAAAGCAATCCAATCATTACTCCCATAAAAACTGAAAGTCCAACAATAGCTCAAGTGAAACGTGCGCCGGTGCAATGAACAAAAATCAGAAATTACCCCCCCAAACTTAGAAATTGCAAAGCAATCCTAAGTTCGAGCCCGAGGAACGTGTTACCTTCCAATTTAACCGGTGATTAGACCCCCGTTTCACAGCCTTAACTTGAGTTACCACAGAGAGCTTCTATCCTACAACTAAAAGTGCAAAATATTAAACCAAAAAGTACACACCACAACTAAGCAAAAATTAAAATAAAAATGAGTTGTCTCCCATTCAGCGCTATATTTAACGTCCTTTACCGGACGGAACTCTCACGAGTTCAAACTTCCCTTTTTTGCTTTATGTTGGGCACTTCCTTTGGAATGGAAAGATCGTAGTGCTTCTTCTCATATTCATTGACCATGAGGATACCACCCTTCTTATTTTGCAACTCCAAACTTTCTATTTGAAACACTTTCTTCACCATCCAAATGTACCTCCTTTTGAACTTCACATTTCCAAGAATGTTCTTAACTTTGGAATTCACCATTTCATCTCCAACTTTAAAGCCATCTTCTTGTTTTAGCTTTCTTGGGCTCTTTCTCTCTCTCTTTATCTTCTTTTGAACTAAGTAACTCTTCTATTTTCTTCTTCTCATCAAATCCCCCCAAGCTTGCATTTTGCTCAAGTTTGGTTGGTCCTTTCAATGCTTCTTTCTCCAACTTCTCATTTTCTTGTTCAACTCCGGGATCTTTCAAAGGTTTGATTGGAGGAATTTCTTCTTTCGTCTCTTTACTTGCTCCCATATCACCCTTGGTATAGTTGATAGAATGACATTTCTCACCTTTTGATATACTCTTCAACGAATCATAAATGGAGAAAATGAGTTCTTCTTCATCCATCTTTAGTGTGAGTTCTCCCTTTTTCATGTTGATGGTGGCATTTCCCCTTGCAAAAAATGGTCTCCCAAGAATCAAGGGAATGTTCTCTTCTTCTTCCATATCGAGAACAACAAAATCGATCGGAAAGATGAACTTATCGATCTTTACCAACACATCTTCTATAATCCCCTTAGATCGAGTGAATGATCTATCCGCCAATTGGATACTCATCGAGGTAGGTTTCACATCTCCAAGTCACAATCTTTTGACAATTGAGAGTGACATCAAATTGATGCTAGCACCCAAGTCACAAAGAGCATTCATTTTGGGACTCCCTTCAATTACACAAGGTAGAGTAAAGCTCCCCGGATCCTCTAGCTTTTTCCGGAGATTTCTTTGAAGAAATGCACTACACTGCATTGTAAGATTCACAGTTCCGGTGTCAACCATCTTCATCTTCTTCGAAATCAAGGCTTTGAGAAATCTTACATAATTCGACATTTGTTCAAGTGCCTCATGGAAAGGAATTTCAATATGCAACTGTAACTGCAAATTCCGAATTTATTAAATATAATAAACACGGAAAAAATTACAATTTTAATTTATTCGGATTGAACCGAAATACTTCTTGTGCGGGTTGATTTGCTCTGAATTTGATCCTCTGATTCTTCTCTTCGGTGTTGACCTTGACTTGGATGTTCTTCGGGAGAAATCCTCGCCTTGATCTCCGTTTGAGATTTGAGTTTGAGTTTATAACGTTAATCCAAGGATGAAAACGCCTTATTTTGGATTAAACATTATATTTGGGAATTTGGGAGATGAACACCTTCGAAGGCGGGATGAACGTCATTGAATTTGGTGAAGAATGTCCCTTGAATCTTTGAGGAGAAACGATGGATCGGAGAGGTGCTGAACCTTTATCTCGGATCGGAAGCTGTTTGTGGTAGACTTGTGCGAAGAACGCCTTGAAGCCACGAAAAACGCCTTTGAAGATTCTTCAAATCTTCAAGGAAAAACGCCGGATCGGAGGGGTGGTGGACCTTGATCTCTGATCGAGGTTGTTTCTTATTGACTTTGACGAAGAACGCTTTGAATCTTCAAAAGCTCTTGAACTTCTGAATTCCCTGTGCTTCTGTCTGTCTGAATGTGTGTGTTGAATGAATGAATGAAGACCCCTATTTATAGGGTGAGGAGATGAAAACTTTCCTCCTTCATGGTGCCACGTGGCGCTTTCTAATTGGTTGATGCCGATTTGATGGGCTTATATTGACCAATTTCCAGATTTAGCTGATTTGATTTGATTTCCATGAATTCTTTTCCTTTTTCAAGCAAGATATGATTTGATCTTTCTTGGGCACTAAGTCAATGAGATTAATTACTGCAAACTCGTATTTTTTAGCAAGTTTGTACGGTGAATATTAAATACCAATTAATTTAATTATTTAATTTGAGAATTAATTTATTTAAATCCCCAAAATTAAAATAATAAATTTATTTTGATATTAATATTTATTTGTACACGTGTCAATATTTTATTGTGTGCAAAATTAATTTTCTTACAAATGCCCCCTCGTGCTTTGTTCACGGTCATTTATGACTTGGAGTGAACGGAGCATGAAAATCTTTACGCCCTCATTTGCTTTTGGACTTTTGAATCATGACTGAACTTAGAAGATGTCTAAGCTATCTACGTACCTCTTTGGTCTAAAAGGATCAAGTCATAACGTAGTTCAATGGGAATTTGATTTAATTTGGGGGTGCCATAAACAGTTTATACTCGTGTAGGCTAGGAGTGACATACAGTTTAAGCTCGTGTGTCAAGGAGATTTAATTTGAATTTGTTTGATAGTTTTCGCTCGTATCAAGGAGCATATTTTGAATTTGTTTGATAGTTTATACTCGTATCAAGGAGTATATTTTGAATTCGTTTGATAGTTTATACTCGTATCAAGGAGTATCACTTAATTCATAGAGGCTTCAATTTGATCTCCGGCTTGAAAACTTCAAACAATTTATTCTCTCATCAAGGAGAATGGATTTGATGGTGACTTCAATTTGATCTCCGGCTTGAGAGCTTCAGACAATTTAGTCTCTTATCAAGGAGAATAGATTTGATGGAGACTTCAATTTGATCTCCGGCCTGAAAACTTCAGACAGTTTATTCTCTTGTCAAGGAGAACGGGTTTGATGGAGACTTCAATTTGACCTCCGACTTGAGAGCTTTAGACAGTTTATTCTCTTTTCAAGGAGAACAGATTTGGTGGAGACTTTAATTTGACCTCCGGTTTGAAAACTTCAGACAGTTTAGTCTCTTGTCAAAGAGAATGGATTTTAAGGGACTTTGAGATAGTTTTAGCTCGTATCAAGGAGCATTTCAACTTCAAATTTATAGACAGTTTGATCTGTTATCAAGGAGACTTCATTTTCAAATTTGTAGATAGTTTAGGCTCGTATCGAGGAGCATTGTATTTCAAACTTGTAGAAAGTTTATACTCGTATCAAGGAGTATCATTTGATTTGGAGAGAGACTTCAATTTGACCTCCGACTTGAGAGCTTCAGATAGTTTATTCTCTTTTCAAGGAGAACGGATTTGATGGAGACTTCAATTTGGCCTCCGGCTTGAAAACTTCAGACAGTTTAGTCTCTTGTCAAGGAGAACGGATTTGATGGAGACTTCAATTTGACCTCCGGCTTGAAAACTTCAGACAGTTTAGTCTCTTGTCAAGGAGAACGGATTTTAAGGGACTTTGAGATAGTTTTAGCTCGTATCAAGGAGCATTACAACTTTGCAGACAATTTAGTCTCTTATCAAGGGGATTTCATTTGACTTGGGGAGACTCCAGTTTGATCTTTAGCTTGAGAGCTTCAGACAGTTTTGTCTTTCGCCAAGGAAACTTGATTTGGCTTTGAGATAGTTTTCGCTCGTATCAAGGAGCTTCATTTGATTTGGATTTTGGAGAGACTTCAATGTGATTTACGGCTTGAGAGCTTCATACAGTTTTATCTCTTATCAAGGAGAATTTGATTTGGCTTTGAGATAGTTTTCGCTCGTATCAAGGAGCTTTACATACAGTTTATGCTCTTGTCAAGGAGCATTTATTTGACTTTGGAGAACCTCAGAAAGTCTCTTCAAGCACTATATCTCCTTGCTCGACTAATTGCATAACTTTTTCCTTGAAGATAAAATATTCTTCAATTGAGAGGCCCACTAAGCGGTGGTACTTGCAGTATTTTGGATTGCCAATGCGTCCAGCTTCCTCCGGTTGTTTCATCTTAGGTAACTCAATGAGCTTCGCATCCATCAAGTCATCGAATATCCCCGAGATATCAGAGTCTAAGAAAGGATATTGTTTTTGTTTTAGCTCTTTCAGAGTCAACCCGCTTTGCCCCCTATCACGAGGAAGATCCGTTATGTATTCCTTACTTGAAGGCTTAACATATATCATGTCGTGATGCTTTTGACTTGGTGGTTCTTCAACTCCATTTGCGGTCATACATAACTCCATGTCATGAGCTCTTGTAGCTAGCTCTTTGAAAGTCTTTGGTTGAATTCCTTGAAGAATGTATCGGAGACCACACTGCATGCCTTGGATGCACATCTCGATTGCAGAAGTCTCAGACAGTCGATCCTTGCAATTTAGGCTCAAGTTTCTCCATCGATTTATATAATCGATAACGAGCTCATCTTTCTTTTGGTGAGTGTTGGTTAGCTCGATCATGCTAACTGTCCTCCTTGTGCTATAGAATCGATTTAGGAACTCATACTCCATTTAATCCCAACTGTCGATGGAGTTAGCCTCCAAGTCGATGTACCAGTCGAATGCATTTCTTTTCAAGGAGGGGACGAATTGCTTGACCAGATGATCTCCGTAGGTTCCGGCATTGTTACAAGTTTCGACAAAGTGAGCTACATGTTGCTTTGGGTTCCCTTTGCCGTCAAATTGTTGGAATTTTGGAGGTTGGTAGCCGGTTGGCATTCTCAAGCTATAAATTCTCTTCGTGTAAGGTTTGATGTAGTTGAAGGTTGATTTGGAGGTGTCATCAAACTTCCCTTTCACCGTCTCCAGAATGAGTTCCTTGAGCTGGTCGACTTGGATCCCTCCATCTGATGAGATCTGCAGCTTTTTGGCAGTTACCCCAGTTTCACCAACTTGACGTTGAATTGAAGTTTCCTCGTCGTGCTCCTCAACTTGCTTTCCTTTGACGTGGCTTGCATCGCTGCCATCTACCCTATTCATCAGATTAGCGATCTGGATGTCTTGATTCTTGACATGATCCATAATCCCCGCTACGGCCTTGATGAGGTTGTCAAGCGTTTCATCAATGGTTGAGGCATCCGCCATCATGGCTGGCGCTACGCTTGAGTCTGAAGATGAGCCCGATGATGAGCGCGGGGTAGAGCATGCAGAGTTGACTTCCTCATCTTCGCCGATGTTGGGAGGCTTGTTCATAACTATCCCGGATGAGGGGTTTCCTTCTGAAGAGGCGTGTGTCGATGACTTCTTCGACATGCTTCTTGTGATAACGTTGGCGTTAGGAGCCGTTGAGGGTTTGGTCCTTAGCAAAATAATCTTGCGTGGAGGAGTCATTCTGACGATCCTAAGCTTGCTTGAGGAGAGAAGAGATGAGAGGTAGAGTTAGTCCCACTGGGCGTGCCAAATTTGTAACTGCAAATTCTGAATTTATTAAATATAATAAACACGAAAAAAATTACAATTTTAATTTATTCGGATTGAACCGAAATACTTCTTGTGCGGGTTGACTTGCTCTGAATTTGATCCTCTGATTCTTCTCTTCGGTGTTGACCTTGACTTGGATGTTCTGCGGGAGAAATCCTCGCCTTGATCTCCGTTTGAGATTTGAGTTTGAGTTTATAACGTTAATCCAAGGATGAAAACGCCTTATTTTGGATTAAACATTATATTTGGGAATTTGGGAGATGAACGCCTTCGAAGGCGGGATGAACGCCGTTGAATTTGGTGAAGAACGTCCCTTGAATCTTTGAGGAGAAACGATGGATCGGAGAGGTGCCGGACCTTTATCTCGGATCGGAAGCCGTTTGTGATAGACTTATGCGAAGAACGCCTTGAAGCCACGAAGAACATCCTTCAAATCTTCAAGGAAAAATGCCGGATCGGAGGGGTGGTGGATCTTGATCTCTGATCGGAGGTTGTTTCTTATTGACTTTGACGAAGAACGCTTTAAATCTTCAAAAGCTCTTGAACTTCTGAATTCCCTGTGCTTCTGTCTATCTGAATGTGTGTGTTGAATGAATGAATGAAGACCCCTATTTATAGGGTGAGGAGATGAAAATTTTCCTCCTTCATGGTGCCACGTGGCGCTTTCTGATTGGTTGATGCCGATTTGATGGACTTTTATTGACCAATTTCCAGATTTAGCTGATTTGATTTGATTTCCATGAATTCTTTTCCTTTTTCAAGCAAGATATGATTTGATCTTTCTTGGGCACTAAGTCAATGAGATTAATTACTGCAGACTCGTATTTTTAGCAAGTTTGTACGGTGAATATTAAATACCAATTAATTTAATTATTTAATTTGAGAATTAATTTATTTAAATTCCCAAAATTAAAATAATAAATTTATTTTGATATTAATATTTATTTGTACACGCGTCAATATTTAATTGTGTGCAAAATTAATTTGCTTATAGCAACTTCTTGAATACTTCAAGAAACTGGGCAAATTTCTCATCAAGCTTCTTCTTCATGAACCTTTGTGGGAATAGAACCGGCACTACGGTCTTAGGAACCCCCATTCATCTACCCCCACTTTGTCTTTGCTCTCTCTAGCCTCTTTAGCCTTTTTCCACTTAGGAACAAACTCTTTTTTGTAAGTCTTCATTCACCTTTTTTTCCCTTCTCTACCCTCTTTTTCTCACATTCTTCTTCCTTCTTTTAATCCTCACTTTCCTTCTCCTCAACTTCCTCACTCGGCCTTCCTTCTTCTCCATCATCATCTTGAAGTGGAATTGGTGGCCCATTATACTTCCTTCCACTTCTAAGTGTAATGGCATTGCAATGCTCACGAGAATTCTGTTGGATTTTAGAGGTACGTAAACACGTAAACATGCGTAGTGGAATAATAAAATTCACCAACAATGAACAATTAATCGCATAATAATTTGCAAGAATATTAAACGGAATTCTTACAGAGCTTTATACGTGGAATCCTCCACTATGGTATCCACACAACAACTAACCAATCCGCACCAAGGTGCCAGCGTTGAATCTCGAGACGAACTTGCTAGGAAAACTTGATCTAGAGATTTTATGGAGAAATTATATTTCTTGTATTTTTTAGAATTCCCATATGACACATATTTATAGGGATTAACTTAGCTTAATTCCTAAGCAAGATATCGGGCCTAGCCCGTAAATATAATCTCTACGGATTATATTTTTCTAGATACATTCCTACGAATAATATATTTACGGCCATATTTATTATTCTTGTATAATAATCTTTCAAATATTATTATTGGGATTTCATATTTAATTAAATCCAAATTAATTAAATAATAATTATTATTATTATTTCCAAATATAATTATTATCATATTCTCCATAAATTAAATATTATATCTAATATAATACTTAATCAACCAACTATAATCGGTGAACTGTCATTGCTTGTTGTGTGACCCATAGGCCCTCGTATATCGAGCGATTAGTCAAACTAACAGTCTTAATTGAACCCTAGATAATAAATCAGACATTCTCAATATATGAGGTACGTTGCAAGGAAATCTGCAACTACCTGTAATACTGTAGGCTATTGTGATATTTTTTTTTCATTCGCGAATACTCGATTAAGCCTTGAACATGATGAAGTGTCAATTCAAATAACTTAATCGTATTATCTTGAATCACTAATTGATCATTCGTGTTGCAGTTGGCCACAAAGTCCAAGTCGACGTGCACCGGCAGGTGTCTTAGATCCAATTATGATGAGCAGACGAGTATTCTCTCTTAAATCCACATTGAGGAATGAATCTTATTCTTGGTTCAACTACTATGCACATGTACTTGTGATGAACCCAATCCATGCCATATCTACCCTAGGAGGGTGCAAGCGTCGGTTATGGTCAAAGTCCATCACTCCGCACATATCGTGCGTATTGACCTCAAGTCAGTGGAGTATCATATCGCTCCCACTAACCGAGACACCCGTAGACACATTATGTGGAATTACCTCAAACAATTTCTCGGATGGGTATACCAATACCCTCTAAGGTATTTGTGCATCCATTATGAGATACCTAGTATCTCGTAGTAAGTGAGATCTTACTACACTCTCCCATAGAGTATAATGCAGATCGCACACCAATCTCCATTGCATCATCAATATCTCATTCTTGATGATCCATGATTGGGGCTATTTGAGAATCATACTTAAGTCATCTGAGTTCTCACTCACTCAATGACAATATCGATTCAAGGAAACACAGATATGAATAATGCAAACAATCAAATATAATATTCAAATAAGTGTAAAACCATACATTTAATATTAAACTATAAACTGAATATCATCTTAGTATTATGTCCTTACAAAGGATTGTCTCTAGGACACTAACACTAACAAATTCACCTCGGTGTTGGAAGGAAATTTACCCTTATTGAGTTGATGCCCTACTGCACTTGCCATTTGGAATTCAAGAGATTTGAATTGGCTTGTACTTTGAGAAATATGTGCATCGATTTTTTTGTTAGTCTCTTCCAAGCATTTCTTCATGTCCTCCATACTCTTCCCTAGCATATGAATCATCTCCTCATTTGTTATTTTTCCTTCATTGTTAGGAGGCATCGACCCCGGATCCACTCCCGGAGGCAATTAGATAGCTCCCTTTGGATTTCCATAAGAAAAATTATCATGCTTCCTCCAAGGTTGGTTCGACGGTCCTCCTTGTTGGTAAGAATTGAGTGGTGGAGCTCCATGAAAACGAGCTAGGAAAGGAGGAGCTTGATATGACTTTTGACTTTGGAAATTATTTTGGTAACCTCCTTGATATTAGGTTCGTCCCATGTAATTCACCTCCTCATTCAACAATTGAGCATTATGATTAGCTTGACTGGTCTCTACTTGCCCCACTTGTAAAAGAGTTGATGGTGTATTGAGGTTTACCAACTTTTCAATCAATGCCATCATCATACTCTTCATTCCATCATTTTGTTCCTCAAGAACCGTTATTCGATCTCTCTTTCCACCACCGATTTGACAACAAAATGAGTCATTTGCTGCGATGTTATCGATGATTTCATTTACTTGCTTCACCGTCTTCAACCAGACGGACCCTCCGACACTTGAATTTAGATGATTTCGATCCCACTCATTCAATCCAATGGTGAAATAAAGAATGGTTTGAACTTTCGGCAATCCATGTTAAGGACATGCTACAACAACCCTTGATATCGCTCCCAAGCTTCCGTAATCGATCCCCATGAAATTGTTTGAATTTTGTAATTGCCTCTTGAGCCTTAAGCACCTTTGAAGGAGGATAAAATTTCTTCAAGAAATGAGTGCTTAAATCGTCCCAAGTAGTAGCCCTCGGATTCATGCTTTGTAACCACTTTTTAGCTCTTCCTTTCAATGTAAAAGAGAAAAACCTCAACATCTTGGCATCATTAGAGACTCTGGGATACTTAACAGTATCACACGCCTCCATAAAATTTCCTAAGTGGACATGAGAATCTTCTTTCTCATTTGTTCTTTTAAATTGGGTTTCTCTCAACATTCTAAGCAATGTCGGGCTTACTTCTAACTTTTTAGCATCGATATGGGTTCTTGCAATCCCATCGTAGAATTCTCTTACCCTAGGTTCAAATAAATTATAGGAACAAGCTCTAAGCAATATCGGGCTTACTTCTAACTTTTTCTTTAACCCCATCTAGTTGCAGCGCCACGGGTCGAATAGCCTCCGTCGGACTTGGCGCACCGGGCTGTTATTGCTCCCGACTCAGCTGGGAGATATTGGACTCTGCGCCCAACATAAATCTTTTAAAAGTAACTCTTGGTTTTGAGGATTAGGATCGGTATTATATGCGGGTTGATGGTATGGATTATTTTGAGGTGGTTTTTGGGCTTGTGGTGGAAATGGAAAAGGATATGGATATGGATAAGGGTATTGTAGTTGTGGTGGATATAGTTGAGGTTGATAAAGTGGATATTGATGAGGTTGTTGTGGATGTTGTGGGTACGGATATGGATGTGGGAGATATGGTATTGCCCCAACACCTTGAGCATTCAGATTTGGATTGATAGGATTTCCCCCTTGTGCTTGTTATGGCACAATGGGGTGAACTACTTCATTTCCTTCTTCTACATGAACATTCTCGTCTTTTTTATTCAAATGTTCCATTTCTAGCCTTCGTACAATACTCCTCTCTCGGTTTCTCCTTCGTGCGGTTGCTTCAATTTCAGAGTTAAGGGATACAAGTTATCCTCTCCTTCCTCAAGTGTTCATAAACCTACAAAGGTCCACCAAGGATGATTAACCTCACACAAACAAATTCAAATAAGAAAATATAAGCATTCAACTTAGATAACCACACTAAACACTCGTTGTCCCCGGCAACGGCGCCAAAAACTTGATTGCACAATTTAATATAGCACAATTTGTAACCCACAAGTGTATGGGATCGAAACTAGTAATGGTAAGTGACCAAGTTTTAATATATTGAACCTCAAAGGACAACGACTTCAATGTATGTATATCTCAAAATTGACATGCTTCGAAAGAAAATTGCAGAATTTAAGTGTTCGGTTTTTTATTACTCTATGATGAATTGGTCAAAAATACTTAAAACAAAAGAACTAATCTATCTTCTTGATGAAGTGCAAAGGTTGGGAGCATGTTTCGGGTATCTTCTCCTATGTAACCCACATTGATTGCTATACTTAAGGATCCATCTATGTAAGATAATATCGGAATTAGATATATGATCTTAAATCACCAACGAACTCTCGTCCCAAGATGAGTTAACTTGCTAGGAATGTTCTTATTTCACCAAGTATTTCTCAATTACCTAGGAAATTAACTTTATATTCCAATAAAGCTACTTAGCTAAATCAACATAAGGAAAACCTAACTCAATTCTCATATATTGTCAGATAATCCAATTATGTTAATTTATCAAAGTAAACTTATGGAATTTCAATTCAAATCCTATCACAAGTAATTCCAATAATCATCTTCATAGATTCAACCTTAAGCTAGCAATTCATCAATGGCTACATAGAATCCAATACCCAAAGCATAAAGAATTTAGCCTATGAGCATCATAGGTAAACAAACAAATTCAGCAAATGAATTCATAGAGAAGAACAATTTCAAGCTTATGACAATGGAGTTAGAGAAATATCACCTAATTGCAAGTAAAAGTAGAAGAAATCTTCATTCAACACTGCTAAGCTTCACCAAATCTTCAATTACAACTATTTTCTAGCTCAAATCCAGCTATAAACTAATTCTATGGAAGGAATTTAAGAAATTTGCTTTGAATCTATTGAATTCTAAGAAAATCTAATGAAAAGGGGAAGAAGCTCTCAATCTCAAGTTTGGAAATCTGAAAAGTGATGGTAACCGCTCTCCAAGATCTGATGGTGCCATTTTATAGTCGTGCCAAAATGCCCAAAATTCGGTTTTTGCACTTAAGTCCCCAAAATTTCCAAAAATCCTGCTTTTCGAGCTTTCCAGCATTCCACTCGGGCAAAACTATCTTCACTCGACCAATATAATGTCCACTCGGCCGAGTGATGACTCAACTCGGTCGAGTGAAATGCTTGGCCCGAGTGGATCTTCCAGGGGTGGTCACTCGTCCTCTTCCCCATGTCACTCGGTCGAGTGAAGTGTTGTTCGATCTGGCAGAGTGGATTCTCTAGAAAATTCCACTCGGCCATTCTCCATGCACTCGGCCGAGTGGCCTCGTTTCTCTTGGTCGAGTGGATCCGTTTTTCACACTTTTGACCTTCTTCACTTCACTCTTCATCCTTTCTTCGATTCTTCATTATTTTTTTACCCAAATTCACTCTAATTCCTGCTTAAAAGGTGAGTACATGAGCAACACAAAATATTGAGAAACGAGATACTAAATATATTCAAATCGAGCTCAATCAAGCACAAAATGACTTTAAATCACACAAATTTATATGCAATTACAAGGCTAATCAATTAGTTATTTTATATTACTTGTTTTTTAATACAATGTAGTAAAATTAATTTTAAATGGTATTAATTATTTTATTAAAGGATATTAGAGATTTTATAAATAAAATATAAATTATCTTACTATAAAGTATTTGTGTAAACCACAAGAAATCGGATTCTAAGCTAATTGATTAGGGCTGAAAATCAAACTAAGTTATTTGGTACTCGATTCGAGATTGTTCGATAAAAGCTCGTTTGAGCTCGGTTCGAAATATAAATCAAATAAGTTTGAACATAAATTTATGTTCGGAATAGTCTAAAGCTCGGCTCAAACTTGAGCTTGATAAGTAAAAAAAAGATAAAAACATGTGTAAAAATATCAAACTACTTGAGTTTGGCTCATGTTCAGCTCGAGTAAAGCTTGTTTGAGTTCGATTCGGTTAATTATCAAACAAGTTCAAACATGAATATCAAAGCTCAATAACTTTTCAAACAAACTTGAACACCAATGCGTTCGACTCGACTCGACTCATTTATAGCCCTATAATTGATGCATCATTTTGCCATATACATCTAATTCAGTCTTAGTCCATTCTACCAAGAGTACTTATATTTGATCTATTATTTTAGTGTATTGTTCACCTTTAGTATAGACTTTGCAGTGGGATGGTAAATCCCACCTTGTTTCTCGTGGTGTATCGCCTATTTTCATATATATATATATATATATATATATATATATATATAAAGAAGAGAGTGCAATGGATGTTGGCTATGCTATTTTTTGTTTTTGTTGCGATCGTTGTATTATTATAGTTGATGCTTTGAAATTTTATGAATTAATTTTGCAATACTGTTGTTCGATGCTTTAAATATGCACAAATTTTAACATGCACTCAAGTGCATAGCAAGCACTTGAATTTTAAGCTCAATTTTGACTTCAATTTTAATTTTTTCAAAACACACACAAACATACCAAACTATGTGTTTTTTTGTAGTTGGGGTATTATTGATTACTTCTTGGGGTATTTCTGATTTCTGCTTGAAGTATTCTTTTCAAAATCCAAATCTAAGTGCATACTATGCATTCGTGTGCACACCAGAACTACACTTAAATTTGTAATTTGAATTTTAAACATATTTTTTTTTAATTTTCTTCATTTTATATATTTGTTTTTATGCTTGTCAATTATGGTCTATTGAATATTGATGGAATTAAAAAAAAAATCCATGGGGAGCGGATTTCCCAGTAGGGCGGTGATAAAGATTTTAATATATTACAATTAGGTCTAATTGCGGTAAATTTATTAATATAGACCAAATTTGAAATAGAATTGTAAAAATAGAGTGGTTGCAAAAAAAAATCGAAAATAAAGTGGATCGTCTGCACAAGGAGCGATCAACATAATATGATCGCCCTCAACAAGAGCGATCTAAGCTGGAGCTGTGGGGCGCCTGAGCAAGAAGCGATTAAGACCAAACAAATGTTATTATCATTTAGCAACAAAATCCTACTCATTAATGTCCCATTATGTAACATCATCTCTAGCAAATTTATTCTGAATCTTGTTTATTCCACTTTTATTTTTTTATTTTTATGTGGATAATTTGATACTCCGTCTCGCGATTACTTTCACACTACCATTTTTCTCATATTTTAGCGAGCAAATTATTTAGTAGTATTTGGCATGATAAAGTAATTTAAAAAAAAATGTATGATAGATCTATATCTCCTCTATTATATGTCTCCTTAAAAATTACTTCATCATTTTATATACGAATTAAAAACTCGTTTGCTAAAATATGAGAAAATAGTAACTGTGAAAGTAATTTCGGGACGAAGTTAGTAATAATTTGTTTCAAGTTTTAATCAATAATAATTGTCTGATGATTTATTTGTTAATAAAGATGTTTAATACTCTCTCAATTTCAAAATAAATGTCATTTTAGGTTTCTGAACCTAATTTCTGCTATAATTATTCCTATACAAAAACTATTTTCTTTTAAGATTGATTTCGTTGGTCCAAAAGAACCTATAGACTACTTTATATGAATTGAAAAGTGTTTCAAAGACTAAAATAATATTTACTAAATAATAAATAGATGCAAAATACTAAAATGACATCTATTTTGAAATGGGTGGAGTAATAATAAATTGCAGTAACAAGTAGAAGTATTTAAAAAGACATTCATTTAGTAACAAGTAGCAGCATTTAAAATTGCAGACATAAAACAAATTATCAATTAAAATGAATATATATTTATTTATACATAATATCATACAATTAGTGAAAATGCATATGGCCACCCGTGCCACATTGTGGCAGTCGTCTATCACGAACATTATGACGAGAGTGTTGTTCATTTTGGCTTGATCTAGTATTTTCACTTGTTCCCGCAAAAGGTATAGGCGATGAACGGTAAGTTGGGCGTTGCGACGCTAATTGAGTTTGAGCTTGATAGGCACTCATATCAATACTACCTCTGTCCCAAAATTATTTTCACGGTTACTGTTTTCTCGTATTTTAGGGAGCGGGTTTTCTTATTAGTATTTAAAACAATGAAGTAATTTTTAAGGAGATATATAATAAGGGAGAGATAGATCTAGCATACTAATTTTTAAAAGTCACTTTATCATTTTAAATACTAATAAACAACCCGATCGCTAAAATACGAGAAAAATATAATGTGAAAGTAATTGTAAGACGGAGTATCAGATTATAAGAGTGTGTCTCTTATGCACCAGTTACACCGTGTAGCTGGGCATATAATCAACGTAGATTTTAATATGGGTCGTGCATGCGCCCCATTGTCTAATAAAGGAAAGTCGCAATACATAACGTGATTAGTCATTGGTCTAATGGATTTGGCTATAGTTGTTGCTTTTGTTGGTCAACTTTAAATAAAATGTTATACTAAATATAATTGAAACATTACACAAGTTTTAACTGAAAAGATACACTAGATATAATTGAATTGTTACACTGACTTTAACTGAAATGTTACACTTTAACTGAAACGTTATACTAGTTTTAATTAAAAAGTTACATAAAATATAACTGAAATGTTACACTAACTTTAACTAAAAGGTTACACTGGATATAATTGAAACATTACACAAGTTTTAACCGGAAAGTTACACTAGATATTATCGTTTGAATAGGTAAAAATGCCATGTCACTTTTGAGTTAATTTTTCATTTACATTTCAGCCTCATAATGCGTAACTTTTTATAATAAACAACCATAACTTTCTTATTATGATACACCATAACTGTTTGCGAAAAATGACATGAACTTTTCTGTATTAAGTAGGATAATTTTTCTATGTTGGTTAGGATAACTTTTCTTTACAATCCACTAAAACTTTTCAGTAAATATAACATTTAACACTGTTAGGTTAATATCATTTATGTTTCAGTCTTATGTAGTGTAACATTTCATAATAATTAACATAACTCTTTATTATGATACATTAAAAATTGTTTGGTAAAAATAACATGCACTTTTCAATATTTGGTATGGTAACTTTTCAATGGTAGGTAATGTAATGTTGGTCCCAAAAAAGTTATCCAGCGAAAGCGTTTTGGAAATATTTTTAATGAAAACCAACATCTAAATTAAGTGCTAAAATTAAGGTGCAGAAATCTAAATAGTATAAAGTAAAGAACATTGAATTTATAGTGGTAAGGACAACAAGTCCTACATCCACTCTCCCTTATCAAAGGGGTCTCTCTCTCCAACCAACTTACTAACTTCTGGAATTGGGAAGTACCAGCTCTTTCGTACAACTTACAACAACCCTTCTATGTGATGAATAGGTTGAGTAATATTCCAACTAAAAACTCCTAAAGAGTGTATAATACTTGTATGAACAAGGTAGAGTGGTGGGAGAGTTCGTGTGTCTTTCGTGTGCTCTTGCCTGACTCTCTTGTGTTAAACTCATCACTAAGCACTCCTATTTATAGTTTTGAATTAACTAGCCGTTGGAATGCTAGCAATTCAATCAACCATTATTGGAGGAATATAATCAATCATAGATTGATTATATTGATCGATTAGTTGACTTCGTTCATTGATAGGATATATCAAGATTGATATCAATCAGTCAATCAATTGCATCCTCCTATCAGTTGACTCTCCAGATTGCTTCTTCTCTAACATCGAACTCCAAGATCTCCTTGTCTCCAGATTACTACGAAGCCTCCATGTGGGTGAACTAATTCATCATACACTTCACCCTTATCTGGTTTGGTTTGATGTCATCTGGTCTACGATCGTCTGCTTGCCTGGTCAAGACTCGTCTGGTCAGGTCTCATCTGGCAAGACTCGTCTGGTCAGGTCTCATCCGGTCACCTTATCTGGTAAGACATCATCTGGTCTACACTAGTCTGGTCACCTCATCTGGTCTGCATAGATTTCTTCCCCCTTAACCAAAGTCTTATTCTAGACCTAGACTAATCTGTAGCTGACTAACAGGCTCAGCTAGTCCTATTACAAGTTCTTGTTTTAACATCTTCAAACTAATCTATATCCCTACAATTTCTCCCTTTTTGATGATGTTAAAACTAGAAGAACTTAAATAAAACAAGATAAAGATTCTAGTAGGTTGGGTCAACTGATATTCCCCCTCAAAATATGCTCAGCTGATTTTTGGGGTAAAACATCAGTTGGTCTTCTTATGTATCTGCAGACAATCAAGTTTTTGGTACCCTTCTGGATCCAAGGGGGGTTAGCACAATATTTAGGAAGCCACAAGAATAGATCATCCCTTTTTGGATCAGGTGATCTTATCTTTCTTCCATATATATATCAACAAAAACACACTCAATAAAAGAGCCTTTGGCATGGTTATTTCTTCTATAGGGTCTTCTTATCTTATAAGTTTTCCCAGTAGAAGGAATAACTTGTCTTAACTCAACAGTCTTGAAATTATGTTGATAAGGATAAGTTTTGCTTGAACCATCAAAAGTTCCAGCTGGTCTGGCAGATGAATTAAAAGTCTTCTGCATCTGAGTAGGAATCAACTGGGACTGCTTCATTTGAGAAGGTCCAGACTGTTTTCTACTTTGCTGGCCTTGCTGAGGTCTTTAAAATTCCTCCTATGTCTTTTGGGTTTTTGAGTTTCAGTACTCATCTGCCCATTAGGCTGAGTTGCATGGTCAGCTGACTTCTTACCCTTATCAATAAAATTACTAGGTTGTTCACTTTTCTGAACATATGAGGATTCGGGTTTGGTATAACCAAGTCCTGTCTTATCATGCTCATTTTGAGATGAGGAAGAAATGTGTGACACAACATTGTTTGTTGTAGTCAGCTGCTCCAGTCTCAGCTTGAGCTTGTCCTCACTTTCTTTTACAATTTTATTTTGATGGAAGAGTTCATCAAACTTAGCTTTAAGCAGGTTATATTCACTATCTTTCTCAATATTTTCAACAACAAGCATTTCAATCAGCTTAACTTGTTCAGTACACCTGGTTGTCAAGTCAGTAGACTCTTCGATTAGTGTATGATCTTGTTCAGCTGGTAGATCAGCTGGGTTGCCTAGATATTGAGAAAGCTTTTGATTTTATGCTTTCAGCTTTGTGTTCTCTTCTTCCAACTTTTGACAAAGTCGTATTGAAGATTGGAGATCTAATATCATTTTCTGCATATAAGACTCCTCTTATTGTCCAGAAAAGGAAGAAGACAAAGAAGAAGAGGAAGTTCGATTAAATACCTCGTCTGTCACTAGACATAGCCCTTTGTCTAGTCCAAAATCAGATGATGCACCAGAAGTGGATACCTTTTCTTCCTCGGCTGTGAAGCTTCTTTTGGAGTGACTCCTAGTGTATCTTTTACTACTTTTCTTCGAACCCATTTCTGCAAGAAATTGTTAGCATGACTTGAAGCCGAAAATACTAACTTTTTACTAGTAGTTTCCCCGCAAGCATACGGGTTCACTGTAGTATAAGTAAGTATAGTGACCAAATATTATCGATCCCAAGGGAAGGAGTGTATGCGAATAGATCCCTGAAGATCTACGCGTCGTAGCTAATATGAATGTATGTTTTTTTTTGGGTTTTTTTAAAAGAAAATAAATTATAATCTAAACTAAATTACTTTATGAATGCAAAAAGGAAAATTAAGTTACGAACGAGAAAATGTGTTTTCAAATAGAAGATAATGATGCTCAGGATAGGAATTCCTACGTATACTAACGGAGCAGGTACATAATCAAAATAACCGTGACACACAAGAAATAACCTAAGTAAAAGATTGTAAGATGAAAGCTCAAGAATTAAAACCCTAATACTTTATCCTAACAATCGACTTCACTAATCCACTAACAAGTTAATAGATAGTGCTTAATTAACGAGACCATAATTTAAACTAAGGTGATGCGGTCGTCCTCCTTAGATAAACCGGTAGATTAATTAACCCTTTCTAATCCCTCTCATTAAGTCTACTAATTGTTAAAGAGTGATAAGATCGTCCTCTCTCGAACACTTTTCGAATGAAATTCAAAGGTAAAGTTAAGATTGATTTTAAGAATTCATTAATTAAGAGAATTAAAACTAAACGTCACGAATTACCCTAATTATGTACCCACATCCTACTTCTACGAGTTCATCATACCTCAAGCATGCAAGGGTTTTAGCTAGACATGGTTTTTACGGAAACAAAAATAATCGAAGAAGTAACGAACATGAACATAATGATTTTAACGAATAAATTATCAAACATTAACTAGGGTTTAAAGAAATAAATGCTAAGAACTCAAATTAAATTAATAAATCGAAGTCTCAAGTATTCAAGAACAAAGATCCAAAGGAAAGAAATGAAAAATCAAAACCGAACTATGAATTCGTAAATAAAAACCTCGAAAACATAAAACTTAAGCTTGCTCGTCTCTTCTTCTCTTCCTCTCTCCAAAAAACTAACTCTAAAAGCGATATGGTATCAAGTGGTGTGTAAAAACGTGTTCGGAAGGGGTATATATAAGCAATGGGTCGAATCCGGAGTTAATGGGCCAAAAACCACGCAAGCTCGAGCACTGCTCGTGCACTAAGTGCACAAGCACAATTCCATTGTGCGCGAAAATCTTCCAGAGAGCCAAAAGTGCTCGACCACTTGAGCTCATGCACTAGGTGCACGGCCTGTCCTTGCTCGAGCACACTGCACGAGTACTCGTGCACTAGGTGCACGACCCAGTGTTGCTCGAGCGCTATACTCGACTACTCGTGCACTAGGTGCACAAGTTCTCCTCGCTTGTGCACTCCAATGATACTTTTGCTCCCCGAACTAATATTTTTCGTATTTCTTCGATATCTTCTCATTCGGGCATCCGTTTGAGTCGATTCAAAGTCCTACGAACTCCTCTTTTCGCCTTCTATCCATCATTAAGCATCAAAGGGACAAATTCATTAGTTTATGAAAATGATACTCAAATGACTCTAAATACTCAACAAAATCGACCAAAACTGGGGCATTTCTAACGACGAATCATGACAATTTCACGCCTAATCAACCCGCCCAAACTTACCATATTGCTTGTCCTCAAGCAATGAAATAATAAGTCAAGTGAAATTGTTAGGAATGAGTCAAAGAATCAAATCATGCAAGTAAATGAACTCGAGCTTCAAAGATCAATCACACGTATACTCACTCACCTTCCTTCATCATACTCATGCAACAACAACAAGAAACACCAAGATCAAACATGGATGTGCACTCAACGACGTGTTTCCCTCCCTCACAAGTGTATATCAAGAATAAGGGACTCACTCAAACAATCAATCACACATATTGGCAGCCATAGACTTGTAAGCACTCTCAACTCCGACCATACTCTAGAAATCAATACCGAATCAAAAATATTTTTTCTCAAGGTTGTGATGTAGGCTCTTTGTGTTGGGAAAATAGGGGTGCCCGGAATCTATTCGGGATGAACTTTAAATACAAATTTAAATACAATTATTACTAGCATGAATTAATCCTAATTAATTCAAATAATAATTCCAACAACTAATTATCATCATGCATGTTAAATTAATTTCACATATTTAACTAGGCGGAATTAAACAAGTAAATATGCGATTAACGTACCTCTCGTAGTATTGGCCTTTGGATATACGGGACACTTGTAATCTCGTTCTATCAACCCAAAGCCTTCTCAAGTATTTCCCTTTTCACCTCACTTGATCGCCGGTGGGAGACGCTTTCAAGCAATTTAATAAACTAAGGAAAGAAAAATATCTATGCTTCTTGATTTTTCCAACACATGGAATTTTGTACTTGGGGATGAAATAATCATCCTCTATTTATAAAGGAGTAGTGGCCGAAAATTTGTGTCAAATATGGGCTTGGAGAAAATCTTTTCTTAGCCTCTAAGAAATCTTGAATATATCCCATATATTCTTTTCTCCAAAATAAAATATTCCACAAAAATCTTACCCTCCTAAATAAGTTATAATTTTCGAAAATAATGAAACAAAAAACTAAGATTTGGATCTTCTTGAATATATGAGATAATCTTGTATTCCAAGAATACTTATCTTCCATTATATCTTTTCAAGAAAATCAACAAGATCTTTTCTTGTTCCAAGATATCAATTTTCGAAAATTAAGAGAGAAAAATCAGCAATATAATTTTCTTTTTATTTTAATCACCTTATCATTATTGAGCTACTTAATGGGCTACTTGAGGGGCCTTAAGGAGAATTAAGATTGGACCTCCTAATGGACTTCTGAATTTCAATATTGAGCCCCAATATAATTCAGCCCATTAATATTAATTATTACCACTAATAAATTAATATTGCACTATCCATCTTAATCCATATTACGATAATATGGGCTCCCGGTTATTATTTCCCGCGTTTAAGATTATCAAGTCCATTAATTAATTAAGCTTCTGAATAGCTCTAAATTAATTAACATCTTTCACCTTGGAGTAAAGACAGCTCAACATTATTATTCGTACCGAAGAAACTAATTCTTCACTTGCAAGATTTGGTACAATAAAACTTCTGAGCCCACCAAGGGAACTAATCACACGAGCCGTACTCGCACGCGTTTCTCCGTATTAAATCTTAGCAACCGTCGTATGATTAATATTACTGCCCAAGACACAAAGTTCGAAGTCGCAATGATTCTCACCCAACATGAATCAAAGCAGTAACTACCAAACACACACGGTCCTATTTAAGTGACAGAGATTAAGAAATCAACAACCACTGAGGTCTAATTCTTCACCTTTCAGAACAGAAGAATTTCTCCTCGCTGTAGGACCTCTTCAACACATACTAAATGTGCTAGTGCAATCTCTTAGTTAAGATAGACCAATCTGAGCCTTACACATCGACCTTTCACGGCGGATTGTTCAATTCCACCTAGGTCGTGAAAATGTACGTTTAGTTACAAGTAAACTGTCAATGTCGTCTTCCGTGATCGGGTATCACCACATTAACTACTATGTAACACGTACTATATATTGAACGGTTTGCAATAGAAATTCAAAATTCATCATAACTAAAGCAAATGCGATAAAAGAATTATTCTCATAAAACGAGTGTTTGATACACGAGTTATACAAAGTAAAAGCATACTTTCACGTATAACTCCAACAATCTCCCACTTATACTTAAAGTCTGCTTTTAGTATACATCACGCATGTCTTAGTGTAGTAGCTCTACGTGACATCTCATGTCAACCTACACTAACCTAATAATTCCTCCCACTTATACTTAAAGCAGATTGGCAATAGTCTTGACTCCCATTCCATCCACATGTCTCTCGAATGTACTCTGAGGCAGACCCTTTGTGAATGGATCCGCTAGGTTGTCACCCGACGCTATCTTTGCGACCTCTATATCTCCTCTCTTAACGATTTCTCATATCATATGGTATTTTCTTTCTATGTGTTTGCTGGCCTTGTAGGCTCTCGGTTCCTTTGAATTTGCAACTGCTCCGGCATTGTCACAAAAGACAGTTATCTTGTCGGGCAAATTCGGAACAACGTCCAAGTCCACTAAGAAGTTCTTGAGCCAAACTGCCTCTTTCGCTGCTTCACAAGCAGCTACATACTCGGCTTCCATGGTCGAATCGGCGATGCATTTCTGCTTAACGCTTCTCCATGAAATGGCTCCTCCTCCCATGCAAAACACACTACCCGAGGTTGACTTTCTTGAGTCTATGTCTGATTGGAAATCCGAGTCCGTGTATCCTACGGGAACTAGACTATCTGACTGGTAAATCAGCATCCGCTCCCGAGTTCTTTTCAGATACCTCAAGATGCACTTTACGGCAGTCCAATGGTCTTTCCCGGGATTACTTTGATATCTTGCCACCATGCCCACGGCAAAGCAGATATCCGGTCTCGTACACAGCATTGCATACATAAGACTTCCTACGGCCGAAGCGTATGGAACACCTTTCATGTCATCTATCTCCGCTTGCGTCTTAGGGCTCATTTCTTTTGATAGATGGATTCCGTGCCTAAAAGGTACAAAACCTTTCTTGGAATCTTGCATGCTGAAACGCTTCAAAACAGTGTCAATGTATGAAGCTTGCGATAAGCCCAACATCCTCTTCTTGCGATCGCGAGTGATTTTGATCCCAAGGATGTGACCGGCTTCCCCTAAGTCCTTCATATCAAATTGTTTTGACAGCCATACCTTTACGTCTGACAATACCTTTACATTGTTTCCAATGAGCAGAATATCGTCTACGTATAATACTAAGAATACCACCGCAGTTCCGTCACGCTTCTTATACACACAACTTTCGAACTCGTTTTGATCAAACCCATAAGACTTAATCACTTGATCAAAACACTGGTTCCAAGTACGCGATGCTTGCTTAAGTCCGTAAATGGATCTCTTGAGCTTGCATACGAGATTCTCTTGGCCTTTTTCAATGAAACTTTTGGGCTGTTGCATATAGATATCTATGCCGTCAAGACTTCCGTTAAGGAAAGCCGTCTTGACATCCATTTGCCAGATCTCGTAATCTATGTGCGCAGCGATCGACAAGAGAATACGGATGGACTTAAGCATAGCTACAGGCGAAAAGGTTTCCTCATAATCGATCCCTTCTTTCTGAGTATACCCTTTGGCCACAAGCCTTGCTTTGAAGGTTTCAACCCTTCCGTTCGGTCCTCTTTTCCTCTTGTACACCCACTTGCATCCAATGGGTTCCACCCCACTGGGTGGCTCGACCAACTCCCACACTTGATTATGATCCATCGAACCCATCTCGGCTTCCATTGCCGTTTGCCATGACTCCGCGTCTTTGTCTTGGATTGCCTCGTCGTATGTCCATGGGTCTGATTCAACACCGGGAACCAAATCCGAAGATTCTCCTATCCCCATGAATCTCTCGGGTTGCCTAGGAACCCTCCCACTACGACGGGGTTCCGGTTGTGAAGATGTGACGTGTGGTACATCATCTTGTATACTTGGTATCGAGGTTTGACCTCTCAATTCTTCTAAGGTAATTTCACTTTTAGGTTTCCGATTGTTCATATAGTCTTCCTCCAAGAATTTAAAGTGTGTACTAATCACGGTCTTTTGATCCTTGGGACTATAGAACATACACCCTTTCGTTCCCGCAGGTTATCCTATAAACAGCCTTAATTCCGAACGTGGATCCAACTTACCGGCTTCCTTGTCTAGCACGTATGCCGGACAATCCCAAATCCGCAAATGTCTTAGACTGGGCTTGCGCCCGGTCCACAATTCCATTGGGGTTTTAGGAACCGATTTGGATGGCACCAAGTTTAGAATATAAGCCGTCGTTTCCAAGGCGTTACCCCAAAACGACTTGGGTAAATCCGAATAACTCATCATGGATCTGACCATCTCTAAAAGAGTCCGGTTCCTTCGTTCCGCCACACCGTTCTGTTGAGGGGTTCCCGGTGCGGTCATCTGGGATACGATCCCTTCGTCCGATAGGTAGTTCAAGAATTCATCGCTGAGGTATTCGCCTCCACGATCTGATCGTAGAAACTTGATACTCTTTTCCCTATGTTTCTCGGCTTCGGCCTTAAACTCTTTAAACTTTTCAAAAGTTTCAGACTTATGCCGCATAAGGTAAATGTACCCATATCTTGAGTAATCGTCAATGAAGGTTACGAAATACTCATACCCCATTCTCGCTTTGATCGTCATTGGACCACACACATCGGTATGAACGAGTTCTAACACTTCCATGGCTCTATTCCCCTTGGCTCCAAATGCCCTCTTGGTCATCTTACCCTCTAAACAGGATTCACAAGTTGGAAACGGCTCGACTTGGAGTGATTCCAAGGATCCGTCTTTCACCAATCTCTCTATCCGCTTTAGATTAATATGACCTAGTCTAAGATGCCATAGAAGTGTTTCGTTCATCTTCAAAGAACGCTTTCTTTTATTGCTCGAAATGATCGACGTGTTATTAGATTCATTATTTGAGTGGTGTGCACACTTAATCGTATAGAGATTGTTTACCAACGTTCCATGACAGATAACATCATTCTTAAAAGAAACAGTAACAACTTTATTAAAAGTAACTGAATATCCATCAAAAAACAATTTAGAAACCGAAATTAAATTCTTCCTAAAGTTCGGAACGTATAAAACATCTCTTAAAATTAAAACTCTATCTTCAAAAGATAGGTGCACTACTCCCACTGCTTCGGCTGCCACTCTCGTAGCATCCCCCAAAGTGATTGTGATCTCATTCTTGCTAAGTCGCCGGGTTAGCTGGAACCCCTGAAGAGTGAAACAAATATGATCAGTTGCCCCGGTATCCACTACCCAAACGTGGGCAGCATACGCCGCAACATATGTTTCAACGACTAAAGCATGAGACTTACCTTTCTTTCCACCCTTCTTAGGCTTAGAACAGGTCGCCCTCCAATGTCCCTTCTCACCACAATTAAAGCACTTACCCTTAGCAGCTTTCTTTCCACCTCCTTCTCCCTTTGCCTTGGGCTTCGCAACGGTTGGATTTGCTTGGGTCTGGCCCTTCGCCCTCTTCCTCTTCTTCCCTCCCTTGGGACCCGAAGAGGAAGACGGACCGTTTGCCACCATAGCAACGGTTTGGTGATCCATTAGAGTCTCCGCCGATACCAAAGCTTCCAAGAGCTCGGGCAAACTATTTGCCCGGTCATTCATTTGATAGTTCAACTGAAACTGCTCAAAGCTTTTTGGCAGAGAATGGAGAACGAAATCGACCTTAGTAGGGAGGTCAAATTCCGCACCAAGTACTTCCAACTTGTTGAGATAACCCATCATCTCGATTACGTGATCCCTTACGGGCGTACCTTCCACCATTTTCAACGAAAGCATCTTTCGCATGGTGATTTGCCTAGCCGTACGGTTCTGATGTTGAAACATCGCTTCAAGATTTTGCATTATCTCAGAGGCGGTCTCCATGTGTTGGTGTTGGTGTTGCAACACATCTGACATTGAAGCCAGAATAGTACACCTAGCCATCTCATCGGAGTCAAACCAACTCTTATGCTCTTTCTTGTCCGCTTTCGTGGCATCTTCGGCAGGCTCTTGGGGTTTAGGAGTAGTAAGTACCCACTTGTGGTGTTGAGCGGTTAGGACAATATTGAGGTTACGTTTCCAATCAACATAGTTCTCACCAACAAGTTTGTTATCTTTAAGTATACTAAACAGTGGATTAAAAGGTTGCGACATGATGAACTGAGAATAAAACATACATTCATATCAATATCTAGAAAAATACGAAATTATCACATAAATTTGATCACATCAATTATATTGAAACCTTAAAACAATATAATCATGCATCAGCCAACATCTCGAAACAATTTAAATGCGCCACGAGGGGTGGTCTATACATTTAAACACATTCAAGCGGATTACAAACTTAAAGTTACAAATCCTTAATTCAAAATTAATAGTTGGCTCCCACTTTGACCACATAGAAACTGACAGGGACTCCGAGGGGAGTAAGTTAATATCAATTCCCTATGCCTAAGTAATAACCATAATTAAATACAGGATTATTATTTCGCTTTGAGCAAGCCACTCGTGGTGAGGGTCAATACCGCCACTAGTAATAATCCACAATCATCCTTTCGGAATTTATTCATGTGAAATCCGTTCTTTTGGCCGATCCGAGGGGGAAATGTATTCCAAAAGAACTTCACAAATAAATAAATTATGGAGGTCAAAATAATCCAATTTTAATATCTGAAATAAAATTGCGATTATAAAAACATACTTAGTAATTTTCGAAAGTAAGGTTTTTCTTGGACAATTAAATTCATGCAAACACATATTAACAAATAATAATAAGTGCACGAAATAAAACATCCATCAAAACAAAATTAACCACATTGGAGCACTCGAATCCAATTGTCACGGTTTAATTTCTTCACGTCTTGATGCGAAAAATCGTCCTTGTTGCTTTCCGACGTTCGTCTCGACGTGCTCCCACTCGAACAACAACACTTCATCAAAAATAGCATTGTTTGGGGTACGGGACGACGTTTAAAATCACACGGAAAAAAAACACGAACTGAAAAAATTCCACGGCCTGAGATACAGCGCGCGTCGGCCCACGAAGTGGGCCCGCGCGCTTCCCGGCCCGAGAAGCGCTGGAAAATAGCCTGAGGCGCGCCGAAGCGCAGCCCCGAGGCGCACCCGAGGCGCTGCACGGAGGCGTGCCGAGGCGCCGCCCGGGGCGCCCCGAGGCGCTGCAGGCCCTCGCCGAGGCGCGCGCGCGCGGTGCGCGCGGCGTCGTGCGCCCGTTGCGCACGGCGTGCGCCGTGCACCCCCGTGTGCCGTTTTTTAGCCATTCGTCCTCGTTTTCTTCACCCCTTGCATGATTTTACCTCCATACACGCGCCACGCATGTATGCGTCGTCCGGGTACGCCATTTTTAATTCTTCGTTCTTCGTCACGATCCGGTTCCAATTTATTTTTACAAAAAAAATAAATACTAGATCTAGACTAGTCTATTACAATGATCGAATCAAAATAAAAACAACTAATCTACTCGTGGACTTTCTCACGAGAAAAACGAATTCGAACGAATCGAATTAAAAAACAATTAATTTACACGCATGAAATTAACAACATTAAAACCATGACAATTGGATACCTGCAAAAAAGATCTAACAATTCTACTATCCAATTTCAATTTAATGTTTAACAATTTAAATTCCAATTTAAAATTCAGAGCCCGAAACCGTGGCTCTGATACCAGTTGTTGGGAAAATAGGGGTGCCCGGAATCTATTCGGGATGAACTTTAAATACAAATTTAAATACAATTATTACTAGCATGAATTAATCCTAATTAATTCAAATAATAATTCCAACAACTAATTATCATCATGCATGTTAAATTAATTTCACATATTTAACTAGGCGGAATTAAACAAGTAAATATGCGATTAACGTACCTCTCGTAGTATTGGCCTTTGGATATACGGGACACTTGTAATCTCGTTCTATCAACCCAAAGCCATCTCAAGTATTTCCCTTTTCACCTCACTTGATCGCCGGTGGGAGACGCTTTCAAGCAATTTAATAAACTAAGGAAAGAAAAATATCTATGCTTCTTGATTTTTCCAACACATGGAATTTTGTACTTGGGGATGAAATAATCATCCCCTATTTATAAAGGAGTAGTGGCCGAAAATTTGTGTCAAATATGGGCTTGGAGAAAATCTTTTCTTAGCCTCTAAGAAATCTTGAATATATCCCATATATTCTTTTCTCCAAAATAAAATATTCCACAAAAATCTTACCCTCCTAAATAAGTTATAATTTTCGAAAATAATGAAACAAAAAACTAAGATTAGGATCTTCTTGAATATATGAGATAATCTTGTATTCCAAGAATACTTATCTTCCATTATATCTTTTCAAGAAAATCAACAAGATCTTTTCTTGCTCCAAGATATCAATTTTCGAAAATTAAGAGAGAAAAATCAGCAATATAATTTTCTTTTTATTTTAATCACCTTATCATTATTGGGCTACTTAATGGGCTACTTGAGGGGCCTTAAGGAGAATTAAGATTGGACCTCCTAATGGACTTCTGAATTTCAATATTGAGCCCCAATATAATTCAGCCCATTAATATTAATTATTACCACTAATAAATTAATATTGCACTATCCATCTTAATCCATATTACGATAATATGGGCTCCCGGTTATTATTTCCCGCGTTTAAGATTATCAAGTCCATTAATTAATTAAGCTTCTGAATAGCTCTAAATTAATTAACATCTTTCACCTTGGAGTAAAGACAGCTCAACATTATTATTCGTACCGAAGAAACTAATTCTTCACTTGCAAGATTTGGTACAATAAAACTTCTGAGCCCACCAAGGGAACTAATCACACGAGCCGTACTCGCACGCGTTTCTCCGTATTAAATCTTAGCAACCGTCGTATGATTAATATTACTGCCCAAGACACAAAGTTCGAAGTCACAATGATTCTCACCCAACATGAATCAAAGCAGTAACTACCAAACACACACGGTCCTATTTAAGTGACGGAGATTAAGAAATCAACAACCACTGAGGTCTAATTCTTCACCTTTCAGAACAGAAGAATTTCTCCTCGCTGTAGGACCTCTTCAACACATACTAAATGTGCTAGTGCAATCTCTTAGTCAAGACAGGCCAATCTGAGCCTTACACATCGACCTTTCACGGCGGATTGTTCAATTCCATCTAGGTCGTGAAAATGTACGTTTAGTTACAAGTAAACTGTCAATGTCGTCTTCCGTGATCGGGTATCACCACATTAACTACTATGTAACACGTACTATATATTGAACGGTTTGCAATAGAAATTCAAAATTCATCATAACTAAAGCAAATGCGATAAAAGAATTATTCTCATAAAACGAGTGTTTGATACACGAGTTATACAAAGTAAAAGCATACTTTCACGTATAACTCCAACACTTTGGACAGGTGGGATAACAATATGGATAAGTGACTTAAGTGAATGGAGAATAGAAAATCATAACTTTGGTACTTCAAGATTTGGAATAGAATACTTCAAACATTTTCAATCAACACACTTTCAATTCCCGTACTCTCAACACTTCAATTTTTTTTTCTTTCTAACTCCTTTCACTTTTTTTTTTCAATCACTTCACTTTTTTTTCTTTTCTCTTTTTAGCACAAACACATGAGCTCATTTTTTCTTTTGCTCATTCTCAAATTCTTTTGTTCTTTCCCACAACTCTTATTTTTCATCACACCTTCTTTTCATAATCACTCAAGCAATCACAATTCTCTTTTTTCAACTCAAATCAATCCCTTCACATTCACACTTTTCCTATTCTCCACTCAAATTTGGACAAAAAGGCTTAGAAATTTGGAATAGTGTTTAAATGTGCTAGCAAATGAAATAGGCTTAAAGCTCAAAGGGGCTAACAAGGGACAAATATCAATGGTAAGGAAAATTTTGACTAAGTGACTCAATCAAAACAAAGATGGCCTAAGATCACATTCAGCATATCAAACTAGACACAATCAAGAAGCAAGAGCACACACAAGTTCTAGCATCCTCTAAGGTGACGATCCACTCACAAACGAAGAGATCATTTCATGCATCAAAATCTCAAAAGGCTCAAAACTCACGACTTTCACATCCACGCTAGTTCTAGTGAATTCTCACTCTCATCACACAAGTACTCAAAAGGAAAACTCGCAAGTGTACGAGTTCACTCTCAAATCAACTCTAACTCATACACTCACAAAATAAAATTCCTAACTCAACCTTACAACTCAACTCTACTCACCAAGTCATACTCAAGAATAGCAATCAACAAGTATAAGAGAATTGATAGGCATGAAATATGTAGTAGAAAATCAAATCAATATCAGCCCAAGAAGCATCTCAAGATACCAAATAACCAAACTCAAGTCAAGAGAGGGTGTGCATCTGTGCAATATAACCATGAAACATATAAAAACTCCACCCCCAAACTTCGACCTTGTGAAGCGGTCTAAGTTTGGGGTTGTGGGTTACCTCATCAAAATAATTCAGTTTCTCCTAACAACTTGGCACACTCCCTTGTCTCGAGTTGGTCCCTTCAATCTGAATAACTCCATGATACTTTTACTCCTTCGAGACAAGCCTACAAAATAAACTCTCAAGTACGAGGTTAAAACTTACGATTCAAAATAAAACCCTAATAACATAAAATACTCAAAAGCAAATAAAAATGGGTTGCCTCCCATTCAGCGCTATTTTTAAGGTCTTAATGTCGGACCGAGCTCAAAGGAGCTTATGGGACATGATACTCAAATTTACCTCCCTTACTCTCATAAGAGAAGATGTCTAAGTTCTTTGTTCTCTTCCCATCCTTCTTCTTCACCTCGGGTGGTGGGTGTCTCAATTGCTTCTCACCTTTGTCTGAAGGAGTCTTACTAAACAATTTCTTGAATTTTGACTTTTCCTTCTTAACTCCTCCTTTACCCTCTAGCTGGACCGCGTCCACATTTTTCACTTCTTCATCCTTCAACTTCTTCCCTTTATCCCTATCAAAATAATCAAGATCATAATGCTCATGGGTTAAATCATCAAGTGAAGGATCACCAAAATCATGACTAAAAGAAAGATTAGGGATAGGAGGTGTGTCTTCAACACTAGGATCAATGGCATCCATGCAATAACATCTTTCATCCTCCTTCGGGTACTTCATGGCCTCATATAGGGAAATTTTTATCTCTTGATCGTCAACTTTCAACGTGATCTTCTCATTTTCCACGTCTAGCACCATCCCGGCCGTTGCTAAGAACAGTATTCCCAAGATCAAAGACACGCGCTCATCTTCCTCCATGTCGAGCACCACAAAGTCGGCTGGAAAAATGTGATCTCCAACTTTCACGAGGACGTCTTCAACTACACCTTGAGGTCGAGTAATAGACCGGTCGGCAAGTTGAAGCGTCATCATTGTCGGCTGAAGTTCTCCCCCTTCCAATTTCTTGAAAAGCGATAATGGCATAAGATTAATGCTTGCTCCAAGGTCGCACAACGCTCCCTTCTTGACTACATTCCCGATATCACATAAGATCGTGAAACTCCCGGGATCCTTCAACTTCGGTGGAAGTGTTTTGTGCACTAATGCACTCACCTCATGGTTTAGCTGCACCAACTTGGGCTCATCAACTCTCCTTCTCTTCGCTATCAAGTCCTTCAGGAACTTGGCATAATTCGGCATCTGTTCCAAAGCATCATAAAAAGGAATGTTATATGCAATTTCTTAAAAACATCAAGGAATTTAGCGAATTTCTCATCAAGCTTCTTCTTCATGAAGCGCTGTGGATACGGGACGGGTATCACCGATCTGGGTACCCCCCATTCATCACGTTCGGTCTCTTTTACTTTCTCCCTTGCTTCCTTTGCCTTCTTCCACTTTGGAACTCTCTCAATCTTCTCAATGTCTTCCTCTTCAGGCTCTTTGCTCTCTATCTCAATTTCTTCCTCAACTATCTCACCTCCATCTTTCTTATGTTCTTGTCCCTCCATCTCAATCTCTCCTTGGGGCGTCTCAGAATCAACAGGCATCTGAGGACCATCATATTTGGTCCCACTTCTAAGCTGGATCGCCTTGCAATGCTCTTTCGGGTTCCCCTCCGGCATAGAAGGGTATTTACCCGGCTCTCTACCCAATGATTTCGCGATCTGGCTAATCTGGTACTCCATGGAAGTGAATCGCCTATTGTTCTCTTGCTGAATTCGATTCAGCTCTACATCTCTCTTCTGGAGTTCTTGATCACGCTGATCACCTTTCTTATGCAACTCCTTCATATCATACTCCAAAGAGGACAATCTCTTGCTTCCTTCCTCTACCTTCTGAAGGATAGTTCTCAACATCTCCTCAGTTGAGGCACCGCCTTCTCCACCCGGAGGTTTCGAACCTGGATCAACACCTGGAGGAACTGTAATTCCGGCCTTCGGATTAGCATATGAAAAATTCTCGTTCTTCCTCCATGTGTTCTGAGGAGGCTGCTGGCCTCCTTGATACCCTTGTGTGTTCCTCCATTGATTTTGAGGAGGCTGTGGACCTGGAGGTACAAATGGCTGGCCATAAGAAGGCCTTCCAAATTGATTGTCATCTTGTGGATACCCGCCTTGATTGTAGTAAGGTCCTCCCATATAGTTGGCTACCTCTTGTTGAACTGTGAGCTGGTCCACTTTCTCACTCACTGCTACATTCCCTCCAACCAAACTTTGCCCAATCTCAATGTTGTTTATCTTTTCCATCACGACCATCAACAGCTTCCTCGTTCCTTCATTCTCCTCCAACTTACAAGCTCTCTGAAATTCTGGGTCCTCGTTCCATGCCCCGGTATTCGTGAAAATATTGTCAACGATTTCTCTACACCTCGCTGTACCTTGGTTCAGGAAAGCTCCACTAGCACACGCGTCCAGATTGGCTTGACCAGCCTTGCTGGCTCTACTATAGAAGAACGCTATGATATCCCCCTCATTGTACCCGTATTGCGGGCACTCAATCAGTATATTAGAGTATCTCTCCCACGCCTGACGTAAGTCCTCTCCTGGCTTCTGGCAGAAAGAAGAAATCTCTATCCTTACTTTAATGGTTCTAGATGGAGGGTAGAATCGCTCGAGGAACAGACGCTCGAGCTCGGCCCATGTGGTTACACCTCCCCGTGGGAGCGTGTTATCATACCACTCATTTGCTATTCCCGTTAAAGAGAATGGGAACAGCCTGAGCCTCTTGGCATCTTCGGATATGCTGTTATAATTGAACGTGGATGCGATCATCAGAAAACTCCTCAGATGAGTATGAGGATTCTCCTTCCCAACCTCCCCCTTGAATTGATTTTCGGTAAGCAGCTTTAGAATTCCAGGGGAAATTGAGAAGTTGTTTGCCTCTACAGGGGGCAATGCCACTCCATCATAGTACCGTTGTGGTTGTGCCGCGAACCTTCCTCGAATAGCCATGTTCTGGTCTGCGTTCTGAGAAACGTGATGAGGATTAGCAGGTGGTATGGGTACTTGTTGGGGTGGTGGTGGGTTGTAAACAGGAGGTGGAGGGTACGGGTATGGTGGATACGGATATGGTAGGTATGGGTAAGGGTAAGGTAAGTTGTTTTGTGGGAAGTTGTTCTGTGGAAATGCAGGGTTGTTCTGAGGGTGTTGGACAAGGTTATGAGCTGGATTGTTTACGTTTTGTGTACCCGGGTTTTGGCTCTGGCTCTCCCCTAACGGGACTTGATTCTGACTTCCATTCCCTCCAGTGCCCTCAACCCGGTCTACTACCTGATTAAACTCATTTGCAGCATCATCCAACTCATTACTGATATCCATGTTCTCATTCTCTCCTCCGGCAGCATTCATCCTTCTTAGAAAAGCTCGGTTTCTTCTTGCTATTGTCTCAGGATCCAACTGTAATCTCTCTTCGCTCGTATCACCTTGCAAGCGTGTTTTCATAAACCTGAAACACTAACAAAAGAATAAAAATACAACTGCCGAACACGTACGAATAAAACAGAAAAGTAAAGCACTCACTACTAACTACTAAGCTATCTACAAGTCCTATTCAAAAGACATACAACGCCATCCCCGGCAACGGCGCCATTGACTTGAAGCCGAAAATACTAACTTTCTACTAGTAGTTTCCCCGCAAGCGTACGGGTTCACTGTAGTATATGTAAGTATAGTGACCAAGTATTATCGATCCCAAGGGAAGGAGTGTATGCGAACAGATCCCTGAAGATCTACGCGTCGTAGCTAATATGAGTGTATATTTTTTTGGGTTTTTTGAAAAGAAAATAAATTATAATCTAAACTAAATTACTTTATGAATGCAAAAAGGAAAATTAAGTTACGAACGAGAAAATGTGTTTTCAAATAGGAGATAATGATGCTCAAGATAGGAATTCCTACGTATAATAACGGAGCAGGTACATAATCAAAATAACCGTGACGCACAAGAAATAACCTAAGTAAAAGATTGTAAGATGAAAGCTCAAGAATTAAAACCCTAATACTTTATCCTAACAATCGACTTCACTAATCCACTAACAAGTTAATAGATAGTGCTTAATTAACGAGACCCTAATTTAAACTAAGGTGATGCGGTCGTCCTCCTTAGATAAACCGGTAGATTAATTAACCCTTTCTAAACCCTCCCATTAAGTCTACTAATTGTTAAAGAGTGATAAGATCGTCCTCTCTCGAACACTTTTCGAACGAAATTCAAAGGTAAAGTTAAGATTAATTTTAAGAATTCATTAATTAAGAGAATTAAAACTAAATGTCACGAATTACCCTAATTACGTACCCACATCCTACTTCTACGAGTTCATCCTACCCCAAGAATGCAAGGGTTTTAGCTAGACATGATTTTTACAGAAACAAAAACAATCGAAGAAGTAACGAACATGAACATAATTATTTTAACGAATAAATTATCAAACACTAACTAGGGTTTAAAGAAATAAATGCTAAGAACTCAAATTAAATTAATAAATCGAAGTCTCAAGTATTCAAGAACAAAGATCCAAAGGAAAGAAACGAAAAATCAAAACCGAACTATGAATTCGTAAATAAAAACCTCGAAAACGTAAAACTTAAGCTTGCTCGTCTCTTCTTCTCTTCCTCTCTCCAAAAAAAACTAACTCTAAAAGCGATATGGTATCAAGTGGTGTGTAAAAACGTGTTCGGAAGGGGTATATATAAGCAACGGGTTGAATCGGGAGTTAATAGGCTAAAAACCACACAAGCTCGAGCATTTTTCGTGCACTAAGTGCACGAGCACAATTCCATCGTGTGCGAAAATCTTCCAGAGAGCCAAAAGTGTTCGACCACTCGAGCTCGTGCACTAAGTGCACGACCTGTCCTTGCTCGAGCACACTGCACGAGTACTCGTGCACTAGGTGCACGAGCCAGTGTTGCTCGAGCGCTATACTCGACTACTCGTGCACTAGGTGCACGAGTTCTCCTCGCTTGTGCACTCCAATGATACTTTTGCTCCCTCGAACTAATACTTTTCGTATTTCTTCGATATCTTCTCATCCGGGCATCCGTTTGAGTCGATTCAAAGTTCTACGAACTTCTCTTTTCGCCCTCTATCCATCTATAAGCATCAAAGAGACAAATTCATTAGTTTATGAAAATGATACTCAAATGACTCTAAATACTCAACAAAATCGACCAAAACTGGGGCATTTCTAACGACGAATCATGACAATTTCACGCCTAATCATAGCACAAAAAAATATTTAGGTTTTTTAAAAAATTGGATCTGTCCTGGTGACCACCAAAAGCTTTTCAAAGAAGTAGTCTAGAACATACTGCTTTGATACCACTTGTTGGTCTCAAAAAAGTTATCCAGCGAAGCGTTTTGGAAATATTTTTAATGAAAACCAACATCTAAATTAAGTGCTAAAATTAAGGTGCAGAAATCTAAATAGCATAAAGTAAAGAAAACCGGATTTATAGTGGTTCGGACAACAAGTCCTACGTCCACTCTCCCTTATCAAAAAGGTCTCTCTCTCTCCAACCAACTTACTAACTTCTGGAATTGGGAAGTATCAGCTCCTTCGTACAACTTACAACAACCCTTCTATGTGACGAATATGTTGAGTAATATTCCAACTAAAAACTCCTAAAGAGTGTATAATACTTGTATGAACAAGGTAGAGTGATGGGAAAGTTTGTGCGTCTTTCGTGTGCTCTTGCTCGACTCTCTTGTGTTAAACTCATCACTAAGCACTCCTATATATAGTTGTGAATTAACTAGCCATAGGTGTTGTTTGCCAAATAATGAAGCTGGTGGTTAATGGCTATTTAAGTGTGCATTGGCAAAAACATCAAATGATTGGAATCATAAATGTTGAATGAATGATTATGATGAGGAAGATTAATGATGAAGATGAACTGAAAGTAAGAACACCAAGAATTGTCAGGGGTATTTAATCCCTGGACTTGAATGCAAATTATATTGCTCTTTGATGGATTGTGTTCAACTCTCTCTTTTGTTACAAATGTGGGGCTATTTATAGTTTTCTCCCTTCAGGGGTATGGTCATCATTTCCGACCCCTTAGGGGACAAAGGCATTAAATGCCTCCAGCCTCTGAGGGCGCGCGAGCGCCCGTACGCCCTAGCTTGCAGGCGGCCGACCACTGGCTTGTTGACGCGTGTCCACAGAAGGACGATTCTCTGAGAACTTTCCTCATTTGGGTGGAATATTCTCTCTGTCATGGAGTACGGAGGCGGCTCTTTTCCTCTTGGGGGTGAATCTTGCCTGATTCTGTCACGTGCTCTTCTTCCCCTCTGTAGGTCAGCGATAATTCGAGGTCGAAGACCGGTCTCCCAGTGGATCTTGAGGTCGAAACATCTTCCTAATCATCGGCCGCACCCCAGCGACCTCTATTGGCTTTATCGTGTCGGGGTCGGACCGGTCCAGTCCTGGCCTGTTCGGCTTGTATCCTTGCCGGGATAAACGGGCATTTTAAGTTCGCTTCTGACCTCGTTCTTGAGGTCGGAGTATGGGGTCGGAACCCACGGAGATCGGACTCCGTCCGGTAGGATCGAGACCGTCGCGGGCGCGCGGTCTTATCATTTTGGCTTGCTTTAGGTCGGTACCGACCTGTGGTGAAAAATGGCTACAACAATAGGAATGCTAGTAATTCAAACAATCATAATTGGAGGAATATAATCAATCATAGATTGATTATATTGATTGATTAGTTGACTTCATTCATTGATAGGATATATCAAGATTGATATCAATCAATCAATCAATTGCATCCTCCTATCAGTTGACTCTCCAGATTGCTTCTTCTCTATCATCGAACTCCAAGATCTTCACGTCTCCAGATTACTATGAAGCCTCCATGTGGGTGAACTAATCCATCATACACTTCACCCTCATCTGGTTTGGTTTGAGGTCGTGTGGTCTACGGTCGTCTGGTCTCGCCTGGTCAAGACTCGTCTGGTCAGGCCTCATCTGGTCAAGACTCATCTGGTCAGGTCTCATCTGGTCAAGACTCATCTGACCACCTCATCTGGCCAGACATCATCTGGTCTACACTAGTCTGGTCACCTCATCTGGTCTGCACAGATTTCTTCCCCCTTAACCAAAGTTCTATTCTAGACCTAGACTAATCTGTAGCTGACTAACAGGCTCAGCTAGTCCTATTACAAGTTCTTGTTTTAACATCTTCAAAACTAATCTATATCCCAACATGTAACTTCTCTTTATAATCTTTCATAACTTTTCAATACATATATATTAACCAAAAAGTATAAGTATACATCTTAGCTCCACTATCAAGTTGATTAGATGCACCATTACTATTGGACAAAAGTGTGCAGAAGCACAAGAGCATGAAATAATTTCTTCCAATATCTCTCTTTGTCACCATCTCTAATAAAAGGAATAATAAAATGATGAAAATTGATGAGCACGGACCTTGTGGTGAGCAAATGAAATCAAATCTCAACAAAATTTCACCAAAACTCAAATCAAAATTCACTTTACTTGAAATTAAATTGGCGTCTGCGGACGTGAAATTCCTCCTTTAAGAAATTACACTTTACTTTATAATATCAAAAGGAAGTGTGTCACCGTGCTTGCTCGCACCCAATAATATAAATTCCAAATCAAATGTGTAATCTTTCTTTCTCCCTATCCATCTTCTTCTCTCCATAAGCTAATTAGAAATAGAAGATAGTGAGGTTTGGTTGCAAGAAAAGAGGAAGAAGATAGATACATATATAATGAAGATGTAATACATGGCTTCAGGTTAGATTTGGCCATTGCCAGCATCGAGAATTCGGGCTTTTTTTTGTGGAAAAGGGGATAAAGTCTAGAGAGATTCGGTTGTTATTTGCAAGGATCCGAAAACTATAAGCTGGATACGGTTGGAGCGAGTGCACCATGCACCAAGTACATATGAGACCTTGCCAGATGATAAAAAAAATAAGGGTGGAATAAACAAGATTTTGAATAAATTTGCTAGAGATGATGTCACGTAATGGGACATTAAATGAGTAGGATTTTGTTGCTAAATAATAATAACATTTTCTTGTTAAATAAGCCTGTCAGAAAGGTATGCCAACGATGGTCTTGATCGCTTCTTACTCAGGCGACTAAGCAGGCCCCACAACTCCTGCTTAGATCGCTCTATGTTGATCGCTCCTCACGCAGGCAATCCACTTTATTTTCAAAATATTTTTCACAACCACTCTATTTTTACAATCCTATTTCAGATTTAGCATATATTAATAAATTTACCCCTAATTGCACTAAACCCACAAAACTATTGCTGATTTTGCACCTAAACCACCAAACTATATTTTTTTGGTACTAATACATACAAACTATCAACTTTTGACACATAAATCATTAAACTTAATTTTAAGCCAAAAATTTCTCCGATTTCAACATACGAGGGGTATTTTTATTAAAATAAAATTCAATTGATGGCAAACGACGCAAGAAGGTGGAGCATGAGACGGAGAACAAAGTCAAGGGATAGACGCACGAGGCTGTGTAAGCCGGAGCAAAAATCCAAAGCGGTAGATGATGGAAGTGATGATGAATTATGTGTATTTCTCAATTCAATAAGAATAAAATTATTAAGAGTTTCAAGAAAAATATTATTTTCTAAGGTACGTGTGTGATAATATATTTTTTTCAGGAAAATTTGATCAAAAATATAAATTTAGTGGTTTACGTGCCAAAATTTGATTAGTTTGTATGCATTAGGACCAAGAAATATAGTTTGGTAGTTTAGGTTCAAAATCGACGATAGTTTGGATAGTTTGGTGGGTTTAGTGCAATTATCTAATCTTAGTCAAACCCAAGTTGAAATTTATACTCTTCGTCAACTATTAAGTTTAACATTTTGTCAAATTCAATGTCATTTGTTAAGTTTAATATTTCCTTTTTTGAAAAAAAAAATTAACAAGATATTTATATTTAGTACAAATTTTCCCTACCTTTTACACCTTTTTTTTTCTTGCACTTTTCATCTACAAATGTACAATAAAATACTACATTTTTTAAAATATGTATCACTCCCCAAATGTTAACTTAATGGGGTATGGAGATAGTATTATTTAAATATTATTCAATCTCATTCGTATAAACAATCTAAATATCAATTGCGGCTTTTTGTTCATCTCCAGCCACCACCATCTCCCGAGATCTTTCCCCCTTCTACTCTTGGTTTGCATGCAGGTTTACACATTTTATAAAATTTATATGTTTCTCACTATTATTTTATATTTGAATTATTTAAAATGCAATTTTTCAAAATACCATCTGCTTGTTATTTGAAAATCAAAGTTTTTATTACATTAATCATGTATAAAAAAAAGTTCACTATCAATGGTTTTCTTTAAAAATGTACTATAGTAAAATTTTGGAATTCGACAAAAAAATATATACACTTATATTCTATTTCGTGTCCAACCTGTATGTCTAGAATTTTGGTCTGTGTGTACGTCTTCTTAATCCTTAACAACCAGTGGCGGATCTAAGATTTTGAATTTGGGGGTACGATTGATAGATAACTTTAAAATATATATTTCCACATAAGAATTGTCTTATATTTATAGAGAAGTAAATGTTTAGGAAGAAGGAGACTCACTAACACTAGAAAAAGACTCACTTATATTGGAAGAAGAGCAAGAAATTTTAAGAGATTTCATTTTTGTTTAATCATAAATTGTCTTTCATTTCCTTTGATTTATTTGAAATTAGTGCTTCATCCCCACAAATTTAGTAATTAAATTAGTAATACCCAATAAAAAATACAATTACGTTTATATAATTTATATACACACACTAACTTATTATAAAATGTCACAATTGAAGAGAGATATTTGCACAAAAATGACGAGGAAACATAAAAAGCATCAAAAGCCCCAATAGTGTCGCAAAGAAGTAATACAACAAACCAATTAAACAAAGGATTAATTGCAAATAAAATCACAACCTTTTTGCAAATTGCAATCTAATCTAAACTTTTGAATCGTTGCAAACAAAACTCCAATTTAATGTTTGATTGCAATTTGAACCAACAGCAAATTTGTTTACGGTCTGAAAATGATGTTTCACCTATCTGACAATAAATAAGTAATCGTATTAATACGTTTAAATTGGTTCGGATAACAACACATAATTAATCATTACGTTTGGGCAGATTGATATCGGTCATTTAGTTGGAATTGCTAACAAATTACAAATTGAGGTTTTGTTTGGAACGATTCAAAAGTTTAGATTAAATTGCAATTTGTGAAAAGGTTATGATTATATTTGCAATTAACCCTTAAACTAAACTAAAAATTGGTCCTATATTTACAAATTAGCTTATTAAACCAACTCGCCAACTAAACAGGCCCAAGTAAAAGACGATAGTTAACAAATAACAAGTCATTAGACGTAATTATAATTTTAACTAAGCATTATATGTATATAATATAATTCAAAAAATTGAATTTGGGGGTACAGTTGTACCCCCATGTCCCCTTCTAGGTCTGCCGTGTTAACAACTTGCATCATGGGCGGTGATACTCGATCGAGATAAGTTAAAATTCTTTCTTAATTGTCCTTTAATTATTTTCTACCTGTAAGCACAAAGAATTATTGCAACTAGTTTCAATCAAGATTAGAGTCAAAATTGAAAATAGGTTCAAAGAAAAAGTCAAATAGCACCTAAAGTATAAAAAATGTGATTTCAGGTATTCAAGTAGTACAAATGAAGTTGAAGGGTTCATAATTATGTTTTACGGTATGTGCAATTTTTTATTTTTATTTTTACGACTGGGCACTCTTTTTTTTTTTTTTTATCTGTGCAAAGTATTGCTAGTTTTATGTAAATTGTTGTAAAATATTTATGTCTATATGCAGATTAACTAGAGTTAGAAAATAGTAGGAACCAAAAATTGTGCAAAATATTTTATATTGTATGCAAATTAATTAAAGCCTGAAAGTAAAAAGGGCATGGAATTAATTTAAGTCAAAGGGCACGAAAGTAGAAAAGGACCGGAAACTAGGGGAAAATTAAATTCAAAATGAAGAAGTTGTAAGTAGGGGTATTTTAGACTTTGTACACCCAATTTTGCACCATGTTGTAATTTGATTTTTTGCTTGAACTTATTGGCAATAAAGGGTCTTATTTTGAATCTATATGTGGACCCTAAAACAATTTAATGAAATAAGAAACATAAATAGTACGATTAATCCTTGTTATATGAGAATATTATATTGCTAGGGTATGCTACAACATTCTATGAAGATGAAACTGCCACCAAATTCAAGGGCATTGGTCAGACAATTGAAGTTTACCTCGTATTGTTTATAAGGAATCGGTACAGACAAAAACTTGAGCCGTTGATCTCATGAGATGACATGGCATGTGCTAATAATAAATTTGTTATGTGGGATTCATGATACTATAAAATAAAATACAAAATCTTGCATGACGGTTTCAAGCATAAGGGGGAGTTCCACTTTTGTATTTCAATCAAATTTACCTTTTAAAATAAGATTAGGATGAGTCCATGTGTCATAACCATTTCAGGCAATTTTTTGTAAAAAAAAAGTTAATGAATTGAGGTGATATGAATGATACATGTACGATTGTAATAGCAACTTCTCATACCATCAGCACTATATGCTGCAACACAAGTAGCAAAACTATCGCGACTTCTCACGGTATAATACTGCTTGGTAGGGCATATAAGCCCATATTACTATATTTAATATCACCTCAAATTTGTTTGGTAGACAATATTAATTTAATATCGATCCGGATATAATATTTTGACCCGGTACAATAAGAACTCATAATGTGGGTTTGACACTATTTCCTTCAACAAAAATTTAAGATCTTTCCCCCCTACAATTTTAATATGGATGTAAAAGAATTTTTGTACCCATTTTACCCTCTCTTTCCCCTCTACCCTTCTTCTCTATAAGGGCAAATTAGTATTTTTTTTTTTTTTACCATTTTCTATGCATTGTACCATCACTACAAAAATAAGAAGATTTAAAGAGGGTTTTGGAGAGGATTTTGGAGAGGGAATTGAAGATAGAGAGGGTATTGAAGAGGGATTTATTCCCTCTCCAAAATGCTCGTCGCCAATCTGTACACGGGGGAAAAACGAATCCCTCGAAAAATGGAGAGGGTTTTAACGAGGGAATTCGCGTGGGAAGAGACGAGGGAAAAAAATCCCTCGACAAAATTTCCCTCGGCTAAGCCCTCGTGAAGGGCGAGGGAATTAATCCCTCGGGAATGGGGCACGAGGGAATTTTCCCTCTTTAAAGCCCTCGGGAAACGTGGGCGAGGGAATTAAAACCCTCTTTAACTCTGACGTGACAGGCGGCGGTTGGCGAGGGAATTTTCCCTCGGCTGACGTGGCGAGGGAAATTCCCTCGTGTACTTCCCTCGTCTAGTTCCTCCGAAAAAAAAATGGAATTTTGTGGGTTTCGAACCCACGACCTCTAACACAACCCCTCCCCCGCGGATCCGCTAGGCTACCACCCTCCAACCTCACTCTCAGCTTTAATTGGGCGAAATTCGCCCCCTTCAAGCTTCGAACACGCGACCTCTAAGTATGGAGAGATCGTGCTTGTTTTGCCGTGCCGCTTGGACAAGACAATTTAGTTGTTATGTTTTAGGGTGTAATATATATATTTCATATATTTTTATGTTATATATTTTAAATATCATACTAATTAATATTAATTGTTTGTTATACTTTATATGTAAATTATTATTACATATAAAATTAAACTATCACTTATATATATTATTTTTATTATTTATAATATTAAAATATTTTTAATGAATACATCAATAAATTCTTTTTCACTACTTATATATTTGTGTACATTTATATTTAGCTTTTTAAATTCTTTTTCACTAATTACTAATATGTGTATATATATATATATTGATTGTTTTTTTTTTAAATCAATAAAATTATAAAATACATACTTTTTAAATTATTTTTCACTACTTACTAATATGTGTCCATATATACACATATATTGATCGTTTTTTTTAAATCAATAAAATTTAAAATACATATTTTTTAAATTCTCTTCACTAATTACTAATATGTGTACACATATACACATATACACTTATATTGATGAATATATTTTTTAAAAATCAATAAAATTTTAATATTCAACAATATTCATAACTAATAATCAATAATAATGATAATAACAAACTCACATGCTCAAATATCCTTACATATAAATCCAAATAAACACTAAAATATCAAACCAACAAATATAGTTCCAAAACATGTTCAAATATTTATGACATCCTAACTCTCATCATCATCATCATCACCACCTCTTTCATTTCCGGAATAATTACCCCTCGGGGGTAACTAGAATATGTACCTCTTTCAAGTAGGTCTATAAACCCAGTTGGAGAGATGGAATTGCGACGAGACGATGAAGGACCGGAAGCGGGAGGACGGGCGGGAGAGGCCTGAGGATTAGGTGCGGTGGGAAAACCAGTAGGAGGAACAGGAGGAATACCAGTAGAAGGACCGGCCGAGGGATAAGGGGCAGGGGGAGGATAAGGGGCGTAACCAGATGCGGAAGGGGCGGGAGGATATGAAGGATAAGCTGGGTAAGGAGGATATGCACTAACTGGTTGGGAAAACCCACTAGGTAGGTTTCCCTGTTGGCCTTGAAACCATGCCATCATCTGATTGTGTACTTCCTGGCGCACAAATTCGTTTTGCTGTCTTTGTTGCTCGGCCAGCAATCTTTCGTATCTCGCGCGCTCCTCAGCCAGCAAACGATCAACATCTCTTTGATCATAACCGCCAATGTGTGTGCCAGCTGATGTCCCGCCTGGGCCAGATTGTATACGCATCGTCTTCATTTGACCGAGGCCCCTAACTTTTCCGTGGCCTGGCCTCACTGTCTCAGCATACACTTGACTCAGTCGGTTCAAGCGCTCAGTATCGTCTACTGGAGGCGGTAATTGCGAGACTCGTTCCTCCACAGAGTCCTAGACATACAAATTTTTTGACATCATCTCAAGTATACAAACGTGTTACCTTACTATTCAATTTATAATGTTAATGTAAAAATACTTACAATTATGTCAGCAATTCCTCCATACGTGTACTCCCCTTCCCCACAGTTGTGGAAATGTTGCACAATTTCCCATTCAGTTGGGAGACGGTTATATTTCTTCTCCTGTATTCCAAAAAATAAAGATATGTGTAATCAAGTAATTAAAATCTCCTTATGTTGTAGTGTAGGAATTACTTACGTATTCCTGAGTCCATTGTGCGGCTCCCTTTGCCCCTCCTTTGTATTTTGAGGGGCCTCTTCCTCCGGCCGCAGACAAGCGGTTTGCTCTGCACTGGTTGCTTTTTTTAATGACCTCGGGCAATTGCCAGTACTGAAGTAATGCAGTCCAGAATCTCATGTCCCACGGAGGTATTTTTCCTTCCCTTCTATTGATCCTCTTCCAAAGACTGAGCAGATCAGAAAATCGTTCTCTAGACCTCCGGATAAACAACTCTTTGATGAACACAGTATTTTCCGTCCGAGGATCCCAGTACGTCTCCCTCTGAAGAAAATATATACAATCATATTGATTTTAATTAAGTAAAAATATATACATACATATAATTCTACACAATATTAACAAAATGAATGTATACCTGGAATGTTTCCCACCATTCATTTTTCCTTTCTTTTGACACCAACTTATATGTGAACCCGCCCATCTCCATTCGACGGGACATTATATTTCGAATCAACCTCGAAACAGCATTCGAGGGAATCAATCTGTATATTTTTCAAGCGTATATGTAAAAAAATCAAATAAAATCAAATAAAAAAGACTAAGTGATATTTAACATACACATTGTGATACGTGTAGATGCGTAGCACATTAGGACGAGGTGCATGGTTGGTGAGTTCTTCTGCAGTTTCTGGAATCTCAGGATCGTCCTCAACCGTTTCTGGAGATGTTCCACCGTGTTGAGTTAGATCATCTTCCTGATTCTGTAAATCAGGAACCGGTACTGTTCCGGTTTGAGAGGACGATCTCCAATCCCTACGTCGACCCGTATTTTCTTCAGACGTTTCCATCTGTATTTAATAATTACAGTTATAACATGTGTATAAGATATTATATATAACAACTAAAAAGAGTTGTACCGGTTCACGGTCTGACTCTGGTGTACGGGAGGACGATCGCCGGCCACCGAAAAGGTTACGAATACTTCTACCTCCAGCCATCTGTATACATAGCATTTAATAAACACATTAATAATTAATATAAAATTATAACATGTATACATAACAAATAATGAACACATCAATAGTTAATATAAAATTGTAACATGTATACATAACAAATATCTCTCACATCAATAATTAATATAAAATTGTAACATGTATACATAACAAATAATGGTCCAATCAATTAACAATATCAATCATCGTCATCATAATCATCATGTTCATCTTCTTGATCATCATCTTCATCCTCGTCATCATCATCCTCATCATCATTGTCGTCTTCTTGATCTTCTTGATCTTCTTCCTCTTCTTCATTTTGCACCTCAATTAGTGCAGTGTCCAAATCAGCCAAAACGACAGGATCATCATCCATTCGCACATTCATCTGGGACACTATATCGTCCTCTTGAAATGGAGGAAGCTCTGGTTCACTCTTTCTATCCATTTCCACTAAGGATCGTGCCTTGGTTGTGCAAACTGCCCACCACTCTCGACCCGGTTGGACAGATGCACCGGGGTACTTGCAATAGTAAACTTGTGTAGCTTGACTTGCTAGTACGAATGGATCATAACGACCGTATCGACCTCTTGGATTAATATCCACGAGTTTATAATCAGGATGTATTCTTGTTCCACCCGGTACAGTAGGATCAAACCACTGACATTTGAACAGGACAACTTCTTTTTCAGTAAGTCCAGGGTATTCCAAAACCACTACTTCCTCGAGTATCCCATAGAAATTATTTTCATTGGAATCATAGTTTGTTCCTCTAATGCAAACTCCACTATTCATGGTTGCTTTAGAGGCACCATAATCTCGTGTGTAAAATTTGAAATCATTAACGTAATACCCAGGGTATGTGGTGGCACTACTGCTAGGACCGCCAGCGAGAGCACGTAAAAACGGATCCTGAATACGATTTCTCCTCACCTATATGTACATTTGAGAGGACGATATATTCCATTAAGTTCATAGTGTATATATAAACATTAGTAATAAAAAGTTACTTATACATATCACTTACAAGTTGTTCAAACCACGATGCAAATTCCATTTGAAGCACATTGTCTTTCTCAGCACCTGATAGATTCGGTTGAACAAGCAGTAGTTGCTCGAAAAATACACTACGTACAATTGGCACAAATTAGAAGATCGCAAAAATGTTAAGTTTCCACTAAGAGGTAGGTTAACTTACTCAATATACGGTTGGACCTCATTGCAATTTAGTAACACGTACGTGTGAGCAACTTGCTTCTCCAAGTCTATAATCTATCTTTTACCCTTTTTTCCAAGATGTGTACCAGGAGGCACAAATATCGAAAGATTACCTTCCACTGCTTCGGGTACTCCACGACCAGTAAAATTGCGAGGTACATTGTGTCGCCTCGTCAGTACATGATCCTCAAAATAATGGGAACAAAACATTGATGCTTCTTTTGTTAAATAAGCATTTGCAATTGAAGCTTCCACATGTGCCTTGTTACCCACACTTAACTTTAAATTGTGAAGATACCTAATTCAAGGTCCACGGATGAGCTACTATAATTCCCAAACGAGATTATATATTAAAAATAAACAGGTAAATTAATAGATTACCTCTCAAATGGGTACATCCATCTGTATTGTACTGGACCAGTGATCTTTGCCTCATATGCAAGATGGACAGGTAGATGCTCCATTGAATTAAAGAAGCTGGGTGGAAATATTCGTTCCAACTTGCACAAGATGTTTGGGATATCATGGTCCAAGCGAGTCATGTTTTCCACTGTAATAGTCCTAGATGTTAACTCCTTGAAAAACAAACTAATTTCAGTGATTGCTTTCCAAATGTTGGCCGGCAGTAATTCACGGAAAGCAATTGGAAGCAGTCTCTGCATAAACACGTGACAATCATGACTCTTCATCCCAAACATCTTCAATTTGCTCCAGTCTACACAACGAGACATGTTGGACACATAATCATCAGGGAATTTCAACTCATCTACCCACTTGCAAACAATATATCTCTATCTCTTATCAAGTGAATAAGCAGTTTTGGGGTACTTTCCCGTATGTGGACATTTCTGTAACGAGGGTCGACGACAGTATTCATTGAGCTCATCCCTAGATTTATTTGTGTCCTTCGTTTTCCCTTCCACATTCATCACCGTGTAGAAGAGATTGTCAAACACATTTTTTTCGATGTGCATCACATCCAAATTGTGTCGGATCAACAGGGTACTCCAGTACGGTAAATCCCAGAAAATGCTCTTCTTCTTCCAACCCCCATCTAGAACTTTGTTGTGAGCATCAGCACCCTCTTCCGTAACTTTCATAAATCCAATCCAATTAATTTCCTCAAGGATCGAAACACCTGTACGGATGGGCGGTGGATCATCATCAACTGTTTTGTTCTTTCTGAATGCAGTCTTGTTCCTTCGATACGGATGATATCTGGGTAAGAACTTACGATGGTTGTCAAACCACGACTGCTTTCGACTGAGCTTCAAAGTGAAAGCACCCGTGTTTTCTGCACAATATGGACAAGCAAGCCTTCCAGATGTGCTCCATCCAGACAACATCGAGTAGGCTGGAAAGTCACTTATTGTCCAGATTAGTGCAGCCCGCATCAAAAAATTTTGCTTTGTAGCAATATCGTACGTTACCACTCCATATTCCCATAAAATCATCAAATCACGGATCAATGGTTGTAAAAATACATCCAATTTATCCTTTGGATTTTTTGGACCAGGCACCAGAACCGTAAGAAACATGAATTGATCCTTCATGCACATCCATGGTGGTAGATTGTACGGCGTCAGTATCACCGGCCATGAGGAGTATTGTTTCCCCGACTGCCCAAACGGCTGAAAACCGTCGGTGCTCAAGCCCAACCTCACGTTCCGAATTTCTGATGCAAATTCAGGATACGACTGGTCCAAGTGTTTCCAAGCCTGCGAGTCTGCAGGGTGACGCATAACACCGGACTGATCATTATTAGAGCAACTTGCATGACATGTCATATCCTTCGCAGTTGCATTGGACTGATACAATCTTTGCAGTCTAGGGATGATGGGAAAGTAGAACATCTCCTTGAAAGGGCTCTTCTTTTTCAGTCGACCATTCACATCGCGTCTAGCGGGTTTGAACCGTGGCCGACCGCAAAACTTACAATATTCAAGATCGCTGTCTGCACCCCAATATAACATACAATTCCCCGCACAACAGTCGATCCTCTCCACAGGAAGCCCCATCTCACCCATCAACTGTTTGCTATCGGAAAACTTTCTGGGCACCAAATTATCCGGAGGACATATCTCACGAACCAAGTCAACAATTTGATTATAACCCCTTTCAGATAGTCTGTTTTCAGTTTTAATGTTCAGCATACGGGCATTGAATGACAGTTGCGAGTGTGATTCGCACCCAGGATACAAATCCCGATCCGCTGCACGAAGCATATCATAAAACTGTGCAGCATACTGATTAGGGGGTTCCTCAACAGTCGACTCGTTATCCACATTTCCAAAGTGGAGCCCGGAAGTTAAGTCCGTGATCATATCGTGGTACGAGCTAGATCCTGCGGTCTCATCAACCGGTCCGTAAGAAGACGACGCCTGATTATTGTATTGATGCAGAATTTGACCCCAATTTTCCTCACCATGAAAAACCCAATTGTAATAATTTGGCATAAAACTATTTCTATACAAATGAGCTTTCACATCATCGGGGTACTGAAACGTTTTGTTCCTGCATCTAAATTTATTACAAGGACACCTAATCTTTCCTCGATTCATCCAATTTGGGTTACTAGTGGCGAAGTCTATGAATGAATCGAGTCCACTAATAAATTCAGGAGCTAACATGCCATTAATCGATCTTGGACCATACATCCAATGTAAACGGCTTGAGTAGTCCATATCAATCTGTTTCATATTAATGAATTAATAATACTCAAATTAGCTTAATTATTAATATTTTTATTTCTTCTATTAATTATTAATTTAACTAATTAATTAATATTTTCTAAAAATTTCGACAGAGTTTTGTTTAATTTTTTCGACTTCCCAAATTAATCAAAATTCCTATGTGCATCCATTTCCGACTTAATTAATTATAATTAATCAAGCCGGAACACCCATATTCTACAATTAACAAAAAATATTCATGAATATCCTTCCTTCAACCCCAACATATGTATGAAGCATATATACGCATTAACAAATTAATTGACAACTAAATATCATAAAAAAATTAAATTCCATGAAGCACAATATATGCACAAATTATATATATTAATTAACATGAAAGTATATATGCATGCATAAACAACTAATTATACTATAAATTAATTTAATATAATTACCTACATGCATATATATATATATACACATACATATATATAAACACACATATGTATATATAAATAATTAACATGAAAAAATATGTATGTATATATATATATGTATTAACTACCGATTAAAATGAAAGAAAATTACCGTATAAACGTTTTTTGAATGTACGTAGCAAAACCCGAAATGGAGACAAGAATTTTCACGTCGCCGGCGATAAAAAACGGCGGCCCGAGCTACCCTCCTCTTCTTTCTCGAGCTCCTCTAGCTCCTCTTCTTTCTCAAACTACACTCTTTTTTCTCTCTCGCTCGAATATGCAGAAGAAATGGGTAGGTGTGGGGTAATTATTTCACCGGGGCCGAGGGAATTAAAGAGGGAAAAACCCTCGCCCAGGCTAGATTCTCGTCTGCAAAAAATTCAAATGAAAGCTGCAAAGCTGCTGCAGCTGCTGCAACCTGAAGGGAATCCGATGTTGGTCGAGGGAATTAAAGAGGGATAAACCCTCGTGAGCTGGCCGAGGGTTTGAAAATCCCTCGTGAAACCTGCATGTCAGACCTAGCCGAGGGAAGTTTCCCTCGTGAGCTGGTCGAGGGTAGGGAAAACCCTCGTCAAACCTGCCATGTCAGACGTAGCTGAGGGACTGTTCCCTCGTGAACTTCCCGACAGTCGTTCCCTCGTCCGATCCCTCGTCCAAGTCAACTGGGGCCCACTTTTGCTTGAGAAATCCCTCGTGATAGACCAGGGTATATTTCCCCTCGTGATATCCCTCCTAATTTTGAAACCCTCGTGAAAACCCTCTTTAATATCGAGGGTTTGTTTTTCCTCTTTAAAGTCCCTCGTCTAACAAAGTTTTTTTTGTAGTGCATTTTTATTATTCCCTACCAAGTAATGTGAAGATTTTCATAGATTAATACAATCTTTGGTTATATGATGTACCAAGTAATAAAATCAATACTAAATTTTACCCCCCCCCCCCCCCCCTCTTAAATTATGAATACCTACCAAGTGGATCCTAAACATATAGTACAACACTCTAAAAAAATGTGTCTGAATGTTATTTTGTTCACAAATAATTAATGAACCTTAAGACAAAAATGGTTTGATCACAAATGAAATTTACACATATTATTGTTGGTTCGTGTGAACGAGTGGTGTTGATAAAAAAAGGACCAATAATTAAAGATGAAGAATTAAGGTTGACATGCATTTTAGTCAGTTAGCTAGCGATATCAAGAATGAATTCCATTTTTAGAAACATGGATTCACTACAAAAAACTCGCTGATTAGCGACGGAAATTTGCGACGGACACCTTATCCGTCGCTAATTTTAGTATTTTGCGACGGATTAGCGACGGATTTTGACCATTAGTCGTAAATTCTAAAAATTTGCGACGGACTTATCCATCCGTCGCTAATTCTTGGGTTTTGCGACGGAAAGTCCGTCTCAAATTTAAAAAATAATTAAATAATTTGCGACGAACACGTGTCCGTCGCAAATTTTGGAGATCCAACCGGGTCTTGACCCGACTTAATTGCGACGGAAAGTCCGTCGCAAATTTCAAATTTGAAATTAGCGACGGACATTTGCGACGGAATGTCCGTCTCAAATTTCAAAGTTGAAATTTAAAAAAATAATTAAATAATTTGCGACGAACACGTGTCCGTCGCAAATTTTGGAGATCCAACCGGGTCTTGACCCGACTTAATTGCGACGGAAAGTCCGTCGCAAAATTCAAATTTGAAATTAGCGACGGATATTTGCGACGGAATGTCCGTCTCAAATTTCAAAGTTGAAATTTAAAAAATTAATTAAATAATTTGCGACGGACACGTGTCCGTTGCAAATTTTGGAGATCCAACCGGGTCTTGACCCGAGATATTTGCGACGGAATATCCGTCGCAAATTTCAAATTTAAAATTAGCGACGGTCATTTGCGACGGAATGTCCGTCTCAAATTTCAAAGTTGAAATTTAAAAAAGTAATTAAATAATTTGCGACGAACACGTGCGTCGCAAATACAATTAATTGTGTATAAACGAACAAATTATAAATTTACGCATTGTCAACATAAAGAAAAGGAATAAATTTTTTGAATTATGAAAAAAGAATGAGTCAATTTAGATGCATATACAATTAATTGCGTAGAAATAGACGAATTATAAATTTATGTATTGTCGAAATAAATAATTTTACAAAATAAGAGTTTGGACACACAATATAAACAAGCTATAATGAAAAGGAATTAATTTGGTGAATTATGGAGAAAAAAGGACTCAATTTGAATACATATACAATTAGTTGTGTATAAAATGAACGAATTATAAATCTACACGTTGAAATAAATAATTTTACAAAAACAAAAAAGTTTGGCACACCATTTATATAAACAAAATTAAAAACGAAAAGGAATTAATTTGGTGAATTATGAAAAAAAATTCAATTTGGATACATATACAATTAATTGCATACAAATGAAAGAATTATACATTTTTTAAATAAATAATTTTATAAAAAAAAAAAAGTTGGGCACAACATTTATATAAATAGGTTAGAAACGAAAATGAATTAATTTGATGAATTATTAAAAAAATGAATTAATTTGAATACATATAAAATTGATTGCATAAAAATGAATGAAAGAAGCTCATGGTCTAGCGGTGTGCGCCTCCTTCGCATGCACAAGAGGTCGCGTGTTCGCATGCACAAGGAAAAAAAATTAGTCAATTTGGATACGTATACAATTAATTGCGTACAAATGAACGAATTATAAATTTAAGCGGGAGTCGAAATAAATAATTTTACCAAAGTAATAAAAATTAAATGGCCACAACATTTATAAAAACAAGTGAGAAATGAAGATGAATTAATTTGGTGAATTATGGAAAAAAATGAATCAATTTGGATACATATACAATTAATTGTGTACAAATGAACGAATTATAAAATTACGCGTTGTCGAAATAAATAATTTTACAAAATAAAAAATAGTTGGGCACAATATTTATAAAAACGAGAAACGAAAATGAATTAATTTGGTGAATTTTGGAAAAAAAATGAGTCAATTTGGATACATATACAATTAATTGCGTACAAATGAACGAATTATAAAATTACGCGTTGTCAAAATAAATAATTTTACAAAATAAAAAAATAGTTGGACACAACATTTATAAAAACAAGTGAGAAACAAAAATGAATTAATTTGGTGAATTATGGAATAAAAAATGAGTCATTTTGGATACATATACAATTAATTGCGTACAAATAAACGAATTATAAATTTAAGCGGGAGTCGAAATAAATAATTTTACCAAAGTAATAAAAATTAAATGGCCACAACATTTATAAAAACAAGTGAGAAACGAAAATGAATTAATTTGGTGAATTATGGAAAAAAATGAGTCATTTTGGATACATATACAATTAATTGCGTACAAATGAACGAATTATAAATTTAAGTGGGAGTCGAAATAAATAATTTTACCAAAGTAATAAAAATTAAATGGCCACAACATTTATAAAAACAAGTGAGAAACGAAAATGAATTATTTTGGTGAATTATGGAAAAAAATGAGTAAATTTGGATACATATAGAATTAATTGCGTACAAATGAACGAATTATAAAATTACGCGTTGTCAAAATAAATAATTTTACAAAATAAAAAAATAGTTGGACACAACATTTATAAAAACAAGTGAGAAATGAAAATGAATTAATTTGGTGAGTTATGGAAAAAAATGAGTCATTTTGGATACATATACAATTAATTGCGTACAAATGAACGAATTATAAATTTAAGCGGGAGTCGAAATAAATAATTTTACCAAAGTAATAAAAATTAAATGGCCACAACATTTATAAAAACAAGTGAGAAACGAAAATGAATTAATTTGGTGAATTATGGAAAAAAAATGAGTCAATTTGGATACATATACAATTAATTGCGTACAAATGAACGAATTATAAAATTACGCGTAGTCAAAATAAATAATTTTACAAAATAAAAAATAGTTGGACACAACATTTATAAAAACAAGTGAGAAACGAAAATGAATTAGTTTGGTGAATTATGGAAAAAAAAAAGAGTCATTTTGGATACATATACAATTAATTGTGTACAAATGAACGAATTATAAATTTAAGCGGGAGTCGAAATAAATAATTTTACCAAAGTAATAAAAATTAAATGGCCAAAACATTTATAAAAACAAGTGAGAAATGAAAATGAATTAATTTGGTGAATTATGGAAAAAAAAATGAGTCAATTTGGATACATATACAATTAATTGCGTACAAATGAACGAATTATAAATTTAAGCGGGAGTCGAAATAAATAATTTTACCAAAGTAATAAAAATTAAATGGTCACAACATTTATAAAAACAAGTGAGAAATGAAAATGAATTAATTTGGTGAATTATGGAAAAAAAAAAGAGTCAATTTGGATACATATTCAATTAATTGCGTATAAATGAATGAATTATAAATTTAAACGGTAGTCGAAATAAATAATTTTACCAAAGTAATAAAAATTAAATGGCCACAACATTTATAAAAACAAGTGACAAATGAAAATGAATTAATTTGGTGAATTATGAAAAAAAAAATGAATCAATTTGGATACATATACAATTAATTGTGTACAAATGAACGAATTATAAAATTACGTATTGTCGAAATAAATAATTTACGAAATAAAAAAAATAGTTGGGCAAAATATTTTTATAAACAAGTTAGATACGAAAAGAAATTAATTTAGTGAATTATAAAAAAAATGACTTAATTTGAATACATATACAATTAATTGCGTAAAAATGAACGAAAGTAGCACGTGCCCGAGTGGCGCGCGCCCCCTCCACATGCACAAGAGGTCGCGCGTTCGATTCCCCTTGGGCGCAAATTTGGATTAATTGTTCAAGGCCCAATAAGATTAATATAGAAGGTGGGCCTCCTATAATAAGCTATGGGCCGGTGGCCCAGTGGTCCGCGCCCGCCCCGCCTCCCCCGGGTGCCCGGGCTCGAACCACGCGAGCCACATTTTTTTTGTATAGGCTCGGTATTTGCGACGGCCAAATTCCGTCGCAAATTTTTAATTTGCGACGGAAAAATGTCCGTCGCAAATTATAACCGAAAAAAATAAAAAAAAATTTAATAAATATTTGCGACGGACTATTGCCGTCGCAAATATTGTTGACCCGACCCGAATAATTTGCGACGGACTACTGTCCGTCGCAAATTTTGAGCGACCCGATCGGGTTTGACCCGCTAATTTTGCGACGGTTTTATCCGTCGTTAATTTGCGACGGACGGCAAAATCCGTCGCAAAAATTAGCTACGGCTGTTTTAGGAACGGACACGTGTCTGTCGCAAATTCCGTCGCTAAACAGTGTTTTTTTTGTAGTGATTACGGAATTTGGATTCTCTATCTGCCTCAGCATTGTCTGTTTTGGTGTTTTTACAATACAAGTATTTAGTAATAAAATAATATGTGTTGTTTAATTCAGTTCCAACAAAACAATCAAAAGTTAATGCATGTTTTTACATCAAATCAAAATATGCACCCAACTAGAGTAGAGATTGAGTGAAAATTAATTAAACCACTTTTTAGTTAGTCAGAACTCAGAACGCGTATTGTTTTGGTTCCCTTATACGTACGTATTTTTTATTTTAATAAAACCATGCTCACCTAATGAAACAAGACTCTAAGATGCTTGTATGATTACTCCCCTCACCATTAACTAATCGAGGCTTACACGTTACAATCCACGCGTTTTCACTTTAGATTTAGAGGGGGAGAAAAAAAAAATTAAGGGGCACTCATTTTGAGTTCTTCGATGGAGTGAAAATGAAAATCTATTTTTCTTATCGGCCCTCATATATATTGGATGAATAATTATCCCTTGAACATCACTAATATTATACTTTAATTTAGAAAAAAAATAACAAAAATATTGTTGGTTAAAATGTAGAGAAATGATCGAGCATTATAATCATAAGAAGGGAAAAGGGGTAATGATTATACTACCTCCATCTCTCTAAAGTTTGGTGCTTTTTTAACACAAAAAAAAAAATGTAATAAGTAGAATGTATAGAGTGGAGATTGTGAAGAATGTTTTTATTTTAGATGTATGCAAACTTTTGTGAAACAAACTAAAAAGAAAAGTATACCAAATTTTCAGAAACAACAAATATAGTGTTGAATATCATTAACCACTACTATTTTCATTCTCACTACCATTGAAAAAAAATTGCTTAAATCCCTATGAAAATCCTAAATAGTTTTTTTATTTTTTATTTTCTAAGCAATGACCGACACTGTAGAGGTTGTTTGGTTAGATGGTTCACAAGGTACAAGCGATGGTTTAGAGTCATAGACTGCCCCTTAAATGGTGTGGTCCTAGATACCATGACATGTATATCAAGGATTTTATGCAACCAAATTTAGGACCATTTTCTGTCGTTTTTGAGGGATCTAGCAACTGCAAAATTGTGATCAATTTTAAAAGGGAAAGAAAAATGGTGGGGCTAAAGCAGTTATTTTGTTGGCCATACAATTGTACCACAACGGATTAATATAAAGGGGAAAAAAATCTTTCGAGCCTCTACCTACCTCTCACACTCCTAATCATTTATTAATGTTTCCATATCACTTCACCGATCAAATTAACTACAGCCAATTGCCCTTTCAATTATGCTTATATTTCTAATGTTTTTTCTTCTTGGCCGGTAACATTTAGCTTATGTGCTTAGCACAAGTTTTGAGGGACATTTTCATCCTTTAAGCATATAGCAAATTAGTCATTTAGACACACTATTCTCTTGCCCACCTACGTTAAACCAACGATTTGGGAAAGATAATAATTTAAATTCCTCTTTGATGTATGAAACAGCGAAGCCGAGCTCGAAAAATCGGAGAGTTGGTTAGAACCGTTGCGAAGAAATCGGAGGAGAAAGGAAATTGGTAGTTTTATTGATCAAATCAAAAATGGTACATTATGGTTGGATCTGGGCGAATCTCGGGTTTATATATAACCCGGTCCAGCCAAAAACTAAAGTCGCATTCACGACTTTAAGTACAATAGCAACTATTATCTATCAATTAAATGCACTACCTATATTGTCTAATACACTCACTTACGTAATATACTCACTTGCACAGGTCGTAACATTGCCTTCCCCTAAGAGTTTGCTTGTCCTCAAGCAAACAAATGTGGAAACTTTTGAAGGGTCGATTGATAATCCTCCCAGGTAGCCTCATCCAGTAGATGGGACCAACGAACAAGGACCTCCGTCGCCGCCGCATTGCTCCTCTTCACCATTCGGCGAGCAAGGATTTTCAACGGAAGCAGCAAGACACGACCTTCACTATCAAATTCAGGTAATGTATGGCTAACCTCTCGAACACTCCCTATTTTCTTTTTTAGCAATGAAACATGGAATGTGGGGTGAATTTTAGCTGATGGTAGTAGAGCTAATGTATAGGCCACAACACCCACTCTTCGCACAATTTGAAACGGACCAGCGTATTTCGGACTAAGCTTCCATATATGACTCTTATACATTGTCAATTGCCTGTAGGGTTTAAGCTTTAGATAGACCCAGTCCCCTACCTCGAACTCACGCTCACTCCGATTCCTATTAGCAAAAGTGATCATTCTTTCCCTAGCCTTTTGGAGAAGGTTCTTCAATTGTTGAGTGACATGCTGTTTCTCAGCAATAGTTTCAGTTACACCTTGCACAGTACACTGTAGATGAGGCCCAAAAGCCAGCATAGTAGGTTTGTATCCATATAGGGCTTCGAATGGGGAAATTTGAAGTGTTGTATGGAAGTTTGTATTATACCAGAATTCAGCCAAGGGTAACCACCCTGCCCACTTGTTTGGACTCTGTCCACACATGCATCGTAGGTAAGATTCCAAACATTGATTAACTATCTCCGTTTGTCCATCCGTTTAAGGATGATAAGCTGTACTAAGTAGTTGTTGCACCCCAATTAGCTTGAAAAGCTGCTGCCAGAAAGTACTGGTAAAAATCTTGTCCCTATCTGAAACTATGGTAGAGGGTAACCCATGGAGCTTGTAGATAGAATCCAAGAACAGTTGAGCTAAGTGAGAAGTCGTATAGGGATGAGCAATAGGAATAAAATGACTATACTTGGTGAACCTATCCACAATCACCCAAATAGTGTCATATCCCTGAGATTTTGGTAGATGTTCAATGAAGTCCATAGTAATATCAGTCCAGGCTTGTTCAGGAACAGGAAGGGGTTGTAACAAGCCTGGGGATTTGAGCAATTCATGTTAGCATAGTTGGCAAGTGTGACATTGAGAAACATATTTATGCACATCCTCCTTCAATGTAGACCACCAAAAAAGTAGCTTGATCCTGTTTAGTGTAGCAGCCTCTCCAGAATGGCCCCCAATAGTAGAAGTATGGATGCAGGAGATGATCTTGTGCCTTAGATCAGAGTTAGGCCCCACATATAACTTCCCTTTATACCTTACCACTCCTGCAGAATAATGATACATGGATAAATTGTATGGGTAAGCCAAACTCTCTGTGATGACTTGAGAAACCAGAATATCCCCTTCATAACTTTCTTGAATTTCTTCCAACCAAATAGGTTTATGAACAGTAATTGCAGACATGTTGGCTTGCTCTAACTCCCTCCTGGATAAAGCATCAGCCACTACATTTTCCTTCCCACTCCTATACTCAATAGTATAGTCATACCCCAGTAATTCTGTCAAGTATTTGTGTTGAAGAGGGGTAGAAATTTTCTGCTCCAGTAGATACTTAAGACTTTGCTGATCAGTCCTAATGGTAAATGTAGCATGAAGTAAGTAACTTCTCCATTTATCCACAACTTGTATTATAGCCAAAAACTCCTTCTCATAGATAGAGAGTCCAAGGTTCTTAGGTCCCAAAGCTTTACTAATAAAAGCCAAGGGATGACCATCTTGAATGAGAACAACACCCAAACCAGAATAGCAAGCATCTGTCTCCACTATGAACCTTTTAGAAAAATCAGGTAGACTAAGGACAGGTGAAGCAACCATTACCTCTTTAAGTTTCAGGAAAGCTTCATTAGCTACCTTGCTCCAGATAAACTGACCCTTCTTAGTTAGGGAAGTTAATGGTTTGGCAATAATTCTATAGTGCCTGATGAACTTCCTGTAATAACTAGTCAACCCCAAAAATCCCCTTAAGGCCTTAACTGATGTTGGTGTAGGCCATCCTTGCATCACTTTAATTTTCTCTGGATCTGCACTAACCCCATCATCAGATATGATGTGTCCCAAATACTCCACCTGAGTCTTCCCAAATGTACATTTGGAAGCTTTAGCCTTAAGGTTATGGTCCACCAGTGTTTGAAAAACTGTCCTCAGATGACATTTATGATCTTCCATATTGGCACTATATACCAATATGTCATCAAAGAAGACCAACACAAACTCCCTTAGAAATGGAGCAAACACCCTGTTCATGATAGACTGAAAAGTAGTTGGGGCATTTGTAAGACCAAAAGGCATTACCACAAACTCATATAGTCCAGATACAGTAACAAAGGTTGTCTTGGGAATATCTTCTGGATAAACTCTTATTTGATGATATCCAGCTCTCAGATCTATCTTAGAAAATACCTTTGCCTTCCCTAATTCATCTAGAAGATCATCAATCAAAGGAATAGGATAGCTATCCTTTACTGTTATGGCATTTAATTTCCTGTAATCCACACAAAATCTCCAAGTGCCATCCTTCTTTTTTACTAGTAATACTGGAGAAGAATATGGATTGTTGCTGGGTTGAATCACTCCACTTGCCAACATTTCTTGTACCAGTTTCTCAATTTCTTGTCTCTGAACAAAAGGATATATGTAGGGTGGTTGCTTTACTGGCTTAGCACCTTCTTTAATGGGGATCTTATGGTCCAAGGTCCTGGATGGAGGCAATTCAGTTGGCACTTGAAATATAGAATCAAATTCTATAAGTAAAGGGTTAAGTTCTGGCACTGCATCACATTTATCTAGCTCAGAGCTCCCCTTTAGGATACACACATATCCCTGTTTCTCACATTGCCACTTTCTGATCATCCTCTTTAACTTTTGGCCTGATATCATGTTGATTTTCCCATCGTATCCACTCCCCTGTAGATTAAATGTCCTCCTCTTCCACTGGAATGAAGCTGTATGGCTCTTGAAATCTAGAGTCATAGGTCCAAACTGACACAGTAGATCCACCCCCACAACCATATCACAACCACCTAACTGAAGGATTCTTATGGGAGCACCAAACTTATATTTTCCCATCTCCCATTCCAGGTAGGGACACCTTGAATTGCACTCTTCTTTACTGCCATTTGCCGCAGTAACTAACAAAGGATTTGACTCTTCAATGGCACAACCCAGCCTCTTAGCAGTGTTGAAATCCAGAAAACTGTGTGTACTGCCTGAATCAATAAGGATAGAAATCCATTGTGTCTTTACCTTTCCATTTACCTTGATAGTATCAGGATTCTGAAGTCCAGAGAGAGAATTTAACTTCATCACTTCACCTTGTTCCTCCTCTACCACAAGTTCACTTTCCTCCTCAGAATCATCTTCAACCCAAATAACAAAAGACCTTTTGCACTTATGACCAGAATGGTAAGTCTCATCACAGTTGAAACACAAATTTTTGCTCTTCCTTTCTTCCATTTCTGCTGGTGTCAGCCTCTTTGGTGGAGGTAGTCTAGTAATAGGCTTTTCTTTACTCTTATTATCAGTACTCCAGGAGCTCTTCTCAGAATTCCATTTGCTTTTGAATCCTGCCTTCTTATCTCTTTCTCTACCCTGTATCAGATGTTCTTGTCTGATGGCTAGTTGTACAGCTTTAGATAGTTTATCAGGAGCCATAATTTGTAAAGTATCACTGATTTCGTCCTTCAATCCACTTATAAAACTTTTGCTAAAATAACGCTCAGTAAGATGCGGATTCTCTGTGAGCATGAATGTCTTCAATTCATCAAATTCCTTTACATATTCCTTCACTGAGTTAACTTGTTTGAGCTTGTTAAATTTCCCAATCAGATTGTCATCATCAGCATTAGTGAACCTTTCCAGCACCATCTCAGTAAATTCTTCCCATGTTAATTCCTCTAAACCATCTATGTAGTCTAGATACCAATTGTCAGTCTCATCTTCCATATTCATAGCTGCTTGATTGATTTTATCCTCATCAGGCAGAGGATTAAACTTGAAATACTTATAACACTTTTTTAGCCAAGCTCTTGGTCTCTCACCACGGAATATAGGAAAATTCACTTTAGGTTTTTTATATGCTTGATATTTAGCACCGTACCTTCCATTGTTTAAGTAATCATAGCTTCTCTGAGTCGAATACATGTCCATATCATCGTCTATATACGGATCTGAGTATAGATCTGGTTCGAATCTTCCATTTGAGTGATACCTCGAACCTTTAGGAGGATGAGAAACTCCTCTGGACATGTGTGGATGCTGGTGTCTCTTTGGTATTACTCCAGTGACGGTTTTGCTAAATTTAGAATCTTTCGTCCCTGTATATTGAGTACCAAATGGTGGTTTAAGAGGCATTCCAGGAGCTCGCATAGGCGTAGGCAGGAGTCCAGCTTTATTACGACCACTAGAATTGCACACAGCTCCTATAGTTATATCATCATCTCCATTATTAACCGTCGTTCGAAGGTATTCCTCTTCGTCACCTTGAACTGGAGTCTTTCCTTTGTCTAATCGATTCGCTCCTAATTGCCTCACCATCTCCAACATCTGTTGTCGAAAAGTTTCCGCCTCTTTCGATTGTTGCTCGAATTGTTGTAGTAATTCATCCTTCATCAGCTTCTGATCGCTTTTCATTTCATCAACTCGCGTCTCTAGCCCGGAATAGTGATTCTCAAGTGAATTAATCCTATTTGTATTGCTCACCATGATATCGTGTTGTGATGCGCAGAGATCGAACAACTCTGAGGCCACTGAAACAGCGAAGCCGAGCTCAGAAAATCGGAGAGTTAGTTAGAACCGTCGCGAAGAAATCGGAGGAGAAAAGAAATTGGTAGTTTTATTGATCAAATCAAAAATGGTACATTATGGTTGGATCTGGGCGAATCTCGGGTTTATATATAACCCGGCCCAGCCGAAAACTAAAGTCGCATTCACGACTTTAAATACAATAGCAACTATTATCTATCAATTAAATGCACTACCTATATTGTCTAATACACTCACTTACGTAATATACTCACTTGCACAGGTCGTAACAATGTATCGGCTGCAAATGGTTTTTTGAATTCTACCATTGTGGAAGAATGTTGTGGGTTTTTTTAATTCTACCATTGTGGAAGAATGCCACAACAATGTCATGGACACGCCTCGTTTCACGAAGGAAGTCTGCTTGCTGTGTGAAGTTTTAAGCAACTGAATTCTTGATAACCCTAGCTAACTAGACTATCAATGATAGTTCTACTCATTTTTGAAGTAAACGAGAGAGGATAATCTTAATTTTTTTTCTTTTTTTGAAAGGAAGAATCTTAATTCATTTATAGTAAGATATGTATCTATAATTTAAATTTAGATTTGAAACTTAACTGGAATTCCTTGTTCTACAACACCCCGGCCCCCAACCACCCTATCCTATTCACATCAACAAACATTTTCAAATTGAGTAGGTCTTGTATGAGACCGTCTCATGGCATGAGACAATGAGGATTGATGTAACTAGGACATTGACTTGTTAACACTTTAATAGGGATAGGTGTTAATTTGTATAGTCTTATGTCATGAGACGGTCTCATACAAGTTTTTGTCATTCAAAGAGTACTATGGCATCAATTTCAACTCAACTCACATCAAACCATTCATCACTCCTTGCATGGTGGCATCAATTTCAACTCAACTCACATCAAACCATTCATCACTCCTTGCATGGAGATGTGACTAATTTCTTCGCACAAGATTACATGTTACCTCAAATTAAGAAACACATTACAACTAGTGATGCATTCTAATTGTAAACTTCTCCAAGTTAGAGCCTGATGGAGTCACAAAACAATAAGGACATGAATGAAGGGCAAGCCTAGAAGCAGATCAGATAACCTTGCTACAGAACCAAATAAGAAATATACAAATTAACAATGTCATATGTGCCTTTCTAGTAAATAAACCGCAAAATAAACTAGCAAATACTTCATGGGCATTAGTACAACAAGGATTACAAGTCATATGTACCACATTCTGTGAAGAAGTAGGGCATCTCAAGTTTGGCATCCCATTCTCATGATCCACTTCTGTAAGGAACACAATTCAAGTGCCGAGATGAAATGTGTTGAGGTCGAATTTTAGACCCAAATCTGAATTAGATCACATTTCACCTGACCTCAAACAAGCAATAATTAGTTATTCAGTATGAAAATGCCCTCAAAAGTAAAATGTGCTACTGATCACATGAGCCAATTCCAGCAGGAATTTTCTTAGTTAGAAAGTGCAGCCACACAATTTAGGTCATCAAAACCAACAAAGAAGAAAATAGAAACCGGCTTGGGTAGGTGTAAACTGCATAATTTAACCGAGTCGTCATTGTTGTGATGTTATGGTCATCTAGGCAGTAACAGTTCTTGGTTTATGTTTTGCGTTGTTTAATTAATTTTCTTCTGCAATACATGTTTAGTTAATCAAAATTATAAAATGTGCACTTTTGGCTGCAACTTTTGCAGACTTAATTGTTAGGCACAAGAAACCGCATAGCTGATAGTATATAAGTTTCTAAGTAAAGAAATCAAATTTGAGTACAGCATATACCCTTTCTTCTCACTTCCTAAACTAGTTATTACTGGGTCTGGCTACGACCATGCAGAAAAATCTGCTTAGTCATTTAAATTCAACACTACTGATTATATGCCATCTCTACATTTTTCCTCGACAAAAATCCAAACTAATTACTTTTGTTCTATCATGGGAAATAGAAAAAAGAAGGATGAAATCCTCTTAAGAGTCATATTATCCACATCAAGCAACTATGAACACCTAGTCTACACGAAACGAACTAATTATAGTACAAGGCACAAACTATTTCATGTTTTATCTACTCCTATCTGAACTTTTCTACTGATGGAAAACCCAAGAAAGATGACAATGCAAACATTGTGATGACCTTGCAACATTTTTATTTTTTTGGTGAACTCAGGGAACACATAGCTCTACAAGTTTAACTAGCTCCTGCTACAACTCTCTCGATTTTGAGGGATGCATCTGTGAAAGGAGACTCAAGCCTATTTACAGAAATGAAACTTCTATGCAGGGAAATAAGAAAAGCTAAGATGAGAAACAAATTTCAACACCATAGAGTAACAGAGAACTAACAATGAAGCTACAACACTACCTCAGAAGTGTTTCTTTACTGAATTGGAACATCGATGAGTGATCCATGCTTCCCAATGGCAGGAATGCTCAGAGAACGTTTCCTTAATTTACAAATCACAGAAGGTGATGCTCCTTTTGCACTTTTATCTTTGACCAGTGATGAAAACGAGCACTTCAGAGACTTGGACGAAGGTTGACGATTCGTTTTCAAGAAACGATCAAGATTTTGTTGGTACTTATCTCCATTACTGCCATTATTAGTTGACAGGTCTCCTGAGTCGGACAGCATTGCATTCATCTGTGCTCTAAAGAAATTTGCATCATCATCAGACATATAACCACTGTCTGGAAAATCCTGCATCGCAAGATCATCATACTCCTCATCTGATTTGGTTGATTCCTCATCCACAGATCCTTCCAGCTGAAAAATAACTTGCCATGAGGATAAGTAGTCCAGAAATAATGTCCTAACTACCACGAATGTCAATGCACAAGTGACTGAGAGATTGCAACAATAAGCACCAACATTAGCAATTTTTGTTGAACAGTAATATCCTAATTATATTGGGTCAAATGGCAAACTCCTCTCCTCTGAAAAATAATCATAAACTCAGCACATAGATTCAAATACCAAGACACGTATCTCGTTACCTCTTCATGGAGGTGTTCCTGTCCATCACTAAGATCCTCATCACTGTCCACCTCCTCGGGATACTCATCAGCCTCTTCATCATCACTACCTTGTGCAGAAGAAGTTTCCATGAGCTGGAAAAATAAAAGACTATGTCAAAAGAAAAGTTTAAGGAAATGGAGCAAGGTAAGATGATTATACCACTTTTACAAGAATCACAATCAGCCATAACAATTGCCAGTAGTTATAGACTATAATATTTTACATTAATTCTTCTCCATGTTGTAATAGTAAGTTTCTCAAGTGTGTGTAACTGTGTAGGGGGAATTTATTTTCTGTTCATAAAAAAGTTCCCAAAAATGAACTATCATTTTATCCAAAATCTGGCTCTGACTTTTATGTATCTCATCCATCCATTACATCAGTTCAAAATATACATGCATCCATATAATTATGCAAATATTTCTCTCTTCTAATCACCAACTTACAAATAATAATATAATTATTACTCCCTCCGTCCCCTATTAAACTTCACACTTTCCTATTTGGGACGTCCCACAATAAATTTCACACCCCAAATAAGGAAATAAAACACACTCACAATACCTACTTTAATTCAAAATACTCTTCTCCCATTGGTTGAAAAAGTCAATAAAGCAGTTTTTCTTAAAATCTGTGTCACCCAACCTGTGAAGTTTAATAGGGGACGGAGGGAGTAATTGTTACACTAATCCAATAACATCACCAGATTGTTGTGCCAAAACCGAGGAGACAGAAACCCAATGGTGAAGCAAGGTTTATCCCATTAAAGTATAGTATATTACAACTTACCCTTGTATTCGAAATTTATCACTTCCCCAGGCACCTGTTAGTTTATCCTTCACTTTTTTCTGTCGAGTGTTGATGTTGTAGTGGATATAAAAATGGATAAACTACAGTTCTGTAATTACGAACTAGTTCATGGGGTAAATTATATAAAATCTCAATGAATTTAGGATGATACGAAATAACTAATATGCATAGACATATAAGAAATTGATTGCGTTTAGTTCAAGTACCTGAACTAATTCTAGCACTTACATCAAAGTGTAGGCACTGTCGAGCATAAACAGAAAACAAAGAGTCTTTCAATCTCCAGAAGGTAACATTGTCTGTTAACTATACTTGAACATGGTACTTAATATATTTAAGTTGTAAAAATATCAATTCAAATACTATTTATATATTTGAGCTACCCAGGGCACTACCTTGTAATGAAGGTCATGAACAATCACAAATAAACATTCCTGTGCAACTCTATGTATATAATTGTCAATCGTAAAAAAAGAAATATGTATTTTCATATTAAGTAAAAGAAACTTTACCACAGGTAGACTACTTATTATGAATTGATACACCTAATAAAAGTGTTTTCAATTATAACAAAACTATAATTATCAGAACTTAAACTATTAATATCAAACATATTTATCTGAAGCATTTTAATATGAGGTCTTTAATGAAAGTGTGTAAAGGGGCTGAGTTAACAGCCTCATAGATTAACCGCTGATTTCAGGCGAAAGGTGTTTAACATGACACAGGATGGAAAAATTGTTTATTAGCTAAAGACTATACAGAAAATGCTGTTAACATCTGTTCTGGAAGACATAGTTCAAAATTCCAACTGCATTCGAACCTTTTTTTTTTATTAATGCCAATTTCAGAAATACCAGTAATCATTGATGATGAAACAATCAAACATACCTCCTTGGAAAGTGCCCTCGGTGAGCTGCAGCAGGATGAAACACATCTACTGCCATTATCAGTCAACTCACCTCTTGACTCATCCACACTGCTTGCACGACTTGTGCCCCCCATGTCACTGGGCCACGCACTAATCCCAAAGTGGCCAAACTGCAAATTGACAGGCTCTGCTTTACCTATCTGCATTGGCCCGTACATAGGCGTTCCTACTCCATTCTTTGGTGGATAGCCCAGGGTGGTCTTACCACTATCATGTGTCATGTCAACTGGCCATGCCTTTGCCACAGAACCATCGTTATTCATAAGAACCATCAACTGTCTACTCGAACCTTTCCTTTGAATCAACTGAAACATTCCCTTGGAACTCAATGAATTGGCAATACATTGATTCCTAAATTCGTCGTGAACAACATCAACTGTGCGTGTGATTGGATCATAAAGCTGCTCTCCTGTTTCACGCCTTCGTAGGCAGCTGAAGACTGTTGCATGAATGACAGCTACACTTTTATCAACATTGGTGTTGTTTATTTTGGGCACCAAATGTTTATCTGCTTGGTTACAGAGATATTCTTGGATTGTTCGTATGTTACGTATGTATTTAACATATTTGTTTTTAGCAGGATCAAGTGTCATGTACTTTGCACGAACAGCAAATCTTTCCAAGTGCTTCTCCTCATTTGAAATATAAATCATGAATGGTATGATTGAAGGATGTTTCTTCATGAGCCCCATCTGCATAAAATAATGGAATAGTGATAAACCCAAACCAGACATGCATCAAACACTTCCACAATTAAGTATCTCAGAACAGAATTATTATTATAGCTTGACTTATTACCACAAAATTGAGACTTAAGTGAACACCCTCCACCACCACTGATTCTTTTCTTTCTTCCCATGCTGTTATCAGCCTATCAAGGCTATCAATTACCATCTCACTTTGTGCTTTAAATCCTTCTACTGCCATCTGCTTTGGTTTAATGATATCACTGGTGGTACTGTTTCCCTCAGATTTTCTAGTGCCATTGTCACTAGATATGTCTTGCATAGGCAGTGAGGCAGCAGAAAGGCGAGCTGATTTTTTTGCTTTCCTTTTGGCCTTAGCTTGTGCAACAGCTGATGGATCCAAATATTCCCCCGCATGATAAGTTGAAGCCCAGAGTAACGGGTTTTCCTTCTCATCGACGAAACTTCTCATCATATGGCGAATTGAATCAGTGGATACAATAGTTGTAATGCCCAATCTGCTACCCTGCAACAAAAACAGAAGCAAAATTTATACATTATTACTTCATAATTACCAAGAACATCTACTCCAGTAAATTAGAAGCAGCATAATAAACTGAATTAGGTTCCATATATAGGCAGGTTTTCATAACTATGTTATGAAAGAGCTAATTTTTTTATTCTCGACTTGCAATGAAAAGCAATGCCAGTTAATTCCATAACCACAGACATACATGAATGCAAGCCAAGACAAAGTTAGCCATAGAAATTAAATATAGAGTTGTAGAATTACACGTACAATTAATTCATATTGCATGTCAAATCATGTATCATTTTATATGGAAACTTACCTTTTAACAATATGATGAACAGATAACTATTTAACGTGACAAACTTGCGTAAGCCCATCTTTGAATTGGAATGATGACACTGTAATATAAAATAAACAGATGAAATCATGGAAACAAAAAACCCACCAGCAAAGACGACAACGTAGATTTACCACAGCCGCTTGTGCCACATAGTAATACTGTCACAGATTCCTTCCTCTCGCGGATTCTGAAAGATCATGCATTTATCTTAGCTAAGCTTATGAATATTATTAAAAAGATCATACTTCAAACACGCTAATCACCCAGAACTATACTATATTCAGCAATCAGTTCAAGTGAGAATTCAACTATATCCCTGAATGAGCATACATATTAAGGTCTATCCTGAGCAAGTTACTCATATCACTATCAGATGTGGTAAAATCTAAGTACAGGAAATAACATTGATTGACTTTAGATTTCATTCAGTAAGCTTTAAACGTAGATAAGTAGATGAAATAACATCGTCATAATTCTGATAAGCTAACTATAGGAACTACAAGAATGTTTACCTAAAGTAACAGTGTAAAACTTTGAGAATGATCCTTAGAGATGCATCAGAGCAAAGAATAATAGATATATGTCTTCTTCCGACAATCTAAAATTAGTATCTGGATTTATGGGACTTAATTGAAAAGGGAGCATGATAAACAAAGCACTGACATGTAGAATTATAATTAAAGCACTGAAATTATATGATAATTGACAAGGGAACATGATACTCAAAGATTGTTGCTCAAGGTTTACAAAAGTTTTAATGAGGATTATGTTTGACCTGAAGTCCTAAGTAGAATGTTTTATTCATCTTTCTACAGCTTCTGCTTAAAACTGATATACAATTGGTTCCATAGAACGCAGCAGGCTGAAAACTACAAATCCAGTTAAGGAACATCACAACTTTTGGAGTGAGAAACCAACGATTCAAATTCTCAGCCACAAATTGCACCTATAGGTAACTTTACAACTAAATCGATAAAAAGAATTTGTGAAAAACCAACAGAACTTTTAACTTGCATCTCTAATATGAAATGATTATAATTAATGACTGTTGAACTACCTTGTGGGAAAGAACACATTTCCAAATAAGCTATGTCAAAAAGTGCTTGCTTTCTCCAAATCACTGACCTAACAAGGCAGTTCAACCAGTACATGTGAAAACCTTTCCGTATGCCTAAAGAGGAATAGTTAAACAAATCAAATTCCTCATCACCACCTCAAACTTTAAGTTTCCTTTCAACTATTTGACCGTTGGGCAGATTATACATTTTTTAACTGTGTTATCAGGTGAGCTATTTTGGTGGAGAAAGATTATAAAGGTCCATATACAATCAGATCAATGGAGAAAAGAATAGAAAATGTCATACTCAGATATTCCTTTTAATTTCTGGTGATCAGATCGATCATATTCGCCTCCTTAAATATTAATGTTAGCATCATGAAAACAGTTAAGACTCCCTGCCCCAACCCAGCCCAAATTCAAGACAAGCAAAATATATGGAGGAAAAGTAATCGTAACTATACGTCATAATTATTTAATCCATCATATATCTGGCGTTCTTCATACATTCATTGAAGAAATAGAGGAATACAAAAGCAAAAAAGTCCCACATGTCATACGTTCTATAAGTCACTTAAACAAAGCCTCGGGAACCTCAGGTTAGTCTATGATAAATCTCATGGGTACATTACAATGATTCTCAAAGTTAAATCTATCAAGGAAGGGATTATTATGCACTTAAACAGATCATTAGCAAATTAAACTCAGTATCTAGAATCTAAGAAATTAGGTGGAATGCTAATGACAAAGAAACAAAATTTTGGATATGACTAATATATTCAGTGTGAAGAGAAGCTTTTACAGGAAAAGAAATCATATCATGTGCGCAATGAAGCCATGTAGTGCTACATGGAATTGGAATGCAATTGTACCTGCATGCTAGGACCAAATCAGCCATCTGATTTGGGACTACATACTTGTACTCAGAGAGAGCTTCACAAACAACATCAAGAAAATGTTTTCTTTTAACCACCGCTGTGGTGCGTCTTTTGTACAATTCAAAAGGTATGGTCTTTCTCTTAGCTTCCTCTGAAGGTAAATTATCAATATCTGTTTTGTCCAAGCAGGAAACAACATAGTTTTCACTCTCCCTGCTGTGATATGCTTTGACATCTTCAAGTGAAAACCCAACACAAGGAGACACCAACTTCCCCACACCACTTTCTTGTCTTATCACCTCAAATACCCTTTGGCTAATCTATAGGAAATAGAATGTTTAGATGCAATATCAGAAAGGAATTGCTTATAAGTATGAGATAAGCTATAAAAAGTCAACAAGGAACTCACAAATCACTGAAAACAACATGCAAGATGCTTGAAACAATGATTCAATCTGTTCATCACCATTCCGTATTCTGATTCAGAAATAAAAGACATTCTACAAGCAGATGCTATATAGCTTGATTGGTCAAAATTCCAAATATTAATTATGTTTACCAGTTATATAAATAACTGCAAAAAAATCATGGAAATGTTGATAAAAAAAAAAACCAGAAACCAAAAGTAATCAGATCTCACCAGTGCAATATATTAAATGATAGCATAAACATATGGCATGATGTGGATAGTTTTTGCCTGTTTTCGGAATGGAAAACATGCTTTAGAACTTATATATCGCAATTACTTATATCATATAAAGCACTAAACAAATTTGTTCACTAAACCAGATAAGCAGAACACATCTACAAACTTAATTGCATACAACGAGAGTAGTGGAAATGCATAATTTCCAGAAACATAGATCTCCAACTCATTATTTTCATCTCGATCTGATTTTCCATCTCGTGAACAAGGCCACTATCCGCTCATCTATAAGGTCATATCTGTTCATCTTTAAGGTCATGCATGCATATGACAAAACACATGCAACCTATAAAGCTAACAAATACGAACAGAGGATGGGTAAGAAAGGGGAACAAATTACTTCAAAAAGAAATGTGCAATAGAGAGAAGAGCAGAGAGAGATGCCTTAAATGAATGACGAGGCTTGCATCCCATGAGTTGCAATGTACTCTGAAGAACAGAACGCGAGTACCGAAACGACGGCGTCTCCTTTCCCTCCGTCGAAGCGGCGTCGTTGTCCTCCACCACCACGACGTACAGCAGCTTCGTCAATCCCTCCGTTGTCGACATTTTTGCGCCTATTCCATCCCCATGCAGGCAAAAAAAAAAAAACACACACAAATTAAAGACCTAAAATCAACACAATCAAAACGCGGAATTGCAAAATCAACAGCAATGCACGTGAAATCGCACCTAAACCAGGAAAATGGAGAAATCCTCTAGGGATTATCGCAGTAGATGCAGTAAAATTTCAAGAGATAAACATGTAGACGGTGAAAAGAAGGAAAACGAAGCGCTTTCCGAGGCGATCTGGCCATTTGTACTCCAACCTGCTTCCACGCATCATAACTTCTGCGCCTCCACGAGTCATTATAACAGACGAGGTTGCTTTCCTGAATTGACAGATTTGGCCCTGAGATGCCGCCAAATTTCGCCAAATTACTAGCGGGAGAATTACAAAGTTTTTTAGGAAAAAAAAAAAATCGAATCAAATATCTGGGATTAATTATAAATATACGACAAATTGGTATATTATTCTATCGTGGAATAATTCATATTTAAAAGATTTGTAGATTTTAACAGGTCGGATTTGGTACATTTTTCCCAAAATCTCGTGTAATAAGTTTCAGGATTTTCGCTCTCAATTTGTGTTATTATATGAGCAAATGCATATTACTGAGGGGGCAAAATGTGTGTTATTGTTAGATTAAATATTGTTTTTTCACCAATTTTTGTGTTTTTATTGAAATAAATATTTTTCCATACAATATAAGAGCAAAATGTGTGTTACTATCTATTCAAATATTGATTTTCACAAATATTTATTTATATTTTACAAAAATAATTATTTTTTCATACAATAACACATGTAAAGTAGTGAAAAATGTATTACTATAATGACATAAATGTATTACTCAATGGATAAAGATGTGTTTGCACAAATACATAGAATCGCCCTCTCAGGTTGTGTTACCTTAAGGACAATCATATGTTACTGTAAAAGCAAATGTGGTGTTACTATTGGAGCAAATATGTATTAATTGTTGATGACCTTGTTCCAAAGTGATAGTTTAGTGGTTGTTTTTCTCTAATAAGATCATCAAACAAGGGTTTGGATGAAGATTAAAGCTTATATTTCTTGAAAGAAGATTTGAGAAAAAGATTTGCAAGAGTTTTGCCTATTTTTTAATTAAGTGAACCTATTTTCATGGCCTCATGAAGAGGTATTTATAGAGGTACAAGCAAGTAGGAGGTGTCACCTCCTTAATCATCCTTATTTACATGGTGACAAGTGTTAAGACACTTGTTAATTCCTAAGCTATTACATATTTACACAATGACAAGTGTTAAAACACTTGTTTGCTCCTAATGTAATGCCTACTTATTGGGATTTTTGATGATCTTTCGAGGTGTCCTCTTGCTCGCCTGGTCGCCTCCTTTTAATTTCTTCTTTACCCTTTTTGTTCTAGTTGGTCGCCTCTTTTTCATGTCTTAAATGATCATCTGCTCGCCTCCTCTCACTTGGTCACCTATCCCAGCTGCTCGCCTCCTCTTAAATGTCTTATATGCCCTGTTGCTCGCCTCCTATGTCTTCATTCCCTGTTGCTCGTCTTTTTTATTTTTATTCTTAATGACTTCTTAATTTTATTATTTTTATCATCTTTTATTTTATTCTTATTTTTCTACTGGTCGCTTATCAACAATGATGTTGGTGTACGAATCTAATCGTAAGGATTAGTGGCTGTTTTAATCCGTTTTTACGTCACCAATCAATAACGTGTGATTGATTACCACCGTAAATGGTAAATCGGGGTATGAATTTATCGAATTTGTAAATTCGGTAGTCGAAATTGGACTTATTTCGTGTATGTGTAGGTTTGGATGTATTTGTGTGTGTTTTGGGAGTGTAAATTTGAACTTGTATTTCACAGCTGGAGAACAACTATTTATAGAGACTAGCAAGCATGAGGTGTCCAAGACTCTTGGTCTCCCTAGCCTGCATGCCTGACATATGTCCTTTGACCTTAGTTTGATCTTATCTAAGCTGAATCTTAGTTACAAAGTCTTCTTTTGGGCCTTATCTCGGACTCATTGTTGTTCGCCTAGGTCGGCTTGAACGATCTTGATGACCCTTCAACTGAAAGTTGTTCGCCTCTTGAGGGTGTACTTTAGAAGTTGTTCGCCTAATGGCTCTGTTCAGCTTGGCTTTGGGATCTGTCCTTTGTTCACTTGTACACACTTCTTTGGCTGTTTGCAGTATCATAGTTTGACCAAGTTGTTCGTCATTGATGACTTCACAGTTGGCTCATTCTTGGTCTCGGGTCTTAATACCTGTTCGCCCATTAGTTGTTCGTCGGGGGAGTTGTTCGTCACTTTATACACCTCTCAGATTGGTAGATGCACCCTAATGTTGACTATCTTTGTTTAAGCCCGTAACTCTTGTTCGCTTCATGCTGGATGATGTTCGCCTATCAACAATTGTCCCCTATCCTGACTAGGTGTTGCATCAGACGAGCAACTTTGTGGCGAGCAACTGTAGTTAGGATATTGTTCTGGTCAAGACTTGGACGAACATCATCTTTGTGACGAGCAACATCGGGATAACCGTTTCGTCTCTCCATGATCTGGGGAGATCACGAAGACGATGACAGCGCAATGATTGCGCGCCGTTCACGCGCGAACAACCCCGAGGCCACGCGCCCCTATAATTGTTTATAGGTCCTTCAAATTGTGGGTTAGCTCGGAGTTAACCCCGTTTTCCCTCCATTCGGCCCCTGAGTTTTCGAGAAATTATATATGGGACCCCGTTTTTGCTTGGGGTATAAATAGTGGGAAAACTAAAAATTTTCCCACTTTTCCCCCTCTTACTACAGTGCTCCGGCAATTTCTACTTTCCTCCGGCGATTCCAAGCTTTCCGACGTCCGTCCTTCAGCATTTGGCTTCAAATTTCAACTCCCAGGTAGTTACTCTTCTTCTCCTATCTTCTTCTTTACTTTTTCTCTTGAAAACGCCATCGCCGCCGTGTGGGTTCGAGCACCACCGTCTTCTCCGGGATAGCGCCGCTGTCTGCAACTCTTCCTACCGCCGCTTGGATTTTTCTTCCTCTTCTATGTCTTCGCACTCGAGCAATAAGACTGAGGAGACCTTAGACCCACTTTTTCCAGTTGCGGTCCCTGTCGATCAACCTCCCTTCGAGATTTCTTCGGCGTCGGATCTTCACGTGGATTCAGTTGTTCGCTCTGTGGAGGACATCGGTGTGGGGCCATCTGGGAGAGAACTAACAGTTGCGGCGAACAACAATCGGGACGAAAGCTCTTCGTCCTCTGCCGAATCTGAAGATCCAGACCTTAACGAACTCACTTACGAGTTTTTGGAGGGTATCAATTTTCCATCCCCAAAGATGCGGGAAAGCGAGATCCCAGTTGGGGTTGCTCGTCTATTCGAATGGCGAACATATGCAGAAAGGTATGCGAACAGCTTTCCCCGTCCCCAGAGGGAAATAATGGATAAGGTGAAAACTGAGTACCAGGCGAGCAAGATAAAAAGTGTTGTTCGCGAAGATGAACTGGACTCTATCCGGAAGGACTACAAAATCCCATACGATATTCACCTGTGGGCCCCCCGGAGAAAGGAAAGAGTTGATCGCCCACCCCCCGGATGCACGGCGATCAACCTTCACACCTTGATTGCCGGATTAAAGCTGCCTCTTCCACCCGTTGTTGGTCGATTCTTGGAGGCGACCAACTTGGCCATCACCCAAATTACTCCAATTGGGTGGATGAACCTTCTAGGCTCTATGTGCCTGTTCGCCTTGGAGGGGTATGTTGATCGGATCACTGCGGAAGAGATCAACTACTTGATGACAATTACAAGCTGCCCTATAGGAGAAGAAGGCTATCATTATCTCAAGGCAAGAACTGGGTTGAAAATGGTGGAAGAGGTGCCGAACAAGATTCGTGACTGGAAGCAACACTTCTTCTGGATTGGGGGTGATTGGCGAGCATCTTCTGGTCCACACGGCGGCCCTGGACGAATAAATTCTCCAGCAGCCTATGGAAAACTGAAACGTAAGTTTGTTTCTTGCTCGCCTTTGGGCTAAGTAATTCTAATTTAACTTTTCTTGTTTGTTCGCAGGCCCTCGTCTACCCAAGTGGGATTCGAAAGAGGAGGAGTTGAGCTCCGAGTTTCTGTTTACCTCGTGCTTGGTTGGCCTCCGAAATAGGGCAGATAGGACTATTGACTATCTTTGCCGAGCAAGGTGTCAAAGAGCTGCTCGCCTCTTGACTTACCCTCACCACCTGGAGGCTCAAGCTGAGGTGCCCCCAGGTATGAAAATTTCTAACTCCCGGTTCAAACTTTGTTCGTCATTATCTTGCTTAACTTGCTCGCCTAATTTCTTTTTCTTCTCTTTTTTTTTTTTTTTTTTAGCCGAGCAAGTAACAGTTGCCGTTCCCCCAAGTTACACTCTCCTTGAGCAAAGGGTCCTTGAAATGGGGCCACCAAAAGGGAAGAAAAGGAGAGGTGACCCTCCACAAGCGGTGCTCGCCATGTCGAACAAGCCTGAGGGGGCTAAAGTTCCGAGACAGGCTGCCCCCCCAGTCCAAATCCGGTCCCCTCCCGTTTCCCCTCCTCATGGGGGGAAACGTTTAAAGAAAGCTGACGGGACTCCCTTGTCCCACGATGTCCCTGGCAAGGGGAAGGAGAAAGTGGGTCACAGTCATCCTCGTCCAGAGGGGGATGCTGTTCGTCGTTCTATCGAGTCTGTGGAAAGAACAGGCAAGGCGAGCAAGGATTCTACCTCTGGTCGCGGCCCTGAGGATCTCACCCATCTGGGTTGGGATGAGCGAAAATTCAAGGAGTAAGTCCACATTAGCTTCTGCCGAACAAGTTCCATCATCATATTTTATTATTCTTCTAAGTATTCTTTCCTTTCTCGTTCGCAGATATCGTGCTGACGATTATCCTGGTCGAGCAAGTGTTGTACATCAGTACGCTTGCTCGAAAACTCCCGTTAACATAAGGGAGATTCCTGGCGAGCATGTTCGCAAGGCGACGGAGTTGGTCGCCCGAGCCTGGACGCGTCCCTTGGACAAAGCCATCCTCCAACAGGGGTAAATGGACAATCTCCACCTCTCAATGATGCTCGTCGCCAACGGCCTCGTTACTGCCCAAAGGGCAATTGCTCAAGTTGCTGAGCAAGAAGAGTCTGCTCGCCTTTATGCGAATACTGCTCGGCAGCTTACTGAAGAAAAGGATGGCCTGGTCGGCCAATACGAGGCTAAAATTGCTCGCCTCAACAACCAAATCAATGTTTACATTGATGCTGAGCACAAGCGTCTTGAAGAGATTCAAGTCTTGTCCAAAGAGCTGAAGGACAAAGAGGCCCTGCTTGGGGACAAGGAGGTTTTGCTCGGTGAGGGGGAGAAGAAATTGACTGCGGCTGAACAAAGAATTGTTGAGCTTGAGGCGGAGAATGCTCGTCTCCGGGAGGCAGAAGCCAACCTCTTCACCCGCGAGCAACTTGAAGAGGAGGTTCAAGCTCGCTCCGGCCCCATCTCCAACCTTGGATATATTTGTGCCTACGCGGACAGCATCCGCACGGCTGATACCTATGATTACAAGGACATGGTGGAGGAGATGAGTAAGGATTTGAACGAGTTCCTTGAAAACTATCCTCCGTCGAACAACGTTAAAATCCAGTTGGCGGACTTGGCTGTGCTAAGGGTTAAATTTGATAAACTTGACCCCAGTATCACCATCACTCATCCTCCACCAATTGTTGATGATGGTGAGCAGGGAGATGAGCCGGCTGCCGCAGGCGAGCAGAATGCCGAAGAGATTGAGCGGAAGGCTGCGGAGGACTTGGCCCAAGATTTGATTGTTGACCCTCCTGCCGAGCAAACTCAAGATCCTCCCCCTGCCGAGCAACAATAGTTTTAGGAGTTAGTCTTTTCCAGACTACTTTTTGTAATAGCTGTTCATTTTTTTTTTTTTTGTAGTACTTGTAATGGCTGCTTCCAGCTTGTACTATTTTTTGGGCTTAAAGCCTTTCTTTAATGGAATGTCTTTCTTTTGTTCGCTCATTTTCTTATATATGTTAATTGCCTTTACATTTCTGTCAATGCCTTTACAATTATAACATATAGTGTTGGGCTTTTGTTCGAATTGAACTTTGCCTTTAGTGGAATCAGGGTTCAGCCTTAGGTTCTGTTCATTTTAAAAAACGAACAACCTTTAAGTGGCTTTGGTCCTTAGGTTCTGTTCATTTGTAAAACGAACAACCTTTAAATGGACTTTGGTCCTTAGGTTCTGTTCATTTGTAAAACGAACAACCTTTAAATGGACTTGTACCTCGAGCTTTTGGACTTTTTCCTTTGCTGACGAACAACTACTGTATTTACATTTTGAACAAATTACAAGTGTTATAAGACTGTTCATCATTTACATATACAATATGACGAACAACTTTGAACACAAACTAAAAACTTGCTCGCTTATAGATTTTTGCCGAGCAACTCTTTTTGAAAATTAAAAGACGCAGCACCAGACTATACAAATGTGGCGAGCAACTTTTTAATCTATACTTAACCAAATTTTCAAAAAATTATGCAAGTTTTTGATCCTTGATCCATTCCATTTGCTTGATTCACTTCATTCGTCATACTTGCCCCCAAGATAATTGTTCGCCCATTTATTGATAGTACTTCTTGAGATGTACGGCATTCCAGGAGTATGAGGCCGGCTTGCCTTCCATATCTTCGAGATCGTATACGCCATTTACGAATTTTTCCGTTATACGATATGGGCCCTCCCAAGCTGGTCCCAGTACTCCTGAAGATTGGGCGAGCAGTTTTCTTAGAACCAAATCTCCAACTCTGAATTCCCGGACTTTTACACGGGAATTATAATAACGTTCCGCTCTTTGCTTGTATGTTGCATTTTTTAACTCAGCATTGAGTCTTTTTTCTTCGAGTAAATCCATTTCAGCACTTAGAGCAGAATTATTTGCTTGTTCATCAAAGTTGGTCGTCCTAATCGTACTGGTCCTTAACTCAATAGGTATTACTGCTTCTGTTCCGAAAGCCATAGCAAAGGGTGTTTCTCCGGTGCTAGACCTGGGAGAAACTCTGTATGCCCACAAGACTTCCGAAAGTTCGATAGACCAACCACTTTTGCTCTCCGCCAGTCTTACTTTTAATGTATGTTTGATTATCTTGTTCACAGCTTCAACTTGTCCGTTTGACTGGGGATGATAAGGTGTGGAGTAATGCTTTCTGATCCCCCACTTCGCACAGAATTCTCTTAACTCTTGTCCATCAAACTGTGGACCATTGTCTGTCACAATTGCCTGTGGAACTCCAAAACGACAGACAATGTTCTTCCAGATAAAGTTGATCATCTTCTGCTGCGTGATGTTCACCATGGCCTCTGCTTCTGCCCATTTAGTGTAATAATCGACTGCCACAACGGCAAATCGAACATTTCCTACTCCAGCCGGGAAAGGACCAATGATGTCCATCCCCCATTTTGCAAAAGGCCATGGGCTGTAAACTGACACGAGCTCCTGGGCCGGGGTATGAATATTCGGGGCAAAAATCTGGCATTGGTGGCAAGTCTTTGCTTTTTTGATTGCATCTTGGCGTAAAGTTGGCCAGTAATAGCCTTGTCTGATAGTTTTGTACGCCAAGGCTTGCCCCCCAGTGTGATTTCCACATACTCCGGCGTGAATTTCTTCGAGTACCGCTTGCCCTTGCCCCCTAGGCAAACACTTGAGAAGTGGGACTGATATTCCCCTTTTGAAGAGTTGCTCGCCCACCAGAGTATATCTGGCGGCTCGCTTTACTAGCTTGGCAGCTTCAAAAGGATTGTTTGGTTTTTCCCCACTTTTCAAGTATTTGACTATACTTGTTCTCCAGTCTTCTTCACTGGTTTGATCGTCGAGTTGGTTGACATTATAGCTTACTGTTGATGGATCTTTCATCTTTGTAACTATAATATCTGCCAACTCTACGGGGCCTTCACTTGTTGCTAGTCGAGCAAGCGCATCTGCTTGAGTGTTGCTCGTCCTTGGAATTTGCTGTATGAAAACTTGCTGCAACATGGACATCAGGTGAGCAACAATCCGTTGATACTCGATCATGTGATCATCTTTTGCCTCGTATTCACCTCGGACTTGGTTCACGATCAATTGTGAATCGCCAAATATTTGCAAGCGTCTGACACCAACTGCGAGAGATAGGTGGAGACCAGCAATAAGAGCTTCATACTCAGCTTCGTTGTTGGTTGCCATGAAACCAAATATGACTGCCGAGGTGAATACTTGTCTATCAGGGCTGATTAAAACTACTCCTGCCCCCGAGGCTATATTGGTTGATGATCCGTCCACATAGAGATGCCAAGGATGATCAAGTCCTCTCGTCGGATCTGGTGGGAAAGTTAGTTCGACTATAAAGTCGGTTAATGCTTGCCCTTTGATCGTTGTTCGAGGAGCATAGGTCACCCCGAATTGGCTTATCTCCAGTGACCATCTTAAGAGACGACCTGCAGTGTCGGGGCGATGGAGAATTTGCCTGAGCGGGAAAGTTGTTAGAACTTCGACTTGATGGTCAAAGAAGTATGGTCGTAACTTTCTCACGCTCATGACCAAAGCATACGCCAGCTTTTCGGTTGGAGCATATTTGATCTCTGCTTCGTGTAAAGCCTGGCTGACGTAATATATAGGTTGGTGGAATTTGCCGTCTTCGCGCACCAAAACAGAGCTGATGGCAACTTCTGATGCGGCTAAGTATAGAAAGAGCTTTTCTCCTGGGATTGGTTTTGATAGGATTTTGACATCTCCCAGGTATTCTTTAAGTTGATCGAAAGCCGCTTGGCAGTTGTTAGTCCATGCAAACTTTCCTTTTTTGACGGCCTCAAAGAATGGACGACACTTGTCCCCTGATCTGGATATGAACCGGTTCAATGCTGCTAGGCATCCGGTGAGTCTTTGCACTTCTTTCACCGAACGTGGTGGTTGCATATCCATGATGGCTTTAACCTTTGAAGGGTTGGCCTCAATTCCCCGCTGGCTAACAAGATGGCCCAAGAATTTCCCTGAGTGAACTCCAAAGCTGCTCTTCTTTGGATTCAACTTCATGTTATAGTGTCGAAGAATTTCGAACACCTGAGTCAGATGTTGAAGATGGTCTTCCTTCTTGGGACTTTTGACTACGATATCGTCTACATAGACTTCCACCGTGTCTCCGATTTGTTGGTCAAACATCTTGTTCACCAGCCTTTGATAAGTTGCCCCGGCATTGATGAGGCCGAAGGGCATTCTCTTCCAGCACAGCAAGTTTTTGTTAGTGTAAAAAGCTGTGCTTTCTTGATCGTCAGGATGCATTGGGATTTGATGATACCCTGCAAAAGCATCCAAGAATGTTAGCATTTCGTGACCCGCAGTGATGTCCATCAATTGATCGATGTGCGGGAGAGGAAAGTTGTCCTTCGGGCACGCTGCATTCAGATCTGTAAAGTCTATGCATAGCCTCCAGGTTCCGTTTGATTTCCTCACCAGCACAGGGTTTGCTACCCATTGTGGACAAAGTGCTTGACGGATCAGATCGTTGTCTAACAGCTTTTTAACTTCTTCATTCAACGTTTGATATTTGTCCGGGCCGTACTTCCTTCGTTTTTTATGGACGGGCTTTCTTGCTTGATTTATGTTTAGCTTGTGACAAGCATGTTTCGGGTCTATCCCCACCATATCTGCGTGAGACCAAGCAAAGACATCTAGATTCTTGGTGAGGAACTCTTTCATTCGGGATCTGTAAGGCTCTGGGAGCTCAGATCCTATGAATAATTCAAGATCTTCGTTGTCGGGATTAACTTTGAATGCCTCCAGCTCTTCGACTGGAGTCGCTCGTCGTTTTTGTCCTTTCCAACGGGGATCAAGTATGGGTTCCTCAGGGTTGAAATCATTTTCGATGTTCATGGGCTCTGCCCCCAGGCGAGGTTCTAGATCATCAGTTGGCTCCGTTCCATTGTTGTTCGTTTGTACTTGGCCCTCCAAGTCCCCCATTGAGGGTTGTTCGTCATCACCCCTTTGTTGTTCGTCAGATGGGGGTTCCTCGCGGGTGGTAACGAGTTGTTCGTCTAACACTTGTTCGTTCAAGTGTTGTTCGTCCGTATCCATGTGGTCGTCTATATCCATCGTATTGTTCAGCATTGATGGTTCGTTGACGGGATAACTTGTTGCTTCTATCATGGATATTTGTACAAATTTTGCTCGTAGTTGTTGAATGCATTCTCGTGCTCTCCGTTGGTCTCCTTTAATTGTGTCTGCTCCACTAGCTGTTGGAAATTTCAAACAATAGTGGTAAGTGGAACATGCAGCTTTAAATTCATTGAGAAAAGGTCGGCCAAGGAACCCGTTATAGGTCGACTCCTGGTCTACAACCAAGAAATCTACCATTCTTGTTATATTTCTTTCGGGTTCATTAGCCGTTACAAGTTGTACTGCTAATGTTACAATTCCCAAAGGTGTTGTCACAGCATTCCCGAAGCCTATGATTCTATGTGTTGTATTCCGAACATAACCCGAATAATCTCCCAGATTATCGAGGGTCTTCTTGAATAAGATGTTGGTGTAGGCTCCGGTGTCCACCAACAGTCTGTGGACTCTGGTCCCCATAATCTTGGCGCAGATTACGAGTGAATCATTGTGCGGAGTTAAGACGCCTTCAAGGTCTTTTTCGGTGAAAGTTAATTCTGCCGTTTGCATGATAGACGGCTTAACTCCCATTTCTTGTACTTGGCCAATCGCTCGTAGCTCCGCTTTCCATTTCCGATTAGAGTCGGGTGGTTGTCCATCAAAACACCCTCCCGCAGGACCTGCGGGTTCCATCATGAAAAGATCTTCTAAAGGTTGAGCTGGAATACTGGGAACTGGTCGCCCGGGTTTGTTGTTTCTTTGAGGTTGACCATCCTCTTCGTCTTCCGAGTTGTTCTCCCGGGTTCTCTTCCCAGGTTGCCTTTTAACGAAATCGGAGAGCTTTCCCTCCTCATAAAATCGCCAGAGTTGCTTAAGCAAATCTCTACACTCACTCGTAAAATGCCCCACACTTTGATGGTAGGCACAATACTTGTCTGGGTTGAGTTTGCCAGTATCCTGACGGATTTTACGTGGTGGGGAAAGCAACTCTTTCTCCTTTACGCTTTCGTACACAGTGTCAACTGACACTGTCAATACTTGGTTCAATTTTTCCTTCAAATCCGATCCTTCGGTGAATGCTTTCATATTTTTTGGGACCCTGTAGCTTGTCCCGACGGGCTTTTTGTTATTCTCCTTAGGATCAGCTTTATTCTCCCCCAAATTTGTTTGTAGGGCCTCGTGCATGGAAACAAAAATGCCAGCTTGGTTTCTGAACTCGGCATAAGTCTTTGGGCACTTTAGACGTACCTCCTTCCATAACTTCGACCCTTTTTTCAATCCGGCCATCACAGCGACGATCTGTGTATCTTCGCTCACCGGTTCTCCTTCTAGCAAAACTTTATCGAATCTTTCCATAAACGCCCGGTCAGTTTCATCATCATTTTGCCTCAAATCTGACAGCCGGTGTTTTTGGGAAAGATACGACCCCGCCGTTGAAAAGTGAGAAAGAAATTCTCGACTTAGTTGGACGAACGAGTGGATTGATGCCGGCGGCATTGATGAAAACCACTTGTGAACCCGATTGCCCAATGTTAACGGAAAATTCCGGCATTGGGTGGCATCGCTGGCCCCCACGGAGACCATGTAGTCCGTATACTTCGTTAAGTGGACCCGGGGGTCGGCGACGCCTTCATATTGAATGCTTGCCGGAAATTGAATCTTTTTCTGTATCGGGGCCTTCAGAATGTGAGCTGCCAAAGGTGAGGATGGCATGCTAGTTGTTCCCATCCCCCTCTGTTGGTCTAATTGCCCATGCATGTTCTCCACAGCCCTCCTTAGGCTTGATAATTCATCAATAGGTGCCCCCTGACTTGGAGGCTGTTCGGCGAGCAAAGGCATTAGCCTTTCTGCTCGTCGCAGTCCCTCGCTTGGTGTGGGCACTTCCTGGGCTTGCCTCCTAATGTTGTTCGCCGCATTTGGCCCTAGGCGCCTGAAGGCTGACTGGGAGAGCCTTTCATGGACGGATGGGCGAGGCTGTTCAAAAGTTGCTCGCCCATCTTCTGCTCTCCGGCGAGCAGCTTCTTGTTGGGGTTGGCTAAGCCTGTCTTGGGCACTGGAACGTGTTGTTCCATGGCTAGACATAGTTGTTCGTCCGCGATCAGACTCAGTCTGTACTTCTCTTTGGTCGACCACCTTGGTCTTTCCCTTATTCCGTCTGACTTGGGCACTATCAACCTCTCGCTGTTCGCCCCTAGTTGTCCTGGGTCTAGCAACCTCTAGGGACTTGTCCCTTGGCCTTGCTTGTGTTGGCCTAACCTGCTCTTGTTGCCTCTGGAGGGCCTGGAGAGCAGCTATGGTTTTGGCCAACTCGTTGGGGTTGTTCGCCAAAGCCTCCATCTCAGGGGGGAGGTTATGTGTTATGGCCGTATGTTGCGACCTGTTCGCATGTCTTGGGTCACGGTCCTGGTGGTCGGCCGACGTGGCCCGGGTCTGAGATGCTCTTTTTGATAAACGTGATCCTTGGGTCTCTTTAGATTGAGGCATTTCAATTTAAATTACTTCTTAATTTATGAATTGAAGAACACCAAGAACACCAAGAACACTTTTGCTTGTATCTTCAAATATTTCTTGAGATTTCTTATGAATCTTCAAGTTTTTAACTTGAAGTTCTTGAGTAATCACACTAAACCGGAGGTTCGGACCCTTCTTCTAACGCTAAATTGTTGGTGTACGAATCTAATCGTAAGGATTAGTGGCTGTTTTAATCCGTTTTTACGTCACCAATCAATAACGTGTGATTGATTACCACCGTAAATGGTAAATCGGGGTATGAATTTATCGAATTTGTAAATTCGGTAGTCGAAATTGGACTTATTTCGTGTATGTGTAGGTTTGGATGTATTTGTGTGTGTTTTGGGAGTGTAAATTTGAACTTGTATTTCACAGCTGGAGAACAACTATTTATAGAGACTAGCAAGCATGAGGTGTCCAAGACTCTTGGTCTCCCTAGCCTGCATGCCTGACATATGTCCTTTGACCTTAGTTTGACCTTATCTAAGCTGAATCTTAGTTACAAAGTCTTCTTTTGGGCCTTATCTCGGACTCATTGTTGTTCGCCTAGGTCGGCTTGAACGATCTTGATGACCCTTCAACTGAAAGTTGTTCGCCTCTTGAGGGTGTACTTTAGAAGTTGTTCGCCTAATGGCTCTGTTCAGCTTGGCTTTGGGATCTGTCCTTTGTTCACTTGTACACACTTCTTTGGTTGTTTGCAGTATCATAGTTTGACCAAGTTGTTCGTCATTGATGACTTCACAATTGGCTCATTCTTGGTCTCGGGTCTTAATACCTGTTCGCCCATTAGTTGTTCGTCGGGGGAGTTGTTCGTCACTTTATACACCTCTCAGATTGGTAGATGCACCCTAATGTTGACTATCTTTGTTTAAGCCCGTAACTCTTGTTCGCTTCATGCTGGATGATGTTCGCCTATCAACAAATGCCCCATAGTTTGACATGTAAGGATAAATTTTTCCTTTCATGTCAAACTATAAGACAGGCTATATTTTATAATAGGAGGCGAGCAACATGGAATTTATCCTTACTTTTTGGGGGAAGCGAGCAACAGGTTTTTGAATTTTTAGGCGGGAACTCCTGGAGCGAGCAACAGGGAGCGACTCCTGACCTGGTGACGTTACGCTCCCCGAGGCACGAAACATGAAGCGTCGTGGGCGATTGGTGACATCATCGCCGCCCACGCGTGCGCCTCTTAATTTGCATATAGGGGCTTCATTTTCTTTCCTTCTTCATTCCTGCCCCCGAGTCCATATCTATAAATAGCCCTTTCTTTCATTTTTCTTTCTTTTCGTGAATTCCCTCAGAGAAATCCATAGCCAACATTTTCAAGCTTTTTCCTTTCGATTTCCTCACTTTCTTCGTTGATTTCTTCGACTTAAAATGTGAATTTCTTAGTTTCTTTGCCTTAACATTACATTGTGTCTTCGATTTTGCATTTTTTCCTTTCGATTTTTTACTATTTCGCTATTCCCGTTCTTTCTTTTATTATTCTGCCATCGCCGCCGCCGTTAACGTTGCCGCTTTAGTGTTTTTCTTTTATTCGTTTGATTTTCTCAAAAATTTCCAAATTGGTGTCTCCCCCTTCAAGCAATATTGAATCCGTCGAGTTCGTTGGACGAAACCCAGGAAAAAGACCCATGGAAATTGAAACGTCAAACCCTGCTCCTCGCCGCTTGCTCCGGCAAGCAGTCGGGCAAAACCCTAGGACCTTGCTCGTCGATGAGGACACAGGTTCCGAGATGAGCTATGTTGTTCGCTCCGTCGACGACTTCTATGCCATGGACAGCTCGGGCAAGCAAGATGTCCAAGGCCCTGTTGCTCGCTCCTCGCCTCGCGAAGGGACCTCCTCGGATTTGGGTGAAGACTTCGTTGATGTTGCTGCTGAAATAGAAGAAATGAGCCTTCCTGGAGATACGGGGGCGAGCAGCGGGCAACGGGCTAGGAGCGAGCAAGTAGCCCAATCAGGGAGCGAGTAGGTGGGCGTGACATGGGAATTCCTTCGAGAAATAAATTTCCCTGTCTCAAGGCCAACCCCCGAGTCTCTCATTCCTAAGGCTGTAGTTCGGACGCAAGAGTGGATTGACTATGCCAACAAGTATCACAACACGTTTCCCACTCCGGCAAGGCCTATCATGGAAGCCCGGGAATCCCTATACACGGCAAGCAAGGTGGCGAGTGTTGTCACGGGAGATGACCTAGCTCGAATCTGCTCCACTTACCACATTCCATATGACATCCACCTGTATGCTCCACAGAAAGGGGGGACCGCTGACAATCCGCCCCCTGGATGCACTGCCATCAACTTGGACATCCTCAACACGGGATTCCCTCTTCCTTTACATCCGGTGATTGGGCGGTTTTTGGAAGATATAAATTTGGCGATCACCCAGATTACCCCAAATGGATGGAGTACCTTGTTAGCCTTCATCACTCTTTTTGGATTGGAAGGCTACAGAAACAAAATCAGCACGGTGGAGATGCACTACGCGATGACTATCTCCTCGGCTGTCAATGAAGAGGGGCTTGGGTGGTATTATATCAAGGCCCATAGTGGTGTGAAGCTGATTGAAGGAGTACCCAATAAAATCAAAAGTTGGCACAAGCAATTCTTCTTCATCGGCGGCGATTGGCGGGCGTCTTCCGATCTCTCGGGAGGACCAGGGCGTATAAATTCACCTACGCACTTTGGCAAAATTTGGCGTAGGTTTTGTTCCTTAGCTCATCATATCTTAGGTGAACTAATTTTAATTTTTTTTCTTCCTGTTTTGTAGGTCCTCGCATCTTAAAGTGGGGACATCCCGAGCTGAGCGAAGAGTTCCTATACGTCATTGCTCTGATTTCTTTGCAAAACATTAAGGATCGGAGCATTAGCCACCTTTCACAAGCGCACTGCCGGAAGCTCGCTCAACTCACCACCAGTGCTCATCACTTAGAAGCACGAGCGGAGGTCCCGGAAGGTTACTTTTCTTATGCACTTTGATTATTTCTACAAGTTCTTTTTTTTCCTTGTTGGTCGCCCAATCCCTGTTGGTCACCTCATACTTGTTGGTCGCCTAATCTCTCTTTTTATATTTTTTTTCTCAGCTCAAAGGGTTACTGTAGCCGTCCCTCAAATCCCTGAAAGCTATCATCTTCTTGCTCGCCGAGTAAAGCAAATGGCGGCCAACCAGTCATCGAAGAAGAAGAAGTTCGATCCCTTCACTTCCTTAATCAGACTAAGGGCGGGAGCACTTGATGAGGAGGAGGCTCCTCCAGCACCTGCCCCCGTTCCTCGACCTCCTCCTCGCTCCTCGCCTCCCAGAGATACCCGTGGGAAGAAGAGGCTGACAAAGGAGACCGCTCCCAGGAAAGAGGATGATCGCTCCAAGCGAGCTAAGGGGCAGGGTTCCTCTCAGGCGAGCAAATCGGTTGCTCGCTCCCCACCCGTAGAGGAAGTGACCGAACAACAGGTCATCGGCGCAATGGTCGCCGGTCGAAGGAGCTCTTCTCCCGACAGCTCCTACCTGGGCTATGACCCAGTGAAGATGAGGGAGTGAGTAACTTCCCTCCTGCTCGGCTGCTCGTCTCGCTGCATATGTTTCAACTTTTTCCCGACATCAAAGATTCTCATGTTCGGCGGGCTACAGAGTTCGTCCCCCGCTCCTGGACGAAGACAGGTGAAGAAATCCTGTAAAACCAGAGTCTTAGCGACAACGCTCGCCTCCTGGGTTATAACGCTAGTCACCAAGCTATCACCGCCCAGAGAGTCGTTGACCAAACCATCGAGCTTGAGAGGACGAACTGGAGCTTGGGACAGAAAATCGAACAGCTCGAGGCCGATAGAGATGCTCAGCTGAAGAGGAAGGAAGAGGAGCTGACCAAACTGAAAGCTGACTTTGAAAGGGCCAAGCACACTTGGGAGCGGGAAGTGAGGGCATCTGAAGACCGGGAGAGGGTAGCGTCCAATGCTTCGGAAAAGCTTAAGTTAGATTTGGGTGTTGCTACTGACCGTCTCAAAGTCTTGGAGACTGAGCGAGTTGGCCTGGTGGAGCGGGTCGAGTCTTTGAAGGTCCATGTCGACCAGCTGGAGAAGGAGAAGAAACGGGTCATTTCTTACAACACGTACGTGCAGGATGTAACTGATAACACTAATCTCGGTTACATCTGTGTGTACGCAGATTGTGTACGATCCGTGAAGTACGCCTTGGACAACGATCTTGACGTCATGACTAGTACCGTCAAGGACTTCGCGGATTACGTTCTCGAGAACCCGCCTGCTGCTGGCTTTGAGATCCCCGTTGCCGACCTGGGGGAGATGGGGTTAGACTTGGGCATCTTTAAAGATGATGTCCAAGTCGTACCTCCGAAGGAGAGGGTTGAGGTGAGCAAGGATGCCACCGTTTTTTATGCTTTAAGCCTCATCCTTCCAAATCTTCTTGGTGAGACAAGTACTTCTGCCACTGTAGGCGAGCAGTAGGTCCCGGCGGCGACCAACCAAGATGCTCCTCCCCCTCCCCCTACTGAAGATTTCCCAGCAGCACCAGCTCCTCCGACATCCGAGGCTTAGAAGACTCTTTTTGTTTTTCTGTTTTTCTAGTTTGATGTAATAGGATGATTTTTGTACGCTTTTCCTTCTTTGTATCTTTGTATCTTGAATGAATAGAATTGTACTTCTTATTTTACTTGTTCGCCTTTTATTCGCCTTTTGTTTGTTTTTGCTTAAGTATTTTCCTTCATAAATGAAAGTTCAATACTTTTCTTGCAATAAAATCATTGTTTGTTTGTTATACATGGGTCACCTAGGTCCTTTTGAGGACTTGACCTTTTTTATGTCATTAACGCCCTGTTGCTCGCCTCCACTATACTTGTGCTCATGCATTTAGTCTCTTGGGCGAGCAACTTTATGTTATAGGGCGATCAGTTGGGCTTCTGGGTTTCAAGAACCCTGCTGCTCGCCTTCTTCTGGACTTGTGCTTACAACACTTGCTTGTCCTCCGGCGAGCAGCTTGTCTGCTAGGCGAACAACTGGGCTTTAATGCCTTTTTGTTTCCTTAGTTACACAATTTAATGAATAATAGTCTTTACTTACATAATTTCGTCAACAAAATTTGAAAATTTTATCAACCCTACTATAATACAGATGATATAATACAAACGATAGTCTTTACAGAAAACTCTACACTGGCTTCCTAACTACTGATAATATTTTTTCAATAAAGCTGCGTTCCAGGTGTATTGGGCCGAGTTGCCTTTCATATCTTCAAGATCATATGTGTCGTTGTACCACTTGTGGGTTATCTTGAATGGGCCCTCCCAAGTCGGTCCAAATACTCCTGGCGGTGTTGCTAATACCTTTCGGAGCACGAGATCCCCGACTTCAAATTCTCTGACTTTCACTTACGAGTTATAGTATTTTGCGATCCTTCTTTTGTATATCTCATTTTTTACTTCTACTGAAATTCTTTTTTCGTCGATCAGATCCATCTCTGCAGCTAGTGCTCTGTTGTTTTCTTGTTCATTAAACTCGGTTATCCTTTCAGTCGGTACTTTGAGCTCTATAGGTATAACTACTTCTGTACCGAATGCCATAGCAAATGGTGTTTCTCTCGTGCTCGTTCTATGTGATATTCTGTATGCCCAAAGTACCTCTGGTAGTTCTTCTGACCATTTACCTTTTTTGTTTACCATCCGAATTTTTGAGATATGCTTGATTATCTTGTTAACTGCCTCGACTTGGCCATTAGACTGAGGGTGGTAAGGTGTCGAAAAATACTTCTTGATTCCCCATTTTTTTGCAGAAATCTCTTATTTTTTTTCCTTCGAACTGTCTTCCATTGTCGGTTAATATTGCTTGTGGAACTCCAAATCGACATACTATGCTCTTCCAAATAAAACTGATCATTTTCTCCTGAGTTATCTTTACTAGTGCTTCAGCTTCAGCCCATTTTGTGTAATAGTCCACGGCCACTACTACAAATCTTACATTCCCCTTTCCCGTTGGGAAAGGTCCTATGATGTCTATCCCCCATTTTGCGAATGGCCATGGACTATTTACTGAGATTAGTTCTGTTGGTGGCTTATGAATGTTGGGAGCGAACAGCTGGCACCTGTGGCATATTTTTGCAACTTTGATCGCGTCTTGTAACAGAGTTAGCCAGTAGTACCCTTGCCTTACCGTCTTGTATGCCAATGCTCGCCCTCCTGCGTGATTTCCACATACGCCTTCGTGTATTTCTTTTAAAACTTCTTGGCCCTGCCCCCTTGCTAAACATTTCAGAAGGGGTAGTGAAAATCCTCTTTTGTAAAGTTGGTTGTCCATGATCGTGAATCTTGCTGCTCGTTTAGCTATCTTGGCTGCTTCTTGTGGGTCTTCGGGTGTCTTGTTGTCCTTAAGATATTTGTATATTGGCGTTCTCCAATCTTCTTCTGTTAACTCTTCTTCAACTTGGTTGATTTTGTAGTCACTGGTGGATGGATTAGAAATTCTTGTTATTGTGACTTCCGTAAGCTCTGCTGGTCCCATACTAGTGGCCAGTCGAGCAAGTGCATCTGCCTGTGCATTGTTGTCCCTTGGCACTTGTTTGATGTAAATTTATTCGAATAGTGAAGCCAAGTGAGCCACAATCTTTTGGTACAGGGCCATGTTTTCATCCTTGGCTTCGTACTTCCCACGGACTTGGTTGACTATCAACTGGGAATCTCCATAGATTTGGACTCTTCGGACCCCCACGGCCAATGCCAGATGCAGACCAGCTATCAGTGCCTCGTACTCAGCTTCGTTGTTTGTTGCCATAAACTCGAATCTGACCACTGAGGTGAACACTTATCTATCTGGACTGATTAGCACTATCCCAGCTCCTGTTGCTGTGTTATTTGATGACCCATCTACGTACATGTGCCATGGATGATTATGACCTCTCGTCGGATCTTGAGGGAAGGTTAATTCGACTATAAAGTCGGCTAACGCTTGTCCCTTGATCGCTGTTCGAGGTGCATAAGATATTCCAAATTGGCTTATTTCGAGTGACCACTTGAGGAGACGACCAGCAGTGTCAGGTCTTTGCAAGATTTGCCTTAATAGGAAAGTTGTTAAAACCTCCACTTGGTGATCAAAGAAATATGGTCGTAGCTTTCTTACACTCATCACCAGTGCGTAGACCAACTTTTCCATGGGTGAATATTTAATCTCTGCCTCATGCAAGGCCTGACTCACGTAGTAGATTGGCAAGTGAAATTTTCCTTCCGCTCGAACCAAGACTGAGCTGATGGCCACCTCTGACGCGGCGAGATACAGGTATAGTTTTTCTCCGAAGACAGGTTTCGATAGGATTTTAGTGTCACTCAGATACTCCTTCAGCTGCTCAAATACTTGTTGGCAATTACTTGTCCACTGGAATTGTCCTTTCTTGATGGCGTCAAAGAAAGGCCGACACTTGTCTCCTGACCTGGAAATGAATCTGTTCAGAGCTGCCAAACATCCGGTTAGCCGCTGGACTTCTGACCGACCTTGGTGGTTGCATGTCCATGATTGCTTTGACTTTTGACGGATTCGCTTCAATTCCTCGTTGACTAACCAGGTGTCCAAGGAACTTTCCTGAGTGTACTCCGAAGCTGCTTTTCTTCGGGTTTAACTTCATGTTGTATGCCCGAAGAATCTCAAATGTCTGTGTCAGATGTTCCAAGTGATCCTCCTTTCTTAGGCTTTTCACGACTATGTCGTCCACGTACACCTCCATTGTCCTGCCGATGTGATCGTTGAACATTTTATTGACAAGTCTTTGGTACGTGGCTCCTGCGTTGATTAACCCGAACGACATCCTTTTCCAACATAGCAGGTTCTTGTTGGTGTAGAACATCGTGCTTTCCTGGTCGTCTGGGTGCATCGGTATCTGGTGATATCCAGCGAATGCATCCATGAAGGTAAGAAGTTCGTGTCCTGCTGTGTTATCCACCAGTTGATCAATATGTGGTAGCGGAAAGTTATCTTTAGGACATGCAGCATTCAGGTCCGTGAAATCAATGCACAACCTCCACGTGCCATTTTGCTTTTTTACCAACACTGGATTTGCCACCCATCGAGGATACAAAGCTTCTTTGATCAGATCGTTATCAAGTAACTTCTTCACTTCGACATCTAGTGCCTCATATTTGTCAGGTCCGAATTTCCTTCTCTTCTGCTTCACCGGTTTCCTAGTTGGATCAATATTTAGCTTATGGCAAGCATGCTCAGGGCTAATGCCTACCATATCTGCATGCGACCATGCGAATACATCGAGATTGGACTTAAGGAACTCGCTCATTCTGGATCTGTATGGCTCTGGGAGCTCAGATCCAATGAACAATTCCAAGTCTTCTCTGTTTGGATTGACTTTTATTGTTTCCAACTCCTCAACCGGGGTTGCTTTCCTCTTTTGGCCTTTCCAACGAGGGTCAATTATCGGACCTTCTAAGTTGAGTTCATCTTCGATCATGGGTTCCGCCTCCAATCTTGGCTCAATATTGTTTACTCCCTCCGGTTCAGGTATAACTTCTTCTCCCTGTTGCTCGCCCAGGCCCTCCTGCTCGTTCTCGTCCTGTTGGTCGTCCACCTCCATCATTTCTGTGTCGATGGACTCCATGATTTCGTCCAACAGGGAAGGTTCATCCTCAGCCCTGCTGCTCGTCTACTCGTCCATGACAGACACACTGTTATCTTTAGGTTGGAGTTGCAGGAGGCACTCTCGAGCTTTCTTTTGATCACCTTTAACTGTACCTGAACCTTTCGAAGTTGGGAATTTAGGACAGTAGTAGTACGTTGAAACATTCGCTTTGAATTTATTTATAAAAGGTCGACCGAGAAACCCATTGTAGGCAGACTGTTGATTTACAACTAAAAACTCTATCATTCTAGCCAGTCTCCTTTCGGGATTCTCGGTTGATACAAGTTCAACTGGCAACGTAACTAGTCCTAAGGGAACGGTTACAACATCTCCGAACCCTACTATCTTATGGTCACATTCTTTTACATATTCATCGCAATCACCTAATTGATCTAGTGTGCTTTTGAATATGATATTTGTGTAGGATCCGGTGTCCACAAGTAGACGGTGGACTCAGACCCCCATGACATTAGCACAAATGATTAGTGAACATTGTGTGGAGTGAGTATCCCGTCTAGATATTTCTCAGAAAATACCAGATCTCCAGTTTTCTTTGTTGCTTGGTTTATCCCGACCTCTCTGCTCTCAAGTCTGCCTTTCTCTTTCTTTTGGATACTGGTGGCCTTCCGTCAGAATAGCCCCCTACCGGTCCGGATTGCTCAAGCATTAGGATTTCTCGGACGGGTTCAGCTGGCGCTGTCATTGTCTTTTTTCTTTTTCGATCCCTCCTGCTCGGCTGTTCGTCACTCTCCTCATTTTTCGAGCCGGAGGATATCGCCATCCTTGGCTTCTTTCCCGGTTGTCGCTTCACAAATTCTGACAGTTTTCCCTCTTCGTAGAACCTCCATAGCTGTTTCAAGAGGTCCCGACATTCACTTGTGAAGTGACCTATGGTTTGATGATATGCACAGTACTTGTTGAGATTCATCTTTCCCCGCTCTTGTCGTATCTTTCGGGGCTCTGACAGCATGTCTTTATCCTTTACGTTGTTGTATACAACTTCTATTGATGTGGACAAGACATGGTTCAACTTCTCCTTTAGTTCGGAACCTTCACTGAAATCTTTCATGTTTTTAGGGGCTTTGTATTCTCCTCCTGATTTCTTTCCCGACTTCTTGGTATCAACCTTGTCACCTAACTCCTTCTGCAGGGTTTCTTGCATTGAGATGTAAATCCCAGCCTTGTGTCTGAATTCAGAATAAGTTTTAGGGAAAGCCAGGTGCATTTCCTTCCACAGATCTGTTCCCTTCTTGAGTCCTGCCATGACTGCCACAATCTTGGTGTCTTCACTCATCGTTTCCCCTTCTAGCAGGACTTTATCAAACCTCTCGAGGAAAGCTCTATCTGACTCTTCGTCTCCTTGCTTCAAATCTGCAAGCCTATGTCTCCGTGTAAGGTAGGATCCGACTGTGGAGAAATGTGATAGAAATTCCTTGCTGAGTTGCGTGAAGAGCTTATAGAGCCGGGGGCAAGTGCGGAGAACCATCTGTGAGGGCCATCGCCCAAAGTTAACGGAAAGTTGTGGCATTGCATTGCATCAGATGCTTTCACAGATATCATGTAGTCGGTGTACTTGGACAAATGTACTTTCGGGTCTAACGTCCCTTCGTATAGGCTAACAGCCGAGAACTGCATCTTTTTTTTGACCGACGCGTTCAATATAGCTGGAGATAATGGCGATGATGGGAGTACGGTTGCTCCTCCGCCGTTCTGAGCATCCAACTGCTTCTTCATCTCCTCAATTGTTCTTTTGAGGTCAAGCCACTCATTCGGAGGCGCTCCTCCATTAGAAGGTTGTTCATCGTGGTTTGGCTCGAAGCCTTCTCCACGGTGCAGTCCCTTGCTAACGGGACGTTTCTCCTGTGTGACCCGCCGGGCCACATTACTTGCCCCATTGGGACCTAACCGGCCGAAGGCTGACCTTCTTAGTCTATCATGTACTGAGGGGCGAGCAGCAGGATATGCTCGTTCCTCACTCCTCTGTGAGTCTTCTCTCCTGAGTTCATGATTTTGGTTCCTTGTACCCCTGCTGCTCGACTCTCTATCCCCTCTTGGTGTGGACTCACCTCGGCTCCCAAGTCGCTCACTTATTGGCGCTTTACCTTTGGTTCTCCTTGCCTGACCACTATCTACCTCTTCAACTCTTATGTCTTCTTTTTATTTAGCTCTTTGCTCTATTGCTCGGTTGCTCGCCTCTGGGATCTTAGAGGATTTGTGTCCTGCTGCCCGGTTGCTCGCCTCCTGGGCTCTCGATGGTCCGGCAGCTTCCTGTCGCCGTTGCAATGATTGCAAAACGGCGATTGTTTTTGCTAACTCCTCTGGGTTCTGAGCCAATGCTTCTACTTCTGGGGGAAGAGTGTTGATAGTGACTTGAACATTTCGCCGGGACGTGGCTCGCACCGTCCTTGCATGGTCACCCGTTGACGATACCTTAGTTCGTGATTTGCTCGTCGGGTGGTTGCTTGATTCTTGGTGATCTTGTGATCGTACCATTTTCTGAATTTTGATGTTTCTTTGATGAAGGTCTTGTGTTTGTTGATATCTTGACCTAGAAACAACTAGTCTTGCATGTAAGAATTTGATTGTTTACAAACCTTTATCCACACATGCATGCATTCAAGCTTGTAGGTCTTGTGTAATACCACCCAAAACACTCAAACCTTCTTCCTAATTCCAGTTTTCGGCAACTTATTGCCGGATTTTTTCAGTTTCCGGTGGATCTTTCCAGAAATTCCTTCAAATCTTCAACCGACGGAGGTTCGACCCCCTCCTTCTAGCGCCAATTGTTGATGACCTTGTTCCAAAGTGATAGTTTAGTGGCTGTTTTTCTCTAATAAGATCATCAAACAAGGGTTTCTTGAAAGAAGATTTGAGAAAAAGATTTGCAAGAGTTTTGCCTATTTTTGAATTAAGTGAACCTATTTTCATGACCTCATGAAGAGGTATTTATAGAGGTACAAGCAAGTAGAAGGTGTCACCTCCTTAAACATCCTTATTTACATGGTGACAAGTGTTAAGACGCTTGTTAATTCCTAAGCTATTACATCTTTACACAATGACAAGTGTTAAAACACTTGTTTGCTCCTAATGTAATGCCTAATTATTGGAATTTCTGATGATCTTTCGAGGTGCCCTCTTGCTCGCCTGGTCGCCTCCTTTTAATTTCTTCTTTACCCTTTTTGTTCTAGCTGGTCGCCTATTTTTCATGTCTTAAATGACCATCTGCTCGTCTCCTCTCACTTGGTCACCTATCCCAGCTGCTCGCCTCCTCTTAAATGTCTTATACGCCCTGTTGCTCGCCTCCTATGTCTTCATTCCCTGCTGCTCGTCTTTTTTATTTTTATTCTTAATGACTTCTTAATTTTATTATTTTTATCATCTTTTATTTTATTCTTATTTTCCTACTGGTCGCCTATCAACATTAATGTTATAGCAAATGTGTATTACTGGTGGAGGAAATTTGTGTTGATGTTAGAGTAAATATATGTGTTGGGATATATTTAGTTTTGATGATTTTCCAAAACAACATGTAATAGGTTTGAAAGCAGTCAGGATAGTATCCTTTAGATCAGGTCAGGCTAGGTTAGCTCTCAGTAGAATAGGTTGCTCAGTTGAGGGGGAACTCAGCGAGGGGGAACTTCTCAACACAGCCTGAAGATATCAAGATGACAACCAGAAGAGCTGACTGAAGACATGCCATCAACCTGAACCAATGGAGAAGCCTGAAGGATGTCCCACTGAGTGCAAGTCAGGCTGATCTAAGCCAAGTCTGATGGACCACTCAGTGAAGAGCCTGATCAGGTGGATCAGTGCTGCACCAAGTAGGCCCTGAAGGAGTCAGGCTACTGTGGTCAGGGAAGTTTGTCATTCAGCCTTATGACAAACTTCTTGGAGTGATCTTCAAACAGTCCCTGAAGGACAACTGCACTGAGGACGAGTCAGTCCACTGAAGATCAGAGTCAGTGAAGGAGAAAGCTACCTAAAGTCAGTGGGTCTTAGTCAAACCTACTGAGTCAAAGATCCGTGAATTCAGGCCACGTGGACCAATCAGCACAAGGCGGTAAATCTGACACTGACAAGGCCGCATTCCAAGAAAAGTGGTTGAAACCATTTAATGCTGGATTCAAATGTATTTTCCCCTCCAACGGATACATTTGAATCCCCATTATAAATACAAGCTCATGGCTTGTTGATAGTGTGTGTTGTTTTGTTTAAAGAGTTGTATTGTTGTTTAATAAACAAACACCTACGAGCTGAAAGTGTGAGTAGTAGCATACGTGCATGGGAGTTATAAGGAGGCTTTACTCACATCTTAAACACTGACCATTAGGGTCTTCAAATATACACATATGAGTGTTCAGCTTGTAACTCTAGGCTTAGAGAGGTTTTCCCTATCTTAGCTATTGGCTAACACATTGTAAAGGGAAAACCTCACCTAGTTGGAGAAAACCTAACTGAAACCAAAACCCTCTAGTCAGGTTTGTTGGTAGTAAGTGAGGAGGAGGGCAGCCCAGGGAGTGGCGTGAGTCCAGTTGTAAGTGCACCTTGGCACGTTAAAAGCAAGAATCCAAAGGAGTGGATTTCCTGTTAAGTCAGGCCGTGGATGTAAGAGCTTGAGTCTCCGAACCACGTTAAACCAAGTGTTATTATTTGGAATGTCTTTTCTTCTAAAGTATTGCGAAAATCTGCTCACTGAGAGCATTGTTTAAAAAGGAACTTTAGCTAAGCATTCAGGTCAGGGAGATTCCATCTCACTGACTAAATCAGGCAAGGCACTCGAGAGCTCAGTCTCTCGAGTCACTGCCTTGTTGAGAGCCTGAGCTTTCAAGTCTCACCTCTGACTTGATAGCTCTGACTCTCAGCAACGCAGTGACTTGAGTATTTCGTCACTGAACTCAGTCAGGGTGCAAGCTGTGATTTGATAACGCGCTCGAGAGTTCAGCATCTCAAGCCACTGTCCTTGCTCAGAGCATGAGTCTCCAAGCCTTCTCTCTGACTTGGTAACTCAGCCTCTGAGCAGAGCAGTGACTTGAGTATTTCTCACTCTTGCTGAACTCCCTGAGTATAAGGTTTAAAAAAAAAAAAAATTTGTGCTCCTGAATTCCCATTTTGCCCTTCGAAATCGGGACCATCAATTGGTATCAGAGCGGGTTGTTCACATGACCACTGATCCAGTTTTGTTAAGAAAAATGGTCAACCGAACAGATCTTAAATGTTTAAACTATGGGAATTCCTGCATATTTCAAACTATTACTTATGTTCTGACATTATTCTTGTAATAGAAAATCATTTGGTTAGAAGTTTTGGAATCATCAAAAAGGGGGAAATTGTTGGGATATGTTTAGTTTTGATGATTTTCCAAAACAACATGTAATAGGTTTGAAAGCAGTCAGGATAGTATCCTTTAGATCAGGTCAGGCTAGGTTAGCTCTCAATAGAATAGGTTGCTCAGTTGAGGGGGAACTCAGCGAGGGGGAACTTCTCAACACAGCCTGAAGATATCAAGATGACAACCAGAAGAGCTGACTGAAGACATGCCATCAACCTGAACCAATGGAGAAGCCTGAAGGATGTCCCACTGAGTGCAAGTCAGGCTGATCTAAGCCAAGTCTGATGGACCACTCAGTGAAGAGCCTGATCAGGTGGATCAGTGCTGCACCAAGTAGGCCCTGAAGGAGTCAGGCTACTGTGGTCAGGGAAGTTTGTCATTCAGCCTTATGACAAACTTCTTGGAGTGATCTTCAAACAGTCCCTGAAGGATAACTGCACTGAGGACGAGTCAGTCCACTGAAGATCAGAGTCAGTGAAGGAGAAAGCTACCTAAAGTCAGTGGGTCTTAGTCAAACCTACTGAGTCAAAGATCCGTGAATTCAGGCCACGTGGACCAATCAGCACAAGACGGTAAATCTGACACTGACAAGGCCGCATTCCAAGAAAAGTGGTTGAAACCATTTAATGCTGGATTCAAATGTATTTTCCCCTCCAACGGATACATTTGAATCCCCATTATAAATACAAGCTCATGGCTTGTTGATAGTGTGTGTTGTTTTGTTTAAAGAGTTGTATTGTTGTTTAATAAACAAACACCTACGAGCTGAAAGTGTGAGTAGTAGCATACGTGCATGGGAGTTATAAGGAGGCTTTACTCACATCTTAAACACTGACCATTAGGGTCTTCAAATATACACATATGAGTGTTCAGCTTGTAACTCTAGGCTTAGAGAGGTTTTCCCTATCTTAGCTATTGGCTAACACATTGTAAAGGGAAAACCTCACCTAGTTGGAGAAAACCTAACTGAAACCAAAACCCTCTAGTCAGGTTTGTTGGTAGTAAGTGAGGAGGAGGGCAGCCCAGGGAGTGGCGTGAGTCCAGTTGTAAGTGCACCTTGGCACGTTAAAAGCAAGAATCCAAAGGAGTGGATTTCCTGTTAAGTCAGGCCGTGGATGTAAGAGCTTGAGTCTCCGAACCACGTTAAACCAAGTGTTATTATTTGGAATGTCTTTTCTTCTAAAGTATTGCGAAAATCTGCTCACTGAGAGCATTGTTTAAAAAGGAACTTTAGCTAAGCATTCAGGTCAGGGAGATTCCATCTCACTGACTAAATCAGGCAAGGCACTCGAGAGCTCAGTCTCTCGAGTCACTGCCTTGTTGAGAGCCTGAGCTTTCAAGTCTCACCTCTGACTTGATAGCTCTGACTCTCAGCAACGCAGTGACTTGAGTATTTCGTCACTGAACTCAGTCAGGGTGCAAGCTGTGATTTGATAACGCGCTCGAGAGTTCAGCATCTCAAGCCACTGTCCTTGCTCAGAGCATGAGTCTCCAAGCCTTCTCTCTGACTTGGTAACTCAGCCTCTGAGCAGAGCAGTGACTTGAGTATTTCTCACTCTTGCTGAACTCCCTGAGTATAAGGTTTAAAAAAAAAAAAAAATTGTGCTCCTGAATTCCCATTTTGCCCTTCGAAATCGGGACCATCAATATGTTACTGCAAATGTGTGTTAATGTTAGAGTAATGTGTGTCATTACAAATATGTGTTACCATTGGAGTAAATGTGTATTAATGTTAGAGTAAATATGTGTTAATACAAATGTGTGTTAATGTTAAGAGTAAATGTGTGTTACTATAAATATGTGTTACTATTGGAGCAAATGTGTGTTAATGTTAGAGGAAATGTGTGTTACTATTGGAGCAAAATGTGTTAATGTCGGAGCAGATGTATGTTATTGTTGGAGCAAATGTGTGTTACTACAAATGTATATTAATGTTGAAGCAAAAGTGTGTTACTTTTAGGCGATGTTTATCGGTGGATATTGCCAACCGATCACAGGAAAAGACAAAAAAAAGTAAAAAAAAATCAAAATGAAAATTGGAAGTCACGAACCGAGCGGCCATCCATTCTGGATTGCAGGCACAAGTCTCAATTCTCTTTGACATGTGGCGTTTTCTGATTTGTTGTTTAAAATTTTATTTATCAAATTTTGTATTTTCATTTTTTAAATATTAATCTTTAAAATAATACAATAATAATTATATCAAAAATCATATTTTTTTTATTCTCTATAAATAGAGATTAATATTAATATATTTTTAAACACAATTTTATATCCCTTTTTTCCTATTTTTAATTATTTCTCCTAATATTTTTTAGTTTTCATACATATTTATATTTCAATCCTTGTAATTTTAATTGCATCATTGAGATTGTAATTTATTTTAAAGTCTATTATAATTTTTTAAATATTATATTTATAAATTTTGAATATCAAATAATTTAATATATTCTGTGGGATCATAATTTAATATATGGCTTGTATCATCATGCACAATATGATAGTGGATGATGAACGAGACACGTACCAAACTTATTATGATCCCACAAATTTTTTTATGAATGATCCCACAAATGATGATCAAGGTTTATGTTGGGACATTATCAGTTTTGATTAAGATCCCAAAGCCCCTGAAAAGATGAGTTGCCATTGTTTGTCTTTGTCAGGCTAGTCTTGGTTATGTTTTGTACTTAGTCTTTTTTACACTTTACAGGTACTCAGTGAGAGGAAAACTCACTGATGACAATCAAGACGAAGAGCCTAAAGACGAATAGCACCATCCTGAACTTATGGCAGTCTTCTAAGCTGGCTGAGTAAGTATCAGTGATGAAGAGTATGACACTGGGGTCATTACTAACTCAGTCCTGAAGGGAACAAGATAATACTGAGTTTATGGGAAAGACTTGGAGTAGAGCCAAGCAATGTAAAAAGAATGTCAGCGTCAGAACAAGACCGTTGTGCTCGAGACAAAAGGAACTTAATAAGGCAAGCCTGAAGTCCAGGAATAAGTTCTGACATTCTCACCAACCTGATGACGTGGACCAATCCGGGAAGGACACGCACGTACGGAACCTGACACGAAGACTGACTTTAGACTGCATATTCAACGGGCAAGCATTAAATGATGCATTAAATGCAAGTTACCTAATCCATGCAAGGACGGTTGATGCATGAGAAATATGTCCGTTAAAGCCACTCTACATAGATGAACAGAAGGATATCTCTTCCAATGGATAGTTTTCAAATCACCTATAAATACAGAAGGCCTTGAACCCATTCAAGGTTACGGGAAATTTCCAAGTCAGAAATTACTCAAACTCTCAAGCATTCAAAGCATTCAGTCGTTAGAAGAAGCACTCGAAACCAGTTAAATTTCCCAAGAGTTTCTTAGTTTCTAAGAGTTATTCTGTATTCCAAAGAGCGTACTAGCAATATCTTAAGCTTAGAGTGATTATCCAATCCTTAGCAAAGCTTTGTCTTGTAAGGATAATCACAACCTAGTTGGAATCCAAACTGAAACCAAAACCCTAAGTTAGGTTTGTTGGTAGTAAGTTGTTAGTGAGTTAGTAAGGAGTTTGTATAGGTCAGTGAGTAGTAGCTGATCTTGGTGCACCTTGGCGCGTTAAAAACAAGAATCCCTTGAGTGGATTTCTTGTTAAATCAGGTCGTGGACGTAGGAGCTTGAGTCTCTGAACCACGTTAAATTCCCTGTGTTCTTACTGCTTTGATATTGTGCATGCTTGTCATATTAATTGTTCATTCATAGCATTTGGTTTTTATCAAGCTGAATCAATCAGCCTGATCATCAAACAAGAGCACTACCCTACTAATCACTACTTCATAATTGAGTAATCAAGTTTTCAGAAAGCAAATTAAACAAGACTTTAAACTATCAGGGCTCATGCATTTCCGCACTAAACTCAAATTGATAGTCAGTCAACTGACCCGCACTAAGTGTAGTCAGTGGGGAGATTATCAGCTCTCAGTTCTTTATCACTCTGAGTAAAGGGGACTCAGCAAGGTTTTAAGTTGAAAAATTGGTATACGTGTATTCCCCCCCCATACACGTATTCATCAGTCTTGTATCGTGGTTCAAACGACCACTGACTTTGAATACTAATAGTTTCAGAGGAGAAACTGTTGGTGGTCTCTGAACAGATCTGAGTTTGCTTTTCATAAAAATTGCATCTTGACTTCGAGGAGACTTGAAGCTTCGTTACCTGAATTCTCTGTATCTAACTTTGTCTATTGGAAGTTCAGACTAGAGGCACATCTTGATGCCATCCATGACTAGATGCCGCGTGTCATCAAGGAAGGACCTATCAAGATCACCATTCCTAATGTCAGAGGACTGGGGTATAAACATCTTGAGATTGGCGTACAGGTTCCTAAGGAAATGAAAGATATGACCAATGATGAAATCAAGATGGTGGGACTGGACAATGTGGTCAGAAACATCATTTTGTATATGGTACCTTTCGAGGAGTCAGCAAGGCTGATGAACTTGAAGACGACAAAGGAGGTTTGGGATGAGCTGACCAGGATGTGTGAGGGGTCAGAAAAGATAAAGGAGAACAAGAGAAATATAGCCATTCAGAAGTTCGAAGCGTTCGAGATGCTGCCTGATGAGACTATCGATCAGATGGAGTCAAGATTCATCAAGTTGATGAATGAGTTGGTGATGCTGGACAAAGATGTCTCTAAGAGAGATGTTGCTTCAAAGATCCTGAATGCCCTTCCTGAGAGATGGGACAACAGTGTAATTATGCTTAAGAACACTCAGGATATGAGTAACATAACTTCTGCTTTACTTTTTTCAGAGCTCAAAGCACTGGAATATGATCTCAACAAAAGGAAGAAGAAAGTTCAGCAGGAAGAGGAAGAGAAAGAGAAAACTCCTGAGAAAAGTGTGGCGTTCAAGGCCAGGTCTAAACCTGTTGAGTCTTCATCAAAGTCACTGATGGAGATGAGCAAGGAAGAGCTTGCTGAGGAATACAGCCTAATGACCAGACGCTTTGAGAAGCTTAATTCCAGGTTTGGTCGTTATAAGAAATTTTATCAGGACTCACGTGACAGGAAACCTGAAGGAACCCACCAAAGCTCGAGGAGATATGAGGAAAGGAGAGAAACACTGACCAGAGAAGAGATTGCGGCGATGAAAGAAGATATTCAGATCCAAAGCCCGATCGAAGAGATGAACAAAGACGTGTTCATGATGACAAGCACTCAGGAAAGACTGAAAGCTCATCAAGACAGAGGGAACCTGACTCAAGGAGGAACCCTGAACCCAGGAAAGAAAGAGGAGATGAGCAAGCAACATGTTACAACTGTAACAGGAGCGGGCACTATCAGTGTGATTGTCCGAAGCTGAGTGCAAGGGAAAGAGAGGACAAGAGGGCCAAGAGAGATCAGAGACTTGCTGACCGGAGAGCCATGCTCGCTGAGGATGCAACTGACTCAGATGGTCCTGAGGAGAGGTCGCCTGAACTCTTTTCTGACGATGAGTACGATGATGTTTGCCTTATGGCAAGGGAGGAACCTGAGGTAACATCTAACTCTGTATGTGGTTCCTACACTGGTCAAAATCCTGAGTTTAGCTCAGAGTCAGTTAGAGAAATGAACCTTCAGATCTACCTGGATCAATTGATGGTTGATTTCTCCAGATTGCAGGAAACTAATGTCTTCTTGGTAGAGGAGAACAAGAAATTGAGTACTGAGGTCCAGAGCCTGAATGATCAGCTTACTCAGTCTGATCTTAAAGAATCTGCTCAGATTGTGAGACTAACTCAGGAAATTGATTTGATCAATGCTGAGAATCTCCCAAGAGAGAAGATTCTGAAGGAACTGGCTGATGAAGAGTTGGTCAGGAAGGAAGAATTGAAAGTACTTAAGAGTAAGTTTGATGACCTCTTTGCCATACATGAAATCCTGAAAAAGAGTGAGGACTCACTCAAGCAAAAGGTTGCAGCAGTGAATAAATCCTCAGTGGCTAGAGAGGAAATAAATAGCAGTCAGATGCTTGGGAACGAGAAAAAGGGACTTGGTTATGTTCCAAGGAAATCCTCACAAGGTCAGACTCATGTTGCTTCAGGGAGCAACACTGAGAGGGTATTTGTTCAGGCAGGCCAGAGTGCACCCTGTTGGGAAAATAGGGGTGCCCGGAATCTATTCGGGATGAAATTTAAATACGAATTTAAATACAATTATTACTAGCATGAATTAATCCTAATTAATTCAAATAATAATTCCAACAACGAATTTTCATCATGCATGTTGAATTAATTTCACATATTAACTATGGCGGAATAAATAAGTAAATATGTGATTAACGTACCTCTTGTAGAATTGGCCTTTGGATAAACAGGACAATTACGATCTCGCTCTATCGACCCAAAAACCTTCTCAAGTATTTCCCTTTCACCTCACTTGATCACCGGTGGGAGATGCTTTCAAGTAATTTAATAAACTAAGGAAAAAGAAAAATATCTATGCTCTTGATTTTTCCAACACATGGAATTATGTACTTGGGGATGAAATAATCATCCCCTATTTATAACTAAGAGTGGCCGAAAATTTGATGAATATTGGGCCTGGAGAAAATCTTTTCTTAGACTCTAAGAAATCTTGAATATATCTCATATATTCTTTTCTCCAAAATAAAATATTCCACAAAAATCTCACACTCCTAATTAAGGGGCTATTTTCAAAATTATTAAGAGAAGAATCCAAGATTTGGATCTTCTTGAATATATGAGATAATCTTATATTCCAAGAATACTTATCTTCCATAATATCTTTCCAAGAAAATCAACAAAATCTAATCTCCCCTAAAACTATAATTTTCGAAAATTAATAGAAAAAATCAACATATTATTTTCTTTTTATTTTAATCACCTTATCATTATTAGGCTACTTAATGGGCTACTTGAGGGGCCTTTAAGGAGAATTAAGATTGGACCTCCTAATGGACTTCTGAATTTCAATATTGAGCCCCAATATAATTCAGCCCATTAATATTAATTATTACCACTAATAAATTAATATTGCACTATCCATCTTAATCCATATTACGATAATATGGGCTCCCGGTTATTATTTCCCGCGTTTAAGATTATCAAGTCCATTAATTAATCAAGCTTCTGAATAGCTCTAAATTAATTAATATATTTCACCTTGGAGTAAAGACAGCTCAACATTATTATCCGTACCGAAGAAACTGATTCTTCACTTGCAAGATTTGGTACAATAAAACTTCTGAGCCCACCAAGGGGACTAATCACACGAGCCGTACTCGCACGCGTTTCTCCGTATTAAATCTTAGCAACCGTCGTATGATTAATATTACTGCCCAAGACACAAAGTTCGAAGTCACAATGATTCTCACCCAACATGAATCAAAGCAGTAACCATTAAGCACACACGGTCCTATTTAAGTGACGGAGATTAAGAAATCAACAACCACTGAGGTCTAATTCTTCACCTTTCAGAACAGAAGAATTCATCCTCGCTATAGGTCCTCTTCAACACATACTAAATGTGCTAGTGCAATCTCTTAGTCAAGACAGACCAATCTGAGCCTTACACATCGACATTCACGGCGGATTGTTCAATTCCACCTAGGTCGTGAAAATGTACGTTTAGTTACAAGTAAACTGTTAATGTTGTCTTCCGTGATCGGGTATCACCACATTAACTACAATGTAACATGTACTATATATTGAACGGTTTGCAATAGAAATTCAACATTCAATCATAACTAAAGCAAATGTGATAAAAGAATTATTCTCATAAAACGAGTGTTTGATACACGAGTTATACAAAGTAAAAGCATACTTTCACGTATAACTCCAACAATCTCCCACTTATACTTAAGGTATGCTTTTAGTATACATCACGCATGTCTTAGTGTAGTAGCTCTACGTGACATCTCATGTCAACCTACACTAACCTAATAATTCCTCCCACTTATACTTAAAGCAGATTGGCAATAGTCTTGACTCCCATTCCATCCACATGTCTCTCGAATGTACTCTGAGGCAGACCCTTTGTGAATGGATCAGCTAGGTTGTCACCCGATGCTATCTTTGCCACCTCTATATCTCCTCTCTTAACGATTTCTTGTATAAGATGGTATTTTCTTTCTATGTGTTTGCTGGCCTTGTGGGCTCTCGGTTCCTTTGAATTTGCAACTGCTCCGACATTGTCACAAAAGACAGTTATATTGTCGGCCAAATTCGGAACAACGTCCAAGTCCACTAAGAAGTACTTGAGCCAAACCGCTTCTTTCGCTGCTTCACAAGCAGTTACTTATTCGGCTTTCATGGTCGAATCGGCGATGCATTTCTGCATATCGCTTCTCCATGTCATGGCTCCTTCTCCCATGCAAAACACACTACCCGAGGTAGTTATTTTTTAATCTATGTCTGATTGGAAATTTGAGTCCGTGTATCCCATGGGAATTAGATTGTCTGATTGTTAAATCAGCATTCCATACCAAGTTCTTTTCAGAAACTAAAGAACGCATTTAATTGCAATCTAATGTGCTTTCCCGGGGTTACTTTGATATCTTGCCATCATGCCCACGGCAAAGCAGATATCCGGTCTCGTACACAACATTGCATACATAAGACTTCCTACGTCCGAAACGTACGGAACGTCTTTCATGTCATCTATCTCCACTTGCGTCTTAGGGCATATTTCTTTAGATAGATGGATTCCGTGCCTAAAAGGTACAAAACCTTTCTTGGAATCTTGCATGCTGAAATGCTTCAAAACAGTGGCTTTGTATGAAACTTGCGATAAACCCAACATCCTCCTCTTGCGATCTCGAGTGAACTTGATCCCAAGGATGTGACCAGCTTTTCCTAAGTCTTTCATATCAAACTGATTTGACAGCCATACCCTTACGTCTGACAATACCTTTACATTGTTTCCAATGAGCAGAATATCGTCTACGTATAATACTAAGAATATCACCGCAGTTCCGTCACACCTTTTATACACACAACTTTCGAACTTATTTTGATCACAAACCCATAAGACTTAGTAACTTGATCAAAACACTGGTTCCAAGTACGCGATGCTTGCTTAAGTCCATAAATGGATCTCTTAAGCTTGCATACGAGGTGCTCTTGGTCTTTTTCAACGAAACCTTTGGGCTGTTGCATATAGATCCCATCAAGACTTCCGTTAAGAAAAGCTGTCTTGACATCCATTTGCCAGATCTCGTAATCTAAGTGTGCAGCGATCGACAAGAGAATACGGATGGACTTAAGCATAGCTACAGGCCACAGGCCACAAGCCTTGCTTTGAAGGTCTCTACCCTTCCATCCGGTCCTCTTTTCCTCTTGTACACCCACTTGCATCCAATGGGCTCTACCCCACTAGGTGGATCAACCAACTCCCACACTTGATTATAATCCATCGAACCCATCTCGGCTTCCATTACCGTTTGCCACGACTCCGCGTCTTTATCTTGGATTGCCTCGTCGTACGTCCATGGGTCCGATTCATCGCCGGGAACCAAATCCAAAGATTCTCCTATCCCCATGAATCTCTCGGGTTGCCTAGCAATCCTCCCACTACGACGGGGTTCCGGTTGTGAAGGTGTGACGTGTGGTACATCATCTTGTATACTTGGTATAGGAGTTTGCTCTCTTAACTCGTCTAAGGTAATCTCACTTCTGGGCTTTCTTTTGTTCATATAGTCTTCCTCCAAGAGTTTAAAGTGCGAACTAATCACGGTCTTTTAATCCTTGAGACTATAGAACATACACCCTTTCGTTCCCATGGGATATCCTATAAGCAACCTTAATTCCGAACGTGGATCCAATTTACCGGCTTCCTTGTCTAGCACGTATGCCGGACAACCCCAAATCCGCAAGTGTCTTAGACTGGGCTTGCGCCCGGTCCACAATTCCATTGGGGTTTTAGGAACCGATTTGGATGGCACCAAGTTTAGAATGTAAGTCGTTGTTTCCAAGGCGTTACCCCAAAACGACTTGGGTAAATCCGAATAACTCATCATGGATCTGACTATTTCTAAAAGAGTCTGGCTCCTTCGTTCCACCACACCGTTCTATTGAGGGGTTCCCGGTGCGGTCAACAGGGATACAATCACTTCGTCTGATAGCTAGTTCAAGAATACATCGCTAAGGTATTCGCCTCTACGATCAAATCGTAGAAACTTGATACTTCTTTCCCTATGCATCATAAGGTAGATGTATCCATATCTCGAGTAATCATTGAAAAAGACAATTTACTCATACCCCTTCTTGCTATGATCGTCATTGAACCACACATATCGGTATGAACGAGTTCTAACACTTCCGTGGTTCTATTCCCCTTGGCTCCAAATGCCCTCTTGGTCATTTTACCCTCTAAACAGGATTCACAAGTTGGAAACGGTTCGACTTGGAATGATTCCAAGGATCCGTCTTTCACCAATCTCTCTATCCGTTTTAGATTAATATGACCTAGTCTAAGATGCCATAGAAGTGTTTCGTTCATCTCCGAAGAACGCTTTCTTTTATTACTCGAAATAATCGATGTGTTATTAGATTCAATTTTGTGAGTGGTGTGCCCAAATAATGGTATAAAGATCATCCATTGAAGTTCCGGAACAGATAAACTCATCGTTTCAAGCAATAATAACATCCTTATTAAAAGAAACTGAGTATCTATTCAAACAGTTTAGAAACTGAAGGTTGAGTTCTTTCTAAACTAGAAACATGAGGAACGCCTCTCAAGACCATAACTCTATCTTCACAAGATAGGCGCACTTCTCCCACTGCTTCAGCTGCCACTCTCGTAGCATTGCCCGATGTGATGGGGATCTCACTTCCGTTAAGTCGTCGGGTTAGCTTAAACCCATGAAACAAATGTGATCAGTAGCTCTCGTATCCACTATCCACGAATAGACAGCATACACCACTTCACAAGTTTCGACAACTAAGGTGTGTGAATTACCTAACTTTCCTAGCCTCTTAGGCTTGGAACAGGCAGACCTCCATTGTCCTCTCTCACCGCAACTAAAACACTTCCCCTTCGATGCTAGCCTTTGCATTTGCCTTTCGCAACAATTAGATTTGCTTGGATCCGGCCTTTGGTTCTCTTCCTCTTTTTCCCTCCCTTGGGACCAAAAGAGGTAGACGGACCATTAGCCACCATAGCACTAGACTGGTGCTCCATTTTCACCTCCACCGAAACTAAAGCTTGCAAGAGCTCGGGCAAACGATTTGTCCGTTCATTCATCTGACAGTTCAGACGAAACTGCTCAAAGCTTCTCGGTAGAGAATGGTATATGAAATTAATCAAAATCCGCACCAAGTACTTCCAACTTGTTAAGGTATGCCATTATCTTGAGAACGTGCTCCCTCACGGGCGTTCCCTCCACCATTTCCAACTTGACCGAGTCATGTCTGGTGAACTGATTAGTCATGGGTTTGATGTGAAGACATCTCTTCAAGGTGTTCCATGATTTCAACAGCGGATACAATGTCTCCATGAACGCGTCTCAAATCCTCAAACAGAGATGTCAAGATGATGCACTTCATGTGTTCATTGTCACGCTTCCAATCATAAACTGCCTCTACACATTGCTTGACTTATCATTAGGCTTGCCGGGTATATTAATATAAATAACCCAATTGTGTTTTCGTGCAGTAAGGACAAATTTAAAAAAAAATTCAATCGATATAAATCACTCCAAAAAGTTTATTAACTTTAAGTATATTAAACAGTGGATTAAAAGGTTGCGACATGATGAAATGAGAATAAAACATACATTCATATCAATATCTAGAAAAATATAAAATTATCACATAATTCGATCACATCAATTATATTGAAACCTTAAAACAATATAATCATGCATCAGCCAACATCTCGAAACAATTTAAATGCGCCACGAGGGGTGGTCTATACATTTAAACACATTCAAGCGGATTACAAACTTAAAAGTTACAAATCATTAATTCAAAATTAATAGTTGGCTCCCACTTTGACCACATAGAAACTGACAGGGACTCCGAGGGGAGTAAGTTAATATCAATTTCCTATGCCTAAGTAATAACCATAATTAAATACAGGATTATTATTTCACTTTGAGCAAGCCACTCGGGGTGAGGGTCAATACCGCCACTAGTAATAATCCACAATCATCCTTTCGGAATTTACTCATGTGAAATCCGTTCTTTTGGCCGATCCGAGGGGGAAATGTATTCCAAAAGAACTTCTCAAATAAATAAATTATGGAGGCCAAATTAATCCAATTTTAATATCCGGAATAAAATTGTGATTAAATAAACATACTTAGTAATTTTCGAAAGTAAGGTTTTTCTTGGACAATTAAATTCATGCAAACACATATTAACAAATAATAATAAGTGCACGAAATAAAACATCCATCAAAACAAAATTAAACACATTGGAGCACTCAAATCCAATTGTCACGGTTTAATTTCTTCACGTCTTGATGCGAAAAATCGTCCTTTGTTGCTTTCCGTCGTTCGTCTCGACACGCTCCCACTCGAACAGCAACACTTCATCAAAAACAACATCGTTTAGGGTTCAGGACGACGTTTAAAGTCACACGGAAAAAATAACACGAACCAAAAAATTCCACGGCCCGAGATACGGCGCGCGTCGGCCCACGAAGTGGGCCCGCGCGCTTCTCGGCGAGAAGCGCCGAAGCGCTGCAGGAGGTGCGCCGAGGCGCAGCACAGAGGCGCACCCGAGGCGCTGCACGGAGGCGTGCCGAGGCGCCGCAGGCCGCGCCCGAGGCGCGCGCGCGCGTGCGCGCGGCGCCGGCCTCCCGTCGCGCGTGGGCGTGCGCCGTGCACCCCGTGCGCCGTTTTTCGCCGTTCGTTCTTGTTTTCTCCACCCCTTGCATGATTTTACGTCAATACACGCGCCACGCTTGTATGCATCGTTCGGGTACGCCGTTTTTAATTCTTTGTTCTTCGTCACGATCCGGTTACAATTTATTTTTACAAAAAAAAATACTAGATCTAGACTAGTCTATTACAATGATCGAATCAAAATAAAAACAACTAATCTACTCGTGGATTTTCTCACGAGAAAAACGAATTCGAACGAATCGAATTAAAAACAATTAATTCACACGCATGAAATTAACAACATTAAAACCATGACAATTGGATACCTGCAAAAAAGATCTAGCAATTCTACTATCCAATTTAAATTTAATGTTTAACAATTTAAATTCAAATTTAAAGATCAGAGTCCGAAACCGTGGCTCTGATACTAGTTGTTGGGAAAATAGGGGTGCCCGGAATCTATTCGAGATAAAATTTAAATACGAATTTAAATACAATTATTACTAGCATGAATTAATCCTAATTAATTCAAATAATAATTCCAACAACGAATTTTCATCATGCATGTTGAATTAATTTCACATATTAACTATGGCGGAATAAACAAGTAAATATGTGATTAACATACCTCTTGTAGAATTGGTCTTTGGATAAACGGGACAATTACGATCTCGCTCTATCGACCCAAAAACCTTCTTAAGTATTTCCCTTTCACCTCACTTGATCACCGGTGGGAGATGCTTTCAAGTAATTTAATAAACTAAGGAAAAAGAAAAATATATATGCTCTTGATTTTTCCAACACATGGAATTATGTACTTGGGGATGAAATAATCATCCCCTATTTATAACTAAGAGTGGCCGAAAATTTGATGAATATTGGGCTTGGAGAAAATCTTTTCTTAGACTCTAAGAAATCTTGAATATATCCCATATATTCTTTTCTCCAAAATAAAATATTCCACAAAAATCTCACACTCCTAATTAAGGGGCTATTTTCGAAATTATTAAGAGAAGAATCCAAGATTTGGATCTTCTTGAATATATGAGATAATCTTGTATTCCAAGAATACTTATCTTCCATAATATCTTTCCAAGAAAATCAACAAAATCTAATCTCCCCTAAAACTATAATTTTCGAAAATTAATAGAAAAAATCAGCATATTTTTTTTTTATTTTAATCACCTTATCATTATTGGGCTACTTAATGGGCTACTTGAGGGGCCTTTAAGGAGAATTAAGATTGGACCTCCTAATGGACTTCTGAATTTCAATATTGAGCCCCAATATAATTCAGCCCATTAATATTAATTATTACCACTAATAAATTAATATTGCACTATCCATCTTAATCCATATTACGATAATATGGGCTCCCGGTTATTATTTCCCGCGTTTAAGATTATCAAGTCCATTAATTAATCAAGCTTCTGAATAGCTCTAAATTAATTAATATATTTCACCTTGGAGTAAAGACAGCTCAACATTATTATCCGTATCGAAAAAACTGATTCTTCACTTGCAAGATTTGGTACGATAAAACCTCTGAGCCCACCAAGGGGACTAATCACATGAGCCGTACTCGCACGCGTTTCTCCGTATTAAATCTTAGCAATCGTCGTATGATTAATATTACTGCCCAAGACGCAAAGTTCGAAGTCACAATAATTCTCACCCAACATGAATCAAAGCAGTAACCATTAAGCACACACGGTCCTATTTAAGTGACGGAGATTAAGAACTCAACAACCACTGAGGTCTAATTCTTCACCTTTCAGAACAGAAGAATTCATCCTCGCTGTAGGTCCTCTTCAACACATACTAAATGTGCTAGTGCAATCTCTTAGTCAAGACAGACCAATCTGAGTCTTACACATCGACCTTTCACGGCGGATTGTTCAATTCCACCTAGGTCGTGAAAATGTACGTTTAGTTACAAGTAAACTGTTAATGTTGTCTTCCGTGATCGGGTATCACCACATTAACTACAATGTAACATGTACTATATATTGAACGGTTTGCAATAGAAATTCAACATTCAATCATAACTAAAGAAAATGTGATAAAAGAATTATTCTCATAAAACGAGTGTTTGATACACGAGTTATACAAAGTAAAAGCATACTTTCACGTATAACTCCAACACACCCAAGGTTGTACGTCAGGTCCGTCAAACTGGTAAGGGAAAGGAAACTGTTGACACAGTCAGGGTTGCCCCCAAGGTTACTAAGCCAAAACCCAAGGGAAAGGCAAAGCAACCAAAGGAGGTCCCTGAGAGCTCAGGCCAGAGAAAGCCTCAGCGAAAGCAGAGGAAGACTCGGGTTAAGAGCCCTCAGACTGGTCAGCGAGGGTACCATCATGCTTGGCAATACCGACAGGGAAGGCCAAACATGATGACACCCCCATGGTTTTGGCATCCTGAGGCCTTTAACTGTTTTCCATTCCCTCACTTGCCTAAGGGGAATAGAACACAGGGTCCTTATCAAGAACAAGGCCCAAGACCTGCTGCACCCAGAGCTAGGAAGAACAGGAAGCAAGCCCAAAAGGCACCCACTCAGGCTCATATAAAACCTAAGTCTAGCACTCATACACCATCTTCCTCTCAGGCAAAAAAGAAGAAAGTTGTGTATGTTGATGTTTCAGGGAGGCAGGTTTACCACTCTGAGGCAATCAGAGTAGTTAAGCAAGTCTGGATCCCCGAAGGGTACAACTAACACAATAGGACCCAACACCCAATGGGTACCTAAAGCCTGATTTGCTTGCAGGCGGCTGTGGATCACAACAAGAGGAGAGAAGACTCAAACAAAGTTGTTTGGTACCTAGATAGCGGATGCTCAAGGTATATGACTGGAATGAAGAGTCTTCTCCAAGAATTTCAAGCTAAAGATGGTCCACAGGTAACCTTTGGTGATAACTCAAAATGTGTTACTAAGGACTGGAGCATAACCTATTGTCAGTAAGTCAGTTCTGTGACAAAGGTTTCAGTGTTGAGTTCTCATTGAATATATGTTCAGTCAAGGACAAATCAACACAAGTGCTTCTATCAGGTATCAGGAAAGGTAACGTTTATCTCGCTGATTGGAGCAGCACTATTCCTGATACTTGTTTCGTTGCTAAAAGCTCTCTAGAGCTCAGTTGGTTATGGCATAAACGATTAAGCCACCTGAACTTCAAGATTCTTAACAAAATTTCTAGACAATCACTTGTTGAAGGTCTACCTAATGATGTTTTTAGCAAAGATCATGTGTGCAAAGCTTGTCAGGAGTGGAAGCAGGTCAGAGTATCATTCAAGGAAAAAGCTACCTTCTCCACTGACAGGATTCTTCAGCTCTTGAACATGTATTTATTTGGTCCCATAACACCTGTGAGTATGAATGGTAGGAAATATACCCTTGTGGTTATTGATAATTATTCTAGATATACTTGGGTTATTTTCTTGTTGAATAAGAAGGAAATACAGGTGAAGCTTCCTGAGTTGCTCAGAAGGCTCAGCAATGAGAAGAATCAGTCCATTACTAAGATCAGATCTGACAAGGGCACTGAATTTATAAATTCATATATTTCTGACTTTTGTAATGAACTTGGTATAGCTCATGAGACTTCTGCAGCTAGAACCCCACAACAGAATGGTGTCGCTGAAAGGAGGAACAGGACACTGAAGGAAGCTGTCAGGACCATGCTGGCTGAGTCAGGATTGCCCAAGAAATTTTGAGCTGAGGCAATCAACAATGCATGCTACACTCAGAACAGCTCCATGCTGAACAAACAACATGCACAGACCCCATATGAGATATGGAATAAGAGGAAGCCTCGTATCTCTTACTTTCATATATTTGGTTGTAAGTGCTTCATCCTCAACAATGGGAAGACCCAATTGAAAGCCTTTGATAGCAAATATGATGAAGGAATATTCTTAGGATATTCTGAAGTTAGTAAAGCATTCAGGGTTTACAATTGTAAGACCCTGGTTGTGGAAGAATCACCACGTGTTGTGTTTGATGAATTTGCTAATGAGTCTAGGGTAAAAGTGTTGAATCTTGACACTGAGGAGGTCACAAGGAGAGTGACAAGGCTGAGCTTAAAGAATCAACCCGATCCAAAGGTCAAAACTGTGCCTATTCCAAGTTGGGATGATGACGATGATCAGGAAGATGACTCAAGAGCCACTCCTAAGCCCAGCACATCAGGGATAGTTGAGCCTCAGACTGAGGAACAGGCTCAACCTGAGGAACAACTCCAGGCAAGAGAACATGGCTAGAGGATCATCCCATTGATCAAATCATTGGTGATCCAACTGAGGGAGTCAGGACCAGACGGTTTCATGGTGAGAGCACACTATTCTGTTGCTTTCTCTCTGAGCAAGAGCCTCAGAACATTGAAGAAGCTCTCACTGACTCGAACTGGATCATAGCCATGCAAGAGGAGTTGAATCAGTTCACAAGGAATCAGGTTTGGGAACTGGTAGATAGACCTAGGCACCAAGGTGTTATTGACACTAAGTGGGTCTTTAAGAACAAGAAGGATGAGAATGGTGTTGTAGTAAGGAACAAGGCTAGACTGGTTGCAAAGGGATATTGTCAGTCTGAAGGGATAGACTATGATGAGACTTTTGCTCCAGTGGCTAGGTTGGAAGCTATCATGTTGTTCCTTGCTTATGCAACATACAAGAAGTTTAAGGTGTATCAGATGGATGTCAAGAGTGTCTTCCTGAATGGTGTACTCAATGAAGAGGTATATGTTGAACAACCTCCCGGGTTTGAGGTTGGAGATAGAGTATACCATTTGAAGAAAGCACTTTATAGACTTAAGCAACCACCAAGAGCTTGGTATGATACCATCTCTCAATTCCTGACAGACCATGGGTTCAAGAAGGGAACTGTGGATAGGACATTGTTCAGGATCACTGAAGGTGATGACATTCTCTTGGTCCAAATTTATGTGGATGACATAATATTTGGATCACCAAATCATCAGCTCTGTGAGAAATTCTCTAAGTTGATGACTGATAAATTTGAGATGTTAATGATGGGAGAGATGAGCTTCTTCCTAGGATTGCAGGTCAAGCAGACTGATCAAGGTATCTTCATTAATCAGGCCAAGTATACAAGAGACTTGATTCAAAAGTTTGGTGTTCAGAACAACAATCCAGCCAGGATCCCTATGAACACAAATTGGAAGATGGATCCTGACACCGAAGGGACTTCAGTAAATCAGACTGAGTATCGAGGGCTGATAGGTTCCTTGTTGTGTCTGACTGCAAGTAGGCCTGACATTACATTTGCAGTTGGTGTGTGTGCTAGGTATCAGTCTGATCCCAAAAGGAGTCATTTGGAGGCTGCTAAGAGGATACTTAAGTATTTGAAGAGGACAGTCAATATGGGACTATGGTATCCTTCAGATGACAACTTAGAACTGACAGGTTATTCAGATGCAGATTATGGAGGTTGTAGATTGATAGGAAATCAACCTCAGGGACATGTCAGTTCTTGGGAAGTAAGTTGATCTCGTGGTTTAGTAAGAAGCAGAATTCAGTGGCAACATCCACAACTGAGACTGAGTATATGACTGCAGGTAGTTGTTGTGCTCAGATTTTATGGTTGAGGCAACAATTGAGGGACTACCAAGTGTTTGCTAACAACGTCTCCCTGATAGGTATGAGTTCTATCCTGACCTTTGTGAATTTCAAGCGTCTCCCTGAATCCTTCGTCCTGAAAATCTTTATTAAATGCATTCAGTTTTCATTAAAAGCGTGTCTTTTCATTTTAAAACCCACTCGCAGCGGAGCATTTAATGCTTCAGTTACTTTTTCATATACGTGTTCGTTTTATACGAAATATGACTGACATGGGTAATTGATTGATGCTGAGATTAATCCTGACCCTTCATTTCGAAACCTTTCAAATTCAGGAAGTAATCTCAACCCCACGTCTGAGTAACTGACTTGTTCTAATCAATCAGGGATGCCATTTGATGGTTTTACGCAAACACAAAGCACTTCTGCACACTGAGTATTCTCTTGCTCAAAGCACTCACAGATTTTTCAAAAAATATTTCCTTCAAAATCAATGGCATTCCTTAACTCCAACTGGACAACCGACAAGCTTGGGGATATTGTTAACAACAAGCTGGTACATATGGAGCAAGTCATCTCCATGGAGGGTGTCTGTCTCAATGTCGAGGAGATCAAACCCATTTTCAATTGGATCTCCAAGGCAGGGTTGGAGAAATATTTCTCTTTGCGCCCAGTCTCTGTGCTTCCGAAGGTGGTGGTGGAAGCATACTTCAACATGTTCCTGTGCAAGGGGGAACTCTTCACCAAAGTCACGACTCTAAAGCCAACTGGTGAGACCGATGAGGATGGAGAACCCTTCTACAGCACGGAGGTGAAGGACATCAACCTGAGAAAGGCCATCAAGGAGGTCTACGCATTGCCGTCCTCAGGCATCAACCCCAGGGTGCACAAGGAGAATTCTGAGGGAGAAATCCTGGGGAAGTGGACGAAGACGGGCTCAGCTGAGTTCAGAGCACGTCAAAATAAGGGTACCTTGAAGTCTGAGTACAGGGCCCTTGTGGACTTAGTGTCCAAGATTGTTATGGGATCCACAGGCTCACATGAGCAATTGAGCCTGCCCAAGCTGAGGATAATGAGAGCCATTGTCGATGAAGTGGAGGCAAATTGGGAGCAATTCTTCCTTGATCAAATCTATCAGGCTGCTATGGACAAAGTCAAGAGGGATGATGACAAACAACACATCTCAGTTGGTGTTATTCTCCCATTCGGAACCAGGCTGTCCATCCTGATTGCTCATGCCTGCCATGGGTACACATTCGACCTGGAGGACTCCTTCCCTTCTAAGATGGTGATGTTCACCTCACTGAGTGACACCTACTCTGTGCTAGGGCTAACTGATCCCAATGCTAAGGCAAATGGTCAGGCTAAGAAGCCAGCTGGGAAGGCCAAGAAGGTGGCAACCAGCCTCATGGAAAGGGTGGATGAGCTCTTTGAAAAGAGCAAAGAAGTAGAGAAGGATATCACCTCTGAGCGCGCTGAGGCGCAGACTGCTGGATCTGAGGTGGAGAAGAGGCTGAAGGTGGTGCTGTCAGGAAAGGCCACCAAACAAGGGACTGAGTCAAATCCCAAGAAGGCCGACTCAGAGGCTGAGGGAACTGACGATGACGTCAGAATGGAGAAGGAGCAGGGCAGGAGGCCTCTGAAGAGATTGCGGAAGGGACCCAAGAAGTCCCCAACCAAGGGTCTGCCTGAGGTGAGTGAGAGGGAGGAGTCAAGCTCTCCCCGAGCCTCTGACTTGGAGGTGGTGAGATCAACGATCGAGACGGCTGAGATGTTGCAGCCTGAGATCAATCCTACCCAATCACCCAAACATCCTGAACCCACTCCCCAAATCAACCGTGACCCCACACCCCAACAGCCACAAACACCCCCACCTGACAATCTTCCTAACCCAGCTGAGTCAGAGCCATCAACCTCACCCATACATGAGCCTGACCAGCCCTCTGAGCCAAACCTTCCCAACCCCGAAGACTTTCCTTCTTACCCAAACCCCAAAGATTGCCCCATATCCTCACAAGCCGGAGAACAGGAGGGTGACTTCTTGGAGTTGCAAGATGAGGAGGAGTTGGATGCAAACTTGGTTGGTAACATTCTGGAGAACAACATAAGGGGGAATGCCACTGAATGGGCAGCTAAGTGTTGGCCCAGCCTGAATATGTACAAAGAGCTCCTTGCAAATGTTGTGGAGTTGAAGGTGTGGTTGGACTTCAAGCAGTCCAATATGCAAGAGCAACACATACTGGTGGATGCTCGTGGCTGGGAGCACTGGGAAACTGAGGAGGCAAGGTTGTGCACATACTTTGGACCAACCAGCTGGCTGCAGCTCCTGAACTTTGACAATTTGAAGCAGCTGGTGATGGAAATGATGTCGAGGATGCAAGCTGACATCAGGTCTGGTGGAGAGGAGGATGAAGATGCTCATGGTGGAGCAATGAAGAAGTTAGTGGATGAGACTGTGGAGGAAGTGGATCGTATGATCCCTGAGTCTCAGACTCAAGGGGAAGGTGTGAAAGACATTGGTGCCAAGGGTGGACCAACGGCTGAGGATGTTGAGAACATCTCAGCTGCCGATGACACACCAGTCAATGAAGGGATTCCCTACCCTGAGACAAAGGAGGATGATGTTGAGGCATCCAAGGAGACTCCTAGTTCTGAGGGACAAGTTCCCAAAGTTCGAGTTGGCTTAGCTGAGTCTGAGCAGGCGGCTATGACCACTCCACAACTGCCTTCAGTGCACCCTGAAGAGGGGACTGAGGATGCAGAGGCTGATAAGGGAAAGCAGCTGACCACTGACGATGCCGATGGAGATGAAGATGTGCTCATTACTGGGGTCGGATGCGCAAAATTTACCAGTATTGTCGAAGTTAAGAAAGAAAAGACTACTGAGAACCTAGCTGAACTTCAGGAGGAAGTAATGAGGCTACGCGCTGAGAAAGAGGAAGACGCCAAGGCCCTGGCAAAGCATATCAGATGGACCAAATCAGCGTACAACACCCTTGCCAACAAGGAGTTGATACTATTGAAGAGAACAATGACGGATACGGCGAAGTCAGTAAGGAGTAAGAGAAGGAGGACTAAGAAGATGCTGAGGAAGACATTACAACAGCTGGAGGAGAAGGATGAGCTCAGGCAAGAAAAGCTAAATCAGGCAGTAGAGAGGCTTGCAGTTCAGGCTGGAGCACTTTTTACTCAGGCCTTGAAGGACTTAGCGTCCAAGTTGGAGCTGGAGTCAGGGAAGTTAGCTCAGATAAACAGTTGTTGATGTGTTGGCCAAGGCAACTGACGAGTCTGCTAAGATACTGGCTGAGGCTAGCAGAGTCAGCGGTGAGTCCTTGAAGGTGGAGGAGAGGATCACTAAGACTGAACAAAGTCTTCAACTCAACATGGAGATCTTTGAGAACAAGTTGAAAGCTGCAATCAGTTCAGTTTCTTACGCAGGAACCGGGATTGCAACGGGAGTTGAGATGTTGAAGGAGGGTGTTGTTGGTGATCAATTTTTATCGGGTGGATTAGTGACTGTTTAAGTTCAGTTTAAAGATCATCAATCAATTACGTGTGATTGGTTACCATCGTAAATGGTAAATCGAGGGTTCGGGTTATGAACTTGTAAACGTGAAAGTCGAAATCGTAATAATTTCGTATGTGTGTACGTTTAGGTGTGTTAGTGTATGTTTTGGGAGTGTTTATGAATTTGAACTTGTATTTCTTAAGCTGAAGAACAACTATTTATAGAAACTAGCAAGCATGAGGTGTTCCTGACTCTTGGTCTCCCTAGCCTGCATGCTTGACATGTGTCCTTTGACTCTAGTTTGACCTTATCTAAGCTAAATCTTAGTTACAAAGTCTTCTTTGGTCTTATCTCGGACTTCATTGTTGTTCGTCCAGGTCGGTTTAAATCGATCCAGGATGGTTCTTTCATAGAAGTTGTTCACCGTTTGGGTGTATGGCTCAGAAGTTGTTCGCCTTTGTGTCTTGCACGGATTGGCTTTGAGATCTTGGTCTTTTGTTCGTCAGCATACACCTTTTAGGCTGATAACTGTAACACTTTTATCAGTGTTGTTCGTCATTATTGTCTTGGTGGTGGGTTTATATTCGGTCTTTGGTTTTTAAACCTGTTCGCCAATTTCTTGTTCGTCGGTATAGTTGTTCGTCACTTTATACACTCCTTGGATTAGTTTATGCACCCCGGCTTGATTTTCTTTATTGATCATCTTTGATTTGGAGTTGATTTCTCGTAATTCTTCTTATGGCTTTAATCCTTATTCGCCCATCATTGATTTATGTTCGCCTGTCAACATGTGTTTTGGAAGTCCAGTCATTAACCTCCTTCGTAATTAATAGTGGAGTTGGAGCACTCCCATCCCAGGCCAGTGATGATGCCAAAAAGGGGGAAAATAAGAAGAAAAGATCCCGCCCTAAGGCATCTGAGGCAGTCAACTGTGGTGAAGCGGTTGAGGCTGATCCTGAGGCAAACCCTATGGGGAATGTTCTCAGAGTGAGGAAGTCAGCCAGGCTGGCGGTGGTGGAGGCTGAAGATGGAGTAGTAGCTGCGAAGCTAAAGGCTGAGGCTGCTAAGAAGGCAAGGAAGGCTGATGAACCCTCTAAAGAACTCCAACTTACCAAACCGGCTGAGGCAACTCAGAAGTCACCCCAAGTTCACACAAGGAAAAATTCCATCACTTTTTCTGCGGAGACATTGGCGGAGCTGTGCGCTGAGGTATGGGAAACTCCTTCTGAGAAGTCCGAGGCTGAGCGCAGGGCTGATATAGCTCAAAAGGAGAAGATGCGCATTTTGGAGAGAAAGGTGGAGAAGCTGACTGATCTGAATGACATGCAACAGCGAGAACTTGACGATGCATTGATCAGTTTGCTTAGGAGGAAGAAGGCGAAGCCTGGGCCTAGGAAGTACAGGAAGAGGCCAACAGCTAGGAAGTCAGCAATACTGCAGGTCAGAAGGCCGGAATCAGGTCAGGGGGAAGCCTATGTCGATGAGTTCATCTCAGAGACATTAAAGGAGTTCTGGGCTGATGCAAGGGATGAATTTGTGAAGTTATGGTACGTGGTGAAGAAGTGGGGCGACTCTGAAGACAACAATGCCCACTTCACTGACTACATGATGGACAATCATCCTGAGCTGATGCAAAAGATCTTGGAGGAGGCTGAAGCAGCTCAAGTCCAAGTGAAAGCTCCTGGGTTCGTTGCACGACCACCCCCTCTTGTACCTGGGACTGGAAAGCATGATACGAAGGCCATCATGACTGGAGTGTTGAAGATTGCAAAAGCTGAAGGTTATGTGAATCAGGTTAAGAGAGTTGACGAATTGAAGGTTAGGGTCTACGCTGGTTATGGACTCGAACCTGAGATGAGATTAGTCTAGTGATTCACATTCTTTCCTTGGAATAGATTAGATTCATTGTAACCATTTCCATATCATTCAATGAAATCTATTACTTTGCCCACAGACAAAAACTCATTGTCTTTTTGGATGTTATTTAAATTATGTACTTTATCAAGAACTGCTCTAACACTGACTTATCTTATAGATAGGATTTTGTATTTCCTCTAAGTGTTTTGAGGATCTTTTCAGTGTTTTGGCATCATCAAAAAGGGGGAAATTGGTGGGACATTGTCAGTTTTGATTAAGATCCCAAAGCCCCTGAAAAGATGAGTTGCCATTGTTTATCTTTGTCAGGCTAGTCTTGGTTAGGTTTTGTACTTAGTCTTTTTACACTTTACAGGTACTCAGTGAGAGGAGAACTCACTGATGACAATCAAGAAGAAGAGCCTGAAGATGAAGAGCACCATCCTGAACTTATGGCAATCTTCTAAGCTGGTTGAGTAAGTGTCAGTGATAAAGAGTATGACCCTGAGGTCATTACTAACCCAGTCCTGAAGAAAACAGGATAATACTGAGTTTATGGGAAAGACTTGTAGTAGAGTCAAGCAATGCAAAAGGAATGTCAGCGTCAGGACAAGGCCATTGTGCTCGAGACAAAAGGAACTTAATAAGGCAAGCCTGAAGTCCAGGAATAAGTTCTGACATTCTCACCAACCTGATGACGTGGACCAATCCGGGAAGGACACGCACGTACGGAACCTGACACGAAGACTGACTTCAGACTGCATATTCAACGGGCAAGCATTAAATGATGCATTAAATGCAAGTTACCTAATCCATGCAAGGACAACTGATGCATGGGAAATATGTCTGTTTGAGCCACTCTACATAGATGAACAGAAGGATATCTCTTCCAATGGATAGTTTTCAAATCACCTATAAATACAGAAGGCCTTGAACCCATTCAAGGTTACGGGAAATTTCCAAGTCAGAAATTACTCAAACTCTCAAGCATTCAAAGCATTCAGTCGTTAGAAGAAGCACTCGAAACCAGTTAAATTTCCCAAGAGTTTCTTAGTTTCTAAGAGTTATTCTGTATTCCAAAGAGCGTACTAGCAATATCTTAATCTTAGAGTGATTATCCAATCCTTAGCAAAGCTTTGTCTTGTAAGGATAATCACAACCTAGTTGGAATCCAAACTGAAACCAAAACCCTAAGTTAGGTTTGTTGGTAGTAAGTTGTTAGTGAGTTAGTAAGGAGTTTGTATAGGTCAGTGAGTAGTAGCTGATCTTGGTGCACCTTGGCGCGTTAAAAACAAGAATCCCTTGAGTGGATTTCTTGTTAAATCAGGTCGTGGACGTAGGAGCTTGAGTCTCTGAACCACGTTAAATTCCCTGTGTTCTTACTGCTTTGATATTGTGCATGCTTGTCATATTAATTGTTCATTCATAGCATTTGGTTTTTATCAAGCTGAATCAATCAGCCTGATCATCAAACAAGAGCACTGCCCTACTAATCACTACTTCAGAATTGAGTAATCAAGTTTTCAGAAAGCAAATTAAACAAGACTTTAAACTATCAAGGCTAACGCATTTCCGCACTAAACTCGAATTGATAGTCAGTCAACTGACCCGCACTAAGTGTAGTCAGTGGGGAGATTATCAGCTCTCAGTTCTTTATCACTCTGAGTAAAGGGGCAAGGTTTTAAGTTGAAAAATTGGTATACGTGTATTCCCCCCCCCCCCCCATACACGTATTCATCAGTTTTGTACCGGGACCAACAGTTTAGAATACTCTGCTGAACGTATTGCAAGTTTATCCACTTATATGATGAATAGAGAACAACTTCGTAATAGAGAAGCTCATATCGTTCTTAAAAATGACTTGATTGAGCATATATGACAAAAATTCGATAGTGATAATTAAATATGTAATTTCTTTTTATGCATTGTTGTAATTTAAATTATATTATAAAGATTGTTATTTATTTTAAGTGTTTAATTTTTAGGGTTTATTATTATAATTATGAATTTTGAATATAAAATAATTTAATATACCACCTTATAAATAAAATAAAAATTGATTATAAATAAATGTAATTATTAAATGATATAAAAGAAAAAAATATTTTAGGTTGGGTTGGATTGTTGATAAAGTATGAAAAAAGATGAAAGTAAATTGAGTTATAAATTATATATATGGAGAGAGAAATGAATTATTTATTAAGAGATTGGATTGTGGAGGGTTGGGGATAAATATAGCCTTAAAGCAAATGTATGTTATTGATGGAGCAAATGTGTGTTAATATTTGAAACAATAAATCTAGATTTAAAGGGATGGTGAATAAATTAAAAGACACATATTTGTTCGTATAAAAACATATATTCGTCCTTATTGTTATTTTAAGTGAAAATATACAAAAGTGCCCAAAAATTAAGGGAACGCTTGATTTTTGCCCCATTTTGTAAAAAAAAAATGTTTTTGCCCCTAAAAAGTTGGCAAAAGGTTGGCAAAGGGTTGACACACATGTCAACCTGTGTGTCAACCATTTGTCAATCTCCTGCCAACCTTTTCGGGGCAAAAAAACATTTTTTTTTAAAAAGTTGGGCAAAAAACATTTTGACCTTACAAAAAAGGGCAATTTTGTTTTTCTCCCTTATTTTAAAGTATAAAAATCTATTTTTTAAGGAGTAGTAACACATATTTTGTCTTACAGTAATACACAGTTGCTCATATATTAACACAAGTTGGGTGCCAAAATCCTAAAATAAGCTTTGTGCAAACTTTTTTTAAAAATTCATTTGATCCGCTTAGGATCAGCGAATTTTGACATGGAGCGATCCAACCCGTAATTTTTTTAATATTTACCTATTAAAGGTATATTTTACATGTAAAATATATTTAAAGAGAGTGTCTCAAAATGTATATATATGAGACGATCAAATTGGAAATATTTATTTACTAGTCTTGAGTTCAGAAACTCTAGATCAATTATATTTTAAAGAGAAATCTAACCCAAATATTAAGATGAAGCGTTAATTTGAATCTTATTTTTATTCGGAAAATGTTTAACAATCTTCAAATATTATGCGGTAATTTATACATAGATTTGACCATTTTTTAAATGTTAACTTAAAATTTAATTTAACCGCGATACTAATATTTTTGTATAAATTTCTTTAATTTTTAAATCAATACAAGTTTTAAAATAACGATTAATTAGTGTTGATTGGGATCACATGAGCTTGGGCTCTTGGGCCACAATTATAAATTTGTAGAATTTTGAAATACGATATTGCAATTGATGGTACCAAAGAAAAAACAAATCCAAAGCGACGAATTTTTATTTATTTATAACGTTCCTCAAGTCACCAAAAAACTAACCAAAATTTTAGTTGGAATATCGCGAGCACGCAATTCAGTATTTTGAAATAGTCTCTTCTTAAAAGTCTCTTAATATTTTAAATCACTGTCATACATTTTTTGCGATCTAATCTCAGCCTTTAATTTAATTACATTCTTTTTTAAAATTTATCAACTCATTTTTTTGCCTAAACCATCTGTTTCCCCAATTCTTCACAAAGTTCTTTGTACAACCTTACTCTCACGCCGTCCATTCAGGCTGTCTCGTCGACATATTCCCCCGCACGTTTAACTGCTGCCAATTTGTGTCTGCTTTCGAGTTTGCTTGGTTTTGCAGATAATTAATTTTTGTTAGTTTGCATTTGAAAAAATTGGAGATGGATTTAATATCAAAATTCCTATGGGTAAGGTTTTAGTTTTGGAGTTGAATGATGTCGCCTTGACAATGACACTGTTGGAATTGAGGTAAAGTTAGAAAAAATAATTGGGGATTGTTGTGAATAGAGGGTTTTCGTATGATTTTGCTAGAAATGTTGTCTTCATCCAGGACTTGGAGTTCCTTAGAGGAAATGTTGAGTCTCTCCAGCGAAAGACTTGCCCCAGGCGCTGCCGCCGCGGCCGAAGTCGACCCCTAGTGCTTGGCTTCTGTCGTCCTATCTCGTTGTATAGCAGGTGTTGTTCCTCCCACTATTCCTAAAATGTCCATCACGTCTCTATCTATTAATTTCGACATTTGTGTCTGCATTTTTTTAAAGAAAAACTAATTCTATTCCCTCCGATTCAAAATAAGTGTCGTTTTAGAGGTTACAATTTGTTTCAAAATAAGTGTCGTTTTAACTATTTTTTCACGTGTTTTTCCGATTTACCCCGAATTCAAATTTAAAATATAAGAGATATTTTAGGGATTATATTAAAATATAACAGATCTGTTAGATATTATCAAAATATAAAAGATATTTTAGAGATTTAGGTGGGGTATATATGTCAAAATTTATAATTCTTAATTTGTCCTAAAATCTCTAGAACGACACTTATTTTGAATCGGGAGTATTAACTTAATAAACTCACAAATAAGTACAAGTAGTTTTTTTTGGGTGGTTTACATGAGCACCTCGAAAAACTGAAAATAACTGCTTCATATGAATAATAATTTCCCTACATAACTACAAGAACACTACTCAACTACACACATCAATTAAATATATTTTCCACAACGCTTGAAATTATTCATTGTATTTTTCATATGCAAAAAATAATGTCCTCTCACTTTTCTCTATTAGATGATATTACTCCGGAAAAGGAAACATGATGGATCAAGGTAAAGGTAGCACGTTGTTGGACATTCCTCTCAAGAGATGGAAAGAACAAAAAATATTTCTTGGAAGTAATACTAACTGATGAACATGTAAGCTTTCTTCACAAAGCTATGAAATTATAATAATTATCATAAACCAAACTTGCATAATATAATTATGACGCAGGAGTTTTTTTTTTTTAATTTTATTTCTATTTGTTGGTGTTGTGCTTTGTAAGGTTATCAATTTCAATGTATATTTATTATTACTTCAAACCCGATGAAACTCACATTCAAGTGATTTTTTTAATTTTTTGGTGTGCAAATCAAAGAGGGGGATATCATATGAACTTTATAATCTTGGAGTGGAAAAGTCTGAAGGACCAATATGGTCTACACCACACCCATACAAACTAATGTTTCATCGTCACACTGAAATGAAAAGGTGTGTTCCGTTTGACATAAAAAAAAAAACCTAAGTTTGAGTTTATTGATTTCAATGATTTGAAAACACAATCCAATGACAAAGACAACATTATGCGGGGTAAGAGCACTAGCATTGCTATAATGACATAGTCAATAAAATCAAATAATTTATTTCATGTTTATTAATATTTAAATTTGATTCTTATTTTGATATTAAATTTGTATTCTCTACATTCAGATATTATGGAATTTGTTGTGGGTATTTCTCAAGTGGAGTCTATACCAGTTAAAACAAGAATTGTTGTTTGTGAGGGTGTATCTCGAACACTGCACGAACAAAAGTAAATACGAAACGAATTCGTAAGAAAAACCGAGTCAAGGAAAATCTTTTTCCCGCAAGATTGAATGCGCCCCGTATAGTGCTTACGGTATCGTGCGTATGAGTCTCCAAAGGTAAAACGGTTTAACAGTTTACACCGGCAACATCACCGTGTATAAACTCTCGGCGAACGAAATCGAAATTTTGAACTGAACGAAATAAGTATATGTGAAAGGCTTTCTAACTCTAAGATTCGTAGGCTGAAAAGGTGAGTACGAAAGTCTGGATATGAAGGGGTATATATAGGTGGAAATTTGCACTGCAGATGAGGACGATCGGTTGAAAAAATCGTGGACTAACCACGAAATCAGTGGATAGAGACGTTATCTCTTTCTTGGGAAGCAAGAACAAAATATTCCATCGAATATTTCAATTTAAAATCAAATTCGAAATCTGGAGTTTATTAATCATTACTCGAGTGTATTAATTATGTTCGTGGGCCGACCCAAATCCGATGGGCCACCCAAACCGGTTCGGCCCAAAAAGGTATTGGGTATTTTCATATTTTTTGTACTCTAAAAATATAGGTAGGCCCCAAAGCCCAATTGCCAAGAACCAAGATCCACGGACCCGGGCCCGGGCGGGGCGAGGCGCGCGCGCGTGTTTGGTCCATGGTTGGGGTCCCCATGTACCAAGTTAAAGAACATGAACACTTTCTTTCTTATATACAAGGAACATTTCTTGTAAATTTCCAATGTGGGATGAAACTCAAACTTTCCATTATCATGAAGTCATTTAACAAAAACTAACGTTTTCATTTCTAAACAACCTCGTTATTTTTATTTTCCCAAAAACTAACGTTTTCATTTCTAAAAAAATTAGTCAAAGTCAGGGTATAAACCCTTTTATTTAAACCAATTTCCAACAAGAATGACAAATAAGTTAGACATCAAGCTTCAGGATAAAAGGTCTGTACTTAGCAATTCAAACTCTTTTTACAACTACAATTCAAATATATTGTTTTTATTTATTCATGGACTGCACATTGTAGGAGAGGTACTATGAATTAACTCCTCAAGTACAAAAATGATCACGCATTTGATAATATTGTGATTATTTTACAATATGTCAAAGTCCAGAGGCGACATAAAGGTTTTTCTTTTTAAGCATTCAAATTTTTAATTATTGATGGTCCCGTTTTCGAAGGGCAAAATGGGAATTCAGGAGCAAGAAAAAAAAAATTTAAACATTTTCCTCAGGGAATTCAGCAAGAGTGAGAAATACTCAAGTCACTGCTCTGCTCAGAGGCTGAGTTACCAAGTCAGTGAGAAGGCTTGGAGTCTCATGCTCTGAGCAAGGACAGTGGTTTGAGATGCTGAACTCTCGAGTGCGTTATAAACCACAGCTTGCACCCTGACTGAGTTCAGTGACGAAATACTCAAGTCACTGCGTTGCTAAGAGTCAGAGCACTCAAGTCAGTCCAAACTGACTTGTGAGCTCAGGCTCTTAACAAGGCAGTGACTCGAGAGACTGAACTCTCGAGTGCTAGCCTAAGCTTGTCAGTGAGATTGGTTCTCCCTGGCTAAAATACTTAACTAATCTTCTTTTCAAACTTTCCAAGTACACCCAGAGAGCATACACTACAAATAATTAGCAAGTGCTTAGACAATAAACAACGCTCAGTTTAACGTGGTTCAGAGGCTCAAGCTCCTACGTCCACGGCCTGATTTAACAGGAAATCCACTAACTTGGATTCTTGTTTTTAACGTGCCAAGGTGCACTTACAACTGGACTCACGCCACTCCCTGGGCTGCCTCTCCTCACCTCACTACAAACCTAACATTCTTCTGAAAGGGTTTAGTTTGGTTTGGTTTTCTCCAACTAGGTGAGGTTTTCCTTTACAATGTGTTAGCCTTAAAGCTAAGATTAGGAAAACCTCTCTAAGCTAAGAGTTACAAGCTTGACACTCAATGAATATAAGTGATAACCCTAAAGGTCAGTGTCGTGGGTGTGTAACACTTCCTTATGACTCCCTAACAACTAACACACCCTCACAGCTTGTAGGTGTTTATTTTCTTCTTTTACACACCCTTACAATGAAGCTATGAGCTTGTATTTATAATGGGGATTCAAATGTATCCGTTGGAGGGAAGATACATTTGAATCCAACATTTAATAGTTTCAACCACTTTTCTTGGAATGCGGCCTTTGTCAGTATCAGAGTTGCTGCCTCGTGCTGATTGGTCCACGTGGCCTGGATTCACGGATCTTTGACTCAGTGGGTTGACCAAGACCCACTGACTTTAGGTAGCTTCCTCCTTCACTGACTGATGATCTTCAGTGGACTGAACGTCTTCAGTGTAGTTGTCCTTCAGAGACTGTTTGAAGATCACTCCAAGAAGTTTTTCATAAGGCTGAATGACAAACTTCCCTGACCACAGTAGCCTGACTCCTTCAGGGCCTACTTGGTACAACACTGATCCTCCTGATCATGCTCTTCACTGAGTGGTCCACCTGACTTAGCTTAGATCAGCCTGGTTTACACTCAGTGGGACATCCTTCAGGCTTCTCTTCTGGTTCAGGTTGCAAGCATGACTTCAGTCAGTTCTTCTGGGTGTCATCTTGATATCTTCAGGCTGTGTTGTTGTGTTCCCCCTCAACTGAGTGTTCCCTCAACTGAGTTCTTCTCAACTGACAGCCTGTTCAACTGAGAAATGACCTAGCCTGACCTGAAATAAAAGATACTATCCTGACTGCTTTCAAACCTATTACATGTTGTTTTGGAAAATCATCAAAACTAAAATATATCCCAACAATTACATTTTCAATATTTATGATTGTTGGGAAATATTAGTTTTGATGATTTTTCAAAACCACATGTAATAGGTTTGAAGCAGTCAGGATTGTATCTTTTAGCTTCAGGTGAGGCTAGGTTATTTCTCACTGTCTCAGTAGAACAAGTTATCAGTGGAGGAAGAACTCAGTTGAGCAAGCACTCAGTGGAGGAAAACTCAGCTGAGAGGGAACTCTACTGAGGGGGAACTCAGTGAGAGGGAACTCACTGACACAGCCTGAGGAAGTCAAGATAACATCACAAAGAGAACAGATTGAAGTCATGTCAGAAGACCTGAACCTGAAGAGAAACCTGAAGGAAGTCCCACTGAGTATAAACCTGATTATTCTAAGCTAAGTCAATGGACTACTCAGTGAAGAGCATGATCAGGAGGATCAGTGATGTACCTAGTAGACCCTGAAGGAGTCAGGCTACTGAGGTCAGGGAAGATTGTCATTCAGCCTTATGACAATCCTCTTGGAAAGATCTTCAAGAGTCTACTGAAGGACAACTACACTGAAGACATTCATGTCTACTGAAGATCATCAAGTCAGTGGAGGATAAGCCATCTGAAGTCAGTGTGCCCTGATCAAGCCCACTGAATCAAAGAGCCGTTGGACTCAGTCCACGTGGACCAATCAAGTCAAGACAACTCATCTGACACTGACAAGGCGGTACTGTCTCGGAAATAGGATTCCCTATTAATGGTCTGGATTCAAATGTGACTACCTCCAACGGTAACATTTGAATCCACACTATAAATACAAGCTCATAGCTGCGTTTCAAGTGGGAGAGAGATAGGTAAAATCTTCACTTGTGAGCTGTGTGGGTGTGAGAGTCTTGTGCAGTTCAAAGGGAGGTAAAAGAGAGCACATCTCACATCCAGGGCACTGACCTTTAGGGTCTTCTCATACCTATTCTGAGTGTCCAGCTTGTATCTTGAGCTTATCATATACATCCATAGCTTAGAGAGGTTTTTCCAACCTTAGCATCGAAGCTAAAACATTGTAAGGGAAAATCTCACCTAGTTGGAAAGAACCAAACCAAACTAAACCCTTTCATTGAAGAGAGTTAGGTGTTTCAGTGAGGGGAGGAGAGGCAGCCCAGGTAGTGGCGTGAGTCCAATGTAGTTGTGCACCTTGGCAAGTTAAAAAATAAGAATCTCAATTTCCTGTTAAATCTAGATAGTGGACGTAGGAGCTTGAGTCTCTGAACCACTCTATATTGAGTGTTGTTTACTGTTTTCAGTATTGCTTAAGTACTTGCTAAATGTTTTGTAATGTATGCTCATTGAGAGTATTTCGAAAGTAAGAAAAAGAAAATTAGCTAAGTATTTTAGTCAGTGAGAACCAATCTCACTGACAAGCTTAAGCACGCACTCGAGAGTTCAGTCTCTCGAGTCACTGCCTTGCTTAGAGACTGAGTTCTTAAGTTACCACACTGACTTGATAGCTCTGACTCTAAGCAATGCAGTGACTTGAGTGTTGTTCCTCAGAAAAAAAAATTATTTTCTCCTAAATTCCCTTTCTGTTTTTGAAAATTGTTTGAAAAGGGGACCATCAATGATTTATACTTTTAACATAAGGAAAATGTTTTTCGAATTCAAAGTACGCGAGTCGGCTGATAATTATTTGGTATGTCGAGATTTGCTTGGGGAATCCTAGATCTCGACCACCTCAATAATTATTTGGTATCGGCCATAATTTTCATCTATCGATATTTTCTACTATCGAATTTATTCAAATTTTGTAAATGAAATATAATCCTTCAGGGATTTTTATAAATGATTGATATCTTTATTGAGATGGTATCGAAGAAAACTTAATCAGTGCATCTGCCTTCTGGGCAAAGATAGGGTCAAAATGTCATTACATTTGTCCCAAATGAAGCAAGATGAATCTCAAAACTCAAGTCAGGATACTCAAAATGTCCATTTATGTAAATCACTCTCTGTCTCCAAAATCTTCGAGCTTCAAGCTCAAAAAGATCATCGTTGTCTATGTCAAAATCTGCTTTAGGCAGACTGACATGGTGAGATTCACCCTGAGGGGCCATGCCCTTCTTGTCCTTTTGTATCTTTCGATAAGCCTCAATCAAGTGCTTGGGTTTGCGATTTTCTTTCCTTCCATGATTACACCCACTCAAGCTCCCTTGAGCTACAACATGTGCTTCGGGCACTACTTGTAAGCCAACCAGTCTAGCATTGTGATTTCACATCAGGAGTTGGTTGTGCTTTTCTGCCACTAAAAGTGCAGAAATTGGCTCTGAGTGGGGTGTACTACTGCTGGGGTACAAGGTTACTAGCATGGATTGTTGATAAGATTTTATGTATCAACTCGTCCTCAGTAATTTGCTGTTGGCATAATTTTAACTGAGATACAATACGGTGCAAGGTAGAATTGCACTCCGTTATAAACTTAAATCTTGAGAACGGAGATTCAGCCAATCGTATTGTGCCCGGGGGATTATATCATTTAGTTGATATAAACAGTCCTTCCGGGATGTCCATAAAATAATAGGGTCCATCTTAGTAAGGTACTCATGTTTCAAATTCATTTAAGTGGTACCTGATATAAATCAACGTTTTTTCCTTCTGGGCATCAATGGATTTGGGACCATGGATAATGATTCCACTTAATTAGGATGAGCCTAGATGAATCTCAACATCTATGTCTCATGTCATGTAGTTATTACCATCGAGAGCAGGCTCAGCGATTTCTCTTTTGGTAATATCAGACATTATTCAGTACAATTTTTAAAGTGACATGGTGAGTGTTGTGACTAATTTATTGACAACGGGGAAATAAGGATTTATTTGATCACTCTCAAGCGCATAGAAACAAGAATTGAGCGCCGTCTACCCAAGACATAATTTACGGTCAGACAAGTACTGGGCGCCGCCTACCCAGACAATATATGCGGACTATAAAATGGGGACTATGTGCAAAAGTAATAATGCATGCAAGATAATTAAATCATAAAAGCATGTGCATATAGCAATTAAGCACATAATATAATAAATTTATTGTGAACTAATATTAAAATTAATTCCAAAAATTTTCTAGCTTAATTAATATGCAAGAGTTATTACTTTTAAATTTTCAAGTATTTTTTGAAACTAGATAAATTAATTTGAGGGCACAAAAAATACTATCAAAATTATATGAGGCTCAAATAAATAATAAATTTCAATTGTCCAATAAATAAATTAATTACAGCCCATAAAATTGAAGCTTCAGGCCCAAAACATTAAATAGAATAGACCCAAAAATTTAATTCTAGCTCCTAAATTGGGCTTCAGGCCCAAAATCAGAAAAAAAAAATTAGTGTGGCCCAAAACAAGTTGGGCCACTGAGGCCCAAAAGGAGGGCTCATGCAGAACTGGTTGGACGAAGGGGAGAAGGAGCGTCGCTGGCAGCTTCGGGTGGTGCCATGGGCGGCGGTCGCGGGCGGCTGCGCGCTGCTGCGAGGCAACGCGGTCTTCGGCCGCGGTTGCCTTGTGGAGCGCGGCACTCGGTCGCCGCTCGACGTCCGGAGGCGGAAGGGCGGACTCGAGCGCTCGGTGGCAGGCCGCGGCGGAGTAAAGAGCTCGACGCGCGATAGCTACGGGATTGCGGCGGTCGCAGTACCGCTGTGGCCTTCAAGGCTCGCGGCAACTTCCGCTGTGGAAGGGAAAGCGGGGCCACGCCGCTCGCGGTGGCCTTCGAGGCTCGCGGCGGCGGCTTGGCTGTGTGGAGAGGCGGTCGTGCGGCGCCAGATTTGCAACAACGGGTGTGCGGCGGTAGGCGCCCTTACGGCGGCGGCCAAGCCGCTAGGCTTAATTTTTTTTCCGATTCGATCCAATTAATTGCAAACACAATAATTATCGATGCAATTTAAAATAATTTAAGTGCACACAAAAATATAGCACGTATGGATCAAAGAATTCGATACGATAATTAATAATCATGCAATAAAGAAAATTAATTTAGATCCGTACCGATTAGCTTCTGGCAGAGTCTCGTACTGATAACGTGTTGTAAATCGTAAGCGTAAAATAGAGACTCGAGTTTGTTCACCCAGTTCGTCGATAACGACTACGTCTGGGAGCGTACCAAACCAGGAGTTTCACTATATTTCTGTGTGTATACAATAATGAGTATAGAGATCTATTTATAATAGAGAAACTCTAATCTAAACCCTAAAGCATGTATAGGTTATTAGGCTCATAAGTAATGTCCACATCAAATCTTCTGAATTTGTTATATTAAACCTACTGAATTTACAACATAATGCTTCAACTTTAGTGATCAACAGCTCAAGAGAATTGAAAATCAAATCAAATAAAAAAAAAATCAATTCGTTTTATAACCCAATCAACTTGAGTGTTTTTTTTTTTTTTAAATCAACTAGAGGGCTTAAACATGGGAGTAAACGGGGGTTCGTCTCTAAGGGCAATTTCGTAAGTGAAAAATAAATTGAGAAGTTCACATGAATAATTTGGGTTTAGTCATGTAAAATTGTAAACTATCAAAAATCACATGAATTTTTAGAAAAAATCTTCCAAAACAGTCCATTCCACCGTTTCTTAAGAAAGATGTTTTTCATCTTTAATTGAAAATCTTCTTACTCATTTAAAATTTAAGTCCTAATAGTTAAAAATAAAAATAAAAAGTAATGTTTGACCACGTGCTTAAACTAATACACAATAATAAATGCTCGAACGACAATAATACCAAAAATTAACGATCAAAATATAGGTAACATTCGGTTAATTTCAGTTTGAATGAAATAGATCGAATTGACCGGATTATGTATCTATAAAATCGAAACAAAAATCAATTTGGAGAATTAAAATAGTACTTTGGGATTTTGAATTTTGATATTTGAATTTTAAATTTTAGATTATTTTGAAAATTTTGATAAATAATACTCTCTCTATTACAAAAACTATAAGGTTTGATTCTTTGTTAAAAGCATAAGCGTTTTTTTTTTTTTATCAATAAATAGATTTCATTACTAAAGAGGTACAAGAGATACCTCTGGGCAGTTTACAAGAATTTTCAGAAGAAAAAGACTTACAGTATAACTTCTAGGTTCTAAAATAGATCAAGCTTCTAGTGCATTTTTCGGATCTTCTAGCCATTGTTGGGAGTTTATACTTATCACCCAATTTTTTTTATTGCTATCCAACTCCAAAACCTATTTATTCTTCACTTTTTCAACTAATTTATCTACATAAATTTTCTCATTTTTGAACATTTTTGCATTTCTCTCTTTCCAAATTATACATGTGATGCACATCCACATACACGCCATTAGTGTCCTACCTCTCTCCCCTTTCATAAAACTACTAAAATGTAGTAGATTTATTAAGGGAGTCGAGGTTAACATCGAGTCCATCCGCAACCATCTCGTATATTTCATCCAAACTCTAAACAAAAATTCACATTTGAAGATGATATGTCTCATCGTTTCATTGTGTCCTCCACAGAAAGTGCATGTAAGATCATCACTCGGTTGTAGAATACCGCGTGTCAACAACTTCGACTTCGTTGGTATGTTTTCTCTTAGCACTCGCCAACATGTATTGAGATTTTGTTTGGAGTGAACTTGTTCCATATTTTCTCGAATCCCTTTTTCATGTCATCAGTCAGTTCTTCAAATTGAACTTGTTCCGCCATTCTTTCGTACACCTCCTCCGTTTTGTGTGAACCGCTTGCATTCCCTTTCCATCTCCACATATCATGATCATCCTTCTTCACCTGCGACTTGTTAAGCACATAAATTAGATCGTCAATTAACTTCTTTTCACGATCAAAAGATTACCCCTCCAACTCCACCTCCACCGCCATTCATCCTCTACCCACTCCCTCATATCCCTCACCGACACCCACTTATTAGAACAAAGTTTGTAAAGTCTCGGAAATCTATTTTTGAGATTCAGCTCCCGCACCCACATTTCTTCCCAGAACAATGTACTACCTCCATCCCCTAGCACCTTCTCTAAACCTTCGAACAACCACCCCCCTTGCCCTCCTCCCGCTGCTTTAACAACATCATTCCACCATCCACTAAGAGCCCTCCCCCTCATCAAACTCGATCCCAACAGCCCACCCCCCCACCCCCCCCCCCCCACCCCCACCCACTCCACTCCATACTTTGACTCTACTACCCTAACCCAAAGACTCCATCTCACGTTAAAAAAACGTCACACTCATTTGTCCAAGAGAACTCTATTAAACAACTTAAAATCCCTCACTCCAAGGCCCCCTTCCTTTTTTTTTTGATTTGCAAACTTTACCCCGCTTAATCCACGCTATCTTTTTACGACTCTCACCCCCTCCCCATAAAAAAAATTCTTTGTAATTGAATAATATCACACAAGGTTTTTTTTTTGTAAATAATAGGTGGACAAGTAGTAAATTGGGATAGAAGATAGCACCGCATTAAGTAAAGTAAATGTCCCTCCGAGTGACATCTTCAAAGTTTTTCACTTTTTCAGCCTGTCCCGATTCTTTTTCATCACCATCTCCCATTCGGAAACATTTCTGCTTGTTGCCCCCACCTTACAGCCGAGATAGACGAATGGTATTTTCTGATATTTACCCCCAGCAGTGTTGTCATTTCTTCATCTTCGATTCCGCCACGTTCACTCCATAAAAGAAGTATTCATTGTAGTTTATTTTAAGCCTTGAAGTGACAGCCCATAACTTTAGGAACTTTTTCAAGAAACGTGCATTTTCCACCACCACTTTCCCCATGAAGATTGTGTCGTCCACGAATTGTAGATGAGATACTTTCACTTTCTTCCTGCTTATTTCAATTGGCTCAAAGTTCCTTGAATCAACAGCCTTTGACATCAGAAGACTTATCCCATCCACTGCAATTAAGAACAGAAACGGGGATAATGGATCCCACTGCCTTAAACTTCTTTCCAATTTAAATTCTTCAGTTGGACTCTCATTAACCAAGATCGAGGCACAGGCCGTTGATAGTCATTCCATCATCCAGTTGACCCATTTTTGGTCAAAGCCAAAGCACATCATCATATTTCTCAGATATCTCCCATCAATAGTATCATATGTCTTATCAAAGTAGATCTTGAAAAACAAACTCTCCTTTTGTTCTTCTTACATCCTCAATTGCTTCATTGAGCACCACCACGCTGTCCAAAATTTGTTGGCCTCTGATGAATGCGCTTTGGTGAGGTGAAATAATGGAATCAAGCACTCTGCTCAATCTACCCGCCAACACCTTTGATATTATTTTGTAAGTACCTCCTATTAAAGATATCGGCCTGAAATCAGTTATGTTCTCCGCTGCCTCCTTATTTGGGATTAACACAATAAATGATGGATTGAGACCACGAACAATTTTTCCATGCCGGTGGAACTCGTTCATCATTCTCATGATATCGCTTTTCATTGTCTCCCAGAAATTCTTTAGGAATCGAAAATTAAACCCGTCTAGTCCCGAGCTTTTCGATCCCTTACATTCCCAAATTGCTGCCTTAACTTCTTCTTCCGAAAAATCCGCCACTAGCATCATGTTCTCCTCGGTAGAAATCTTTTTCGAAAATAGATCCACATTCAAGGAAGGTCTCCTTTGATTTGCCGCTTTAAAGTGCAATTTAAAGTGCTCAAAGATGTCATTTTTTACTTCAATCACATTCTCCATCCATCGCCCATTTACCATGATGCCTTGAGTTTCGTTCTATTTCCTCCTTTTTTTTTTTTTAATGAATCCATGGAAGAATCGTGAATTTGTATCACCCTATCTGAACCATCTGCATTTGGATTGTTATTGTGGACTTGGGTTTGTTCTGAAGAATTGAACCAAACTCAAATTTCTGTCAATCATTTAACTTTTAAATAATACAAAATACTTTTTTACGAAAATCTTATTTTTACTAAAACAATATATACAAAATGTTTAATTACTTCGGTCGTTCAATTAATTTTCAGAAATTTAAGGAACTGAATTGAATTATGGCAAAAATGTTTACATCTACAAGGATTTATTACACACACGTTACAATTCCTCCAGCACAGATAAATTACTCTCTCTCAATCCTGTAACTGGTATAAAAACTCGTGGAGGGCACATCCTATGGAAGACAGAAGCTACACCATAACTATTTTATCTTATTACTACACCGAGTAACTACCGACAGGTGGCTCAGAACTAGCTGCTGCTGCTGCAAGTGATTTTGGCTTGGGTTTATCGACAACGATGGCTTGTGTGGTTAGCACCATTCCGGCAACTGAAGCTGCATTTTGCAACGCGCATCTGACCACCTTAGCTGGGTCGATAACTCCAGCTTCTATCAAATTCTCATGTGTATCGGTCATTGCATTGTAACCGAACTCCCATTCACTCTCCTTCACTTTCTCTACAATAACCTCACCTTCAACCCCTGCATTTTGTGCAATCAAAGATGCCGGTGCTACTATCGCCTGCCATCACAACAATCTAACTCAGCATTGAGGGTTTAAAGGAATAACCAATTACAAATTTGATTAACTGGTGTCAACAAATGCAAATATAAGCTCCCTCTTCAACTTGTTTCTCAATATTTAGGGGGTGGAGAAACTAGTTTATCGAGAAACATTAGCGCCCTAGAGAAGGATTGGATTCTTCTCTCTTCAATCAAAAGATGATCAAGGATAAACTAACCGTCAGCTATATTTCATGTTTTCTGAACTGGGTATCTTTCAACTTAAGGCAAGTTCATCCATGCACCGTGCTCAAATGTATTTTGAATGATATTAGTTGTTTTAGTAAAAGATAGTATTAATTGGTCAGTATTAGCTGCATATCAGTTGCACAGTGCAATTGATGCGCCCAAGTGTTATTCTTCAATTAATATGCCATATCATGCTGGAGAAGAAATTCTCTACCTTTTGGATGATATCAGCTCCGAGTCGCTCATCAGCATCTTCAAGCTTCTCCTTCAAGGTAGGAACATAACCCGAGAGATGCACTAATGCAGCACCTCCACCAGGCACAATGCCTTCTTCAATAGCAGCGAAAGTCGCATTTTTGGCATCCTCAATACGTAGCTTGCGGTCCTCCAGCTCAGTCTCTGTTGCGGCACCAACTTTGATGACCGCAACACCACCCGACAGTTTAGCAATTCTTTCGGCAAGTTTCTCAGTGTCGTACACAGACTCGGTGTTAGCCAACTCCTTTTTTAGTTGAGCAATCCTTGCCTGTAACTCATCCTTGGATGCAGCATCAGCAATGATTGTTGTGGAATCCTTGCTGATTGTTATCTTTCTTGCTGTACCCAACTGGTCTACTTCAGTCTTTTCCACAAACAAGCCCAAATCTGTAGCTTGATACTCAGCTCCTGAAATACAGCAGTACAAAGAGAAGATCGTTAAAGAAACTGTTGAAATCACAAAGAAGGAGATTGCTCTTACCAGTCATAATGGCAATATCTTGAAGAAGAGCTTTCCTTCGTTCTCCAAATCCAGGTGCTTTGATTGCTGCCACGTTAACAATACCTCGCAGCTTGTTTACAACTAGAGTGGCCAAAGCCTCTCCAGTGATGTCTTCTGCAATAATGAGTAATGGTACTCTTAACTGTGTGGTTTTCTCTAGCAGAGGAATGATATCCTTTATTGTGGTTATCTTCTGGTCTGTAACCAATACTTTTGCATTCTCAAACTCAACAAGCATCTTCTCTGGGTTGGTGACAAACTGTGGGGAGATAAATCCTCTATCAATCTGAGACAAAAAAGATAGAAAGAACTTTAGTCCTTTTTCAACAGTGAACTATTAGGACGCTGTTCTGGCCATTAGACCAGAATAAGAAAACTGGTTACGTTAGATAATAATATAAGTACATACAACAATTCGTATGGCATTAAAATTTATGATTAATAAATAAGGCATAAACCCTTTCTTATTACTTCATTAAATTTATGATTAATAAATAAGGTATAAACCCTTTTTTATTACTTCATTAAATCATTGTACGCCTTATCAATTATAATATTTTTCAAATTATAGATTAAATCTAATTATTTTAGAAAGAAAAAATCCACCCCTAGCAATTCATTTTAGTGTTTGAATATGTGATCTGTAGTACTGTCCAACTAATGCCTTACTGTCTACCCTATCAATAATACCCTTCTTTCGTAAACATCTCTTTCTTTCATTTTGCATCTCTCTGTCGTTTGCTCATATTTTGTCAATTTCTCAACCTAGCTAAGTGAGAACCCTTCTCTCTCTCTCTTTAATTTCTTAGTCGAATGTGTAAAGTTTGGTGGAGAACAATATGAAATCCCATTTATTTCTTTATTTTTCTTTTCCTTTACGAACTCATCATCTCTGTGTGTAGTCTCCTCCATTCTTTACTGTTTTGCTTGGTCTCCTTTTTTATCCGGTCCAGCGAGTTAAATTTTTAAAACAATGATTTACATTAAGAGAAAAAATATGAGTTACAAAACACATAAATGGAACAGAAAACAGAGGAAAAGTAAAGCATTTACAATGAATACAGACCTCCATTCCTTCTTCTACATCCACAGTGGTCTCAAAGGAAGATGATGACTCAATGGATAAGACACCATCTGGTCCAACCTTGTCAACCGCATCAGCAATCATGGCTCCAATTGCATCATCATTACCAGAGGAGATTGCAGCAACAGCTACAATTCAAAATTTCAGTATATTAATTAGCTATGGATTCTACAGCACTAAACAATTGGCATCTAAGAAGTATATACCTTTGATGTCATCTTGACCCTTGATAGGCCTGGCTTTCCTTTCTAGCTCAGCAATCAAACCCTGGACAGTTTTATCAATGCCCCTCTTCAATGAAACCGGATTAGCACCAGAGGTAACACTCAAAAGGCCAAGTTTGATAATTTCCCGAGCAAGAACGGAGGCTGTAGTTGTTCCGTCCCCAGCAGAATCATTTGTCTTGCTAGCAACCTAAACACCCAATCCAAAGTTTCAACAATAAATAACACCACTTATAATCAAATCAATGGAAGTTGTGTAGTATTACAACAAAGTATAAAACAAGCAAGTTAAGAACCAACCTCCCTGATCAAAGCAGCACCGGCATTTTCCATTGCATTAGGTAGCTCAATGGCCCTTGCAATTGTCACCCCATCATTGACCACCTTTGGGGAACCATACTCATCCAAGACAACGTTACGTCCTGCATATATTATTACAGAAAAATATTCATATGTAAATCAAAACACCACAAGATGTATTAACTCAAACTTGACATGCATAAACCATCACCAACCTAAACACATATCTATGAGACAATTTGTACTACTCTAAGCAAAAGGACCTATATGGATCAGTAAGGTCAATGCCTTTTCAAACAACACGAAGACCAACAAACTCGTTGCATATAAGTCACCCACACTACTGCATCTGAAGTGCTAATATGTAATGGCCTTTAGAAAATAGTTGGTAAATATTGCTCAAAGGACTAGATAAGATTGACTTCAAAATCAAATCTATATATATAGAGTGATTCTTGTGTGCACTCAAGTGCATAGTATGTACTTGGATTTTGAATACAATTTGAAATTAACTTTAGCTTTTCAAAGCCCAATTTACTTAATGTGCTTTGAAAAGTCAAATTTTTTTGAAATTGTACTCAAAATCCAGGTGATATAAGAATTTGTGATACATATATCCCCTTAAAAGTCTTATAGATGCCATTGAAATCAACCAGGTGCAATTGAAACAATCAGATAATGGATGATTAATTTAAAGATTTAACCAAAGATGCAGTCAACATTGAGAATTCCCAATTACCATAATATCATACACCTGAAGAGAACGCAGACGCAGGTAACAGAACTACCCAACAAACAATTCAAAAAGAAAAAAAAGGGGGCTAAAAACTACAACAAAACTAACAAGCAGTTGCACAAATTTAATTCTTCCAGGAATTACCTCGGGGACCAAGAGTAAGACCAACAGCATCGGCGAGTTTATCAATCCCAGCCTGCATTGCAGACCGCGATTTCTGGTCAAATGCAATCTCCTTAGCGTCCGCTCTCACCACAAACCGATGATTTCTATGTTGCTTTTGACCTAATCTCTGCAACTGATTCACTCTCCTGTTCTTCAGTCGCCCCTGTAACAGAAATTCACAAGGAAAATTAGTTAAAAAACCAAGAGCAAGAAGAAAACCGAAAGAGAGAGCGTGAAAGGAGAGGATGTACTTGTCTGCAAGGAGAAGGAAGAACGGCGGTGGAGGAGATAGCGTTGGCGGAAGCCATTATTGCGTGGGGAAAGAGAGGATGGGGTTTGGGAGGTTTTTGCAGAAGTTGTGGATAAGAAAAGGAAGAAGATGTATAGGGTGCAATAGTAAAGAGGAGAGTAGGGCTTATAGAGTGTGAGGGAGGGGTCTTCCAGAACATTCTTCTTGGTTCGACGCCTTTGCTTTGTCTCCATGTTAACAACGATAATCACAACATCATCCTCCATTTGCTAATAAAATAACCCAAAAAAAGTTAAAATTTACAGCTAAGGAGAATGTGAAAATACTAAAAATTGTAACGGATCGAATTGAATCTATCCAAATTGTAAAAGTGAAAAACGGCGGTAAGTCGCGATTTATAATTAGTTAAGAGTCAAACCTGCGCCATAGCCCATAGGTAGTAGCCTAGTAGGTCTCTTATGTAGACTCGGAGGCAAATTCAGAAAGTTAAGAGGGTGTATGGCAAGCTTTTTAAAATCGCTTATAAACTCTGATATGTTTCGGTAAAATAAAATATTTAACCGTTTAAAATCATAAAATAAAGGGGTGTTTGGTTAGCAACATTTCAACGGTAATGGGAATGAAAATTTATTTTTCATCTATGTCTCGATAATAAAAATGATATGTGACCTCGTTGCTAGTGTCATGCCCCAATTTTAGAATTGAATTGGACAACAAATACTTGTTGGTGGAGGAACAAAAGAGTGACTGAGGATAATGATTGTAGGAACAAAATATGGTAGTAAAAAATGAGTATTAATTACCTTATTTAGGAGAGGAGGTAGTGATTTTGTTCTTACGAACCATCATAATTATATTAATTTTAATCGCATTCTCATTATCACTGAAGAATTGCTAACAAATCGCTCTCAAAGCTCCTAATAACTTATAAGTTGTAAAAAAAGTAAATTGGGATTTTACAACTTATTTCCTATGCACCTCCACCCTCAACCACCCACCCCACTCTAGAACCACCTCACCCCTCCCCCACCCTCATCTACCTCTATCTCAACGTAAAAAAAATTTTAAAAAAAATTATTTTATATTAAAATTAAAATTTAAAAAATATTTATTTTAAATTTTCAAAAATCTTATAAATTGTATTAGTCAAACACTTTAACAACTTATAAGCTACTTAAAAATTATATTTTATAAGCTCTTAAAACAACTAATAAAGTGTTAGAGCTTATAAGATTTTTCATGTAAGTTTAGTCAAACGGGCTTTAAATTTGGGGGTGCAATTGCTATTTTTCTTTTTTTAAGCAAAGGTACAATATTTTGTAGACAAAGTATAGAGTAAAAATGATTCATATATGAATAACTAAAGGGTATTAGTTATTTTTTTTTTCCTTCTAAAAAGTATTAATTATTCTCATTGCAGGGTATTAGTTGTTTACTAAAAACAAACTAAAACACTTCAGTAAAAAAAACACATACACATTATAAACAAGTCCATCATAATACAACAAATTGGTCTATAATATAGCAAAATTGTTCTAGTATAACGAACTTTTGGACTTGTTTATAATGTACTTTTAATTTTACATTTGTTTGTATGGTGAAAATAAAAAGTGGACTAGAATTTTTTTTTTTTTTACAAGCTGAAAACGTAGAATTACCATCTAAAAGTGATTTACAAGCATCTATAGAATCCTCATCTATACTTATATAATAACAAAATGTTATGCCATTTATAGAAACTTATGTTTCCAGCCCAACTTCAATTTACTAAATATGAAAATATTACTGTCATAATTTCTGCATTAAACTAAACTAAAATATAAATTAAATCAACCTCTCCATTACCCATATATAAATTTTTATACAAATCATTCTATTACTGCATTAATAATGCTAACCTTTCAATCCCCACTATTAAAACTCGATACATATTCATATACACAAATAAACATAGTACATTAATGTCCAACTAAATAAATTACAAAAAATAGATCATTTATCTTCTCAATACCTGTATTAGTACAAACTTTTTACATTCTACGTGAAAACCATAAATTCCAAAAGCATTTAACCAAAACTCACCATTTTCCTGATGGTGCTACATTTGTTTCTAAGCAATCTACTTACAACTTAGATCTGAATATCATATTGGATGTCCATCAGATTTCTTCTGTATATTTTTTGAACTAAACCTCTATTTTTTTCTTGCAGATATACAACATGGCATTAATCTTCAAGTTAGCAACTCATTCACGTGAATTACCTGCATATGGAAGCAAATAACTAAGTTGGTATCCATGAATTTGAATTACCAATTTTAAGAAACTCAATACAGTACAAAAATCATAAAATGGGCCCTGTTTTCACAACCCAATCTTTATACTATGCATAACATCACAAATTCAGGTTTGTGTCAGAACTCATATTAAATACAAAAGTAAAACATCACATATTCAACTCCATTTTTAATTAAGTAGTGGTATATATTCAGGTGGAAAAACTGAGAGAGAAGAACTTACAAGGTACATGATACAGGATAATAGTAAAATACACAAGAGTGTACACAATTTGGTAAGTTCATCCAACATACTTTATACTTTATTAGCATTACCTTTGTCAGTATTAAGTTTGAAACATAACATTAAACTCTTATTTCTGCACACGTCAATGTTTTTTTTTTTCCTTTTTTTTTCCTACATTCTGTTGGGAAAATAGGGGTGCCCGGAATTTATTCGGGATGAAATTTAAATACGAATTTAAATATAATTATTACTAGCATGAATTAATCCTAATTAATTCAAATAATAATTCCAACAACAAATTTTCATCATGCATGTTGAATTAATTCACATATCAACTATGACGGAATAAACAAGTAAATATGCGATTAACGTACCTCTTGTAGAATTGGCCTTTGGATATACAGGACAATTACGATCTCGCTCTATCGACCCAAAAACCTTCTCAAGTATTTCCCTTTCACCTCACTTGATCACCGGTGGGAGATGCTTTCAAGTAATTTAATAAACTAAGGAAAAAGAAAAATATCTATGCTCTTGATTTTTCCAACACATGGAATTACGTACTTGGGGATGAAATAATCATCCCCTATTTATAGGCAAGGTGACCGAAATTTTAAGGAATATTGGGCCTTGGAAAAAAAAAATTCTTAGACTCTAAGAAATCTTGAATATATCTCATATATTCTTTTCTCCAAAATAAAATATTCCACAAAAATCTCACACTCCTAATAAGCCTTAAATTTTCGAAAATTTCAATAAAGATCCTAAGATTTGGATCTTCTTGAATATATGAGATATTCTTGTATTCCAAGAATACATATCTTCCATAATATCTTTCCAAGAAAATCAACAAAATCTTCTCTTTTCTTGAATTACTATTTTCGAAAAATACATGGAAAAATCAGCAATATATTTTCTTTTTATTTTAATCACCTTATCATTATTGGGCTACTTGAGGGGCCTTTAAGGAGAATTAAGATTGGACCTCCTAATGGACTTCTGAATTTCAATATTGAGCCCCAATATAATTCAGCCCATTAATATTAATTATTACCACTAATAAATTAATATTGCACTATCCATCTTAATCCATATTACAATAATATGGGCTCCCGGTTATTATTTCTCACGTTTAAGATTATCAAGTCCATTAATTAATCAAGCTTCTGAATAGCTCTAAATTAATTAATATATTTCACCTTGGAGTAAAGACAGCTCAACATTATTATTCGTACCGAAGAAACTAATTCTTCACTTGCAAGATTTGGTACAATAAAACTTCTGAGCCCACCAAGGGGACTAATCACACGAGCCGTACTCGCACGCGTTTCTCCGTATTAAATCTTAGCAACCGTCGTATGATTAATATTACTGCCCAAGACACAAAGTTCGAAGTCACAATGATTCTCACCCAACATGAATCAAAGCAGTAACCATTAAGCACACACGGTCATATTTAAGTGACGGAGATTAAGAAATCAACAACCACTGAGGTCTAATTCTTCACCTTTCAGAACAGAAGAATTTATCCTCGCTGTAGGTCCTCTTCAACACATACTAAATGTGCTAGTGCAATCTCTTAGTCAAGACAGACCAATCTGAGCCTTACACATCGACCTTTCACGGCGGATTGTTCAATTCCACCTAGGTCGTGAAAATGTACGTTTAGTTACAAGTAAACTGTTAATGTTGTCTTCCGTGATCGGGTATCACCACATTAACTACAATGTAACATGTACTATATATTGAACGGTTTACAATAGAAATTCAACATTCAGTCATAACTAAAGCAAATGCGATAAAAGAATTATTCTCATAAAACGAGTGTTTGATACACGAGTTATACAAAGTAAAAGCATACTTTCACGTATAACTCCAACAATCTCCCACTTATACTTAAAGTCTGCTTTTAGTATACATCACGCATGTCTTAGTGTAGTAGCTCTCCGTGACATCTCATGTCAACCTACACTAACCTAATAATTCCTCCCACTTATATTTAAAGTAGATTGACAATAGTCTTGACTCCCATTACATCCACATGTCTCTCGAATGTATTCAGAGGCAGACCCTTTCTGAATGGATATACTAGGTTGTCCTCCGACATTTATCTTTGCCACCTCTTTATCTCCTCTCTTAACGATTTCTCGTATAAGATGGTGTTTTCTTTCAATGTGTTTGCTGGCCTTGTGGGCTCTCGGTTCCCTTGAATTTGCAACTGCTCCGGCACAATGATCGTGATGGGCAAATTCGGAACAACGTCCAAGTCCACTAAGAAGTACTTGAGCCAAACCGCTTCTTTCGCTGCTTCACAAGCAGTTACTTATTCGGCTTTCATGGTCGAATCGGCGATGCATTTCTGCAAATCGCTTCTCCATGTCATGGCTCCTTCTCCCATGCAAAACACACTACCCTAGGTAGTTATTTTGGAATCTATATCTGATTGGAAATTTGAGTCTGTGTATCCCATGGGAATTATATTGTCTGATTGTTAAATCAGCATTCCATACCAAACTCTTTTCAGAAACTAAAGAACGCATTTGATTACAATCTAATGTGCTTTCCCGGGGTTACTTTGATATCTTGCCATTATGCCCACGGCAAAGCAGATATCCGGTCTCGTACACAACATTGCATATATAAGACTTCCTACGTCCGAAACGTACGGAACGTCTTTCATGTCATCTATCTCCACTTGCGTCTTAGGGCATATTTCTTTAGATAGATGGATTTTGTGCCTAAAAGGTACAAAAACCTTTCTTGGAATCTTGCATGTTGAAATGCTTCAAAACAGTGGCTTTGTATGAAACTTGCGATAAACCCAACATCCTCCTCTTGCGATCTCGAGTGAACTTGATCCCAAGGATGTGACCGGCTTTCCCTAAGTCCTTCATATCAAACTGATTTGACAGCCATACCCTTACGTCTGACAATACCTTTACATTGTTTCCAATGAGCAGAATATCGTCTACGTATAATACTAAGAATACCACCGTAGTTCCGTCACGCTTCTTATACACACAACTTTCAAACTCATTTTGATCAAACCCATAAGCCTTAATCACTTGATCAAAACACTGGTTCTAAGTACACGATGTTGGAGTTATACGTGAAAGTATGCTTTTACTTTGTATAACTCGTGTATCAAACACTCGTTTTATGAGAATAATTCTTTTATCGCATTTGTTTTAGTTATGATGAATGTTGAATTTCTATTGCAAACCGTTCAATATATAGTACGTGTTACATAGTAGTTAATGTGGTGATACCCGATCACGGAAGACGACATTGACAGTTTACTTGTAACTAAACGTACATTTTCACGACCTAGGTGGAATTGAACAATCCGCCGTAAAAGGTCGATGTGTAAGGCTCAGATTGGTCTGTCTTGACTAAGAGATTGCACTAGCACATTTAGTATGTGTTGAAGAGGTCCTACAGCGAGGAGAAATTCTTCTGTTCTGAAAGGTGAAGAATTAGACCTCAGTGGTTGTTGATTTCTTAATCTCCGTCACTTAAATAGGACCGTGTGTGCTTAGTAGTTACTGCTTTGATTCATGTTGGGTGAGAATCATTGCGACTTCGAACTTTGTGTCTTGGGCAGTAATATTAATCATACGACGGTTGCTAAGATTTAATACGGAGAAACGCGTGCGAGTACGGCTCGTGTGATTAGTCCCCTTGGTGGGCTCAGAAGTTTTATTGTATCAAATCTTGCAAGTGAAGAATTAGTTTCTTCGGTACGAATAATAATGTTGAGCTGTCTTTACTCCAAGGTGAAAGATGTTAATTAATTTAGAGTTATTCAGAAGCTTAATTAATTAGTGAACTTGATAATCTTAAACGTGGGAAATAATAACCGGGAGCCCATATTATCGTAATATGGATTAAGATGGATAGTGCAATATTAATTTATTAGTGGTAATAATTAATATTAATGGATTGAATTATATTGGGGCTCAATATTGAAATTCAGAAGTCCATTAGGAGGTCCAATCTTAATTCTCCTTAAGGCCCCTCAAGTAGCCCATTAAGTAGCCCAATAATGATAAGGTGATTAAAATAAAAAGAAAATTATATTGCTGATTTTTTCTTTAAATTTTCGAAAATAGTGATATTAGGAGAAATTAGATTTTGTTGATTTTCTTGGAAAGATATTATGGAAGATATGTATTCTAGGAATACAAGAATATCTCATATATTCAAGAAGATCCAAATCTTGAATTTCATACCTATAATTTTCGAAAATAACTATTTATTTAGGAGGGTGAGATTTTTGTGGAATATTTTATTTTGGAGAAAAGAATATATGGGATATATTCAAGATTTCTTAGAGGCTAAGAAAAGATTTTCTCCAAGCCCATAGATACACAAAATTTCGGCCATACCCTCTTTATAAATAGGGAATGATTATTTCATCCCCAAGTACATAATTCCATGTGTTGGAAAAATCAAGAAGCATAGATATTTTTCTTTTTCCTTAGTTTATTAAATTACTTGAAAGCGTCTCCCACCGGCGATCAAGTGAGGTGAAAAGGGAAATATTAGAGAAGGCTTTGGGTTGATAGAACGAGATTACAAGTGTCCCGTATATCCAAAGGCCAATACTACGAGAGGTACGTTAATTGCATGTTTACTTGTTTAATTCCGCCTAGTTAAATATGTGAAATTAATTTAACATGCATGATGATAATTAGTTGTTGGAATTATTATTTGAATTAATTAAGATTAATTCATGCTAGTAATAATTGTATTTAAATTTGTATTTAAAATTCATCCCGAATAGATTCCGGGCACCCCTATTTTCCCAACAACTGGTATCAGAGCCACGGTTTCGGGCTCTGAATTTTAAATTGGAATTTAAATTGTTAAACATTAAATTGAAATTGGATAGTAGAATTGTTAGATCTCTTTTGCAGGTATCCAATTGTCATGATTTTAATGTTGTTAATTTCATGCGTGTAAATTAATTGTTTTTTAATTCGATTCGTTCGAATTCGTTTTTCTCGTGAGAAAATCCACGAGTAGATTAGTTGTTTTTATTTTGATTCGATCATTGTAATAGACTAGTCTAGATCTAGTATTTTTTTTTTTTTTTGTAAAAATAAATTGGAACCGGATCGTGACGAAGAACGAAGAATTAAAAACGGCATACCCGGACGACGCATACAAGCGTGGCGCGTGTATGGAGGTAAAATCATGCAAGGGGTGAAGAAAACGAGGACGAACGGCGAAAAAACGGCGCACAGGGGTGCATGGCGCACGCCGTGCGCAACGGGCGCACGCCGCCGCGCGCACCGCGCGAGCGCGCCTCGGCGAGGGCCTGCAGCGCCTCGGGGCGCCCCGGGCGGCGCCTCAGCGCGCCTCCGTGCAACGCCTCGGGTGCACCTCGGGGCTGCGCTTCGGCGCGCCTCGGGCTATTTTTCAGCGCTTCTCGGGCCGGGAAACGCGCGGGCCCACTTCGTGGGCCGACGCGCGCTGTATCTCAGGCCGTGGAATTTTTTTTCGGTTCGTGTTTTTTTTTCCGTGTGATTTTAAACGTCGTCCCGAACCCCAAACGATGCTGTTTTTGAAGAAGTGTTGCTGTTCGAGTGGGAGCACGTCGAGACGAACGTCGGAAAGCAACAAGGACGATTTTTCGCATCAAGACGTGAAGAAATTAAACCGTGACAATTGGATTCGAGTGCTCCAATGTGGTTAATTTTGTTTTGATGGATGTTTTAATTTCGTGCACTTATTATTATTTGTTAATATGTGTTTGCATGAATTTAATTGTCCAAGAAAAACCTTACTTTCGAAAATTACTAAGTATGTTTTTATAATCGCAATTTTATTCCGGATATTAAAATTGGATTATTTTGACCTCCATAATTTATTTATTTGTGAAGTTCTTTTGGAATACATTTCCCCCTCGGATCGGCCAAAAGAACGGATTTCACATGAATAAATTCTGAAAGGATGATTGTGGATTATTACTAGTGGCGGTATTGACCCTCACCACGAGTGGCTTGCTCAAAGTGAAATAATAATCCTGTATTTAATTATGGTTATTACTTAGGCATAGGGAATTGATATTAACTTACTCCCCTCGGAGTCCCTGTCAGTTTCTAGGTGGTCAAAGTGGGAGCCAACTATTAATTTTGAATTAAGGATTTGTAACTTTAAGTTTGTAATCCGCTTGAATGTGTTTAAATGTATAGACCACCCCTCGTGGCGCATTTAAATTATTTCGAGATGTTGGCTGATGCATGATTATATTGTTTTAAGGTTTCAATATAATTGATGTGATCAAATTTATGTGATAATTTCATATTTTTCTAGATATTGATATGAATGTATGTTTTATTCTCAGTTCATCATGTCGCAACCTTTTAATCCACTGTTTAGTATACTTAAAGATAACAAACTTATTGGTGAGAACTATGTTGATTGGAAACGTAACCTTAATATTGTCCTAACCGCTCAACACCACAAGTGGGTGCTTACCACTCCTAAGCCCCAAGAGCCTGCCGAAGATGCCACGAAAGCGGACAAGAAAGAGCATAAGAGTTGGTTTGACTCCGATGAGATGGCTAGGTGTACTATTCTGGCTTCAATGTCAGATGTGTTGCAACACCAACACCAACACATGGAGACCGCCTCTGAGATAATGCAAAATCTTGAAGCGATGTTTCAACATCAGAACCGTACGGCTAGGCAAATCACCATGCGAAAGATGCTTTCGTTGAAAATGGTGGAAGGTACGCCCGTAAGGGATCACGTAATCGAGATGATGGGTTATCTCAACAAGTTGGAAGTACTTGGTGCGGAATTTGACCTCCCCACTAAGGTCGATTTCGTTCTCCATTCTCTGCCAAAGAGCTTTGAGCAGTTTCAGTTGAACTATCAAATGAATGACCGGGCAAATAGTTTGCCCGAGCTCTTGCAAGCTTTGGTATCGGCGGAGACTCTAATGGATCACCAAACTGTTGCTATGGTGGCAAACGGTCCGTCTTCCTCTTCGGGTCCCAAGGGAGGGAAGAAGAGGAAGAGGACGAAGGGCCAGACCCAAGCAAATCCAACCGTTGCGAAACCCAAGGCAAAGGGAGAAGGAGGTGGAAAGAAAGCTGCTAAGGGTAAGTGCTTTAATTGTGGTGAGAAGGGACATTGGAGGGCGACCTGTTCTAAGCCTAAGAAGGGTGGAAAGAAAGGTAAGTCGCATGCTTTAGTCGTTGAAACATATGTTGCGGCGTATGCTGCCCACGTTTGGGTAGTGGATAACGGGGCAACTGATCATATTTGTTTCACTCTTCAGGGGTTCCAGCTAACCCGGCGACTTAGCAAGAATGAGATCACAATCACTTTGGGGGATGTTACGAGAGTGGCAGCCGAAGCAGTGGGAGTCGTGCACCTATCTTTTGAAGATAGAGTTTTAATTTTAAGAGATGTTTTATACGTTCCAAACTTTAGGAAGAATTTAATTTCGGTTTCTAAGTTGTTTTTTGATGGATATTCAGTTACTTTTAATAAAGTTGTTACTGTTTCTTTTAAGAATGATGTTATCTGTCATGGAACGTTGGTAAACAATCTCTATACGATTAAGTGTGCACACCACTCAAATAATGAATCTAATAACACGTCGATCATTTCGAGCAATAAAAGAAAGCGTTCTTCGAAGATGAATGAAACACTTCTATGGCATCTTAGACTAGGTCATATTAATCTAAAGCGGATAGAGAGATTGGTGAAAGACGGATCCTTGGAATCACTCCAAGTCGAGCCGTTTCCAACTTGTGAATCCTATTTAGAGGGTAAGATGACCAAGAGGGCATTTGGAGCCAAGGGGAATAGAGCCACAGAAGTGTTAGAACTCGTTCATACCGATGTGTGTGGTCCAATGACGATCAAAGCAAGAATGGGGTATGTTGGGAAATATCCTAGCAGTCTCCTGCCTTCCAGGCTTGAGCGCTCAAGTCCTGCCCGCTCGCTCGATTAAAGGCATAGTTGGGTGCCGCCCGTGGCGCTGCAGCTAGATATGGGTTAAAGGAAATAAAGTAGCACCTCACTACAAGTCCGGGCTTTTAGTCTAGTGGCAAGCGCTTGATCCTACAAGTGGTATCAGAGCACAGGTCACGGGTTCGAGTCCCCCATGGCGCAAATAGTGGTATTTTTGGCGAAAAGCCAGGATACTGCTAGGGGGGGGATTGTTGGGAAATATCCTAGCAGTCTCCTGCCTTCCAGGCTTGAGCGCTCAAGTCCTGCCCGCTCGCTCGATTAAAGGCATAGTTGGGTGCCGCCCGTGGCGCTGCAGCTAGATATGAGTTAAAGGAAATAAAGTAGCACCTCATTACAAGTCCGGGCTTTTAGTCTAGTGGCAAGCGCTTGATCCTACAGGGTATGAGTATTTCGTAACCTTCATTGACGATTACTCAAGATATGGGTACATTTACCTTATGCGGCATAAGTCTGAAACTTTTGAAAAGTTTAAAGAGTTTAAGGCTGAAGCCGAGAAACATAGGGAAAAGAGTATCAAGTTTCTACGATCAGATCGTGGAGGCGAATACCTCAGCGATGAATTCTTGAACTACCTATCGGACGAAGGGATCGTATCCCAGTTGACCGCACCGGGAACCCCTCAACAGAACGGTGTGGCGGAACGAAGGAACCGGACTCTTTTAGAGATGGTCAGATCCATGATGAGTTATTCGGATTTACCCAAGTCATTTTGGGGTAACGCCTTGGAAACGGCGGCTTATATTCTAAACTTGGTGCCATCCAAATCGGTTTCTAAAACCCCAATGGAATTGTGGACCGGGCGCAAGCCCAGTCTAAGACATTTGCGGATTTGGGGTTGTTTGGCATACGTGCTAGACAAGGAAGCCGGTAAGTTGGATCCACGTTCGGAATTAAGGCTGTTTATAGGATACCCTGCGGGAACGAAAGGGTGTATGTTCTATAGTCCCAAGGATCAAAAGACCGTGATTAGTACACACTTTAAATTCTTGGAGGAAGACTATATGAACAATCGGAAACCTAAAAGTGAAATTACCTTAGAAGAATTGAGAGGTCAAACCTCGATACCAAGTATACAAGATGATGTACCACACGTCACATCTTCACAACCGGAACCCCGTCGTAGTGGGAGGGTTCCTAGGCAACCCGAGAGATTCATGGGGATAGGAGAATCTTCGGATTTGGTTCCCGGTGTTGAATCAGACCCATGGACGTACGACGAGGCAATCCAAGACAAAGACGCGGAGTCATGGCAAACGGCGATGGAAGCCGAGATGGGTTTGATGGATCATAATCAAGTGTGGGAGTTGGTCGAGCCACCCAGTGGGGTAGAACCCATTGGATGCAAGTGGGTGTACAAGAGGAAAAGAGGACCGGACGGAAGGGTTGAAACCTTCAAAGCAAGGCTTGTGGCCAAAGGGTATACTCAGAAAGAAGGGATCGATTATGAGGAAACCTTTTCGTCTGTAGCTATGCTTAAGTCCATCCGTATTCTCTTGTCGATCGCTGCGCACCTAGATTACGAGATCTGGCAAATGGATGTCAAGACGGCTTTTCTTAACGGAAGTCTTGACGGCATATATATCTATATGCAACAGCCCAAAGGTTTCATTGAAAAAGGCCAAGAGAATCTCGTATGCAAGCTCAAGAGATCCATTTACGGACTTAAGCAAGCATCGCGTACTTGGAACCAGTGTTTTGATCAAGTGATTAAGTCTTATGGGTTTGATCAAAACGAGTTCGAAAGTTGTGTGTATAAGAAACGTGACGGAACTGCGGTGGTATTCTTAGTATTATACGTAGACGATATTCTGCTCATTGGAAACAATGTAAAGGTATTGTCAGACGTAAAGGTATGGCTGTCAAAACAATTTGATATGAAGGACTTAGGGGAAGCCGGTCACATCCTTGGGATCAAAATCACTCGCGATCGCAAGAAGAGGATGTTGGGCTTATCGCAAGCTTCATACATTGACACTGTTTTGAAGCGTTTCAGCATGCAAGATTCCAAGAAAGGTTTTGTACCTTTTAGGCACAGAATCCATCTATCAAAAGAAATGAGCCCTAAGACGCAAGCGGAGATATATGACATGAAAGGTGTTCCATACGCTTTGGCCGTAGGAAGCCTTATGTATGCAATGCTGTGTACGAGACCGGATATCTGCTTTGCCGTGGGCATGGTGGCAAGATATCAAAGTAATCCCGGGAAAGACCATTGGACTGCCGTAAAGTGCATCTTGAGGTATCTGAAAAGAACTCGGGAGCGGATGCTGATTTACCAGTCAGATAGTCTAGTTCCCGTAGGATACACGGACTCGAATTTCCAATCAGACATAGACTCAAGAAAGTCAACCTCGGGTAGTATGTTTTGCATGGGAGGAGGAGCCATTTCATGGAGAAGCGTTAAGCAGAAATGCATCGCCGATTCGACCATGGAAGCCGAGTATGTAGCTGCTTGTGAAGCAGTGAAAGAGGCAGTTTGGCTCAAGAACTTCTTAGTGGACTTGGACGTTGTTCCGAATTTGCCCGACAAGATAACTGTCTTTTGTGACAATGCCGGAGCAGTTGCAAATTCAAAGGAACCGAGAGCCCACAAGGCCATCAAACACATAGAAAGAAAATACCATCTGATACGAGAAATCGTTAAGAGAGGAGATATAGAGGTGGCAAAGATAGCGTCGGGTGACAACCTAGCGGATCCATTCACAAAGGGTCTGCCTCAGAGTACATTCGAGAGACATGTGGATGGAATGGGAGTCAAGACTATTGCCAATCTGCTTTAAGTATAAGTGGGAGGAATTATTAGGTTAGTGTAGGTTGACATAAGATGTCACGTAGAGCTACTACACTAAGACATGCGTGATGTATACTAAAAGCAGACTTTAAGTATAAGTGGGAGATTGTTGGAGTTATACGTGAAAGTATGCTTTTACTTTGTATAACTCGTGTATCAAACACTCGTTTTATGAGAATAATTCTTTTATCGCATTTGCTTTAGTTATGATGAATGTTGAATTTCTATTGCAAACCGTTCAATATATAGTACGTGTTACATAGTAGTTAATGTGGTGATACCCGATCACGGAAGACGACATTGACAGTTTACTTGTAACTAAACGTACATTTTCACGACCTAGGTGAAATTGAACAATCCGCCGTGAAAGGTCGATGTGTAAGGCTCAGATTGGTCTGTCTTGACTAAGAGATTGCACTAGCACATTTAGTATGTGTTGAAGAGGTCCTACAGCGAGGAGAAATTCTTCTGTTCTGAAAGGTGAAGAATTAGACCTCAGTGGTTGTTGATTTCTTAATCTCCGTCACTTAAATAGGACCGTGTGTGCTTAGTAGTTACTGCTTTTATTCATGTTGGGTGAGAATCATTGCGACTTCGAAATTTGTGTCTTGGGCAGTAATATTAATCATACGACGGTTGCTAAGATTTAATACGGAGAAACGCGTGCGAGTACGGCTCGTGTGATTAGTCCCCTTGGTGGGCTCAGAAGTTTTATTGTACCAAATCTTGCAAGTGAAGAATTAGTTTCTTCGGTACGAATAATAATGTTGAGCTGTCTTTACTCCAAGGTGAAATATGTTAATTAATTTAGAGCTATTCAGAAGCTTAATTAATTAATGGACTTGATAATCTTAAACGTGGGAAATAATAACCGGGAGCCCATATTATCGTAATATGGATTAAGATGGATAGTGCAATATTAATTTATTAGTGGTAATAATTAATATTAATGGATTGAATTATATTGGGGCTCAATATTGAAATTCAGAAGTCCATTAGGAGGTCCAATCTTAATTCTCCTTAAGGCCCCTCAAGTAGCCCATTAAGTAGCCCAATAATGATAAGGTGATTAAAATAAAAAGAAAATTATATTGCTGATTTTTTCTTTAAATTTTCGAAAATAGTGATATTAGGAGAAATTAGATTTTGTTGATTTTCTTGGAAAGATATTATGGAAGATATGTATTCTAGGAATACAAGAATATCTCATATATTCAAGAAGATCCAAATCTTGAATTTCATACCTATAATTTTCGAAAATAACTATTTATTTAGGAGGGTGAGATTTTTGTGGAATATTTTATTTTGGAGAAAAGAATATATGAGATATATTCAAGATTTCTTAGAGGCTAAGAAAAGATTTTCTCCAAGCCCATAGATACACAAAATTTCGGTCATACCCTCTTTATAAATAGGGGATGATTATTTCATCCTCAAGTACATAATTCCATGTGTTGGAAAAATCAAGAAGCATAGATATTTTTCTTTTTCCTTAGTTTATTAAATTACTTGAAAGCGTCTCCCACCGGCGATCAAGTGAGGTGAAAAGGGAAATATTTGAGAAGGCTTTAGGTTGATAGAACGAGATTACAAGTGTCCCGTATATCCAAAGGCCAATACAACGAGAGGTACGTTAATCGCATGTTTACTTGTTTAATTCCGCCTAGTTAAATATGTGAAATTAATTTAACATGCATGATGATAATTAGTTGTTGGAATTATTATTTGAATTAATTAAGATTAATTCATGCTAGTAATAATTGTATTTAAATTTGTATTTAAAATTCATCCCGAATAGATTCCGGGCACCCCTATTTTCCCAACACGCGATGATTGCATAAGTCCATAAATGGATCTCTTAAGCTTGCATATGAGGTGCTCTTGGCCTTTTTCAACGAAACCTTTGGGCTGTTGCATATAGATCCCATCAAGACTTCCGTTAAGGAAAGTTGTCTTGACATCCATTTGCCAGATCTCGTAATCTAAGTGCGCAGCGATCGACAAGAGAGTACGAATGGACTTAAGCATAGCTACAGGCCACAGGCCACAAGCCTTGCTTTGAAGGTCTCTACCCTTCCGTCCGGTCCTCTTTTCCTCTTGTACACCCACTTGCATCCAATGGGCTCTACCCCACTAGGTGGATCAACCAACTCCCACACTTGATTATAATCCATCGAACCCACCTTGGTTTCCATTGCGGTTTGCCACGCCTCCGCGTCTTTATCTTGGATTGCCTCGTCGTACGTTCATGGGTCTGATTCATCACCGGGAATCAAATCCGAAGATTCTCCAATTCCCATGAATCTCTCAGGTTGCCTTGCAATCCTCCCACTACGATGGGGTTCCGGTTGTGAAGGTGTGACGTGTGGTATATCATCTTTTATACTTGGTATAGGAGTTTGCCCTCTTAACTCGTCTAAGGTAATCTCACTTTTGGGCTTTCTTTTGTTTATATAGTCTTCCTCCAAGAATTTAAAGTGCGAACTAATTACGGTCTTTTAATCCTTGAGACTATAGAATATACACCCTTTCGTTCCCATGGGATATCCTTTAAACAACCTTAATTCCGAACGTGGATCCAATTTACCGGCTTCCTTGTCTAGCACGTATGCCGGATAACCCCAAACCCGCAAGTGTCTTAGACTGGGCTTGCGCCCGGTCCACAATTCCATTGGGGTTTTAGGAACCGATTTGGATGACATCAAGTTTAGAATGTAAGTCGTTGTTTCCAAGGTGTTACCCCAAAACGACTTGGGTAAATCCGAATAACTCATCGTGGATCTGACTATTTCTAAAGGAGTCTGGCTCCTTCGTTCCGCCACACCGTTCTATTGAGGGGTTCCCGGTGCGGTCAACAGGGATACAATCCCTTCGTCTGATAGCTAGTTCAAGAATTCATCGCTAAGGTATTCGCCTCTACGATCGAATCGTAGAAACTTGATACTTCTTTCTCTATGCATCATAAGGTAGATGTATCCATATCTCGAGTAATCATTGAAAAAGACAATTTACTCATACCCCTTCTTGCTATGATCGTCATTGAACTACACATATCGGTATGAACGAGTTCTAACACTTCCATGGTTCTATTCCCCTTGGCTCCAAATGCCCTCTTGGTCATTTTACCCTCTAAAGAGGATTCACAAGTCGGAAACGGTTCGACTTGGAATGATTCCAAGGATCCGTCTTTCACCAATCTCTCTATCCGCTTTAGATTAATATGACCTAGTCTAAGATGTCATAGAAGTGTTTTGTTGATCTCCGAAGAACGCTTTCTTTTATTACTCGAAATAATCTATTTGTTATTAGATTCAATTTTGTTAGTGGTGTGCCCAAATAATGGTATAAAGATCATCCATTGAAGTTCCGGAACAGATAAACTCATCGTTTCAAGCAATAATAACATCCTTATTAAAAGAAACTGAGTATCTATTCAAACAGTTTAGAAACTGAAGGTTGAGTTCTTTCTAAACTAGGAACATGAGGAACGTCTCTCAAGACCATAACTCTATCTTCACAAGATAGGCGCACTTCTCTCACTGCTTCAGCTGCCACTCTCGTAGCATTGCCCAATGTGATGGGGATCTCACTTCAGTTAAGTCGTCGGGTTAGCTTAAACCCATGAAACAAATGTGATCAGTAGCTCTCGTATCCACTATCCACGAATAGACATCATACGCCACTTCACAAGTTTCGACGACTAAGGTGTGTGAATTACCTAACTTTCCTAGCCTCTTAGGCTTGGAACAGGCAGACCTCCATTGTCCTCTCTCACCGCAACTAAAACACTTCCCCTTCGATGCTAGCCTTTGCATTTGCCTTTCGCAACAATTAGATTTGCTTGGATCCGGCCTTTGGTTCTCTTCCTCTTTTTCCCTCCCTTGGGACCAAAAGAGGTAGACAGACCATTAGCCACCATAGCACTAGACTGGTGCTCCATTTTCACCTCCACCGAAACTAAAGCTTGCAAGAGCTCGGGCAAACGATTTGTCCGTTCATTCATCTGACAGTTCAGATGAAACCGCTCAAAGCTTCTCGGTAGAGAATGGTATATGAAATCAATCAAAATCCGCACCAAGTACTTCCAACTTGTTAAGGTATGCCATTATCTTGAGAATGTGCTCCCTCACGGGCGTTCCCTCCACCATTTCCAACTTGACCGAGTCATATTTGGTGAACTGATTAGTCATGGGTTTGATGTGAAGACATCTCTCCAAGGTGTTCCACGATTTCAACAGCGGATACAATGTCTCCATGAACGCGCCTCAAATCCTCAGACAGAGATGTCAAGATGATGCACTTCATGTGTTCATTGTCACGCTTCCAATCATAAACTGCCTTTTCCCATTGCTTGACTTATCATTAGGCTTGCCGGGTATATTAACGTAAATAACCCAATTGTGTTTTCGTGCAGTAAGGATAAATTTAAAAAAAAAACATTTCCAATCGATATAAATCACTCCAAAAAATTTATTAACTTTAAGTATATTAAACAGTGGATAAAAGGTTGCGACATGATGAAATGAGAATAAAACATACATTCATATAAATATCTAGAAAATATGAAATTATCACATAATTCGATCACATCAATTATATTGAAACCTTAAAACAATATAACCATGCATCAGCCAACATCTCGAAACAATTTAAATGCGCCACGAGGGGTGGTCTATACATTTAAATACATTCAAGCGGATCACAAACTTGAAAGTTACAAATCCTTAATTCAAAATTAATAGTTGGTTCCTACTTTGACCACATAGAAACTGACAGGGACTCCGAGGGGAGTAAGTTAATATCAATTTCCTATGCCTAAGTAATAACCATAATTAAATACAGGATTATTATTTCGCTTTGAACAAGCCACTCGGGGTGAGGGTCAATACCGCCACTAGTAATAATCCACAATCATCCTTTCGGAATTTATTCATGTGAAATCCGTTCTCTTGGCCGATCCGAGGGGGAAATGTATTCCAAAAGAACTTCACAAATAAATAAATTATGGAGGCCAAATTAATCCAATTTTAATATCCGGAATAAAATTGCGATTAAATAAACATACTTAGTAATTTTCGAAAGTAAGGTTTTTCTTGGACAATTAAATTCATGCAAACACATATTAACAAATAATAATAGGTGCACAAAATAAAACATTCATCAAAACAAAATTAAACACATTTGAGCACTCAAATCCAATTGTCACGGTTTAATTTCTTCACGTCTTGATGCGAAAAATCGTCTTTGTTGCTTTCCGACGTTCGTCTCGACATGCTCCCACTCGAACAATAACACTTCATAAAAACAACATTGTTTGGGGTTCGGGACGACGTTTAAAATCACACGGAAAAAAAATACGAACCGAAAAATTCCACGGCCCGAGATACGGCGCGCGTCGGCCCACGAAGTGGGCCCGCGCGCCTCTCGGCCAGAAGCGCCGAAGCGCTGCAGGAGGCGCGCCGAGGCGCACCCGAGGTGCTGCACGGAGGCGCCCCGAGGCGCGCGCGCGCGTGCGCGCGGCGCCGGCCTCCCGTCGTGCCCGGGTCGTGCGTCGTGCACCCTGTGCGTCGTTTTTCACTGTTCGTCTCCGTTTTCTTCACCCCTTGCATGATTTTACGACCATACACGCGCCACACTTGTATGCGTCGTCCGGGTACGCCGTTTTTAATTCTTCGTTCTTCGTCACGATCCGGTTACAATTTATTTTACAAAAAAATAAATACTAGATCTAGACTAGTCTATTACAATGATCGAATAAATATAAAAACAACTAATCTACTCGTGGATTTTCTCACGAGAAAAACGAATTCGAACGAATCGAATTAAAAAAAATTAATTCACACGCATGAAATTAACAACATTAAAACCATGACAATTAGATACCTGCAAAAAAGATCTAGCAATTCTACTATCCAATTTCAATTTAATGTTTAATAATTTAAATTCCAATTTAAAGATCAGAGCCCGAAACCATGGCTCTGATACCAGTTGTTGGGAAAATAGGGGTGCCCGGAATCTATTCGGGATGAAATTTAAATACGAATTTAAATACAATTATTACTAGCATGAATTAATCCTAATTAATTTAAATAATAATTCCAACAACAAATTTTCATCATGCATGTTGAATTAATTCACATATCAACTATGGCGGAATAAACAAGTAAATATGCGATTAATGTACCTCTTGTAGAATTGGCCTTTGGATATACAGGACAATTACGATCTCGCTCTATCGACCCAAAAACCTTCTCAAGTATTTCCCTTTCACCTCACTTGATCACCGGTGGGAGATGCTTTCAAGTAATTTAATAAACTAAGGAAAAAGAAAAATATATATGCTCTTGATTTTTCCAACACATGGAATTACGTACTTGGGGATGAAATAATCATCCCCTATTTATAGGCAAGGTGACCGAAATTTTAAGGAATATTGGGCCTTGGAAAAAATCTTTTCTTAGACTCTAAGAAATCTTGAATATATCTCATATATTCTTTTCTCCAAAATAAAATATTCCACAAAAATCTCACACTCCTAATAAGCCTTAAATTTTCGAAAATTTCAATAAAGATCCTAAGATTTGGATCTTCTTGAATATATGAGATATTTTTGTATTCCAAGAATACATATCTTCCATAATATTTTTCCAAGAAAATCAACAAAATCTTCTCTTTTCTTGAATTACTATTTTCGAAAAATACATGGAAAAATCAGCAATATATTTTCTTTTTATTTTAATCATCTTATCATTATTGGGCTACATAATGGGCTACTTGAGGGGCCTTTAAGGAGAATTAAGATTGGACCTCCTAATGGACTTCTGAATTTCATTATTGAGCCCAAATATAATTCAGCCCATTAATATTAATTATTACAACTAATAAATTAATATTGCACTATCCATCTTAATCCATATTACGATAATATGGGCTCCCGGTTATTATTTCCCGCGTCTAAGATTATCAAGTCCATTAATTAATCAAGCTTCTGAATAGCTCTAAATTAATCAATATATTTCACCTTGGAGTAAAGACAGCTCAACATTATTATTCGTACCGAAGAAACTAATTCTTCACTTGCAAGATTTGGTACAATAAAACTTCTGAGCCCACCAAGGGGACTAATCACACGAGCCGTACTCGCACGCGTTTCTCCGTCTTAAATCTTAGCAACCGTCGTATGATTAATATTACTGCCCAAGATACAAAGTTCGAAGTCACAATGATTCTCACCCAACATGAATCAAAGCAGTAACCATTAAGCACACACGGTCCTATTTAAGTGACGGAGATTAAGAAATCAACAACCACTGAGGTCTAATTCTTCACCTTTCAGAACAGAAGAATTTATCCTCGTTGTAGGTCCTCTTCAACACATACTAAATGTGCTAGTGCAATCTCTTAGTCAAGACAGACCAATCTGAGCCTTACACATCGACCTTTCACGGCGGATTGTTCAATTCCACCTAGGTCGTGAAAATATACGTTTAGTTACAAGTAAGCTGTTAATGTTGTCTTCCGTGATCGGGTATCACCACATTAACTACAATGTAACATGTACTATATATTGAACGGTTTGCAATAGAAATTCAACATTCAATCATAACTAAAGCAAATGCGATAAAAGAATTATTCTCATAAAACGAGTGTTTGATACACGAGTTATACAAAGTAAAAGCATACTTTCACGTATAACTCCAACACATTCATGATTAATAATATGTATGATTTTGGGCAATGTAAGTAATTTTACATGTATTCTATGCAAATTTTCCCAATCATGTATAAGAATAGCTACACTCAATCAAATCTTTTATACATCATCAAGTTAAGAAATCATATTAGTTAGCATAGTTTTCTCATGAAAAAATACATGATTGCGGCTAAATTACAACTAAGAAAAAATTGCAAATATTAATGTCATGGATAACAATACAATTTCAGTGACACATGCATAAATAAATTTCATGACAATGACCCACTTAAACGAAAAGCAACTGTAGATGCAACCTGCGATTTTTTGGCACCATTATCATTTTGTTTAAACTTTTTTAGACCCATTACCTATTTTGCATCATCTATAGTATTCATATGATGCATTGTGGGGTGCACCATCTAGATAGTTTGAATATAATACCAGTTGTGGAAAAAAATCAATTATCTGCACAAGAGTGCCTTGAGGAAATTAGAAGAGATTTAAATGACAAGTACACAATTTTGATTACTCAAAAGGATTCAAAGAGAAATAGCATAAGAATTAACCACAGGAGAATCTTAATTTTTCCGTTTATGAAAATGAATAAGAACATTTCACTTTGTGCTTTCTTGACTAGACCCCAATGTCATTACGTAAAATCATGTCTATTTGAAGAATATATCTATTGCATGCAATTGTAGAGTTCAGGAAGATTAGCAAGCTCCTTAGGAATTTCGTCCTTATGATTATCAAAACTTAAATAACTACATAGTTCATAGGATGCATGTTTATGCAAAACAACGATTAAACACACAAAATGAATATGACGTGTTCAGAGACCTTATAGCGGTTAGACGGAAACCAAGACTGCGGCAGGGATATCTTTGATTTAACCTCTAGAAAAATCTAAATTTAACAAATCTATAGATCTAACAAAGTAAAACTTAAATTCCTTGAACAAATATATTGAAAAGCGTTTATAAACCATTCCAATACTCATTGACAACAAGAATCTTAACCAATTTATAAATCATACCTCTTCATTATAGCCACTATTGGCCGATGCATAAATTTTCCTTTATTGTAGGGTTTCATCTTTGAGTTCGAACATAAGTACGTAAAATTCCAAACTAAGGTGAAGCGAAGATGAACAAATTGACTCATTTGCATGTTGAAGGTGAGGGGGATTGATCTAGAATTCGAAAAGTTGGGAAGGCTAATCCAATTTTTTTTGCCATTTTTCTTCTATAAAAGTCGTGCACGACAACTCAATTGGATATCTCAAATTCCATATGAATGGATTCAAAGTAATAGTTGCACGCCTAGCCCATCAAATATTTCAACCCATTGTGTGACAAAGCTCATACTATTTAAGTAATTTTAACTATATACACATACTTATATTATGCAACTAGATGAGTGTCCCGCGTATAACGCGGGATTTTTTGTAAGAATTTGATTATGCATTATAATGCATTACATATACAGTAACATTATAAATTTATTCACAATAAAATAATATAATTATATTATATAATAAATATATTCAAAATAATATCACATGTTAAACACAGTTAAATCAATATAACGACCTATTAAATTTGATTTGAGATTAAAAATATTCAAATAATTAAAAAAATTGGTGCACTGTGTTTTCAAGAAAATAAAAATTTGTCAATTAAATATTATTTTTTTTAATTATTCTATTTTTAAATAAAAAATTCAATCAATCATTTAATAAATAAAAAATCAAAATTATTTAATATGTTTAATTCCATTTTTAATAAATTTTAACAAATTAGAATTTTCTAAATTGAAAACCCTTAGATATAGTGAGACCATAACAATAAGTTAATTAAATATTAATATTTCATATAATTAGAGTTTTAAATTTAATTTAATATATTTTTATAGTCTCAAGTTATATATAATAGATATTCCAACTTTATGTACATTCATGGTTTAGCTTAACTGGTTAAAATCATAAATTGTACTCATGTGGTCCTAGGTTCGAATCCATGTATATGCATATATTTTTTAATTAGACTCTTTATATTATATAAATGACACATAAGCATGATGAATTGACACATATGATTTTCACAAGCACACCATCTAGGACATAAATAACACATAAGCATATGTCACGTAAGCAGAATCAACCACAAGATGACACATAAGCAAACTCAACCATATAACGACACATAAGCAAGACCAAGTCTCTATTAGTATAATAGAGGACTAGATGAGGTTGCGTATTATATTAAATTTTAAAGGCAAGTATTATATAAAAATAGTTGATGATAAGTTTATCATGAAATAATTTTAAAGTATCAATAATCTCACCAAGAGTATCATTAATCTAGGTCATTGATATTATATTTTAATTGTTGCAAATTTTCTTGAATTCAAATTAATAATACTCCTGATGAACTTCTTGATACTCCTGGTCAAATATTCGATACTTTAAAATAGTTTTATGATAAGTTTATCATGAACTATTTTCATATAAAACCTACTCAATTTCAAATAATTAGAATTGTTAAAATAAGTTACCAATTCATCAATATAATAATTATATTTAATTCTCTTATTTGAAATATTTACAAATTGACAATCCCTAGAATATGACTTAAAAAAATAGTGAGATACATAAGTTGATAGATTTATAGGCTTAAGTTAAATTGTTGTCCAATATATGTAATGATTTACAAATTAATTTAGTGTCTAAGTTACATAGAAGTTTTAAAAAAAAGGTGCAATCCAATAGGACAATAACACGCCATTTAGAAATTTTTTAAATTTCATGAGAAGACGACACATCATCCAAATGAATATAAAGACGACACATCATCATATTAAACTCTCTATTAGTATAATTGGAGATTTGATAATATTCAGCAACAATATAGATTATGAACGTAACCATAACACGCGTATTAAATGGGATGAAAATTGAAAAAATTAACTTAAACATCTCAAATATTTATTTTAATTTGATGGTTAAAGTGAAAAAATTAAGATTAATAAGCAAAATTTTGAAATTAATTAATTTGATTGGATCTAATATAGAGTACACAATTTGAATTTTTCTTTTAAGGAAAAATAAACTGTTGAAATTAATTACTTGACAAATAAAATAATAACTGTCTCTCAATGAAAGATGTATAAATTATAAACTTTTTCATGAAAATATAAAATTCTTAAACAAAATGATATGATGAAATATAACGGTTATAGTAATAAAAGGTAATTTCACAAACGAAAGAGTATATTCAAATTCACAATTTTTATATTACTATTTGTCAGTACAAGATTTACTCATTTTATATCATTTTAAAACCGTGCATCGCAAGGTAAAAATAACTCGCACTTGATCATGAAAAGAAAAAAAACAACAATTTATGCATCAAAATAAGGACATGATAAAAATAATAAAAGAATCTTCACAACACTGTCAAATCATAAAAATGAAATAACCTTAACAAAGCGTGCAACGCACGGGTAAAAACACTCATAAACAAAAAAAATAAAATTTTGGATAAGTATATGACATCAACTACAATCTTCAAATCACCCTCTGGGCCTCCACAATTACTTTCTCAAGCTTCAAATTCTTGATCAAGAGAGAGCTTCAAAGGATTCCGTAGCCTCTCCACCTCCATACACCTCAGTGCCACAATGGATCGTCTCACTATAAAGTTGTCACTATCATCATGAATAATCAATTTCACATAAAATTTATTTGCATTTTGTATATTTATTTAAATGTTAATTGTTACATTAAAATGCACTAATATCGTATAATGAAATACAATTAACAATGTCTTAAGTTGCACTGTGAAATTACACTACAGGTGGTTTATTTTGATAAAAAAAATTAACTAAGCAGTGAAAAAGATAAAATAAGTAAAGTTTTTTTTAATTTATACAAACCAAAAGTATAAGACATACCCAACTCCAGAAATACATATACAAATATAAAAGAAAAAATAAGCTCTCGTGTCTCTTACTAATGAATCAACTCCAAATTTAAATTTTAAGTAAAAACACAAAATTATATTTATGTCACGAACATCTCACATAAAAAAAACTATCTAAAACAAATAACATTATAATTATATCCTTGTTTTAAATATAATATGGGATGGATTTTTCTCATGGGGGCACATCTGTAAATAACCCCCGGGTTATGAGGTAGATTTGTCTGTATGTGTACTAGGTGTATCCTACAACTCAAATGCATTTTGATAAACGTCGATTTTCAATAAAAAAAAATGTAGTTGTTTTCACTTGTACTTTCCACTGTTAGAATATGTTCTTAAGTTATACTGTGCATTTGGTTCATACAAAACTTTGTCGCACTATAATATATGGTTGGAAAAAAATATGATATCGAAAATCAAAACTAAACAACCAACATGCAATATGAATAATATGAGACAGTCTCATGTATACCAGTTGCAACGTGCAATTTAGCATATAAGTGAAACATGACACTAATTTTAACTGACACATGACGAATGTACAAGTCTAAAATTTGTGCATCAAATGTAGGTTTGTTCACGGAGTTCGGAGATGCCGAATCCGCACCGAAAAAGAACCGAACCGAAAAAATTATGAATTTTTTTTACTTTAACCGTACCGAAACCGAACCGAATATTTTTTGGTACGGATCTGGATATTACCAAATTAACCGTACTGAAAAATCGAATGTGACCGTACCGAACCGAATAACCGAACTAAATTGTATTAAATTTAATTATTTTTTATTTTTTATTTATCAAATATTAATGTTATTGAATTTAAATACAACTATATGATATTATAATTTCCTCTCCTTTTCAGAATATAAACACTATACTTCTTCCATCCCATAGTTGTTTTCTACATTACTGTTTACACATGTTTTAAGAAAAAAAAGTTGTTTATTAGTATTTAAAGTGATAAAGTAGATGATTTTAGTTAAGAGTCTATGGAGAATATAATATTAAAAAATATTTTTTTCTTCTTCCAAAAATAGATGTAGCAATTGAGTATGAGACAATTTTTTTTAATAATATAGCATACATCTTTGGGACGGAGGGAATATTGGTTATCTTATTAAGTTCTTAAAAAGTTAATTTATGTTTTGGTTATATCAAAATAATTTAAATTAATTTTTTATTCTTTTAATTTCATTTTTCATGTATATTAATTTCTTACAAAAACTTGGATATAGTGTACCCTGTGCCAGAAATACGATCAACGTGATTTTAATATTCCACTTTCCATTCACAAGATATTTCAAATGAATTTTTTAAATATATATTTTATATTCTATATTTTCAATACTCTATTGGTGGTGATTTGCGTTAATTTTTTAATCATCCATTATCATATAATGTGTTATATTTTAAGCTTGTAATGAATGTTTGATTGTGGTTGAAGTTGTGTAGTATTCGTGTGAGTGTACATGCATCAATATATATCTATATATATATATATATATATATAGATATATATATATATTTTTTAAATTGATTAAAAAATGAGAGATTTTTTTTAAAAAGGGTAAAAAAAATCCGTTTCTCCGCTCTGTTCCGTACAGATCCGATCCGATCCGTTTGTAATAAAAAATCTGCTCCGATCCATATCGAAAAATAAAATATTCGTATCATACCGTACCGATATTTCGGTATGGACACGGACACACGAATTTTAAAATAACCGAATTTTAGTACGGACACGAATATTTTTAAATATCTGTTTTGGTCTGTATCATGAACAGCCCTAATCAAATGCGTATAAGACTCCAGATTTTTTAGTATTTATTTATAAGTGAAAAATCACTTGTGAACTTTTTTTTTATATACTCAAATCCAATTGTGAACTTGTTAGAATTTACATAATTTTAAACGAAATTTAAAAACTTGTGATATGTACTTCCTTGGAAATGATATAGAGTCCACCAGTGGGCACATTATTTATGTACACCGCTTATGTGGCAACGCCACATCATTGTACATTATATTTATTATGAGATCTTTCCATCCTTATTTATTTACCTTACTCTTTTTCTTTTTATTCTATATTTAAATCATAAATTCTAGATCTTATTTCATGATTTAGGCAACACATATAAATAGGGAATTATTGATTTCTATTTTTACAATTTAATAAAATTATAATTATGTATTTTTTTTATAAAAATGTAAAAATTAAAATTATGGTGATGCATAATGTTATGGAATTAAATGTTATTATGAAAAAAAATTGTGGTTTTGAACCTCAAGTTGATTTTTTTTAATATTAATTAGCCTTTTTTTAAATGAAAATTATAATGATTGAAAATAATATGTTAGAGAAATCACGTAACTTGTGCATCATGTAAAGACAAAATTTTCATTTTTTTATTAAATATTACCTCCGTCCCGCTATAATTTCTCGCTGCACTACTCAATTCTCTTCAAACAATCTTAAATTACATCTAATTCCACTAATAGTTACATAAAAGAACATATTCACTTTGTTTCATTGACTTAAATTAAATAATATATCACTCTCGAAAAAAAATATTTAATCCATTTAAATACTACAAATCGAGTCTCACATTAAAAGTAAAAAAAAAGTCAAATGGAAAGTAAATAGCAGAACGGAGGGAGTAATTTTTATTATAATGTAGAAGTTTCATTGATAACTCAAAATATATTAAATAATTTGATTAAATGTTAAAAAAAAAATTGATCTCAAGACCGATTTATATAAATAAAATTAATCTCAAAATATTGCTAGAAATTTATTTAATATACACTTTTAAAATTTTGTGAATTGTTTGGAAATTCACAAGTTTAATAAATTTGGAGAATCAAAGAGTAAATAAGAAATTGTAATCAATCAAAATTAATTTTCTTTTACGTGAAGCCAAAGTTCTAAGCCATTAATTTTTTTTTATACAATATTGTTTAGAATTTAAAATAATAATATGCATCAATAGAATTTTAAGTGATGTCAATAATTTTATATTTTAAAAAAGTGTGCCTAGTATAATACTATTCAATTAATTGTGAAAATAATTTTCTATCATTAAAATACTATTTTTCTAATTATGTGGAGCCTGAATTGTGAAAGTTAATCTAGAATTTGTAAAATAATATATATATTTATATATATATATATATATATATATATATATATATATATATATATATATATATATATATATAATATAAGAAAATAGAGATTGTAGGGATATATAAGGACTAAAAGATCTTATAATATTATATACTATTGTGTACCCCTGCGAATTTTGCGGACTAGAAAAAAATATTATTTTTATTTTTAATTTATAAATATAAATATTTTTATTTTAAATATCTTGTAATTGCGATATAATATTTACATTGTAATTATAAATTGACGAACAATAAAAAAAAAACACTAAACATGAATAAATAGAAAATTTGAAAAATTCTAACCAATTCACACATTTCATCTGAAATTATTATAACACAATATTACTTAAAATTAAACGTTTCTGAAAACTCATCTGTAAACTACATTTGTTGTATACTTGCACGACCTTCCATTAGAATCAAGACAGAGAATTTTCAATCCCTTTTACTTTTAACCCTCGAGACTGCAACATATAATTGTCCATGTGTAAAAATTGGTTTCAGAAGGTACACACCGACAGAGGACAAAGATTGGTCTCGACTTTTATTTATAGTCATTGCAAAACACAAAAGAATCGGGAACTGTCTCTTCTGAATTCTAAAAGGCAAAGTATCACCAGAATTAGTCAGGGTCATTTTGGGAATATATACCTTACTCCCAATATTTCTTCTAGATATGATTCCAGCTAGCTTTCAAAATATGATTTCCATGTTTTGTAGCGACCAATCTGGTGTCATTAGTCCTGACTTTTGTTCGATATTTCTGAGAAGCATTACAGGGACACCAACCTTCAATACCAAACGGTGGTGTGGAAGTTCGGAACACTTGACCGAGTTCAAGTAATCAATAGAAAACAGTTCTTCACGACCACCGGGTCTATACTCGGATCTACAAAGAGTATCAGAACTCAAATACTCTCTTGTTTCACCATGTATCATAGACAAAACCTTCTTATTAATGTATTCCACTTCTCTGTGAGTTGGAGCAAGTATTGTTCTATCCTCAAAATAATCACGCAAGCAAAAAAATTCTGAAATTGAAGAGTATATACTTTCTATTATGGCAACTACATGATCAACTATATCATAAATAAGATTTTCTTCAGAATTCTGAATATCAGCAAAGTCATCTCTGTTAATCCCAAGTTCACCATCTCCAACTCTCAAAATTCAATCTGAAAACTCAGATATCTCATCAGAAGTAGATGGAGTTAGACACATGTATTATGGTTCGCGGTTTTAATAAGCAATTAATTTAAGTTTTTAATTTAACATTGTATGCTTAAGTCGACATACATATGTTACGCATCATAAAAATTATTATGGTTCGCGGGTATTTTTTTTGGTATGCTTTAGTACATTATCAATTTTTTTTAAAATTTAATACGATATTATATCATATTTTATATACATGTTGAGTGTAAAGAATATAATAAAAAAATATAGCAACATCAATATTATTTAAAAACATTCCTAATAAAGATACTCAAATATAGAACACAACTGTCTGGAAATATAGAACACATACTGAAATAATTGTAGCAACGCAAACATACTCAAATTAAAATCAAACTTAAAAAAGATAAAGTCTAGTATGAAACGATCAAATCTTCATTAAACCGAACACTCCAGATAGATCCATATTGACATGCATCTTGGTAGCCATGATATCATTTGTAAGACATTTCTCTGGAAAAAAATAGAGTTTATTTAATATAATTATATAATAATAATAATAATAATAATTTCAGTTGAATTATAAAAGTACTAACCTCCTATCGGATGAATGATCTTTGAATATTCAAGAACAATTGTCACGGGAGGCTCAGGTTCTCGTACAACACAATTTATAAGTTGCTCACATAAATCTCGCTCCAATATACATTTCATAGTCGTACCTCTATAAAAAAAATTGAGTACAAAAAATGAATACTAACATCAAATTAACAAAAAAAAAATGTTACCTCCCATCTTCAAGTTCTATTCTCCTATATATGATATCACCATATCCATGGATTGTTTCAACTTGTCCAATGAAAACCACATGTGCATGGATATCCGAAAAAAAAAATATAAATGAATTTAATTTTATGTGAATGAAATTTAAATAATTTTACTCAAAATATAAAAAGAACTTACCTTGAAGAATTGAATCTTCTTCATAAGTCTGATTAAGTATATCTTAAAATGTAACGAACTGAAAAATAGGTCTCATAATAATAGATTCACCATATTTAGTCATTTGAGTTGAAGGAAGAAATTCGAAGCAATAGTTATGTTTGGTGAACTGTATGATATTAGATTTGGAGCAATGCTAATATATTGTAAAATGTACTCCTTCCCCTCAATCACAACATTCCCATACGTAGACATAAGATTCTTAGGAATAAAAACATGAATTCTCGTACACTAATTTCTTAAAAACATTGACAATAAAAAAAAAATCAATGTGTATGCATCAAATAACAAAAACATAATTTTTTTTTAAAAGGATGAAATGTAACATTTGACAAAAGAGATGTCATACTTAAAATGGAATATTATATAGATGTTTGTGTGGGAACAATTGATTAATATGTTGGTATTATATTGAAAAAATCCAATGATAAGAATTATATTTAAGCGTCAATTCGAATTATTTAAAAAAATTCAATTCCCTCCTAAACATTTCATGTATACAAGTATTTTGAAAAAAAAAATTATTAAAAAAAATAAAAAACTTAAAAAAAAATTCTAACTTTCAGTGATATATAAGTATTATACATGGTAAGATATTGTATATCATGGCAAGATTTTTTTAGAATAATGTGTTATTTCAGTGACAATATCTTTTGGGTAGTAAAATTTTGTCAAAAAAAAAAAATTAATGTTTCAATCTATTATCCATAGTAAAATATGGTATTGGATGACAAGATTCTTTGGGAATCTTGCCATCTTTTACGTGACAATATTTTTTGCAAAATATTTCAATATCCTCTTAGAAAATTAGCATATATAAATATTTTGCAAAATTATTTATTCCAAAAATATCTAGTATTGTATTATACATGGTAAGATATTGCATTTCATGGCAAGATTTTTTGGGAATAATATACTATTTCAGTGTCAATATCTTTTGGATGGTAAAATTTAATCCAAAAAATAAATAAAGTTACACTCTATTATTCATGGTAAGATATGGTATTGGATGAACAACTTCTTTGGGAATCTTGTCATCTTTTACGTGGCAATATATTTTGCAAAATATTTTAATATCCTCCTAAAAAATTAGAATATATATATATTGCAAAAATAAATTCCAAAAAAAAATCTAAGTAAGAAAATCGTTGAACTGTGGAAAAAATATTTGCTTTACATCTTAGAGGACATGGCGGAGGCGCCGAGACTGTACAATGGAGGATGACAAAAACTAAAAAAGGAGGCGAGAAGAAAAAAACATAAGACCAAGAAAAATACTATAAAGAATCAGTATCATACCTTTGGTTCAAGGCCGCGGTATCCAATGCGGTTTGAGGCGGCGGGAGTAGAGCAGCGAGACAGCGCCGGTTTGTAAACAATCTAACATGAAAGGGATGACGGAGTGAGAAAAGAATAGAGGAGAGGCGGTGACGGTTCGAGATCTACATACCTTGGATTTATCTCTATTTTTCATATCTGCTTTTGACGCACTAGCCGTAGTCCACGATAGATGCCCGCCACTTGAATCACTGGGCTAGGCGGAGAAGTCGCCTGAGATGGATTCGGAGTAGGCACAATGATCGATCAAGTTGGAGCAATGACGTTGCGTAAGCAATATTGGTGACGATGATGTTGGTTGTAATAGAGGAGACGACGTCAATGATGGCTGCAACGGGAGAGAGAAACAAGCGGCGTATTTGAGAGAAAAGAGACGGTGTGTGCAATACTTTTAATAAGAGATTATTAAAACCTAAACATAAAATGAATGGTTTAGATTTAATTTTGTGAGATGAATGATCGAGATCAAAACTTAAACCAACTTTTAATGAGAGCGCAATATTTCAAAATAAAGAGATTTGAGACATGCCACATCAGTCTAAGAATAAGGTGGTGTTGACACATCATCTTGGAGAGGTTTGCAAATATATTATAATAAGATAATACACAATGATGTGGTATTGTCACATAAACAGTGGACACAAATAATGTGCCACGAGTGGACTCTATATCATTCCCGTGTACTTCCTCCAATCCTTGTTAAATTTTTCATCTTGTCAAAACATATGTCCAATTAAAGTTCTCATTTACTTAAATGGAAAGTAAATGTTCATATATCCATCTCTATCTCTCTCTACAATTATCTTTCTCTACTTTTCACTTTTCTACCCATCTACTATACATTTAATATTATATTACTCAAAACTTGTAAAAAAAAAAAATGAAAATTTTAACAAAGGACAGAGGTAGTACAGGGAACTTAATGGATATTAAGACAAATTTAGAAATTTGTTAGAATTTCTAGTTCATATTTCATGTGAATTTATGGTATTTAATACCCCTTAGTCCTGTGATTATATTCATATTTTTTATTTTGGTTTGTCTCAACTCTGTCTTCACACCCATAAAAAGGAAATGAAACTCAATATCGGTATATACATGTCCACAATGAAATTTTAATATTTTATTTCATACCAAAATTACGGTACCGAAAATATTGTACCATATTTTTATCGAAAATACGGAAATATCGATTTATTTTTTTACAGTATTTCGGTATATATCGAAATATTGAAAATTTTGAAAGTGTATATTGTTACCGTACCAAAGACATGCGGTACTGTATCATATCGTACCAAAAACCACAGTATACCGAAAGATTGGTACTTTCGAGTTTTTCGGTTCAATAAGAATGCTATACCGGATTTTTTTATATTTTCTCCACCCTTATTTTTTATAGCATATGAATTTTTTTATTCATTCACAAAAGTATTTTAAGTCTTCAACTGTTGTTACATTGAATGTACCAACATTTTGAGTAACATAATCTGTCTTTGTTTTGTCTTACCAAACATCTCACCTCATAGGACACTTTCAATTAGTATATGACCAATCTGATATCATCTGTCACAGGGTTAACTTCAAACTAGAATTTTTCGCCCTTGTGATGGCACGGATCACGCACAACCCGTCAGCCCACTCCCTCACCACTCTCGTATCTAGTATTTAGTGAGTATATGAAATAATACGAATGCAAGCAAGCACAATCAGATCACGCAGTGGAACAATAAATCGAAAGGCACACCACAGCATATGGGAACTCTTCCCAACCTTTGTATTACTCGCAATTCTTACAAAGGATGCCTAGGCTTGCACACATATCACTTGTGCAACTCAGGCAGAATCTAGCTTAAATTCGTGATGGACAACCACCATCACTAGGCAGGATAATTCCTATCCGTCGGATTTGAACTCCCCACGCCAAGTGTCGCCCATCCGGAAGCCTACAACAACTCATGGATTAGTTTCCTCAAAACCGCCCACAACTTCCCACAGAAACCGTCACTTGCTTGATCAAATCCGCCCAAGGCCTTATCCATCAAAATGGGTGGGCCGGATGCTCCAGCACCCGCCCGTCGCATGCACCCGGGCACGCATCGCCCGTGCACGCCGAGTAACCGCCGTGTGCACGCGCACTGCACATGCGGCGCGCGCACACCAACTCGCACCAAAGCCTTTCCGTGCGCGCATCTGCAAGGCTACGCAAGCCCTCGTACGCATTTGCACCTCTCGTAACCGCCGGATGGGTCGGTTGCCCTAAAATCCGCCCACCGCACGCATCTGGGGGCCCATCGCTCGTACGATGCGCCAACCGTCTCGCACGTGTGCGTCCACCTACGCACACTTCTCAAAACTCGTGCGACACTCATCCGCACCAAGCCACATTCGTGCACATACATGCCCCCAATGTATGCGCACGACCCTGCACCAGCGCCTACTCTCACCCCGCACGGACCTCAGGGAGACCCCTCCCTTTATATATGTTAAAAACATTGTTGCCCCTCTGACCCCCAGTAGATATTAAAAGGCTGGAAACTGCAAGTTTTTGCTCCCGCACCCGGTTGCTCCAAAATGCACCCGGCCTAGCACAAGTACGCACTACTTGTGCTAGGACTTGCACCCAAGCTTCCACAAACACCCCCAAATCACCAAGTCACCCAGCAACACTCGATTCACCCGTAAACCTCTTACGAACAGCTCCTAGGCGCGCATCGCCTAGCTCAACGCCGGGATGCACCAAGTACTAGTTCATCCCAAATCCAATCGACTAAGGGGCAAACATCATCCTACTAGCACTTTTGTTGATAAATCATAAATTCGTTTTTGAAATATACCTTCAATAAAAATCTAAACAGCAATTATATTTGAAATTATTAAAGTACAACTAAGATATCAGGCTAGCACTTTCATTGATAAATCATAAAACCGTGTTGAAATATACCTTCAATAAAAATCTAAACAACAATTTGATTTGAAATTATTAAAAAACAAAAAACTGGGAGCAAAACCAAACTATGTGTTATAAATCCAGCAACGCTATCCATTTCATTGTAAATTGATCTCTATTGCCTTTGATACCCTTCTCAAATAGTGTGTTCATCTTGCTCCACCAGTAAATTAAAAAAAAAAAAAAAACTAAATTAATACACAAAAACAAAAGAAGAAACTTATATATATGTTGCATAACTTGAGTAAAAAATATAAATTCAGATCTCAGAATTAGAGTTGAAAACGTCGATCATTTTATTTATAATAACCATTTAATTCATTGAGTTTATTAATTTTAGGTTTTGGTACTAGTCTTACAAGCAATAGTATTAATTCTTACTAGTAATAGTATAAGTGGTGCATGGTGAACAATGCTGTGTAATACTTCGCCCTTTTGGTCTATATCTTGAGGGGGGCTAAAGATATTAAAAAGCTCATAAGTAAATATATATGAGTAATTAATAAATAAAATGGAAAGGAGCCAAGGCGACCCCGAAGCTAGCATTGGTTCAGCACCAAGTTATCCTAGACGATTGCAAAGAGCCTCTTAGGAAACTGCAGGAACATACTACAGAGATTTCATGGATTGTATGCAAGAACATACTACAGAGATTTCATGGATCCACACACCTCGAAAGAGACAAAATGCCCCCAAGAAAATAATGGAGAGAAATTTTCATGTTCATAGATTTATTTTAGTCAGAAAGAATCAGATTCGGCGGCATAAAAATGGATAGTCGATGCCCCCTGAAGACAGAGTAGATTCAGGACCAGGTGTAGTCCAAGAAAGAACTGAATTGATAATTAGATGTTTATTACCATTTCGTCATCAGTTATAATCATCTGGCAATTCGACATGTTCATGTTGAGGAGCTTGCCACCTCTTCTTCTTTTTCATCCGAAAGGTGGGACAATCTGGAAAATAATAATAACAATGTAATAAAAAGACTATGTTTTCGAATTAACGAAGAAAATGATGAGGATATATTGACTTGTCATTACCTCCTTCAGGATATATCGAGTTGTAATGAACCTCAGCCCAGAAGCTCAAGAAAATAACTGCATCGCGACAGATATAAGTAATGATGAAGATTTAATCACTTGGGCAGAAGAAAAATACCATAGTATACAATTCATGTACATAATAATTACCCCGTTCAGACTTTTGAACGCTTGGTATGATCTCGATATAACAAGTGTCCTTGAAAGACGTTATGACGAATATTTTTATGCCATACTGCAGGAAATCAACAATGGGGATCAGTGTGCATAATCACTTGTTTAAAAAACCAAAATGCAACAATCATACAAAATCATATTTTAGCACTCAAACTTGCATTCTTTGATTGTTGGTTACTAGAATAGAAAGCTAGAGCTTGTTATGAACAGCCTCTGAATTCTCATAAGTACATTAAATTGAAGAGTAATATTTTGGTGCATCAGTTATACCTTGCAACTGGTGTACAATTAGTATTGTTTAATGAAAGCAACTAATACATTTAGTAAAACAACTAGTACCATTTAAAAATGCACTTGAGTTGCATAGTGCAACTGGTGCATATAAGTATTTGCCTAAATTTGAAAGAACACTGAGTGTACAAAAAATTAGTCCATTATGTAAGACACGAGAATGAAAAGATCACGAGAATAAAAAAACATACAGAATCTGCAGCAGCTTGCAAAGTGACATGATCTCCCCACTCGCCATTCCTACAGCCATTAGAAGAATAATGTCAGAAGGCACTCAAACATACGCAGTTGAAGAAAATGGAATGTTGAGATATACTTTGACATCTTTGTCAGATAGTGATCGTAAGCCATAGGTACATATCCCTCGTATATGTCTGGGCAAGACCTAAGCTACAACTCCAAATTGTTGGAAGACAAAACATCAGTTCAAGCAAACTCATTAAATTTCATAAGAAATGGAAAGGCTACAGACAATGTAAGCACTGACCTGTTTTACAATCTGTTGTCGAACAAACTTGTGATGCTCAGGAGTACGGTAAAATTGGTCTGACAGAGCTCGGAACTGAAAATAAAAAAAATAAAAAATTAATTAGTCATGTTTGGTCATAAATGCTATGTGACATATAAAAAAAGGTAAACAATCAAACATAATTACATTCAATAATATAAAAGAACAGATGACGCACACCCATAATAAGGGATGCTGAAACGAGTAAATTCAAAACTGACCTGGCAGTTACCATCGCCTTGAACTTTGAACTCTACCAGCTCATACACCTGTAATCTACAATGGATAATATTACCCGAGTTGATGCTTTGTGATGGAAATGCATATTTTAAAAAAGAAAATCTATTCTTTGTTTGAAAGTGTCAGCAAGTTCCAAGAAATGCCACTCTTGGTGAAATTGCTACCTTGGCAATCACCCACCAATATCTTAAAGTTAATTATATGAGTCCACATAGGTCGACAGGATATTCATAAATTAAGTCTGGTATTGTTTTCACTAGTTCTTTATTTCTCATTCGAGAAAGCCAAGGAAAAAGAAGGATAGGAAAATTGCTGGACTGAAGTATGTAATCTGTATTAAATTTCAGATAAATACCTGTCCAGAAGCCTTTGATGATCTAAAGTTGCTTCATCTATTGAGGGAATCTCACCGTTAATTTTTGGAATATGCTGCAAAGATAGGGCACGTGTTGAAGCGGGTCTTAATATCTGTCTTCTTTTTTCGCAATCAAGCAAGCAGTGTGTTTAAACATATTTGACAATAATCAAAGTAGATGAAGTAGAAAAATGGAGAAAAATAAATTAGTGGAGGATATCAACAAGACAATAAAAGGCAGATTCTGGAATACAGCAAATAAAACGCCACATTTATGCATGAATGCCTCAATTAACGATCGACTAAGCCACGTAACTCAAAAGACCAAACAAAGAAAGTCCAATGAGCATAAATAAAAGTAAAATCATATAAATAAATGTCTCTTTTTTTCCACATGAATTGAGTACTTGAAAGAAGTAAACTTACTGGAATAGGAACCATCTGGTTCAATCTTTTGCCCACTTCACCGTCAAAAACATATTCATCCATTAGTTCCAACGATGATTGATCTCCCGGGCTTGAACATGAAGCAGAAATTCCCAAATCAGCTTCTTCGTCATGGTGATTATCATTCCCTGCAAGTCATAACGAGCTTAATTAGTACCAATTCAGACAAGATACTGAAATTAAAGAAAGCGATTGGGAATCAGCATACCATCAACAACATAGCTATAGTTACCCAACGAATGAGGAAACCAATCCTGCGAACAAAACGAAGTTTGTAGGCCATCTTGGAAAGATTTGATCGGTTCAGATACAGAAAGCTGTGATAGTCCTTCTTCAAGACAGTTTACGTTAAGGTTGTCGTCTCCTGTATAACTGCAGCCCGTATCGTACTGATATCCTTTTACATAATTGTCCGAATAGCAGTCAGGATTATGTTGCGGGACTGAACCACAATACCCACAATTAGAATATGGATCACCGTCGAAAAGCTGAAGCCCCCAACGAACAACATCAGGGTCTTGCTCATATGTAATCATGTTGGCCCCAAATACAATATCTGCCAAATGAAGATTTAATACAGCTCATTCTTCCAAAGTGCAGATTTACTAAATCTAACAAAGATAGATCTAAAACGTACCAATGCACACATTCAATTCCAAAATGTATATCCAATCAAACCCAATCCAATGATAACACCTTAAAGCAAAAGGAAAGATAGCTCTGTTTTCCTATAAACTAAACCTTTGTGCAATTATTGCCACAATTAGACACCCAAACGATATATCAACACAGTAGTCCCATAAATCAATCAATCAATAGTGATCATCAAGTACTAAAAGCAAAATCTACCATCCTTTCATAATTATACACGAATCAGATCAACTTAACACATAACTAAAGAAAGATGTACGGGCAGAAAACAAAATCGCATACAGACTAATGTAAGCATGATCATTGGTAGGGATTGAAATTAAGTAGCAGAAATCGTTGAAAGAGAGATTAGAGCCTTGCATTGCCAAAGAAACTGACCTGAAAATTGTTTGCAGATTTATTTATGTGCCTTTACTTATATACACATCGCAATTTCGGGGCGCCACAAGAGGAGAGGGGGAGAGCTGAGGAAGTAATAATGAGTATTTATGGAGTAGAAAAAATGGGATTGATTCGGGGGGGTGAAAAAATGTCGTGAATTTCGGGGGGTGGGGTGTCATGTCACGAGGTGAATAAGAGAGAGGACAATGGAATTGGAATCTCAGTTTGGGGGTCTCAATTCCCAGTGTATTCAGAAGGTGGTGTTGTCAAACTGCGGCGATTCCTTTACCTTTGTCCGTTTTCTCCCTTTCTTGTCTTTTTTTACTTTTTTCCAATTATGCTCCGGTACGGGAATCACATTTTTATGTAAACCATATTGGCTATTGCTCAAGTTTTATCTTTTTCCTTTTTAAAAAATAAATAAATAAAAATCCGCTCACCCATATCATTGGCTCCTCGAACGGGTGAAATGTAAATCAAAAATGTATTCCAGTGGTAGTAGATACTTGTAAAAGTGAACCACTAAGATTCAAGCCTCAAACCCTAAGACTTCTCCTCATATCACCACACGTCTTATTATTAACTCTTGTAATGATGACTGCTCGTTTCAAATTCTTCGATTAAGGTGGGTGTATTGATTTATAATTTCACAAGATTTTAAAAGATTTTTTTTTGTAAAAAAGTCCGCTGATATTCATCAGAATTTTATATCACTTAAAAACAATCAACTCGTATTCAATCTGGATTTTAAAGATTTTTTATAGAGTCCATTAAAATTCATTAGTATTCATTCGAGACTTTAGACTATTTGAAAATAATTCATTGGTATTAAAAAAATATAAGAATTTTAAAGGATTGTTGTGTTAGATGGACTAGAAACTGTCCAACCCGTGCTTCGCACGGAAGTTATTTTTTATTTAATATTGACTTTTAAAATTGAACTTTTTTTTCTTTTTAACAAAAATAACTAAAAAAAATAGTTACAGAAAAACCATTTATGTTCACAAATATAAATGACATGTTATCATTCATTTCTTTTATTATTATAAATAAAATTACAAATAAATTTGCATGTTTGCTTTAATTTTTTAACACAATAACATTAAAAAAAAACTATTTAAAAAGTAGTCCTTTTGATAAAAATAAAACTATATATGTCTAATAAGGTAAATATAATGCACAAATTATTCATTACTATAAAAAGTGAAAATTTGAGGATTTATTAGATCATTTTTTTATTAAATAAATTTAAGTTAATTGATAAAGAATTTATTGAAAAGTATCGTACAATAAAATATAAATAAATGATGGTTGGAAGATATTGTTTTATCCGTTTCGTGATTACTTTGATATTTGACTAATTAAGACATTCCACAAATACTTTCATGCCACATAAAAAGAAATAATTATGCATCACAAAAAAAATGAATAAATCATAAAATTATTACTCTCTCCATCCACGAAAATTTTACCCAATTACTGTTGAGCACAATTTTTAATGTAAAATAATATATTATTGAAAAAGTGAATAAAGTAGATAAAGTAAAAGTATTGTGGTGGGTATTGTGGGGCCTATTTTTTGTTTGTGAGTGTAGTTTATTTCCAAAAGAGGAATGGGTAAAAATTTTGTGGACGGACCAAGAAGGAAAGCGGGTAAAAATTTGGTGGACGGAGGGAGTATTATTTTATTCAACTCTACACTCACATAACAAATTTTTTCTTAAACAACGTGACACTTTCAAATGTATTACAATCTTCATTTTGTCCGCCCTATTTGGGTTTATTATGGCAAATTGTGCATAAACTCGCGACTATTAGAAATTACAGTCTTAAATTGCCAGCACGGAAAGTAAATGTCCTTCATTTTGTCCCCCAAAAAATTATGGTCTTCTCTTTGTCACCCCAAAAGTTACAATCCTTAAAAGTATATTTTTTTAAAATTTATTTTCTATTAATAAAGGAACAAACACACAAATAAAATTTAAAATCAAATGTTTAAGTAAACTATAAAAAAACTTCAAACCATAACAAAAATCACTAAATTTGAATCTCTATAACCCGACAATCAACTATTTTTAAACATTAATTCACATAAAATAATAAATTTTCGTTATAATGAAAAAAATTATATTGTTGTTAAAATATTGCAATACAAATAAAATAATCAACAAATAAATATAATTAAAAATAAAAATTAATATAAAATATTCAACCTTTGTACACATACAATGGAAATCAATCTTGTTCTAACATAAATACAATTATATTTCTTTAAAAAAAATAAAAATCATATTTACGCAGTCTAACATTTCTAACAAATTTATACCAAATAAAGCAAGATAAAAAATGTGATAATCCGTATAAACAATAAACTTGGATTCATAATAAATTGGGAACACTTCTTAAGTTCTAACACACTTCAATATAATATAACTCAAATCCATTTGAATTTATACTCGACACTGGTATGTACTAAGAAAACAACAAAAAGATGATAAACATATTAAATTTACAATTTCAGTAAGGAAAAAAAATTCATCCAAATAAATAAAACTATCATCAGACTACGTTTAAATTCAAAATTATTGCATTTAACAGAAATCACAATTACTTCACCAATATTCACTGGTTCTAATTTTCCTTCAAAATAATCTTTAAAATGATCAATTTGACTTTTAACTAAAACATTTGGAGGAAAACTTAAACTATCTTTAAATGGTTCAATTACATTCTTCATTATTCAAACAAAAAGTAACAAATAAAATAATATAATGAAATTAAAAAATATTACATTTTCTTAAAAAAAAAATTGGTTTCTTTCATACTCAATTCTAAGTCTCTTGACTTATAAAGACTCTTGTACGGTGACCTTAATCATGTTTTCCACCGTTTGTTTTAAAGAGGTGGGGGAGTCGATACAGCAAAATTATTTTGAGAAAAACTTAATTTGCGTATAGATGATTCAATTGAATTTTTCATCACTATTCAAATAAAAAATAATAAAATATGTAATATTATACAAAGAACAAAAGTTTATTACATTAAAATTTAAAATACATATTACATACAAATAAAAAAAAATTATTGGTTTCTTTCATACCAAATTCTCAATTCATTTGCCTAATACTAATAGACATTATTGTGCAAGACGCTAATATTTTTTTCCCTTGCTAGCTAGAGTAGAAAGTTGAGGGAGTAAGTATATTTGGTAGTTGTATTAAAATTAAAGAAGATTGGCGAGTGAATATCTTTAGAGATGTAGGTGAAAGTATTATATGTTTGATAAAATTATAATTTTAAAGTGGTATATCTAGTAAAAAAAGGTGAGTGAGTTAAGAAGTTGGTGAACTTATTAAAATAGAGTGGTAAGATAACTACATTCTATAAAAAAAAAATCATCTATAAAAAATATTGTATTTCTCTTGCATTAATAATTAACAAATTTTCATATTTGATTTTTGAAATATAAAACAAAAACAATGTTATATATTTGTAAGATGTTTAAATAATAATAAATTTAATGTTATTTATAAGCAAAAATTAATTTTACAATATAATTGTAAAAACACACAAATGAAATTAAACACAAATGATTAAGATAAATTTAACAAAAATAAGTATATCAAGTTATGGGAAAAAATATTTTTTTAGGACTATAACTTAGTGGATGGCAAAATGGGGAATATAACTTTAGAGATTGTAATTAAGGACAATAATTTAAAAGTCACAAATTGAGGTTAAATCATCCCAAATAAATCCAAATCAGACTATGCTACATGACTCGATTGGGCTAATTAACATGGGTTGGCGTTACTGGGGATGAATTCTGATGCAATTTAGGTTTATTAGGCTAATTGTGCCTAAATTTGCAACTCTTAGAAATTACGGTCCTTAAATTGTCAACCCCGAAGTTACAATCGTTAAAAAAATTCAAAATATTAACTTTCACCTTGAGGATCGAGTGATAAACACTAACTCTTTGAGGTGTTATTTAGTTGGAGAAATGGGCAAAATAAGGACAACAATTCTTCGGGCTGGAAAAAATAAAGACCGTAAATCTCCAACCTAACAATTTAAGGACATTAACTTTTTAAATAAGTAAATTTTTTGGTTAATTAAGGCTAATTGTGCCTAAATTCACAACTCTTAGAAATTACAATCCTTAAATTGTCAACCCCAAAGTTACAGTCCTTAAAAATATATTTTCAAAATATTAACTTTCACCTTGAGGATTGAGTGATAGACATTAACTCTTCGAGGTGTTATTTAATTGGGGGAATGGATAAAATGAGGACTAAAACTCTTCGGGCTGGAAAAATGAGTATTGTAACTCTCCAAATTGAGAATTTAAGGACATTAATTTTAAAAGTAGTGTTTTTTTGGGTTTATTAGGGCTAATTGTGCCTAAATTTGCAACTCCTAGAAATTACAGTCCTTAAATTGCCAACCCCAAAATTACGGTCCTTAATTTTTTTTAAAATATTAAGTTTCACCTTGAGGATTGAGTGATAGGTATTAACTCTTCGAGGTGATATTTAGTTGGGGGAAGGGGCAAAATGAGGAAAAAACTCTTCGGGCTGGAAAAATGAGTTGTGTAACCCTCCGAGCTGCAATCTAAGGACAATAACTTTTAAAGGTAGTGTATTTTTGTCATATCAGCCCAAATCAGTTAGAATTGGGTACAAATTAATTCGAATTCAAGCCAAATCACGCCAATAAACGCAAATTTCAAGCCAAGTCAGACCAATTAATCGGACTTGCTTTGATTCAGGCTGATTTGGTCTCAAATCTCGACTTTTAAAAGTTATTGTCCTTAAATTGTCCAGCCAAAGATCTAAAGTCCTAATTTTCCTATCACTTCTAGCTATAGTCTTTACGAAAATCATTCTTGCTCTGACATTAAATATCATTGTACTTCTTTAAAAAATAAAAAGAATAAAAAAATTTATTTGACATTTATTTTTATGGGGAAATTTTTCACAATTTAGGACCATTTTTCAAATCCAAAATTATTGATGAAAACAAAATAAAATCATGAAATTAAGTTAGTGAAAAAAACAGAATAATGAACAAATTCATTTACAACTTGGCTTTTGGTCGTCAGGAAATAGTTGAAAATGGCATAATAACGAACACATTCAATATATCCATAAAAAGAGATATATCCATGTTAGTACATAGCAAACAATTTTTTTCACTTTCTTCGTGAAAGTCAAAATGCAACCAAGAATTGAATATATTATACTTTGCATGATACATGTGAAACAATAACATTATATATATATATATACATATATATATATATATATATTTTCTAAGAATATAATATAGTAATGCAAAATATTTTTAAATTTTATGAAATCATAAACTTTTATTTAGAATGATTTTTAAAATGTTTATGTAGAAGAAAATCTAAAAAAAACCCGAAGTTTTAATAGTTTAGAAATTTTGTAACACAAACAAAATTACTCTATAAATCCCCCGGAGAGATGTTAAGAAGCATTTTGTGAATGAAATATTGTGATTATATTTTTATATGAATATATACAATTTTTTTCTAAATTTACACACAAATTACTAAATTTTAATTTATTTATTTTTCCTATTTTAGCATATAAGAACATTTTTGTAAAAATCAAATTCAATTAACGGTAAACGACACAATCAATATCAAATTAGAAAACTTTATATATATTTATATATACACATATAATTTATATATATATATATATATATATATGTATGTATGTATGTAATCATAAATCATAAATGCAAGATAATAAACTAAAAATAACATATTCATTTAAATAATTATATATTACATAATAGCCGTGTTCAAAGACAAACATACATTTATTAATTAATCATCTCCATTATTATAATGATGTAATGTTAAAAAATAATATATTGCAATCAAGCTAAAACAATTATATAACTCCAAATCAACGTCTTGATTGAAAAATATCCTCGTAGCCTGAGAAAGACACCAAGTTGTTTTTCGGAAAACAAAAAGATCCTTAATTTGCTCAAGAAATATACAAAGACAACTATCAACCTTAACCACAAAAGAAAAACCTCGATTAGAAATGAATATCCTTGCATTCTGTAAAATTATGGTTAATGGAGGAATGTGATCTCAAATAACTAAGTTTATGAGTTGACCACATGACTCATTTACCAAAAAACATCGCATCTCAAAGTCACTACAAAAGAGGAAAAAAATATCAGATAAATAATGTTAAGAGACTATAAATATCTTTAAAAAAATTCATTATAACAACATATTATCTTGAAGTTGAAGCTGAACAAACCAAACACAACCAGACATCAACAAATCAATAACACAAATTGAACCAGTATGTAACAAATGAACATGTATATATGTAAAAAATATATACATAACAAAAAAATCAATTACAAAATAACACAATCTGGAAACAAAATATACACATGTATAATTGAAGAACAATAATTAACCACACAAACTCTTACCACACAATATTGAAACATCAACATTATGATTTTGAATTTCTCAGAAACTAATAAAGTCAATTGTTGATTTTGTAATACTCATTGCAAAACACTCATGTATCTTCGTCAAATGGATAAATTTCATCATATATTCATGTTTGGTATACTTAATTGGCATAACATTACGAATAACATAAGGTGTATTTGATGTAATATTCTTTCCTTTCTGATAAACAACCAATTTTTTTTTATCCTATCTACTCAATCCAATACTTCTAACAAAGTTAAATCAATCTTTAGCGAGACGAAACATGCGATAATTTGTGTCATAAACTCATATTCATAATAAATAGGGGACAATTCTTTGGTTGTGACATTCACTAATTTTAATTTTCCTTCAAAATAATCTTCCAAATAATCAATTTTCCTTCAACATAATCTTTAATTTATATACTATTAATCTATATCATGTATAATAATAAAATTATCTTTATTCATTACATAATATTACTTTAAAAATCATTAAAATTTATTGAAGTTAATTAATTTATAATAAAACAATATATATACTTTAGTTAATAATTTATGGTTAAATATGTTTATCATTACAATTAAATTTATCTAATGATAAACTCTCATATAAAATTTTCAGAGATCAAGGATCCATTAATTGTAGCTCAAATTGAAATATTTCGTAGATTCTAACTGGGTCAGACCGGGTTAAGTGAATCTTTAAAAAAAAAAAACTCGCGCAAACATAGAATATAGAAGTTCGCTCTTAGGTTGCGTTGCTATAAACGGAAACATGTTGTAGTATAAGGACCCATAATTGAACTTATTTTAACACATGTAAGGTATTAAAAAATATGTTATTATATGAACAAAAGTATGTTATTGTATGAACAAAATTTGTACAAATTCGGGAAAAGACCTAGAATTAAAGAGATAAATAGTGGATTAAAAATTCACATATTTGTCCTTATATAAACACATTGTTGCTTTAAAGTTATTGTAAGGATATATATATTTATTTTTGTAACGTCTAGTAACACATAATTATTCTTAAAGTAACATATACTTGCCCTTATAGTAACACACCTGGGAGCAAGATTTCTATTTTGACCTTGGTGTAAAAAAAATCTTAGGATTATTTATTTGACCACGGTACGACACACTTAGAATACGTGTTGCATATTCTTCAAATGAGCTACAATCAACTTAAAATATTTCAAATGAGTGTTGCTCTTATTTAATTGAATGTAAAATTTGAACATTAAAGTATATAAACTATTGTAAATAAAGATTTTATTATATTTCAAATCGATGACAATATTATATAAAAATAAGGATTAGAGAACTTTTAAAGAGAATAATTTCGTAAGATATATTAGACAATGAACATCTAATATTAGATGGTATTTTGCTCAATAGAGAAAGACTTTTGTTCTTAAAAAAGAATCTCTAATATAACATTTTAGATGGTATTTTGCTCAATAGAGAAAGACTTTTGTTCTTAAAAAAGAATCTCTAATATAACCTTTTATAATTTTTTTACAAAAAAATAAATAAATATTATAACTACTTATTATTACCTTTTTTTTTAAGGAAAGGTGGATAACACTACATTTGAGTATAACACAACACCCTTCCAAAGGACAAAGTGTTGGAAATATTCAATATATTTGGGCTTCCACGCGTCGAATTAAATGTGTATAGTTGTTTTAAGGAAGTTCCATTAAAGTGACTCACTAAAGTGTAAGTTATGGACTTATATGAGTATTAAATGCTCGTGAGCTTTATGTGTAGATACCACAAGATATTTTTAATTTGTCGAGGTACCAAATTAATAGAAAAGGATAATTTATTATCATGAGTATGGCTATGGTCCCTAAACATTATTACGTTCACTACAAATTATGTATTTTGTCTACATAATATTGAGGAAAGGGTGATAATGGTTGTTTGATAAACCATCATTCCAATTGTGTAAGAATTGATTCAAACCGATCCATTCTGCAATTATGATTAAAAATTCTCTAATTTCATTTAATCGTGGTAAATCTCTAAATTGATTGACTATTTGTGTTGAAGAACATTTATATGTTTTTATAAAGCATGCTATTTAGATCTATTAAATTAAAAAAAAAAAAAGGTTTACAACATAGTCCCAAAGTGAAAATTGCATATATTAAAACAAAGACATCAAAGCTCCCATAATACTTTAAAATCCTAGAATAATTCTTTGGGTTGAAAATCTAATCTTTAAATATGAAATTCAGACATCTCAATTCTCTCCCCGTGATCCAAATGCCATAAAAGTGCTTTGATTTCTTCTATCAACGTATGAACCAAGACCTGTTCACCGCAAAAATTGACAACATTTGAAGATTTCAGTAAAAGGAAGATTTGCGTCAAAAAATATAAAAAACTTACACTCTCCTAACATAAAAATTATCTCACACGATCAACATGTTAAAATTGAAATAAGCTATGCACGTGAATAACATGGAATTGGCGGTTGTATTACCGAAGAGTTGATATACTAAATATTTGATATAATTACTGAGGCTTAAGGAGAAAATTGATTTACCACTACATGTGCAACTATTGTGCATTAATAGATTAAATAAAGTGTGTCTATCTATTCTACCATTTTTCCATTAATAGGAGATGTTTAGACCGTATATTTCGATAATATATATAAAGAATTATAATCATGCAAAATATTAGTTGGATGTGATCACACTAATTTCAAATATTTATTATTTATAATCAAACCTTCAAGTTAAAGTATGCAGTAGAAGATTTTAAGCTAGAATTATGAATGAGCAATATGAAGTAACTTAACCAAATATATATGAATAAAAAGTGATTCTTGTATGCACTGAAGTGTATGTATGCATTTGAATTTTGAAAAAAATATCCCAAACAGTAATTAGTAATACCCAAGAAGTAAATAATATATTTGGTAGTTGTATTAAAATTAAAGAAGATTGACGAGTGAGTATCTTTAGAGACGTATAAGTACTACATGTTGGATAAAAATATTAATTTTAAAGTGGTATATTTGGTAATAAAAAAAAGATAATGAGTTAAGAAGTGGGTGAACTTATTAAAATAGTGTGAGAAGATAGCTACATTCTATAAATAAATAAAAAATTCGTAAAAAAAACAGTTTTTAATTTTATTAATAATTAATAATTTTCATATTTGATTTCTGATATATAAAACAAAAGCGGTGTTATTTTTAAAAAATATTTAAATACTAATAAATTTAATGGCCAAATTTAAACTATCCCAAACAAACCCAAATCAGACAATGCTACATAGCTCGATTGGGATGAATTCAATCTAAATTTTGGGTTAATTGACACATGGCCTAACGGGGGGTGAATTCGAGCTCAATTTGGGTTTATTAAGGCTAATTGTGTCTATGCAACACTTAGAAATTCCAATCATTAAATTGTCAGGCCCAAAGTTACGGTTCTTAAACAAACATTTTCAGAATATTAACTTTCACCTTGACGATTGAGTGATAAACATTAACTCTTAGAATTGATATTTACTTAGTTGGGGGGAAGGGAGGGGCAAAATGAGGACAATAACTCTTTGGGCTGAAAAAATGAGGATCACGGCTTTCAGTGCTGACAATTTAAGGACAATAACTTTTAAAAGTAGTTAATCTTTGTCATATCAACCCAAATCAGTTAGAATTGGGTATAAATTCAACCCGAATTCAAGCTAAATTATGCCATTAAGTGTGAATTTAAAGTCATCGGGCCAATTAGTCCAATTTGCTTTGATCCAGGTTGATTCAGCCTTAAATCTCAACTTTTGAAAGTTAATGTCCTTAAATTATTTGCCCAAAGGTTTAAAATCCTAATATTCCTATCATCCCAAAGTTACGGTCCTTACAAAAATCATTCTTGCTCCGACATAAATACTATTATACTTCTTAAAAAAATTAATCATTTTTATGTAATATAACAATTATAACAAATTTAAACAAAACTTTAGTGAGATGAATTATGTGACGATTTGTGCCACCAATAAACTTGCATTCATACGAAATAGGGGAAATTCTTTTGTTCCGAAATACTTCAAATATAATAAAATATGATTCTTCTCCAAAAAATTTACACTCGAATCTATTATGCGCTAAAAATAAATGAAAAAACAACCATAATATTATTTAAGGTGTAAATAATTATATAATTTTCATCATAAATACAACCAAATTTAAAAATTAAGTTATTTACACATGGTCAACTAACATTCTGGAGGAAAACTTAAATAGTTTATATATGGTTGAGCTAGATTTTTTTTTTTATTATTAAAAGTTAAATTATAAAAAATTAAGATTTTGTATAGAGTGAAATTGTTTCATACATGAACCAATTACAATACTTTTTAGTGTAACCAACTAATATTTTTTAGTGTAATCAACTAATACCTCAGCGAAAATAACTAATACACTCCAAAACTAATAGCCTTATACTGAAAAAAATGAAATGAAGAAATTTAAAAGATACGTGTTAGGTTGGCTAATGAAATTTGTTCCCTAATTTTATGGGATGTGGTGGTGCAATATGATTAAAATCTTTCTATTATCAACCAGTAACAAATAATTGTTGTAAAAAAAAAAAAGGATTGCACATTAATCAGGAGCCTACTATTTCATTATAATAACTTAATAAGAAGCCTATTATGAGTTATCATTAATATGTTTAATTAAAAAATCAATTGACATTTAAATTTGTTTAATTAAAAAACTAATTGACATTTAAATTTGTTTAATTGAAAAACTAATTGACTAAGTTGATGTCCATAATTTGGTATTGAAATTGCTAATGCTAAATTGATGACCATAATTAAAAAAATGAAAAAGTAACTATATACAATAATACTAAAAAAGAAATTCTTCATTAAAACTAAATAAATAAACAATATATTTATTACTAAATAAAGAAAATATGGATTAAACTTAATATTATTTAAAACTACCTATATTAGATGAGGAGGTATATGGTGAAAACTTGTTAGGAGGTATATTAGTGAATTGCAATAAAAGTATCAGTGAATTGCACTAAAGATATTAACTGCAAAGTATATTAGTTAGTTTCACTAAATGTATTAATTGAATAAGTATAGTTATTTTCACTAAGACATTAATTGTTTTAATATAAAGTATTAGTAAATTGTTGTTCACGATAATAGTTACCGTGAATATCATTAACATAATATATTAAATTACTAAATTATAATAATATAATTGTACAAACCCCACTAATAATATTTAGATGAGCTTGCAAATAATAAAAAAGTAATTACAAAATATGAACAAAAATAAATATAGTGTAGTGTAGAATATATGAACAAATAACTGAAGTACGATACATTAATAAGAATTATATTAAACTTATAAACCATGTAGAATATATGTATTTAATGAACAAATTGAATAAAAAAAATTAGAGAAAAGAATTATGAAATAATATTCACAGTGAAACTTACTTTAAGGGTATTTGTAAATTATATTAAAATTATCAGTGAATTACACTAAACATATTAGATCGGAAAGATATTAGTTGTTTTAACTAAATGTATTAATTAGTTGAAGTTGTTATTTCAATATAAGCAAATTGTTATTCACAATAATAGCTATGTGGGTATTATTCACATATCTAGGGTAGGAGATAATTCAATGAATATGATTTTTTTTTTTTAAGTTGTTATATCTATGAGCATGCCATAATAAAATCATCATTTAAAAAAATATACATGAAAATTTATTTCTCTATGAAATATCCAGAAATTTCATCATTAAAAATATGAGTTACAATCTCTAAAAAATCATCACAAGCACCTTTGAGAACTTAGTTGCAGAAGCGAAAGCAATGCAATATTTCTTACATACAAAATGAGACTCATCCCTCCCTGAAGAGAATATCTCAACTTTCAATATATAATTGAAAATAACAATACCTTTCATCAGATCACTTCACTTTTAATATCAAAAATTGTATATGTCTCGCTAATATATGATATTATTAACTCTAATGAATATCTCCAAACCTTCAACAAATGTCTGCACTCTCTAAAGAATATACAAATACATCATGTACATAAATTTTCTACATTAAAAAAAATCTAACAATCTAAAGAAAACAGACAAAAGGAAGAATTATACAATTGTAGTAGAAATATTGACGGATACATTCTGTATATATAGGACACACACACACAAAAAACGTCTCCTAAATTATAGCATTCATGAGTAAATTAAATTATAAGTTATAGCAAATTAGGGGTAAAATTAAATACTAAATTACCTTAATTTTTAGACAAAGAAATGGATGGTGAAGATCAACTCAGGAAATACTAATCAATGGCCACAATTTTTTCCCGCCGAAACTAAATATGGCAAAGTAGTGTGCTTTATATATTATAGATTTTGAAGGACTTTTTAGTGTTATTTATAAATACCAACAATCTCGTCCAAACCCATAAAATTTTAGAGGATTTTTTTTTATTCCTACAACTGCTTCATACAATCTAAAAAATTATCACCAACTCTATTCATCTATCTTTGAGTACACATTGCATTCTCTCGACCCACACTCCATAGTTCCCCAAGGTGAAATTAACAGTTGAAATACCCATTCATCCTCAAGTCCCACTTTTTAGTTCCATTATTATAACCTCTTCATCCGACTTTTTAAGTGACTGCATGAAGTGTTTCCTCCAATAATGATAAGACAAAGTATATAGTGAAACTAGTTTATACATAAATTCGTGAAGGGTAATAGTTGTTTTCATTGAAGAGTATTCGTTGTTTTTACTGAAAAAGTATTATTGATTTACACTAAAGAGTCTTAGTTGTTCGGTGAAAATGAACTAAGACTCTTCAGTGTAAACAAATAATACTCTTCAGTAACTAATACTCTTCAGTGAAAACAACTAATACCCTTCAGTGATTTATATATAAACCAATTTCACTCTATACATACTCTAATGATAATAATTTTAAAAACAAGTAATACTCATTTGTCCCATCCCTAGATTTTGTCTCAATTTGACCAAATTATTGTACGTAAACATTAAGAAAATCAAAGTACGGGTGTTGATTATATTAATGCAGGCATAAATCATTAGAAAAAGCAATGGGAAACTATTTCGATAAAAAAAAAAAAATTTAATCTAATGTTGCTTTTATTTTCATCCCTCAAACGGGTATTTTATGCGGGGACTGATTTATGAATTTTTTAATTTATTTTAACGGATGATTTTTTTTTAATACAAATATACACAAAAATTTTACTGAAGGGGTTTCATAGTATGCAATTTACAGTATTATATATATATATTATTTATTAATATTATTTGACTTATAAACTGAATAATAGTATAACTTATTATGATATATATTATTTATTAATATTATTTGACTTATAAACTGAATAATAGTATAACTTATTATGATATTAATAAATATATCTAATGATATCATTTTTATACTATAAACAAGTTTTATACAAAACTTACTCAAAAATATAATATCACATATATTTTCAAGGAGATAACTGAAGTAATATATAAATTTAAATAAAACAATTCTACAAATATAGTGAGAAAAAAAATATAACTCAAATGGGTGATCGACCCACATCCCCTGAATCGTGTCCTAATTTAAGGTATCCTAAACCTTATTAGTATGGATGTGAACTAATAATTAGAGAAAATATCAAAATTAGTCTTGGAGCTTAGGTTGGTTCCAATTTTAGTCCTATAACTTTTTATTTTCTCAATTTTAGTCCTGAAGTTGTCAATTTTAGTCCTATAACTTTTCATTTTCTCAATTTTAGTCTTGTATTTTTTTATTTTCTCAATTTTAATACTGAAGTTATCAATTTTAGTCCTTTATTGCCTCAAAATTAAAAAAAACTCACTGGAGGAATTGGAGGTTTTTAATTTTCCGGCGAATTGTATATGTGGACTGTCACGTAATCAAAAAAATTGGTTGAACCGTCTAGAAAATTGATTGTTACATAATCAAAATAGATTTCTGTGAAATTAGGGGCGGATTGGGTTAGATTTGGGTCGGGGCCATTTTTGTTTCCAAACGGGCCGATTTTAATTAGATGATCAATTAATTTTTTGATTATGTGGTAGTCCATGTGTACAATTTTTCGGAAAATTAAAAAAACCTCAATTCTTCCGGTGAGTATTTGAATTTTTATATAAAAAAGGACTGAAATTGCTAACTCTAGGACTAAAATTGACAACTCCAAGACTAAAATTGAGAAAATAAAAAGTTACAGGACTTAAATTGAAATCAAGCTAAGTTACTGGACTAGTTTTGATATTTTTCCCTAATAATTATATGGAAATACTCCCAACAGTATGATTGTTATATTGTCTAAAAGTATGTCTATTCAACTGTTACTTTTCTAAATCTATAAATATATAATATAAGCAATTTTTCCTTAAATAGTTTGGGCGGGAAATAATTTACACCGTTGATCATCTTTTCTTGACTTCATCATCACCGTTCTTTTTTTTTTAATAATTAATATCAATTAGCCATTAGTGTGCCAATAATCTGCTAAAATTTAGGGTCTTTTTAACAATTAATTTGTCCATAATTAGCTAAAATTGAGGATCCGTTTAACTTTGTGCCCTATATATATACTCTTCTTATCAATTTCTTAACCATGTACTTGCAAGCGTCCTTATATATACACATTTTTCAATAATTTTCATTGTTCTTATGTATAAACATTTTGTAATTTTGAGTAATTTTCATTTAGTCATTATATTTGATTAGATTTTTTTTTTCAATATATTATTTAAATATTTGAGGACATTGCTCGAAGGATTGAAGACGTTCATCAAAATCGAAGATTATTCAAGATATTCATCAGAAATTTTAACCACCATTTTACAAACCTTCAATATTTTTTGGTAGGTGATTTTAAGATTTTATGCATTTTTCTTTGTTCTTATGTTAAATAAATTTTGTAGATGTTACTTTTCATGAATCTCAATTTTTTATTGTATCTATATTCTAGCATGTGTTTATTTTAGATTTAAATTTTTGTTCGGGATTTATATTAAAATGAAGATTTTGAAGAAATTAGTTAAGGTTTGAGGACTTTCATCAAAAAATTAGTTGAGATTATATATAATAATTTAGTTTTTCTATCTTACGTTTATTATCATGGTATGATGGAAAAAAATCTATTTTTAAATAATATAAAAACAAATTGAATTATTGTTAACCGTCATACACATCTCATTAACTTAGTGGACAAATTTTCTTATGTGATTTTTAAATTTTATCATGTTTAGAAGATTTTTGTTTTTTTATATTTTGTTTGTTTGTATTTTTATGAGAATTATTTATATTAATCATATTTCACCCTCCATATCCCATAAAACTAGGTAACATATTTTTTCACCCTACTTCATGCATAAATATTAAAAGGCAAAGTATAGAGTGAATTTGAAGGACACAAGTTATTTTCAAAGAGTATTGAGTTAAAATGTATGAGAGTATGAATTGTTCTATTTAAAGATATTCAAATGGTATATACACGAACAAGTTTCACTCTATACATACTTATATTATAGTTTGAAATGTTACAATAAGAATATGTGTTTTAAAAAAATTCCAATAAATATTTCAATATTGAATGATTTATTTATTGTCAATTAACTTTAAATAGATTTTTTTTTTAGTATAACAAGACACTTTCGTTAAAGATTATTCCCTAGTTTATGTATTACCAATTATATATTTGTAAAATCAATTACATGATTATTAAATTAAATTTGGTCAAGTTTAGCCGAATTAGTGACATAATCAATAGAATCAATTATATATTTATATATAGAACATGTAATAATATTTCTACAAATAAATTATATTAGTGATATCAATTAATCAATCAAATAATTTAGTAGAATCTAAAAAAAAAATATTACATTTACACCTTTATGTGTAATGTAAAATACACCCTCTGTTTTTTTTTTTTATCTGTCACATTTTACCCATTCATGCAAATCAATTTTCTCATTAATTATAATATCAAAAGACTATTATACACATATTAAATTTATATAAATCACAATAACTACAATTTATTAGGAGTATTTTGTTGAAAAAAAAGAAGATAAATGAGATAATTAAATAAAAAATGAGTAGTAAATTACTTTTACACCTTATGCACTTTATGTGGCCGCGGATTGGATTCATGCATATTTGATTCCTATACTATGTATAGGAAGAGAGAGAGTTAAACAAGTCCCCGAAAATAGGGCCACAAAATTAGTTATTAGATGAATAGATGGCGGTTTAAAAAAGTATGAATAGATGCCTTATATATATATACTAGTGTTAGACCCGCGAGTATCGCGGGTTCGTAAATCGTCATAACATATTTTCACTAATTTCTAAAAAGTTAATTTTCTCAATACAATTTACGCTTTTATTCCATAGCTACAACATATCGTTAAATTATAAATTATGCAATAAATATATGAGATGTATTATATTCGTCCACACATAGAAAACAAATATGGAGTCTCTCCTAAAAGATATTACAGATTTCTAAAAATCTCTTTATTCTTCTCCCAGGGCATTTCCTTAATTCTTGTTCTCGGTTGTTTGGGAAAAGAATAGTACTCTTGAATTTTTAAAAGTACTTTGGGTTATCAAAATTATTATATGGGGGAAATACATAGGAGGGCAAATATAATAGCCTTATTACAAATTGGGACAGGCCCATTAGTGAAAATACAAAGAAGGGCAAAGATATTATAGCCTGCTTGGAGGCTGCCGAATAGTAGAACCTTTCCCCAACCTCCACATGCTATTTTCACCTTTTAGTTGAGATTTGACATTTTGGTGGGTGGGGTAACCCAAAAGTCAGTATTTTTTTCCTATATACTACTGAAAAGTAGGAAAATGGTAGAAACAGTGAGAAATGGGAAATTAGAAGATTGATTTTTGAAATTTGGGACATTTTGAAATTTGGGACATTTAGAAACACTATGAATAGGGATGTTGGTTCAAATGTTGATGCTATGGGGGATGAGGCAAGGTTAGTTGAAGAGATAAGTGAGTTGGAGAGGTTGAAAGATGAAATGGCAGCAGCAAAGAGGAAGTTTGAAGAAGAGTTAAAGCTGAGAGAGGAATGTATTTGTCAATTAAGGGCTGAGAATGAGGACTTGGTCCAAAAGTTGGAAGAATGTTCAGTTCCATCAGCAACTCAGTTGTACGCTAATCCAAAATTTATGGAGCAGCTAGAAACTATTGAGAGTATACATATCCTGAAGCGCGAAAATACCGATCTCAAGAAAGTAAATGAAATTATGTTTGAGCAGTTAGGGAAGTTTAAGGAAGCAGGGAATGATCAGATTGATGTAGGGGTAGTAGTGGAGACAGAAGGAGGATCCGGTGAAGAAACACCATCTGAAAAAGGGAAAAGGAAAGTGAACCATCCCTCACCAAGTACACTTACAAAAAGAGTGAAAGGCAGAACCGAGCGGGATGGAAGGAAACGTGTAGTGACTACACCTCAGTTGCCCACTAAAGAGCTGATTAATTTGGAAGAAGGATTAAACACCGACAAAGATAACAAAGGTTTGAAGAAAAAGGGAAGACGACATCGGAATCCCAACTACAGCTTCCAATTTAACAATTCGTGCATTGCAGTGAAAAAATAGGTGAATCTGTGAGAGATAAAATCATATATCTACTCCACCGTTCCGGGAAAGAGTATGAGTTTTCATTATTTTTTCCATTTAATTATGGATTAGTAGTATATATTACTAACATATCATAATGTTTCCCCTTTTTTAAAGCCATTTGGTCTGGAAGGGTGTACAGCCCTTGGCAGAAGTTACACTTGGAGATATCATTGAAATTCTTCATAATGGTGAAATAGCGAACTCGGTAAGCACCTGGGGCATTTTCTAAAATATTGGTGATTGCACATTTTTTAACATTGCTGAATTTTGAATTTAATGATGACGTAATTCTTAGGTTATAGATGCGTGGGGTGAGCTGCTGCACAAAATTTATAGCAACGATAAACCTTCTTCGAAATATACTATGGTGTTTACTGCTTCTTGTTGGGTATGTAAGCTATAAGTTTGCTGAATCCTAATTTTCATTAGAAGATTGATTATGTGACTGAGTTTTTAGTTAATGGAATTATTTTTTGCACTACTCAGGGTTTGATTAAGTGGAATGCTTCCAGAAACCAGAAGACATTTGAGAATTTGGTTAGCAAAAAGCTGGAAGAAGCATTGGGATATGAATTTCTTGGTTTTCCCTATTCTAGTAACTGGGGAGGGAAGCACATCAAGGGGATTGGGCAACCATTGGACGTTACTAAAGTTCGATATGCAAACACATGAATGGAGTTTTTATAACTCCATGCGAAAAAGAGGACCAGGTTTGGTTGATAGACACTTAATAGAAGCATTGACTGTGGTGAGCAATCATAATTATATGATAATTGATAAATAGAGGCTGTATAATACTTTGGTGTGAAGTTTGTTAATAACCTTTGGCGCTCATGTATAATACAGGTTAGGTTTGTTGATCAAAGGTTGCGTGAGTTATACAAGAAGTGTAGGCCTGCTCATCCTTTCCTAAAAAAGACATTAATAGAGCCAGTTTCAGAGGACTGTCTGCAACAATCTGATTGTTCTGTTGATTGCGGTGTGGTCGTTTGTTGGCATATTGAGCAGTGCATTGCTCAGAAACAACCAAGAACGGGCGTGTATTCTATGAATTCAGCTGGTAACTACAGGGCAAAAATGGTGAAATCATTTATGGATAGTATGATTGGGTAATATAATAGTTTGTATGTAAGGAATATATGGAATGGATGGTCTTTTGGTTATAGTCTAGTAAGGAAATCAAACTTAGTAAGGGAATTGATGATATTTTGCAGATGGGAAATCAAACTTAGTAAGGGAAATGATAGTATTTTGGTTATATTCTAGTAATGAACCCTATTGTGTATATATTTGGGGTTGTATTTTGGTGAAGGCCCAATTTCTGTATATGTTTTTGCTGGATGCAAGCGTTTTTTTTTTTGGTGAAATTGACTGATTTCATGGAATGTATGTATTTTGGTTCCTATTAAATGGATGTATGTTTCTGGATACAATGTATTTTTTTGTTGGAATCATTATTTGATTGATGTATTGTGTCATAAATGAATGTCTTTAGTTGGATGAATCCATAAACATTGGTTTATTGGATGATTTCCTAATTCATTAAGGTGGGAATATGTCATTGTACAATAGACTAAAACTTAACTTCTTATGAGTTGTTCTCTCAAAATACCATGAACTACCCCATAGGTTTTGCGAAGAGATTCAATTTATAAATATAATTGCACATTATAAAAATCTTAGCACAACACTACAAAACATGTCCATTTATGATTGGGCTAAGTGTTGAGCCAAACTAAGTGTCATTTTACCAAAAATAGAGTTTGTGCAAATTATTTTTTAAAATGCACGTATTTAAATTTGGGTTGTATTAAGGTGCTAATTCATTAAGGTGAGAATATGTCATTGTATAAGAGCCTAAAAATTAATTTCTTATGAGTTGTTCTCTAAAAAAACCATGAACTACCCCATAGACAACTGCTACGATTAAGAGATTCAATTTATAAATATAATTGCACATTATAAAAATCTTAGCACAACATTACAAAACATGTCCATTCATGATTGGGCTAAGGGTTGAGCCCAACTAAGTGTCAGTTTACCAAAAATGAAGGTTGTGCAAATTATTTTTTAAAATGCACGTATTTAAATTTGGGTTGTATTAAGGTGCTAATTCATTAAGGTGAGAATATGTGATTGTATCAGAGCCTAAAAATCTTTTCACATCCCTATCAAAAATATTCATTCATGATTGGCCTAAGGATTGAGCCCAACCAAGTGTCAATTTACCCAAAAATGGAGGCTGTGTAAATTATTTTTTAAAATGCACGTATTTAAATTTGGGTTGTATTAAGGTGCTAATTCATTAAAGTGAGAATATATCATTATATAAGAGCCTAAAAATTTATTTTTATAAATATAATGGCACATTATAAAAATCTTAGCCCAACACTATAAAACATGTCCATTCATGATTGGCCTAAGGGTTGAGCCCAACTAAGTGTCGTTTTACCCAAAAATGGAGGTTGTGCAAATTATTTTTTAAAATGCACGTATTTAAATTTGGGTTGTATTAAGGTGCTAATTCATTAAGGTGGTAATATGTCATTGTATAAGAGCCTACAAATTAATTTCTTATTTAATTTCTTATGAGTTGTTCTCTCAAAATACCATGAATTACCCCATAGGTTTTGCGAAGAGATTCAATTTATAAATATAATTGCACATTATAAAAATCAAAGCACAACACTATAAAACATGTCCATTCATGATTGGCCTAAGGGTTGAGCCCAAATAAGTGTCGTTTTACCCAAAATGGAGGTTGTGCAAATTATTTTTTAAAATGCACGTATAAAAATTTGGGTTGTATTAAGGTGCTAATTTATTAAGGTGAGAATATGTCATTGTATAAGAGCCTAGAAATTAATTTCTTATTTAATTTCTTATGAGTTGTTCTCTCAAAATACCATGAACTGCCCCATAGATTTTGCGAAGAGATTCAATTTATAAATATAATTGCACATTATAAAAATCTTAGCACAACACTATAAAACATGTCCATTCATGATTGGCCTAAGGGTTGAGCCCAACTAAGTGTCGTTTTACCCAAAAATGGAGGTTGTGCAAACCAAAATTTAAAATGCACGTATTTAAATTTGGGTTGTATTATGGTGGTAATATGTCATTGTATAAGAGCCTATAAATTAATTTCTTATTTAATTTCTTATGAGTTATTCTCTCAAAATACCATGAATTACCCCATAGGTTTTGCGAAGAGATTCAATTTATAAATATAATTGCACATTATAAAATCTTAGCACAACACTATAAAACATGTCCATTCATGATTGGCCTAAGGGTTGAGCCCAACTAAGTGTCGTTTTACCCAAAAATGGAGGTTGTGCAAATTATTTTTTAAAATGCACGTATTTAAATTTGGGTTGTATTAAGGTGCTAATTCATTAAGGTGGTAATATGTCATTGTATAAGAGCCTAGAAATTAATTTCTTATGAGTTGTTCTCTCAAAATACCATGAATTACCCCATAGGTTTTGCGAAGAGATTCAATTTATAAATATAATTGCACATTATAAAAATCTTAGCACAACACTATAAAACGTGTCCATTCATGATTGGCCTAAGGGTTGAGCCCAACTAAGTGACGATTTACCCAAAAATGGAGGTTGTGCAAATTATTTTTTAAAATGCACGTATTTAAATTTGGGTTGTATTAAGGTGTTGCTTCATTAAGGTGAGAATATGTCATAGTATAAGAGCCTAGAAATTAATTTCTTATGAGTTGTTCTCTTAAAATACCATGAACTACCCCACAGGTTTTGCGAAGAGATTCAATTTATAAATATAATTGCACATTATAAAAATCTTAGCACAACACTATAAAACATGTCCATTCATAATTGGCCTAAGGGTTGAGCCCAACTAAGTGTCGTTTTACCCAAAAATGGAGGTTGTGCAAATTATTTTTTAAAATGCACGTATTTAAATTTGGGTTGTATTAAGGTGCTAATTTATTAAGGTGAGAATATGTCATTGTATAAGAGCCTAGAAATTAATTTCTTATTTAATTTCTTATGAGTTGTTCTCTCAAAATACCATGAACTACCCCATAGATTTTGCGAAGAGATTCAATTTATAAATATAATTGCACATTATAAAAATCTTAGCATAACACCATCAAAAATGTCCATTCATGATTTGCCTAAGGTTTGAGCCCAACTAAGTGTCATTTTACCCAATAATGGAAGTTGTGCAAATAATTTTTAAAATGCACGTATTTAAAATTGGGTTGTATTAAGGTGCTAATACATTAAGGTGAGAATATGTTATTGTATAAGAGCCTAAAAATTAATTTCTTATGACTTGTTCTCTCAAAATAAAATGAGCTATCCCATAGGTTTTGCGAAGCAATTCAATTTATAAATATAATTGCGCATTGTAAAAATCTTAGCACAACACTATTAAAAATGTTTATTCATGATTGCCTAAGGTTTGAGCCCAACCAAGTGTCATTTTACCCAATGAAGATTGTGTAATTTTATTTAAAGTGAAAATTATTTAAAGTGAAAATATTTAAAGTGAAAATATGTGCATTCTGTAAATTTTGAGTTGCACTAATGTCATTATAGCCAATAAAAATAGAGCCTCATACATATTATTTTTAGAAAATGCACTACATCAAAAAAATTGAGTGCTATTATTATTAGGTTCATGAAAATAGAAACATGTTGCATAATTTATAAAACTTACAGCCTAACAATAATTAAAAATGTTGCCCAACAATATTTATAAAACACATATGGTTATTAAAAACACATGACGCTATTTAGTGAAGCCCAACAAACATTTATTTAATTAAGCCCAACTCTAAACCATTATTTAGAAAAAGCCCAGTGATATATTTTGGAAGGCCCAATTAAATGACATTGAAAAACAAATTGGGGCTACGCATTTGTATAAACTGTACAGAATAGGAACTAACCCATCAAATTCCCCTATTACAAATCTGAAAGTTACCGTTGGAACTTGCCTTAAAAAATATTGCCGTTGAATACAGTAACCCAGTCCGCCTCCCCCTATTTAAAAAGCAACTCAGCAGCTCACTTAACATAGGAGTGCCCTTACATTGGATCACTTCTACACACAGGAAAAAGAAAACCTAAAAGCATTCAAATAAAGTCTCATCCCTTAAATATCCATACCCTTACAGCAGCAGTTGTTGGGTACGAAATATGTCGCACCACAGCCGTTACACGAGAGGTGATTCGTATGCAAGGTACTCTCGCTCTGTTTGCAAGAGATGCAGGGTGGACGCCACGATTAAGGTCTCCGGTTCTGATTTGAATTATGGAAGGTTATACTATGGTTGTGAACAACATGGCTTCTCACACTGGTGTAACCCTGTTGATTGTGATCAAGAGGAGGTCTCGAGCGGCAGACGAGTAAATGAACAGGCATTTACGGTGCCAACATCTATGGTGCGTGGCCCTTACCAGATAACAGTAGGAACTTTGCTAGTTGCCAATGTGATGACGTTTATTGTAATAGGGATTGTATGTTTCTTGATTGCTTTCATGATTATGTAATGTGATGTATGACAGTAACATAAGCAAGTTCTTAAATAAACTTCAAATTCTGCCCAAAAAACATAGGTATAATCTATTTGCATTTGTACTTTTAAAAGGCACAATTATAAACTAACCCACATTTATGCTATTTTCATATATTGGTCAAAATAGTAGTGTTACAAAAGAAACTTGGGTGTGTGTTTAACTCCAAAGTTTCCAGAGGCTAGCCTTTGTAACACTCCACAAAAATTCGACAATCAACAAACATAAAGCTATCATGTGAATGATACAAAAAATACCTAAATTCTTCCACAGAACAAAACGCACCAGGCCTAATATGGGCAAAAAAGGAAGTTGTGCATCACTTCTCCTGAACTTGTACCTATATATTTATATGAATATATTAACACATTTTCATAACCACAAAATATTTTCACCAATTATTACTGCAGCCCACATATTGAAAAAAATGCACCTCTCATGAATCTGCCAAAAATCATGTAATTTATAAATAAAAACAACTCATTTTATCTCCTTCATTTGGTAATGTCCTTTTTTTACCAGATTATGAATGGAGCACGAATTCACCAATTTTTACATACAATTGGACACTCTACGTTTAGCAACCCATGATAGTTTAACAGACTAAAGTAACAGCATTAATGCATATCATGTCCCCCAAATGCAAATAAAAAAAGAACGTATTTAAAGTTCCAACACAACTTTGCGAAATACAGATATAATAAGGCCAATATCACTTACATACAAAATATCATATTATCCATATGCTGCTGACCATAAAAAAAATGAACAAAATCACAAGGAGTACCTCTTTTCTAACTTTGAGTTTCTTCTTTGGAAATTCCCCGGTTGAGGGGATTCTTGATTTTTTCGGTCGACCGGGCTGCCGTTTGAGAAATGGAGGAAGGATCTTATGTTGATCATCATTCCCTTGGCAATCAAATTTCATGGTGTCTGGAATAGGGTTGATATCTGATTGGTAGCATAGGAGGTACTGGGAAGCATAAAAACATTTCTCCACATAAGTGTAAACATCACCACAATGCCTAGATATTACCGTCACAGCATGAGAGCATGGGAACCCGGTTACCTCCCACATAGAACATGAACATGACCTTTTCTGCAAATTAACAGTGCATGAAATGTCGGACTTCACTTCAAAATCACCACAAGGGGCTTGGGTTACGGCCCAAGACCCACCATGATTGAAGGAGACATTCCAATCAATTTGTTTTTTGGGTACAAATGCAGATTTCCACCTTTTCGATGTTTGTCTCCTTTCAACAAACCATCTAGCAACATTCTGCCGTATCCAGTCCATCATTCGTGTGACGGGCAGCTCCCTGGCATCTAGGACCCATGAGTTGAAGGATTCGGCTGCGTTTGGCGTCATTTCTCCGTATCTTGTGATGTGCGGTGAATGGGCAACTGCCCACTTTTCATAAGGAAGTTGTGATATCCACTCTTCAGCAACTTTACCACCAACTTGTTTGAAAAGCTGAATGTTATCATTGAATAAATGCTTGTTTGGCGCATATGCACATGCTTTGAATATCTTACACAAGTCACCTCGCTGGTTGTTGGTCCAGCCCGCTGAAAATTTCACCTTTAGGTTGCCTAATAGATGCCAAAGGCAGAAAAAATGAACAGGTTTATCAAAAACGTCTTTGAATGCCGAAAGCAGCCCTAAGTTCCTGTCCGAGATGTAATAAATCTCCTTGTCGTGTGTGATGTTGTCTCGAATCATTGTAAGAAACCATTGCCAATTTTCGGAGGTCTCGGCAGATACCAAGGCAAATGCAACTGGAAACAACCCTAATTTATTTCAAGAATGCATCAATAATAGGTAGGACATATAATGATTAACAAACTTATTGAACAACAAAAAATATGTTCAGAAGATTACCGTTGTTTCCGTCTTTAGCGGTAGCTCCTAGCAGGGTACCCTTTGCTCGACCCTTTAGGAATGTACCATCAATGAATAACATTGGACGACAATGCTTGAAACCATCTATGGATGCCTTAAACACAATGAAAACTCTCTCAAAACGATATGTAACAGGGTTGTACTCAAGAGATACAACACTACCTGGGTTGGTGATCTCCACAGCTTTGCAGTACCATAGAAGATCCTTGTATGAGTCATCGAAACTCCCATAAATCTGATCCTTGGCAGCTTCAACAGCGCGCCATGCTTTATAATACGAAATTTGTATACCATACCCATTCGACATGTTGGTCCCAAAAATATTCAGCGGAAAGCATTTTTAAGTTTATTTTTAAGAAAACCCTTTAAAGAAATGCTAAAAGAAATTGCAGAAATCTAAAGTGCAGAAAATAAAGAACACAAGGATTTATAGTGGTTCGGACCAACTTGTCCTACGTCCACTCTCCCTTTCTCCAAAGGGGTCTTTCTCACTCTCCAACCAACTTACTTACTACTGGAATTTCGGAAGTACCAGCTCCTTCTTTACAGCTTACACCAACCTTATCTAACAAGATGAACAGGTTGAGTAATAATCCAACTAAACTCCTAATAGAGTGTATATAAACTAGAAAGGACAAAGGTGAGTGATTGGAAGAGTTCGTGTGTTCTTGTTGTGCTCTCGCGCGACTCTTCTATAGAACTCATCCAAGCACTCCTATTTATAGTTGTAGGAATTAACTAGCCGTTGGAATGCTAGCAATTCAAACAACCATAATTGGAGGAATATAATCAATCACAGATTGATTATATTGATTGATTAGTTGACTTTCAATCAAGCAATCAATCAGATCCTCCATCAGTTGACTCTCCAGATTACCTTCATCTCCATCATGAATTTCCAAAGTCTTCTTGTCTCCAGATTACTATGAAGCCTCTAAGTGGGTGAACTAATCCGTCTTCCTCATCTGGTCAGGACTCGTCTGGTCTGGGGTCTTCTGGTCTGGTCAGGTAACACTTCAGCTCTGGTCCTCATCTGGGAGAGGTCCTCTGGTCAGACTCCTCTGGCAGACTCCTCTGGTCAGACTCCTCTGGCCAGACTCATCTGGTCTGGTGACTTTTCTGCTCTAGTGACTCTTCTGCTCTGGACATCTTATCTGGTCACCTCTCATCTGGTACCTTCTCTGGTCACCTTCTCTGGTACCTTCTCTGGTCACCTTCTCTGGTACCTCATCTGGTCTGCACAGATTTCTTCCCCCTTAACCAAAGACCTATTCTAGACCTAGACTAATCTGTAGCTGACTAACAGGTTCAGCTAGTCCTATTATAAGTTCTTGTTTTAACATCTTCAAAACACCTAATCTATATCCCAACAATTTCCCCCTTTTTGATGATGTTAAAACTGTAAGAACTTTAAATAAAACAAGACAAGAAAAATTTGAAATAAGAGAATAGAGAATCTAGCAGGCTGGGTCAACTGATCTTCCCCCTCAAAGTATGCTCAGCTGATATTGGGGCAAAACATCAGCTGGTCTTTTTGTGTATCTGCAGGCAATCAACTTTTTGGTACCCTACTGGGTCCAGGGGGGTTAGCACAATTTTTAGGAAGCCACAAGAATAGATCATCCCTTTTTGGATCAGGTGATCTTATCTTTCTTCCATATATATCCACAAAAACACACTGAACATAAGAAGCTTTGACATGGTTATTTCTTCTAGAGGCTCTTCTTCTCTTATGAGCTTGTCCAGTAGAAGAAGTAACTTGTCTTAAAGCAACAGACTTGAAATTCTTTTGATAAGGATAAGTTTTACTAGAACCATCAAAGGTTCCAGCTGGTCTGGCAGATGACTTGAAAGTCCTCTGCAGGTGAGTAGGAGTCATCTGGTTCTGCCTCTTTTGAGAAGATCCAGAATGTCTTCTACTCCGCTGGCCTGGCTGAGGTCTTTTATTCTGGGTATAGCCCTTCTTAAAATTCCTCCTCTGCCTTTTGGGTTTTTGAGTTTTAGGACTCATCTGCCCATTAGGCTGAGTTGCCTGGTCAGCTGGCCTTTTACCCTTATCAATAAAATTACTAGTCTGTTCTTCTTTCTGAACATGTGAGGATTCAGGTTTGGAAAAACCAATGCCTGTTTTATCATGTTCTCTTTGAGATGAGGCAGCTATGTGTGACACAGCATTGTTTGCTGTTGTCAGCTGCTCCAGTCTCATCTTGAGCTTGTCCTCACTTTCTTTTACAATTTTGTTTTGGTGGAAGAGTTCATCAAACTTAGCTTTAAGCAGATTATATTCATTGTCTTTCTCAATGTTTTCAACAACCAACCTTTCTATCAGCTTAACTTGTTCATTACACCTGGTTATCAAGTCAGAAGACTCTTCAACTAGTGTATGATTTTGTTCAGCTGGTAGATTAGCTGAGTTGCCTAAACATTGTGAAAGCTTCTGATTTTCTGCTTTCAACTTTGTGTTCTCTTCTTCCAATTTTTGACAAAGTTGTATAGAAGTTTGGAGATCTAATAGCATCTTCTGCATATCAGACTCCTCTGATTGTTCAGAAAAAGAAGAATGAGAAGAAGAAGAGGGAGTTCGATTACATACCTCGTCTGTTACCAGACATATCTCTTCGTCTGGTCCATAATTGGATGATGAACCAGAAGTGGATACCTCATCTTCCTCATCTGCTAGGCTTCTTTTGGAGTATCTCCTGGTGTCTCTTCTACTGCATCTCTTTGAGCCCATTTCTGCAAAATTTGTTAGCACAACAAATACTTGGGTTTTCAAAAAAAATGGATCTGCCCTGGTGACCACCGAGATGATTTCAAAACAGTGGTCTATAGGACACACTGCTCTGATACCACTTGTTGGTCCCAAAAATATCCAGCGGAAAGCATTTTTAAGTTTATTTTTAAGAAAACCCTTTAAAGAAATGCTAAAAGAAATTGCAGAAATCTAAAGTGCAGAAAATAAAGAACACAAGGATTTATAGTGGTTCGGACCAACTTGTCCTACGTCCACTCTCCCTTTCTCCAAAGGGGTCTTTCTCACTCTCCAACCAACTTACTTACTACTGGAATTTCGGAAGTACCAGCTCCTTCTTTACAGCTTACACCAACCTTATCTAACAAGATGAACAGGTTGAGTAATAATCCAACTAAACTCCTAATAGAGTGTATATAAACTAGAAAGGACAAAGGTGAGTGATTGGAAGAGTTCGTGTGTTCTTGTTGTGCTCTCGCGCGACTCTTCTATAGAACTCATCCAAGCACTCCTATTTATAGTTGTAGGAATTAACTAGCCGTTGGAATGCTAGCAATTCAAACAACCATAATTGGAGGAATATAATCAATCACAGATTGATTATATTGATTGATTAGTTGACTTTCAATCAAGCAATCAATCAGATCCTCCATCAGTTGACTCTCCAGATTACCTTCATCTCCATCATGAATTTCCAAAGTCTTCTTGTCTCCAGATTACTATGAAGCCTCTAAGTGGGTGAACTAATCCGTCTTCCTCATCTGGTCAGGACTCGTCTGGTCTGGGGTCTTCTGGTCTGGTCAGGTAACACTTCAGCTCTGGTCCTCATCTGGGAGAGGTCCTCTGGTCAGATTCCTCTGGTCAGACTCCTCTGGCAGACTCCTCTGGTCAGACTCCTCTGGCCAGACTCATCTGGTCTGGTGACTTTTCTGCTCTGGTGACTCTTCTGCTCTGGACATCTCATCTGGTCACCTCTCATCTGGTACCTTCTCTGGTCACCTTCTCTGGTACCTTCTCTGGTCACCTTCTCTGGTACCTCATCTGGTCTGCACAGATTTCTTCCCCCTTAACCAAAGACCTATTCTAGACCTAGACTAATCTGTAGCTGACTAACAGGTTCAGCTAGTCCTATTATAAGTTCTTGTTTTAACATCTTCAAAACACCTAATCTATATCCCAACACGACATCATCAAGACAGCATCTTTCCCACCCCAATCTGATTGGCTCTTAACATTATGCAAAATTAATTCGCCAATTATTTTGGGGCGTAACCTTTTGGTCTTGTCTTCCACCAAGTTCCCAATACACATGTGATCGAGGTTAGCCTTATATATGACAAAATGACCAGTAACCTTGTTACATTTTGCCCTTATATACCAATCACATGAATAGTTAACATGCTCACTACAAACCACATGAATGTATGATGGTTTGTTCTTCATGAACTTGAAATTAAACCCCATTTCTGTTGCGTACTTGCAGATTGAATCCCTAAACTGATAAACTCCCCCAGTAAAAATAGAACCAACACCCCCTTTGATTAGTTCGGACCAATTCGCTGTTAGATATGATTTCTTAGGTATGACTGGACAAATATCATATGAGGGGAGATTGCCAAAACCCCCAAACTCCAGAAACTTCCCGTTATGAGAGGTAAATTCACTTAAATCATTAACAACAAGCCCTAAACCTAAAGTCTCGACTTCACTAATTGATCCCAATATACACAACTTAGCAGCAACTACTTTAGATGATGATTGCTCACACAGAATATCAATATTTACCAAATCATCATCAGATTCTAAATAACAATTAGAAAAACTCCCAACAGTGCATGCAAGAGAGAAATTCAATAACTGTAACTCAGGCCATTTAGTTCGAACCTGAGACTGAAGATAACTCCACGATTTTCTTCCACCAAGAGAAAATAATTTGAACTCCCCTTTGAAATGGACAGCAAACACATTTTGATCGCACATATTGATATGGGGGAATTTTTGTACTTCGCTCGAGCACCATGAAAATTTGAAGATATCCACGATGGATGTCGCCGAAAATTTGACCCGCCGCTGAGGGGACAATTTCCCAATTTGAATCCCAATTTCTTATCCCTAATCCTAATTTGAATTTCTGGCCATTTTTTTCTTATACCTACTGAAATGGAACTCCAAAAAAGAGAATACCAAGCTCTCTATATGAATTTGAAATTTGAAATTATATGTATGGAGGTGAAGGAAAAGAGAAAATTTGACTGATGGGACTTGAGCGTAGGCGAAAGGCAACATTTCTTGAGCAGTGAGAGGAATGTGGGAGCATAGGAGAATTTGGGGGAAGAGGGTAGGACGTAGCTAATAGCTAGAAAGGGGGGTGGGTTGGGGTGTTATTTGATGGACATTTTTTTTAATTAGATTTGCCCTTATTTGTAATTTTTAAAAAGTGCAGCCCCTGCATGCATTTTAAGCCCATTCTTTGCCCCTCTTTGTAAATATTTCTTATTATATTAGTAGAGTTTAGAGAAAGGACCAAAAAAGACAAGTCGTTTATATCCAATTTTATTAACAAATGAAAAAGAGTGGTTTTCGGAAATAATATTATTCTTTTGTTTTAAAAGTGCCACTTATCAACTTTTAAAGTATTACTAATAATAGGAAGAAAAATTATATATATATATATATATATTATGAAGTTTTTCTAAAACCAAATAATTAATAATAAAGTGAGTTTTATTTATAAAATATAAATTATATTCAAGAGTTTCTTTAAAATAAGAAATCCAAATGTTAGAAAGAAAAACCTATTTTTATTATATTAATATTATTTAAATAAATTTCTTCTTCATTTTGAGAAATTATTATATATTATTATTTTAAGTTATAAAATGAGATAAGAAAACAAATAGATTATTTTATAGAAATAGAAATGTCATACAAACAAGAGAGTTAGTAAGTACACCCCAAATACACCCACCCATTTTATAAGTGGTGTATTTACCAAGATAGTGTGTGTTTTTAAGCATGTCTATTTCAATAAGTCAATAAGATAACGACCTCCTCGATTCTCGTAACACAAGCTCTCAAGTTTTCCTAATAATTTGAAGGTCAACTTTTAATCAAATGGTTTCGTACTAGGATTCTGTGCTAATCAGAATACGCACGAGGGATCCGACATTCTGTTTATATATCACTCTCGGGACGTCTCTACAACGCGGGTTATCTTCCAAAGGAATTTCAAGACAGTTGTAACTTAGCTATGAAGTTAAAAGGTGGGTGATGATCGGTTGATCGATCTACTTATAATACGTTGTGCTGGTATACTCTGAACTCGACTAAATCAATCTAAAACAACTAATCCAACATAAATGTACACCCTATTATATAATTGTTTGAATTACGTGATATAATTATATATGATACAAGATGTCTATTGTTTTATATAAATCTATCACCATTGCATGATTAAGGGCATTAAGTGAGCATGAACCAACTTAAGTACGAATTATGTGATTTTTCCCAAGGTTTGAAATGACAGCTTTATGAGAATAAGGAAAGTAAGTTACATGATCACTTTATTTAGTGGTAAATGACCACCAGTGATAAATGACCACCAGTGATAAATGATTAACAGTGGTAAATGACCACCAGTGTTTCAGAACACCAGTGATAAATGATCACCAGTGGTATATGACCACTAGTAATACGAAAGAGTATATCATACGGGGGTTGTTTATGAAAATAGTTTGGAGGAGATTCTCAATGTGTTGAAAATGATTTTGGCAGAATGGGCCGTTACTTGAAAATGACTTTGGGCTCGTCCCTTAATGTGAATCAACTTGTGATATTTCAATTATATGATGTGAAACTTGTTGTGCCCAACTAATTCTTATGTGAACTTGTTATTTATATGATTTATGATGTTCGTATTATTATGTCAATTGATTAAATGAATTAAATACTTTATTAATGAGTATAATTTAATATATACTTCGCATTTACCAATCCCATGACGTTGCAAATCACCCATACGTGAGAATTCAAATCTCATGCCCCCTTTTTACAACCCTTACAGATTTTGATTTCGTGGAGCAAGGACAGTAATAGAGACGACACAGAGTTCTCCACTTAAATAAAATGTTACTGTTAAATACTAAGCTTTATATTCATATATATATATATATATATATATATATATATATATATATATGTGTGTGTGTGTCTGAGATACTTATTTATATAATATACTCATTTCTTCCGCTGCATAAAACTCATCTCTCATTTTGTTATCCCTTTTTATATCAAAAAATTTATAGTTCGGATTTTAGTCACAAGTGGCACCTCGAATTCAATACAATTAATGTGTTTTGGATTCGGGGCGTTACATTGGATGCACTTTATTAATAAGAAATTAAGAAAATATAGTTAATTAAAAAAAACTTGGAATATAAGAATTAGGAAAAATACACTTCTTTATCCTTTAACTATGGTTATCTTTGGTTTTCGTCCTATGAACTTTGAGGTATTTAATTTTGTCTATATATTACAAATTTGTATTTTTTTTGTCCTATTACCTGCTATACTAAATATCTTTTTCGGTAAATCTGACGTAACATTTTTTTAGTTTTATCCTATAAATTACAAAAAATTGGTGTCATGTGAGATTTTTCTGTAATAGTTACCCGATGTAGCAGGTAATAGGATAAAAAAAACACAATTTTTTTTTATAAGTTATTGAATAAAATTCAAAATCTCAAAGTGAACAGGATGAAAACAAAAGTCAACCAAAGTTAAGGATAAAAAAATGTAATTTCCATAAGAATTACATACAATTATCTATAACAATTAAGACATTTCACCAATAAAATATTGACAAACTATATTAACTCATATGCGGTTGCAGAATTAGGACACTATCTTTACGGGCTTACAAATTTAGGAAACCATCTTTATGGACTTATAAAATTAGAACATTATCTTTACAATCTTGCAAAATAAGGGAACTATTCTTTATTTTGGGCAAATTTAGGACAAATTTTATAAAATGTGGGTCAAATAAAACCCGATTATAATATGCCTAGTTGGCTATCTTTTATAATATTTTTCCTGAATTGGCTAAATTGAAAGAGAGTGCTCTAGTTTTGCAAGTTTATAAAGATATTGTCTTAATTTTGCAAGTTCTAAAAGATATTGTCTCAATTTGCAAACCCGTAAAGATAGTGTCCTAATTCTACAAACACACATAAGGTAGTGTCCTAAAATTAAAAAATTCTCTTATAACCAATTTAGTTAATGGTAGCAATGAGTATTAATTTATTATTTAAAGAACGATACATTCTTGCAAAATAAAGACACGCACTCATTAGCACATGCGTTTTTTTTTTCATAAGTATCAACACAAATAAATATCAAAAGCATTGAATAAATTTATGCACCTTAATTTCCATCAAGAAATTATTCACAATACCTTTTTTCATGAGTATCAATCAAAGATGAAATAATCAAATTATCTAAATTTATACACCACCTTTTGGCTAGCATGTGTAATTAATCATTTAATTCATCAACATAAATAAACATTAAGACACATCAAGTAATAGAAAATGTGAATGTCACAAATAAGGACCACAAAGTACAAAAAAAAAAGGGAAACAAAAGGAAGAAAAAAAAAACAGTTCTGCAATTATGTAAAGATATTGTTTGTAACTCAGAAGGCTCGCAAATATATTGTCATAATATCAGTTATAATTTAATATATTAAAAATTACTTGCCAGTATTAAGTACTACAGATTAGCAGGCAAAAGTGAACTGCACATCGAGCCAAACGGTAAATTTATAAACATCGACGCGGCAATGGACAATAGCGATGAATGGACAAAAAATAGAAAGACCAGATTATCAATTCTATATTCGTCGGCATGACAACTATCAATAGTCTAAAAAGAGAAAAAAATTGAATGGAAAAAAAAGTATAGTAGCAGAAAAAATCTCGGTAGGCAGCCATAATTAGGACTATAGTCAAATTTTACAAAATAAGGATATTAGTCTTTATGCTTGTGCAAATTTATGCAACATCTCAAAAAATTTAGTTCAAATAAACCACACGGCAATATACTATAAAAATACTGTCATAACTTGGAAACTAATGTATATTATACTAATGTATGCTATACTAATGTATGTTATACTAATATTTAAAAAATCAAATTGAATATATATCAAAAAATGAAAAGAACAAGCATTCAGTGTGCATAATTGAATAAGTTAATCAACACAAATGAATGAGCACCTTAAGTTTAGTCAGTACATGATCAATGTGGAAGTAAATTTCATAATATCATGAAATTCAATTCCATGAATGACCACCGTATATTATACACACAAACTAAATTTTAATAAATCCTCTTTATTAACCAATTCAACCATCTTAATCATTATTCCTATTATAATTAGTCAACATATTCTTGATCTATACACCGACTTTGCGACTAATATTGTCCACATACATGCAACGCTACTTAATATTCATCCGAATGGGATCATCAACCAAAAAGACCTATGAAATTAGAACACTATATTCAAGATTTTACAAAATAAGGACATTAGGTTTTATGATTGTGAAATTTTATGCCACATCCCAAAAACTCTAGTCCAGAAAAGACCAAGAACGATATAATCGAACGACAATATAGTATAAAAATATTGTCATAATTTGCAAAATACAGAAACATGTCGTCTCAATTCGGCAAAGACATAAAGGTAGTAACATAATTTTACCACTATATATTCTCCACACAAATTAATTTTTAACAAATCCTCTTTATTAGTCAATTCATCCATCCTGATCCCTATTCATATTACAATTAATGATCATCCTTAAGGTTAGTCAATACACGATCCAATTCTGCAAAGGTACAAAGATAATAACCTAATTTTACCACTATCTATTCTCCACACAAATTAAATTTTAATAAATTCTCTTTATTAACCAATTCACCCATCCTAATTCATATTCATATTATAATGAATGATTATCCTTAAGTGTAGCCAGTACATGATCAATGTAGAAGTAAATATCATATTAAATTGAAATTCAATTCCATGATTGACCACCATATATTATACACACAAATTAAATTTTAATAAATCCCCTTTATTAACCAATTCACCCATCCTAATCCTTATTCCTATATATTATACTGAATGATCATCCTTAACTTTAGTCTGTACACGATTAATGTAGAAGTAAATATCATATTAAATTGAAATTTAATTCCATGAATTACCACCATAAGTCTTCAAATATACACATCATTTACCCAAAAGTTTGCACCCAAATTAAATGTAATATTTTATCAATAAGCTACACCATTTAAACATTTATATATAGAGTGAAATTGGATCATTCACAAACCACTTTACAATACTTTTTAGTGTAATTAACTAATACGCTTTACACCAACTAATATCCTTTAGTGTAACCAACTAATATCCTTTAGTGTAACAAACTAATATCCTTCACATGATTCATGTATGAGCCATTTTCACTCTATCCCTATAAATTAACTAAAGACAATATCACTATTTAATTCCGGCTGATGAACAAAATTATTTATTGGTTTGAATTGCAACTAAATGTTAAGTTGAGGTTTTGTTTACAAAGATTCAAAAGTTTATATTAGATTACAATTTCCATAAAGGTTGTGATTTTATATTCAATCAACCCATTAATTAAATTTAATTGTGATGCATTTATTGAATGCAAAATAGGAAATTACTTCCTCAGTCTTCAAATATACACATCATTTACCCAAAAGTCTTCCCCCAAATTAAATGTAATATTTTATCATTAAGCTACACCCTTCAAACATTTATATATAGAGTGAAATTGGATCATTCACAAACCACTTTACAATACTTTTTAGTGTAATTAACTAATACTCTTTACACCAACTAATATCCTTTAATGTAACAAACTAATACCATTCAAATGATTCATGTATGAGTCATTTTCACTCTATCCCTATATGTCATTATTTTACTCTCACAGATCCAATTCTCATGCTAAAACCTGTGTCAAACTCTCATTATACCCCTATTTTATTTTATGTAATACTAATTAAACAACTCTCACATTAAACTTTGTATAAACAGTAACCGATGCATTTAATTAGGGATGGAGGGAGTATTAGTTAATAAGAAGTTGAATTTTAAATTTTTATTTCGTGATTACAAAGTATTACATTAGTACATGTTTGGGTTAAGTAAAAAAAATCACAATTCTGTTTTTCATATTTTATCTATAATATATATAAAAGTGGCTTGGAATGGTAAATCATTTTTGGACCATTTTAGCCATGCTATTTTTTATGATGTACAATTTTGTCCCTATATTCATTTTTACGTTTCATACTCATCACACCTCTTCCGATTCTTCTTTTCCACGGTTACAATGGGGAAATTGACTTTAGCAGTTAGGGTCACCACCGTCGTTCCTCTGCCTCTTCTTCGGTGTTTAGGATTTAGAGCTTTGATCTTTATTTTATCGTCTAGGGTTTATCAACGATTTTGAGTTAAATGCATTTGCTCCGCTCTTCTACATGTGCGGGTATTTTCTTGAACTTACGCATGTGCGTTAAATTTAGATCGCTCTCTACCACTTGTTGTGTTTCCATTTGATTTTTGCTATTTGAGGATTACACACATATTTACCCCCATCTAATTGACGATAGAAATGCCTTACTATGTAATTCATCTTCAATAATCGTAATATGCATATTATTTGTGTTTATTGTAGATTGTAATGGATGAAATTGTGTCTTATTTTGAACTTACATTTCTTGAATTGATAGTGTGCCGCTTAAAAATAGATGTACAATACAATTAAGCCTATTTCATGGTGTGTTCTTTTAGTGACGAGCAATCGTTCGAGCCTTCCAAAAATTATAAGGTAATTTCTTTGGCCATTCAACAGTTGACACATATGTATCACCGTTGTGTTTTGAGTAGCTTTTCAATATAATTTATAGAATTATATATCTATCATACATATGCCCTGGGCTCATTTAAGTAAATGGATTGGTCGGGGCCAGGTTGATACAATATGTGATATGATTTGAAATAGAGTTTCTATCTTCAACTTTTTGATCAATCCATTCTTTGTACATTATTCTGTTTATGATATTCATTTGGTTTGTCGATTTTTTAAACACTTTCCTTGTGCTAATTCTTTGGTTGATTTAAATTCTTCCAATTGTGGTAACTACGTGAATTAGCCTTCCTTGCCAAATTAAATTAGAGCAGGAGCATTTGATTTCCAGTATTTCTCTAATTTCTCCATTTAGGTAGCATCTAATTCTTTCAATTTCATTTCTACCTTTCTGGATATTTTAATCACTCATCTCTCTCTGACCATATTTGTCCCTGTTTCTGTTGGCGTTAATAGGCTTAACAAACCACTCCCTTTGTTGGTCAACCTCCAGTTTACACAAATTCAATTTAATCACTTAGCCTACACATTACTAATGTAGGGGAATTTTTCTCCTCTCGAATTGCATAGGGCATGAAATTGGATTATTAATTAGTATTGTGTACTCACTCAAAAATCCAGTCAAATTCCCAGATAACTTGAGTTCAAATTTCAAAAGCTTCGTAGAAGGTTTACAGAATATGGTGAAGTATCCATTGTTGATATGTGTAAAGATCTTCTCATTTCATCCAAAAAATGATAAATCTAATATATATTCTTGATTTTTATGGTACTAGATTCCTGTAAACAGGTTAACATGGCTTGCTCTTTTGGAACATCCATTTGTTAAAAGATACTTATACAGAAACAGGCTGACATGACTTGCTCTTTTGTAAAATCCATTTGTTAAAGATATTTATACAAAACGAGAAGTGAGACAGAATACGTTTCTGTAAAGAAAAAAAAAATGTATCTTCATTTTGCTTGCTGATCAGGTGATGATGAGAGCGCAAATTTTGAGCGTTGTCTTATGTTGTTTTTTGAGAAGCTAAACAAATGGAATAATGCTTGTAAGGTATTATCTTATGGATAAATTGGTTGTCGATTTGCACTGCATGTTGTCGGAAATATTTAATCAATTAAATCGTTACACCAACCTGATTGAGAGTTTGCATTTTCTTCCTCAGATCCTTTTTATTTTTATTTGTTTAGGAATTAATACAATTGGATTTTTTATCAATCATTTGATATCAAATATGTCTTATTAGTACTTTGAAGTAGTTTTGTATGTGTTTTGATTCTTGATTTATGGATATAAATTATTATTCCCTCTGTCCCAGGATTACTTGCACATTTCTATTTTTTTGTCTGTCGCAAATATGATTATATTTATACATTGTGTTATGTCATTTTATTATATGAAATATACTACTTGAGACGTTAATCTTTAACGTTGCAAGTAGTATATTTTATAGGGTTAATTTCATATAAATTCATAATATTTATACTTAGTATCAATTTAATCACGAACTTTTAGATTTTTGTAAAAAAACACAATCTTTGACACTGTTGCAATTTAATACACATTTTTTTATTCCGGCCGACAACCAATGACATGGCTCGCCGTAGCGCATATCATCTTGTCTTGTAGGATTATACATGTTTATTTTATTTATATTTTAAATCCATATTATAAGTAACGCTTACCATTTAAATAATATCTTTCTACTTAAAATTAATATAACAACCAAATAAATCTAAAAAACTAAGAACGTAAAGAGATTTATTACATATAATTTATGTTGGTTGTTGTTTAATTTATTTGGTTGCTATTTTAATTTTAAGTAAAAAAATGTTATTTAAATTATAAGTGTTACTTGTGATGTGGATTTAAAAAATAAATAAAGTAAATGTGTGTAATCCTACGTGGCAAGATGACACACGCTCCGACAAGCCACGTCATCAGTTGCCGGCCGGAAGAGAAAAAAATGTGTATTAAATTGCAACAATGTCAAAGGTTGTGTTTTTTTACAAAAATCTAAAAGTTCGTGATTAAACTGATACTAAGCATAAAGGTGGTGAATTTATATGAAATTAACCCTATTTTATATGAAAAAATAATAAACACCATGTACAAATACAATTCTATTTGCAACGGACGACAATTGTAGGTGTGCAAGTAATCCCGAGACGGAGATAGTATATTTTGATTAGGTTGGTTTGGATCTTCATATACTGACTGGTATAAGCACTCTGGAACTGAAGTTCATGGTCACGATGAAACTTTGTTAATTCTTGAAATGTTTTTCTTCTTTTTTGTCCATATGACTTATTTAATTATTTTGCTCTAGAAGATTTTTTTCTGCAGGTTCAACATGCCATTCACTTGGAGGTAGCATGATTAGTATCAAAGAGGAATATCCAAACAGAAAAAAAAAATCTCCATTTTCTCTTCAGTGCCCTTTTTTTTTTTTACTTTCACTTACTAGAATTTAAATTTATCTTTGGTGAAAGAGACGTGGTACAGATGATTGATTCAAAAATTGAAAGTTTAACCATCAAACTAAAGGTTTTTTTTATCTCTTTAATAGATGACTATATATTTATAAAACTTCGTTCAATTTCATGGACATGCTTCAACAACTTTTTAACTTTTATGTCACAATAGTTCATGCCACTTCCTACGGGTCCTCTCAATGCAAGAAATGTAAGGCTTGAAGATTAGCATTTCTATTTTACTTTAAATTAGAATATTGTCATTTAAGTGAACAAATAGTTAACATATTCTTTGTAATTTACATGTGAGTTGAATTGAGTCATTTATCTCTTTTATATTAATAATTTAATATAGTGAAGAAATTTAATTCAAGCTTAATGTAGTTAGTTCTTCTAATATTTTATCCTACATGAAATCACAATAAGTGGATTTCTGTTGCTAAGCTTCTTCAAGATAATGGGAGAAGATCTCTCATCTTTATCATATCTGATCCTAATTAAGTGGTTTGGAGGTAATCTTTGTTTATGATCCAATTGTTAAGAATTAAAGTTGTTATAGCTTTCAATAGTGTTCTTGACATCACATACTTCGTTGTTACCACTGACTTATTCGGTGTGAGTTTGCTGAGGTAGTAAGGTGCTTGATGTTTCAATTTTATAGTGACGGCTTGTACAGGTGAAGATGAGGCTGGAATTTAGGTTGGTGATCTTGTAGGTACATGTTTGCTTTGTACTTTTGAATAATGTATGTTTTATATATTAAAATGCTTTTTTTTCTCCCTTCTCAATGTATGTTAGGCACGCATGTAGCAAAGGTATGAGATGAAAGTATGAGAATAACAAGAGAAGTTATGGATCTGAAAGTCAAAACGTTTTTCACAGCAAAGTTTGCACATTTTCTGGGTTATATTGTTAGAAATTACTGACACATTTTATGGGTTATAATTTTTTAGAAATTAATGAAAATAACTTAGAATTAGAGTCTTTAATCTTAACTAATTCATGAATAACGTGCAACGCACGTGTTAAACGACTAGTTATTTCAAACATGGAATGAAAATACTTCAACTCATTTAGTAATTTTGTAGGATAACTAATCTTATTTTAGGTTGTCCATTTTGCATATTAAATGTATGTAAAGTTTTGTGTGAACAATTATTGTATTGAAATTGGTTTGACGAGTATTAATTTTTCTTATTGAAGAATATTATAGGTTTATATTATAAAGTAGTATTAGTTTTGAATGATATATTAGGGAGTGTTTTGAAACACTAAAAACAACTTTTAGAAGTACTCTTTTTTTTTTCCAAAAGTTACCTCTCACTAACTTTTGAAAAAAAAAAACTTCTAAAAGCTTATTAAATGTTCCAAAACACCGGTTTAATCTTTTCATTAAAAAATATTAGTTATTTTTTACTATAAATTATTAATTGTAAATCAATTTCACGATAAAAATGGTTCATGTAAAACCAATGTAATATAAAATTAAATATGAAAATATAACATAATTGGTTCAGCTTAATTCAACTTTTAATTTGACTAATTAAAAATAGTTTTAATTTCTTGCTCAATAAAGTAAATCAAATGTCAACTAAAGAAGCATATTTACTCTTTTGTCAACAGATAAATTAAATTCACAATTTAAATGATCAGTGAACCTAAAACTAAAGTGAAGCATCATTCGAATTGTCTCTTATATATGTATATAGAAAAATAATTATATTAACATAATTATAAGGTACAGTTATAGTCGCACCTTTTTTAAATTCAAACTAATTTGTAGAAGCTTTTAGTAACAAAAATAATGGGATGTTTGTAAAGAATGTATCACATATCTTTTGTATATCGTTAATATGCTATTAAGTATTTTATTTTGTATTACTTAAAAATTACATGTATGTTGAGTAATAATTAATTCAATTTAAAAAAATGAAGATTAATCAGACATTTATATATGCAAAAAAAATTAAGAGAATCTATTTTGATGAAACAATGATTTTTTCACACACACACACATATATATAGTTAAAAAAAGTGTTATAATTTTAATAATTTTGTTATAAAAAGATATTATAAGTTTAGTTATTAGGTTTGAAAAAACAAATTGAAAATTTTTAGCATTAAAATTTTAAAATATAATTGTAAAATTAGTTAACCATATTCGGTTTACATCTTTTGACTTCCTAACTAACTATTTTTAATGTGTTATTTATTATAGGTTGGTGCAAGTGTATCTAATATCAAAGTGCCCAAATTTATCCGAAGTCTTTCTTTATCGGACATAAAAAGGGAAGACTGATAAATTTATGCACTATTTTCACTTACATTTATTTTATTTTTTTACAAAACATAAATTAAAACACTAATAATTTAGTGTGTTATAAATGGATTTTATTTCTTATATAATTTTCTTTTTTTATCTTATAGCCTATATCAACTGCATTCTGCGAAAAACACATCAAAATTATTATAGATTTTACCCACGTGTTGAGGTTAGGTGTCAGGACAGATGATGGACTGTTTCTTTCAAGAATGGTCATGGTCGTTATCTAATATCGGCTGGATTAGGAAAATGATTAATTATCAATATTATTTTCAGTACTGAGGCATAATTTTTTTCATACATTGTAATGATAGTAATCCTTTTTAAAAAGTTGTTATAATTGGTTTGATTTGATTACCATTTTTTAATTATTTGTAGGGATTCATCTCATTCTTTTAACCAATAAAATTAATTTTTACAAATATTCAATAAGTCATACTCCCCCTGTCTCAGTCTAAATTTCTCATTTCTTTTGGTTGAATGATTTAAGAAAGTATATTTTTTTTATTAATATATGGTGGGTCACATGTTAACTTTTGAGATAAAGTAATGAATAGTGTTGAAAAGTGGATTGAATGAGTGACATTTTTTATAATATTGTGTGAGTTTGAAGGTTAAAGCTTATATGTAGTAGAATGTTGTTTTTTCCATTTATGGAATGAGAAACTTAGTGTGGTACAACCTGAAAAGGAAAGTGAGAAGTTTAGACCGGGACGGAGGGAGTGCATTAATATTATGTTTTTTATCTTGACATTTATTTATTTATTATTCTTCTTCAAAGGAAAGGTATTACTTAAAAAATATTATATTGTAGATTATTGTTTAAAGTATTTTAAGTATAACTTAAAATTGTGTGAGATTGTCATTTGGAACTGGATAATACAAATTTAAATACACCTACTTTGAAATGTTAGTGTGATAGGTTCAATTCATATCCTATCTCAAAAGTCAGCTTTATATAAAAATGGTTAATTGTAAACTTATCATAATACTTTTTAAAGTATTGGATATTATAAATAAAAAATATATAATTTAATTAGAAGTAACGTTAATTTGAGTCAAAGAATTTTTTTAGTTATATTATTTTAAAAAAAATTGTATATTTTTAGTTTTATAATTAAAATGTGTTAATATTTATAATTTAAACAATGTAACAAAATCCGGTCGTGCAAAGCACGGGATTTACAGTCACTAGTGATAATAAAATGAAAATTAATTTTTACAAATATATCTTCTGTATATAATTTTAAAATGACTTTAAAACATAATTAAAAAATATATTTTAAAGATGTTTTTTTTTATTTTATAAAAATAAATTTATTTGTTGGTATTTACGTGAATATTTATGAAATATTTTCGACGTGACGTTTAACAAAAAATTATCAAATGTTTCAAATTGCTTAACTTTAAAAGATGATGTATTAAATTTAAAAAAAATCATATTACAATTAATAAAAATCATATTAGTTCGTTAGTTTTGTTTAATTGACAAATATAAAGAATTGGCTAACATATAATTCGAAAATTATTTTCTTATTGAGAAGAAGGGAATCAATCTGTGGTGGGATCTGAAATAGTACATGAAAAATGCCTAAGCGTAAGCGGCGTCGATTCATTATTTTGTCGGAGTAGTGCTGGATGCTGTGACGTCACAACGACAATGCTTTTAAAACTTTTTTTTTTCCTTGGCAAAAATTATTACTCCATTTATCCACCAAATTTCTTGTCGTGCTTGAACGTCCTTCAAATCAATAATACACCCTTTATGAAAAGAGTAAGCCTCTTCTTGTACAATAAATGCATCGTGCTACTCAAATATATTTTTAAATAATTACTCATATTATCATTAAAAAATTATTTTTGTTGTAATGAAAAGTTACCCCTTATCAAATTAAATTTTTAGTATAAATAAATACAATTTTTTAGTAATAATAGAGACAACTTAAAAAAAAAACACACTCAATATGCATTGTGCACCTGCCACCTGGTGCATACAAGATGAACCTTATAAAAATAATCTTTTTATTTTCACTCTTGTCACCACCATTTAATTACTCAAATATCACTGACTTTAAATTTACAAACAATTACTTTATTTATAAATAAACTTCACAATAATCTTAGTTTATCCATTTTATCTACATTTATCCTTAAATCTTGTGCCCAAAAGAATAAAAATAAATTTGGTGGACAAATGAAATACTACTTAAGTTGATGTTCTTTTTTAGTTTTAAGTAACTTTTAAAAATCAGTTTTAAAAATTAGTGGCTTTTTAAATTTCTAAGATTTTAAAATCTTTGTTCTCTTTTTATTTTGAGCAGAGTGGATTTTAACTTTATAATGTAAAAATAAAAAGATGTTGTATAAATTATTTATAGGGTTGTAGGGTTAGGATTTCAAAAATCTAATTTTAAAATTCAAACTAAAATGCAAAATCCAAATCCCATTTTTTCTTTTTAAAAAAAAGAACACACCTAAAAGTTAAGATCATAAATTTTTAATTAAGGTACAATAGAAATTGAGTTCCAAACACACTCTTATATAAACTAACTTTATTATATCATATATGATATGTTTGTATTGTACGTGTATTTTTTAATCTTATTAATGTGTTAAAATGTATTTTTATATAAACAATCCTGTATTTTAAAATGTGTTAGTTTGTTAGAATTAGTTTTTTCTATAAAAATATAAATTATTTTATTATAAAGTGATAGTTGTAAAACAATTGCACATACATTTTTTTTTTTTTTTTACATGAGTAGTTCTAGTATGCACTTGAGTGCATGATATGCACTTGGATATTGAAAAAATATACCCAAAGAAGTAATTAGTAATATCCCAAGAAGACATCAATAATACCCCCAACTGCAAAAAAAATACACAGTTCGGTGTGTTTGTGTGTATTTTGAAAAGATGAAAATTGAAGTCAAATTTGAGTTTAAAATGCACCTTATAATTTGTCTTAGACTAACTCCAATTATAAATAAATAACTCAAATTAAAATCACATTAATTACATAGTAAACGGTGTAGTACATTTTATTTTGTGGGTGTGGATTATGTTGATCGTTATATGATTAGCGAAATATATGTGTATAAAAACAATGTAATGTAATTTCATAAATGATAATGACATCTATCAGAACGCAATGACATAACCTAGGTCGGTACATATCTCAATAATGTTTAAAATTTAAGTTATTTTTTTATTTTATAACTTAAAAGAAAAATAAAAACTAAAATCCCTCATGAATCATGATACATGCACATTACAACGCATGAAACATGCATGATTATGTCAACTGTGAATGCATGTGCCTGATACTAGGGAGATAGCACACTAGCTATATCATTATTAAATATTAATACACTGAAAGTATATACACTTTTATGTCTTTCCATTATTAAAATAGTATATACATTCTAATTTTATTTTCTTCTTTTTTGTTTTTTTTAAAATATGTGCCCAATATTATGGATGAATCCATAAATTTTGTAGTGAAGGGGCACAACATAAATATATATACAACACACGTTAAGAAGTTCCTCACTGCATAAAAAATTTAATATTGATCAATTTATATTTGATATAATTACACAAAACTAAATGTAAGCAAATAAAATTTGCACCCAATTAAATGGTGACACGTGTACAAATCAAATATTAATATCAAATAAAATTTACTATTTTATTTTAAGAATTTAATCAATTTAATTCTTGAATCAAATTAATTCTTGAATTAAATAGTTAAATTGATATTAAATGTACACGGTACAAGTCGGACAAATTAAATGAGTGTTCGATACTCATATTGGGTAATAAATACGCCTTATTTACCATAAGAACGAGAATTAAATGATATCTCGTAAAAAATGGAAGCGAATTAAACTAATTCGCAAATCACGTCAATCAAATGACATTGGCCAATCAGGCGGCGCCACGTGGCGTGATAAGAAAGGAAGGTTTGTAAACCTCCACCCTATAAATAGGGTCCTTTCTCATTCATTTGAACAACGAACGAAACCAACGAAGACAAGACGAACAAGGCAAACATAAGCGAACGAGCATCCAGAAGATCAACAAGCGAATCCTCTGCAACTGTTCTTGAAGATTCAAAGCGTTCTTCGTGGAAATCAACCAGAAGCAGCTCAAGATCGAAGATCAAGGCTCGAAGCCCCTCCGATCCGGTGTTTCTACTCGAAGATTCAAAGATTCTTCGAGAACGTTATTCGTCGTTCTTCGCTCAAGTCCACCTGAACCAGCTCAAGATCGAAGATCAAGGCTCGAAACCCCTCCGATCCAGCGTTTCTATTTGAAGATTCAAAGAAACTCCAAGAACGTTCTTCAACGTTCTTTGCCGTTCTTCACCCAAATCCTCCTGAAGCAACTCCAGATCGAAGACTAAGGTCCAGCACCCTTCCGATCCGGTGTTTGTCTCCAAAGATCCAAAGAGCGTTCTTCACCAAATTCGAAGGCGTTCATCCAGAAACAACGTTTAATCCAAAACAAGGTGTTTTCACCCTTGGATTAACATTATAAATATTCAAGCTCAAAGATCGAAGTCAAAGTTCGATCAAGGTCAAAGTCAGCTGAAGAGAAGAATCAGAGGAGCAAATTCAGAGTCAAGAACCCGCACAAATCTTTCGTTACAAATTTGGCACGCCCAGTGGGACCGACTCTACCTCTCATCTCTTCTCTCCGCAAGTAAGCTCAAGATTACTAAGGATGGCTCCTCGCAAAGTTATTGTGCAAAAAACCAACTCCTCCAAAACTTCTGAAGGCCAGGTCGTGACAAGAAGTTTGGCGAAGCGATCGCTGACTGAGACCTTCACAAAAGCTAATCCATCAGTGGAGGCAACAACTAAGAAGCCGGTCTACACTGCTGAAGACGAAGAGGTCAACTCTCCAAACTCCACTCCGCATTCATCCTCAAACTCATTGTCAGACTCGAGCGTTGCTCCAGTTATGATGACGGACTCCTCAACTATTGAAGAACGATTCAACAACATCCTCAAAGTTATTTAAGGGCTTGCAGATCATGTCAAGAGGCAAGACATTCAGATTGCCAACTTGATGAACAAGGTGGAGAATAGTGATGCAAGTCACGCTCACGGGAAGTAAGTTGAAGATCAAGGAGTGGAGGAGACTTCAACTAGGCGACAAGCAGACGAAACTGAGGAGACTGCTAAAGAACTGCAAGTCTCAGCTGATGGAGCAATCCAGATTGATCAGCTCAAGGAGCTCATTCTGGAGACGGTGAAAGGGAAATTTGAGGACGGCTCTAAGTCCACCTTCACCTACACCAAACCCTACACAAAGAGGATTGATAACTTGCGGATGCCAGTAGGCTACCAACCTCCGAAGTTCCAACAGTTTGACGGAAAGGGAAATCCAAAGCAGCACGTGGCCCATTTTGTTGAGACGTGCAACAACGCCGGGACTTATGGAGATTATCTTGTCAAACAGTTCGTCCGCTCTCTTAAAGGAAATGCCTTCGACTGGTACATTGATCTGGAGGCTAACTTCATCAACAACTGGGATCAAATGGAGCAAGAGTTCCTCAACCGTTTCTATAGCACGAGAAGAACTATTAGCATGATCGAGCTGACAAATTCATGCCAGTGGAAGGAAGAGCCTGTCATCGATTATATTAATCGATGGAGAAACTTAAGTCTGAATTGCAAAGACAGACTATCTGAGACTTCCGCGATTGAAATGTGCATCCAAGGGATGAAGTGGGGTCTCCGGTATATTCTCCAAGGTATCCAGCCGCAAACTTTTGAAGAGTTGGCTACAAGAGCGCACGACATGGAGCTGACCATGGCTGCAAGTGGATCCAGTGGACCACCTGTCCAAGAACCTTGAAAGTTCAAGGACAAACAAGAAATTAAGAAGGGAAACAAGACCTTTGTCCAAACTCCTCACAAAGAAGTCATGCAAACAAATGCAAAGACTGTCAAGTATCAGAAGAAACGAGAAGACATAAATAACAAAGGAAAAGTTGTTGTTGTTGCTCCGGAAAGGGGGCAAAGAAGAAAGACTCTAAAAGAAATGCAGCAAAGGCAATATCCATTCCTAGACTCTGACGTCTCAGGAATATTCGATGATTTAATGAAAAGCAAACTCATCGAGTTGCCAGAAATGAAGCGCCCAGAAGAAGCTGGACGTATTAATGACCCGAAATACTGCAAGTACCACAGGCTTGTGGGTCACCCAATCCAAGACTGCTTCGTCTTCAAGGATAAAGTCATGCAGCTAGTGGAGCAAGGGACAATCCTACTAGAAGAAGAAGCATTTGTAAATTTTGTCACTGCTAAGAATGATGACAGTTATAACACTTCATGTTATATGACGGAGATGGATGAAACCTCTTCATCTGAAAGGGAGCCCTGTGACAAAAATGTTGATTGTGCGCCCGCTATGAGCTTTACAGAAGATGACTTATTGCTCGGCTCTCAACCGCATAACCAACCTTTGTTCGTGACAGGCTACGCTAAAGGACAAAAGATCAAACGCATGCTAATTGATGGAGGATCTGAGGTAAATATCCTGCCTTTGAGAGTAATGAGAAAGTTGGGCATTACAGTTGATGAACTTGGCCACAACCGACTGATGATCCAAGGCTTCAATCAAGAAGGTCAGAGGGCCCTTGGAACGATGACGTTGGATCTGCTAATCGATGAGATGACTTCAACTGTGCAATTTCATGTGATAGATGCCAGGACTTCGTACAATATGCTGCTAGGACGTCTGTGGTTGCACGAAAACAATGTGATACCCTCTACGATGCACCAATGCTTCAAATACTATAAGGATGGTGAAGTAAAGAGAGTATTTGCTGATGCCAAGCCTTTCAAGGATGCTGAGTCATATTTTGCTGACGCCAGGTACTACTTTCAGAGTACAACTAAAGCTGAAGCGTACTCATCACAGGAGATAGCTAAGGATGAGCAAACTGCAGAGAAAGAGAAGACTGCTCCTCCATCTCGTGTTGATAAAGGTAAACGGCCTCTCGAAATTGTTGAAGCATTAGAGGGACTGACATTACCTCTAACCAAGCTTGACTCAACAAGACCTTCCCCACAGCTGCTTAAAGGATTCGCTCCTCCTACTCATGGAGCCAAGACTGAACATGGCAAAATAACTGAAGTTGTGATGTCGAAGTCTTATGGCCCTAAAGCCTTCAGACTCTTTGTTCGGGCTGGATATGATCCACAAGGAAAGTCTGCATTGAAGGAATCGTCCCAAGAGGTTATCAAACCGCCAAAGCACGGGATTAACCCCATTCAAAAGCCAGCAAGCAAAAGCACTTATGCCCCGATCAAGAATTCCAGAATGGGTTTGGGATATGTGGCACCGAGTTCGGTTCGTATCACGATCAAAAGAGTGAGCACGAGCACAAATCATATCTCTAAAGGAGCACTCTCATCCACGGAGGACGTGTATGATGAGAACGGCAAAAATGTGAAGAAAGTTTCTATCTTTGAAAGGTTAGGGACATTCGAAGGAGGTAATCGCCTAAAGCATGGGTCAGCTTTCAACAGATTGGGATCACTTGGAAGAAAGTCCAGATCCGTCTTTGGAAGATTAGGGCCGCATAAAAGAAATGCATGTCGGGAAGGGAGGATTTCTAAACCTGCACACTCCCACAGAATTCGAAGCTTAATCCCCTCTCGTATGAAGCGACGAACCACATTGGTTGAATCATGTGGAGAAGCATTAACCGTGAGGTTAAGGACAGTCATCTACACCAAGGAGGAAGACGATGATAAAGAAAGTGTTGCATCGTCAAATTTTGTCAACGCTTCCATTGTCCAAAGGCAGACTCCTCAAGAAAGTGAAGAAGTCTTACAAAGGAGAGTTGCTGCAATGATCAGAAATGGATTCATCACTGACACCGTTAGTATTTCACGGACGGTCCTAGTCAGAAGAAGGGATGGTCGAGTGAGGGCAGTTGTTGACATCAGAAGGCAAGAGGAAATTGGTGAAGATGTAGCAACTGTAAATCACATCACCGCGTATGATGAGGCTTTTACAGTGGAGGAAGATGCTGAAGATGCTCCTCCAGAACTTGAAGAGGGTGTTAAAGCCACTGTTGATAAGTTAAAAGAAATCAACTTGGGAGATGCCAACGATCCACGACCAACCTACATAAGCGCCTTGTTGACGTCTGAAGAAGAAAAGACGTATATTACACTCTTGAAGGAGTTCAGGGATGTGTTTGCTTGGTCGTACAAGGAAATGCCAGGATTAGACCCGAAGGTTGCTGTTCATCAACTTTCAATAAAAGAGGGAACTAAACCAGTCAAGCAAGGCCAACGCTGATTTCGACCAGAGTTGATCCTGCAAATCGAGAATGAAGTGAACAAGCTCATTGAGGTTGGTTTCATTCGAGAGGTGAAGTATCCTACATGGATCTCCAGCATTATCCAGGTAAGAAAAAAGAATGGCCAGATTCGGGTGTGTGTGGACTTTCGCGATCTCAACCTCGCATGTCCCAAGGACGATTTCCCATTGCCTATCACTGAACTTATGATCGATGCTACTACAGGTCATGAAGTTTTGTCTTTCATGGATGGCTCATCAGGATACAATCAAATCCGCATGTCGCCTAATGATGAAGAGCTTACTGTCTTTCGCACACCAAAAGGGATATATTGTTATAAAGTGATGCCATTTGGCTTGAAGAATGCTGGTGCCACATATCAGCGTGCGATGCAGAAGATTTTTTATGATATGCTCCACAAAATTACTGAGTGTTATGTGGACGACCTGGTGGTGAAATCGAAAAGGAAGGAAGATCATTTGCGAGATTTGAGGCAAGTCTTCGAACGTCTCAGACGATATTAACTTAGGATGAATCCTTTGAAGTGTGCCTTCGGAGTCTCTTCGGGAAAATTCCTTGGATTCATCATTGGTCAACGAGGTATCGAGATTGAACAAGCAAAGATCGATGCAATTCTGAAGATGCCTGAACCACGTAACATTCATGAGCTTAAAAGCTTGCAAGGGAAGTTGGCGTATTTGAGAAGGTTCATCTCAAACCTAGCTGGCAGATGTCAACCGTTCAGCCATCTGATGAAGAAAGGAAACCCGTTCAAATGGGATGAAGCTTGCAAGAACGCTTTTAAGGGCATCAAAGATTATCTGATGAAGCCGCCTGTGTTAGTTGCTCCAGTACCCGGAAGACCGTTGATACTTTACATAGCTGCTCAAGAACGGTCTGTTGGAGCCTTGTTGACACAAGAAAATGACGAGGGTAAAGAAAATGCTCTTTACTATTTGAGCAGGATGATGGTTCCGGATGAGCTGAATTACTCCCCAATCGAGAAGATATGTTTGGCACTCATCTTCGTAATTCAGAAATTGAAGCACTATTTCCAGGCTCACACGGTCCGTCTTATCTCAAAGGCAAACCCATTAAAGTTTGTCATGTCAAAGCCGGTTCTTTCAGACAGACTTGCAAGGTGGTATCTCCAACTGCAACAGTTCGAGATCATATACGTCCCACAGAAAGCTGTAAAGGGGCAAGTGTTGGCGGATTTCTTAGCAGACCACCCGATTCCTGCTGAATGAGAGTTATTTGATAATCTCCTAGATGAAGATGTCTTAGCTGTGGAAGTTTCTCCTCCTTGGAAGATGTATTTTGATGGGGCCTCCCATAGAGAAGGAGCTGGTGCCGGAGTGGTGTTTATCACATTCGAAGATGAAGTCTTGCTTTATTCATTCTCCTTGACGGAAAGTTGCTCCAACAATGTGGCCGAGTATCAAGCGCTCATACTTGGGCTAGAGATGGCAGTGGACATAAAGCAGTTGCATCTCAGGGTGTATGGAGATTCCTTGCTAGTTGTAAATCCACTCCGTGGATTATATGAGGTAAAGAAGCCCGAACTGTTTCCATACTACAACTATGCCCAAAGAATGATAGGATGGCTTGGAGATGTGGAAGTCGAGCATGTGCCAAGAAGCGAGAATAAGCAGGCCGACGCCTTAGCTAAGTTAGCATCAACTATAGCTATGTCAGGAACCCATGTACGAATACTTGTATGTAGAAGTTGGGTTATACCTCCTATCTTCGATGAGGAAGACATTGAAGAAGTTGGAAATCATGTTATAGATGTCTTCGAAATCGAAAATGAGGATTGACGTCAACCTTTTGTGGATTACTTACAACATGATAAGTTACCCCATGATCCACGACCAAGAGTTGACATTCGGCATCGTGCACCTCGATTCATCTACTACCAAGGAACCCTTTATAGGAGATCATTTGATGGTATCTTCTTGAGGTGTTTAGGAGATGAGGAAGCTGTTCAAACTATGGAGGAGGCTCACTCTGGAGTTTGTGGTGCTCACCAATCAGGACCCAAATTACACTTCCGGATAAAGAGGATGGGCTACTACTGGCCGACAATGGTGAAAGATTGCATAGACTATACACGAAGATGTCAAGCATGCCAGTTTCATGCAAATCTGATTCATCAACCTCTCGAGCCTTTACATCCAACTGTTGCTTCATGGCCCTTCGATGCTTGGGGTCTAGATGTTGTGGGGCCATTGACAAAATCCTCTGGCGGTCATCTCTACATTTTAGCTGCAACTGACTAATTCTCTAAGTGGGCCGAAGCAGTGCCGTTAAGGGAAGTAAAGAAAGAAAATGTCGCCGACTTCATCCGTGTCAACATCATTTTCAGATACGGAGTCCTACGCTACATTATGACTGATAATGGAAGATCGTTCTCCAACAGTCACATTGACAAACTCTGTGAGAAGTTCAACTTCAAATAAAGAAAGTCTTCAATATATAATGCAGCTGCCAACGGTCTGGCTGAAGCCTTCAATAAAACTCTTTGCAGTCTGCTGAAGAAGGTTGTTTCGAAGTCCAAACGGGATTGGCATGAACGGATAAATGAAGCTCTATGGGCATACCGAACCACTTACAGAACGCCTACGCAAGCTACTCCATATTCATTGATGTATGGTGTTGAAGCAGTGATACCCCTTGAGAAACAAATTTCCTCTCTGAGGATGGCGATACAAGAAGGTCTGACAGAAGAAGAGAACGCACATTTGCGTCTCGAAGAGTTAGAAGCCTTGGATGAGAAAAGGCTGGAAGCACAGCAGAGACTTGAGTGTTATCAGTCTCGTCTTGCCAGAACTTTTAACAAGAAGGTGAGGACACGATCTTTCCAAGTTGGCGACTTGGTATTGGCAGTGAGGAGGCCCATTGTCGTCACTCACCGTGTTGGAAACAAATTCTTGCCCAGGTGGGATGGTCCATATGTTGTGACCGAAGTCTATACGAATGGTGCTTACAATCTGATCTCTGAAGATGGTGTAAGCATTGGCCCCATAAATGGGAAATTCCTGAAACACTACTACGCGTAAATAAATCCAAATCAACACTCCATGATGCACGAGCCTAAGCTGTCAGTCGCTCCTGGTCCGCATGAGGATAAACTGTGAACGACAACCACCAAAGGTAAACATGTGGTTAAACTGTTAATTCACCCCACTAAGGGTGTTTCTAGTGGTTAAATAATCAAATACCCCACTTTGTCTATAGTGGTTAAAGAATAGTCCCTCCTGGCCCGCATGAGGTTAAACTGTGTACGCCCCCCCACAAATCAAATCATACCCTTTCTGAACTACGTTATGACTTGATCCTCTTAAACCAAAGGGGTACGTAGGCAGCTTAGAAATTCTCTAAGTTCAATCATGTTTCAGTTATCTTATTTGAAATTAAATATTTAAATAAGGTATTGAAATAAAAGCAATACGGAAAGTTGAAGACAAAATTGATTAAGTTTTTATTCAAAGTTAAATAACTTGGTACAAAAAGAGGGGATAACATAAAGAGAATCCTAAACAAAAACTACGTAAAAGGATCTAAATCCTTCAACTCCTCCACAGCTGCTTCCAATTCTGATCTTGACTTCGCCTCTTCCTCAGTAACAGTCTCTTCCAAAATTGGTGTGTTGTCGATAGCAAGGAGCGCATCCTTAGCAGCTGCGCTCTTAAGAGATTCTTGATATTGTTGCAATTCGTCAGCAATTCTTTTCCTCTTCTTGGATAATCCAGTAAGCTCCTTATCCACTTGCTTCAATGTTACTCGAGCCACCTCCAACTTGTTGGATTCATCCTCTTCGGCCGCCTGGCAAACATTAAGAGAACTTGTTGCTTCCGTCCTCTAAGAAGCAAGAATCTCTTTTGTTACTCCTTCAGTAGACTTGGACCTAGCTGCATCATAATCATCAGCTTTGTCAAATAGGGCTGCCAAGCTCTTCTCAAGGATGGAAGAATCAACTCGGTCATATGCCTTGATTTCTTCCATCACAAAAGGCACCTCGTCCTTCATATAGGACAACAATTCAATACGAACTTTCATAACTCTGTCCACGAAGTCTTTCCACAAGGTTGAGATATAAGTCCGTTTGCATTTCTCAACGAAAGTTTCTCCCTTAAATACGGAGACAACACCTGCCATGGGTTCAATGGGCTTGGTTGGCTTGAAGGGTTTGACGGGCTTGAATTCGGAAAGTCCAACAGGAGCCACTGAGGCTGCTACTGAAGAAGATGATTCTCCTTCATCCGAATTGTGCCCTCCATCCTCAAGTGCCGAACACTTCTTGTCTAGCCTGAAAAGAATCAGAGTGCAGGACGGTAAGAGACTATGAGGTGAAAAAGGAAATGGAAAAAAAGAAATGATAATAAACCTTCTTTTGGAGGGATGTGTTAGGATCTGTTGCAAGTCTTGGGGACTTGTAAGTCTGTTGTATATGCTTCCAGTTGACGTCTTGACCGCTTCGACTTTCACCTGAGTGTCGAGAAGTACTTTTCCTCTTGCTTGACCCAGCAAGCAATGTTGCAGCATATGCTGAAGCTGGAATCGTTTGATCCGGGAAATTCTTGCGTTTATCATGTGAGTTGACTTCATCAGCATCAACCACTTTGTTCCGCTGCTTAGGAATGGACTCTGGATCAGTCAAAACCTTCATGTGGGAGTCTAAGTATTCACCATGGACTTGGTGCCACCATCTCTTGTACTCCGGTGAAGAAAAATTCCTTGCAGTGTGAGGAGGAGGTGGAAGATACACTCTGGAGCGAGTACCACGCGAAATACACCATTTCCAGTAAAAAAAGCCTCTTGCTAACGAACACTCACAGGTAGCATCTATCTTTGATATTCCCGGATTGACGGCTAAAACGGTGCGGACTGTAAGGTTCAATGATGAAATGATCGCCTTGTCGCCTAGGGAGGAAGTTGGAACACATGGTTATAAAGTATCCCCAAGTGCTCCATCGCCCATCTCCATTGTCCACATACATGCCCTGGTCTTTCTCAATATTGCATATTAATACGACTTGGTCCCCTTTATGAATTCGCTTACGAGCGTCTCCAGGTTCGTAGTAACGAGCGCCATTTTCTCCAGAGTAAAGTATCATGGGAGGTCTATTCAACCTGTGGCTGGCCATGTAATGCGTCTTGAAATACTGCGCTATCCAGACATAGATGAAGTGAACCGGGAAGGCTCCTCGATCTTCAGATGGGTCTGATCTGTTCGAGATATTGTTCAATCCTTTGTAAATGCTCGCCAAGACTGGAAAAACGAGATTGTTCTCCTTCCCTCTTGTCATTAAGCATGCCATCTTGAAGGTACTTGGTCTTATCAGATCTTCTTCATCAGAGAGAACGAAGGTGCAGAGCCAACACACTAGAAAGGCGGCCAAATACGTCTCTTCCTGGGCATGTCGGTCAATACTCAATCTCTTGAATGACGCTAACTCCTCAGGGGTCCATATTTTATGCAGGGGTACCGCGCCAGAAGGATTGTGATTAGTCTTGGGACGAGTAGTCTTCCTTTTCTCGATGCGTGTTAGGGGTGGTTGATGTTTTATCGGCTTAACCGACCAGAAATTTATCCACCGAGCAATAGACACTCTTGCCCTACTCTCACCCCCGCATAGTAGATGGTAGGCGTGAAGAAGATGCTTGCAGCTTCGCGGGACGGAGAACTCACCAGTTCTGTCGAATAACTCCACTGCATCTGGTACCACTTCATCAAAGATGCAGCGCTTCAAAGGAAGTCCTGTCGAGTTATGTATGTCCCATAACGAAATCGACATCTCTCCGAAAGTTGTGAGAAAAGTGTTGGTGGATGGGCACCACGCCTCACAGAAAGCCTTGATAATTTCTTAATTGCAGTCATACGTGAAGAGCGATGCAAAAACAACGTCATAACTTCGGATGTTCCGGAGAGCTTTCTCACACCTGCTCAGGACGTCCTCCGTCCACTCCCAATATCCCTTGGTATAGTGGAACTCTCCCGCAAACTTCAAAGGACCGCTCCATCTTGTCTGATGATCCATGATGCGACGTCCCAAAGTGGGTAGAGGGTCGACTTTGTTCGGAACAAGCTTCTTGTGATTCGCTGCTTTCAACACCCAGGCCTTAGACGTCTTGCTTGATGAAATCTCTTTTGACCACTCCTCCAGGTGAAACTCATTGCTGATATGAGTCATTGGCTCCGCATAGTTCCCAAGGACCGGCTTCTCAACGCACAAATAAATGCCCTTATCAAGAGGTTGGTGTTCGTCGTCAAGGATCACCAAGTAGCGTTTGCCAGTGGATGTCGTGATATTTTTGAAGTGAACCATGATGAAGGAGTTAGTGATGAAAAACTGCAAAAACAAATTAAATAGGGGTTAAAAGGCCGAAATAAAAGTTATGGAGACAAGAAGTTTAAGTAATTTAATTTGGGCATAGTCAAGTGTTGGTAGCTCAAGTGGTTGAGGCCACCACCTAAGACCCAGAGGTCTTGGGTTCGAGACACGGAGAGGGAATTTATTTCCCTCTTGTGGTGGGGTGGTTGTTCCCCTATTGTGGTGGGGTGGTGTTCCCCTCTTGTGGTGGTTGCGGTTCCGGCTGCAGTGCGGTTGTGGTTCGGAGTTGCGGGTTCGGGTGGTCCCCCTCTTGTGGTGATTGCGGTTCCGGTCTACAGCGAGATGAAAAGATGTTGCCATGTACCCGGTGGTCGAAGGAACTATTGTAATTGATTATGTTAGGAAACTATTGTAATTGATTACCTTTCAAAAAATTTAATTTGGGCATAAAATTTTAATTTTAAGTCTAAAATTACTTAAATAAATTGCATGGGCTCATCTTTGATTTTCATCTTTGATCTGGATTAAAATTCAGGCCCAAGAAAATAATAAGAGTAATATATTTGGTGGGTTCTTAATTCAAAGCCCAACAATATTCTTATACTCAATATGTTGGGCCAACAAATCATTTCAGAAAGCCCATATCCATATTTATTCCTAGGCCCACTTGCCCATATCCTGAATAAAAAATACACGGCCATTTCTTCTCTTCTGCAAAGGTGAAGAACTCCCAATATCAACGCGAAAAATCCCCAAATCATTTTGCACTCTCTCTTATCAAAGTCCGATTCCGCCGTATCTAAAACCAGCCAAATTAAATCAACGACAATCGCCAGCCTCGCCAAGCCTCTCTACCCGACCGAACACGGCCTCTCTGCTCAATGTCGCCGAGTCCGTTACAGGTCAAAGCTGCCTAGTGAATAATTATCGCTTCGCGATCCGCCGCCATTGATGAAGCTGCCGAAGCAAAAGCCGCCGCCTGGGATCACTGTCTCTGACTCGTGTATGGGTGCCGAAGGACAGAAATCACAATGCCGCTTGTGCTCGAGAAACCTCCGTCGCTCGAATCATCGCACTAGGCATCGCCGTTCTGGGCTTTGTCGTCCGCCGCTGCTAAGCCTTACGAGAAGTCGTCGCCGTTTCCCGCTGCGCCGGGAGTTAGCCGTACCAAAATTCGCTCTCCGCTAAAGCCAAAAATTGCACCGCCACTGCCTGAAGCCTTCACACGCGAAGCGTCTGTCCAAATACCGTTATGTCATCACGCCAGCACCGTGTGTATCGCCGCTTGAAACCTCCGTCCAGAATCATGCTGTTAATCGTTTTAGATTCACAAGAAAACTTGTAATCAGGGAATCGGAATTACGGCAACAAAATAAGAACAAAATTGAAAATCAACAAGAACATCAGATTTACGTGGTTCGGAGATGAATACTCCTACGTCCACGGGATCGGAGAGGATAGCTTTTCACTAAGTAAGAAAATGGAAGTTACAATCACTCAATCTCACAAACTCTCTGTGTTTGCACTCAATAATGATCTCACTGAAATTGTGTTCTCTCAGCTGAGAAAACCCCTTTTTATATAGTTACAGAGATTGAGATGAACCCTAGATTCGATTCAGTTGTAACAAACTCAAATGTAAGGTAGTTATCCAGCTGACTAACGAATTCAATAACCGCTTCAATTGATTCAGTTAGAACCGCCATTGTGCTAGCTTCAATTTGGTATCTTTTGCGTATTATGAACATTGGATCAGATGACTTGACCTCGTCTGATTCTGGTCACTCACATCAGATGACTTCTGGTCCAGACCTCCTCTGATAGGACTCCTCTGATATACCTCATCTGATGGACCTTCTCTGATAGCTCATCTGCCAGACTACTCTGGTCAGACTCCTCTGGCCATCCTCATTTGGTCCACCTCCCCTGGTACCCAAATTTGACTAACTTTCACGGCCAACACTTTAACAACATAGCTCCTTATTGAATCAAGCACAGCAGACAAGATACTTCACATATGACACTCCACAATTCTCCACCTCAGATGAGAAGTATCAATCCTCTCTTCCTCTCCTCCATACTCCAGCTTGGGCCCAAGGAACATCACATACACTCATCTTTACCAATTCAACACAGAACTTGAATTTAGTACCTGGTAAAGACTTTGTACACATATCTGCAGCATTGTCCTCTGTAGATATCTTCTGGATCAGAACCACACCTTTGTCAATGATTTCCCTTACAAAATGCAACCTTACATCAATGTGCTTTGATCTCTCATGGAACACTTGATGTTTAACCAGATGAACTGCACTCTGATTATCACAATGAATGACCACAACCCTTTGGTTTATACCAAAATCCTTGATAATGCCTTTCAACCACAAAGCCTCCTTAACAGCCTCTGACACTGCAACAAATTCTGCTTCTGTAGTAGACAAAGCAACTCCACTCTGCAGAACAGATCTCCAGCTCACAGCAGTATTGTAAAGAGTAAAGATATACCCTGTTAAGGATCTTCTGGTATCCAGATTAGCAGCAAAATCAGAATGTACAAATCCTTCCAGTGGACTCTTCTGGTCAGTCATCTTTTCAAACATCAAACCCAAATCAGATGACCCTTTAAGGTATCTGAATATCCATTTCAAAGCTTCCCAATGTAACTTCCCTGGATTAGACATGTATCTGCTTACCATACTCAATGAATAAGCTAAGTCTGGTCTGCTGCAGACCAGAGCATACATCAAACTTCCAACCCCATTTGCATAAGGTACTTTCATCATAGTCTTATTTTCTTCCTCAGACTTTGGTTCCATCTCCTTAGATAATTTGAATTGTTGTCCCAGAGGAGTTGATACAGACCTACTCTCATGCATGTTAAACCTCTTCAGGACCTTCTCAATATAACTCTTCTGGGATAAGAATAGTCTTCCAGCTGCTCTGTCCCTAAGAATATCCATTCCAAGAATCCTTTTAGCATTTCTCAAATCCTTCATATCAAATCTGGCACTGAGCTTCCTTTTGATACTCTAAATTTTCAACAGACTCTTACTAGCAATAAGCATATCATCTACATAGATCAGAAGATAGACTATCACATCACTCCCTTGTCTTTCCAGATATACACAAGTATCATACTTGCTTCTTACAAACCCAATGGATAACATAACTTCATTGAACTTCTTGTGCCATTGTCTTGGACTTTGCTTGAGGCCATACAATGATTTCTTGAGTAGACATACCTTCCCTTCTCCCCCTGGTTCAACAAACCCTTCTGGCTGATGCATGTATAAACTCTCAATAAGATCCCCATGCAGAAAAGTTGTCTTAACATCAAGTTGTTGCAGCTCCAGATCTTCTTGGACTACTCTACTCAGAAGTAATCTGATTGAACAATGCTTAACCATAGGTGAAAATACCTCATTGTAATCAATTCCTTCTCTTTGAGTAAATCCTCTGGCCACTAACCTGCCTTTAAACCTCACTTTATCTTTCACTCCAGATTCAAGCTTCCTTTTAAACAGCCATTTACAACTGATTAGCTTCTGCCTAACTGGCTTATCAACAAGAATCCAAGTATGATTCTTCTTAAGAGACTCCATCTCTTCTGTCATGGCTGTAATCCATGACTCCCTATCATCACACTCAAGAGCTTTCTTGTAGTTCTTAGGTTCTTGGTACTATATGGCTTCTGCAGTAACAAGTGCATAGGAGACCAGATCAACTCGACCAAACCTTGCTGGAGGATGTATTTGTCTTCTAGTCCTGTCTCTTGTCAGACTATAATTTCTCAAGTCTGCTTCTTGCACTCCTACCTCCTCCTCTGCTGGTGCACTATCCTCATCTGATGACTCATTCTCTCTTGTATCCTGCTCTGGTTCAAAACCAGCTGCACTATCATGATTATCATGATCAGGCTCCACCTCAACTTGAGTACTTGGCTCAGAAATAACACCATCCATCTCTTCAGCTGATGGCTCTCTATCACCTCCACCAGACTTGTAACCCATTTGTGATTCATTAAACACAACATCTCTGCTGATAATACACTTTTGGTTCCCAGGTTCTAGACACCACAACTTGTACCCTTTAACACCCTTTGGATATCCAATGAAAACACACTTTAAAGCTCTAGGTTCAAGTTTGTCTTGCTTCACATGAACATAGGCTAGACATCCAAATACTTTCAACTTTGAGTAATCTGATATCTTTCCATACCAGATCTCATTTGGGGTTTTAAACTCAATAGCAGATGATGCCACTTTATTAATGAGATACACAGCTGTGTTAACAGCTTCACCCCAAAAACTCTTAGGTAATTGAGCATCAGATAACATACACCTAACCCTTTCCAGAATAGTTCTATTCATTCTCTCAGCTAGACCATTCTGCTGGGGGTTTGAAGGAACAGTTTTATGCCTAGTAATACCCTTCTCCCTACAAAATTGTTGAAACTCTTCTGATAGAAATTCAAGCCCATTATCAGTCCTTAGTGTTTGATAGTTCTGCCCCTCTTATTCTCAAGTTCAACCAACCACTCTTTGAACTTAGAGAAGGCATCACTCTTCTATTTAAGAATGTAAACCCAAACCTTTCTGGAATAATCATCAATAAGAGTAAGGAAATACCTGCCTCCACCATGAGTGGATACCCTTGCTGGTCCCCATACATCAGAATGTATGTAATCCATTATCTCCTTGGTGGTATGCTTCCCCTTCTGGTATGCTTGCTTCTTTGATTTCCCCAGAACACACCTTTCACAGAATTCCAGCTTACATATCCTCTTCCCAGGAATTACTCCCTTCTTGGATAACTCCACCAGGCCCTTCTCACCAACATGTGCCAATCTCTTGTGCCACAAGTTGACATCAGAAGACTCCATAGCAACATCAGTTGATCCTGTTACTGTCCTTCCAATCAAAGTATACAAACCATTCTTAATCATACCCTTCATAACAATTCTTCCAGATTTGGTTATTGACAGAACTCCCTTTTCTGTCTTGAACTCAAAGCCCTTAGAATTCAATGTACCCAGAGAAACAAGATTTCTCTTCAACTCAGGAACAAACCTGACATCAGATAAGATCCTATCAACTCCATCAAACATCTTGATCTTGATAGAACCAGATCATTGCACTCTACAGCTCTCATCATTACCCAAAAGGACAAGACCTCCATCAATCTTCTCAAGATTCAGAAACCAGTCTTCATGTGGACACATATGAAAAGTACACCCAGAGTCCAGGACCCACTCTTGACTTAGTCTTTCATGACTAACCATCAAGACTTCTGCACTATCATATCCTTCAACCTCCACCACAGCTGCATTTCCATCTTGATCATTTTGATTGTCTTTCTTCCTCCTTTCAGGGCAATTCTTTCTCAGATGACCCTCCTTATGGCAAGTGAAACACTTTCTCTTCTCAACAAAATCAGATTTCTTCCCACCCTTATTCCCTTTTCCACCATCCTTCTTCTTGGACTGAAACCCCTTCTTCTTCTTAGATTGCACATTCAATCCTTCAGCAGACTTCTTCCCTTCAGTCTGAATCTGTAGAAACTTGGTTTTCAGGGCTGTTTGAATATCATCAAACATCACCTGATCTTGTCTCCCAAATAGCAAGGCATCTTTGAAATTTTCCAGAGACTTAGGCAGAGAATTCAACAACATTAATGACTTGTCCTCATCATCAATTGTAACATCCAAACTCTCCAGATCATCCACCAATCTGTTGAACTCGTCCAACTGATCACCAAGATTCTTGTCTTCACTCATCTTGAAGACTTGAAGCTTCTGTTTCATGTATAACTTGTTCGTGACAGACTTGGTCTGGTATAACTGCTCCAGCTTATTCCAAACTTCAAGGGCGGTTTTCTCCTTAAATACTTCCCTCAATGGTTTATCCCCAAGACACAAGATAAGCGCACTGTGTGCTTTCCTCTTGTTCTCCTCCACCTTCGCCGGATTAGTTCCAGAAGCCACCTGATCCGGTGGCAACAAGGCTTCGTACAAACCATTGTGTACCATGAGAGCCTTCATCATAATCTTCCATAAGCTGGAATCGTTCTTCCCCGTGAACTTCTCAATGTCGAACTTAGTTGTGGCCATCATTGCTTCCCACAGACGGCGCCACTTGTTAATTGTTTTAGATTCACAAGAAAACTTGTAATCAGGGAATCGAAATTACGGCAACAAAATAAGAACAAAATTGAAAATCAACAAGAACACCAGATTTACGTGGTTCGGAGATGAATACTCCTACGTCCACGGGATCGAAGAGGATAACTTTTCACTAAGTAAGAAAATGGAAGTTACAATCACTCAATCTCACAAACTCTCTGTGTTTGCACTCAATAATGATCTCACTGAAATTGTGTTCTCTCAGCTGAGAAAACCCCTTTTTATATAGTTACAGAGATTGAGATGAACCCTAGATTCGATTCAGTTGTAACAAACTCAAATGTAAGGTAGTTATCCAGCTGGCTAACGAATTCAATAACCGCTCCAGTTGATTCAGTTAGAACCGCCATTGTGCTAGCTTTAATTTGGTATCTTTCGCGTATTATGAACATTGGATCAGATGACTTGACCTCGTCTGATTCTGGTCACTCACATCAGATGACTTCTGGTCCAGACCTCCTCTAATAGGACTCCTCTGGTATACCTCATCTGATGGATCTTCTCTGATAGCTCATCTGCCAGACTACTCTGGTCAGACACATCTGGTCATCCTCATCTGGTCCACCTCCTCTGATACCCAAATTTGACTAACTTTCACGGCCAACACTTTAACAACATAGCTTCTTATTGAATCAAACACATCAGACAAGATACTTCACATATGACACTCCACACATGCCAGTGTCGTGCACGTTGCCGCCGTCGACATCTGCAAGTGAGTGCCACCTGAAGCCAAAATCCGCACCAGGCATAGCAACCTCCCCGATGTATCACCGCAATACTGCCCCTCTAAAAAATCGGCCGCCTTGTCACATTGGGAAGCACGTCATAATCTGCGGCCGCTGCAGATTGAAGCTACTGCGCGCGTCACCTCTGTCCAGAATACAGCAAGCCGTCGTGCATGATACATCCGCTCAGAATCATCGCCACGCCTGAAACCGCCTCGCGCAATGCTTTACCCGAGTGCAACCGCTGTCCGGGTTTGCGATCCTTTGCCTTGCCGAGTCCTCAGCGCCGCTGTCGTCACTTGCAAGTAAGCAGCTGTTGAGCCGCCGCTGCAAACGTGGAAACCACAGCTCGAAGTCTGGTTGAAGCCCTTCGTCATTGATGAAAATCTCACCATCACGAAGCCGTTGCCAAGCATTGCAGCATCTATTTCACAAATGTATGCCGGAAGACAGAAATCGAGCACTGCCAAGTACTGGAGCCCGAAATCCGAAGCCAACTCGCCGTCGTTGTAGTCGAAGTTTGCCAGTTGGGACTCGTCATATCAGGATTGCCGCCATTGCCAAGTAATCTTTGCAATCGAAGTTTATTCTGCCAGAATGGATTTTATGGTAACGGGTTGATAATGGCTCCTCCAATCTTTTGCAATGTGACACCAGGATGTGCAAAACAAAAGAGGAAAAAAAAAGTTGATAAAGATAAAAATAAAGCACAAGAAGTAACCTTCGAGGAGTCTTGATGAATCGTCCTTGCTATTGTCAAATTGTGGATTGTGTTGATCTATTGAGAAGAAATTTAAGTCATGTTAGTTTGCAGAGAATACAAATACACACTGGGCATAGAGTTTCTTTGCAAATTATAATTGTTTACCCTGCTCCTCCTGTTGTTGTTGCCTTTGTTGTTGAATTAAGAAGTGATGAAAAGGGTCCTTTTATAGATGCCATATAGTGCAGGAAATGGAAAATTGTCGCATTTGTTGGAGTAAAATGATCTTTTTGTTCCAATCAGAAGCACTGAAAATCTGCTCCAGAGCTGATTATTTTCATTTAGGTGAAGAAAAGATTGCCAAATTTCAGACTTCTCTGATTGAAAGAAGACGATTTTGCTGATTTGGCCAGTACTATGGAAATTAAGAATTGGGCTAAAGTTTGCTGGATTATTTAATTAACTAGTGTTGTTCTTATCCGTGCTTCGCACGGAAGGCATGTTTTTCTATAAAAATTACATATGCATTTTATATTTTTATTTTATATTTTATAGACATAACAATGTTTACTCATATTATTTTAACACAATATTTTAATACATATATTTTCTAATTACACATAACTTTCTAAGTTAATTATCTCTTTGATTTAAGTGATACAAATTAAAATCATTTACAAATATATTACTCATTTGTTAATTTCTTTTTATATTGTTCATTACTAAAGGAAAGAAATTATATCATCTAAAATTAAACACTTCCACGCATCTTTTATTTATACTTCATTATTCTATATCTTTCAATAGGGTTAATTGAAAAAAAAACGAACTTTGTAGTTTTTATAAATTACAATATGAACTTTTAAAGTTTGCAATTCGATGCACAAACTAATTTTTTATTGCAATTCAATGCATGGTGCTAATCTTCGGCGATATGTACGCATGCGTGGCAACCGGAACCGACACCAAAGACACGTCACATGCCACGTCAGATGTCAAATCTGCAAAATTTTATTTTTTTAATATTTCAAAAAGTTATATTATAAAAAAATATTGCTCACATTTAATAATTGATAATAAAATTTGGCGTTGTCTAATTTATGTAGAAAAATTGTCTCACATCATACAAACTTGTACAGATACTATACAATAATTCTTTTTTTTTACCATCTTTCATTGTTATTAAGTCGTGTTTGAACAATGTTTTATAAAAAAAAATATTTTGAATTTAAAAAAAAAACTTTTTTTCTTTTAGATTTGGCATTTGATGTAGCGTGTGATGTATTTTTAGTGGCTGCTTCGCCTGCCACGTAGCGTTACTATTGCCAAATTTTTTACACCACATATAGAGTATCCCTGAAAATTTACATCATGTATCGAATTGCAATAATAAATTAGTTCATGTATTAAATTGCAAACTTTAAAAGTTCATGTTGTAATTGATAAAGACTATAAAATTTGTGATTTTTTTCAATTAACCCTTTTCAATATACCCTTTAACTATAAAATGAATTGTATTTAATAAAGTGGAACATACCAATATAACCTTAATTTTACACATCTTAATACTAATGCACAATTTTTTTTATATTAAAATTTGCACTATTTCATATGAATGATCTATTTTTTTATGGAATTAGTATTAGATACCCTCTCCATCCATGAATTTTTTACCCCACTACTGTTGAGCACAAAATTTAATAAAAATTAGTATTTTATTAAAAAAAATATATAAAGTAAGGGTATTGTGGGGGATATTGTAGGACCAAGTTACTCATTTGTGAGTGGTGTTTATTTCCAAAAAAAAAAAATGATTGGGTTAAAGATTGGTATCCAACCCAAAAAGAAAAGTGGGTAAAAAAATTGTGGATAGAGGGAGTAACCACCAAGAATGTTAGAACACATTTTTTCTATTGTCAATAATTAAAACATCAACATTACAAATAAAAATATACTAATAAATTTTACATTAATGGAAAAAAGCACATACACACATAGTTATTTGAAAAAATCACAATAATTTATCAAATAAATTAATATACATTCGCCATTTTAAATTAAATAATGTATTCTTTCAAATAACACATGAAGTACATTACTTAAAAATATAGTGTCATTACACAACTATATACATATCTATAAATTTCTCGAAATACTATATTTTTTGTAGTACTACATTCAACATTATCATTATGACACAATATTATCTTCAACCCCCCCCTTCCTTGACTGGTAATTCTTAAAACTGCAACATAAACCCAACTATGGCTAAATATATATATTTTTAGAATACTCCAACATGAAAAAACGATTGACCTTGACTTTTGTTTTATTGACATAAAATTATGAAATAATCAATGAGAATTGTTGTCATGTAAACTTGAATGGTAACCTCTTTAATATCATAGTTTTAAATATAACATCTTAAATAAAAATACCTGAAAAACACATAAATTTTCCTTCTCTTGCATAAAATATCATCAAAATGATATTTCCAACATCTATCTCATATGTCACATGAATTACTTAGGGAACCAGATGTGAGAAAAGTAACAAAAAAAGATCTGATGGGCGATGTAGATGCCCAAATGCTATCTAGTTCAAAACTAAACACATTCTCTATCATCTTCTAACAAACCTTTGGCAAAATAGGCATCATGAAATGTGGCATGCATTACTCCATTAAACTTTTTTATATCATAAAAAAATTGAGGTTCAATAACAACATTCAACAGATCCCTCAAATAATATACCGCATCAGTACCAGGTGGTACATAATAAATACGACCAATAGCAAGTCTCCTTTGCCTCTATAGTCACTACCTATCTTTTAGCTTTTAAAAAAAAGCTTAGGCATTTCAGTTTATGTTAACTCAATTGCTTGTTTAGACTTTAGACACGTTATTTAGCTAATAACGTGTTAGTTTTCACACTTGGTCTATCCAACACAGAATTCAGGAAATCAGCATCCCAAAATATAACATTTTGATGAAAACCCAAACATACTCTATATTTAATTTTAAACCCAAGCAATCTTCAAACAACTTCACATAAGAAGTATGTCTACAGTCATAATACATAAAATGTAGAATTGTTAGAATCTCTAGTATTTCAACAAATGTAGCAGTTACATGATCATGACCTTTGTTGATATACTTGAATATGTATTTATTAGCTCTTGACAGATTGTACCACTCAATATTAATGTGTACACCGTATTTAAAAGAAGGTATCGATTGTGAGGAACGACATATCTATTATCCACATCTTTTTCTTCACAGATTTTTTATAGTAATTTCTCCAATAAATAGGATTATTTTTTGTATATTTGCCTTCATCGGGCATGCAAGGTGAATGCTCCTGCATCATAAAATCACAAAATCATCAAAATATTGTTTATATTTAGCCTCATTTGATAATTCAGTTGAAATTACTCGATCAATATCATCACCCGAAGGAGCATCATTATGTTTTCAAGAAAAATCAAGATATGTTGAGGCAATCCCATGTTTCTGAAACTCAACAGTATACAAAACTGCAAAATAATCATACGAAATATTAGATGCTTACGCATTTAGTTTATCTTAATAATTAATTAAAATAATATACTTAAAATTAAATAAAAATAGATTACAATTTTGGCACCTTCCATAACATTGCCGAAAGCCTTATTTAGACGAATGTCACGAATCAGTGCATTCAATTTGACCTTAAAGATTCTACATACATATTTAAACGATCTTCAGGATTTTTTCCTTTGTCTTACATAAAATGAACAATTTTAAATTACCTTTGGTCACATGATGTGATTGTTCAGAAAAATTATGGATAACCAGTCCAATGACAAATCACCATAGCATTTTGATAATTCTAGATTATGTCTTGTATGTTGGCAGTAATGATGAAAATATCTTTTATGTTTTTCACTTTGTGAAAATGTCCATTATGATTTCAAAACTTGATAAAAATGGCTCGTAAACTGCTACAACCAGTTTGTAATCCGTATGCTATATTGTGTCGATATTTTTTTTATTACAAAAATGCACTTTACATTTCTATTATTTGATGAAAATGTCATTTTTTATTTTATATTAAAGTAAGAATTAATTTATAAAAATAATAAATACAATTATAAAATATCCTAAAAATATCAAAATATATTTAAAACATGTAAAACTATTTTAAGATTTAAAAAAAAGCATTATAATATTTAAAAAATTATATAATTTCTTATAATAATTAAAAAAATGCTAGTGAATAGTACATAAAAATAAAATATATTTCAGCTTTATTTAAATATATATTTTTATTTTAAAAATATATTTAATTCCCGATAGAGTATATATATTAGTCGGGTCTTTTTCCATAATGGCACATAACAATAGTATCATAGAAATATATACACAAATTACTTATAATATGAAAAGTCGCATAATCGGGTGATTAATAATTATGAAAAAAAACGTATAATAATACAAATGGATCCTATCAATTTTTTTTTTTTTTTTTTTTTGTAATTGATGAATAATTCAGGTAAATAAATAATATAAGTTACAATTGAGAATTTTTGGTATTTTACATTTAAATGATAACTTATATATGCAATATTTTAAATCAATTTTGGATTTAAGTACTTTCTTTTTTTAATTGTCATTTATATATGTAAATTAATTTTATATTTGTGCTAATAGTATATTTAAATTAATTTTATATATTTATAATGTTTATTCTTATATTTCAAAAAATATTTATATTTAAAATAATTTGGTATATACTTTTCAAATATTTTAAAATAATTTGATACTATAGTTAATATATATTAAATAGTTTTTAATATTGAAATCACTAATTTTTAATTATTTAAAGGTATTTCAACTAATAGGAAATGAGGATAGATGAAATACTGAATTCAAATACTTTATTTTTAAATTTTAAAAAAATTTATTAAATAGTTTTCTATATTTTCATTCCATATTTTTTATTATAAAATATAAAGGGTATTATCAGCAAATAATAGAAAGATAAAGGGTATGTTTTTTTTCAAAATATACCGTCACGTCAATGCATATCGGTTACAAACTGATTCAAGCCGGCTATGGGACAATTTTGTCAAATTTTGAAAATATAATGGACATTTCCACAAAGTAGAAAACATAAAGGGCATTTTCATCATCTTTTCTAACATATAGGATAATTTTGCCAAAATATTCTATCATATATATATATATATATATATATATATATACACACACACACACACACATTACAATTAAAGATTAAAATGGGTTAAAAGCTGGAGTGATACTCAAATTCGCCCCGTAGGAGTGATCTAAATAGCACGAATCAGGACATGACAGATTGATATTGCCATCTATCAAGCCTCGTTTACCTTCTTTAGGTAACTTTGAAGAGATTTTACCCATAAAAAAAATTTGAAGAGATTTTATTATCTTAACCAATGAAATTATAATCTTAGATATAATGTTTTTATAAAAGCAAAATATATACGTGTTAGATATATACAATGAAAATATAATTCTGAGAAATACCCTTGTGACACTATACATCTCACATGAGATAGTGTAAATTTATTAAGTAACAAAATGAAAAGAGTATGTCTTGAAACTGTACATATTAATTTTATTTATTAATTTAATAAGTAAATTTATCAGTGTACATAATAATTATGCAATTTTTATGGTGTGTAAGTTTTTCATGTATATAAAATAGAATTAAATGTAAGAGATTGATTACATATCATTTTCATGTTTTCCCACAATTTTTTTTAAATATTCTTTGGTATATTTGTAATCAGCGTCTTTTTTTTTTACAAATGATTGTGGTACTAATATCTTTATCTTGAATCTAAGTGTTGAACTGCTGAAATAGAATGTATATTGATGAATTAATGTTGCGTCTGATATTTGATAAATCAAGTCCATATATGGCTATTGAAAATATAATGACAATCTGAAAAAGGAAAGAGTTAAAACCTAAAGAAAAGTTATAAGAAGATAGAAAAAAAAAAGGGCAAAGCTATTCACGCCCACCAATTTACCTTGTCAACCCACTACTTAGTTCACTCACATAATATTTTACTTATTTTTAAATTTTACTTAATATACCCACTTTAAATTTACAATTATATTCCTAAAATTTATTTACACCCACCCCACTAAGTATAACATGTTCACCATTTATTTAATACAAACATCATATCCATGATCCACCAATTAATTAATTAAAAGTTAAACATACCCACCACTACCAAGAGGAAAGACCGTTTTTCAACACAATTTGCCACACTTTTTTAATGTCAGTTTTAGCATTTGTACATGTCAAAGCAAACGATTATATGAAAAGAGGTTGCGTAAACTTCACATGCTTTTGCAACAGTCCACAATTTCCTTAGATTTCTTCATATAGATCACTAACTTGAGATAATATACGATCAAACTTATACTACCTTAAATCTAGAGGATTCATATGCATCAACTCCTTTTTAACAGAGACCAATGTTATTGTTAATAAAAAAAATCCCCACTTAACTAACTTCGGCCAATAGGGATCTGGGGAGTTCATGTCAATTAATGTGATGCTTTCAGCTTCAATTATCATAGGTTTTTTAGGGGCTTAAAGAAATGAATTTAAATTCTAAGATGACTGAATTACCTTGATATTTTGATTATTATTTTTCAAGATTGAGAGGAGATATTTTTGCGCGAGTTATTAGAATTTGTATGTGAGTGTGATATAAGGTGGGTGTGTTATGTAAGTAAATTTACTATTTGTTTTAATGTAAAGGGTATATTAGTATTTTTAATTATGGTGATTTTTATATGGAAAGTAAGTGGGTCAACTTAGCAAATTAATGTGGGTGAATAGTCACGCTAAAAAAAAATTAGAAAAAATTGTGAATTGTATTTAATCTAAACTTTTGATCTTTGCAAATAAAACCTCAATTTAAAATTATAAGCAATTCTAACCATTGGACAAATTTATGTCTTCTCGAATATGACAATCAATTATGCATTATCATTCGAAGTAATTTATACATAATAATACAATTAATTATTTCATTGTCAGGTAGGTGATACATCATTTTCGGACAGGAACAAATCTGCTCGTTGGTTCAAATTGAAAAAAATATTAAGTTTAAATTTTATTTGCAAATACTCAAAATTTTAATTAGATTGTGATTTTATTTGCAATTACCCATATTTTTTAGATTGTTTCTTATTTGAATATTTTTGGAAATTTTACAAAAATATAATGTTTGTTCTAGATAATGAAGTGTTCAGTTAGGATTAATTAAATTTTCACTTTTCATATAGGTACGTAGATAATTATATTAATAGACATATTTAAAGAGAATATATGTTATTGTGTTTAATTATAAGATAAACATCATAGAAAACTCTACATAGACTTCATATATCTAAAATTTGTTCGAATAATATTTAAATAAATGTATTTATATTTATATTGAGAACAGATAAATAATTTCACCAAAATGTTGCATGTTTTCACAAAAGCAAATAGTAAATACATGAACACAATGATATTATTGTGAAGATAGGATTGTATTCACATTTTTTTTCTCACAAATTACCCATTAAAATCAAATCGACACCGAAAACTAAAAGAAGTAAGATAACTTAAATATTAAAAGCATTTTGCATAATTAATCTCTCAATTTAACAAAACTCAACTACGTATTCATCTATATATAATATAATAATTTTATACACATCTTTTCCTTTCTCACTTACTTCTAAAATCAATTTCTCATCTACTTCAATAGTAAAATTTTGAAAACTTATACTGGGATGAATTTACTTTACCAACTAAAGAAACTTAAAACAGTATGTGAATTAAAATAATAGAAAAGGTTCAACTCAACATTTAAATATTTCACGTTCACATTTAAGGACAATAACTTATGGGGTTGACAAATAAGGATGATAATTTTTTTTGGTTGTAAAATTAAGGACAATGACTTAAAAAATGGCAAATTGAGGCAAAATCAACCTAAATTGGGCTAATTGGCCCGAATTGACTTAAAATTCAAGCTAAATTTTGGTCCAATTTGCATTGATTCAAGCTAATTCGGCCTCAATTTGTCTAGTGCTTATTAGAATTTGTAACACAAATATATTAGTTGAAATGTTAATATTTTAGCTGAAATATACTTGTCAACATAAAACTATTTAATTTAATTAGAAATATATGTACTATTACAATGAGTCATATGTTATATGAATATACAACTTGGGCTTATAGATGAACAAAATCTTTAACAAAAATTTGGATATTGTATTTTAATTTATGAATGAAAATTTACACTAAATTTCAAATAAATCATATAAATAAATTAGAAAAGAAAACTAATTAAGTAATTAATATAAAAATAAAATTAACAATAATAAATTTAGCAACAAAATTTCAGGATAATATACTACATTCAGAAATAGGAAAATTAAGTAATAAAAATATAAATCTAAAATTATTGAAAGATAAATCATTTTTTCTATTTAAAAATGTGAAAACCCAAGATTTGAACAGTAAAATTTTATTATTTTTATGTTAATTATAATAAGCGATTATAGATTAAATCAAATATATATAGTATACAAACTCAACCTATAAACATTATCAATACATTAATTTTAAAAATATATATTAATTAAAAAAATCCAACAATAATTATCGTTTTTCAACAATTAAAAAATATTGTAATATAGTAACATTCCAAACTTAATTATGGTATATATTGAATTATCACTTTACTCAATTTTAGGGAATGGGTCGACTAATTCCCTTAAAATATGTTAATGGTATATTTTCACTTTTCTGAAGTCAAATAATTACTCATATATCTTATTTTTCATTCAACAATTGAAACCTTCATAGTTTTGGTATGGAGCATGATAGTCTCCTTTTGGATTGAAATACCTGAGTTTACATTTTAAAGTCTATCATCATCTTTCTTTTTTAATTAAATTAAATTAATTTGATAATTATTTTATTTAAATTATATCTAACCCCACATCCCATAAAATTAAGGAAATTAATATTTTCATCTTACTTCACAGGTAAATTTTAAAATTTTCATATGATTTTAATTTAATATACTAATCATTAAGTAAATATACCAATTATTGCTTAGATAATTGTTTTAGATACCAAAAATTTAAAACGAAATGTATAAAAAATAATAAATAAAAATTGTATGACAAAATTTATGATTTACGTGTGAAGTGGGATGAGAAGTTATATTACTAATTTTATGGGATGTGGGCGAAATATGATCTAATTTTTTCATTGATCATCTAAATTTACTATGAATTAAATTAAATAAAGATGATGATTGTATAATATTGAATATAATGCGAGATAAATCTGGCATTCTCTCATTACCAAATTTAGACTATTTCTAATAAATAATTAAGTAAATGAATATATCATCTAAATAAATAAATAAATTTAAAATAAACTTCTTAAGTACTCCTATATGGCGAGATTAATACTCACATTAATTGTAAAATAAGAAAGATATATAACTAAGGAAGAGCGCTTCATCACAATTTTTTTTAAGAGTAGTGTGCGAGACATTATAACAATGATGTTAATCATATTTGAATACAATGAATACCTTATGGAATACTTTATGGAATACCTTATGGTTATTAATTAATTTTTATTAATTAATATTATACATGTATCCATCAAAAGTGATAAATTTGATCTATTCATTACATAAAAGTTATAAATGGCATTATAAAAAGACATTTGTATGAAGTCAAAATATATTTTCTTTAAATTTCGTTCCTAAATGATATTGTGTATGATATGCATATAAGTTAATTGTGAATAAATTTATATATATTCATTTTGGTTCAATGATTGTTTTATATAATGTAAAATTATATCTATGATATATAAAATTAATGAGTCATTACATATTTTTAACATTAAAAAATAAATTTCATAATAGTAGATCGATATAAAAATAAATATTAGATGAATTAATACTGCAAACCAATTAAAATTTCATAATGTGAGCTCAATATAAAAATAGATTCCAAATAATATGAAAATCATATACTCCACAAAATTGACATAATTTACTAAAATTATAATACATGTTCGATGAATATCGTTACAAATCTAATAAAAAAAAAAAACTCTAAAATTGCTATGGATCTCTAATATGTTAATATCTTGCAAATAATTATTGGAACAAAGTCCATACAAAATAAATAAATACCTTCAAATCTTCATAACAATCTTTAAAACATTCTTCAAATCTTCAAAACATTCGTCAAAATCTCTGATAAATTTCTTGAAGATTACCACAAATATCTTCAAATCTAGCAAACAACAATCGGAACCTAACTAAAACATAATATTTACACATTACAGAAAAATTACACCTACGTATATTTTCTATACAAATAACCAAAATATATGTTACTCTATAAGAACATTATAGAGATGATGCTAATTATCCTAAATATTACAATAAACATATATGGATCTACAAACTATGGTTAGCACATTCACAATCTAGCAGTATATATAGGCCACAAATTGTAACGGCTCCTAATTAGTAGCAAATCATAAGCAAATTACTTGCTCCTAAAACATTGCTACATAGAACAAAAACGAACGGTGGTGATTAAAAGATGAAATAATGATCAACGGTCTTAAAAAGTTCCCTCCAAAACTAAATAAAGAAATCCTAGCTCTATTATATATTTATAGATTTATAGATAATAGTCCATCTTCTCGGCCAAATAAGAGAAAAGAGCTTTACCTTTTACTCTTTTACACAAAGTTTAAAAGATTCTTTGGGCCTGAATTAAATTTGTCGATTCTGGTTAAAAGAAAAAGACTTTGTTTGGGCCAAACAAATCAAATTAAAAAAAAAAGGGGCTGCCGAAAGAGTTGAGGATGGGTCTTCATTCAAATAAAAGGGGAATGGGCTCAAGATATTGAAATAAAATTCTTTTGCCCAATTAACAAAACAAATGGACCCAAATATTTATGGGGCTTAAAAGAAAAGAGATTCTTGGGCCTTAGAGCTTATGAATTCTTGTTTGAATTCTTCAAATTCAAATGAAAATAAATTGAAATAAAATTTCGTGCTTCATTCACACCAAGTCCAAAAATGACCGTGAACAAAGCACGAGGGGGCATTTGTAAGCAAATAAAATTTGCACCCAATTAAATGGTGACACGTGTACAAATCAAATATTAATATCAAATAAAATTTACTATTTTATTTTAAGAATTTAATCAAATTAATTCTTGAATTAAATAGTTAAATTGATATTAAATGTACACGGTACAAGTCAGACAAATTAAATGAGTGTTCGGTACTCATATTGGGTAATAAATACGCCTTATTTACCATAAGAACGAGAATTAAATGATATCTCGTAAAAAATGGAAGCGAATTAAACTAATTCGCAAATCGCGCCAATCAAATGACATTGACCAATCAGGCGGCGCCACGTGGCGCAATAAGAAAGGAAGGTTTGTAAACCTCCACCCTATAAATAGGGTCCTTTCTCATTCATTTGAACAACGAACGAAACCAACGAAGACAAGGCGGACCAAGACAAGACGAACAAGGCAAACACAAGCGAACGAGCATCCAGAAGATCAACAAGTGAATCCTCTGCAATTGTTCTTGAAGATTCAAAGCGTTCTTCGTCGTTCTTCGTGGAAATCAACCAGAAGCAGCCTAAGATCGAAGATCAAGGCTCGAAGCCCCTCCGATCCGGTGTTTCTACTCGAAGATTCGAAGATTCTTCGAGAACGTTCTTCGTCGTTCTTTGTCGTTCTTCGCTCAAGTCCACCTGAACCAGCTCAAGATCGAAGATCAAGGCTCGAAGCCCCTCCGATCCAGCGTTTCTATTTGAAGATTCAAAGAAACTCCAAGAACGTTCTTCAACGTTCTTCGTCGTTCTTCACCAAAATCCTCCTGAAGCAGCTCCAGATCGAAGACTAAGGTCCAGCACCCCTCCGATCCGGTGTTTGTCTCCAAAGATCCAAAGAGCGTTCTTCACCAAATTCGAAGGCGTTCATCCAGAAACAATGTTTAATCCAAAACAAGGTGTTTTCACCCTTGGATTAACGTTATAAATATTCAAGCTCAAAGATCTAAGTCAAAGTTCGATCAAGGTCAAAGTCAGCTGAAGAGAAGAATCAGAGGAGCAAATTCAGAGTCAAGAACCCGCACAAATCTTTCGTTACACTATATCATGGTATAAAAAAAATTGTTTGAAATCTTTCATGGTTTGAAAAGTACACAAAATCTTCCCTCCTTGTGGTTCACTAAAAATAAAACATACAGTCCTCTCCCTTTTCTCTTAGAAATGAGTTAATTAACGATGTTAATTATTTTTTCTATTTTTTTTATCTTATTTTTGCAAATACTGAAGTTTTGAGACCACACTATAGAAGACGTATTAAAAAATAGAAGAAATTGTTAACTCATTTTTAAGGGAAAATTTTCTTTATTTAATTAATTATAGAGGGTTTCATGAATTTCCAATCCACGACATGAGAGAATTTCATGCAATATTTACACACTCTCGTGAGTTTCGTGCAATAATGAATCATATACTAGATCGTAATAATCCGTGTATTATGCTAGATAAAATAAATTTATAAATACATACTACATACTCTAAGAATATAAACTACTCCCTCCGTCCTACTATAAGTTTCCTACTTTCCTTTTTTTGGATGTCCCATTATAAGTTTCATATTCTATAAAAAGCAAAAAACAATACTTCATATATTAATAAACAAATACTTTCTTAAACAACTACTCTATACTTTTTCACAACTCCCCATAACTTTACACAATTTTTTTTTTACAAAAGAAAACAACCCCATCAACATTAGTCTTTATAGTACATGTTGCGTACATATTTCATCAGCCAAGTCGGCAACTCTACTCCGCTCCATTCGCGAGAAGTCGGAGAGTGCATCGCTATTTTAGCTAGCTCATGGGCCAGCATATTCCTTTCCCTCGGGGTATGACATATAGTTCCCACTAAGCCCCTGTCCATCTTTTTCCTCAGCTCTTCCACTAAAGCTCCTTCCGGGCTCCTCACCTCCGCTCGTTCTCTAATGATATCGACGACCTTCGACGAGTCAGTAACCAGCTTAATTCTCTTGAACATCCTCTTCTCCGCCCTTTCCGCCCCGTATTCCATAACTTTAAGTTCAGCTCCGAGCACCGAAAGTGGGTTTGAGATCTTCTTGCATCCCGCCTCAATATAAGCTCCCTTTTTCTCCATCACCACAAACCCCACTGCATAATTTCCTCTGTTCTCATCAAACCCTGCATCCGCCCAGACCATAGCTTCGTACTCTTCTTCTTCTGCAGTCTCTCTTTCACCCCGCCCTCTCCGGGGGGCTCCTTTCATTTGCCCGATTTTTTGGAAGCCAAACATGAGATCCCAGGCCCAATCTATCCTACTGTTTTTCATCTTTTCAATCTTCCTGTCTCTGCATATATCCTCATGCTTTATTTTACACCTCTCCTTCCAAATACCCCATGCTGTTATCACCACTTGCTCAAAATTTACTCTCCCTCTCTTCCTCCATACATAATCAATTAAATCTCTTATGTGACAGTGCCTTGCCTCTTTCAACGTACCCCATAGGCCCATCTCCTTCCATATATGTTTGATGCCCGGGCATACGAACAAGCAGTGCTTCGTGTCCGCGTGATTATGTCCGCACAAGTAGCAGAACGACATAACCGGCACATGGTGCACAAAGAGATTACCTTCCGACGGGATTATATCGCTAGCGACTCTCCACCAAAAAATCCTGACCTTTGGCGGAATCTTCAAGCCCCAAATTTTATTCCACCATTTCCTCTCTCCATCCATGTCAGATTTTCCCCGATTATCCCTTTCTCTACTCTTGGATGAGATAGCTTGTTTATACCCCGATTTAACCCAGTAAACCCCCTTGGGGCCAGCCTTCCAATAGCGTATATCTTGGCTCTCTCTTGCCCCAATCGGAGTCCGAATAATGGCTTCGGCATCGTAAGGTACAAAGGCCTGTCTAATAAGACTCTCATCACACTTTCCATTGTTATTAACAAATCTTGATACCTTCGAGGCGCTCGCGATTTTGGATTTTATCTTCCCGTCCTCTGATTTCACTACCCATGCATCCTTAAAGATGTTAATGTTCTCTCCATTACCCACTCTCCACCTTAACCCCTCATCAAGCAGTTGCCAACTCCAGCAAAGCGATCTCTAAATGAAAGATGGGTTGGATCCGATCCCTGCTTCCATAATATCTTCCCCTTTGAAATATATGGCCTTAAAAACCTTCGCCAGTAATGAGTTCGGATCCCGAATCATCCTCCATACCTGCTTAGTGAGTAGCGCTTTGTTAAAGATCGTAAGCTTACGGAAGCCCAACCCTCCTTCACATTTGGGCTTACAAATAAAGTCCCAGCTCTTCCAGTTGGTAGCATTTCCCTTCTCCCCGCTGCCCCACCAAAATTTAGCTATCATTCCTTCGATTTCATGGCATAACGACGCTGAGATTCTGAAGCAAGACATTGCGTATGTGGGTATGGCGTTGATAACTGCTTTTATAAGAACTTCTTTGCCCCCCCCCCCCCCCCCCGAGAAATCCTTATTCCTCCAACTTTCCAGCTTCTTGGCCACTCTATTCTTAAGGTATGAGAACTGGAATTTTTTTTCCCAGATAGAGAAAGTGGGGAGGCCCAGGTACAACTCATGCCCCTGGTTGATACTAACTCCTAAATCTCTTTGACTTTATTCTTACTAGAGTTAGCAACTCCAGGGCTAAAGATGATATCAGACTTCTCGTAGTTTATACTTTGGCCCGAAACCCTTTCATAGGACTTTAAGCACTTCTTTAAATTTCTGTAATCCTTTTCTGCCGCCCTAAAGAACATGAGGCTGTCGTCTGCAAAAAATAGTTGTGCAATTGACGGGCCTCCTCTAGCAACTGTATGTTAGTGTTAGTGTCCTAGAGACAATCCATCGAAAGGATATAATGCTAAGATAATATTCAGATTTGGTTTAATATTATTGTTGGTTTAATATTAAATGTATGGCGTTACACTTATCTGAATATGATGTTTGATTGTTTGCATATATTCTTATTTATGTTCCCATGAATCACTACTGTCATTGAGTGAGTGAGAACTCAGATGACTTAAGTATGATTCTCAAATAGCCCCGATCAAGGATCATTAAGAATGGGATATTGATGATGCAATTGAGATTGGTGTGCGATCTGCATCATACTCTTAGAGAGTGTAGTAGGATTTCATTTACTACGAGATACCGGATATCTCATGATGGATGCACAGATACCTTAAAGGGTATTGGTATACCCATCCGAGAAACCGTTTGATGTAATTCCACATAATGTGTCTACGGGTGTCTCGGTTAGTGGGAGCGATGTGATACTCCTCTGACTTGAGGTCAATACGCATGACATGTGTAGAGTGGTGAACTTTGACCATGACCGACGCTTGCACCCTTCCACGGGTAGATATGGCATGGATTGGGTTCATCACGAAATGCATGTGCGTGGTAGTTGAGCCAAGAATATGATTTATTCCTCAATGTGGATTTAGAGAGAATACTCGTGTTCTCATCATAATTGGATCTAAGTCGTCGGCCGACGCACATCAACTTAGACTTTGTGGCTAAGTGTGATATACTTGATCAATTAGTGATTTGAGATAATATGATTAAGTTATTTGAATAGACACTTCATCATGTTCAAGACTTAATCGGGTATTCGCGAATGAAAGGAAGATATCACAATAGCCTACAATATTACAGGTAGTTGCAGATTTCCTCGCAACGTACCTCATATATTGAGAATGTCTGATTTATTGTCTAGGGTTCAATTAAGACCGTTAGTTTGACTAATCGCTCGATATACGAGGGTCTATGGGTCACACAACAAGTAATGACAATTTACCAATTATAGTTGGTTGATTAAATATTGTATTGGATATAATATTTAATTTATGGAGAATATAATAATAATTATATTTGGAATTAATTATTATTATTTAATTAAATTATATTTAATTAAATATGACATCCCAATAATAATATTTGGAATATTATTATACAAGAATAATAGATATAGTAAATATATTATTCGTAGAAACATATCTAGGGAAATATAATCTGTAGAGATTATATTACGAGTTAGGCCCGATATCTTGCTTAGGAATTAAGCCAAGTTAATCCCTATAAATATGTGTCCTATGGGAATTCCGAAAAAAACACCAGAAATATAATTTCTCCATAAAATCTCCAGTCGGAATTTTCCTAGCAAATTCGTCTCGAGATTCAACGCTGGCATATCGGTGCGGGTTGGTAGAAAGTCGTTACGTGGATACCATAGTTGAGGATTCCGCGTACAAATCGCTGTAAGGATTTATATACGTGTTATTTATCCTTTATGTTTATGTTATACAATTGTATTTCAGATTCGTTGTTGGTGAATCGTATTCTTCCGCTGCGCCGAACATGGTGTTCGTGCCTCTAAAACCCAACAGTGGTATATATTTTGTGGATAAAATATTTTGCGTGATTTCATAATTTACTTTGCCCAAAATAATTATTTGCGTGTATGTCGTGAATTTCAATTACTGTCAAAATTGGTTTTTTTTTTTTGGTGGATTGATAAATTAGTTTTATTAGTAAGAGTTTTCTGGGAAAACATATCCTTCTGCCTTTTGTCGTATCTTTTTATTTGACCAAGTAAACAAAGCTAATTTATCTAAAAAAAAATGGGAATTTTGTTTTTTTTAAGCAGAAGTGTTTTCTTTTCTGGAATTCACATTCCACCTAGATCGGTCGAATTAAACGCTGAGCGTGAATTCTCAACTAAGGTGGATTCTGGTCGATGCACCCTTAATCTCGCTAGGCGAGGATCTACCAGAATTAACGCTTATGTGTTTTGATTTTGTTTCACTGATCTCGAATTTCATCTTCATCGCTAAAACTGCAAATTACAACGCTAAAACTTGCTGGGCAAATTGATTATACGCCCGTCGAAGTAAGATTTGATTTGCGAGTTCGTCAACTGAGTGGGGTCGCACCTCGCGAGGAGAGCGATGCCCTTCCGGTGAACAACCGTCATGAGAATCAAATTACGGCGTTGTTGTTGCTTGCAACGCCAGAACGACCCGGTTCTTCTGGAATTGCTGTCGTGATGAAGACGGACAGCGGCGGTGTCTAGCCTGGGGTCGCGATCCATCGAGCGGCGATTCGTGGTGACGGATGCGGCTGCAATCGCCCTATCTGTGCATAGGCTAGGCCTGGCGTTGAGAATTAGATTCTCAGCAGGCCCATCTAAGCAAATATTTTTGTAATTGCAAATAAACCCCTGAATTATTTTTATTTTGATTTTTAAGGCCATGTTTGGTATATAGAAATCTGAATATTGGCTAAGAACTTGTTTGACTTTACTAATTTTTGGAAATTTTAAAAGGCAAAATAAGTGTTTGTTTTATCGGATCAATTCATAAAATTTCTGGAAATTAAAATAAGGGGCGTGTTTGGTTGGACCAAATTCTTTAATTTTTGAAAAATTAAAATGAGTCAAATTTGGTTGGACCTAATTTGATATTTTGGTCAAAATAATTTTGAAAAGTACTTTAGAAATTGATCAAAGGCTTGAAGCTTATTGATGTTTCTAATTTTAGCAATATTTTACCTATGAATAATTAATTGTCAGGCACGTTTATTTGATTTAGGTGTTATTAGATATTTTGCATGATTATTTGATTTATGTGCTTAATATTTAATATATGCTTTATTTATGCAAATTTAATTTTTTGAAATAAAGCATGAGAGCTTGATTAGTTGTTCCCCACTTGTATAACTGCTTATGTGAATCGATATTTACATTATTAGTTATATAGACCGCATTAAATTATTTGGGTAGGCGGCACCCAATATTTGTCGGACCGTATTAAATGTTTGGGTAGACGGCGCCCAATATATGTTTGTCCGCACATGTCATGTTTGGGTAGGCGGCGCCCAGTAATTGCTCAAATATGACGTAGTTATCATATTGGATCTCGATTAAGCAATTAATATCCCGCCTTTAAAAATGATCCTCACTAAAATATGGTTTTTCATTAAATTGAATGATGTCTTCCATTAAAATTAAAAGTAAACCGGAGATTTCGTTCCAATGAGTATTTAAGGCCCAAGTCTTTTGCTCGGATCTACATCTAACGGGACTTTTATAGGGACATGTTTGTCGCTGCTTAATGGTTGTAAACCAACTTAATTTTGTTTCACCAGCCCAAGCAGGGAAATGAGAATTAGGTGACATCCGATTGAACTAGGTTCAATCAACTAGGAATTGCGTGAGACAATTGGTTTAGAGACCTACCAGTTCTACTGTTGCACTGTTCAGTCCAAGCAGTCATTGTAATAGTAGGAATGTGGATCCTAGTCCATTACAATTTATATTAGATATAAATTCGTACTCTTCCGATGAGGTCGTTGAGTATGTGAAAATAATGGAGACAAAATAAATTAAAAGACTATGTTTATTTTGATTGCTGAATATTGATCATAGGAATTATGTGTTTAATTCCCGTTTTAGTTTATTTCTCTACAATTGTTGAAATGAATAACTTGTCATTGAAAAATATTCTGGAAACAAACAAATTGGTTGGGCCAAATTTTCTGGACTGGCACTGAAACGTGTGTTTGGTGCTAAGGCAATAAGAGATTGAGTACGTGTTAGACACGACAATCCCTTTACCCATGAGGCTGGTTCAGTTAAGGCTGCAACGTTTGATGTTACGGCTCAAAGAAGCATCAAGATGATGTTTCCCAGACTCTATGTTATGATTGCTCGGCATGACTCCCGAATTACAAAGGCAACATGAAAAATGGATCCCTTCGAGATGCTTAAGTGTCTAAAGGATTTCTTTGATTCTAGATCTTGTTTGAGATTTATGAAGTGATTAGAGATCTGTTCAGATGTTAATTAGCAAAAGGAGGGAAGATTTCACCTTATGTGTTATCCACAAGTCGCTCCCCGATTCATATTCTAGTTTCGTAGTAAATTTAATATGAAGAAGACGGAAGCGACAATGCCGGAGCCTCATAACATGCTTAAGACTTTTGAGTCTTCCACTGCTAAGGAAAGACCCGTGCTCATGATGAGTGCTTCTACTTCTTCTGACCCGAAAGGCAAGAAGAAGCGAAGGAGTGAGGCTAAGAGGGCTCCAAGCCCAACCTCCTGAAGGCAAAATGTGGAGTTCAAAAGTGAGAGTGGGTTGATAAGGATGTGTGCCCCACTGCAATTGAAAGGGGTATTGGAAGAAGGACTATAAGGTTCTAGCAACCGAGAAGAAAACACAATGTGTTTTAGCTGCTAGAACAAGTATGGTTGTTGTTAAGATAAACATGTTCACTAATAGTTCAAACTGCTAGGCATTTGTTGAGTTATGGACATGATGTTCTTAATGTACAAAGTAGAGAAACAGTTTGGTAAGAGTATCAAGACTCTTCGATTGGATCGAAGAGGTGAGTACCTTAGCCATGAATTTATGGATTACTTAAAGCTTCATGGAAACCAGTAACAATGGACTCCTCCCGGAACACCTCAGATGGACGGTGTGTCCGAAAGGAGAAACCGAACCTTATTAGACATGGTAAGGTCCATGATGAGTTTTTCTCTCTTCCAACATTCTTATGGGGATACGCATTACAAACCTCAATCTACATTCTGAATATGATTCCATCCAAATCAGTTGAGCAGACTCCATACGAGCTATGGCACGGCAAGATGCCATTTTTCTACACATTAGAACGTGGGGTTTCCCCGCAGTTGTGAAGAAAATGCTAACTGATAAGTTGGAATCCGAAGGTGAAAATGGTTATTTTATGGGATATCCTAAGGAGACAAGAGGATATCACTTCTATCTACCGGAGAAACAAACAATGATTGTTTCTAGGCAAGCTAAGTTCCTAGAAGACGGGTATGTCTATAAGGAACAAAGCCGTAAGAAGATAGAACTTGAAGAGATTCAAGAACTACAAATCAACATAGAGACTGATGTTTTGTCAAAGCAACATGACAAAGAATCAGTGGGAGCATTCATCGACTCTCATGGTGGAAGTTAATCACTAGGTGATCCTCTTTCAGCCAGTGGGAGCGTAATTGGAGTTGCATTGCTTTTGCAACAACCTCCAAGTGGGCTGAATGAGAATAACATAGTTCAAACTCCCGCCCAAGAGGCATTTGAAAGTGTCGCTCTTGAGGACTCTCCGGTCAACGATGAAGTCGCTGTACCACAAAATTTTCACGATCAGAATGTACAGCCTGCACAACCACAACTCCGTAAGTTGACTAGGATTCGTAATCCACCCACAAGGTATTATGGGTTCCTCGTGGAGGAACATGATGACGTGGAGGTTTTGGATAAAGACAAATCTAGAACTTATACTGAAGCAACATTAGATGTTGACTTAGAGAAGTGGCATGAAGCCATGAAATCCGAGATTGACTAGATGTACACCATTTAAGTCTAGGACTTAATTGAGTTGCTAGAAAGGGGTTAGACCCATAGATTGCAAGTGAGTCTTCAGGCGTAAGACCGATGCAAATGGTAAAGTACAAACCTATAAAGATAGGTTGGAGGCGAAAGGTTATAGTCGACACAAGGTATTGACTATAATGAGACTTTTTCGCCAGTTGCTAAGATCAAGTCCATTCGAATTTTACTTGTGATAGCAGTACACCACGTTTATGAGTTTTGGTAGATGGACGTCAAAACAACTTTCCTCAATGGTAACATTGATAAGGAAGTGTTTGTGACTCAACCATAGGGTTTTATATCTAAGCCAAAATCTAATCTTGTGTGCAAACTTAAATGATCTATCTATGGATTGAAGCAAGCTTCTAGGAGTTGGAATATCCAATTTGATGAAGCTGTCAAATCCTTTTGAATTTATCTGAAATTTGGAAGATCCTTGCGTTTATCGTAAACGCAGCGGGAAGAGTGTTGTCTTTATAGTCGTATATGTCAATGTCATATTGATTATAGGAAATAACATCCCGCCAATGCAGTCCATAAAAGATTGGTTATCAAAGACCTTCATGATGAAGGATCTTGGTGAAACATGCTACATCTTAGGGATCAAGATCCATAGGGATAGATCCAAGAAGATGGTAGGGCTGTCACAATCCACCTACGTAGATAAGGTGTTGAAGCGTTTTGTGATAGAGAACTCTAAGAGAGGGTCTCTACCAACAAATCATGGGATATGGCTGTCGATGAAGGATTGTCCTTCTAGCGAAGCTGATATCGAGCACATGAAGGACGTTCCATATGCATCTGCAGTTGGGTTCCATCATGTACGCCATGACTTGCATGAGGCCAGATGTGGCCTACGCTGTCAACATCACTGGTACATACCAGCAGAATCCAGGTGAGTCTCACCGGATTGCTGTCGAGAATGTTATGAAGTGCCTCAGACGTACTAAAGAACATGTTCTTGTCTACGGAATGCAGTTAGAGCTAGTCGTTACGGGCTATGCTGATGCGAGTTTCCAGTTAGACTGTGAAGATTACGAATCAAAGTTAAATTATATTTACAATCTCAATGATGAGGCAGTGAGTTGGAATAGTTCCAAGCAAGATCTCACCGTAGATTCAACAACCGATGCTAAGTACATTGCTGTATCAGAAGCCTTTGATGTTGTCTGGATTTTAAGGTTCTTGAGAGAACTAGGGGTAGTTCCGAGTGCCAGTTGTCAAATAGAGTTGTATTGTGACAACATTGATGCGATTGCATGAGCAAAGGAACCGAGATCTGATAACAAAAATAAGCATGTACAGAGGCATTATCATTTGATCCGAGAGATCATATTGATAGGAGAAATGAAATTAAAATATTTCCCATAAAGGATAATCTTGCAAATCCTTTTCACTGTTCATGTAAACACTAGACATTTGATGGTCTAGGGGTTAGACATGTAGGTGATTGGCTCTAGTCCAAGTGGGAGATTGTTGGTGTTAGTGTCCTAGAGACAATCCATCGAAAGGACATAATGCTAAGATAATATTCAGATTTGGTTTAATATTATTGTTGGTTTAATATTAAATGTATGGCGTTACACTTATCTGAATATGATGTTTGATTGTTTGCATATATTCTTATTTGTGTTCCCATGAATCACTATTGTCATTGAGTGAGTGAGAACTCAAATGACTTAAGTATGATTCTCAAATAGCCCCGATCAAGGATCATCAAGAATGAGATATTGATGATGCAATTGAGATTGGTGTGCGATCTGCATCATACTCTTAGAGAGTGTAGTAAGATCTCATTTACTACGAGATACCGGGTATCTCATGATGGATGCACAGATACCTTAGAGGGTATTGGTATACCCATCCGAGAAACCGTTTGATGTAATTTCACATAATGTGTCTACGGGTGTCTCGGTTAGTGGGAGCGATGTGATACTCCTCTGACTTGAGGTCAATACGCATGACATGTGTAGAGTGGTGAACTTTGACCATGACCGACGCTTGCACCCTTCCACGGGTAGATATGACATGGATTGGGTTCATCACGAAATGCATGTGCATGGTAGTTGAGCCAAGAATAGGATTTATTCCTCAATGTGGATTTAGAGAGAATACTCGTGTTCTCATCATAATTGGATCTAAGTCGTCGGCCGACGCACATCAACTTAGACTTTGTGGCTAAGTGTGATATACTTGATCAATTAGTGATTTGAGATAATATGATTAAGTTATTTGAATAGACACTTCATCATGTTCAAGACTTAATCGGGTATTCGCGAATGAAAGGAAGATATCACAATAACCTACAATATTACAGGTAGTTGCAGATTTCCTCGAAACGTACCTCACATATTGAGAATGTCTGATTTATTGTCTAGGGTTCAATTAAGACAGTTAGTTTGACTAATCGCTCGATATACGAGGGCCTATGGGTCACACAACAAGTAATGACAATTTACCAATTATAGTTGGTTGATTAAATATTGTATTGGATATAATATTTAATTTATGGAGAATATAATAATAATTATATTTGGAATTAATTATTATTATTATTTAATTAAATTATATTTAATTAAATATGACATCCCAATAATAATATTTGGAATATTATTATACAAGAATAATAGATATAGTAAATATATTATTCGTAGGAACATATCTAGGGAAATATAATCTGTAGAGATTATATTACGGGCTAGGCCCGATATCTTGCTTAGGAATTAAGCCAAGTTAATCCCTATAAATATGTGTCCTATGGGAATTCCGAAAAAGACACCAAAAATATAATTTCTCCATAAAATCTCCAGTCGGAATTTTCCTAGCAAATTCGTCTCGAGATTCAACGCTGGCATATCGATGCGGGTTGGTAGAAAGTCGTTACGTGGATACCATAGTTGAGGATTCCGCGTACAAATCGATGTAAGGATTTATATACGTGTTATTTATCCTTTATGTTTATGTTATACAACCGTATTTCAGATTCGTTGTTGGTGAATCGTATTCTTCCGCTGCACCGAACATAGTGTTCGTGCCTCTAAAACCCAACACTGTAACCCCCCTTATATCCTCATTGTGGACTGCCTTGTTAATCAACGATGAGAGTCCCTGGGCGCATAACACAAACAGGAACTGGGAGAGGGGGTCCCCTTGCCTTAACCTTCTTGAAGGTGTCAGTTCCCCGAAAATACTATTGTCCATCTTGAAGCTATATGTCACAGACGTAACACATCTCAAAATAAGATTCACCCATTCCTCTTGAAAGCCCAACTTTCCCATAATTCCTTCCAGGTAGCCCCATTCTACTCTGTCATATGCCTTGGACATGTCGAGTTTCAACGTAGCGTACCCCTCCTTGCATTTGCTATTCCATAACTAGTGCATACATTCATAAGCAATGAGGATATTATCCAAGATTAGTCTCCCCGGGACAAAGACGCTCTGTGATGGGTCGATAATGTCTGCCATCACTCTCTTCAACCGGTTGGTAATAGTTCTAGCCAGAATCCTATATATAACGTTGCATAAGCTTATTGGCCTGTAGTCCTTGAGCGTCTCCTGTTTTTTTCCTTTGGGGATTAACACTATTGTGGTATTGTTCCATCCTTCAAGAGGCTCCCCTTCATTTAGCACTTTGAGCAAAGCTTCCACCGTCCTATCTCTCACCGTCTTCCAGTGCTTCTGATAAAATGAAGCCGGGAAGCCGTCCGGGCCCGGGGCTTTAGATGCATTGAGCTCAAACGCCACCTTAACTACCTCCTCTTTTGTGAAAGGCGAGAACAAATAGTCGTTCATCTCCTTGGTGACAACCTCTTGAACACATTCCAAGACCGATTCAGTATCCGACCTTGGAGGGGAGCTACTTGTAAAGAGTTCCCCATAGTAATCAGTAATGATTTTCTCTATCTTTTTTTACTCGGTGCACCAGTTCCCTTCCGAATTCTTAAGGCCCTTGATAGTGTTTCTCCTTCTTCGGTCTATCGCCCTTCTGTGAAAATATTTTGTATTCCTATCTCCCGCCGATAACCACGCCAACCTCGATCTTTGGTGCCAGAAAATCTCCTCCTGGGCTTTTAGAACCTGAATTTCCTTTTCAAGTTGCTTAATTTCTTCCCCTAGAATCGGGACATCTTCTTTTTCAAGGAGGCAATCCAGTAGTGCTCTATTCTGCTTAATCTTCTTTTCAGTATTACCCACTTTCAATTTAGCCCACTCCTGTATCTCCTATCCACACCTTTGAAGATGGTTATTATTGCTGTCTTCCCCAGCCCTATTGTTCCAGGCATCTGCTACCGCATTTTCGAAATCATCCCCCATTTCCCATTTATTTTCAAACATGAATCTCTTATTACTGGGGGACGTTCGACCCCCCTCTCCCAAATTAAACACAAGCTTGATGACCCTGTGATCGGAGCCATAATAGCTAAGGTTCACCACCTCAAAATCCTGGAAGGTTTCAACCCATTTTTTATTGGCAAGGAACCTATCCAGACGCTCTCTGATCAAGTTGTTCCCAACCTTTTTATTAATCCAAGTGAATTTTGGACCCTTAGCCCCCAAGTCCTTTAGCTTCATGACTTGGGCCGAAAATACAAAGTTTTTACTAGTAGTTTACCCCGCAAGCGTACGAGTTCACTGTAGTATCAGCAAGTATAGAGACCAAGTATATCATACCTCGGGATGGAATGTATGCGAATAGATCCCTGAAGATCTACACGTCGTAATTAATATGAGTGTGTATTTTTGGATTTTTTTAGAGAAATTAAATCTTAGTTATAATAAACTAAATAAACTAAAGAATGAATGAAACTAATTAACTAAGGTTTGTGTGCAAATATGAATGGGTGATGCTCAGGATAGGAATCCCTAAGTATACTAACGGAGCCGGTACATAATCAAAATAACCGTGATGTGCAAGAAATAACCTAAGTATAAGATTGTAAGATGAAAAGCTCAAGAATTAAACCCTAATACTTTATCCTATCAATCGACTTTACTAATCCACAAAACAAGTTAATAGATTGTGCTTAATTAAAGAGACCCTAATTTAGCCAAGGTGATGCGGTCGTCCTCCCTAGATAAACCGGCAGATGAATAAATCTCTTCTAAACCCTCTCGTTAAGCCTGCTAGTTATTAAAGAGTGATAAGGTCGTCCTCTCTTTAACATTTTTCGTACAAAATTCAAAGGTAAATCCGGAATTTATTTTAAGCGTTCATTAATTAAGATAATTGAAACTAAACATCACATGTTATCCTAATTATGTACCAACGTCCTACTTCTATGAGTTCATCCTACCCCAAGCATACAAGGGTTTTAGCGTAGCATGGTTTGTACGATAACAAATTCAATCGAAGAAACAACGAACATAAACATAATTATACGAGTTAAATAACTATCAAACATAAACTAGGGGTTTCTAAGAAAGAAAATAATTCTAGGAATGAAATTGAATTAATAAAGAGGAACGTAGTCTTAAGTATTCAAGAACAAAGAACAGAAGAAAAGAAATTAAAAATCAAAACCGAACTATGAATTCGTAACGTAAAACCTCGATTACACGTAAAATAAGCTTGCTCAACTCTCGGTGCTCCTCTCTCTCCAAAAACTAACTCTAAGTGTGAAGTGGTCCTCAAAATCGTGTACGGAAGGGGTATAAATAAGCAATGGGTCGAATCGGGAGTTAATGGGCCAAATTCGCGCTTGCTCGAGCACAACTCGTGCACTATGTGCACGAGCACATTCCACTCGAGCATCCAAAACTTCCAGAGACCAAAAAGTGCACGAGTACTCGAGCTCGTACACTTAGTGCACGACTTGAACCTGCTCGAGCACCATGCACGAGCACTCATGCACTTTGTGCATGACCAAAGTCAGCTCGAGCACTATGCTCGACCACTCGTGCACGAGTTCTTCTCGCTTGTGTACTTCAATGATACTTTTGCTCCCTTGAACTGATACTTTTCGTATTCTTCCATATCTTCTCACCTGGGCATCCGTTTGAGTGGATTCAAAGTCCTACAAAGTCCATTTTTCGCCCTCTATCCATCTATGAGCATCAAAGAGACAAATTCATTAGTTCATAAAAATAATACTCAATTGACTCTAAATACTCATCAAAATCAATCAAAACACGGGCGTTTCGAGCTCTAAAATCTAACAATTTCACGCCTAGTCACTTCAATTCATTGACCACCTCTCTAAATGCCTCAATCTGTTTATTGGCTCATCTCCCACCCCCAACTTCTCATCGCTACTCATGATTTTGTTAAAATCGTCTCCTATAACCCAAGCACAAAATCAGCTAGTTTCCTAAGCAGGTTCCAAGAGTGAGTGCGCTCATTAGTGTTAGGGTTACCATAGAAGCCTGTAAATCTCCACTTGCTACTCTCATCATTAATCATCAAGTCAACATGGCCAACATAATACAAAATTAAACTAGCATTCAGATAATCTTTCCAGTACAAAAGGATACCCCCAGACCTACCCACCACATCAACTCCCGGAAAACATTGAAAATTTAACAAAGACAACCATTTCTTTCCTACCATTGCTCTAATTTTAGACTCACAAACAAACAATAGATCAGGCTTGTGGTCAGCGACTACTCGCTGTAAGGACCGGAATGCACGGCGGTTGCCCAATCCCCGTGCATTCCACACTATGCACCTCATGGCTGCTGGCGGGGCTGAGTGCCCTCAGCCTCCGCCAATGACTCTATTCAGTCGTTGTTCTCCTCCTCCTCTGGTTCATCTCCGTTCTTTAGTCTCTTTCTCCCCTTAACTATAGTTCATCTCGGTTGCTGATTATAGACGCCACTTCCCCGCTTCTTGTGTCCAATATTAGTTCCCCTGCCCATGCTAAACTCCACTTGCCCCCCCCTACTGCATTCATCGTCCTTAGAGTCGCCCACGGAATTAGAGCCTCTTGCTTCCAAGCTCCTCCATACATTGCCGCCTCCTCTTTGGCGAAGAAATTAGGGAATAATCCGGTTCCTCCACCATAGAAGTAGGTTCCCATCTGCGTCATTGGGCTCAGCCTTTCCCCCTTCGGACTCGGGTCCTGCATCACCTCATTTCCTTTGTCTTTTCCACGAGAATGTGGTACTGTCACCAGCTCGTCAAATGCTCTGACTTTTGCCACCTCCCCTGTCACTTTGCTAATTGGGTTGTTCACGGTCTCTCTCTAGCTTGTTCCCTTGCCAATCACTATCGTCTTGCTTCCGCTTCCCCCGCTGCTTTCACCATTCTTCGCCATTGCCGTTCGTTCTTGGTCCCCCGACAGTACTCTCACTAGCTCCTCTAACTCCTCTTTGGTTATTCCCTTGAAGCCTTCCGCTCGTAGCCATGGTGCATATTGCTTACTGGGCGTGATTCCCTTATCCATTAGTTCAAACATCATCAGACAGTCTTTGTCCATATGATCCAGTTTCCCGCATATATAACATAAATTGGAGAGTTTCTCATATCTGTAATAGACAATGAGTTTCTCCTCCTTCGTGGTCACCCGGGTTCCCCTGATCAGTGCCTTTGTCACCTCAACTTTCACCCTAACCCTCAAGCAGCTTCCCCATGCTATCTCCCCCTCCGGACATTCCACCTCCAGGACCTCCCCTATTGTTTCTCCAAGTTTTTTACCCCCAGCCTTCATCATCGATTTGAAGAGCAGTCCATGGATCTGGACCCAGAAAGGGACCTTAGTGAGATTAAGGTCTCCCAACTTTTCATTGCCTTTCATCCTCTTCATCGCTAATAAAGCCCCGTTCAGATTCCATGGCTGACGGTGAATGACCTTGTTCAACTCCACCGAGTTTGTGAATTCAAAGATGAAAGTTCCCTCACCCACCTTTGAGACTTTCAATGTGCCATTGATTCCCCAGATTTTCCTCATCGCTGTCGCCAGATCTGTCGGCCCAATTGCTTTTTTCTGGATGAATTTGCCTACAAGAGCATCCAGTGGCTTCACACTTTCTTCTTCCCCCAGATCGACTTTCCAATATTCGCCCTCTGACAGCGAGAGTTTCCCCCACATCTCATTGAGGTTGTCCGCCATCTCCCTTTCTTCAAGGTGCAGATCGATATATTGTATAGCAAGCTCTACTGGTATTTGTGTTTCGGTGTGATCAATTGCCCCCTCTCTGGAGGTAAATATAGCCATTTCGGATGGGGACAACGCATTTAGAGCGCGACACGCCTTACCAGCAACCCTAGCGGCACCCGAGGGCTGCTAGAAGGGGAAGCGACGCACGCAGCTAGGGTTCTTGTTCGACCGTACACAAAAGTTAATATATGGTCCACCATATATTAATAAATAATACACTTTCTTAAACAAAACAACAAAAAGAAAGAAGAAACTTATACCGGGATAGAGGGAGTATTAAAAAAATAACAAATATGATTATATAGTTTTATATGTATCTAATTTATATCAATACTTTTTTGCTGCAATTTGTTCTAAATATCACAATTTAACCCCACTTCATATCTGAAATATTATATTTAAACATAACAAATTTAACATGAGTTTTTTTCTAATATTGGGAAGATTTTATCCTTCCTGGCGTCTGAAAATCCTTTAAATACTATTAGATTCTTGTTTCAACGGGATTTTTTTTAACATGATTGCACTTTGCATTAGAGCACCTGCATTATGCATATAGCAATTGCACTGCATCGCCCTACAAATAAATTAAATTAATAAATATAAAAAAAAATGCTCTTTAATTAAAATTTATTATAAAATTACACAAATATCACAAGAATATTTTTTTGGTCCCAAAAGTTATCAAATGTCCGGTTTTTGCCCCAAAGAAGTTAAATTAATTCAATTTTATCTCGTAATTTAATTGATTATCATATTTTACCCAATTTTCAGCGACAAAACACAAACTAAGCCGGACAAAAATTAGAAATTTATGCTATTATTGTTGGGATGATGATAGACTTTTTTTTTTAATTCAAGTTTAAATACACCTAAATAAAAAAATTATTTTATTATTAATTAAATTTATTCCTATCCTTGAAAGATAAAAAGGGGTAATGATCACCATAGCATAAAACTCCATTCTCCATTTAGTCATTCTGTATTATCAGTTTTTTGAACAAATTACGTTTCGAAGAGTTTATATATGTGTGTGTGAAAGAGAGAGGGAGAAAAAGGTGTTGGGGATTCGCTGCCACCGGTCGCCATGAAAGTAAGGGTTAAAACGACGGGCTCAGGTTTTCTCGTTCCAATAGGCACACGAACCAAACCCCTTCTCTCCCTCTCCCACAAATATCACTAAGTTTCTGAGACTTCTCTCAAAGATCGTTCTAAACGCCACACCTTAAAAGATAAAAATCTCCAAATATTTATAGCCAAGCAAGACAAATTCCAGCATCAAATAAGAATAAAATTGAGATCAATTGGTGATTATGCTATCAATTTGAGATATGCTGATAATGGGGAGAGAGTGAGAAGAGAAGTGAGATATGGCCTCAGGGATTTTTAATTCGCTTGAGCCAAATACCCATTACCCTATCCTCAATCCAACAAAAGACATATTGGAATGGTAAGATGAGTAACCACCATGTTTGAGATTGCCTGCCCTTGCCCAACAAAGAAATTAACAAGGAGTACCAACCAATTTCGAATACTAATAAATTAATAAGAAATTTACAAATTTGGGTTAAAAATTTTACAGAATAGAGGAAATCAACAATTTTGCATTTGATATTTTCATAGTGTGGCATAGTCATGAGGGTCCGAGGTTGTTTCCACGCTGCGGCGGTGCGAATTGAGACACAGAAAATGTGAGACACTGTATTGTGTGGCCTTTGCATAATTGAATTGGGTTTGAACAGGTTAAAAACTTAATTGTTAGTCGTATTATAAAAGACCAAGTTTATATATCGTCATATCTTTTATTAATACACTCCACCCAAAAAGTGTTCGGAAAAAAATTCGAAAATTTTGACATTTTTTGGGAAAAAAAATCGAAAATGCAAAAAGAAAAACACTCAAATTTGAATTTTCAGATTTTTTTTTCGAAAATTGTTACATTTTTTTTGGGGTATTGTGTATTAAACAAAACTTGAGTTTGTATTTAACCTGGACCATCATATATAAAAAATAAGAAGGGCCAAAAAGCCCAAAGGTTGAACCCAAATCGACTCGAGCCCGGTCAATCTATCTGGCCAGTTGGGCTGGGTCGTGGGTTTTTACAACCGGGCCAGGTTATTTGCACTAGTCTTTGAATTAAATACCCTATCCAAATGAATACACCACTTGATGGATGAATACACTATCCTCTTTATTTTTAATATGTCCTTTTTATATTCACACACACTACCAAAATATCCCACACATAACAATTACTGTCGAAAGAAAAAAAAGTCGAAAGAGAAGAAGTCGTGCCTCCTCTTCTCGCAGCCGCCCCCATACATCGCCGTGTTGCCCAAAAATTAAGAATTCAAATGTTTTCAAAAATAAAAAATAAAATGAAAAAATGGAAAAATTTCGGCAAAAAACTTCAAACACGTGCGTTCGGAATTTTTTTTGAAAACAGAACAACTTTTCGGATATTTTTTCCAAAAAAGGTCTAAAATTTCAAAAATAATTTCCAAAATTTTGTGTTCAAAATCGACAAACCAGAATCAAGCACACATTTTGGAATTTTTTTTCAAAAACTATCTAAAATTTCTAATTCTTTTTCTGAAATGTGTGTTCAAAATCGTCAAACCAGTGTTGAAAATGAATGTCGCGATTTTTAGAAATTTTAACACTCAATATGATCAACCAACAACAACATTAACACATCCATTCTATTTAATACTCTCAAACAACAACAAAATGCATAAAAACATCACAAATACAACAAATATCATCATATTGAAGATTTAAAAACCCTAGCTCTTCAAAAAAATATGAACATTTACATATATGTGATTATAGCTTGGAGTATTCACCATCTCTGAGTACACAGGAGTTCAATAAATGATACAACACATAGATTTTCGTCTGTGATTCTTCAAATTCATAGAGTTCAAAGTTTCTTTCGTTTTTGTCGAACATGTGCATGAGTTCCGACCAAATAAGAGTTCAAAATAGGGGGAATGTATTTACTACATGTTTTTTAGAGTGAAAACAGTCAAGGACATTTTTTACATTTTTTATGTATAGATCATAATTAAAATCATGGGATAGTGCATTTAACCAAGAGGCTAGTGCAAATAACCATGGCCTTTACAACCTGGCGCGAGAGCTGCATAAACTATGCTCATAAGTTGTAATCTTGGTACCATTTTTGTTAACGTTAGATTCAATTAATTTTTAAACCATACATTCGGGCTGTTCGCGGAGTTCGAAGATTACCGAATTTGTACTGAAATCCGCACTGAAATAGAACCGTATCGAAAAAATTATAGACTTTTTTTATTTTAACCGTACCGAAACCGAACCGAATATTTTTTTGGTACGGATCTGGATATTACCAAATTAACCGTACCGAAAAATCGAATGTGACCGTACCGAATCGAACCGAACCGAATAACCGAATTAAATATGTACTAAAATTTAATTATTTTTTATTTATCAAACACTATTATAATGTTATTGAATTCAAATACAACTATACAATAACATATTTTCTCATTCTTTTCAGAATACAAACACTATATTATTTATCTTATTAAGTTCTTAAAACGTTAACTTATGTTTAGGTGTATATCAAAATAATTTAAATTTAATTTTTTATTTTTTTAATATCATTGCTCATGTATATATATCTTTTTTTATCGGTAAATGTAGTAGTTAGAAGTTAGTTCACCAAGCCCCCAAGTACTCCAAGAAATCTCCATGCCACCTTATATAACTCTCTTAATTCGTTCCCAAAGTGAATCGAACCTGAGTCACTCACTAAAGTTGGGATCCCAGTGGGCGAAGCTACCTGATTATTGCTCATGTTATTTATTTCTTACAAAAACTTGGTTGGTGTATCCTGTGTCAGGAATTACGATCAACGTGATTTTAATACTGCACTTTCCATCACAAGATATTTCAAAAAAAAAAAAAAAAATTAAATGTATATTTACATATTGTATTTTTAATACTCTATTGGTGGTGATTTACGTGAATTTTTTAATCATCCATTATCATATAATGTGTTATATTCGAGCTTGTAATGATATATGTTTGATTGTGGTTGAAGTTGTGTAGTATTTGTGTGAACGTGCATGCATCAATATGTTTTTTTAATTGATTAAAAAAATGAGAGAATGATAAAAAGAAGGGTAACAAATCCGTTTATCCGCTCCGTACCGTACCGATCCGATCCGGTCCGTTTGTAACCGAAAATCCGCTCCGATCCGTACCGAAAAAAAATATCCGTAACGTACCATACCGAAATTTCGGTATGGACACGGACACTCGAATTTTAAAATAATCGAACTTTGGTATGAATATAAATATTTTGAAATATCCATTTTGATGTGTATCGAGCGCAACCTTAATACATTCAATACAAAGTACAAACACTTCAATTTTTTTGAATGTTTTTTTACAAACGCTGCAAATAATATAATAATATACTATATTTTTGCAGGCACCCGAAAATCTGGAAGTCAATCCGACCGTCCAACCTCTTTTCCCCCTAAATCATCTCCCCGCCATTTCTTCCCCCCAACAACCACAGTCTCTCACTCCCCGAAAAAAAAAAACAGAAAATTCAAAGAAAGTCCAAAGATCGGAAGAATAGCAGAATGAGAAAATGGGCCGAGTAAAATGGGCGTCGGCGATAACCTTAATTCTTGTATTGAGTGCACTGTGGGCGGTCAGCCATGCCCAAACCGCGGCGGACGAAGGAGGAGAGGAGGACTTAGGCGCCGAGGAGGACTTAGGCGGCGAGGAGGATACCGGCGGCGGCCCCAACGTCGACCCATCCAATCCGGTTGCTCTGCAACTCCTCTCCCAGGCCCTCTTAACCCGTTTTGGCAGTTTCTCCGCCTATATTGGCCCTGAAATTAAAAAAAACCTCGGTTTTTGTATCAGAGACGTGTAATTAATCAATTTTCTCTTCATTTTTTTCGGTGATCGGAATTATTTCGGGTTCTAAAGCTTTTTTGTTTTGTTGTAGGGATGCTGAGTGGAATGCGGCCTTCAATTATTCCAAGAATACCCAATTCTTATCCGAATGCCTGAAACAAGACAGGAGTATGGATCAACTTTTTGAATTCCTATCACAGTTTTAGGCTGCCCCAAAATATTTTGTTGCTTAAACAATATGCTTTTAAGTTGATCATCGAAAATTCAATTACATCTCCGGACTGCCCCATTTTAGATTGCTCAAGGGAAAATAATGCGGGTTTTAATGAAAAAATTATTTAAAAGGTGTAAAGTTGAGGGTATGTTCATCCTTTCTACTTTTTGGAGTGGAGGTTAGTTTATTGCTTAAGGGTGTATTGGTTGGGAGTGATGAGTTAGTTTGAAAGTGTAGAGTTGCTTTTCAACCATTTTGGGTATGGGGGAAAAAGCCCTTCCATTTTTGGATCCTGAGCAATCTAAAATGGGATGGTGATATTGAATGGGTGGGGGTGAAGATTGAGTGATGGAGGGCAGAGGAATGATATACAATTTAAAAGAATGAGGAGAATATTGGCTCTCTAGTTGTCGATTTTCTGATTTAATTAGCCATTTGATTGAAAAGCTTTAGGTGTGTAATTTAGAAAAACATTATAGAGAGGGTATCTTTTCAAGATATATGAGGAGGTACTTCTATTTGTTGTGTGTGTGGATGATGTTTATTTCAGTTTTCTCATTTGTTGAAACATTGACACAGATGCTATGCAGCGAATTTGCACAGCTGCAGAGGTAAAATTCTACGGCTCTAGTCTAATGCAAGGTGCGGAAGGTGAAGGGTCAACAAAGATCACTAACTACCTTAAACCGAACATCAACTGTAACTTAACCTCTTGGCCATCGGGCTGTGAGCCAGGATGGTCTTGCAGCACCGCCAAAGAAGATAAAGTTAATTTCAAAAACTCCAAGGACATTCCCCCAAGAGTTCTTTCGTGCCAGCCTTGTTGTGAAGGCTTCTTCTGCCCTCACGGTCTTACTTGCATGATACGTGAGTTTTTTCCATGCTTATAAAGTTATAATACTTTTGCTATCCTTCTTTGTATTATGACTTTAAATTATTATTTTTTTACTTGAAGCTTGCCCGTTGGGGTCTTACTGCCCTCTAGGTAAACTCAACAAAACCACCGGTGTTTGTGATCCGTAAGTCTGATTTTCCTGTAAAATATCGAGCATCTTGATTTATTAGGTTTGCATTGGCATTGATTGATCCATTGAAATCTTCAAAGGTACCGATATCAACTACCTCCTGGGCAACCAAACCATACGTGTGGTGCAGCGGATGTTTGGTCTGATTTTGTGACTGGTAACGAATTATTTTGTTCCGGTGGGTATTATTGTCCCACTAACACCGAAAAACTCCCATGCACTAAAGGGTACCCTTTTTATTTCCTCTTTATTTTTATAATGTATATATACTCTCATATGGTTAAGATTTACTGTTTTCTTGATTTATTGTATTGACACATTCTTGGCTTTATCTTCACTGTCTCCAGACACTATTGCAGAGCTGGTTCTACTAATCAAATTAGTAAGTCTAATCTTGCCTCTCCAATAATATTTCATTATCAATCCATCCAAATAATAGAGAAATATCATGCAACTGTTCTTTGTCAAATTGGGCAAATTCTGAAGTTGGATTAGCTTTGTTTAATCTCCTGATAATGTCTTTAAACGTGAGGCAACATCCCAACGATCAACTGCTTTGATTATCTCTTCATCAATCATTTCGAAATTGATGATTGTAACATGGATGAATTGGCAGGCTGCTATCAGCTGGCAACTTGTGAGCCAAAAGCGGTTAATCAGAATATTACGGCCTATGGTCTCATCTTCTTCGTAAGCTTACCACTCAGTTTTCTTTCTTTTATGGTTTGTTTGTTTGTGTGGACTATTCACTCTAATGTTTTGTGGATTTAGGGTGGGATCACTCTGGTTCTTCTGATTATCTACAACTGTTCTGGTCAAGTTCTAAGTGATAGAGAGAAAAGACAGGCGAAATCCAGAGAAGCTGCGGCCAGAAGCGCCAGGGAAACAGTACAGGCCCGACAAAAATGGAAATCAGCTAAAGAAGTTGCCAAAAAGGGAGCAAACGAGCTCACAACGCAGCTATCACGAACATTCTCACGAAAGAAATCCGTGATGAATGAACCAAAGAGTTCGGGCCAAGCTAAGCCAGGATCAGCTGGTGCATTACCACCTATGCCCGGTGATTTGAAAGGAAAGAAGAAAAGGGAAAGCAACCTCACCAAAATGATGCGTGATCTCGAAGAGAATCCTGACGATGATGAGGGATTCAACGTGGAAATCGGAGACAAGAATTTGAAAAAGCATCAAAAGGCCAAACAACTGCACACACGAAGCCAGATTTTCAAGTACGCGTATGGTCAAATTGAGAAGGAGAAAGCACTGCAAGAGCAGAACCATAATTTGACTTTCTCCGGTGTGATATCTGTAGCTTCTGATTTGGAATTCTCAAGTAGGCCACCAATCGAGGTCTTTTTCCAAGATTTGACTCTCACTTTAAAAGGTAAAAACAAGCATTTATTAAGGTGTGTAACGGGGAAACTAGTGCCCGGTCATGTTTCTGCAGTTATGGGCCCGTCTGGTGCTGGGAAGACGACGTTTCTTTCAGCCCTGCTGGGAAAAGCTGCTGGATGCACTATCACCGGCAATATTCTCATCAATGGGAACGATGAGCCTATTCAATCCTACAAAAAGATTATAGGATATGTTCCTCAAGATGATATTGTGCATGGAAACTTGACAGTGGAGGAGAATCTCTGGTTCAGTGCTAGATGCAGGTATATATATTGTCTTTTTATCTTCTTTATTTTGATCAATAAAATAAATTCTAATGCGCAATTATTACTCTAGACTCCCAGCTGAATTTGAAAAACCGGAGAAAGTCCTGGTTGTTGAGAGAGTGATTGAGTCCTTAGGATTACAGAATGTTAGAGATTCCTTAGTAGGAACAGTCGAGCAGCGAGGAATCTCTGGAGGTCAGAGAAAACGAGTAAATGTTGGGCTCGAAATGGTTATGGAACCTTCGCTCTTGATCTTAGACGAGCCCACGTCTGGCTTAGACAGTTCTTCGTCTCTGTTACTCCTTAGGGCCCTTCGCCGTGAAGCACTTGAAGGAGTTAATATTTGCATGGTGGTTCACCAGCCAAGGTATTCATTTACTAATTACTATACATGTGGTATTAGTTGTTTTACTAAAAGGTATTAGTCGATCAGTATTAGCCGTTTTCACTGAACAATATTGGTCATTTCATTGAGTGCACCCAAGTGTTGATTTATCTTGGTGTAGTTACACATTCTATTTCTTGGTGTAGTTACACATTATTCAAGATGTTTGATGATTTGATACTCCTAGCTAAGGGTGGGCTTACAGTATATCACGGGCCGGTTAAGAAAGTGGAGGAATACTTTACGGGGCTTGGGATCATTATCCCTGATCGAGTGAACCCTCCAGATTACTTTATCGATATCTTGGAGGGAATAGTGAAACCGAGCGCTAATGCAACAGTGAAATTTAAGGAGCTCCCTCTGAGATGGATGCTTCATAACGGTTATCCTGTACCACCGGATATGTTAGACACGGCAGGGGTACCATCAGCTTCGTCTGAAGATTCAGCCCATGGAGGAGGAACCGTCGCTGCTCAAGCCGTCGAACCGGACGAGTCATTTATTGTTGAGCTGTGGCAGGATATCAAGTTTATCGTAGGACAGAAAAAAGATCACATATGGCATAACTTTACCAAGTCCACCGATTTGTCTAATCGTACAACACCAAACCTCTCCATGCAATATAAATATTTTGTTGGAAGAATTTCCAAGCAACGGTTAAGAGAAGCTAGGGCACAAGCTGTTGATTATCTCATCTTACTATTGGCCGGAATCTGCTTAGGAACGCTAGCCAAAGTCAGCGATGAAACCTTTGGTTCAACAGGATATCTATACACAGTCATTGCTGTTTGTAAGTTGAGAATACGAATCATTATCAGCATACCTTAGTGAATATATAAACGCACTTATACCGTGTTTTTTGTAGCCCTACTGTCAAAGATTGCTGCTTTAAGATCGTTTTCTCTGGATAAGTTGCATTACTGGAGAGAGAGCGCTTCAGGCATGAGCAGCTTGGCCTACTTTCTGGCGAAGGACTCTGTCGATCATTTCAACACAATCATAAAGCCTGCTGTTTATCTATCCATGTTCTATTTCTTCAACAATCCCAGATCCACTATTTTTGATAACTACTTGGTCTTGCTGTGTCTGGTGTACTGTGTGACGGGCATAGCTTATGTTCTTGCAATATACTATGAACCTGCTCCAGCTCAACTCGTACGTCACTCTGTTTCTTCTTGTAAATTATTATTGCATGATTTTTTATGACATCTTCGTGTATGCAGTGGTCTGTTTTGCTTCCTGTTGTTTTGACTCTGATTGCCAACCAAGAGGGAGATTCGTTGGTAACGAAATTGGCAGATTATTGCTACACAAAGTGGGCTCTGGAAGCATTTCTGCTAGCAAACGCCGAAAGGTTTGAGACTACATGCACCCCTTTCCTTGTATAATTATGCGTGAATTGGAATTGGCAAAAGCTTCTAAAACTCGTGCAATTTTGACTCATCCACAAAAAATTTTGAAATTTTTAGGCTGAACAGTATTTGTACTCTTTCAATATACAACTAATACATTTCATCTTACAAACTAATACTTTGCGACTGCTTTTTCCAATGATTCACGAATAAATATAAAAAAATCATTGAATTGTTACTCACTGGAATTGGAGAAGGTGCTAAGGTGTGTTTTATTGTTGCAGGTATTCAGGGGTGTGGCTGATTCAAAGATGTGGTGCACTAAAACAAAGAGGTTATGACCTTAAACACTACTATCCTTGTTTAGCATACCTCATTGCCACTGGTATATTTAGTAGGGGACTTGCCTTTTTCTGTCTCGTCACTTTCCAGAAGAAATAACTCCACTAATTTTTCTTTTCATTTCCTTGTAACACACACACACATAGAGGGGGTGATTTAGGGGGGTAAAGCAGGAATATAGAAGCAACTTTGCAGATGTAAAGATAGAGTTTGCATTGAAAGACTATTAATTGTTATGAGTAACCATCCACACTCATTTGAGTTCAAAACAAGTGCATTGTTCAGATTTTGTGAATTTTTTTGGCGCAACAATACGAGATACAATGAAATACTTTTTTCAAAATATCACGGATGCAATAATTTAAATAACATGTACACAATCTCTTCAGTCTAGCTAAGCTGAATGGATCATCTTAGATAAACATTCGGCAAAAATGTTTAATTGTAGTGTGTTTAATCAATCAAAATAAACATCGACTAACCTTTGAAAAACGAGGCTTCATTTCCAAACTATGTCCCCCATATATTTGAGAGCTGGAACACCCCTGACTTCTACATCAATCAGGGGTGACTGGATTACCTTCAATTTTGCTAACTCTGGATCTTTCGCGATCATATCAAGAGCACGTGTCTGGTCCTGTAGCAACGAAATGAAAAGATCGCATGCATTCTCATCATCATTGTTATATACCATCACTTGAAATCAACACGACTCAAAAATAAATTTCAATTTACTCCATCCGTCCCAGGAATTCTCACACTTGGGATGGATACATTTTTTAAGAAAAAAGAGAGTATGTGAGTGTGGAGTTGAATAAAATAATGATAACACTATGCTTTATTGACTTTTGTGCGAGAGAATTATTTCCTTTTTTGGGATGTGAAAGAAATGTTGGGACGTCCATTTAAAGCAAGTGTGAAGAAATGTTGGGACGGAGGTAGTATTATATAGTAAATCAGGCTAAACTTTTGCAGTTCAATTAGGCCTATATTAAAATCAAAATATGCTGGCAAATGATTTCTGATTTACCTTCCTTCTCATTGAGCAAAACTTGCAATCAGATGTCGACGGAGGTAGCAATTGATTTACGATGAGTCTGTTTACTGGAACTTTTTCCTTCCGCAAAGATGCACAGAGTCTTGCAGATTCACTGAGAGCCATAACCTGCACATAACCACACCAAAAAGTATTCAATGAGGCAGTTTAACATGAAAATGGTTTCGTAATCTGTTAAATACCCCCTCAGTTTTCATATTCTAACTTTGTAACAAGAGAAGAATGTGGAGTTTAGATGGAATAACTTTTTCCAATTTACTATTGTTTTTTGAGACAGTTCTAAATCATAGAATATGGACGTAATAAATCTTAATTTGAGGAGTTCATAAGTAAATTTAAATGAAGAGGCAATGCAGGAGGATTCATTACAGTGGGGATTGTTACTATCACAAATTCTGTGGTCTCGGAGTTGCGAAAAAGATCTCGCACTTTTGCCATCTTTTCTCTTAGTTGTTCTAGCTTGTCATCCTGCAGAAATTCCAATGATAAGCAAACATCGCATTTAAGCGATAAATATCAAATGAACTTGTGGAACTGCTGAGTACTAAGAAAATAATAATAATAATAACAATAACACGAACGAAAAATGTTGGTTTTTACATCACATTGCTGTGGCTCTCCTTTTCCAAAAGCTGATTTAAGGGCTGCTGTTGCTGAAGCTATCTTTTTCTTGATCTGAATTCAGTCAACAGTGAAGGTAACTAGATCAGCAGGAATAATATAGATTCTACCATGAACTTTGAAAAATAAACTGTGTCGATTTACATTGCAGCACTCCTAGTCAATAAAATAAGACAAAAATTATGGGATTCCAACACTTTTTAATATGAAGAGGAATGGAGATATCAAAGAGAACACTTTAACTAACTTAAATGTTTAAGGTAGTACCTGTTTCAGCTTTTATCGACACACATTTCTTGTGGGAAAAACACATTTATTCAAGCATGTATAAATTTATTCGAGAAATTGGGATGTTACAAATTTTCCACCTCTTTAGGCAGGTGATTAATGCATGGGAAATGTTGCATTGTAAGAGTTTGACATCAATATTTCCACCTTTTATCAATCTGCTGATGTTTTGTTGGGTACCGAAATGAAATCTCAGGCACTTTGTATCCATCCCAAATATAATGAGAAAACCAGCTACATTATGCAAAAGAAAGTACTTTGCACTAAATTCTACTCACCTTCATCATCTTGCCTACAGATGCATCCAAGAAATCTGGCAACGTTAACAGTCGAAGTGTGTGACCCTACAAAATTTATTTTGTTAATGCTTCCATAACACCATTAATCACTTGATAAACAACGAACGATTCCTTACTGTTGGAGCTGTGTCAAACACGATCCGTCTAAATCTACTATACTCTTGCGACTCCAGAAATTCCACCACCTGAAAGATTACAGTATAACATTATAATCTAGTACCAATCCAAAAAGAATTAAAATAAAAAAGAAAAAATTACTATACGGGCCTTTGAGATTGCAATAGCTTCGTCTAGACCAGGAGGAAGAGAGTCCAACAGCTCTTCAAGGTTAAAGTCTCCCAACTGATCATGAAAGAAGCAAGTATGATATGGATGGGAATCTAATTATATTTAAATGCATGTCGATATGGAATGTAATTGAAGAATAACTAGTTTAACACATTTTTTCTGGTAATACCTGGTCTCACCTGGTCAGCAAGCATTCCGAGGCCCATATTATTTATGACTTTTTTAACACCCCCTCCCTGTTGACTTGCAGATCGAAACTCTTCCGTAGTTTTTTCAGGATTTATCTTTCACACAATGAAAATAATGCACCCATTACATACTATAAACACTAGACAGAAAAGTAGATCTTCATCATATCAAGCAATATATACCTCAAGTGCATACAATGAAGAATCCACACCTTGTACAGGAACAAGCATTCCCCCACTCAAATCCTGGGAAACACCATTTAGATTATTGCACAAATTACATTTTCTAAATTTAAAGCATGAAAACAAGTCATTACTTGATCAAAAGAATCGCTTAACGAGTGAGCAGGGTCGGTAGAAACCACAAGAGTGGGGTGACCATGGTTTGCAAATTTTACAGCAAGAGATGCCGCAGAGCTCGTTTTCCCAACACCTCCTTTCCCGCCTAACATGTAATATTTCCTCTGTGATCCAGAAAACATTTCATCAAATCTGGAAACTGTTGTTATGGCAGTGCTCACAGATCTCACTGCAACAACAATGATCATTAGAGAATTTAAATAACTCTATTCAGACAGTTTATAAAGTTGTGAAGCATACAAAATCTTAACATCAGCAAACAAGAGAGATTAATATTTTCCACATTAACTATGTATTCACATATTGTTAAAAATGTTATTGGGGGTTTTGTTTGTGGGGCTTATTCTTTAGTATTACCAACATTAATTCAGGCTTACGCCTCGTCATTCATGTACCCTAATACTGTAATCAGGCAGTAACTATTGACTTCCTTGAGTAGGGGTAGGGCATAATCCTCCTTAAAACAAATATTGAAACAAAGCCACCATCCACTGGTGGATAATGAAGCGGAATCAAATTTGTCATACTACAGCATTTCGCATTGTTTTGATGGACATAGATTGCACATAATTTGGCCCCAAAACTTAACAGTACATCCAAAGCTCTAATTTGAAATAAACACAAAGAAAACTGTGCAACTGAATGAACAAAGACCACGCATATCACCAAATGAAACAAGAAACAACAATTATCCTCATATAAAATCACACCTTGTAAATACAAGGGAACAAACTTTAGTCGATAAACAAGCAAAAAAAAAAAAAAAAAAAGAAAAAAAAAGCGGGCACTATATTCAAATTCTCCACTAAAACATTGTTGAAACTGGAAAAGAAGTGCACCTTGGAAGAAGGTCCGGCATGGATTTGAATTGATAGGAGTTGAGATGAAGAAGTTGGGAAAGTGTGATTTAGATATGCGACGTAAGAGAGAAGCCATGGCCACTTTCGATTGTTTAAAAATTGTTGCTGTGGGAGCCTCAACTGAAAGGTGGCGCGGCCGAACTAGACTAGACTAGACTAGACTAGAGGGTTTCGTTTTGTAATGTTGAATTATATGTAAATATATATCGTGGTCTTATAAAAATAAGAATATATATTTTCTCAATCCTATTTTTTATGTGATAAATTATAAGATATTATAGTGTATTGAATAGAGATTAATATATATTATTTATAAATAATAATTTTGTTCATAAATAAATTTTATAATACCCTTCAATTTATTATTAAAAAAAAGCTAGTATACTTAGAGGGAGAGTAATGAGTATATATATATAATCACTATATTACATTTTTAATTACTCACATCTTTACATACCCCCTTCCTTTTACAATAAATTTTACACTTACCATTTTTATTTATTTTACAATTCTCTTTACAACGCTAAAATGAAAATAACACTTTTTTTTTTTTAATGAAAAATAATATTCTCTCACAATATTATTTCATATTCAATTAAAACCCCCTCTCTCTGAATATATAAAATCCAACATTGATTTCTTTTTTATTCAATTACTACTACTCCTGACAATGTTTAGATTGCACTGAATACCAATACCAATACAAATAAAAATAAGCTCTTTTATGCATGGATACTTAGAGATTGTCAACTATGAAGTATTCACAATTAATAACGATGACAATGAGTATGAAATAATAGTCATATCACTGTATGTGTAAAGGGTCCGACTATATGCCCCTCCAACTCAAATAGATACACCTCCGTTCATAATAAACTACCAATTATACCTTTTCTCTCTGTTATTTTTCTCTACTCTTTTCTTTATCTTCTCCTCTTCCAATCCGATAGCGGTGACCCCGGAGTCGGGAGCGGCGGATGGCTGAGTGTAGGGCGGTGCAACCGCATATGTCTCCCACCGCGAGCAAAAAACGATCTCAACCCTCCATCTTCTTTCTAGATCACGCCCTCCTGTAGCAGCAGAAATCGTGGACAGATTTTTGTTGTTTTTTGATGTTCTTGATGATGCTTCTTTCACCAATTTAACTCAGATCCATTTTGATTTTACTAGTTTTTTAGTTAACATCTGTTGATGGTTAGACTTTTTGTTTCCCATATGCACTTCCATAACTTTTTTTTTTAATAGAAAATTCATTAGTGCAACATATGAAAACTGGAAGGCCAATTATCGTATTTACTTACTATATATATATATGCAAATATGTTTAAGAGTATTCATTACATATTGAGGGAAGAAATACCATCATACATGTCTTGTGTGGGCGGGAAGGTCCGGGGGAGGTAGGCTGTCCATGATCATTCAAATTAGGATTTTAGTGTTGGCAAAAACTTGTATGAGACCGTCTCATAATATGAGACCGATCAAATTAAAAAAAGTGATAGTGTTACAATTAAATGTGATAGTATTTTTAAAGAAAAATGATAAGTCACTTTTAACAAATATATTATCACTTTTTGTTTAAACTTTATCACTTTTTAAAAGTGACAACTTTTTAATTAATAAGTGACACGTTTTAAATTAAAAGTGGATCAAATATTATTGGTCTCATACTATGAGACGGTCTCACACAAGACTTACTCTTTAGTGTTTGGGTATTTAATTTTAAAATAATATAGGGTTTTTAGTAATAAAATAAATTTTTAGAGGTGTATTTACTGTAAATGCAGGGGTATATAGCCGGACACATAAATAAATTGGTCACCCACAGCATGGAACCCTCCATTTGTTGGGCTGATTGACAAGCCCAGCCCATGAATAGCTTCGACGCCGTGTAACGAAACATCATAAATTAGTAAAATTAATTAATGAAATATTAATGCAAAGCATTTCCTAAGATTTGCTACTATACAGGGCTAGGATATGTCTGAAATTGGTTAAATTTCAAATCTAAAATAAATAAAGCCTATTAAAAATTGGCGCCCGCGCGCACAACTAATTTGGTCAAATATGAAGATGTATATAAATCCAAAAATATAGCAATAATCTCAATCAGAAAACTGAGTTAAGGAAATGTGTGGTCATATTTTGTCAATAATGTATAGGGAAAAGATACATGATATCTTTTATTGCAAATGGAACAGATTACATAATTTTGAAGCCATTATTTCTGCAGCAATGGGGATGTGTTTTTAGCTTCACATTTTTTTTATATGAATTTTCTTTACATGTATTTATTAGTTTATTCCTTTTTCATATTCTTTTTTAAAAAAAAGTTTTGTCCTACTACAAATTTCAAATAATTTCTAGATTACTTACATAATTGACTAAATAATTTTAAATACATTAAATTATTTTAGGAACTCAGTTACTGCTGAAATAATTGAAAAGAATGATAGAAACATAGAGATTGGAACCAATTAAAAATAAATTTCCCAAGCATTTAATTACACATTAGACAATCTTTGTGCAGCTAATTCATTCGATAGACCTAAGAAAAGAAAAGCAAAAGAAGAAGAAAAGACAATCATTTTCACTTGATTAGTAAACTGAACAAATTAAGATATATTAGTATTTATCAATTATCACTTCACTTTTAAGTCAATCCAGTCTAGCTCTGCTTCTAAGTATTAATAAAACAAAACATATTCACATAATTTCAATATAAAATCTCAAGAACTAAAAAAAATCAAGGTTGAAAATACGGCTAATTTATTATGCACTATAGTAAATTTTAATATACTTAATCTAACAATAATTTCAAAAGTAAATAAATTAAGCTTTTGACCAAATATATAGGTAGTGACTTATACATACGCGACATAAAAAATATGAATTCAGAATTACGTTACATAAGATTACAACCTTTTTTTTAGGACAGACATAGTATTACAACTAGAGTAGCCCACTTTGAACATATCATATTTTATGAATTATTATAGCCATTCTAAATTATTTAATAAATAAAATTGCAACACGTGGTGTTGTATCATCATTTTCATTTCAATGAACGATATTATTTTCGTTAACTTTTTTCAAGATCTCGCCCATATTTGATTAAATTGCACGGAAAAGCCAATTCACATAAACTTGATGCCAATTTGGAAATTATATCTTCATATAACGATATCAGATTACAAAAATATTCAAAATTATAAATTGATAAAATATATCCCACATTTACAACACCACAAAATCTTGTTTATATGATGCCAAAAATTTCGTTTTCAAAAGAGTATTGACGTCCTGGTACTAAATTCCCTCTTTCATTAACCATTAATTACAAAGAAAGGCACAATTGAAACACCTAATGTTCATTTTTTTATAAATAAAATTAGCAACCTGAAAAATCAAAACTGTAATTCCAAGCTACGCAAAATGATGTCCCACCTTACATACAGCATATTAGTTGAGAATGAGATTGAGTTGGAAAGGCCCTCTTCATCTTCTTCAGATTCTTTAACTCCTCTATTTTGCCTACTTGAGGACTCCCCAACAAATAATTCCATCGACCCCAAAAAGATTTGCTTCACTTATAAGAGTTATGATCGTTTCAAAAAGCTACTACATTTCGGTGACCACGCCCGGAAATTAATCGGGTCGGGTCGTTCTGGCAGGTCGTGGAGCGGGTTCAAGTTCTGGTTCGCTTCTTGTGCTCTCATGGATGCCCAGGCTGGTTTATCAGTTCATAATCCTGTTCAATTTGTAAGTTTTTTTTTTTTTTACATTTTTGGTGGTGTGTGTTTTTAGCGGTGGATTTGTCCCACATTTAATGTGAGATGGTCCAAGATTGATTTATATATCTGGTATTTATAATTTCGTGTTGTAAGTAAAAAAAAAAAACGGGAGATATTTTTAAAGTAATTAAATATGATTTTTGGTTCAGAGGACGAAGATGTTTACCGGACAGCAAAAGAAAGAGGAACTTGAGAGAGAGGTGAGGGCATGTATAATTTATCACGTGTTCCTTGTAATAAAATCACGAAATTATTGATACATTCATTTTGTAGTTGTACGGAAGTATTGTACATATGAATGTATTCAACAGTTTAATAGTCGTAAATAATTTGTTAATATTTGAAAGGTGACGGTGCTTCACAAAATATTATCTCATGAAGAGAAGGTGCGCGAGTATCTGGAACGACTCCATAGTCGAGAGGACGGGTCTACACTTAGTATTCCCAATTTTCTTCCCCCAAAAGTAAGCCTCGTTGTAATTCATTTTGTGAACCATTATATTTGTAATAGACACGTCTGATTGTGGTTTATTCGACAGATGAAAGAAATAGTAGCCGAATTAGCAATGGTCGAGAATGAGATAGTGCGATTAGAAAGCCAAATCAAGCAGCTTCAACGCCACAAGGACGACGTAAATACCCATAACGGCCGTAGATCTCTCAAAAATCACCTCGACGCTTCATCACTTCCGCCAAATCCCATGAGTAGAAGGCCTAATGAGAATGGTGCAGCAGCAGCAGCAGCATTCGACACCAAGACCTTGCATTTCATCAACAAGGCCATCAAAGGAGACTACCACTTGAAGGACTTCAGTACCAAAGAAAATTTGATCAAGGAAAACACGCTTGAAGAAAGAGGAGGGTTATTACGAGAAAAAATATCTAAAAGAAACGGGATACTCAAATCGCCGTCCCAGCCAAGACATCCAACCCCAGCCCCCTCTAGAGTATGAATGTCTTTTAAGTATATTAATGATTATTGATTAAGACAGTGTTTCCAAATTCTACAAATTAAGTGAGACATAGTTGTTAATTATATAGTTTTTCGAGTTTGAAAACACAACCCAAGTAGTTGATTACACTTTTTTCGTGTCAGAGGGACCGTAATCTTGACATCGCCTCAACTGATTATTCGTCTAAAGTTGCGTCGACTCCACTACATACGGTAGAGGAGAGCATTCAGAGATGGCCACCAAACAAGCTATCCGAGAACATAATGAAGTGTTTGATCTTCATCTTCGTGAGACTACTCCGAACATCTAGAGTGATGGAGTTGGAGAAATCGGGCCCCATCGCTCGATCAACCAACTTCTCTCTCAGTTTCAGGGCCGAGACGAGCTCAAACTCAAAAACCAGCCTCATGTTCCAAAAAGACTCGAGACAACAAGACCCTTACGGTATATTCAATTCCGAAGAATCTATACCAAGAGACATTGGCCCTTACAAGAACTTGGTTCGATTCACCTCCACCTCCATGGACCTTAAATGCATCCAAAACTCAAGTTCAATTCCTCTGTTTCAAAAATTAAAGTAAGTAGGAAGAAAAGATTAATAAATCGTGAAAACAAAAAATCTTGAAAAAATGCTAAATTTTTTGTTTTAAAATCCAGGGTGTTGATGGATGGTCTTCAGAAGGTGGATTTAAGGTTTTTGAGTCATCAACAGAAGCTGGCGTTTTGGATCAACATGTACAATGCTTGTATAATGCATGTAAGACATAATTATTGGGCTTCTTCTTTTTTACTATTACAACCTTTATTTGTTTATACAAATTAATATTTGAAATTTCTTTCAGGGATATCTTCAATATGGGGTTCCCTCTGTTTTTAGCCCTGACAACATGCTAGCGCTAATCAACAAGGTACCTTGTCATGACAAATTCTTGTATACTTTCTTGTGGGTAAACATTGATTGATTATGTGTGTAATAAAATAATTTCAAGAAACAACTAGGATTTTTGACAAAATTTGAGGCAAGAGTTAAAGGTTCTTTTTTTTTTTTTTTTTAAATATGGATAATGATTTTCAATTTCAAATAGTAGCACACTAAATTTGAAATCATCGAGGAACCAAATAACATTTTAAGCCCTCTTTAAGACACAAAAATTAAGGGTCGAAATATAAATTTTTCGACTTTCAACAAACGATTGTATATCGATTATGAATATAGAATGAGGGTGTATTTAAAGATTTTAAGGTGTCAATTCGTGAATAAGTGGCACATTTAAAATAAATCACTTACTTTTGTCTTATGAATGTTGACACATTTTTCCACATATGCATCTTGTAACCGTTCACCCCAAAAGTTCCAACTCATGATCGTGTTTTGTTGATCAATCAGGCGACTCTGAACATAGCCGGGAACACAATCAATGCACAAGCGATCGAGCATTTCATTTTGAGAAAACCAGGAGATTCATTAATCAAAGAGGTAGGTAACAACTCTTCACGCACACACTCCTCCCAGTCCCACTACATCTTACATAATCTCAATCAATCAATCTTCAGATGCTTGGTAAAGACAAGGACAATAAAGAAATGATCGCACACGAACTATACGGCCTCAAAACACCCGATCCAAACATTGCATTCGCCTTATGCTGCGGCACTCGCTCATCGCCTGCCGTAAGGAACTGATGACAACATGTTAACAAAAAAATTGACCTTTAGTCACAACAATCTTGGCATGGCAGAGTTAAAGGTCAATGTTATTGTCATTTTTGATTAATTTTTTCAAATGAACAGGTGAAGATATACACGGCTGATGGTGTGATGAATGAGCTAGAAAGATCGAAACTGGAATATCTTCAAGCTGCAATAATGGTTACGAGCTCGAAAAGAATAGCTCTGCCTGAACTTTTGGTAAGAAACATGAACGATTTTGCAAGTGATAAAGAGTCTTTGATGGAATGGGTGTGCCAACAGCTTCCCACATCGGGATCTTTGAGGAAATCGATCGTGGATTGCTTCAGGGGTGTTCATAATGGAAAGGCATCCACCATTGTTGACAAGATACCTTTTGAATTTGAGTTTCAGTATTTGTTGGCGATATGATATGATATGATGGACCTTGGCAACTTGCAAGGGCATTTACGTCATTTTTACATACGCCTTTGTGCTTGCGAATAGGGGAGAGAGATCACCGCTCATTCTTAGTAGAGTAGAGGATCTCGTGTACGATGCTAAGCTCGACTTAATTTGTGTATAGTGTAATTTACAATTTTTTTTTTGTAGTCAACATGGTGTAGTTTACAAAATTGCCCTTTGGGTTGGTTTATTTTATGAAAAGATAAATAATAAATTTGCATAAATTCTCTTTTTAGTAAATTTTACATTTTCACAATCAAATTAATGTTTGTCTCATATCATATATTATTTCTCGAATAAGTCTCTTGTGTTTTTAAATAGTCGTACTTGTTTTTACTAAACAGTTTATCAATATAAAAAGTCTTCACACAATTTTTTTTTTAAGTTTAACTATCAACTGACCATAAGACTTCACAAATATTTACTTAATTTTTATTCTGATTTCTTTCGTTAAGGATCTTCATTCCCAGTGATTTAAAACTCCTATAATTATATGTGTCAAAATCCAATTAAGATTAAAATGTGATGGCAAGTGTTAAATAATACATCCCATATTTTGGTCTACATATATACGACTTAATTACGAAAGATTTTGTTATAAACTTGCAGTTAAATGTTCCTTTTGATTTTAAAAGGGCATTACTTTATGAATTTATAATTAATCCCAATTCCGTTAATTATACTTTAATGAATGAAAACTAATCATTCGTAGCTTTAGAATTGAATTTGATGTCCTTTTTGTTGTAAATCGTAAGTGTAAAATAGAGACGCAAGTTTGTTTACCCAATTCATTGATAACGACTACGTCTGGGGGCGTACCAAGTCAGGAGTTTTCACTAATATATCTGTGTATGCGTATATTTACAATACTGAGTACATAAGGCTATTTATCATAGAAAAACTCTAATCTAAGCCTAAAGCCTATTTAGGTTATAAGCCTGACTTTGTTGGTCCCACTAAGTAGATATGTTGCAGAAGCTTTAAAGGAAATGTCTTTAGCAAAGTTCTTTTCACAAGAGCACAATAAATAAGCAAGAAAGTAAATATAGAAAACAGTAAATAAGACCGGATGTATAGTGGTTCGGATCTGAATATCCTACGTCCACTCTCCCTTGATCAAAGGGGTCTCACTAACCAACCAACAACCAACTTTCTTACTGGAATTGTGAAGTACCAGTCCCTTCTTACAATTTCTTTAGATCTAACTTCGATCTAAAGACCACAGCCTTCAACCTTATCTTATAGATGAACAGGTTGAAATCCAACAACTCCGTAAGAGTAAATATGAAAGTATGAGCAGAATAAGAGTGCTATATGCTTGATAATCAAGAGCTTGGAATATGACTTCGTGCGCGTAGGATTCTAGAGCTTTTCTTGAGTCTGCACTCTTGTATTTATAGAGGTGATTAGGGTATAGCCGTTGGAGAGCTAATCTAATCAGATACTCTATTTAAGGAAGCTTCAATCAATCAATTCCCTAATTGATTGATTGGGTTGGTGAGATCCTTGGATTGATTATCTTCAAATACTTTCCAATCCGATCTTGTTGACTTGATTTAAATCACCAACGGTCAAGTGCTTCCAATGCTTAACTCTGATTCTCTCCAGAGAAGGCATGACCAGGTACCAGGCAACCTCAATGTCTTCTGGTCTGGATCTGGTCAAGAACCAGAATACTCAGTAGAATTGAGAGATAATTATGAGCATCTTTTGGTTCACCAGACTCGTCTGGTCTGGGGAAGGTCCTCTGCCTCTGATCAGTCTCATCTGGTGAAGTCTTCTGGTGGAGTCCTCTGGTAGGTCTTCTGGTAGGTCTTCTGGTGACTCTTCTGGTAAAGTCTTCTGGTGACTCTTCTGGTGAAGTCTTCTGGTCTGGCAGTTCCCCCTAGACTTAGTCCTAATCTAGTTCATCATCTGGCTAACAGGTCCAGATGGTCCTATTACATTCTCTGATTTGTTTTAACTCATCAAAACTATACAACTTTTATCCTAACAATTTCCCCCTTTTTGATGGAGTTAAAACTTAACCAGAACTGATCAAAATATAAAGCATGAAAAACAATAAAGGGATAAGACCTTAGAATAGATCTTATCAGGCAAACAAATAAGACAACAAGAGGTTGTCTTTTGAACAGGGAAGATATGACTATTCATTAATAATAGAGGATAAAAGATTACATGTTACAATGAATATCAGAGTCCTAATCTATGCATATCTTCTATTTTCCTTGGGCACCAGAAACCAATCAAGGAATCTGTCTTGAACAGCCTTGAGCTCAGCAGAAGATGTTGGGGTGAAATTCACCAACACCTTGGTCTTGAACAACTTCTTCAACTCTAGCCAATCAACCTGGTCCCCAAGCATAGGAGTGTTGAGATAATGGAACTCAGGGGCTGTGACTTCCAGGTTGAACTCTATGGTAGAGTCCATTAGCTGCTTGTAAAGCTCTGCATCATAGGCCTTCATCCAGGAGTGGAAAGTTCTATTGATGAGTGCATCATCCTCTGGTGGTGGCCTCTGGATGTAGTGTTGAATGAACCACAGAGTCTTGGCATCCTTCCACTTGTTGATAAGAGGAACAAGTACAATAGAGTCAAAGGACCCTTCTGTCCTGAGTGGCAAGATGTTCATTACTTCAACAGGAGCCTTCTTCTTTTGACTGGATCCACTGGCACCAGAAGGAACACCAGCTTCTCTGGCCTTCTTGTTCTGCCTCCTAACATATCTGAGCATCTGCTCTTCATCTATGTTTTTCCTTATCCTAGCTTGCCTCTCTTCAGGCGTTTCTTCCTTGAATCTTTTCTCTGCTTCTTCAACAACAGATTCAAGGAAGCTCTTTTTTACTTTCCTTATCTTTCTCTTAGCAGGTCCAGAAATTGAGATAGGATCCTGCTCTGCTTCTGAAGACTCCTCTTCTGCCGCAAGCTGCTTTGCCATGGTAAGAGATTTCTACTCATCTTTCGTCTTCTTCTGCAGCTCAGCCTGGGCCAAAGTGTTCTCCAGCAGGTCCAGACGAGCACCATGGCTGAAGAGAGTCTCATTTGTGGTCTTCGCCAGATCAGTTCTGGCCTTCTCTTCCCCCTTTTTAACTTCATCAACAAGGGGTTGCACCACCTGCCTAATGAGATCAGGCAGGGCAGTGTTGGAGGAAGAGTGAAGATCACGCAGTTGCTTGGCTTCCTCCAGATAGGCTTTAGACTCAGCAACTAGTCTCTCCTGCTTTTCTAACATCTCATGGAGGGAGTCCTTCATCTTTGCAGTCTGCAACATCTGGGAAGCCATCTCCACCTTCAACACAGAAACGGGCCTCAGCTGCTCCAGCATATGTTCTTGGAGCTGTTTCTAGCTGTGCATCACATCCAGCTTTATAAAAAGTCCATTGGCCTTAAAAGAGGCTTTGGCAGCTGCAAAGGTAGACTTTATCTGCTTAAAAAAGATCTTCCTCTCCTGCCGGATCTGGTGCTCAATCATAGCAGAGGCCATATATTGAATTGCCTTAGAAAAGCGCCCAATCTACATGATCTGCTCATTGAAGAAGGTCTTCATCTTTTGCAGCACGGCAGACATTACATCAAAGTCCTCCTTATCAGAGTAGAGCTCTGGAGGGAAAGTGAAGTGAGGGCCAAAATTGTATGAGGGCCCCTCAGGAGAGATCATAACTCCTCTCTGAATCAACAAGGTGCGGATCAACACCTTGGCTGCCTCTGGGGTCTCAAGCTCAGCAGGATTCTGGATGTTCATCTTTTGCTTGAGCTCTATATCCCAGGCAGTGAATGTGGAGGGAGTCATTTCTTCTAGCAGCATCATCAGGTCCTCCACATCCTCTAGTCTGGCCTTACTCCAGACTTTAGTGTCAGTCAGATCCGCCAACAGTGGTAAGTGCTCCAAAAGAATTGGAAAGTGCTCTCTTAGCCAGAGCTGAGCACTTACACTCATACTCTGCCTAATGTGACCCATTTCTGCAGAAGAGAAAGTAAAGGGTTTGGGCCCAGAGGCAGAGGAGGATGGTGCTAAGACCTTCGGCTCAAGTGAAGCATCCTCATCTTCACTATCAACGCTGGTCAGATAGGTGGGAGAAGGAGGGGCAGGGAAACCCAGGGCAATATAGATGGATGGGTCCTGTTCTGTATGAGATTGGGGAGGGGTAAGATGTTGAGAAGTAGAGGTTGAAAGGAAGGGTTGCTTGATTAGGCGTGAAATTGTCATGATTCATCACTCGGAATATCCTAATTTTGGCCGATTTTGTCGAGTATTTGGAGTCAATTGAGCACTATTTCTATACATTAATGAATTTATCTCTTTGATGCTTGTAGGTGAATCGAGGGTGAAGAACGGAGTTCGTAGAACTTTGAATCGACTCAAACGGATGCCCGGATGAGAAGATATCGAAGGAATACGATTGGTGTTAGTGTTGAAGAAGAAAAGTACTACTTGGTGAAAATTTGGGAGCATTCGAGTAAACCACTCGAGCACTAGCGCTCGAGCATGTTGCTCGAGCGCCTAAAACATACAGAAAATTTCATGCGCTCGAGCAGCTCGAGCGCCACCGCTAGAGCGTGTTGCTCGAGCGCCCCAATTTATGCAGAAAGTTTCCACCACTCGAGCAGCTCGAGCGTGAGCGCTCGAGCACTTGTGTCATTCGAGCTACATGCTCGAGCGCCACCGCTCGAGCAGGCCTGCTCGAGCAACTCCATTTTTCGCGTTTTCAAAGGCGTTTTTCGGCCCACGAGTTCACGATTCGGCCCGTGGCTTATATATACGCGCCCAAAGTTCATTTTTAAAGAGAACACACATCAATTGATAGTTTTAGACGTTTAGAGTTCGTTTTTTGGAGAGGAAGGAGAGAAGCAAGCTTACGTTTACGTTTTTGAGGTTTTCATTACGAATTCATATTACGATCTTACTTTTTAGTTTTGTTTCTTTAAATTTTGTTCTTGAACACGTTGAGACTTCTTTTCTTGAGTTAATTTCAGTTATTCTTTTAATTTTGTTAAACCCTAGTTATGTTTGATCTCTTCTTCGTCTTACTTATCATGTTCATGTTCGTTACTTATTCAATTGCTATTATTTATGTAAAACCTATGTCTAGCTAAAACCCTTGCATGCTTGGGGTAGGATGAACTCGTAGAAGTAGGTTGTGGGTACGTAATTAGGGTAACTTGTGACGTTAGGTTTTAATTCTCTTGATTAATGAATTCTTAAAATTAATCTTAACTTTACTTTTGAATTTCGTTCGAAAAGTGTTAGAGAGAGGATGACCGTATCACTCTTTAACAACGAGTAGACTTAACTAGAAGGTTTAGAAAGGGTTAATTCATCTGCCGGTTTAGCGAAGGAGGACGACCGCATCACCTTAGTTAAATTAGGGTTTCATTAATTAAGCACAATCTATTAACTTGTTAGTGGATTAGTGAAGTCGAGTGTTAGGGTAAAGTATTAGGGTTTAGAATCTTGAGCTTTCACCTTGCATTCTTTTACTTAGGTTATTTCTTGCGTGTCACAATTATTTTGATTATGTACCTGCTCCGTTAGTATACGTAGGGATTCCTATCCTAAGCATCACCATCTCATTTGAAAACAACCCTTAGTTAATTCGTTTCGTTCGTTCTTTAGTTTAATTAGTTAATTTTAGTCTTTTAATTAATCTTTCAAAAAACCCAAAAACATTAAACTCATATTAGCTACGACGCATACACTCCATCTCGTGGGTTCGATATACTTGGCCATTATACTTACTCATACTACAGTGAACCCGTCCGCTTGCGGGGAAGCGACTAGTAGAAGTTAGTATTTTCGCTTCAAGTCAATGGCGCCGTTGCCGGGGATGGCGTTGTATGCTTTTTGAATAGGACTTGTCGATAGCTTAGTAGTTAGTAGTGGGTGCTTTATTTTCTTTTTTTATTTTTATTTTCATTCATACGGCAGTTGCGTTGTGACCTTTCTGCTAGTGTGTCAAGTATATGAAAACACGCTCACAAGACAATACGAGCGAAGAGAGAATACCATTGGACCCTGAGACAATAGCAAGAAGAAACCGAGCCTTCTTAAGAAGGATGAACGCTGCCGGAGGGAAAGAATCGATGGACATTACTAATGAGTTGGATGATGTCGAGAATGAGTTCAATCAGGCATTGAACCGGGTTGACGGCACTGATGGCAATACCAGCAAGAATCAAGATCCGTTAGGAGAGAGCCAGAGCCAAAACCCGGGTACTCAGAACCAAAATAGCCCAGCTCATAACATTGTCCATAACCCTCAGAACAACCCTGCTTACCCACATCCTAACTTACCACAAAACAACCTGCCTTACCCACCTTATCCATACCCACCTTATCCTTATCCACCATACCCGTATCCTCCGTCTCCAGTTTTCAATCAACCACCTGTTTACCAACCACCACCACCCCAACAAGTACCCGTACCAGCTGCTTATCCTCAACACGTTCCTCAGAACGTAGATCAATATATGGCTATTCGAGGGAGGTTTGCAGCGTAGCCACATCGGTACTATGATGGAGTGGCATTGCCTCCTGTTGAGATAAATAACTTCTCGATTTCCCTGGGAATTCTTAAGCTGCTTACCGAGAACCAGTTCAAGGGGGTGATCGGGAAGGAGAATCCTCATACACATCTGAGGAGTTTTCTGATGATAGCCTCCACTTTCAATTACAATGGCATATCTGAACGATCAAAGCAAGGATTGCGATCTCTTCCTTCCGCCAGAAGCAAGGAGAGGACCTACGTCAAGCGTGGGAGAGATACTCAAACATGTTGATAGAGTGCCCGCAGCACGGGTATAATGAGGGAGATGTGATGGCATTTTTCTATAGTGGCGCCAACAAGGCTGGGCAAGACCATCTAGACGTCTGTGCTAGTGGATTATTTTTGAATCAAGGAATAGAGAGGTGTAGAGAGATCGTAGACAACATAGTCATGAATGCCAGGGCTTGGAGTGTGGTTGCAGACTTCCAGAGAGTGCATCAAATTGAAGAGGGTGAAGGAACGAGAAGGCTGTTGATGGCCATGATGGAAAAGATTAACAACCTCGAGCTGGGAAAGAATTTGGTTGGAGAGCATGCAACAGAGAATGAGAGAGTAGACCAGCCAAGTGGACAACAAGAGATAGCCAATTACATGGGAGGTCCATATTACAATCAGAATGGCTACCAAGGTGGAAATCAGTATGGAAGGCCTTCTTATTGCCAACCATTTGTACCTCCAGGTCCTCAGCCACCTCAAAATCAATGGAGGAACACACAAGGGTACCAAGGAGGCCAGCAGCCTCCTCAAAACACATGGAGAAAGAATGAAAATTTCTCATATGCTAACCCGAAGACGGGAGTTAGAGTTTCTCCGGGTGTTGACCCAGGTTCAAAACCTCCTGGTGGAGAAGGCGGTTCCTCAACTGAGGAGATGTTGAGAGCGATTCTACAGAAGGTGGAGAAAGGAAGTAAGAGGTTGTCATTCTTGGAGTACGATGTGAAAGAGTTGCATAAAAAGGGTGATCAACGTGATCAAGAGCTCCAGAAGATGAACGTTGAGTGGACTAGAACTCAACAAGAGAACAATCGAAGGTTCACTTCTATAGAGTTTCAAATGGGGCAGATTGCAAAGTCATTGAATAGAGAGCCGGGTAAGTATCCTTCCATGCCGGAGGGGAACCCGAAAGAGCATTGCAAGGCTATCCAGTTAAGAAGTGGGACCAACTATGAAGGTTCTCAGATGCCTGCTGATTCTGAGACGCCCCAAGATAGAGATGAGATTGAAGAGATGAGAGTTGAGAAGAAGGTTGAGGGTGAAAGCACTCAAGCGAGCAAAGAGCTTGAAGAGGAAGGCATTGAGAAGGGTAAGAGAGTTCCTAAGTGGAAGAAGGCAAAGAAAGCAAGGGAGAAAGTGAAAGAGACCGAGCAAGACGAATGAGGGGTACCCAAATCTGTGATACCCGTCCCATATCCACAACGCTTCATGAAAAAGAAGCTTGACGAGAAATTTGCTAAATTCCTTGATGTGTTTAAACAATTGCATATTAATATCTCTTTTTATGATGCTTTGGAACAGATGCCCAACTATGCAAAGTTTTTGAAGGACTTGATCGCGAAAAGATGGCGAGTGGATGAGCCGAAGTTGGTGCAGTTGAACCATGAGGTGAGTGCATTAGTGCACAAGGCGCTTCCTCCAAAGCTGAAGGATCCCGGGAGCTTCACCATTCTTTGTGATATCGGAAACAGGATCAAGAAGGGAGCATTGTGTGACCTTGGAGCGAGCATCAATCTTATGCCGTTGTCGCTTTTCAAGAAGTTGGAAGGTGAAGAACTTCAACCAACGATGATGACGCTTCAACTTGCCGATCGGTCTATTACTCGACCTCAAGGTGTGGTTGAAGACGTCCTCGTGAGAGTTGGAGATCACATTTTTCCAGCCGATTTCGTGGTCCTAGAGATGGAGGAAGATGGGCACGTGCCCCTGATCTTGGGAAGACCGTTCTTAGCTACGGCGGGGATGGTTCTAGACGTGGCAAATGGGAAGATTACGTTGAAGGTAGATGATCAAGAAGTGAAGATTTCCCTATATGAAGCCATGAAGCACCCGAAGGAGGATGAGAGTTTGTATTGCATGGATGCAATTGATCCTCGTGTTGAAGACGCACCTCCTATCTCTAATCTTTCTCATGTTCATGATTTCTTTAATCCTTCACTTGTTGATTTAACCCATGAGCAGTATGATCTTGATTCTTTTGATAGGGATAAAGTGAAGAAGTTGAAGGAGGAATAAGTGAAAAAGGTGGACGTGGTCTAGTTGGAGGGAAAATGAGGAGTTAATAAGAAAAAGTCCAAATTCAAGAACCTATTTGGTAAGACCCCTCCAGATAAAGGTGAGAAGGAGTTGAGACCCATAACACTTGGGGATGAGAAGGAAGCAAAAAAGTTCATGATGATGTGGCATCAAGGAAAGGAATGCAACCACCACTCTTATGAGAGTAAGGGAGGTAAATTTGAGTATGATGTCCCATAAGCTCCTTTGAGCTTGGTCCGGCATGAGGACCTTAAAAATAGCGCTGAATGAGAGGTAACCCATTTTTATTTGCTTTTATTTGTTTTTGGTGTCTTATTATGTTATTAGGGTAAATCGTAAGTTTTAACCTCGTACTTGAGAGTTCATTTTGCAGGCTTGTCTAGAAGGAGTGCCAAATACGTGGAGATTGAAGGAACTCAAGCAAGGGAGTGTGCTACGTTTGAGAGAAACTGAATTGTTTGGTTGAGGTAACCCACAGCCCCAAACTTAGACCTCTTCGCAAGGTCGAAGTTTGAGGGGGTGGAGTTTTTTTTTATATTTCTTGTTACATTGCACCGGAGCACCCCTTATCTTTGAGTGTGTTTAGTTATTTGGTGTCTTGAGATGCTCCTTGGGGTGAGTTTGATCTGAGTCACTATTGCATATTTTATGCCTATCAATCAGCTTATGCTTACTTATTGCTATCTTTGAGTATGATTTGATGAGTAGGGGTGATTTGTGGATTTGAGTTAGGGACTCTTTTGTGTGAGTAGTTGAGTTAGAGTGGATTTGAGAGAGAACGAGTATACTTACACATTTTCTTTTTGAGTGCTTGTGTGATAAGAGTGAGAATTCACTAGGACTAGCATGGATGTGAAAGCCGAGAGACTTGAGCCTTATGAGATGTTGATATATGAATTAATCTCTTCGTTTGTGAGTGGATCGTCACCTTAGAGGATGCTAGAACTTGTGTGTGCTCTTGCTTCTTGATTGTGTGTAGTTTGATATGCCGAATAGGATCTTAGGCCATCTTTGATTGTATTGAGTCACTTAGCCAAAATTTTCCTTACCAATGACATTTACCCCTTGTTAGCCCCTTTGAGCCTAAAACCTATTTTATTTGCTAGCACATATGAACACTATTCTAATTCCTAAGCCTTTTTGTCCCAATTTGAGTGGAGAATAGGAAAGTGTGAATGTGAAGGGAGTGAATTGAGTTGAAAAAGGAAAAGGTTGTTTGTTGAGTGAATATGAGAAGAAGGTGTGATGAAGTTATGAGATGTGGGAAAAAGAGAAAAAAAAATTGAGAATGAGCAAAAGAAAAAAATGAACTCATGTGTTTGTGCGAAAAAGAAAAAAAAAAGTGAAGTGATTGAAGAAAAAAAAAAGTGAAAGAGTGAGAAAGAAAAAAATTGAAGTGTTGAGAGAATTGGAATTGAAAGTGTGTTGATTGAATATGTTTTGAAGTAGTCTGTTCCTAATCTCGAAGTACCGAATTCTGATTTTCTATTCTCCATTCACTTGAGTCACTTTACCATATTGATTCCCACCTGTCCAAAGAGCCTACATTACAACCTTGAGAAAAGTCCTTTTTGATTCGGCATTGATTTCTAGAGTATGGTCGGAGTTAAGAGCGCGTACAAGCCTATGGCTGCCAATATGTGTGATTGATTGATTGAGTGAGTCCCTTGATCATTGATATACACTTGTGAGGGAGCGAAACACATCGTTGAGTGCACATCCATGTTTGATCTTGGTGTTTCTTGTTATTGTTGCATGAGTATGATGAAGGAAAGTGAGCGAGTATACGTGTGATTGATCTTTGAAGCTCGAGTTCATTTGCTTGCATGATTGATTCTTTGACTCATTCCTAACAATTTCACTTGACTTGTTATTTCGTTGCTTGAGGACAAGCAACATGGTAAGTTTGGGGGGGTTGATTAGGCGTGAAATTATCATGATTCGTCACTCGAAATATCCTAATTTTGGCCGATTTTGTCGAGTATTTGGAGTCAATTGAGCACTATTTCTATACATTGATGAATTTGTCTCTTTGATGCTCGTAGGTGAATCGAGGGCAAAGAACGGAGTTCGTAGGACTTTGAATCGACTCAAACGGATGCTCGGATGAGAAGATATCGAAGGAATACGATTGGTGTTAGTGTTGAAGAAGAAAAGTACTACTTGGTGAAAATTTGGGAGCATTCGAGTAAACCACTCGAGCACTAGCGCTCGAGCACGTTGCTCGAGCGCCTAAAACATACAGAAAATTTCATGCGCTCGAGCAGCTCGAGCGCCACCGCTAGAGCGTGTTGCTCGAGCGCCCCAATTTATGCAGAAAGTTTCCACCACTAGAGCAGCTCGAGCGCGAGTGCTCGAGCACTTATGTCATTCGAGCTACATGCTCGAGCGCGACCGCTCGAGTAGGCCTGCTCGAGCAACTCCATTTTTTGCGTTTTCAAAGGCGTTTTTCGGCCCACGAGTTCACGATTCGGCCCGTGGCTTATATATACGCGTCCAAAGTTTGTTTTTAAAGAGAACACACATCAATTGATAGTTTTAGACGTTTAGAGTTCGTTTTTTGGAGAGGAAGGAGAGAAGCAAGCTTACGTTTACGTTTTTGAGGTTTTCATTACGAATTCATATTACGATCTTACTTTTTAGTTTTGTTTCTTTAAATTTTGTTCTTGAACACGTTGAGACTTCTTTTCTTGAGTTAATTTCAGTTATTCTTTTAATTTCGTTAAACCCTAGTTTATGTTTGATCTCTTCTTCGTCTTAATTATCATGTTCATGTTCGTTACTTATTCAATTGCTATTATTTATGTAAAACCTATGTCTAGCTAAAACCCTTGCATGCTTGGGGTAGGATGAACTCGTAGAAGTAGGTTGTGGGTACGTAATTAGGGTAACTTGTGACGTTAGGTTTTAATTCTCTTGATTAATGAATTCTTAAAATTAATCTTAACTTTACTTTTGAATTTTGTTCGAAAAGTGTTAGAGAGAGGACAACCGCATCACTCTTTAACAACGAGTAGACTTAACTAGAGGGTTTAGAAAGGGTTAATTCATCTGCCGGTTTAGCGAAGGAGGACGACCGCATCACCTTAGTTAAATTAGGGTTTCATTAATTAAGCACAATCTATTAACTTGTTAGTGGATTAGTGAAGTCGAGTGTTAGGGTAAAGTATTAGGGTTTAGAATCTTGAGCTTTCACCTTGCATTATTTTACTT